>CM057459.1:552386250-554862500 GCA_016271365.2 Neoceratodus forsteri
TGCCAAAAGCCGGATCTTTAGGCAGACGGAGGCCCCGGGGGATCAGTTTAACTTGAAGGTAGGCTTCCATATTCATAACATTCCAGTGGATGCGGCATGCCTTCCCCACCATCTTCTCCAAAATTCTGAAGGCCTCAAGTAATTAATTCACCGCACCACTATTGGTACCTCTTGCAGCATTGCCATCCGTTAAAAAAGGATTTGCTGTACTGGCTTCAGCAAACAGTTCATTTACAAAAGCAAATGGGTCCATGGGTGTGGAGTTGTTAGCGGCATCCGAAAACACAGAATTCGGTGTCAGTTCCAATGACAAATTCGCTTCTTACTAAAATCAGAAAATGACCAGCATGGCACCAATATGCCAAAAATTAGAAAGCTGCTGTGAGCATGCAGAAAATGGATTTTACTTGATGGAATTCTCTCGCAATTCATAACCCATGCTGGAAAGTCAAAGCAGAACAACAAGGACAAAACAGACAGATGCAGCACTGGGCCGGGGTGCTAGGACAAATAATCACTAGCAGAGTAAAAGGAGGTCCTGCACTCACCATCCATGCAATGAATAAGCTGCTCATAATACGTATCCAAAGTGCAAAAGTTTTATTGTTGCAGTGTGCCAGTGTTAAAATACACAGTGCCTACACTTTCGGAATTCAAAAATTCCTTTTTCAAAGGATCTGTGTAAGCTAAAAAGGGTACAGACTTTGTACCTCATAGTCTGTGATGTCATATTAATCAGCCCCCATGTTAGACAAAATTTCAAGTGCCAATGTATACACATATAATCCTCCTATCATACAAAGACCAAAATAAATAAAATCAAAATCAGTGCCACACAATTAATTCTAATTAAACATGCAACTAGGAATTATATATGTATCTACAGTATAACATTATACAAATGTTCAAGTAATTTTTATGATAGATTTTAAAATAATAAGAAGGAAACCAATACTGTTGGAAATCATCCAAGGGTGAAACTGCAAGGAAAATAACAGATTGTGGTTCCAAAATGTCAAAATTATTTTTTTTTACAAAATTGATCTCTATCACCATTATTTGGATTATAACTTGATTACTTGGAAAGGCAGTGTTAGTGAATTAGATATTTTCCTGGATTATTTACATGAGACAAATAGGAATTTACATTTTACATATTCTGTCAGTTTGAGTGAGATCCAGTTTTTGGATCTACATATTAAGAAAACTGATATCGGTACCATCAGTACTGATGTGTATAGAAAGGAATGTGACAGGAATAATCTCCTTCTATCACTAAGCTGTCACCCTCATCCTGTGGCTGTCAATATACCAAGGGGCCAGTTCCTGCGCATTCGGCACAATTGTAGTGATGTGGCCACTTATGACAGGGCAGCAGAAGATTTACAGAAAAGATTACAGAAAAGAGGGTATAAGCAGTCTGTGGTAGAAAATGCATGCCATGAAATCAGAATTATCGACAGGAGACTTACACTCACACAGAAAACCCATGATGATATGAAGAAAGGTGTTTTAAATTGTGTGACTACATATTCTGTATATACCAGCAAGGTGGGACATATCATAAGAAAGAACTGGAATATTTTAAAAGGGGATATTGATCTCCAGCAATACCATAATACCACCCCCAGACTATCATACAGAAGAGCCCTTACTCTTAAAGATTATTTGGTCCACAGCAGACAAACTGTCCCTATAACTTAAACTTGGCTTCATTCTAATGTTAATGAATGTTTAAATGCCAGAAATGTGTACATTGTGGCTCTGTTTCTCCAGGAAAGGGCTTCAGTAGTGAAAATTCCTCTAAAAAATGAGAAAATCAGAGAACTGATTACTTGCGGCACAAGCGGTGTAATTTATTTAGCCACTTGTAGTTGCAAGTCTTTTATGTAGGCAAAACTATAAGACCATTTAAAATGTGGGTAGGGGAACATGTGAGGGCCATTTGGAATGGAGATTTGACCTATGCTACAGCATTCCATGCCCATAAAGTAGTAAATAAAAATGAACACATGTTCTTCTTTAGGGCTATAGAGAGAGTGTCACCAAAACCAATGGGGGTGTGCGTGAAGGATTCTGGATTTACACACTAGGGGATTCTGGATCCCTGAGCCTTAATGACAGGTTTGATTTGACCCATTACATGAGATACATGAAAAATAAATAGACTAATATATATATATATATATATATATATATATATATATATAAAAGTGATGTAAAACTGATTAATTAACTGCATTTATAAGGTAATTTGTGCCTGTTTATATTAGTAATATTAGGTTGCTATGTGTGAATTTATATTTCCAAACTTTGGATTAATACAGCCTATTTTCTATTTTTTAATTTTTAGATGTGGTAACAGGGTGTGTGGAAGACTGATGCATTTTGACATTTTGTAACCACGATCTGTTATTTTCCTTTTGATTTCACCCTTGGATGATTTACAGCAGTATTGGTTTCTTTCCTATGATTTTAAAATCTGTCATAAAGATTACTTGAACATTTGTATAATGTTTAGATATAGATATAATTCCTAACTGCCTATTTAAGTAGAATTAATTGTGTTGCACTGATTTTGATTTTATTTATTTTGATCTTTGTATGATAGGAGGGTTATATGTGTATACACTACCACTTTAAATTTTGTATAACATGGGGCTGATTAATATGACATCACAGACTATGAGGTATAAAGCATGTGCCCTTTTAGCTTACACAGATCCTTTGAAAAAGGAATATTTGAATTCTGAAACACTTTAGGCACTGTGCATTTTAGCACTAGCACCTTGCAACAATAAAACTTTTGCACTTTGGATACATAATGTCAGCAACTTATTCATTGCATGGGTGGTGAGCTCAGGACCTCATTGAACTCTGAATTGTAAATTAAACCAGACCTCAGAACTCTTTTTAATCTTTTCTGTTATCAAGGGGAAGTGCTTATTGTATTTACTACTCACTTCATCAAAAAAAATAGTCCCAAGCAAGATTCAAATCTGATATTAAATATACCCTATCCCAGTTTAGACTGTCTAGATCTTCTATCAACTTAAAATAGTCACATTTCTTCATGGATCTAAATTGTACTGTTTTGGGGGGACCCTGTACCTTCATCCTACCTCTCATGCAAAAAATAACACGATGGTCACTAGCTATATCAGCCATTGCACCTACTTTAACAAAAAATGTGGAGAACTAGTAAAAATTAGATCTAACATTGGTTGTGAGGAGGAGTATTTAAGAATCAAGTGTGTTGGCTCTAATATTAATTGCTCTAATCCCAATTTCAATGCAACATTACATAAATGTGTTGACTTAGCTATGTTTGCCCAATCAGAGTTAAAATCACCTATAAGAAGAAGTTTGTGAGAGCCACTGCATGGTAACAGAATATTTGATAACTCTTCTAGTTTTAGTACAGACAATGTTGGTGGTCTATAGCATCCTAATGATAACATTGGTTTCCCTCCATACATATTTACTTCCTGCTCCAAACCCTCACAAACATTGCTAGGGATATCCACACTCATTTTCCTAACAATAAATCTATTTTGACAATAACTTATGATACTCCCACTTCTTTTATTTCTATCCCATCTATATATACTATATCCCTCTATTTATAGACATTCATCACCAACCCTTTTACTCAGCCATGATTCAGTTATTACCATAAAACTAGGAAGATTTTCCATAAGAAAACTCCTAACCAGATCCATTTTAGGCATAAGACTTCTAACATTTGCATGAAAAAAGAAACACCATTTTTCCCAGCAGCATCTTTTACAATGTGTAAAGGACCGGGATTTGGATTAATATCTCCACACATCAGTACATTGACAAAATGTTTAGTTTTAGTGATAGGTTTAAATGATACTTTTTGTAATTCCTTAAATTTCAAAATACCCTTACCCCCATACCACCACCACCACCCTTCACATAAGTAAGAGGATGCCTGGTCTGAGCCTCAAAATTCACAACCATCTTGTTTAACAAACAGGCCTCTAATTGTAATACATTAACATACCCCTTTAAACCTTCTGTAATGTAAAATATGAATCTGTATAAGAACCAGATTTCTAATATTGTCCCTGTATAGTAAAAGTACCCAATTCATTTTGCCCAATTTGTTTCCCCTTTCAACTTAGTTGACAAAATGATGAGAGGCACAACAGGCCAAGCCTCCCCTTTAATACTTTCCACATCTTCATAATGAACAAGTTATAACACTAAACAAATAAAAAACTATAAGATAAAAAGCTATAAAAGGGAACAATGGGACACAATTGTTAGCAATGATTAACAAATTCTGGTCAGATCCACCACGGCTGCTTAATGAAGTTAGTGAAGTTATGTGGAATTGTTAAGGAGGTATGGAGAAACAACACAATGATTTGTAAGTAGTAAGATTTGTTTTAGTTTCTGTTCTAAGGAAGGCATACACGTTATTAGGAAAAGGAGATGTACATTTTAATGGAAGGAATAGGAAGCAATATAGGTTTACAAAAGAACCCCAGAGCAAATGCCACTGATGTAAATGTTATCCCAGATGATATTGGTCGGACAGCCACATTTTAAAGAAAACACAATTGCACATACCTCAATAATGCAAAGCATCATGGGAAACATGTGTAAATCCCCATGATGGTACAGAAGGTGGCAGTACATGAAAAAGTAATGGCTGGCATATGTTCAGCTTTGGGATTATTTACACAGCTGTTTTTTTTGTTTTGTTTTGTTTTTTTAGAGAAACAGGGTTTTTGTCCATGAGGTGATGTAAGTTATGTTTAAGCAATGTGTTGATGTCAGGAAGTCAGGTGTAATGATGATGGACTGTTAGCAGAGAAAATGTGATAGTAACTTTCAGAGGGGGTCACTTTTGATAAGTGCAAGGAAGTTATGCTTGTAATAATGAGAATATTAGGAAAGTATGAGGTCTATGCAGAAGTGGAGTGCAAATACGCACAGTTTCATAAGTATGTGCTCAGAGTGCTCGCAAATGTGATATGCAGGTTTGTTTTAGAAATAGGTAAAAATAGCGATACATGTAATTGATAGAAAGATAGTTATACATATACATGCAGGCCCTGTCCACACTACACTCGAAAAGGCTGTAATGAATTCAAACCTTTACAGACTGTAAACGTTACAGTGTGGATAATGGTTTGAAAACATCACAGTCTGTCCACACTGAGTGTGATAGTGTGTGTGGTCTCAACCCTGTACTAGCAGTGCACATCCCATGGTGCACTCGGTGATGACAGCTGCATTTTGAGATGCCCTCCTACATGTCCTATGGAGTACTGTGTATATGGCACAGTCATATTATGTAAATAACCATATTTCACTGTTATGAGACACACTTTTGTTGTGGAGGTGACAGAGAGAGGTTCGAGGGAGGGGGAGATCCGTATGTTGTAATCGGGGGCTACGTCAGTGAGAGGGAGGGAAGGGAGAGAGAGAGAGAGAGAAAGGGGGAAGACATTGCATCAGTTCTGCCAGTATTAGGGCACCTGGGCACAACAGACGTTCATGTACTGCTGCTGTATGGCTGAAGGCAGACCCTATACTACTGCCTTCAGTGTTCACCACTGCTCCAATGTACAGAGTGCCACACATCTATTGTCCACTGCAGCAGTGTTCCACGATGCACTCAGGAGCTCCACTAATGTATGTGTTCATTACTGGCACTGCACTGCAGGTAGTATTGCTGCCACATCATACATGGGCAGGCAGGGTACTCCCAACACTTGGCACAGTGAGAAGAGTAATCAAGGACAGTACATGGAAACCATCAAGAGGTGGTCCTTGGGGAGGCAAGTGTGGACAGAAAGGTAGGTTAGGTTGGGACATGGAGGTACACCCAGGGGGTGCACATACAGCTGTCAGGTTACTGTGTTATGGAGGGATTCCAGTATTACAGCCTACACCCGTGCTCCACACTGCCATCTGCATACGTCCTGGTGGCCTCCAACCTCCCTGCATGCAGTGAAACAGTGCTGCAATGCATGCAGGTATAGTGGGAGACTGGAGGCTACATGGTGGAGCATTTAGACACAATTGCAATTAAAAACTGATAAAGGTGTAAAGTTGTAAATAAGAGTGAAATAACCATGCTGGTATGCACACCACATAAAGTGGTTCTTGGAAGGATACAGATTGGGGATGGCTCAATTAAAGGAGTAGTCCACCCAGAATTTGAAAAAAACATATGCAGAGTGTTTTGATTTGTATGTAAAGTTCTAGTGTGTCCTTCCCTCTGTCTGCTATTAGGAGTTTTCCTAAATTAGGCTGCAAGCTTTAGGGTAGTTTTATGACCCTTGGGGCTCTCCATCACAAATAGGTTTATTGCCTTCTGCCTCCGACAATGCACTCTGTCTCATGTGACAGTGATGTAACCAGGCCCATAGATTTAGCATATGCAGTTCTTTTTTAAATCAGGTCACAACAGCAGAGCTTTGTAACTGTTCTTATCCAGTGAGCACAAATGGCAACAGTTACAATTTAGCAGATGCCTGAGAGCTACCTAACTGGGGGGTTTGTAGGAAAACAGCTGCTAAATAGCTTTAATTCACTATTTGTGTTTTCTGGGTGTGTCATGTCTAGCCAGCAGTAATATGTGTTTTCATTTTAACATTTTATTTCGTCAAACTATGCACAACAATAAAAAGCACATAAATTGCCGTAGATCATCACTGCTATAATTAGTAAAGACTATAGCAGTTTTCTTACAGAAAACTCACTCAGTTAGCTCTAAAGTATTTGCTAAACTGTAAATGTAGGTACCAGCATTCTTTTTTTTTTTTTTTTTTACCAGGGGACACACTAAAGCTTGTTTACAGGTGTGACCTGGGAGCACAAGGAAGTTAAGTGATTTGCTCAGGGACAAACAGTACACACATGGAGGCTGTGGAATTCAAACCCAGGACACCATGTTTGCAGCTCAGAGCCTTAGACCACCACACTATACTACCTCCTCTATTCTAATAGGTAGAACTGGCAGTTAGTGCTGATTTTGCTCTGTGACATGATTTTCAATTTTTTGGGGGGGTTACAAATGTGAAGTATCTTTTTAAAAAGTATAAAAATATGTATGTGTGACTTATTTCGTTTGACGAATATTTGTTTTATTATTTGAAAAAGTGGGATACACTAAATGTGTAGTGCAATGAACCATTGTAAAATGGGATCAAATGTGTAGCTGAAATAGCCACTGTCATCTTGTTTTCATGCTATACCACACACAGGAGAGAAAGTGACTAAAGTATTTTGCAGTTTCTAGGCTGCAGCTTCATGCCATACATTTCATTTGTAAAAAAAAAATGAAAATCATGTCACAGAGCAAAATCAGCACTATATTATAGTTTAGCAAACACTTGAAATCTAACTGAGTGGGTTTGCTGTAAGAAGACAGCTACAGTCTTAACTAATTATAGTGCTAATGATCTGGGCAATTTCCGTGCTTTTATGGTTGTGTATAGTTGGATGAAATTAAAAGTTTTAAAATTAAAACACTCCTGCAAGCTAGACCTGACACACATAGAAAACAACAATAGTGAATTATAGCTTAATTTAGTAGCGGTTTTCTTACAGAAACCCCAGTTAGCTAGCTCTCAGGCAACTGCTAATAGGCTAATTTAGGAAAAACTCCTAATAGCAGACAGAAGGAAGGACACACTAGGACTTAACATACAAATCAAAACACTCTACATGACATATGTTTTTGCAAATTCTGAGTGGACTACTCCTTTAAAACTGCAAGCCCAATACAAATATACAATGCAGCCTCTTGCCGTACTGACATGTTTCAGCTGATGCAAAATACAGAGTAAGGTGGTGGGGGAAGGGTTGGAGGACAGGTCTGAATAACACCATATACCCAGCAGGAGGGACTTTGCATCTCTTGGAATGTATTTGTGAAAATGTGTGACCAGGAGAGGAATGTAAGCTGAGCCAAGGCCGTTTAAACAAGTGCTATAAAAGGATGCAGTTTCAGGCTTTTTCTTTCTTTCTGAAGCTTAAGCTCTGATGCCCCAGGCAGCTATAATAGTCAGTTGTTTCAGCATTATAGATCCACCTCAAACCCCTCTCACATGAACCAAAAGAAAAGGTGGGGTGGATCTTTAGGAGCTTCTTGGGTGGAGGTGGGGGTGGATCTTACTCCCCCAAAAAAACTAATGCTGCCTCCCACTACTCAGGTTCCAGTTCTTGTACCTCCCACTTCAGAAAGAAAATAGTGCTCTACAAACATTGACTATCATGAAAGCGTATTTATTTGAGGGCGGAAAAAATTTCTTGGAAGAGGGTAAGGTGGAGGAGACTATTTACACCTTCAGTCAGTTCCATGGACAGAAAACATGACCACTCCTTTTGTACATGCAAAACGTCTGCAGGCTCTGCCTACTGCAGCAGTAAAAAACTACATCTGTAGAACTTTATGTGTCATCCTCTTCCTCGGTATAATTAGCAGCAATTATTGTGCAACACTGTTTACCTCAAACCAACAGTATGAATCTTACATACTATGTTTCACCTTAGTCTGTTCTGTTCTCCTTTACTGCATTATGTAAGTCAATCCTTCTTACATGCCAATTTATTACAAATACTGATAGTTTTCCTATATTCCTTCACAGTCTCCTGTCGAAGTCCAGCATTACCGGCAGACATGGCAGACAGGGCAGAAACACCTCTCTGCCTTGGCTCTTCTCCCGCTCCCACTCTGAAGCGTTGCTGCTGTTCAGTGGGAACCAGAATTTATACAGGCTCCTCCACTCTAATCACCACTGATGGGCTGCAGGCAGAACAATGCATGAGGAGGATGCCCTGGCAATTAGCCAGCTCCCAGGCTGAAACTCCCACTCCAAGTGTCTCAAACAATCAATGGAAGTCTGGCGATTATGGTGCAGTGCAATAAAACAATCTATACTGGAAGACAAGTAGCACACAGTTATTTCTTGTGAATAAAGTGCAGAATTGTTAAAACGATGTACTCTGGCAGAGCACAGTAGCACACAATTATTGCTTGCAAATGAAGTTCAACATTGTTAACACAACCTACTCTAGCAAAGCACAGTAGCACTCAGTTATTGCTGACAAATAAAGTGCAGTACAGATGATGCAGTCTATGCTGACAGAGGAATACAGCACTCAATTACTGCTTCAAATGACAATGTCTAAGTTGCTAGATAACAGTAGCACACAGATTCAGGTGCAGGCAAAGGAGCACACAGTCTATTGGGAACGGAGCACTTCCAGCCTCCTGAGGTGGCTTGGTGATCTGTTTTAAACACACAAAAGTTCAGGCTGTACTCACCACCTCTCTGCCATGCCTCTCCACCCACTGCCACTCCGAACCGCTGTTGTTGTGAGTCTCTAGGATGGTCCTGCTTCTTGAAGTAGCTGTGGCCAGAATGCTCCAGTCTACTGCTGGCAGATTAAAGTTCCCCATAATCAATACCTCCTCTCTGCTTGCAATTCTGCCAATGGCCTCCTCAAAAACCCTGTCTAACTCCTCCCCGTGTTGGTGGTCTGCACATGGATAAAGATCACGCACCCTGTGTCTAAGCTGACCCAATGAACCTGTAGCCCTTCCTTATCTCCCCTGTGTCCTTGTATCCCCATGGGCTTTACACCTTCCCTCACATATAACAACCCCCCTTTCTTTCTTACACTGTCTTTCTAGAGCATGGTATAACCTGGAATGGCTACATCCCCACTGTGGCTGTCAGTGCACCCTAATTCTGTTATGGACACCTCATCCAGGTCTGCCTCTGCAATGGTTGCCTCAAGGTCAGCAATTATATTTTGTAGGCTGCTTGCACTGGCACACATGGCTCTCCACTCCTTTTGTCCCTCCATGCCCCTACTTTGCCTGCCTTCTTAATTCCATCAATCATCCATCCTTTGTCCCTGGTACTGCCCTTCTCTTTACCATTCTCTCTCTGCCCACCCTTCTTAACTCCTCTCTCAGCCTTAGAACCATCTCCTGACCCTTCTGTCCTTCCCCCCCATCCCTATGCCCCTCTACTCCTGGGAAACGTATTTCCTCTGGGCTTCTCCAATCATCTGTTCCATTTCCTAGGGAAGCATTCACTGCCTCCCTCATTTTTTCTGCTTCCCCACTTGGCTAGTTTAAATGCCAGTAAAAGTAGCATTTAAACCCACCCAGGACTGCTGTTCCCTGCCTGAATGGATGGAGGCCATCTCCCTTGTACATCCCTTCATCCACCCACATAGGACCCCAGTCCCTAATGTGGTCAAACCCATCTTCCCTGCACCATGCTTTCAACCAGTCAATGAAGACCCTGGTGCAGTGTTCCCTAGACTTGCCCCACCCCTATATAGGCAGCACCCCAGTCAAGGTTATCATGCAAGCTAGCTGCTTTAGGCCCCTCCCCAGCTCCCTAAACCTACCCTGTACCATCCCTGCTGCATTTCTTGCCAGGTCATTAGTCCCCAAATGGACAATGACATCCATCTCCCCCTCCTGCTCCACCACCTAGTGATCCTAAGGATCTGCTCTCCATCTCTCCATGCCTAGGTGCGAGGTAGGCACCTCACCTCCATCTTTTTCCTGTCCTGTTCCCTAAACTATCCCTGTAATGACTGAATCTCCCATGAGAAGCTTCCTCTTCCACTGAGGTCCTCCACCTTTAACTTTGGGGCCTCCCCTCTGGAAGACCCTCACATCATCCCTGGCCTCTACCATGGGTGCCTTCTCTTGGCAGTCACATCCTGCCACATCGGTGAGTTGTTTACTGGTACTGACTGAAGAAGGAATTCTCAAGGCCCCACCCCACCCTTGTGGAGCCCACCAAAGTCCATTTGACCCTCCTTCTTGGTACCCCCTGAGGCAGTAGTGGTGGATTTGGTGGCCTATGAGTGAGGGAAGAGGTGCCCCAAATCCTAGTCAATTTGGTCTTGCATCTAGTAACCTCTTCCCTCAGCCCAGAGAGGTGCATGCAGATGGGTCAGCACCTCAGTCTCCAAATTATCTCCCTGATGACTGAAAGTTCACAGCACCACTCCCACTATTCCCGATACTACAATACCTATGACCAGGAAAAGAACTTGTGCCCTTACTCCAGACAGGATGGTGCTAGATTTCCTTTTTTCTGTCTGGTTTCCCCTTGTTGCTATACAGTACCCTAGATAGGGTCTAATTAGTGTTCCCCTAATTGCGTATAATAGAACTTTACTAGCTTCCCCCTGTTGTTTAACTTATCCCATGTCACTTCACACTATATCCTTTTTAAGTATCCCTTTATCACTCCCTGCATACTGTACCTTTATCCTAGATAGGTTTTTTTGAGTTTTCCTTTTGTCTTCCCCCATTTACCTTTACTCTAGATAGGGAGTTCTATCAATATCCTTTTTAATAGGTGCTTACTGTTTCTGTACTCCTTAACACAGGTGGCAACAAGTATACAGGGAGTCTACCTTACCTTATTGGACTGGCAGAGTTCCCTGCAGGCCTACTGTTGCCTGCAGATGTCTGCTGATGCCTAAGAAGCTAATCCCTACATCGTTCCGCTCCAGTTCTGTTCCATTCATGTTCTGGGACATGGACATGAATGGGACATTTTAGGAGAGGCTCCTTTTATCCTGCACTCAGGGCTTCCTGGATTGCTCTGATTAGCCGTCTGATGTCATGTGCTTAGCTGTGCTCTCTGACCTCCTTACTGTCTCTGGAGGTCACTTCCTGCCTCTTCCCTCTGGCCCAACTCCTGTGTCTTTACCTGGTATCTGATTGAAAAAACTTTCTGTTTGCCTTCCAACTTAAGAAGGTTGTGTTGGTGCATGTGTAGTTGTAATGTACCAGTGTCTTCTTACAGGGTCTGTCCTTCCTCTTCAGCAGCATGCAGTGTTCCCCTTGAGTAAATGATGTAAAGAAAGAAACTGCAGGAGGTCACATGAGCTCCTACTCAACATGGCTGCTGCAGACCTCCAGCTCCAAGACATCTCAAAGTAATCTACCTTCATCTGCTGATTATAATTTCACAAAAGAGCCACTACTTACCTTGAACAAGAGCGGTAAATAATGTGGAGGGAGCAGTCCATGTCTGAGCTACCATCGCCCTGCTGAAATGCAAGAAGACTGTTGAAACTTCTCCACTGACAGCGCATCTTCCCGCTTCTAAAATGGCAACTGTGGCCTGCCACTCATCATCTACACCACTTGAACAACAGCCTTCCTGGAAGCTAGCAGCATCAGCAGAGACTATCCAGGAGACAGTAGTAGAAACCTATACCAGTCTCACCAAACTTACAGGTCAGGACACTGAAACAAAGTCCATAGCCACCCTCCAGGAGAGCAAGTCCTCCAGAGACTAGAGGCTTGTGATGGTGTAAAATCAGATGGTGTGGCTCACAAACAAACTTGAAGACCTAGAGGGCAACTGTAGGTGGGAAAATATTAGGATCATGGGTCTGCCTGTAGAAAGTGAGGGAAAAATGCAGTGGGGGTACCTAAGGAATAATCTCCCCATCTGGCTAAATTTAAAACCAGCTGAGTACAACTCTAAGATTGAGCAGGAACACAGGATTCAGAGAGCGCACTCGACTCTGGCTACTACCAGACCTCTTACACTCATCTTTAAGCTCCTGCATTTTGTGGATAAGGAGTTGATTTTGAAGCCACCATTGAGCTGCAGCAAATCAAGGTGACTGGTCACAAACTCTGCTTTTTCCCTGATAATCCTTGGTTGATCCTGGAAAATAGGCAAGCTTTCAAAAAAGTCAAGGAGGGGTTCCAAGACAGCAACATCCCCTACTCGCTTCTCTATCCAGCCATCCTGCAGGTTACTTTCCAGGACAAGTTAATCCAGTTTCATACCCTGGGAGAGACAGATGGATTTTTCCAAGAGCATCTCAAACCCCCATCTCCCATGGACACACAGCAAGACACCACAGCACTACCATCAGGAGATAAGGAACTGAAAGGGAGTAGTCAGCCATCCCTGGTAAAGTGCAACTAAGGAGGGTGATAACATGAGTAAATCAACAAGAAATATTAAAACTGCACTGTCAGGGACATTTGATATTTGCCTGATTATTCATGCGGGCCCCGCTTACTCCCCGCCCCATCTAAATTACAAAGGCATTATCACCAAGTGAATGAGCCATAGAGCTATAATAAATGGTGCCATTTTATTTTTCCTGCGCCATTAGCAACCATGCTCAGTGTAAACTGATATGAAACACTAACTACCCCGGAACTGCTCACCTTCCCTTGCCACTATCAGGAGAGTAATTAATTTGGCAGAGGGACTTAACATCCAAGTACTATATTAGGAGAGGAGGAACTTCTCTTCCCACCTCACAAAACTGAATCACCCCAGAGTCAGTTTCTATGGCGAAGAACGAGTCAGCATGTGACATAGAAGCGAGGCTCTGATTGTGGGGCATAGCCTTGCATTGGGCCCCGTGGCAGTGTAGTAATGTTTATGATTAGAGCTTGTTTCCAGTGCTCTGAAGTATCTTTGGACAATTTAAAAGTTAAGGATTGGACTTGTTATTTTTTCAAAGTTACATTAGTGTTTGTGAGATCCGCTGCTCTGGAAGGGTTTTGCTTCAGAGTACAGTTTGATTTATGTAGTTGAGTCCTGCATCCCTATCTTCTTATGATATGCCCCTAATATAAGTTGCCTTTTTAAAATAGGTAAGCAGAGTGGCATGTGGCTAAGGGTGGGCATGGCTAATGGCCAGTCCTTACAAGTAACAATTTGCAGAGAACAAGAAGTAATTGCTGTTTTGCGATTGCTATTATGACATGGAACTGACTGCTAGCCTGCTTTAGCTAGTTGGACTTGCATGTCTATAGTGTATGCCATTTTTGGTTTCCTATATTTTTAGTTTTCTCCAGTGCACTAACAGATTGTGTTTTCTATACTAACAGATATATAATGTGTTGTTCTGTACCTTCCTATTTGTATTAATGCAGTGTTGGAGGTTAATCTTATTTATAGTTCTACAGTGGGCAAGGATCAGTGAGCAGGGAATGGGGAGTACTCACTGGCAGCCTGGTTCTCCACTTTTGGGGCAAGAAATTAACAACAAACCCAGTGTATCTATGTATGATACTTTAAAAATTATTACCTGGAATACAAGAGGCTTAAACTGACCCAAGAAAAGGAGGAACGTCTTCATAAGACTCAGGGAAATGCAGTGGGATATCACACTATTGCAAAAGACCCAATTTTATGAACAGGAGACCCACAAGCAGCAATGTAGCTGGGTGAGTAAAACTTACCATAATACCTACTCTTCAAAACAAAGAGGAGTGTCTCTTTTCTGTCATAGGTGCCTCCAGCCTGGCATCCATAAAGACCACAGAGACACAGAAGGCCAGTGTATCATACTGCAAGGAACTTTCCATTCAAGACGATATTTCTAGGTGGTGTGTATGCACCCAATACTCCTGAACAAGCCATGTTCGACTGTATTTTTCAAGATATCCTGGAGGCCCAGGGGGAGTTATTATGGGAGAGACATCAATATAGCCCTTAACCCCACATTAGACAGGACAGGACTGAGAACTAAAGGAGAGATGCAAATTGCCCTTCATGTACAGAATACATTTCATAAAGTGTGCCTGAGAGATTTATGGCACATAATTTGCCCACAGGGGAAAGACTTTACATACTACTCACAGGTGCATGACATGTAAAGTAGAACTGATATCATCTGGTTCTCTGCAGACCTGGTCTAGAGGACCTGAGGGTAACGCAAGGCAACATTTTAATCTCAGGCCATGCGCCTGTGTCACTATCTTTGGCGTAGGAAAGGTGTCTGGCTCAAGAAATAAGTGGTGCCTCAATACTACCCTCTTTCAACAGCCAGAGACAGTAAGATGCTAACACAAGACATCCAGAGATATTTATATCTAAATGAAACCTCCAACACTACTGCCTCCACTCAATGGGATACAGTAAAGGCTGTCCATAGGGGCAGTCTCATTGCATGTACTTCAAGGAAGCTCAAGGAGAGGAATTAAGATGTGAGGAAGCTAGAAGCGGAGCTAAGATGAATAGAACACGTTATACAACAACACCCGGACTGCAAAGAGTCTCTTAGACCATTAATTTCTGATACACACATCAACCTCGAGACAGTCCTGCAGCACAAACCTGAATATGTCCTTTCAGATTAAACCAGGCACATTGGGAGGTGGGGGGCAACCTGACAAATTGTTGGCCCATCAGCATACAGCCAGACAATCAGAGAGATATATCCCCTTGATACAGATCCCCCAGGGTCACACGGTGACCTCCTCTGAACTGATCAACAGGGAATCACAACACTTTTCTTCCTTTCTTTACTTGTTTGAGGTCTCCCCTATGCCCGCCCAACTAGATGACTTCTATTCGGATATAACACTGCTACAGGTACCACAGGAGTCAGTCTTGGGCCTCATACAACCTATGTCAGCGGCAGAAGTAGAGGAAGCTATCTTGTCCATGCCCAGGGGCAGGTCACCTGGATTATATTGCATTCCAAATTACTTTTATGCAGCACTTTTGGCTATTTTAGTCCCCAAACTAACTACAGTGTACAATGAGGCCTAGGACTTGGGCTCACTGCCTCCCTTATTCCAGCAAGCGCTGACCACCTTACTATCCGTCCGTCTTTCGGATGAGACGTTAAACCGAGGTCCCATCTGCCTGGATTGGTGGTAGTTCAGGTAGATGTTAAAGATCCCAAGGCACTTATCGAAAAGAGTAGGGGAATTTCCCCAGTGTCCCGGCCAAATTTCCCTCATTCACTAAAAATACCACCAACAGCTTAATCTGGTTCAAGGTCAATTGGCATTCATCTGTATCCCCCTCCCCCGGGTCATGCCTGAAAATAGGCAGGATTTGTCTAGTGCACTTACCCAGTCAACAAAAACTAAATAAATAAATAATCCAAAACGGATAAGGATGGTGTTCGGTGCTTTCAGTTCTAGCCCACATCATTTATAAACATTGACACAAACATTTTTGCTAAAAGCATTGCCAGACACACGGACCCTCTCACAGGGACACTCATGCATCCAAATCAGGTGGGCTTTGTCTCAGGGAGACTGGGATCCCACAACACCCGGAGAGCTCTTGACCTGCTTTGGGAGGCCAGGAGCCAAGCATCCCCAAGCGCCAAGCTTACATTAGATGCAGAAAAGGCCTTTGACAGTGTGGAGTGGACTTATCTTTTTGATGCCCTGGGCAAATTTGATTTCTACAAGAAATGTATCAATTTGATCAGGCCACTATAAAGATCCCCAATGGCTGCTGTCCTTATAATTCAGTAATCTCTCCTGCATTTCTCCTGGGATGGGGCACCCACCAGGGTTGTCTGATATCTCCTTTTCTATTTCTCCTAGATACAAAAATAAGAGTCAGCCCTGACTTCCCTGGTATACAGACAGGCCAGTACGCTACCAAATTAGTCATCTTTGCAGATGATATCACCCTCTTCTTGACCAAGATCCCACTGTCCCTTCAGACTTTGAGTATTATCATAAAATACTACTCAGCCCTTTCAGGGTATAAACGTAATGGGGCTAAATCAAGATTATGCCCCTAAAAACGTCATGCACTCAGAATTAATTCTGGTCATACCCATTTCAGTGGGTGCCACAGGGAGTCACCTGCCTAGGGATCCTGCTCTGACCTACCCTAAAGGACACAGTTGCAGCAAAATGAGAGCACAATGCTTTCTAAACTAGACTCTGACTTCAAAAATGGGTCATGTTCACTTGTCAGTATGGGGAGAGTTAACACACATAAAATAGCAGCGCTGCCCAACATTCAGTCCAATCTCCCTGTAGCATTACCTGGAAAGTTAAGAAACTCAGCATCAGAATGTTCAGATTCATCTGGAGCAACGAGGTGCCCAAAATTAAGTTATTGAAGCTCCAGACTCACTGGAAATATGGAGACTTTGGACTCCTCAATATAAAGCTACTCCATGAGGGGGTATTGTTGAAGCAAGCCATCCTCTGCAGCAGACCAGAACTTGTGCCCCCCCCAATCAATAGAGATGGAATGTGCTCAAGTTGAGACACTGCATGCCCCAACGTTGATATTTTCTAGGTGGAAACTCAGCCAATAAGCAACCCCATGCATCCATCACACCAGGAAAGTCTGGGAGAACCACATGGCTAGGCTAACATTGTCCCCCCAACACTTTCTGCTTCAGAGCAATCTGTCACAATCCCAAACTTTTGCTAGGAGACTGTCCTCTCTACTGGCCCACATGGGAAGAGAAGGACATTCATGCTTTGGGGGTCCTGTACCATCCTCAAATGGGAGTGCTGAAATCCTTTAAAACTCTCCATCAAGAGTTCAGCATCCCAAGAACACACGTTTGGCGGTATCTCCAATTGTGAGACCTCCTTGGAATAAGAATTACCCCACAACACACACACACACACACACACACTTCCCTAACCAAGCTTGGGCGAGACCAGGCTAATGAAACTGACAACAGTTCAGCACATAACAGGGAAATACCTGCAGTTTAGAGCACAGGAGCAATCTACCCATAAGTTCTAGCCCCCAGAGATATGTGGGAGATGAAACTGAGCACCTTGCGTCTCCCACAGGAATGGTCCCAAGTATGGCCCACAGCATACACAGCTAACAGGGAGTTACAGGCTATAACACTACAGTATAAGGTCTTACATAGAGCTTGCAAAACAACACAGTGGCTGTACAAAGCCAGCTTAATACCTGACAGTGACTGCTGGAGGTGTAGCTCACCACAGGCCACTTGACACATGTCCTGTCATCTTGCCTAGACATAGACATTTACTGGGCCAGTAGTTGGACCAAATGCAGCCAGTGAGTCCCACTGATCGGAAAGAAAAACTCAGCACTTGTGGAACAAATTCAATACAATACCCTACAGCCCCAGTGCTTCACCCTTTCACAGGGTCTTCCTCAGAGGGAGAGTCTGTATTGAGCCATGATTCTATTCCTTCCTTCTTCCTGCCCTCTCTTCTCCATTTTTCCTTGTATTAGTCTATACTCTTGCCTTCTGCCTATCTTCCATTACATGAAATCCTTGGTTACATATTGATTATTGAATATACTAAAAGGAGGTAATTTAACCACAATTATGGTAAAAGTATCAAGTAATCTAAGTTTTGTACCTTGGATGATACACTATGTAATGCTTTGCATGTTTTTTTTCAATTTTTGTAAAACAATGTATGTGCACTGTAACACAGGTGGGTGAGTATTGCTTTAACTGATGTGGTTAAATGGAAGATATGTTTGTCACTCCTTAGACCTATCCCTGAGGAAGACCCTGCAAAGGGTTGAAGTGCTGGGGTTGTAGGGTATTGTCTGGGCTTTTGCACAACAACCCTGCACTGAGTACTATTACTGAATTTGTTCTATGAGTGCTGAGTTTTACTTTCGGATGCTTGTGAGTTGGCAGCTTTTTCTCAGCACCACCAAATTTCCTGAGCACACTTGTCCTTTGTTCGAGGTAGTCCTACTGAACCTGGTCTGAGACCTTAGGCTGGGCCTACTAGGCCTCCCCCATCTAACCCCCAACTCTCTCAACCTCAGATCCTCTGGCTCGACAATGTTCTGGCTACTGCCAAGTGAGTCCTGTTCTGACTTTGGTGGCACCCATAATCACTCAGCCCAGAAGAGTGGGAGAACTTAATTTCCCTCATTACTAGATATGAGAGAGTGGGCCATACAGCAGCAGGGAAACTCATTCAATACACAAGCATTTGGGGATCATAGTTGGCAACCAAGAAAACTGTAGCCCCTGATCTTCTCTCAGCCCCAGACAAATTAATCACCACTAGCAGATCATGAAAATGATAACACCTGCAGAATCTTTACTGTAAGTCTTGTTCTCAACCAAATGGTAGCCAACAGGCAATGTTTTGCAATTCTCTTTTAAAAATAACTGTAAATTTGGGATTCACAAACATAACTAGATTATACAGACATTCTTTAATCAACTAATAGCCCCCTTCCCCTCAACCTCCTTTCTCCCATAGGGAAGACTATACTGAGGATGTTAAAAATGGGAATTCAGACACACCCAGGTTGTGCACGTTATAAGGAATAAGATATACAATACCCCAAACCTAGAAGAGTGCCATTGAAACCTAGAGACTGGTCTTTCAACTAGAGACTCTTGAGCAGTATAGCAAGCAAGATTTTTGCATGGATTGAAACTCAGAGGGACAAGAAAAATGTTTGTCTCTCTTCTGTAAGAGTTTGCACCCATATGAATGAGGGATGGGATGGGCCATGAGCTGCCACAAGTGGCAACATGAGTTGAGAAGAAATATGGGTCCTGAGTGTTTCCCATGGCACCACATATACATGGGTGAAATGTATGTGGTCCAAAAGTTTCTGTGTAGTAACTTGAACAATACAAAAGCCCACAACACACACTTTTTAGAATTTGTAAAATTTTTCAGTACACGCTCAGCCTGGTTCAACTTCTAGGCTTGTTTCCAGTGTAAACTGTGTGAGGCTTTTACTGCTTGTTGTTTGAATTACACCATTTTTAAAATTCAGAAAATCAATAAAAACCTTTATGGAAAAAGGAAAAAAACTGCAGAAAGAGTGTTGGTCACTTGACAAAACTCTGTGTAGGAGAACAAAACATTGAGATATTTGTGTGCTAGTCCCCTTGCTGTTTCTATGCTGCAGTTTATCACTGCAATTGAATAAAGGTTCTGAGGTGAAAGCCTTTAGTCAATAACTGCTTTATTTTGTGGGCTCCAGTGAGTGTGCAGCTTTCTTTCTTTCTTTCTTTCTTTCTTTCTTTCTTTCTTTCTTTCTTTCTTTCTTTCTTTCTTTCTTTGCATGTGTTTTGCTGTCGGGCACCCCTGGTCAGTGGAGTGGCTTTTCTCTGTACTTTGCTCAAAACAATTACAGTTGACATCTGCAGAGCTCAGTTACACAACTACCCAAATAATGTTGACTTGCAAGCCATTTTATTCGTTGATCATAAGGGTATTTATATGAAAATAGGGTATTTGTCCATTGCAGTTCATCTACTACAAATAATTACTCCTTTGTGTGCATCTGTTCTCCCTGCCTGAAACATTGGCCAGAAAGGCATGTTCTGGGAGGCAAGAACAAGTGGGAGGGAAAGGCTCTTAACAATAAGAGCCAGCAGTGCATAATGTCTCAGTGGCAATCATGACATTCTGCTCTAGCACAATGGATCTGGACTCCCCAGGATGGGACCTTGCTGCAGCAGGAAGGTTGCAAGGTTTGAAGCTAATGGACTGGAGGGTCACAAGTCTTGACACAGGCACAATTACTGATTATCATCAGCTATGCCTGCATCAAAATAAATGTGCAAAAATGTTGGATTGATATTTCCAAACATGTTGGCTCATTCGGAAATGTCTACCTGCTGTACACAAAACAATCTTGCATGCATCATAATTTTGATGCATGCATCATTATCTGAGTAAAACTTGTAGTGCTCATGACAAGAAGATAGACCATGTTTAATGCAGTCCAGGTTTATGATGCAAGTAGCACAATTGCTGTAAACTTGGGGTGCAAATCAACATACATATCCAGAGGACAGTTGTAAATCCAACTCATTGTACCAGGGATGACTGGGTAGCCTGTAACTGGATAAGGAGGTTGAGGGGAAGTGCAAATTAAACTAGAATATAAAACAAATAGAGGGGATGGCACCTGGCTTACTGATTTATGGAACCCGGCATAGTACCTGGACAATGTAAAACAGTATAAAAGACACTGTTGACATTCACTCATATTTAATTGTCAAGCAAATAAAGCACTAAGACCTTCAACAATATCTGAGAATGTAACTTATTCAGGCATCATATTAAAGGTGAGAGGGATAAAAGCTTCCGTTGTGAAGAAAAGATTTGTTGAGTTCCCCTTATTAAAAATTGCTACCTGTGGACTAAAGATCTATTTTGGAGAGTTTTTTTTTTTTTACAACTGGATTGCAGGACTATTTCCTACTTGAATGAAAATGCAAGGTCTAGGTCTACCTCTTACTTTCAAGTTTAAAATGCTTCCTCCTTACGATCTTATGTTCAAAATAAGCACCGCACATTATGTGCTGTGCTTGAGCCCAAAAGCCACGCAGGCATTTTGTGTACTCAAACTCCTAAGTGCATGCAACAAAGAATGTATGAATGTGCATAAAAAGAAGACAGTTAGGGCTGTGACCAGTGGAAATCCACCAGCACTTTCATGTTCGAAGGCTTACACAGGTCTGAAACTTAAAGTACTGTGGATGGATACAGAAACACATTCATTATACTCCCAAGACCACCACATATCACATCAGAATTTGATATACTACAAAAAGATTAAAAAGAATAAAATATACACATCTTGAGTATATACTGTACACATGTGAGTTGTGCACTAAAAATATAACGGCTACGGGGAAGAGGATTTCCCACAGTCCTCAGAGAACAAGTTATGTGCACCATTCCTGCATGCTGGGGATCTATTTTAGCTAGAACAAGGACTTTGTATCTTATTGTCTGGCCCAGCATTCTTCTACAGCATGTGTGCCTTTCCAAAGTCCACTGGTGAGGGGCACAAATATTATGATTCCATGCGGCCTAAAGAGAAGAGGAAGTGAGAGAGATTATTTTAGAGTAGCATGAATGAAGTATTTTACCTCAATATTTGTCATAGAGCAGATAGCTCAGTTATCAGAATTTCCCAGAGCAGTTAACAGTACAGAAATGCTTAATTTCCTGAAGAGAATGTACACAGCCCTGTTCATTTATTCATCCTATTCAGCAGTATAATCTAGATAAAACACTCACAATATACTACTAGATCGTTCTCACCTTCTTCCAGGTCTTAAATGAAACAACTCACAGGAACGGGCAGTGGTCTTCAGTGTGAAACACCATGAAAAGCTGTTTTAAACAAGTGAAGCACAGCTTGTACCTGCATGAAGTCACAAGGTTTCATAAAATGATGGCAACTTAATAACAATATGGAACATACAGTACTTAGCCTTACACAGTATATCTCAGGACTGCTTCCAGCTACAGAAAAAACCCAGTACCTCATTTAAAATAGTTTTAATGGGCTTTCATTTACTGTTACAGATTTTATTGAATTGCAACAAGCAAAAAAATAAAACAGCAAACAATATGACCAGAAGTCAGGCATGAAACAGAACACAGCACAACATCTGTACAACAATGTATGGCACAGCTTACACAAAAGCAGGGAAACACACAATTCCCAAAATATAATATGGGGGGCAACATACAGATAATGCCATAAAGGTGGATGGAGAAAAGCTAATTACAAAAGCACTACAAAAAGGCTTGACAAACATTTTGTCGGAAGAACCCATAAGTGAGAATAACAAACATAATGGGAAGAAAGCACCATTATCAAGCTAAAGGGCTGATAACAATTCAACAAATACAGCAGCCAAACAGCAGGGGAAGCAAAAGGAAAAAAGTGAACAGGAAGTGCCACTAAAAAGGCAGGGTGCCCTGGCCAAAGGTCCCCCCATTCACTAAAATACCACCAACAGCTTAATCTGGTTCAAAGTCAGTTGGCATTCATCTGTATCCCCTTCCCCTGGGTTGTGCCTGAAAATAAGCAGAATTTGTCTAGTGCACTTACCCGGTCAACAAAAACTAAATAAATAAATAAAATAAAATAAAAACACAAGGACATCCTGGAATGCAGGGGACCAAAGAAAATTAGGTGGCCTGATCGCATAGCTGGCCAAGATAAGGGCCCCAGACATGATCAAAGGTGGAGGTTGTACCGATCACTATGTGGCTAAGGTGCTTCTTATGGGCCAGCTTGACTAGTGAAGTTGTCCAGTTATCAACTGAGGGTATTGCAGCGGACCACCATCTCTGAAGCAAAAGTTGTTTTGGCTCAGTCACAGCCACAATGAACCACTTAAACAGAGTGAAAGGAAATATGGGTTCAGTGTGATAATGGTGATTGCAGAATAGTGATCGCCATTAGGGCTAGTGTACTTCTCCGAAAATAAATTTCAGCGATGTACACTCGCGGTGAACAGGAAGAGGGTGCCCGAGATCCGTGGTAGTTTCTTTAATGTAGGGGCTGTGCCCCACACATCCCTCTACTAAAAGATTCTCAGCTCCAGGGGATGCATGTTGGGGGTGGGGGGTGAAATACTTAAAAAAATAAAAAGCCGCCTGCGGCAAAAAAAGTGCCATGCCAGACCTGAACCCTGTGTCCTGCACCTCCCAACCGACCACCCTCCCCACCATGCTAGTGGACCAGCTCGGCAGCTGCCTACCACACCCTCCCACATACCTTCCCCCTTCCTCCCCCCAAGTGTAATCATGCCTACAACTTATCACCCTACCTCACCCACCCAGGTATCTGTTCGCTACCCTGTCAGGTAGCCCTGAACATAGTCGCCATGAGTGAGTCGCCCTTTTTGAAAGCGCTCAATCATGATCACTGTGTTCACTGGATACCAGAAATATGGGGGTCCTGTGATGGAAAGGCCAAAATGAATACAGGAGGTGAAAATGGGATAGGGACATTAAGGATGGACTGGCAAAAGGCTTGTAACCTCTGACAAAAGGGACAGATAACTGGGCAAGACCACAGAATAAAGAGCAAGAAGCCATCCATGAAGTGGCATCTCCAACACTCTGGGGACTGAGTGAGACCAAGCTCAAAGTGAGCAAGTGGAGTGCAATACAAATAATGGAGCACTTTGCTCTGAATAAGTCAACTCTGCACATCCCCATGAGCAAGGTGTGCAATAGACCAGGCCTGGGTCCAGTCCTCAGGGGAAATAGCTAGGCCAATGTCCCATTCCCACCGGCACTTGGCTGATAATGTCTGGTCTGGTAGGGAGTCTTTAATCACTTTATAAATAAGGCCAGCTCACCCCTTTGGAGCATGAAGCCAGGAACGGAGGAAAGGTTCACACTGAGGGAAGCTCGAGCAGGGTGGCTCTCTGCAATTCATTTGCCACTCTGGCGAAGCGTGGTTCCTCTATGGAGGCACCTGCAGTGGAGACCAAGGACCGACAGGAGGGTGGCCCAGGACCCCACACGGGAAGGAAACAACTCCTGATGGGGACTCAATTGTTGGGGGTAGAACTGGGGGAGGGAGGGTAAAGGAGGTAGGTGCCTGCCCGCCCCAAGGCTTGGAAGGACAGAAGCAGATCCTCAGGATCATGGGAGCAGCAGCGAGGGGGAGGGAGCTGAATGTCTTTATCCACCTAGGGACAAATGACCTGGCTGAGAATGGGATCAGAGCAGTGCCACAGGAGTTTGTGGAGTTGGGGGGAGCCTTAGACAAGTAATACATATGGTAACTTTCTCGGAAGTGCTACCTGTCTATGGCATGGATGAGGCTAGGGCACTCCGCACCATGGGTTTCAATGACTGGTTGAAAAGCTGGTGCAGAACGCAGGGATTTGGCATTATTGGGGACTGGGGCTCCACTTAGAGGGATGCAGGCCTATACAGCCACAATGGTCTGCATCTATCCTGGAGGGGAACCAGGATCCTAGGTGATAGGTTTAAATGCTTCAGTGGCAAGCATTTAAATTAGCCAAGGGGGGAGGCACTGAAGAGGAGAAGGGAAATCCTAGCCCCCCCAAAAAATCAGGGTAATTAGTGAGGTAAACACCAAAATAGAGCAGTCGATGGGGAGAAGGGCAGGGGTAAATCGAAAAAAAGACAAAGGCAGTAGGGACAGGGATGGGGCAAAAGAAATAAACCCATAAAAATGGAGGTAATGAGAACCAATGCCCGTAGTCTAGGTAAAAAGCTCCCAGAAATGGTGGCCTTGATGGAAGAGGGATGCCTGGATATTGTGGCAGTCACAGAAATATGGTACATAGAGAACCATGACTGGGATGTCAACATACCAGGGTATACAATCTACAGGAGGGACAGGGAGGGAAGAAGAGGAGGAGGAGTAGCTCTCTATGTAAGGGAAGGGATCAAAGCAACAGAATTAAAGGGTAAACAGGGATGAGAGGAGGCACTGTTGGTCACCCTGGAGACTGGAAATGGCTCCACAATCTGCACAGGGGTTGTATACAGACCCCATCTCAGGGGGAAATGGACAAGGAAATGATAGAAGGCATCCTTGGGATGGCAGAGAAAGGGGAGATATTGCAGATGGGGGACCTGAATATACCAGATGTTGACTGGAGCACCTTTGCTGCAGCCACATCCAAGAGCAGGGCCATTCTCGATGCCCTACAGGGGGCATGCCTCAGACAGCTAGTTTTGAAACCCACTCAGGAGAGAGCAATCTTAGTCCTGGTACTCTCAAATGGGGATGGAGAGAGGATCTCTGATCTTGAAGTGAGTAGCCATCTGGAAACAAGCGACCGCCAAACAGTGTGGTTCACGATAAACTTAGCTGTAGAGCCAAGCCACTCAAAAGTGAAGGTACTGGACTTCTGGAGGGCTGATTTTGTCAAAATGGGAGATTGCCTCAGAAAAGCACTAGCAAACAGGCAAGAAGGTGGGGTGGAGCAACAATGGGGAAACATCAAAACCACCATCATAGATGCAACAAGTCTTTGTGTGAAGCAAATAAACAAATCAAAATGAAAGAAAAAAACAGTATGGTTCTCAAAAGAAGTGGTGGGGAAAGTAAGGGAAAAAAGATAGCATTCAGGAAGTATAGGGAAACACAGAAGGTGCAGGACAGAGAACTGTACAGTTAAAGCAGAAGGAAGTGGGTAAGGCAGTCAGAATAGCAAAGGCCCAAACTGAGGAAAAGATAGCCAACTCGGTTAAGAAGGGTGATAAAACCTTTCATAAGTACCTTAGGGAGCAAGGAAAGACTAAGGCAGGGATACTGAGGCTGAACAAAGAGGAAGGTGGTTGGGCAGAAAGCGACAGAGAAAAAGCAGGGATACTGAACAAATACTTCTGCTCAGTATTCACAATGGAAAAGCAGGGGGAAATACCTAATCTGGTCAATAGAAGCACTCTGGATAGGGGAGTTGATATTAGTCCTTTCACAGAAGAAAGGGTTCTGAATGAACTCTTAAAACTGAAGGTGGATAAAGCAATGGGGCCTGATGGGACTCACCCCAGAATTTTAAAAGAACTAAGGGAAGAACTAGTAACACCACTGACTACCCTTTTTAATAAATCATGGGAGGATGGAGTGGTACCTGAGGACTGGATGAGGGTAGATGTGATTCCCCTTCACAAAAGTGGGAGCAAGACAGAGGCAGAAACTACAGACCTGTCAGTTTGACCTCAGTGGTAGGGAAAATGATGGAATCACTTCTGAAGGAAAGAATTGTTGAGTACCTAAAGGCCAGTGGGGCACAGGACCCAAGGCAGCATGGATTCACAGCGGGAAGGTCATGTCAGACAAATCTAACTGATTTCTTTGACTGGGTGGCCAAAGCAGAAGACCAGGGAGGGGCTGTGGACAAGACCTACCTAGACTTTAGCAAGGCATTTGACACAGTCCAGCACAAAAGATTAATAAACAAATTAGCCAGCCTGGGAGTGGGACCGAGGGTGGTAGCCTGGGTAAAACACTGGTTGGACAACAGGACACAGCAGGTAATAGTAAATGGAGTCCACAGTGAAGAAAGGAGGGTTACTAGTGGGGTACCGCAGGGTTCAGTACTGGGGCCGGTCCTTTTTAATGCCTTTATAAGTGACATTGCAGAGGGACTGGAAGGGAAAGTATGTCTCTTTGCAGATGACACAAAAATCTGCAACAGGGTTGATACACAAGCTGGAGTGGAAAGGATAAAAAGGGGCTTGGCAAGGTTGGAGGAATGGTCAAATATATGGCAGCTTAGATTCAATGCAAAGAAGTGCAAAGTAATGCACCTGGGAAACAAAAACCCAGGGACAGAGTACACAATGGGGGTGAAATACTGACAACAACAAAAATGGAAAGGGACCTGGGGGTAGTCATATCAGACAACCTAAAGGTGGGCCAGCAATGTAAGAAGGCAGTAAGGAGGGCTGGAGGGATACCGGGATGCATAGGGAGAGGCATCACCAGTAGAAAACAGGAAGTTGTTGGCCCTCTGTACAGACAGTTGGTAAGACCACATCTGGAATACTGTGTACCTTTCTGGAGACCCCATCTCCGCAAAGACATAGACAAGGTGGAGGCTGTCCAGAGGAGGACAGCCAAAATGATGCAGGTTCTGCATCAGAAGACATATGAAGAAAGACTAAAGGAACTAAAGATGTATAGCCTCGAGGAAAGGAGGGAGAGGGGAGACATGATAGAAACTTTCAAATACATCAAGGGAATCAACAAAGTCCAAGAGGGTAGCATCTTTCAGAAAAAGAGATGTGCAAAAACATGGGGTACAATTTGAAGATAGAGGGGATGGCTCAGAGGTAATGTGAGAAGTATTTCTTCACAGAGAGGGTTGTGGATACATGGAACAGCCTTCCTGAGGAGGTCATAGAGCCAAAAACAGTGGGGGAATTCAATAATGCATGGGACAGACATAAGGCAATTCTAGTAGGGGAGTAGGAGGAAGTAGGCTGTTGGTTAACTAGGATCTGCAGCTTATCCGTTAGGTATGGAAATGGCAGACTAGGTGAGCCAAGTGGTCCTTATCTGCCATCAAATTCTATGTTTCTATATTTCTATCTCAACTCACAGCCCCCTTAGGGGGTTCCTAGCATTTATTTAGCCCACCTCACCAATAGGGGGTATCCAGCACTTATTAGCTCATCTACACTTCTCCCGGCCCTCACCATTCTACCCTCTCTCTTTCCTCACACACTCTCCCCTCTCACATACGCTCCCCTCTTCCCCTCTCCATTTTTCTGTCATGATTTATAACCAATGCTACCTATGTTAGTTCTGTATGTATAGGCCTATATTATCCTTCACATGTACAGTGCCTTGTTTTTGTCCATTTTATCTGCAACTGTATATATTTATTGTTGTCCAGGACCACTTTGAAAATGAGCTTGCTCAATGGTGTTTATGCCTGGTTAAATAAAGTTTGATTGATTGATTAAAGTGTGCTTCGGGGAGGGGCACGATGAACGGAGATTCACAGTGACTCAGTGAGAAAGGCAGTCTTTCTAACTGTTTTTGGGTAGCTAGTGTGTTAGTATTAGTGTGTTCATGTACACAGTAATACTTTTAGCAAGTTTTGAAAATTTTTTGGTGTTTGCTGCGGTGCTGTGCACTTTTTCAGTTGTTTTAAAAGATTTGGTTGTACTGCACTGAACTTTTAAATTTTCTGTGTATTACCTGTAGTCATACCTCTCAACCTCTTGCCTCATGAATCAGGGACAAAGCTTCAAAAAATCAGGGACAAAGACCCCAAATCAGGGACACTTCTTAAAATCTGGTACTATTCACTAAGAAAGCTGATAGAATAAAGGGATTTGTGTTAAGATGCAATTTCTGAAGAATAACATGACTGTTACTTTAATGTTTAACATTATTTTGTGTTTTCAAACCCCACTGTTTTGTCACAAGAACACAAATTTTATGAGGGACAGAAGAAAAATCTGAGGCAAAATCAGGGACATCCCTGAAAATCAGGGACAGTTGAGAGGTATGCCTGTAGTGTTTGTGTGTGTGTGTGTGTGTGTGCCGTCAAGTCACGCACATTTTATTGTGCCACACCGTAATCACAGGACTCTGATTTGAATCTCTTATCCATCTGCGATACTTTTTACTGCTTCATTCTATCTCAGTCAGTAGTGGACTATTACTGCAGCTGCCCTCCCCCCACCCCACAAAATGTATTATTGTTCCAGTTTTGGAGTTCTGATTTTGACCACTGGTTGAAGCAGTGTTGTGCCTATGCAGCTGCAACTCTTGAGTGCAATCGCCATCTGTCTGTGTGTCTGCATCTCTTTAAGGCCCAATCACCATCTGTAATTTAAGTCACAGTTGTTTGTTTGGCTTCCCTTCAGAATATTGGTGTGGTGCATATCTCGGCATGAACATTGTACTCATTTATGTGTGTTTTTAAGTCAGGGTGATCATCACAAGTCACTCATAATACAAATCTTGTTATTCATCTTCACGATCATGATTTACGAATTACACAACTTTACGTTTTTTTAGGGTGTAAGTTCACAAGAAGCCGGCCCTATTTAATCCTGTATATAGTATCTCATCTTGACCACTGTACTCATTGGTATGTGTTTTCAAGTCAGGGTGCTTGGGGTGGTACAGGTCAGGGAAGTGCAGCCGTAGGTATTTGTGTACAGTTCATTAGTCATGTCACACCAGTCACTCATCACAAGACAAATCACGTTCTTCATCTTCATGATCACGATTTATGAATTACACAACTTTAAGTTATTTAAGTGTAAGTTGTATGTGACCCTGTTTTTTTAAAGTCTTCCGTTCATCACAAATCAGGAAAATGACTGAGGGACATCCAATTATATCATGTCATGCCACTCAGGATCTTGGTGTACTCTGATGATTCTATTTGTGGTCACATTCTGTAGGCTGTCCCACTTGAGTCTTTGTACTCACAAGAAGCCGTCCCTGTTTAATCCTGTAGACAGTATCTCAGCTTGACCACTGTACTCATTGACACGCATTTTCAAATCAGGGTGTTTGGGGTGGTACAGGTCACGGAAGTATAGCCATAGGTATTTGCATACAGTACATTAATCATGTCACATCAGTCACTCATCATGAGACAAATCATTTTCTTCATGAATCACAGCAGTTAATTTTTTTTTTCAGTTATGATAATACGCTGAAGACCTGTAAAGATGACCAAAACATTAATTAACTTTTTTTTTACTTAAAAAAAAAAATACTTACCTTTCATGGGTTGACAGTTTCAGTGCAGCCAAAGTCAGCAGCGGACATCCGAAATTTGTTGTGGTGGACAACTGACGCTGTGCCTACGACAACCTAAAAAAAAGTAATCATAAATTATTGTCTTTCAGTGTACCACAGCCCCCTCCCCCCCAAAAAAAGAACATTTGAATTTGACAAAACCGCATTACTTGTCTGGCTCTAGTCATAACGTATGTGTTGCTCGCATGTTCATCTGATTTGATCATCATCATGCCCACCACAGTAAAGAGTGAGATTCCCTGAAAAGGAGCAATATGACAGACTGCTTACAACACAGAACAAGATTATATAGATAGAAATTAAATGGCTGTGTCTCTGTAAAAAAAATATATAGTGGCATGCACAATAACTTACCATTGTGGTATGAAGGTAAGGCACACACAAAGGGCAGTATGTATTGGTGATGCAGCAGGCGTCAACACAGGCAATGCTCTCGCTTGGGACAAAGGACGCATTTCTGGCATTTTACTCTTCATCTGGACGTTTCATTCAATTAACCAGCAGGAGAAAAGCAGCAGCAGCAGGTGGTATCACAACTTAGGCAATGATGTTTTGTTTTAATTGGGTTCACCACAACATAACCCAAATAGACCATCTATGGGTAGCTGGTTCATTCCACTGGGGTGTCAAACAGACTAGGCATACTGATGAGTCCTGGTAGGACGAAACACATGTCTATGTCTTCTGTTGGCACCCTTTGAAAACTATGTGAGAGGCCTTTCGGCACCATGCATTTCTGCTTAAAGTTTAACCAGCATAATATTCTGTGGTGATTTGCATATTCAGCCTATGATGCTTTGCATTGTTGGGGTATGTGTGATTTTGTATTTCTTTGAAACTTGGCTTCCTGGTCAAATGCCCTTTGGGGTAACCATTGCCTCAGTGCTTGTGCACAGAGGTTCTTTGTCTTTAGGCAATGATGTCACTTAGCAAGCAGTTGGGTGACAGGCCCAAAAATGCTTAGTCCGATAAATATGTTTAAGTTCTCTGGCAAGTTTCACATGTGCTTTGCACCACCTTGTCAGGTGTGGGCTGCAAAAGTATTTGACTTAAAGGAAGCATTTTTTCTCTGGGGACACAACTTCACATTTCTGGCAAAGTGCTGGTGATGGTGTGGGGTGGCAGGCCCAACTTTCAGTTCTCTGGCCAGTTTCACATGTGCTTTGCACCGCCTTCTCAGGTGTGTGTGACAAAAGTATTTGACTTAAAAGAAGCATTTTCTCTCTGGGGACACAACACTGTGTGACGCATTTCTGGCATTTCATTTTTAATCTGGGCTTTTCATGACATTAAAACAACGGGACAAAAGATAGCACATTTGTGGGGGGCATGGTAGGTGTGGAAATGGTATTGTTTGTGATAATTATGCTGGTGCTTTAAAGGGAAAGTAACATGTAGGACTACATTTATCAATCTTGTTCTTACCAATAGAAATCTGCTTTACATAAGCTATTTTGACAGAACCTGTAACACTTTTAGGACCAGAATTATTTATAACCCATTCATGGGCTTCAAACTTCTGCTCTACCCACTAGATCACACTCCTACAAATGACAGAACATGATGCCAACACGGGTTCAGTTAATAGCTTGTGTAAAGCAGATTTCCATTTCTAACAATATTGATAAATGTAGTCCTGTATGTTAGTTTCCTTTTAAGTAAATGTTCAGAAAATTAACACTTATTTTCATAGTTGTTATTATTTACTTTACTTTTATTTCTTACATGACTGATGGTCAGCCAAATATTAGATGCTGTGTGCTTTTATTACAGGTCAACCTCTGGTGCCACTATGCACGCTGCAATAAAAATGTCTTGAAGACGGTGTTTTGGAGACACAATATTTAATTAAAGGAAAGCATGCAGTGTCTGCAAAGTGGGAGGTAACATGATTTATTAAGCAAAATTAAACTAAGAACAAATCAATTTATATTGCTGAAAGCATAGTGGTATGGGGGGGCATTGGGTGGAGGTGGGGAATGTGATTTACCAGTATGAGGCTGAAGAAATACAGGATTAACAAAATTAACACAGCTAAGAAAACATTAACTGAACATAAATGTTATAAGTAAGAAAAAAATATGGCTTAAGAAAATAAATAAAAGCAGAGATTATTTTTTTTTGGGGGGGGGATGTTGTTATATGGACTTTCTTGATCTTTCTTGTCCCTCATACTGGTAAATCTGATTCACCATCCCACCTCCCCCAAATGTTCCCCCGCCACACCATTAAACAATTCTGCAATACAAATTGTTTTGTTCTTAACTTCTTACTCATCTCATCTTCTTTACTTTACTTTATTTTATGCAGTAAGTCATGTGGTTGCCAACTGTGCAGACACTGTGTGCTTTCATTGCAGTTGAAATTCAAGACACTTGTATTGAAGCATGCATGATGGCACGACGGTTTCACCTGGAATGAAAGCATGTGGCATCCACCATTTTGTCAATGTCAACCATCACTCATGAAACAAAAAGAACAATTCAAAATAAAAGTAAATTAAGTAACAAGTATCAAAAATCACAAACAAAATATTACCTGAACATAAATTTCATACAGAAAAAGAAAAACATTAATTAAGAAAAAAAAATTAAAAGAAGAGGAGGGAGACTTTTTTGCGGGGGGTTCAATTTGGAAATCGATATAACTTTCTTAATGGGCCAGTGGGGGCTGTTGCTACTCATCACCACCACTATTACAATGCAACAACCATAGTATTTCATCGTTCTGCCCCTCAACATGTATCAGCTGCTGCATTGCTGCCTCCACCAATGTTTTCAGCCCCTGTAGCTTGGCAAGCAGCTCAGCAAGGTTCCCCTGTGTCACTGGCTGATGCAACCACTCTTCATCATGGGCAGCTCTGGGACCTGCCACCACCTCACCTGATGCCATTTCCCATCTACTATGGCGACGCGCAGGCAGACGAGCTGGTTGTGCCACCATAGCTGTAGGAGGGACTGCTACCTCTTGCAGCTTTGCTTCCTGCTGGGCACGGTGGTGAACAGCTAGATGGGTGCGCTGACCACCCGTGCCGAGGTGGCTGCCCTTGGGCCCCCGGTGGACTACCACATTACAAAGATTGCAACGTACCATGCTGGAGTCACCAGGGAGGGAAGAAAAAAAGGCCCACACAGGGGAGCTATGGGCAGGGCCTGGTACAGGAGGTGGGGGGCATCAGGACACACCTGCTGCTATGCTGCTGGTGGTTGAGGGCTGACAACCTGCTACAGTTCCTGCTTACGAACATATGAACATATGAAATTTGCCAGCAGATAAAGGCCTAGAGGTCTATCAAGTCTGCTCGAATGTACAGCTAGCACCCCGTATTCTGCAGCTGCCCCTCCCTTCCATCCTTCCCCTTCATTAACCCTCCCCCTTGTCCTGTCCCACCCCCTTTTGAAGCAGTCCACTGTTCTACCAGATACCACTTCTGCACGTAACGCATTCCACCCAGTCACCACCTTCTCTGTAAAAAAGTGTCTCCTCATCTCCCTCCTGAACCTTCCTCCCTCCAGTCTCATATCATGGCCCCTGGTGTCCCTCCCCTCCCTTACTTTGAACAGCCCCTCTGTACCTGTCTTGTTTATTCCTTTCATGTATTTAAAGGTTTCAATCATGTCACCCCTGTCCCTCCTCTCCTCCAGTGAGTACAGGTTCAACTCCCTCAACCTCCTCTCGTATGATAAGTCCCCCAGTCCCTTGATCATCTCTGTCACCCTGTGCTGCACCTCCTCCAGTAACTTAATGTCCCTCTTCAGAAACGGGCACCAGTACTGCACGCAGTACTCCAGGTGCGGTCTAACTAATGACCTATACAGTGTCAGAATCACCTCCTCCCTCCTCGAGGATATACCCCTTGCACTACAACCCAGCATTTTGTAGGCCTTTGCAGCTGCCTTCCTACATTGTGCTGAGTTGTTCATTGACCCTGTAATGAGCACCCCCAGATCCTTCTGCTCCTCTGTCTGGGCTAGCTGCACTCCCCCACAGCTGGTAACTCCTCCTTTGGTTCTTCATCCCAAAATGCAGCACCTTGCACTTTTTGGCATTAAACCCCAGTTGCCAGGTGTCTGACCAGATTTCAAGCTTTGCCAGATCATCCTGCAACCCCTGCCATCCCCCTAGGTCATCCACCACCGCTCCTACCTTGGTATCATCAGCAAACAGACTGATCTTTTTCTTGATGTCCCATGATATGTCTGCAATGAATATCCCAAACAACACTGGTCCCTACACCGAGCCCTGTGGAACACCGCTCATCACTACCCTTGGGTTTGAGAGCTCCCCACCCACCGCCACCCTCTGTTGCCTTCCCTGAAGCCAGTTTCCTACCCATCTCACCAGCTTTGCACCCGCCCCTGTGCCTACTAACTTACTTCCCAGCCTTCCATGCGGCACCAAGTCGAATGCCTTACTGAAGTCCAGATACAGGACATCCACTGTATGGCCCCTGTCCAGTTGCCTAGTTACCCAGTCATAGAACTCCACCAGGTTGGTTTGGCAGGATCTGCCACGTATGAAGCCATGCTGTCTGCTGTCCTGTAGTCCTTTGGCCTCTAGGAGGGTCACCAGCGTCTCCTTCAGGGTAATCTCCATTAGCTTACCCACGATGGATGTGAGGCTCGCTGGTCTGTAGTTTCTCGGTTCATCCTTGGGGCCACTCTTGTGGAGGGGCACCACATGAGCCATCCTCCAGTCCTGAGGTACACACCCCGAATGTAGTGAGGCATTAAATAGGTCTGCCAAAGGTCCTGCAAGGACCTCTGCCAGCTCCTTCAGTACCCTGGGGTGGATGCCATCTGGGCCTGGCTCCTTGTCCACCCTCAGTGCCTTCAAACCCTCTCGAACTCTGCCCTCCATGATTTCCCCATCTGTCACCCCTTTCCCCGTTTCTGCCATTTCTCCCCCCTTGGGTGTCACCCTCTCTTCTCTTTAGTAAATACTGAGCAGAAGTACTCATTTAGTGCTTCTGTCTTATTGCACCCTGCTTCCACCCAACCCCCCTCCTTTCTAATCCTTACTATGTGGTCCTTACAGCTCCTTTTCTTCCTGATGTACCTAAAGAAGTCCTTCTCCCCCTTCTTAATGCATTGTGCCAGCCTGAGTTCCGTAGATGCTTTGGCTCCCCTTACTGCACTTGTCACCTCCTTCGATTCTGTCAAGTACTCCTGCTGTCCTCCCCCCTCCCTATTTTCTTGTACTTCCTAAAGGCAGCTCTTTTCCTCCTTACCTTTTCCATGACCTCCTTGCTCAACCAGCTCAGTTTCTTAGCCCTAGCTTTCTTGCTCTGGGCCTTGCAGCAGGTTTTGGTTGCCTCCACTATCCCCAGCTTTATGAGCTCCCACCTCTGGTTAGTGTCCATACTAGATTGAATTCTGGCCAGGTACCCTTTTACCACTTCCCCCATCCTCCCAAAGTCGGCCCTCCTGAAGTCCAGCACTCTTGTGCCAGATTCCACTCCTTCCTTGCCCATATCCAATGTGAGCCATACTGAGTGGTGGTCACTCCCTGACAGCGGTTCCTCCACTGTAAGTTCTCTCACAAGTCCCCATTTGCCAGCACAAGGTCAAGGGTATTCCCTAACCTGGCTGGTTCACTGACCATTTGCAGCAGGAAGCTGTCCTGGAAGGCATCCAGCAGTACCTGCTCCCTTCTGTTCCTGGTTGTTGAGGTACTCCAGTCCACTCCTGGCATGCTGAAGTCCCCCACAATCACCACACTACCCTTCTCGCAGGTCCTCCTGATCTGTCCTGCTAGTTCCCTAACTCCTCCATCTGAGATAGTGGCCTGTACACCACTCCCATTCTAAGAATACTATTCTTGGAATCCTGGATTTGCATCCAAAGTGACTCCGTACTACCATCTTCCCCTTCCTCCCTGCTTGTAACGTATACTTAATGTTACTAACAACTTAATATAATTACCCAACAAGACCAACAGAGAATCAAAACGAATTTATTTAGCAGTGGTATTATAGTGCCAGTTGCACTTAGCCTTAGATGTTACATGATTCCACTTGATGTTATACATGCACAGCTTATATACACAATTTGAAAGTTACACCCCAAACAGGATTAATGTTATGATTTGCTCCTAGCAATCCTATTACGTAATATGGTCATTTACTGTGTGTTGGTGATACACTGCCTGGAACTGGCTACATGACCTTAGCCACAGACATGTCTGAAGAGCCCAGTTTAATACACTGCCTGGAACTGGCTACCTGACCTTAGTCACGGACATGTCTGAAGAGCCCAGTTTGATACACTGCCTGGAACTGGCTACCTGACCTTAGTCAGTTGCACCATACTACAATGCTTTATTTACAGCATAAATACCTTTTATTTACAGCACAAATACTTTTTATTTATAGCACAAATACCTTTGACAGGGCACCGCCTGTCACGTTCTGCTTTCCCTGCCTTACTTGTTTACTGCCTAGTGCATTTTATGACGGACTCTGCCTATGCTCATTGTGTGATTTTTATTTTGTATGTTTTTTTGCTTAACTCAGTCTGAGCATTGAGCCACACATTTCAGTCACAATTGTGGCCATTTAGCTTTTGCCCTTACAATTCCCCCTTTGGGACTGAAATTGGGTGTTGTTTTCCTGGACAGAACATGAGTGGGTAAGGCTGGAGACCTCCGATAGGGACCCCACTCCCGGGTTCTCTGGATGACTTGCTGCCCTGTCCACCTTGCCTGCCTTATTAATAGGAGCCACCACTAACTAAGGGCACATTGTTACAACATTTGACATGTGGCTGCTGACATTTTGAGCATAAACATATCATGATGCAGGTTGCGTATTAGGCAACGCAAATAACATGTACTGACTAATAAAATAAACACTAATACCAATTGTAGCATCAACACTTTGAACAACAATACCCCCCAAGATCCTCCCAGGTTGGCATATATTAAGGGTTCCTTACTCTTGTGCCAAACCCGCTTGATTTACAGCAAGGGGCAGTAACACTCGTCCGTCTGTTTTTTGATTTACAATATTTTGGTGCTCTTCTATAGCATCTAAATCTGCTCTATTCCATATACTCATCCTGGATCCAAACAGGCTGGTCATGTCCCCAATAGGTCTCTCTTGCGTCGCCTATTAGAGGTATTGTTATGGTTACTACCATTTGTGGGGACTGGGGTGCATCCCCCTTGCTTGGTCTGGAATATACTAACCATATCTAATAACACAGATGCATAAAATTTAGAAACATTAGTATTAGCGCATTGACCAGTGCTATTTAGATCCCAACTCGAAAAGTTGAAAATGACTGGTAATCTTATATACTGTACGTTATTTACAAGAGTCTGGTCCATTGGTGTGGAAGTTAGTCCACTAGGTGGCCCTTGTGTTACATTGGGGCACTGTGATGGTCTTACTGTTAAAATTATATTTCTACTGGTGTGATTGGCGTAACAGTTATTATCGTCACATGCCCCATTTCCAGCGGTGCCCATTTCACGAGTGCATCCTCCAATAACATTATTCAGATTTCTAGTACAGTAGAAAACAGTTACTTGATCGGTACCGGAGTCCTTTGGTGTGGGTTTCTCCAATATTAGTGATCCGTCTTCGGGGTACACATACCCTCTGTGTGTTGAGTTGTACTGGGATGGGCAAAACTGTGGACTGGCCTTTCAATCAGCCATACAGCACCACTGTGTGGTAGTTACAATTAAATCATTATTTGTCCATACTATTTGCCACAAACATACAGTAGCATCTGCTTCTCCCTCAGCCCAACTCCATGTGATTGGTAAGACCACGGGTTGTTTATAATCCCCGGTGACATGCGGGGTGCTGGTGTTTAGATGTAGAGCCCCTGTACAACTCACTAAGTTCCCCAACAGGGCCATGTACAGTGTATACTTCCACATCCTTCACCTGTAAGAACAAGGGCAGTATCAGTCATCATCATCAATACTCTGCTACATTTTACATGGCAGTTTTTTTTTCAAAAAATTTTTTTTTTTGAATGTTTGCTTATGACCAGATCTTTTTGTATGATGCACTATGGCTATATTTGTCACTGCCATGTGTTCTAGCATTACCCTTTGCTCGACACATCAGGGTTACTTGATATGGGGTGAGACCAATGCTGGCTTGAACAGTCCCCTGTACTGCCCTTAATAATCCTGATAGGAACATCAAGCACAACCCTCCCAGGCTTTTGCAATTTAAACTTTTTTCTTAAACAATTTACACTGATCTATGTGTACCCATGCTAGTGGTCTGTTTCCCTTTCCTAGCCTAGTAATGTGTACAGTGGTGGTACCGAGGCATTGATCCACCATGTAGGGTCCCATCCAATTTGCATCCCACGAACTCTTTTTATCAAAGTTTTTTATCATTACCTGGTCACCAATTGTGTACACCGGTTGTTCCAGTGTATTTTTATCTCGATACATTTTGTTTTTCCAATGTGCTTGTGCCATATTGCTGGCAGCAAATTTTAAATATTTTTCCAATTGATTCTGTACTTGCTGTAGGAATACCTCTGCGTTGGCTCTACTGTATCTCTTATACTTGCATTCACTTCGGGGTCTGTGGGATAGCTCAGTCGCATGTCCTGTCCAGTCATAAGCTGATGAGGAGTAATCCCTGTACTGGTGTGTATGGTACCTCTCACTGCCATCCAGGTAGATGGTTCACCCATCCCTTTCCAGTATCCAACACTGCCCTTTTTAAAGCTAAATTTAGGGTCTGGTTCAGCCTTTCTACCATTCCAGAAGACTGTTGGTGATACGGTAAATGGAATTTCTGCTGTATTCCTAACAACCCACACATATCCTGCATGATTTGCCTGATAAAGTGTATTCCTCTGTCTGATTCCAATATCCTGGGGAATCCCCATCTAGAAAACACTTGTTCCCACAAAACTTTGGCTGTCACTTTGGCAGTGTTAGTGGTGAGGGGGAAAGCCTCCACCCATTTAGAGAAAACATCTATTACTACTAACAAATATCTAAACCCCACCTTGGCAGTGGGCAAGGGACCTACATAATCAATCTGCAAAGCCTGCTATGGCCCTTCAGCCACCTGCACGTGTTGCAATGGTGCTCATTTTGCCTGGGGACTAGGATGGTTTATCTGTGCACAGATTAGACATGACTCCAGACGTGTCTTTACATCCTTGTCGACCTTTGGCCACCAATATTTAGATGTGACCATTTGACAAGTCTTATGGAGACCACACTGTCCTCTGATCCTGTGGTTTTCCATAATAATTTGTTTCCTGAGATCAGATGGCGGGACCCACTTTAACTGGCTATGGTGTTCCCAAAAAAGCATGTCTTCCTGTACTGTCAGGTTTTTGCAGCTACATTTCCCCGATTCTCTCCATTTTTGTTTTTGTTGCGCTAGCCAGGGATCCATCATCTGAAGTTGTACCAAATTAACTACTGGATTTTTAACTTGGATGGCTGCCATGGAGGAGCCCCCGAGAGGATCTCTCCATGGTTCTCCATCTCTGGCTGCATCTTTGGCTAGTTGGTCCACCACCTGATTTTCTCTTTCAAGAGCCGTGGGGATTTGGGTGTGGGCACGGACCTTACAAATAGCAATTCTGCCTGGGGTGGCATTTGCCAAGGCCAGCAAGTGTCATAACACCTCTCTGTGCTAGACATGTTCCCCAAAAGCATTAATCATCCCCCTTGATTCCCACAAATGAACCCATTCAGTGAGGGACATAACAGCAAACTGGGAGTCTGAGAAGATGGTGACTTTTCCCTCAGGATATCTAAGGACTACCTCTCAGATGGCTTCTAACTCAGCTCTTTGGGCAGAGAAGTTCACCAGCAGTTTTATTTTGATGCTTTTCTGTTGTGAGGGAATCCATACCGCGGCCCCTTTGTGGAACTGGCCATTATTCCACTGTTGGGACCCATCAACATAGATCTCCAGGGAGGTGTCTGGGTGGCCTTCCATGAAAGGAGATGACACAACCGTCTCGCGGTCTATGGTCCCACAGTCGTGTGGCTCCCCTTCTTGCCCCAGCTGGGATACTATACCTCTATCTCTTACCTTTTTAACTTCAATGTTTTTTCCTTGTAAGGCTAGCATCCACCTCGTTAGTCATTGATCAGAAACCCCTCTAGGTGACCCTTGTAAAAGATATTTTATCGGGGTATGCGGGGTTTCCAATACAATTCAATTAAAACCTACAATGTGCTCAGTGGCTTGTGCTGTCCAGTAGGCTGCCAATAGGTGCTTCTCACATACCCCATATCCATTCTCTACAGGAGTCAATACACATGAGAAATATCCCACCGGTCTCAGTTTTCCCTGTTTTTCTTGCAGCAACAACGCCACCAGGACATTTGGGCCAGCAGCGGTCTGCAGTACAAAGTCCTTTTTTATGTTTGGGGCTATCAATACAGGGGCAGTTAATAAGGCTTGTTTTATACAGCTTACAATGATCTGTATGCACCCATAATGGAATTTTCATTTTGCCTTTTTGTTTATCCCGAGAAACTTTAACCACCCTGGGTCCCAATTTGTCCAAGACCTGATAGAGGCCAGTCCAATTTTCCTCCCACAGTCCAGTTTGTCCAAAATTTTTAACCATTACCTGATCACCAATTTGTAATTCTTTACATGGCAGCAGTCCCAGATATCTGGTTTGATTATTCGCATGCCTCTGTGCCATATTTCTAGCTGCATCAGGTAAGTACTGATCCAATTATTTTTGTACCTGAGCTAGGAATATATCTGCCTGAATACTGTCCTTTACAGTAGTGCTGAGATCCGGATCAGAGGGGTAATACACTCTCATGTCTCTTCCTGTTACCAGCTGGTATAGGGTGTACCCCGTACTCTTACTCTGTGTGCTCCTGATTGACAGTAAGATTCCTGGGAGATGAGCTACCCAGTCTTTTCCTGCTTCTAAGGCTAACTTCTTGATCCCTTGTGTAAGGGTACGGTTCATTCATTCTACTATACCTGATGATTGGGGGTGATAGGGAACTTGTAATCTTTGCTCTATCCCCAATAGGGCACACAAGGCTTTCATAATTTCTGCAGTAAAATGAGTGCCTCTATCACTCTCTAAGGTTGTTGGGAAACCCCATCTTGAGAAAACTTGTTCCCACAAGACCTTAGCTACCCGAAGATGATAATCATTATAATTAGTGTTTTTAGTAAACAATGTAAAAGAAGAACTAATGTTCACAGACCCAGAAAGCAAACCGGTTTGGCTAGTTAGGGGACAGCAGAGACTAATTGCTGCTATCCTGTATGTAGTCCAAAATACAGTCATGCTACTGAGCTGTTGCAACAAATACATGTATTCCTTTAGCTAATTAACCATGATTACATCATTGCCTCAGGTAGAAATACATGTGGAGCAGTTTGTGAAACAGATACCTTGTGACATCACCAAGACTAACTTGAAAAGTGAATGACACAGTTTTTTATTGCTCTAGATTAAAATAAACCTTAACTGATGAAACATTTAAGGCACACGCCTCCAATTTATGTGGCTTAATTACAGCATGTTTCTTGTTGTAAACCAGAGTGTTTTTCACCAACAGACAAAAGGCAAACATTTCCTTTTTTAATGACACAATCAACTTTGCTCAACTTTTAAATGAAGCAAATGTATGCAGTTTGCACTATAACAAACCTTGCATTTAATACTAATGCTAAACAAAAGCTATCAAGCAGCATCAAGACATACTTTTTATGTAAACCAAAGGTAGTTTACGTTCTTTTATTTGGTGGGTTTGGCTGACTGCACTCCAGCCTCTCTTCTTTAAGGTTAGAAAACCTTTCTATAGCATTTGATTTTGCAACAAGTAGCATTTCTAACAAATAGTAAGAACATAGCACCAAGTCAATACACTTTTTGATTGACTTTATTGCTTTAAGCTATGCATGTAACTTATTGCTTAGCTGTGGATGTGTGTGTGTGGGGGTAGATAGGTCTGGCATGCTGTAATTCTATTGTTTTTGATTTTCAGCATGCCAGTGTTTACCTGTTATTGTCTAACCATTTTCATCATGCTGAATTCGCAAATAGACTACAACTGCTGCAGCCACAGGAAAAGTTTTGCTTTTCATCTTTATTTTTAGTTCAAAGTAATACTTTTCCTTCCATTTACTCATTTCTAAAGTTAAGGTACTACACTCTCCTGCTTTCTCACTATACTTCCATTGCTGTTCTTTTTGTTTTCCCTGGAGATCCTCCTCAAGTCTATCAATCTTATCCTGTAGCTCCTGACTGGTTTTTTGGTGTCTCAGAACCAGGGAGTTATTAATACCCAACAAAGCCACTACACTGTTAGCTACTTTTTCCTTTTCATTCTTACATGTCTTATTTCTCTCACAGCACTGAGTTTCATAGTGACAGCAGACGTCTTGCCCATTCACTGGGACTTCATAAAAGCCTTTTCTTAGATTTTTTCTAACCATTTCCTAATAATTGTCTCCATACTTATGTTATTCTTCTGACTCAATCATCCACGTCTGGTTTCTTTTGAGATAGACCAAGTCTTTGCCCTCTCCCCACCAGAGGTGAGCAGTCTCCTGGCGAGCGAGTCCTCTTTCACACTGCTCTCTTGTCGTCAGCCCGCAGTGACCTCGGTTCAATTTTCTGCACTCAAATCGGTAGGTATACTCTACACGCTGAGTATCCGAGTCACGGCACCAAAAATGTAACGTATACTTAATGTTACTAGCAGCTTAATATAATTACCCAACGAGACTGACGGAGAATCAAAAAGACTTTCTTTAGCACTGGTATTATAGTGCCAGTTGCACTTAGCCTTAGATGTTACATGATTCCACTTGATGTTATACATGCACAGCTTATATACACAATTTGAAAGTTACACCCCAAACAGGACTAATGTTATGATTTGCTCCTAGCAATCCTATTACGTAATATGGTCATTTACTGTGTGTTGGTGATACACTGCCTGGAACTGGCTACATGACCTTAGTCACGGACATGTCTGAAGAGCCCAGTTTGATGCACTGCCTGGAACTGGCTACCTGACCTTAGTCATGGACATGTCTGAAGAGCCCAGTTTGATACACTGCCTGGAACTGGCTATTTGATCTTAGTCAGTTGTACCATACTACAGTGCTTTATTTACAGCATAAATACCTTTTATTTACAGCACAAATACTTTTTATTTATAGTACAAATAACTTTGACAGGGCACTGCCTGTCACGTTCTGCTTTCCCTGCCTTACTTGTTTACTGCCTAGTGCATTTTATGACAGACTCTGGCTATGCTGATTGCTCAATTTGTATTTTGTATGGTTTTTTGCTTAACTCAGTTTGAGCACTGAGCCATACATTTCAGTCACAATTGTGGCCATTTAGCTTTTTCCCTTACACTGCTGCTCTTGCTACAGCTCCTCCTGCTGATCCTACAGTGGCTGCTGCTCCACCTGCTCCTGCTCCTGGATGACTACCACAGCTGCCGGGCTCACTGTGGCTGCAGGTGGAGTCCCCAAAGCCTGCTAATTTAATCTAACTGGGTGACCGCCCCACATTCATGGCTCACGATAGCCATGCTCCATCAAGAAAGTAAATAAACAGAAAAAAACATGCTACTACAAGTACAAGTAAAATAAAGTACAGTACCTAAAAATAACTACACCAAAAAAAATACTTTCTTTAACAAAAAAAAACCTTTCTAATTAAATAAAACTTTCTTGAAGGACTACAACAACTAAATACACAAAGATTTAACACACACAAAAAGAATTACAGCTTTTTTGGAGCTCCAAAACACACAGACAGCACACTGCAGAACTGCCTGGACTGCAAACTCTTTCCACTAGAGAAAGTGAAAATAAAACACTAAAACACTGACTTCCTGCCAGAGCCTATTGAACTGCCTCCCTGAATCATGTGACCTGTAGACCTGCACAGACAGTCAGCCATGTGATCACTGATCAGTGGGCTGTTTGTTTCTTAATGACGTCACCTTGTTGAAGTCATTAAACATGAAGTACTTAATTTTAATGGGGACTTCGCATAGTCCCACATGAATGTGGAGTGAACTACTTTGCCCATACTTCACTGAGGGATTAAAACTTCACTGTATCTCTAGTGACTACTCATGAGGATCAGCTTCTAATTGACAGAGTTCATCTGCCAGAGTGTTTTGAACTCCTGGCACATACATTGCTTGGAACAGGATCCCCTGTTCCAGACACCATTACCACATTCTCACTGCCACCCTGCAGAGAGGGTAGGCATCTGTGGTTAAGAGCCACCTCTGACTCCGGTGTGGAGAAGGAGAAACCCCAGAAGAGATTTTCCTTCACTGACCACAATTCCAGGGACCTCACCAAAGGTTTGGTTACCTGAATGGGGTAATTCTAAGGGTGGGGTGCCTGTGACCATTGGGAACTGAGCATCCACTGAGTTGTCCTCATGTGAAGCTGTGCCAGAGGCACAATGAACTATGCAGAGGCCATCAGTCCCAGTATGTGTTGCATGGAGTGGACTTGCACAGCCTTGCATTCCATGATGTAGCATGCCATCTGAAAGACAGCCCAATGTCTGGTTTCTGTGAAGAAAGCCAGAGCCTGGGTCCTGTCAAGAACTACTCCTATGAACAGCAGCTCCTAGGAATTTTCCAATTGAGACTTTGTAAGGTTCAGGAGAACCCCCAGGAGGTTAAAACCTGTGCTGCAGTGGCCACTGCCTGTGCTTTCTTCTACTTGAATGGGCTTGAGACAAGCCAGTCACCCAAGAAAGGGAAGACTTGAAGTCCCAGCTTTCTGAGATGTGCAGTGAGTATTGCAAAGCACTTTGTAAAGGTTTGTTATGCTGAGAAAAGCCCAAAGAGTAGGACTCTGAACTGGCAATACTGCTCCAGCACACAGAAGTGAAGGAATTTGTGGTGGCTGGGGTACACCAGTATTTGTTAATATGCATCCTGCATATCTAGAGACACTAGCCAATCCTGAGGCTTTAGGAAGGGTAGCAGCACGCTCAAAGAAATCAACATGAACTGCTCTCAATCCATGAATTTGTTCAGATTTCTGAGGTTCAGAATTGGGTGCGTGCCCCTGATTTCTTCAGAACTATGAAGTACTGGGAGTAGAACCCTGTGTTCTGTTCTTACTCTAGCACTATTTTCATTGCCTTGTTGAAAAGAAGTCCCATAATCTCCTATGGCAGCAGCTCTGACATATAAGCTGACAGATGGGATGGTCTTGATGGGTTTTGAAAAACTCCAGGGAGTTTCCCTGTTAGATGATCCTGAGGACCCACTCATCCATCATGATGGATTCCCACTGACAGTAAAACTGGGTAAGACACCTCCCCCCCACTGGGGAGGAGAGGTCTGCCTCAGGCAGCTGAGGCAAGACCATGGCCAGAGTTTCAGATAGTGGCACTGTCTGCTTTTTGAGCCAGTGCCTTCTGTTCTGCCTTTTTCTGGGGCTGGGGGTGATGTGACTTGTTGGCACATTGAGCTCTGCTGCTCATACCACAAAAGGACTGCTTATTAAGAAATGAATAATGTCCCCTGCCTCTCTGAGGGTTAAAGGGAGGTGGTCTGGCAGTCTTAAGGGCATATTTTAGTCTCATTTGACTCTTTAAGAGACTGTTCCACTTGTTGCCCAAACAGATGAGTTCCATATAAGGGAGCATTCATTACCTGTTGCTGGATATCCTCTGGCAGAGACTCTGCTAGATTTTTAAGCTTGCTCCCGAGGGCATGGTCATGTTTGGAGAAATGTTCCTTGTTGATAGCTATCCTCATGCCCAGCATGGCAGAGGCAGAAAGTCATTTATCCATGGTGTAAATCTTGCACGACTCTTTACCGGAAGGGTGCACAGTAATCTCCTTGGGCTCTATGGCTTTGTCATTGTCAGCCAGAATGACATTGGCATCAGCTATATGATGGGTGTAATACACTGGCTTATTTTTAGAGACAACATATTTCCTGTCTGCTGGTTTGGGGATAGCTGCCACAGAAGCGGACCTCCTCCAAACTACATCTGATAGAGTTTCAAATGTGGGATGCATAGGAGGGATAAGACTGACTGGCATATTAGGCATGATTAGGAACTCCAGCTGGAGGCACTTAGACTGGCCAATGGCTGCTGGCTCAAAATCCAATGCTGTGTGCATATTCCTGAGCAGAACCAGGAAAGAAAGAGCCTCCACAGGGATGGATGCAGGAACTGGGTCGGGAGTCTCAGAAGGACAGTAAGAGTCCTTATCCTCACCCTCTGGAAAGATAAGGTCAGGATTATACTCATCACCCCCAGAATCCTCCCTGTAATGGGGATAAGAGGCAGGGGTGGGCCTAGGATCTGGTAGTCCAAGGCATAGTTGCAGCAACTCCAGAGACACCGGCCCCAGCCTAGTGGATCTAAAGAAGGGCACTGCTGCAGTACCACAGCCTGTATTGCAACTGGTGCTGGGTCAACTGGCATGGTGGGCAGCACCAGGCCACCAAGTGCCACAGAGGGCACCAGGCCACCTGGAATTATGGGTAGTACCAGACCACCTGACAATGTGGGCCCCACTGATGCAACATGTGGCACTACACATGGCACCAGTTCCAGCCCCGAAGGACCCCAAACCTGGCATCATGTACAGTGCCACACATGGCATCAATGACCCAGATGATACTGGAGTGACTGGAAATGGCACCATGGCTGCACCGTCCCAGGACAGAGATGTCACCACAAGAGGGACAGACTTTGGCTGCCCCTCAAGCAACCCAGAGACCAGACTCACTGACAAGACATTTAATGGGCCCAGAGGTACTGCCAATGGTGAAGGCACCCCCCAATACTGAAAGGCCAGGGGCTGGCACCACCAGTGGTGCTATCTGAACCAGACACTGCACCCACTGCTCCATAAAAGCTGCCCATTGGCTGAACTACTCACTGGAATCCTTCCTGTGCAGTGAGAGGCTCCAGGACAGAGACAGCAATGCCCTAGGCCCTGAATCATCCAGTGTCAGTGACAGTGGTGGGGACCCACATTGTCTCACAGCAGAACTATCATGGGGTGAACTCAACTGGTGCTGTTTCTTCTTCTTCTTTCACGAGGAAGAAGAAACTGAGGTTAAGCGGTGCCAAGATCCCGACACCAAGCACAAGTAGGATTTGGTTTGCATTTTGTGCTTCCACTGGGACTGTCTCACCTCCTGGGCACCAGACAGCCTGTAGTCAGGCGACCAACCCAGAAGGGGGTGTTGGCTGTATGTAGCCCCATTGCCAGAGCAACTGGCAGAAGACTCCTTACCATCCTCCGTGGTCTTCAACTGTTTTGGTAGGGCTGAAAGAAACCTGATAAAAGTTAATTTCTGTGAAAATACATTAGACTGACACAAAAATAACACTATTGTTAAACATTAAACCTTGAGGGACCTGAACGCTGTTGTATAATCATGAAATTTTGGCTCCTGGTGGGTGAGCAACAAAGTCAGTGATGTGCACTTGATGGTGGGAAAAAAGGAACTAGAGCAGTTTGGGGCAGATGCTATTGTAAGCTAGCATGTGCTAGTGGCATCACATCGATGTTGAGCATGTGGTGCCTCCATCAGTGCCAGTCTTCTGAAAAGTTTTAGCTCCCACATTGTCTTAGCATTCCAGCTTAGACCCATTAGTGGGAGTCTATGGAGAACATTGATTCTTGGAAGATCACCATTGCTGTGTCCACACAGTTCAGTTTGCCCCCCTAACACACTTCTGGCCCTGCTTTGCACTGTGTCTGCCTACCAATGTCTTTCCCAACAAATATCCATGAGCTCTTTTGACTCAGCTGCAGACTTTTATGGCCTGAGTAATTGTGGTCCTCACCCCTGGCCCTGCTTGTCATGCTGAAGGGGGTCAGCTTTCACCAAAACGGCAGCTGTAAGTAGTCCCCTGGGAACTCAGCCCCCAAAATCCTTTATATATAGGGCTCATGAACTTAAATATATTTCTATCCCCTTAACAAGTGTTCTGGTTGGTCAGGGAGTACATTAGAAGAAGTCCCTGGTTCATGTGATTTAATTGCACTACTCATTGGTGGCGGGCATACTGCATTTCTCTGTGTTTGTAGTGCTACTGTAGTGCACAGTAGTGACCACTAATAATACAGACAGTTCAGTATACTATAAGTCAATACAGTTGCAAAGGAGTGTACCAGAAAAATGACTAAGCATGTGCAATGTTACTGGAGTGTAGCTCTTAAAATAGCAAAGTTAATACAGTGGTAAAAGAAAGCACCAGAAAGTTAATGCAGTGGCTTTACAGTGCAGTCCCCCTTTCCTGTCCCCCAGGTTGCACCTGGAAATGAATCTTTACTCAGTATGCCTTTCCCAGCTGCCAGTTTCCAAATAAATAATCAGCAAATGCAATGACATTTCAGTTGACACTTTTTTAACAATGAAAAGTGTCTTCAGATTGTATTGGCCACATCACTTCCCTCTGGGAGTGCATCTTAGAGCCATGCTTGGCATACAGATTTTTTTTTATTTTTATTGAAGTTACAGTTTGGTGCCCTGGTTGAAGATTATTAGCCATTCTTACAAAAGAATATGACATACGAGTACATCTTATGTTAAACTTTAACACAAAGAACATCTTCTTCAAGTGTTTATGTTAAAAGTATCAGTATTAGTAAACTATCTTCTATTAGTGTGTGATGAAAATGTATATTCGTGCACTTGGATAGGTTAATGATATCTTCATACAGAAATATATTACTTAAAACACACATTAAAATATTTATTTTAATACAACTTAATTTTTATTCCATGACATGAAGTTTGCTTAAATGTAATTGCTGGCATACATACAGTATGTACAATACAGTGTAAATTAAAACTGATCCTTATAGCGGTGGTTACGTCTTTATTTATAGCTGATTTAATAATCTATGTGTATTAAACAATTTCTGATATTTGGAACCATTATAATAAAAATATTCTGTTGATACACATTTAAAATGCTTTGAGAACATATATTTTATATTTAAATTAGTGTACCAATGTCTAAAATATTCTAAGTGCATACAGTACATTACGTTTCCTGTGTGTTAAACACATATGTTACATATATGGAGAAGTAAGACACCTGCACATACAATATGTGCAACAATACATTTTTACTGTAGTATTTTGATGTATATGAAGAATATTTAAAAAATAGATGATACTAACCATACATTTTAATACACTTAATATATTTTAATACATATTAAATATGTGGAAACATTATTAAAGAATATATTATAATATATCTTGCAATATTTAAATATATATTGTAATATAGGAGAAATGTATTCATACTTACTGTAATTTCCTTTTCTGTTAGCTCCAGTGTTGTCAATGGGGAAGGTATTCAGTACATATGGGTAATGTGCTCCCCTACTGGGGTAGTGGTACAGCTCCAAAACTGTGATCTCAGCACAGGCCCCAGGGACATGGTACATTCCAGCTGCTTTCCACCTCAGTACACTCCTGTCAATGCAGTGCACAAATGCAGACTACTTTGAACTACTAATAATTTAATGATTAACTACAGTACTATTAATATCGTGCCCCTGGTTGGCTCCTCAAATAAACATATACTAGAAAAAAACAGATGAGGCCTACCTGTTTTGAAGAACAGCCCCCACTGGAGAACTATGAACGTCATTTGTGGACTCCATCATTTTACCCCATGTTCACCATTAGATCTCATGGTCTTCTATGCCTGACAGATTGCCTTACACACAGAGAAATATTTGGTTAAAAGGGATATAACTGAATGTGCATAATTGGTGTATTCTCATGCAGGTTTTCCAGACCCACATAACCTTGTAAGTCACACCTTGAATCTATGATTCATTACACAAACCATAAGGTATTGTACAAAAGCGTCCAGACACTGCTGATAAATCCTAAACCATAAAAGAGAACTCTAGGTGACCTCCAATACAAAAAAACAACGTACACCGACACAGATATAGCAATAGATATAGATATAGATACAGGACAATATTCTTCAGATGAGCAGACAGTACCAGGGAGAGGCCCCACTGACTATGTTGGAGTTAACAGAAAAGGAAATTATGATAAGTATGATGGAAATTTTCCTTTCTGTTTCTCTCCATGTTGTGAATGGGGAAGGTAGTTAATAAACATGGGTTCTGAAAAGCAGAACCCATCTGAGTAGAGCAGGGAAAGAGAAATGTCCCATATAATTCCTTGACAGATAATTACTGGATTCATCTGATAACTACTGTCTGTCAAACTGAATACTGGATGACCATGTCCACAGAACTCATGGCATAGCCCCTGTAGGGGCTTTGAAAATTTATGTGTAAAAGGCTATATTACCAAATTTTGCTACAAGCTTGGCCCTCTCAATCTAAGATGTCATGGGCACCCTGAAAGGAAAAATAAAACTCTGTCCTGAGCAGACCTTTTCTTCAAGAGACTTCATCCCTCTACTAATACAACTGCCAATTCTTCACCCCCTTACTGTGCAGACCAGAGAAAACAGAAAAGAACTGAGAGAACAGCTAAAAGGAATTTCATCCCACTAATTACTTCATCTTTCCCTGACCTTGGAGGATTGCATTCTCCTGTTTCAAAGCCTGATCAGACAAACCACCCAACTCTGATGAAAACAAGTATCTGTAGTTCTCCATTCTCTTGGTCAAGACAGTATTGCCTTGGGGGACTATGGCGAAGCTATTGGTGACAACCTCTGGAGAAAAACAAGCAGCGAAGGTGTGTAGAATCATAGTCTTGAGGGTTCTAGCTCCCGTGGTCTGCTGACCAACAATAGACAACTTGACATTGTGAATGAAGGCCGCTGGATGATGTTTTCTAGAAACCATCAGAGGGATACCCCCCAGTGAAGAACCCTTGCTTCTGGGTTCTCCTCCTGTCCTGGAGGAGCAGACCACTAACTGCATACATAGTTGCATTAGCCAGGTCTGAAAACCACAGTTGTCATGACAATTCTAAAGCTGACAGAAGGAACTTCCTTCTGTCTCCTGAATCCTTGAGAGATATAGAACAACAGAGAGAAGGTTGAAATGGGAAGCAGGTAAGGCTGATGGAGTTCCACTGCAAGAGCAGGCATGTACTGCCTCTTACGACACCCATCAGAACTGACTGATGGATCTCAACAACCAAACAATCGCCTATGAATCTACAGTCAGAAAGCTTGACCTGTATCAGACTGACTTTCTACTCTTCAGGTTAAAATACTCCCATTATCATTGATCACCCTCCCCTGGGAGTACCTGGACATGGTCTAGTCTGACTGTGTGACATCCTGTCCTCTTTCTTGAACATGTACTGCTAGGCTGGGCTTGTATGCCACCAACTGAAGCCCCAGTCACTCCCATGAGCAGGCTAAGATACCTGTGCATCTGAGACTGAAAATAATGCCCTAAGTTAGGGCTGTTGGGACTCATTCTCAATGTCTTGAACTAACATTATCCAATAAATGCATGGATTTTGACTAAATACATCTTCCTGCTGACCAGAATATAATATGGATACAGAGATGTAGATGGTCTTGGACCTCCATACCTGGATCTGACCTTGTCCCCCCCTCCGGCAGCTGACTGGTTGGCAAAGGGATTCTTACTGGCACAGAAGGATGCTTCGAGGCAAGCCCCCAATAACACTAGCTCAGAAATCTCCTAGCATGCCATCCTGGGAGCAGTTCAAAACTCTCATAGCAAGCATGCCATCCAGAGGAAAACCAACCTAGGAAACAGAATCAAAGTCTGGAAGGCCTTGAGGCCACCTCAGCACAGATAGGTCTTCAAGGTGAGTCCTCCCCCCCAGACTAACTTAGAACTCCCCTAGCATGCCAACCAGGCTAAGACTGGCTGAGACCACTGAATCAAGGTATGGAGAACTTTCACACAAGGACTCAAGGTCTGGAGAACCTTCACTTCAGGTCACACTGACAGGTTGTTGCTGGCATGTCTGAAAGTGTACCAGCTGACTGGTTGTTGCTGACATGTCTGGAGGGTTACCAACTGACAGGGATTTAACCCCTGAGCTCCCCAGAATAGGTTCTCCTCCTAACTGAGTGTTTTTTTAACCTGTCCCTTGGAAAAACACCTGCATTTCAACCTCTGCATTTGAGAGAGAGTACTTTCCTCTGCTGCTTGTCCACTTAGCATCTTTCTGGCTCCTACTGTCCTACCACTGAGAGCCCCTCCATTGGCACCCTGACCTGAGTGCAAATCTCTAGATGTCTTGCACACATGACTGGGCCATCCCCTGGCCATTATATGCTGTGCAACTCCTTTTAAAGGGACAAAACCAGGGCAGGCAGGAGAATCTTGTGTCTTCTTAACCACTAACAAAGGATGGTTGCATGTTGGGAAGTGTACTGCTCAGTAAAGAGCATCAGGAGCCTTGAACAATGCTGATATGCACCAGCATTGTGCTGATAAGTGAAGTCCCCAATAGTAAAATCGCCCAACACTACTGGCTGAGGGTTGAAACCGGCCATGTCCCATCCCATACAGTACTGGTTAAAAATCAATTCCTCCACAATAGACACATGATACTGACTCATTATAAAAGCGGTGAGACCTATGACCTAATGGTGCAGCCACCACTTGAATGAGTATCACAAGAGAATAGCTCAACCAAGCCAACATTCACACAAGCACCAGCCTAAGGGTGAATGAAGCAAGCCCATAAGGGTCCTGGGTATAATGCAGAAGGGGTACCTTGTGCACTGCAACTCACTGTGCCCTGATACACCAGAGAAGTGCTCCTCAGCCAGGCTGCTCATACCAAGCAAACTAGCATTCCTCAGCTTTACAAGGCAAAAGCCATAACAGTCCCATTCACAGATGTACATCTTGGCTGCACTGCACCCAGCCTTCTGCATGTCCTCAATCACAAAACCAGCTGTCTACTAAAAAGCACGCCAAGCCTTTCCTTGCATGCATCCTTGGTCTGTGAAGCAGGCAGCAAGCAACCACAGTGAAAATACACTGCCAGTCAAAAAGTGTACAAAGCACTGAATCAGCCATACTCACACTAATGTGAAAACCTGAAATCAAGGTGTCAGCCACCACACTTAAAAATTAATGGTGTCGTGGAAGGACACGCAAAGCACTGCAGACAACATGACTGGCATGGCCAAAACTCAGCACAGCCTTTGATTGGGTGGTTATTTAATTGAGCTGTCAGCTGCCAACAAGAAAATAAACAGACAGCGAAAGAAATAAACACACAAAGCACTGTGAGAAACACAGCTGAGATGCCCAAATACTGAGGGAACATGCAAAATGGGAAGGAGGAAGGGGGAGGAGAACCAACTACAAGGGGCTATGAATCCTCAACACAACAGACCAAACAACCCCCACAAGTGCTCGACTCACCAGCCAGACAGCCCAGACACTGGCACCACAGGAGAATTCATTCTAGTGACAAAAATACAAAGATAAATAGACATACTGGCAGATGCTGGAGGTGAAGGAAGACAAAATAGCCACAAAACTGAATATCAGACTAAACATACTCCAAAGAAAAAGTAAGACTACTTAACTGAGGTACCAGGCTAAACATTTGCAAACCTACCAGAAAACACCCTACAAGGCAAGAGGACTCCATTCAGGCACTTTAGGCAATGGAATGGAAGTTAGCTAGCAGGTTCTTCAGTTTGAGAGCCTTAGCTTAACAGGTATGATTTCTAAATTCAGGGGCACTCCTTGTTGCCAGGAAGCTCCAACCTGCCCAGGAGTTACACAGTTCTTAACATACATACACACACACACACACACACACACACACACACACACACACAAATAACATTAACCTTCCAGAGGTCCCTTCTGTGCTATACTCCTACTGTGTTACAGCTGAAACTGAGGTGGAATGCAGCTGTAATGTACCACATCCCGGGGCCGTACTGAGGTCACATCTTTGGAGCTGTACCATTACCCCAGTGGGGGAGCACATCACCCACCTGTATTAACTACCTTACCCAGTGACAACATGGTGTGATACTGAAATTACAAATATATGGTTCTTTGGTATGAATAAAACAAATTTGGCCAGTTTATTGTAAATTATGACTAACTGTTCAAGAGACAATTTGGGGGGCTGGGGGCATTCTTTACCTTTCTAGTAAGGGCATGTGCATTTCTTCTAAGTGCCCCAAGTCTTCAATTTACTTTTTTCACATTTCCCCCCAAAAAGGGGCACATTTGGGCCTAGTGGGCCTACCCGGTTAACAAAATGAAATAAATAAAATTTTTGTCAAATTTTAATCAACTGTCCACTAAAATCACTAGATATTTGTACTCATTTATAGAATCTATTTGTTTCCCAGGTATTTATCTAATATTCAGCCCAGCATCCCTATTCCTCTTATAGGTTGGTGTTGAAGACAACACAGACTGAGTTTTCTTCTGGCTAAGAACCAGTCCAGAATCCCTAAACCAATTTTCCAACCTGCAGTTCTAAAATGTGTGTATCATACTGCCCAATCTCTCAAAAATTCTGGCTAGACAATAAAACTAAACTTATAGGGCTTGATTCTCAAAGACTGCCACCAGTGACCCTGAACCTAATTCTCAAAAAGGAGGCGTCCCAGCTCCAAAGTCCCATAGCTTGCATCAGGTACACCCATGTGTCAAAGGGAAGGTGCACAGAAGAGGATTGCCACAAACTGTGAGACAGCACCAGCACAAATGTTGCCCACATGGGCAGGGCTGATGTCTGTTGCAGTATTCCAGCCCCACAGCTGGCACTGATGCAGTCTGCCAGCATTGGCACCCCTGACTGGCCACAGCAAGGCAGGCAGGGAGCTATATATGCCCCATATGTGCCCCTGGCATGACAGAAGATACACCCCCACCAACACGCCAAGCTGCCAGCAGTGCAGCTGGCCTGTGGTCCATGTCCAGTAGCAGTACACCACCATTAGTGCTGGTGAGCAGCACTGCAAGCAGTGGGCACTGGGTCCCAGTGATAGTGGTGGGCGAAGTGGGCTCAACCCACTTCCACGAAGTGATTCACGGAGTAAAGGCGGATTCGCAGAGTACTCTGCAACGCAAAGCGGAGTACTTCGCGTTATAATGAGTAACGTGAAGTCCATTGAGAACAATGACTTCACGTTACTCTGCCTTCCCAGACCACTATTCCACCAAAATCTTAAGCGAAGTGCATTGCAAACAACGCATTTCGCCTTGTTTTTGAGCTCCAAAAGCGAATTTTGCAGTGATTCATGTAATTTTAGGTCACATGGGCTCTATACTGGGGGGAAAAGGGTGGAAGGTGGTTACCCTTAATGCTAGGAGCCTTGGGAGGAAAACTGCAGAGTTACAGGTTCTCATGGCAGAGGGAGAGCTGGACATTGCAGCCATCACAGAAACATGGGCCACCCAATATAATGACTGGAACCTGTCTGTACCAGGGTACAGGTTATTTCGTAGGGACAGGGTGATTGGGAAAGGAGGGGGGAGTGGCACTATATGTGAAGGAAGGACTGAAGTGTGTAAGGGAGGAAGGGGAGGAGGGTAGTACGGAGTCACTTTGGGTGCAAAGCCAGGATTCCAAGAATAGGATTCTTAGAATGGGAACGGTGTAAAGGCCACCATCTCAGACGGAGGAGTTAGACAGGGAACTAGCAGGACAGATCAGGAGGACCTGCGAGAAGGGTAGTGTGGTGACTGTGGGGGACTTCAACATGCCAGGAGTAGACTGGAGCACCCCAACAACCAGGAACAGAAGGGAGCAGGTACTGCTGGATGCCTTCCAGGACAGCTTCCTGCTGCAAATGGTCAGTGAACCAACCAGGTAAGGGAATATCCTTGACCTTATGCTGGCAAATGGGGACTTTGTAGAGAACTTACAGTGGAGGAACCGCTGTCAGGGAGTGACCACCACTCAGTATGGTTCACATTGGATATGGGCAAGGAAGGAGTGGAATCTGGCACAAGAGTGCTGGACTTCAGGAGGGCCGACTTTGGGAGGATGGGGGAAGTGGTAAAAGGGTACCTGGCCAGAATTCAATCTAGTATGGATACTAACCAGAGGTGGGAGCTCATAAAGCTGGAGATAGTGGAGGCAACCAAAACCTGCTGCAAAGCCCAGAGCAAGAAGGCTAGGGCTAAGAAACCGAGCTGGTTGAGCAAGGAGGTCATGGAAAAGGTAAGGAGAAAAGAGCTGCCTTTAGGAAGTACAAGAAAACAGGGAGGGGGGAAGACAGAGAGGAGTACTTGACAGAATTGAAGGAGGTGACAAGGGCAGTAAGGGGAGCCAAAGCATCTACGGAACTCAGGCTGGCACAAGGCATTAAGAAGGGGGAGAAGGACTTCTTTAAGTACATCAGGAGAAAAAGGGTAAGGACCACATAGTAAGGATCAGGAAGGAGAGGGTTGGGTGGAAGCAGGTACATACATGGAAGCACTAAATGAGTACTCTGCTCAGTATTTACTAAAGAGAAGAGGGGGGTGACACCCAAGGTGGGAGAAATGGCAGAAGCAGGGGGGGAAGGGGTGACAGATGGGGAAATCATGGAGGGCAGAGTTCGAGAGGGTTTGAAGGCACTGAGGGTGGACAAGGCACCAGGCCCAGATGGCATCCACCCCAGGGTACTGAAGGAGCTGGCAGAGGTCCTTGCAGAACCTTTGGCAGAGCTATTTAATGCCTCACTACATTCAGGGTGTGTACCTAAGGACTGGAGGATGGCTCATGTGGTGCCTCCACAAGAGTGGCCCCAAGGATGAACCGGAAACTACAGACCAGTGAGCCTCACATCCATCGTGGGTAAGCTAATGGAGACTATCCTGAAGGAGAGGCTGGTGGCCCTCCTAGAGGCCAAAGGACTACAGGACAGCAGACAGCATGGCTTCATACGTGGCAGATCCTGCCAAACCAACCTGGTTGAGTTCTATGACTGGGTAACTAGGCAACTGGACAAGGGCCAAGCAGTGGATGTCCTGTATCTGGACTTCAGTAAGGCATTCAACTCGGTGCCACATGGAAGGCTGGAAAGGAAGTTAGTAGGCACAGGGGCAGGTGCAAAGCTGGTGAGATGGGTAGGAAACTGGCTGCAGGGAAGGCAACAGAGGGTGGTGGTGGGTGGGGAGCTCACACACCCAAGGGCAGTGACGAGCGGTGTCCCACAGGACTCGGTGTTGGGACCAGTGTTGTTTGGGATATTCATTGCAGACATATCATGGGACATCAAGAGCAAGATCAGTCTGTTTGCTGATGATACCAAGGTTAGGCGGTGGTGGATGACCTAGGGGATGGCAGGGGTTGCAGGATGATCTGGCAAAGCTTGAAACCTGGTCAGACACCTGGCAACTGGGGTTTAATGCCAAAAGTGCAAGGTGCTGCATTTTGGGATGAAGAACCCAAGGAGGAGTTACCAGCTAGGGGGAGTGCAGCTAGCCCAGACAGAGGAGGAGAAGGATCTGGGTGTGCTCATTACAGGGTCAATGAACAACTCGGCACAATGTGGGAAGGCAGCTGCAAAGGCCAACAAAATGCTGGGTTGTATTGCAAGGGGTATATCCTCAAGGAAGGAGGAGGTGATTCTGCCACTGTATAGGTCATTAGTTAGATCACACCTGGAGTACTGTGTGCAGTACTGGCATCCGTATCTGAAGAAGGACATTAAGTTACTGGAGGGGTGCAGCAGAGCAAAAAGATGATCAAGGGCTGGGGACTTATCATATGAGAGGAGGTTGAAGGAGTTGAACATGTACTCACTGGAGGAGAGAGAGAGACAGGGTGACATGATTGAAACCTTTAAATACATGAAAGGAATAAACAAGACGGGTACAGAGGGGCTGTTCAAAGTAAGGGAGGGGAGGGCACCAGGGGTCATGATATGAGACTGGAGCAAGGAAGGTTCAGGAGGGAGATGAGTAGACACTTTTTACAGAGAGGTGGTGGCGGTGGAATCGTTACCTGCAAGTAGTATGCAGTAGAACAGTGGACTGCTTCAACGAAGATGGGACAGGACAAGGGGAGGGTTAATGAAGGGGAATGGTGGAAGGGAGGGGCAGCTGCAGAATAAGGGGTGCTAGCTGCACATTCGAGCAGACTTGATAGACCTCTAGGCCTTTATCTGCTGGCAAATTTCATTTGTTCGTATGTTCGTATACTGATCTGCACAGCCTCAGTTCGGGGGAGTGTGTGTAGAAAGTAGTAGGAGACAGTGTGCTCTGAGAGTTGTCTGTAATTGAAACCTTCTAAAAGCTGTTAAAAAAGCATTTTTGCATTTTTGGGGGGGCTCAAACTTCAGTTCATCAACTGTAGGAAACCCTCCTGTGCTCATATCATCAAGCATTTTTGTTTTTGTGTGGATTTTGAATGTTAATGTACAACACTGAGTGTGTGTAGTGAAAGATTGTGAAAGTGTGCTTTGGGGAAGGGGCGTATCTGTGGTGTAGGTAGATTTAAGTTGGAGAAATAGTGATTTCTTTGTTTTTTGGTCATATTTTTGTTATATAACTGACTGTGTCAATGTACACACAGTAATATTGTCAGTAATTGTTGACATTTTTTTGCTGATTGTGTGTTGTGTGGATCTGGTGCAGCAGTTCATAATTTCCGGTTGTTTACAATATGTGGTATATTATTGAACTTTTCAATTTGCTACCCATTACTCGTTCACCATTGTAGACAAACTGTTCTGTGTGTGTGTGTGTGTGTGTGTGTGAGTGTGTGTGTGTGTGCTGTGTTGCGTGACATTAAATAATACACCTTTTATTGTGCAACAGACTAGTCTAATTGCAGGCGTAGCAATGTGAACCTGCTGTTCCCTGCAGCTGCCTGATTTTGTACTGCGATTGTGGTATCTGTTCTGTGTTTTGCTGCTTGTACTGCTGTAAAAATCTGCAGTCAGTGCTCTCCACACTCCCACCAGCAAAGGAATTTTTTACCAAACTGAATTGTTTGTGACCTCATCAGCACCACTGGTTACTGAAGTTGTTTTCATTGCGGGACAGTCTCTATCGGTTGCTGAAGCCACAGTTGTTTCTTTGGCTTCACATCCAGCGTCCCCCCAATCAGAGAGTGAACTTAACAAAATCTAAATTTGTTTATAATATTGTTGTTGATCCCCCAAAATGCCCACAAAGAGATGTGCAAGCAAAGCTGGTTCTCGCCATGGCACTGCTGCCAGTAAAATAATCTGTGGGCATGGTAGTACGCAGACGCAGGAGTACATTGCTGATGTGAGGAAAGGTATTTCTCCTGCAATGTTTTTACAGCCCAATCAGTAGCTTCACTCATAGTTGGAGGAGATGATGTTTTCCTAGCCGGTGGTGTTAGTGGTGGTGATAGTATTAGTATTGGTGCCTCAAGTTCAAATTCTGACCAGTGTACCGTATCCAAAAATATAGTGAAGTGTGAAGCAGTGCGAGTGGCAGCACAGATGATGTCATACTTCCCAGTAACATCCCAGTAACTGAACCTGAGGATTCTGATGATCATGTCAACGATAGCATACAATGTGATATTCCGTCCACCGTGGCGGTTAATGTCACGCATATTCCATGCAGTGATTCACAGTGTGGTGAAAAAATATCAGGTGATGGTGGTGTACATGATGATGATGATGAATGTGATGATGACAATGATGTTACTGTTGTTGCAACATGCTAGCATCCAAGCAGAAGATGTGGATGTGTGTGACATTGATGAATATGATGATGATGTAATTGACCCCAGTTGGGAACCGGAGAAAAAGAAATTCAAGGTGGCTGTGTCTGAGACTGTTTGCAGGAACCCGGCCCCCCCCCGTAAAAACTTGTGATTTACCGGTTTCAGTTGATGATGATGACCCAGTAATGACGATAGGTAGTCGTGGTGGTCAGTAGCAGTCCAGGTGTGCAGTGCCCAAACATCACGTGCCCCCACTTCAGTGCTTAAAGGACGGAGTTAAATAAGCAGCATCATGGACATGTTAAAAGTAGAGCATCACAATCCCTTGTTTGGGATTTTTTTGTTCAAGATGCAAATGATGAGTCAGTTGCAATCTGCCAGGTTTGCCATGTGCGTGGGAGTCGAGGTAAAAAAGTGCCCCATCTGGGTACAGGAGGACAGCATATGCATCTTAAGAATAGGCACATGGCACTGTGGACCCAGCACAAGCTGGCAGTTAATACCACAATGGGGCATTCACCTGTGGTAGCAACCATAATGAGCATGTTATCCCCTTCCATGACTGTTAAGTCCAGTAGTAAATTAAACGTGTGCAGTAGTGAGGTAATAAGAGCAGAGGATTACTACAGGCATGATGAGGTGGAGGAGCATAATGACTTTGAAATGTTATCCAGTGCTGGTTAGAGTAGCAGTTTTGGTGGTGGTGGTGGTGGTGGTGAATGCAGTACGTCTAGTGCAAGTGGTACATCAACCCTGGTTGGCAAATCTGGCAAAATAACTGCATTTCTGGGTTTGTCATCACCTGTGCAACTGTCTTCATCAAACGTCCACACTCAACCCCCTGCCAATGCCATTCATCACAGAGCACAACCATTTGTGATCACACCCCATGTAAAACATTTAAGTCAGCCCATGTTACAGAGTGTTTTTGTGCATAAGCTGAAGTACCCCCCAATCATATAGTGTCACATGAACTTAATGCTGCTGTAGCTGAAATGCTGGCAATTGATCTTTTGCCTTTGTCTTTGTGGAGAATTCTGGGTTCCGGCGGTTTGCTGCATGTGCCGTCCAAAACGGAATGTCCCATCCAGGACATACTTTTCTATCTGTGCTGTCCCCGAGTTGTTCCGGACTGTGTCCGACTCAGTAAGACATGCCCTTCAACATTCCTCCGCTTCATTCATCCATTTAAGTATGGATATGTGGACAAGTGGCAAAACAGTGGGGATTTCATATTTGTGTATAACTGCAAAGTGGGCACAGGTGCTGGGGGTTGTTTGTGATGTTGGTAGTGTAAATAATCAGTGCAGTAAGGTGGATTGTCGCCGTAGCAATCTTCCTGGAATTCGCCAGCATGCAGCGATTGCTATGTGCAATGTGACCTGTTCACACACTGGTGAGAACATGTAGACGTGGTACTGACTGAAACTGACAAGTGGCTAATCCCCCTGTCCCTGAGAGCTGGGTTCATAGCAAGTGACAGTGGGTCAAATGTGGTGAAATGCATCACGAGTGGTGTTTTTTTTGTGTTCCATGCATGGCACATTGTTTAAATCTTGTGGTGCAGAAGTTTCTGCAACACCCTGATGTAAAGAAATGCCGACCATTGCAACACGTATATGCTCTCCCATTTCACAATCTGGAAAGACCGGTGACCAACTGCGGCAGTTGCAGATACAAAACAGCCTGCCTCAACACCGCTTGAAGCTGGAAGTTGTCACCCAATGGAACTCCACTGTATACATGGCAGAGAGGTTGTATGAACAATACAAAGTCATCTCAGAATATCTTGTGATGCACACTAACCGTGACAGTTCCGGGGCCTCCATGTCTATGATGACTGAACAGTGGCGCCTCATAGACACTGTAATAACAATTTTGCGGCCTTTTAAACATGCCACACAGGCAGTGAGTGGTGAGTCTGCCTCCATTAGTCAATCAATTCCACTGCTGTGGGTGCTGAGGCAGACATTGGTGAATGTACAGCATGGCCTTGATGTTGCCAGAGACAATGGTAGCAGTATATTGCTGCAACACATGCTGACAGTATTTGACCAGAATTGTCACATTGTGAGCATTCAGTGTAGTGACAACTTTGCCATAGCAACAATGCTGGACCCACGATACAAACATGGAATTGCATCAGTACTAGAGGGAGGGCCTGAACAGGTAAAAAATATCAGTGGTCAACTGGTGCGCTTGGTTCATGGGGCACAAAAGTCATGTGCCAAGGTCAGCAAACCTCAGCAGCATAATCTGGCTGAAGGTGTACCTGGAGGACCATCAAGCATATCCTGCAAGGGGAAGGGGACTGCAGTTCCAGGTGGTCTGTCATCCAAAGTGGCTGGCGTCAACCCGCTTTGGGAGGCTTTGTCCCAACTGGGTACACAGATACATAGACAGTGTCGACAGATAAGGGCCTATGGCCCACCCAGTCTGCCCATTTGAGCTTGTAAATTCAGTTTATGTTTTCCTAGAAGTTTGTTGCCCCTTACCCCTGACCTCCAGAATTCCTTTATGTCTATCCCATGCATTCCTAAATCCCGTGATTGTTTCAGCCCCCACCACTTCCTCTGGCAGGGTATTTGTGAAATAAATGATTCGGGAGAACAGGATGATGCATCAACAACTGACTTAGTGAGGCACAGAGAATGGTTGAGTCATATTTGTCTGAAAACAGGCATCTGACAATAACTGAAGATCCTCTTTTGTACTGGAGTGGAAAGGTCAGAGAATGGCCAAAGCTGACTGCAGTGGCACTAAAGTACCTCACATGCCCACCCTCCAGTGTAAGTTTTGAGAGGATATTTAGCTCAGCAGGTTCAATAGTCAGGGATCATCGGACAAACCTGTCTACTGCAAATGTTAGCTTGCTAACATTCATTAACATGAATGCCAGGCAGATATCAGCACAGACTGCAACCTCGGTATTCGTACCCTGGCCTAGTCATGGTGGTTTTGGTGATGTGGAAATGGACCATCCTGGTGGCACTAGCAGTGGCTGCCTGAAACAGCCCACCACTGATGTAGATGATGACACAATGGAGAAAGAATTTCCCAGTGGTCAGACTTCAGACATAGATGACTGTGAGGGCAGCTTTCTTTATGAGGATGATGATGTGGTTAATGTTGGCAGGTTTTAACTGAAGTTGTTAAAAGGCCGTGTGCCACCCTGGATCACCACTACCACTGGGACTGAAGTTAGCCACTGCCACCACTGAGCATGAGTCTGTCCGCCCCGGACCACCACCATCGGGACTAATGTGAGCCACTGCCACCACTGACCACCACCACAAGGATTGATGTTAGCCACTGCCACCACTGAGCATGAGTATGTCCACCCCCCAGGCCACCACTACAGGGACTGAAGTTAGCCACTGCCACCACTGAGCATGAGTGTGTCTGCCCCCCCAGACCACAACCACTGGGACTGATGTTAGCCACTGCCACCATTGAGCATGAGTATGTCTGCCCCCCAGACCACAACCACTGGGACTGATGTTAGCCACTGCCACCACTGAGCATGAGTATGTCTGCCCCCCCGGACCACAACCACTGGGACTGAAGTTAGCCACTGCCACCACTGAGCATGAGTATGTCCGCCCCCACGGACCACAACCACTGGGACTGATGTTAGCCACTGCCGCCACTGAGCATGAGTATGTCCGCTCCCCGGACCACCACCACCGGGACTGATGTTAGCCACTGCCACCACTGAGCATGAGTATGTCCGCCCCCAGGACCACCACCACTGGGACTAATGTGAGCCACTGCCACCACTGAGTGTGAATATGTCCGCCCCCCCAGACCACCACCACCAGGATTGATGTTAGCCACTGCCACCACTAAGCATGAGTATGTCCACCACCCGGACAACAACCACCGGGACTGATGTTAGCCTCTGCCACCACTGATCATGAGTATTTTCACTCCCCGGACCAACAACACCGGGACTGATGTTAGCCACTGCCACCTCTGAGCATGAGTATGTCCACCCCCGAGACCACCACTACATGGACTGATGTTAGCCACTGCCACCACTGAGTATGAGTATGTCCACCCCCCTGGACTACAACCACTGGGACTGATGTTAGCCACTGCCACCACTGAGCATGAGTATGTCCGCCCCCAGGACCACCACCACGGGGAATGATGTTAGCCACTGCCACCACCACCACCAGATGCAGGAAGATATAACACAGAATGTCATCATGTGCTGCAGCTATCACCACCAGCACCCACCACCACTGTCATTCAGACAATATTTCCCCATTACATTTATTTACCATGCCAGGGCAGAGGGAATCGAACAGGAGACCACATCCGTCAGCCACAGGCACAAAGCTTCTTAATACTTAAACCATAAAGTGAGTATGTGTACTAATGTTTGTTATGCTATTCAACTTCCTTTAGTTGCATGTTTTGTTTTCTGTAGCTTTTCATAGCCGCAATGGTCAAACACATACGGTACACTTAGTTTGGGTTTTTTTTTTACAGGTTAACAAAAAAACTCTCCTTCACTGAAACTCGGTGGGAATGGTACTGCAGCTGTACCGTACAGAGGAATCTATGGAATATCCATTTGAAATCCATTCCGGTAAGTATGAAGATTTCATTTAACCTGTTTCATTGTTTTGGAAAGACTGCAGCAAATGCGACTGAGTATGATTCGTAAACTAGGTGACGTGTGTACGTCACCAAAACTATTTCTGTAAGATATCATTCATGCACTGTATTCTGAACTTGCATCTGTGCAGCTCTGACCATGACAGTGTTGAAAAAGTTACACACAGGTTGTGTTACTTAACAAGATGTGGTTTTGAAATGTAACTTGAATTGAGATTGGGAACCAGGGACAAATTACAATCAAGTTGTAAGAAGTCATTCATTTCTTTTTTTAGAAAACTTCCAGATGCCATGTTGTTGTGTCAAAGTGGCCTTATCCAAACAAGTTCTTCAACATCGCCCCCCCCCCCCAGGCTGGGGCACACATGCAACACGCAGAAGTCATTTCATTAGATGACCATGACCATCGTTAACAAACAGACTCGAGAAGGATGCAGATCAAATCTGTGAAGAAGTAACAAAATAAGAAACCATTACAGACAAACCTGCAAATATGCTTCCCCCCCACCCCCCAAAAAAATATACTTACCTTCATGTGCTTGAGAGTTATCCATTTCAAATTTCTATGCAAAAAGTTCTCATCGAGCACTGGAATGTGCACACCAACAGTATCTGTGACCTGTGATACAGAGCAATACAATGAGTACATGTCCATGTCAACACCCCTCACCTACAAAATACTCAAACATATATATCTATATATATCAACTCACCGAGGCTACTATTAGTGTACAGACAAAGGGCACCCTTCCATCCAGTTGAGATGATAACATTGCATTTGCTCAAATCGCAGCACACATTGGACCAGCAACAGTTCACTCACGGTCATCATTTTATTCTGGGGGACTTTGCATTTGCGGAAACAATCCCATTTCACTTTGTTACCACTTGTCAATTTTCTGGACACAAGGAGGATGCATTGTGGGCATGTAGAAAAAATCTGGGGACTCTTGTGCCACCACTGCGCGCATGACTGAGTGCGCCATTAATTCTGGGGGACTTTGTATGTGCTGAAACAATCCCATTTCACTTTGTTACCACTTGTCAATTTTCTGCACACAAGGCGGATGCATTTTGTGCATTGTTTGATTGTGAGCTCATGATGTCATACTGACATTATCAATTAAAGCAGCATTGCAAGAATGTGGTGACAATTTTGAACTGTACTTTTTTATGCTACTTTACATTGCCAGCCACTAGTTACCTCCGAGTCGTGACTTGAATGATACGCTTCTTTTCACAATTTCTGTCTGCTTTACTTAGTTTACTTTTTTTCATGTATAAATAAAAAATTAGCATACTCTTCAATACTGTTCTGACCAGGCTTGTCTTTATTTGCAGCTGCTTTTCAATAAATAGTGTTCTGTGGGGTCATAAAACACTGACTGCTTCATAACTGTTAATTTACAACAGAAGTGATATATAACAGCTAACTGATGTGATGGAGAAAAGCAGTGGAAAATACTGGCAAAGACCTGGTCAGTACCATATTAAAAGGAATGCTCCTTTCATTATTTCACACATGAAAAAAGGTAGTACAGCAGACTCCAATGCTGGAAATTATAGTATCATTCGAGTCAGGATGTAAGTAAAGGAAGCTGTAACACAGCATTAAAAAATATAGGTCAGAGTTCTCAACAGATTGTTGCACTGCTGCTTTACATAGATTTGCCACGTTACTTAGTTATGGTATTGCACCCAACCTAATCTGTGGATGCCTTACTTCCAGGGGAATCTCTCTTGCACCACATAGTGCAATACATTTCTATGAAAACCGCCCGTAATTTTATAACAGTGTGTCATGTCATGGAGGAATTCCCATTCAGAAAAGCTGCCCACATTCTGCCCCCCTTTCTCAGCAACATTAGGACGTGATGCCAGGGGGAGCGCAGGTGTGTGCTCCATTATAGTGAATGTCCGGCAGCTTTCTGAATGTTTCTTTATGTTATAAGGTTCACTTTGTGGTGAAATGTGGGCACGTTTCCACTAACAAGGCTCTTTTTACTGGAAATGTGCCCACACATTTCACCACAAACTGACCATTATAACATAAAGAAACATTCAGAAAGCTGCCAGACAATCAGAAATTCACTATAATGGAGCACACACCTGTGCTCTGCCTGGCATCACGTCCTAATGTTACTGAGAAAGGGGGGCAGAATTTGGGTGGCTTTTATGAACGGGAATTCCTCTGTGATGTGACACCCTGTAATGAAATTATGGACGTTTTTCACAGAAATGTATTGCACTATGTAAGGACATGTGGAGCAAGAAAGATTCCCCTGGAAGTAAGGCACCCATATATCAGGTACAATGCTGTAACTTGATGAATCTTTTTCATGTCTATTTCACAAGCAAAATAGTTATAGAGCCTCAGAAATGTTTACTTTGTGTCGGGACTTATGAATCGGATTTTAAGTGTTGTGTAAACAGCATGAAGACTGAGCAATGCGAGTATGTTGTGCTAAACTGCATTTGTGCCGTCACTGTTTTTTCCTGTGTGTGCACACATTGTCCAACTTCATGCAAACATATATATGGCAAGACTTGTTGCATTATCAAGAATAAAGATAACAAAGAATACCTGATGCATATTTTATTGGTACCATCAGCACCAGCGAACTAAGTGATATGATATTTTTTCAGAGGTATCGGGTCACTGTGCACCTCAGTCACTCACAGTGCACACATGACTTTGAGGAGATCATAGCACAAAAAACACATGCTCTCCTAAAAATTATGTGTGCAGTATAGTATATAATGTGACTAAGGTGCACTCTGGCCAGACACCTCTGAAAAAGTATCATATCATTTAGTCCACTGATGATGGTGACAATAAAATATACCTTATTCTGCTCACTATTCTTTATAGCATAAACACTGCAACAAGTCAGCAACAGCAATATATGTTTGCAACACACTGCCCAATGTCTGATATCACACACACACACACACACACACACACAGAGGAAACAACACTGACTGCACACATGCAATTTTACATATCCTGCTTGCACTGTTCACAACAGCTTGTCCACAAGCAATCCAAAACAAAAAGTCAACATTACTGAGGCACTGCAACAACAGAATGGAAAATGTCTATTATTAAACAACAAAAAAACACACAAAAACAGTACAGCATGGTAGTGGGGGCCAGAAAACAATCCCTTAATGGGGGATGCCGTGATGTTCGAGCAGCAGGTGCAGCATTGTGACTATCTGCAGCTGCTGTTGCTGGAGAAGATCAACCTGCTGCTGCACAGCACCCACCCTCTCACTGTTCTCCTCAAGGGCTGCCCACTCCAGTGCAATGTTGGCCTGTGTTGCAGGCAATGTGGTGGGGTCCACTGCAGCTGGAAGCCCAGGTGGTGGTGGTGGTGGTGGAGAGGGTGGTGCTGGTGGCTGTAGTGGCAGTGGTGGTGGTGGAGCAGCTGCTGCAGTTGCCCTCCTCCTGCTGCGGTGGCAAGGCACAACTTCACCCCCAGCACCTTCGGCCACTGCCACAGAAGGGCCAGCAGGTGGACGCCTGGCCCCTTTGATGGCAGCCTGCCACTCCACCTTGTGATGGTGTGTCATGTGCATGCGCTGGCCACTGGTCCCCAAATGTGTCCCACAGGGGCCACGGCACACCAGCACACCACACAGATGGAACACCATGACTGTGCTGTCTCCCCCCCCACACAGTTAAAAAAACTCCCACACTGGAGAGCTGCGGGGGGAGACCAGATACACTCCTTGGACCATCTACATTTTCCTGGGGCTCCACCTGTGGCTGTGGAGGTGGTGGAGGGGGTGCTGCTGGAGTCCCTGCAGCTAGTACTGGTGGTGGTGGTAGTGGCGGAGTAGGTGGATGCGCAGCAGCCACCACTGGCACTGGTGCTGCTGCTGCTTCCATGGGGGGAAAGCAACACCCAAGAGTCCCCAGCGATCAATGAGTCCCGACGCCTAACCTTCACCCGCACTCAGTCTCACACTCTCAGACACATACACACAGTCTCACACACATACACAAAACAAAACAATACTTATAAAAAAGATTCAGCACCAAAAAAACAATCACAAACACAATACAAAAACTAAATAAAGATGTAGCTTTTAAAAAAGCTGTTTTTTTCTGCACAAAGTCACTGGTAAACAAACTGCTCTCCTGTCTCACCAAAAAGCCTCCTCCCTCTAAAACTGCAAAGGAAAAAGAGAAAGTAACTGCTTCTCTGACTCCCTTCCTGCCTGGCTAAAGCATGTGACTTACAGTACTATAAGCCATGTGACGTGTGGGGAGCTGCCTATTTTGTTGTCACTTCGTGTTAAGGCATTATGACAACGCGAAGTCATAATGAGAAGGCAAAGTGAGCACTTTATGGTGGCCACTTCACGTTGTGCTCCACCAACGCGAAGTGGTCACTTCACATCCACTTCGCCGGCGGATTTAAAATTTTTGCTGCATCTCTACCCAGTGAGCCTCCAGGTATCACCTGTGTGGGCTATTGTGCAGTGCCCTGTACCACCACAGGGGTTCCTGTGCATTGTCTGACCACATGACTCATCACCGGTACAGCACTTGGTGCCACTGTGTGGCTGTGGGGTAATACCACTTCCGCTCCCCTGGGGGTCTGCAGGTGGGACCCCTTTTGGTACATGGGGGGTTAAACCAGCGCAGGGCTGGTCTAACTCTGGGCCGGCACCACCAACATTATTGCCCTTGCAGAATTCCACATGAGTGGTTGTGTTACCCACCTCCTGGAGCAACACTCCTCAGCACCATGGTGCTGTCTGCAACATGCCCCCGGGGTCCCACTGGTGCCGCAACTTGCTTTTGAGAATCAGGAATGACGCAAGGTGTGATGCAATGAGCCCCTTCTGTCATGTTTCATTGATGCAAGCACCTTGCATTATTCTTGACCTTTTTGAGAATCGAGACCATAAACTTTAAAGAACTCCAGAAACACATGACCATTGAAACATGTCTGATTGGCTATTTTGCTTCCTAATCAGAAATAACCAATGAAATCAAACATTCTGTTTCTCTGATTTTTATAGCTACAAACAATTGCATTCTTAGAATATGGATGGATGACTAATCCCCTTCTTTTTATGAATGGTCAAATGAACGGATAGAAACTATTAGGTTGGAAAGAGTCTTGTGGTTTGAAAAACAACTTGCACAATTTTGACGATGTACAGCCTTGCTTAATTTCATGAGTTCCACAAACGACATAAGTGATACTCCACATACAGTAGTTATTCCTTCTGAACTTTTTCTTTCAGCTAAATTCATACTTCTAAGTTTCATTTTTGTTCCTATATATCTATTTAATGTATTTTTCTCTTCTTTATCATCTCTTGTTTTGCTTTCTCTGTTTGCTTTTTCTGTCATCATGTTTCCCAGTTTGGATGCTATATTAATATTTTAGATAAGGAATACAGACATGTTAGTCATACTTCCTGATTGTAGATAGAATATTCTCATTAGACGAGATTCTCTTTTTAATACTGATAGAATTATTTTTTTATGCAGGGGAAATGACTTTCAATTCTTATTGTAATTTGATTATACTAAAACTATGTGCTGTACTTTCTTTGAATATGATTATTGCCTCGTCATGTTAATGCCATATATTGTGAACTCTTATTCTATTAAAAAGACATGAACAACAATATTTCCAACATGAAAAAAATCATCCTGTAACTGTAATTCCAGCTCACTTTTCCATTTTGCTGATGTAGCAGGGCTAGTACCATTCACATACAGCCTGATTTCCAAGTTGTTCATTACTTTAGTCAAACCACTGATGTATTTTAAAACAGTAATAGTCTCAATATGTCTTGCAAAACCCCTCTCGAAAATGTGATCTTATTGGATTTCACATTTTCCAATATAATAATTTGTGATCTCCTTACCAGGTAATCGTGGAACTATCTCAAAGGCTTTGATACCACTCCTATGGATGCCATTCTATGAATTATTAGAGTATGATATACCAGGTCAAATGCTTTTGAGAGGTTGATGAACACCACATTCACCACCTCACCATAAAAACAAAGAATTTGATGGCAGATAAGGACCGCTTGGCCTATCTAGTCTGCCCATTTCCCTACCTGTTCCATATACCATAGATTCTAATTGATCTGCAGCTTACCCTCTCCTACCTATCGCTAGAGTTCTTTTATGTATATCCCATGCAGTTTTGAATTCGCATACCATTTTTGCCCCCATCACCTCTGCAGGGAAGCTGCTTCATGAATCCACAACCCTTTCTGTGAAAAAATACTTCCTTACATTACCACTAAGTTTACCCCCCTCTATTCTCATATCATGCTTCCTTTTTCTTGTACATCTTCTTTTTAAAACAAGCATTTGTCAATGCCGAATGTTGATTGCGTTGGTCTGTTGATCTCGCCCAGTGGCCCTGTCACTGGCTCAGTCTGTTTGTCCCGGTGCTGCAGGCTGCTCTTTTGTACTGGGCTGCTGCCTGCGTTGGCACCTTGTTCTGCTGAGGAAGAAATCTGCAGCTGTCCTGACATAGCTCCATTGAGGTGGCTCACTCCCCCTCTCTCACTCGCTCATTCTGTTTCTCCTGCCGCTGCAGGCTGCCCTTTTGTACTGGGCTTCTGCCTGTGTTGGTGGCTTTTTCTACTCACAAAGAAATCCATAGCTGTCCCGACAGAGCTCCGTTGAGGTCGCTCTCTCCCCCTGTCTCAATCAGTCAGTCTGGTTCTCCTGGCGCTGCAGGCTGCCCTTTTGTACTGGGCTCCTGCCTCTGTTGGCGCCTTTTTCTGCCCACAGAGAAATCTGCAGCAGTCCCGACAAAGCTGCATTGAGCTCGCTCACTCCCCTTCTCTCACTTGCTCATTCTGTTCTGCCGGCGCTGCAGGCTGCCCTTTTCTACTGGGCTCCTGCCTGCATTGCTGCCTTCTTATGCCCATAAAGAAATTTGCAGCAGTTACAATACAGCTCTGTTGAGCTCACTCATTTGCTCATTCTGGTTTTCCTGACACTGCAGGCTGCCCTTTTGTACTGGGCCCCTGCATGCTTTGCTGCCTTTTTCTGCCCACAAACAAATCTGCAGCAGTCCCAACAGAGCCCCGTTGAGCTCACTGACTCTCCCTCCCTCACCCGCTCGGTCTGTGTCTCCTGGCGCTGCAGGCTGCCCTTTTGTACTGGGCTCCTGCCTGCATTGGTGGCTTTTTCTGGCCAGAAATAAATCTGAAGCAGTCCTGACACAGCTCCACTGAGCTCGCTCACTCCCCCTCTGTCACTCTCGCATTCCGTTTCTTCCGGCACTGCAAGTTGGCCTTTTGTACTAGGCTTCTGCCTGCATTGCCACATTTTCTGCCCACAAATAAATCTGCAGCAGTCACATTACAGCTCCACTGAGCTCGCTCAGTACCTCTCTGTCACTCGCTCGTTCTGTTTCTCTTGGCACCGCAGACTGCACTTTTGTATGGGGCTCCTGGCTGCATTAGCACCTTTGTTTGTCCACAAAGAAATCCACAGCTGTCCCGACAGAGCTCCATTGAGGTCGCTCAGTCTCCCTCTCTCATTGCTCATTCTGTTTGTCCAGGCGCTGCAAGCTGCCTTTTTGTACGGGGCTCCTGCCTGCATTGGCGCCTTTTTCTGCCCACAAAGAAATCCCAGCAGTCCTGATAGAGCTCCGTTGAGCTCACTAAGTCCCCTTGTCTCACTCGCTCGTACTGTTTCTCCCACCGCTGCAGGCTGGCCTTTTTGTACTGGGCCCCTGCCTGTATTGACACCTTTTTTCTGCCCAAAAGAAATCCATAGCAGTCCTGACAGCTGTGAGTTCGCCACTCCCCCTCCCTCACTCGCTCTCTCATTCTGTTTCTCCCAGTGCTGCAGGCTGCCCTTTTGTAGAGGGCTCTTGTGTTGGGGCCTTTGTCTGCCACACATACAAATCCACAGCAGTCCCGACAGAGCTCAGTTGAGCTTGGTCACCCCCCCCCCACTCGGTCAATCTTAATCTGTCCCAAACACTGATTTCCTAGAGTGACCATGCTATTGTCCGGCAGGAGTGCAAAAACATATTTTAGCCAGGATGTGAAAAATGACAGCTGTAGTGCATTTAAGGAGTTGTGAAAAAATGCCACTGTTGAAAATGTGGCATGACAGTATTACAAATTTGTGAAGTTACAAGGGTGCATGGAAACAGTTCAACGCACGCTTGTAACACAGTCATGTTATGGAGTTTCGTCACCAAATTTTCAACATAGGGATTTTAGGACCTCTGCTCAAGAACAGTGCCACTGTCATTTTTTAATCTGTCCCGAACACTGACTTCCCACAGTGACCACGTTATTCTGCGCTGGAACTGTGAAAACACATTTCAGTCAGGATGTGAAAAATGACAGCTGTACTGCTTATAAGGAGGTGTGAAAAAATGGCACTGTTGAAAATCTGGTGTGACAATATTACAAATCTGCGAAGTTATAAGGGTGCGTGGAAAGTGCGCAATGCACACTTGTAACACAGTCAATTGATGGGCTATCACCACCAAATTTTCAACATAGGCATTTTAGGACCTCTGCTCATGAACAGTATCATTGTCATTTTCTTAATCTGTCCCGGATAGTGATTTCCCACAGCGACCATTCTATTCTGTGCCAGAAGGGCGAAAACACATTTCAGCCAGGATGTGAAAAATGACAGTTACACTGTTCATAAGTAGGTCTGGGAAAATGGCAATGTTGAAAATCTGGAGTGAAAATATTATAAATTTGCGAAGTTACGAGAGTGCGTGCCAACTGCGCAATGCACGCTCGTAACACAGTCATTTTATGGAGTATCATTACCAGATTTTCAGCATAGGCATTTTAGGACCTCTACTCATGAACAGCATCACTGTCATTTTCTTAATCTGTCTTGAACACTGATTTCCCACAGCGACTGCACTATTCTGCGCCAGAACTGCGAAAACACATTTCGGCCAGGATGTGAACAATGACAGCTGTACTGCTTACAAGGAGGTGTGAGAAAATACCAATGTTGAAAATCTGGCATGAAAATATTGTAAATTCGCGAAGTTACTGAAGTGTGCGTCAGTAACTACGCAACCTACCGCTCATAAAACAGTCATTATGGGATTTCCCCACCAAATTTGCAACATAGGCTTTTTGAGAGCCCACCTCATGAACACTGGCACTGTCATTTCATTAATCGGCCCCGAAGGGTGATTCCACACAGTGATCATGAAACCACCTTTCGGGGCCGATTAACGCCATGACAGTTCAAGAATTCATGAGGCAGGGTCCCAAAAACCCCATGTTGAAAATTTGGTGAAAAAAGTCCCCAAAATGCCCGAGATATGCACTAAAGTTGAAAAAACCCTATTTATTACATTATACAGCTTACTGGCATTTCCTCAGTTCGCGGTCAGCTTTGAAGAGTGCGGACATGTTCCCAGTCCACCGAAGATCATCACGCTGGACTCCGGAGGTAAGTGTGGGGTGAGGCTGTGTGTGGGGAGGCAGGGTGCACAGTGGGTGGGTACGGGTTGTGGGAGGGGGGCCTGGGAGAGCTCAGAGGGACCTTTTTTTTCTTCACAGGTGAAAAAAAATAAGACATCGGGGGACCGTTTTCCTCTTTAACAGGTGCTTTGACACTCTGGGGTGGGCTCCCAGCGTGCCACCTGTGTGGGTGGGTGGGTGCATTAGCTGACGGGGAATTGGGCACCCCGTCAGCAAAAAGGAAAGGGAGGGAGCTGCAGGGGCGAGGGATTGGGCACCCCTGAGCTATAGAAACGGAAGGTGGGTATCATTATGCCGATGGGGATTGGGCACCCGGTCGGCAGGAACAACACGGGTATCATTATGCCGATGGAGATTGGGCACCCATCTGCAGCAACAAAACAAGGGGAATCATTATGCTGATGGGGATTGGGCACCCTGTCGGCAGGAACAACACGGGGGGGGGTTACAGAATGCCGACGGGGAGTGGGCTCCCCCATCGGCAAGTAAACACGGTGGGGGAAAGGGGTTATATTGTTTGTGAACATGGCAGCAACCCGCCACCATGTTCACAAACAATATCAGGGGCTTCACATCCCACCCTGCAATGACAGGTCACTCCCTCATTGCAGCGGATGGCTGACGCTTCAATGACAAGGCAGCCCCTGATTGCAGCGGCTGATATTTTAGAAAGTTGTGGCACGCTGGCTGAACTAGTGTCAGCAACAGCGTGCCATGACATTGGGGGACAGGGGACAAGCCTTTGCAGGCTGTGGGGGCATTGGGCACAACAGTGCCACACCTCCACAACCTGCTTGTGGAGAAAGCTGACACAACATGTTTCTTGCGCATGCGCACAATCAACATAAAAACTGTTACCTTCTTCCACCTTAATAATACTCTTGAGGTATTTTTGACATTTATGGATTTATTGATGATTTTAACAAGTATATATACAAGGCTTGGAAGTGTACAATAATAATACCAGTAGTAATCCCAGAGCCAAAACAAGCAACAATAAATGAATTGCACCCTAGAGCTGAAGTAGAAAAAGACATCAAAAATAATTCACATGGATATGCAACCCATGGACCCAGACATATACAGTACAAACCATAATTCTGCCAAATAAAGTAATCCTTTCGTTACCACAGATCAGTAATTTCAATCCCCAATAACAAATGTATAGCACAATAAAGAACAAGAACAAGATAACCAGCAAAACAGAACCCAAGAATACAAAAAGTCAAAGTTTTCCATCACAGCAAAGACAATGCAGAGTGCAGAATAAAACAACTACCAGATAGGGGGATAGGGGAAATTGTTTAACCTGGAAAGGCACATTAAGCCAGAGCTTGTTTCCAGGTGTGATCTGGGAGCACAAGGAAGTTAAGTGACTTGCTCAGGGTCACACACAGTATATAAGTGCTGGCTGATGGGATTCAGACCCAGGTCTACAGGTTTGCAGCTCAGTGTCATTAACCACTGTGCTATACTGCCTCCAAATTTGAATAGGGGTAGGGGGCCAAGCTGCATGCTAAGAATGAAAAAGCCTACCAGACTAGTCAATACCCAAATGGGGAGGGGAACCAAGGAAGACCCATTCTGGAAGTGGGGGGCACCACTTTCTTTCCCTGTTCAGATTGAAAGTCTAAGGATATATAGGGACCCCAAACTGCCTCATATAGGGACCATTGGTCTGCAGCTAAAAAGGAGAGGCATTCCAAGCATGCCAATTTATACATACTAACCTCCCATTCATCTGTGGTCAGAATTGCCCCAGTTCACCATTTTCTATATACCAGTCTCTCAGCCTCCATAATAGCTGTCATAAACCAAAGATGGAGAGGCTTAGACTGAATTGAAAGCCTTGTAGTATTACCCAAGACCAAAAGAGAGTCATCTAAAGGAACCTAGCAAGACATTACTGCCTAGATTCTATTCCACAACTGAGACCACCAACCGCCAACTTAGGACAACTCCAAAATATATGCAACAGGATACCCTTGGCACTATGGCAACACCAGCAATCTGAGGTATCAACTAAATTCATCTTCTTTAATTGGTCAGGGGTTCTGTACCAAAAATGCAAAATTTTTAATTGTACAAGTCTCTCCCCCACCGCCCGACTGTGCCTTTACTGTGCCTTTTGCCTTTTGACATTAGCCCAACAACGATCCCACTCATCCTCACTAGGACTATACTCAGGTTGCCTCTCCCATCTACTATTCAACGTGCCTGTGGAGGGGGTATATGCCTACAAGAGCCCTGCATAGATTCAGCCAATTTTGGGGGCTTTAAGAGAATGGGTGCCCTCACCTGCTGTACCAAAAATGTCATCCCAGACACCCCTCACAGTCAACTGTTACCAGGCTCCCATGTAAGAGGAGATGAGGTGACACAGCTGCAAATCTCTCCACATATGGGACTGTGGGAGTGAGGGAGGCCTGAGCTTTCAAACTGGAAAAGTCTTTAAATAACCCCGAGTTGGAACAGAAAAGGTCAGCCGAGAGAGATAAACCCCCAACAGCCTAGACATGCCAGTAAGTAGACTTGCCCCCCCCCCACACACACACACAGAAAACTTCGGGTTCTGCCATAATGGCCAGTAATTTAATGGTACCAGCCAGGGGGAATGAACAATTTTGCCTACTTCCCTTCAGACACCAAGAATGTACTGATGAATAGGAGACCTACAATGAGCTGGAGGAGGAGCCCAGAGCACAATCTCTGGCTCCACTCCTTAAGCCAATACTTCTCTATACTGATCCATCGAGCAGTCACATGACAGGTATCCGCATGGAGCCACATCAACACCTGTCGTAATCCCATGGCTGAGTAATAGCCCTTAAACCATGGAGTGTAGAACCCACCCTTGGACCAGGGGGAAATCATCTGCAATATGAATAATCTAGGTTTGCTAACTTTCCAGAAGAATCCCCAAACCAGTATATCCAAAGCCTTCCTCACTGACTCAGGAACATACAGGGGAAGATAATGAAATAAATCAAGAATTCTAGGAAGCACTATCATCTACAAAGCCTGAGATTTCCCCCGCAGTGAAAGGCGCAAATGTTTCCACCAATCTAAATCCTCCCGCAGAGAAGCCAACGATGCAGAAAACTTCAAAGCAACCCAATCCTTCCACCGGGTTGGGGGGAGGGAATTAGAATGCCCAGATACCACACTGGATGAATCACCCAGGACAGCCCTGTTCCACTAAGCAAAAGTAAGTGGCACTTCGAGTTAAGGGCCACCACTTCCATCTTACTCCAATTATTGTGTGATCCAGAAAGCTCCGCAAACTAATCTAAGAGACTAATTAAGGCAAGTAATGACTGACCAGGGTTATTTAGGGTGATTAAAATATCATCCGCAAAAAGCATCAGCTTGTATTCCTTAGGCCCGATGGTAACCCCTTGAATGAGCGGCGAGTCCTGGAACTTTTGAGCTGGTGGCTCAATATCCAGTACAAATAAGGTGGGAGAGAAAGGGCATCCCTCCTGTGTACTTCTACCCAGGGAGAAGTTACAGTAGTAGCTACAGATATGGTCAGATATTTCCAGATATTTCGCAAAATTTCTGAAGAGTTTCTCTCTGCTGCCCCTATTGTGGAAATGCAGAAAGCAGGCGATTTCACTAGAAATATCACAGAAATTTCAGGAAATATCTGATCATGTCTTTGGGTGTAACTGTTTGTGAGAGACACCCATTGGTAAGAACAGAAGCCTGTGGGGCAGAGTACAAACTCCAAATCCATTGAATAAGAGTCCCCAAGGCCAAAAGCTTGCAAAGTGGCACATAGATAGGGCCATTCAATGGAGCTGAATGCTTTTTCTGTATCAAGTCCTACAGCTGTGACAGGGTCCAGTAAGGATTCTGTAGCCCACATCAAGTTGACTAGATGCCGGATGTGGTCCAGCCCATCTCTCCCTGCCACAAACCCGACCTGGTCCGGGTGGACTAAAAGTGGCAGCACATTACACAACCTAAGAGCCAAAACTTTGGCCAAAATCTTATAGTCCACATTCAAGAGAGAGATGGGGCGGTAGCTGGAGCACTGTTATGCATCTTTCCCTTTTTTGGATAATACTGATATAATGGCCTCCATCATGGTAACCAGCAGGGAAGTAGTCAGCCAGGCTTCTTGATATGTAGACACTGGCACCGGGCCAATGAGATCCGCAAGGAGCTTACAGATCTCAACTGGCAGGAAGTCAGGACCTGGGGCTTTACCTTTGGGAATTAGACTTATCACCTGTAGTACTTCTAATCATGTAATCATGGGGGCCTCCAAACCACACCACTGTTTCTCTGTCAGGTGAGGAAGGTTAAGGGACTGCAAAAAGGAGGTTATACACTCATCAGATTGACTGCCCTCCAACAACCTGGAAGTATAGAACCCCTCATAATACTCATGGAAGGCTGCAATAACGTTTGCTGGAGATGTCAGAGTAACAGGTCCCTCTTCTTTACAAAAGCTTACATAGCATCACCAGCGCTTAGATTTATTAGAGGAAATATCAGAATAAAAGGAAAAATTAACCAGAGAATGATCTGAAATCAAAATAGATTTAATAGTTGAGTGAGTTGCCCCCTGGACCACAAACCCAGAAGCCAATATCAAGTCTATTCTGCTGTAACTACCATGTACAGTGGAATAGAACATATAGTCCCAGCCGGACGGGTGCACCAGTCTCCAAGCATCGTGAAGGCTATGGTCAGCCATCAAAGCCTTAAGAGCTCCTGTACACGCTGAGGCCAAGTGAACAGGGGAACCATTCTTGTTACATAGAGGATCCAAACCTGATTCATGTCACCCCAGAGCAGCTTTGTAGAGGTCCCCAAATCCACAAACACTTAAGAAATATAATGAAAAAAGTGAGGGTCCTCTGTATTGGGAACATACACTACCCCCAATACCAATGGCCTGCCATCTAACCAACCCTTAACAAAGACCCACCACCCCTTCTTAGCCCTCTTAATTTGCTTCTATACCCAGTTAACACCCCAATGACACAAAATAGCCACACCTCGCTTCTTAGAAGAGTAAGAGGATTTAAACACCTGCCCACCTCATAGCTTGCCCAATTTATCTTTCTCCTTTCTAAGCAAGTGTGCCTCCTGCAAAAAAACAATCTGCACCCCACCCCACCCCAAGTGTCTGAAATGTGTGAGAACCCTCTTGCTCTTAACCGGGCTATTCAACCCGTGGACATTCCAAGTGATGACCTTGTATGACATGACCTAAAACTAAATAACCCAACTCATCCAACCCCCCCAACCCAGCAAAGACAAACAAAATAAAGTACCAGCACTCTGCTTAGTAAGAACTGACAAGTGAACAACCAAGTGCAAAAAGGAAAAAAAAAGACTATTATTGAAAATCAGAACATGGGAACTAAACTACGTACAATATGAAGAAAAGCAGTAATCTCTAGCAATGAAAGCAAAGTAAATATCATCCACTCCTAACCATGGTTGGCAGAAACCTTGGTGGCCACAAGGCCACTGCCTGAAGAAGCCCACATGGTCCACCCCCACAAATCTCTCTCCCCAATAAACTGTCCAACAATAAGATAAACGTGCCAGCTACCACACTGTGGGAGCAGACGGGACTCATGGAAGGGACCATTTCAAGTAGTTCAAAAGCCAACAAAAACAGAGAAATAAAAAACGATCCAGCTCACAATGGATCTAAAGCTATGGCTACAGTGCCCATCACCATAGGGAATACAGTTTAAGGCTCTGACTTCCACTTGGGGCACTGATCTAGCTGGGTGCAGGAAAACTCCTGCTACCAGCGCTCCACAGGAAACAAAGTAACCAAGCAGACAAGGAGCCACAAATGAACAAGGCTCCCCTCCCAGGGAGCAAAAGAAAGAAGAGCCATAAGTTAGGGGGATCAGAAAAAAGGAAAAAGAGGATGACCCAGTGCCCCATAACATGAGCACTACCTGCCCCCACATGGCCACACAAAGGGATTGCAAGTCAACTAGGCAAAAAAACAGATGCCATAGTAATAAAGCTTGAGGACCGCAAAAGCACCATGTGCAAATCCCCAGTATAGTAGCTGACTAAAGAACAAGGGCTACAGCTAAAAGACAACAAAAAGGAGCAAAATGTAAAGTATAAAATATTGCCCCAATCTCTGAAACAACATGAAACTTAAAGTAGAAAAAAGGTACCACAGAAAGTCACCCCCCTCCCACTATCGCCACCCCGATTATCACAGCACATTCAGGCCAGCCGTCCACTCAAAAACTAGCTGGACTGAAGACACACTCTACTCAGGGAGCTAAGTAAAAAAGAGCACAGCAGAAGCCACCAGGAAGGGCAGTAAAAAGGCAACCAATGTCTGCTCCCCAACAGCAAGAACAACTCTCTCGAGTATAACTAGCCACGACACCTACAATACAATAATCACTAACCAAAAGTGAAAGTACGGGGTCCATGCCAAGTCGTTAATAAGACTTCAGCCTGGCTGTCAATGGGACAATTCCATATGTTCCCAGGCATCTGTGGCAAGTGAGGGAGCAACAAAGTGTGCTGATTTGGCCCCATCAATTGCCACCCAGCATGGATCAAAAAAGAGTCTCGCTGTGGTTTGGGATATGTAGTGGATTCTGTTCCTCACGGTCCGGGTGGCCTAACGGTAGACTCCAGTTGCAAAATAAACTGCCGGGCATCATTTGGGCTGGTAAACATTCCACAGCATGCTCCACATTAATACGAAGAACAGCTGGGAGGGCCAGGGAGCACTTCAAGCCCCGTTCCCGTGGCAAGTCCTGAACCCGATCGAAGGACTTGTGCCGATCAATCACCCACTTAGGGTAATCAGGCTGTAGTGAAAGATGAGCACCATGCTATAAAAGCTCCTTCTTCTGTCTGGCCTGAGAAAGAAAAAGCTCCCTGTCCTGATACCTCAGAAGATGGAACACGGCTGGGCAGGGGCGAGCTGCTGGAGTTGCAGGTGGTGGGCCAGAGGGGACCCAGTGAGCTTGATCGATTTCTACCAGTCTTTCCCATGAATAGTCCATAAGCCGAGGCAACATCTTTTGTAAGAAGTCCACTATATCCACCCCCTCTGAACACCCCGGGGGCCCAAAGAGATGTAAATTATTGTATCTGCTCCAAGTTTCCTGATCATCAATTTTATCCCAGAGCATCTTAACCTCCCGCTCAAGCGTAGCGAGCCAGCATCCTGCTGAATGAGCCCAATCCTCCAGTTTGTTCACACACTCCTCAGCTTCTGTGATTGGACAGCCTAAGTTATCCATGGACCCCTTAACAGCTTACAAGGCCAGGTTCATACGAGAAGGCTGGCTAGTGATATTACACATAAAGTTCTTGATTTCTGAGAGTTCGTGTCCTATAGTGCTAGACTCAACAACGGCCTGGGAAGTTGCCATATTTGTCAGGAAGGGAGCTGAGACAGTAAGTGAATCCTCTTTTTTTCAGTTTCTTTGACATATTAAGATCATTCAAAAGGGGCACATCCAATTTCCCAACCTCTGAGGCAGCAGGTCGGTAGTTCATAACTCCAAAAGACAGAGATTAGGGGAGCTGATGGCAAAGAATTCAAAGCTGACAGGCAGAGCCCCTCGAGCCAAACTGCACTTAGCTCAGCTGCATCATGTGATCCCCGAGGTATTTGAAAGTCTCTATCAGATCCCCCTTCCCCCTCTTCCAGGGAATACATATTGAGATCCTTCAGTCTCCCCTCATATGACTTCCAGTGCAGTCCTTGCACCATTTTTGTCGCCCTTCTCTGAACCAGCTCCACTCTGTCAATGTCCTTCTGAAGGTGCGGCCTCCAGAACTGGACACAGTACTCTAGATGAGGTTTCTCTAATGTTCTGTACAGTGGCATCACCACCTCCTTTCTTCTGCTGGAGATACCTCTCCCTATGCACTCTAGCATTCTGTTGGCTCTCCTTACAGCCTTCTCACATTGTTTGATAACATTTAGGTCATCAGATATGATTACCCCCAGGTCCCTTTCCTGTTTGTTGGCCATCAGTACCCCCCCATCACGTACTCTTCCCCTGCATTTCTATGTCCCAAGTGCATGATCTTGCACTTCTTTGCACTGAATCTTAGCTGCCACACCCTTGACCACTCCTCAAACTTACTTAGGTCCTTTTTCATTTTCTCCACACTCCTGGAGTGTCAGCCATATTGCAGATCTTCATGTCATCTGCAAAGAGACATACCTTCCCTTCCAGCCCTTTTGCAATGTTGCTTATGAAGACGTTAAAGAGGATGCATGAAAGGGATACAGCTATACCAGGCTATAGCCTACACAAAAGGGACAGGGAAAGGGAAAAGGGGGTGGAGTTGAAATTTATGTTCGAGGCAACATAAAAGCAACAGAATTACAGATGCCTCACAACAGAAGAGAGGCACTATGGTTGACAGTTGACACTGAGAATGGGGGAATCTATCAGATTTGGTGTCATATACAGGCCCCCCGTCCCAGGATAAACATGGAGACAAACAACTGTTCAAGGACATACACAAAATGACAGATAAGGGTGACACAGTACTTGTAGGGTATTTCAGTCTTTCTGATATAGACTGGGGCACACTATCTGCAGCATCCACAAGAAGCAGGAACTTCCTATTGACTATACAGGGAGCTGAACTAACCCAGCTTGTAAACATACCTACGAGGGGCAGTGCCATCCTGGACCTTGTCCTCACTAACACTGAGAACATCAGTAATGTCTAGGTTGGGTGCCATTTAGAAAACAGTGACATCGTATGATCAACTTCCACATGACCAAAGACCTGAAGACCAGTTACTCAACCACAAGGGTGCTGGACTTCAGGAGAGCTGACTTCAAAGACATAAGAGCAAGAGTAGCAGAGATTCTGGCAACAAGAAATAAAGGGGGTTGAGGACTTATGGGGTTTCATAAAAGGTGCTATCATGAAGGCCACTGAACAATGCATCAGAAAAGTCAGCAAGGCAAAAAAGAGAAGAAATCCACTATGGTTCTCGAAAGAAGTAGCAGACATCCTATGTCAGATGAAGGGAGCATACCACAAATTCAAAACAATGAGAAGGGAAGAAGATTGGGATTCATACAAGGACAAACAAAAGGAAGCAGCTAAAATTATTAAGCAAACCAAATCTGATACGAAAAGGAAAATTGCAGAAGATATTAAGGTGGGAGAAAATACCTTCTTCAGGTACATCAAAGAAAAGAGGAAGACAAAGAGAGAAATACTAAGACTGCGAACAGAGGAGAAGAACACAATAGAAGATGATGGAGAAAAAGCGGAGGTCCTTAACAGGTACTTCTGCTCAGTATTTACAGAGAGCAGACCAGTAATGGGCCACAGCTCTCATACAGACTCCCACATTACATGGAAATAGATGCATGCCACTTTTCATCTGAGGAAATGCTGAGAACGCTGGTCAGTTTGAAAGTAGACAAAGCTATTGGGCCAGACAATATGCACCCCCATATCCTTAAGGAACTACGAGAGGAACAAGCAACACCATTGGCTGAGCTGTTTGCATTATCACTGGCCAGTGGCAAGGTCCCAGCAGACTGGAAAAGACAAGGGTAATCCCCCTGCACAAATTTGGAAACAGGGATGTCCCAGGAAACTACCGCCCAGTAAGCCTCACATCAATAGTGGGAAAATTAATGCAGTCCATGCTAAGGCAGAGAATTACAGCATTACCTGAGGCAAGCAGTCAGTTGGACCCCAAACGACATGGGTTCACAACTGGTAGATCTTGTCAAACTAATTGATTTTTTCAATTGGGTTACAAAGGTTGTGGATAAGGGTGGAGCCGTGGACTCTGCACCTCACAGAAGGCTGACGAAAAAAGCTTGATCACACAGGGATGGGACCAACGATAGTACAATGGGTTGCAAACTGGCTACAGGGGAGGACACAAAATGTTTAAGTGAACAGAGCTTTGTCTACAGAGAAAAGGGTAACAAGTGGGGTACCCCAGGGCCCAGTGCTGGGACACATTGTTTAACATATTCATAGCAGACATTGCAGACAGACTGGACAGCAAGGTGTGTCTGCTTGCAGATGACACCAAAATATGTAACTGAGTGGGCATGCCAGAGGGTCTAAACCAGATGGAGCGAGACCTAAAAACATTACGAAAATGGTCAGAGGACTGGCAGTTTAAATTTAATGCCAAAAAGTGCAAAGTTATGCACATGGAAAAAAAACAATCCCAGAAAGGAATACTTCTTGGGTAATCAAAAACTGTTAGAATTGAGCTAGGAAAGAGGCCTACGAGTCATAATTATAAATGACCTAAAGATGAGCAAGCAGTGTGATAAGGCAGCCCTAAGAGCAAACAGCATGCTGGCTGCTATCGGGAGGAGAATTACTAGTCGAAACAGGGATGTCATTCTGCCACTTTACAAGGCACTGCCACCTGCATCTGGAATATTGTGATCAGTTCTGGAAACCTCACCTATGAAAGGACATGGAAAGAATGGAGACAGTCCAAAGAAGGGCAACTAAATTGATACAAGGACTGCACCACCTGACATACGAGCATAGGCTCTGGGAGCTTAACATGTATTCCTTGGAGCACAGAAGAGAGAGGAGATATGATCGAAACCTTCAAATATGTCAAGGGCGTAAATAAGGTGCAAATGCAGGAACTATTCCACTGCCAAGAAAACAGTGGAACTAGGGGAAGTAACCTTAGACTGATAGGGAGTCAATTCAGGACAATTATCTGAAAGTTCTTCTTCACAGAGAGGGTGGTGGATGCTTGGAATGCCCTGCCCCCTGAAGTAGTGGAAGCTACCACAGTGAGGGGTTTTAAACATGCATGGGATGCTCATGAACAAAATTAAATAGAGCAAATCAAGTTGGGGGTAGATGTAACACAGGCAGACTAGATGGACCCCCCCAGTCCCCTTCTGCTGACACTTCCTGCGGGCTTCCCAAGCTGCTCCTGTGGCCCTGGCTCTCTCCGAGCAGGCCACAGCTAACAGACCACCCAACTGACCCCTGAACAGATTCAGACAGCCCATCTGCGGGCTTCCCAAGCTGCTCCTGTGGCCCTGGCTCTCTCCGAGCAGGTCACAGATAACAGACCACCCGACTGACTCCCGTACAGATTCAGACAGCCCATCTGCAGGCTTCCCAAGCTGCTCCTGTGGCTCTGGCTCTCTCTGAGCAGGCCACAGCTAACAGACCACCCAACTGACCCCCACACAGATTCAGGTACGCACTGGACCTCTGAAACTCATGGTTTTGAATGCTGCTGTTTTGACTGGATGCCCAGTGGAGGAGCCAGGCACTGATTGGCAGCTTTGCTCCTTGGCTGATTTTCCAATGCCTGGCGCTTCCTGATCTCAGGGAAATCTCTTGCTGTGCTGTGTTCTGGACTGAATTTTTACACCCTCCTCCACCTCCTAACAGTATTAAATAGACCCTTACTCTGCCCCTTTCCTCAGCCTAGCAGCTGATTGGTCACTCCACTGCTGCACGCTTTCATGCTACTGGCCCCCCTGTCTTCAATACCTGACTTGACCCACTTTCTCACCGCCCCTTTATAAAGCAGTCCCACCCACAGGATCACACACATGCTCTCAACTTTTTCTCCAGCCACTCCATCTAACTCCTCTCAATTACTGCTTTACCTGCCCTATTGTTAGGAACCTCACCCTAATTCGACTATGTACCCTTTCAACTATAAACCAGCTAGCAGTTAAGCAGGCCAGCAACACCAAACAAACTACCATGGGGTGCAACCACCTACTACTACTCCTCACTACCTCTTTTGGCATTGCTGGTACCATATACGGATTCGGACCCCTACCTCCCCACTCTGAATCCTCACTGGGTGCAAGCTGGAAGAAAAGCATACACATAGCCACTACCACTTCCGGTAACGATAGGCTCTTGATCCTCTCACACTTCCCATACACAGTTATCGCCAAGCCAACCTTCCAAACTGTAACCTTAACCGTTAGCTTTCCCCCTAATTTAACACAGGCGTATAGACACCTCCCCCACCTTAAGCGCTGGCGACGGAAGACACGAGGGAAGATAAACATCACCCTATCTGCCAGAAAAGTTATCTTTCTGCTACTGCTACTCTCTGGAAATGTTCACCTAAATCCTGGACCAACAACCCTGAGGAGCAGGGGGGTCCATACAGTGAACAGCCTAAAGATAGCATCGCTAAACATCTGCAGCCTAACTGCCAAATTCGACCAGCTCCAGGCTTGGAAGACCATCCATGCCCCTGACATACTCTGCCTAACTGAAACCTGGCTGTTGGGTAGGATCAAAGATGGTGAGGTGGCCATCGAAGGATTCCAAGCATTTCGACTTGGTAGAATAGGTAGGAAAAGTGGCAGCTGCCTCCTATATGCCAGAAACTCACTGAGTTGCTCCGTCCTCCCCCATCTCCAAAGTTGTGGAGGATTATGAGCTACTAGTGGTAAAAACACAAGTCGGCCTAAAAGGCAAGACCCTTCCCATCGCCACAACCTACCTGCCCCCCAAGAAAGCCAAGGAAGGCCTTCCTCTTGTTATGGAAGAAATTAGCACACTCAGAAAGGGCTCAGAACTCATCTTGACCTGTGACTTTAATATTAACTGGTTATGTAAGGAGGCAACACCCTCCAGAGACCTAATCACCTCCCACAATCTCACGCAACTTGTAACTCACCCCACCAGGCAGAACTACAAGGCTGGTACCAGCACCCTCAGTGACTGGGTCTTAGATAGCTCACTGACTCGATTCTCTGAACTCAGGGTTCTCCTGGACATGCTAAGTGACCACTCCCCAATCTCCTTTATATGGACCACTAAACTTGCCAAAAGCCCACCGCGCCTCATCGAGAGCAGGGTTCTGCGGAAAGGCAAACTTGGATCCCTCAAATTGGCCCTGTCTGCCTACAACTGGTCCCCCATCAACAAGGCACCTACGCTGGACCAGGCCCTTAGTTTTTTCACTGAGGGCTTTAATTCCATCTGTGATATCTACGCACCATGCACAAAATGGAAAATTCGGGGGGAGGTTAACGGCTGGATTGATGGCAAGCTCCTCTCCCTCCTAAAGGAGAGGGACTGCCTCTGGGAAAAAGCCTTAAACTCAGGCAGCAAGCATGACCTACAGTGTTACAAAATGGCTAGAAATCAGTGCACCAAACTTATCAGGCTCACAAAAGCCAATTTCCATAAGACCCAACTTAACAATGCATGGGGAGATGGAAAGAGGTTTTGGGACAACATCAAGAACATCCTTGGTAAAGATCAAAGCAGCACCCTAAGATGCTCAACATTAATAACTCATCCTCCTCAGATCTGCTAGCCATTGCTGATGCCTTTAACCAGGCCTTTACAGACCTGTCCTCAGTAATGCCTCCAGACTACCTTCTGCCTGTGGAGTACCAAGGTTGCGCCAACCTGCTCATAACTAACCACCCAGCCTTCTACTTTAAGAAGGTGACGTTGAAGGAGGCCCTAATGATGGTCAGGAACATCCTAGGCAAAACCAGATTGGGGAGTGATGGGTTAGACATGAAGTTACTATCTCTCACCCTTGATGCTCATCAAGTCTATTCTAGGATAGATTATTTTATTATTCCCAAAGAGCAATTTACTATAGTAAGGGACATGTGGATTGGGGACTTTCATTTTTCGGATCATGCTCCTATTTTTTTTAAATTTGCAATTGGGGAAGTCCATCAAAACACTTTTTGGCTCCTTAATGTGTCTCTCTTATAGGACCCATGGGTGAAGCAGGAGGTCTGGGATACATATAAAATGTATATGGAGGAAAATTCTCCACAGGAGGTGATCCCTGCCATGTTATGGGATGCTGTTAAAGCTGTCTTAAGGGGCTAATTTATAGAAATTTCTAGTAGAAGAAAAAAGAAAGAGAGGCTAGGAGACTTAGTTTGATGGAGCAAATTAATTCTTTGGAGGCCCTTCAAAAGATTAAAATAAACAAAAAGAGAGTGAAAGATCTCCTGGAACTAAAGAAAGAACTGAATGGGCTTTTAGACTACTATGTGGATCCAAAGCTCTTGTTTTTCGCCAAAAGTACTATGAGGGGTTCCCCGCTCTCTTAGGTTCTTGACAAGTAGACTGTGTATACAAAGGGCCAGAGCAATTATTTCAGGAGTCCGGCATCCTACCACATGGCAGATTGTGAGGTCCATTCCTGAGACAGCGGAAACATTCCATGGTTATTACCAAGACCTTTATGCCGCTGACCCTGACCTGAGCCCCGAGAAGATAACTGAGTTCCTTTCCGAGCTCGCTCTCCCAGGGTTGAGGGAGCAGCAGAAGGAAACTTTCCTGTTGCCGATTTCCTCTGGGGAGTTTGCAGCAGAGGTCACCAGGCTTAAAACTGGAAAATGTCCCAGTAGTGATTGACTTCCTGCTGAGTTTTATAAAACATTTAGAGAGGACGTGGGCCAACTGTTGCTAAAAACCTATAATGAAGTTTTTACGGAGACAGGTTGGATCCCCTCGTCGTGGTCACAGGCAGTGATAACTTGTGCTCCCCAAATCTGGAAATGACCTTATGTTATGTACCTCTTATGAACCCATTTCCCTTTTGAATAATGACTAAAGAATGTTGACATCAATATTGGCCCGTCGTATTCAACAAATTCTCCCAGAACTGATACAATTGGACAAACCAGGGAGACAGGCCCAAGATAATCTTAGAAGAGCCATTCATGTTAATAACACCAAACTACCTTCTCTTTTGTGAAGCTTAGATGCTGAAAAAGCATTTGATAAAGTCTCATGTTTTTTTCTGTGGAGGTTTCTTTCTGGGTTTGGGTTCCCTGATCCCTTTTTAACCTTTCTATTTAAGTTATATCATCAACCATGCGGGTATCTAAGGGCGAATGGTCATATCTCATCTGGGTTCACTCTGGAGAGGGGCACATGGCAGGGATGCCCTCTCTCGCCATTGCTCTTTGCTCTTTATATAGAGTCATTAGCACAATCTATACTGTACATCAAAATGACCTCATTAAAAGGGTTAGGTTAAGGGGTAGGGAGCACAAATTAGCACTATATGCTGATGATATACTTTTCTGTTTAACAGAGCCAGAACTGTCTCTCCCTGCACTATTCCAGCAGTGTGAAGACTTTTTGGCTCTGTCTGGGTATACATTGAATAAAACAAAGGCGGAAGTCTTAAGCTTTCTCTAGCTCCCCCTACACTTAAACAACAGTTCCCGATTAACTGGAATATGTCCTCTATGAAATACTTGGGAATAATCCTTGGGAAAACTTCTTTCCAGCTTTATAACTTAAACTTTAGCCCCTTTTGGAATCAACTAAAAGAGGACACCAGGCTGTGGTCGTTACTCGCTCTCTCTATTTATGCGCACACCCAGTCCCTAAAAATTAGTGTCCTACCCCATCTTATGTATTTATTTCAGTGTGTACCCAGTATTGTAGCTTAGCGGGACTTAGAAAGGGGACAACGGTTGTTTTCTACATTTCTATGGGATAAAAAGTGTCCTAGGATTAGGAAGCAAACACTTTTTCTACCAAAACAGCAGTGTGGAGTGGTTGTGGGATAACAGATGGACCAGACACCGGACTTCAGGTTCAATACACAATCTCTATGTGATGTTTATTCAAAATACAAGAAATAACCTTCTGCAATGGTATATTTCTTCTGCAGTACATCAGTTTGCAGCAACAGACTATGAATGTCCTTTCTCTGCACTTAGCCAGCACCTACTGACACTGATCTCTGATCCAAATCACTAGTTGAGATCTAGCCACCACTCCTATGCAGGCCCCATTTGCTTGGGTAGTGGGGGCCCAAAAAGAAAAAAAAACTAAACAAGCTATAGACAAAGAATCTCAATGCAGAATCACTGAAAGAAGGTCTACCCCAAAGGGCATTGGCAACAAATCAAGTTTCAAAGAAATACAACATCATACATACTTCCATAATGCAATGCATCATGGGATACATGCAAATCATCATGACATTTCTTACTTAAGTTTACAACAATATACATGCATTTTAAATAACACAACTAGCTTAATTTCTATAATAGTCACCTAGTACTTTTTACCATTATCAAAACACCAAGTGCCATGGTATTTTCAACATTTACAGGTTTCATAAACATAAGGTATATACATCAAGGTAGTTTATAACATAGTGCTATTACATACTAAATCCAACAACAATAAACACAATCTGTTTTACGTACACTTGGAGGTCACCACAATAACCTCCTTGTTCGAGGACCTAAGAGGGAAAAGGAAAATTAAAGAGGACACTGTAGCATAGTCAAGGGAGGGAGAAGGGGGTGCCCACAGGTGGCCAACCTTATGGACTAGAAATAGTAAAGGATAGATTAGGCTTAGAAATAGAATAACTGTTACAACAGATTTAAGAAAAAGTCGGTCCTCAAGAGTGGCAGGAGCTCCCAGTCACATATCTCCCACCTTAAGAAAGAAGCAGTTATTGCAGACTGCTTACTTTCCTGTCCCAAGAAAGGATGGAGTTTCCACCATCCATCTTCAGAAGATCTGTCTCAGGGTCCCTATTAACGATAAACATTCTATCATAAACATGGTGGATATCATCATTCTTTACCCTGAGGCATAAACACATTTCTCAACAGAGACTAACGGTACCTTCTCATCTCCTTTTAGGGAAAGTCTGTCATATTTCTTAACCAAAAATTTGGACAGCTGTAAAGTCCAGTACCATCGAACGACTTTCTCTGGGGTGAGTAACTACCTGCTCCAACCCCACCAGACAAGTCAGTTTTAAGCAGGGGCCCATTCCTAGGTTCAACCCCTCTACATAAACCCACTATGACTCTTGATTCATTTCACTTGTTACGGATATAGACACCTGAGGGTAGACACTCAATGTGTTACACCAGCACAGGTTCCAATCCATTTTCCACCCACTTCTCCTTTGTAGGTTTTCACTCAGAAAAGAATAAAACACACGTACCACCTCAGACCCCTTGTCTACCCTTGGGTACCTCTTTCTTTGACATCAGGCCGGCCCCGATCAAATATGCTACACTTTTGCCTACAGAAAGGGACCATTACAGAGTCACATCTGGCCTTGCCTGCAACCAACTTGACCCCCCTGTCTTACACAAAGTGCCTGCGGGAATATGGAAGGAGCAATAGTAGTTTCTACTCTCCTATTTCAACCTTTTACAACTTATGACCCCAAATCCTTGGTCATTTTATTCCCAGGAAGGTCTCTACAAAAACCTACAGGAAGCCAAGAAACCTCTCATGCTGAATATCCTGCAATGTTAAACAGCAGGTTCCTAAACCTTTTAACTCTGGGGTGTCTTAGTAAACATCCTTTAAATCACTGTGCTATTTTCAGCCATCTGTTACCATCTAATACCTTGTAATCTATGTGAGAGTTTCCCTTTTTCCAAGGGTGACATTTTTTTTTAATGATCTCTACCCTCCCTAACTTTAACATACTATAACAGTTTGACAATATTAGTATTTTTAGCATGCAGTATACTCCAGACAATACTGTTACTTAGCTGCATCAATAGAAGAAAAAGTCCCTTCAGCCTCATAGGCTTCTTCTTGCTTGCTTGGAGTCTTCAAACCCAGCACAATATCACTAGGCACAGTCTTACCTGGGGTCTCACACTCAAGTTCCATACTTGCATCTCCGACCTCCAACAGGTAACATCGTGGGAACACAGGAAACAAAGGAATATCCTGCTCAGTCAGGGGGTTCTCGTCAAACTGAGCCCATGAAAAATCCTCCTCCGACTCTTTGTCCAAACTCTCCAGCAGGAACCTGTCGAGCACCTGGCATCAGTGTCCCACCTCTCTGCATAGTCGGTCTGCCTCCAGCCATTGCCCACTCATCCAGTGGATCATCCTCATCAGGGGTGTTGTCTCTTGTACCTTCAGTCTGCCTCAACCTGCATCTCTCCAACTTCTGCAGGCTTGGCCTTCTTCCAAGCTCTCAGGTCCAGTTCAGGCAGCAGCTTTTCTCCGTCTGTCAGCCATGGTTCTGGTCAGAACTCCATGGACTTTCTTCTCCGGGTTCTCCTCTGGCAACTCCTGGTGCTTCAGTCCATCTGGGATATCTGGGCGATATCCACCGGATAATGTCCCTCTTTGGCCAGTCCATACACTTCCAGAAAATTATCCCACTTCTTACACCAAGTCTGTGGAGGGGTTGTGGGATAACAGATGGACCAGACACCGGACTTCAGGTTCAACACACAATCTCTGTGTGACGTTTATTCAAAATACAAGAAATAATCTTCTGCAACGGCATATTTCTTCTTCAGTACATCAGTTTGCAGCAACAGACTATGAATGCTCTTTCTCTGCACTTAGCCAGCACCTACTGACACTGATCTCTGATCTAAATCACTAGTTGAGATGTAGTCACCACCCCTATACAGGCCCTATTTGCTTGGGTAGTGGGGGCCCCCAAAAGAAAAAAAAAACAAAACAAGCTATAGACAAAGAATCTTAATGCAGAATCACTGAAAGAAGGTCTACCCCAAAGGGCATTGACAACAAATCAAGTTTCAAAGAAATACAACATCATACATACTTCCATAATGCAATGTATCATGAGATATATGCAAATCAGCATGACATTTCTTTGCTTAAGTTTACAACAATATACATGCATTTTAAATAACACAACTAGCTTAATTTCTATAATAGTCACCTAGTACTTTTTACTATTATCAAAACACCAAGTGCCATGGTATTTTCAACATTTACAGGTTTCATAAACATAAGGTATATACATCAAGGTATTTTATAACATAGTGCTATTACATACTAAATCCAACAACAATAAACACAATCTGTTTTATGTACACTTGGAGGTCACCACAATAACCTCCCTGTATGAGAACCTAAGAGGGAAAAGGAAAATTAAAGAGGACACTGTAGCATAGTCAAGGGAGGGAGAAGGGGGTGCCCACAGGTGGCCAACCTTATAGACTAGAAATAGTAAAGGATAGATTAGGCTTAGAAATAGAAGAACTGTTGCAACAGATTTAAGAAAAGGTCGGTCCTCAAGAGTGGCAGGAGCTCCCGGTCACAAGCGGGGGGGCCTGGCCTTCCCCAATCTACATGGCTATTGGGTAGCAGCACAGATGAGGGTTGCACTTCTATGACATAATGTACAGTAGCTCTTCTGGTGAAAGCAGATAGATTTAGAGGAACATAGGGATCTTCCCCTTCAGGCTATACTTTTTCAGCTTTCTGACCTGATATCTTTCACATCAAAGTATTCTGGCACTAGGGCAGTATTAGAGGGGTGGAAGAGGGGAATTTCAAAAGGCCCAACCAGATCTCAACTAGGGAAATTCAAGTGGTGGATAGGTGACCTAGAATTTTCCCCAGCATTACAAGACCACTGGTGTATGCGGCAGGCAAAGAGGGGTATAACTTCCCCAATTCACCTGTTGCAAGTGGGGGCGGTGATATCCTTCGAGATGGCATAGCAGAAGTTTGGTTGGAGAAAGGTGGATAGATTCTGGTTCTACCAATTGAGGGATTATATCAATAGCTTACTGAGAGCTCATTTGGGGAGAGCACAGGACAATTCCACCTTGCCACTGTTTCAAAGCATCTGAGCTTCCTCAGGCATAAAGAAAGTCATTTCATTACTGTATACTAATTTTATAAATGATTACGGATATTCCTCAGACTATATTAAAAATATGGGAGGCAGCTCTCCACGTCCACATTAATGAAAAACAGTGGTCTAAAATTTGGAAAAAATACATGGCACACCTCTTCCTCTCCAATTTGGAAGGAGCTCGGTTGGAAATTAAGAATTCTATTCTTCCTGGTACCGGTATAGGTGGCCAGGTGGGACCCGTGGGCTCTCCGCTTTATGCTGGAGAAAATGTGACATCAAATGCCCCACAGGCACATGTGTTCTGGAGCTCCCCACAATAGACCCTTTTTGGAGAACAGTGGAGCAACACTTGAAAGGTATCTTTGGTATGCAGACACGGTTAGGCCCTGAAATTCTGATTCTTGGGATTTACTCAGATGAAGTACAAGGTAGGGAGGGTTGTTATCTGTGGGCTGTCTTGACAATCGCTGCAATAAAAACAGTAACAAAAAGGTGGTTACAGCCTGAACCCCCGAGAGTGGAGGACTGGGTACAGATGGTTACTTATATACAACAACTGGAGAGGCTTACATTTAGTCTTTTGCAGCAGATGGATAACTACCAAAATAGGTAGACTAAGTGGGATCTTTATGATGGTTTTCCCCAACATATGTATGACTATATAAAATGTAATAATAGCCACCTCTTACCATAACAGGCTTACGAATTAAGGAATGTCTCTAAATTTCACAGATTTCTTTAATTCCTGTATCAGTAATATAAGAAGTATCCTAATGGATTCAGACAACTAAGACTAAAGATGGACTGACTATCTAAACTGGACCCAATGGTTCTTTCTGTTAGTTATTTAATTAAGCAATAAGGCACAACAAGTTGTGCTATATCATGGGATATCATCACATCTCGGTTGGTTGGGCATGAGGCCACAGGCCGAGTGTGTCCAACCACCCAAGAAGTAACACTATCCCATGATATACCATACCCTGGAGTGACTTATTGCTATTATGAACTGAGTTTGAAGTTTTATAAATAAAAACAAATAAAAGAAACATGTTTTAAAACGTTTTATGAATGTGTTTTTGAGTGGTGTAGGAGCACATTTTCAAACAATAGTTCTCAGACAGTAGAGAGCAAGGAGGCTGGTGGCGTTGGAGCTTTTTTGAAGCCATGAAGATGTAGCCTGAGATCATCACGGCTTCAATGAGCTCTTGGCCAATCAGATTCCTCTAGTCATGATCCTCAGTTCATAATTGTTATTAGAATTCACTTTGCTGTTTGTGTTACTTATTTCTTAACACAATAACTCATTAGACTATTAACTGGGATATTTTTTTATACATACCTGTATGTGTACTGTGCAGATCTGAATGCTGAAATGCTGAGTTCGCATTACAGTGGCTCTGTAACTTGGTGTCTCTAATAAAATATTTAAAAAAAAGAAATCTTTCAGATTTGTTTGACAAGATCTTCCCACTGTGAATCCATGTTGCCTTGGATCGTGTGCTCCTCTGGATTAGAGATATAATACAAACCTTTCTTTCAGTAGCAATTCAATGTTTTCCCCTACCACTGAGGTCAGGCTGACTGGCCTATAATTGCCAGCCTCCTCTCTGCTCCCACTTATGTGGAGAGGGACTACATTCTCTCTCCTCCAGTCCATTGCTGCCACCCTTGTTTCCAGTGATCTGTTGAACAGGTCTGTCAGTGGTGCTGCCAGCACCTCCCTGAGTTATCGTAACACTCTGGGATGTATCCCTTCTGGCCCCATTGCCTTGTCTACTTTCAGTTTTGCACGTTCCTTTAGGACTCTCTCTCCTCTGTAAATGGACTGGTGTCCACCTCCCTCCCAGTGGTGCTTCTGATGCCTAACTGTGGTCCCCCCTTCCCCTTCTTCTGTGAATACTGAACAAAAATACTTGTTCAGGATTTCTGCTTTTTCTTGGTCCCCCTCTACGCACTCCCCTCCTTAAGGGATTCCACCAGGGAGGATTTCACCCCACAGTGATCAAGTCAGGAGTTTCAGAGGCCTTCAGTCTGTCTGGGAGAAGTTTAGGCCAGAGGAGGTGTCTGAAGTGACTAAGGCAATCTTGGAGCTGAGGCACACCTTTTATGAACTGGACCAGCACCGACACGTTTCTTAATGGAATGTGTCAATGCCATTGGCCCGTTGTTCACCAGGATTGCAAGGTGCTCAATGATGGAGGGGGTCTTCCCAGTTGCTTTGAAAAAAGCATTGGTGAAGCCCCTCCTTAAGAAATCTTCCCTCGATCCAGACATCCTGGCGAATTACCGTCCAATCTCCAACCTGCCTTTTGTGAGCAAGGTTGTTGAGAAATTGGTGACAGAAAAGCTTCAGGATCACCTGGTGTCCTCAGATATCTATAAGCCTTACCAGTCAGGTTTTGGGGCTAGACATAGCACTGAAACTGCTCTAGTGAGAGTGCAGAGTGATGTGCTCAGAGCTAGAGATAGAGGAAACAGGTCAGTTCTTGTGCTCCTTGATCTCTCCTCAACTTTTGACACTGTGGATCAACGTCGTGCTTCTCGATCTGCTCTGTGAGTTTTGAAGACTTGCCAGTACCATCATCAAATGGTTTGAATCATATCTCTTAGACAGAGTAAAGTGGGTGGTGATGGGTAATTTCTCCTCCTCCCCAATGCCTCTGTCCTGTGGAGTACCTCAGGCTCGATCTTGCCGCTGATGCTGTTCGCAGTCTACTTGCTGCCCCTGGGTGAGATCATTCGACAATACAGGGTGGAGTTTCACTGCTATGTACATAACACCCAACTGTGTTTGTCTTTTGCACTCAGAACACCAGGAGCTGTTGACATGCTTAACATCTGTTTGGCTAAAATCAATGACTGGATGGCTTCCAGCTGGCTGAGACTCAACCCAGCTAAGACTGAGGCGCTGGTGATTGAGCCTGGTCATTGGCATGATGAGTTGCTACCGGGGGCTGACTCTGAACTTCTTCTGGAGTCTGCGCCATAGGTAGTTTCTCCAAGGGTGCAAAATCTGGGTGTAATCCTTGATTGCAGATTGCCCTTTGAAAATCAGGTGTCATCTGTAGTCAGCAGTGGCTTTTACCACTTGTGGAACATTGCCCTGGTTAAGCCCCTCATTCTGCCCCAGTACCTGCCAAAACTAGTGCATGCATTTGTGACTTATAGGCTTGATTACTGCAATGTTCTGTACTTCAGGTTCAAGGGAGAGACCCTGTGCAGACTGCAGCTAGTGCAGAACGCAGTGGCCTGGTTGATAATGGGCCTTTCGAGGTCCAGTCATGTGACTCCGGTCCTGCATGCTCTGCACTGGCTGCCGGTCAGGTGGAGGGTCCTTTTCAAGGTGGGTCTTCTCATCTTCAAGGTCCTATACAGGCTGGATCCTGGTTACCTGTCTGAGTTCATGAAACTGGTGTCCTTTGCTTGCTCCCTCCACTCCTCCTCGAGGGGCCTCCTGGACATTCCCAGGGTTTGGCTCAGGACCTCGGGAGATCATGCTTTTAGTGTCTCTGGGCCGACCCTGTGGAACTTGCTTCCATCTGCAGTCCGGGAGGCTCCCTTGATTGAGGTGTTTAAGGGGAGGCTAAATGCTCACCTCTTCAGCCTAGCCTTTGACCGCTGATGCCATCTTTAGTTCCAGACAGTCCCTTGAAGATTGACCTGTGGAAACCTTTTAATACTGCTGGACACCAACTTTGTTATGGTTTTAATAAGGTTTTATTATTTGTTTTAATCAACTGCTGTATGTTCTTATTTATGTTCGATGCCCAGAGTCTCTGGGATTGGACGCCTTATAAATAAAATTGCCTTGCCTTCCCTTTTAGTCTCACAATCCCACCTTTTGTCTTTTTGTCACTAACATGCCTGAAAATGTTCTTGTCCCCTTTTGTTTTTGTTTTTTGCAATTAAATTAACTTTATTGACATTTTAAAAACATACACAAAACAGACATTCACATCAGAAATACAGTCCTATGTACTGCAAGCTTGTCCCCTTGTGTTACTTCCTGGGCTATTTTTTCGGCTATTTTTCTTCTGTTTGGGCCTTTGCACTCCTGGCTGCTTTCCCCTCCTCCCTCTGCTTTTCCAGATACAGTTCCCTGTCTTCTTCCCTCTGAGTTTCCTTGTACTTTCTGAATGCCATCTTCTTCTCCCTTACCTTCACGGCCACTTCCTTAGAGAACCATAATGTTTTTTTCTTTCTGTTTGTTTTGCTTATTTGCCTAATGCAAAGGCTTGTGTCCTCTGCTATGGCTCCATTAAGCTTCTCCCATTGTTTCTCTACCCCCCTTTCTCCTTCCCTGCCAGTGATTTTCTAAGGCATTCTCCCATCATTCCAAAGTCGGCTCACCTGAAATCCAGGACCCTTGATTTTGTGTGGTTAGATTCTTCAGCTGTTCTCACATTGAACCACACTGTACCGTGATCACTTAATCCCAGGTGGCTACCCATCTTAACATCTGTAATTCTGTACCCATTGGTGAGTACCAAGTCCAATGCTGCTCCCTCTTGGGTGGGTTCTACTACTAGCTGTCTGAGGCACACCCCCTGCATGGCATCCAGGATATCTCTGCTCCTGGCTGTGGCTGCAGCCTAGTTGCTCCAATCCACATCTGGCAGATTGAAGTCTCCCACCATCAGCACCTCCCCTTTAGCTGCCATTCTGTGGATGGCTTCTATAAGTACCCTGTCCAGCTCTCCCTCTTGTGCGGGAGGTCTGTATATCACCCCAGTGTGAATGGCAGTGTTCTTTCCATCTCCAGGGTGATCCACAGTGCCTCCACCTCTCCCTGCATTCCTTGTACCTCAGTTGCTTTAATTCCCTCCCTGATGTACATAGCCACTCCTCCTTTTTTTTTACCCACTATATTCTTCCTGAATAGACTATAACCTTGTATAGCTATATTCCAGTCATGGTACCCCATGAACCATATCTCGGTAACAGCAACAGTGTCCAGGTCCAACTCAGCCATCATGGCCATCAGGTCTGGGATTTTATTTCCCAGGCTGCAGGCATTTGTAAACACAGCCATCTAGTTTTACTGCCTCCTCTCCTAATAACTCCCCTTCCATCCCCATGTTCTTCCTCCATACCCCTCTTGTCCTTACTCCCAATCTGCCTCATCTCTATCCTTTTATCTACTCTAGTTTTAAGTATCTTCGGTGATTTCTCCACCTTAAGGTCCTCTTTACTGAGTGCTTCATTCTGCAGGGGGAGGGCTGTTTTCTTCCCCCTTCTTATTACTGCCACCCTCTTGGTTAGTTTAAATGCTTGCTAATGAAACATTTAAACCTCTCTCTGAGGGTCCTTGTTCCCCTCCATGGATAGATGCAGGCCAACATTCCTGTATAGGCCTGCATCCCTCCTGGTGGAACAACAGTCCCCAGAGAAGCCAAATCCCTATGCTCTGCACTAATCCTTCAGCCATGCTTTGAATCTCTTGGTGCAGCGTACACTGTAATCCCCCTTGCCATCAATGGGCAACACCTCTGAAAAGGTTACAGAGTGTGCCACCTGTCTAAGATCCCTCCCCAGCTCCCTGAACTGCTCCTGTACTACCCTAACCTCACCACTCATCAGGTCATTCATCCCCAGGTGGACAATGATGCTTAGCTCACCCTCCCTTCCTACAGCCCCAGCAATCCTTAGGATTCGCTCTTCATTCCTCCAAGCCATAGTGCCGAGTAGGCACAAGACCTCACTCACTCACTCCCCTCCTGCCCCCAAGTCTATCCCCATAATGATAGAGTCCCCCACCAGGAGCGGCTTCCTCCTTCTCTGGGGTCCTCTCCCCACCCAGCATCTCCACTGTTGAGGATATCCCCGTCCTTCTTGGTTACCACTGCAGGTGCCTCTTTGGGACAGTCCTGCCCTGCCAGTGAAGCACAGGAGTTTTGGAGTGGAACTGTAAGAAGGATGTGCCTTTACCCCACTGCTCTCACCTTCTCTGAGCCCACCATCATCCAGCCACTCCTCCTCCTTGGTAACCTTTGAGGCATCAGGAGTGGACTTGGTGGTCCCAGGTCAGAGGAGGGGTTCCCCCAAATCCTAGCCAACTCAGCCTGGAAATGAGCAACCTCTGCCCTCAAAACAAAGAGGTACCTGCAGATGGGACAGCACTGCACCCACCAGAATGTCTCCCAAAAGACTTGCACCCCACAGCTACTGAACTGCACCACTCCCATCAAGTCTATATGTGTCTTTACTGTTTGAAACATTTTTTCTTTCTTTCTCTCCTCCCTTCTCTACCTTACTTCAGCAGAGAAACACCCTTACTTAGTTGCCTTTGTGCCCTGTAGTTCTTATTTTATGTGTTCCAGGGATCCTCCTTCCATCCTCCACAGGAAGTGTCTCTCTGCTGTCAGTCTCCCCTAGTGCCTACAATAGAACAACTAGCCCATATGGGTGGGTGGAGAGGTGGGAGGAGGGAGGGCAGGAGGGCTGGCTCATGTGCCTGTGTGTTTTTAGTGTGCTGTCTCCTTGTCTCCTCTGCCCTTTAGCGCTGTTTCTTCTGCCACTGCTTACTGAGTGTTCAGGGACTCGAGAGCTGCCAGAAAACTATCAACCTCATCATCCAACTTCACATTTGTGAGCCCCGATGACTGCTGGAGCTGTTTATAGCTCCACTTGGTTTGACACCATTTAACCACGCCCCTCTGATTGGCTGTGTGCCCCTTCTTTGTTTGCCCTGGTGGATGCCCACCCCTCACTGACCCCACTCCTGTTTGTAGGTTTGCTTCCTTGTCTCCTCTGCCCCTTGCATGCTGTCTTCTTGTCTCCTCTGCCCCTTTAGCGCTGTTTCTTCGGCCGCTGCTTACTGAGTGTTCAGAGGATTGAGGGCTGTCAGAAAACTATCAGCCCCATCCTCCGACTCTGAATTTGTGAGCCTTGCTGACTGTTGGAGCTATTTAAAGCTTCAATTGGTTTGGCTTCGTTTCACCATGCCCCTCCTTTGCTGCTGCAGATGCCCACCCTGTTTGTTGGTTTGCTTTAGTGTGCTGTCTCAATTCAATTCAATTCAATTCAATTCAATTTTTATTTAACCAGGAAATGCATCATTGAGGCAAGCTCATTTACAAAGTGGTCCTGGAGAACAATTTAACATACATAAGGTAAAGGTGGAAAACAACAAAACAGCAACAATATACAGTAACATGACAGAAACCAAAATAATGAGAGTTGGCAAAGGAATGCAAATCTAGGGATAACAGTGAATTAGCTAACTGCTGGGGCAGAGAGAGGGACAGAGCAGAGAAGTAAGATAGAGGGATAGAGCAGAGAAGTAAGACAGAGGTGTGCTATCTCCTTGTCTCCTCTGCCCCTTTAGTGCTGTTTCTTCTGCCAATGCTTCCTGAGTGTTCAGGGGATCGAGGGCTGTCAGAAAACTATGGGCCCCATCCTCCAACTCTGCGCTTGTGAGCCCTGCAGACTGCTGAAGCTATTTAAAGCTCCACTTGGTTTGGCTCCATTTCACCACACCCCCTCCAATTGGCTGTGTGCCCCTCCTTTGTTTGCTGCTGCGGATGCCGGCCCCTGCTCCTCTTTGTAGGTTTGCTTATTTTTAGTATGCTGACTCCTTGTCTCCTCCGCCCCTTTAGTGCTGTTTCTTCTGCCACTGCCTACTGAGTGTTGGGGGGGGGGGATCAAGGGCTGGCAGAAAACTATCAGCCCTGTCCTCCGACTCCACATTCCAATATCCAAAGCTCCTGCAACAATACTTATAAATCCCATGAATGCAGTGGTTTACCAAAAAAGTGATCATCTCCAAGTATGCCATCAGCTGATTGCTGAGCATCCTCTCCAACAGTTTGGAGAGGATGATCAACAGTGTCACAGGCCTATAGTTAGATGCATCCTTTCTCTCCCCTCCTTTGAGAATAGGGACCACCCTAATGCACTTCCACTGCTCCAGAAACTTACCCTCCCTAAAGCTCCAATTAAATAGTGTAGTTAGTAGAGGACATATATTATATGAAGCCATTTAAAAAAAATGTGCTTCAGTTTGGTCTGAGCTAGGAGGTTTATTACAATTTAGTGTTTTAAGTTCCTAGAAAAACAACATAACCAGACACTCATCATCATCAATAAACTGACTGCTGCAGTATATAATAAGTAGATTTATTAAACAAAATACATGCCTGATGGTTTCTGGTCACAATTACCGTTTATCAAAGGGTCATTGTGAAAGAAACACATCAAGAACATGTATTTTGTTTATCATCTATTGTCTATACTGCAACAATCGGTGTGATGTGAGAGTGCCTGGCTATGTTGTTTCAAACAACATGAAGTCTGCTGTTTTCTGACAAACAGTGAGTCCCAACCTTCGAACTGCCCCGGAGGTGAAAGAGTTAACTTTCCATGCCAGGCATGGAACGCTGAGCTCGAGCTCGGTTGAGACTCTGTCTGTTGTTCTTCAAACTCAAACCGTCAGATTCTTTACTCCGCCTCACTGAACAGTCACTCCGGAGATTTCTCCTGCTGCTCGGTTCAATTTGTCGGTTAAAGTACCGCTTTTCTCGGTTTTCGACCAAATTTAAACCGTAACTTGTCGGTTCGGTCTCTGTCTGTGGTAATCGTGAATACTAGATAGGTTATTTTATTCTATTCTGTGTGGAACTTGTAAACGGTTGTCGGTTCAGTTTGAACCGATCAAGTTGTTTAAAAAAATCTTAAATTGTGCTTTTAGAGTGTGGTTACCGGTTCTTATCGGTTCTAAAAAAAACAGATTTTATTACGGTTTTTTCCACGACCTGTGACACGGTTGGGAACCGATAAGAGGGTCTTGCCTGGCGGATTGCCATAAAAGGGTAAGTTTGGTTAGGACTGGCACTACGTCTGAGAAACCCAAAAGAAAAACCAGACCCACTGGGTTTCAACACTGCAGTTTGTGTGTGGGGAAGTCTTTGCCAAGGCTGACCCCCACACCACCTGTGTTTATTGCCTGGGGTTTGACCACCTCAATGCAGACTGCCAGATTTGCAAAAATTTCCCTGCAGCTACCCTAGAAAAGAGAGCTGGTAGGCTCAGGAATAGGGAGGCCAAAAAGTCAGCAGAACCGGATGGCCAGCCCGGTTCAGTCCAAACCGAACCAGAAGGAGTGCCCTCTGACCAGGGCGAGACTTCTTCGGGCAAAAGGAGAGCCGATTCTGAGGAGTCAGTTCTGGCTAAAAGACCTAGAAAAGAAAAATCAGCTGGTGTGGAGCCAAAACTTTCCTCTCCAACTGCTGAAGAAATAGCCAAAGCGATCAAAATTGTCCAGTCGCTTTCCACGGTTCCGACCGAACCGGCACCATCAGGCAGGCGCTCGGTTCGGCCGGTTCCACCGGTTCAAGAGTATGATATAGAGGAATTTTATGAACCGGAGGAGGAGGAAGAGGAGTATGAGGAAAGTGAATGTGGATTTGAAAGTCTGGATGTGCCCATTGACCCGGACATCTCCCCAGACAGACCTTCAGGAGTGTCTCCTCCTAGGCTTTCTGAGTCCCCCTCCCATTTCATGTTTTATAAAAAAGTGGCTGAAACCCTCCAGCTTCCTATGGAAGCTGTGGATGACCAGGAGGAGCCTGACTATGTGGAAATGATGGATATCCCAGAGTCTAGGAGGCTGTCTATTCCCTTGCACAAATCTTTTGGAAAACAGACATTTAAGATTTTAAAGACTCCTAACACTATACCTCCTGTGGATAAGAGAATGGACAAGAGATATACATTGTCAGGCTCTGACACGGAGTTCCTTACACAACAATGCAGCCATGTTGGGGTAGTGCAGGCTGCAGCCTGTGATAAGGCAAACATTCCCTTGGCTTCACACCCCCCGGATAAGGACTCCAGGAGGACTGATGCCATGGCAAAGAAACAGTACATGGCAGCATCCTTGGGACTCAGACAGACCAATTATATGGCCTATACTGCTGGGTATCAAAATCCAGATGGGACACTGTTATGGCCCTAGCAAAACAGGTCCCCTGGCCAGCTTGCCAAGGAGCTGGAGCAGGTGGCTGCTGATGGTATTGAGACATCCAAGGTGCAATTCCATGCTGCAGTAGACTCCAATGATGTGTCGTCTAGAGTCATGGCTACATCTGTGGCACTTCAAAGAATGGCTTGGCTCAGATGTACTAGCCTGTCACAGGATACCCAGACTAAGGCCATAGATTTTCCTGTTGTGGGTAATTCTCTGTTTGGGGAGCAAACAGAGAATTATATGAAGAAAATGGATGAGTATAGGACCACCTATAGGAGTGCACAGGCCAAGGAAAGGCAAGCCACTCCTCAAAGGCAGCTTCCCAGGGGCAGGGGCAGTGGCAGGCCTTTTCATAGGCCTTTTTACCAAGCCCAGGCCTCCTCTTCTGCTTATGCCCAGAGGGGTTCTTTAGAGGGAGAGGCAGAAGGGGTACAAGCAGGCCTGCTTCCACCCCTCAGCCCAAAACCCCTGCCAAACAGGCACCCTGATGGGGTTGCCAGGGTCAATTCTCAGCTACCTGTAGGGAGCAGGCTTGCTTACTTTGTCCAGGACTGGGAGTCTCTGACATCAGACAAATGGGTCCTGGAAGTAGTAAGCCAGGGACTGGTTCTCAGCTTCAAAAAGTTTCCAAAGATGAGAACCAGATCCTTTCCACCTGCAACTCCATCAGAGGCACTTGCCTTAGAGACAGAGGTCTCTTCCCTCCTAGCTCTCAGAGCTGTGGAAAGGGTTCCACCCCTACACCAGGGCAAAGGGTTGTACTCCAGGTACTTCCTTACCCCAAAAAAGACAGGAGAATGGCGGCCCATCCTGGATCTCAGATACTTAAACAAGCACCTTTTAAAACCAAAATTCAAAATGGTGACTCTGGGACTTATTCTACCTTCTCTAAGGCCAGGGGACTGGCTAGTATCCCTGGACCTCAAGGATGCCTACTTCCATATTCTCGTCAGAAGCTCCCATCGAACGTACCTCAAGTTCGAGCTGCCCTCAGGCCATTACCAGTTCAGAGCAATGCCCTTTGGCCTCACCTCTGCTCCAAGGGTATTCACAAAATGCCTGGCAGTGGTAGTTGCTGCTCTAAGAAGGCAGAAGATTGCCATCTTCCCTTACCTGGACGACTGGCTCATAGTAGGCCAGTCCCCAGATCAAGTCAAGTTACACTTACAGATAACTCAGCAACTTCTCGCTTCCTTGGGTTTCCTTCTAAATCTTCTAAAGTCAGTTCTAGAGCCTGTCCAGCTCCTCACCTTCATAGGTGCAGAGCCAGACACAGAGAAGGCCAGAGCCTTCCTTCCCCTGGACAGGGCAAGGACCCTGGTCTCTCTGGCCTCCTCATTCACCCTGCAGGTGTCTCGACCAGCAAGACATTTTCTTCAGCTCCTGGGGCACATGGCTGCTTCTACAGCAGTAGTGCAGGGAGCAAGATTTCAGATGAGGGACATTCAGTTCCATTTGAGAGCCTTTTGGTCTCAAAGGAAGGACCCTCTGACCAAATTGATCCCTGTAACTCGAACCCTGATCCAGGCCCTACAGTGGTGGCAGGATCAGAACAATCTGAGACAAGGGTTTCCCTTTGTCACTCAGTCTCACTCTTTAATCCTTACTACAGATGCCTCCCTCTTGGGGTGGGGGGCTCACAAGGCGACCTCACCACACAGGGGTTGTGGTCCCCTCAGGAATCTTTGCTTCACATCAATCTGTTGGAACTCAGAGCAGTATTTCTAGCACTACAAGCTTTTCCAAATCTGTTCAGAACAAAGTTGTACAGGTCAGAACAGACAACACCACCACAATGTGGTACATCAACAAGCAAGGAGGCACTCGGTCTGACCTTGTGCACGAAGCAATGAAGTTGTGGTCTCTGCTTACCCTGAACACCTCCTTCATGGCAGTTCACCTCCCAGGCAAGGACAATGTCCTGGCAGATGTCTCAGCAGGATTTCCCAGGGCCATCATGAATGGTCACTGGACCCCCTAGTCTTGGAGGTGATATTTTCCAGATGGGGCACCCGCAGATAGATCTTTGCAGCCCCAGACAATCACCAACTTCCTTTTTGCTGCAGGCCCCAGTGTTGGGCTCAGTCCCCTGGATGCCTTAGTTCTCAATTGGGAAGGAAGTTTCTCTATGCTTTCCCGCTTCCCTCTCCTGTTCAAAGTGCTAGTCAAAATCAGATGCAACCCTGCAAGATGATCCTGATTGCTCCAGACTGGGCCAGGCAGCCCTGGTATCCACTCCTACTGTCCTTAGCAGTCCATCTTCCCTGTGTCTTCCCAGGAATTACAACCTGTTAACCTGTGCTCAGGGGAGGGTTTGGTACCGAACCTCAAATCTCTCAATCTCAAGGCCTGGCTCTTGAAGAGTTAGAGTTTGCTGATTTACACCTCTCCCAAGGTGTAATGGATATCCTGAAGGCTTCTAGAAAACCTTCCACCAGGGCTACTTATAATTCCAAATGGAAAAGGTTTTCCATATGGTGCTCTGGGAAGCATATTTCCCCAGAATCTGCTGATTTGCCCATAGTCCTTGATTATATGGTCCACTTAAATAGCTTGGGGCTGAGACCAGCTACACTGAAAGTGCATCTGGCAGCTGTGTCTGCCTTTATTTCAGCAGGTAAGCCCTCTTCTCTTTCAGCTCACCCTGTATTCTCCAAGTTTTTCAAGGGATTGCTTCACACCAACCCTCCATTCAGGGACCCTGCCCCTGCCTGGGACCTTAATGTTTGCATTACTCATCTTATGCAACCGCCTTTTAAGCCTTTGTCCTCTGCAGAGCTTAAGTACTTGACTTGGAAAACTGTGTTTCTGGTAGCCATCACTTCTGCCAGACGCATAAGTGAATTACAAGCTTTGTCAGTGGAGCCTGATTTTATCTCCTTTCATAGAGATAACATGGTCCTCAGGACTAATAGGAAGTTCTTGCCTAAGGTGGTTTCAGATTTCCACCTTAATCAGTCTATGTCTCTTCCAGTGTACTTCACTGACCATTCCTCCTCTGGCGAGAGGCTGCACAGTTAGATGTGAAAAGGGCCCTTAGCTACTACATAGGCGTACCAAGGTCACAGGTTTGACTCCCTCAACTGTTCCTCACTTATGGCGAGGTTGGTAAAGGAAACCTGCCACTAAAAGATCCATTGCCAGGTGGATTGTCTCTTGTATCCAATTTTGTTATGAAAAACTAGGTAAGATTCCACCCTCAGGCCTGAGGCTCACTCTACCAGAGGTACAGCTGCTTCCCTGGCTGCTGCCAGGGACATCCCTAGTCTAGAGATATGTCAAGCAGCTACCTGGAAAACAGTTCACACTTTTACCAAGCATTACTCCCTGGATATCCAGGCTAGAAGTGATGCTCGGTTTGGCACAGCTGTGCTTCAGAGCCTATTTCCTAAGTAGGTTCTGTCCCTCCTCCATGGAGGTACTGCTTTGTAGTCTGCTATTGTCAGAATACAGCAAGACTTCATGTTGTTTGAAGAAAAAATTACTCACCTTAGTAATGTTGTTTCTTCTAATGGAGTCTTGCTGTATTCTGACCTCCCCCTGCCCCTCTCAGAACTTCTGTTTTTGGGATGTGGGTGGACAGTAGCAGTGTTGGCATTCAGTAGGTGCCCACCTTGTTCTCTTCACTCCCTTTTTTCTTGGGGTGAGTAGGTGTTGTGTTTTCATTTTTTGGGTCTCCTGACTTGAGTCTCTGTTTTGGGACCAAAAAATGTGTTTTTATGTTTAGTAGCCAGTTGGCTAGTGTAGGTTTACAGCTTCCACACAGGGCCTTAGTGAGTTTAGCTCGTAAAGATCTGACGGTTTGAGTTTGAAGAACAACAGACATAGTCTCAACTGAGCTCGAGCTCAGCGTTCCATGCATGGCATGGAAAGTTAACTCTTTCACCTCCGGGGCAGTTTGAAGGTTGGGACTCACTGCTATTGTCAGAATACAGCAAGACTCCATTAGAAGAAACAACATTACTAAGGTGAGTAATTTTTTCTTTTCTATGTATGAATTTACCAAGTGCATCTCAGCCGAGTGGGAGTCCTTTGATGTTTTTTCTGTGCTTTAAGTTCCTTCAGCAGTTCTTTCTTTTTAATAATTATGAAGCAAAACTGTAAGCCATTAGAATTTATAGCAGCTACATCATTATCCCCCCTATTTAGATTACAGTTGGGAGTTTTTATATCTGGAAGGTGTCAGAAATACCCATTTAGAAAATTAATCATAGTTCTAATAGGTCAATTTACCCCATTTTCAGAGGCGAAAATATCGAATTCCAGTATGATGCCAGATTTCTAGTAGTTTCTGTCTTTTTATTGTAATATGCTTTTTTGGCTCTATGAATGTATGTTTTGCATTGATTTTGAATCTGGAGCAACATTAAAATTTAAGGTGCAATTGGCTTTTTTTTCACATCCTGTCCTTTACTCTAATCAATGTTTTTGTCTTTTCTGTGACCTATGACATGATTTTTCATTAATTTTCCTAGATCAGAAGCCAAGTCCAGCCTATCCCACCTTTCTTCACATAAATTGTTCTTGAGTACACAATATTTAGGTATAGTATTCTTTTTCCTATTTTTTGTGCTTATCATACACAACTTCACAAAAAAACTGGTTATGAGCTCCCAGATTTGTTTATTTATTTATTTAACCGTTTTACCAGGAAGATGTACTGAGCAGCCTATCGCTCGATTCCAGATGCGTTCTAGGGGTTGGGGAGCATGGGAGTAAACACAGAGCATAATACATCAGATAAATGCTTGATCACAAAAACACAATATGTACAGAAATGGGGGGAGCAGAGGAGTCAGTGCAGAGTATAAACACATCAGCAATGCATGAGTACAAATCACATTATGTACAGAAGTACAGCTGGAGAATTAGATACAGGCACTCTGTTGCAACGTGGAAGGAAATATTCATTTAATACAGTCAGGTAAGAGAGCCGGGGGGGAAACACAGAATATAACAACACAGCATGTACCCTACTGCTAAAATGACTAGTTACAGCTCATATGCATCAGGAATGTGGTTACAACAATAGCCTTAAAGAGCTTATAGTTGAAATATAGCCAGGAGGTGTGAGATAGTCAGTTTACTGCTAGACCATAGCTGCACACCGACAATGGGGTTAGCTGTCATTGACTAGTCACTTTTGTGAGTTATCAGCCAGCTAGGTGCATGCACAGGAGGTGCAGAAGTCAGCTTTGAGGAGGTAGTTTAGTCTGTGGACAGAGTTGTTTTGCCGAATGGCCAGTGCAAGGGAATTCCACAGTTTAGGTATGCGATAGGAGAAGGCTGCCTGTCCTGCAGTAGTAGCCATATGTGGGAAACTCAGGGAGCAGGTCTCGTAATTTTAGAGGGAGTGCGAAGGTGTGGGAGATGAGGACAGGGCACCAGAGAGGTATGGGAGCAGGGACTGTGTCCAGTACTTGGCTTCGAGCCTGGTGCAGTGGGACTACCTCCTATCCTGCAGTGAGTGGATGTGCAAATCCTGGTAGAGGTTGCAGTGGTGTGTGTGTTGGGAGGACAGTCAAGGGTGAAACAACAGAAGGAGTGGAAGAGGGTGTCCAGTCTCATCCTTTTACCAACAGCCATGGTTAGCTGCACCCAAATCGACTCCATTCCTCCTCCTTCCCTCTTGATGGTCCTGTCTTCCATAGCTTCAATGCCCTCCATAATGCAGAGGGCTACACCACCCCTTTACCCCTGTCCCTCTTGTACAGTGTATATTCTGGAACTGCCAAATGCTATTGATTGTTCCCTTTGGCCCATGTCCCTGTGATGGCTACCAAATTTAATTAGACTACAACCATAATTGCCTGTAGATCACTGATCTTATTATTCAGGTTCCTGGCATTCAGGAAAACCACCTTCCAACATCTCCATTCATTCTCCTTCCCATTACCTGTTCCCAGGTTCTTGCCCTTTGCAACCATCTTATTCTTCACATTTCCCATCCAGATAGCTTAATTATTGTGGCCCCTAACCTCCCTCTCCAATCCTAAACTTTTTTGGTCCCTGCCCTTGCTGTCACTGACACCCGCTAGTCTTCTTAACATTTTCAGGGAAGTCCCTTCTAGGTACTCCTTGTCCTCCCCCTCTCCTAGGGAATTTCCAGCTTCTGTCTCCCCCATCTTCAGTTTAAATGACAGTCCCTAAAAGCATCAAACTTTTGTCCTAATGCCCTTGTTCTCTCCCTCATGAGATGAAGGCCATCTCCTTTAAATAACCTTCTATCCCAGAAGGTATTCCAGTCTCCCACATATCCATATCCCTCCTCCTGACACCACCCTTCAACCAAGCATGAAATGCCATGGTTTCTTCCTGCCTCACCTTACTCTCCTAGTTCTCTACTCTGGCAGAACTTTTGAGAAAACTAGTGAGACTACCTTCACTTTTATCTCACCTCCTAACCCCCTGAGGTCAGATTTAATCTTCGCTAAGCAAATCATTTGTATCCAAGTGAACAAGGACATGCGTCACTTCCCCCCATCCTGTCTATCACCCTCACTATTCTTTCCCTGTCTCTAATTGCCACTGCACCTAGCAGGCATCTGACTTCCCTCCCTCCCTTTTTCCCCCACAAACCACCCTCTCAACATCCCTAATCATAGAGTTCCCCACTATGAACATTCTGTCTGTTGCCTTTCCTCTCTCTGCCCTGCTGGATGATGCTTCCCTGGCATCATCCTCCCTAATGATTGGCTCACAGTTTCCTTGGTGGAGTCTGATAACTGTAACTTCTCCAGGGTGCAAATCTGATAGCTCTCATTACTGGAGAACACAATCTCAAATCTGTAGATTGTTTTTACCCACCCTTATCCCTTCCCCCACCCCATCCTTCAAGTCCCATGTAAGAAGACCATAGTATCTGCTATGCAGTGTGCAGAGAAGACGATGTTGTCACCAATGCCCCACTGTGATCCATGAAGACATAAGCATGATTCATAATAGAGGGAGGAGGAGGAGGAGGATTTAAAGGATGTGTGTTTTTTAGAATCAGTAAATTGCTAGTTTTTGTTTCAATGTAAATATTATTATTAGTTGTTATTCTTAAGAAACTGCTCTAGATTCGATACTGAGGAGTTCCTGGAAGACCTAAGAGTTACTGACTGGTCTGGGGTGTATGGTGCCACTGACCCCTCGCCAGCAATCTCTTACCTACTCTCCACCTTTTGGGCCTTGCAAGACAAGCATGATCCCCAGGTCACCTGTAGGGTGAGGGGATCCACTACCCTCTGGTTAAATGGGAATCTCCTAGCCCAGATGCAGGAGAGAGATAAGTGTTGGGCTCGTTCCAAAGGTACCAGTGATCCCATGATTATTCAAAGGTACAGACACCTCAGGAACAAGTGCAAAAAGGCCATCAGGGCAGCAAAGAGTGACTTCTGCAAGTCTGCCCTACTAAGCTCTGCCAGTAATCCCAGGAGATTCCGGAGAGATATTAAATCCCTTGTCAGCAGATCCTCCCATCCGGAGGTTACGGATATGGTCATAAATGGAGTCTCCTGCAATAATTCCCATACTATTGCCAACTCCCTAAATAATCACTTCTCTGACCTCTCTGCCTTCACAACCCTCTTCTCACCTGATGAGGCTCTGTCCCATCCCCTTCCCTCCACTCTGCTGGAGGGTCACCCTCCTCATCTAATGTTCCACCTCAGAGCTGTATCAGTTCATTCAGGACTTGCAGAAACACCTAGCTGGTCTCTCCCAGTACTCCAGTCCTGGCCTAGACAACCTGGAGCCTAAACTCCTTAAGCTTGGTGCTGCACACATTGCCTCACCAGTAGCCTTTATCTTCAACCTATCCCTTGGTCTGGGGACCATCGGAGACATCTGGAAAGAGGCAAGGACTGTCCCTGTACTGAAGCAAGGAAATCCCAAACTACCTGACAATTATCGACCGATTGCCATTCTCCCAACCCTTAGCAAGCTCCTTGAAAAGGTAGTGGCTGAGCAGCTTTTAGAATATATCCACTCTCATGAACTTCTGTCCCCAGCCCAGCATAGCCCGTAAGACACAGCACCACCACAGCCTTAATCTCGGTTACATCAAGTATCCAGACAGCCATGGACCAGGGCAAACTCTCTGGTGCAATATTTATCGACCTGTCCAAAGCCTTTGACCTCATTGACCACAAACTGCTTGGTGCACAGTTGTGGTCATCGGGCTCCCCCATGCCATGAAATGGCTAATGGGTTATCTACATGGCAGAAAGCAGCGTACCTGCTTCCAATAAAGTCCCTCCGAGTTCTCCACTGTGACCTCTGGAGTGCCTCAAGGCTCGGTACTGGGTCCCTCCTCTTCTCCCTCTTCATCAATCAACTACCCATGGTTACTACCAGCTGTAGCACCACCATGTATGCAGATGATCTGGTAATCCTGGCTCACTCCCAGAATGCCACTATCCTAAACCAGAACCTGACCGATGACTTTACCAGGGTATTGTCGTGGGTTACTAGTCACAAGCTGGTCCTGAACCTGAAAAAGACACAGGCTATGCTCTTTGGCTCAATGGCTAAAATCAAAGCCTCATCAGCCTGCTTACACATCACCAGCGCAGATGGATCCTCACTACCCATAGTGAGCTCATCAAATATCTGGGGTAACACTTGACCCCCAACTTGACATGGGTAATCATATCCTTAACATCTGCAGGCGGCAAACTGCAAACTGGATCTGGCCTATAGGGCCAAGTATAACCACCACACTGGCAGCCAGGCTTGCCCTAGTAAAGGGTGTGCTCCTTCCCTCCCTCAGCTATGAGCTGCACCTATTTGCTCACTCTCCAAAAACACATCTTACCCGGTGGTACACTGCTTACAATAACATTTGTCGTTTTGCCTTGGCTGCCCCCCAACTCACCCACCGTTGTGAGCTATATGAGAAACTCTGCTGGCTCTCACCAGCTAGATACCTTGATTTTGGTTTGGGATGCCTCTCTGGGAAAGTGATCAGAACTAGCACCCCCACCAGGGGCTGGCCCGGCTTCTGCCTAAACTGAATCCAACCCCCTACCAACTTAGGTCTCTCACATCAGGGATGCTCAAAGTCCCTCTTACCCGGACCCTCATGGGGGATCGGGACTTTGCCATAAGTGCACCCAGACTCTGGAATTCTCTGTCTGTGGATATCCGAGCTGCCCCCTCCTATCTTAGTTTTCGAAATTCCCTGTGCATCATAGTGTGACTGCCCCAAACCTCCCTAGAGTGAAGTGTCAAATTGTTTTGTCTGATCCTCCCCAGGGAGTCTCCATTGAATTCCTGGAGATATTTTCCCCACTGTATCAATGACTTCTGACTAATCCTGCCTAAAAAGCCTTGGGCATTTTACACACATATGCTCCACGGTCATAAGCTAACCATGACATATTGCACCTTGGTCACTTGGTAGAAACTTGTACTACCAAGTGTTTCTATTCTGTCTAACATATGCATATTTAGAAAAATGTGATGAGCTGTATATACCTGTCCACAGTCCAACTAGCCTAGGGGTGTATCACGACAATGTTATAAGTTATATTATGGCCAATCCAGTCCTTGAGCTATGCTCCACTCCTATGTATGATGACCTGTATATATCTGTCAGTTGAACTAGCTAGTCTAGAATGTATAATCTGAAATGTGCATACTACTGTATGTTTCCCCAAGTGTCAAATGATGTATTTCCCACATGTTTGTTTACTGTGACAAAAAACTGTACTCTCTTTGCCATGTCTCCTTGACCGTTGTTCCTCATGTTGTACTCTCCCGGGTCGTTCCTGAAAGTAGGCATAATACTTGTCTAGTGTACTTACCTGGTAAACAAAAGCTAAATAAATAAAATAAATAAATGTTTAATTATATAGTGAGAAAACATGATTCATGATAAAGGGAGGATGATGCTGAAGAGGATGTGTTGTTTTTGAAAGACTTGAGAAGAGCTGTATCTGGAACTGAAAGCACTTGAAGAAGCAGGAGGAGGACAACTTGGTATCTTAGTGTGAGTACATAATGGCTCAGGCAGCATACTTTGTTTTTTATAACAAATTAAGCACTGTATGGGATGAGTACGGTGTGCCTGGCTCTGGCATTTGGTAGATGGACCCATTGTGATGCAATGTCAGTCCGGTACCAAGGATGCATTGGTTGGTTCTGGTTCCTGCCACTCATGGTGGCTGGATTACTTGAACGAACCATTGTATATTACTACTTCCCCTACCTAACTTGACCTGACTGTCCCTGTTGCTGTTGGTCCATCAGACCTGAGTAGAGATTGGGAATGGACATGGCTGTTAGGATGATATCATGCTCAAGTATTAAATCCCAAACTTTAAGTCAACTTCACTGGTCCTGACTGATTATTTTACCGCACCATTTACAACATGTATTCAGTGGATTCTTTGAGTCATTCATAAATACTTCCACACTGCAGAGGATCTGTTTTTCTCATAGGTACAGTGGACTGGTGTTGGTGATGGTGGATGGGGGGGCCATATGCTGATGCCGCAGCGATAATTTGATAACGAAGTAAATTACAGCGGCAAGTTGTTGTTGTCACTGTAATGTACCTGCGGGACCCCGGTACTGGTTTCTATGGGGTTTGCTCCCTCCTCGAATCAACTCCGACCTGTAGTTGACAATCCTTAGTTACAGAGGGTGCAGGGACAGATCCCCCCACATGGAGGGTTCAGGGGCTAAAAAAAAGTTTCCTGATGGATTTATGCTGACCGCAACTTGCAGTCGACATACATCCATCTCTGTAGTGTCACTTCGGAAAAAAGTTGTTGCCATCGTGTCACGGTTCTGGTGGGGGCTGGGGGTACTTTCTGAGAAACTGACTTGCAATTGCGAGATGATTTTTTTTTTTCAGCTAATGTGGAAGGATGCCCCTTCAGATGGCATTGGGCAGTGGAGACAGACATGCACATATGATATATGAGAAAACAAAATCTGATATAATATGACAAACATAATAATATAAATAAGCAATAAGACATGACAGGGTGTGCATTAAGGTGATATAATTGCATGTGTCAGGTGTATGGTTTGGCATGAGGAACACCCAAGTGCTGCTATTAAATGAACCTAAGAAGTATGATCATATCACCATACTGACACACCCTGGAGTGTCTTAATGCCCTTATAAAATGACTTGTAAATATTTGGCTTGAAATTAATTCAATAAGAAGAAATTATTTAAAAAGATAAAAATTAGGACCTTCACTGAAATATCCGTCTATTTTTATACTGAAAACAAAATCATGTGCCCTGCACATTTTTATAAAAAAAATGTTGCCTAATTTGCATTTAATACCAAAACAAGTATTTCAAAGGAAATGTGTTAAAAACTGTTGAACCTGCCTGATTGTTTTATTTTATTTGGGGGTAGACCTGAAAACACCAGTACATGGTTCAAATTTGTGTGCTATTTTGAACGTAAGAAATTTATTTAAGCAGTTTAGGTATGCCTATGACCACATAACAGTTTATTTTTCCCCCCTTCTTTCCTGTTGTAGTTGTATATATTATTGTTCCCCTTTCCTCACTATTTCATCTTCTCTGTCTTTCTCCATATTCAAAATTCTGCACAATTCCACTGGTAGAATTTTCCTTTTCCAACGCACTGCGCGTGCGCGCGCACACACACACACACACACACGCACGCACACATATACACACACAAACAAAGGCCTCATATGAAGCCAGTGCTTCATGTTTATCTCTGGCTGTGTAAGCAGCAGCAATTTCTCTGGTAAGCAGGTAAAGATATAGTAGGTGGAGGATTTTTCACGGCCAGCAAAGGAACACTAGTAATGAGGACCATAAGCAGTAATTTTTTTTTTCAGATTTCTTTATGTGTGTAAGGAGAGTGGAATAATCAGAAAAACAACATTTCATTTTTTTCTGCTTTCTATTTAAGATATTTTTTTTATTTTTAGGGTAAAGTTGAGGATTTTTTTAGTGAGCAAAGGTTGCAGCCACGTGTGTGATGGCAAATCATTTCTGGGTGGGGGGGTGACTATGTGATGTGGCTGCTAACAAGTCTGGTCAGGTTTAGGACCAGGATGACCATGTATTATGTAAGGAATAATCCACAGTTGGATGTGTGGGAATATTATAATAATTGAGCAACCACAGGGTAGGTTGTAGGGCCTGAAACACAAACTGATAACTGCTGGACATGCTGCGGTAGAACACGGTTGCCTAGCAGAAATGGAAGATACCATTGGGTTCAGTAAGGTACTAAACCACAGCCCAGTAAGCCTGTTAAAGTATTTCTAACTGGCGCCACCCAGGAAATGAGGTTATTACAGCCTTAATGCACACCTGGAGTGGATTGTTACACTTATAACATTTGTGCAATGGTCAAAAGTGTTATAAGTCACATTAATGTATGGTCATCAGAATGCTTTTACCCAATTAAGTTACTTTGATTTTTGGACCCATTTTGTAATATGATATAACATTTTATGATCTGACCCCATTGTAAATGAGCTTCAGTTTGATTGGGCTATATTTTTCTGGATATTATGAATACATTTATTATCTACTGCTGCTACTACTACTCCTTATGCTACTACTACATATAAGAAGGTAATATAATCTGATACAATATGCTATATTATGAACTGAGGATCATAAATAGAGGAATCTGATTGGCTGAAAGCTCTTTGAAGCCGTGATGATATCGAACTACATCATCACGACTTCAGAAAAGTTCCAATGCCACCAGCCTCCTTGCAGTCTACTGTCTGAGAACTATTTTTTCAAAATGTACTCCTACACCACCCAAAAACTCATTCATAAAACATTTTAAAACCTGTTTCTTTTATTTTTTTTTTATTTAAAAAACTTGAAACTCAGTTCATAATAGCAATAAGTTACTCCAGGGTGTGGTATATCATGGGATATCATCACTTCTTGGGTGGCTGGATGCACTCGGCCCAACCACACAAGGCATAGAAACATAGAAACATAGACTTTGACAGCAGATAAGGACCGCTTGGCCCACCTAGTCTGCCTGTTTCCCTACCTAGAGGATAAGTTGCAGATCCTATTTAACCAATAGCCCTATTTCTTCCCCAACAAAAATTGCCTTATGTCTGTCCCATGCATTCTTGAATTCTCCCACAGTTTTAGACCCCACAACCGCCTCAGGAAGGCTGTTCCATGTGTCCACCACCCTTTCTGTGAAAAAATACTTCCTCACATTGCACCTGAGCCATCCCCCCCTCAATCTTCAAATTGTGTCCCCTTGTTCTTGCACATCTCTTTTTCTGAAAGATGCTACTCTCTTGGGCTTTGTTGATTCCACTGAGGTACTTAAACATTTCTATCATGTCCCCCCCCACCTCCTTCCTTTCCTCAAGGGTATACATATTAAGCTCCTTTAGTCTCTCCTCATATGGCTTCTCTTGCAGACCCTGCACCATTTTAGTTGCCCTCCTCTGAACTGCCTCCATCCTGTCTATGTCCTTGCGGAGATGGGGTCTTCAGAACTGGACGCAGTACTCCAGATGGGGTCTCACCAACTGTCTGTACAGGGGGATAACAACTTCCTGTTTTCTGCTGGTGATACCTCTCCCTATATATCCCAGTATCCCCCCAGCCCTCCCAACCACCTTCTCGCATTGCTTGCTAACCTTAAGGTCATCTGATATGATTACCCCTAGGTCTCTTTCCATTTTTGTTGTTGTTACTACCTCCCCCTCATTGTGTAATCTTCCCCTGGGTTTTTGTTTCCCAGGTGCATTACATTGCACTTCTTTGCACTGAATCCAAGCTGCCATACTTCTGACCATTCCTCCAACCTTGCCAAGTCCCTTCTCATCCTTTCCACGCCTCCTTGTGTATCAACCCTGTTGCAGATCTTTGTGTCATCTGCAAAGAGGCATACTTTTCCTTCCAGTCCCTCTACAATGTCACTTACAAAGACATTAAAAAGGACTGGACCCAGTACTGTACCCTGCGGTACCCCAAAAGTAACCCCTCTTTCTTCAGAGTGGACTCCATTTACAATTATCTTCTGTGTCCTGTTGTTCAGCCAATGTTTTACCCAGGTTACCACCTTGGGACCCACTCCCAGGCTGGCTAATTTGACTACTAATCTTTTGTGTGGGACTGTGTCAAATGCCTTGCTAAAGTCTAGGTAGGCCATGTCCACAGCCCCTCCCTGGTCTACTACTTTGGTCACCCAGTCAAAGAAATCTATTAGATTCGTCTGACATGACCTTCCTGCTGTGAACCCATGCTGCCTTGGGTCCTGTGCCCCATTGACCTCTAGGTACTCAACAATTCTTTCCTTCAGAAGTGATTCCATCACTTTCCCTACCACAGAGGTCAAACTGACAGGTCTGTAGTTTCCTGCCTCTGTCTTGGCCCCACTTTTGTGAAGGGGAATCACATCTGCCTTCTTCCAGTCCTCAGGTACCACACCATCCTCCCATGATTTGTTAAAAAGCATAGTCAGTGGTGTCACTAGTTCTCTGCTTAATTCTTTTAGAATTCTAGGGTGAATTACATCTGGCCCCATTGCTTTGTCCACCTTCAGTTTTAGGAGTTCTTTCAGAACCCTTTCTTCTGTGAAAGGACTGGGATCAACCCCCCTCTCCAGAGTGCTTCTGTTAATTGGATTAGGCACCTCCCTCACTTCCTCTTTTGTGAATACTGAACAGAAGTATTCATTCAGTATCTCTGCTTTATCACTGTCACTCTCTGCCCACCCACAATCCATTCTATTCAGCCTCACTATCCCTCCCTTTGTCTTTCTACGCTCCCTGATATACCTATAAAAGGTTTTATCCCCCTTCTTAACCGAGTTAGCTATCTTTTCCTCCATTTGTGCCTTTGCTATTCTGACTACCCTTCCTGCTTCCTTCTGCCTTAACTGGTACAGTTTTCTGTCCTGTTCCTTCTGTGTTTCCTTATACTTCCTAAATGCTAGCTTTTTCTCCCTAACCTTCACCGCCACCTCTTTTGAGAACCATAGTGGCTTTTTCTTTCATTTTGATTTGTTTATTTGCTTCACAAGGCTTGTTGCCTCTGTGATGGCAGTTTTATATTTGCCCATTGTTGCTCCACCCTCCTTCTAGCCTGTTTGCTAGTGCTTTCTAAGGTACTCTCCCATCTTGCCAAAGTCAGCCCTCCTGAAGTCCAGAACCCTCACTTTTGTATAGCTTGACTCTGTAGCAGAGTTTATTGAGAACCACACTGTTTGGTGGTCACTTGTTCCCAAATGCTACCCACTTCTAGATCTGAGATCCTCTCACTGTCCCCATTTGAGAAGACGAGGGTCTAAGATTGCTCCCTCATGAGTGGGTTCCAAAAACTAGCTGTTTGAGGCATGCCAGCTGAAGGGCATCAAGAATGGCCCTTGCTTTTGAATGTGGCTGCCTCAAAGGTGCTCCAGTTAACATCTGGCATGTTAAGGTCCCCCATCAACAGTATCTCCCCTTTCTCTGCCATCCTAAGTATGCCTTCTATCATATCCTTGTCCATTCCCTCCCCCTGACATGGGGGTCTATATACAACCCCTGTGTGGATTGTCGTGCCGTTTCCAGTCTCTAAGGTGACCCACAGTGCCTCCTCTCCTCCCTGTTTACTCTTTTGTTCAGTTGCTTTTATCCCTTCCTTTACATAGAGCTACTCCCCTTCTGCCCTCCTGTCTCTCCTGTAGGTTGTGTACCCTGGTATGTTAACATCCAGTCATGGTTCTCGGTGTACCATGTTTCTGTGACTGCTACAATATCCAGGCATCCCTTCCATCAAGGCCACCAGTTCAGGGAGCTTGTTGCCCAGACTACGGGCGTTGGTACTCATTACCCTCCATTTCTTGATGGCCTTACCCCTTTTTGCCCCATCCCTGCCCTTATTGCATTTGTCACTTTCTCCATTTACCCCTGCGCTTCTCCCTATTGACATCTCTATGTTGGTGTCTACCTCACTTAGTACCCTGATATTTTGGGGAGGGCTAGCATTTCCCTTCTCCTTTCCAGTGCCTCCCCCCTTGGCTAGTTTAAATACTTGTTAATGAAGTATTTAAACCTATCACCTAAGGTCCTGGTTCCCCTCCTGGACAGATGCAGACCATCATGCCAGTATAGGCCTGCATCCCTCCAGGTGGACTCCCAGTCTCCAATGAAGCCAAATCCCTGAGCTCTGCACCAGTTTTTCAACCACTGATTGAATCCCATGGTGTGGAGCACCCTAGCCTCACCCGTGCCATAGACAGGCAGCACCTCCGAGAAGGTTACCGTGTGTGCTATTTGTCTAAGGCCCCTCCCCATCTCCACAAACGCTTCTTGCACTGCTCTGATCCCTTTCTTAGCCAGGTCATTTGTCCCTAGGTGGAAAATGATATCCAGCTCCTTCCCCTGTGCAGCTGCTTCTGCGATCCTGAGGATTCGCCCCCTGTCTCTCCAAGCCATGGTGCCAGGCAGGCACCTTACCTCCCTCTCCCCTTCCTCCCCCAGTTCTACCTTCCTAACAATGGAGTCCCCCACCAGGAGTTGTTTCCTTCCCCTGTGGGGCCCCATGCCACCTTCCTTTGGGTCTCCTTTGTGGAGGTTCCCAGCATCCTCCTTGGTCTCCACTGTGGGTGCATCCATAGAGGAACCACACTTTTCCAGAACAGCATAGAAATTGTGGAGAGGTACAACTGGAGGGATGAGCCTCTGTTCCACCATCCTCACCCTCCCTGAGCCCACTGTGGTCCAACCACTCCTCTTTCTTGGCAACCTCTGAGGCAACGGCAGTGACCCTGGTGGTCCCTGGGTGGGAGAGGAGGTCCCACAAATCCTGGCCAACTCAGCCTGGAGATGAGCAACCTCCTTCCTCAGCCCAGAGGGTGTCTGCAGATGGGACAACACTGCATCCTCCAAAACATCTCCGGAAGACTGCTGCTCCACAGCCACTGCACTGCACCACTACATCATGTCTTTTTTCTGGCCCCCTAACTGTTATTTGGAATACTTACTCTTTCCTCTGTTTGTTTATTTCTCTTTTTTTCTTCTCCCCCTACTTACTTACTGCCTCTGCACCCTTTTATCTCCTGATCTTCCTGTTCTGAGACAAGAAGTTGCTTTATTTCTCAGTAGTCTCCTTGCTTGCTCAGAGTCAGACCTCCAGCAACTGCGGGGGGGGCGGAGAGCTACTTTTACCCTTCTAGGATGGTGAGTCTTTGGTGGCTCTGTGATCACTCACTTCCTGCTCCCAAACAAGAAGTTCCTGTTGTCAGTTAAATCCTGTGCCTATAAAAGTAGAACTGGTTTAGGGTGGAGGGAAGGGAAGGAAGGCAATATAGTCCCAGTAGTGAAGTTTTAGTTATTCCAGTAGCTTCTTCCTCCTGTAGTTCTGTCTGATGATATCTCTTAATATACCACACCCTGTCATGTCTTATTGCTTAAATATATGATAGCTGAAAATATAATATAATATAATATGATATGATATAAGACAAGATAATATAATCTGATATGATAAAATATAAAATGATATAGTATTATAGTGCCGCAGTCACGCCACTGTAGTTAGGATTGAGTAGGGTGTTTAATGTTTACCCCAAATTTTGCCCCTTAATAGTTATGCCCCCATTAAATGGAACTGCATAAAATTTTGCAAGTATGGTCCTGTGTGGCACATCTCTTGATGTGCCAACTTTTGTTCCGATAGGATGTGCAGAATCCTAGATCCGGATAGTGTGAAAAAGTGATTTTTTTTTTCTTTTGCTGTTTTCTTTGTCCACCTCTAGCACCCAGATAGCTTGGATATTTGGCCTGAAATTTTCAGGGCAAAAAGGGTTTGGACCACAGATGTGCCTTTTGCTAGTTTGGTGAACAAATATTAATTAATTCCAGTGTTATGGATTTTTCAAATTTTGTTTCTGAGCATGCCCAGTAGGCACTTGCTAGCTAGCTGCAGAGAATGAAACAAGAATTAGGTAATATGAAAAAGGATCCTTTTTGTATTGATGACTCCTCTTTCATGTGAAAAGTTCTTTTTTCGTATGCTGCCATCTTGTTTTCCATCCCCCCCCAAAAAAAAATTTCAGAAACTACAAAAATGACATCCTGGAGAGAGACCAACACATCTGTGTAGCTCATCAGAACCCCATTAGCTGGATGCTGTACTTAACTGTTGGAGACATGCCCTTGAAATGTTGTTTTTTAAGATTATAAATCTTTTTTCGTGACTTGTGATATGAAAAAATATTCTTTTTTCATATTATGAGTCACAAAAAAAGATCCTTTTTTTGGGAGGGGAAAATCCTTTTTCATTACCAGGCATCTTTCCTGGTGTCTAGTGTCCCCAGTCGACATCCCTGTAATCTGTAATGTTTCCTGATGTCTACTGGCATCCCCCACCCTCTGATTGCCATACCCATATTTGCATGATATTTCCCTGGTGACTAGTGGTACTCCCAACCCTCTGATGCCATCCTGATTTACATTTGTTTTCCCTGGTGTCTAGTGTCACCCTCTCCCTCTGGTCACCGTCCTGCCTGTAATAAAGAAATTGGTCCCTCAATGTTTTTTATTTTTAACCTGTAAAAAAGAAAATGGTTCCTCACTGATCTGACCCCCCCATACTGATCTCCCACTGAGTACCCACCACCCTGCATGCCCACACACCTCACTCACCTTCACTCACCTGGACATGTGTCCCAGGATGAAGATCAGTCTCTGATCAAAGACACATCTTGCTGCTGAAAATGCTGACTGCTTTATGAGAAAGTAAGGTAAATGTGGTTCATTGTATTTCAATGAGGGTTTTCAACTTTGTGGCATAACTTTGCTATTTTTGCATATTTTGAGTTCAGATTTTCAACATGGGCTTTTTGGGACCCAACATCATGAACAATGTTGATGGAAGTATGCAAACCTACCTTGAAAGGCCATTTTGTGGTCACTTGGCAAAATCACCTTTCAGTCGGGATTTGAACATTTTCACTGTCCTTGTTCATGAGGTGGAGTCATAAGAAGGCTATACTGAAAATTTGGGGTCAAAATATGTTACAATGGCAAAGTTATATGTATCTATTGCTGTTTTTCTACGCTCAGTCATAACTTCAGTAATTTAAAATATTTTGACCCCAAATTTTCAACATAGCCATTTTTTACAGACCTCATGAATGTGACATCTGTCATTTTTACAATCCTGGCCAACCTGTGTTTTCATACCCGTGGCTTGGAATTACTTGTTGGTGGTGCAGAACAACATTTTGGCAGGGATTTCAACATTTCCAGCACCGGGTACATGAGGTAGGGTAATAAGAAGGCCATGCCGACAATTTGTTTACTGTTGTCCTACAAGTGGAAGTGCAGGGCGCAGAGGGTCCTGCACGTCCACAGCAACATACATATACGCATCTATGGAGGGATGGGAGCACAGAGCCCCATAAGGATATGGTTATACTATCTCAAAAGTAAGGAAATTCTTTAAAAAAAACTGCATTAATGCAACAGTTAGGGTTCAGATTAAACCAACAACAGTAGGGAAATGTGATGTTAGGATTTCAAGCCTGGCACTCCTGCCCCACCCTGAAGCAAATGATGGGTAGAGTCTTCCTTGGGTTATTAACCTAACACTCGCCCCATTCTATATACTCATGAAACAAAAACACCTGTCTCCATCAGATTTCAGCTTCTCTGTTTCTGCAATGGGGTAAGTGTTAGAGTTGACAACCCCAAGGAAGACTGTATTCATCATTCACTTCAGAGGGCAGGGGTTTTAGGGTACATACTGTACACAGGCAGAAAACAAAAAGAAAATGGATTTCTTTACTCTGCTGCACCAGTAGGAGTCAGGAAAATAACTTACTTGTTAAATAAATCATTTAAATTCCCCCCACCCCATGCATCATTTCTAGTCTTCTAAATAGAAACAAAGACTTTGTCAGCAGAAAAGGACCATTTGGCCCACCCAGTCTGCCCTAATGGTCCCTGTCTAGTCTGTCTCCACAGACCCTAATTGGTCTCCAGCAACTCTCCATCCTCACTGCCTATTTATTAATATTCCCCTAAGTTTATCCCATGCATACACAAAGTCCACTCTGGTTTTTGCCACTACTACTTCTGCCAGCTGTCTGTTCTAGGCATCCACAACTCTTTCAGTGAAGTAGTACTTTCTCGCATACCTCTGAAACTTCCCCAAGTCCAGCTTCATCACATACCCTATGGTCCTTGTGTTTTTTCTCATTTGAAATATTCACATTCACTCTTCCCTACTCCTGCTGCAGGAGGCAAAAGGAATAAAACATAAAAAAAAGGATTTCTGTGCACTCTACACCACCAGCACTGAGTAAAAACACAGTATTTGTCAAATAATTCATTCAAAATTCATCTTGCACCTTTTATTAAATTCAGTCTGCCCGTTCCTGCTGCCTGGCATACAGCTGCCAGTGCAGGCTCACAATGTGGACTCTATTCTCTCCTCTGCAGAACAATTTCATTAGCCAGCCTACTAAAAGTACAGTTACATGTAATGTGAATAAGCTGACTGGCATGATAAGATACAATTCTTTGATAATTGTGAACATTTTCATCAAATGTATTTTTTTTTTACATTACTGGAGCTCCTTCAGTAGCCACTGCAGTCATATGTTCTTTCCCAGTGAGAGGTAGTGCTGGAAATGACACTGAGCTGAATGCATCACATGGGGTTCTCAATCTTCAATGTTTGCCGTTTGGTTCTTACTGGTCATATGACTTACGAACATACAATCATAATGAAATTTGCCAGCAGATGAAGGCCTAGGAGGTCTATCAAGTCTGCTCGAATGTGCAGCTAGCACCCTTATCCTGCAGCTGCCTCCTTCCACTCCTTCCCTTCATTAACCCTCCCATTGTCCTGTCCATCCTCATTTGAAGCAGTCCACTGTTCTACTACATACCACTTCAGCAGGTAGCATTCCACCCAGCCACCACCCTCTCTGTAAAAAGTGTCTCCTCATCTCCCTCCTGAACCTTCTCGCTCCAGTCTCATATCATGGCCCTGATTTCCTTCCTCCCTTACTTTGAACAGCCTCTCTGTACTTGTCTTGTTTATTCCTTTCATGTATTTAAAGGTTTCAATCATGTCACCCGTCTCCTCTCCTCCAGTGAGTACATGTTCAACTCCTTCAACCTCCTCTCGTATGATAAGTCCCCAGCCCTTGATCATCTTTGTCGCTCTCACGATGCACCCCCTCAGTAACTTAATGTCCCTCTTCAGATACGGACACCCGTGCCTTGCACGAGTACCCAGGTGTGGCTCAACTAATGACCATACAGTGGCAGAATCACCTCCTCCTCCTCGAGGATATACCCTTGCAATACAACCCAGCATTTTGTTGGCCTTTGCAGCTGCCTTCCCTACATTGTGCCGAGTTGTTCATTGACCCTGTAATGAGCACACCCAGATCCTTCTCCTCCTCTGTCTGGGCTAGCTGCATTTCCCTAGCTGGTAACTCCTCCTTGGGTTCTTCATCCCAAAATGCAGCACCTTGCACTTTTTGGCATTAAAGCCCAGTTGCCAGGTGTCTGACCAGGTTTCAAGCTTTGCCAGATCATCCTGCAACCCCTGCCATCCCCCTAGGTCATCCACCACTGCGCCTACCTTGGTATCATCAGCAAACAGACTGATCTTGCTCTTGATGTCCCATGATATGTCTGCAATGAATATCCCAAACAACACTGGTCCCAACACTGAGCCCTGTGGAACACCACTCGTCACTGCCCTTGGGTGTGAGAGCTCCCCACCCACCACCACCCTCTGTTGCCTTCCCTGCAGCCAGTTTCCTACCCATCTCACCAGCTTTGCACCCACCCCGTGCCTACTAACTTCCTTCCCAGCCTTCCATGTGGCACTGAGTCAAATGCCTTACTGAAGTCTAGATACAGGACATCCACTGCATGGCCCCCGTCCAGTTGCCTAGTTACCAGTCATAGAACTCGACCAGGTTGGTTTGGCAGGATTTGCCATGTATGAAGCCATGCTGTCTGCTGTCCTGTAGTCCTTTGGCCTCTAGGAGGGCCACCAGCCTCTCCTTCAGGATGGTTTCCATTAGCTTTCCCACGATGGATGTGAGGCTCACTGATCTGTAGTTTCCCGGTTCATCCTTGGGGCCACTCTTGTGGAGGGCACCACATGAACCATCCTCCAGTCCTGAGGTACACACCCCAAATGTAGTGAGGCATTAAATAGGTCTCGCCAAAGGTCCTGCAAGGACCTCTGCCAGCTCCTTCAGTAACCTGGGGTGGATGCCATCTGGGCCTGGCGCCTTGTCCACCCTCAGTGCCTTCAAACCCTCTCAAACTCTGCTCTCCATGATTTCCCCATCTGTCACCACTTCCCACCCTGCTTCTGCCATTTCTCCCACCTTGGGTGTCACCCCTCTTCTCTTTAGTAAATACTGAGCAGAAGTACTCATTTAGTGCTTCTGCCTTATACGCACCCTGTTTCCACCCAACCCCTTCCTTCCTAATCCTTATATGGTCCTTACAGCTCCTTTTCTCCTGATGTACTTAAAGTCCTTCTCCCCTTCTTAATGCCTTGTGCCAGCAGAGTTCCATAGATGCTTTTGGCTCCCCTTACGCCTTTGTCACCTCCTTCGATTCTGTCAAGTACTCCTCCTGTCCTCCCCCTCCCTGTTTTCTTGTACTTCCTAAAGGCAGCTCTTTTCCTCCTTACCTTTCCATGACCTCCTTGCTCAACCAGATCGGTTTCTTAGCCCTAGCCTTCTTGCTCTGGGCTTTGCAGCAGGTTTTGGTTGCCTCCACTATCCCCAGCTTTATGAGCTCCCACCTCTGGTTAGTGTCCATACTAGATTGAATTCTGGCCAGGTACCCTTTTACCACTTCCCCCATCCTCCCAAAGTCGGCCTTCCTGAAGTCCAGCACTCTTGTGCCAGATTCCACTCCTTCCTTGCCCATATCCAATGTGAGCCATACTGAGTGGTGGTCACTCCCTGACAGCGGTTCCTCTACTATAAGTTCTCTCACAAAGTCCCCATTTGCCAGCACAAGGTCAAGGGTATTCCCTAACCTGGTTGGTTCACTGACCATTTGCAGCAGGAAGCTGTCCTGGAAGGCATCCAGCAGTACCTGCTCCCTTCTGTTCCTGGTTGTTGGGGTGCTCCAGTCCACTCCTGGCATGTTGAAGTCCCCCACAATCACCACACTACCCTTTTTGCAGGTCCTCCTGATCTGTCCCGCTAGTTCCCTGTCTAACTCCTCTGTCTGAGATGGTGGCCTGTACACCAGTCCCATTCTAAGAATCCTATTCTTGGAATCCTGGATTTGCACCCAAAGTGACTCCGTACTACCCTCCTCCCCTTCCTCCCTTACACACTTCAGTCCTTCCTTCACATATAGTGCCACCCCCTCCTTTCCCAATCACCCTGTCCCTACAAAATAACCTGTACCCTGGTACAGACAGGTCCAGGTCATTGTATTGGGTGGCCCATATTTCCGTAATGGCTGCAATGTCCACCTCTCCCTCTGCCGTGAGAACCTGTAACTCTGCAGTTTTCCTCCCAAGGCTCCTAGCATTAAGGGTAGCCACCTTCCACCCTTCCCCCCCCCCCATCCTGCCCTCCTTTCCTAGCATCACCAATAGTACTTGCCATTTGTCCTTTGTCACTGTTATGGGGGGTAAACTCATATGATTTCCCAACCTGTGGTCTCTGCATATCTCTTCCCCAACTGCCACCCCCACTCCTAGTTTAAATTCCCAGCTTCCTCTATGTACTCCTCCATCCTCTGTTTCAACACTTTCTTTCCCTCCTCACTCAAGTGTAGTCTGTCCTTGGCATAGAGACTACTGTCCTCCCAAGTCCCTCCCACCCCCAACAGCCCTTCCCTTTAGCACAACACCAGATTCTTAGCCATCTGTTAAATTCCTCTATTCTCAGCTTCCTTGTTGTGCTTGCCTTTGGCACCAAGTATCTCTGAAAAGTTACTGATCTTCCTGCTCCCTCACATAATTATGCTAGTTCCTCAAACCTCCTCTGGACTGTATCTACTGTCTTGTCAGCCAGGTCGTTTGTCCCAAGATGTATAATTAAATGAGGCTTGTCCCTACCCCTTCTAGCATATTTCAGAACAGACTGTCCCACCCTTTCTGCTGTCATTCCTGGCATGGCCTCCACCCAAATGCGACTATGCCTCTCCCCCTTGCTACCCCACCTAACTCCTCTTAGTATTGAGTCCCCCAGCACTAAGATTCCACCCCTCTTACTCCCTGCTTGCTTCCATTCATCTCCCTCTCTCATTTCCAGCTCCTCTTCTTCCTCCTGCACATTATTTCCCCCTTTTACCCCTGTTGCAATTCTCCCAGCAGAACTTCCCCCACTCCAGTTTGGTCCAGGCATTTATCAATTACTCCTCTAATTTCATAATTTCCCTCCTCCACCTTCTTCCTCTCCAGCAGTGCACAACTATTTTCTGAAGGCCCTTCACAAATGCCTCTCCCTCTCTTCATAGTAACCTGTTCTCCTTTCCACTCCATGACTTTTGCCACTTCTTCGCCTCCCTCACAAGTCCCTATCTCCTCCTTCCATTTGTCTTTGTCTCCTGACCTGGTTTCCCGGCAATTGTTCTTCCTGGCCTGGGCCTTTGTCTCTGCTTCCTTCTTCTGACCCTCTCCTCACCACTGTTGGCTTCAATCCCTCCTCATCTCCCCTTCTTCCTCCCTCCAGTATTGGGCTAAACCCACCCCCAATCTGCCTTGCCTGTCTTAGTTCCTCCTGCAGACCCTCAATCTCCTTTCTAAGTTTTTCTATGTGGTTGCACACTAAACATCCTCCCACACTCCAGGCAATTTTTAGAAAGATTGGTGCACCGCAGTTGTTGCAGCCTACCACCCTACCCATTGCTGTCATTGCCCACCAGCGACCCCCCACCCTTCCAGATGCAGGATACCAAACACTCCCCCAAGTCTCTCCTCTCCCTCCTGTATCAGTGCAAAACATTTTCTTTATTTCCCTTACCTCCTTTGTTGCACACGTTTAGATATATTGAGCAACTGCTTTTTATATTCCTATCCTTCCTATCCACACTCAAAAACAGGCTTTAAGTAGCCATTGCACAACCTTCTTCAAACTCCTGCTCCTCCTTTCCCCAATGCAATATCAATGCGAAGAAGTAATAATGAAAGCTCCTAGATTTGCATTTACTTCCCTTCCACTGAGAGAGCAGTCACCTCTTCACTTGCTGCTGTTCCTTTCCTGGTATGCCCCTCCTACTCAACACCCCTTACTATACCCAGTGTTTAGCTCCTAAATTGAAACCAAACAGCAGCAGCTCTGTGATGTAATCCCAAGGTCAGAGCAGCAGTCCACTCTCTGTAAAGAGAATCCTGAATTGAAACCAAACAGCAGCAGCTCTGTGATGTAATCCCAAGGTCAGAGCAGCAGCCCACAACTTAGACATGCTCAATGTATGCTTCCTGTAAAAAAGTGCTGAGTCAACTTGCTGAAGTGCCAAAGGGACACTGAGCTCCTCCAAACCTGTTTTGCAAGTGTGCAAAATGCTGGCTTTCATCACATTCCCTGAATGTGAATTCAGCATTGGCTCTTCCTTAGTCCTGACACTATCCCTTTATTTAACATTTTGATAGCAAGACACCATGGCCAGGATATTCAAAGGGGTTGTGCCTGGCGCAAAAGAGTTGTGCCGGTGCAACCCCGCATTGTGCCCTGGCAGGATATTGAGAAGGCTGCCTGGCACAGCACAAATCCCAATGCGCCGGGGTGCAATGTAAGTGTATGTGGCACAGATGCAGGGGGCATGCCCATGTATATGCGGAACATCCCGATATTCAGCCTGGGATATATGGCGCATATGCCAGCTCACCCCTGCATTGCGCCGCCAGAGGGGGCTCAAGTTGAGCACGAAAACAGTAGAACATCTCCTGACCACCCACAGGCAGACTGCTGTATTGCAGGGCACAACACAGCAGCCACCAGCCATGGCTGGCTACCTGCCCACCCACAACACCGTCATGAAGCACCACATAACCCTGGTAGTCTAGTGGTACCCCCTCTCCTGTGTCCCCAGTTGGCAGTAACAGAGAGTTAATGAAGCCCTGGTAGTCTAGTGGTACTACCCCCTCCTGTGTCCCCGATTGGCAGTAACAGAAGAGTTACTGAAGCCCTGGTAGTCTAGTGGTACCCCCTCCTGTTTCCAAAATCACATGCGGCATCATAAAACACTTCCCTGGTGATCCAGTGGCACCACCCCTCCCACCCACAGAACCCCATGCCACCCTGCTCCCCAGGCAGTATGCGGGCTGGTTGCAACCACCACACCGATAATGGGAGGGAGCAAGGTGGGCATGGGGTTCTGTGTGGGTGGGAGGGGTGGGGGGTGCCACTGGATCACTAGGAAGTGTTTTATGGAGCCATACCAAGATTGTGTCAACAGGAGAGAGGGGGGTACCACTAGACTACCAGGGCTTACTTACATCTTCTGTTACCTCTACTCAGGGACACGGGAGGGGAGGTACCACCAGACTACCAGGGCTTCATTAAATCTCCTTTTACTGCCGATCGGGGACATAGGAGGGAGGGGGACCACTAGACTACCAGGGCATTGTTGTACTGTGGTTTTACCGTGATCGTGGCTACGGGGCCGGGGGATGTTCCTGGACCCCACTGTGCAGGGCACCAGGCGCACTTCACCGGGCTGCCCGGCATAAGGCATGCAAATGGGGCCATAATGACATGCAAATGGCCCCAGTTGTGCCTTGCATATACTATGGCCTCATTTGCATGCCCTCTGCTGAATATCATGGGTGATGCACCCAGCGCAACTGCATTTGTGCTGGCACATGGCCGTGCTCCCTATCTGTGGCTTGCACTGGCGCAGTGCCACTGCACCATGCACAGTATGTGCGCCAACCTTGACATATTCAATGGTGCTGCACCATAGCACATCACCATTGAATATCGCCTGGTCTTTGTTCTGGCCCCAGTGCAGCCCAGTTGAGCTGCACCCAGGCTTGCGCTACTGCCCGGCGCAGTCTGAATATCTGGGCCCATATTTCTTCGCTTATATCTCCTAACATAATTCCAGGCCTTAACTTCATTTTTTAAAACAGACCATAAAAAAGTAAATATGAAAAACTACCTATAAGATTATGTTAATAACTGAATTGCTATTGTGTGCTTTTCAGTTATCTACTTCCTGTAAATAGCTGCTACTTGGCCTTTAAAGCAGGAATGTGGTAAAGTTGGGCAAACAATCTGACTATATATTTTTTTTAACTGTAACAAATTTCAGGTATTTTCCAGTTTTATTTGCTGAGTAACATTGACCAGTTCTACCAGAATTTAGTTATTTTTTAAATCTTTTAAATTACTATTGTCTAAAGACGGATAGATGGCTGCTTCATTTGGCTTAAAAATAGCATTGCAACATTGAAGGATTAAGATCACAAATACAAAAAAATATACTGAGCCCACTAGCAACCATCTAGAAAAGTAGACTTAACGTGAATTATTTGAAATTTGAAACTAGGTTTTCAAGAAAAACATTTTTTGCATTGCTTCTTTAAACTTTACTCTTTATTGATGCAGGAATTACCTCATACAGTATATTATTTCAGTGGTATAGGTGCTATTCAGACTTTTTTTATTAAGTTTGCCTAAGCTGCCTGGTGGCGCTGAGGATTGAGGCGCTGGTCGCCACACCTCGCGCCACGCCGGCGACCCGTGTTCAGGAACAGGCATGGGTTGCCATGGGTTGGGGGGGAGGAGATGGACTGAGCGTCCAAGGGACTGCTCTCCATCTCTGGGAAGGGGGGATTTGGGCAGCCGGGGCTTGCCTGACCCCTAGTGAAGGCTGGGGGGTCGACAGCATGTAGCTGCAAGCTTGGGGGGGCGAGTCATGGCAGACGCTTGATTGGGGCATGCATGAGAGCGTGCGTGCACCCAGTCACTGGTGTCATTGCACGCCATGACCCGCCGGGAGGAAAACAGCGAAAGCGAGCCCTGCCTGCACGAAGTTGTTCCCCCGCGGTGCCATTCCTGGAAGGGCGCCTCCCTGGCATGGATCCATTGGGGTGGGTTGAGTCACTCCCCACCACCCTGCCGTGAAGGGTAAGTTACGGGGTGCACAAGGGAGGGGGTCTGATGTCCGGGGATGGCACTGGGGGGAACAACGGAGGTTGGGGGGGTGGTAGCCGGAGCTCTGGAAGAGAGAAAATAATACCCCCCCAAAAAAAAAAAAGTTTGCCTAAGCTTAAGATTATGAAGAAAATGGACCTTACTGATTTAGTCAGTCAATCATGGAGTTAATTACTTACAGTTTCAATCAAATCAATCAGTTTTGTATTGAGACTTTAAGGAATTTGCAACTCCAAAGTTGAAAGCCATATAAACAATCTAAAGAAATGAACACAAAATCATGCAGCTTACATAGTGTGTAATAAGACATGCATTACTATATATATACCCCAAAGGAAAAACTGCAAGAACTACATCTCCCGAGGGTAACCATATAACCTTGAAATTTGTTGATCAGGTAAGCTTACTAGAGAATAATATTCCCTTTTACAGGAGTGATTCAAAGATAAAACACGTAATTTGTCTTGCAATTTGTACAGAGTGTTATCAACTTTCAGTAAATTAATACAGTATCTGTTTGCATCAAACAGATTTGGGATGTCAACCATTTGATGTTACAGAAAATAACTGTTTCCATAAAATGAACATCAAAGATGCCTCATTGCATTGAATACCTAGTGATGTATCTCCTTGGAGTTCCAAATGATCATCTGCTGTACATCTTAGGTCAGACAAGCATCTTAGCTCAGTCTCTGCTTATCAATAGGCTAAAACAGGTTAATACAGTAGGTCTAATAACAAGCTAAAATATTACACTTATGAATTACCATTAAAGCATGTCTCTCAATTTGGCTCTGTGACTGTCTCCCTTACTTATTCACATCAACACTTTCTTCAGTATAAATACAGATGGAAATAAATGTTTCTCAACCAACCAACGTGTTTAAATTTTTCTGTGCTCAGCCTTTCTGCAGAGATCTCAATCAACATTTAAATCTCCCAAATGGAAAAAAGAACTTCTAAGTTAAGTTTTGAAAAACTAAAATTGTATTGCCAACTATTACGGAATTTCCAATGTACAGTATAAAAAAATCTTAGAACAGCAGAGGATATAATTTTTTCTCTGATATGAATTAAGCTCTAAACAAGGTAAGAAATTAAAAACTTAAAAGGTATAATTAAATCAATCTACTCCAGTGAATAAAGGCATGGTATTACTGATGTAAGAAAAGTAGCTTATTAAAAGTGCCTAATGCCTCAAATTAGCAGTAACATTACTTATGTTTAACCATATTTGTCATAGTATTTCAAGCTACTTTATGTCCAGAACAAATGACACAGCTTGATTAACTGAACAGTGTACATAAACATTTTTAACTTCATCAGTCTAGTTAATCCCTGTATCAAGAGTAACAGAGTTGAAATGGCACAATTGCACTGTTAGTCAATGCTTGAATGCAATGTGCCAATATGCCAATATCAGTTGCTGAGTATATATTTTACCTTTAAATGTAATTAAATTTGTAGGTGTTAATCGTAAGGCTTTGCAGGGTACAACTGAGAAAAAAACCTTTTTTGTTACAATCTATTTACCTAGGATAGACCAGCTGAGATACAATATTTAATTTCCCGTGGGATCTGGCTTCTACAAAGTTCTGCAGCTCGGTGGACCAGATCACTGAGAGGTTAACCAACATGCCCATGGTTACGTTGTTAATATTTAAGGTAGCTCAAGTGGGGTTTGAGCCTGCCATTTCCCCCGTTCCCATACAGGTGCTCTAACCACAAGACACGGCCTCAGAGTTATATTTTAGGATATAATAACAAGTTGTTACAATACGTAGAAAAGAGTGTGTTCATTCTTAGATAGTGTTCATTCTTAGACAGAACAACCACTAGTATCTTCTGATCATTTCCAGAAATAATCTTGCATGATATTTTTATAATGCTTGAAACTACATTTTGAAAGCTGAAACATCTGAACAGTTAATACAGTTCTCCTGAGTTGCTGCATACATATACTGTACTGTGCATGTGAATATAATGAGGTAAAATGACAGGGCTTTAAAATGCAGTGGACCATTTTATGTTATTATATCAGTATGACTTTTTTAAGTATATTGATATGTAGCAACTGTAGTGATATACAATATTACTGATGTAACTACTTGGCTGACTCAAGCTTTCATAAAATAAATAAATAAGTCCCCAGCCCTAACAGTTCAAAATTTACCACATTAAAAAAATATATATTTTGAAATGTCTAACTCTGGAACTTTTGGGGCTAGAAACTTACTATTTTTTTTAAATGAAAGCTTGGGACTCAATTCCAAGACAGCTACGCTAGACGTAAATGCAGTACACCAGTCCCGAATGTCGCAAGCCGCAAGTTACACCAGCGACTTCCGACATGCACGATTCCAAACTGCTATGCCAAACACAAGTTATGACACAGTTACGCCAAACAAAGGTTGCGCCACTGTGTAATGCAGCTTGCAACATGTGTAATGCACCAGTACAACTGAAATGCTATTCCAGAACAGGAGGCGTAAGTAAATATGCCAGAAGAGGCCGATGTAAGTTAGACCAACGAATAGCTGGTCTAACCAGAGCACAGGCATATTCAAACCCCCTCCACATAGTCAGACAGCAGACAGCAGTGTAGTGAGACACACAGCAATGTCAGCAATAGGAGCACTGCTGGACATTATAGTAGGAGAGCACCAGGAGAGTAGGCACACCAGGCGCAGAGGCAGGACCCAGGTGACCGAGCCACAGCGTCCAATGATGGTACCAAGGCCACCGGTGCAGAGAGTGAGATCCCTTCACAATACCTTCAAGGATCTGACTGAGCAGCAGTGCATAGCACGTTATATGCGCAGCACAAGCTGCATCAGGGAGCTATGCCAGGACCTCAGTGGGGACCTATGCAGCACCAGCAACAGGGACCACCCACTGCCACTGGAGGTGCGCAGCTCTCTGCTTCCTCACCACCGGCACATTTCAAACACTCACAGGGGACACAGTGGGCATCTCCCAGCCGGTGGTGTCCAAACACCTGAGGAGGTTCCTTGTGGCCCTCATACGGTGCACCGCATAACACATCAGCTTCCTACGAGATGCCCAACAGCAACGCCAGGTGAAGCAGGCATTCTATAATGTGGTGCAGGTCCCCCATGTGCTAGTTGCCATCGACTGCACACATGTGGCCATCAGGGACCTAACTGAGGATGGGGATGCATACATAAATAGGAATGGGTAAAACTCAATGAATATTCAGATGGTCTCTGACAGTGGAAGTCACATCCTATATGTGGTGGCCAAGTACTCCAGATCCTGCCATGGCTCCCACATCTACAGAAACTGTGGCCTACTGGAGGCCTTTGAGAGAGGACATCATGGGAGGATGGCTTGTAGATATGTACCGAGGAATGACAACTGCAAATGTGTGCAGTGGCAGTGTGTGTGTCAGTGGCAGACAGTGCATGAGGGTGGCAGTGGATACAGTGGCACAACAGGAGCACAGGGCAGACAGACACTGCAGCAATCAGATATGATATCCATGCAGACACATGGCACGCCACACACATGACACAGGCAGGCCCAGGACCCACACACAGTGGCCTGGGATGGCCACACAATCCCAAGGGAAGCCATGCAGTGCATGGACACAGCCAAGGATGTGCATGTAACTGAGAGTGCATGCCTGCATGTGTGTGCATGTGCATGTGCATGTAGCAGTGCATGCCATACAGAGGATAGTGAGATGTTGATGACAGATCTGCACACAGCAACATGTAGCTAACCTCTGCCCCTCAACAGGTGACAGCGGATACCCCCAGATGCCATGGCTGATGACCCCTGTGAGGACACCCCAGACAGCAGCTGAGAAGAGATACAACGAGGTCCACACCAGCACAAGAGGGGTTATGAAGTACACCTTTGGTCTACTGTAGTCCTGCTTTCAATCGACACCTCAGGGGGTGTGCTCCAGTAGAGCCCTGTGATGGCCTGCAGGATAGTGCTCACCTGCTGCATTCTCCACAACATTGCCCTGGTACGCCCATATACAATGCCTGACAGTGACCAGGAGGAAGGTGCACCGCAGGAGGGTGACAACGAGCGGATGACATGGTGGGACACATGACGAAGGTGGTGCAACAGCGGGACACCATGCAAAACAGAAACTGATCCAGCAGTTCTTCTGACACAGCACATGGCCACCACCACCACCACCATGGTGGCACCTACAGCAATGCGGGGACACAGTGTGGTGCAACCCAGCCCCAACAACAGCAAGGCTCCCACAACACCCTCATCGAGCCACAGGGGGACAGGATACTGTCAGCCAGGTGCCATGCGACACACATGGCCACACTGGAGCTGTAACTGTGTCCATACGTGTCGTACAGCATCTGGTAGGCATGACTGTGAATGAGTGAAGGCACCCCAGGCAACACACAGAGGATCACAGTACACATGGACTACAGACATGCAGACACAGGTGGGTGATGGACACACACAGGGCAGTGGGACAACACTATGATGATGGTGTCACCAGGCACAATGCACCTGCTATGGCCACTGATGCATGTAAACAGTGCAACCACAAAAGGGACACAGCACCGGGTGGCACAGACCTGCAGATGTATGGTGGTAGGATGCACCATTGTGTTGTGCCACTGGTGCCACCCACAGGGCCCACCATGCCCCTAGGTGGATGGGAGCAGTACTGGCCCATGGCCACCACATAGGCATAACACACACGGTGTGATGGCAAGTGAAACGGACAAAGCACATGGTGCCGCTGCACACACAGAGCACCATGCGGCCATGCTCACCAGTGTGTGCCCAAGGCTGTGTGTTGGACAGCCGGCACTAAGATACCATGTACAGGCTGGGGACGCACATGTTACGACACAGCTCTGCAGCATGTGTGTCCGCACATGCACAGTGACACACACACACACACACACACACACACATAGTGGCACATATCCATGCAGACCATAGACAGACACGAAGAGCCAGGGATGCAAAAATAGTATTTAATGAAACAGTAACGAAACAACAATAGTAGAGGAACAAACAAGTAATCAGTCAACAACAATGGCAAACAGAACACCCCCCCAGTACCCAAACCAGCCACCCGCTATGTACACAACCCACCCACCGCCCCAGACCCAGGCCATATGTACATTGCACCCTAGTACCACACAGCAGACAGCCCCGGCAAGTATGGACCCTCCCAGGCACGTCCCCACTACAGCCCCCTACAAACACAATATGCAAGCCGCCCCCCAGAACAGTATTAACAGCCCACCAGATCCCCCACCCCATATACACACAACAGGGCCCCCGCCGCCACCCTGACATCCATCAAGAATGGTCCATGCCCCCAAGGCACATTACAGTGTCAGTGTCCATGGCTCCAGTCCACTCACTTGCTGCACTATCTACCCTGCAGCACTGATAGGGGAGCCCCGAGGGAGCCGTGTGGGCATGCAATGTCCTCCATGATGGCGGACACCAGCTGTATCAGCCGCTGGTCACCCGCCACCTGCTGCCCCGGTACAATATAGGCTGCTGCTGCTGGCCGTCCACAGCCTTTGGCCCTGGCTGTCCCCAGGTGACACATTCCTAGCACCATGTCCACCAGGGTGCTGTGGGTGCATGTCCAGAGGTCTGGACCAGTGGGCGGCACTTGCAGCCGGCAGCATGCCCACTGCCTCCTGCTCCCCCACAGGATGCTCCTCCACATCCTGCTCCTCTGCTGGCTGCTCCATCACCTCCAGCTCCACTGCAAGCAGCTCCCCCGGCTCCCGTTCCTCTGCCAGTTGCTCCTCCACCTCCAGCTCCACTGCTGGCAGCTGCTGCACCTCCTATTCCTCCACTGGCTGCTTGTCCATCTCCAGCTCGGCAGTTGTCTGTTCCCCTTCTGCTGGTACATCAGCAGGTGGATGTACTTCCCCCAACATCTTTGCAGGCCAGTTGTCTGCCACCACCATCTCCACCTGCTGCTCCACCTACCCCTGCAGCTCACTGTTGCCAGTGCCCTTGTCTGCCTCCTCCTCCTCCTCTTCTGGCAATGGTAGGATGGGTCGGACCCTGTGTCACCAGTGCTGAGTGCGGCACAGGCAGGCCACCGCATCCTGTGCCTTCTACTCGGCCACAGACCTCAGCAATGCCTGCTGCCTTGAGGATAGCCTGCTCCATCCACCTGCAAGGTAGCAAATGGGAAGGTCAGTTCCATGCCAGGACATACTGCATGCTCACACAACACACAGCCCCACCCACCACCGCGGACCCACATGGCATGGCCACGATGCATGGTAGACAGTGTATGCACCTACCTGACCTCAGGTGGCCCTGCACCTGCTGCTGGCTCCCTGTGTGCTGATGCACCACATCCTGCTGCACCCGCTGTTCTGTGGCACTGGGTCCAGCACCTGTGGGGAAGGGGAACACAGTTACATGCGTGCACCACTGCTGGCCATGGTTTGTGTGTCTGCATTGCATAACTGTCTGGCTACATGTCGTAATACTCACCTGTACCTGGGGTCTAGCCCATCCGCATCTCAATGTACCTCCGCTCTGCCATGGCCAACATCCACTGCAGGAGCTCTGGGTCATGCAGTACCAAGTCCTGCCACCAGTGCTGTAGCTGACGCATGCTGCGGGACACACTGCTGATGTTGCTGAGGGCTGCCCCGATCGCCCTCCATGCCCATACCCTCTCTGCTGTGCTGTGTGACCTGCACCATGGTGGGACCAGTGTTGTCCCCACTGCCGGACTAGATTGATGAACTGTGCCATCTCTGTGGGGGTAAAGTTGGGGGCCCTGCCACTAATAATAATAATAATAATAGCTTTATTTCTTTGGCTCCTTTCAAAAGAACCAAGGCGCCTTACAGAATTTAAAAAAAAATGTCAAACAATTCAGATCCTAAAATATATAAAACAGCTATTACATTTAGAAAAATAAAATCAGTCACCAAAAGCCTGAATGTATAAATATGTTTTCAGGGCCTTTTTAAATCCCTCCACGGTCACGCACTCCCCGTAACTGATGGGGTAGAGAATTCCAGAGGGTAGGGGCCACATGCATAAATGCACTGGCCCCAGATGATTGCAAACACACCCTTGGAATCTCTAGTAACCCCTCGTCAGCTGAGCAGAGCAATCGCCCAGGGCAGTAATGGACCAAGAGCTTTTTCAGGTAGTCCAGAACAAGTCCATGTAGGGCTTTAAAAGTGGAAGACTGATTTAAGGTGATCTGCCCAGAACTGGCAGCCAGTACAATCCGCAGACCATAGCGAAATATGACTGACTGAGAGGTCCCAGTCAAAGCTGGGCCACTACGTTCTGCAACAGCTGCAGTCAGCAGATTTCCACCACAGGGAGCCCTAGTTAAAGGGAATTGCAATAGTCCAAACGTGAGGACACAAAGGCATGGACCAGCGTAAGAAGATCACTGGACGGAACAAGGTGTCTAATCCTGGAGATACATAGATACATAGACAGTGTTGGCAGATAAGGGCCTACAGCCCATCCAGTCTACCCATTAGAGCTTATAAGTTCAGTTTAAGATATTCCTCAGATGGTAAAATGAGGACTTGATGACAGCTGACACCAGCAAATGCAAAGTCAGCCTTTCATCAAAAGTTATCCCTAGGTTATGCACCTGTTCAGAGGTCAGGAGTGGAACACCCCCAAGAAAAAGCCCGGAGGGTGAGCCAACCCCCGGCCCCCTATCCGGTGTGCCAGATCCACAACCAGCACCTCCCTCTTATCCGAGTTCAACTTCAGCCAACTTGAATCCATCCACTCCTGCTTTTCTTTGAGGCAGTTATTAAAGACTAAGAGAGCTCTATCCTGGTTGGGTGCAAAAGAAAGGTAGAGCTGGGTATTATCAGCATAGCAGTGAAACCTCAGCCCATACCTTCTTACAATGTCTCCAAGGGCAGCATGTACACTGCGAACAACATGGGGGACAACACAGAGCCCTGAGGAACCCCATAAAACAGGGAAACTGGGTCCGAGAATAAACCCTGGAAACCACTCTCTGTGTTCTTCCAGTGAGGTAAATGAAACCACCTGAGGACTTCATCTGAAAGTCACAGATGAACCTCAGGTGCTTGAGTAGAACCCCATGGTTCAGAGTGTCAAAAGCTGATGAGAGATCTAGAAGAACCAAGATGGAATGGTTCTTCCGGTTCCTAACCATCAGGAGATCACTGAGCACCAAACCAGTGTTGTCTCGGTACTATGCCTCTTCGAAAACCGGACTGGAGGGGTACATAGATACCATGGATGGTCAAATGGTTCTCCAGCTGTCTGACCCACTACCTTCAATCACCATCCCTAAAAGGAGAGGTTAGAGATTGGTTTGTAATTTGCATGGCAGTCGGGGTTAAAAGAAGCTTTCTTCAAGAGGCGTGTTACCACCACCTCATTTGGGGAGCTAGGAAACTCACCTGTTTCCAAGGAGCACCAGACTATCCATGCTAGGACTGGACCAATGGAATCAATACAACCCAGAATCAGGAAAGTAGGTCCAGGATCCAAACTACAGCACGTAGGGCACACACCCTGGACAATCTGCATTATATCCATGAACTCCAGTTGGTCAAAGGTACTCCAGGAAAGCTGAGGTGCAGTGGCGACTCACTGATCCAGAGCAACACCCTTAGAGTGTGCTGGTTGGAGTGCCACCTAATGTCGGCCACCTAAGTTGCAAAGAATCAAGCAACTATCGCGACTCTATTTGCAAAAAGCCTTTGAACCTGTAGGCAGGCTGGGTTGCACAGTCCGTCTCAGCGCAAAAGAGCTGAGCTGGTCAGTTCTGAGCAGCTACAATCTCCCGGATGGGAACTCTGCCCTCTTACAGGTGACTGCAGATTGATACGCTTGATAATGCTCCATCAATCTAAGGTGGTCGGCATCAAGGGAGGATTTCTGCTAGCAATGCTCTAACCTTCGTCCTAGTCACTGCATCTCCCTCAAGGACCCACGAGCCATGGGGACCGAGGTGAAGGGAGAGGGCAACATGGACAAGAGCAACAACATCCAGGGCCACTGAGATAGTCATGATTATAGGCTACCATGAGGGCTTCTGGGTTACTGTTTGCCACTGGAAGGGTCGATAGGTCGAGCTCCGCCACCAGGCCTTCAGAGCTAACATCTCATAAAGGGCGATGCGTGACCATCTCCACAGGGGTGGGCCTATGAAGGGGGGGCACTAAAACTAAACTCCATGGTGCAGTGATTGGACCAACCAACTGGTTCCACACCCAGATCAGAGGCCTCAATCCCCAGGAGAAAGACTAAGTCAAGAGAGTGACCATGTTTATGGGTAGCAGTGGTAACTATCTGTATAAGGTCCAGAGGTGACATCAGCTGGAGGAAGTGTTGTCCAAACTGTGAAAATTCATCGTCAATCTAGGCATTGAAGGTGCCCAGAACCATCAGTCTGGGCAACTCAAATGCCATGTCGACAATGAAATCCGTCACTTCCCGAAGGAACCGCTTCTCCTCTCGGTAGATGAGGGCGATTCTACAACCAACACCTGCTACCATGGTACACTCAGATGACTCAGTCTCCTCAACTGGTACATGTGTGAGGTTGAGTTCAGTCTTAAAACAGACCGCAACCCCTTCCCCCCCATGATCCAATCTCAAGCGGTGAATCACCAAGTACCTGGCTGGAGTTGGAGCCTTCAATATGGGGCCAGAATTCTCATCCAGCCAGGTCTTAGTGATGTAAGCCAGATCCACCATTTCTACAAGATCTGCACTAAGGCTGATGCCGCTGTGGCATGGTATGGCAATGGCACCACCCTGTGTCCTTCTGCTGCCTATGGGCACACCCTGATGTTCCCTGTATGGTGGAGTCCTTCTGCGGGCAACAATGTCCTGCAAGACAACATGTCACATACATCATGTGATGGCACAGTAGTGGGGCTCACTACAGTGTCACTCTCCCCTACATACTCTTTGGCATGGCTGCCCATGGCTAGCATACCATACTTGGCTGGAGTATAGTAGCAAAGGGTACAGCACTGCATCACACGTGCTGTCCCAGGGGTGTTGCTTGGATGTGCTGTGCTGTACACACATGGTGCTACTGTCCCCCACTCTTTTAACAGTGTACACATTCCCCCCACATACCGCCCCCTGTCTGATGGTGCAACGTGGTGCCATGTGCATCCATTTTGCAATAGGTACCCTCCAACTACAGCCTACACCACACTCCCCCCATACTACTGCCTGTGATACACATCCCGGTAGTGTTGGGGTGCCACATCCACTCATTGGATAGGCTATGCATATGGCCAACCTCCTACACATCAGCAGTCTGCAGAGGTTCCCTACACAGCAGCCAACACCAGCTGTAGGCCACCAGGCTGGTCAGATGCATTACTCAGCATGGCACAGGTTGTGTGACAGCCGTACAACACACCCTTGTACATACCTCTGGCCCTGTTGTGTTGTTATGTGTGGTGAACCTCCCAGGCTGGTGTGATGTCCTGCACAGTGGCCTAGTACAGCGCCATCTCTCAGTGCACCGTGTCTGCAGCCACTGTTGTGCAGGAGCACTGTGGCTTGTTCGCGAACACACCCAGCACATGGCACATGTCCACTAGCCACATGTGGCATGCAGTGGCGCCGCGACACATGGCGTGTTGTCGCACAAACCGCGAGTGTGCATGGTGCACTGATGCAGGCCTCAGTTGCACACAGGATGCTGTTCAGGGCCTTTGTACTGCCCCCGCATATAAGGCAGATCACATTATTGGACTGTTCTATGACATACCAATATTCGGTAGTGGCCATACCACTGTGCCAGTCCCACAGGTGGTATCCTACTCTGTGCTGTGTACCACAGCTGCTAGGGCCTCCCCTGTTCTGTGTAATGTGTGCACCATGTAGCCAGTGTACCACCTTCTGACAGTCATGACCTTACACATGTCACACGACAGGCCACACCTGCGCTCCACTGTTATCGCACATGCGGCATTCGTATTCGCATGCCGCATGTGCGCACTATGTCAATGCAGGTTGTTGTTGTGTGTTGGACAATGCACCTGTTCCAGACACCGGCTATCCCACTTGCAACTGGCAATCAAACAGCATGTGGGAATGAGCAACACCACACAGTTTGCCAGTGAACATAGTTTACTATTTACATGTGTACAATGATGCAGTCTGACAGTACAGTGGTGCAGTTACCTCCAACACATAGTCCCTCACCTCAGTGTCACTTCACAACATCCACACCCATATTGTGCTGTTTGTTATCACCCACACACATGCACACAGTGCACACACACACACACACACACCACACACGCACACCTCACACCTCACACACACCACACGCCCACACACAGTTCCTCCTAGTGCCACTCTGGTCAGTGCTCACCACCCATTGCAGCGCGCACCATACTTGCACAGTCAGACATCCGCCTGCTGCAGCTGTCCAGTTCCTTGCACTTGGCAGTGCTACTGCCCTGTCCAGCACCCTGTGTTGTGGGTTCTGCTGCCCCAACGGCACCACGGGCCCACCCTGCCCTGGCTGTATTCCTGTAGGTCCCCACTGTCCATCTGTCCCAGAGGCACCGCTGTTCTCCGATGCCTTCCACACATTCCAGTGGTGGCAGGTGCTGGTCCTGGCACAGTCCCATGTTCCTTGGTTTGTAGTCCACCTTCATCCACAGCCTGCATTTTTGCGTTGCCACCTGGGATGTGCCCTGTTCTGGTGTATCACCAGGTGCTACCACACCCCGTCTAGCACTTGTCCTGTGCCTGGTAGCGATTGCTGCATGCCACACAGCCATGGTGGCAGGTGGCATTGCAGTTGTTTGTGGTAGCGGTGTTGCCACCAGTGGTGTAGGAGGTGACGGTGGTGGGGGCTGTTGCGCTGGTGCTGCTGGTAGTGTTGGTGGTGGCAGTTGTGGGTGTGGTGGTGCAGGTGGTGCCGCTGGTGGTGGTGTTGGTGGTGGCAGTGGAGGGGGTGGTAGAGCAGGTGGTGCTGTTTGACCTGCTGCCACTGGTGGTGGTGGTGGTGTTGCCGCTGCTGTTGGGGAATGTTCTGGCAGTGTTGGTGGTGGCCGTACACTTCCGCCCCTGTGGCTGTCAGTGTCACGGTCTGCTCTTCAGGGGGTGGCAGCATGCCCCCTGCCATCATGGTGGTGTGTGTCCCAGCTCCCTGCTGGTGCTGTTGCAACACCTGTGTCACCTGTGTGGCAGCGTCCCTCCTCAGTGTGTCTCGCAGAGGCTGGCCTGTAAGTGCGCTCTGTAGCTCCACGGCCAGTATGTGTGACTACCTGGTTTGCTGGGCCACCAACCCCTTCACAGCCTTGGCCAATTAGGTGAGTGCCTGTGTCTGCACCTGGACACAGGCCAGGGAGGTGACCATGGTGTCTACCAGCCTCCCTATGGCTGCTTCTGTGGTGCATGTCCCTGTCTCGATCACACCTATGAGGGTACCCATGTGCTCCTCCATTGCTGAGTGGTGAGCATCAATACTGAGGCGGATACAGCTGAGCATCTCAGCCTGCTCCTCATGAGTGGTCACAAGGGTCCTGCAGAACCTGGCGTAGTCTGTGGGTGTTGCCGTGTGATTGTCCTGCAGGGACTGTGATGTCTCGTCCAGGGTCACCTGCAGCCTGTCGTATGAGGCAGGGCCGAGGTCCTGTACTATGTTGTCCTATGCTACTGACACTAAACAGATCACACAGGCCCAGTCCCCTTCCTCCTGTTGTTGTTCCTCTGCTGCTGCTGCTCCCCACCAATGGTGTCAGGTCTGGGTCTGGCTCGCCGTGTCACTTTCCTCAGGGGTGTATGCCACAGTGGCCTGTTGGGTGGCCAACTGCGTGCTGTCCTGCTCCGGCTCACTGCCTGTGCCATCACTGTCCTCTGCCTGTGTCCACTGCTGCTGCACCTGTGGGGGTCAACAGTGCATCAGTGCTACTCTGCCATGTCATGCCCTCCGTACATGCCTCCATTCCCACCCCTGCATTGCTGTCCCATGCACCAGGAGCAGAGCTGGTCATCCACTTACCTGTCCCGCAGCCATCCATGTTGTGTCCAGGTCCGTGTCACCATGGACGCTGTGCTGGCTCAGGAACACCAGGATCCTCTCCATGAGCACTGAGGGTCTCCTCCCATGGCCCACCACCTGTGGCATCTGCCTGCCCCTGTTGAAGGCCTCCTTTGCCTCTGCATGGCACTTCAGGTCATTCACCCACTTCTGTAGGTCCCACACAGTCCACCTTACATTGGCCACCGCTGACCTTTTGGCTATATCTCCCATGCCTCCTTGCACTCCCTGCACAGGCCATGCTCCCAACCCTTGCCCATTAGTAGGGCTGCCTGTGACTCTAGTTCCTCAAGGAGGATGTCTGTCTCCTCATTGGTAAAGTTTCATTTCTGCCTTTTTGCCACACTTGCTGTTTCTGTATTACTACCAGCCTGTGCCATCATTGACTGCATGCATAGTTAGCTGTGACATGTCTGTGACTTGTGTATATTCATATGGTCGTTAAGTTGCGACATGCATAACTGCTACGCCCGCTATTGTGGGTTACATCTTGCGTTGTGGGAGTAACTTGCGACATGAGTAATTCTTCTGTTCTATGTCGTAACTTGCTTTTGTCTTGGAACAGGGTGCAGCTCACATGTCACAAGGGTTTGGGCGTAACTTTCCTCAGTAGTGCAGTTTGCGCCATGCTCTCCTCGCTCTCCTGGAATCAGGCCCCTGGAGTCCAGCCATTATAAAATTTTGTAATTATGATATCATTATTATGTGTAATAATAGTAATTATGTTATCAATATTAAAAACAGGCAGTTTTCTGTAGCTATAGCGATATACATAATTATATGATGACAGAACTGTTTTTTTTTTTTTTTGCTCCTACCATGCTTCGCAGCATCCATCTCCTTCGGGCCCCCACATTGCCACCACTTTCATCCACCAGATTCACCCCTCCTCTAGCACCCCACTGGGTCATGCATCAAACCCAGACCTACGGATGTCTTCAAGGGTCAGCAAGTCCCTGCTGGGGGCCACCCCTGGCCATCGTCACAAGGAATTCACCTGATGGCTCCTATTCCTTCCCCCTCTACTGGCTAGCTGGTCCCTGCCTGGGGGCCATGCCACAGCCTAGTGGAGGAGCATATGTTTTGGTGTCCAGAAGGAGTGTGATGGTTAGGCATTTCAAGGAGGAGGGTCCAGCCATGGGGCGGGGCAGAAAGACTGTCATCCAGCATGCTGGCATGGTATTTTTCACTTTTTCTGTGTCTTGTCCACCCACCACCCCAGTTCTCATAAACATGCACAGATGATCTGGGAAGGGGTGATCACTCACACTATCAATGGCACCTCCACAACCCTCCATCAGGAGCTGCAACAGAGTTACGGTGCATGCTACCTTCCCTCAGAGGAGAGTGTCCAAAGGATGCTCTTTCTTCCTCCCTGCTGGCCTCTGCTCCTGACATCCTGGGTGCGTGGCACAAACCCGGGTCGCCAGCATGCTAGAGCTATACCCATCACACGGAGCTGGCAGACTGTTTTTTTTTTTAAATAAAATAAATGTTATTGATACACTCTTTCTATAATGATAAAGTATATTGAGATACATTTCTAATATCAACATGGAAAATTTCATGCCAGTTTTACAAAATAAAATAAAAATATATTGCACTTTTTTCTGAATTTTGGTATTAGCTCTCATAATTTAATTGGTATCTATATAAGTGTAATACCCCAAAACATTCACCTTACACCTTAAATCACATAGCTAACATTTCACTCTCCTCGCCAGTAGTACTAACTCTTCCTCACTATTGCAGCCTTTGGCTGCAGGAGCATTGGAAGATAATAACCGGTTAGATATGATTCTAATCAGTTTTCTTCAGCTGTGGATTGCTATTATTCACAAGTATGACATTATAAATGTTATAACAGTTGTGATTTCATACCCTTGTAAAATGCCATTTTAGGAATGTTACAAAGAGTCTGCTGTCATTTTACTCCCCCTTCAATCTCCCCTCCCCTCCTCTTCCCCATTAAAAAAAGAATACATGCAGCATTACCAAATGCATCACCAGTGTGCCTTAAAGACTGATTGTGGTGTAGAGATGTGACTTTGTGACACCTTTTTATGTTGATTGCGTGCATGCGCAAGAAACACACTGCGGCAGCTTGCTGCAGAAGCAGGTTGTGGAGGCACGGCACTGTTGTGGCCAATGCCCCCACAGCCTTTGGAGGCTTGGCCCACCTTTTCCAATGGGGTGGCACACTGCTGCTGACACTAGTTCAGCCAGCGTGCCACAGCCTTGTAAGGTTTCAGCTGCTGCAATCAGGGGCCGCCTCGTCATTGCAGCGTAAGCCATTCCACTGCAATGAGGGAGCAACCTGTCAATGCTGGGCTGAACCTTGCTACTGTGATATTGTTTGTGAACATGGCAGCGGCTTGCCGCCATGTTCACAAACAATATTAATGAGCCCCCAGTGCCAAGAGGGTGCCAAATCCCCCTCGGCAGCATGTGCCATCCCACAACAGTGGTTGTTTGCCGACGGGGGCCCCAATCCCCATCGGCTTCAGTCCCCTGCGCATGTTCAGGTTGCCGACGATGGGGAGCCCACTCCGTCATCGCATAATCTCCCCCTCCCAGTTTGATTTGCCGATGGGGCCCTCCCCGTCGGCATCATGTCCCTCAGCAATAAAACATAGTGTGCGAGGGGGTGCCCAATCCTCTCGGCTATTGCGCCCCTTATATGCCGACAGGGTGCCAATCCCCCATCAGCTACAGTCGCACCCCACACAACAGTAGGTTGGCATGCTGGGAGCCCATCCCAGTGTGCCAAATGTCCATAAATGTCCCTGTTAAAAAAAGTCCCACAATATTTTTTTGTGTTTTCATACCTGTAAAGCAAAAATAGTCCCTGGTCGAGTCCAGCGCCCCTCCCAACCTGCACCTCCCTCTGTGCACCCCACCTCCCCACCCCCTCACCTACTTACCTCCGAGCCCAGCGCGACAATCTGTGGACGGGAGCACGCCTGCACTCTTCAAAGCCGACCACTTAACTGAGGAAATGCCAGGAAGCTGTATAATGGCATAAATAGGTTTTTCAACTTTGATGCATATCTCAGGCATTTTTGAACTTTGGTACCAAATTTTCAACATGGGTTTTTTGGGACCCCTCCTCATGAATTCAGCCACTGTCATGGCGTTATTCGGCCCCAAAAGGTGATTTCGCAGTCACTGCGTGGAATCACCTTTCAGGACCGATTAACAAAACGACAGTGCCAGTGTTCATGAGGTGGGCTCTCAAAAAGTCTATGTTGCACATTTGGTGGAAAAATCCAAGAAATTACTATTTTACAAGCACGCTTTGCGCAGTTGCTACACACGCTCATAACTTTGCAAATTTGCAATATTTTCACTCCAGATTTTCAACATTGCCATTTTTCTGCACCTCCTTATGAACAGTATAGCTATCATTTTCCACATCCTGGCCGAAATGTGTTTTCGCACTTCCGGTGCACGATAGCGCAGTCGCTGTGGGAAATCAGTGTTTGGGATACATTATGAAAATCACAGTGACACTGTTCATTAGCAGAGGTCCTAAAATGCCTATGTTGAAAATTTGGTGACTAACGCCCATAAAATGACTGTGTTATGAAGCCGCTATGCAGTTTCCACACATGCTTGTAACTCGCCAATTTGCAATATTTTCACTCCAGATTTTCAACATTGCTATCTTTCTGGCCCTCCATATGAACAGTATAGCTGTCATTTTTCACATCCTGGCTGAAATATGTTTTCGCAGTTCCAGTGCAGAATAACGCGGTCGCTGTGGGAAATCAGTGTTCAGAACACATTAAGAAAATCACAATGACACCGTTCATGAGCAGAGGTTCTAAAATGCCTGTGTTGAAAATTTTGTGATGAAAGTCCGTAAAATGAGTGTGTTACGAGTGTGCGTTGCACAGGTTCCTTGCACGCTCGTAACTTCACAACTTTGCAATATTTTCACTCCAGATTTTCAACATTGCCATTTTTCCACACCTCCTTATGAACAGTGCAGCTGCCATTTTTCACATCCTGGCCAAAATGTGTTTTCGCACTTCTGGCGCAGAATAGCACTGGCGCTGTGGGAAATCAGTGTTTGGGACGCAGTGCGAAAATCACAGTGACACTGTTCAGGAGCAGAGGTCCTAAAATGCCTATGTTGAAAATTTTATGATGAAACTCCATAAAATGAGTGTGTTACAAGCATGTGTTTTACAGTTTCCACACACCCTTGTAACTTCGCAAATTAGTAATATTTTCACTCCAGATTTTCAACACTGGCATTTTTTCGCACCTCCTTACGAACAGTACAGCTGTCATTTTTCACATCCTGGCTGAAATGTGTTTTCACGTTTCCAGCGCAGAATACCACAGTCACTTCCGGAAATCAGTGTTTAGGACAGATTAGGATCGAGCGAGTGAGAGAGGGGGAGTGAGCGAACTCAACAGAGCTCTGTCGGGACTGCTGCGGATTTCTTTGTGGGCAGAAAAAGGCGCCAACAGAGGCAGGAGCCAAGTACGAAAGGGCAGCCTGCAGCGCCAAGAGAAACAAAACGAGCGCGTGAGAGAGGGGGAGTGAGCGAGCTCAATGGAGCAAAGCAATCAGCATTCGGCATTGACAAATGCTTGTTTGTACTGTTTTCAGTCATTGTTAAAACAGTTATTATCTAACACAAAATATAGGCAGCAGTGCTAATTCATTTGTTTACATAGCCTTATATTGTGATGATCAGATACACCATTTGAGCTTTACCTTCATGGGTTATATTAAGGCCAAAACACACTTCAGATAGGCAAAAAAAATCAACTTCTTACACACAGTTCCCCTTACATTATTATATATGCAATACACAAGTGAAAGCATTAGGCATCAAGTAATACTTTCTAACAAAATTTTGATAGGATATTAATAGCCAGGAATTAGATTAAATAATGGCATCACATATGTAAACATTTACAACATAGCTTGCAAGACATTGTAGTCAAAGTCAAATTTATTGAGTGGTCAGAGATCATGACAATATACAGAGCATCAATTAACAACAAGATTACATACAGACAATCCTATGTAATAATTTAGTATACACTCTACAGAATAATCTATCAACAGTAATAATAACTAAGTAGAAAAAATATAGAAACTATAAATACCAATACATCTACAGATACCCTATAAACTGCAAAATACATAAACAGTAATAACTATTCATATACAATGTTTAGTAGCCGCAAACCAGATCCAGATCAATTAACCAAGTCATATTTACTCCAACCAGGGTGCAGTTTTAGAAGACCATCGTCAATTCATCATCCTTTTCCTTCTAAGTCATAATCTAGATATATTTACCAGATAGCTTGCCACAGCTTTAATTATAATTTCTTCGTTAAATGTAAAAAGGATGTTCAGTAAAATATTTTGGTCTGTTGTTTATATAGTTCTGCAAAGTGGCCAAATCCATTTTGCCCTTGGTACATCGTACCACTTGTATGTAAACATGACGTGCTCCAAATTTTCTAGAGTAGTACAAGTACAAGAGCAATATCTAGAACCAAAAGCACTGTTCTTTCTATAAATGGCTTCAAGTATATTATTTGGAAATAATTCCAGCCTATATCTAGCATATTGTTTTCTTTGCTTATCATCTGTAAGAATATCAAAATAGGGGCCCTAATTCTAGAAGGGCAGATACGCCAGATGCAAATAACACAATTGCACAAAGTACGCCAAAGCAATTGCGACATGTGACATATGCCATATTCTAGAACATGCGAGACATACGCCATACACAAATGCGCAAGTCACGACCCGCAAGATAAACGATATAAAAGGGGGTAACACGCAACACCGACAGAAGATACACCACTGGAAACACCAGAGAGATGGCAGAAGCTGCACCACAGAGGCAGAGATGAAAGAGGTACTTCAGCCATGAGGAGGTACAGACCCTGGTGGAGGAGATAGACAAACACCATGCACTCCTCTTGAGCCAAGGAGGGGAAACAAAGAAGAGGGAAAAAAGGAGGAAGGCATGGGACAGGGTCACACGCATAGTGAACGCCATAGAGGCACAACGGAGAGCAGTGCATGACATACAAAACACATACAACGACCTGAAGAGCCTAGTGAAGCACAAGTAGGCCCAGAACAGGTGCAGCTCACAGAGGGCAGACCCACCCAGCAGCAGCCACTCAGCAGCCTGGAGAGGAGGATAGCACCACACTGTGGGGCTGTGGACATGGCCTACCTAGACTTTAGCAAGGCATTTGACACAGTCTCACACAAAAGATTAATAGTCAAATTAACCAGCCTGGGAGTGTGTCCCAGGGTGGTAGCCTGGGTAAAACATTGGCTGGACAACAGGACACAGAAGGTAATTGTAAATGGAGTCCACTCTAAAGAAAGAGGGGTTACTAGTGGGGTACTGCAGGGTTCAGTATTGGGTCCAGTTCTTTTTAATGTCTTTATAAGTAGCATTGCAGAGGGACTGGAAGGAAAAGTATGCCTCTTTGCAGATGACACAAAGATGTGCAACAGGGTTGATACACAAGGAGGCATGGAAAGGATGAGAAAGGACTTGACAAGGTTGGAGGAATGGTCAGAAGAATGGCAGCTAGGGTTCAATGCAAAGAAGTGCAAAATAATGCACCTGGGAAACAAAAACCCAGGGGAAGATTACACAATGGAGGGGGAGGTAGTAACAAAAACAAAAAAGAAAAGGGACCTGGGGGTAATCATATCAGATGATCTTAAGGTTAGCAAGCAATGTGAAAAGGCAGTAGGGAGAGCTGGGCGTATACTGGGATGCATAGGGAGTGGCATCACCAGCAGAAAACAGGAAGTTGTTATCCCTCTGTACAGACAGTTGGTGAGACCCCATCTGGAGTACTGCGTCCAGTTCTGGAGACCCCATCTCCACAAGGACATAGACAGGATAGAGGCAGTCCAGAGGAGGGCAACTAGAATGGTGCAGGGTCTGTAAGAGAAGCCATACTAGGAGAGACTAAAAGAGCTTACTATGTATACCCTTGAGGAAAGGAGGGAGAGGGGGGACATGATAGAAACGTTTAAGTACCTCAGTGGAATCAACAAAGTCCAAGAAGGTAGCATCTTTCAGAAAAAGAGACATGCAAGAACAAGGGACACAATTTAAAGATGAGGGGGCGGTTCAGGGCAATGTGGAGGAAGTATTTTTCACAGAGAGGGTAGTGGATGCATGGAACAGCCTTCCTGAGGAGGTTGTGGGTTCTAAAACTGGGAGAATTCAAGAATACATGGGGCAGACATAAGGCAATTCTAGTGGGGGTTAGGAAGAACTAGGCTGTTGGTTGACTAGGATCTGCGGCTTATCCTGTAGGTAGGGAAATGGGCAGACTAGGTGGGCCAAGCGGTCCTTATCTGCCATCAAAGTCTATGTTTCTATGTTTCACCTGATCCAGCAGAGCATCAGCGGTGTCACGGAGCTGGACACCTTCAGACAGCAAACAGGCACAGGTAGGGACAACAAACAGCAATGCATGTGATAGTCGTAACACGGCAACAGCACTGCAACCAACAGCAAAGGTGGTGTGGGTGGGGCAACACCGTGTAGGCAGAAGTTGCAGTGTGGTGGTGTGCCACAGCAATGCCACATGGCCACTGTCGGCTGCAGAGTGGGCCCAGGGTACCATACTATGTGCAGCTGATGTGTGGTGCCGTGCAAAGGTATGTGCCATGCTGAACCGGGGGGGTCAGTGACATGCACAGGGAACTGCTGGGGCTGTGCACAGGCATGTGCTGTTCTGAATGGGGGAGAGCTGTGACATGCACTGTGTACTACTGGGGGCTGTGCAGAGGTATGTGCTGTGCTGAATGGGAGAGCTGTGACAGGCACTGTGTACTGGTGTGGGGGCTGTGCAGAGGTACGTGCTGTGCTGAACAGGAAGGGAGCTGTGACATGCACTGTGTACTGCTGGGGGCTGTGCAGAGGTATGTGCTGTGCTGAACAGGGGGAAAGCTATGACATGCACTGTGTACTGCTGGGGGAGCTGTGCAGAGGTATGTGCTGTGCTGAACAGGGGGACAGCTGTGACATGCACTGTGTGCTGCTGGGGGGCTGTGCAGAGGTATGTGCTGTGCTGAACAGGGAAAGCTGTGACATGCACTGTGTACTGCTGGGGGCTGTGCAGAGGTATGCCATGCTGAACGAGGGGAGCTGTGACATGCACTGTGTACTGTGGGGGCTGTGCAGAGGTATGTACTGTGCTGAACATGTGGGGGGGCCATGGAGTACTGCCACAGTGTTCTCCCAGGGTGGGCAAGGGCGGATGGGCATGTGCACAGATGGCAGGGCCAACACAACTGCCCCGGGGGACTGGCCCCTGCAGCACAGTGGCCCCCAACACCACAGCCTTGCACAATGGCAATATGCAGCTGGGAGTTGAACAGGGCAGCAGTATGAGTGCTGGGAATGATGTACAAGGGTGGACAGTACATGATGGGCAGCAACAGTGGTGGGACCACACCAACTGTGAAGGATGTAGTCACATAGGTGTCAAACACCTCGTATGACTGTACACAAGTGAGGCAAGTGCCATGCAATACCACAGTGTCCTAGCTCACCTGTGAGCAACACAAAGCAGGCAGCTAGAGTGCATACAACCCTGTGTACACATACGACATGGTGCCCATCCAACTGGTGTCATGGCCGCTGGTGACAGTGGGCCGAGTGGAGCTGGAAGGTGGGAGAAGCAGCAGCAGCAGCGTGGCCAGGATGATGCAAGCACAGACCAGAACACTGGCACAGTGTCGGGAGAAGGCAGCAGCATGCTATCAAGTGGTGGCAGCCCAGACACCAGCACACCTGTGGCCGACACACCAGACCCCGTAGCGGAGCCTGTTGGGAATGCAGATGGTGACAGCCCCATGGGCAAGGAGTGGGTGGGCAGCAGTGTGGAGGATGCAGCAGGCCAGCAATGTGACCAGCAGGGGACCACTGAGGACACCAGCAGGGACAACACACCGGCAGATGTGGTGCAGATGACCAGGGACAGCTGGCAGGTGACCGAGCCCGTGCATCTGGCAACACAGGGGACAGTAATAGGGTTGATGGCCCCCTGAGCACCTGTGGACTGGAGGAGCAACTGGATGAGGCTGTCCGGGAGCTGCAGAACCAGCTGTCCCCACCAGCTTACAAGGCTACCGCCAGCCTGTGCTGGCTGGGCAGGGGATGTGAGGAAGGAGCTGGGTAACATCAGGCAGGCAATGCAGGAACAACACAACAGCCTTGAGACGCACCTGTCCAGCATCACCAGCAGTCTGCAGGCATGTGCCAGGAGACCACTGTATGCATAGGCAGCATGGGGGATGCTATACAGGGCATACTGGCACTGTGCTAAATGCCAGGTGGTGAATATGGACTGCCTCACCTCTGCCATGGAACACATGCTGGCACAGCAACTGTGCCACGACACAGCCATGGCCATGGCCATGCAGGCCATAGAATGCACAGCAGCCATTGCAACCCCTGCAGTACATGGCCCAGCATAAGGCACCCCCTGCTACTGCATGGCAAGCACACAGACACAGCCACTGGAACCAGTGCAACCCCTCCCCACCCATGAGCCGGATGGTGGCGGTGCCACCCGATGCAGACATGCAGCCCGAGCCACAGGCCCAGCCGTGCATGGCCCACACAGACATGGGCCCAGGCCAACACATGGCACACCACCATGACCCACGACACTGTACCGGCACCACAGGCACAGGCCAGGACCACACACACAGACATGCCCACCACAACAGTGACAGGTACAGTGCCCACACAGGGAGGCATGCACATGGTGTCCGCTGCACCACAGGCCACACAGTTGCTGAGAAGGCCCACACGGGATGGGGGAACACACTATGTAATGTCAGCACAGCTGCCACCTCATGTGGCAATGAGGCATGTTGGCCTGAGGGGGCAGAGGCACAGCAAAGCTACAGTGGTGGCACATATGGGCCCACGGGGCACAACACCAGGGGAGGTCCAGCAGGGTGCCGCACATCCCACCTGCACAGAGGGTACCTCCACAGCCCAGCACCCATCCCTTGAGGCATCTGTGCAACCATGGCATGGCCATGGTAGACGGCAGTAGGACGCCCAGCACCGTGTTGCGATGGTGGATGGTCAGGTGGAGTTGCAATGGTGGGGTGGGGGCAATAGCATGACAGGGAGGTGCCTGTATCTGGGGAGGGGGCACTGTGCATTACACAGGGGTGTGGGTGGGTGAACATGTGAATGTGTGTATGGGTGAGTGTGTGAGCACGCGTGTTGGGATTCACAGGGGAGCACTGTGTCAAGTGCAGCTGAAGCTGACTGTGCACTCTGTAAATAAAACCACTTCACCTGTACACTATGTTATGTGTCGTTCTTCAGGTACCCTATGAAGGCCACCAGTGGTGGTCGCAGCCCTGGATGGGCACATACTGTTAGGCAGGTGGTAGCCATTGTAGGTCATGGGTCAACATGTCTATGGGACAACGCACCCCAGCAGTGGAGCGGTGTTGTCAGGCAGCAGGCTCAGGGTACAGCTGTTCAGAGGCCAGATGTCAGCCATGGGGACTGGTGCGTGGGGTACATCTGGACACCAGGATGGCGTGTGCCACGGGGGGATACCACAATGGCCGGTGGCAGCAGGGCCAGGGTGCCGCAGGCAGAGGCCTGCACAGACAGGGAGCCCAGGATGACCACATGCCAAGTGGACCTGTGCTGGCACAAGCAGCATGCACCGCTGGCCATGGCTGCAGCCTGTGGTGGGCGAGGGTGGCCACCGGCAGGGGCATAGCCTAATGCAATGCCTGCAGAATGCACTGCCACCAGATGGGGAGGCACTGCACACACGGCTGCACATGGGATCAGCAGCAGCCGCTGTGCATGCCTGACATAGGTCACAGGGCACCCATACCAGTGGCGGTGGACAACAGTGCAGGCTGCATGGGCCCCCGGACTGCCACACGCTGGTAATGATACTGCAGATGTCCTGGACACGCACACCCCAGATGCACACAAACACACACACTCTCACAAGCACACACACACACCGCACATGCAACATGTGGTAAAGTACTGGACAGATGCCCTGGAGAAGGTGTGACCAGCACTGGGCATGCATGTCCAATGGCATGCAGGGGACGGTGGAACATGACAGTGGGGTTGGTGACACGGGGCACCACACATCAGCCATGGCCACCAGGCCATGTGTACCATGATACCTCAGCAGGCCTGCAGCACTGGTTGGCACAGCCCCTGGGCATGACTGTGGCCTGGTTCCCCAGGCTTATGTGCCACTGGTGCCACCACCAGGGCCAGAGGTACCCCAGGGTGGTGTGTTGCCGGGTGGGGCCACAGCCAGCATAGCGGTTGGCCATGCTGGGCAGGGGGGACTGGGAACACAGCACGCTGCTGTGCACTGGTGACACAGGTGGCATGTGTGCATGGCCCCTGTGAGATGTCTGGGCTGGGCACTGTGCATGCCACACAGCCGTGCCATGTGCCTGCAGCAACACACATCAGATGACACCATGGGGCGGTGTGTGTTGCACCGCCGATGTCCGCACGGAGCGGCACATGCAGCACACAGGTGCCAGCACAGTGACAGCACACAGGGCCGTGGTGATCGATGTCAAACAGTATGGTACAGTGTAGTGACAACTGTCACACAGATTGCACTGCACAGCATGACAGGCCATGACCTGGCTACCATTGGGAAGTACAAGCATTCAGCGCCATTGCCATCGACAGGTGCAGTGCACCCATGGGCATCACAGGCTTGCCAGCAGTGGGCCATGCTGCCTGTTTCCCATGACACAGTGCCACATCCCCAATACTACTGCGGGGATGCAGCCCTGCAGCTGGTATGACAGGGTACCCATGTGCATTGCCTGGTCAGTAGTGCACCATAGACATGCGCGTGTCATGCAGTCCACCCTGTGGGTGGACAGTGGTCAGATGGCAGCATGCTGACCACTGGACACCAATGGACACATACTTAGACATGCCTACACACATGCTGCACTTGCGTGTTGCCTAAAATGCTTATCACATATGTGCACAGTCTGGCATGAGCACAAGCATAGTCGCGGGGTTCGGCACTGTAGGCCACAACTGCACATCGCAGATACCCAACATAACACCGACTGCAACTGCACACATGTGAGCTGCAATACACTGTGTGGTGTGACATGCACCATATAAGCTCCGTGCAAGCAGGTAGCTAGGCCGCAGCACCATGTTCTGGTGAGAAGCTGGTGTGCTGATTCCAGTGCAGGGGGACAGCAGTGCCACAGCACAGGCAGAGCAGGACTGAAGCAGACTGCAGACTGGTGAGTACTGGTCCACAGCAGGCCATACCCCCCCCCCCACAGCACAGGTCAGGCCCCACACAGGGTTACCATCCTGTCAGTGGCCCAGGGTCAGGGGTGCAGCCAGACAATATAATGTTGTACACCAGGTCAGTGTTTGATGCCCCATCTGGCATTTTAAGTACAACAATTGTACTCCATGACACTGGTTGCTGCCCCCACAATGCATGGGTAAACACAGATGCACTACATTGCTCCCCAGACACCCACACACCAGCCCAGTGGCTGTAAAGCTGAAATGTCCATGGGATGCAATGACAGTATCAGTGACCAATTATTATAGTTATGGCTCCCATGAATAACATTACAGAAAGATTCTGTTGGTTTTGTTGGGGTTACATGGACATAGGAGGCACTTCAGCACCTATTTGCTGCCCCTCATCATTATTAACATACACCATAGAGTACATGGAGTATGGCTGCCTACACCCATGCCCAGGGTGGTACATGGCATGTTGTGACATGGGCACCGCCAGGACAGTATAAATCCCCACCCAATGCATCAGACATGTAATCCCCACATAGTCACGGTCAGGGTCTTGTATTGTAGTCACTGTGCTGCTGCGATTGTGTTACATGTCTGTATGGTGGGTTAGCGTAGATGCAATGGAAATCTGCAAAACATGCTGGACTGTGAGTCATTATTGTTCCTGATAGATGGATAGGACATGTATTACCGTACATGCCTGTGTGCAGGACACAGCTGTCCATGTCTCGACTGACCCATGCCAGTTAAGACAGGTGTTACCACACGCCCCAATGGACGGTACAGGAGGGGGCCAAACACAGATCATTGCCAGCAGCAGACACACAGGTGCACAGCTGGCTGTGTTCCACTGTCTGTGTACCACATCCTTCCCGGTATGCTTGTCAGGTCCACAATGGCAGCTTGTTTGCAACACCACCTGCTAGCACTGCAGGCATGGTCCCGTCCCCACCCCCCGGTGCTGGGTTTGCCATGGCGGGGTGACCTGGGGACAGTCCTGGGGCATATTCAGGGACATTCCTGTGGGTTGGTGACAGATGGGAGGTATGCAGCACCCACAGACAGCAGGCCACAGTGACACATTCAGCAGCGTACTAACCCATGTCCATTCCCACTGTAGCACCACAGCGGACACACGCAGGACATAGGTGAGTAGTAGCCACTGCACAGTATGCACTGTTCCATTACATGCTCCTGAGACTTACCAGTAACGTCACCCCTGCTCTAATCCAGCTCCAAGACTGGCTCCTCTTCCCCTCCCCATATTTTCCTTCTCTTTGTAAATAACTTCTTGACTACTAGCTCTCTTCCTTCTCGAACCTTGTTGCTGACCATCCACTGTTGTTTTGCCAGTTACTACCCCTGACCTTCCTTCTGTCAGTCTTTCTTGTTATGTTTGAACATTCCTCACATTTCTCTCTATATAACCTTACTATCTTATTAACCCTTTCACTCCACAGGTCAGGTCTGTGGTTTCTGCATATTATACATCTTACTGCCATTATCTGTAAAATGCTTGCCACTATTTTTGTTGTTTCTACCCATTGTAATTTTGTCGCACTGCTGTGCTGTTCCTCTATTTGTATTATTGTACCCATATTGCTGTTGTTCCACTGTTCTCTTTTGTTGTACTCTCCCGGTCGTGCCTGAAAATAGTCATTTTATGGCTAGTGCACCTACCCGTTAACAAAAACTAAATAAATAAATAAACATGTACTACACTGTGTACCTGACATTGCTGTTCACTGCCCCTGTAGGATACATCGCTGCAGAACAGGACCAGGTAGGGCACATTGCCATACCACTGCAGCTGCTGTGGTCACTGTCTGTACCACTGGCTAATGTTGACCTGTACTTTCTCCATCCAGGTGTACTACCAGATCCATTAGCACAGTCCAGGTAGGTATCTGTCATTTGCCATTGTGTCAGCCGCGGTGGGCCATGGGACTACACCATGGGCACTTGCCAGGTCAGGCTGCATGCTGCTCCATGCGGCAGTGGTGGCGCAGACATGTGGCAGGGCTGCATGCAATGCTCCACGCCCATGCTCACACTGTGCAGGGCCAGGCTGTGTCATGCCTATGCAGGGGGCTGGTAGCCTGTTGGTGCACTATAGGCACAGTGTGCAGTGGTGCGTGCCTGTTCACATGCGTGGCACTGCACAGCCTGTCCATGCTTCCTGCTGTGCATGCCATTGGTGCATGGTGCACCACCAGTGTTGGGGGCCCGCAGTTGCATGACCTGTGACCCTGACCCGCTCCCAAGCACCATGGCCGCAGGTGGGTGTTGCACCTGGTGGGTGGGGGACATCAACACATCCACAGCGGTATTGTGTAGTGACCCATGTGCCATTCCTTCCCCCCTTACAGGTATCACATCAGTGACCAGACATGTCCTCTGGTGCATCACTCAGCCTCAGCAGTCGGGTGCCGAACTTTACGCCCATGGAAACTGCAATGCTTGTGAACTGTGTGCAGCAGTGGGGCAGGATGCTGCTGCCACCTGGGTGCAAGAGGCGCACTGCTGTGGAGCAGGAGCATGTATGGCACACCATCTGTGCACGCATGGCTGAGTGCAGTGGCATATGCCGGACAGTCCGCCAGCTGACACACCGCTGGCAGGACCTCATGCGGAGGGTGCCCATAATCCTGTAGTGCATGAGAGCCATGGCAAGGCGCAGGGATGCTGAAATGTGGTTTGGATGGGACACGGGTGCAGGTATGTATGCCTATAGCTGTTCATCTGTTGGGGCAGTGCTGGCATGTGGGCCATGGTGTGTTGAGCCGCACACAACTCAGCTGTCCCTACAACCCCACAGGTTCGACTGGCGCATCCCAGAGAGTGCAGCATGGCTGCATCTGCAGCCTCAAGAAGGAGGCACTACACTGGAGGTCTGGTTAGTGCATGCGGTGGTCCCCTTCTGCCATAGCCATGGCGGATGGCCGCATGGTGGCTCATGCTGCACCCTTACATGTCCTATGTGTATGTGCCACATGACCAGACCCAGCACTGACCACATCCCTTGCCTTACTACAGGTGTGCGTAGCTGACTATCACAATGGCAGAGGGCCCTGCTGAGGGCAATGGTGGATGTTAAGGCTTAAGATGGTGTGGAGTACCGCAGGTGCACACAGCGCAGGCAGCGGACAGCCCGGGTCCTTCCACTGACCTCATCCTCCTCCTCCTCCTCCTCAGCAGAGGTGTCTGGTGAAGACGTGGATGATGTTGCACAAGAGGTGGTGGTGCAGGACCCCACCGTTGATGGGAGCCAGGGGCCTGAAACACAGCCTGCTCCCAGACTGGCCATGGTGGGTGACATTGCAGGGGGAGAGGACCAGGCCATGGCTGCATCTCCATCAGGGACTGTGGCAGTGGATACTGCAGCATGTTGGCCACATCCAGCCGAGGATGCTCCACCGATGGACGCCAAGCCGTGTGTTGTTGCACCTGCATCAGGGGACCCTGGGCCACAGCCACTGGATGTCATGCCGGAGCTGCAGCAGTGGGAGGTTGTGGATGTCACTGCTGGGGGTCCTGGTGCTGTTCCTGTGCAGGGAAGGGGACTGGAATGGGAGCACATAGTGGCCCTTCTGTCAGCCATATTGAAGGATATTGGGCACCTGCATGGATCCGTGGGTGCCCTGTTGTCCAAATTATGCCAGACATAGTGGCTGTGGTACTGCACTGTATTTCGGGGTGGGACTGTGTCTGTGGGTGGTTTTGTATATAGGGTGGGTATGTACATATGGGTGTGGTGGATTACATTTGGGTGAGTTGTATATGTTTTTGTGTGATTCGCTATGGGTGGGATTGGGTTGTTGTGGGGACCTGTGGGCATTTGGGGGTGTTGTGGGTTGCTGCTAGGGTGTTGACACATTGTTATGTTTTGTCATTGTGCCATTGGCTGTTGTTCTGACCCTTACCTCATTCATTGTATTGTTGTGTCCCTGTTGTTGTTGTTATATGTACATTAAACAGTTTTCCTACATCACTGGGTCTGCGTGTCTATTCCAGGTGTGCATGGCCGTGTGGGTGTGTGTCACCATGCACGTGGGTGCTCACTGGTGGTGGTGCCTGCTATCCCCGGTGTATCCTCACTGTGCATCTGGTCAGTGTGCCGGTTGTGCTGCTCATGGCACATGGCACTGTCCACTGGCGACATCTGCGTGGTGTCCTGTGTGCTGCAGCTCACCATGCATGGTATGGCATCCATGCCACCTCACAATGTATGTTCCAGCTGTGTGGTGGCATGGTGTCTGTGGACACCTTCCACCTCAGGGACCCATTGTTCCTGTGGGTGGCACCAATAGCACAGGCATTGGTGGGTCTCACCACCATATGTCTACAGGTCCGTGCCACCCGGTGCTGTGTCCCTGTTGTGGTTGCACTATTTACGTGTATTAGTGGCCATGGCAGGGGCACTGTGCCTGGTGGCACCATCAACCCAGCATTGTGCCTGTGGGCTCTGTGCAGCCTTTGCCCCACGTACCACACACATTCAATTGGTGACTGCATTGTGGGCCCATTCAGTCTGTCCTGTCTCCCATGGTGTGTTGATGTGTGCTGCATGCATGGCCCACTGCATGGCACTGGTTCCACCCTGTTTGTGTGTGTCAGTGTGTACTGGTTGTGCCGCATGTCTGCAGGCCTCAGAGTGTGTGGCCCACACAGTGTGCTGCCTGTACCCATTGCCTTACCCTACTGTGTACCATGTCATGTGGCACCAGGTGAGGTCTGTAGTGGCCTATGCATAGCCCCCCAGCAGACTATGCTGTGCCTGTCGCTACCTACCTTTATGGTGGTCTTGTTAAATTGCTCCATACTGTCTCTCTGGTTTATCACGCTGTACCATGTCCACGGCCGTGTGTGCGCGCCACCCAATGTGGCCACATTCCACGGGACCTGTTGCCATCCTCCAGTGTCACCATGGCATGTGCACTGCACCAAGCGGCACGCCCATGTGTTGGTTTGTTGGACATCTCTGCTTGGCGTTTGGTGGCTGTCACTGTGATATTGTGGCATTTCTCAGGTGAAGTGCCTCTCTATCAGGTCACGTCATGCACGTTGGCCTGCCTGTGCCAGCGCTGCATCTGTCTGGTGGTATCTGTCATGTCTGTGTGCCATGCCATTCCCATCCTGGTCCTCCTCATCCACGTCCTCCAGCTGGTCCAGTGGTGGCTACGGTGTTGCACTGCAATGATATGCAGTATGCAGCAGATGAGGAATATCTTGCAGGTCATCTCTGGACTGTACTGTAGGTCCCCCGATGATCTATCAATGCACCTGAATCGTGCCTTCAGGACACCAAAGGTGCGCTTGATTATGCACCTGGTCTGGCTGTGTGCCTCGTTGTATCTTGTCTGTGCTGCTGTGCATGTGTGGTGCAGTGGTGTCATCACCCATGGCAGCTGTGGATACCCACTATCCCCTGTTGGATGAATGGAACAGCATCAGTCTATGTGGTCTGTGTTACCTGTGTGTGCATGGTGTGCAGGTGTTCAGGTATACAGTGCTGTGTTCCCTTACCTACTAGCCATCCTCCTGTGAGCTGGCCCCTCTGGTAGCCCTCATGTAGGCCACTGTTACGCGGATGGAGGCGTCATGCATGGAACCAGGATACTGGGCAACCACATCCAGTATCGGCACTGACTGTCGACACTACCTGCATATTCATGGAGTGGTGACCCTTTCGGTTGACATACACATCCCATTTGACTGATGGTGCCCATATGGTGACATGGGTGCAGTCTGTGCCCACTACATGTGGGAACTGGGCAATGGTGTAGAAGCCCTGCATCACTGGCTGTATAGCCTAAGGGGGCTGGCAGTATAGCTTAGAGGTTAGATGAACGAGGTGTGAACCAGCTTGATACATCCAGCAGACCAGACCTGAGTTTGATTCTCACAACCTCCACTTGCATACTGTGTGACTCTGAGCAAGTCACTTAACGCCCAGTGCTCCCAGGTCACCCTGAAAACAGGCACTTGTGCCTAGTGGGCCTTATCTGGTTACCAAAGACTAAAATAAAAAAAAAAATAAGATAAAAAATAAATCACTGCCTGCTGCTGTCATGCTTTACGGGGTAAGATGATGTACTGATCCATGGGCCACCATAGCATTCAGTAACTGGTGTAGGCACCTGGACGTGGCCAGCTGTGATATTCCCACAGTGTCACCTGTTGGTGTCTGGAATGTCCCTGTTGCCAGGAAGCATAGTGCTGCTGTTACCACATAGAAACATAGAAACATAGAAGTTGATGGCAGATAAGGACCGCAAGGCCCATCCAGTCTGCCCATTTCTTTTTCTACCTTATAAATGTGCCATCGGCCTTTGCTCTGTCAGTGGTCTATCTATTCATACTCATCTGTATTGCTCCCTTATGCCTATCCCATGCCTGTTTGAAGCCCTGCACTGTATTCATAGCCACCACTTCCTGAGGTAGGCCGTTCCATGCATCCACCACCCTTTCTGTGAAAAAGTATTTCCTCACATTCCCCCTTAATCGGCCTCCCTCTAATCTCATGCTGTGTCCTCTTGTCCTGCTATTTTTCTTATATTTAAACATGTTAGACTCTTTCACCTTGTTAATGCCCTTAAGGTGTTTGAATGTCTCGATCATATCACCTCTCTCCCTCCTTTGCTCAAGGGTATACATATTGAGCTCTGTTAATCTGTCCTCATATGTCTTCTGATGCAGTCCCTGCACCATTTTGGTTGCCCTTCTCTGGACTGCCTCAATTTGGTTCATGTCCTTGTGAAGGTGTGGCCTCCAGTACTGCACAGTACTCAGATGGGAGCCTAACCAGTGTCTTGTAAGAGGGATTATTACCTCTCTCTTACGACTTGTGATACCCTACTATACACCCTAACATCCCCTAGCCTTACCTACTGCTTTAGAGGTCTGCTTGGATGATTTCAGGTCATCAGTGATGATGATGCCCAAGTCTCTTTCTTCCTTTATGACTGCCAGCAACTCCTCCCAGCCTATAGGTGGCTTCAGGGTTTCTCTTCCCTATGTGCATGATCTTGCACTTCTTTGCATTAATCCAGTTGCCACTCTTCTGACCATTTTGCTAGTTTATCCAGATCTCTTCTCATTCTGCCCACCCCATCTGGATCATCTACTCTGTTGCAGATCTTGGTGTCATCTGCAATCAGACAAGCCTTACCCTCTAGTCCATCTGCAAGTCACTAATGAAGATATTGAAGAAGACTGGCCCCAGGACTGATCCCTGAGGTACCCCACAAGGATCAGCTGTCACCTGCAGGTGGCATTCCACAGGTCTACACGGAGGTCATCGCATATCCCCTCGATGATGGCCTGGGGCAGTCAGTAGCGTGCAATGCACTGTTCCTCCATCAGGTCCTGGTATGTCTTCCTTGCCCTGTACACCTGTGGCATCTGACAGGTCTATGCCATCCTGGTTGCTGCCTGTTCCTCTGGTTCCAGGCATTGTGTCACCTCCTGTGCCTATCCCAGCGGTCCAGTAGTAGCGCACCTAGCATTGCTGCTGGTCCTTCCATTGTCTCTCTCCTCTCTCTCTCACAGTGCTGTGCAGCTGTGTCTCCAGCCTGCCTGTCTGTGCTCCTTTATATACTGTGTAAGTTGCACCTGCTCCCACCTGGTGTATGTTATGCCAGCAGGTCTTGGTGTAAGTTGTGGCACAGCGGCTTCTAGAATCTCACCTTGGCGTATCTCATATATTTTCTTGGCATATGTTCAGTTACGCATTACGCATTCTGCGGGTATATGTTGCAACCGCGCGTAAGTCGCATTTGGCATAATTAGTTGCATTATGGTGCATGTTGCTTTCTAGAATAGCATATGTCGCAACTGCTTGACGTATTTGTAACTTGCGACATTTCTCTTGGCGCATCTGCGTTGCGCTGTGGCGTACTCTTTCTAGAATCGGGGTCAATATCTATAAATATGCCCAAGATCATTTGCCCTATACCAGGGGAATATCTTCAGCCCTTTAATACGATTAAGATCTATTAACTTGTAGTGTTCTTTAAATTCCTTTGTGACATAAGTCTGATATTTTAGACTGATAGTAATTCCTGCAGCTCTATAATGATACAAATGTGTTAACCCTACTTCCTGCAGCAGCACAGGTATAAACGATAACCATTTAGATTTCAGATGACTAAGGGAACTCCAAGAATATTTTTCGCTTAAGCACAAGGCCGTATATCTACCCTTTCTGTGTTGGAGGAGCTTAATCCAGTAATTGACCCTCCTGGCATCAAAAAATGCCTTCAGACAGGGGATCCCTGTTTCAGCTCTTAAAACAGCACTAGGAACAAAATTACATACCCCAAACTTTCACGAAGCAATTTATTTAAGGGATCTCTAACTTATTCATCTTATGATGATGCCAGATCTCAGCATTAAATAGGGCTTGAGCATAGTCAGGGCCCCTGGTGTTCAGCGGCAGAAATTTTCTGATTTCTGCGGCAGGGCTCCTTGACCCTGAGCAGCATTTTCTGATTTCTGCGGCGCAGTTTATTCATTTCTCTGGCAGAATGCAGTCCTGTCATTGGCTAAATATGATGTGATGTCATTGATGACATCATATGCTGAGCATAGAGGAGGGGCGTCAGGATAAACGAGGTGGGAAAGAAAGCCTGACACTATGGAAAACAGTATATTTATATGAAAATTCACCAAAAACAACGAATTCTGCGGCACTATATATATTCTGCAGCATGATGCAAATTCTGCGGCAAATTCCGCAACCGCAGAACCGCAGAATTCCAGGGGCCTTGAGCATATAATTTAGCCTGCACTACTGTCAAAAGGGGTTTAATCATGTTTCCACCATACTTTTTGTTAAACAGAAATAACAAATTGACTGTCCTCTTCAGTTTGATAAGTATTGTATCAAGCTGTTTGTTCCATTTTCCATCCTTTGTCAGAAGTAAACCTAAATAGGTGTGCCTACAGTATCCAGCTTTTCTGTCCCTAACTCCCAGGATTTCTTACTTTTACCCTTAGCTTCAAAAGGAAGGACTTGACTCTTCTGTACATTTATAGTCAGATTAAGCTTGCTGGCATATTCTGCCAGCATGTTTAACATGGCTTGCAGTCCTCCTTGGGTTAAAGAGAACAGAACCAAGTCATTTGTGTAAGCCAGTATGCCACACTGTTTGCTGATAATCTTGGGAGAGTCAGTATTACTGGAATTTAAGTCACACAATAGCTTATTAATGTAAATACAGAAGAGCAGAAGGGCAATTCACGAGCCTTGTCTGACACCCATATTAGTATAAAAAGTTGAAGAAAATTGCCTCCCCCAGTGCCCATTTTTACTTGAGCCCAAGTTGAAATGTAAAGTTCCCTAATAATTATTATCAATTCCAATGAATAACCCTTTTCTTTCATTATAACCCACAATAAGTTGCTTGAGACTGAATCAAATGCTGTACTAAAATCTATGAAGGCAGCAAAAAGTTTTTGTTTCCCTAGTACGACATATTTCTCATATAAATGTCTCACTATAAAGCAGTTATCAGTTGTACTATATGTAGCCCTAAATCTGGCCTGTGCCTCAGAAAGATCCCCCAATTGTATTAATTGCTCCCTAAGTCTGTTTAGAATAAATCTGGAGTATATTTCCTCAAGACTGTCCAATAATGAAATAGGCCTATACATTTTAGGATCCACCTTATCACCTTTTTTGTATATTGATATTATTACTGCACCTTTCCAAGTAGCAGGATATACCAAATTTAGGGAACAGTAATTAAAATATTTAGTCAACACTGCAAACCATAGAGCAGGGGCACTCAAATATACCTCAGATGGTAACATATCCGGTCCCGGGCCTTCCTTTTTTCAGGGATATAATTACATAATATACTTCTGCAGGTAAGAAAGGATGAAAAAGTTGTATATTAAAATCTAGCACTACTCCTATATTTGGAACATATGGAGAAACAAATTTTGTAGAGTAATAACTTTGTAGTCAAATAGAGGTTTCTATTTCATTGTTTGAGGGACATTTGCAGCACTGTCTGAATCTTCACTTAAAGAAAAGTCAGAAGAGAAATCGTTTGTGCCAGTACGATCTTTCACTTTTCTTCTGCCCACAAGAAATGCCACTGAGGGGTTAATACCAAAAGTCAGTCATACCTTGTAGGGAAAGGGCAACCAGGGTGTCTTTATTGATTGAAAAGTATTTATTGCAGGTAGGCAAACAAAGATACATTACACATTTTTTAGTTGCAATTTGAATATGTGTATTGATAGGGCTGGGCAAAATGAGCAAATTGTGATTTTGTGGAATGTTCATGAAATTCTGCAAATTTTGTGAAATTTCATGAAATTTCACAGAATTTTCTGAAATTCTTCAATAGGTCATAACTCAGACAGTCTTATAGCTAGAGATCTACAAGTGGGCATGCTTACTGTTTGGAAGGGACCAAGTGGATGCAAGTTTCATGGCATGTGGCTGATGGTGGGAAAGTTATAGGGCCTTAAAATTTTGCAATTTATTCATGTAAAAATGACTGAAAATATTTCTATGCTTACGGCATAGCCACCTTTGGAGCTAGATAATTGAAAACATACAGTAGATGCATACTTTCTTAAAACAGTTTTGGAAACTGTTAAATAGAGGAGTAGTTGGTTATATAACTTGTAAGTTCCAAGAGGTCATAATTTCACAGTTTAATTATTTGTTAAATTGTGTGAACATTTTCCAAATATTTAGATGTTTATATCTCCAATGCTATTGCAGGTATGCACTCAAGATTTGGCATGCATACCAAAATAAATATGTTTTATAATCTAATTAAGATTGATAGTTGTGGTTTAGTGTGTTATAATTTACTGTGGATACTTTAGAAATTATCTATTGGAAAAATTTGCTCAAAAATTCATGGATGCAGTATAGGTAATGCCAGTAGAATTCCAACTGTAACTTTCACAAAGCACTTATCACCACTGACTCACCTTACCCTGCACTAGCATCACAGCCCTGCAATGCCTCTCCAACACTCCTGTGACAGTGATGCCCAACATCATGAGTCATCATGCCTAAAGCTGTCCAGAAACTTCTGACACAATGACCTAAGTCACAACTAGTTGTAAGCCTTGACATCACTTGAGTCCACTGTTTTCAAATAGTAAAAATAGTGAAAATTAACATTGCTATCTAGAGGGTTGTTAAAGAGTCAGCAGATGGCATTGTACAGAAACACTGCTGCATGTGTATGTGCCTTATTTATTTTGTAGCTCGTAGCTTTGTCGCTTGCACATGAATGTGTTATCACAAGTCATGAGGTCAGTGAACTCTAGTGGTTAGCTGGTATATTGCAAAAAGACAGGCTCATGCACAGTGATGTTCATGACTATTCTTCATGGTTCATCACTCAAGACAATGACCTTACACTTGGCACCACTATACTTTTACTAAGGAACCTCCTATGAATTTTACCTTTTTGCCTCTTTACCCATCCCATTACCTTCCTCTGCAATGGAAACTCAAGTGCATAACTGAGCAAAATGTATGGACGTGGCTTCAACAAAAGTATTACAGCATTCCACAGTTTCACAAAACATCATGAAATTCAACTTTGATTACTGATGTTACTTTGGAATCTTTGGCTGCTTATAACTTGGCAAGCCTTTGAGCAAGATATTATAGAGTTGACAAATACAGGCTCTTTTTTCTCATATTGGTTTTGGCCATACTGGCCAGCAGTTCATCTCTCAGACATATACCACATTCACAGGGCTATACCCTGATCAGGTTGAACCCAGCCATCATTTAGTTGGCTACTAGGTTTTTCTCCCACATTTTTCCCTCCCACCTTCTCTTGTGGGGGCAATGCTTCTGCCAGCCTCGCACAGCCACAGCTGTCCCTGTGGCAAGAGTAAGCTTTTTGGTCCAGATGCAGGGGACACTGTTGGTGAAACCAACCATCAACCCTCCCCAACCAAGATGCACTGCCAAGCATCAGCTTTCTTGGTCATGGGTGGCCTGCTTTTGAACAAGACTTTCCGAGCTCACTTCCGATCCTGGGTGATCAGCATGGCAGGGTGATGCTCTGCTGCTGGGTCATGGTGGTAGCCTCAAAGCATAATATTTAGGATTAATAACCCTAACAAAATTGGTGATATTCAGTTCTCTAGTTTTAAAGTTATGGTGGCTTACAATTCTGCAGTTTGCATAATTATAAAATTAAATTTTAAAATTGACAAATGTTTGGAGGTGTAGAACACAATCACCTTTAAAGACAGACATTTGCAACTTAGTCACTATACCATATTTGGTGCAATTTGGAGAAATAGTTTTAAAATATGATGGAAATAGCTGAAATAATTTTGACAAAAGTTTGCTAAATTTTCACAGACATTTTACAAAATGTCATGGAAGCAAAATTGGACTTTTGCCAGAATTTCACTGGCAGAAAGTACATTTTGCCCAGTCCTAGGTATATAAATGGTGAGGATACAAACTGAGCAGGTGCAAGAAAGAACTACACTCTTATGAACAACAGAACTAAGCCCCAATTTTGGCAGCTTCTGCTTTAAAGCTTAACAATCTCCTCCTACAAGCTTGTGCAATTAGGAGACATAAGGAAAACTGTACAATCAGAAAAAAAACATGACCAAATTCTCAGTTGTAATTTCATGGGCCACACAACATAGAAACATAGAAACATAGAATTTGATGGCAGATAAGGACCACTTGGCCCACCCAGTCTGCCCATTTCCCTACCTAATGGATAAATTGCAGATCCTAGTTAACTAGCAGCCTACTTCTTTCTACCCCACCCCTAGAACTGCCTTATGGCTGTCCATGCATGCTTGAATTCAATCACTGTTTTGACTCCACAACCTCCTCCGGAAGGCCATTCCATGCATCCACACCCTCTCTGTGAAAAAATACTTCCTTACATTACCTCTGAGCCACCCTCCTCTATCTTCAAATTGTGCCCTTGTTCTTGCACACCTCTTTTTTTGAAAGATGCTACCCTCTTGGACTTTGTTGATTCCTTGAGGTACTTGAACATTTCTATCATGTCTCCCTCTCCTCCTTTCCTCAGGCTATACATATTAAGCTCCTTTAGTCTCTCTTCATATGTCTTCTGTTGCACACCCTGCACCATTTTAGTTGTCCTCCTCTGGACAGCTTCCATCTTGTCTATGTCTTTGCAGAGACTGGGTCTCCAGAACTGCACACAGTACTCCAGATGGAGTCGCACCATCTGTCTGCACAGAGGGATAACAACTTCCTGTTTTCTACTGATGATGCCTCTCCCTATGCATCCCAGTATCCCCCCAGCCCTCCTTACTGCCCTCTCACATTGCCTGCCCACCTTTAAGTCATCTGATATGACTACCCCAGGTCCCTTTCCATTTTTGTTGTTAGTATCTCACCCACATTGTGTACTCTTCCCCTGGGTTTTTGTTTCCCAGGTGCATTACCTTGCACTTCTTAGCATTAAATCTAAGCTGCCATACATTTGACCATTCCTCTAACCTTGCCAAGTCCCTTCTCATCCTTTCCATCCCACCTTCTGCATCAACTCTGTTGCAGATCTTTGTGTCATCTGCAAAGAGACATACTTTTCCATCCAGTCCCTCTGCAATGTCGCTTACAAAGACATTGAAGAAGACTGGTCCTAATACTGAACCCTGAGGCACCCCCCTAGTAACCCCCCTTTCTTCAGAGTGGACTCCATTTACTATTACCCTCTGTGTCCTATTCTCCAGTCAATTCATTACCCAGGCTATCATCTTGGGACACACTCCCAGACTGGCTAACTTGTATAGTAATCTTTTGTGTGGGACTGAGTCAAATGCCTTGCCTGCTGTTTTGAAGCTTTTCTCTAGTGCTGCTGACATTATTCTGCCTATTTTGTGTGTGATTTTGCATTCCCACCCTTAATTCCTTGTTCGTTTGTCTGTTTATTTTTATCCTGTTACTGAGCCCTGCTGACGTCTCCTGGTGTAAGCAGGAAGAGGAGGTGTAGTTTCTCTTGGTCTTTACAGAGAACTACAGCTCAGTGAGTTAGTTACCTTTTTTAGTGTGGGTTTCATTTTAAAATCTCATTTCACCAGCTCCACGCATGAGTAGAGGTCATGCAGTGTAAAACTCACGGAATTTAACTATTTGTGTAAAGGGGCATCGTGACCTTCGTGACCACTTCCGGGTCATGTCCCTTTCTTAACTGACTGTTACAGTGAGCAGGGTGAGCGTGTGTGCAGGGCGTGCATGACTCCATGCGCAAAGGCGTGCACTAAGACACGCGTGTTTTGCGCGTGTTAAGCATGTTAGGCGGAGTTAGAAGGACTTGGTATTTCCATCCCACACTATATCAATTGTGAGGTACTGTGTTGTGTGTGTCTGTTTGTGGTACATTATTCTGATTAAATGGCTTCAAAAACTAATACGTCAAGTTGCATTAATGTGTTCATTACTACTACCACTGGGGAAACTGGTATTCAGTGCACATCTTGTCACATGTTTAGTTTGACAGCTTGTGCTACTGATAATTTACCTTTTCAATGTTCTAAATGCACAGAGTATATAATTTTGCAATGTGAAAATTTACTGTATTATAAACAGATTATGGTTTTGGGCTCTGTTGGAGATCCTGTGGTTCACAGTCCTATACTGATGTCATGTAGGGGTGATGGTTCTGTTGATCTGGGACCATCATCTATTCCACCTGATGTCTCATCTGAAGTTAATAATAAGGATGGGTACCATCATACTAGTTCTACAGAAGTATTAAAGAAAAAGAGAGTAAGAGAAGAGGAGTATGGTTCTATTTTTAGTTCGGAAGATACTAATTGGTATAACATTCAGGGGTCAAAAAATATAAATAAAAGAAGGCGTAAGGCCGATCTTTTCATTATTCCCACTTATAACAGTTTTGATCCACTGTCTGTTACCCCTTCTAATTCAAATAATATTCTTACTGATTCTATAGACGTAGATACTAGTCATACTGAGTTAACTGTAGGTGGGTACATTTCGCCACATAATTCAAATTCAACGGTCTTCTCCTCATCTAATTTACCTTTGATAGATCTTGCCACCAGCCATTCTGATATAATTGTGCATCCTATGACTGGTCCTGATGAAACTGTGGCTTGTAAGAGGAAATTATTTGGGTGATTCTTTAATTAAACGGTTAGATTGAGCCCTATGTGAACCAGATAAATATAACAGAACTTGCTCCAGTTTTGGTGGTGCCAGGATTACTGACATCACATTAATGATTGATAACATTATCGGTTTTCACGAATCAAACCCATTGTGTATTATCCACGCTGGAGCAAATAATATCCTCAGGGATTCTGTTCATAATATTAAACAAGCTTTTGTCTCCTTGACTAATAAATTGGTTGAATTGGGATGTGAGATTATTTTCTCTGAGATATTACCTATCCCACAATTTTCTGGTTCTCTTAACCATAAAATCAAAATTGTCAACAACTGGCTCAGGTTATGGTGTCTTCGACAAAATATACAGTGTCTAACACACTGGGAGAATTCATTGAAAGAAATGAATTGTATTGTCCTGATGGCCTGCATTTAAGCAAAAAGGGAATGCTTTGTTGAGTTATCAATTTCTACGTTCTGTTAATTCCACTTTAAATTTAAACTGATACATGGGGGAGGGAGTACCAAAGCTCAAATCTCTTCATCTTTTCCTTCAAAAGTGTCCAGTAATTCATTGCAATTCCTTAGCTTTAATGCTAGGAGCTTGGCAAAAAAATTTGATGAATTATTGACTGTTACTATCAATAAGAATTTTGATATAGTTACTGTGGTGGAAACATGGGGCAATCCTGACTCTCCCCGGTCTATGCAAATTCCAGGCTACAAATCCTTTTATCTAAATCGTAAGGAAAAAAAGGGAGGTGGCATTGCCACATTTATTATTAACTCACTTAATTCTATTAACATTTCTGACATTATTAAAACTCATAATGTGTCTACTGAGACTCTTTGGCTTAAATGTTTTCTATCTGATTCTGACTTTATTATTATTGGGACATGTTATTTACCCCACTTCATCCTGCTTAGTCATGGATGCTATTTTGTCTGAATTTGAATTAGCTATTCAATTGGGAGATGTCATCATTACTGGTGATTTTAACCTTCCTGACATTAATTGGCAGTTATTAACTTCAACCAGTAGTGTTAGTAAAAAATTTTATTTAGTTGTCTAGATCTGGATGTATATCAATGGGTAACCTCTGCTACTAGGGGTAATAATATTCTTGACCTTGTACTTACTAGCTCCTCTTTAGACATTAAGAATGTTTGTGTCACTACTCCTATTGGTAATAGTGATCATAATTCCATCTTATTTGATCTTCACAGACATGTGGTCTTTAACCAAAATTCTTCAATCATTTATTTGTATGATACAGCTGACACATTTAGTATATCATTACTTAAACAAGATAAACTGTTTGCCCTTGTTTAAGGTTTAACTCCTTTACAGTGTTGGAGTGTTATTAAAACCACTATTTTGACTATTAGGGATACCTATTCCATCTAAATATAAAAACTCTAATGGAAACAGTCTCTAGATGGCTAAACAAAAACATATAACGTTTAATTAACTTAAAAACAAAAACATAGTAACTATTTAAAAACAGGACAGTGTCAAATAGGGATTCCTATTTGAAAATCAGTAGGCAATGTAAGTCTTCTATCAGAAGGCCAAGGCTAAGTGGGAAGTTCATCTGGCATCTTCTGCTGATAAATCAATTCAAACAATTTTTTCTTATATTAATTCCCTTGAAAAAAATCCATGTATGGTAGGCCTTTAACATCTAATAATATAATTGTTCATGAACCCAAAGCCATGGCTGAAGTTTTCAATAAAGAATTTTGTAAAGCTTTTTCCCTATCTAATGAGCATAATATTATTAGTTATAGTTTATTACCATCTGAATCTCCTATTCTTTTTTCAGAAGAGTCTATTTTTAGTAAATTATCATTATTAAAAGGTAAATTCTGTCCAGGTCCTGACTTAATTGCGGGACATTTACTTTATTTATTGTCCTCTTATATTGCCTTTCCTTTAAAAATATTATTTGATCTTTTTCTACTACACAATTTTATTCCCTGTGAGTGGAAAGAGGCTTTTGTTGTTCCCATTCACAAGAAGGGTTCCAAACATTTAAGTGATAATTATCGGCCCATTAGTTTGACGTCATCCATTTGTAAACTCCTTGAAAGCTTACTTAAGGATATGTTGTCTCCTTTAATTGACAACTCAGACCCTGAACAACATGGCTTTAGGAAGGGAAGAAGTTGCCTTACTAATTTGCTCTGTTTCTATGAGATCTTTAGCTCCTATTTGGATAACAGGGTATCCTGTGATATTGTTTTTATTGACTTTAGTAAGGCTTTCAACTCTATACCTCGTGGGGCCCGTATTCATAAACTTTCCATTCTTGGCATAAATAGTTATGTTATTAGATGGATTCATAATTGGCTTTTGGACAGGACTCAGAGTGATGATAAATGGATCTTTTGGACTGGTAGGGTGCTTAGTGGTGTGCCTCAGGGATCCGTTATTGGTCCTTGTCTTTTCAGGCCTTCATTGCCGATTTAACCAATACCTGCCTTTCTAACACTATTAAATATGCAGATGATGTCAAGATCGGAGGTCCTAGTTCTAACCTTGAGCAAATTTCCTGTATACAGCATGATCTTGATGTTATATCTGCTTGGGTAACACAATGGGGAATGAAGTTAAATACTGATAAATGCAAGGTTATGTATCTGGGTTCCAATAATCAAAAATTTCAGTATATTTTGGATGATTTTCCATTAAGTTCTACTATGGACGAAAGGGATTTAGGTATCACCATATCTAATGATTTAACCTATTCTACGCATTTGCACTCTGTTAGTAGAGGAATAAAATCATGTGGTCTATTTTGTGCAATATTAGATCCAGAAACAAGGATGTGTTGTTGCCTTTATTTAGATCTTACGTTTGACGCATCTTGGTATGCTTCACAATTATGGTGCCCTTTAAAAATCAGATAACAATTCACTTGAAAGGGTCCAACAAAATATACAAAAAAATTTCTGGATTGGAAAGGTTATCATATGAATCTAGGTTGAATACATTAAAATTAATGCCATTAATTACTAGGCGCATCTGTGCGGATCTTCTTCTTTTATATGACATCATTAAGGATCCTTATATAATGTCTGAATTAGGTCTTTCTTTTAAGAAATCTGTTCATAACACGAGAGGTCATTTTCTTCAATTAACTGGTAAATGTTTTAAGCATATTGGTAGAAAGTACTCTTTTACTGTTAGGATCATTGGGCCATGGAATCGGCTCCCTTCGGAGGTAGTTACTAGTAATAATAAAGTGACTTTCAAACATCGTTTGGATAATTTAATCATGTCCGGGTATGATTTATCCTATTATTCTTTGGCATAGTATAGGAGCATTATGGGCCTCGGCCTACTCGCTCCTTCACCCCTACCTTAGTAGTACCTTAGTAGTAGTATAAAGTCTAGGTAGGCCATGTCCACAGCCCCTTCCTGATCTACTACTTTGGTCACACAGTCAAAGAAATCTATTAGATTCGTCTGGCATGACCTTCCTGCTTCCTGCTGTGAATCCATGCTGCCTTGGGTCCTGTGCCCCTCTGGCCTCTAGGTACTCGACAATTCTTTCCTTCAGAAGTGATTCCATCATTTTCCCTATCACTGAGGTTAAACTAACTGGTCTTTAGTTTCCTGCTTCTGCCCTGCTCCCACTTTTGTGAAGGGGAATCACATTGGCCTCCTCCAGTCCTCAGGTACCACCCCATCCTCCCATGATTTGTTAAAGAGGGTAGTCAGTGGTGTCACTAGTTCTTCCCTTAGTTCTTTTAGAATTCTGGGATGAATCCCATCAGGCCCCATTGCTTTGTCCACCTTCAGTTTTAAGAGTTCTTTCAGAACCCTTTCTTCTGTAAATGGGCTGGTATCAACTTCTGTATCCAGAGTGTTTCTATTGTTTGTTTTAGGTACCTCCCCCTCTTCATTTGTAAATACTGAGCAAAAATATTCATTTAGTATCTCTGCCTTTTCACAGTCACCCTCTGCCCACCCCCTCCCCTTTATTAAGCCTCACTATCCCTCCCTTAGTCTTCCTTCGCTCCCTGATGTACCTAAAAAAGGTTTTATCCCCCTTCTTAACTTAGTTGGCAAACTTTTCCTCAGTTCGGGCCTTTGCTGTTCTGACTGCCTTCCCAGCTTCCTTTTGCTTTAACTGATACAATTCTCTGTCCTGCTGCTTCTGTGATTCCTTGTACTTTCTGAATGCTTTCTTTTTCTCTTGAACCTTTACTGCCACCTCCTTTGAGAACCATAGTGATTTCTTACATCGTTTTGTTTTGTTTATTTGCTTCACACAAAGGCTTGTTACCTCTGTGATGGCAGTTTTTATTATTCCCCATTGTTCTTCCACCCCTCCTTCCTGCCCATTTGCTAGTGCATTCCTTAGGCACTCACCCATTTTGGCAAAGTCAGCCCTCCTGAAGTCCAGTACTTTTGCCTTTGTATGGCTTGACTCTATTGCTGTGTTTATTGTGAACCATATTGTTTGATGGTCGCTAGTTCCCAGATGGCTACCCACTTCTACATCTGTGATCCTCTCTACATCTCCATTTGAGAGGACCAGGTCTAAGATTGCTCCCCTCTCAAGTGGGTTCCAATACTAGTTGTCTAAGGCATGCCCCCTGTAGGGCATCTAGAATAACCCCACTCTTAGAACTGGCTGCTGCAACTGCACTCCAGTTAACATCTGGCATATTCAGATCACCCATCAGCAATACCTCCCTTTTATCTGCCATTCTAAGTATACTTTCTATCATTTCCTTGTCCATTTCCTCCCCCTGAGAGGGGGGGTCTGTATACAACCCCTGTGCGGATTGTGGTGCCATTGCCTGCCTCCAAATTGACCCACAGTGCTTCTTCTCCCTCCCTGTTTACCCTTTTGTTCTGTTGCTTTGATTCCTTCTCTTATGCAGAGACCTACTCCTCCTCCTCCTCTTTTACCCTCCCTGTCCCTCCTGTAGATAGTGTATCCTGGTATGTTTACATCCCAGTCATGGTTCTGTGTGTACCACGTTTCTGTGACTGCTATGATATCCAGATGTTCCTCCTCCATCAAGGCCACTAATTCAGGAAGGTTGTTGCCCAGAGTACGGGCATTGGTACTCATTGCTCTCCATTTTTTGATGGCTTTACCTTCTGTAGCAGCATCCCCCACTGACCTTTCTACCTTGGTATTTTCCTCATTTAGTACCCTGTTTTGTAGGGGGAGGCTGGGATTTTCCTGCTGCTTATCAGTGCCTCCCCCCTTGACTAGTTTAAAAGCTTGCCAATGAAGCATTTAAACTGATTGCCCAAAAGACTTGCTCCCTTCCTGGACAGATGCAGACCATTCTGCCAGTATAGTCTGGTGTCCCTCCAGGTGGAACCCCAGTCCCCAATGAAGCCAAACCCCTGTGCTCCACACCATTTTTTCAACCATTCATTAAACTGCATGGTGCAAAGTACCCTCACCTCACCCATGCCACTGACAGGCAGCACCTCTGAGAAGGATACTGTGTGTGCTACTTATCTTAAGCCCCTCCCCAAATCTACAAAGTCCTTCTGCACTGCTCTAATCTCATGATGAGCTAAGTCATTTGTCCCTAGGTGGACAAGGATGTCCAGCTCGGACTCCTGTGCAACTGTTCTCATGATCCTAAGGATGCACTTCCTGTCCCTCCAAGCCATGGCACCAGGCAGGCACCTTACTTCAGTTTTCCCTGCTCCCCCCAGTTCTATCCCCCTAATAATTGAATCCCCCACCAGGAGCTGCTTCCTTTCCCTGCGGTGCCCTCTGCCTCCTTCCTGAGGGCCTCCCTTGTGACAGTTGTCTGCACCCTCCTTAGTGTCCTCTGTGGGTGCATCCATAGGGGAACTATGCTCCCCCAGAATGGTGTATGGATTGTGGAGTGGAACAACTGACTGGGTGTGCCTCTGTTCCACCACCCTTACCCTCCCTGAGCCCACTGTGGTCCAACTGCTGTGCTTTCTTCACAACCTTTGAGGTAGTGGTGGTGGCTATGGTGCTCCCTGGATGGGGGAGGTTCCCTTGCTACTGTCCAGTGCGACCTGAAGACACGCAACTTCCTCCCTCAGGGCAGATAGTTGTCTGCAAACAGGGCAGCATCTCTGCCTCCAGAAAGACTCCCGGAAGACTGCTGCCCCACAGCCATTACATTGTACTACTCCCCACATAACTGTCTACCTTGTTTAGTTTTTTTTTTTGTGTGTGTGTGTGTGTGTGTGTGTATGTGTGTGATTGGTGTGTTATATAGAAATATGTATTTATATAATGTGTATGCTTATATTGTCAGTGCAGTGCGCTAGAGAGGATGTGACAGTGATATGCACCTTGCTCTCTTGAGGAAATGATGTCAGAACCCCAGGTATAAATGAACTATTTCCAGGGGTGGGTGGGGTGAGGGTGGGAAGGGTTTGGAGCCTAAACTGTGCCCTCATGAAACAATCAGCTAAAGCTCTGACCTACAGCTGCGATGAGTGCCTTCCTGTCAGCAAGATGCCATACACGACAATTTGACAGAGAAAATACCCTGCTAATCAAACAGAGAAAAATCCAAACATCCAAGTCAGACACAGGTAAACCTCCTCAGCCCCAAAACAGCCTGGTGACTTGTGCTCTGAAAACAGACAGCCCCAAAACACGTCAGCTGTGCAGAAGGACAGAAACACAGAAAACAGTAAAATCTTAACAACTGTAACAAAGTAAAGCAAGCTCCACCTCCCTCTGTTGATTGAAAGACTGCCTTTTCTGATAATTCTAAGTTCCTTATTTCACCCTTCAGTTAGAAGTATCCTCCACCTGAAGAATATTAACTTTCCTAAGGAATCTGCTTCAAACCAAAGACAATTGTAAATTGTAAGGTTCACCTCCCTCTTTTGTGAGCACAACTCACTTTCTTGCAAATCTTAAGTCCAGTGTTGCAGCTTCCAGCCAGAGATAGCTTCACCTGAAGACTATTAGGTTATCTGATGAGCCTTCTAAAATTAGTACTTTTATCAAGGTCTGTAAGATTCTTCCAGAGCTATTGGCTGTTAAGTAGCTGTGATGTAAGCATTTCCTGACATAGTCTGGCCTGGTCTTTTAAGGCTCACAGAGATAAACAAAAGAAAAACCAGTTTCCACCCCCTAGGCACTGTCTGGGTCCAATACACAGCCTGTAACCTGCTCTCAATTCAGGGCTTATGACAAATTCTTAGCCCAGTGAATACTCACAGTATTATAAATATTGCAATGCTAACAGTCAGTCACTAACTCCAATCAAGTTAGCTGGGCAGAAACACAGAAAACAGTAAAATCTTAACAATTGTAACAAAGTAAAGCAAGCTCCACCTCCCTCTGTTGATTGAAAGACTGCCTTTTCTGATAATTCTAAGTTCCTTATTTCACCCTTCAGTTAGAGGTATCCTCCACCTGAAGAATATTAACTTTCCTAAGGAATCTGCTTCAAACCAAAGACAACTGTAAATTGTAAGGTTCACCTCCCTCTGTTGTGAGCACAACTCGCTTTCTTGCAAATCTTAAGTCCAGTGTTGCAGCTTCCAGCCAGAGGTAGCTTCACCTGAAGACTATTAGGATACAAAGAGGTCATCTGTTGTGCTGCCTCATTAAATTACTATACTGAGAACATTAGATTTGTGCCGGGGGTGAATGACCCCCAGCACAAATCTTGGAATGCAAGTGAAGAATTTCTCATGTTACTGTACACTGACTGGATTTTCACACGGTAACAGTACATAATACCACCTTATGCATGTATCCACACAGAGCAGTGGCAAGCATATACAAGCATGAGGTGATGTGGTCACAGCACATGTTCACCTACCCTGACCTCTACCTTAGGGCTGCTTGTGATCCACCAAGGAAGTCAAGTCCTGTGTTGCTCACCATCATCTTTGATATTCTGGTGGGCCCCCAATCTGAACTGTAACTCCCAAATTTTCTTGACTGTCCATTGGATTCCACCTCCCTAGCCCTGGTTATGCACATGGAGTCATTCAGTGCTTACAGTCCCTCACTGATCTCAGTCCTCCAAGATCCTTGCACAACAGTATAGCAGTCTGACACCCCCTACCACTGGAAACAGTTGTTGTATGGCAGGGGACATTGCAAAACTGCTATGCCCATTGTCCCAGCAGTAATTGACAATGTGAATGGTACTGCATGCTGTTTATATGCCAACCCTGGCCTTTCGGCACATTGATGTGCACTGGCCTGGAAGAGCTCTCCAACCCTCTTTAAGGATAGCTCAGAGGGGGTTGCAGACAAGGGACTGGTGATTTATCACCACTCCCTTGTGACTGGAATTGGTCTCCTTATTCTAGGCTCACCCTTTATTCTTGATACCCGAAGTATTTGTCATGGCCATTCTTGAAAACCAAAGTGAATAATATAGCAACCTATCTACTCTGCTCCTGTGCAATCTGTGTCCAAGGCGCTGGGCTCAGACAATCTGAAACAAGCTAATTGCATATGAATCCCTGGGAGTAGTCTTATCATTACTTGCCAATCCCATTTTAATCACTTTACGTTTTAAAAATGCTTGCTTTTTAAAACTGTATTGAGGGTATTCTGTATCCTCAGGTAACAGTGTATATATTGCCTTTGGGCAAACTGTTTGCATTTACTAAAATATCTCTGATCAATTTCCTGACATTTGGGCCATTCAGGCTGGGTTTCCCTAGAGCCCTTAAATTCCTATATATACTGTATATGTGTAATTTCCAAATTCTCAAGATACCACATTACGGACACATTCTTTTTTTTTATAAATGTTTGTGATAAAGCAGGGTGGGTCATACAGTGTCACAGTATTTTCAGGTAAAGACTGAAACCTTGATTTCTAATTTTGCAGCATGGTTATCTATTTAATCTTTTACATTTTCTTGCTTTTTTGCCACATTATTCAAATGCTTCTCACATGTATATGCTTTATGGCCCAATCCTTAAAAAGTCACCCAGGGCTGGGTGCACATGTAGATATCTGGGATAAGAACACAGACCACCTCCTTTGCCCATGATGTGCACTTGTGGGACATTGCAAGGCATTTTAAACAAGACGTGTGCCACCTATGCACCAGCTATCGAGATGAGTGTGTGTTTATGTGGGTGGCTAGGTTGGGAGCAGGCATGAGGGTAAGGACATGCATATGCATGATCCTTAACATGCTGTGCATGACTTCAAGGTGGAACTGGGACAGCAGACCTTACACAGCTCAGTTAGCTGCCACAACTCCAGCCAGTCTGGTATGTAAGTCCCTGCTGGACATCCGCAGTAATTTCCGGGCCATGATTAACATTGTATCAGCTTGCCTGCAGACCTCCAAGTGGTTGTGGAAGGCTTTGGGGCCATCACTGTGTTTAGTCATTTTTTTCTTGAAAGAATCTGCATTTAGGGATATAGCAGTATTGAAGGATTGATGTATCCCACAATATCCTGCTCCACACTTAGCAGGGATCTACTCTAGTGGTGGACCAGGCATTGAATTGGATGCCCACTGTCATACCCCACTCTGCCCCTGACATGCTTCCTTGCAAAGCTCTGTTGCTGTCAACAGATTTGGAGTGACTGGGAAGGGAAGGCTGTGGTCTGTGCCTTTAGCATGCCGATCTGTGAGTACAGAGCCTCCATGCCCAGATACATGCCTTTGGTGAACATTTAGGCTGGCTTTATGGATCCTGAGTTATGAAGTGATATAGTAGTTAGAGCACTGACTTCAGAAGCACGATATCACAGGTGTAAATCCTGCCAGGGCCAAATACTCACTCTGTGACCTTCAGCAAGTCTCTTAACCTGGCAGTGCAACAGTCCCCATAGCTGTGAAAATGGACAGAAACAGGACCACACTGCAAACAAGATGTTGCATCTAAGCTGGGCTATACTGAGTAAATACGATGTGAACTAAAAATGCAATCCCATTGATATCAAGCCTGGAATAAATTTTCGTGATTATATCCATCTGTGCTTGATACGTTTGGTTTATTTCTCTCAAGTCTGTTACAGTATTTCATAAAGTCTTTGCATTATTTTGCTCTTACAGTACTTTTAGAATATGACTGGTGCAGATGGTGGATTAATGTTTGTAACATTCATTTGGGGTGCCCCAAAAGAGCTCTAGCAGCATTAGTTTCTCTGCTCTGTTGCTCCGTTGGTGTTCAGTCTATGCTGGCTATGTGCAGCAAAATGATCAACTGACCCCTGAATAGATGCATCAGCAATAAAGGCCTTTCATTCTGCTATTTTTAAAAGAGACAGTTTTTGATTATTTTTCTTTTCCTCCATTTAGGAGTAACCTATCAGGGGCAGCTCTCTTGGTATGAAGCTACTGTAGTGACTATCTGGGATCTCTAGCACCAAAGCACACATGCATGCTTTACTATTTAAAGTAATACTGTTTAAAGTAATCTTCCAGTTTCTTTCACAGAGATTACAGGTACAATTGGCAAATGATCTTTTCAAATAAGTCTTTCTTAACTAGTTGGAGCTAATGTTATTATTTCTTTATTATTGATTTTAATTGTTGGTTGCTGACCCTGTATGTATTTGTTTGTGTAACCTTGCTATGTTTTTACTCCTCCTGTGAGGTGCCCAGAGCCTCAAGGGTCGGGCACTGAATAAATAAAGTCTTACTTACATACTTACTAGGGCATTCCCAGACAATTTCAATTCAGGGCATTCCATTCTTTATTACTACAGACCTTTACATAACATTGGGATAATTACCCTTTGACTTTATCTGTTCCTGTTGCTTTCTTTGTGCTAGAGTCATGAGCTTCTGCATGTGACATTGGCTATATTTCAGTGGTAACAGGTTGGGATAAAGAATGAGTCGAAGATGAATCTGTATTGAGTGAATGTGTTGAAATTCAGCGCTTTTTCCTTCAGTTTGGATCAATCAAACTTTTGGGACTCTTTGGAACACTCTGACCTTCAGACAAATAATAAAAAAGTAACATTCTATCCAGCCTGCTGGCACTGCAGTAGGATTACTGCTTGCAGCACCAATGACCCAGGTTCAGAAGTGAACTTGGGGTGTTGTAGGGTCCTATGGGGGAGGAAGTGGGAGCATCCAAGGGACTGCTCTCCTCCAGAGGGGTGGGAAGGAAGAGGCCAGTGGCAAGGCTGTCCAGGGCCATCTAAAGTGCAGAAAGTTGTGGCTGCCATCGACAGCATTGCTTGTCTGCACCTCCTGAGGAGAACGCAGGAAAAGTTCCCAGCAGGCAGGATGACACTGGTCACCCACAGGCCTCCCACCTGGCTATCCAGGCCCTGCCCAAGGAAACTGGATCCTGTTTGATGGCAGGGATTGGGCAAACTAGTTGACCTGGCCATGGGAGCAAGCTCTGGGGGCAGACAGGCCTGGTACGCCCAGGAGGATGCGAGGGTATCAGAGCTGGGGTGATTAGTGGAAGGCGGCAGATTGGATGGGAAGAAAAATGATGAAAACAATTTTTTTTTAAATAACACTCTAGCTCTTCTCAGGTAGCCAGGGCTAATCCAATGACCAACCCTTAGCATACCCAGTCATGTTCCACTCTCCTTCCCCCTCACTAGAAATATCCTCTTATAAAAATAATATGGCTCCTGGCACTGTGCCAATTGCTGACTGAGTTTTTTTTTTTTTATTTACTGGAAGAACGGAGAAAAGTGGAAGAGGCTGGGATTGACTGTGTATAAAATAGGTGGTGAAGGTATTCCATTTTTCTCTTATATCCATGTTATCCTGCTAGACCCCCTTACGAAGGACCAAAGTGCCTTTGGCCAAAGTGTCGAAGCTGATCTGAAGATACAGGGCCTGAATCATAGCTGAACCAAAAGTTGCCAATTTTCATATTCCCTCACCCCTAGCTGTGATGTCATAAGCAGATGATCATGGCTTCAAGAGTGGAATAAGCAACAAGATAAAGGCCATGGGGAAAAGACTGTTTTTAATGAAAATGTCTAAAGGAATAAAAAATAAAATAGAAATAACTGAAATTCAAAATTGGGTGAATTTTGTCAACTAAATTATTATGAAACCAAATGCTAATTGTTTGCTAGGAACTGGGAAATCTATGAAAAACTAGAAAAAAAGTGTGTTTCTCCTTGATGGAATGCCATTAGTGTCTTTTGATGCAGTGTTAAATATTTTATTAAGTTTTGCCCATCTCCACATTACAGTTTGCCTCCTGATTTGATGCAAGTTGCTGCATGAAAACTGTATTGACCTTGCACATCCATGTCAACTTCACTCCTCCAGCCTTTCTTTTATTAAAAACACATACAGAAACATAGATGCTGTTGGCAGATAAAGGCTTGTGGCCCATCAAGTTTGCCTAAAAACCTGCGTAGTATTGGGAATTGTCCTGAGTGGACATTTATTTATTCATTTATTTACTTATTTCTAGGATTACAACACCTTTGAACCAGGGGTTCTTTTAAAAAGGTTCCACATCAAGTACATACAGAGATTGGGAGTAAAATACAGAAACAGGTGTTATAGATGAACATAGAAGATAACATGAGTTAGCAATACATGAAAAGTACAATTATAGCAGCTATTTACAGTTCATAATTAGGAATACGCATGTACAGGGTATTTACAAATGGATAAAAGGCATAAATACATAAGAGCAGGCATAAATACATACGTGGTACAAGCAGAAGAGGGAAGAGGAGAGTAAGAAAAGAAATAAAGTCAGAAGTCAAGGATATGTGGGAGGTACAGCAAGAAGAGGAAGGGTGGGGTGGGTAGCAGGGCTATGGTGTGAGGCAGGGATGAAAGGGGAGGGGAGATAGGAAAAGAGGGACTAGGATGGGGTTGGAAAGGAGAGGGAGGTGTGTAGAAAAAGGAAAGGGCTGGAGAGGAGGGAAAGAAGGGTAAGAAGAGTGACAGCAGGGTTGATGCCGTCTAAGGTGATGTAGTCAATATAGAGTAGGGGTTGGGGGGGTGCGTGCTGAAGTCGGGGAAAAGGAGGGGGAGAGTGCTCAGGACAGAAGCTCAAGTCTAGGACAATAGGAGCCAAGCTTGGGGGTTACAAGAGGGCACAGAGGGGTCAATTTGTTACAGGGGGCAGTCACAACTATTGAGAGAATTCAAGTGCTGATGAAGGCTACTTTTAAAGGGACCAAGAGTAGGGTGCCTATTGAACTCAGGAGGAGATTATTGATCCAGAAAGAGGCTCTAAACCTAAAGGATCGACTTCCGGTTCCACCATGGCTCTGAACAGTTTCTAGGTGAGCCGCTCCGCCCGATCTGCAAACTAATTCTCATTAAAAAAGGACAAAATTAGCAGAAATATAATGAATATGGCATCCAGAGGATTGCAAAAGGACAAGGGGTGAGAACGCGTACTCCGTTTTCAAGGAATGGGACAAAGCTTCCCCACATGAGGTCTAGCTACTGACAGACAGGCCAACAACTCGGCCCTGACTTATGACACAGATGAGGAGTCTGAACACCTTTCTCGTTCTCGGTTTGAAACCCTATTGAGGGAGCTGCAAGACGTGTGGGCTGAAAATAAAAGTGAGTTTAAACAACTCAATCAAAAGCTCTCAAAGATGGAAAACTGACTGCAAGAGGCCGAGGACCGAATAAGTACTGCAGAAGATAGTATGTAGCATATCGGATGCACGGTTTCTGCACTATGTCTACATGCAATCTCCACCGAACAAAAATGTTTGGACCTAGAAAGTAGGTCACGCCGAGATAACTTACGATTATATGGTCTTAAAGAGGGTGCAGAGGAAGGTGAAATGTCGGAATTCCTGGCAGACATGCTTCGCGATGTTTTAAACCTCCCCCAGGGTTATAAAATCAAAATTGAGAGAGCGCATCTTGCCCTCATGCCAAAACCTAAGGACCCAGTAGCTAGACCATGCTCAGTGATCATCAAGTTCCATAGCTTCAAAACTAAGGAAGACATTCTAAAAAGGGCCCGGAAGCACAGAGAGGTCAAATACCTAGATTCGCGCCTTTTTTTTGATCATGACTATCCATCAAGCATACAGAAGCAGCGTCAAGAATATACTCCTTTAATTAAGGCACTTCAAGCAGCAATCCTCCATATTCAAACCCCTTACCCCTCTAGGCTCCGGGTTTTTGGGAAGGAGGGCACAGAGGTCTACAACACCTATCAGGAGGCGAGGCAGGCCATGATGAGAAAGGGGATAAAAATACTGGAACGGCGCTGAGTCAGAAATGCTGTGATCAAGATAGACCTTAGCAAACCGTTTTGGCAAAGAGGAGCAGAACCCAAGCTAGCTCTACAACCTCAGAGTCGATTTCTCTACTTCGGGACTTACTTAAAAAACTCCTGGGTGTATCTGACCAAGATCTTCAACAGATGGAGGACTAAATTGGCCTTCAATGTCCATAACCTACCAGTTAACTGGAGCGCAGTGAGTACTGCTGAAAACGGCAGGCAACCACCCTTACTCGAACTGACTGAATAGGGGAATTATTCCATTACAATTGCACACCTCGAAAGGCTCTGAACTCAGGGCACTAATTTTAACAACTAAGGGTGAATGCCCTCGGGTTCCCCTGGATGGAGGGGTGGGAGATAGGGAGGAGAGAGCTAAAGTAAAGTTTTAAGCTGTGAAAAGACAAATAAGTACTACACTTAATTGACTTGGGCTCTCCCCCCCCTTCTAGCACTTCAGTTAGATATTACGTCACGGAAATACCCTCATGTTTAGAACTATGACTGAGAGCCATTAAGCAGATGAGACCTGCAGGCCTAAAGGCAGGTAAGCCATATTCACATTAATTGTGGGGTCTCTTACTAAACTGACCCCAGGAGAGGTCCTCCTATCTAGGAGGAGTTATGTCCTTTCCAACCCGCCCAAACCAACACTAAGATGGGTGCAGAGGTCACTTTTTACAGTGGACCTCCTACCTTGGAAGTTACTGATTACTTTATAAGTTGGTGCCCAGTTGGCGCCACCCAGTTTGTTATTTGTACTGTCAGCAGATCTTTTCAACTGTTTTTATTATAGTTCATATACTTAATTCTTGTGGAAGGTTAGCTTCACCATGCTATATGTTTAAGAAACAGGGGGATTTTACTGTTGAGGAAGTACGAGGGGTTTATTCTGGTGAGCATCTTAAAACATTTTTAAAATGAGTTACACATTCTTCTCTTACAATGTCCATGGGTTAACTAGCCCAATAAAACGTTCCAAAATTTTATCCTCTCTCAGGCGGGCAGAGGTGGATATTTTGATACTCCAAGAAATGCATTTATCCAACACTGAGCATTCGAAATTTGGATGCATGGGGTTTAATCAAGTATTTGCCTCCTCCTCCTTTAAGAGAGGCTGAAGGAGGGGTACTGCTATCTTGATTCCCCCTAAGGTCCCTTTTCAAGTTACGGATAAAATTGATTGGTCTCCTATACAGTATGCCCCTGACATTGATACGGCTCTAACCTTCTTTATCCAAACGTTCAATAAAGCCTGCGATATCTTCGCTCCACTGACAGCCCACCATTCCAAAGTGCAAAATGCCCCCTGGGTGACCCCAGCCCTGATCCAACAACTCAAACACAGGGATAACTTATGGCACCGTGCTACTGAAACTGGCCAGCCCAGTGATAGGCAGGTGTATGCTGCTGCCAGAAATAAGTGCACCTGGGCTATCAGAAAGGCCAAGGCTGATCACTATCAGTTCTTGCTTACCTCCTCCTGGGGGAATGCTAGAACCTTCTGGGACAATATCAAACAGTTAAATGGGAGCACACGCTCCCCCCTCCCAGATCAATATTAATGGCACTATCTCCTCTGACCCAGCTCTTACAGCTAACTACCTCAATACCTCCTTCACGGATCTTAGCCCTATCCTCCCTAATGATTTTTTCAACCCCCCCACTGCCTGCCCCAGTCATTACACGCCCGTACTTTCACCTTCGCCAAGTCTCTGCCCAAGAACTCAGACCTCACGTAGTCAATGCTCTTAGGAGTAATAGCACGGGCAGTGACACCCTGGATCCATGTATCCTTCAACAGGTTTTAGATCTGGTCCTTACCCCAATCACCAGCCTCCTCAATAGATCTCTCTGCCTGGGGCAATTTCCATCAGTCTGGAAAATCGCCACAGTCACACCCATTCTTAAAGGTGGAGACAGGTCCTTGGCCAGAAACTGCCAGCCTATCTCCATTCTCTCTCCTCTATCCAAAGCCCTGGAAAAAGTGGTGGCCTCTCAAATTACTGACTACCTCACCAACTACAGCACTCTCTGCCCTGAACATACAGTTTCCGTGCTGTATATGCAATACTGCTCTCGAGAGTTTTCAAATTTTCTCCACTCCTCTCTAGACGTGGGCTCTCTGGCTGGTGCTGTGTTCGTAGACCTATCAAAAGCATTCAACACCGTCTCCCATCCCCTCCTTCTGGATGCCCTCAGTCACTCTGGTTTTGCCACTGGGCCTGTCTCCTGGTGTGCCAGCTATCTGTCAGCCCGCTCACAGCATGTTACAATTAGCGGGACTCACTCCGACATCTGTCCCATCCACTCTGGTGTTCCCCAGGGCTCCATTCTTGGACCCTTACTCTTCTCCCTATACCTTAACACCCTACCAGGTTCCTGTACTGGAAATATATTACTGTATGCAGATGACGCCTTCATCTTTGTCACTGATCGTAACCTATCGATCTCCAGGACTCCCTGCAAAGATCCTTTAATGAAGCCGAGGGCTGGTTCAAGGAACATAGACTGGTGATAAATCTCAAAAAAATAAAAACCATGATCTTTGCCCACCCACAAAACAAGTCCTGCAACTTCAAACTTCACATACACTCTAGCTCCAAGTTCCCTCTGGAGCAAGTCTACTCCTATAAGTACCTTGGGATCCATTTTGACCCCACTCTCTCCTTCCATGGCCACATCTCAGCTCTTGCCACAGCTGCAAATATCTGACTAGGCATCTTACACTGGTATAAAAACTGTTTCCCCCCGAGGCCCTCCGACTCGCGGTCACCTCATCCATCCTGTCACTAGTGGATTATGGGCTGCCAGTGTACGGTGCTGCTGATCAGACCGCTCTCAACAAAATTCGCACTATACTAAACAAGGCCTGTAGGCTAATTTCTGGGGCCCCTAGGTTAACGCACACCTGTCAGCTATATGCTAAAGCCATGCTGCTTGATCTGGATGAACGCCTTAGACATCAGACCTGTATCATAACAAAAAAACTCTCCTTGGGCTATCACCACCGGGTCTGACAGCCACCATCCACCATGCAAAACCGCAAGTTCATACTCGTACCTCTGGCAAAACCACCCTATCTATTCCCAGAGCCAGGATCTCACACGGTCAAAGAGCCTACTGCTACAGAGCCCCATCCTGGTTCAACACACTGCCCCCTTCTATCTCTGATGCCCCATCGATATCCTGTTTCAGAACGTCCCTACGGAATCACTTACTTAATACTCAAAGCTGTAATTGTTACTAGTTTTAGCCTTGCTCAATCATTATGACAAAGCCACCTGTTTAGCTGCTTATAGACTGCCTAACTATCTTATTGTATGCATCATTCCTGTTTGTACCAACTTGTTGTATTCCCCCATTTTTGTATTCATTATTGTTGTAACATACTGTTGTGCTGTGTTCTGTCTTTTTGTGACAAGGTACCTTTGTAAATGAGCCTCTGGCTCAAAGGTTTTCAAACTGCTGTTCAAAATAAATAAATAATTGACAAAGAGGGCAGATATGTTCTAATAAAGGGGAAACTGAATGGGAAACCGATTACGATAGCTTTGATGTATTTCCCACGTAACTCTGATTACAGTATTTACAAAACAGTTTTGCTACAACTATCGCAGTGGGCTGAGGGGCCCATTATATGTGGGAGAGATTTTAATTTGAATCTGAGTCAAGTGGATGATCCAATTTCACAGAACCAAAGAATACCAAAACAAACTAAAGGTCTGGTTAAACTACTTTAAGACCTAGGCATGACAGATGCCAGGAGGTACCTTAATGGTAAGCAAAATCGCTATACCTTCTACTCGCAGGCACACCAGACATATTCTTCCATTGGTTACTTCCTAATATCTCAGGAACAGGCCTATATGTCACAAAAGGCATGGCAAGGTGATTTTGTCCTCTCGGACCATGCCCCGCAGTTTTTGAATTTTAAGAATGATCACTTTCAGAAATCCACGGTGTGGAGACTTAATACATCCCTATTAAGGGACAAAGAAGTTGTCCAGGACATTAAAAATATGATTCAGCAAACACTGGTAGAAAATTTCCCCTGAAATTGATATCTCAATACTTTGGGACACAGTTAAGGCTATCTGCCGGGGAAAATTCATTGCCATTGCAGCACAAAAAAAAAGGCTTAGAGAGCAGAAGAAAAATTCATTGATGGCCGGTATACAGGCCCTGGAAGAGCAACAAGCCATAAAAGTGTCTGCAGAAGCCACGAAACAAATAAAGATTTTAAAGAGTGAACTTAATTCATTATTAGACTATTATGTAGAACAAAAATTGATGTTCCTCAGACAAAAATACTACGAAGGCGGCCCCTGCTCACTAAGGCTATTGGCTGGGCGATTAAGAATGCAACAAGCAAGGGCCAACATTACTACTGTTAGGTCCTCTCCTAAAGCCCCGCCCCAACACACTATAGGTGCCATATCAGATATCTTTGTAAAATATTATTCTGCTCTCTATGCTGCTCCTCAACCACAACCTCCCACAGAACAGATACGTGATTTCCTTAACTCTTTAAACTTTTCCACCCCAATAACTACCCCTATGGAAGTGTTAATTGCCCCAATCACGCCTAAGGAAATAGAGGAGACAGTAGGTCAGCTTAAAACTAACAAATGCCCAGGAAATGGTGGATTACCTAGGGAATTCTATAAAACTTTTAAGCAAGAAACTATCCCGCTCCTGCACCATTTAATTGTGAATATTACTCTTCCCCAGACACCTATTCCTCCTTCCTGGCAATATGCTATTATTTCAGTGATCCCAAAGCCAGAGAAGGAGCCCTCCCTGCCTGGTTCCTACCGCCCCATATCTATACTTAATATGGACTATAAAATGATGGCATCCATACTAGCCCATAGACTAGCAAAATTAGCCCCAACATTGATACATCAGGATTAATCTGGATTTATCGAAGAACACCAGGCCCAAGACAATATCAGAAGAACAGTATATCTAATTGAACACACTCAAAACCAAAAAATCCCAGTCACTCTACTAAGTTTAGATGCAGAAAAAGCTTTTGATAAGGTCTCCTGGACTTTTCTAAAAGAAGTATTAATAGCCTTTCATATCCCTCTGCAATTTATAGACACTGGGCTGGATATTCAAACTGTGCCCAAAATGTGCGCAATAGCAGGAGCAATTACAAGTCAATTACGCACATGCGCAATAGATGCGATATTCAAACATGGAGCAAGTCAAATTGCGCAACCAGCCAATGTCTGAATATCGCACAACCTGTGCCATAACGCAACCAGGAAGGGGAAGCTGAGCAGATATGATGCACCATAGTGCAACAAGGCCAGCCCAGCTGAGCAGTCCAGAGGCACCATAGCACAAGCAGAGAGCCCCCCAGCAGCAGAGCAATGGAACTGCACAACCAGGGAGGTAGGCAGGGGCCCACCACCCATGCCACAGATGGGCACAGGAACACGCTGCAGAACTAACAATACACCACCACACCCTAAGCACAGCATCACTGGGGGAGGGATGGAATATCCACCGGCCCATGGGGACAAGCCAACAAAGCACAGCAGGGCCATGGTGCCCCAGCACACCCACTGGCAAGCTGAGACTGTCACACAAAGGGGACGGACAACCCAAGTGCACAACAGCACCCCCCTGTGCACAGCACAACCTGCACTGGTACCCCAAGACACCACCCATGAGCAGTGACTGTCACCGTCACTGCAGGAATCCCCATGCCCCCACCGCCACACTGCAACCTTGTGTACCACAGAACCATACAAGCCAGACCCACCAGGAGCACCCAGCGGTGTGTGGCAGCGCACGGCCAGACCGGCTGAAAGCCACTACCACACCAAGGACACCTCCCCAAGCACACACACACACATTCCCAGGACAATACCACTCCAGATGCCATGCACACCACTGCAACTGAGCACCCATAGCCAGCTGCAAATCAGAGACCACCACAGTATTCATATCAAAGTAGATTTATATAAAGAAAATATGAACAGGAACACACAACTATGTACAGTTATTTACAAGAAAGGGGTGGGGGTGGATACAAGGTAGGGGTGGGTAAGGGGCAGGGGTGAAGAACTGGGTGAGGGAAGGCAGGGTGTGAGGGATGGGTAAAGGGGGTAGGTGTGGGGCAGCTACTGCCCACCAGGCCACACATCAGCCAGCTGCCGCTGGTCCCAGGTCCTCCTCCGACACCTCACTCCCCTCTGTTGCATCTCCCTCAGTATGTCCAGGGACTCCACAGACACTTCCAGCAGGCAGTGGACAGCCCGCTCAATCCTCCTCAGGACCTGGACACCTAGGACAAGGGAACAGAATCAATGGCTGTGACTGTCCACAACCCTGAAGCCCACCCAACATGCATGGCATACAGCCAAGTGCCCAGCCCCTGTGATGGACTGCACCCACCCACAGTGACCGTGCACAAGACAAGCCCAACCAGGCAGCAACAGCCATGTGTGCCACTGCACACACACACACACCCCACCCATGACCAGCACAGCACAACCAAGGCTGTACAGTGACATGGCTAAGCGGTGGGAAGTTAGTGCCACAGCCATGTGCCCAGTGCATGCATGGACCACCAGTGACGCACTCCCTGACATGCAGTGCCACTGGACAGTGCTGACTGTCACACGTCGCATGCATGGCAGTGTTGTCCATGGATGGTGGCCATGCCCTGCCCCCCCCCACAGCATGCAATAGCATCCATGATGTCATGACACTCACCCTCATCAATCCGCTGCTGCTGCTGCTGCTGTGGCCCAACACTGCCACAACCTTCAACAGCCACCGCTGCCACCCCTCTCCGTGCCTCATCCTGGGCCTGCCTCCGCTCCTCCATGCCTGTGGGAAACAAAAGGTGAGAAACACATCAGTGAAATCCCAAAGCAGACAGCCCCCTGCCCCAATGAGTGTGCCTGCCCACACAGCCAGACCCATACATCACACACCTGTAAACACCGCCACAGCCAACCATAGACCAACCCTCCCCCATGTGCTGGTCACAATAAACAGTGTAACCCATGCGGACAATACAGGTGCATAGATGGCTCACCCACCTGGCCTAGGCACCACGCCCCTCCTGGCACATGACCGTAGGCGCACCAGCAGTGCCCGCTCCCTCCTGCACAGGTCACAGTACCGGTGCCTGCACTGCTCCGCTGTGCACCGCCACCCAGTGGCCTGCTCAAGTTCAGTGGCCACCTGCTGCCACACATGTGTGCAGGCCACGTTCATGGGTTCATCCCCAAACAGTGGCCCATGGTGAGGCTCCACCACAGCCACCAGGTTGGCCACCTCCAAAGCACTCCACTGTGGAGCTCTCCTGCGTGCCATCCCTGCAAGTATATAGTAGGCAATATGGCGCTCTGCAGCACGGCAACCCCAAGTGGAAATGTTTCGCAATACAACTCCATCAGTCCCTATCGCGCTGTTCGTATAGCACTGTCAGTCCTATCGAGCTGCAGACATGCCATACATACAGCGCCAAGGGGCCAAAGGTCGGGCACAAAGGTCCTGGATCTCTGGCGCAAGGCCACGCACAGCACCATCGGATGTCTACACATCCAGCGCGATCGGTCACCTGCTTGCCATTGCCACAGTGGACTGTTGCGCAGTTGTGCCACAACGCCATGTGGTGACCGGCGCGTAGCGCCACTGGCACAATGGTGGCCATGTCCTGAATTGCTGATCGCGCACAGCATGTCATCAGCGCGGCAGACGCCTGCGTAAGCTACCTGGGCATGCGCAGTGCGATGTACTATGCAGTCACAGAACTGCACCTTTGGCTCAGCACGTACAACACAATTGCACAATGCGCAACAGCGCGATATTCAGCCGTCATATGCAAATCATCCGATCAGCCATTCAAAAGTGCAGCAACGCGATTAGCATCTCATTAAAGTTGTGCCACACCTAATTTGCATGGATTGCGCTATAAAAATGCGACGCTGTTCTGCAGTGGCCATATTCGGTTACTGCAGTTGATAGGTGAGTTGCATGCTGTGTGATGTTCTGGACTATGGACTTAGGGAATTGCTGTATACTGCACAGTCACAGGTGTCCACTTTCACCCATACAGACTGTGACATGGCCGAGCGAGAAATGGGTGAGGAGGATGATGGTGGGTGGAAGAGGAGGTCCAACTTCACGAAAGCGGAGACAGAGGCACTCTTCGAGGCCTATCTGGAGGAAGAGCCACTACTCAGTGGACAGCGGGGCACCCTTCAGGCCCATGCTGCTGCATGGGAGGGGGTGGCTCACGCCATAAACCTGCACAGAAGCCACCAGCGCTCCGTGCAGGAATGTAAAAAGAAGATGGGGACCGACAGGAGGAGGGTGAAGGAGAAGGTGGCAGCCCTCAGGATGGCATGCGCTGCTACAGGCGGGGGCCAGCCGGAGGTGGTGCAGCTGATCCCGGCAGAGGACTGTCTTGCTGCATCCATCCAGCACAGTGCCATCGAGGGCGTTCCTGGAGGTGGCTTCCAGACAGGTGGTAGCCCATCACTGCATGGTATGACATGGTCGGGGGGAGGGAAGGTAGATCACATGCACTAACATGTTCTCACTTTCTGTTACAGATCCTGTGCATCTGCAGGGGACAGTGGTGGAGGGCCCGTCCACTGTGGACATCCAGCCAGAGTTGTAGGAGGGTCCATCCACCTCCGCTGGTAGCTGGCGTGCTTTACACCAGTGTGCACGCCTGGCTGCCATCTCAGATGTCGGTGATACAGGTGTGGGGGGTGCCCTTCCTGTGTCTCAGCGGTCTGGCATGCAAGCATGCCAGTACACTGTGGCTGTGGCTGTGGCACAGACCTGCACCATTGATGATGCAACGACCACTATGGGCATTGACACGTGTGTGTCACATAATGGACACACAGCAGGACAGCTCGCACCCATGGACCTAGCTGGTTCCAATGTGTATGCCAGCACGTCAACACAGTCCCAGGCTGTGCCTGTCAGCACCGGTGGGGCAGCACCGGTGGCTGTACAGGTCACTGGCACTGTTGCGGCCACAGCAGTGGAACGACTGGTCCCTTGGGCACAGCAGGTGGAGGGACAGCAGCAGCAGTCACCCACCGGGTCTGGGCTTACAGGGTTCAGCGGTGGCGTATGTGCACCGCCTGTTGACTTGCCCATACCTGGTCCTGGTGAGCAGTGCCCACCCTCAAGGGGTGATGAACATCAGGCCCTTCCATACCCTGAGGGACAGGTTGCCGATGTGGCAGACGACCCATTTGATGAGCACACCCACCTGCTGCGGGCATCAGTACAGCAGCAGATGTGGGTTGCAATGTCTGTGGAGGCACTGTGTATGGCTGTGGAGTGGCACAGCAGGGACAACGAGAGGATCCTTGCAGGGATTGACCATTTGCGGATGGATGTGACCGCTGCCATTGACAGGCAGACTCAGGAATTGGTCACTGTCATGGCCGCATTGGGCACACAGTCAGGTGCCCCTGTGCTGCGCATGCTGCGCAGTATGCTATCCACTCCCCATTCCCAGCGTCGTGCGACACCCAGCCTGTCGACGCCAGGTTCAGATGTGGGCATCCCGAGCACCCCTGGTGCAGGTCTGTTCGGTGTGCTGCAGACCCCTGTGCGGGAAAGGTCACGTTCACGCAGTGGAACCCCTGGTGGCCCATCAGTGCCACCCCATGAGGCCCGTGCTCAGCCTGCCAGTGCTGCTAGGTCTCAGCGGAGCCGCCCACACATCCAAGGTGGCCGTGGCACTGTGCCGCAGGACTGAACTGTCTCCCAGTGTGGGACCTGTCTGGTGCTGCCCTGTGTGCAATGTCTGTTTCGGTGGGCAGTGCACCGTTGGGTGCCCAGCCCTACCTGCAGACACACGGTCCACCTGCACACCCTCCCAACTGCTGTCCACAGGTGCATGTGCATGATGATGCCTGCATTGCGCTGTACACCAAAGTGCAAAGGTGCCCAGCATCTGACACACGTACATGGACAGTCAGTGGACGTGGTGGCCTGTGGACATGTGTGTGTTCAGTGTCTGTGTTCTGGCTCTGTTGTGCACCTGACCCCTGTGCACTTTGTGCCTATTGTGTGTGTGTGTGTGTGTGTGTGTGTCTGTCCATGTGGTGTGTTACTGTTCACCCCTCCCTGGTTGTATGTGTGTGCTTCTGTGCCCTGCCACTTCCCTTGCCATCATGCACCCCTGGTGTGTTTCCCTCTGTGTATGTGGGATGTGCCCTAGCCACTGTTGGTTGCACATGGCCCCATGACTTACCTGTGTTGGATGAAGTGCTCCTCTGTGATGGTGTCCCGGTGCAGCTGGGCCAGCCGGATCAGTCGGGGTTCACGTCGTCCAAGGGGGGGCTGCCCATCCCCATCATCACCGATGCCACCATTGTCCCCATCGCTGTCCCCCTCTTCAATCTGTACGGCTATCCCACAGTCTTTGGCCATGTTGTGCAGGATACAACAGGCCAGGAATATCCCACAGGCCTTTGCGGGGCTATACTGTAGGGCGCCGCCGGAGGTGTCTAGGCAACGGAAGCGTGTCTTCAGCATCCAAAACACCCACTCAATGATGTTGCATGTGGCGGCGTGTGCCTCATTGAAGCATTGCTGCGATGGGGTCGTGGGCCACCGGTAGGGTGTGAGCAGCCAGGGACGGAGTGGGTATCCACTGCCACCTGTGTGGAGATAGTGGAGGTTAGTATCTTGTTCAGGCTCATATTGCCCCTAACCCTGTGTGCCACACCCATGGCACCTGTGGCTTACCCACCCTTGCCCCCGATTTGTTGGTCCTACATGCATACTCACCCACTAGATGTCCTGTGGGATGTCCCCACTCTCAAATCGATGGCACAGTGCCGACTGGTACCATATGAATGAATCGTGTGCTCCCCCAGGGTGCATGGCACAGACATTGATGATGTGCCCACTGGCATCACACACCACCTGGCAGTTGATACTGGCATAACCCTTCCGATTTATGTAGGCGGCCCCATCGGGACCAGGTGGCATTCAAATGGCCACATGGGTGCAGTCTATCACCCCTAGCATGCCAGGCATACGTGCTACCCTGTGGAACTCCTGTATGTTTGCTGTACGCTCTGTCACGGTGCTGGGGAAATGGATGTACTCTGCAGCATGTGGCAGCAATGCGCTGAGGAATTGGGTGAGGATGCATGACGTGGCCAACTGTGTTATGCCTGTGGTGTCCCCTGTTGGCCTCTGGAAGGTACCCGTGGCGAGCAAGCACATGCAGGCTGTTACCTTTGTCTCCACTGACAGAGCATGACTCCGTCGTGAGGGTGCCTGCATCACATCATTGCACAGCTCACAGAGCCGCCTCAGTATTGCCCTGTTCAGGCAGTACCAGCCCACAATCTCAGCATCAGAGTAGAGTTCAAAGCTGGTGTGGGCACAGTACTGCCTGTTGGGGGTGTACCACCGATGGGCCCTTCCACGGCCACATCCCCCTGCAGCATGCCTTCTCACTCCCCTCATTACGGCTTCCATGTGGAAGCTGGCACTGTCCATGTCCCTGGTTTGTGTTCCCCCCCAGCTGTTGTTGCTCTGTTCCCCCCACTGTCCTGACTGCTGCCTCCACTACACCGGGTACACCTAATGGCCTCTGCACTCTGTGGCCCCACACACCTTCCCTTACCCCTATTCTGTCCTCTGCTCACTCTGGCCTTGTCTGTCTCCCTGCCTTATGTGGCTTCCCTGTTGCTTTCTTGCACCTCTTCCTTGCTCCTCTTTATTTTGGCTCATTTCCGTTATGGCGCAACTTCCGCCTGGTCCACGGTTGCGCATTGCGCAAGTCTTTGAATATCGCATTGCGCACTTTATGCATGGTTCCACCCCCTTCGGTTGCGCATGCCTTCATTAGCATTGCGCTGTTGCTCAGCATGTTTTCAGTGGCGCAACTGCCTCCTGCTGAATATCGCAGAATGGCGCAATTTCTGACTTGCACATGCGCAACCCTATTGCGCATGGCGCAACCCTTTTGAATAGCCAGACCACTATCTTTAAATTTTATCAGATCCCTCAGGCATATATTAGATCGAATGGCCACTTATCCCACAAATTTGCTTTAAATAGAGGAACCAGGCAGGGATGTCCTATCTCCCCCTTGCTATTTGCTTTTTATATAGAACCATTGGCCTATTTAATTAGACAAGACCCTGCACTCCCTGGAATTTGTATGAATGGAATAGAACACAAAATAGCATTATTTGCTGATGATGTTTTAATATACCTAACAAACCCAGAGACTTCTCTTCCACATTTATTTCATAATCTCACTTTGTTCTCCTCCCTAGCTGGCTACACACTAAACACCACTAAAACTGACTTATTGGCTCTGAATTGTACACCAGGGGACAGAACCAGAAAAATGTTCGAATTCAAATGGGACTCACAAGTTATAAAATATCAGGGGGTTAATATTCCAGGTGACCTTAAATTACTATTTAAGTTAAATTATAATTCTTTACTTAAAATTCTGAGAATGGACCTAAAGTGATGGACAACCTTACCCATCTCCTTCTATGCTAGAAATCTAGCACTTAAAATGAATGCTCTACCAATATTGTTATATTTGTTTCGATCTGTACCATGTGAGGTACCTCTGCAATACTTAAATAAATGGCAAAAAACATTCCTGGACTTTTTATGACAGGGGAAAAAAATCTCGACTAAAATCTCAGTTATTAATGCTTCCCAAAGATTTGGGTGGCATTGCATTTCCCAACCTGCATTATTATTGGAATGCTTCCCAAATGCGGTTAGCTCTTTTGTGGGGAAATAAAAAACATTTGCCATACTGGAAGCAAATAGATACTGATAGACATGTACCCCTCCCTTTAACAGCATGCCTCTTTGCCCCAACCCAAATGAGACAAATGCAGAGTGTCCTTACAGACAGTACAAGTTCCATTCTGGAGGGATGGAGGAGAGGCTATTCCCAAAAAAGTTCCCTAACCATAATTGGAAATATACTTGGTTTACTAGAAACCCTGCATTTCCTCCAGCACGAGAATACAAATGGTATGCACTTCAGGCCTCGAGGGAGTTTGAGGTACCATGGCAAATATTCTGAAATGACACCATGTTGTCTTTTCTAGAAGCCCAAACAAAATATAAATTGACCTCAAATGACTACATCTACTACCTCCAGATTAGGGATTGGATTAATGTGCAAACAAAATAAAAAAAATTCTGTGTCACAGGCAGTAGAGGACACTAGCCCCTTTATTCACATTTGTACAACTACTGAAAGTGATCATGCCATCATGTTGTTATATAAATTTTTGAATTCCACACAAAACCACCTTACAGAAGTAATAAAATATAGATGGGAGAAAGATCTGGACACCCCAATTTATCAACAAGACTGGCGGAAAGTCTGGCGAGCCACTTGGTCCACAACTTTATCCCCCAGTTGGAAGGAATATGTTTGGAAGGTGCATACTAGATACATCCTGGTGCCTCTTTTGTTAGCAAAATGTAACCAAGGGGTCCCCTTGAGATGCTGGAGACAGTGTGGGGCGGTCGACACCTCCCAGGCCCATGTGTTTTTACTCTGCCCTAAGATATTAGCATTCTGGCAGGCGGTTACTAATTTAATAGATATAGTGTTGTCTATTCAGGTACCCTTGTCCCCACAGAACCTACTACTGGGTATACCCCCCAAAACACTTAGAGATAAAGATTCTAAGTACCTTTGGGCAATATGTTTAGCTGCAGCATATAAATCTATTACTAAAAAATGGCGACTTCCTAACCCTCCCACATTACAAGATTGGAAGGATACAGTAAACTACAAACAACATGTGGAACAATTAACTCATAATTTGCAGGATAGAGCTTCAGTATACCAGAATTGCTGGACAAGATGGAACCTGACTGGATAATTAATTCTCTAAGTTAGGGAGAATTTGAATTTAACCCACAAGTGAATATTTATTAAGGTGTAAAGCAATGGAAAGATAAAAGCTGGCAATTTTTTTTTATTTTTTTTATTTTGTTGGTAGTATATATATAGTTGTAAACTAATTATATGTTTGTTAAGGCTCCACTTGTAGGAGCTGAAGTTATCAACTGACTGTTTTTTAACGAAAAATGTAATAACCCTATATAGTTGTGAGTGTATTGTCTCTGACGAAAGATGCAATAAAGAAGTATAAAAAAATAAACCTAAAGGTTCGCTGCCCTTGAGTGGTCTAGCAGAAAGGGATCTGGTATTTTGTCAGGGTGAGTTTATGTGTGTAGCGGGGGTTTGGTACTGGTAGCAGAAGGGCAGGGTGGTTAGTGGGGTTTGGCCGAGACAAATTTTTTTAGCAAAAATGTAAGTCTGGTAGGTGACCCTACCTCTAAGATGTAACCAAAGAGTTTGCATGTAGAGATTGCAGGTATGGGTGAACCTTGGAGCACCAGAGACAAGCCTACAAGCCTTATTGAGAGCACATTGCTTCTTTTTATAGCAGAGTTGGTGGCAGCCCCATAGATAATCAGGCCATAATCAATCATAGAAATAACACAGCTTGAGACGGTGGTTCTGAGGGCTTCAGGGGTGAGGTAGTGCCGATGTCTATATAAGGTGCCGATCCTAGCATTAATAGTTTTAGATATAAGTTGATATGTGAGGAGTAGAATAGGGAGCTATCCAAGCTTATGCCTAGAAACTTAAATTCCCTGACTTGTTCAAGGGGGAGAGTTTGGATGTTAAGGATAGTTAGGGTGTAGGATTTGTTTTGGCTATGTGGACTTGAAAAAAGCATCAACTGTTTTCAGAGCACAAGTCACCAGGCTGTTTTGGGGCTGGGGAGGTTTACCTGTGTCTGACTTGGATGTTTGGATCTTTCTCTGTTTGATTAGCAGGGTATTTTCTCTGTCAAATTGTCGTGTATGGCATCTTGCTGACAGGAAGGCACTCATTGCAGCGGTAGGTCAGAGCTTTTAGCTGATTGTTTCGTGAGGGCAAAGTTTAGGCCCAACCCCTTCCCACCCCTCACCCCACCCACCCTGAAATAGTTCATTTATACCTGGGGTTCTGACATCAATTCCTCAAGAGGGCAGGGTGCATATCACTGTCATATCCTCTCTAGCACACTACACTGACAATATAAGCATACACATTATATAAATACATACTGTATATTTCTATATAACACACCAATCACACACACAAAAAAAATAAACAAGATAGACTGTTATGTGGGGAGTAGTACAATGTAATGGCTGTGGGGAAGCAGTCTTCCGGGAGTCTTTCTGGAGGCTGAGATGCTGCCCTGTTTGCAGACAACTATCTGCCCTGAGAGAGGAAGTTGCCCATCTTCAGGCCACAGTGGACAGTAGCAAGGGAACCTCCCTATCCAGGGAGCACCAGAGCCACCATCACTACCTCAGAGGTTGCAAAGAAAGCACAGCAGTTGGACCACAGTGGGCTCAGGGAGGGTAAGGGTGTTGGAACAGAGGCACACCTAATCAGTTGTTCCACTCCACAATCCATACACCATTCTGGGGGAGCATAGTTCCCCTATGGATGCACCTGTAGGGGAGACTAAGGAGGGTGCAGACAACTGTTACAAGGGAGGCCCTCAGGAAGGAGGCAGAGGGCACCAGAGGAAAAGGAAGCAGCTCCTGGTGGGGGATTCAATTATTAGGGGGATAGAACTGGGTGGAGCAGAGAAAACTGAAGTAAGGTGCCTGCCTGGTGCCATGGCTTGGAGAGACAGGAAGCGCATCCTTAGGATCATGAGAACAGTTGCACGGGAGTCTGAGCTGGACGTCATTGTCCATGTAGGGACAAATGACTTGGCTCATCATGAGATCAGAGCAGTGCAGAAGGACTTTGTAGAGTTGGGGAGGGGCTTAAGATAAGTAGCACACACAGTATCCTTCTCAGAGGTGCTGCCTGTCAGTGGCATGGGTGAGGCGAGGGTACTTTGCACCATGCAGTTTAATGAATGGTTGAAAAAATGGTGTGGAGCACAGGGGTTTGGCTTCATTGGGGACTGGGGTTCCACCTGGAGGGACACCAGCCTATACTGGCAGGATGGTCTGCATCTGTCCAGGAAGGGAACAAGTATTTTGGGCAATCGGTTTAAATGCTTCATTGGCAAGGTTTTAAACTCATCAAGGGGGCAGCCACTGATAAGCTGCAGGAAAATTCCAGCGTCTCCCTACAAAACAGGGTACTAAATGAGAAAAAGACCAAGGTAGAAAGGTCAGTGGGGGATGCTGCTACAGAAGGTAAAGACATCAAAAAATGGAGAGCAATGAGTACCAGTGCCCATAGTCTGGGTAACAACCTTCCTGAATTAGTGGCCTTGATGGAGGAGGAACATCTGGATATCATGGCAGTCACAGAAACATGGTACACACAGAACCATGACTGGGACGTAAACATACCAGGATACACTATCTACAGGAGGGACAGGGAGGGTAAAAGAGGAGGAGGAGGAGGAGGAGGAGTAGCTCTCTACATAAGAGAAGAAATCTAAGCAACAGAACAAAAGGGTAAACAGGGAGGAGAAGAAGCATTGTGGGTCAATTTGGAGGCAGGCAATGGCACCACAATCCGCACAGGGGTTGTATACAGATCCCCCTCTCAGGGGGAGGAAATGGACAAGGAAATGATAGAAAGTATACTTAGAATGGCATATAAAGGGGAGATATTGCTGATGGGTGATCTGAATATGCCAGATGTTAACTGGAGTGCAGTTGCAGCAGCCACTTCTAAGAGTGGGGTTATTCTAGATGCCCTACAGGGGGCATGCCTTAGACAACTAGTATTGGAACCCACTCGAGAGAGAGAGCAATCTTAGACCTGGTCCTCTCAAGTGGAGATGGAGAGAGGATCACAGATGTAGAAGTGGGTAGCCATCTGGGAACTAGCGACCACCGAACAGTATGGTTCACAATAAACACAGCAATAGAGTCAAGCCATACAAAGACAAAAGTACTGGACTTCATGAGGGTTGACTTTGCCAAAATGAGTGAGTGCTTAACGAATGCACTAGCAAATGGGCAGGAAGAAGGGGTGGAAGAACAATGGGGAATAATAAAAGCTGCCATCACAGAGGTAACAAGCCTTGGTGTGAAGCAAATAAACAAAACAAAATGATGTAAGAAACCAATATAATTCTCAAAGGAGGTGGCAGTGAAGGTTCAAGAGAAAAAGAAAGCATTCAGAAAGTACATGGAATCACAGAAGGAGCAGGACAGAGAATTGTGTCAGTTAAAGCAAAAGGAAGCTGGGAAGGCAGTCAGAACAGCAAAGGCCCGAACTGAGGAAAAGATAGCCAACTAAGTTAAGAAGGGGGATAAAACCTTTTTTAGGTACATCAGGGAGCGAAGGAAGACTAAGGGAGGGATAGTGAGGCTTAATAAAGGGGAGGGAGTGGGCAGAGGGTGACTGTGAAAAGGCAGAGATACTAAACAAATATTTTTGCTCAGTATTTACAAACGAAGAGGGGAAGGTACCTAAAACAAACAATAGAAACACTCTGGATACAGAAGTTGATACCGGCCCATTTACAGATGAAAGGGTCCCGAAAGAACTCTTAAAACTGAAGGTGGACTGTAACAGGGTCCTGTTATGAAGTGAAATATCAAGAATTTACAAGATCCCCCCCCCCACTTTTCAATTTTCACTCTATCCTGTCTGCTTCTATATTTGTATCTATCCTAATTTTCTTGTCAGGGTAGCCAACCTGGCAATCTTTAAACCTTTCTTTACTGTCCCTGATTATCTTTAAAACAATCTGGCATCCAAATCTTGATTAGCTGAAAAGCAGTCAGCTGAAATTCTAGCTGTGAGGAATTTCATAAAAATAAGCATTATGCAGCACATATAAAGAGAATATGTTAGAGGAGACTACTGTGTAAAAATATTTACTAGAATTGTTGTCTAAAATAAATGCATGTTTACTTTCTGACAATTACATTTAAAAGTAAATAGAATCCTGAAACCTTGCAAGGAAGACAGATAAGGAGCGCGCCCCTCATCTGTTTTTCCCTGCCAAGGCTGCAGGTATTATTTCAGTCTTTAACAAGTGTTTCTTTTCTTTCTGTATTAAAACAAAATGAATGTGTACCTGAACGTCTTGCTTCTCCTGCTGAGGTCTTGCTATAGGGATGGCAGCCTACAAAATGGCTGCTTTTATAGTATTCAGGTAATGTGATGTCACAATGGGAAGGGGCTCAGTTCAAGACACACCCCTTCTGGAAAGTATATAAACCCTCCACTAGGAGACTTGTTTAGATAGAGATAGAGAAGAGTCAGTATTCGACTGACCACAGAGTAAGAAGGTTGTGTGTGTGCTTCCACAAAAAGTGCTGTTCAGACAAAAGGAAAGGAAAAGGCAATTCAGGAGTCTGTGGAAAGAAGTATTTCCTGTTTTTGGGTGTGAAGACTAACACCGATTTTTTCCTTTCTGTGAACTTTAAGTGAAGAATTTTTTGTTTGTTTGTTTTTGGAAATAAATTGACAAACGCATACCTTTGAATTTTTTATGCATCTTAAACCTTTGGTCTGGACATCTGTTATTTCCCACACCTCTACATTGGTGTCAGAAGTGGGATTTACCTGGCACGTTAAGACTGCCTGGGAGGCGTTGCCTGGGGGTACTGAAGTTAAGTACCCTAACAGATGGAGGAAGAGGACCTGACAAAGAAAGATGCATATCATGTCACCAGATCAGTGACTGAAAAAACTGGTATTCAGTTACTGCCTGGCCTGGAACCTGGAGCAAGGCCTAAAATGAGGAGAACAGAGGAGGAGAATGTGGATATGGAACCCCTGAGGCAGGAAGCTGCCCAGGTGACCCCAGTACCAGATGACCCCGGAGAATTATTAAAGTGGCTGTGTATTCACCAGATCGAAATGGATCGTCAGAGGGAATAGGATCGTCACCAGAGAGATGAGGAGCATCGCCAGAGGGAAGAGGACAGGCGTATTCAGGCTGAGGAACGTCGGCGACAGGATGAGAAATGGACAGATACCCTGAAGGCTATTCAGGCACTTGCACAAGGTCAGTCTGATTGAACTATACCCAGAGACATTAAATTAACAAAGCTGTCAGACAGTGATGATATAGAGGCATACCTCACCACTTTCGAGCAGATTGCCCAAACTTGCACTTGGCCCCAAGATCAATGGGTCATAAGACTGGTCCCATATTTAACTGGTAGAACTCAAATGGTGTATAGCCAGTTAAGTGGGATGGACTCAAATAATTGTGATTGAGTAAAAGAAGAGATATTGCAATGCTATGATATTAGCGTGGAAACCTATAGACAGCGGTTTCGTACCCAGAGGATGACTATTCATGATACCCCTAGAGAAATTTATGCAGAATTAAAGGACTATGGTGGGAAATGGCTACAACCTTTAGTAAAAACTAAAGAGCAGATGATGAATATGATTGTCATTGAACAGTTTATTCAGGTGTTACCTCATGATGTCCAGCTATGGGTGAAAGAACATCAGCCTGAATCTGCAGAGGATTATATAGCTGCTCAACCCACTAGACCCAGAGGGCAACAAAATACCCCACCTCAGACATCAGAAATGGTAAGGCCTTTTTATTCTAATACATGTCAGCATAATTACAGCAGGCGAGACAGAGGGGGAAGAATACCATATTCCAAACTGATTTGCCATGGGTGTCTTGGCAAAGGCCACATGATGAGAAACTGTCCAAATAAGAAAAGAACTGGCATGACTCACCTAGCATTGGCTAATATTGGGTATGTTGCAAATGTGGGGATTGGAGAACAACAGACATTGGGTTTATTAGGTACAGGGAGTAAGCAGACCCTGCTGAGGGCAGATCTTGTTCCGGACAGTAAGGTTATCCCAAATGATACAACAGTAATGTGCATACATGGGGATATTCATCAGCATCACACTACAGTGGTTGAAATAACTGTCAATAATGAGCACCACTGTATGACTGTTGGCCTGGTACCTCGATTGCCAGTTCCAGTGATTATAGGCCAAGACTTTCCCCACTTTAACTCACTGGTGCAAGCACAACAAGACTATGTAAAATCAGTAAACGTGGTAACCCATGCCCAAGCAAAAAAACAACAGTCAAAGCCAGTGTTTTTTTTTGAAGAGGATTTCTTTGAAGGACCTGAAGGTTCGGGGAAACCCAGAATGTCAAAAACTCAGAAGAAAAAAGAGCAGAGAAAGTGGGTGGAACAACAAAAGAACAGTATTGCTGGCATTTTGCCAGAAGTACCCTTGCAAAACATTATTAAGGAACAACAAGCTGATGTTTCCTTAAAACCTTTTTTTTCACAGGTTCAACAAGTAAAACACCCTGGACAATCTCATTTTATAGTGAAAAATAATATCTTGTATAGAGTCACTGGTGATACTGCCATAAATGAACCTGTAGAACAGCTAATGGTACCAAAAATGTATAGAGAAAGGGTCATGCAGTTAGCGCACAATATTCCAATGGCAGGCCATGAGGGGAGGGATCAAACCTTGCAAAGATTACTTTCACAGTTTAGCTGGCCAGGTATACACCAGGATGTGGCTGAATATTGTCGTGCCTGCAAGGAATGCCAGTTGGTTGCCCAAGGGGGAAAAAGAGATCAGGTGCCCCTTTAGCCAATACCTTATGTCACTACCCCATTTGAATGAATCGCAATGGATGTTGTAGGCCCTCTTACCAAAAGTTCTAAGGGTAACTGGTTCATATTAGTGGTATGTGATTATGCCACACGGTACCCAGAAGCTGTTCCTATGCGAACGGTTACTGCACCTAGCACAGCTGAAGAGTTAGCCAAAATATTCAGCAGAATGGGGATACCCCAGGAGATTCTCACAGACAGAGGTAGTAATTTTACTTCTGTTAGGTTGAGGGAGTTATATCGCCTCCTAGGGATATCTGCTGTGCGTACTTCACCTTACCACCCCTCAAACAGATGGTCTTGTGGAGAGATTTAACAAAACCTTAAAAAATGTTACAGAAGTACATTGAGGAAGAAGGTAGAGATTGGGACAATATCTTCCCTTTACCTCCTGTTTGCTCTACAGAGAGGTACAACACAGGCTACAACTGGTTTTCACCTTTTTCCTTACTTTATGGTAGAAACCTAGGGGACCCTTAGATGTGGTAAAAGAACACGGGAGGATGGTAAAATGTTGGCTATAGTAACATCATAGACTACATGACTGTATTAAGAGAAAGATTGGTCAAATATGTAAACATGGCCCATTTAAATGTGACCCAGAAACAAATGGGACAAAAAGAAGCATATGACGTGGGGTTAAAGTGTAAAAGTGTTATACCTGGAGAAAAAGTGTTGTAATTATTACCCTCAACAGAGAACAAACTGTTGATGTGCTGGCAGGGTCCCTTTGATGTAATCAGATAAACAGGAAGTGTCAACTTTGAAATTGAAATGCCTGGTCATTGACCAACTAAGAGGGTATACCATGCAAATCTTTTGAGGAAATGGATAGAAAAACCCCAGGTCCAAGCACTCTACATTCACCCTGAGGCCCCAGCAAACAGAATTGGAGATTGCTTGTGAGAGGCTTGACCGGCCCATAAATAATAAAAGTATACAAATAAATCCTGATCTAAGCCCTGAACAAAAGGTGGAGATAGATCAGTTGTTACACTATTTTCAGGACACTTTCACATCCACCCCAGGATGAGCTAAGGGAGTAGAACATGACATTAAGGTCAACCAGCAGAAGCCCATACACCAAAAAGCCTATAGATTACCGGAAACGATTAGGCAGGAGGTAATTGATGAGATAAAAAAGATGGAACAGTTGGGGGTGATTGTCCCTTCCAGGAGTGCATGGTCTTCCCCAATGGTGGTAGTGAACAAAAAGGAAGGAGGAATAAGAGTATGTTTAGACTTACGAAAAATAAATTCTATTTCAGATTTTGATGGGTACCCCATGCCCAGAATAGATGATCTGTTAGATAGAATAGGAAATGCCTGCTACATCAGCACGTTAGATTTAACCAAGGGGTATTGGCAAATTCCCTTGGCCCCCACTGCCCAAGCAATAACAACTTTTCCTACACCAATCGGATTGTACCAATTTACCACTATGCCATTTGGACTCCATGGGGTACCTGCCACATTCCAGCGGTACATGGACCACGTCCTAAGAGCACATGCCCAGTACAGTTCAGTGTACTTGGATGATGTAGTCATTTTCAGTCATGACTGGCATTCACATTTGGTGCATTAAAGTGCAATTATTCAGACCATTAAGGATGCGGGATTAACAATAAACCCTGCTAAGTGTGCCATAGCAAGGACAGAGACCAGATATTTGGGTTTCATAATTGGGAAGAGATCCTTGAAACCAGAGATTGATAAAGTGGAGGCAGTAGCCAACAGCCCCACCCCCATTACAAAGAAACATGTTTGATCTTTTTTGGCTTTAACAAATTATTACCATCGATTTATCCCGGATTTTGCTACTCTGGCAACTCCTTAACACAGCTGACCAAAAACAAATATCCTAATAAAGTTAAATGGACGCAAGCATGTGAGGAGGCCTTCAGGAACATAAAAGCGTTCCTTTGCTCAGCCCCTGTGCTAACTAGCCCAGATTTTACAAGACCATTTGAAATTCAAACAGATGCCTCAGAGACAGGTTTGGGGGCTGTGTTAACCCAGTATGATGAAAAAGGGGAACATCCAGTATTGTATAGTAGCAGGAAACTTCATGAGCATGAAAGGAAGTACTCTATGATAGAGAAGGAATGTTTGGCACTGAAGTGGGCCATAGCGTCCCTTAAGTATTACTTGTGGGGAAATTATTTTGTAGTGATGACAGATCATAATCCGTTGTGTTGGATAAACCAGATGAAAGATAAAAATACATGGATTATGAGATGGTATTTGTCTCTACAACCATATAAGTTTACCATAAAACACAGGTCAGGAACGAAGCATTTAAATGCTGATTTTCTGTCTCGATATGGTACTGCAAGAATACCAAAGTAAAATGAATATTGGTGCTAAGTAAGCACTAGACACCTCAGGGAATTGTTTTGTACAGTAGTTCTGATAAGATAGTAAATGTTGGTTATGTACAGAACTAGTTATAAGGGTCCCTGCGGTGGAACTTCTGAGAGTGGGTGGGTGGAAGTTCCAACCCTTCCAAGGGTGAAGGGTCTCAGCCAACAAATAAAAACTTATTATGTTGCCTTCTTGTGGTGGGAGGTGTGTAACAGGGTCCTGTTATGAAGTGACATATCAAGAATTTACAAGATGCCCCCCCCCCCCACACACTTTTCAATTTTCACTCTATCCTGTCTGTTTCTATATTTGTATCTATCCTAATTTTCTTGTCAGGGTAGCCAACCTGGCAATCTTTAAACCTTGCTTTACTGCCCCTGATTATCTTTAAAACAATCTGGCATCCAAATCTTGATAAACTGAAAAGCAGTCAGCTGAAATTCTAGCTGTGAGGAATTTCATAAAAAACAAGCATTATGCAGCACATATAAAGAAAATATGTTAGGGGAGACTACTGTGTAAAAATATTTACTAGAATTGTCTAAAATAAATGCATGTTTACTTTCTGACAATTACATTTAAAAGTAAATAGAATCCTGAAACCTTGCAAGGAAGACAGATAGGGAAGCGCACCCCTCATCTGTTTTTCCTTGCCAAGGCTTCAGATTTTATTTCAATCTTTAGCAAGTGTTTCTTTTCTTTCTGTATTAAAACAAAATGAATGTGTACCTGAATGTCTTGCTTCTCCTGCTGAGGTCCTGCTATAGGGATGGCAGCCTGCAAAATGGCTGCTTTTATAGTATTCAGGTAATGTGATGTCACACTAGGGAAGGGGCTCAGTTCAAGACACACCCCTTCTGGAAAGTATATAAACCCTCCACTAGAAGACCTGTTTAGACAGAGATAGAGGAGAGTCAGTATTTGACTGACCACATAGTAAGAAGGTTGTGTGTGTGCTTCCACACAAAGTGCTGTTCAGACAAAAGGAAAGGAAAAGGCAATTCAGGAGCCTGTGGAAAGAAGTATTTCCTGTTTTTGGGTGTGAAGACTAACACCGATTTTTTCCTTTCTGTGAACTTAAAGTTAAGAATGTTTTTTTTTTTGTTTGTTTTTGGAAATAAATTGACACCGCATACCTCTGCGTTTTTTATGCATCTTAAACCTTTGGTCTGGACATCTGTTATTTCCCACGCCTCTACATGGACAAAGCAATGGGGCCTGATGGGATTCATTCCAGAATTTTAAAAGAACTAAGGGTAGAATTAGTGACACCACTGACTACCCTCTTTAACAAATCATGGGAGGATGGGGTGGTACCTGAGGACTGGAGGAGGGCCGATGTGATTCCCCTTCACAAAAGTGGGAGCAGGGCAGAAGCGGGAAACTACAGACCAGTTAGTTTAACCTCAGTGATAGGGAAAAGGATGGAATCACTTCTGATGGAAAGAATTGTCGAGTACCTAGAGGCCAGAGGGGCACAGAACCCAAGGCAGCATGGATTCACAGCAGGAAGGTCATGCCAGATGAATCTAATAGATTTATTTGACTGGGTGACCAAAGTAGTAGATCAGGGAGGGGCTGTGGACATGGCCTTCCTAGACTTTAGCAAGGCATTTGACTCAGTTCCACACAAAAGATTAATATACAAGTTACCCAGCCTGGGAGTGGGTCCCAAGATGATAGCCTGGGTAAAGAATTGGCTGGAGACTAGGACACAGAGGGTAATAGTAAATGGAGTCAACTCTGAAGAAAGTGGGGTTACTAGTGGGGTGCCGCAGGGTTCAGTATTAGGATCGGTCCTCTTCAATGTCTTTGTAAGCAACATTGCAGTGGGACTGGAAGGAAAAGTATGTCTCTTTGCAGATGACACAAAGATCTGCAACAGAGTTGATGCACAAGGTGGGGTGGAAAGGATGAGAAGGGACTTGGCAAGGTTAGAGGAATGGTCAAATGTACGGCAGCTTAGATTTAATGCTAAGAAGTGCAAGGTAATGCACCTGGGAAGCAAAAACCCATGGGAAGTGTACACAATGGGGGGTGAGATACTAACAACAACAAAAATGGAAAGGGACCTGGGGGTAGTCATATCAGATGACTTAAAGGTGGGCAAGCAATGTGAGAGGGCAGTAAGGAGGGCTGGGGGGATACTGGGATGCATAGGGAGAGGTATCATCAGTAGAAAACAGGAAGTTGTTATCCCTCTGTACAGACAGCTGGTGAGACCCCATCTGGAGTACTGTGTGCAGTTCTGGAGACCCAATCTCCGCAAGGACATAGACAAGATGGAAGCTGTCCAGAGGAGGGCATCTAAAATGGTGCAGGGTCTGCACCAGAAGACATATGAAGAGAGACTAAAGGAGCTTAATATGCATAGCCTCGAGGAAAGGAGGGAGAGGGGGGACATGATAGAAACGTTCAAGTACCTCAAGGGAATCAACAAAGTCCAAGAGGGTAGCATCTTTCAAAAAAAGAGGTATGCAAGAACAAGGGGGCACAATTTGAAGATAGAGGGGGAGCGGCTCAGAGGTAATGTAAGGAAGTATTTTTTCACAGAGAGGGCTGTGGATGCATAGAATGGCCTTCTAGAGGAGGTTGTGGAGTCAAAAACAGTGATTGAATTCAAGCATGCATGGGACAGCCATAAGGCAATTCTAGGGGTTGGGGGTAGAAAGAAGTAGGCTGCTGGTTAACTAGGATCTGCAGCTTATCCATTAGGTAGGGAAATGGGCAGACTGGGTGGGCCAAGCGGTCCTTATCTGCCGTCAAATTCTATGTTTCTATGTTAATTTCATTTTTATATAGTTCATTAGTAGCTTATGATCTCCAAACCAACGTTCAATTGCTGCAAAGGACAGCATCATCAGCGTACAGAATGATGTTGCTAGGGTAGGCTTTAGGGAGTGAATTGAGGAAGAGACTGAACAATAATGGTCCAAGGATGGAGTCTTGGGAGATGCCTGAGTTAACAGGGCATCAGCTGGATAAGGTGTTGTTAATTTTGACTTGCTGTGTTCTACCACTAAGATAGCTGGAGAACCACTTGGTGACCTCTGAGGATAGGCCTAGAGTCTGGAGTGAGTGAAGTAGGAGAGAATGGTTCATGGTATCAAAGCCTTGGTGAGATCAACGTAGATTGACCCCATCAGTTGTCCTCAGTCAAGTGAACAGTGCAGGAAGTCAGTGTATTCCAGCAAGGCAGTGGTTGTGCTGTACCCCTTCTTAAAGCCATGCTGCTCCCTACATTGGATGTCATATCTGGTAAGGTATTCAGTCATCTGGTCAGCAACAATTCACTTGAGTGCCTTACAGAGGGGGAGGAGGATGGAGATAGGGTGTTAGTTAAAGGTCTGTGCTCTATCACCACTTTTATAGACAGGCACAACTAGAGCTGTCTTCTAGAGTTGTGGGAACTGTTCTTGAGAGAGGTTGAGAAGAATGGTAAGGGGCTTAAGGATGGCATCAAGGGTCTGGTGCAGAAGTTTAAGATCTATGGTGTCTTGCTGAACCTAGTTTTCCCCAAGACTCCTATTACGTATTTTTTTGCTTCTGGCATGGAGACTCTCTTGAAGTAGAAGGGAGTGGGGCTTAGCGGAAGGGGGGTGTCCAAGGCACTAGGTTGACTATCAGGCTGCCTTAGGAAGTCAGCAGGGAGTATACTGGAGAGGTTAGTGAAGGCATCATTAAGGGTATCCATAATTATCAGATAGTCCTATGAGAGATCTCCATTGACATAAATCATGTTAGGGGGGGTGTTTTTGAGGGCTTACCAGTGAGATCTTTAATGCTTTCCCAGAAACGCTTCCCATTACCCCAGGAGTCTGTGGGTTCATGCTTAAAGTATTCCCTTTTCGTATCTCCCTGGTACAGGAGTTATGTGCTGCCTTGTAACATTGCATGTCAGAGTGTCTCCCAGTGTCATGCACTAGGTGCCAGAGATTGTCCCTGTTGCACATCATTTGGATTAACTGAGGGGTGATCCAGGGGTTAGTTACTCCCTTTGCTTTACGCTTGCAGTGTGGAGCGAATAAGTCACAGCCTTTGGCGAGGTCACATGATGTAGTGTGGCTGGTATCTGCTTTTCTCCTGAGCTCCCAGCCTACAACCCAAATTTCGTTTTCTTTTCTTGCCCTATCTTGCCAAACCAACAGTTTTATATTGCTGGGGTGAGCCTAAACATCTGTGGTTCCTGGTGACATAATTTTAAGAGAAAGCGATCTCAATATTAAAGGAATCCAGGCATGGATACAGAAATGAAAGCACCTGGTGTGAGACACACTCCACCAACGCTTCTGAGAAAAGCTCCAAGAAGGCTAGAAATACCAACTCCGGCAATCGATTAAACAACGCCTTCTGCTGCTTCAAATAGCCCACTTACTGAGGATAGATTCCTCCAGGAACTTCTCCCTTTAGAGAAATGCTCCAGGAGATTTCTTGTGAAATTAAATCTGTAAGGAACGATCTCGCAGCTCTATCACGGAGGGTTGGAGACACGGAAGTAAGAACCTCGTCTTTAGAAAACTGGAAAGACAAGACAGACCCAGAAATATCCAAACTAAGGCAACAACTTAAAAAATTACAATTGAAAACCGAAGACCTCGAGGGTAGAAGTAGGAGGAACAACATTCTTATACTGGGGCTACCCGAGTCTGAGGAAGGGGGAGATGCTATTAGATTCACTCAGCAGTTTCTTAACAAAATAGTGGGTCCCTCCCCCCTAAATCAGCAGTACCACATAGAGAGGGCACATCGATCCTTAAAGCCAAAGCCCCCGCCAGGTGCCCCCCCTCGACCGATCATCATCAGGTTCCTCAGTTTCGCTGAAAACAGCACGCATGTTTAAAGTCAAGGAGCTAGAGGCAATCCAATAGGAGCATAACAACATACGAATCACACAAGATCTCCCGTATGAGGTTCGCCAGAGGAGAACAGCCTTCCACCCCATAGTTAAAAAATCAATTGCTGCTGGCATCAAGTTCAGGATGAGTTACCCGGCGAAGCTGTTTGTATCCTTGGAGGGGACATGACTGGCCTACGATTCGCCAGATCAAGCGCTACCCGAGCTCACCAGGAAGCTCCCGAATCTCTTTAATGGAGACTGATGCATAAAAGCTTTAAATCTGACTATAAATAGACAACATTATGTCAAGTTATGTCTTTTCTTTTTTATATATATACTTGATCTTCTGTGTCTAGTATATCTCGTTGTCTGTACTCAAGATGGGCTTACCTGATCTCATTGGGGCTGGAGTGAGGGCGGTGGGGTGGGATTGATGATGAGAAAGGCCTCGGGGCCTGTGCGGCCTAATCTGCCCTGCGGAGTTCTGCATGTGCGCCACTGCTGTAGCAAGTGGGACCAACATTAAGGGGGAAGGTTTCCGGGGACGTATTTAGTAGCAGGACAGGCTTGGTCCGTCCATATATCCTCCGGCTAACATTTCCGGGTTTGACTTCCTTGTTGAGTCGGGCGCAGTCCTTATCGTTAATTTAGTCGGAGCCTGGGCCAGTTCTAATTTCAGTTTTAATTTCAGGAAGGATTTCGTCTAGCGAGAGAGTCGACCTTGCTGCCCTCGAAACAGCACTAAGAGGAGCCGGAACTCAGGGGTAAGGCCGCTTTTAAGCGGACAACAACTGGTTCAATGGAGGTTATTTAAACCACAAGGCCTGACTTCTTAAAGGGCACCATAACAAAGGGTAAATGTTGGGTTGGGGAAGGGGCTCGGGGAGTGAGGCGTTGGGACCTGTGTTGCGTCTGAGTAGGGGGTTAGGGTACCTGGTCCCAATCATAGGGGAACCACCACTTACTGTTTCTAAGGCCCATAGTAAGTCAGGATGGTTCTACAGGAATGTACGAGGACTTCACAACAAAGGGCTTGGGTGGGTTAAGGTACTCCCTGAAGGGATCCTGTTTCTAGGATATATTTGGATGCTCTATTGATGGGGTTAGATCTGGGACCATATGTAAATAGTTTTTGGGATAGTTGGATAGAGGGGTTGGACATTTTCAGGGTGGGGTTGGAGGGCTATGATTAGCCTTGATATTATTAGTCATGTTACAGGTGTAATGGGGAGAGGCGAGGAGAGTTATCAGGTTATAATGTGTCTGATGGATATCTCAATGTAATTCCACCTTGGACTCTGGGTCTATCCAAAAGCTGCTCAGTCTTAGTTAGGTGGAGGGTCATTTATTGTTACATTGTTTGGTTTGTTCAAGGGGAGTGTTATTATGGGGGTGGGGGTATTGGGGGTGGGAGGACGGTGTTACCACTTAAGGGGTTAGAATTCAGTGCCAGGGGATACAATTTGAGCAGGTTATTTTTTCCTACTGTTGTTAAATGGCATTAGGCCACATTAGAATTGCTCTTGGAACGTCAGGAGTATTAGAGAGGTAATCAAGAAAAGACAAATTTTATTAAATTGTTCTCTGGTTGGTGGACATTCTCTTTTGCAGGAAACACAATTCTTGTCTCTGAAACTAAAATACTACTGGGTCACGGGTTTTCCCAGGTTTTTGTTTCCGGGGGGTCTACAGTTAGTAAGGGAGTGGCTATCATGATAAAGCGAAATGTGTCTTTTGTGCTGGAGAATTGTATTAAAGATCCAGAAGGTCGATTTGTATTAGTGAGAGGGTTACTCAATAACACAGATGTGGTTCTTGGAGCCATATACGGTCCAGTTGGGGGTGATCCCAACTTCCTTATGCAGCTAACTACTAGACTAAGTGAATTTTTGCCAACGGCATTTATATTAGGGGGATTGGAACATTTTCCGTCCACAGGACCTAGATAGAACTTATAGACCCCTGAAATCCCCCACATCCGCCCAATTGGCACTTAATGATTTTTGCAACCTATTGGGTCTGGGTGACCCTTGGAGACTATTGAATCCTTCCAATCGTAGCTACACTTACTATTCTCCAAGTCATAGATCCTGGTCAAGATTAGATTATATTTTGGTGAGCACTGTACTTTTAGCCAACATCTCCCTTACTGGTATTGAGCCTATTGTTATCTCGGACCATTCAATGGTATGGATCAAGTTATCACCTAATCCTCCTGGTCAAAGGGATACCTCGTGGAAGCTCAATACACAGCTCCTGAAGGACGGGCACACAATCTCTCACTTCAGGTCTTTGATCTCGTCTTTTCTGGAAATTAACCAGGGTTCTATTCCTAGAGTGGATTTAATTTGGTGCTCATAAATGTTTTCTCAGGGAGAATTTATAAAAGTGGCCTCTAGAAGGAAGAGGTTGAGGAGGAAAAATCATCTCTTTGGCTAACCAGATTAAAAAGGCAGAAAGTGCTCTTTCCTCCACCAATTCTCAAACTGATCTAGAGAGTTTATGTAAATTTAGAAATGAATATGAAGACCTGATTAAGGAGAAAACAGAATATGCTATCTTAAAATCTAAAACAAAATATCTTGACCAAGGGGAGAAACCCGGGAGACTACTCGCTCTCAGGTTAAGAGAGTTAGAAAGTTCCAGATTAATTCCTGCCTTAAAGGCGAAAGATGGCTCAATCAAAACTGCCCCAAGGGACATAGCTAAGGTCTTTGAAGTCTTCTACCAAGATTTGTATGGTAGCAACGCCTTCTCACCGCCAATTTCAGAGGTAGATGCTTTTCTGGAGAGTGTCCCCCTTCCAAGACTGCAAGCGCATCAGTGCGACTCACTTTCATCTCCCATATCTCTAAGAGAAGTGGAGGAAGTTATTAAAAACTTACCCCTGGACAAATCCCCTGGACCTGACGGCCTTCCCCCTAATTTCTACAAAACTTTCTGTAAAGAAATTGCGCCTGCCCTTCTTAATTTATTTAATTGTATTCTAGCTTCTGAACCACTGGACCCTTCCTTGCTGGAGGCTACTATAATTTTGATTTCTAAACCAGACAAGCCGATCTTGGACCCAGCCAGTTATAGACCAATTTCGCTACTTAATTATGACATAAAAATTCTGACTAAAATTCTTTCCTTGCGAATTAAACAGGTCTGGCAAACTCTGCTGAGTTCGTAACAGGTAGGATTTGTCCAGGGGAGGTCTGCAATGGACCACATGCGTACACTTACCCATATTTTCCATGCAGCCCAGGAGTCCCAGCTCCCCATGGCTTTAGTTGCCTTGGACGCAGAGAAGGCCTTTGATCGGGTCAGCTGGGAGTTCCTGTGGTCCACCTTAAATAAAATGGGTTTCCCAGAGAAGTTTATACAATGGATCAAGGCGATATATGGTTCGCCTTCTGCTAAGGTTTATTGTAATGGAGTGTTCTCATCCCGCTTCTCCCTGTACTCTGGAACTCGCCAAGGTTGCCCACTGTCACCTTACTTACTTAACTTATATCTAGAGCCCCTGCTGATGCATATCAAAACTTCACCCAAAATCTCAGGGTGTGTTATCGCTCAACATACATTGACCCTTTCTGTTTTTGCAGATGATATTCTTTTACACCTTGCAAACCCGGAAACGTCCTTACAGGAGGTATTACAAATAGTGAGTCAGTTTGGTAAGGTTGCCAATTATAGGTTAAACTTAGCCAAATCAGTAATATTCCCATTAACTCACTCTTGCTCCAAACAAATATATCTCATTTTGGCATGAAGTGGGCTCCAAGCCACTTTAAATATTTGGGTATCCATCTGGCCTGTGACGAGGATACGATCAAGAAGCTCAACCTGGAGGATTTGGTAGATAAAATCCAAAGGATCTTAGCAGATGGACAACCTCCCATTGCTATTGGAGGCGATCAGTATAATCAAAATGAACGATTTCCACGCTTTTACCCTCAGAATCTTCTCAACATATGGCTTCCCAAACCTTTTTCCAGAAAATTCATTCAATGATATCCAAATTTATTTGGAGGAGTAAGCAACCTAGAGATCTTTCCTCAAGCTTTGCTTGCCTAAAGAAAAAGGTGGCCTCCGTTTGCCTAATTTTAGATTTTATTACTGGGCCAGTCATTTATCTAAAATGGGCAGATGGATTGGCCCTCCTAATGTGCACTACATGCCCAAGTGGTAAGAACTAGAGCTTAAACTGCTAGAGGAACACAGTATTGACCCTCAACAGATTTTTTATTATGGCTATTCCACGCTACCGGAAGAGATCCGTGATTCAGTTTTGGGGCTGTCCATTAAAATTCTAAATCTATTCTGGAATTTTGTTAAAATCCCGCATACCAAAGATTTAGGTCAATCATTAGTACTTAACCCTAATATCAAAATTGGTGGTCAAAAGCTGCGCTGGCATGGCTCCGCAAATTCAGGATTGTTCGGTAGAGGATCTTTATGTTCAGGGTTCCCTTGGTTCTTCTAGCGAATTACTGACAAAGCTGAGTATTTCTCCTCAGAATATTTTCAAGTTGTATCAACTGAGACACCTTATAGGGAAAGAATTTGGACTGGTAAGCTTAACCTCTAGTGTTAAGCCTTTCCTGGAGCAACTCAGGACCTGTGTCACCAATCCCCATAGTATAGCTAGCCTATACAAGTACCTTTTGCTTACAAAATTCCCGGAATCCCTAACTGGCTCCAATGTATGGTCACCTCTGATTCCTGTGCCCTCCATGTCTTGGAACCAGGTCTGGTGGGATGTATATAAATACCTTATTTTGGACAGGAATAGGCTTATACAGTTCTACATATTAAACAATATGTATTACACGCCGACGAAGCTGGTCAAATTTGCTAAGTCTAAATCTGCTAGCTGCATAAGGTGTGGTAAGGGACCGGGCAATCTATTGCATATATTTTGGTCATGCGTTAAGGTTGCCCCATTATGGAAAAAAATTTGTGACAGCCTAGATCCGATTCTGGGTCTAGAGGAACTATTCACAGTCGAATTTTGTATAATTGGCCTGTATTTGACCATCAGGATTAAAGAGCGGAGATTTCACATGGCCATAATTTCAATGGCAGTGAAAAGGCTAGTCCTCCGACACTGGCTGGATCAGGTGGCTATCTCTTATCAGGAGTGGCTGGAGGAAATCTCCCTATGTTTCAAAATGGAGAGACTAGTAGCAAGCTCCAGACATGCTATGCCTACTTTCCATAAAAAATGGGGCAAATTATACGCTTTGTACCTTCATTGAATTTTCTAATTATAACCCTCTGACGGTTTCCTTTCGAGATGTCTTTATGTGGCTTTTGATTCCTACCAGGCACTGCTTCAAGGTACTGATTAAATATACTTCAGGTTTAACCTGATTTGGTGGTGACGCCTTCTAGGGGTGGGTAGGGGGTAGGGGGTTTGTATACTTAGATTCATGCTTCTGAAATATCTCTGTACTAATGGGTTTTATCCTGTTCTGTACTGGTATCTGTACTACATATGTGCTATTAAGTCAAATTAATAAAACTTGGAATTTCAAAAAAAAAAAGTCACAGCCTTTGTTAAAGCTGTCGATAAAATAATCAAGGGCAGTGTCAACACTATGGGCAGAGTCTAAAGGGGACCAGTCGGTGTGCTCAAGGTACAGGTAGCGCTGGAGATGTCGAAGGTACCCTTTCTTAAGCATGTGCTGCATGCATATCTTGGCAGTGGCCTTAGGGGCTTTGTTTGACCAGTGGCAGATGACCTGGGAGTGGTCGCTCAGTGAGTCTGATAGTATCTCAATGTGGGTTATCCTGGCAGGGTGGGAGGTGATGATAAGGTCAAGAAGTGAGTTGTTCCCAGTTCTGTAGTTGGTCCTAGTGGGGGTGGTAACAAGTTGAGTGAGGTTAACAGCTGCAATGGTCTCCTTGAAGGGGTCAGCTTCTGGGGCTGGCCAGTTAGTGTTAAAATCACCTAGTACAATAACTTCAGAGTTAGAGGGCAGGTCAGCTAAATAACTAAGGACCAGGTCAAAACCTATACTTTGTTCTCGGGAAGGGATATAAACAGAAAGTATAGTTATAGATTTTCCATTGTGGCCTAGTATGGCCTTAACAGCTAAAATGTGTGACTTGTTGGTCTTTGATGGGATGGGTAGGGCTTGCCCACTGCATGCGTTTCTGTATGCCCACCTTTTTTACGCATCCTGTCTAATCGAAACAGTGTGTAACCTGCTATCGAGATCGCAGTTTCTGGGATTTTAGGGGACAACCAGGTTTCAATAATGGCTAGCACATCAGGGTTGTGCTGCACAACCCAGACCCGAAGATCGTTTATCTTGGGCAAGATGCTGCAGATATTCATGGAGGCTAGCTTGAGTGAACATTTACTCCGACTGAGGTAGGGAGCTGGCTGGGGTGGGCCAGGGTTGGGGTGGATATTCCCAGACAGGTGGAGGAGCAGTAGGAGAAATCCATGCAGGTGGTACTGTCGCAACCAACATGAAGAACGTAGTTTGGGTCGTGAGGACCTCTCATATGAGGATACTATGAGGGGAGATGTAAGGAGGTGTAAGAAAGGGTGGTGTAAAACAATGAGATGGCTAGTGCCACATCTAGTTGTTACTGAAGATATGGGGGGGGCAAAGTTGGGAGGTGCTTGGGGAATTAGTGCCTGATGTTAATTCCTTTGCACTCGCTACAAGGTTGCAGGTAGGGAGGCATGAGACATTAGGTAAAATGGGAGGTAAAACAGTGAGAAGAAAGGTAAGCTCTAATAGGTGTTTGGTAGGCAACATGGTGTCAGGGCAGTGGTGCTAGTGATCAGCAGGTATCAGTGGAAAGGAAAGTGAACAAGGTAAAAAATAAAAGTAGAGGTGGAACAGTAGAAGTGGTAAATGAACAAGGTAAAAAATAAAAGGAGAGGTGGAGCACTAGTAGTGGGGACTAAGGAGCTTAGGGAAGGGGATAAAAGCATGTGTAGAAGAGGTGACTGCAGTGGAGGCTAGGGGATAGTGAGGTCTCCTCAGTTTGGGATGGGGCACTCACAGTTAAGGTGGGCTGAGTTGTAAGGCTGCAGTAGGATTACTAGAATAGTGCAGCGGTTAAAGTCTCTGCCTCCAGACCAGAAGGTTACAGGTTCAAGTGCAGCCTTTGGAAAGACACCGGGGCATAGGTGAAATGTGAGATTATATGGTGTAACTCTAGGGATAGCAATAGGGAGCTGATTAATAGCATCAGGGGAAGCATTGTATAGTTAGTTACAGATAGGCATCTCATTAGCACCTCCTAGAGGCAACAGTGTATAACTTGCTAATGGGAAAGTGAGGACTTGGGCTGGTATGAGATCACGTGACATTTCACATGACCTATGCTACCAAACAAAGCTAGGGACGAGCCAGGGTGGGGCGGTGGAGGGCCGGGGGGGGCAGTCAAAACACAGCATCAACTGGCTTATATAGTTCACACTGCAAGCTCCACAAAGGACAGAGTGTGCTTTTCAGGCAAATACCTGCTGCTCAGGGCTCTTCTGTCCTGCTGCCTGCTCCAGTGAGGAGCCTGGGTGAAGGGACAGTGCTTGCAGAGAGCCTGAGGAGAAATAAAAAAGGGGGTGACTCAGAAGGTCTTCACGAAAGTATTGGATTGAACTGAATTTGGTGTAACAATCATGGTGGCCAGAGACAGAACAAAGAACATGCATGAAATGGGGCTCCACACTGGTTCAAAAATCGAATTAAACAACAGGTAGGCTGCTTCTTAAAGTGCTTTGTGAAATTAAATAAATTACACTGGCAGTACATGCAAACAAAAAAATATCAGTGGCACTCTGCCAGATTTAAATTAAGGTAACAATTATACAGTGTTTCACAACTGCACTAATCAGAGAGCAAATTCAATCCCTTAAAATACTTATGTTCAACACAGTTCCAACTGCAATCTCCCCAAAGGAGAGAGTGTACTTTCAGGCAAATACCTATTGCTCAGGGCTCTTCTGTTCTGCTGCCTGCTCCAGCGAGGAGCCTGCGTGAAGGGACAGGGCTTGCAGAAAGCCTGCTGCTCAGGGCTCTTCTGTTCTGCTGCCTGCTCCAGCGAGGAGCCTGGGTGAAGGGACAGTGCTTGCAGAAAGCATGCTGCTCAGGGCTCTTCTGTTCTGCTGCCAGCTCCATTGAGGAGCCTGGCTGAAGGGACAGTGCTTGCAGAAAGCCTGCTGCTCAGGGCTCTTCTGTTCCGCTGCCTGCTCCAGCGAGGAGCCTGGGTGAAGGGACAGTGCTTGCAGAAAGACTGCTGCTCAGGGCTCTTCTGTTCTGTTGCCTGCTCCAGCGAGGAGCCTGGGTGAAGGGACAGTGCTTGCAGAAAGCTTGCTGCTCAGGGCTCTTCTGTTCTGCTGCCTGCTCAAGCGAAGAGCCTGGGTGAAGGGACAGTGCTTGCAGAAAGCCTGCTGCTCAGGGCTCTTCTGTTCTGCTGCCTGCTCCAGCGAGGAGCCTGGATGAAGGGACAGTGCTTGCAGAAAGCCTGCTGCTCAGGGCTCCTCTGTTCTGCTGCCTGCTCCAGCGAGGAGCCTTTGTGAAAGGACAGTACTTGCAGAAAGCCTGCTGCTCAGGGTTCCTCTGTTCTGCTGCCTGCTCCAGCGAGGAGCCTTTGTGAAGGGACAGTGCTTGCAGAAATCCTGCTGCTCAGGGCTCCTCTGTTCTGCTGCCTGCTCCAGCGAGGAGCCTTTGTGAAAGGACAGTGCTTGCAGAAAGCCTGATGCTCAGGGCTCCTCTGTTCTGCTGCCTATTCCAGCGAGGAGCATGAGTGAAGGGACAGTGCTTGCAGAAAGTCTGCTGCTCAGGGCTCTTCTGTTCCGCTGCCTGCTCCAGCGAGGAGCCTTTGTGAAAGGACAGTGCTTGCAGAAAACCTGCTGCTCAGGGTTCTTCTGTTCCGCTGCCTGCTCCAGTGAGGAGCCTTTGTGAAGGGACAGTGCTTGCAGAAAACCTGCTGCTCAGGGCTCTTCTGTTCTGCTGCCTGCTTCAGCGAGGAGCCTGGGTGAAGGGACAGTGCTTGCAGAAAGTCTGCTGCTCAGGGCTCTTCTGCTCTGCTGCCTGCTCCAGTGAGCAGCATGGGTGAAGGGACAGTGCTTGCAGAAAGACTGCTGCTCAGGGATCTTCTGTTCTGCTGCCTGCTCCAGCGAGGAGCCTGGCTGAAGGGACAGTGCTTGCAGAAAGCCTGCTGCTGAGGGCTCTTCTGTTCTGCTGCCTGCTCCAGCGAGGAGCCTGGGTGAAGGGACAGTGCTTACAGAAAGCCTCCTGCTCAGGGCTCTTCTGTTCCGCAGCCTGCTCTAGCGAGGAGCCTGGGTGAAGGGACAGTGCTTGCACAAAGAATGCTGCTCAGGGCTCTTCTGTTCCGCTGCCTGCTCCAGCGAGGAGTGTGGGTGAAGGGACAGTGCTTGCAGAAAGCCTGCTGCTCAGGCCTCTTCTGTTCCGCTACCTGCTCCAGCGAGGAGCCTGGGTGAAGGGACAGTGCTTGCAGAAAGCCTGCTGCTCAGGCCTCTTCAGTTCCACTGCCTGCTCCAGCGAGGAGCCTGGGTGAAGGGACAGTGCTTGCAGAAAGCCTGCTGCTCAGGGCTCTTCTGTTCTGCTGCCTGCTCCAGCGAGGAGCCTGGGTGAAGGGACAGTGCTTGCAGAATGCCTGCTGCTCAGGGCTCTTCTGTTCCGCTGCCTGCTCCAGCGAGGAGCCTGGGTGAAGGGACAGTGCTTGCAGAATGCCTGCTGCTCAGGGCTCTTCTGTTCCGCTGCCTGCTCCAGCGAGGAGCCTGGGTGAAGGGACAGTGCTTGCAGAAAGACTGCTGCTCAGGGCTATTCTGTTCCGCTGCCTGCTCCAGCGAGGAGCCTGGGTGAAAGGACAGTGCTTGCAGAATGCCTGCTGCTCAGGGCTCTTCTGTTCCGCTGCCTGCTCCAGCAAGGAGCCTGGGTGAAGGGACAGTGCTTGCAGAATGCCTGCTGCTCAGGGCTCTTCTGTTCTGCTGCCTACTCCAGCTAGGAGCCTTGGTGAAGGGACAGTGCTTGCAGAAAGCCTGCTGCTCAGGGCTCTTCTGTTCCGCTGCCTGCTCCAGCGAGGAGCCCGGCTGAAGGGACAGTGCTTGCAGAAAGCCTGCTGCTCAGGGCTCTTCCGTTCCACTGCCTGCTCCAGCGAGGAGCCTGGCTGAAGGGACAGTGCTTGCAGAAAGCCTGCTGCTCAGGGCTCTTCTGTTCCGCTGCCTGCTCCAGCGAGGAGCCTGGCTGAAGGGACAGTGCTTGCAGAAAACCTGCTGCTCAGGGCTCTTCTGTTCTGCTGCCTGCTCCAGCGAGGAGCCTGGCTGAAGGGACAGTGCTTGCAGAAAGCCTGCTGCTCAGGGCTCCTCTGTTCTGCTGCCTGCTCCAGCGAGGAGCCTGGCTGAAGGGACAGTGCTTGCAGAAAGCCTGCTGCTCAGGGCTCTTCTGTTCCGCTGCCTGCTCCAGCGAGGAGCCTGGCTGAAGGGACAGTGCTTGGAGAAAGCCTGCTGCTCAGGGCTCTTCTGTTCCGCTGCCTGCTCCAGCGAGAAGCCTTTGTGAAAGGACAGTGCTTGCAGAAAACCTGCTGCTCAGGGCTCTTCTGTTCCGCTGCCTGCTCCAGCGAGGAGCCTTTGTGAAGGGACAGTGCTTGCAGAAAGCCTGCTGCTCAGGCTCTTCTGTTCTCTTGCCTGCTCCAGCGAGGAGCCTGGCTGAAGAGACAGTGCTTGCAGAAAGCCTGCTGCTCAGGGCTCTTCTATTCCACTGCCTGCTCCAGCGAGGAGCCCAGCTGAAGGGACAGTGCTTGCAGAAAGCCTGCTGCTCAGGGCTCTTCGGTTCCGCTGCCTGCTCCAGCGAGGAGCCTGGCTGAAGGGACAGTGCTTGCAGAAAGCCTGCAGATCAGGGATCTTCTGTTCTGCTGCCTGCTCTAGCGAGGAGCCTGGCTGAAGGGACAGTGCTTGCAGAGAGCCTGCTGCTCAGGCTCTTCTGTTCTGTAGCCTGCTCCAGCGAGGAGCCTGGCTGAAGGGACAGTGCTTGCAGAATGCCGGCTGCTCAGGGCTCTTCTATTCTGCTGCCTGCTCCAGTGAGGAGCCTGGCTGAAGGGACAGTTGCTGCAGAAAGCCTGCTGCTCAGGGCTCTTCTGTTCTGCTGCCTGCCCCAGTGAGGAGCCTGGCTGAAGGGACATTGCTTGCAGAAACCCTGCTGCTCAGGGCTCTTCTGTTCTGCTGCCTGCTCCAGCGAGGAGCCTGGCTGAAGGGACAGTGCTTGCAGAAAGCCTGCTGCTCAGGGCTCTTCTGTTCCGCTGCCTGCTCCAGCGAGGAGCCTGGCTGAAGGGACAGTGCTTGCAGAAAGCCTGCTGCTCAGGGCTCTTCTGTTCCGCTGCCTGCTCCAGCGAGGAGCCTTTGTGAAAGGAAAGTGCTTGCAGAAAACCTGCGGCTCAGGGCTCTTCTGTTCTGCTGCCTGCTCCAGCGAGGAGCCTTTGTGAAAGGACAGTGCTTGCAGAAAACCTGCTGCTCAGGGCTCTTCTCTTCCGCTGCCTGCTCCAGCGAGGAGCCTGGGTGAAGGGACAGTGCTTGCAGAAAGTCTGCTGCTCAGGGCTCTTCTGTTCTGCTGCCTGCTCCAGCGAGGAGCCTGGGTGAAGGGACACTGCTTGCAGAAAGTCTGCTGCTCAGGGCTCTTCTGTTCTGCTGCCTGCTCCAGCGAGGAGCCTGTGTGAAGGGACAGTGCTTGCAGAAAATCTGCTGCTCAGGCTCTTCTGTTCTGCTGCCTGCTCCAGCGAGGAGCCTGGGTGAAGGGACACTGCTTGCAGAAAGCCTGCTGCTCAGGGCTCTTCTGTTCTGCTGCCTGCTCCAGCGAGGAGCCTGGGTGAAGGGACAGTGCTTGCAGAAAGCCTGCTGCTCAGGACTCTTCTGTTCCACTGCCTGCTCCAGCGAGGAGCCTGGGTGAAGGGACAGTGCTTGCAGAAAGTCTGCTGCTCAGGGCTCCTCTGTTCCGCTGCCTGCTCCAGCGAGGAGCCTGGGTGAAGGTACAGTGCTTGCAGAAAGCCAGCTGCTCTGGGCTCTTCTGTTCTGCTGCCTGCTCCAGCGAGGAGCCTGAGGCAAGGGACAGTGCTTGCAGAAAGCCGGCTGCTCAGGCTCTTCTGTTCTGCTGCCTGCTCCCGCGAGGATCCTGGCTGAAGGGACAGTGCTTGCAGAAAGCCTGCTGCTCAGGGCTCTTCTGTTCTGCTGCCTGCTCCAGCAAGGAGCCTGGCTGAAGGGACAGTGCTTGCAGAAAGCCTGCTGCTCAGGGCTCTTCTGTTCTGCTGCCTGCTCCAGCGAGGAGCCTGGGTGAAGGGACAGTGCTTGCAGAAAGCCTGCTGCTCTGGGCTCTTCTGTTCTGCTGCCTGCTCCAGCGAGGAGCCTGGGTGAAGGGACAGTGCTTGCAGAAAGCCTGCTGCTAAGGGCCCCTCTGTTCCGCTGCCTGCTCCAGCGAGGAGCCTGGGTGAAGGGACAGTGCTTGCAGAAAACCTGCTGCTCAGGGCTCCTCTGTTATGCTGCCTGCTCCAGCAAGGAGCCTGGGTGATGGGACAGTGCTTGCAGAAAGCCTGCTGCTCACGGCTCCTCTGTTCTGCTGCCTGCTCCAGCGAGGAGCCTGGGTGAAGGGATAGTGCTTGCAGAAAGCCTGCTGCTCAGGGCCCTTCTGTTCTGCTGCCTGCTCCAGTGAGGAGCCTGGGTGAAGGGACAGTGCTTGCAGAAAGCCTGCTGCTCAGGGCCCTCCTGTTCTGGTGCCTGCTCCAGTGAGGAGCCTGGGTGAAGGGACATTGCTTGCAGAAAGCCTGCTGCTCAGGGCTCTTCTCTTCTGCTGCCTGCTCCAGTGAGGAGCCTGGGTGAAGGGACAGTGCTTGCAGAAAGCTTGCTGCTCAGGGCTCTTCTGTTCTGCTGCCTGCTCCAGCGAGGAGCCTGAGGCAAGGGACAGTGCTTGCAGAAAGCCGGCTGCTCAGGCTCTTCTGTTCTGCTGCCTGCTCCCGCGAGGATCCTGGCTGAAGGGACAGTGCTTGCAGAAAGCCTGCTGCTCAGGGCTCTTCTGTTCTGCTGCCTGCTCCAGCGAGGAGCCTGGCTGAAGGGACAGTGCTTGCAGAAAGCCTGCTGCTCAGGGCTCTTCTGTTCTGCTGCCTGCTCCAGCGAGGAGCCTGGGTGAAGGGACAGTGCTTGCAGAAAGCCTGCTGCTCTGGGCTCTTCTGTTCTGCTGCCTGCTCCAGCGAGGAGCCTGGGTGAAGGGACAGTGCTTGTAGAAAGCCTGCTGCTAAGGGCCCCTCTGTTCCGCTGCCTGCTCCAGCGAGGAGCCTGGGTGAAGGGACAGTGCTTGCAGAAAACCTGCTGCTCAGGGCTCCTCTGTTATGCTGCCTGCTCCAGTGAGGAGCCTGGGTGAAGGAACAGTGCTTGCAGAAAGCCTGCTGCTCAGGGCTTCTCTGTTCTGCTGCCTGCTCCAGCGAGGTGCCTGGGTGAAGGGACAGTGCTTGCAGAAAGCCTGCTGCTCAGGGCTCCTCTGTTCTGCTGCCTGCTCCAGCGAGGAGCCTGGGTGATGGGACAGTGCTTGCAGAAAGCCTGCTGCTCACGGCTCCTCTGTTCTGCTGCCTGCTCCAGCGAGGAGCCTGGGTGAAGGGACAGTGCTTGCAGAAAGCCTGCTGCTCAGGGCTCTTCTGTTCTGCTGCCTGCTCCAGCGAGGAGCCTGGGTGAAGGGACAGTGCTTGCAGAAAGCCTGCTGCTCTGGGCTCTTCTGTTCTGCTGCCTGCTCCAGCGAGGAGCCTGGGTGAAGGGACAGTGCTTGCAGAAAGCCTGCTGGTAAGGGCCCTCTGTTCCGCTGCCTGCTCCAGCGAGGAGCCTGGGTGAAGGGACAGTGCTTGCAGAAAACCTGCTGCTCAGGGCTCCTCTGTTATGCTGCCTGCTCCAGCAAGGAGCCTGGGTGATGGGACAGTGCTTGCAGAAAGCCTGCTGCTCACTGCTCCTCTGTTCTGCTGCCTGCTCCAGCGAGGAGCCTGGGTGAAGGATAGTGCTTGCAGAAGCGCCTGCTGCTCAGGGCCCTTCTGTTCTGCTGCCTGCTCCAGCGAGGAGCCTGGGTGAAGGGACAGTGCTTGCAGAAAGCCTGCTGCTCAGGGCCCTCCTGTTCTGGTGCCTGCTCCAGTGAGGAGCCTGGGTGAAGGGACATTGCTTGCAGAAAGCCTGCTGCTCAGGGCTCTTCTCTTCTGCTGCCTGCTCCAGTGAGGAGCCTGGGTGAAGGGACAGTGCTTGCAGAAAGCTTGCTGCTCAGGGCTCTTCTGTTCGCTGCCTGCTCCAGCGAGGAGCCTGAGGCAAGGGACAGTGCTTGCAGAAAGCCGGCTGCTCAGGCTCTTCTGTTCTGCTGCCTGCCCCGCGAGGATCCTGGCTGAAGGGACAGTGCTTGCAGAAAGCCTGCTGCTCAGGGCTCTTCTGTTCTGCTGCCTGCTCCAGCGAGGAGCCTGGCTGAAGGACAGTGCTTGCAGAAAGCCTGCTGCTCAGGGCTCTTCTGTTCTGCTGCCTGCTCCAGCGAGGAGCCTGGGTGAAGGGACAGTGCTTGCAGAAAGCCTGCTGCTCTGGGCTCTTCTGTTCTGCTGCCTGCTCCAGCGAGGAGCCTGGGTGAAGGGACAGTGCTTGTAGAAAGCCTGCTGCTAAGGGCCCCTCTGTTCCGCTGCCTGCTCCAGCGAGGAGCCTGGGTGAAGGGACAGTGCTTGCAGAAAACCTGCTGCTCAGGGCTCCTCTGTTATGCTGCCTGCTCCAGTGAGGAGCCTGGGTGAAGGAACAGTGCTTGCAGAAAGCCTGCTGCTCAGGGCTTCTCTGTTCTGCTGCCTGCTCCAGCGAGGTGCCTGGGTGAAGGGACAGTGCTTGCAGAAAGCCTGCTGCTCAGGGCTCCTCTGTTCTGCTGCCTGCTCCAGCGAGGAGCCTGGGTGATGGGACAGTGCTTGCAGAAAGCCTGCTGCTCACGGCTCCTCTTTTCTGCTGCCTGCTCCAGCGAGGAGCCTGGGTGAAGGGACAGTGCTTGCAGAAAGCCTGCTGCTCAGGGCCCTTCTGTTCTGCTGCCTGCTCCAGCGAGGAGCCTGGGTGAAGGGACAGTGCTTGCAGAAAGCCTGCTGCTCAGGGCCCTCCTGTTCTGGTGCCTGCTCCAGCGAGGAGCCTGGGTGAAGGGACAGTGCTTGCAGAAAGCCTGCTGCTCAGGGCCCTCCTGTTCTGGTGCCTGCTCCAGTGAGGAGCCTGGGTGAAGGGACAGTGCTTGCAGAAAGCCTGCTGCTCAGGGCTCTTCTCTTCTGCTGCCTGCTCCAGTGAGGAGCCTGGGTGAAGGGACAGTGCTTGCAGAAAGTCTGCTGCTCAGGGCTCTTCTCTTCTGCTGCCTGCTCCAGCAAGGAGCCTGGGTGAAGGGACAGTGCTTGCAGAAAGCCTGCTGCTCAGGGCTCTTCTCTTCTGCTGCTTTCTCCAGCGAGGAGCCTGGGTGAAGGGACAGTGCTTGCAGAAAGCCTGCTGCTCAGGCTCTTCTGTTCTGCTGCCTGCTCCAGTGAGGAGCCTGGGTGAAGGGACAGTGTTTGCAGAAAGCCTGCTGCTCAGGGCTCTTCTGTTCTGCTGCCTGCTCCAGTGAGAAGCCTGGGTGAAAACATTACAGTTTTGTTTTATTACATTTTTTAAAGCATCCCGCCATGGCTCAGAGAGCCCATACAATCAACACAATAAATATATCCCATAGAAAGAACACAGAACCACAATACAAAACTACATTAACTTATTAAACATCCATCCTCTTATAATACTAAAGGCATGAAGTGGACAAACCATCAGTTAAGATAAACAGCTCAGGTTAATCAAAAGCTCTAAGGAGTCGGTAATTTTTCAGTTCCTTCTTAAATTATGTTACGGAACTGGTGATGCATATCCCTTCAAGGAGTGAATTCCACTGGGTAGTGGATGCAACAGTAAAATTCCAGTCACCAGCTGACTTTAACCAGGAAAAAGGAACGTCAAGCAAACCCTGTCTACTAGATCTTAAATCCCTCGGTGGGACATGAGGAATCAGAAGATCACTGAGGTATTGGGGCACAGTCCATTCAAGGCTTTAACATACATGTAACTAACAATACAGTACAAACCAGCTAAATGGGATGCTGATAAGTGGGACGGCCGTTTAAATGGCATGACAGGCTGGAAACCAGTTTGCACCAATGTTATGTGACTTTACTGACTTCGTTTTCTAGGGACATTCATTTTTAACAAGTTCACATAGTTGGGATGAAATTCAGCTGCTGCTGCCGCACCTGACAATAATTCAATTAAGTCTCACCTTTATTTTGTGCCAAATGCTTGCAGTGTGAGCTTACTGTTTCACCTCACTGAGCGGAGTAATGTCTGACTCTCAACTTCGTAATGAGCTTTCCCTGGCTGATCATGTGAAGGTTCTGGAAGCCTTACAGAACCAGACAACTTCGTTGTCATCTGTTGCAGCACAATTTCACATTTCAAAAAGCCAGGCTGGCAGGATTAGCAAGAACAGAGATGCCATCCTATCTGAGTGGCGGTCAAATGCCAATCCGCAAAGGAAAAGGAAACATGAAGGCAAAGACAGCATTGTCTAAGACTCTCTTTTGCTATGGTTTCAACACGCTTTAGAAAATAAATTAGTATTCAATATTGCAAAATGTAAGGTACAGCATTTAGGAAAAAATAATAGGTTAAGAAAATACTATATGAATAACATAGTATTGCAGGAAGTTGACTCAGAAAAAGATTTGGGAATTTACATTTCTAATAGTTTGAAGTTCACAGAGCATATTAACAAGACAGCAAAAACTTGTCATCGACTATTAAAGTGTATTTTTAAAAACATAAAAGCCGAGAATCTCAAGTACTTCTGCCTATCTATTCCAGTCTTGTAAGGTCACAGTTAGATTATTGTTCATCCTTCTCTGCACCTACTTCAATATACGAAAAACAGCTGTGGAGAAAATTCAGAGAAGGCTGACTAAGAACATCTCTGGTTTAGAAATGGTTTCGTACGGAGATAGACTGAGAGCCCTAGGACTTTATTCATTAGAATATCACCCTATAAGGGGAGATCTCTGTTTGATTTACAGAGCTACCAGAGACCCTGCCTTGTTCAAGACCATTTGTCTGGATTGGCATGTACCAATAAGCAACACAAGATCTCACAAATTGAAATTGAAAACCAACATGAATAAAACCATAAAAAGGAACAGATTTTTCACCCAAAGAGCTACTCCAATCTGGAATGCCCTTCCTTTGGAGGTAGTATCTAGTACTAGCATGCAGCAATTTAAGATAAAATTGGATACATATACAGGGGATTTTAAATTCCATTTCCACCTTGGTTAAGGGTGGTGAGTTCATTATGGGTTAGACCCTCGAACTTGTACTCTACCTATGAACCTATGCTTTGAGCAAGGGAGCCCGTATCTCAGGGAAATGTTGAAAACAAAAGCACAGGCATTGTCTGCAGATATGGGGCACACTGACTTTGAAGACGTTGATGGGTGGCTTTCTTGCTGGAAGCTCTGCCACCAGATCATTTTAAAACATGAGCATGGCAAAAAACAAGATGCAGATTCACCTGCTGCACAGAACTGGGTCAGTGACATTCTTCCAAGCTTATATGCCACTTACTGTCCAAACAATGTCTTTAATGCAGACAAAACCAGTGTTTTTTTACCATGGCTATCCCGACCATGGTCATGCCATGAGGAACTAGGAGCTGATGGGGGAAAGAAAGCTAAAGACAGCATTTTGGTCCTGTGCTGTGCAAATGCATCTGGCACAGAAAAGAAAAAGTTGTTGGTGATAGGCAAGAGCAAGAAACCCTGTTGCTTGCCTAAAGATTTGAAATGTCTTCCTGTAGCTTATGCATCATTCTGTAATGCCTGGATGGCAAGGCAAGCATCAACATCTGTCTCCACACTAGATGATGTCCTAGTCCCTGCATGCATACCTGTTGGTGCATTTGTAGCTTTTGTTGATATGGACAATGAGGAGACCACAGACAGTGAGCTGACAGATGATGAAATTGTAATTACCGCAAAAAAGTCAGCAAAAGGAGAGATGTTGGATGAAGAAGTGAGCGATAGCCAGGATGAGCTTAATTAAGTGCCTACATCTGAAGCACTGTCAGGTTTATTAGCGGCATTGAAGTGGTGCCAACACAGAGGTCAGGTGTCCTGCTGGGAGCGATTGCTAGACATATAATAATAATAAGCTTTATTTCTAAAGCGCAATTCTGAAACCAAAGTGCTGTACAGAATTATCAATAAAAACATATTAAAACATGAAATAATAAAACAATCCAATTTCAGGTTACATAGAAAGATATATATAAAAAACAAAATTATTATATAAAATTCTCATACGCCAGATGGAACAGATGGGTATTTAAGGCCATCTTGAAGCTCTCCACGGTCTGGCACTGTCGAATATGGTGAGGTAGAGAGTTCCACAGGGTAGGAGCTATGTACATAAAAGCTCGGGACCCAGAGGTTTTCAGCCGTACCCTGGGAATCTCTAACAACCCCTCATCAGCTGAGCGGAGTGGTCGGCTGGGACAGTAAGGATTCAGGAGCTCTTGCAGGTAGCTTGGACCCTTTCCATGCAGGCCTTGTAGGTCAGAAGACTGACCTTGAAGGTGATCCACCACAGTACAGGCAGCCAATGCAGTAACACAGGACAGAAGTGATATGGCTCGAATGAGGAGCCCCCATCAACAGACATGCCACAGCGTTCTGCACCAGCTACAAGTGGCTGACATCAACCCCTGGGAGCCCTAGGTAAAGAGAGTTACAGTAATCCAGGTGCAAAGTTACAAAGGCACGGATCAGCATTAAAAGGTCACTGAACAGAACAAGGTGCATTACCCGGGCGATGTTCCTCAGTTGATAAAACAAGGACTTGACTTCTGTTGATACCTGCAAATGTAGTGTCAGCCCATCATCAGGAATCACTCCCAGGTTTTGCACCCGTTCAGAGGAAGGCAGGTGGTTACCCCCGAGCCAGAGCCCAGAGGGGGACCCTGTCACCGACCCCTCTATTCTGTGACCTGGATCCACTACCAGCACCTCAGTCTTATCAGAATTCAACTTCAACCAGCTGGACTTCATCCAGTCCTGGATTTCCAAGAGGCAGCTGTTAAAGACTGAGACCGCACTATCCTGGTCGGGTACAAAAGACAGGTAGAGCTGGGTGTCATCTGCATAACAGTGAAACCTCAGCCCATACCATCTCACAATGTCTCCCAAAGGCAGCATATACACTGCGAACAACACTGGGGACAGTACAGAGCCCTGGGGGACCCACATGGCAGAGAGAATGAGTCTGAGGAAAACATCCCCGACACCACCCTCTGAGATCTGCCAGTGAGGAATGATTGAAACCATCTGAGGACTGAATCTGCCAGGCCACAGATGACCCTCAGGTGCTCGAGTAGCACTCCATGGTCCACAGTGTCAAAAGCTGAAGAGAGATCAAGAAGCACCAAGATGAAATGGCACTTCTGATCTCTTGCCATCAGGAGATCATTGAGCACCCAAATCAGAGCAGTCTCAGTACTATGTCTCTTCCAGAAACTGGACTGGAGAGGATCATAGATATCGTGGATGGTAAGATGGTTCTCCAGCTGCAGTGCAACTACTTTCTCAATCACCTTCCCTACAAAGTGAAAGTTAAAGATAGGCCTGTAGTTAGCAGAGCAGTTTGGATCAAGAGAAGCTTTCTTAAGGAGCGGTATCACCACAGCCTCCTTCAGGGAGATAGGGATCTCACTCATCTCTAAAAAGCTCCAAACAATCTTAGCAAGGAAGGGGCTGATGGAATTCACACACCCCATTATAAGGCATGTTGGGCCCGAGTCCAAACTACAGCATGTCAGCCGCATACTCTGGACAATCTGCATGATATCCACAGTCTCCAGCCAGTCAAAGGATGTCCAAAAAGACAGAGGAGAGGTGACCAAGCACCGACCACCACCATCCCCCATAGAGTGAGCTGGTTGGATCTCGGCCCTGATGTTGGCCACCTTATCAGCAAAGAACTGAGCAAACTCATCACACTTATCTTGTGAAAACACACTTCGAACCTGCAGACAAGTTGGGCTGCACAACCTGTCCATGGTTCAAAGGAGCAGAGCTGGTTGATTCTGAGCTGCAGCAATCTCCCCGAACAGGAACTCTGCCTTCTTATGAGTGATTGCTGATTGATAGGCCCGATAATGTTCCATCAATCCAAGGTGGTCAGCATCGAGGGTGGATTTCTGCCAGGATCACTCTAACCTTCGTCCAACTTGTCTCAACTCCCTCAAACCAAGGGGACTGCAGGTGAAGAGAGAAAGGACAAACATGGACAGGATCAATGGAGTCCAGAGCTTTCATCACGGTCTTATTATATACCTGAACCAAACTCTCTGGACCCCTACTTGCAGCCGGCAATCCCGATAGGTCTAATACCATCAAATACAGACATAACCAAACATGCACTCCAAGAGGGAAAGCAGAGCAGAATCACTGACTTCTTTAAAGTCACACCTGGCACATCTTCAACATTGGATTATGCTAGATATATACCTAACTGATCAGAGACATCGATGGATTTGTTCCCTGAAATAGAAGAGTTAGACAATGACAATTTTCCTGTACTCATCATTGAGGATGCGGATCTTGAACTTGATCCCAGAGAGTACACAATTCTATAATTAAAATTCAAACTAAAGAAGTTGATTAAAGTTAATTAAATAGTAAATAAATACTGTACAATAAAATTCATTTTTTAAATGCATACCCTGCAATTGATTGATTTCTCTTCTTTTAGAGCTTCAGTAGCGGCACTGGTTAACATTTAGTGCTTTGGCAGTGCCATGAAATGAACTTCGCTTTACAGAGACGGCCACTTAAGTGGGACGATGCCGGATCCACTGAGGTGTCCCGCTTAAGTGACTTTTACTGTACCTGGAAATCAATGCACCACCTAAGAGGTAGCTAGCCCAGAATCTGCAATGAGGGAGTAATATGCTCTGACAACTGAGTAGTGGTCAGAAGTCTTTCTTGCAGCATTCTGAATTAGCTGCAGGTGGTGTAACTGACACTGGGTAAGCCTTTATTGAGTGCCCAACAGTAGTTGAGACAGGAGAAAAGGAGGGCATTAATTAGAATAACTAGATCAGCAGAATCAAGCAGTGGTCACAGCCTGTCCACATTCTTAAAATGATAAAGCATTTCCTGACCACAGAAGACTCCTGCGAAACAAAAGTGAACTGTCCAACAAGAGCCACTTGCAGATTGCCAACATCTGCTGCCACCTGCAGATGCACACACACACACACACACACACACACACACACACACACGATGGAGGAAAAGCATCAGGGCACTGCAAATGGCCAATATCTGCTTCTCTGAACCCACCACAAGCAACACAGTCTTGTTTGGGTTCAAAGCCAGCCAACTGGAGGCCATCCAAACATTGATTTCCTCCAAACATTGTTCTAATCTCAGCACAGAAGACAACCCATCATGAGCAAATGACACACAGCTTGGTGTCATCTGCATAGCAGTGAAAGTCCACACTTTAGTGCCTTATGATCTCTTCCAGCAGCAGCATATACACCGAGACAGAACAGGTGAAAGCATAGAACATTGGGGAACACCGCAGTCCAGAGTCACCAGCTGCAAATGGCAAAGGCTGAGCAGTACCAACTGTTCTCTACCCTAAGGAAGATACAGAAACCACTGCAGCACAGTCCCTGACAATCTGCTGTGTCTCCAGGACTGGCCAAGAACACTGCATTATCTACGGTGTTAAATGCTGAAGAGAGATCAGCAAAATCACAATAGATACCTTCCAGCAGTCTCTCACCTGGAAGAGATCATTGCGTACTCTGATCATGGATGTCTCTGTGCTGTGCTTGCTAAAGAAACCAGATTGAAATTGTTTAAAGGGGTATTTCTTCTTGAGATGACTTACCAACCGGGTTGAAACCACTTTTTCTACAACTTTAGCCAAAAAAGGAAGGTTGGAGACAGGATGAAAACTGGGAGATCTGTCAGAATCTAATGATGCCTTGTTAAGGAGGGGCTTCAATACTGCCCTTTTAGAAGCACTGGCAAAACTCCTCCCACAGAGGAGCATTGATTATACCTGTTAACACTGGAGCCAACTGCTCCCACCGTACCTTGAGCAACTGAGTGGATGGGTTGGCACTCGGGTCCAGAACACACCTGGTGCACCTCAAACTCATGACCACCCCAAGGACCTCCACCTCATCCAATGACTGGAATTGCCCCCAGCCATCTATTGATCCACTCAAACTCTCCTCTCTCTCTCCCTGCTTACCAGTGACTGGGTAGTGGAGGAACTCTGGTATCCTATGTCCACAACATTGGCTTTGAAGAACTCATTTAAATGCTTGCCCCCTTACTGGAAGCAAGTTCTTTTCAGCATAGACAATCTGGATGAAAGAGATTTTCTACAACACATAAATATGATGCAGGATGGTTCTTCTCAGCAGTAATCACAGCAGAAAAGAAATCCTTCTTAATCACTGTGACAACCTCCCAGTAGAGCTTCAAGTGCTCTTCCAGGACAAGTTTGCTGGCAGCAGACCTTGACCTCCTCCATGTGTTCTAACTTGTGACCTGCAACCTTCATTTGCTGAAGCTCAGACCTAAGCCAAATAGCACTACAGTGTCAGATCTGCAGGCAAGCATGGACTGGTGCCAGGGTGTCCAGTGGTACAGTTTCAACCTTGGTACCACACCTCCTGGTAGAAACTTCAACCAGGCCCGAAATATATAAGAGATCTAGAAACCTCACAGGATGCAGATCTCATTTAGAATGGTATTGGATCACTTCCACAGTTGAAGATGGTTTCTTAATGGCCACAGAATTAAAGAATACAGTGCAGTGGTCCAACCAAATAACAGGCTTCACTGAGATATTATCAATCTCCAACCCCACCAAGAAAATGAAGTTGAGCGTGTAGCCTGCCAAGTGCATAACCATGATAATCTCTTGTCTGAAACTCAGCTCTCCATGTGCTGGAGGAGTTTGTTAGCGAACTCATCTGAAGGGTCATCCACACAGGCATTGAAGTACCCAAGGACAAGATTCGTTGGGGACTCCAAAGCCCAGCCCAATAGCCCCTCCTTAAACTCCTGCAGAAAATCCCTGTCCCCTCCTGGAGGGCAGTACATGAGAACCACTCTGTATTTCAGACCAGACAAACACTCCACGGTCATATATGTAAAAGACCACACATTCACAACAGGAGACACCATATAGTTTAAATTGGCTTTAATACACATGGCCACACCACCACCTCTGAACCCCAGCCTCAGGTGGTGTACCACAGAGAAGCCTGGGGGACCAAACACTCAAGGACAGGCCCGACTGATTCATCCAGCCAAGTCTCTGTGATACACACCAGGTCTGCATGCAGTAGCGGCTCTAGCCACAAATGGTTACCAGGGCACAGCTGGGGCACAACAGATGGCAGCCAGGGCACTGATATATTGTTACTATGGGGGAGGTTCTGCACCATATGGGGCACCAACTGGGGCACAGCATTTTTTTACCGGGGCACGTGCCCTGGCGGGCCCCGGTGTAGAGCCGCCACTGTCTGCATGCAAATCAGAAATTATATCACATATGATGGCAGTCTTATTTACTACCAACTTGCCATTGCAAAGCAATGCCCAGGCTGGGGATCCTGGCAGGTTTGCCCCCCAGCCACCTCCTGCAACCTGCATTGCCTTGATATTGGAACAAGGTAAGAAATATTTCTGGCTCTCCCCCTACTAACTGGCAAATGACTCCCAACTCTCCCACCCCTAATCACTGGAGCACAACACCCACCATTCCTACTCCTTTTCTTAGGGCTGATGATATTAAGTGCTATGCAGTGCTGTAAAACTCCACAAGAGGGAGCAAAGTGTTCCAAATCCCAGGGTCTTAACTTCCAGAGTTCTTCCCTGGCGTATACTCTCACACCCATGAACATAATATATACGTGCTACTCACCTGACCACTGACCAACCCATCCCAGCACAGAAATCCCTGCTTGGTTGAAAGGAAGTTGGCCCCGAGTCCATAGTGACCAATGGCAACACCTGGACTACCACCCAGAATTGCTATACTCCCATTAGGAGCAGAAACCAACTGTCCCCACCTCTTGAGATAACCTGCTTTGGGAGTTAACTGGGGAGATATGAGGGAGAATGAAGATCAAACAACAGGAAATGAAACAATGGACAACAACCAAGACCTCTAGAATATCTGAACACCCCACATCGACTACTTTTAATGCATGCACAAAGATACAGGAAAGTATCAGCAGTCAGAAATAATCCATTGAAAGCATTTTTCAAGATACAGATTATACAAAATCCATGCAGTGCAATGAAACAGAACAAAGTCACAGCAACAGTTCTTTCAAGGTCAGTTTTTCCACTCTCTCACAGGCAATAAAGGACAAAAATCCCACAGCTTCCAAAGTAGACCCAAGTCTCTTTCTTAATCAAAACTGATCTAAGGCTAGTGGTCCTGCAACAATCCACACCCAACAGTCTCAGTCCTTTTAGAAGTGTAGGGCCTTAATGCTGTAGTTTAAATCCAGGTAGAGACCTTCAACATGCAGGTTTTAAAATTTCACATCTGCTATTACATGGAAGTCAATATCTTCAAATGCCCTTACTGGAGTCCAACCCAGAACAAATGCCAGCAGGGCAATTAGATGATAGCATGACAAGAAAGTCCTACCAGAAAGGTAGATTACACTGCCTCAAAAAAAAAACTTTGACCACTTTCCCAAAGATAGTCTCCACCTAACAGGTTCTTCCAATAACAACAGCCACTGCAGAATGTTCTTCATCCAGCTTCACCCACCAGAAGCAGGCTCTCTCCACCACCAAGAACATACTGGGCCTCTTTCACATCTGCAGACTATAAAGATGGTTATTTTACAGTTTTAGGGGGCCAGGAAAGGCACAATAAGCCAAGGGAAAGGAACACTCAGCACTCATTCCACAGCAGCATAAATTCTTTATTGAGTCTAGTATCCAAGTTTATTACAGTAAGGAAGACCAGATTAGCACCCTACTTCCCCAGCGCTTCAGTCTAACACAGAGCCTTCCCAAGGGGGTGGGTCTGAGGCATGGTGAACAATGCCCACATTTAAAGTGAATTAATTAAAGACACACTCACCTAAAGTGACTAGTAAAAGTGTAAAATTTACAAAAACATCCTAAATTAAATTTATCACATTATACTTAACATGACTCTGGCTTAACCTAAATTTCCACAAGAATATTTATTTTTGTATTATTATTATTCAGACCTCTAGTATAACTTCTAGTTGGAAAGTGGTTAGCAGAAGTCAGGTAATTAACTTATTTAGGTAACAGTAATGAAGAGGAGAAGGAAAAGAAATATAAATGTATTACAGAAATAGATGTACAGTATGTGGGGTGGATTTGAGTTGGAGCCCTCAAAATAAATTTCCCATGAAGCAAGCTGGTAACCTATTGGGAAAGAAGTGAGGTAAGTAGAGGTTGAGTGAACAGAGGGGGATGTGATATAAACACAGTGACCAAATAGGACCAAAGGAACTGAGACATGGGGGTTGGGGGGAAGCAGTTTTCCTTTTTTAAATTTCAAAGTATTTTTAATCTCCAGTAGTAATGAAAGAGCAATTAGAAGCCTGAGACAGAGGTACAGACTAGATTTTACAGAATATGTATTTTTTTAAACATAACTTTTTGTGGATAGTAATGAAGGTGATGGCAGAAGAAAACATGTATTTTTGGAGAAAACATCCAGAAGACCAAAAGAGGGCTATATGACCACAAGAGTTGCAAAAGGTCAACAGTCAAGATAGCTGGAAAAGTGATTTAAAACTTCAAATCCAAAATAACGCTGTTCATATGTACATTATAAGTTTAAGTTTCAAAGTATAGTGGTAGAGAAGATTAAGAAAAGATGGGGAAGGATGAGGAATAACAGCTACTGGTAAAGTTCCATTCCATAAGTATGGCCATAATTCTGAACGTTGGTGGATATGCAAAGCGCCATACTCTCAACAGCTACTATCAGAACTGAAGGGTACCAGGCTGGACTCTTACGTCAAAGTGATGAAATTAAGCTGCAGAAGCAAAAGTAAACGGACACAGAACTTTTTACAAATGAGTAAAATCAATATCCTCATTTACACCCATTGGTACAGCTGTTTTCAATGTCAAAATCCATTTAGTCTCTTTTTGGGACAGAGTTTGACCTCTATCCCCACCTCTAGGGTTTCTCTTTACATGTTCCAACACAATGCATCCTAGGCAATCTGGTTTGCCACTATGTGACTGTGCAAAGTGTGCCACTAAGCTGAGGCTTGTTTCCAGGTGCATCCTGACAGCACAGGAAAGTTAAGTGACTTGCTCAGTCACTCATTATGCAAGTGGTGGATGTGGGATTCAGACTCAGGTCTCCAGGTTTATAGCTCAATGCTGTTAACCACTATGCTATACTGCCTCCAATAAGGACCTCCATCAGGCAGAAAATAGCAGGATCACCAACCAAGATGACCTTTATCCAGAGAATACAGACTGTTCACAGAAGGATCTCTCACCATCAACTGTGCACACAGAGCTTCCAGAAGATTTAACCAAGTGCATGAATTATCCAGCTGAGCTTTTCACATTCAGTGTCAGCTCCTTTCTATGGAGAAAGTGCACACAGAGGATTCCTTATGGATTCTCCAAACTTTCTCAGATATAGATTGCAGAACCTCCAGATAGAGCCCCTGGTCCTAGCAGAGTCACAGCTGCACTCCCACTAGAAACCTCATCCTGCGTTGCACAGAATCAGGAGCAAACAACGTGCACCAAAGATTTTTAGTGACAAAATAAACTCAAGCAGTCTAAACAAACCGGAAGGAGAGCCTAAAATATTAGCTCTCAAAAAGAGCTTAACTAACATGCTTTAGCTTTAAAACTAAAACAAAGAGTCAGAAACCCTACATCCCCCCACCAGTCACTTCACTCCTACCTGTCCCATGAGCTTGTCCCATCCCCTTTTGAAACCCCCTTCAGGACATAAAACCTCCTGATGAAGCAAGTTTCATTTTCTACCATCCTTTCAAAGGAACACAGAAACATAGACAATGTTGACAGAAAAAGACCATTGATCCATCCAGTCTGCCCAATTTTACCCTGCTCTACCCTGTGACCTATTGTCCAGATATGATTCTTACCCTGCACTCCCCCCTCCAATCTCTGCCTTCTGCTACCACCTTCAATAACTGTTAAGCCCTTTAATCTGTCCAGGCCATGCTTGAACCAATTAATAGTTTTTGCAGCCACCATCTCTGCTGGTAGGCTGTTCCATGGCTCACCCACTGTCTCAGTAACATAAAACGTTCTCACATTCCTCCTGAATCCCCCCACCTGCTTACATTCATGTCTTCTTGTTTTAGACCCACCATGTCAGCTAAATAGTTCCTCACAGTTTACCATGTTTATTCCTTTCAGGAACTTGAAGGTCTCTGTCATGTACCCCCTCTCCCTTCTGGCCTCCGGTGAGTAAATGTTCAGTTCCCTAAACCAATCCTCATAGGCTTTGTTGCCCTGTTGGCCCTGAATCATTTTGGTTATTCTATGCTGCACTGTCTCCAGCTTGTCTCTGTCTTTCCTCAGGTAAGTATTCCAGAAACAGGTGCAGTACTCCAGAAGGGGTCTCGCTAGTGATTTATAGAGAGGCAGTATTACCCGTTTCCTTCTGCTATTGAAACCCCTTCCAATGCACCCCAACAGGGGCTGAACATAATGCAGCCAAAATGGCTTAAAAAGCTTCATCACACTCTGGGGTCCATTTCACATTATTCGGGTACTGTTTTTTCATGAGTTCTGTAAGGGGAGTAGCTAACTCTGCAAAGTTGGGAACAAATCTCAAATAATAACCAGCCAGCCCTAAATAAGACCTGACATGTTTCTTGGTTTTAGGGACAGGGCTGTTAGCTACAACTTCTATTTTACAAATGTCTGGCTTAACTTCTCTGTTTCATGACACATAGCCCAAATATTTGGTTTTCTGCATGCCCAATGCACATTTGGTAGGATTCATTTTCAGACCTGCCTTTTTGATTGATTGGATAACTGCTCGTAGGTGTTCCACGTGGCTTTCCCAGTCTGGACTGTACACCACAACATCACCCAGGTACGCAGCACAATAATCAGTGTGAGGTGATAAAATTACATCCATGTCCCTCTGGAATGTAGCTAGCGCACCATGTAAACCAAATGGCATGGTGGTGAACTGATAGAATCCAACAGGAGTGGCAAATGCAGTTTTGTCTCTGGATTCTTTAGCTAAAGGGATTTGCCAGTAACCCTTGGTGAGATCGAGGGTACTGATATACTTAGCACTCCCCAGGCTGTCCACCAAATCATCTGTTCTGGGCACAGGATAACTGTCAAATTCTGACACTTGATTAAGTTTCCTAAAATCAAGGCAGATTCCAACATCCCCTTCTTTTTTGTTTACAGTTACCATTGGAGATGACCAAGCATTCCTTGGCTCTTCTATGATACCGAATTCTTTCATTTTTTGTATTTCCTTGACCACATTAGCTCTTAACCACTCTGGTAACCTGTATGTCTTTTGCCTAATAGGGCAAGCATTCCTTGGCACTATTATGTGCTCAACCCCTTTTGCTCGGCCTGGTATTGTGGTAAAAGTGCTGTTAAATGTCTTTAGCAAGTTATGAATTTCTGTGGTTTGTTTGGGGGTTAAGGAAATTCACCTTTACAGCATCAGTAGTTGCAGTTTGTTCCAGTCTTTCGTAAGCTATATCAATATCTTCTTTCTCAGTTTCTGGTAAAACTAGCAAAGCAGCTTTATGTCAATGAAAATATCAAAGCCACAGAAATTCAGAATACACATAAGGAGCCAGAAGAGCTGTGGGTAGTCCTGGAAACAGGAAATGGGACAGCCATACTAACTGGGGTTGTGTACAGGCCTCCAGACCAGAGGGAGGACATAGACACGTTACTGTTAGAAGACATACAAAACATGACAGCTAAAGGGGGAGGTTCTGATAATGGAAGACTTCAACATGCCAGATACAGATTGGTCAATACCAGCAGGGACATCTGCCAGAACTAGACACATGGTGGACTTCCTGCAGGGGGAGAGCCTCAAACAACTGGTACAACAACCCACTAGAGACAGGGCTATCCTAGATCTAGTACTGACTAACAGGGAAAGGATCACAAATCTCCAGGTAGAAGGTCACCTGGGGGCCAGTGACCATCACATGGTATAGTTCTATTTGGCCACTAGAACAAAATCATCCCATTCCAAGGCAAAAATATGGGACTTCAGAGGAGCTGACTTTGATAAGATGGCCAACAGAGTCAAGCTAGCCCTGGCAAAAAAAAAATACAGGTGAGGGGGTACAGGCAAAGTGGGCAAGCATTAAAGATGCAATACTTGAAGCAACATCCCATTGTGTTAGTGAGAAAAGGAAGTGCAAAGGAAGAAGGAAACCACGTTGGTTCCCAAACACAGAAGCAGAAAAGGTCAGAGCCAAAAAGCTGGCCTTCAGGAAATACAAGGAAACGCAGCAGGATGAAGATAGGGAGGAATACCAAACTTCCCTAAGGGAAGCAGGGAAGGCAGTAAGGCAGGCAAAGGCCCAAACTGAGGAAACACTAACATGAACAGTAAAAGAAGGTGACAAGACTTTCTATAGATACATTAATGAAAGAAGAAAGTTCAGAGGGGGTATTGCTAAGATCAAAGAGGATATGGGGGCGTGTGAGGAGGAGGACCATGTAAAAGCATCTATCCTAAATAGATACTTCTGCTCAGTATTTACTAAAGAGAAGGTAGGGCAGGGCCCACAGCTCTGCACCATGGACATGGGGGGGAGGGAGGTGTGCACTAGTCCCTTCACAAAAGAAAGGGTCCTACAAGAGCTCGATAAGCTCAGGGTGGACAAGGCAATGGGACCTGATGGCACACATCCCAGGGTACTAAAGGAGCTAAGGGTGGAACTAGCAGAGCCATTATCAGATCTGTTTAGTGAGTCTCTGAGCACAGGAGAGGTCCCAGAAGACTGGAGAAGGGCTCATGTGATCCCGCTCCACAAGAGTGGTAGCAGGGAGGAGGCAGGGAACTACAGACCAGTCAGTCTTACCTCAGTAGTGGACAAGATTATGGAGACACTCCTTAAGGAAAGAATAGTGCAACACCTGGACTCCATAGGAGCACAGGATTCAAGACAGCAAGGGTTTACAAAAGGAAGGTCCTATCAAACTAATCTCATAGATTTCTTTGACTGGGTAACCAGAGTGGTGGACCAAGGAGGAGCAGCTGATGTTGCCTACCTTGACTTCAGCAAAGCGTTCGATACTGTTCCACATGGAAGATTGATTAATAAGTTGGGTAGGCTTGGGGTGGATCAGTTATTGGTCAACTGGGTAGCAAACTGGTTGATGGGCAGAAAACATTAAGTGATGGTAAATGGTATACAGTCAGAAGAGATGCAAGTCACAAGTGGGGTACCTCAGGGATCAGTGCTGGGGCCAGTCCTCTTCAATATCTTCATCAGTGACATTGCAGATGGACTGGAGTGTAAGGTTTGTCTGATTGCAGATGACACCAAGATCTGCAACAGAGTAGATGATCCAGATGGTGTGGGCAGAATGAGAAGAGATCTAGATAAACTAGCAAAATGGTCGGAAGAGTGGCAACTGGGGTTTAATGCAAAGAAGTGCAAGATCATGCACATAGGGACGAGAAACCCTGAAGCCACCAAATAGGCTGGGAGGGGAGTTGCTGGAAGTCACAAGGAAAGAAAGAGACTTGGGCGTCATCATCACCGATGACCTGAAATCATCCAAGCAGGCCTCTAAAGCAGTAGGTAAGGCTAGAGGGATGTTAGGGTGTATTAGTAGGGGTATCACAAGTCAGAAGAGGGAGGTAATAATCCCTCTTTACAAGACACTGGTTAGGCCCCATCTGGAGTACTGCGTGCAATACTGGAGGCCACACCTTCACAAGGACATGAACCAAACTGAGGCAGTCCAGAGAAGGGCAACCAAAATGGTGCAGGGAATGCATCAGAAAACATATGAGGACAGAGTAACTGAACTCAATATGTATACCCTAGAGCAAAGGAGGGAGAGAGGTGATATGATTGAAACATTCAAACACCTTAAGGGATTAATAAGGTGAAAAAGTCTAACATGTTTCAATATAAGAAAAATAGCAGGACAAGAGGACACAGCTTGAGATTAGAGGGAGGCCAATTAAGGGGTAATGTGAGGAAGTTATTTTTCACAGAAAGGGTGGTGGATGCATGGAATGGCCTACCTCAGGAAGTGGTGGATATGAATACAGTGCAGGGCTTCAAACAGGCATGAGATAGGCATAAGGGAGCAATACAGATGAGTATGAATAGATAGGCCATTGACAGAGCAAAGGCCTATGGCACATTCATAAGGTAAAAAAAGAAATGGGCAGACTGGATGGGCCTTGCTGTCCTTATCTGCCGTAAGCTTCTATGTTTCTATGTTCTATGTTTCTATGTTTCTATTTTTTCAACCCATTTCTTGAGGAGGTTAGCATGGTACATCTTAGTAGGATTTTTCCTGCCAGGGATCTCAATCTCATAGTTAACAGTGCCAGTACCTCTCAGCACTCTATAAGGCCCTTTCCACTTCATTAACAGTGTATTTTCTGTTGTGGGTAACAGTAACAAAACCTTTTCTCCTGGCTCAAACACTTTTTCTTTTACCCCATGGTCATAATATACCTTCTGCTGGTTTTGGGCCTCTTCCTGATTACTAAGGGCAATTTCAATGCATTTTGCCAGCTTCTTTCTCAGGGCACACATATAAGACGTTATAGATTGTTTCTGAGTGGGGTTATCTTCCCACGTTTCTTTTGTTACATCCAGTGGCCCTCTTGGCTGCCTACCATACAGCATTTCAAATGGTGAAAACCCTGTTGATATCTGTGGCATTTCTCTGCAAGCAAAAAGTAGGTAAGACAACTATTGGTCCCAATCTTTCCTTCCCTCTTTTACAAAGCTTTTTAACATGCATTTTAGGGTTTGGTTAAAATGCTCAACAAGACCGTCTGTCTGAGGGTGATAGGGGGAGGTTCATATGGCAGTGATACCTAGTAGTCTGTACAGCTCCTTAAGTAATACAGCACCAAAATTACTACCCTGATCAGTAATCATTTCTTTAAGTATGCCCACTCTGCTGAAAATTTTTGCAAGCTCTGCTGCCACTTTTGAAGCTGTGACAGTATGCATTGGAACTCCTTCTGGGTATAGAGTAGCATAGTCGTATACTACCAGGATAAATCTATTACCCTTTTTATTTTTGTCTAAAGGGTCAACCACATCCATTGCAATTCTCTCAAAAGGCACATCTCTCAAGGGTTGGGGCACCTTGTCTTTTCTAGTGACTGGGGCTACTTTCTGACACTCGGCACAGGAATTACAATAGGTAGCATTATCTTCATGTATTTCAGGCCAGTAAAATCTGTATAGCAATCTGGCAAGGGTGCAATCCTTCCCCGAGTGACCAGCCATAGGACTATCATGTGCTATCTGTAATAACTCAGATCTATACTTTTTTGATATAACGAGTTGTTCTGTCTAGTCCTGTGACTGAGGTTTAACCCAGACTCTGTACAATAATCCATTACATTTTTTAAACATAGGTTCACCCTGTTTTGGTTTCACCCCCATCTGTTCAAAATAACCTGGGAGAGAAACATCATTAGCTTGCTCTGAAAGAAAATCACAATCAGTTATCAGCTTAGTTTCAGCATTTTCATATGGCAACCCCTTATGTCCATCAGTCATTTGTTGCCAGGTTTCTTCAGGCATCGTCTTTCTTTCCTGGATTTCTGGATCTTGGAGCTGTGCTCAAACAAGTCCAAATCAAAGTCACTGAAAGAAAAAGTGTCCCCACCATTTGAGATTTTCTTTGCCTGAGCTCTTGTTACCACTGCCGCTGAAACTGCAGGGTTCAGTTCCTTTGAGATTAACTCAGTAAATCCTGGACAGTCATTTCCAATAATCACAGGTACAGGTAACTTAGGTACTATCCACACTTTCATTTGGTGCAACACCCCATTAATAGTCTGAGTCATTTGGCTGGTGGGATAGTATCGAGTGTCCCCGTGGATGCAGATGACACCGGTACCTGGTCCTCTTTGACGTTGTTTTTCTAGCACTTCAATGTGTACTAGTCTGTCTGCTTCCCAAATCTATAAGTCCCTTCACAGTCTTGTCTCCTACCTTCACATCAGTTAAGTACTTGCCCCAATTTGCCAAGGATAAATCTGCTTCAGTGTCACTCTTCTTACGGCAATTTCTTGCAATATGATCTGGCTTATTACAGTTTTAGCAAATGATGTCTTTGGGCACAGATTTGTTACCCCCACCAGAGTTTGTATTAGACTTGGAGTTTAAGTGGAAAAAAGAGTGTCTTACTGGTGCTTGGCTGTTACCTCACTGCTGTGGTGTCTGTCTAGCCATTTGGTAGTCCTCAGCCAAAGAAGCCTTTTCCCCATTTTCTGGTTGGTGTTCCTTTACCCAAAGCTGCACATCTGTAGGCAGGATGTTAATGAATTGCTCCATGGCAAATATGTTGATGATCTGTGGGACTGTTTTGCCCTCTGGTTGGAGTCATTTTATCAGGAGTTCTCTGAGTCGGGTGAAGGTTTCTCGAGGATTGTCGACTGAGTTGTACTTCACAGATCAAAATCTCTGCCTGTAGGTCTCTCCGGAGATGTCATACCTTTTCAGGATTTCCCTTTTCACCAGGTCATAGTTTTCTGACTGTGCAGTATCCATATTGCTGTAGGCAAGTTGGGCTTTCCCTATCAGGTAGGGTACCAGTCCTATTGTCCATTGCTGCTTTGGCCATCAGTAGGCTGTCGCAACTCTTTCAAAAGTTGCCAGGTATGCCTCAATATCATCCGAGGGACACAACTTGCTTGTGATTTGTTACTCGTCTGGATCTGTGCCAGATCATCTGCCTTTGATAGCTTGCAAGGCATCCAGCCATTGCTGCTCCTGTCTCTTTTGTCATCTGCTGCTTCTCTTCTCTCTTCTCCTCTGCTGCTCCTGTTGCTGCATCTCTTCTCTCCTCTGTGCTTCTAAACACTGAATTTCTTGTTCTCTCTGCTTCTCCGTCTCTTTTTGTTGTATAGTCCACCATTTGAAAAAGTCCATCAGGCAGTCAGGTTCTGTCACTGCCTGTTCTTTTTCCTTAACTTGTGCTGGCTGTACAATCTCAGCTTGGACTTCTGTCTCTGCTAGTTTGGCTGCCATTCTCTTGGTGACCACTCCTGGACTTGCTGCTGCAGAATCCATACCTTTCTCTGTGCTTTCCTGGTACTAGGTCCAGTACCCACACACAAAATTCCTGGCTGAGTGTATGCATGGCGTAATCCCACCACTGACACCATCTGTCATTGAGGCACAGGTTAGGAAGCATAGGAAAAACCAGGAGCAGTTGTAGAATTCACTACAGTACTAGCTGTAACATAAAAAAAAATCTGATCAGTATAACTATTTACAAAGGCAGAATAAACAGAAAAGATCCATCTGAGTTTTCCTTCAATCTCTGTGTCTCCCAAAACATTGCATCTCTCTCTCTTATAAGTCCTTGCAACCCCCCTCCTTAACAAGCAACCTGTTTTGTTTTGTTTTTCTAAAATCTTCTTGTGTATATCAGGCAGGTGAAGCAAGAACACAATGTCCCAGAACTGAGGCTCCTTTTACACAGCTTCTGAAAAGGGGCTTAAAAACTGCTCTTAGGTTAACCCCTTGAGTTCCCAGTAGCTTTTTGCAATCATCTCAAACTATAATTATATACATTTCAACAGTAACACTACAGTACATCATTTCTAAACAAAGGGATCCCAATATCAGCTACATTTCCACAGAATGATTTGCATATATTTTTATACCAGCAGATATGCAAGGGAGGAAAAGACAGAAACAGCAAGGGAAGACTGAGAGACAGTGAGATGCAAAGAATTGCGAGACTGCCAGGGTGATCAAATCCTAGGTCTCATGAGCAAATTTGGTTGTGCAACCAGACAGACAAGAGACAGGAAAGGAAATAACAGAACAGATCCCTGTATTCAAACTATTCATAACCACTGGGACAGAGTCCTATTCAATCCTGTCACAGTCACTGAGAATGCAGAGCACATACAGGATAGTGCATGGCGTCCCACACACAACAAGGCTATTCTTCCCCCGAGTGTTTTCAATGACAGCTGATGACCTCAAGAGTGAAGCTCAAGAGGTCACTCTCCCATTATCAAAAACACAAGGGGAAGAATAGCCGAGTTGTGTTTGAGATGCCATACACTATTCTTTATAGGGTATGGTCCCAAAAACACATTCACTTATTTTTTGGGAGACAGCCTTTGTTGTCCGTGACTCACGTTTTGCTGCCTTAGGATCGTCGTCCAGCTCATGCACACAACACTTCAATTGGGCCGTCCTATGAACAGCATTGATGGGGCCGGTTGCATTATGACATAGCTACTAACGCAAAATGAAAAGTCGTTCTATGTTAGTAGCGACATCACTACTGAAGCAGAACCACTTTTTACAGTGTATGGTTTTCCATACACAACTGCACTCGTCCATACACTACATAGAGTTAGCATATGATAAAGAAGGACCCTCATAGGCAGGGTAGTGCCCTACATTTAATATCTTTTCATTTATTTTTTTATTTGTATGTTTTTGATGCATTACTTGTTATTTTTTATTGGGGAGTATTATTAAATAATTTGAAAATCTGTGGAGCCAGACTCAAGGGAGAATATAGTAAGTGGCATGGAGATAAAGCAGAGACTACAATACATTGGGTATATACCTTGAGGCCAGCAATGATTAGTAACTATTATTGTAGCTCACACTGGGCCATTGGTAGCCTTAGTGGGTTTTGCAGATTCTGTCATAACACTACAAACAGTAATTCACAACAAAGCATTCAAAAACCATCTGCCACATGTAATCTGCAGTTATTATTATTCCTTGTTAACATCAATGCTTTTTTGACCTCCCCTGTTGATAGTCTGATTTACCTGATGCCTAGGGAGGCAGTATAGCGCAGTGGTTTAAGGCTCTGAGCTGCAAATCTGGAGACCTGGGTTTAAATCCCACAGCCCCCACTTGCATACTGTGTGACCATGAGCAAGTCATTTAACTTCCCTGTGCTCCCAGGTTGCACCTGTAAACAAGCTTTCAGCTTAGTGTGTCTCACCTGGTTAAACAATTGGAAAAAAATATAAAAATAACTGTATTTAGAGCCAAAGTTGTTCAGCCAAAATTTCGAAGACAAACTGAATTTTGAGGCCCATTTTGAAGCCATACCAGACTTGCCAATTTTCTACTTCTGTCACTCTTATTATAGGTACAGAGGTGGGAAAGGCACTGCCAGCAATTGAGACAAGGTTTGGAGGGGAGATAGAAAACTTAAAGCGAAGGACAGGGTGAAGTAAAGGTGTGTAAAAAGGACATTCATTAGTTAAGACAGTATGGGTAAGTCTATGGAGAGTTTTAAATACGTACCAATAAGGCCATCATGTATTAAATCCTCAAGGACATTGGGAACCAGTGGCTATTTCTGTGGATGAAAGTGATGTGATGTTGGTTTGTTATACAGGTGATAGTATGAACTGTGACATTTTGTCTGATGGCATTATTATTGCTCACTGCACTGAGAACATTGAATTAAGTTTTATTCAGGATAACTACTACTGAGCACTGCTTGTTTACAATGGTGTCCTGCTAAGGCAGGCATCAGGTGACAGACATACACATTTCTGACAGCAGCAGTGCTATCTACAAGATGCAAAGTACAAAGCTATTGTATAGTTTACATGCATTGTCTCTAATGCTGCACAGCCTTATAAATGCAAGGATAGAAAAAGACAAAGTGAAGTTCAGCAATTGTACATATGTGGTTAAATATACTAGAAGGAATGAATTAAAACTGGAAGTGTTTGTGATTTTTAAAAGTTACTTCACCAGTAAAGTTTGAATGTAATTCTAAATACCAGTGCTCAGCAAAGAGATCAGCATTAAACTAACTTGAAAAGGAGAGCTCTGAAAGCAGATTTATTGCCTTTGAAGCTTTGGAGCTTCTCAAACATAAGCACCGAGCTTCAGTTGTTATAGCTGAGGTATTTCTAATGCTTTTTTACTTTTCTTTTAACTTTTTTCCAATAGATGTATTAGGGCCAGTTCAGATGTTGTGTATGACTGAATTAGTGCCATCTGTATTTGAAATGGGATTCAGCCTTTGATTTTCCTTCTATGTTTCATAAGTTGGTTTATGCTTCATGTACTCCAGTCTGAAATGAACCAGGATATATTAATGGTTCAAAATAAAATGCATGCTTTAAATTTAATCCTATTTGATGTTACAAAGAAGACATTCAATTGTTTCATTTCATTTCTCCATAGACAAACATCTTCTGTCCAACAGAGACAATAAAAAAAATTGTTTTAATGCTGGCTAACAAGGATTACTGTTCTTTTCCCTGCAGTGCAAACATACCAAATGGTCATTGTTGTGTGACGCTAGTTTTAACGTGTCAAAATGTCATTTTCCAGAAGGATTGTCCTAGTACTCTGTAGTATATTAGCAATATGGTTTGAAATTGTATCTACATGTACTGTACATTGGAAACAAAACTGGAACTTTACATTTCAAGTTTCTTTTTAAATAGTTCAGGTTAACTCATCATATAGATAGAGTCACAGTGTCCTCTACTGACCACCAGTGAAAATTACGAGAGTTGGAGAAAGTCTAGCCAGAGCCATTTCAGGTTGCCTTTTAATCCCTTTATTGCTAGTTAAAACATTTTTATCCATTTGTAACATGAGTAATAATTTACATGTAAGTGGATTTCTTATTAGGAGAATTTTAATATTAAAGAGTGGCATAACTCAGTTTCATTTCTCCATCAACTGTAACTTGTATTCCTAAAGCTTCATAGTACAAAGAGAAGCAGGCTAACAGCACAAATCAATCAAACACTCTTCCTTATAAAGACTGATAATATATATGAAATATGTATTATTAAAAACACACATCTCAAACAGCAGCACTCAAGCTGTTGCAGTGACAGTTTTTGTCAGTCAGAATTCAGAGCACATTGCTCACTGGGGCTTAATGAAATGTTTTCTTTGCAATCTTTTTAAAAATTATAAAAATCGGGTTGAATATTAGGATACATTGATCGATTGATTTATTGTTAATATTGCAACCGTACACAAACAGTGCTAGTTGAAGTTTACGTACATTTTCAAGAAGCACACATTATTCATAAAATGACAAAAACTAGTGTTCTTATGTCTTAATTACATCAAAGGTCAAAATTGGAAATACTCAGATAAGAAATTGTATAAAATACTTTGATACATATTTACACTCACTCAAGGAAAATTAATCCTTAAGTCTTATTCAAATAACTTACACAGACTTGCTATAAGTTTGGGTTCTCACTAATGTTTTTTTCCACCTTGACTATTTATGCAACCGATATCGAGTAGTTTGCATTGGATCACATACCTTTCTAAAAATTTATTTTGAGTGTGAGTATTATTAAGTGGGGCAGACTAATATTTTATATATATATATATATATATATATATATATATATATATATACACACACATATAGATATATATATATATACACATATAGATATATATATAGATATAGCTATATATATATATATATATATATATTACTGTACATATTGTAATTTTTGTTGTATTTATCTCAGTATTTTTTATTTTCTTATACATATTTAAGTAGTTCTGGTTTCTAGGTCTTGTCTGCTTTTGTGTGTATGTGTGCATATTAGCTTTTCGATAAATTAGGTGTATTCCTTTAAGACCTATTACTATATAAGAAGAGGGTATGCACACCATAACCACACCTTGAAAAAGCACACGTAACACATGAAAGATTGGTGTAGTTTGGTAGGGTGAGTGCTGCTCTTTGAGATATGTATTTTTAATAATAAATATTTTATATTTTTTATTAGTCTTCAAAAGGAAGCATGTTCGATTGATTAGTGCTGTTAGCCTGATTCTCTTTGTACTGTGATACTATTATTATTGTGGCTCTAGCTTTGCACTTTAGTAGCTGCCTTTTGGTTTGTATGTATTCCTAAATCTTCTACATTAATTTTTTTAAAGCCACAACAAGTGGGGGGATATGCTTGAAATGAGTGTATCCCAGCCATGCCACCATGTGCACGGGGACCGAGTGGGGATGGGTGTAATCCACATCCCCTTCCTCTACTTCATCATGGTGCTGAGCACCCATGCAGTGGCTGTGGGTGGTGCAGGGGGTGCCAAGGCTATGATTTCCAGACATCCAATTGGATGCCTGAGTCCATTCTACAGTGGATTCCCCTGCTCTGTGTAGCACAGTGGTCCACGGTATTTAGTAGCCTGTGCTGGCCCTCCATGAGCTACCGTATCTCCTTTGCCAAATGCTTAAAATGTGAAAATGTGACTGCATAGTGCCTGCAACATCTGCAGCCCCTTACCTCTGCTCCTGGCACTTCGGCCGGTGGAGAGAGAGACATCCGTGTCCTGTCAGTCACAGAACAGCCAGGTGGAGATGGGGCCTATAGCCTTATGACAACCCCTAGGGTTATACAGCATGCAGCCTCTCTGCTGGCTGTGCTTACTGCCCTGGCAGCACCAAGGATCACCTGCATGTCTACCACCCCCCTTGCCCACCCCTACCTGTCTTGGTGTGGAGACAGTCCCCCGACCAGGGATCAGGCATGGTATAGCCACACAGTCACAGCAGTGGCTACCAGGGGTGCCACAGAGGTGTGCATCCTGTGTGTAAAGGCACTCCATAGCTGTCCACAGCCCTCCACAGGTGCAGAAAAGCTATACAACTTTTGTGGATTAAGCCTTGAGACAGGGAAAAAACATGTGTAATGCCACGCCCCCCCACACACACACATACTTTTCTAGTGGTATATGGTGGAATCTGTCATTCAGGAAGAGCTCTGATTATAACAGAATACTTCAAACTTCTTACTCACTATATCACCATGGGTGTGGACTGATGGGCGACAGGGCCACCAAACACAAATACAAGGCTCCAATAGTTCAGTTAATTTTAGTTTGTTTCTGTTAACTGTGTAAATTACACTGGTCTGGTACAAAATGCACCTTTTTCAGGTATGACCCAGTGTACCAGAGATACAATACATAAAAGCTTTACACAAGTGATAAAAATTTATAATTGTATTTATTCAAAATGTTGGTAACTGGGAGAGGCACACTGAGCTGATGCTCATTCTCAGGTGTGACCTGGGGGAAATGGAAGGAGGGTAGTGCATATACAGTATGACAGATTACTATTAAATAAAAAAATCTGAGTAAAAACATAAGGTGCTTGAAGTACAATTATGTGAGTGGTAGAGACTGGAATAATGCATGAATAATTACACAAGAAAAATTGGTAAAGGCATAACCTAATAAATAATAGCAATACAAAATATCAGAAACAGTACAAAATTACAAAATACAATGTACAAGAAACATTATTAGAATAAAAACAAGTATTTTGACCATTTAGATGGCCATACAATGCGTTATAAAGTAGACTAAAGAAGGTGCATGAAGAGTAAAAGGTAAACTGTTCCATAGTGAAGTTGCCCGATAACTGAAAGCACATAAGCCTGAGGCCACTCACAAACCGAAGATCCATACTAGAAGCAGGGGTTAAGCAGTCTACATATTTATCACTGTCTGTTGGTACACAACTTTAAAGGGAGTCACCATTGCCAGTCACTTTAAAATCATTTTTCTCATAACTTCATCATCACTACTGGCATTTTCTATACTGTTACCAATATTGCTACTTGTACTATTGTCCCACGAGTAGCTTGGGCATGCTGTACACATATTTACTTTGATTTACCCTATCTCCCATGTGGAGTCTTCTGGGCACAGTCATCCGAAAGACCACAGCCCCGATTCACAGAACTTTGCCCAGGTGCAAAACTGGGTTTGCGCCAAGTTGCTAGTCACAGAAGCCCGGTTTGTGCACTCAAAGCTGGTTTGCACTCATGCAAAGTGTGTGTGTGTGTGTGTGTGTGTGTGTGTGTAGTGGGGTGCAATACAAATGAGGGAGAGGGGACCTGAATATCGGTGCAGTCCAATTCACAGGGCATTTTCTCCATGCAGTGGCCTTTTGTGCTGTCCCCTTGTGTGGAGCAACAACCACCGACCAAGACCTTGCTTTAATCCCGCACAACCCTAGTGGCTGGTGGAGATACTGTGGCAACCCAACCCTCAGCACAATAGTTCCTGGTGTCCAATGTTCCCACCCCACCCAGTTCTTTGCCCGACATATGAAAACCTCTTCCTTGGTGTCCAGTGGTCCCATCCCCCACCCGATTTCTTACCTGATGAATGAAAACTTTTTCCCTGGTGTCAAGTAGTCCCTCCCCCCACCTGCACCCATGCCAGATAATAATCAAATGTTCCCTTGTGTCCAGTGGTCCCTCCCCCCAACTGCACCCATGCCTGATAATTGGAAACGTCTCCCTGGTGTCCAGTGGTCCATCCCCCCACCTGATCCCATGCCTGATTATACAGAAAACATCTCCCTGGTATCCAGTGGTCCCTCCCCCCCAGCCACACCCATTCCAGATAATAAAAAATAATTTCCCTGGTGTCTGGTGTCCAACCCGTTCACATGCTCAATAATTCAGAAACATCTCCCTGGTGTACAGTGGTTCCTCCCCCACCTGATCCCATGCCCGATAATACAAAAACATTTCCCTGATGTCTAGTGGTTCCTCCCCCCATCTGATCCCAGTCCAGGGTTTGTCAAGCCCCCCCAGAAAAAAAACACAGCCCCAGCCTCGTTCAAGTACAACAGTTTGTGCCCCTCCAGTCTGTCCCTCTTTGGTGGTTAATGGCCCTCACTCTCTTCCGTGGCACTGACAACCCACCCACCCCCAGTCTCCCTTACCTGAACATCAGTGCTGCAGTCAGTGGACAGCGAGTGACACAACCCTCCACACACCACCTTGACTGCCTGCCGTCTGATTGGAGCAGGGAGCTCGCTGCTTATTTATGGCCATATAAATAAGCAGCGTGCTCTCTGTTCCTGTCAAATGGTCAGTGGTCAAGGTGGTGTGTGGAGGGCTGTGTTGCTCACTGTCCACTGACCGTGGCACTGATGTTCAGGAAAGGGAGACTGGGGATGGGTTGTTGATGCCACAGGAGGGACAGGGGCCACTAACCACCAACAAGGGATGGGGTGGGGGGGGATGATCGATGTACCGAAATGGTGCTGGGGCTGTTTATTGGGGGGCTTGTCAAACTGGAGACAGAGATCAGATGGGGAGATTCCACTAGACACCAGGGAAAAGGTTTTCATACATTGGTCAGGGCATCGGGAAAATGTTTTTGTATTATTGGGCATTGGATTAAGTTGGGGGAGGGATCACTTGACACCAGGAAAAAGGTTTTTATACATTGGGCAGGGCATCTGTGGCGGGGGGAGTGGCCACTAGACACCAAGGAGACATTTCTGCATTATCGGGCATGGGATCAGGTGGGGTAGGGACCACTGAGCCAGGGAAACATTTTGCATTGTCAGGCATGGGATCAGGTGAGGGGAGGGACCACTGGATACCAGGGAGATGTTTCTGTATTGTTGGGCATGGGTGTAGCTGGGAGGAGGGACTAGTGGACACCAGGGAAATGTTTCATATTATTGGGCATGGGTGTGGGTGGGGGAAGGGACAACTGGACACCAGGGAAACATTTCATTATTATCAGGCATAGGTGTGGGTGAAGTGAGGGACCACTGGACAGCAGGGAGGCACTATACTGAACATTGGGCAGGCATCGAGTGGGAGTGGGACCACTAGGCAACAGGAACACATATACAGTATGTTTAAGTTGGGCAGGCATAGGTGGGGAGGGACCACTAGACATCAGGGACACAGGGTTGCTTATGAGGCAAGGTCTGGGGGGATGCACTATGCCCCAGCACAGTCCATGCAAATGGGCCCATAATGGGCATGCAAATGGCCACATAGTGCCTTGCACGCCCAGTGGGCTCATTTACATGGTTGCTTTTGTGAATTGGAAATAGTGCACCAGCGCTATTCATTGTGGAGCCATTCTCCTAGCTCCATGTCAGGGCGGTGCTGATGGGGTTAGCACTAGTGGGGTTACTGCTGACTCGACCTGGCCCTATTCTCGGTCGGATAGTGCAGGTGTGCTGTCCAGCTGAGAATAGAAACCTAGATGCCTGCGGAAACACAAAGTGCAATGCAAACTTTTGTGCTGTGCTTTGTAACTTTTTGTGAATCAGTCCCCAGATGTCTTTTGGCACCCTCCCCAGACAGGGGGAGACTCTACCCTTGGGGCAGCTATTCCTATATGCATGGCTCTATGCCAACTAGTGGCCACTGGCAAATTAACAACCAAAAAATGGTGTATTGCTAAATACTCACATATAGTCAGTTCAGATTTGTGTGTCTCTTTACCAACATCACACTGTTGGGCCTAGTGACCCAGCCAATCGACTACCCTGTCAAGCCCAACCCATTGGAACATAACTGACCCAAACTCTTGCTAGGCCTCTTATCCTGACAAACCACTATCAAGTACATTATAACACATTTTACCTTGTGGGTTCATTGTTTGTTTATTTAACAGGTAAGTACACTAGAATACAATTCCTTTCAGAGGTACAATCCGAGGTCTAGGAAACATATATCACAATACATTTGATATCATCTTAAGTCCAGTCAAGTACAGAATTGTTCATGCATGTGCATTAAAAACATTCACAATTAAACAATTCATTAAAATAAGATAATAAAGTACTTGAAAAAGTACTATAACTTGATAGACACCAAATCTGTGATGGTATTTCATTCCAAGTGGTAGAAGAAATAAAAGCAAAAGTACGCTGCTCATTTAATGTACACATCAAAGGGACATCTAGGAGAGGATAGTCATTTAATGATCAAGAGCTTTAGTTAGGTTTGTAATATTTCAGTTAGTTACGCAAACTGGGAGGGCAACCCATCTTCTTAATCCTATGAATGAACCTAGACACCACTAATTTAAAGCAAAATTGTCTAAATAATGAAGCCGCAGCCCCCGAAAGGCTTACCCCCTGATTAAGTTTTTTGCTTATGGCGGATGCTGGGGGGTTCCATTTAGCGTAAAAGTGTGGCACCACACCGCTCACTTCAGTACATATGTATTGAAGTGAGCAATGCAGCACCATACTTTTACACTAAATGGAGACCCCCAGCGTCCGCCATATTCCTGGCTTACGGATTTAACAAAATAAAAATACAGTAAGTGGCAGCGCATAATAAAGGCTTTTCAGTGAGAAAAGCTTAATGGGGGGTAAGCCTTTCAGGGGGGGGGCTTCATTATTTAGACAGTTTTCCTTTAAAAAACAAAGGGGCATATAGTCACTCCAGTTTCTTGAGAACTTCACAGTGATGCATATTATTTGGTGACTCACTTTAAAGTACCTTTTTTTCCTCTGGAGCATTTCAGTAAATAATTATAGTACTTGAATATTGCTCCCTCCCTTGTGTACTTCTCTGTGGGGATGGATTTGCGAATATATTGATGATTTCCTTTTAGAGGGGACTTACCACTACTGCCTGGAACCATTCAGGTGGCTGTTGGTTATGTCTCTTCAGGGCAGGACTCCTCGTTATGTCTCCCTCCTCTGCAGATCTCTAGAGGGCCCATCACCACACCAGGAGGGGTGTTGCAAGGAAAGATGGGGCTGCCTCTCCCCTGTTCTTCCTGTATTCAGACTCTGTAATATCTGGGCTTCCAAAACTTTCTGGATCTGGAAGGGATATCTGAAAGTGTATCTGGGCCTTGTCTGGAACTGAACACTCAGCTAGGCTTCCACTTTTTTATAGAGTAAAGGGGGAAGTGGAGGCCCATGAATATTAATGGCTGGGCTTCCCACTTCTTGCTTAAGCATGAAGCATGGAGCACAAGCTCCAGACATCCTGTTTCCTAGATAAGGTCCACTATACAGCAGCTATCAAGGCTAGGCTTAAACCTAGTCTGTGGTGACTGTGGGAAATGGCACTGTATTTCAACTTCTATCTTGAATCCACTGAAGGTCAGTACAAGTTGTAAATTCTTCTATATGTGGGTTATGAGGACCATCACACAATTAAATCACTCTCTTCTGTTTAATGTCACTTGCTTTACTTTTCTTGGAGCACAACACCCAGACCACAGAAGCAGAACAGCAGTAGCAGGTAGAGTCCTGCACAGTAACTAGAGATGTGTGAAGTCGACATAATTGGCTCCATGAATTATTTCACAGATTGCACTCAGTTCATGAAATTTGCCAGTTCACAAAGTGAGGATCCACTGCTAAGTGTGGAATTTCGCAGGCAAAATTCCACATTTAATGGCAAAAACTACTGTGTATTAGTAGTGGGTGCCCTCTGTGCCGATCACCAACCTTGTGTAAAAAAATATATAACCATCAATTAAATCACTGATGTCTAGTGGGCCCCCCACCAATTGCTGGCCCAAATGTAAAAAAATATACATTAAATCCTTGGTGTCTATTGTCCCCCGATCGCCAGCCCCAATGTAAAAAAAGTATATATAATGAATGAAATCCCTATTGTTTAGTGGACCTTCCACCCAAATTCCATCAGGTAATGCCCCCACCCCGCTCCTCCACCCCAGCCCTTGAGTGGGTGACCAGCACAGCCCTCCACTCTCCACCACTGCTGCCCATCTGACTGACCTGGAATGAGTGACTGTGTATTTGTACAAGTCCTTTTATTCATTCCAAGTCAGTTAGATTGAGCAACTAATGACAATAGAGAGCTCCTGAACACCAGGCATTTAATATATATATTTTTTACATTGGGGCCTGTGATCGGTGAGGGTCCACTAGACACCAGGGATTTCATTAATTATATATTTTTTTACATTGTGGCCAGCGATTGGCTGGGAGAGACCACTAGACACCAGAAATTTAATATATATTTGTCTACATTGTGGCCAATGATTAGTGGGGGGAGGGGCACTAGACACCAGGGATTTGGGGCATTTGCTATTTGTAACTTCTTCTCGCTTTTTTTTTTTTAAGTGCAATTTGCACTAAAAACAAAAACAAAAGCAAGGCGAAGTTATAATTGGCGAATTGTCATTTAATGGGACAACTTTGCGAACTGATTCGCAGAGGTGAATTTGGCAACTTCTCAGAAAATTCGTGGGTGAAGTAAAACTTTGCCGCATTTCTAACAGTAACCTTATGAAGAAGAACTGCACTGAACCTGTAAGCCATTTTCCCCAGTAGAAGTTGATTTTTAAATACTGGTTCAGATTATGTTAGTGTTCCATCTCTACAGGCTTTTTAATTATCCTAAAGGGTGTTTCTGATTTAAACGCTGCAGGTAAGAACCATTTTAGAACTGTGTCATGTAGTTTATGTCCCTTGCTCAAATCTTTCATTGTTGGTACAACATACCCATGTTCTATTATACAACTCTACAGCTCAGGACATAAACTACTGTATATCATACAGTTCTAAAATGGCATTCATCACCAGAGTGTAGATCAGAACCACTCACTGAGATAACTAAAAAGCCTTTAGAAATGGAACAGGGACAGAATTAGAACCAATATTTAAAAGAGAGCTTCTACTGGGCAACATGACTTATAGGTTCTGTGCAGATCTCCTTTAAATGTTGAAATAGGCATTTTGAACAAACATGGATGCTAAGTACAGCAAAGCCTGAAATTTCAGAGTTTACATTGTATAATAGCAGACCTGTAAGGAACAGGGAAGAGCATGAATAAGACATATAAAATAAAAATCCTCTTGAAAAAGTCCTATATACAGTATGAGGGTGAAACATCAGGGTAACTATAAGAAAGTAAAGCAAGTCAGCCCGCCGGCACAGCAGTTGGATTTCTGCTAGCGATGCCAGCAACCCAGGTTCAGGAGCGAGCCCAGGCCCCTGGAGGGCCAGCCGGGGGAGAAGACTTGAGTGTCCCACGACTGCTCATTTTCTCCAAGGGGAGGGTGGGGACCAAGGTCCGCAACTTGCTTGACCCCAGGCAGAGGCTCGAGGTAAGGCAAGTCCTGCAGCTGCAAGAGGGACTGGTCAATGAAATGCGGTGGACATCAGTGCATGGCGCCTTGATGTCAGGGCGCACACTGCATGTAGGGAGAAAATGGAGGAAAAAAGCATCCCGGAGCATGGATAGATGGAGTGCCAACCTGACCCTAATTATGACTGCCTGCCTGACCACCGGGGGACCAGACGAGATTTGAAGATAACAGGGCATCAGGACCCACCCCATACCCACCTGGAGAGTATAGCCACAGCTCCACGGGGGAACCTCCGGGGGGGTCAAGGTAAGGCCAGCCGTGGGGGAGGGTCTAGGTGACTCCCAAAGAAGTGCAGCTCCGGAGTGAGGGGAGGAGAATAAACAGAAAGTTAAAAAAAAAAAAAGAAAAATAAAGCAAGTCACAAACAGAACAGAGTGACTTTCTTGTGTGAAGGTCTTCAGAACCCAGATACATAACTATTTGCAATTCAGGCTTAACCCTGCAAGTGTTCACTAGTAACCCGCCTTGAGCTTGGCAGAAGAGAGAGGCTGGTTATAGACACAATATACAGTTCCTCAAAAATAAATGTTAAGACTTTACAATATTAATTATTGGGTGGATTTTTTAAACTGAAATATTACTTAATCAGATTGAGGTGTACTAAATCTGGACACTATTTAAAGAGCTGGTGACACGTTCAGGACAACATCAACAAAAAACTCAATATATAGACACAGTCCAGTTTGTATTTCCCATTAGTGCTGTATTCCTCCTCCCCATTATTTATTACTAAGGTTATCTGTATGAAAACAGGAGTTTTGCTCTTGAAATGTTTGTCGATTCCTGCTGCTCTCTCCCCTATCTGAAGTCACAGAGCACTGCTTGTGACATTGCAGTTACTCCCATGGCAACAGATTGTGATGTCACAGCAGAGAATTATGACTTGAAGTAGGGAGAAGGCTATAGAGGCAGATGGACTCTAAAGAAGCTCTAAGGGATAAAGATACTGGGCCAGATATTCAGAAATGTGCCAATGGCTGGCGCACATCCGGCACAGCACAAATCCAATGCGCCATGGTGCAATGAGTGCCATATTCAGTGGTTGCGCATGGTGAAATGCACTAGCGCAACATGGCTGAATATGGCAGGGATGCACCATGGCACAATCAGACTTGCACCATGGCACAACCAGACCTGTGCCATGGCGCAACCAGACATGCACCATGGCGCAACCCAGACATGCGCCATGGTGCACAAAGACAAGCCCCAGGCAATGGTGGGAGCACAGCAGCAGAGTAAAAGTGAGGGGCACAGCAGAGTAATACACCTGGGGACAGTGCCAGGGATGCACAGTGGCAGGCCACAGGTGGCCACCACCAGCAGGGCACACACAGGCACCCAGACATCCCCACCCCAGAACACAACAGTGGCACAGAAAGGAGGCAACAGGTGGCACCGATGACCAATGGAAGGCCACCAATGGAGTCCCCCTTGGCCACATGCTGTGCCCCCACCCACCCAGACCCCAGCAAGCCACACCCAGGACCATGCTGCCAAGCACACACATGCCACACATCCCGGACAGCTGTCCCATGACCACCCCAAGGCACAGCCACCGACCAAGGGGCAGGATACTACAATGCACGACCCGCACACTGACACATGCACACCACACAGACACACACCACGCCACTGCAGCATGGCTCCTCACGCCAGCTGCAAAGCAGACACTGACACAGGCAGGTATGTCAAAATATCTGTAATCAACAAAACTATTTACAAGTGCAAGGTGTGAGAAAGGGTAGGAAAGCGAGGGAAGGGGACAGGGAACAGGGACTGTACAGTAGGAAGGGGGATGGATGGGGGAGGGACAGAAGGGAAAGACTGGTGCTGAACTAAGGGTGGCCATGCCCCACCGCCTGGCACCTCTGCCACTGCTGAACTGCCAGGATGAGCCAGCACACCTGCTGGACTGCCTCCATAGTTGTGGACGTGATCAAAATGATTTGTCACAGCAGCCTGCAGTACAGAGGCAGCCTCGACCTCCACCGGATACCTATGACAAAGGACAGGACAGGTGATCAGTGCAAGGTTCCAGGGTACCATGCCTACCCACTGTGTGCAATGGGCAGTGGGAACACACACCCCTGGAGTGGCACCCCAGCCACCCACAGGGGGGTGGGCCAATGCCTGCCAGCAACCCAGCACGCCATGACAGTGCACAGAGGTGGACACCACTGCCCAATGGCCACCCAACTGTGCAGCGACAGTCAGATGGCATGGGGCACCAGCAGCGCCACTGCAACACCAGTGGCAGCCGGGCGCACACCCACCCCACCAACAGCTGGTTCACGTGTGTAATGGCTGCCCCACAGTGGCATGCACCATGTACAGTGTGCAACACACAGCTGCCACGGCACATGGCACAGGTGGCCATGGCCACACCCACTCCCTCGCCGACCACCCTGTAATGTGCAAAGGAACAGTACAGTGCCTACCTGCCCACTGCAGCCCTGCTGGTGCCTGTGTCGCCGCTGCACCACCACTGCCAGGTCCTGCTGCATCCTGCTGGGCTGGCCCAGGTGCTCCTGCTGCTCGAGCTCAGTGCCGGTCTTCAGGTTCTGGGAATGGAACAAAGACAGGTACACATCAGAGTACAACCACAGCATGTGCTCCCCACTCCCACCCCCCCCCCTGTGCACAGCGTGTGCCCCTGCCTGACATGGCCCGCAAGGCTGTTTTGCAATACAAGCTGCGGCTGGCAATGACAAACCACAATGCGCATGGTGACAGTGTACTCCACTGCAGGACATGCCAGGCAGCCAGGCCATCACCACAGTACAGCACTAGGGCACACATGCAGCATGGAAAGACTTACCTGGCTGTGGCACGGCCCCTCTGCGGACACGCACCTGCAGCTGCCTCAGGGGCTCTAGGTCCCACTGCATGAGCTCCCCATACTGGTGGCGGTATTGCTAGCCAGTCCTGGCCACCCCAGTGTTCTGCATTAGGCTGGCAGTGATGCCATGCCAGACCTCCATCCAGGGCTCTTGCAGGGGCACCTGCCCAAACAGCCCTGGTGCGTGTGGCTGCACACAGGCCACCAGATTTACAAGTTTGATGTCCAATCAATTACAGACCCGGCGAACTCCTCACTGCGCCATTACACTGACAAAGATATGTGGAGACAAAATAGTGGCCAGAGGTACACATGTGCACAACGTGCATGGGATGCTTGCCTTGTGAAGGCATACACAGTGTCCACCAATCGCACAATGCCAGAGATGCGTGACATGGGCGTGGCATGACAGGGACATGGTGGTGTAGTCCCAAGGGGTCAGAGGGCCATAGTAGGGGTCAGGGGTAGCCTGGTGCACTGTGCACTGGTGTGCAATAGAAGCCATGGTGCACAGAGCGCCATGGCCCCTATTGCACAGTGGGCGCACAGTGCTCAATAGCTGGTAGAACACCACCTGACATAGGCGCACTGTGGTCCTGTGCACTGCGTATGCATGGACATTGCACTGCGACTTGCTCCAGAGCAATTCCATTGTGCACAGAACAAGTATGCAATATTCAGCTGCCACATGCAAATGAGCTCATCAGCCAATGCACTGGTGAAATTAGCATGTCATTACCATTGCGCCAATGCTCATTTGCATGCATTGTGCTATAAAAGCGCCTTGGAACAGCACAGGCCATGGACCGGTATTGCAACCAACTGAGGTAAGTTGCGCTTGCTGCTGAGCCCTGCCAGCACAGCAGGGTGGATGAGGTAGGCTGCTGCTGACACTGACACACATGTCTATGTCCACAGGTAGCACTATGTCGGAGCATGAAGGGAGTGAGGAGCGTGGGCCTGCTCGCAAATGCAGGCCCAACTTTACCAAGGCAGAGGTAGATGCCCTGTTCAAGGCCTATCTCGACAGTGAGCCACTGCTGAGTGGTGCCTCAGGCACACCACAGGCCAGGGCCACGTCCTGGGAGGAGGAGATGGCGGCATGTGTAAACCAGCAGGGCAGCCACCAGTGATTTGTGCAGGAGTGCCAGAAGAAGGTGGGTCCCAATAAATGCTGCATCAAGGAGAAGATAGTGGCCATTCGTACAGCCCGGACAGCCACTGGAGGGGGGGCCTGCTGACGTGCCACAGCTCACAGTGCAGGAGGAGCTGGTGGTGGCCACCATGCGCTGCAGCACTGTCAAGCATGTGCCAGGTGGAGGATTTCAGACAGGTGGAAGCCCATCACTGCATGGTACACACGGTGGGTACACACAGCAAGCAGTGGCGGGGGGGGCTGGGGGTTGGGGGAGCCGTGGGCCATGCATCACTGGCACATCTGTTTTCTCTTTCAGCACCAGCATGCCTGCATGTGGTGGATGGGGCATCAGCAGCAACCATGGAGGCAGGCCCAGCCCCGGAGGACCAGCCATCCACCTCCACGGGCATCCGGGGACATGATCGGCTGCAGCACACCACTGCTGTCCAGCCAGATGTCCTGGGCATGAGGTCAGACAAGGCCCTGGCTGTGTTTCAGCAGGATGCCAGCCATGGTGTCCTCTATGTGGAGACACAGATCGGGAGGGGTCCGACACCGATGATGACCTGACCATGATCTTGGACAGCATGGGTGGTGTTGTGGGGGAGACGCCCATACCATGTACCAACACAGGCAGCGCGCCCAGTAGCTTGTCAGCGGTGGGACAGCTGCCTGCCACCACTGCAGGTGCTGCCATGTGCACCGCCATGGTAGTGTCATGTGGAGGTGGTGGTGTGGCCCGCAGGTGCTGGGCAGTGTACAGGGGCTGTAGGGGCAGCAGGGGACATAAGGCAGCCGGACACGGGGTCCACTCCTGGGGCACCTGATAGGGGCCTACCCCATAGGGACCCCACTGTGCAGCATCCACCTGCGTGGGGGGCTGTGCAGCGCGGTTGTACACCACCGGAGGGTCAGCGCCCACCCAGGTTGTGCCTGTGCACCAGTGCACCGCATCTGATCCCTGCCACATGCCAGTGCCTGGGCACACGTGTGTGTGTGTGTGTGTGTGTGGGACTGTTCCCTGCTGTGTGCAGTTGTGTGTGGCTGTGTGGCACTGTCGCCCCACCCCTGCACCACGCTTCTGTGTGTGCATACCCATTGCCGTGCACGCCCCTGCCTGTGTGCTGTACCTGTATGTGTGGCCAGTGCGTGGGTGTGGTGCCATCTACTTGCATGCACCATAGTACTCCCATGTGATGGTGTCCCTGTGCTGGTGTGCCATCCTCTGCAGCCAGGGATCCTTCCACCCGGGGGGGGCTGTCCACCACCCTCCGGCCCATTGCCCTCACTGTCCCCACTACTGTCCCCCTCATCAGCCTCGACAGCTATCCCATGGTCAATGGCCATGTTGTGCAGTATGCAGCAGGCCAGGAATAGGCCACAGGCTTTTGAGGGGCTGTACTGTAGGCTACCGCCAGACATGTTTAGGCAATGGAACTGTGCCCTTCAGCATCCCAAATACACACTCGATGTTCTGCGTGCTGGCATGTGCCTCATTGTACCATTCCTCTGCTGGGGACAATGGGCGCCGGTAGGGGGTGAGCAGCCAGGGCCTGAGTGGATAGCCACTGTCACCTGTGTGGATAATGACATGGTTAGCCCTGTGTCCTCTGTTGCTGTTCCCCTTGCCTATCCCTGGTGCCCTCACCAGTGCACCCACCCTGCCCTCCCCCTTCCCATGCCCTGCCCTGCCCTGCCCAGCACCCCTTGGCCATCCCATACTCACCCACTAGGTGGCCCATGGGGATATCCCCACACTCGAACCTGTGGCACAGTGCAGAGCTGTGCCAGATGAATGCATCACGTGCATTCCCAGGGTGTGTGGTACAGATATTGGTTATGCGCTCCTTGGCATCGCACACCACCTAGCAGTTCACACTGGGGAACCCCTTCCTTTTCACGTACGCAACACCCTCAGGGCCAGGTGGCATGTGGATGCCCACGTTGGTGCAGTCAATGACCCCAAGCACACCAGGCATGCGTGCTACCCTGTGGAAGTCCTGCGTGATTGATGTATGCTCTGCCTGTGTGCTGGGGAGATGGATGTATTCCAAAGCATGTGGCAGCAGGGCGTTGAGGAATTGTGTGAGGAGGCGGGATGTGGCCGACTAGGTTATGTGTGTTATATCCCCTGTTGGTCTCTAGAAGGTGCCCGTAGTGAGCAGGCACATGACAGCTGTTACCTTTGTCTCCACAGACACTTCATGGCTCTGTCTTATGGGTGCCTGCATCTCCTCACTGCACAGCTCACAGAGCTGCCTCAGAATGGCCCTGTTCAGCCGATACCAGCCCACAATCTCTGTATCAGTGTAATTCTCGAAGATGGTGCAGGCACGGTACCACCTTTTCTAGGCATACTGCCAACGGGCCCTTCCACAGCCACATTGCTGTTCCTCCTGCCTACTCACACCCCTCATTATAGCCTCCATTAGGAAGGGTGCACTGGCCATGGCTCCTGATGTCCTGTCTTCCCCGGGCGGTCGGCTGCTGTGGGCTGTATGCCACCCTGGTGCAGTGCGTGGCACTTTGCCTGCCTCTCACTCCCTCAGCCCCTGGCTCACTCTCCACTGCCACCTCTGTTCCACACCCCCTGTGGCTGCCTGTCCCAGTCACTCTGTCCCTCACAGGTTCTGTCTCCCTTGCTCTGTGTTTCTGTCCCTCCGCCTTCTCTTTCCACTCTCTCTCTCTCTCTCTCTCCCTCGCCTCTGGTGCAAGTGCTGTCTGTGTGCTTGTACCCTTTATTTATAGGCTCAAGTCTGCTTGGCACATCCAGAAGTTGTTCCGCACTTGCGCCATGGTTCCACGGTTGAATATCACACTGCGCTACATATTCATGAGCACGCCCCCTGCTCTTGCGCATGCATTCATTATAGTTGCACATTTGCCGCACTGGGACTTGCGCCATGCAATGGCTCCCATTGAATATCGCTCTTTGACGCAAGTCTGCACTTGCGCCGGCGCAACTCAGTTGCGCCATGCACAACTGCTTTGAGTAGCTCGGCCTCTATATTCATGCAAATTTCCTTAGTAATAAATAATGAGGAGGAGAAATATATATAAAATATAAATGGAATGCAGGCAGAATTGTACCTAATTATTATGTTTTTTAAAGGTTTCTTTGAGGTATCAGTAGCTCTTTAAAGAGGAACAGCCAGCACCAAGGGCCCCACACTCAAGTGTGGGGCTGGTCCCAATCTGCATTTGGTGTGCAAAAACATTTCGGTTTACTTACTGTTTACTGTATTATAGTAGATAGTATCATATTAATTTTGTTTGCTTCTAGGCTGACATCTTTTGTTGCTACAAATTCCAGATTCCCCCTGCAGATTACATCAGAGCAGAAGGTAGCAGTGGGAGATTCAATGGCCTGCAGTGCATGTTAGAGCTTAAATAAACTCTGATCTTTTCTTTGCTGGTCCTGCTGTCCTCCCTGGAATAAGTTCAGTCACAGAAGACTGTATTAGCACCAGAGAAAAACAGAACCAGAAAATATTTGATCAGAGATTATAAAAAACTCTAACATGCACTGCAAGCTATTGAATCTCCCACTGCTGCCTACTGCGCTGCTGTCATCTGCAGGGGATTTTGTGATTTGTAGTAACAGAAGATGTCAATCTAGAAGTAAACAAAGTTAGTCTGATACACTCTATTTGTAACCCCCCTACAAATGGGGGTTCCCAAAAAGTCTTCCTTGAGCTTGCCTAAATGCTCACTGCCAGGTAGGTGTCCTGCATTTTAGCAGTTTAAATGTGATTGCCAGAGGGTGCCTATATAGCCTCTGTGCACTGTCTCTTTAAGAGTTGCCTGGATTGTAGTCATAAGTAATCTGAGAGGGAGCTCTGTTAAAAGATGTAACTATTTGCTAAAAATCATTTAGAGTGATGATGATAAAGTAGTTTGTCTAACCTGCCTTCTTTGCAGCAAGGACTGTCTTGTTTATCCCCACCATTTGTCCCGGGACTGTGAATTGGACCAATCAATTCTGGTGGGACCCAAAATGGAACTGGACTACAGGAGCTGTCTGGAGTCAAAATCTGTAGGAATTGTAGTTTTGGGCTTTTGGCACCTTTTTGCACCTGAAAGGGGCGCCTTTGTTGTGACTGACAGACAGATCAGCCAACCGAACCGTTTGGATTTTGAGGGATTTCCCAGACTGCTTGCAATTTTCAGTTAGTTCTTGGCTGAGAAGTGAAGAAGTAAGAGCTCAAGTGATTTGGGCAAGAGTTCTGTGTAGTTTTGCATGGGAGAACTGTGAAAGGCCTGAGCTGTGACCTGCATATCTGCCTGCTGCCCCTGAGAGGGAGAGAAGAGAATTATTTCGGAGTAAATCCAAGTTTGTGAGAACGAAGTAGGCCACTGATTTTTTTACCAGGCTCATACCTGAAGAAGACCAAAGATTCTGCTGAATGCGATCGGCCTGTCAGGATTTCCAGCTGCTTTTGAATCCCCGGTTTGTGCAGAGACTTTGCGATTGTGACCGGAGAGTGGTTTGCCTGGTACAGTAGAATTTCCTTACTTGTAAATGTGCTGTGAGTTGTTAGTGGGTCGCGATTTGGTTCCCCACTGTGTGAACTGTATTCTGCCTGTTGGAAGCTGTATCCAGCCCAAAATGGACTGTATCCGAATTTGTCTCCATTTGGCCTGGGCCTTGCCACACTGGCCCAGCCAGACTACCCACTCCACAGAGAAAGCCATTGACAAGAGACCTGCCTGGGGTTCAGCCCCCTGCTCCATGCTTGAACAGGAAAGATGCCTCGGCGATTCATGTGGGCCCTGCTTCTCCTGGCACTCCAGATTAACCACCTGCTGTCTCAATGTTCGTCCAGCCTGTGTCCAGTCTTGGGTATCGTGAGTAATCATCAAGGTAGCTCCCTGCAACAACAGCCTAATCTAAAAGTGTGTCATCTGACTGTCTTGTTGTTTTCTTTTCACGAACTGATCCCTCCGGCTCCGGATTACAAATAGTGTGTGTTGTGCATGTTGTTTTCTTCCATCACAGGGCCCCAACCAGCTGCAACATTCCTGGCTAGCCCACCATTCTCCATCTGGGTACCCAGAGTGTGTGACTGTTTATGGACCCTGAAGTGCATGCATAACTGTTTGATTGATAGAGCCTTTAAGCAAATTAACCTGATTACGCCCCTCCCTTGTTCAAGACCCTTAAATAAATCAGATCTAACTCTTTTTTGCATTTACGCTGACTGTGGTTCCAGTTTGTGCAAGAGTACTGTACTGCTGTTATTTGCTGTGTATAACCTTGTTTTACAGGGGTTCCCCAGGGCCGGGCCAGAGGAAAGCCCTGGTGGTAGGTGCAAACAGTGTGAGTATTACCAACAAAGAAGTGCACACTGGGCTGTGGTGCACTAAAACTATACATATATCCGAGAGAAAAAAGTTTTAGGCACACACTAACCTCATAAAAGGGACGCAGGCTTCAAGATAAATAAAAACTTTTATTTTAAAGTTAAACTATTGTGGACATTAGAGATCATAGACGATATACGGACCTATAGTCCTTTAAGGACTATAGGTCCGAAACATGTCAGGCATGAGTGGCATTATTTTTTATTTATCTTGAAGCCTGCGTCCCTTTTATGAGGTTAGCGTGTGCCTAAAACGTTTTTCTTTCTGATAAACAGTGTGGGTACTTGTGTGATGTATCAGGGGTATTGTGAAAGTGATTATTGTGTATTGTTCCGGCCACTAGTAAGAAAAGAGGGGGGTTACAGTGTCCCGGAGGGCTGTGCCCAGGTTAGCTTGACCACTATGAATCCTGACTTCCGGGTGGAGGCACCCGTTTCAGAACTCAGGCCCCTTAACCTGCTACTAGCCAAGCAGGCAGGGGTAGTAGCCCTTGGGATAGCGCTACCTAGGGGTTACATTTTGGAGGATAACCGCTGGGATTTTGTTCCTTCTAGTGGCCAAAAATTACGAATTATTGTTGAAGATTAATGGCTATCCCAGTAGAAATGGCTGTACGCCAGTTGGTGGGGTGGTGTACTGGGCAGGAGATCGACCCCCAAAATTATCTACTTATACTAGATATTCCCTTGGGTACCAGTAAAGACACTGTAGAGGGAGCACTCTCCAAAGTTGAATGTTTAAAAAACCCTGTGGTGGTGGGTCAACAGGCTGATTTGATCGCTCAAACTTTCATAGCCTTGGTAGAGTGTAGTGATCTCGTGGACAGCTCTAAAGTGCCACAGACTATTGCTCCAGAAGGGTTCCAGCTGCCTGAGAGTGATAACAAAAGACAGTAAAGACCCCAGGGAGGATGAGCTCCCACCATTATCTGAGACTTTTGAGGAGAAATTTGCTAAGTTGTTGCTGGAGGAAGGGAAAACCGTAGAGGACTGTAAGAAACTATTCCTGCCACCTGGGGGTGTTCCTTCCCCAACACCCCCTCCCACTCCAGCACCTGTAACTGCCACACCTTCTGTGCCCATGCCAATGTTGGCCCCTATATCTGTGCCTGCCATTAGTCGTGACTCCTAGCGAAGGCTGAGAATCTTCTTGGGCACCTTCCCCACCCCCAAGGGGGTGGATGACTGGGAAACCTGGATAGACTATGTTGCCCTCTAGTACTTGAATGGCAATGCTCAGAAGTGGAGAAATGAAAGAGGTTGAGTGAGAGCCTCCAAGGTCTTGCCCTGGCTACCATCCATGCCACGTGGGCCAATAACCCCGAAGCAACTGCACAGGACTCTCTTGATGCATTGGAAAAAGTGTATGGGAGCCCGGATTCAGATGAGGATCTGTGGTGGAGAGTAAGAGACGCTCAGCAGTACCCAGGGGAGCCATTGTCTGCGTATGTGCCTCTGCTTGAAAAGCTGCTACAATAGTGCCTCAGAAAGGGTAGTTTGCTATCAAATGAATTATTTTGAACTAGGCTAGATCAGATCCTTAAGTCTGCTCCATTTTCAGAATTGCTACTGCTTCAGTTGTGCCTTGCCACTCGACAGGAATCGCCCCCCCTCCTATGACGAGCTAATGAAAGAAATTCGGGAGGTTGAGCAATGGTGACCCCATGAGGGAATTGCACCCATATCTGCTGCTGCTGCTGCACAAGTGACCAAGAGTTATCAGCCAAGTGAGGCTCAGGGGCAAAAGCCGGCACTTAACGAGCACTCTGAGAATGCAAAGGACTTCCCACCCTGGGTCCAGCATTGGAAAGATGAGCTACTAAAGGAAGTCCAAGAGTTGAAGATGGGTGTCTCTGCAAGGGTTTCCCCCATGGAACAAGATTCTTGTCCCTTTCAGGATGTGACTGCCATGGGAGTGGGGGTGCACCCTCAGGCATCCACTACCGAGGGTGGCTCCAAGGCTGAGATCACTGGATTGACTGCCACTCTAAAGGAACTGTTAAGAAACGTTGCACCACTCTCATCGCTGCAAGCAGATACTAGACCCCAATCTATTTCTACTGCTTCAGTTCTTCATATGATGTTCTGTCCCAGGATGACCCAGGAGTCTATCATTTGTCACAACTGTGGAAAGAATGGCCATATGAAAAGAGAATGCCGGTCTCAGAAGGACTTAGAAAGAGTAGTAAACAGACTCCAAGGGGAGCTCCAAAAAGCAAATCAATGGCCAAAGAGTGCCCAAAATGACCACAGTGAGGGTTCAAAAAACCCTAACTCAAATTTCTTTGTGGCTAAATCATCTGTCCAGGCCTCTGCTACTGCCTCTCCAGACTGGTCTAAAATAGCGGGCCCTTCAATGGAGACTACGGTGACTGCGAATGGTATTCTTACTCGGGCTGTGCTTGACAGTGGATTGCAAGTGACCATTGTATTCCAGGACTGGTATGACAAACACTTATCTGATGTGCCGTTGCAATCCCTGGAAGGCCTACATGTGTGGCGCCTGAGCGACAAGTCTTATCCCTACCTAGGGTATGTCCACCTCTGGTTGTCTTTTTCTGCAACTGTAACGGGTGTAGAGCAGCGAGTAGAGACATTGGTCCTAGTGTGTCCCCCCCACCAGACTGTACGATGGGGTCCCCCTGTTAATTGGGACAAACGCCCATATGTTTGGGAGACTGGCGCAACTCTGTCACGAGAAACAAGGGTGACAGACTGGAAGGGCCCTGAGAATTCTGGCTCTGATCAAGAGGGCCTATGATTTGCAACAGAAACCAGAGGAAGTATACCAAGATGAAACAGTGGGGATCGTGTGTAAGAAGTACCCCGATTCAATGGTACTAGCCACTAATGCCCAGTGTACCATTCAAGGGGAGGTCTGCCTCCGGAAAGATGTCAAGAACAAAATACTGATGTTCAATGCACCAGGCGATGGAAAATTGCCAGAAGGATTATTGGTCAAGCCCAGCATCTTGCCTGCTCATATCCATGCCTATGCACAATGAGTGATGGTCCAGATTCACAATGTGTCAGATCGGGAGATCCAGGTGAACAGAGGGTGCACCCTAGCTATGGTGCACTGCACAGACACTGCAGTATTGCCAAGCAACAAGCACCCTGGTGAAAAGGAGAGAGTGACCCCAGACTTGTTTGACTATGGTGGCTCCCCGTTGCCAGTTGAATGGAAGGCTAGAATTAGCAAGAGACTGGCCCAGAGATACCAAGTGTTTTCGTTGAAGGAATGGAATGTGGGATGTGTCCACGGTGTGGAGCATCACATATGCCTGCACGATGAATGGTCATTTCAAGAGAGGTCCCGACGCCTAGCCCCAGAAGACACAGATGATGTGAAAAGACACCTGCAGGAAATGCTCACTGCTGGTGTGATGCAAGAATCCAGGAGCCCATACACCTCTCCCATTGTGGTTGTGTGTAAGAAGAATGGGTCTGTGAGGATGTGTGTTGATTATCAAACCCTGAATCGGCGGACCATCCCAGACCAATACACTATGCCTCATATACAAGATGCCCTGGACTGCTTGAATGGTAGCAAATCATTCTCAGTGTTGGATCTTCGCAGCGGATACTACCAGATCCTGATAGTCCCAGAAGACCGTGAAAAAACAGCCTTCATCTGTCTATTGGGGTTCTACGAGTTTCTGAGGATGTCAAGGGGATATCGGGCACCCCGGCCACCTTTCAGCAACTGATGGAATGTGCGGTGGGAGATATGAATTTGCCAGAATGCCTGGTGTACTTGGACAATGTCATTGTGTTTGGGAACACCTTAGAGGAGCATGAGAACTGACTATTTAAAGTCCTAGACCGACTGGAAGACTTCGGCCTCAAGCTGTCCATTGACAAGTGCCAGTTTTTCCAAACCTCTGTGAAGTATGTGGGGTACATAGTATCTACAAAAGGGATAGAGACTGATCCGAGTAAGGTTGAAGCACTGACTACTTGGCCCCAGCCCCATAATCTGAAAGAACTACAACGTTTCCTGGGGTTCTGTGGCTACTACCGCAGGTTCATAAAAGACTATTCCAAGGTGATTCGCCCACTTTTGAACCTTACCCAGGGTTACCCTCCTTCCAATCGTAAATACAAAAAAGGGGCTGTTAATGAACCAGAAAAAGTATACTTCTGCCCAGGTGAATGCTTCATGCCCCGCTGGACACCAGACTGCGAAGCAGCCTTCCATGAGATCATATACCAGCTCACCCACACCCCATCCTTGCCTATGCTGACCCCACCAAACCCTATGTGCTGCATACGGACACTAGTCTGCAGGGTCTAGGAGCGGTGCTATATCAAGACCATGAGGATGGCCTGAGACCAGTAGCTTTTGCCAGTAGGAGCTTGACCCCGTCCGAACGAAACTACCCTGTGCATAAGTTGGAGTTCCTTGCACTAAAATGGGCCATCGCTGACCAGTTTCCATGAATACCTCATGGGGCAAAGATATTGGTGAAGACTGACAACAACCCATTGACCTATGTACAGACTTCGCTGTTAGACGCCACTGGGCACCGTGGCTTTCTGCATTATCAACCTATGATTATGCTGTCGCATACAGACCGTGCCTGAACCATATTGATGCTGATGCCCTATCATGAATGCCCACTTCCAAGAGTGATTGGGTCAGGCTGTCTGAACCTGACATTCGAGCATTGTGCCAGAAGTTTGATAGAGATGAACAGATGTCTGCGGACACAGTGGACTGTTTAGTAGATTGCTTGGGCCCTTCTGACACCTGCATACCAGCTGCTTATTGCCACTTCTCTGCTCTAGATATTAGTGCACTACCACAATTTGACAATGACAGCATTCAGTGAGGTCAATCCCAAGATCCTATGATTCAGCCAGCACTTGATGCCCTGCGTGTGGGGAAAGATGTGTCTAAGTTACGTTCCACTGACTTGCGAACTGCTTTATTGTTTAAAGAAGGCCCCAGATTGAAGTTGCTCAATCAGATGTTGTATAGAGAGACAGTAGATCATAGTGGCAAAGTAGACAAGCAACAATTGGTTCTGACCACGGCCTTTAAAGATTTGGTACTGAGGTCCCTCCACAATCACATGGGGCACCTCGGTATTGACAGAATCCTTGACCTGGTACGATCTCGCTTCTTCTGACCCAAAATGGGGGCCAATGTTGAGCACCATGTAAAGACTTGTAGTTGCTGCCTGAAAAGAAAAGCCCTGCCTCAGAGGGTTGCCCCCCCTTCTTAATATTACTACCAGCGCCCCCATGGAACAAGTCTGCATAGACTTCTTGTGTTTAGAACCTGATCAGTGGAACATTGGCAATGTGTTAGTGGTTACGGTTCATTTCACACGGTATGCACAAGCTTTTCCCACCAAAGATCAAAAGGCATCTACCATGGCCAAAGTGCTAGTGGAAAATGTCTTTGTCCACTACGGTGCCCCCCAGCGAATTCATTCTGATCAAGGCAGAGACTTTGAGAGTTGGCTAATCAAAGAAATGCTCTCTCTATGGGGGGTGTGAAAGTCAAGAACCACACCCTATCACCCGCAGGGAGACCATCAACCAGAACATTTTAACCGCACCCTTCTAGACATGCTGGGCACCCTCCACCCAAAAGACAAGCATAAATGGAGCCAACAGACTAGCACCTTGGTACATGCATACAATTGCATGAAAAATTATGCTACTGGGTTCTCCCCTTACCGCCTCATGTTCGGGAGAGAGGCCCGGCTGCCTGTTGATGTCTGTTTTGGGGTCTCTCCAGATGGGGTCTGAGCTGAAAACTACTTGCAATATGTACAAAAACTGAAAGCTCAATTGAACCATGCCTATCAACTGGCCCAGACAATGGCCGCCAAGATAAATCTAGCCAACAAAGATAGGCATGATAAAAAAGTAAAGGCTCAAGAGCTCCGACCTGGAGACCGTGTGTTGTTATGCAATTTGGGACTGCATGGTAAACACAAAATTGCTGATCGGTGGCACCATCTTCCCCACGTAGTAGTTGGAAAGTTGAATGATTTACCTTTGTACAAGGTGTGCCCAGAGAACAACTCCAAAGCTGTCAAGACCATCCACCGTAACCACTTGCTACCTATTGGCCAAGTCACGATTGAGGTTGAACCCCCAGAAATTGAGCACCCTGGGCCAGTGACTTGTGCTGCTGCAAGAAAGAGGCAGAGTCAACCTACTCCAGTGGTCATAGATTTAAGGTTTCCTCTGCAGCAGGCCCAGAATGATAGTGACTGTCAATCCACTTCTAACAAAAGTGAATACGACCATGCTTATTACCCCTCTTATGAACTGAGTCAGCTGTTTCGAGGTAACCCCATGATTAATTGTGGGAATGAATCTGGGCCTTCTGGACTGCCTAACCCCCCAGCTTGTCCTTGGAGCCAATGATCCCTGAAAGTGAAGTGCAAAGTATCACATCTGAAGATGCTGAGTCTCTGTGTATTGTGGAACTGTATGATTTTCTGAGGGAGGGGCTGATGGAATGAGTCTTTCTGGTGACATACCAGAACCTGAAGAACACTATGACAGTGCTGACAACCCTCTTTCAGTGCCTCAAAGCTTGATTGTGCCTGAGCCTTCCAAAAATGAGTCAAGTGTTGTAGAAACAGAGCCTACAGAGCAAGGAGCTGACAGTGCTCCAAGTTTGGACATTCCCATCCAGGCAGAGGCACCACTCACAAGTGACAAGAGTCCCCAGACCAGTGCTGAGAGTACAGAGACTGTAGTTGTCCCCCTCAGAAAGACTGGCCGAGCTGTCAAGCCAGTAGTACGCCTCAGTTATGATTCTCCTGGGAGGCCAGTGGATTTACCTCTCAGTGTGGTGCACAAAGGTGTTTATGTCTCACCAAGCTCACTGCCCAAATTGAGCTTGACAGCCAATTCCAGGTTACTTGTCTTTCCCTCTCACCATGGTGCCCCTGCCCCCTCTAGCCCCATGTTAGCTGATAGAGAAGGGCCCCCTCTTGCATTGTTTAAGGTACAACAAGTTATTACCTGCTTCAGTATAGTAATGTTCAATTTACCTGTGTGAAATATGCACAATGTGTTGTCAGAATGGATATAGAATCATAAAGTGTAGTGAATATGTATAGTAAAGTAATAAGTTTATGTTAACTGATGCATGATGGTACAGACTTGACGCGGACGCCAAGTTTTCTCCAGGAAGGAAGGCTGTAACCCCCCTACAAATGGGGGTTCCCAAAAAGTCTTCCTTGAGCTTGCCTAAATGCTCACTGCCAGGTTGGTGTCCTGAGTTTTAGCAGTTTAAATGTGATTGCCAGAGAGTGCCTGTATAGCCTGTGTGCACTGTCTCTTTAAGAGCTGCCTGGATTGCAGTCATAAGTAATCTGAGAGGGAGCTCTGTTAAAAGATGTAACTATTTGCTAAAAATCATTTAGAGTGATAATGATAAAGTAGTTTGTCTAACCTGCCTTCTTTGCGGCAAGGACTGTCTTGTTTATCAGCACCATTTGGCCCGGGACTGCAAATTGGACCGATCGGTTCTGGTGGGACCTAAAATGGAGCTGTACTACAGGAGCTGTCTGGAATCAAAATCTGTAGGAATTGTAGTTTTGGGCTTTTGGCACCTTTTTGCACCTGAAAGGGGCGCCTTTGTTGTGACTGACAGACAGATCAGCCAACCGAATCTTTTGGATCTTGGGGGATTTCCCAGACTGCTTGCAATTTTCAGTTAGTTCTTGGCTGAGAAGTGAAGAAGTAAGAGCTCAAGTGATTTGTGCAAGAGTTCTGTATAGTTTTGCATGGGAGAACTGTGAAAGGCCTGAGTTGTGGCCTGCATGTCTGCCTGCTGCTCCTGAGAGGGAGAGAAGAGAATTATTTCGGACTAAATACAAGTTTGTGAGAACGAAGTAAGCCACTGTATCCAAATTTGTCTCCATTTGGCCTAGGCCTTGCCACACTGGCCCAGCCAGACTACCTGATGCACAGAGAAAGCCATCGACTAGAGACCTGGCTGGGGATCAACCCCCTGCTCCACGCTTGAACAGGAACTACGCCTCGGCGATTCGTGTGGGCCCTGCTTCTCCTGGCACTCCAGATTAACCACCTGCTGTCTCGATGTTCATCCAGCCTGTGTCCACACCTTTACAGGGACACCATCGCATGGGAGTACTATGGTGCATGCAAGTAGCCCACCATTCTCCATCTGGGTACCCAGAGTGTGTGACTGTTTATGGACCCTGAAGTGCATGCATAACTGTTTGATTGATAGAGCCTTTAAGCAAATTAACCTGATTACGCCCCTCCCTTGTTCAAGCCTCTTAAATAAATCAGATCTAACTCTTTTTTGCATTTACTCTGACTGTGATTCCAGTTTATGCAAGAGTACTGTACTGCTGTTATTTGCTGTGCATAACCTTGTTTTACATGGGGTCCCCAGGGCCGGGCCACAGGAAAGCCCTGGTGGTAAGTGCAAACAGTGTGGGTACTTTTGTGGTGTATCAGGGGTATTGTGAAAGTGATTATTGTGTATTGTTCCAGCCACTAGTAAGGAAAGAGGGTGTTTACAGTGTCTCAGAGTGCTGTGCCCAGGATAGCTTGACCACTACCAACCCTGACCTCTGGGTGGAGGCATCCGTTTCAGAACTCAGGCCCCTTAACCTGCTACTAGCCAAGCAGGCAGGTGTAGTAGCCCTTGGGATAGCACCACCTAGGGGTTACATGCTATACTACAGAAAACAGAAAATAAACCATAATGTTTTCACACACAAAATGCACACTGGGACCAACCCCACACTTTTGGATGGGGCCCTTTATGGTGATTGTTCCCTTTAATAATGATACTGCTAATTAGACTAATGTTTTAAATGTAACCCTCTACAGGTGGGGCTTATCTGTTTTACCTCCTGGCTGTCTAGTCTTGCCTGTCTCAGTCCAGTGGTGCCTCTTTATTGTTCCTGCTGGCCCCTGTGTGTCTGCCTGGGATGAAATTATTCAGTGCTACCTCATCACCCTTTCAAATCTGGAAACAATCATCAATATACCTTTTCCAGAGCCTTATGTGACAGAAAAAGGTATTAATATCTGGGACCAGAGGACTGAGTGTATTAAAGTTGGAACTGCCCACTTGGTGGTACAGCAGAAAGAGCACTGCGCAATTCAGTGGTGCGCACAATTGAGTTGGCTCCTACTCGAACATGCAAGCTGCAGTGGTCTGCTCGTATGTTCTGTGAAGTGCTATGGCGCTTAGTGTTAAAGCCACCCTAGTGGCTCAGGCTATGTCTCCTTCATGTGCTCCAACCCCTGGGACTTTCAAGACACAAGTGGGGGTCCAGAGGCACACTGACGGAGAGAAAGAAAATAAACTTAATGTAAATGCTTAAGAGCGCTGTGACTTTAAGAGCGGTTAAGGCTGCACTGTAAAAGAATGCTCTGCCTGCTGCCCGGGGGACAGTGCTACAGTGCTAGCCACAGGCAGGGGGAGACTTTGCCATGCCCCACTCTACCAATGGGTAATAGGGTGGAGGGGCAGCTACCAAATCATGGAGGCAGCTAATGTTAATTTTACAATTTGCCTGCAATATACATTTGAAGTTGGGACCTTGTTCGACACTGGACTGCCAGATTGTATAGCAGCCATCTTTGTTACCTTTGAACTGCTCTGCCACCAATGGGAATTTAAGGAGCCAACAGAACCACAGAAAGGGGGCTCTTCGGAGAAAGTGAGGACTGTGTATCAGTGCCTTTTTCCCCCAGCCAATGGGACATTGTACAGCATGTACATTCTACATACCAGGGTGATGGATTGACAGCCTGATTAATAAATGGGACTCTGCATCTTATCCTCTGAGCCCGGCGGGGCTGGGTCCAACTGGGAACCATCTTCTGGGAACTTCCAGAGGGTGAGGAGGTTTGGACTCTGTGTCCTGCCAGAATGTTTGGTGGCCTGCCTAAAGCTTTCACAGCCAACAGCCCAGGTAGTGCCTACTTGATTTCCATCACCTGGAAAGCCAGAAAGCTGTTTGTGATTCAAACCCTGAGTTTCTGCAAAGTGTTGGGAAAGCCTGAGTGACTGATACCTGCTCTCAGCCCTGGGAGGTGATCCAGTTCTGTTAGCCTGCAGAGACTGAAAGATAGTACTCCTGTTGAACTTCTGTGCCACAGCTGCCAGCCTGCAGTGTGACTGAAAGTACTGAAGCTGTGTTCCTGAGATCCAGGAGGTTCCTGCCAGCAGACTGTTGGGGAATTGGCCGGGCAGTGTGACAGCCAGGCACTGTCTGTCACCTCACCCTGAGGACTGAATGCCTGGATGGGTGGGTGAGGTGTGTGGCTCTGGTCCCCAGACCGGTCCCATCCAAAGAGTTACAAGAGTTCCAGAGAGCTACTAGAGTTCCAGAGAGCTGCAGGAGCATCCAGAGAGCTGCAAGGCCAGAAAAATCATTGCCACTTGTATCTAATTTCAAGCACCCCAGAGCAGTGTTCTGAAAGATCTTCAGCTGGCAGAATTCAGAGACTGGTATTCCAGAATCATGAGTAACTCAGGGTTTGCCCTGTGCTGGGGAGGTTGTATATACTTTCTTCAAAAGTTACTGTTTATGGTAACAGTGCATCAATGCCAGCCAACCAGGTGCAACTCATCAGGCCTGCAACAACTCACTGAGCTGGGTACCCAGACAGGACATTGGGGGACACTGGTATCAGTGGGGAAGTGGGTCATATTGTTTGTATATACTGTTGGGGTGGGCACTGTTGATTGTTATTGTTGCTGTTTATGCTTTTACAAGTTAAACTTAATCTTGCTGAACTGTGTTTTATCTTTGCTCCCGAACACCCTACCCTGGTTAATAAATTGTTTATTGGTATTGTTTATCTGTCTCATGAGCATATCTTGCATGACCATATTACTAGCTTCAGTCAAGTAATTGCATGCAGATTGATGAATCAAACTGGTTGCTGGTTTTCCATGTGTGTGGTGGCTGTGTGGGGAGGTGGGGAAGTACAGTATCCCAGATGGTTATATCAGTCAGTCATCTGGCCCACTTTATTTTATCTTTGGGTGGAGGCACCATGCTAATTCATTTCTATTGGAAATGAACCCCCCCTTCCAGGTCAATCTAGAATCCAGGCCCCTCAACCTTGCTTGAGCCCACAAGGCAGGGGTAGTAACCACAGTATACATGGTGACTCAGTTACATAAAGGTGACCTGCACAGTTTAACAGCAGCCTGCTCCAGTTCCCCCATACCTTGCCATGCCACTGTAGGAGTCTAAGGATGTTATAAATAAAATTTTCCAGGCAGTATTTATACAGCCAAACCCAAAACCACCGCATGGGCCTGACTGATTGCACACAAGGCCTCTTTCATATTCTAACCCATTTAGTGATGTATATACCACCACTGCTGTGAACACAACAGCAGTGACTGGAGTTTATTATACTTATTTTATTGCTTCCATGGGGGTGCTGATGAAAATAATACTTACAGCAACACTTGGACAGGACATTGCTGTATTATTTTAGGTGCCAGCCCGCTGGTGCAAGCAGTAGTGCTACCACTTGTGACACCAATGAATGAGGTTGGGAGCAAGCCCAGAATATCAGAGGGTTGTCCGGTGGGAATGGGATCAAGTGTTCCAGGGACTGCACTCCTCCTCTGAGGCAGGTGGGTTGCGAAGCTCATTGAAAGTCTGATCCCTAGTGATGGCTGGGGGTCATTGAGCCTGAGACTGCATGATGCAAGGAGACTGATGCAGAGGCAGACACCAGTGCATAAAAAATGGGAGTACATCTGACGTCACTAACATGTCATTGCACATCATCTCCTCCGGGGAACTGGAAAGTGGAAAAAACCCACTGGCTGGGCAGATTACGTTGCTCCCAGCCACCATGCCCACTACCATATCCTGCCCTCCTGGGCCCATCATCCCTCCAGTCTTCACCTCTGCCTGTTGAGCATTAGATAATTGTACAGGAGTGATGTGAAGCTGAAGGTGTCCCTGTCTTGAGGATACAAGCCCAGGGATATCCAAAGTAGGTGGGTCACGGGTAGACCTCCAGGACTGGGGTCACAGGCCAGGGAGGATCTTGATGGGGCAGGATCAGACACTGCGTCAGCTGAAGGAGCTCCTGGCCAGCAGCGTCGGGGGATAAACAGTGACGAAAATAGTATTGTTTTAGGCATCAACACCCCATGGAATCAATAAAAATAGTCCATTGATTTCTCCATCTTCCTTGACTCCATCAACTCCTAACTCCCTTCCCTACAAAGTTAACACTTTCCATTATAGCAAATCATCCCTCATGCCTGCTGCTAGAGGAGAGATCAGTCAAAATCCTATATTTTTCTCCTATGTACTCTCAAAAATTTCAGATAGATAAATAAATGCTGTACTGTACATGAGGACAAAGGGTGAAATGTATTTGTTAACAGAGACCCAGTCGCATTAGTGCAGTCACTGGAAACTAAAACAACAGGGTATAGCATTCACAGAAAGGATGGAACCAAAGCTAGGGATGGCACATCCAAGGCTCATCTGATAAGGCTCCCTTTAGCAGGGGTTTATATAGGAGAGGCAAGAGTCACCTGACCTGGTTGTTAATCTATACAGACAAATGACTAACAACATCAAACAGGTGGGAGGACCCAAGCCTAGTACTATTATAATAAACAACATTGTATAAATGCACACTGACGGTTCTAGATCCCCTTGGAAGCTTTGAACACGATTTTCCATATTAAATTGGTCCCAAATGAGCTCTAAGCTCCTCCCATTTATATTTGATTGACAGTATGGTCCTATAAAACTAGACCAGAGAGGGTGCTGATCTCCCTATACAACACAGTTTTCTGGCATCACAGATGGACAGAGGTCTGCCTACGGGAATTGGTAGGACCTGGAAAAATAGATTGTCCCAGAGAGAAAAGAAAAACACCTTTCTTTAACAGCAGTTTCAGTTTTACAGGAGCCCTTCTGTCTTACCAGTACCAAGAACTATGTACAGGTACTCATTTATGAATTAGCTACAGATATTTATATTGGGGCTGCTTATTTATTCAGCTGCTCCCTTCTTAACTGGCAGTGCATTTATTCCTACTGTCAGCTATAGAAGAAGCTAGGAAAAAGTGTTTCATGTAGTACAAGGAGTGGCCTGCTGAAATGGTCAAAATGCTTCCTCAGCCACTGACTCCTCTAACCTGCTGTACCAACATTTCTACTTTTAAGTTTCCAGGAGCTTACTACCTGCAAACATTACCTTAGGTAGTAGCTCTTTCGTACACTTAACAGTGACATGGTATTTCTTTTGCAGCCCTCGATTTTATTCTGAGCGTTGCTACCCTTAAACTGCATACTGCTTCACAGACATTCCTGCATAGGGATATTCCTTTCTCTTTACGTTACTAGGACTCTTTAGGTTGCAGCAGAGCAGTAGTCTGCAAGAAAAGGACATACACTCACCGCTCTGCTGTGAAACTGAAAAACCCTCTGGTCAGCCCCTATATATTTCATTGAGGTTTTTAGGAACACCACTGTCCCTTGCACCGTAGCATGGGTATTACTTTGCCAGCAGCCAGGAAAGTCAAGGGAGGGGATCTGTTACATACTGAGCAGCGGCTGAAAATAAAGAAATGCCTCCCGGTTTAACCATGAATCCTGCTTCAATGCAGGATGTATTTAAACACCATACAAAAGAGCGGTAGCTAAATTAAATAACTATATTCATACATGCCACTCTGTTTCACTCCTATAATTATTGGCTTTACTTAAAAGCCCTACATTACCTTTTTGGCAGCTCAACGGCTTGTTTTTAAACCCCTCACATATTTATTTATTATGCTGCATTTTACTACATAGTTTCTATTGGCACTGCAGCACTTTAATCACACAATAATCACTGTACATCATTTCATAAAAATAACATATTTAAATGCACTGTTGCACTTTACTTCATTCTTCAAAGTATATTTAAAGGCATGGATGCACTTTATTGAAACCCAGGCATGAAATGCCATATAAGCGCCTTAATTGTTTTCGTTGCTAGCTGGCATGCTGGACCTGAACATAGTGTTAGAGGGGACAGGTGGTGAGGAACGGATGTAGGGAAAAGGAAAGATAAGGCAGGAGGAAAGAGGCATGTAGAGCAAGAAACAAGACTGACCTAAACCAGGGCTAGAAAGAAATAAAGAATAGGGCAAAAAGATACTGTTACGCAACAGATTTAAAGTGAGAAGAAGAAGAAGATAGTAAAGTCATCTCTCCACCAGGGTCTAGGAACTAGCAAAATGCAGAACTGCCACATGGCCCATAGTGGTAATACAGGAAGGCAAGAAATGTCCAGATATATCACAGACATTTCAGGAAATATCCGGCCATGTCTATGGCTGCCACTTCAAAAGACTCTGAGCACTGTACAGAGTAACAAAGTCAAACAGCAATATTAAAACACTATTAAATAAGTAGAGGCAATACTTAATCAGGAAAGGCTTTACAAAATATGAAAGTTTTCAAAAGAGGCTTTGAAGGTCTCCAACAAGTTAACCATTTGGATATTCAAAGGTAGTACATTCCAGAGCAGTGGAGCTGCCACTACAAAATCTCTGTCCCCAGATAGTTTCATTCTAGATGGGGAGACAATGAGCAGGCCCTCATCAGTGGAGCAGAGGGGGCACATTGGGTGGTAGGTAGGGGTGGGTGAAAGTGTGGATTTCCACCATTGTGGAAGTTATTTTCCACTCTTTCTCCTATGGCAGAATTCTGAACTTTCGCCAAATAACTACAGATTTACGCCTAGTACTGCGGCATTTAATTATGAACTGCGGACTTTTTACATGATATGTGGAAATAAAGTCTCTTGCTTAGTATTTCACTGTATATCATGTAGTCATCCACAGTTTGCATTACTTCTGCTGGTTCTTTTCCTGCAGAATTGAACACTGGCAGTGATCAGTTCTGTGGAGGTTTTTCCCACAGTTTAATACATTAACCCACATTTCTTACATTTATTCCACAGTTTTCGTCGGAATTTCCACAAAAGTTGGCAAAATGATTTCCAAACTTTCGTGGAAGCAAAAATCCAACTTACGCCAAAATTCCACCAGTGGAATTTTTTTATTGCGCACCCCAAGTGGTAGGGAAATATAAGCTCTTTTAAGTAGTCAAGACCCAGATCATGTAGGGCTTTGTAACTCAACAAGCAGATCTGTTTGTTTTTTCCAACACAAAATAGTTTATTGAAGTTATAACCAGTAAACGCATATAACAATACCGAGCAGAAAGAACCAACTATATAAAGGAACTGCTTTTCAATCAACTATATACAAAACATTATAGATTAACGATCGTGTGCACTGGGAAAGTAGCTTGGAAATAATAAGTAAAACCACGGACCAAGATATTTGCCACCCAGAAAGAACGTAGATATCCATAGCATTAACAGTAGGAGACATAAGCAAACACTAAACACAATAAGGAGCTAAGGTAACAGAGATATGATAGCGCCTAATTAATAATACAATACAATGCAACCCACTGGGAGGTCTGGGATCAATAAGCAGATCTTGAAGGTGATGCAGCACTGTACCGGCAGCAAGTGCAACACACACAGAACTGGTATGATACACTCGCTCTGTGAAGATCTCACAATCATCTGGGCTGCAGTATTCTGGACTAGCTGCAGGTGTCACTTCACACCTCCAGATAACCCTAGGTAAAGAATAAATGCAAAATGAAACATGCTGTCAGCAGCAGCTGACTCGAGAATATCCAATAGAAGGAATCTATAGGACGCCACACATGATTTTTTCATATGGACAATAATCATTGTTAATACCCTGTACTTTACCCATGGTCTTGGATATCTGTACTAGAATACCTGTGCCAGACCTTTTTTGATAATCGGTCAATCAATCAAAATCTTTATTTAACCAGGCGATCACTGTTGAGCAAAGCTCATTTTCGAGGTGGACCTGGGTTGACAACAAAGAACATTATACATGGGATGTGACACAAAATAAAATAAAAAACAATAGAATACAGTATATACAAAAGTATCAGCAGGAAGCATTGACAGTAGAATATGTGTGGATCAGAAGATAGAACGGGTTATGGCTAGGACACAATTTTAGCATTTATGTAAAAAATATACAGGTCAGATGGTACACCAAGCATAAATAGAACATAATGTAAAAAGGTATATAGTGATCCAGTATAAATGACACATTGCTAAATTAGTTTGTGACTTTATTGATGGAAGGGATTTAAAATGTTTAGTGTTACGGGGCAGAGAATAGGGAATAGGAAGGAGACGGCTTAAGTATAGACAGCCACAATAGCTATAGATAGGATGGTTCAGACCTAGAGGGGGTACAAAGGGGTAGGGAAGGGAAGAAGGGGTAGAAATTTAGGGCTGGGGTCAGGAAGAAGGGGTAGAAATCTAGGGCTGGGGCCGGGGTCAATGGGGTGAGGAAAGGACAGATGCAGGGAGCAGAAAGGGGGAGAGGGAAGAGTCAGTTATTAGGTGTGACCAGTCTTTTAGCAACAGCAAATTTGGAGTACACTGGGATTTTTGGAGTCATGATTTAAGGGAAACAGGTACATGATTCCTTATTATGATGTAGATATAGTGATTTAAAAGCTGCTAAGCTGATGGGGTGAGTTAGTTTCAAAGTTTTTTGCAACTCATTCAACAGTTGAGGAAGCACAAAGCTAATGGCTGCTCTGCCAAAGTGAGATTTTGCCTTGTATACATAAAGGTAGATATATGAGGTACTTCTCATGGCATACTTTCCAAGAGTGCAAAATGGTAAATAGACAGAGATATAATGGAGTAGTTTATTTGTAATAGCTTTGTAGGTTCAACCCGCAGCATTTTTTTGTCTTCTGTGAACAAGGGATGTCCATCCCACTGCTATATACAATGTGCAGTGATGGGTTGAGTATGGAAGACCTGTGATGAATCTTATAGCTCTGTGAAAAAGCATGTCGAGTTTAGCTAGGATGCCTGCAGGTCCCTGACTATACAGAAAATCTGCATAGTCCAATAGGGAAAGAAAGGTAGTTTGAACCAGTTTCAGCTTAGCATCTTTTTGTGATGAGATTATTGATCCTATAAAACAGGCAGAGTCTTTGTCTTAAGTTTCTTTGCCAACTCTTCTAAGTGATCTGCAAAGGAGAGTCTATTGTCTAACCAGACTCCCAGATACTTGAACTTTGTTACGTATTCCAACCACTCACCTAAGATGGTGGTGATCTGTGGGAGCGTCCCAGCAGTAGCAGGATTTATTGCATGATGAAGGGGCGAGAGGAACATTGCTTTGGGTTTTTTTTGCATTTAGAAGTAGCTTCTGGTTTATAAGCTGAAGTTGCAGTAGATTAAATTTATTTTGAAGGGCATGGCAGGCAGCATTAGTGGTGGGGCTACTTGCATACAGTACTGTATCGTCCGCGAATAGGTGTATTTGTGCTTCTTTGATGGGGCATCTAAGTTGTTAATATAAATGGCGAAGAGCAAGGGACTGAGAATGGAGTCTTGCAGTACACCCCTCAACAGGGGTTTTAATGGAGAAACTTCCCCTTCTGCCTTTACTTTCTGCAATCAGCCCAAGAGGTAGTTAGAAAATCATTTAAGGGATAGGGAATCCAAACCAATGTTATGGAAGGACGACAGAAGCAGACTGTGATCAATGGTGTCAAACGCCTTGCTTAAGTTTTTTTGGTCCAGTTCAAGTTGCCAGTCGTTTGTTACCTTGGCTAGAGCTGAGATTGTACTATGCTGTACCCTAAAACTGGATTGTAATTGGTTGAGCAGTTTTTCTTATTCCAGATAGTTCCGAAGCTAAGAGCTCACTATTTTCTCCAACATCTTTGACAGGATTGGAAGTAGGGAGTTTGGCCTGTAATTATTAAGATCACTAGGATCTCCCGATTTGAACAAAGGGACCACAAGTGTATTTTTCCAGATGGGTGGTAGGTCACCCTGGGACAAAGATAAGTTAAAGAGATGTGTAATTGGGACTGCAAGGACACGGTGGCTGATATCTAAGAAGTATGGGTCAATAAGGTCAGCTCCAGCACTTTTCCTGGTGTCTAACTGTAGAAGATCTTCAACTTCGTTCAGAGAAGTAGGCTGCAGAGAGAAGGATGGACTGGGGATAGGTTTTTCTTGTGTTTCTAATCCAAGTTGATGGCGAATGGTATTATCAGGAGAGGAGTCGAAGGCTAGCACTACAGTAGCAAAATGGTTATTGAGAGAGTCGAGGATAGATGGTCTGTCGGTGATGACAGCATCGCTGATCAGTAATTTAGTAGGTAGGGAATTACCAGTGGTATTACCTTCAATATCTTTGATTGTTCTCCAGAATCTGGAGGAATTTCTTTAGGAGTTCTCCAGCTGTGAGCAGTAGAAATTAGCTTGGGCTTCTCTGACCATTTTGGTGCAGTTTCCTCGCCCTCCTAAATGAATTCCAGTCGTTTGTAAGATTTGTTTTTCTGGCGATTCTCCAGAGTATGTCCCTACTCTGCAAAACATCTTTCAGGTCTTCCATAAACCACTGGCAGGGTTTGTTTCTGGCATGAACTTTTACTAGGGGAGCATGCTTGTTGAGAGCCCCTAGCACAATTTCTGAGAAAATGTCGTAAGCCGTAGTCAGGGACTTAGCTAGACTTAGCCAGCGCAGGGAGTCTCCTAGCTCTGAGATATACCAATAGGGGTCAAAATTGTGTGTGCACCTTTTAAAGGAAAATTTTGGTGCAGTTGTAGTTTTAAGGGTAGATCTTACACTTGCGATAAAGCAATGGTCGCTAATATCAGAGAAAGACACCAGCTTGGGAGAATGAATGAGGTTTGTTAACTAAAATGATATCCAAAGGAGTACTGTTATTAGGGCTGAGCTCATTTGTATGAGTGGTTTCATTTACTAGCTGTGACAACCCAAGGGAATTACAGAACACTTTAAGTGGGGTGGATGCACAGGAGAGCCAGTCTAAGTTGAAGTCCCCTAGGATAATATACTCTGAGGATGCAGGACCCAGAATGTTTCCGAGATTTTTCAACAACTGTGGTCCAGTTGACAGGGGGTCTGTAACATCCTATTATACATAATGAGACACCGGTAGCAATTTCAATCCTTAAGGACAGGCTTTCGAATTCTTTTGGGACAGAAGTTGAGTCGATAATGGAGACAGGGAATTTATCCTTGATGTAAATGGCTACCCTACCACCTCTTGTCTGCCTGTCGACTCTAAACAAGAAGTAGGAGGGGATGTTGACTTCATTGTTACTGGTTGCCGGTCGGAGCCAGGATTCCATAATCACCAGGACATCTGGAGCAGTACGACATACCCAGGCCTGTACTGAAGTAATTTTTTTTAATACGCTGCATATATTAACATGCAAGAAGCTGAGCCCCTTAAGGCTTTGTAACTCTGATGAGGATTCCATGGATACCAGAGGGCCTGGATTAAGCTTGACATTTCCTGAGCAAAGAAGTAGTAGGAGCAAGAGTTTCCTGCAGAGTCCTGGGAGGAGTGTGGTTAGCTGAGTCTTCTTTCAGTTGCGTGGTTCATCCAAAGCAGTATAGGGAGTCCTGAGGCTAGTTCCTAGCTTGCCAGATGATGCATACAGTTATACCTTGACCGAGAGTGTCAAGGGACGTAGAGGGGAGTATGCAGAGGGTGACGTACCCCTATGGGCTGGCTCTAGAAGAGTTCCTGTATGCCGATGCAGATGAAGGACCAGTGGGCTAGGGGAAATTAAAACACATACAAGTTCTTCTACTTGATAGGAAATGTCCAAACAGGCCAATGTAAGAAAGGGGCCATTTTCCACTCTTGGAGATATTTTTTTATTCAAATTTGAGTCCAAGCCACATAAAATGAGCAAAGACAAACATGAAGGCAGGTAATATGCCCTCATTATGAGACTATCACCCAATGGACACTGCTAGTACTTAACAGTAGGAGGGATTGTCACAGGAGAAGAAATTCTTATTCCCTATAGAATAGTACTAGAGGTAGTGGAGCTTGAAACAGAATTCCTAATTACAACTCCATTGAGAATTCCTAATTACAACTCCATTGAGAAAGGAATTTAGCATTCCGAAATGCATCTGGAACTGGCACATTGCACTTTTTGAAAATAAAATGAAGCACCTTTAAAAGCTAGTAAGCAGTCTTTTTTTACCTTGGGTGGTGAGTGTCAGATTTTGATTTTTACACTGTGGTTTCTATTATCCTAGCACCCCAACCCTGTGCAACCTCGTTTGTTTTGCTTTCCTATAGAAACTAACAGCCTGATTTAAAATAATACATTTTTATGAACACTTGGGGAGCACATTACATTTTGTTATTTAACATTCTATATATTTTTTCAAACACTGTACACTGAATGCATGCTCCTTTAATTGGTTAGGCCATATAAATACCTGTTTGGCACAGTACCAGTGTCTATGAGGAAGCTCCAATGCCTAGGTGTGAAACATCAGTTCAGGTTTGCCATTGCCTTGTTGGTTGTTCCAGTATTCAGATGAAGTACAGTAGTAGCACCAAATTTGTCAAGCAATTTTGTGAGATTCCCTATTTATCCTTCACAAAATTTAGGGAAAAAAATCCTCTAAAATTATTTTTGTATACCTACAGAAAGAGGACAGTTCCTATTACAGTACTTAAGTGCCATCTGGTAGATTTTCAACTACACTATCAGATGAGAGCACCCTCTCCAGGTTGCAGTGAACACACTAACGAACAAATCAAAATCCCTAACAAAAGGTTTCACAATTCTCAATAGGGATTTTTAAAATTCCTTAAAAATCCCTTGACTAATCTGATGCTACTACTGTAGATACTGAAACATCTGGCCATATTCTAATGCCTGTATTATCCATGCCTGTATGTATGCTGCTTTTTTATGACATGCGGCACAAGAAGAGCAATAAACATATTTGACACAGAATGCAAGTGCAACAGATTGCTGAATCATTAGGGTGGTGCACAGTGCCTAGAAATACTGGGATAATGGGTGCACCTGTTCTTTTTGGACATGCAGCTATATTACATGTAGCACTGCACTAGCCTTTACAGGTATAGTGGGGCTTTCATTTTTTGGTGCTGGGTTCTATTCTAAAAAGCAGATCAATTACCTTTAAGATATTTACAGTTCAAACACCATTTGCTCCAGCCCATTACATAACTTTCAATGCAGTTAGACATTTCCCCATTTACTTTTGGTGACCCAAAGTTACTTAATAGTGCCCCCTTTCATAGCCATGAGGGAACCTGGGGATTGGATCATGCACAGCCCTGCATGGCAAAAGAGTACAAGTGGCACATATCATTGAGGTTAAAAAGGGATATACTCGTCCAGTTGCCAAAAAAGGGATACACCCTTCCAATTGTACTAACACACAGAACATTGCCCGTCTGTCAGATGGGACATTAAACCGAGGTCCCGTCGGCCTGTTCTGGTGGTTGTTCAGGTGGACATTAAAGATCCCATGGCACTTCTTGAAAAGAGTAGGGGAATTTTATTAAACAAAGGATATCAAACAGTAAAGATACATAAAAGAAACAAGAAGTCAGAAATACATCATCATACAAAAATGAACAAATGCAAAAGATACCATGAAAAACAAAAAGGGAGAACCAAGGAACAGATGTAAAGTAAATATCATGTGCTGATAAAACCTCTCAGTGCAACAAAAGATCTAGGGGAAATCCTGGATTAAAGGAAACAAACAAACGGATATTACAGGGCAATCAAAATTAACCTGAGGGGAAAAAAAAAATCCAAGTACTGATGTAGTAAAGAGAACACCTGGTGAAAACCGGACCACAATCTGTGGAAAGCACTGGAGTGCAGTAAACATTTATTAGCACTATACAATTTCAAGAGGCAGTCTGTGACCATACCTGCAACTGCCACAGGGGGGGACCCATTTTTGTTGCAATGTGAAGGCGCACCTCGCCTGCCACAAATAATATTTACAGGGAGCAAAACAAACCTGCAAGATTTGTGCAGAGTAACAGTTCCACACTGGGGGGAATAAATGTCTAGTACTACAATAGCAAATGTGACATTAGAAAAAACAGGGAAAAACTGCATGTTGCTAACTTGTTGCCAAAAGGCAGAGCTGTTAGGGCAGTCAAAGAAAAAATGTGATTGGGTCTCAAAGATAGCTCAGCAGGAAGGGTGGGGGCAGTAATGGTCTGCCACCGATTTATGCTTAGGGGAATCACTGACTGAGAGTTTGCCATGAAGGCATAACCATAGGACATCCCACATGTAGAAAGGAATTTTCCGGTTCACTAGCTGGGATAAAGCTATTCCACTGAGGCAGGAGGACACAATTTAATCTCCAAAGGAGGCAAAAAATGAAATGCAATAATGGTGTCACATGGACAACTCCTGGAAAATTTGGCACAATCAGCAAAAGTTAAATGCCATGAAAACGATTTCGTGACTGAGTAAATGATATAGGCAGGGAGCATATGAGAATATCCACGGCCTATACTACATTGTGTGACCTCCGATGAAGTGGCAAGAAGAGGTACTTTCCAGTCAGAGAGCAATAGTAGCCAGGCAACGGTGGCTGTGCACAGAAGGATTGTAAAGTTAGCAGAAAAAATGCACAGTAATAAACGACCAGGGGATTATCCATATGCAGACCCCCCCCCAGAGTGGAGGGGGTAAATGACGTCCCATTAATTGGGGGTTAAGATGGAAACCCCACTAGCCTTGAAAAAATAAACTGCACAATCTGGTGTCCAATGAAGGAGAGGGGGAAACACACCGCTGAGACAGATGAAACAAAGGAGCAACAGTGTCTTTATGAGATATATACCTTTCAATTTCAACAGAGATCTATGCTTCCAAATCAACAGTTTCCTCTCTCTCTGCTTTGGAGAGACAGGTTTCCCAGTTAAAAATGTCAGCTGTGGAGTGATTATAGAAAATCCTCAGAAGTTTAATGGGGTCATTCTGTACAGGAAGTCCTGCTACCTGGGAAGGGAGTTCATTTGCAGGAGAGTCAACAGGAACAGTGACACTTTTAGTGTAACTGAGTGAAGAACCAGAACATTGGGAAATGGATCAGAGTAAGGAGAACACCAAGTCCCCATACCTAGCATCAGAAGAAAAATGCAGATGTCATCCATGTAAATAAGGGTTCGGAAATCAGCAAGCTCAGGATTAAGATCAATACCCCATTTAAAGGGGTCATGCTGTATAAGGCGCAGTAAAGGGTCAATAGTTTTACATATAAGAGCGGGCTAAGGGGACAGCTTTGTCACATAGCACAGAGGAGGGGGACCGGTTAGCCAAGAAAGGAATTAATATACATGAGAAGGTGTGCCAATGTATAAAATAGACATATCCAGGAAAGAAACTAGGAGGGGAGTCCATGCCTGTGTAAAATAGCAAACAGATATGAGAGTGCCACATGGTCAAATGCCTTCTTTTGGTCAATGGAGAGCACAAACCCTCGGCACAGGCCTCAATGTCCACATTCAAAAAGTTCCCAGAGAACAATAAGGTGATCCGATATGTGCTGGGCAGGGATGGTGCAGCATTAAGAAGGGGACGATAAATAAGTATCAGCAGAAGCAAGGTGAGTAGCCAGCAAATGAGTCAAAATTTTGTAATCCGTATTGAGCAGACGAAGTGGTCTTCAGTTATGAAGGAGAGTTCTATCACCCTTTTTATACAAAAAAAGAGGGATTGGGATAAAGTCGGAGGTAATTCCCCCAGCGTCAAAATCTGGTTAAACAAAACCATGAGGAGACTTCTGGTTCCAGTGGCAAGGAGATGGCAGCTTAACAATGGAGCTCTGACAGGCGTGGGATATTTAGAACCTCCTTTTCTGAGTCTCCTGCATTTTGGTGCTGTAGTTACCTGTGTATTAGGAGATTTATCAGCTTCAGGAAGCAAGAGTTTGGTAAACGTTAACTTTGTCATCCTTCCTAATCAGTTATTTGTTGGGCCAACACCTACTATGCACACAGTTTGATTATGGTGGCTGAACCTTCTAGTGAATTGCTTCAGTCAATGAACACAGCATTGCTTGCTGAAATAAGGGCTTTTTGCAATGAATCCAGGTCCTCTTATCAGGAACTTAAGGCATCTATCGCCCAGATTGAGAGTAAAACTTTGGATCTTGAAAAGCATGCTGCTGAGACCAAGTGGCTTTTTCCTAAATTGCTGCAAGACACTCAGGCATTAACAGATAAATGCGATGATCTAGAAAACTGATCTCAGCGTAACAATATACACCTTTATGGGGTACTGGAAGGTGCTGAGTTGAAATCTGATTTTATTACCTTTGTTCGGGATCTGCTATGCTTGCTTTCAGATTTGGAGGACTTGGCCCTGCTACCTATTGAACATGCCCACAGATCACTTGTTCCACCTGCTCATGGTCCCAGGGCTAGACAGTGCTCCATAACTGTGAGGTCTTATCATCTTGCGGTTAAGCAATCTATCCTGGTCAGAGCCTGGAAGAAAAAGTCATTGGTATATCAGGGTCAACATATCTCCATCGATAATGACTATTCTTCTACCCTGTAAAGAAATTGGAGAGCTTTTAGCCCCCTATTACAGATCCTCTGAGACAATAATTTAAATTTTCAAACCCCCTACCTGGCCCGACTGAAGATCTTCTTTTCAGAGGGTCCCTGTTTTTTTGAGGATTATGATGCAGCCTTTCATGCTTCTCAGGAACATGGCATAATCCAGGATGCTGGGATGGAGATCCAGGAGAACAGACAAAAGAGCCCTGCAAAGAGAAAAGTGGGTGCAGGTATCCCCAGCCAGCAAAAAACAGTGTAAAGAACACACGCTTCAGGAGATTGTCACTTCTCCAAATGTTTTGAAAGGGATTCCACTAAGTGAGAACATTCTTTCTTCTCTTATTTGGATCTCTGTGGATGTTGTTTTGTTGATCTTTAGATGAACAATGTTGTTGCTCCTTCTACTGAGGGATGAAGCCTGATATGATTTCAGTAGAGTGGATACATCTGCTCTGTTCGATGGCTCAACATTGGAACTGAAAATATCTTTGAATAGCATGTGAAGCTTTTTTCCGAACTTCAACCTAAACAGTTTAGTGATGAGGTTTCCTTTTCCCTTGTTGTGATCATGGAGTTGCGGTTCGAAGGATAAGCTTGCATCACACCAGGATCCTGATTCAAACTATGTAGATGTATTGTTTTGGTTTTTTAAAGACTTCTGTTTTTACTACTTCTGGAGACATATCAGTTTGCCACTACTGGAGGGTGATCGTCTCCCCTTATTGGGTCTATGATCCTTCATGCAGCATTGCTACAGCATCACATCCTCTTGCCTCTCTCCTGGACTCTTCTGCTATGACTTTTTTTTTTGTACTTGCCTAGCACCTTGGTCCTTCAGAGGAGCCTTGTACTCCCTTCAACTCCATCCACCAGGTCCTGCTACTGGGATCCCTGGCTTCATTGTGCTTGTTGCTCCTGGGGGTGTATTCATTTTTCCCCCATTTTTTCTCCCAGTCCTCTGAGGGTGCCGGTGTGAAGGATGTTCATTCAGATGAATGACATGCTGACGCATGCTGCCGTCAAGCACCCAACAGTATCCTCCCTCCCTGGTTCCATACAGCTGTGTGCCACCACTGCCCATGCTTCCACAGGTAGAGGAGCTACAGGTGCATACTAGACCTGTGCAGAATATGCAATTCCACCCATGGAATGCCTGTGGAATGATCATTCCAGTTCCACAGAATTCCATGGAAAGGTCATGAAAATTCTGTGGAATTTTGCAAAAAATTTTAATTTCAGTTATATTGCTATGATTTTAAAAGAACATGTCCAAATAACAATGAATTTGGAACAGACACAGTACACTACAGCTTACAAGAGTGTACCAAATTTCAGAGTTGTAGATTAAAATGAGGTGGAGTTATGGGTGGCAAAACATTTAATCAAAATTTGATTTTCTGTTACTGTATGTTGAGATCATTTTAAAATTTCTGATCCCAATTTCGCACAATATCAGGATTTAGAGAAGCACTAGAATGTGTATATGCACCATGTTTTATGTCTCAAGCTTTGACTGGAGCCGAGTTCTAGGTAGCCAAATATTTTGCCAGAATTTGGAGTTCTATAATTTTAGTATAATTTTGATAGTATTCCTCGAATTGTTATAAAAATTGTCAGGTATACAGGTTATCAGTACATTTGTATATGCACGTAGTGTCAGATTTCTAGCTTTAAATGAGACTGAGTTATAGCCTGCCAAACATGTTGCCAAAATTTACATTTCAGTTAGTTCCCTCTAATTTTAAAACGACATATCAAAATTTAACCAGAGTTGAAACATTTAAACTACTATACCACATGGTCATTTCTGAAAAAGTTCACATTTGCAGCTTTAAATCGGATTGAATTAAAAGCAGTCAAACTTTCATATTTAAAGAGCCGCTGATGCCAAAAGTGCTACATTGCAGAATCCGAATAAACATACCCTCAGTAAATCCCATAACAAAAAACAGATGTCTGAGTTACTTCTGTAACCCCTAGATGGCGCTATCCCAGGGGCTACTACCCCTGCCTGATTTGCCACTAACAGGTTGAGGGGCCTGGATCCAATGGCGGGTGCCTCCACCCAGAGGTCAGGGTTTGCAATAGTTAAACTAACTTGGTCACAGCCCTCTGGGACACTGCAACCCCCCTTTCTTCCCACTAGTGGCCCACACAATATATCAGAATTACCTTCACAGTATACACTTACCCCAGGTCTGGTTCCGCACTGGGACCTCCTGTGAAATGAGATACAGTGCAACAATCACAGTACAGTACTTTAACATAGACAAATACCTCAGGCAGTATAACTTTGCTGAAACAAGCAGCTCTGATTTATTTAGGGGATATAACAAGGACAGGGGAAATCAGGTTAATTAGCTTATCACTCTAATAATCTACCTATGGCTCTGTGCACAGGCCTATCCCTATCAGGTTACTGTCCCTGGGTACCCAAGCCCTAGTGGCTAGTCCACACCGGTGGCAGCTGGTAGGGGCCCTTTCACAGAGAAAAGGAGAATTAAACAGTCAGCAGTACAGTAATTCCATTTGGATTTAATGTGGCAATTCAACAGGGAGCGACCCTGAATTAGTACTCACGACCTCCAAATAAGATAGGGTCCTTCAATGTCAGCAGGGCTCACTTGAGGTACAAAACCTCTTCACACATCCATATAAAAGAAAGCACTATACCAGGCAGGCTGCATCTGTATCCCGATCGCACTACTGCACACACCCGGAGAACACATAGCAGATTCAGTTCCTGACAGACCGAGTGCAATTTTCAGCAATTCCTCCAGTCTTCTACAGGGTGAGCCTGGTTTCTACTCTTCAGATATCCTTTGATTCTCTTCACAGGATGGATTCAGTCCTAACAAGCTGTTACACAAGCTGCAGACCGGAACTCTGGGCCTTACACACGTTTTTTGACTAAAACTGCACACTGAAAAAGCACAGGGCTCCTTCCTTCTTCACTGCCAAAGCTCAACTGAAACTCCAACTGACAAAACCGGGCACTCTTTGAGTTCCTCCCAGTTCTTGACTGGATTGGCTGTCACTCACAATAGACTGCTGCTGTTGGTCCAAAAGGCACTGAAGTCTAAACTACATCTCCCAGAGTCACTGCCCATACAATCCTCTTGTGGCTGGCTCAGATTATGAGTCCAAGTTCTGATTCGTCCAAGGCACCCTTTAGAGCTAGCTTACCCCACACTGATTGGTCCAGTTCAGCAGTTCAAAACTAGAATGGGGAACTAGCAGACACAGTTCTGACTGCAAAGAAAGCAGGTTAGACAAACTGTAATTTCATTATTACTCTAAATAATTTCTGGCAAACAGTTACATCTTTCAGATAGGTTCCTTTGCACTCTAGTGACTGCAAAATGAAGTGAATTGGCAGCAGCTTGAGTGGTACTCAATCAAAGAAACACACAGTCCCCCATACAAACTAATTATGTCTGCAAGCAGACAGCTCTTAAAGAGACAGTACCAGAGGTTCTAAAAACACTCACTGATAAATGGCTTAAATGCCAAACACCATTCAGGCTTGGAGCATTCAAGCAAGCTCCTGGAAGTCTATTGGGAACCCCCATTTGCAGGGGGGTTACACTTCATTTGAACGTTATTAGCCACTTTGTAACACTGATTATTTATTTATTTATTTATTTATGAATTGTGTCGACCTGGAAAGCCCACTGGGCCTAGAAGTCCATTTTTCAGGATTTCACTACATGTTCAAAACAGCCTGTTTCAGTGAAGAGCTGCTGCTGATGTCATCTAGGGGACTCACAGTCTAATATTCTCTGTCAGCAAGCCTACAGAACCTGTTTCCCCAAAGTTTTAAAGATCATGTGAAATAGTCGTCAAAAGTAAAACAGGCAGCACCATGTACAAAACATTGGTATAAAAACTATATGTGTTTCAGGTTTTGTAACAAAGTTGACAAAAGTGAATTGTTTCATGCCTTTTTGGTGTGGACCATTTTCCCCAGGGTTGCTGTATGCTGAGTCAGCATACCTCCAGGCTGCTGAAGCCATTTGGAGTGCTACTCTACTGTGCCTGTTAAGAATTTGTGCTGCTGCTAGTATTTTAATATTGGTAACTTCACTGCTGTTTGTCAGTGTCTGCTTTATAATATGTTTTAATAGGGTCCATATAAGTGTTAATTCCTGCTAGGGGTGGAAGTGTTAGCTCTGGTAAAATGATCATTGTAATTTAGAGTAGAACATAGATGAACCTGAAGGTAGATCAAAACAGCCTGACAAGAAGAAAAAAAATTGTGCTGCCCAAATTGGAAACTCCTTGTAAGGTTTCAAACCAGCATTACCTCTCCCACTCCCATTTACAAGGAGATGGAATAATTGTTTTAAAGTACCATTCTTAGAAATCACCTCAATTGTATGATAGGTGTGAGTGATCTCAGCCTCTCACCACATCAGAAACATATTCAGTCTGCAAACCTCACAACAGTGTGCTATGGCCCAGCATCCAGCAACCCTGGAAAAATGGACTACAAAAAAAGGCACCCAGACAAAATAGCGTCAGCTTTGTTACAAAACCTGAAACACACATAGTTTATAAAGCAATCTTTACTGACTGGTGCTGCCTGTTTAACTTGAGAAAACCATTGCACATGATCTTTACAACTTTGGAGAAACAGGTGCTATGAGCTTGCTGACAGGGAGTACTAGACTGTGAGTCCTCTAAATGACATCACCAGCAGCTCTTCACTGAAATAGGCTTTTTTTTGAACAGGTAGTGAAATCAGGGTTACAAAATAGTTCATAACTTTAAAATGAAGTAATGTAGAAATCTAATTTTTGGTAAGAGATTTACTGGGAGTATGCTTATTCTAATTCTACAATGTAGCACTTTTGGCAAGATGGTATCAGTTGCTCTTAAAAAATGTAACTTTGCAAGAATGTAAACTACAAATGTATAAACCCCTGAAACTTTAAAACTAGATAATGCAATACCATTAAATTTGGCAGGTTCTTAGACCTTACAAGAAGACTGTGTGTGCCAATTTTATTAATTGCTTGCTGCGAGAAATTGCAAAATAACATCTGTATTTCACGTCAAATCCCATGAGTCTTTGTGAAAATTGTGGAATTTCCTGAAAAATTTCATAAAACTGGAATTGTCTAATTCGCTCAGCCTTATCTGGGGGTTCTAATTAAAGCATAAGGGTATTAGAGGCAGGTAGTGAAGGGGGTCACCTGGCTCTTGAGTTAGATGCACAGTTTCACCAAGAAATGGACAGCTGATCTGGGTAGCACAACAGTGGTAGACCCCAAGATTGAAGCAAGAAAGCACAAAGTGTCAACAATTCCAACCTGAATACTTTACTGAAAGGGTGATGGAGAGATGGAACACTCTCCCCCAGGAAGTTGTGGGGGTGGCCATAGTTCAGGGATTCAAGAATGCATGGGATAGACACATGGGAATTATCAAGCTAGGGCAAAAGGGGTTGGGGGGACTTGTAGCATCTAGGTACCCTAAGCATTAGAAAGAGGGATAGGACAGACTGGATAGATCACAAGGCCCTTATCTACCAATAACTTTTATGCAGGATATTTAAGGATCACAGCCAGTAAACTTATGATCCTGGGAGCCTGGTGTACATGCAAGTCTAGAACTTAGAGGTACTCAAAAAGATGTGGTGGGGAAGACAATGTCTTGGGCAGCAGGAAGAAATGATTATGGCTATTCCAACAGGTTAGGTCAACAGGAAAAGGAGTAGGTGACTCATGTTTTAAGGGAGTTTGTTACTGTAAATAACAAAGAGGATATCAGTGGGAGCAGTAGTTCTACTGAGTCAATGTGGTGATTATGCCAAAAGAGAAGGGGGGAATAGTCAACCAGAGAGGAACAGAAGGACTGCAAAAAGCTCAACCTAGCTTACCAAATGAAGTAGTGATATGTGCATTGTTAATCTTAAATTCCACAAAAAAATTCTGGATGCTTCATCTACAGTATATGCATCATAAATATGTGAGAAAATGTTACTAATCATTTTTTTCTTCTGCAAATTTAAAACTGCCTAACCAATTTATCCAGTTGTATTAGACACCAGGATACATGGACTATAAATATACGGTGTCAAATATTAACTATATGCATGCAAGAGCAGAATAGTTACAAACTTCCACATTTTTGATAGTTTTCACAGAGTTATGTAAATATTTACATAGTAGTGTTGGACCCCTGTAACTTAGAAATCCCTTATCTAATGCTACCCATATTTAAATCAATCTGTAAGCATTACAAAAAGATTATCCACATCAATTTACACATCTCTAGCTCCAAAGGTGCCTGAGTTATATGCAGATGAAATTATTTCATGAAATTTCCTGAAAAAATAAAATGACAGATTATGAGCACATATAATTTTGAGACACTGCATCATATTGTCATGAAATCGGGTACATTGTCAGAACACCTACCATCAAGAAATCAAGCCAAATTTAAGATCTCTGACCCAATAAATTTTTATGGTATAGGCAGATAAAAATTTTCATGAAGCAGGCCTGTTGGCACAGCGGTTGAATTTCCACTTGCAACGCCGGCAACCCGGGTTCAGGAACAAGCCCAGATCATTGGAGGGTCGGCCAGGGGGAGAAGGATGGAGCATCCCGAGAACTGCTCTCCTTCTCCAGGAGGAGGGTGGGGAGTATGATCAGTGCTTGACAGACCCCTGGCAGAGGCCGGGGGTACCACAGCAACCAGCCTCGGAATGTTCTGGGAAGTGGGGCAGACGCTAGACATCATTGCACATCCCGGCCTCCAGGAAAAAAACAAGAAAAGCACTTCAGCTGCTGGCCCCTAGATGAAGCCTGCCTCAGCTATTAGCCTCTAGGTCAGCCTCCAACTCTATCCTGCCACTTCCCAATTGTTGAGAAACACAAATCCCTCACCCTGGGGTAAGCCAGGGTGTATCGGAGGGTCGTGGCCAGATTTGGAGGTGGAAGCCGAGGTCCATGACTGGCCTGAGGTTCCAGGTGGCTGGTGGCTAAGGACAAAAAGTACAATAAATAAAAAAAAAGTTCATGAAATTTCACACAAACAAAATGACAACATTTGGGCACCTATAATGTTTAAACTATCCATCTGAATTTCATGATCTTTGGCACAATAGTGGCCATCTATCCAAAGAGTATGTATTCCTAATGCCAGAGCTCTATCTTAAATGGTGGCTGCATTATAACCAAATTACTAAATTTTTTAATTTCCTCAAAATTCCAGTGAAATTCCTCTAACTTTCACGGAATTTCGTGAAATTTCATTGAAATTCTGCAGAGTCAGAATTTTCCCATTCCGCACAGCTCTAGTGCATATGCTACCTGCTAACCCACCCAGGATGGAGGAGGAGAGCATCCGTTCGGATGCTCAATCCTCCTCCCCCCATCTGACCCCTGATGACCTGGGTCCATTCCCAAACTCTGGCTGATGGCGAAGTGTGAGGTGTTGCATCCTGCACCTCAACCCTCAGTGCCACCGGGCTAGCCCAACTCTTCTGCTGTGATTTGTATGTTTTATTTGATCCAGGGACTTATATTCAATGGAGGACTTTGATTCGTAGCAGGATTGTGATTCAAACTATGACAAGGCTGTCTTCCTGATCTGCCAAACTGTGCTTTTTAAACGTGGCAGTTTTTTTTTATTTTTGACATTGGTGATGTGCCAAGCCTTCCTAGACTCATTCTAATATTGTTTTCTATGTTAATTCTGATTTGTTTTTCTTTTTTTTTTTCCATCATTCAGGGTTTTAACTTGTGCAAGCTAAGTTACCTGCCCTGTCATTTAGACAGTGAGATGGCTGGAGAGTTAAGCCTGTTGTGCTCTGCTGCTTTTATTTTTTTAATTCAAGTTTATTAAAGTTACAGGCATACATATAAAGTTCATATTCTCATGTACTTTAACACATTTTTTTCCCATTCAAAGTACAGGCATTTCCTTTCTATTACATAGCAGCTTAGGTAATCTTCAGTTAAATTTACTCACTTATACTGTAAATCATAGTCTCGGAGTGGGGGGCAGAGCTAACCAGCCAAGATGGAAGCTGTGTAACTAAGCTGCTGCAGTTCCAATCTTATCCATCCTGTTATATCCAAATTTTCAACACCCATATCCCTAGTATATTTCTCCATATTTGCACTCTGTACATCGAGCTGAAGCCAAATCTACCTAAAGTGAGTAAATCAGACGAGGTATTGTTATTTTATTGTCTGTTGAAGATTTTTTTCTCATTGCTACCTCGGGCCTGTAAGACATTTGCAGACCACCAGGCTCCAGTTGAGGAGCAGTCCCAAAAGAGGAGATGGCCCACTCTAATGAGCCTCAGATCCCTCTTACTCAGACAGTGGACCAACAACTGGGTAATATTACCTCCATGCTAAACAAAGTATTATTGGATATAGCTGCACTCATTTCCACCACCTCTAACACCAAAAAGGACGTTGAGAAGTTAACCTCCAGAGTGGTGGATACTGAACTTCAAATTAAACAGCAAGATCAAATCCTGCATGACCAATTTCTCCAAACTAGGGACCATCATAGTCAAATACAATATCTACTGGCCAAGGTCGATGACCTTGAAATTGAGGGAGAAGAAAATACTTTCGGATTGTGGGGCTCCAGGAGGGGACTGAGGGCCCAGATACGATTTCCTTTTTGCAAACATCTCTTCCAATAATGCTTAAACTGAACAACCCCACCCCTCCCTTGGAGCTGGAGTGGTCCCACAGGTCACTAGCCCCAAAGCCTCAGGCTGGGGACCAACCTCGTCCAATACTGTGTAAATTCTCCAGATACCCGGTTAAAGAACTATGTCTGAAAGCTGCTCGAGACCTCAGAACACTGCGTTGGGACAGGGCTCCTATCAGGTTTACCGACAGTTACAAAAATGATTTCAGTGTCTATTAGAACCTGCAGAGAACATGTTATGGCCCTGTTTAGGGCTGCTGTGCTGCTCAGGTTAAGGTGGGGACCCTTATTTAGTTATTGGAATATTCATATTAGCTTTCAGCTAACACTCCACTTAGCGTCAGTGTTTGTTTATAAATGTTGGCACTCAAAATGGAAGCATCTTGACAATGGCTACATTTTCAGATATCACAACCACTACTTGGAATGTCTGGGGTTTGAATTCTTCCATAAAGAGAAAAGCGGTACTGTCCCGGCTAAAGAAATTGGGCACCCAAGTCGCCTTTTTACAGGAGACTAAATTAAGTTCCAAAGAAGCTGCGGAGTTGGTGAGGGATTGGGTAGGTACAGAAGCTCATTGCATGGCAAAATCGGCTCAACGGGGTGTATCCAGTTTGTTACATAAATCACTGCAATGGCAGTCTTAAGAGGTTTACAGAGGAGGAGATGGTAGGTGGATCATTCTAAAGGTCTCTACTCCCTCTGACCCCCTGATCCTCGCAAATATATATGGTCCCAACAAGGATTCTCCTGAATTTTTTCACTCTATTTCACAAAAACTCATGGATATATCATATGAAAATTGAGAGTTGCTCATGGGAGGTGAATTTAATCTGGTAATGGACAGCCTCCTGGGTAGGTCCAATGCCAGATCGGAGCCTCATTGCAGAGCGCAGCAGGCACTGCAGGATATTATTTCTCTGCACCAGCTGTCCGATGTGTGGAGGGTATTGAATCCTTCAGTAAAAGATTTTTCCTTTTTCTCTGCACCACGCCAAATGGCTAGTAGATTGGATTATTGGCTCACTTCTCCTAACATCTCTATGGCCACCTCTGGGGTAGTTATTTCCCAAATCTATATCTCCGATCATACCCCTGTCTCCCTTACCTTTGTACCTGCTCTAAAAATCTCCAAATCACTACTGTGGAGGTTGGATCCCCTCTTGCTGTATGATAAGGACTTCACCCTGTGGCTTCAGACGGCTGCAGAAGAATTTTTCATTCACAATCCCCCTTCCTCTGCCTTAGCTGCAAGCACTTGGGAGGCCTACAAGGCCACTATTAGGGGAGGAATCATTAGCTTTGCCTCATATAGATGGAAGATGAGGGCCCAGGAACTTTTTCAGCTGGAGAACACTTTAAAAGATATGGAGGCTAAGTGTAAAGCGAAGCCCACAGTGCTTCAGACACCGACAGTATTAACCGCTCTGTCTGCCACCTGTTTAAAAATCAACACTCTGGTAAGCAGGAAGGCTGAGCTCTATATTCATAGAGCCCAGCACAGCTACCAAGCTGAGGGAGAAAAGGCTAGCAAGTTGGTGGCCTACAGGCTAAAACAAAGACAAGCTGAAAGAGCTATCACCAGCCTAAGGGACAGGTCAGGGAAGCTCTCCCTGAACCCCACCTCTATTAATAACACTATGACCGAGTTCTAAAATATTCTTTACTCTTCCCATGGATGTTGGGACAGTGAGTCTTACACTCAATTTATTGAGCCCTTGCCCCTCGCTAAACTTTCTGACTCACAGAAAGTCAGACTAGACCAACCCATTACAGAGGCAGAAACTGGCAGAGCCATTACTACGATGGCCCCTCATAAAGCACCTGGGGGTTTCGGTAGATTTTTACAAACTGGTTCAGCCCTTGATTACACCCCCCCCGGCGAACATGTTGAACGAGGTGCACTCGTGTGGGCAGCTGCCTCCTACCCTATTTAAGGCCATAATTACCATACTACCAAAAGAGGGTAAATATCTCTCCCTCCCCACCAGTTACAGGCCTATTTCCTTAATCAATGCAGATGCCAAGATCCTGGCCAAAGTTTTCACCACTAGATTGGAGGAAATCCTTCCAGAGATTATTCACCCTTCACAGGTGAGGTTTGTTAAGGGCAGAATTAGCTCAGATCCTATCTGGGACTTAGTACCCTTAATACAGATAGCAGCCTCCCTCCCCACCCCACCCTACAGAGAGGGACCAGACAAGGATGCCCATTATCCCCCTTACTTTTTGTTTTAGCTATTGAACCCCTCGCAGCAGCCCTCAGAAATCACCCTCATATAATGGACTTCAGGTTAGGACAAATGTTATATCACTAAGTTGTATACCGATGACTGTCTGATCCTGACCCAAGACCTACCACACATCCTCTCTACATTACAAACATTCGGCAAAATCTCAGGCTTGAACATCAATCTAGCAAAGTCTGAAATCCTCCCTCTTAATGCTCTTACAACATCGGCCAGTGTGGATTCCCGAGGTCTGGCCTGGGCAAGATCCGAAATAACATACCTGGGCATCCGGCTTACCTCCAAATTCTCATCCCTAATGGACATAAACTTTAAAACCCTAGTGACCAAACTCCAATCTGCCACGAACAGACGGACTCTTTTTCACCTCTCCCTGGTAGGCAAGACTGCCACAATCAAAATGCTGCTTGCTTCTAGAGTATACCACCTACTATCCCATATTCCCTTTCTTCTTCCCGATGCATGGAATCAAAAACTGAACACTCTGATTAGCTCCTTCTCATGGGGTTTGCACAGACCTAGATATAGTAGAGCTAAATTGAGGGCTCAAAACCTGAGGGGAGGCTGAAACCTACCCAACTTCTCTCAGTACTCCATCGCATTTATAGTAGCAAAGACCTTAAAGGAGGAGGGTACCTGTCACTCCCTTCACCCTCCAACATGGTCCCAAATTGAAAGAGATCTCTTGCAGGGCCCTTCCGTTTCCACGCTGGTACCACACCCCCTTCCAAAGCTGCACAAGGGCTGGCTCTCCATCCATCATGCGCATCAAGCCTGGCAAAAATTGGGGTTCAAAACCTCTCGATGCCTCGGCTTGGGAATTCATACCCCTCTCTGGAATAACCCCAGCCTCTGTATTAATAAATCTCCCATGAACTGGGCGGACTGGGCCTCTAAAGAAATACTTTACATTGGGGACTTGAGATCCCCAGAACACTCTGACATGGACTCGTTCAAGGGTTTGCAAAACAGGTATGGCCTCCCCCACAGTGATTTTTGGAAATACCTTCAGATGAGAAGCCTCTACCAGTCTTGGATTAAGAAAAGATGCACCTGTGTCACTTGTAAAAAATGTAAAGCTGTTAGACCCTTTCTTCCTATAGATGACTGGATTATGCATTCCAAAGGTAGGGCTGGTCTTATACAGAGATTTCAAAGAGATAGTGCTCCCAATCCCTCTCTGCCGGCCAAAACCAAGTGGGCCACCGCATTAAATATCACTATTACAGATCTACAATGGTGACAGTGCTGGTTGAGAGCTCACCAGGCCTGCTGCATCCCCCAAAGCCTTCTTTTACAGAACAAAATACTGCACCTCTGCTATTATACCCCATCCCAACTAAACAAGATGGGTCTTCTCTCCTCCAACTGCTGATGGAGATGTGAGGCCCCAGAAGCAGATCTGCTTCGCATCCTGTGGTCATGTACTCCTCTGAAGTCCTACTGGGAGGCACTAATCCTACATTGCTCCCTTACCTTAAAGACATCCCTTCCAGCAGATTCTGGTCTTTGGCTATTAGGCCTTATACCCGAGGCTTTCACCCTCCCCAAAGCCTCTACACTGTGGCTCATATAGGCCTTGGTAAAATGTAAGCATCTTATCATACATCGCTGGAGATCCCTAGAGGTCCCACCCTTTGTAGAGTGGCTCAGTGCCATAGAAAGGTTGGCCACCCTGACCAGGATATCTTGTGTTAAAAACCAGTGTTATAACAAGTTCAAAGCAGTTTGGGCCCCTTATTTAACCTTTGTTGACCACATTAACCATGCCTTGCCCTCCAGATATTCGAAGAACAAACTGAAACCTCCATGACCACCCTAGTAGTAATGGTTGATTGATTGTTAAAAGACTGCAATTGCTTTTCCTTATAGCTGTCTTGAGTGTTCACCTCCAGATGGTCATACAGGTCCCCCCCCCAAAGCAAGTTTCTACACCTTATGTGAACAGGCTCTGTCATTCTTTTTCCCGCATTTTTAAAGTGAGTAAATACCTTCTCTCTGGATTTTTCCTAGTATACCCATGGTAGAATTTTCCAGGTTTAATGATGCTTCAGTTAATATTTCATTAAGCTAGTTGTATTACATGTGCACCTGCACAATATAGTTGTTTGTCTGGTGCCTCGGCTGTTTGTATTAAGTGGTATGGTTGTAAACCACTTTGTCAGCCATTTGGTCTAATGGTTCTACATATGTGATAATCTGAAATCTCCTAATAAAAAGATTAACTGCAAAAAATAAATCATAGTCTCTATAAGCAATATTCTTTGATGTAGTCTTCACAGCTCCCTTTCTCATTTAATTTGAAGCAGGACAGTGGTCAAAGTTCTCAATTTGATATTGAAAAAGATCTAATAGATTAAGCTGTTCCTGCAATTTCGCCCCTGGAAGATTTTCTCCTTCCCGCACCCCATCCCTCATATCCCCCTGCCATATTATCCATCTAGTCCATCTGTTTACAAATAAGGAGGATCTGAGATTGATTTTGTGTGTCAATTCCTCCATATCCTGGATCTCAATGACTATCTCACTCCAGTTCTCCAGTGAGGGTGGGACTGATGATAGCCACCTCCTCGTAACAGTTTTGAGGGCAGCAGTCACCAGGACATTCCATAGCTACATCTGATCTTTGCTTTTCACTCCTTTAGGAACCAACCCTAGTAGCAGGTGCTTAACAGTAAGGGGCTCTTCTATAAAGAATATGCTTTCCAGGCTCCCCACCACATCCCACCAGAACTGGGTCAGTTTGGGGCAGAGTCCCAGAATATATAGGTGTCCTGCCCTTTCCTCCCCACAGTGTCTCCAGCAGGCTGAGCTATGCCCTTTATCCAATTTATTTTTCATTACTGGAGTGATGAAATAGCATGATCTTATTTTCCACACAAACTCTTTCCATCTCTGTGAGTATGTGGTTTTGTGGGCTTGGATGAAGATAGTTTCCCATTCTCTCTCTGTTAGTTGTTCCCCTAATTTCCTCTCCTATCTAGTCTTAACCCTTTGAGAACTGAATATGTGTGAACGTATATAGATTCTGGATGTATATATACGTCCACAGTCTTCTAAGGGTTAAGGGGGGGTCAAATTTTTCTTCCCTTTGTTTTGGAATTCCCCATGTAGGGCAGAAATTTGGTCTTTGTATAATTGTGAGCTCATGATTTCTCCCATGATGACCTGCAGCCCAGATTGCTCCACCATAGGACTGTATTTCTTTTGTATGTTCTGAATGTGGGTCCTGAGCTGCAGATATCTGTAGTGATCCGAGTTCCTCAGTTGAAATTGCATTTTAATATCTGCAAACTCCCTGATTATGCTTCCACTCAAACATTGTCCTAAAGAGTTCAGGCCCAGCCTATTACATCTCGGGAAAGTAAGGTCCTGTCTTGCAGGTTCAAAATCTCCATCCCAAGTAAACGTTCTAAGGGGCCATAGCTCCCTGAGACATTTATGCTTTACCCAAAGTCTATGTACTGCAGCCAGGGTATTCCTGACTGAGAATAATGAGAGGTCTGCATCCTGAATCAAGAGTTTTGGAGTAAATGGTCTCACTTCCAGGGGGTACCCTCTGTGGTTTCCCTTTCTGTGATTTTCCAGAGTGTCTGGTAGTCAGGTGTCCACCATAGAAGGGCACACCGTAGGTGGGAGGCTAAGTAGTAATCCTCTAAGTTGGGTACTGCCCTACCTGCATCTTTCTTATTTGATTGTAAGACTAGAGTTTTAATTCTTGTTCTTTTGTTATCCCAGATAAACTTAATAATTGTTTTTTGCCAGATCTTGAATTGTTCTGGGGATATTGTTGTGGGGAGGCTCTGAAAAAGGTACAAGAACCTGGGTAGAACATTCATAGATACTGTATTGTTTCAATTCCCGAGTATAAGGGTAAGTTTAAAAGTTCCAATTTTTTTTTGATGTCTTGCTTAATTTGGGAGAAGAGGGGGTCGGAGTTACTTGTGAACAGCTGGCTTAAGTTCTAGGGGATGTATGCTCCCAGATATTTAATTTTGGAAGTATTCCGTCTAAGAGGGAGGAGTCGGTTTATTTTAGAGGAAGGGCTATAGAAGAATTTAAGGATCTCCATTTTGTTTTTGTTTAGGGCATAACCCGAAAGTCTTCCTTATTTATTTAAGAGCTCCCAGACCCTTGGTAGTGAATCTTCTGCGTTTGTTATACATAGCAGCATGTCTTCTGTGTATAGCGAGATTTTGTTCTCTATTTCCCCCACTAGAAAACCCTTTATGGCTAGATCTTCCCTAATTGCCTGTGCAAGGGGTTCGATATAGATGGCGAACAGTACTGGGGACATCGAGCAACCCTGCCTGGTGCCTCTCCCAAGTGTGAACCTTTGTGATATACCCCCATTGACTCTGACACAGGCCTGGGGGGGTGGCATAAAGAGATTTAATTGCTGCAAGGAAAGGCCTAGGGAAGCCGACCCTCTCCAGAACTGCGAACAAGAAGTGCCAGTCAACTTTATCGAATGCCTTTTCAGCGTCTAGTCCAATAAGGCAAGTGGGGATACAGTGTTTGTTTACCAGATCTATGATGTTAATTTTCACCCAATCCCTTCTTGGGCCTGTCTTCCTTCAATTAATCCTGTCTGGTCTGGTTGTATTAACTGAGTTAGTAGTGGGTTTATTCTGGTTGCCAGAATGGCTGTAAAGATTTTGTAGTCTACGTTTAGTAATGAGATGGGTCTATAGGAACTGTATTCTTTAGGGTCTTTTCCCTCTTTAGGTATAACTGTAATAGTGGTATAGTTCCAGGATGGGGGAACAGGTTCACCTTCCTGCCATATCAGATTATATATCCCCCTTAACATTGTTGTTATCTCTGGGGCAGAAGTTTTATAAAATTCGCTGCTATAGCCCTCAGGGCCAGGACATTTCCCTGGTTTAAGTATTTTAATTGTGGCAGTAATTTTAGCCGATGATATTGGGGCAATCAGGGACTGTGCTTGGGATTTGCTCAGTCTGGGCAGCCCTAGCTGTCTTAAAAATTTTGTTGTGTCGTCTACCGGTGTCACCTATTTAGCCCTATATAGGGTTTTATAGTACGACACAAATGAGTCTGTTATCTGCTCCCATTTGTGCTTAAGTGTTCCTGAAGTCGGGTCTCTTATTCCGGTGGTGGTAGCCTTTGCTGCCCTCTGGCATAGGTTGTATGCTAGTTGTTTTGCTGCCTTGGCCCCCCACCTTCATAATATGTCTGCTTTAAATAGCGTAAGGCCCTTTCGGTTTCTTTATTATTTAACTTCTGGATTTTACTTTTTGTTGCCTTAACTTCAGTATCTCTTTCTCTATTCCATTGTTGTTTCTGTTGTGTTTCCAGAGATCTCAATTGTGCAGTGAGACTCTGTATTTGTTTAAGCCTTTCCTTTTTTTTATAGGAGGCTAATGAAATCAACTTTCCTCTAACCGTTGTCTTGGTCGTATCCCATAGGATTTAAGGTGTGGTGCCTGGCCTATCATTGTATTCTATTGTCTGTGTAATTACTTTTCGTATCTCCTTTTTAATTTCCTCATCCCTCAGGAGAGTTACATTTAACCTCCAGTGCATGTTTTTTTTGGGAAGCTGCAGGTGTACCTCAAGAATGATAGGTTGATTGTCTGATAGTGTGGCCGTGCCCACCCACATGGCTTAACATAAGGAAATATCCTTATTGTACACAAAAAACATGTCTAGCCTGGAGTAGATCTTATGCCTAGATGAGTAGTTGGTGTAATCTTTTGCAGTGGGGTACTTTTCTCTCCAGACATCTGCCAGATCGCAGTCCTTCAGGAGTCTAGAGAACTGTGTTGCAACCCTCCTCTTCAAGGTGGGGAGACCAGTGGTTGAGTCCCATCTTCTATTTAGAACTAAGTTCCAGTCTCCTCCAGTTATTACTACCCCCTTCACTTTCTATGCCACAAGCTGTAAGAGATCTGAGTAAAAGGTAATGGGGGACCCCAGGGGGGCATACACTTTAACTAATGTTACACACAACTCCTGTATCTTCCCCACAACTGCTAGATAGCGGGCTCTATCATCAGCTATCACCTCTGCCTCTTCAAACGGAAGACTTTCAGACAGAACTATAGCAACCCTTCTCTTTCTACCTTTTTCTAGTGAGGCATGGTTGAGGACCAGGAAACCCTTAGTTTTAAGCTTTAGGGCTTCCGTGGGAGATAAGTGCGTCTCTTGTAAAAAATGTATTTCACATTTCTGGTTCTGAATTAATTTCTGAATTTGCTTCCTTTTGATGGGGTGATTGATGCCATTAATATTATAGGATAGGACATTGGTTTTAATTGTGGCCATTTTTAAGATCCAAGGGGGTCCATAATCCTGTTGGGGGTCTCCCGATCCTCCTCCGCCCCCCCCAGCTACAAACATTTCCTATCTTTTGACCTTTCCACATCTTATGCTGCTTCTCCCAAGTATTGCTAGTTTGTCTGCTTTAGTACCATGAGAAATTAAATCCAATTCTTTCAAGATAATGTGATGCCTTTCTTGCTTCTGAAACATTAGAAAATATAACCATCCATTCAACTTAGTTTTCCATAACTGTAAATTAATAGAACAATTCCAACTTTCTCCACAAGGTGGGCGTGTAACCTTTAAAACCTTATATAACTGCTCTCCAGCAACTAATTGCGTTGCTGGAAGTTTTGACTGAAATCGAGAGTTTTGGATACAGGTTTCCAGTTCCCTCCGAAGGAGATCTGGAGAGGGGGAACCTCTACCTGCCCATGAAGCGGCTTAGTGCCTAGTCTTGGGCTGGTTAGCTAGTACCACTCATTTTGTAGATTATTTTGGTTTTGTTGGGAAAATTCCCAACCTAATGTGGTCTGACTTCCTTGGTCAGCAAGGGGTAATAACTCCTTGCCAGGTGTAGTCCTGTCACGGACTCTTAGCCCCAAGTGTGGTATGGGGTGAAGCCATTTTGCAGGGAGTGTCGTGGGACTTAGCCCTTCCCCATGGAAAATAGCCCACGTCAGCAGTAATAATAGTAGCCAAATCATTCGATGGTAGTTGTTATTCAGCTCCCTTATGCCCTTTATATACAAATTAACATGATGGGGAGGAATTAGGAAAATCTTATTTAAATCTTGTTTCAGCTAAGACATATTCTCCTCTAAGGTTGTGCATCCATTATTTCAGATCTAGCGGAAACATGTTCCTCGCTTAACAGCAGGGTGTATTGTACACATTTATCTTTCTCTTTTCTTTCACCCATCCCTCCCGCCCTTTAGTAAGACCTAATAACAATGCCTTGTGGCCATCGGGCTGGCCGTCTCATTATCCTGTCACCTGTATAGTTTCCGAACTTTCTAGAAGGCAGATTTGTGTTGCATGGGGTATAAATGTCCCCAGTGTCCATTCTCAATTTAAGATGCATGCTTGTTGTAGGGATTTGTGCCGAAAGTCAGTTGTATGCAGTCTGGGTAATTCTTTAGTGAGGCAGAAGGGATGTGTCTCTTAAAGCAAATTGATCCCTCTGTGAGTGGAAACGGCTCTTTTCAACCCCCCCATCCATCCCTTAACCCATCACCCAACTTGTACCCCACTTGGTACAGTACCTGTAGACAGTTCTTAGCAAGGCCGAAGAATCTCGGGGAACCTCGGGGAGGGATTCTTTTCAAACTGGTGTCTCTTTAAGTTCATCTGGCATTCAGGTCATAGCTTCTGTCATGCTGGCTCTGGACTCTGTTGAGTTGTTCGTCCATCCCCTTCTTCCCTTCGCCATTATTCAATCTATCTGCACAGTGAAGCTATATTGTTTAAGCATGGTGCAGACAACTGCACGCAGAGTCAAAAAGGCAGTCTCTGTGGTCTGACCAGGTACTGGCGATCTCCTAACCACCAACCAGGCCGCAGGAATCAGCTCCTTCTCTAACCTCTCTTTGACCAGGTGAGGAACAGGAATTCTGATGCTTTCCAAGTATTGCGATGCTGCTACTAAGTCCTCGTAGATTTTTGTTCCACCCTCCGTTTCATTTCTCAGTTGTGCAGGATATAGGATTGAGCTTTCAAATTTTTGACCCTTAGTTGTTTAATTTTTATGTATGTATTCTCCTGGGTTGTGCCTGAAAATAGTCAACTTTTGCTAGCGCACCTAACCCGGTTAACAAAAACTAAATAAAATAAATAAATAAATTATAGGCCCCATAACTTTTCTGTTTTCTTGCACTTGAGTTGTGTAGTCATTGTCAGTCTGGATTCTGTGTTTTCCATATGTTATGGCCATTCTATGCCAGGCTAGCATCAGTATATCCTACTTAGCATTATAGGTGGTAAACTTGGCCACAAAAAGATCAAAGATCAGCCGCTGGATTCGTAGGCCTCCATACCAATGAACAATGCGCCCTATCCATTGTTAGATCGTAGTCTGGTGGAAGGTTCAGGGCCTCACGAAGGACTGAACAAGCAATGGAGTGCTGCGATCAGCAGTACCTGGGAGTGCTGGTGTATAAAGGTAGCAAACCCACAACGACAGAACAGCAAAGTTAACACCAGCACTCACTGCCTCTTTCAAATAATTCAGGTCCAGTCAAATGATGATTCAAACATTATTTTAATCCACAACCAGACCAGAGGTCACAGGAGAAGGAACTGCTTGCAAGCACTGTCAATTTTGTTAACAGTCTTGGCTGTTTGGAGGATTGATGCATGAGTTGGGAGCATTCTTTTTCCTCCGGGCCCACCATTTCCGACCCTGGCTCCTCTCCCATGGCCTCCAAGAACAGACCTCGTTTTTCCTGCTGTAGCATGTTTTGCAGCTTCTGTACTGGGGTCTGTGAGTTCTTTGTGAGCAGCACTTTTGAGCGGGTTGCCTTTGCTGGGGTTTGCATGGCTGTAGATGATGGATGCTTGGTGACTGCCTTTAGGGCGAAGCAGAGCTCCGAACTAAGCCACCATTCGACCACTGATGTCAATGGAAGTCCCCATGCTCTGCTGCTTTGATCATGTTTTTCCAGATCGACATTGTATTATAAGTTTTAGCCCAAAAGTTTAGATTTTTGACTCAAGATGGATCGCTTTCTATACTGTAGCATTTTTCCTATTTTTCTATTTACACATTAGATTTATGACAGTATTGGTGTACTGTTTTTGCAGATATACTTCACAAATGAGCTGTCGTAGTTGCTAACCCTTTTCTTTTTTAGGTTGAATCCTATGTAATTTCTGCCGGTCTGCTTTAATAGTTTTTTCTTTTTTCCTTAGGATTCGTAGATCTCTGTTTTGCTGCTTGAAGGATGGACACCTGGAGGTTCCACATACCATTTTAGCAGGGCTTTCCAAATCACTGTTTTCTTTTCTTTTACTTTTTTTAAGAGTAGCTGTATTTTTATTTGTCCCTAGGTCAGCCCTACTTAATTTAATTTGGCACAGTTTATTTTTTTCTTTTTATAGCTTTTATCACTGGCAGGAATCACTCTCCCTTCTGAATTTCTCCAGGATAATGCATTGCCCCACTCCCACCCAAGTACTTAGCTATTTTTGATCCCTTTACTGTTTTTTGTGATACTACAGGTCCCTATCTTATACAGTTTTTTTTAGGGTTACTATTTCTAATATAGTATAATATTTGGCCTCTGGCCTACCTCACCTCTTTTTATTTCTCCATAGTGTTTTACCTTTTTGGTACCTCACATAGACAGTCCTTTTGTGTGACATTTTCTCTCTTTCTCCTCTCTGCTTTCAGCTGTTAACAACTTTGCAAGAAGGTGACTAGGGGTCTGCCATTGGTTGTAGGCCCCCTGCCTTGGAAGTACTTTTTTGACATTTAACATTTGTACATAGTAATGTTTTTGCTAGTTAATGGGTCTTTTTGGTCCTCTTTACCTTATGTTTGGGATTTATTTATTTAGTTTTTGTTGACCGGGTAAGTGCACTAGACAAATCCTGCCTATTTTCAGGCACGACCCGGGGAAGGGGATACAGATGAATGCCAACTGACCTTGAACCAGATTAAGCTGTTGGTGGTATTTTTTTTTTAGTGAATGAGGGAAATTTGGCCAGGACACCGGGGAAATTCCCCTACTCTGCTTCCTGTAAGCAGAGGGGTCCCATTTTCATGTGGGACCAAGATGGCTGCCGCTGGACATGCTGTGGAGGACATGGAGGTGTTGGAGGCAGTGGAGCTGGTCTCTTCCCCTGTCTCTGTTTTGAGAGAGACCCCTTCTTCTATGCCTTTTGTGCTGCAATCTACTGAATATGGTTCTTCTGTGCCTTCGGATACTTCCCCTGCTGCTGTTGTGGATACTCGTGTGCAGTGTTTGCCTGTGGATCCTTCATTTATTCCTCAAATTGTGCTTACAACGTCTTCTAGCCCTGCTACTATGGATATACGTGAGTCTTCTCCTCCTGTTTCTATGGATGTAGATGTGTTACTTAAAATCATCGAGGAACAGCGTTATTTCACTGCTAGACAGCGTTTGTTAGCCCTTAAGCCTCAGTCTGGTTTTGTACCTGTTGCTACTGACTCACCATCTGGGAAAGATTGTTTTACTGTCTCTTCACCGATTCTGACACTTCCGCATTCTTTGCCTGTTACTACGGACCCTCCTCACTCCCTACCGCCTGTACTGACTGCACCTCTTGCTCAGCTTTCTCCAGAAACTTCTTCTGTACAGGTGCCTGCTCCTGCTCTCCCTGATGCCTTGCACACAATGGACTGGTCTGTTGAGTCGGCCCTGGAAGCTGCTGGGTGGGAGAAGGATCCTACTGTTGGGACTTGGCATTCTGGTTCTTCCCCCGATCTGTACTAGGCCACCTGACAAACTGCTGGCCTCTCCTGTTTTGAAAGACTCTGCTGCTTCTCTTGATCTTTCTTTGCCAACTGAACTCCTTCTGACTCAGAACCCGACTTTGCAATTTGGTCCTGCTTCCTCGACGCCTCAAGAACAACGGACTCTTTGGGACCCTGAGTCTCGTCCAGTTCCTGATACTTCTACTGCTTCATCCCCTAAAACTTATGCTGCATGCTTTCAACCCCCTGTACATCAAGCTAAAAGACACAACGCTGTTCGGCAGCATTATTTGGGGGGGGCTTACCTGACTTTCCTGACCGATTTTTTGTAGGTTGCACTCTTTTGAAGGATTCTATGCAATTTGCTGCTTTTGAGATTCATGCCTTAATTCATGTTTCTTCAGAGTCTCATTTTGATATTAGTTTTAAAACTATCACTGGTTTAGAAAAGTTTTGAAGAAAATATCAGGAGCTTAAAACTTCTCCTTTATGGTCACCATTTAATGCCATTCCCTTAACTAAACCTACTCAGAAAACTGTTACTGTATTGTTTCGTAACGAAGGTGTCAGTCTTAATGATATTACTGTCTGGTTAAAGCAAAGATGTACTGTCCTTTCTGACCCAGAGGCTATCTTTGATTCTGAGACTATCTGGACAGGTGGGCGGAGAGCGAGGTTTATGCTTCGCACTTCGAAGGTTGGAATACAGCATCTCCCGAACAGCTTTATGCTTGGGAAAGACAGGGGAGTTCTTTTTTACCTGGCCAGCCTAAAGCTTGCTACAGATGTGGCTCTCAGAATCATATGAGTAGTGTCTGTGACAAGATTAAATGCTCTGTTTGTGGTAACATTGGCCATGCAGATTCCCAATGTGTGGATGAACCTCTTTCGTCCTTTGTGCGAGTTGGGGCACCTTTCTAGACTTGTACTTGGGCAGCTCACAACTCCCGACTCTTGCTGATGGGGAAAAACAACGTTTGATTATTACTGTTGCTGGCGTTCTGGTTTATCTGACACTCTTTCTAAACCTCAATGCATGCCCCTCCCTCACCCTGTTGTACCTGCTGTTGACCCTCCTTTACTTTTTACATTACGGTCTGCTCCTGTTTTGGAACCACAGACCTTTACTACAGCTCTCCTCCCCTTCCTCTGATCTTGCTATTTCTATCTCGAAGAGGTCCCTATTCCTGTCTTGCCTAGTATTTCTGGGTCTTCCATGGACCCCCAGACCTTTGTTAGAGTTACACGAGGATCTAAGAGGGGACTTCTCCTTCTTGAAAGGCCCTGAAATCTTCTACTGTGACTTATATGAATAAATTTGAGTTTACGCCACCTCAGGACAACACGGACTCTGATCGTCCTCTGTTCTTTCCTCCACCCTGATGTGACTACGACACTGAAGTACCCATTGATAATATTGGTTCTCAAAAAGGAAAGCTAAGGCAAAACTGAAACATAGGGAAGGTACCCCTAGGAAAGGTAGGCTAAGGTGACTTTTGTGTTTTTGTTTTCACTTTCCCATTTCATGTCTTCTGCTTTCTCAGTTGCATACTGTTAATGTTAACAGTATAAAGCATGTTAAGAGATACAGTTTTTCCTTTTTATCTGGCTTGACAGCTGGTCTCATCTTTTGCAAGATGTACGTTTCATGCTCTTCCAGAAATTTCCAGGCCACTCGTGCCTGACCTCTGGGCTCTCTTTTTGGTCCTTTGGACAGGTCTCTTGTTCTGGTTTGGGTATTTTATTTAGTATACCTGTTGTTACTGTTGTTAAGCTGTTGGATGTCTACCCGGGTCGGCTTCTGTTGTTGGATATTTTGATTTCTTCTGTCCCTTTCCGTATTATTAATATTTACACCCCTCAATTGAAATCCCACAGAATTGAACTACTGAAACTGATTCAACCCTATTTATACACATCAATGCATGTGATTTTTGGGGGTGATTTCAATTGTGGGTTATCCACTAAAGATAAGTCTTCTACTTCAAAGACTACTAAGTTGTTTTGTGACACGAATTTTCTGAAACAATCGCTCCATTCCACAGGTTTACAGGATGCATATTTGTCTTTTACGGGTCGGCATACTCCTACTTTTCACAAAGGCCCCCTTGCAACCCATATTGATTTTTTATTTCTTCCCACCTCCAACTTTCTGATGCTGTAATTCAAGTTGCAGAATTTTCGGATCATAATTTATTATCTATTTCTTTAGGCCCTTCCTTGACATCTCGTTTTGGCCCTGGCATTTGGAAACTGAATGCTTCCCTGTTATCTGATTCACGTTTGTTAAGTCACTTAACTGAGTATATTCATAATCGAAAGACTGTATTTTTTTTATATGATGCCCCCTGGGATTGGTGGCGGGATACGAAATCTGGACTCCGAACTTTATTTAAAAATTTTAGTAAACATCATCATGATTCATTGTATTTCCTTTATCACACTAACAGACAACAACTTCAAAAATTACTTACTTTATCTCATGAAACTGGCCATGATTTTTCCACCCAAATAAGTACTCTTAAGGAGCGCATGATGGATTATCACCTTCTGAAGGCTACTTCTGTTCAGCATCAACAGTGTTTTGGGATCTCTGGTACCCGTGACACAGTATGTCCATATGCCTCTGTTCAGTGAACAGTAGAGAGTAAAACCTTTACTATGCTGTTTGATGACAGTTTCACCGAGCTCACTGATATTTTGGATATCAGGCACCGTGTTACATATGCCCCCCCCCATCTGCATCCATAATGGACTACTTTTCTTTTTCACAACTTCCTGATGTACCTTTTTCTGTTGTAGATATGTTAGCTACTGAGATACAAGCACATGAAATTGAAGCAGTAATCAAGTCTTTACATCCACGAGTGACACCGGGCCTGGATGGTCTCTCCAGTGAGCTGTATAGATTGTTTTCTGCTGACCTGAGTTCTGAATTGGCTACAGTTTATAATTCTATTCTACAGTGCGAACATCTTCCTTTAGACTTTAACATGGGTTGTTTATTTTACTTACATAAAAAAGGGATAGAAGATTGCTCTCCAATTGGAGACCTTTATGCCTCTTACATACTGATTTTAAAATATTGACCAAAATTTTGGCCCTCAGACTTTCTAAATTGGCCATATATGTGATTTCTACAGCACAATCTTGCAGTGTCCCTGATACGTTAAATTTGATTTTTGTAATAATCAAATGGCATGTGTGGAGTGCTCGTTGTCTGTCTAATTTACAGAATCAGGATGTGCCTCTTCTTACCATTATTCGAAGGATCGAACATGATTTGAAGGCCATATATTTTTCAGAGGCAGAGCATTTGCCGTCTGGCTCTTTGTTGGAATTATAGACACTATTACCTTGGATAACTGAATAAACTAGAACTTGTGGAAGCAATTGCATTTTTCAGGAAGAGACTTAGGTATAGATGCTTGAAGGATGCTAAGGATACCCGGTTGATCAGCTTCAAGGACTTTTGAATCGTGTTCCATGATATAGCTAGATTATAGCTGATAGCAGATCTCCCATGCCGGGTGTTGACTTTAGGCACTTTGAGCATAATGAAATTGTAGCTTCTTAGAGCGTAGGTGCCAGCTGTGGCCTGTGCGAAGCAGTCTAATATATAGTTTGGAAGCATCTTAGTCAAAATTCTGTATGTCCACACTGCAGCATTTCTGTTTCTTCTGAGATGTAGAGATGTCCAACCGACTGCTGCATAGAGAGAGCAATGGTGAGTGTTAAATGGTAGATCTGTTATGAACCTCAGAGCTCTGTGGTATAGTGTATCCAATTTGCATAGGTAGAGATAGGGCAGTGACTATAGAGGAAGTCTGCATAGTCAATTACTGAGAGAAATGTGGCCTGGACCAACCTCATTTTGGAATCTCTGTTTAGAAAGTGCCTTATTCTAAAAAATAGACCAAGTCTCTGGCGAAGCTTTTTTAAAAGTTCTTCAATATGAACTGTGTAGTCAAGTTTGCTATCTATCCACACCCCAAATACTTTAATTTTCTACATAATCAAGGCTTTCACCAAGGATAGTGGATAGCTGGGAGAGGTTGTTTAGTAATGAGGGATTTGTATGGCTTTGGGTGGAGAAAAACATTGCTTTGTTTTCTTTGCATTTAAAGAAGCTTTTTCCAATAATTGATGTTGTAGTATAGAATTCTGTTTGTAGAACTTCAGAAGCTGTAGCAGGTGATGGGTTGCTGACATATAAAACAGTGTCATCTGCGAACAAGTGTACAGTGGCTTTGGTAAGATTCGAATCAATATTGTTAATATAAATGGCGAAAAGGATAGGGCCCAGGAAAGATCCTTGTGGAACTCCTCTTAGAAGTGGTTTTAGTGGAGATAAGTCTCCTTCAGCTTTCACTTGCTGTGTTCTTCCTGTTAGGTAACACCTGAACCATGTAAGGGAGGATGGATACAAGCCTATGGAGTGCAAGGAAGAGAGTAGCAGCTCATGGTCCACCGTATCAAATGCCTTGCTTGGATCAAGAATACAGCACAAAGCGTATTCTTTTTATCCAGTTCGGTTTGCAATCGTTTGTAACTTTAGCCAGTGCAGAAATAATACTGTGCTTAGACCGAAACCGGATTGTGCTGGATTTAAAAGATTAGATTCTTCAAGGTAATCTCTTAATTGGATGCTTACCAGTTTTTCTAGCAGCTTAGATAGCACTGGAAGGATAGAGATTGGCCTATAGTTGTTAAGGTCCATGGGGTCCCCTGATTTCAGTAGAGGAAAACTTGGGCTGTTTTCAAGTTGCAGGAATAGAACCAGATTTTAAGGACAAGTTAAAAGGTGTGTTAAAAGGAACTGCAAGTGCATGCATTGCAATCTTTAGAAAGTAGGGTCAAGGAGTCAGCACCTGCACTTTTTTTATATCCATCTGCAGATTAGATCCTCCACTTGTTTCAACAGAATTGGTTTGAAGGAGAAGGAGGATTCAGCTAACTGAGATCCTGTATACTGGGAGCTTAACTGAGCACATAGCAGATTGGCTGGAGAGGTATCAAATGCAAGGCCAGCGGTTGTAAATGATTATTGAATGCATCCAGTATTTCCATTCTGTCCAAGATTGTCACCTTGTTGTGGTGCATTTGAGCTGGTAGTGAAGTGCTAGGATCTTGTCCGTTATGCCCTAGTAGTGCTCAGAACCTGGCAGGATTGTGGTATGAGGAGTCGAGTTCAGCCATGTGGTAGGCAGCCTTAGCATCCCGTACTTTCTTGGTACAGCTATTCCTGGCTTTCTTAAATATCAACCAGTCATTTGGGTTCTTAGTCTTCCTTGCCTTTTTCCAAAGCTTACTCTCTCAAGCAGGGCTGATTTAGGTCAGGTGAAAACCAACGACAAGATTTGTTTTAATTCGAACTCTAGTAATTGGTGCATGAGTGTTAAGGGCATCTAGTATTATGCTATTTAACACCTGATGAGCTTTTTCCACTGAGTCTGCTAGGTAGAACTCTTGCCATCTTGTAGAGTGATTTAGATCATGAAGATATGCCTCAGAGTTGAAAGTTTTCTTGGATCTCCTCAGTAGGAATTTAGCTGGGGGTGTTAGTTTACCGGATGACCTTATTCCAGCAATAAGGCAGTGGTCACTTATGTTGCTGAACAGCACTCCAGCGTGCATGAAGAGGTGGGGTTTGTTCACCAGCATGATGTCAAGTAATGTGCTGTTGCTCAGATTTTTTTTGTTGATTCTTGTTGGTTCATATATATGTTGTGAAAAACCATATGTATCACAAAATGATACTAAAGGAGCCTCGGCCTTGGATAGCCAATTAAGATTTAGATCACCTAGGATTATATCCATAAAAGTGAGGTGAAAACGAATCACTCAAATTATTGCCCTATCTCCATACTGCCCCCACTCTCTAAGGCACTCGAGCGCATCATGGCTGATCAACTTACCGACCACTTGGATAAATACAATATACCTTGTCCACAACAACATGGTCTCCGGAAAAGTCACAGCACCACCACAGCTCTTCTTGAGTTCACTGGAGCTTTGTACAAATCCCTTGACAACGACCTTCTCACAGAGGCCGTTTTCATCGACCTCTCCAAGGCCTTCGATACAGTACGCCATGGACTACTAATTAACCAACTACTGAATGCTGGGCTATCACCTGACTCTTCTCTCTGGTTTAAAAGCTACTTAGAAAACCAGTCGCAGAGAGTAAAAGTTGCTGACGCTCTTTCTGACACCCTGCCTGTTCGCTCAGGTGTCCCACAGGGATCCATACTGGGCCCCCTCCTTTTTAGCCATTTTCTTAAACTCCTTCCCTTACCACTTCTCTGAGCAGATCATACTATATGCCAATAATGCTGTTGTATTCTCCACTCACAAAGATCCTGCAACTCTTCAACACAACCTTCAACTTGGTTTCAGTTCTGTAGAGACATGGTCTCTTAAATCATAAACTGGTCCTCAATGACAAAAAAAAACAAATCTATGGTCTTCTGCAGCTCTCATAACCCACACAAGCTACACCACTTGGCTATCTCCACCACCCAGGGCAACACTCTAGATCGGGTGGGGTTCTTCAAATACCTAGGGATACAGCTTGACCCTAATCTCTCCTATGGACCTCACATAGATAATGTAGCTAGAGCTGCTAATACACGGCTTGGTCTCCTCTACAAACACAGACAACACCTCATGCCAGAAGCTTTGAAGGTTGCAGTCCTGAGCTCTGTAATCTCTGTAATAGACTATAGTCTCATCATTTATGGCTCAGCCACAACCACAACCCTTAGACGCCTCTCAACTGCCTTTAATAAGGCATGTCGGCTCATCACTGGTGCTCACTGTCTCACTCACATATGTGACCTGTACACCCAGACCGGTTGGCTCCAACTATCAAACCACATAATGTTTCTCACCTGCCCCATGGCGAAAAAATCTACCTTGGCCTTGCACCTTCTGAGGTCTCAACTCTGTTACAACACCGAACCAACAAATGGTGCCTTCGGAGATCCACGCTACAGCTACTGAAAGTCCCCCACTGTCACACTTCACAGGGATAATGCTCTTTTGCTTGTCAAGCACCACTCTGGTTCAATGGCCTCAGTCCCACCATCTCCTCTGCCCCAACAATTGGTATGTTTAAAACTAGGCTCCGGGACTATCTCACTATCAACAGCTCCTGTGACTGCCCAACTTAACCTTGTTTCTCCTCTTCCCTGCCTGCTCTAGTGGTCCCCTCCTCCACTCCTCACTGGATTCTACCCTCACATCTTGGTATACCCAATGCTACACTTTTCACCCTCTCCCACCCTACCTACATTCCTTCTCCCCCTCCCCCTCCCTCTTCCTCTCCCTATGACTCTGGCACTTTTATCTCTTGTCTGTTTTCTCTGACAAATGCCACTGGCATCCTTGCTTACAATGTTACCCTTTAATTGTATTAATCTGTAATCTGTTTGCAGTGTCCACATTGTTGTAATGTCTGTCTTGATGTTCCCATAATTTGTATTTCTCTGATGTGGAACCTTTGTAAAAAAAGCCTTGGCCCGAAGGTATTTGTAATCCTAGACTTGATAAATTAAAAAAAAAAAAAAGGTTTTCTCAAGTTTTGAGCATGGTCAAAGTTTCTTATCTCCTTTCAGACTCTTCATTTCTTGCATTTTTTCTGAGTCCAGATGGTTACTCTTACAATGTTTGTTCTTATAATGTTAATGGCTTGACGGACCCAGTTAAACATAGTAAAATCTTAAGCTTCCTGAGAACAGGTGCAGATTTCATTTTTTTTACAGGAGACACATCTTTCTTCTCAGGAACACAGTAAGCTGGGTCATTTTGGGTTCAGAGCCTCCACCTTTGCCTCATATAAGAAAGGCCATAGGAAAGGTGTCACTATTTTAATTCCCTGCAGGATTTCTTTTGAGCTTTTGGATATGGCCTCTGATAAAGAGGGTCATTATGTTTTTATGAAGGGCTGCTATCATGGTCAACTTATTATTTTAGCATCTATTTATGTCCCACCGGGTTATGACTTCCATGTTTATCTGTTTATTTTGTTATCACTTCAAAGTTGGGTTGATGGGGAAGTGATTTGTGGTGGAGATTTTAATCTTTTACTCAATGCTCAACTGGATTCAATATATACTGTGTTTCACCAGGAACAAAGAACTGCTGTTAAGGTGGCTAAATTGTTAACTGAATTAAGATATGGGGATGTCTGGCGTTACTTAAATGGGAACTAGAAACGTTATACTTTTTATTCCCCTCCGCATAAAGTATACATACGGATTGATTATTTGTTTCTTCCGCCTGAGACTTTAAACTGTGTCCATCGGTGCTGGGCTGATGATATTGTTTTATCTGATCATGCCCCCCTTTTTTGAGTACAAAATTAGCTGGTTTCAAAAGAAATACTTTTTGGAGGTTGAACCTTTCATTACTGCAGGATCAGGAGGTTCAACAAGGACAGCAAATGTCACAATACTGTCTATTACACACCCAATTTCCCAGAATCATCTACATTTAACTCCAGATATCACTGAGGCCTTTAAGCAATACTATATGGACCTCTATACCCCTGACTTTTTCCCTGACTCATCTAGGTTAGCTCAGTATTTAAATTCATTATCACTGCCATTGTTTACCCCTCTTGATGCTCAAATATTAACGAACCCCCCAACTATGTCTGACATTTTGGCAGATACTGTATGGCTTAAATCAGATTAATGCCCAGGGACATATGGGTTGCCTAGGGAATTTTATAAACACTTCAAGGATCAGGTCTCTCCCTTGCTGATGAAGCTATATCAGTCTGCTTTGTCTCCCAATTTTCCTACACCTCTCTCATAGTCCTAAGCTATAATTTCCATCATACTCAAGCCTGGCAGAGATACCGTGAACTGTGCCTCCTATCGGCCAATTTCTATTTTAAACATGGATTACAAGATCTTAACTTCTATCATTGCTAGGGGGTTGCAACGGGTAGTACCAAAATTGGTTCATTTGGATCAAATGGGCTTCATCCCTGGCCAACGGGCTCAAGATAATTTGAGGAGGACTGTTCATATTTTGGATCATTTGCAGTGGTCTGGTCAACCTGTGTGCTCCTCTTCAGTCTTGATGCTGAGAAGGCCTTTAATAAGGTCTCTTGGCCCTTTTTGTGAGCATCTCTGTCCAGGTTTAAGTTTTCAGAGGATTTTCTTCATTTTTTATTTAACTTGTATCACAAATCCTCTGCATATATTAGGGCCAATGGTCATGTCTCTTCTTCTTTTGAATTAGGCAGGAGGACTCATCAAGGGTGCCCTTTGTCACCTATTTTATTTGCCTTTTACATTGAGCTTTTGGCCCAAGGTATTAGGGAAAATCATCTCATTATGGGTGTGGTTCTTGGGGGGATGCAACATAAACTGGTGCTATACGCTGATGATGTGTTGTTATACAGTCAGACCCTGACAAATCGTTACCTGCAGTATTCTCCCATATCTCCGCATTTTCGACTTTGTCTGGATATACATTCAATATCTTATTTATTTATTTATTTATCAAGTCTAGGATTACAAATACCTTTGAGCCATGGCTCTTTTACAAAGATTCCACATCAGAGAAATACAAATTATGGGGAACATCAAGACAGGCATTACAACAATGTGGACATTGCAAACAGAGTACAGATTAATACAGTTCAAGGGTAGCATTGTAACAAGGCAGCCAGCGGCATTTGTCAGAGAAAACAGACAACAGATAAGAAGTGCCAGAGTCATAGGGAGAGGGAAGAGGGTGGGGGAGAAGAAATGTAGGAAGGGTGGCAAGAGGGTGAAAAGTGCAGCATTGGGTATACCAAGATGTGAGAGTAGAATCCAGTGAGGAGGGGAGGAGGGGGACAACTAGAGCAGAAAGGGAAGTGGAGAAACAAGGTTAAGTTGGGCAGTCACAGGAGCTGTTGGTAGTGAGATAGTCCCGGAGCCTAGTTTTAAACATACCAATAGTTGGGGCAGAGGAGATGGTTGGGCTGAGGCCATTGAACCAGAGTGCTGCTCGATAAGCAAAAGAGCGTTGTCCCTGTGATGTGTGACAGTGGGGGACTTTCAGTAGCTGTAGCGTGGATCTCCTAGGGCACCATTTGTTAATTCGGTGTTGTAACAGAGTTGAGACCCCAGAAGTTGCAAGGCCAAGGTAGATTTTTGACCATGGAGCAGGTGAGAAACTTTATGTGGTTTGATAGTTGGAGCCAGCTGGTCTGAGTGTACAGGTCACATGTGTGGGTGAGGAGACGGTGAGCACCAGTGATGAGCATGCTTTATTTAAGGCAGTTGAGAGCGTCTAGGGTTGTGGTTGTGGCCGAGCCATAAATGATGAGACCATAGTCTATTACAGAGATCACAGAGCTCAGGACTGCAACCTTCAAAGCTTCTGCGTGGTGGTGGTCTGTGTTTGTAGAGGAGGCCAAGCCGTGTATTAGCAGCTCTAGCTACATTATCTACATGAAGTACATAGGAGAGATTAGGGTCAAGCTGAATCCCTAAGTATTTGAAGGACACCACCTGATCTAGAGTGTTGCCCTGGGTGGTGGAGATAGCCAGTGGTGTAGCTTGTGTGGGTTATGAGAGCTGCAGAAGACCATAGATTTGGTTTTCTTGTCATTGAGGACCAGTTTATGATTAAGAAACCATGTCTCTACAGAACTGAAACCAAGTTGAAGGTTGTGTTGAAGGATTGCAGGATCTTTGTGAGTGGAGAATACAACAGCATCATCGGCATATAGTTTGATCTGCTCAGAGCAGTGGTAAGGGAGGGAGTTTAAGAAAAGGCTAAAAAGGAGGGGTCCCAGTATGAATCCCTGTGGGACACCCAAGCGAACAGGCAAGGTGTTAGAAACAGCGTCCGCAATTTTTACTCTCTGTGACCGGTTTTCTAAGTAGCTTTTAAACCAGAGAGAAGAGTCAGGTGATAGCCCGGCATTCAGTAGTTGGTGTATTAGTAGTCCATGGTGTACTGTATCGAAGGCCTTGGAGAGGTTTCCATTTAAAATGGCCCTGTGAGAAGGCCGTTGTCAAGGGATTTGTGCAAAGCTCCAGTGAACTCAAGAAGGGCTGTGGTGGTGCTGTGACCTTTCCGGAAGCCATGTTGTTGTGGACAAGGTATATTGCATTTATCCAAGTGGTCGGTAAGTTGATCAGCCACGATGCGCTCAAGTGCCTTAGAGAGTGGGGGCAGTATGGAGATAGGGCGATAATTTGAGTGAATCGTCTTGTCCCCACTTTTATGGATGGGTGTCATGGTGGCTGTTTTCCATAGGTCCGGGAATTTTGCACAGCTGAGAGAGAGGTTTAGGATTTTTGTTAATGGATGAATTACCTCATCGAGGGTGAGCAACAGAAGCTTAAGGTCCAGGGTGTCGCTACTAGATCTAGATTTAGAGATAGCTGCAGTAATATAGTGGCGAGCTTCATTCAGCCTTACCTTCCTGAAGTTGAAGAGGGGATGGTTAGACTGAGGGGCTGAGGTATTTGGGGAGTAGGCCCTGTTTTCGAAAAAGTCATGTGGTAGAATATCACTAAGGTCTGAAAAAGCCGTGTTAAAGATGTTTGCAATCACCTTGGGGTCAAGGGTTGAGGATCCATCAACCATTAACATGGCCGGAGAGGTTTTTGGTTGCTTCCCTGTGACATCCTTGATATTGTCCCAGAAAGCACAACCATTTCCCCTGTATTGGTGAGAGCATCTTTGTAATAGGTAGATTTCATTAGTTGTATGGCTTTTGTGCAGGCATTTCATGCTTGTTTGTAATTTTGGATGTCCAGTTGTTTGCCAGTGGCCCTGGCAACTGCCCAGAGGTGATCCCTTAGTTTCAGCTGTGAGAGAAGAGCTGCGGTGACCCATGGGTTAGAGAGAGATTTTGTTTTGCACCTTTTAGCAGGGGAAAAGAGGTCGCAGGCTTTCTTGAAAATTGAGATGAAGTGATCAAGAGCCAAGTTAACATCAGTTGCTTCATAGATGGGTAGCCAGTCTTATAGAAGCAGGTGTTGTTTGAGATGTGGAAGTTTTCCACGAGGAAGGACTCTGCTAGCGATAATTTTGGGAGGGGGCTTAAGGAATTTGTTAGACCATGCACACATGACTGGGGAGTGGTCACTGAGTGAGTCTGGGAGAATGGTCATACGAGAAATCCTTGTGGGGTGAGTGGTGAGGACCCAATCCAAGATGGTACTGGTGCCAGTCTTGTAGTTAATCCTAGTAGGGGAGTTTACCGTTTGCGTGAGGTTAGCAGCTGAGATGGAGTCTTTATAGGTACTGGCACTCGATGCTAACCAGTTTATGTTGAAATCCCCTAGTAGAATAAGTTCAGCTTTGGAACGATGAGAGTTGATAAAGTTTAGGACGTCATTGAATCCATGTTTAGGGTCCCTGGGTGGGATGTATATGGAGACAATAGTCAGGGCTTTATGGTTGGGACCTAGGACAATTTTTATTGGCAGAATCTGGGCTGAGGCAGAAAGTGATGGAGTTGCTACAGGGTGCCAAGACAGGGAGTCTTTGATATAGATTGTGCAACCACCGCCTTTTTTGGATATCCGTTCCAGCCTATGGACATTGTAGCCCTGTATTGTTACTGCTGAGTCAGGAACTTTAGGTGTCAGCCAAGTTTCCACCACTGCAAGGATGTCAGGGTTATGTTGGCATATGAAGGCTTGGAGTGCATCCAGCTTTGGTAGTAGGCTGCAGATATTAATAGTTGCAAGGATAAGGGCACCTGGAGTTTGTGTGTGGCCTGAGCTTCTAGGGCCAGGATTGGGATGGATGCTGCCTGAGATGAGAAGGAGGAGGAGGAGTAGGAGTATTAAGGAGCAGAGTCGCAGCTCTTTGAGAGATAGTTTTGATTGTAGTTTCCTGGAGTAGAAGTTGCAAGGTTCCAGGCAGTGTTCCATATGGACTGCAAGGTGGTACAGTGAAGAGAGGTGGCCACTCTTATTGAGAGTAGTGGTCGGGTTAAGTAACCAGGAATATCCAATCGGTGCATCAAGCACAAGACTTGAGTGGAAGTGGAGCGTCCCTTGGAGTAGCAGGGGAAACCAGAGTAGAGGGTGGCGGGGTGGGGTGGGTGGCTAGGACCAGGAAGAGAGAAGAGGGGGCTAAGGGCAGGAGGAGGAGAGTGAGAGAAAGGCAGAGAGAGCCCACATGGCTTACGACTAAATAAAGAGATAGAGATATAGCCCTCTAGTGGTGAGAGGATATAATCTGCTAATGGAAAAGTCAACAGTTAAAAAAAAGCTCTAAATTCACTTTTAATATCAACTCAGAACTTAAAGTGACTGTAAGGATTAAACAAATTATTAAACCCTAGCACATAAATTCAACTAGAGACACAGAGGGAGATACAGTAGTTAGAGGTGTGTTCAGCAGGAGATAGTGGGGCCACTTGGAAATCAGCTTCCACTGGTACCAAATCCAAAAGTCAGGGCTAGTACCTTGCAGTACAGAGGATTTCTGAAAAACTGTTTAGGTTCCAGAAATTGAGGGGTCCGTGACCTGGTCAAGGCATGCTGGATCCCTGAAATAAAGTAGAAAAACAGGATTTTTAAAGGCTGGAGAAATAGGCAGGTCACATCAGAACAAAGAGAATAAATATAAGTGGGCAGGTTCAGAGAACAAAGCAGACGGTGTGGGGGAGGAGGAGAGAGGTTGCAGGGCAGAGAGCAAAGAGAGATTTACACAGTCAAGGCTCTAAATTCACTTCTAATATCAACTCAGAACTTAAAATGACTGTAAGGATTAAACAAATGATTAAACCCTAGCACATAAATTCAACTAGAGACACAGAGGGAGATACAGTCGTTAGAGGTGTGTTCAGCAGGACATAGTGGGGCCACTTGGAAATCAGCTTCCACTGGTGCCAAATCCAAAAGTCAGGGCTAGTACCTTGCAGTACAGAGGATTTCTGAAAAACTGTTTAGGTTCCAGAAATTGAGGGGTCCGTGGCCTGGTCAAGGCACGCTGGATCCTTTGCAGTACAGAGGATTTCTGAAAAACTGTTTAGGTTCCAGAAATTGAGGGGTCTGTGGCCTGGTCAAGGCACGCTGGATCCCTTGCAGTACAGAGGATTTCTGAAAAACTGTTTAGGTTCCAGAAATTGAGGGGTCGTGGCCTGGTCAAGGCACGCTGGATCCCTTGCAGTACAGAGGATTTCTGAAAAACTGTTTAGGTTCCAGAAATTGAGGGGTCTGTGGCCTGGTCAAGGCATGCTGGATCTCTTGCAGTACAGAGGATTTCTGAAAAACTGTTTAGGTTCCAGAAATTGAGGGGTCCGTGACCTGGTCAAGGCACGCTGGATCCCTTGCAGCACAGAGGATTTCTGAAAAACTGTTTAGGTTCCAGAAATTGAGGGGTCTGTGGCCTGGTCAAGGCACGCTGGATCCCTTGCAGCACAGAGGATTTCTGAAAAACTGTTTAGGTTCCAGAAACTGAGGGGTCCGTGGCCTGGTCAAGGCGCGCTGGATCCTTTGCAGTACAGAGGATTTCTGAAAAACTGTTTAGGTTCCAGAAATTGAGGGGTCCGTGGCCTGGTCAAGGCATGCTGGATCCCTTGCAGTACAGAGGATTTCTGAAAAACTGTTTAGGTTCCAGAAATTGAGGGGTCCGTGGCCTGGTCAAGGCACGCTGGATCCCTTGCAGTACAGAGGATTTCTGAAAAACTGTTTAGGTTCCAGAAATTGAGGGGTCCGTGGCCGCTAAAACTAAGGTACTAAATTTTAACTACATATTTCCCCCTCATATTCAAACGGCTTACTCTTTACAGTGGTATCTTTCATTTTTAAGATATTTGGGAGTTTGTATTTCAGTCCAGGGCTCTCAGTTGTTTCAGCTAAATTACCCTCAGCTACTTATGCAGTTAAAATCAAACATACAGCATTGGTCTTTATTACCACGTTCCCTTCATTCTCATATCCAGGCCTAAAAATGAATGTCTTCCCATGCTTCCTTTTCTTATTTCAATATATACCATGTCTAGTCCCAACGAAAGAGTTTGAAACCTGGCAGAAGCTTTTGATGTGATTTATGTGATCAACTAAGAGGCCAAGGATCTCCCGTTAGATTTTATTCTTGCCAAAGAGATTGTTGGGGGAGGGACTTTCAGTTCCTTGGCTGAATGGGTATTGGATAGCACCTCAGTTACGTATAGCTATATTGCTCAGGTATGGGGGTATTATTCTCATTGGAAATCGATTGACTTACATGATGCCCTTTCCACACCACTTATCTTGCAATGTTTTTCCCCTACTACACCCCTGTCCTAGGATAGAGCTCCCTTCTCTGATGTGGAGGTTATGCCTGAGGGATCATGCAGAGGCCTTACTGATGGCTTTACTAAGGTTCATTTGTAGAGATATACCAGTTGGATCACTGATACTGGTTTTTCCCTGGCCCAGACTGGTGCTTGGTTCCATCAACTGTTACATAAAGGTATTTATGCACCATGGCATTTATTATCTGGGAATAACATTATTTCCTTTGAGGAAGCTCAGTCCAAATTTGGGTGGTTGAAAAGGGACAGACTCGGATATTACCAGTTCCATGATTGCATTCATAGTTTTCTTAAGATCTCTGCTAGGCATTGAGAGGAATATTTGCTAGCCCCACCATTTGAATAATTATGGGGGAGTCCAGCAGATGAGAAGGCTATTCCGTTACTATATTCTAACTATATTACATATTCCCTCAAATCTGCAAATACTATTTGTCATAGGTGGGAGGCAGACCTCCTCATCCCCTAGCTGGAGGGAATTTCTTTGGAAACTCTGAATTAGGTGTTTCTGTGTTCCAGCTGTGGTATCCAAATGGCACCCAATGGTCCCTACCATTTGCTAGAGAGAATATGGTGTTCGGCCTGCTACACAGGTGCATATTTTTTGGTCTTGTGTTGTTTTATGTCCTTTCTGGCTTAACGTTGGTGACCATCTGAAAAATATTTTTGGTCTCTCTTCATGCCCAGGACCAGAACTTTTATTATTGGGCTTCAAGCACTAGAGATTAAAGGTAAAAATGCTAGATATCTTTGGTGTATCGTATTGGCTGCTGTCTTTAAAGTTATTGCCAAAAAATGGCACTCCCCAACAGTATCAACTGTCTCAGATTGGACTAGTATAGTTAATTCAATATATACCATGGAGCAGATTACCTTTCCCCTTCAACAGAAACTTCTCCATTCTCCAGCACAGATGGACCTGATGGATTTTGTATCAGGGTTTTCATACCCTGTAGATATATATTGCTTGTTTATTTTTCTCTCTGTGGCGCTTACAGGTGTCTGGAAGTTCTGGCTTCAGCTACTTCATTTTTCTTTTTTATTTTTTTTTTTATTTCTTTTTAGGTGCCTTACCACCTCGGCTGGGGAGGTCCTATGGTTCTCCTTCAGATCTGTCTCTGACGGATCCTGCAATGGGCACCATGCCCGAGCTTCAACCTTCTCACCCTACACCCTCTCTTAGGCCATGTTGTGTACCACCACAGCATGGAAGACTGAGGGGTCAGGACCAGAAAGAGCACCTGTGAGTGCCTGGTGCAGCACTGCAAGGGCAGACCTTCACGAGCACCGGAGGATAGGGCTATTTTTTTCCTCTGAGTCCCCACATGGCATGGATAAGCAAGGACATCAATGATGCTCTGGTATGCACTTGTGCGCACCACATATCAGACATCTGCCAGTACTGACCCCTCCATTTCACTGCTGCTTTGCATTAGCCCCTAGCCACCGCCAGGAGCCAGCACATTCATGGGTGTCCCCCCAACCCCCGGAGGAGAAGAGCAGTCCCTGAAACACTCAATCTGCATCCCCTGGCCAACCCTTTGAAACCCAAGGTCACTCCTGATCCTGGATCATTGGCATGATGTGAGGTGTGGTGTCCAGCACCTCAACTCTCAGCGCCAACGGGCTGGCATTTCATTTTCCTTTTAACTTGGACCTGCTCTATGTTATTATACTGTAGTTTGTTCACTGTTTTTATGTACTGGTACTTATAATATGGAACATTTTCCCATTCTTTAGAGGACCAACACATTTTGTAATTTTGTTAGTTTAGCGTAGTAGTGGATGTTTTATTTAACCTGAATCTGCTACAGTCTTTGCTGTTTGTATTACCTTGTTCTGTTCTGACACTGCATTGTATATGTGTCTTACTCAGTCTACTGTATGTAGTTCTGGATTATTGTTAAGATATGTTTTATTAGTATTCTTCAATAAATCTTGAGTTTAAAAAAAAAAGCAAACAAAAACATGAGTGTAGATCCAGGATGGTCAAGGAAAGTTTTATAGAGCACTGGAGGGAAGCCATCCAAGCCTGGAGCAGTGTTAAAAGGCAATCCTTGGACAGACGTTATAGCCTCCTGGAGCTGGACTGGGCATTGCAGAGACTCCGCCATAGGAGATGGCAAAGGAGGGGGAGGGAGAAAACCCAAACTGTCAATCCAGGACTGTCAATGTAAGGGGCTCCTGAAAGTGTCAAAGACTTGATCATGTACCAGCTTCAGCAAGTCATCCATCATTTCCTGATGTGGATCCTGAGGAGAGTGATGAAGTGACCCCATGTATCAACTCTGGAGTCTATTCACACAAACTTTATATATGTTCATAGACGGGGTTTGCCCCTGGGTACCAAACTTACTTTCAGAGGCCAAGGAGGTAACTCTAGTGTACTAAAAGCATAACATTTGAGCTTTCACCCATGTAATGTCCATAGTGAGAGCAATGCCATGTGTATGTATGCAAGCAAACAAATTCTGGAGCTGAGACCAAAGAATTAGGTACCGTAGATACCAGGCTGTACTAAGGCAGCCAGCCCAGCATTGAAAGAAAACCCAAAACTCTTATTTAGAATCTTCCCATCAAGCGCCAGAATTCTCATATTCTCCTAAGACAGTCCATCTGTCCAGAAAGACCTGCAGCCAAGCTTCCCAGACAGAAGGATAAGCCAAAATAGAGGTATTCAGTCTCCAGGGTCTGCAGCGTGGGAAAACAGAGGCCTGAGCAGGAAATAGCCATGTGATTGGAAGTCTCCAATAGAAGTATTTGGGAAAGGTAGATTTGGAAGGTACCAGAAAGAAAAAGAAAAATCTATGTGGGCCCATAATGGTCCTTTAAAAACACGGGGCGAAGGGGTGCCAATGTTGCACATTGACTATCCTGCAAATGGGCGGTGTGGAACATATTCATCAGAAAATGAGAATCGCAGTACGTCTTAGTAGTCTTACCACCATGGTCAGAAAGGTCCAAATCACAGCTGAAGTCACCACCTAATATGACATGTTTGGTGGTGTGTAGGAAGGGTTATAAAGAGGTAAACAATTTTACCTTATCGGACTCCAGCTGAGGAGTATACACATTAATTATTTGATTGGGAAAAGCCCATACTGAAGATCCAAGAGAAAGGCCCTTCCAGGAAATAGGTCAATGAGTCTATGAAGTTTAAAGTTAAAGGATGCCAACCCTGTCACATGTATCTGTACCTTGTGACCAATTAGATGGGCCATGGGTCTAGGGGTTCTTGGAAGCAAACACTTCAAATGATGATTTAAGGCAGGTGTCCTGTAAAAGGAAAACACCTGAAAGAGTATTCAGAATAGAAAAGGTTAGCATCCTTTTCCTATGGGAATTAATACTGTTGACATTTAAAGTCAACACTGAGAACCCAATCTGTTAACATGATATGAGAAATTAAGGGGTGCACCTTCACCTTTTCCCATTTGTGAACTGGTTTATTCCTCACCCACTTGGCAGACTGCTCTTCTATATGATTCTCTACATCAGAGGGAGTCTCTTTTAGGGAAGAGTGTAAGGAGATGTCAGAGCCACCACCTTTGTCCTCAGTGTCACCCCACTGAGAGGAGGCGGTCAAAGCAGTATAGGCATTACTAAGGGTGGTATTGGATATGTTGGGAGCTTTGGTCCATCCTCCCAGTCAACGACTTCTTTTCTTAGGAGGTGGAAGATGAAACCCTTCAATATTCATATGTGATGTTGAAGAGGTGGAAGGTAATGTGGGTGGTGGGGTCATATGCATGTCAGAAGACTTAGATGACATGTGGATGGGCTCCAAAATCTCCAGGGGGTAAGTGGAGGTCATAGAGGAAGCAGCAGGGATAGGGAAGGTGACTGAATGTATGGGGGGTTCCAATTACGAAGATGGAGGGACTAGAGAATCCTCCTGGAGAGGGGAAACCGTATCCACAGAAGTCACAAATCCTTGTCCTTGCACAATCAAGGCATCCTGATTTAGGACATTATCCCAATTGTGAGTAGAGATGTAGCGAAGTAAAATTCCACCCTTAAAGTGGATGCGAAATGGCCACTTTGCGTTAGTGTTCCACTATGCAAAGTTCCCAATTTAAATCCTCACTTTGCCACTTCGCATTGTAATTATGACTTTGCGTTGTGCACTCTGCCATATTCCACTTCAAGGTGGAGTGAGAATTCACAGGCAGCCCACAAACATATCACATGGCTTGCACAGTGTAGGTCACATGCTTCAGGCAGGCAGGCAGGAGGTTACGGGCAAAAACACTCGCCATTGTGGGCTGACTTACACGTTTTGCATGGGGTGTGAAAAATGGCTCTGCTCTACGAATGGTCGGGTTGGGGTGTGGTCATATAATGAAGAGGTGTGCACAGGTGACAAGTCCACAAATGAAGTTATTTTCCCTGTTTTACATGCAGGGGTTGATGTACCACTTGCACTAGACATGCTGCATTGACCACCACCACCACCACTGCTCCTCTGATCACCACTTGCTAAGATTTCTAAATCGTAATCCTCCCCCTCATCATGCCTGTAGTAATCCTCTGGTGTTATTTCATCGCTACTGCAGACATTCCTACTTGGTCTTACACTCATGGAAGGGGATGACATGCTCAGTAAGGTTGATAACAACGGTGAATGCCCCACTGTAGCATTAGCTGCATCTGGTGCTGGGTCCACAGTGCCATGTGCCTGTTCTTAAGATGTGTATGCTGGTCCCCCATGCCCAGATGACTCCCCTTTTTACCTCAACTCACATGTGCATGGCAAAGCTGGTAGATTGTAACTGACTCATCATTTGCATCTTGGACAAAAAAATCCCAAACAAGGGATTGTGATCTCTTTCTTTTAACATGTCCCTAATGCTGCTTATTGGACTCCATTTTTTTAAACCCCTGAAATGGGGGGGGGGGTGCTACATGCTTTTTCAGGCTGAACACACTTGGACTCCAACTGACCACCATGACTACCTATGATTATTCCGGGGTCATCATCATTATCCTCAACAGGAACCACTAAATCACAATTTTTTTGAGGAGGGGGGATTTAACACCAACAGACCCAGACTCCGCCACCTTGACTTTCTTTTTCTCCGATTCCCAACAGGGGTCACTGACATCATCATCATATTCATCAACATCATCTACATCCACATTTTCAGCTTGGATGCTATCATGTGGAGAACGTGTTTCAACCGCAGAATCATCGTTATCATCATCATCATCATCATCATCACCATCACCTGATATTTTCGCACCACACTTAGAATCATTGGATGCAAAAGGCATGACCTCAACAGCACTGGAAGAAATGTGACATTGTGAGTTATCATCACCAGGATCAGAATCATGTTCCGCTACAATTGGGATGTTAATGAGGAGTATGACATCATCTACACTGTCAGTCACAGCTTTAGACTCAACTATATTTTTTGAAACGGGTAACTGGTCAGAAGTGGAACTTGAGGCAGCAATACTCATGCCAGCAGAAACTGCACTAACACCACCAGCTAGGACATCATCTCCCCCAGCTATGAGTGAAGCTACAGATTGCACTGTAAAAAACATTGATGGACAAATCCCTTTACAGACATCAGCTATGCACTTCTGCGTACTACCACGCCCACAAACAATCTTGCCACTGGCAGTACTGCCATGGCCAGAAATAGCTTTGCTTGCACATCTCTTTTCAGGTATATTAAGGGATCACCAAGAAAATTCTAAACAAATTTAGATTTCTGAACTTTCAGTCTGGGCCGGTGGATGAGAAGCCAAAAAAAACAAAAACTGTGGCTTGCAGATGGAGATTGGGCACTAAACAGATGCAAAAGCAAAGACAGATTAAGATTGCACTGTGCAATGAAGAAGAGATGCAGATGCAAAGTCACAACAGCACCTTAACCAGTGCTCACAAGTCACAATCCAATCTGAAAAAGAATACCTTTTGCCGGTTGGGGAAGGGGGTCAGTGCACTGCAATAACAAGCCAAAACCAAGATACCACAAAGCAGTACAAAATCACGCAAGTGAGATGGATAGCAGGTTCACACTGCTGCAATTACTCTGTTACACATAAAAGGTGTCTGATTTACTAACATACTAACATACTATTTGCCAGCAGATTAGGCCATACGGTCTATCGAGCCTGCTCGAACCTTAGATCCTTGGTTGGGTGCCGAGGCCCTCCCATCCCTTGTGCTCCAGAAACCCCTATCATCCATCCCCACCCCTGGGACAGGCCATCATCTGATACATCCACTTTCTGTGTCTGTCCCACCCTCTCTTGAAGCCCTCCACTGTGGATCTCTGAACCAGCTCGCCAGGCAGTGCATTCCAAGGGTCCACCACCCTCTCAGTGAAAAACCTCCTCCTCTTTCCCCCCTCACCCTTCCACCTTCCAACTTCAAACCATGCCCTCTGGTGATACCTCCCTGCTTTAGTCTAAAGATCCCCTCCATGTTTACCCTATTTATTCCCTTGAGGTACTTGAAGACCTCAATCATGTCCCCCCTGTCTCTCCTCTCCTTTGACAGCACTCGTCACACAAACACTCACACACACACACACACACACACACACACACTACAAGTAATGCGTAGCAAATTGAAAACTTCAGTAAAATAACCAAATATTTTAAATAACCTGAAATTATGCACTGCTGCACCACAACAATCAGCAAAAAAAATGTCAAGAATTACTGAAAATATTACTGTGTACATTAACACAGTTAAACAAGAAAAAATATAACCAAAACAGAAAGAATGCCTTTTTCTCCCAGTTAATCAACCTCCACCACAGATACACCCCTCCCCAAATCACACTTCAAGTGTCTGTCAACACACAGACTGAATGTTCTAAATTAACATTCAAAATCCACACACAAACAATAAACACTCGATTATATGAGCACAGGAGGGTTTCCCACAATCGATGTACTAAATTTTGAGCAAAAGAAGGCTCAAAAAGACTTTTTTTATCAGCTTTTAGAGGGTTTGAATCGCAGAGCTCTGAGAACAAACTGTGTCCAGCTACCACTACATACACATTACAGAGAACTTCGGCTGTGCATAACAGTCTAGAGCCCATGTGACCTGCAATCCCATGAATCACTGCAAAATTCACATTGGAGCTCAATAACAAGACGAAGTGATGCAAAGTACATTGATTTCTATGTACTTCGCATTAAAATTGGTGCAGAAGTGGTTGGGGAAGGCGGAGTAATGTGAAGTCATTGTTATCAATGGATTTTGCATTCCTTATTATGACGCAAAGTACCCCGCTTCGCATTGCAGATTACTTCGCAGATTCCACATTACTCCGCGAATTGCTTCACAGAGCAAATTTTGGCCACTTCGCCCACCTCTAATTGTGAGACCCTCAGGAACATTGGCAAAATGTGTGGCCCTGTTCCTCATGCAAATTGCACTGATTAGGGTTTGGGCAAGAGGAGGAAGTGTGACCAAATTCCAAGCAGCCTCCACGGTGGACTGCATCACAAACAAAGCTGAGATTGAAACAAGACCTGTATTTATGGCATGAATTAGGTTGCCCTGGTTAGAAATAGATACCTTTGTTGTGGCCTATGTAGAAATTGCCTGGTAAATGTGTAATACCCAAGGCTGTCTGACAGAACTAGACCTTAACCCCCAACCTCCCATTCACACCTGCTCACAGTCAATGATGGCGTAGCAGTTTCCATAAGATCACAGCGTTTCGGCAGCCAGCAAAGAACGTCTGTGATATTAACACTTTCATTGCAGGAGAGTAAGGTTATTATTTTAAATGTGAGCTTAGTCAAAGGGATGACTGTAAAAGGGGACCACGATGGAGACTGCTTTAATTGCTCATACTTGTACCAAAAATGATCCAGCAAGGAGGACATGCAGAAACTAATATCAAACATCTCCTCACCAGAAATATGAATCACAACATACAAGTTAGAAGCAAGAAACCTCAAAGATTCCTTAAATAACTTCTGGATGACATATCTCCTATGTGGGGCTAAGTCCAATCCTCCTCTGTATCGGATTCTGACCACAGTGCGGCATTGTAGAGGCTCTCTGGGTGACAAAAAAAAGTCTGAAAGTTTCTGAGCTAGGCTGAGTTGAAGAGCTTGCAGAGGTACCATCAAGAGACCTAGGCATAGATGAGGTAGTCTGAGGAGAGGCTAGAGAGAGAGGGGAGACTTCAATGGGGATGTACCTCAGTAGCAGGCAGTGGCCGAGAAGAACCAGGTAGGTCCACTTGAGTAGAGTCAGAATCATCTGTGCCCAAACCAGGGGCAGACTGGGAGTCAGTATATCTATAAGGCTCCATTGGGACCCAGGAGAGCCCATTTTCAGCCTTCATCCAGCCAGCTGCAAGAAGCACTGCTTTGGCTGATCACTTCTGAAGGTGTTTCCTGGTGACACTGGGAGCAACCGAAGAAGTGTTCAGAAAGGGGGAGGTAGCAGCTGCAGTCTTAGGCAGGAGTATGGAGCTGTTGGAGGGGTTTGCAGACTCTGGAGGCAAATGGTCTGCAACTGTAGCAGCATCCATGTTCAATGTTTCTGAGGTCTTATTTCCACTAGAAACAGGCAGCCCTGCAGTAGAGGAGCCCTGAGCAGCAAAAATGTCAGAGGGCAAAATACAGCCAGTAGAGTCAAAAAGCAAAAACCATGGAGCAGGCATGGCCATGATGACCCCAGCAGTAGACAACATGGAAATGGAAGTACTTGCTATGGCAAGCGGCACAGAATGAGTGGACTTCCACAGAAGTTAGTCAACAGGAGCATGCTCCCTGAGGTCTCTTGTCTGCGGCACATGGAAGGTTCTAGCAACTGGTACTGGTGTCTCAGAGGAAAAAGCATCAGCCACAAGCAAGTCACAGTGAGAGAGCCCTGCAAGTGCATGTTGTATCTTGGGGTAGCTGGCAATGCAGGTGAAAGTACAGGAGTAGGCGTAGGTACTGCAACAGTCAGAGGTGCCGAGAGGTCAACTTCAGCAGCAAGCTTTGAGGAATCCAGTGACTGAGAGAGACAGAGGGATGAAGAGGTCAGTGCCTGTCTTTTAAACTGAAATGTTGTCTCCTTGTCTGCAAGCATGGTGAGAAGGATCTTCTTTCTGTGCTCCATTTTTCGGATTAAGTGCTGTTCCTCCATTAGGAGATCCATAGCAGCAGGCACAGAAGTAGCCATAGTATCCGACTGTTCCTCCATCGGCGAGATGTCCTGGGGCAGAGCATTCTGTGCCGCTCCACAGACAAAAATGGTGGTGGCCTCACTGGAAGAAGACACAGGGGAGGAGGCCCTCTCCCTAGCATCCAGAACAGCAGCATTTGCAGCTTTCAGAGGTGCTGCCATCTTGGCACACAGCCAGATGGCTAAGGGATCCTGCACAGGTGAGTAGGGGATTTTTTATTGAAAAAACAAGGGCTACAATACAATAAAGCTTGCAAATGAACATACATACAGTAATATACAACATTAGACCATCATACTACTTATGCAAAGAATAAATACACATTATTTACAAAAATTAGATACACTCAAAGAATAAACTCAAAAATTCATAAGTCTTCAAAATAAATCACCCTGGATCCCAATGTTTGAAATAAACCCATATACACTCAAAGAATAAACTCAAAAATTCATAAGTCTTCAAAATAAATCACCCTGGATCCCAATGTTTGCAATAAACCCATAGAAGTCTGACTTTCTCCTTGGAGAACAATTTAACATATTTATGCTTTATATCCTATATAGAGGCCTTAATATTCCTCAGTACTTCTGTGTGAGTAATAAGCCTCTGATGTGTTACCCAAACACATCTGGCTTGCCATAAATAATATCTAATAACCATAAAAATAATACATAAGGTTTTGAAATTATATTTACCCCATCTGCCAGAGGAGGCCCCATACATCAGCTCTGAATAAGAAATCTTTTTGAACAAAGGTTCTCCCCATTCATTAGCCGGGAATCCCCAAAATGTTTCTGCATAATCACATTTTAAAAACAGAACTTCTTGGGTTTCCAACATTTGGACACAAGAATCCTTTATGCAATATCTTTCATTAAGATGCTTATGTTTATTGTTATTCTTTACTCCTAATCTCCCATAGTTACTCAACCACACTATGCCCCAGACAAATACAGGAAGTCTTTAGTTTCCTAGAAATTACAAGACTGTCGTTTGTTTATCTAAAGGACATTGCAATAAAATAATTTCTTCCTTTCTTTCAGCTAGAATGATGGAACGATAAATCATCTTCCTATCCTAAATCTGAATCTGAGATGGAGACAGTTTCCACTTAATAGCATTTTTCAGTAATTCCAACCCCACTTCAGGCAACTTGTATACCCCTTTAAGTGAACTGGTTTTGTTCTGAGTCCAGGGGACCATGCTAAGAGATAACCATTCTAAAACTAATGGTTTCCATATTTTATCTCCAGGTCTCAGGGCATACCCTAAATTGTAACTGATAAATATACTGCAAAAGAATGCTCCTGGGTTGATTATGTTGATCTCACCCTCCTGTATAGGTCTGTATGGAAATTCTCTTTTTATTGGATTTAACCTGCTCCCCCACATGGCTTGGAAAAAACACTATACAGGGATGCAATAATAGACTTGGGGGTGTAGCTAGCACATAAAAAAAAACTGGAATGAGAAGGGAGTTAGTAAGAGATAACCTTTTCATTTTGGCAATTTGTTGCCCCTTCCAACCTGCCACTAATCTATTTGACCTACTTAGTCCTAAGTCCCAGTTAGATTTAGCTGTCACCAGCCTCAAACTCCACCTCCAGTATTTTAATGGAGTGCTGAGAGATTGAGAAAATGGCAATTTTTTTATCATTAGGGAAAGGAGTATTACCTAATAATACCTCGGTACTTTTCCCAAAATCTATTTGAGTTCCTGAAGCTCTTACATACATATTTAATGCCCCAGTGAGGACTGCCTCAGCTGTATCTGGATGCAATACCAAAACAATGTCATCCGCATAAACAAGAATTTTGATAGCATCAACATCTAGTAGTGGTTACAAGCCCCTAATCTCCCCTTGCGTATTTATGAATCTTATTAAAATATCGATTCCAAATGCATAAAGCATTGGACTAAGGGGGCAGCCCTGCCTGACCCCCCCCCTTCTAACGTTCATTCTTTTTCCCCATCAGCCATTAAAATTTGGAATAAGCACGGTGCCATTGTACATAGTTTTATCCACCCAATGAATTCCTCTGGCAGACCGTAAGCTTGTAATGTAAACAGAAAATTATGTGCCAATCTATCAAATGCCTTTTCTTGATCAAGATTCAACACATATCCCTCTAATTTATTTTTATTTCCCGTATGAAACAGTTCACTCAAAATAATTAGGTTGTTATGTTGGTGTCTGTTAGAGATGGCACATGTCTGTGCTGGATGGATCAAAATATCTGCAAATTTAGTGAGTCTGGCGAAAAGGATTTTACTTAGAATTTTAAGGTCTGTGTTTAATAAGCTAAGATGTCTCCTGTTCCCCAAGTCTTCCTTATCCCTTTTTATACAATACTATAAGAAATGCCTCATTCATACAGGGAGCAAGATTTCCTTTTGACAACATATGATTGAATAGAATAACCAAAACTGGTGCCAAAAAATCTGAAAATATTTTATAAAGGCCTGACTTCAAACCATCTGTACCCAGAGCTGCATCCTTACACATGCTATTAATAGCCTGTTGTATTTCTTCCAGTGTTATTTTGTTTGATAATATCTGTGCATCTATTTCTGAAATATGAGGTAAGTTCAACTGAGAAAAGAAATCCCTGTTCAAGGCGTATTGTAGATGCAGTACCAAAGGTGGATTCTACTTAGTTTTCAACTAATTTCAACATTCCAATAGGTATAGTGACCACTTGGCCAGTTTGCTTTTTTAAACCGATGACTATTCTATGCCCCGCCCTTTCTTTATACTCTTTGAGTGGGTCTAAAGAACCTTTTTTGATCTGGGTGATGAATTTTGACTCCTGATCTAATGACTTAGCTCGATCATACTGTAATTCTTTCATTTAATTTTTAATAGTCTTAATTTGGGGACTATAATCCAATTTTTGGGTCTCAGATTGAAAGATTAAATTCTGTAATTGCCTAAGCAACTGCAGATAACTTACGTATTCAAATCTTCATAACAAACCAAGACAGTTAATCTTGCCTCCCACTCTTGTACCCACACTCTTTTAACCCTAGGATCTTCCAAAAGAGTCTCATTTAAACGCCAACTATTTTTTTTGCACCTTGGTGTATTCCCCCAGCTCACCTGAGCAGTAATAGATTTATGATCAGAGAATCCCCATGCAATAGTTTGTAATTTACTGGACTAAGGGTCTGGGACAAAAATATGAAATCAATTTGGGTGTACAGAGAGCCTTTAAAAAAAGTATGTCCTCCAGTAGGAAAGGGGGTTCTATAAGAATTGGTTAAATTAGCAGTGGAAGTAATGCCGTGAAGTTTAAGAGTATCACAAAAAAACTTATTGGTTTTAAGCCATCTAGCTGCCTGGTCCAACCCACAATTAAAATCTCCAGCCCAAATTATTAATCTAGAGGTATGTAGGTAGGGTTGTATATCTTTAAAAAGAGACACTTTCTGGGCTTTAGTTTGCAGAGCATAGACAGTAATCAGACGGAATCTCTCATAAATAATTCAAATCTAACATTATGGCCCTACCAGGAAATATGTCTAATGGTCTGTAAACATGTAATGTCAGGGTTAGTAAGTAAAATTTCCACACCGTCATATGTGTCTTCTACTGACCAAAAGGAGGGTCCTTTAGTCCAACTATGAGCAGCCTGGTGTAGATCTTGGAGGGGTTTAAGCCTGGTCTGCTGGAGGCACCAGACTTCACAAGAGAAATTCCACAGAGAAAGAAAACCCCCTAACCTTTTCTTTTTACTCTTGCTAGTCACATTAATTGTAGAAATGGTCAGAGAATGCATGGGTGTACTTATAACGAAGGAGAGAGGGGAAAAAAAATAGCCAGACATTATTCAAGAGGTTTTGGAACCTTTCCTATGTCCAGTGTGTTTAGCAATTTAATCATCCCCACCACCCTCTTCTGGGTCAGATGTGCTATCAGTCGTTGTAGAGGCAATAGAGTGGGAGTCTGAGTCTTCATCCCCAGATTCACCCCATTGTTTGTCTGTGGGCAAAGAGGCATACCTATTCCTTGATTTCCAAGGTGGGGGAGCTTTCCCTTTCCCTTTTTTTCCTTACTTCCCTTCAGTAGTAACCATTTTTAAGTGACTTACCCAGTCTAGATCTTTTCTTTGTTGTGACAGTTTTGAAGGAGGTGTCTCTTTCTTGGGGGGGGCATGACCGGTTCATCTGGGACTGAGAGTGGCCAAGGGACACCTCGAGAAATCTCCATCTGTTCCTTTCCATCCTGAATGTCATTAATAGTGGCCCCAGAATTCTGATTTATTTGATGGGTAGCATTCGTACTGGTAGGAGCACTTTCTGTATGAGCCTGAACTATACTCTCTCCTGCAGGATTATTTCTGGCAGCCTCCTCCTGTGTAGCCACTTTTGTTGCTTGTGCTTGCTGGGCTATGTTTATAATACCTTCACGTGAAGGACAATCCTCCCTATTATGGGATGCTCAGGGGCATCTCCCATAAGCATGTCCAGTTTTTATGTTTGCTTGCACGCATGTGCAAGAAACATAGTGCCATTATCCCAGTTTTTGGAGGTGTGGCACCCTGTCTTCCAGTGCAGTCAGTTTGTTTGCAGGCATGGCCACAGTTCCCCAATGAATGCTGCAGCTGTCTATGACAGCAGTTGAAAATGCAGTGCCATACAGTTCAAAGGGAGAGCTATGCTTCAGTGAGCAGCGATAAGATATCGTGTGCTCATGCATGCTCCCCCTCCACACACACACATGCCTCATGCATGCTCATGCTTCGCAACCCTCCCCCATGCACACACTGTGTAGCCAACGGGGGTGCCCAATCCCCTGTCAGCTCTTCTGCGGTCCCCCCAAAAGAGTTCCAGGTGCCACGCTGGGTGCTCACCCCAGCATGGCAGCAGTCTGTATGGTTGATGGAGGGTGCCCAATCCCCCGTTGGCTCCACTGCCCCCAAAACAGCTTTCCAGATGCCACGCTGGGACCCCACCCCAGCATGGCAAACGTCCTGCGTCGTCCAAGAAAAAAAAAACCTGAAAGACAAAGCCTTCCCTCATGCACTGTCCTGACCCCTGCTCCCCCCATCCGCATCCACCCTCTGTGCATCCTGCCTCCCCACACCCACACCTCACCCCATACTTACCTCCAGAGGCCAGCGCGATGATCTTCGGTGGAATGGGAACACATCTGCACTCTTCAAAGCTGAGGAAATGCCGGTAAACTGTATAATGTAATAAATAGTTTTTATTCAACTTTGGTGCATATCTCGGGCATTTTTGGGAATTTTTTCACCAAATTTTCAACATGGGGTTTTTGGTACCCCACCTCATGAATTCTGTCACTGGTCATTTTGTTAATCGGGCCCGAAAGGTGATGTTGCGGTCACTGCACGAAACCAACTTTCAGAGCCAATTTACGAAACAACAATGTCACAGTTCATGAGGTAGGCCCCCAAAAACCCTATGTTGAAAATTTGGTGAAAAAATTCCCAAAAATGACTGTTTCATGAGCATACATTGCGCTGTTCCTATGCACGCTCGTAAGTTCATGAATTTTCAATATGTTCACTCCAGATTTTCAACATTGCCATTTTACCATACCTTCTTATGAGCAGTACAGCTGTCATTTCTCACATCTTGCCCAAAATGTGTTTCTGTGCATGCAGCGCAGAATGGAGCAGTCGGTGTGCGAAATCAATGTTCGGGACAGATTAAGAAAATCACAGTGACACTGTTCATGAGCAGAGGTGTTAAAATGGCTATGTTAAAAATTTGGTGAAAAAAAAAGTCCATAAAATGACTGTTACGAGTGACCCCTGCGTGGTTTTCACGCACCCTCGTAAGTTCATGGATTTCTAATATTTTCAGTCCAGATTTTCACCACTGGCATTTTCCATACTTCCTTATGAACAGTACAGCTGTCATTTTTCACACCATGGCCGAAATGTGTTTTCGCACTTCCAGTGCAGAAATGCGTGGTCGCTGTGGGAAAGCACTGTTCAGGACAGATTAAGAAAATCACAGTGACACTGTTCATGAGCGGAGGTTCAAAAATCCTGTGTTGACAATCTGCTGTAAAAAATTCCCCAAACTAATTGCATTACAGGTGTGCGTTGCACATTTTCTATGCACGCTTATGACTTCACCAGTTTTTTTAATATTTTCACTGCAGATTTTCAACATTGCCATTTTTTGCACCTCCCCATAAACAGTACAGCTGTCATTTTTCACATCCTGTTCGAAATGTGTTTTCGCGTCTGTGGTGCCAAATGGTGTAGTCGCTGTGCGAAATCAGCTTTCGGCTAACAAACTGATATTGCCACTGTTCATAAGGTGGGGGTCACAAAAAACCCATGTTGAAAATTTGGAGTGAAAATGCCAACGAACAGCTGAGGCGTTAGGGTTTCCGACCATAACACCCCACCCTGTAGAGATTGACAGGCATCGGGGTGTGACTTGGGATTCTCGCCTGTAATGCTCACACCATCCCACACCCTGCAACCAGTGAGAGTCATCGAGGTGTGCCTTGGACTCTTTGGTCCCAAAGTTCACCCCATTCTCCTATACAGGACCCACCTCACCATATTTCCTGATGGAATGGGGTGAGCATAAGGGCCAAAGACCCCAAGGGACACCATGTTACTTGTCTGTGTCTGTAGGGTAGGGTGTGGTGAAATGGCATGGCCGTTATGCCTGACAACCCAAAGGCACACCCCAATGCCTGTCAGTCTCTGCAGGGTGGTGGTGGGGTTGGCTTCAGTTTAATACTTCACTGCCATTCCTATTATGCAGCTCTCTAACTCCTACACTACCAACGCCAATGCCAGCAAGCAAACATTCAGCATTGACAAATGCTTGCTACACATAGGTTACATTTAAATAGGTTCAGACAATTAGCAGCAATGTGACCATGCTCAAAACAATGATTGCAATGAGAGGTATCGCAGGCCGAACTTAAATGGGTATGAGCTCCACATTTTAAACAGGTTCTGGGCTGATCAGCATAAAAGAGGGTACCTCTATTTTTGCCCAAAAAGAAGAAATTGGGTAAGTGAACTGGACCACTGTTAGAGGAAAAAAGTTTAACCTTGATTTTCCAACCCTCATTCCGGATCTGTTCACTATCTAGAATGGGGGTGGGTCTGTCTAACACCTCACATCTCTGTCTCAGCCAGAATAAAATATCCTCCACATCAGCACCCTCGTTTTTGAACATAATAGTTATAAATTTTACAGCAGGTTTGGTTAAAGGGATCGCTAAAAGGGGGATCCATAAGGGAGAATTTTTTAACTTGTGATACTGAAACCAAAATCTTTCTAGGTCTGTCACATTTTTAAAGCTTATATCAAAATTTGCATTTCCTAAATGAATCAAAGCAAATATTTCTGATGAAAAAAATTTCATAGACCCCTTTAAAAGTAATTTTGCAATGTATAGTCTATTTGGTGGATCTTCAAGGCTTCCTTTATATATCAAACGGACGGCATTTCTTGTGGGGGCTGGTTCCCCGTGTTCTGAAATAAGTCCACCAGTCTAAACATAGGTTCTAACCAAGCCCTTTGTTCAGAGTTCCTAAGGGAGGACTCAACAGGGCCCATGTTCCAATGTCCTTCTTGGGGGGAAGATTCCTGAGTAGCTGGGTGCCAAGACTGTTCCACAGACTCCTCTCTAGATGTACAGGGAGGTTGTTCTATTATTCCTTGAGCAATTGGTTGTATAGAAATTGCATCCTGAGGAAGATCTGTAGGTACTGCAATAGCAGGGTCAGTATTTATCATAGTGGCCACCAAATTAGTGTGTTCTTTCATCTCAGAATGGTATATTTGCATTGTGGGATCTTTCAGATCAGGTATCCATTGTCCCTCTTGTGGCTGGATCAACCAGCCCCTTCTAAAGCTTGTTCAGGGGACCAGTCATTTTGGTGTAAGTTAGAGCTCTTTTTTTGAAAATTTGTAGTAGGGCTCTCAATACATTCATTAGCTTGCATATTATTTGCAACAGTCATTTTAATAAGATTAGATCTGTATGATTGCTGCTAGTCCCAGTTTTATTCAGCATTCCTGTGGTGTTCTGGTGATGAGAACCGAGCCATCATCAGCTAGTCAAGACTTGTACATTTCTCAGGGGCAGTCCACTTGGCTCTGGACATATGGTCGATACTCCATTTTCACTGACAGTCATTTTCTGAGACTGTGGACTCACCGAAACTGGAATGCTTCTGGGTACATTTGCAGAACTTGAAGTGGAGGCCTCCTCTGTAGCTGCTGTGTCATCTAGCAGCTGATTGTCAGTGTCCGCTGGGCAACTTGTCATACTGTCAGCGGAGCTCCGCTGAGCTGCAAAGAGCTTTTCTTGCAAGTCCTTTTTTCTCTGTAAATACAAACGCTCTTCTTCTGCCAACAAACATTGCAAATGCTCCGTTTCACTAGTAGCATTAACTTCTGTGTTTGAAGCAGGTTAACAGGCTACATTACCAACAACGGTGTTGCAAACTCTCAAATCTTCCATGGAAATTAATATATCCTGTCCCATATTGTCTTCCAGGAACTCCTGAATTGAAACAGTGTTTTCAACGGCCTCTTGGGTAGTAAGGCCAGGGGAGGATGCCTGCACTCCTGCCTCTGAAGCATCCATCCTCTCCTCTGACTCCAGCATAGTGGGCATCTTGGACAGAGGGCCAAGGGTTCCCCCTACTGACGAGTAGCGGAATTTTTTATTGAAACAAATAATAATGCAAAACAGTATTACATCATACAACTCATAATAAAGAAAATCAACAAAAACTGAAAAAAGTATTACATCATACAATCACCGTGAGCATAATCAAACCCTCCTCCACCAAAAGAGTAGGGGAATATTTACGGAGAAGAACAAAAGCAAAACAGTGTAATACAGTAGTACATTATACAAAGGAAAACAAAACCAGAATGAGAAAGCAAGACAAGCATATAAAGGTTATACAGAAACTCTAAAAACTCAAAAGAAAAACTCAAAAGAAAAATGGAACCCACCCCCAGAAAAACAAACCCACCCAAAACAGAAAAACAAAACAATCAAGCATCAAAAATCCAGTCACAGGAAGCCCAATAAGACCAAAAGCTGGTCTGAGGCAAAGAAATCAATTCCCAGTTATAAATAACAACTAAATCAGAAAGTATCTGATTGAGAATGTGAATTCCAGTATACATTGTTTGTTGTAAAAGCTGAGCACATCTAACTTGCCATAAAAAATATTTACAAAGCGCAAACATAAGTCGAAGGGTACTAGGATGGTATCTAGAGCAGGCACTAGGAAACTGGCCAAACACCAACATATCATAGGAAACATAAGAAATGTGTTTATCCTTCCACTTATGGAGCCATAAAGTCCAAACGTCCCCACTAAAAGGACAGTCAATAAAGAAATGCTGCAGGGACGCCAAAACATTCAGACAAGTATCCCAAAAACACAGTCTGTCCTCCAGAGACTTATGATGGTGGTTCCCTGGACACCCAATTTTCCATGACAAGACAACCAGGTCACATCCCATAATTTCGAGGGAAGCCGAGGATCAATAAGTTGGCGAAAAATCATAGAAACATCTAGTTCCATGCCAGCGGAGTCCAAAACGCAAGGGAGAGTAGAAAAATGAGCCCGAATAATAGACCCATATAACTGTCATCTTGTCATAAGGAGAATAGACCGATAGGTCAAGTTCCACTGTTTCAACTTAAAAAACATTGAAAACAGAAAAGAGGGAATACGATAAGACTGAAAAGTCCTCGGGATTGCTGAAGGAGAACCACACCATAAGTCCCATAGAGGAGAAATCAAGTTCATAAAAACAGAAACCCAATGAGGAGATGGGGAGAATGTCTCGAAAAAAGAAAAATAAATGTAAAAAACAAACAATGAAAAAAAACTACAGGATTAAGCATCCGCACCCCACTCATGCAACAATCCTGATACAAAAAAAAACTTCTTAATGGGGTTCAACTGAGAACCCCAAAAGCCTTGAAAAAAAAAGATTAGAAGTTTGCACTTCCAAAGCAAGAGGTAAAGGAAAAACTGTGGCAATGTGCAAAAATATAGGCAGCACTAAAGTCTTTAAAAGCAGAACACGTTTACGTTTAGCAATAGTCTTACCTTTCCAAGAAGAAATCAAAGCAGCAAGGCCTTTATCAAGAGCCAAATTCCAATTATAAGTGGAGTCATCAGAAGTACCAAAAAATAAGCCCAGAATCTTCAATGGGTCATGTGTAACAGGAATCTGGGCCATAGAAGCAAAAGCAGAGGGGGAAACAGAATCAGAGATAAACTTCGCCACACTTTTATGAAGATTCAATTTGGATCCCAAAAAGGTCTCAAAGTCAGAAAGCAAGCCAACAAACCCAACTGTATCCAAAAGGGGTGTAGTGCAAATACATAAATCATCCGCATAAGCATAAACACTAGGGGCATACTGACCACCAGGGAGCAACAATCTGGGGATAGCAAGTCTGTCTCAAAAAGGGGTCAATCTGAAAAACATATGAAAGGGGGCTAAGGGGGCAGCCCTTATGGACACTCCTCTTATGCAAAAACTCTGTGCCAGGGGAATTAACGTGAGGGGTAATCCAGGCAGAATTATACAACAACTTAATCCAAGAGATAAAGTGTTGAGGCACATGATAACGCAACATGGCCTGAAACAAAAAAGAATGGTGTACCCAGTCAAAAGCCTTCTCCTGGTCCAAGGAAAAAAAAAGGACACGATGGGAACCTGAACAGGAAAAGACCACATCTCTAGTAAGGGACAGGGAATGTAGCATAGTTCTACCAGGCACAGCACAGGTTTGTTCCTGAGAAATAACAATAGATGCAAGGGGCAGTAACCTGTTCAAAAGTGTTGCAGCCAGAATCTTGTAATCAACATTTAGCAGACTCGAAGGCCTCCAGTTTTTAATGTCAGCCTTACCACCTTTTTTAAAAAGTAGAAGCATAATAGCATCAGAAAAGCAATGAGGTATAGAACAAGTAGTCAGGATACTATTAAAAACCACAGTAAGGGCAGGAGCAAAAATATCCAAAAAAGAATGATAAAGCTCAGCCATTAAACCTCCACTCCAGGACAGGTATGCTTCCTCTGTTTTTTAATAGCACACAACATTTCTTCTACAGAGATTGGGAGAACCAGAGAGCACAAAATACCCTCCGGAACCTCCGGAATCTCTAAATCAGAAAGGAAACCACCAGGATCAGGAGCAGCAGGACAAGAACCAAACAACCCTTCCATATGAGATTGAACTATACGTTTCCAAAAGGGAAGAAAATTATGCTGCAAACCAGTAACAGGGTCAGTAACTGATTCAATAACCATAGAAGAAATTCTGTCAGAGCAGTTCTTAAAAGGATCAATAGAAGCCTTAGAAGCCTGAGTACCACACTGAGCCTCAAGCTTCAAAGAAATAGCTTGATCATACTGGAATTTCTCCATTTGTCATTTCACTTCCTTAATTTGAAGGGAAAGATCTATACATGATTCATAAGCCCTAGAAATCAGATCTAAGAGCTGTTTCCGCAACTTGGAATAGGCAAAAAATTGGATTGGGCCCAAAATCCAGCAACCTTGAGGAAATATTTCCTCAAATCAGCCTTTGTATCTTCCCACCAAACAAAAGGATAGTGGTAAGCATCCAACACAGAAATCCTAGCCTGCAATAAAGTCAAACAACCCTTAAAAACATAAGCATCAGTAAGTTAAGAACAATTCAATTTCCACCGAATACAAGGAGCAGCCGGAAAGGGACCATCAGCAGGAGAACAAACCAAAACCACAGGCAAATGATCAGACATTTCACAAGGAATCACAGAAGCCTGGGAAATGGTGAGGTATTTAGAAAGGAAAAAAAATCAATACAAATGGCCAGGGTACCCCTATAGTAAGTCTCAGCCACAGAATTATGGAGAGACAGATACCCATCAATAAGACGGGCAGAAAAAATAACCTTATGTAACCCCCAGGTGGCGCTATCACAAGGGCTACTACCCCTGCCTGCTTAACTGCTAACAGGTTGAGGGGCCTAGGTTCTATGGCGGGTGCCTCCACCCAGAGGTCAGGGTTTGCAGTAGTCAGACTAACTTGGTCACCTGGTGGTCCCTTGGACAGGGAGGGTAAAAGAGGAGGCGGAGGAGTAGTTCTTTACATAAGGGAAGGAATAAAAGCAACAGAACAAATGGGTAAACAGGGAGGAGAAGAAGCACTGTGGGTAAATTTGGAGACAGGCAATGGCACCACAATACGCACAGGGGTTGTATACAGACCCCCTTCTCAGGGGGAGGAAATGGACAGGGAAATGATAGAAAGTGTACTTAGAATGGCAGAAAAAGGGGAGATATTGCTGATGGGTGATCTGAATATGCCAGATGTTAACTGGAGTGCAGTTGCAGCTGCCACTTCGAAGAGTGCAGTTATTCTAGATGCCCTACAGGGGGCATGCCTTAGACAACTAGTACTGGAGCCCACTCGAGAGGGAGCAATATTAGACTTGATTCTCTCAAATGGAGATGGAGAGAGGATTACAGATGTAGAAGTGGGTAGCCATCTGGGAACTAGCGACCATTGAACAGCATGGTTCACAATAAACACAGCAATAGAGTCAAGCCATACAAAGACAAAAGTACTGGACTTTAGGAGGGCTGACTTTGGCAAAATGGGTGAGTGCCTAAGGAATGCACTAGCAAATGGGCAGGAAGGAGGGGTGGAAGAACAATGGGAATAATAAAAACTGCCATCACAGAGGTAACAAGCCTTTGTGTGAAGCAAATAAACAAAACAAGACGATGTAAGAAACCACTATGGTTCTCAAAGGAAGTGGCAGTGAAGGTTCAAGAGAAAAAGAAAGCATTCAGGAAGTACAAGGAATCGCAGAAGGAGCAGGACAGAGAACTGTATCAGTTAAAGCAAAAGGAGGCTGGGAAGGCAGTCAGAACAGCAAAGGCCCAAACCGAGGAAAAGATAGCCAACTCAGTTAAGAAGGGGGATAAAACCTTTTATAGGTACATCAGGGAGCGAAGGAAGACCAAGGGAGGGATAGTGAGGCTTAATAAAGGGGAGGTAGGGTGGGCAGAGGGAGACTGTGAAAAGGCAGAGATACTAAACAAATATTTTTGCTCAGTATTTACAAAGGAAGAGGGGGAGGTACATAAAACAAACAGTAGTAACACGCTGGATACAGAAGTTGATACCGGCCCAATTACAGAAAAAAGGGTTCTGAAAGAACTCTTAAAACTGAAGGTGGACAAAGCAATGGGGCCTGATGGGATTCATCCCAGAATTCTAAAAGAACTAAGGGTAGAACTAGTGACACCACTGACTACCCTTTTTAACAAATCATGGGAGGATGGTGTGGTACCCGAGGACTGGAGGAGGGCAGATGTGATTCCCCTTCACAAAAGTGGGAGCAAGGCAGAAGCAGGAAACTATAGACATGTTAGTTTAACCTCAGTGATAGGAAAATGATGGAATCACTTCTAAAGGAAAGAATTGTCGAGTATCTAGAGGCCAGAGGAGCACAGGACCTAGGCAGCATGGATTCACAGGGAAGGTCATGCCAGGACGATCTGATAGATTTCTTTGACTGGGTGACCAAAGTAGTAGATCAGGGAGGGGCTGTGGACATGGTCTACCTAGACTTTAGCAAGGCATTTGACAGTCCCACACAAAAGATTAATATACAAGTTAGCCAGCCTGGGAGTGGGTCCCAAGATGACAGCCTGGGTAAAGAATTGGCTGGAGAATAGGACACTGAGAGTAATAGTAAATGGAGTCCACTCAGAAGAAAGGAGGGTTACTAGTGGGGTACCGCAGGGTTCAGTATTAGGACCGGTCCTCTTCAAAGTCTTTATAAGCGACATTGCAGAAGGACTGGAAGGAAAAGTATGTCTCTTTGCAGATGACATTAAGATCTGCAACAGAGTTGATACACAGGGTGGGGTGGAAAGGATGAGAAGGGACTTGGCAAGGTTAGAGGAATGGTCAAATGTATGGCAGCTTAGATTCAATGCTAAGAAGTGCAAGGTAATGCACCTGGGAAACAAAACCCAGGGAAGAGTACACAATGGGGGTGAGATACTAACAACAACAAAAATGGAGAGGGACCTGGGGTAGTCATATCAGATGACCTAAAGATGGGCAAGCAATGTGAGAGGGCAGCAAGGAGGGTTGGGGATACTGGGATGCATAGGAGAGGCATCACCAGTAGAAAACAGGAAGTTATTATCCCTCTGTACAGACAGCTGGTGAGACCCCATCTGGAGTACTGTGTGCAGTTCTGGAGACCCAATCTCCACAAAGACATAGACAGGATGAAAGCTGTCAGAGGAGAACTAAAATGGTGCAGGGTCTGCACGGAAGACATATGAAGAGAGACTTAAGAGCTTAATATGTATAGCCTCGAGGAAAGGAGGGAGAGGGGACATGATAGAAACTTTCAAGTACCTCAAGGGAATCAACAAAGTCCAAGAGGGTAGCATCTTTCAAAAAGAGGTGTGCAAGAACAAGAGGCACAATTTGAAGATAGAGGGCGGCTCAGAGGTAATTTAAGGAAGTATTTTTTCACAGAGAGGGTTGTGGATGCATGGAACGGCCTTCCGGAGGAGGTTGTGGAGTCAAAATCAGTGGTGGAATTCAAGCATGCATGGGATAGTCATAAGGCAGTTCTGGGGGTTGGGGGTAGGAAGAAGTAGGCTGCTGGTTAACTAGGATCTGCAGCTTATCCAGTAGGTAGGGAAATGGGCAGACTGGGTGGGCCAAGCGGTCCTTATCTGCTGTCAAATTCTATGTTTCTATTTTTCTATGTAGCCCTTTGGGACACTAATACCCCCTTTTATTCCTACTAGTGGCCCACACAGTACATCAGGAGTATCTTCACTATTTACACTTACCCCCAGGACTGGTTTGGTCAGCTTGACTCTGGGGACTCCCTGTAAAACAAGATGGTGCAATACGAAAGCCACAGTACAATACTTAAACATAAATGAATACCTCAGTCAGTGTAACTTTGCTGAAACAAACAGATCTGATTTATTTAAGGGGCTGTAACAAGGACAGGGGGAAATCAGGTTAATTAGGTTATACACATTAATAATCACAGTACTGTGCGCATATTCAGAGTCCTAAAATGTCACTTTACTGGGTACTCAGGATGGTGGGGGGCTAGCCAGGATCGGTGCAGCTGGTTGGGGCCCTGTGATGGAAAAACACTTGCACAATACCCAATTGTAATCCGGTGCCGGTTGGCTCAGTTCATGAAGAAAGAAAGAAAAGAAATCAGATGAAACACTTGCAATTAGATAGACCGATGTAAGGGAGCTACCCTGATTTTCACTCACAAACTCGATGACGAAAAGTGGCACAGAGGGGATCATGGATTGCCAGTCTCCTTCACACAGCAGGGAGATGAAATTCTACAAGCCAGGCACACAGCCTCGATCAGCAACGGATTCAGTCCACATGCATGCATTTGTCTTTCAGTCTACACCACACGGGGGCAAGAGGACCCGTTTAGCTGTCCTTCACAAACACTCCACACATTTATATGTAAAGGAAATTACTATACCAGGCAGCTGCTCTCTGATCCCGATCGCACTTACTGCTAACCCAGGAGTTCACACTGCAGCTTCACTTTCCTGACAGACCGAGCCCAATTAAGCAGTTTCTCTAGTCCTCTACAGGGTGAGCCTGGTTCCCAACTGTTCAGCCTCTCTTCCTCTCAGTAACCGCGGATTTAGTCTGAGTCAAAATGGCAATGCACTGCCTGAGTTTAGGCCTCCCATGCACTTCTCACATGAAACTGTGTAGCGCAGAAGCTCGGAGCTCCTTCCCTAGTCACAGTCACAACGGATCTGCTTCTCCAGACACAAGGCAGGGCATTCCATTTGGACGCCACTCAGTCCAATTGGACTCAGTTGTCAATCACTCAAAACTCCCCCTGTTGGTACAAATAGGCGCCAAGGTCCAGAACTTCATTTCCCAGAATTACTAGCTATATGTCTTATGGCGAGCCGGCTCCCAAGAGAGTCCTGATTCTGGTTGGTCCACATAAACTCCATCTTAGAGGCCCCCCCCCTTGCACTGATTGGATCTATTCAGTAGTCCAGATACAAAATGGAGGGGCAAAACACACAGAGTCCCAGCTGCAAGAAAGGCAGGTTAGACAAATTACATTTCCACTAATACCCTAAATGATACGTGGCAAACAGTTACATCTTTGAAAAGTGCTCACGCTGCCCACTTAGCGATGGCAGAAACGGAGCGACTTGCAAGCAGCTCGAGCGGGACTTGAGGAGGAAAACACACAGTCCCCCCCATGCAAACTAATTGTGTTTGCAAGCAGACAGCTCTTAAAGAGACAGTACCAAAGGCTCTAAATGCACTCACAAATACACGGCTTAAACGCCGAACGCCATTCAGGCTGGGAGCACTCAGCCAGCTCCTGGAAGACTTTTGGGAACCCCCATTTGCAAGCGGGGTACACTTAGATAAAGTGGCAGAATCACTATACAACTTATGGGGGTTACTAGATCCTCTAAAGCAGAAAGCCCACAATTAAAATCGCCCCCAAAAAAAACCTGCTGAGTAGTAAACAAAAAGGGATGAATTTTGAGAAATAAGGCAGATCTAGCTGCAATACTTTGAGGGGCATATATATTAATAAGGTGAAAACATACTAATCCCTAAGTCCCGTCAACAAGGAGAACCCTCCCAGGGACCACATCAAGAACCCTAGCAGTTCTGGACAAAAAACAAAATACCCACTCCATCACAGGTATCCTCACCATGTGACCAATAGGAAGGACCAACAGACCATCGAGTAGAAACCTGTAAAACTTCCTGCCTAGTTTTGATCCATGTGGTTTGGAGAAAATCAAAGTCCTGCCTAAGGAAAAGCAGAAAACCAAAAGTGGAAAGCTGCTAGCGAAATGATTTAATACTGCACACATTTAAGGTGCAGCATTTAATAGTAGTTAAGCGTGTCATAAAAAGAAAAGCAAAAAAAAGAGGCATAACAACACCCAGGAGAGAGGGAACAAAATTACACCAACAAGCCCCAAGAGCAAAAACCACACCATCACCTATGAGGAATCTGAGCCTTCTGCAGTTTACCAGAACAAGGAACATCTTTACAGGAGTCAGAGGAGTAATCCATACAAGATGAGGAAGCTCGAGAGGAATCAGAGTCCTCCTCCTCACCTTCCATATCACCCCATTGTCGTCTTTTAGCCAGCATGTGAAATTAATTGTGAGTGAGAATGGAATTAGTGGGCGGACGGGAATCAGATTTACATTTACCTTTCCCCCTCTTAGAAGGAGGGACAACAACAAAAGGGACTTCCACAGAGGGGGGAAGGGGGAGGCATACAATCCAGAAAAATTGGACTTGAAGCAGACAAGAAAGTAGTCTGTGAGACAGGCAGCCCAGGTCCTGAATCCAAAATAGGGGAAACTCCAGGCACAGGGGGAGGACAGGCTGAAGGGTCAGAAGAAATTGGCAAGGGCACAGCAGTGGTAACCACACCAAGACCAGAAAGAGGGTCTGGGACAACAAGAGAGACCTCCTCCTTCCTTTGTTGTGCCTGAGCCTGTGATTCAGCAGTAAGGCGGGAGTGGTCCCGAGGAACCCTATCAAGCCAGTTATGTTCAGCCCAGGGACACTGGGGATAATTATGTCCACGACCATCACATGAGTTGCAATAGGGCAACCCAAGCTCACATGTCTGTACTGAAGACATAGCGTACATCTGGGTTGGTCACAAGTGTAGCTCAAATGCATTTTGGAACCACACTTGCGACAAGCATGGGGTTGACCAGGGTAAAAACAGATACCCCTGTCATGCCTAATAAGAAAACCACCAGGGATGTGCAAAACCCCTTGTTCAGTTTGTTGAAGCTGAACTTTAATCATCCAAGCCCCAGTCCAAACAAAATCATTGTCCAAAATAGGAAGAGGGGAATCCAACAAGTCACAACGTTACTGAAGCCAGTATTGGACATCATGGATATTAACCCTTTCACTCTGAAACAAAAGAGTAAGGACCTTAACCAAGGGTTTAGTAAGGGGGGTTATGAGAAAAGAGGACCAAACGGGTTAATTTCACAAGATCATATTGAGCCCAGAATTTTTCCAGCGTTTGAACATTCTTAAAACTAACATCGTATACAGTCTCACCCTTGATATGAATAAACGCAAATAAATCAGAGGGGCTAATGCCCATAGTGTCCCGTAACATAGAGTGAAGAACAGTTTGCAGAGGGGGGCCGTAGAAGCATCGCCTAAAAACTTGAAACGCACACCGTTTTGCCGCTGGGCAGGCTCCCCCACAGACTTAAACAAGTCAGTCATTTTAAAAGTAGAATCAATAGTATCAGTTCCAGGAGCTGAAAGAGAAGGCTTACGTGGTGGAGTGCACTGCTCGGTGGGGCCCTTGGATTGGGGAGTGTGTCCAGGAGACTTGGTAAGATCCTCATCAGGGAGTGGTGGAGCTGAACACCCCATAACAGGCTCCACAATGGGAGAAGAAACAGGAGGAACAGGTCTAGAAGCAGCAGAATCGACTGCAGCAGCCACATCAATAATAGAAGAAGCAGAAACAGGACCAGGAGAAGACCAGGGTTGCCCTTCCTCAGAACGTCTCCAGCCCGCAGCACGCAGAGCAGCCTCAGGAGACCAGGTAACGTCCAAAGGACCAAGAGATCGAGTAGTGGGTCTCAAATGCTGGGTAGAAGGCAAAAAAGCAGGCAGCAAGGCAGTCGGTAACTCAGAGTTGGGTAAGAAAGGGTCCGGGGGCTAGGAGACATAGAACAAGCAGCCGCAGTAACATCAGTCGGGAAAGCCGAGTCATTGTGAACCAGTTGTAATATAAAGCATTTATGCTGAGAAAATAGCTGTCTAAGTTGAGCTTTAGGAATATCAGCGTCTGTTTGGCTGACCTGTGTAGCAGCTTTCTCAGGAGGAGGAACATCAACAGCAGAGATACAAGCAGAGTCAGGAGAAGTTTCAGAAGTAACTAAGTCTTCCATGTTCAGCAAACAAGCCCCAGAATCAGAAAAACTCAACGGATCCAAAGGAGAAACAATGACCTGAGGCAGAGCAGAACCATCACCTTCACCATGCACAGCAGGACTGTCAGCCATGTTGGACAGAGGGACAAAGGCTCCCCCTGCAGACTGAGTAGGGGAATTTCCCAGGTGTCCTGGCCAAATTCCCTCCCCGCCATTCAGTATAATACCACCAACAGCTTAATCTGGTTCTGTAAGTCAGTTTGCATCTGTATCTTCCCCTTCCACCTGGACAAGGCTGAAAATAGGCAGAACTGCCTAGTCCTTCTTTCCTGGTCAACAAAAACTAACTAACTAACTAAAATAAAATAAAATAAATAAATAAAATAAATTGAGGTACTTTAGGCAGGTACCTTGGCAGCCTGTCACACGGCCGATACCTCCACAGGGGTTTGAGTCAGCACTTAACATGGTCACAGGAAACAGTGACTTAACATAAAAATTGGGTCTGTCCTTTGCTCTTTGGGTTCAAAAACTCAGCACTACCTGTCCTGATCTTGTACTGTCACACAGAATGGCCTCATACTTCAGGCCAGAATCACTTGCCAACACAAACCATCTGTTGTACTCTCTACTGTTACAAGAAACAAGATAGTTTGGTTAGATGCCACCAGGAGACCCTCAGTAAGGGTAAGCTCCCAACAGGTCCCCACTCTCCCACAACTCTGAACCATGTTAGGGCCTGAGCCTCTAGAGATCTGCACCACAGGAGATCAGGGCCAGGCAGACTCAGAGACCCTGCCACCATCCCTGGGCCACACGCAGTCAGTCACCACCAGAGAAGCACACCCATCAGTGCTAAAGCTTGAACTGTATGCAGTACCCCAGACATGGGAACCAGAAACACACACAGAACTTCTAGTAGGCTAGTGCCCCTATTTATATGCCTCTAGTGGTGGGAAACATTTCCCAGGAACGTTCCCAGCCATTGGGCAATTAGAGGTGCATTGCTTGCACCTGGATACACTGTGATCAGGCAGAACCAACTGCATAAACAGGATACATAGAAAACACATCATTAACATTCTAGAATATATACTGCAGAATCTTGAAAGCAGAGCTAGGCTTAACACTATTAGGGCACTTATCACTGGCATCTTATTTTAAATTACAGGCCATAAAGCATAGCCTTGTGCACTTGCACTTATTACGTAGGCCCTAGTAAACAGCTGTGCCTACAGTTGGGTTACAGTCCTATCTTGGGTAGGGCTGAATATGCAGGTATAGGGGTCAGGTTGTGATCAAAGAATGTGAAAATAATTGACTTCCTATCTGGGGTGCAGCTATAAGGACATCCATCATGCAGGAAGGGGTAGTAAAATCTTATAAGCAGCAAACACCCTATCTTGGGTAGAGTTATAAATTCTACATATTGGGGTACTACACAGCAGACCGACTTAATAGGAATCTTAGGATGCATCTTTCATAGGACTGTCATTATAAGGGTTTGGTAGTTACTAAACACATGCAAACTAGTATGCACACCAACACACTGAAAGGGCACCACTGGTGGGGGGGGGTGAGTAAGTGGGCAGAGTGCAGAAACTGTAAGGCAGTCAGGACCAGGAGGATGCTCTGGATCTACAATCAGTACCTCAGCTGTAGAAGGGTGCATCATTTGGGAGCTGAGGTCAAGGCTGTTAGGGCAGAAATCCATTTCTTAAGAACCAAGTCCAGTGATCAACAGTGGGGACTACAGGAGTTCATGCCTTATCTGTCCTACAGGTCAAACCTGGGATAGTATAGTACCCCAGTCAGGAGGAAGGGTGGAAGGTTGTGTGAGGGTGTATCAGCAGTGCAGTCAGTACCCACCTCTAACATATTTCATCTACAGCTGGATGACGCTCCCCTGGAACTCCCCTAGGAAATGGATGGGATCAACGCTCCTGATTTGTGGATTCAGCCAATTTGCATGAGCCAGGAAAGAGTGGGAGCCCCAAAGGGGATAGTAAAAGGGTTATGGTAACAGAGGATTTGATGGTCAGGGGCACAGGTGTGATTGTGCATTCCACACAACACATCCACCATTCCCCCTGGGCAACAGCAGAACCCCTCTGAAAGAATTTGTTAAACTCACTGGGATAGATAAGGAAGCCAAATGTAATAGTGTACATAGGCATGAATGATCTGGCCAGGAGAGATGCTGAGTAGGTGAAAGAAAGCTTCAACACCATAGGCAGGATGCATAGAAACACAAATGATGGCAGAAAAAGACAAATGGTCCATCCTGACCTCCCTTAGTTCCAGGTGTAGGGCAGGTGTGTGACCTTCTCTTAGGTCCTGTTTCTGCCACCCTGTAGTTGCAGGAAGTAGCTGAAAACAGAGTAAATCAATATATGACTGAAGTAATGGTGTTGGGGGGAGGGTTTCAGCTCCTAGGAGATTAGGGACACACACATGGTAAGAACTGAGGTTGTTACAAAGGGATGCAGCACTATGTAAATCACAGGATGCCCTGTTTAATAAAAAAATTACTCAATGTAGTTCAGAGGTTCCTACTGTGGGCAGTCAAACATCGAAGGAAGACGTCACACCTACAGATGAGTTTGGATGTTGATCGCCCTCAGACATGAATCAGTACTTGAAACAAGTCAGCTTTGAACGAATAAAAGTACAGTGGTGCCCACCAGGATGAAGCATGTCATCAAGAGTGCTTGAAGACTTATGAGGGTACAAAAGGCACTTTTCCTAAACTAGATTTTGCCATACAAAAATAAAAAGTGGGGGGGCTGCCGCCCCTCTCAGACCTCCCCCCCCCGGTTTCTATACCTATGCATGTTATCAAGCATTTTTCATGCATTATTAAACTGCCTTGCAAAATATCATAGAAACACACAGTTATGGTTGCAGTCTTTAAGCTGACCAGCGGGTGGCGAGCATAGACTTTACGATCCTTGCTTGCCAGATACCACGTCCCACATTTCTCACATTCTCAGCATCCCCCGATTCCCTTTCTCGGTCGTCACTTATGAGAGTATCTGAACAAACAAAGAAACAAAAAAAAAAGAAATGTTCTCTGGAAATAGCTGGTTGATAATACACAAAACGCACGGCCCTGACAAAGAGGTAGGATGGAGCTCACTGTTTTGTTTTTTGACTTACTGTAGTTTTCACTGAACACAGCCCCAATATACAGTACATGGATTACATGGAGGTGAATGGTCAACCCCACCTCTAGAATTACATGAAAATACAATGAAAGCTTTGGTAGAGGATATGCATTTATAGAAGAGCATGGCTAGCATCCCGGCTCGACTTTCCAACCATAATTTTTGTACGCTGTATACTGTATTCATGATCTGAAGTTATACTCACCATCACTTGGGAAACAGAGTCAGTTCTAGTAGTCAACATCGAAAACTAAAAACTGTAATTGTGTAAATGCTTAAACATATTAGTACTACTGACACTGTTAAAATTAAAAAGCTTGCAAAGTAATCTTTCACATCTACTTTATATAACAGAAAAGCGGGAAATAGTGGTCTCATATAATTAATTTAATGATGTATAAAACAAATCATTAGTTTGTGAAGACAACAATAAATCAAAGTGCTCAGAGTGCTAAGAGACATGGGGCAGGATTTTGGAAACTGCACAGTTGACGTAAGGCATCTTGTGTCAGTGATCCCTGATGCAAGGCCATGCTGTGTCAATGAACCATGACAGAAGGGCCACTTGCTTCAAACCTTGCGGCAAATCATATTTTCCAACCATGGTAGCACCAAACCCCTGCAGCTTGCATCAACTGAGCCTGCATCGCCCCTGCACCACCAAAATCCTTGCGACAAGGCGCAGGCACGGCTGCACCATCTACAGGTCCTAACAGCATAGGGACTGCAAATATCGAACATGATTGGCGGAGCAGCCGATCACTAAGTGGCCACACCTGCTAGACCAGCCAAGTCTGGTCCAAGGTGCTTAGAGCATAGAAAGAAACACATAGCACAGGCAGGCCTCAGTCAGGTGAAAGACACAGGGGTGTGCAGACAACACAGTGGGACTTGAATGAGAGGAAAATGCCAGGTGCAGCAGCCATACTCAAGCTGATGATGCTCATGGAAATATGGAAGCTGCTCCATGCCCGACGGCAGTGCTGTCTAGCAGCAAGGCAGTGTCAAGCCGCACAACAGCAGCAGGTGGTAGCCCACGGGCGCTACACACCCCAGGTAATCCTGCTCAAGAACTTCATACCTGGACCTCAGTGAGGAACAGTGCCTGGCTCGATACCACCTGTCAAATGCAGTATCTCTACACTCCGTGATGTCCTGATGCCACAGCTGACAAGTCGGACCCAGAGAAGCAACCCCATAGCGGTTGAGATGAAGATCAGCACAACACTACTGTTTCTAGCCACCAGAATCTTCCAAACACCAAACAGAGACATGCTAGGCATCTGCCAGTAGTCTGTATCAAACTGCATACATCAGGAGGTGGAGGCACTTGTGCACCGGACAAGGGACTACATATGCTACCCATGAGATACTCATGGACAGCATGCCATGCAGCAGGGCTTCTATAACATAGCACAGCTGCCCCATGTGCTTGGTACAATTGACTGCACTCACATCGGCATCAAGGTACCCATAGTAGAAGAGGAGGTGTACGTCAACCGCAAGGGCTTCCACAGCATGAACATGCAGGTGATATGTGACAGCCGGAACAGAATACTCGACGTAGTGTCGAAGTACCCTGGATCATCACATGATGCATACATCTTCAGGCACTGCGGAATTTCAGAGGCTCTTGAACATGGAGACATAACAGATGGCTGGCTGATTGGTGGGTGCAGGTACAACACAGATGCACATGTACCACACCACACCCACAACACATACTCTGCACTGCAACATGACAGCCGAGTACTGCACAATAGCCGTGGGACAAGGGCAGGGCACCGCTTAAGGAACACAGCATGGTCACTGGTGACATAGGGGTACAAATTAGGACACATACGGCAGCCAATGTCACAGATGTACTGGCAGTAATGGTCACTACACACACACACATGTCTGCAGACAGTGGCCAAGGGAGTACGCACACAAGTCCACATGCCCCACGATGACCAGCATATGAGTAGTGAGCAGATCAGCGCACATGGTGGCTGTCATGGGCACACACTGTACTGTTGAGGGGCACACTGTGACTAAACCGCACAGCACCACACATGTTGTGTGAATGCAGATGCTGAGCTGCCTGTCTGACACAGACACAGCAGACAAATATATACACACACTGTGGCATACACCATGTGGGAGCGCACATGCATGGCACAGGACACATGCCATGGACAACATTGGGCACAGGGTTATGTAGGTGTGAACAGCCCAACATGCAGCAAAATGCATCACAGGCACATCCACATGCACTGTAGAGCAACAGTCATATGTGACTACACTGCCATGTGGTGCTAGGATACACCGACAGCATGCTGCACACCACAGAAGAGCCATGGTCTGCGTAAGGCACAGGGCACAGACACATGGGTGGTCCTACTGGTAACAGGAACTCTGGGGACATGCAACAGACACACAGGCCAGCACACATGTGAATGTGCAGCAGCACATGAAACCACCATGCATGCATTGTCATAACACACAAGCCATGCAGAGACACACGTCATCCACTCAGCATACCCCATGCATGCTAACAGTTACATATGTCTCTTCAGGTGAGAGTGGATACCCACTTCTGCCCTGGCTGATGACACCCTACAGGGCACCTGCCACAGAAGGCGAGAGAAGATACAATGAGGCCCATGCTGTAATGCACTCAGTGATAAAGCGCACATTTGGACTACTGAAGATGCACTTCCATTACCTCGGCTGGTCAGGTGGTTCACTGCAGTACTGCCCAGCCATGGTGTGCAAGGTATTCATAGCATGCTGCATAATACACAACACAGCTATTGAGCAGCGCATACAGCTGCCTAAGGATGACAGTGACATGGTTGGCAGCAATGCAGGAGTGGCAACCGATGATAATGCAGATGATGTCGTCGATGGCAACAATACAGCAGTGCGTGGTGATGTAGCAACATGGGCAGCAGCCGGACACCGGCCACTGGCAATGCTTGTCAGAAACCACTATGAGTGAACTAGTGCCATATAGTGACATCAGCATGCATCCAGTTTGTGACATCCATAGCATGGACATAACACATTGAACAGTGTCACTGTGGTACCTGTGCAATGTCTGCATGGACAGGAGCAACAGCAGATACCCAGGTGGAGGACAACAATCCAGTGACCATCCCAGAGGCATCACAGAGTGACAAGCTGCTACCTAGGATGGTGGCCACACTGCAGCCCTGTGCACATCTATCACCATGTCTGCAGTGTCACAGCTGTGCCCAGGTTGCAGCACAACACATCATGGACATGGAATGCCGACTCTACTAGCATGTGCATAGGGACATAGCCCATGGGCATATACTGTAACAGTGATGCATGACATGTCCATCAATGCAATTCCCCACCACTGCCCATCACCTCAGTGATGACCCCTGAATTACACACATGATGCACACTGTGTACCCCATTACAGTGCTGCAGTTCTGCAGTTGGCCTGGCCAATCCATGCCACCAGTACATCAGCCAACATCACTGCCGACTTGTGCCACTGTACATGGAAGGCACAATGCCCTAGGGGAAACAGCTGGACTGTGGGGACACGTTCTGGCCATCCAGTGGCAATGTGGGGCACCATCTGATACTAATGTAGCACAGTCCCCCGCTCAGTGTATCAACAATCGCAGGGTGATGCTGAACACCACTCAATGACGCACATGCGGCATTAACCCCCCTCCACTGAGGCAATTGTGGCAGGCTCCAGCCCTATTTGCATCACAGGTGCGGCAATAGCAGCAAAGTGATGCAGAAGCTGGCACAGTGGCACAGCTGTAGCAGAATCTATGGGATGTGCGGCATGCATGAGCCCGGCAAGACATTTGACGCAGTTGTAGACTGACATGCATTAGTGCATCATCCCCGTGGGAGCGCCCATTGATGGACAATGCCTTCTAGTCCATAGCATCGGTGCCCACACCACTGTGAGTGAAGCACCGCCGTGCTCTGTATCCGGCCCCAGTCTTGAGCACAGTCACCACGCACTTCTCGCCTGTAGCGTTGTGACTGGTACTCCACGGAATTGCGATATTTACACTGCAATGTGCATCAAAACCACCAAAGTGATGCTGAGGATCCACAATAGCCACCAGTGCGCATCATTTCCCACCACAGTCAGCACAAATTTGCTGCTACAGCATCGGTGTAGTCTCACAGCAGTGTAGGGATGCTACTTTGGCCTGTGGTCATCCAAGCACTGCGTGACTCAGCTGTAAAACCACCATATGCCAGACAACGTGCTCCAACTAAGCCCACATTGGTCTGTGTCTCTGTCTGACCACACTCCAGTCACACCATTGGCTGCCTGCCATAGCAGAGGGGCATTGCTTCCACAGAGCAGCTGGGTCTTAAACATTGCAGAGAGCACACGCTACATGCAGCAGAGGTGCGGCTACACCACAGGATGGCCAGTAAACATACAAGATGGCCAAACTTCACAGATGCTAAGACTGTGCTCCTGGTCAGCTGTGTCCAGAAATGGGCATGGGTGATTATGCCCAAAGGTGCCTCACAGCGCACACCCAAGGAGCAAGACAGGGTGTGGCGTGTCATCGGCTACAGGCCCTGTCAGGAGTTTCACGTACACTACGCCAGCTAAAACACAAGATTAATGATATGCCACTTCGAGAGCCTGGATTCCTGCAGCACCTACGAGACCAGGCAAACGAGGCAGACATTGCCATGTGGAGCGGACACCGCAGGCAGACGGTTGAGTAAAGCAAGGGTGATATTCATGAACAGCCCCCAATGCATGTACATACAGCATTTACAGTGTGTAGAGGCATGTAGTGAATGATTACCTATTAATGTTCCCACAGATGCGGCACCAGGAGTGTCTACCGACAGTGGAAGACTGGACATCACCAGCAGCAGGGACAGCGATGGAGGCCATGATGCACCAGATGCCCTTGTACCCCCCCATATTTATCCCTATAATAAGGCCCCTGTGCCACCCACATATATCCCTACATTAAGGCCTATATACCACCTACATTACTGCCACTGTACCCTCCATTTATCCCTATATTAAGGCCAATGTACCCCCCACATATATCCCTACATTAAGGCCTATGTACCAACGACATTATCGTCCTTGTACCCCACACTTTCATCACTATATTAAGGCCCTGTACCCCCCACATATATCCATACATTAAGGGCTATGTACCATCTACATTAACGCCCCTCTCAGGGGCATATTCAGGCTATGATGTTGACAGTATTCCTAAAAAGCAACACAAGTGGGGGTTTGGGAGGATGTCCCTGAGGTGGGGCGCTGGAAAATGTTCTTCTTTACATACTCAGAGTACATCAGAGCATAATTTGATAACCAGAAAGCCAATTTGTTCCAATGTGCTCAGCTAAGAAAATCACAGTTTAAAATAAAATATATGAGATTTACTTGATAATTCTAGAAAAAATAGTCATACCATAAACCCTCAGAATACTATTTTTATTGTGTAAACCTTTTTAAAAGAGTTACTGGTGGAAAAACTTCACAGATGAACTGTAATACATGTAGGTGGTATGAATATAATAGTCAGAGGCACCAGACAAGATGCAATGCAGTACTTTGCAGACTTACTGCATAATGCTACAAAGAACTGTGTAATTTAATGACAGGTAAGCCCCTTTGACAGGCAGTATTGTGACATGTCAGTTACTACAATGTACCACAGTACCCTGCCTAGCTCCACTGTATATATTTTAAATTTGTTGCCCACTGCACACTGAGAATGTTAGTGCACACCCGATATAAATGTGTAGATCATAATATAAAACAGAACTAGTTAACTGTAATTTAAGGAAAACTAATAACCTATATATCACAGATTTTGTATGTTAGAAAAATAGAGTTAATATGGAAAATACTGTTCCAATACAATGAAAAACATGCATTACTTCTTTGGATAAATTCTATTTTCTAAACTCAGTAAGGAACACCACCATATTATTTTTAGGCTGGCAATAGTTATTACTAGCCACTTCCACCTTGTAGTATTGTTGTTTTACATTTCAGTATGCCATTTGCAAGATGCCTTGGACCCAACAACTGAATGTAAACCAAGTTTCAAACCAAATGGGCATCTGCAGCCACTGGCTTACTTGCCTGATAACTTGCATGGAGTAGGATATAATGTTCCCACCAAAGACTGTTATGACAGTTGTTAACAATGTGCAAGATACAATAATCTCTTTGCCAGCCAGTGGACATTTCCTGACACTGTTTTGAGCTGCACAAAAATACGATTCTGTTTTCCGTATTCTTGCTAACCCCCCCATATTGTTTCCACTGTGGTCGTGCTTGTAGCAATGGTTGTAACCATGAGTGTTGTGAATGTTGTGCAACATTAAAACCGGAAAGTTATTTAGTGAAGGAGCATTAAAATACTCATTTCACAACAACCTACTGCAACTTTCAACCTGACCCACTTATAACACTATGCTATTAGTTATGTATCTCTCACTGATTTTTCCTATCGCAGTAACATTTAAACTTATTCTGTGGTCTACTTTAATATACAAGCAGGTCATGGTTTATATTTACTGTACATGGTTTTGATCACTATATTCAATTGTCTAATACATCAATCAACTGCATCCTCCTTGAATTTCTTCTAGCAAATAAATCAATGATTTCATCTAAGCGAAATTCAATGTCCGTACTATAATGTGTTGTCATCATGACAAGTCCATTCAGTCTATCCTGTGTCATACTACTCTGCATGTATGTTTTAAGTTGTCTTAGTGCGGAAACTGAATGTTCACATTCACATACTGTCACTGGTATTACTGCCATGATTATAACAGCAGTTGTTATGTTAGGAAACATTATGTTGTCAAGCATGGTTAACAGTTGTGCAATGTTTTCCGGTACAGTGCCATACTTTGCTTGTTGGTTTTTCCAGTATGTTACCCCCACATTTATCCCTATAATAAGGCCCCAGTACCCTCCCACATGTATCCCTACATTAAAGTCTAGGTACCACCTACATTACCATCCCTGTACCCCCATATTTATCCCTACATTTAGGCCCCTGTACCCCCACATATATCCCTACATTAAGGCCTATGTACCATGTGTATGACCGTCCAAGTACCCACCACATTTATCGCTATATTAAGGCCCTTAAACCCACAACATATATCCCTGCATTAAGGCCTATGTACCACCTACATTACCGCCCCTCTAACCCCACAAATTTATCCCTATATTAAGGCCGCTGTACTCTCCATATATATCCCTATATTAAGGCTTATGTACTATCTACATTATCGACCCTGTAACCCCTACATTTATCCCAATATTAAGGCCCCTGTACCCACCACATATATTCCTACATTACCGCCCCTGTACCCCCTATAATTTATCCTTATATTAAGGTTCCTGTACCCACCACATATATATCCGTACATTAAGGCTTATGCACAACCTACATTACCGCCCCTAAACCACCACACACTTATCACTATATTAAGACCCCTGTAACCCCCACAAATATCCCTACATTAATGCCTATGTACCACCTACATTACAGCCACTTTACCCCCCACATTTATCCCTGTATTAAGGCCCCTGTATCCCCCAAATATATCTCTACATTAAGGCATAAGTACCACCTACATTGTTGCCCCTGTATCCCCCCACATTTATCCCTATATTAAGGCCCCGTACCTCCCACATACTGTATATCACTACAAGGCCTATGCACCACCTACATTAGCGCCACTATACCCTCCACATTTATCCCTATATTATGCACCCTGTACTCCCCACATATATCCCAACATTAAGGCCTAGGAGCCACGTACATTACTGCCCCTGTACCCCCCACATTTATCCATATATAAAGGCCCCTGTAAGACCCACATGTATCAGTACATTAAGGCCTTTTTACCACCTATATTAATGTCCCTGTACCCCCCACTTATCCCTTTATTAAAGCTCCTGTACCCCATCATATATTGCTACATTAAAGCCTATGAACCAGCTACATTCCTGCCCCTGCACCCCCACATTTATCCCTGTATTAATACCCCTGTACCCACCACATACATCACTACATTAAGTCATATATACCACGGACATTACCACCCCATACCACCCACATATATCACTTTATTAAGGCCCTTGTACACCCCACTTATACCCAAACATTAAGGCCTATGTACCACCTACACTACTGCCCCTATACACGCCACATTTATCGCTATATTAAGGCACCTGAACTCCCCACATATACCCCTACAGTAAGGCCTATGTGCCACATACATTACCACCCCTGTACCCCCCACATTTATCTCTATATTAAGGCCATTCTACCAAACACATATATTGGTACATTAAGGCCTATTTACCACCTATATCACCACCCCATACCCCCCCATTTATCCCTATATTAAAGCCCCTGTACCTCTTCACATATCGACACATTAAGGCCCATGTACCACCTACATTCTGGCCCCTATACCCCACAGATATATCCCTCTGTTAATGCCCCTATACAACCCACATATATCCATACATTATGGCTTATGTGCCACCTACATTCCCCCTCGTACCCCCACATTTATGCCTATTTTAAGTTCACTGTACTTCCCACATATGCCCAACATTAAGGCCTATGTACCAAGTACATTTTGGCCCCTGTACCCCCAACCCACATATATCCCTATATTAAGGCCCCTGTACCACCCACATGTATCCCTACATAAAGACCTATGTATCACCTACATTACTGCCCCTGTACCCTCCACATTTATCCTTATATTACTGCCCCTGTACACCCTCATATATTGCTACTTTAACTCCTATGTACCAACTACATTTCTGCCCCTGTACCCCAACATTTATCCTTGTAATAAAGCCTCTGTACCCCCAACATCAATCCCTACATCAAGACCTATGTACCACCTACATTACCACCCCTTTGCCCCCAAAATTATCCATATATAAAGGCCCCTGTACCCCCAAATATATCGCTACATTAAGACCTACGTACCACCAACATTATTGCCCCTATATCCCCCACATTTATACCTTTATTAAGGCCCCTGTGCACCCCACTTATATCCGTGCATAAAGGCCGATGTACCACCTATATTACTGCCCCTTTACCCACCACATATATCCCTATATTAAGGCCCCTGTATCCCCCACATCTATCCCTACATTAAGGCCTATGTACCAACTCCATTTCTGCCCATATATCCCCCACATTTATCCCTTTATTAAGGCCCCTCTACCCCAAACTCATACCTGTACATTCAGGACTATGTACCGCCTATGTTTCTGCCACTATACCCTCCACATTTATCCATATATTAAGGACCCTGTACTCCCCACATATATCCATACATTATGGCCTATGGGCCACCATAATTACTGCCCTTGTACCCCCCACATTTATCTCTATATTAAGGCCCCTGTAAGACCCATATATATCAGTACAGTAAGGCCTATGTACCACCTACATTACTGCCCCGTATGCCCCCATTTATACCTATATTAAAGCCAATGTACCCCCATCATATTTCGCTACATTAAAGCATATGTACCACCTACATTCCTGCCCCTATACACCCCACATTTATACCTGTATTAAGGCCCCTATACCCACCACATATATCACTACATAAAGGCCTATGTATCACCTACATTTCCACCCCGTACTCCTCACATTTATACCTATATTAAGTCCACTGTACCCCGCACATCTATCCCTACATTAAGTTCTATGTACTACCTACAGTACCGCCCTATACCCCCAACATTTATCACTTTGTTAAGGCCCATGAACACACCACATATATCAGTACATTAAGGACCATGTACCGTCTACATTATTGCCACTACACAATCCATATTTATCCCTATATTAAGGACCCTGCACTCCCCACATGTATCCCTACATTTAGGCCTATGGGCCACTTACATTATTGCCCCTGTACCTCCTATATCTATCCCTATATTAAGGCCCCTGTACCTCTCAAATATATAGGTACATTAAGGTCTATGTACCATCTATATTACCGCCCCTGTGCCCCCCCATTTATCCCTATATTAAAGTCTGTGTAGCCCCCTCATATATCACTACATTAAGGATAATGTACCACCCACATTCCCGCCCCTGTACTCCCAACATTTATCCCTGTTTTATGGCAACTGTTCTCCCCACATACATCACTACACTAAGGCCTATGTACCACTTACATTACCGCCCCTGCAACCCCTACATTTATAACTACATTAAGACCCATGTACCCCCAATATATATCCTTACATTAAGGCCTATGTACCACTAACATTACTGCCCCTGTACCCCCCACATTTATCCCTATAATAAGTCCCCTGTACCCCCCACGTGTATCCCTACATTAAGGCCTATATATCACCTATATTCCTGCCCCTGCACCCCCCCAAATGTTTCCCTATATTAAGTCCACTGTACCACCCACATATACCCCTACATTAAGGCCTATGAACCAAATACATTTCAGCCACTGTACCCCCCAAATATATTCCTATATAAAGGCCCCTGTACCATCACATATATCCTTAGATAAAGGCCTATATACCACCTACATTACTGCCCCTGTACCCCCCAACATATATAGAAACATAGAACCATAGAATTTGACAGCAGATAAGGACCGCTTGGCCCACCCAGTCTGCCCATTTCCCTACCTACTGGATAAGCTGCAGATCCTAGTTAACCAGCAGCCTTCTTCTTCTTACCCCAACCCCCCAGAATTGCCTTATGACTGTCCCATGCATGCTTGAATTCCACCATGATTTTGACTCCACAGCCTCCTCCAGAAGCGCTCCATGCATCCACAACCTCTCTGTGAAAAATACTTCCTAAATTACCTCTGAGCCGCCTCTATCTTCTTCAAATTGTGCCCTCTGTTCTTGCACACTCTTTTTGAAAGATGCTACCCTCTTGGACTTTGTTGATTCCCTTGAGGTTCTTGAAAGTTTCTATCATGTCCCCCCTCTCCTCCTTTCCTCGAGGCTATACATATTAAGCTCCTTAAGTCTCTCTTCATATGTCTTCCGGTGCAGACCCTGCACCATTTTAGTTGCTCTCCTCTGGACAGCTTCCATCCTGTCTATGTTTTTGCGGAGATTGGGTCTCCAGAACTGCACACAGTACTCCAGATGGGGTCTCACCAGCTGTCTGTACAGAGGATAATAACTTCCTGTTTTCTACTGGTGATGCCTCTCCCTGTGCATCCCAGTATCCCCCAGCCCTCCTTGCTGCCCTCTCACATTGCTTGCCCACCTTTAGGTCATCTGATATGACTACCCCAGGTCCCTTTCCATTTTTGTTGTTGTTAGTATCTCACCCCCCATTGTGTACTCTTCCCCTGGGTTTTTGTTTCCCAGGTGCATTACCTTGCACTTCTTAGCATTGAATCTAAGCTGCCATACATTTGACCATTTCTCTAACCTTGCCAAGTCCCTTCTCATCCTTTCCACCCCACCTCTGTGCATCAACTCTGTTGCAGATCTTAATGTCATCTGCAAAGAGACATACTTTTCCTTCCAGTCCTTCTGCAATGTCGCTATAAAGACATTGAAGAGGACCGTTCTAATACTGAACCCTCAGGTACCCACTAGTAACCCTCCTTTCTTCTGAGTGGACTCCATTTGCTATTACTCTGTATCCTATTCTCCAGCCAATTTTTTACCCAGGCTGTCATCTTGGGACCCACTCCCAGGCTGGCTAACTTGTATATTAATCTTTGTGTGGGACTGTGTCAAATGCCTGTTAAAGTCTAGGTAGGCCATGTCCACAGCCCCTCCCTGATCTACTACTTTGTCACCCAGTCAAAGAAATCTATCAGATTTGTCTGGCATGACCTTCCTGCTGTGAATCCATGCTGCCTAGGGTCCTATGCCCCTCTGGCCTCTAGATACTCGATAATTCTTTCCTTCAGAAGTGATTCCATCGTTTTCCCTATCACTGAGGTTAAACTAACAGGTCTGTAGTTTCCTGCTTCTGCCTTGCTCCCACTTTTGTGAAGGATAAATGTATGGAGTGTATATCCCTATATTAAGGCCCTGTACATCCCACATATATCCCTACATTAAGGCCTATGTACTACCTGTATTACCGCCCCGTACCCCCCACATTTATCAATATATCTAGAGCCCTGTACCCCGCACATATATCCCTACATTAAGGCCTATGTACCACCTACATTAATGCCCTTGTTTCCCCCATATTTATCACAATCTTGTGGCCCTTGTATCCCCCCACATATATCCCTCCATTAAGCCCTTTGCACCGCCTACATTACAACCCCAGTACCCCCACATATATCCCTATATTAAGGCCCCTGTACCCACATGTGTATTCCTACATTAAGGATTATGTACCACCTACATTACTGCACCATTACCCCCACATATATATCAATATAAATGGCCTTGTATCCCCACATGTATCCCTACTTTAAGGCCTAAGTACCACCTACATTACCACCCCTGTACTCCCTACATTTATCCAAATATTAAGGCCCCTGAACCTCACACATGTATCCCTACATTAAGGCCTATGCACACTCCACATTACAGCCCATTTACCCGCACAATTAACCATATATTAAGGCCTCTGTAAACCCCAAATATATCCCTACATTAAGGCCTACATACCACCTACATTACTGCTACTGTACCCTCCACATTTATCCCTATATTAAGGCCCCTGCACCCCCTCATATATCCCTACAGTAAGGCCTATGTACTGTCACAAACCCACTCAGCAGGTCAGGCCCTCTACTCCCAAAGTACCAACCTCTGAGCGCAGTCTTATGAACAGTGTAACAGACAAGGTAACCCTCTTGTCTGTTTTTGTGAGTTTGGATCAACCTTGGTCTCAAGTTCTGATGGATTCAAACTGTTAACCTCTTGCTAGTGTACCCAGTGTACAGGCTCAGATATTTCTGTCTTCAGGGGGCAGATATCTTGCCTATGGGCACCTAACCAGGTATACAGAGATGACCCTTAAAAACTTTAATAAAGACCTCAGATTTAAAATGCTTCTCTTTCCAGTTTGGTACCACCATTCAAGCTTATGTTTAGTATCTGCAATAACCATATACTTTTCTTACAACTAAAAAGAAGTCAAAGACAGACCAAGTAAGTTCTAAAAATAATTTTACTAAAATAGTTAAAAATATGTAAAACGCAAAATACAGAACTCTTATACCCTCAGACATTCAAATCTTTTAAAAGAAACACGGTTTAAACAGTGCAAATTCCTACTTACAGTACTTAGATTTGAAATCTTTCTAAATATATGTTTACAAGTGCTCTAAAGATCTTTCCTCAGTCAGAGTCTAGGTAAAAGTGTCTAAGTAAAACAGAGCACTCCTTAAACAACAGCACGGGACAACCCATTTTTGTGTGAGGTCAGCTAGCTCCTCCTCTGTCAGATTATGTATAAAATATATATATATTATACAAAAGTATTACATTCTGCAACTTCAGCATAATTCATGTCCTTCAAATAACACTTCTTTTGATCTCATAATAAGTTTCCTCCTTCCAGGACATGACGGCATCTTTATGATTTTCGCACTTCTATGTAATAACCTGGGTTTTCCTTCCAACGTCATAAAATGGATATGTTCTAGCAACTATGGTTGTAATTAACTCAGACAGACAGGATCTTTAATTAAGGCCTTATATGTAAAACATGGTCTCTAAAAACTGAGTGTGTGTGAACTCACATGCTGTCAGCATTTTCTTATGGCCTGCATCTTTCAGCTGAAACCTGGGGGTTGATGAGTGAGGTCATTCTAAGAGCATCAGATTTTTTTTTTTTAGCAGAGACAGTTAGTCATACATTTTATATTAAAAAAATTGATTCAGCACGCAGAACTGGCTGTCTACGTCACAATCCTCCCCACCTAGACTGAATTTGGAGGATCTATCCCCTACATGGGATGAGCTTCCCAAATCTGTTCACTCCTCATAGACCCTAGACAGCCCATTTGAGTTCTGGTTCTTCACTCCAGCCCTATGTACGATTCTTAGATCATACCCTTGTAACGCAAGACTCCATCTTAGTAGTCTGCCATTGTTTTTCCCCATCTGCGTCAGCCAAACCAGGGGTTGTGGTCAGTCTGCACCACAAAATGCTGCCCATACAAGTATGGCTCTAATTTCTTTAGGGCCCACACTACGGCAAGACACTCCGTTTCCACCGTGGAGTACGCTTGCTCCCTGGTAAGCAGCTTCCTGCTCAGGTACACTACTGGGTGATCTGTCCCTTGGCTGGACATCTGGCTCAGTGCTGTTCCCAATACCCACGTCTGAGGTGTCTGTCTGAACTATAAAGGTTTTGCTATAGTCAGGGCTAGTCAAAACAGGAGCACTGCACAGTGCCTCCTTTAGTCTGGTAAAGGCTTCCTCACAGGCTGGGCCCCAGGTAATTTTCTTTGGCATCTTTTTCTTTGTCAGGTCAGATAGGGGAGCAGCCAGAGCACTGTAATTGGGTACACATTTCCTGTAGTACCCTGCTGTCCCTAGAAAGCTCCTGACCTGCTTCTGGGTTTCTGGTCTGGGCCACACCTGGATCACCGCTATCTTTATTTGGCGTGGATCACCACTATCTTTATTTGGTTAAGACGGAGCTGTCCCTGGCCTACCACATGCCCAAGGTATGCCACTTCTCCCATGGCCACATTGCACTTCTTGGCTTTTACAGTGAGCCCGGCCCTCTGTATTCTGCCCAGCACTTCCCTACAGTGGGATAGGTGTTTCTCCCAGCTGGTACTAAAGATGGCAATGTCATCCAGGTATGCCATGGCGTATTCCTCAGCACCATTTAACACCTGGTTCACCAACCTTTGGAAAGTGGCTGGGGCGTTCTTCATTCCGAAAGGCATTGCTTTAAACTCAAATAAGCCTATTGGAGTGATGAAGGCTGACCTCCCCCTAGCTCTATCTGTCAGTTCTACCTGCCAATACCCCTTGGTCAGGTCAATAGCCGTAAGGTAGGTCGCCCCTCCCAACTTGTCCCGGAGTTCGTCCGTCCAGGGCATTAGGTGGGCGTCGGACTTTATGACTGCATTCAGTCCACGACAGTCCACACAGAAATGAGTTGCAACATCTGGCTTGGGCACAAGGACCACAGATGAGGCGAAGGGACTGTGAGATCTCTGGATTACCCCCAAATCCAGCATCTCCTCCACTTCCCTCCTAATGTCCTTTTGGACTGCCTCTGACACCCAATATGCTGTTCGCTGCTTGGGCATCTGTGTCCCTGTCTCCACATCATGTGTCGCTAAGGGGGTTAGTCCAGGCTTGGTGCTAAACAAGGGGGCAAAGTCTGCTAAAACCTCCTTTACTTTCTGGACCTGGTCTGGGGCCAGCTGGGGAGACAATTTTACTGCCTCCACAGAGGACTCCTGCTTACTTTCTTCCAGCAAATCCAGAAGGGGGTCTCCTTTGTCTGGCCCCTCCCCATGACTACACACTGCAAACACCATGTCAGCCCTATTTGCATAGGGCTTCATCATGTTGACATGGTACATCCTTTCAGTCTGTCTTCGGTCAGATAACTCCATAATGTAGTTCACGTCATTTACCTTCCTAACCACTTTGTATGGTACTGCCCACTCAGCTTGCAGCTTGTCTTTCCAGACCGGAATAAGGACCATGACTTCCTGACCCACCATGTACGAGTGAGCTCTGGCTCTGTGGTCGTACCACACCTTTTGTTTCTGTTGGGCAGCTGCCAGGTTGCTCTGGACTGTCCCCATAAGCTCCTTCAGCCTTTCCCTAAACCTAAGGACATAATCCACAATGAGAGTTCCCTGGGTGGCATGCTTGCCTTCCCAGTCCTCCTGGATCACGTCTAGGGGCCCACATACCCAGCGTCCATATAAGAGTTCGAAGGGGGAAAATCCTGTCGACTCTTGGGGCACCTCCCTGTATGCAAACAACAGGTGGGGAAGGTATTTCTCTCAGTTCCTCCCATGCTGTTCAGCAAACACCCGGAGCATTGACTTTAGGGTACCATTGAATCATTCCACAAGTTCATTGATTTGTGGGTGATATGGTGTTGTGCATCTCTGCACCACCCCACCCTTCTCCCATAAACATTTCATCAGGTCCAACATGAAGGAACCCTCTCGATTGGTGATTACCTCCTTCAGAAACCCAACACAGGGGAAAATCCCAAGTAAGGCATCTGCCACTTTGTCTGTCCTCAGTGAGGATAGGGCGACTGCCTCTGGGTACCGAGTGGCATAATCCACCACAGTCAGGATGAATCTCTTCCCTGAGGAGCTGGGGGTATTTAAAGGCCCCACAATATCCATTCCCACCCTCTGGAATGGCTCCTCCACTATGGGCAATGGAATCAGGGCTGCTTGGGTTTTCTTGCCTGCTTTCCCTATTTCTTGGCACCGTGACATGATCTGCAATACTCCTTCACCTGCTGGGTGAAGTTAGGCCAGTAGAAATTCTGGGCCAACTGCTGCATCATGCGCGCAATTCCCAGATGACCAGACAAGGAAATATCATGTGCAATCTTGAGCAACTGCTCACGATACCCCTGGGGAATGACAAGCTGCCTACCTAGCATCCCTCCCTCTGTCTGTACTTTCTGAGTATACATAAGTCCATTTTCCCAATAAACCTTATGTCGGCCAACACCTCCCTGTGTTCCATCAGAGTCTGCCCAAGCCCTCAGCTTCTCTAAACTAGGGTCACCCCTCTGAGCAGCTACAAACCCCTCACACATTCCCAAGGCATGGGACAAGTCCCCTTCAGTCACTAAACTAGGGTTCCTAGCACTAGCGTCAGGGCCCTCAGGATCACTGTCAATCCCAACCCTCAGACAATGGGTCACCCCTCCCTCTTCAGAGTAACCTTTCATAGCTGTGTGGTCACTTGCTACTGGGGAAATTTCTACCCTTTTTTATCAGTCTTCATATCAGGAGACATAGGCTGGGGAACCAGCCTCTCAGTGGTTTCTGTGAGGTTCAGAGAACTAATATTTTCCCTTGCCGTTTGGCTGCGAGTAACTGCATATACCATCCCCTGTTGGAGATTGATACCCAGGATCATATCCACTGCTAATGTTTTGGCTATAGCCACCTGTTGCACAGTTCCCCCTGTTTCACCCCAGTCCAGGAGAACACTAGCGAGTGGCAATGTTTTCTCTTCACCAGTAAACCCTTGGACAGTAACGTATTTATTGGGTATAAGCTGACCAGGTTGTACCAGATCCCCTTTCACCAATGTCAGGGGTGCCCCTGTGTTCCTTAACCCCTGCGTCTGCACACCATTCACCATGACTGGGTGTATGTGTTCCCTCATGTTCACTGGCATGCTTCCAGGGACACACAAACAACCCACTTCTTTTCTAGCACCCTGTTGTGTATAATTGCTTGCCTTTTTGGGACACTGTCTGGCAATATACCCAGTTTCTTTACACAGCCAACAGGCATTTCTTACTTCAGAGAAATCTTTTCTTTAAAACCCGGGGCTAACTGGTTTCAGTGTATGCAGTGAGGGTTTTAGCTGCCCTGAAGGCATGCTTTTCCCTTTCTGCACTGCCATGCCCACCCCATTCATTCTCAGAGCAGGTCTGCTCTTGGCATTGTGGTCCAAGAGTTCAGCAGCCTCTTGCACTGTTTTTGGATCTCGGTCCTCTAGCCAGGTTTTTAGCTCTGCTGGGCATGCCCAATAAAACTGTTCTAATAAAATCACATTTTCAATTTTATCAACAGAGTTTGCCTCAATTGCTTCCCATCAACGTTTTAAAAACTGATGTTGTTTCATGGCTTGCTCCTCGTAGCTCATATCAGGGCTCCTCCTGAGCTTATGGAATTTAGCTCTGAATGATTCAGCAGTTAAGACAAACTTTTTTAACAGTGCAGCTTTTAGCTTGCTGTAATCATTGCTGTCCTCATTGTCCATTTGACCCAATGTATCCCGAGCTTTCCCGGTAAGTAGCGGGGATAGCTGGAAGCTCCAGGACTCTCTAGGAATTTTAGCCTGAATAGAAATCTTTTCAAAAGAATTTAAAAAGGCATCCATGTCCTCCCCTTCCTTAAACTCAGCTATTAATTTGGAGTTCAATTTGTAACCCAGTCCTGCAGTCCCAGTTAAACCCAAGCCACTTACCTGCTCTGGTGCCACTGGTCAGAGTCGTATCCTGTCCAGTTTGTGTTGCATCTGGTGCTCCTTCTCCTCACAGTCTGCGTCTCGGCATTCTCATTCTCTCTTCTCCTCAGCAGCTCACTGGCACTCATGCTCCTCACGGTCTGCCTCCCTCTGTTGTTGCTTTGCCTCTCGATCCGCCTCTCTCTGTCCTCGCTCTGCCTCCAGTTCCATCCTGCACAACTCAATTTGCAGTTTGAGTACCTCTGGATTCAGGATACTGGTGACCATCCCCTGCTGCTGTGGCCCTTCAATGACAGTGGCCCTGCTGTCCTTTTCAGTCATGGTAGGTGACTCACTGCTCTGGGTATCTGCTACCATCAAGGCCTCTATGAGATTCTGCTTTTTGGCTGTCACCTTGAATGGGATTCCCCTGTCCCCGCACAACCGCTTCAAGTAATCTACAGTGTGCCTGCTGTAGTCAGAAGCTTCTTCTTCCCTGACTATGGCTACTCTGACTTGCACTGTAGAGAAGAAAAAAAAAAATGGGTAGGAACTGGACTGTACGCCAAGTGACATATAATTCTGTTTCCTTTTTTAAAATAAAACTCTGCCTTTTTTTCTGTCTTTGCAAGAGAGTCTACGGTCTCAGCTGACACAGAACAATACAAGCTTGTGATACCAAAATTATGCCACTGCTGCCAACCAATCTGTCACAAACCCACTCAGCAGGTCAGGCCCTCTACTCCCAAAGTGCCAACCTCTGAGCGCAGTCTTGTGAATAGTGTAACAGACAAGGTAACCCTCTTGTCTGTTTTTGTGAGTTCAGATCAACCTTTGGTCTCAAATTCTGGAGGGATTCAAACTGTTAACCTCTTGCTAGCATGCCCAATGTACAGGCTCAGATATTTCTGTCTTCGGGAGGGCCAGATATCTTTGCCTACAGGCACCTAACCAGGTATACAGAGATGACCCCTTAAAAACTTTAATAAAGACCTCAGATTTAAAACGCTTCTCTTTCCAGTTTGGTACCACCACTCAAGCTTATGTTTAGTATCTGCAATAACCATATACTTTTCTTACAACTAAAATGAAGTCAAAGACAGACCAAGTAAGTTCTAAAAAGAATTTTACTAAAATAGTTAAAAATATGTAAAATGCAAAATACAGAACTCTTATACCCCCAGACATACAAATCTTTTAAAAGAAACAAGGTTTAAACAGTGCAAATTCCTACTTACACTACTTAGATTTGAAATCTTTCTAAATATATGTTTACAAGTGCTCCAAAGATCTTTCCTCAGTCAGGTAAAAGTGTCTAAGTAAAACAGAGCACTCCTTAAACAACTGCACGGGACAACCCATTTTTGTGTGAGGTCAGCTAGCTACTCCTCTATCAGATTATGTATAAAAATATATATCTTATACAAAAGTATTACATTCTGCAACTTCAGCATAATTCATGTCCTTCAAATGACACTTCTTTTGCTCTCATAATAAGCTTCCTCCTTCCAGGACATGACAGTATTTTTATGATTTTCACTTCTAAGTAATAACCTGGGTTTTCCTTCCAATGTCATGAAATTGATATGTTTTAGCCACTATGGTTGTAATTAACTCAGACAGACAGGATCCTTAATTAAGGCCTTACATGTAACACAAGGTCTCTAAAAACTGAGTGTGTGTGAACTCACATGTTGTCAGCATTTTTCTTATGGCTTGCATCTTTCAGCTGAAACCTTGGGGGGGGGGTTGATGAGTGAGGTCATTCTAAGAGCATCAGATTTTTTTTTTAGCAGAGACAGTCAGTCATACATTTTATATTAAAAAAATTGATACGGCACTCAGAACTAGCTGTCTACGTCACATGTACCACCTATAATACTGCCCATTTTCCCCCACAATTATCCATGTATTAAGGACCATGTACCCCACAAATAAATCCCTATATTAAGGCCTACATACCACCTACATTACTGCTCCTGTCCCTTCCACATTTATTCCTATATTAAGGCAACTGTACCCCCAATATATAACCCCACATTAAGGCCTATGTACCACCTACATTACTGCCCCTTTACCCACCACATATATCCCTATATTAAGGCCCCTGTATCCTCCACATGTATCCCTACATTAAGGCCTATGTACCTGTAACCCCCCTACAAATGGGGGTTCCCAAAATGTCTTCCTTGAGCTTGCCTAAATGCTCACTGCCAGGCTGGTGTCCTGCGTGTTGGCAGTTTAAATGTATTGCCAGAGAGTGCCTGTATAGCCTTTGTGTACTGTCTCTTTAAGAGCTGCCTGGGTTGCAGTTATATTTAACCTGGGAGGGGGTCTGAGTGTTTCTATGCTCGAGTCCCACCTGGGCTGCTAGATAATCGCTCTGTTCTGCCATCGCTAATTGCACAGAGGGAGCTCTCTCAGAAGATGCAACTGTTTGCTGATTATTTATTAGAATGATAATGATATTGCAGTTTGTTCTACCTTGCCTTCTTTGCAGCATGGACCGTTTCTGTTTATTACCACCATCTTGGTCCTGAACTGCCAAAATGGGCCAATCAGTACATCTGGAGACTTTAAAATGGAGCCTGGGTCCAGGAGCTTTGTGTGAGTAAAATTCTGTAGGAATTGTAGTTTTGGGCTTTTGGCACCTAAATGAACCTGCTGGGAGAATCTTTGTTGTGACTGACACACAGATCAGCCAACCAAGCCTTTTGGATCTTGAGGAAAATCCCAGACTGCTTGCAGTTTCAGAACAGACCTGAGTTGGGAAATGAAGAAGTAACAGCTTGAGACAGTCGAGCAGCCGTTCTGTGTAGTTTTGTGCGCGAGAACTGTGGAAAGGCTTGAGTTTTGGCCTGCCTGTCTGCCTGCTGCCCCTGAGAGGGAGCAGAGAGATTATTCAGACTGAATCCAAGTTGTGAGAATGATTTAATGCCACTGAATTGTGACCAGGCTTGAAACCTGAAGAAGACCGAAGATTTGCTGAATGCGATCGGCCTGTCAGGACCTCCAGCAACTTCTGAACACCCAGTTTGTGCAGAGACTCTGTAATTGCAACCAGATAGCAAACTGCCTGGTACAGTAGAATTTCCTTACATGTAAATGTGCTGTGTGCTGCTAGTGGGTCGCAATTTGGTTCCCCACTGTGTATTGAACTGTGTTCTGTTTGCTAGAAGCTGCATCCAGCCCAACAGACTGAATCTGAAATCATCTCCATTTGGCCTGTGCCTTGACACACTGGCCCAGCCAGACTACCTGCTACACAGAGAAAGTCATCGACGAGAGACCTGCCTGGGGATCAGTCCCCTGCTCTATGCTTTGAACAGGAATGACGCCTCAGTGATTCATGTGGGCCCTGCTTCTCCGGGCACTCCAGTTCAACAACCTGCATTCTTGATTTCGTCCTGCCTGTGTCCTATATTGGGTATCATGAGTAAACATCAGGGTAGCTCCCTGCAACAACAACTAAATCTAAAGTATTGTCCTCTGATTGCTTTGTTGTCTTTTCTTTCACGAACTGAGCCCTCCGGCTCCAGATTACAAATAGTGTGTGTTGTGCATGTTGCTTTCTTCCATCACAGGGTCCCAACCAGCTGCGACGCCGGCCTACCCCTGACAACATTCCTGGCTAGCCCACCTCTTCCCCACCTGGGTACCCAGAGTGTTTGACTGTGTAAAGACTCTGAAGTGCATGCATAACTGTCTGACTGATATAGCCTTTAAGCAAATCAACAGGATTACGCCCCTCCCTTGTTCAAGTCCCCTGAATAAATCAGATCTAATTCTTTTTGCATCTAACCTGACTGTGGTTCCAGTTTGTGCCAAAAGTACTGTACTGTTGCTATCTGCTGTGCATAACCTTGTTTTACAGGGGGTCCCCAGAGTCAAGCCAGAGAAACCAGTCCTGGTGGTAAGTGCAAACAGTGTGGGTACTTGTATGGTGAATAAGGGTCATTGTGAAAGTGATTATTGCATATTGTTCAGGCCACTAGAAGGGAAAGAGGGGGGTTTACAGTGTCCCGGAGGGCTGTGCCCAGGTTAGCTTGACCACTAACAACCCTGACCTCCACGTGGAGAAACCCGTTTCAGTACCCAGGCCCCTTAACCTACTACTAGCCAAGCAGGCAGGGGTAGTAGCCCTTTGGATAGTGCCATCTAGGGGTTACATAACAACTACATTACCGCCCATATATCCCCCACATTTATCCCTTTATTAAGGCCTCTCTAGCCCAAACTTATATTCGTGCATTCAGGACTATGTACCACCTACATTTCCACCACTATACCCTCCACGTTTATCCCTATATTAAGGACCCTGTGCTCCCCACATATGTCCCTACATTACAGCCTATGGGCCACCAAAATTACTGCCCCTGTACCCAACACATTCTTCTCTATATTAAGGCTCCTGTAAGACCTATATATATTTTTTGGTACATTAAGACCTATGTACCACCTATATTACCGCCCCGTACCCCCCCATTTCTACCTATATTAAAGCCGATGTACCCCCATCATATATTGCTACATTAAAGCCTATGTACCACCTACATTCCCACCCCTGTACCCCCCACATTTATCCCTATATTAAGGCCCCAATACCCACCACATATATCACTACATAAAGGCCTATGTACCACCTACATTACCGCCCTGTACCCTCCACATTTATACCTATATAAAGTCCACTGTACCCCCCACATATATCCCTACATTAAGTCCTATGTACCACTTACATTACTGCCCTATACCCCCCACATGTATCACTTTATTAAGGCCCCCGAACACCCCACCTATATCCGTACATTAAGGACCATGTACCACCTACATTACTGCCCCTATACCATCCACATTTATCGCTATATTAAGGAACCTGCACTCCCCACATATTTCCCTACACTAAGGCCTATGGGTCACCAACATTACTGCCCCTGTACCTCCCACATGTATCCCTACATTAAAGCCCCTGTATCACCCACATATTTCAGTGCATTAAGGCCTATGTACCACCTATATTACCGCCCTGTGGCTTCCCATTTATCCCTATATTAAAGCCCTTGTAGCCCCCTCATATATCGCTACATTAAGGATAATGTACCCCAACATTTATCCCTGTATTATGACCCCTGTACTCCCCACATACATCACTATATTAAGGCCTACGTATCACCTACATTACCGCCCCTGTACCCCACATATTTATCCCTATATTAAGTCCCCTATACCCCCACATATATCCCTACATTTAGCCCTAAATACCACTTACATTACGCCCCATACCCCCCTCATTTATCCCTACATTAAGGCCTATGTATCACCTATATTCCCACCCCTGTAGCCCCCCAAATCTTTCTCTATATTAAGTCCGCTGTACCACCCACATATACCCCTATATTAATGCCTATGAACCAAATACATTTCAGCCACTGTACCCCCAAATATATCCCTATATAAAGGCCCCTGTACCATCACATATATCCTTAGATAAAGGCCTATATACCACCTACATTACCGCCCCTGTACTCCCCCAACATATATCCCTATATTAAGGCCCTGTACACCCCACATATATCCCTACATTAAAGCCTATGTACCGACTGCATTACCCCCTCAGTACCCGCCACATTTATCAATATATTAAGGGCCCTGCACCCTGCACATATATCCCTACATTAAGGCCTATGTACCACCTACATTAACGCCCTTGTTTCCCCCACATTTGTCACTGTCTTATGGCCCTTGTATCCCCCCACATATATCCCTCCATTAAGGCTGTTGTACCACCTACATTACAACCCCTGTATCCTAACATATATTTCTATATTAAGGCCCTGTACCCCCATGTATATCCCTACATTAAGGATTACGTACCACCTACATTGCTGCACCTGTACCCCCACATATATATCAATATAAAGGGCCCTGTACCCCCACATATATCCCTACTTTAAGGCCTAAGTACCACCTACATTACCACCCCATACTCCCCACATTTATCCAAATATTAAGGCCCCTGTACCTCACATATGTATCCCTACATTAAGGCCCATGTACTCTCCACATTACAGCCCCTTTTTCCACACAATTAACCATATATTAAGGCCTCTGTAAACCCCAAATATATCTCTACAGTAAGGCCTATGTACCACTTACACTACTGCTACTGTACCCTCCACATATATCCCTTTATTAAGGCCCCTGTAACCCCCTCATATATCACTACATTAAGGCCTATGTACCACCTACATTACCACCCATTTTCCCCCCAATTATCCAAGTATTAAAGACCATGTACCCCCTCAATAAATCCCTATATTAAGGCCTACATACCACCTACATTACTGCTCCTGTCCCCTTCACCCCTTCATGTTTTTTCCTATATTAAGGCAACTGTACCCACAACATACAACCCTACATTAACACCTACATACCACCTACATTGCCACCCCATACCCTCCACATTTATTCCTATATTAAATCCCCTGTACTCCCCACATATATCACTATATTGAGGCCTATGTGCCAACTACATTACAGCCCCTGTACCCTGCACATTTTTCCCTATATTAAGGTACCTGAAGCAAACACATATATTGGTGCATTAAGGACTATGTACCACCTATATTACCGCCACTGTACCCCCATTTATCACTATGTTAAAGCCCCTGTACCCCCCCATATATCACTACATTAAGTCCTATGTACCACTTACATTCCCGCAACTGTACCCCCACATTTATACTTGTATTAAGGCCCCTGTACCTCCCACATATATCCCTATAGTAACGCCTATGTACCACCTACATTACTGCCACTATACCCCCACATTTATCCCTAGATTAAAGCCAAGGCACCCCCAACATATATTGCTACATTAAGATCTATGTACCACCTAAATTACTGCCCCTTTACCCCCAAAATTATCCATATATAAAGGCCCCTGTACCCTCCCAAAGATATCACTACATTAAGGCCTATGTACCACCACCATTAACTCCCCTATACCCCCCCCCACCTTTATCCATTTATTAAGGCCACTGTGCTCCCCACTTAGATCTGTACATTAAGGCCTATGTACCATCTACACTACTACCCCTGTACCCCTCACACATATCCCTGCATTAAGGCTCTGTAATCACACATGTAGTCCCTACATTAAGGCTCATGTACCACCCACATTCCCTACCTATAATAAACCCACATTTATGCCTGTATTAAGGCCCCATACCCATACATATATCATCACATAAAGGCCTTGTGTCACCCACATTTCCACCTCCTGTACCCCTCACATTTATACCTATATTAAGTCCACTGTACCCCCCACATCTATCCCTACATTAAGTTCTATGTACCACCTACATTACCGCCCTATATCTCCCACATTTATCACTTTGTTAAGGCCCATGAACACACCACATATATCAGTACATTAAGGACCATGTATCATCTATATTATTACCCCTATACCATCCACATTTATCCCCATGTTAAGAACCCTGCACTCCCCACATATATCCCTACATTAAGGCCTATGGGCCACTTACATTATTGCCCCCTGTCCTCCCATATCTATCCTAGACATATTCCCCTGACTCCCACATATATTGGTACATTACGGCCTATGTACCACCTATACTACCACCCCTTGTGCCCCCATTTATCCCTATATTAAAAGCCTGTGTAGCCCCTCATATCGCCACACATGATAATGTCACCACCCACGCTCCGCCCCTGTACCTTAACATTTATTCCTACATTAAGACCCCTGTACCCACATATATATCCCTACATTAAGGCCTATGTACCACCTACATTACATCCCCCTGTACCCCCACACATGTATTACTATATTAAGGCCCATGTACCCCCACATATATTCCCACATTAAGGTCTTGGTACCACCTTCAATACTGCCCCAGTACCGCACACATTTATCCTTATATTAAGGCCCCTGAACCATCCACATATACCCATACATTAAGGCCTATATAACACCTACATTATCACCTTTGTCCCTAGCGCATTCATCCCTATGTTCACGACGCTGCATCCGCCACATATATATCTACATTAAGGCCGATGTACCACCTGTATTACCGCCCTGTATTCCCCACATTTTTTCCCATATTAAAGCCCCGTGCCCTCCACATTTCTCCCAACATTAAGGCATAAGTACCACCTACATTACTGCCCCTTCCCCCCCTCAGTTACCCCTATATTAATGCCCGTCTACCCCTACATTACGGTCTATGCACCACCTACATTACCAGCCCTACACCCCTACATTTATCCCTATATTAAGGCCACTGTACCCCCCCATATATATTGGTACTTTGAGGCATATGAACCACCTACATAACAGCCCCTGTACCCCCATTTATCCCTATATAAAAGCCCATGTACCCCCACATATATGCTTACATTAAAACTTTTGTACCACCAACATTTCCACCCCTGTGCACAGACATTTAGCCCTATAGTAAGGCCCCTATACCCCCACATTTATCCCTACATTAAGGCCCCTGTACCCTCACATATATCCCTATAATAGGCCTAGCTACCACCTAGATTACCACCCCGTACCCCCACATACATTCCTATATTGAGACCCCTGTATCACCCACATATATCCCTACATTAAGGCCAATGTACCTCCTAAATTACCACCCCAGTACCCCCCACATATATCCCAATTTTACAGCCCCTGTATACCCCACATATATCATTGCATTAAGGCATACCACATATATCATTGCATTAAGGCATATGTACCACATACATTACCGCCCCTGTATCTCCCACATTTATACCTATATTAAGGCCCACGTACCTCCCACATATATCCCTACATTAAGGTCTATGTACCACCTACATTACTGCCCTCGTACTCGAAACTTTTATCTTTATATTAAGGCCCCTGAACCCACTACATATATACAAACTTTAAGGTATATGTACCATCTACATTACTGTCCTTGTACCCCCACATTTATCCCTACAACAAGGCCCCTGTACCCCCACTTATATCCCTACATTAAGGCCCATGTGCCCCTACATACCGGCCCTGCACCTCTCACATTAATCTATATATTAAGAACCTCTATACTCCTCACATATATCCCTACATTAAGACCAACGTAAAATCTACATTACTGACCCTGTACCCCACATTTATCCCTATATTAAGGCCCCCTACCTCACACACATATGACTACATTAAGGCCTATGTACCACCTACATTATCGCCCAGTTCCACCCACATTTAACCATATATTAAAGCCCCTGTACAACCCACATATATCCCTATATTAAGGACCCTGTACCCCTCACATAAATCCCTAAATTGAAGCCGATGTTCCACCTACATTACTCCCCCTGTACCTCCCAAATTTATTTATATATTAAGGCCCCTGTACCCCCCACTTATATCCCTACATTAAGGACTATGTAGCACCTACATTACTGCCCCTGTAGCCCACAAATGTATTCCTATAATAAAGCCCCTGTACCCCACACATATATCTCTACATTAAGGCCTTTGTAGCACCTACATTACCCCCCCATTTACCCTATATTAAGGCCCTTGTACCCCCACATTTATCCCACCATTAAGGATTATGTACATCCTACATTAATGTCCCTCTACTCCCCCACATGTATCCCTATATTAAGGCCCTTGTAACTGCCATATATATCCTACATTACGGTCTATGTACCACCTGCAATACCGCTGCTGTAATCCCCACATTCATCCCTATATTCAGGCCCTTGTAGCCCAACATATATCCCTACATTAAGTCCTATGTGCCACCTACATTACTGCCCCAGTACCCACCCATGTATTCCTATATTAAGGCCCCTCAACACCCCCACTTACATCACTACATTAAGGTCTATGTAACACCTGCATTACTGCCCACTGAACCCCCCACATTTATTCCTATATTATGGCCCCGATTCCCCCTAAATATATCCCTACATTATGGTCCCTGTACACCCCAACCTATATATCTCTACATTAAGGCCTGAATACCACCTACTTTTCCGCCCCTGTACCCCACACATTTGTTCTATATTAAGGCCCTGTACCCCCAACATATATCCCTACTTTAAGACCTAAGTGCCACATTACCGTCCAAGTACCCCACCATATTTACACCTATATTAAGGCCTCTGTACCCCCAAAATATCCCTTCATTAAGGCCTATGTACCAACTACATTAACGCCCTTGTACCCACCACATTTATCCCTATATTAAGGCCCCTGTACCCCCACACATGTCCATGCAGAAAGGCCTATGTACCACCTACATTACCACTGCTGCATCCCCACATTTATCCCTATATTAAGGCAACGGTACTCCCACATATATCTCTACCTTAAGGTCTATGTACTACTTCCATTAACTTCCACTATGTACCACCTACATTACTTCCCCTGTACCCCCCATTTATTTATGTATTAAGGCCCTGTTCCCCCCATATATAAAACTACATTGAGCCTAAGTACCACCTACAGCACCACAGGTGTATTCCTCACATTTATCCCTATTTTAAGGCCCTTGTACCCCCCACATATATCCCTACATTAAAGCCCATGAACCTCCTACATTACTGAACTAGTACCCCCCATGTTTATCCCTATATCAAGGTCCCTATACTCCCAGCATGTATCCCAACATTAAGCACTATCTACCACCTATGTTACCGCCCTGTACCCCCACATTTATCCCTATACTATGGCCCCTGTATCACCCACATATATCAATACATTAAGGCCTATGTACCACTGACATTACCGCTCCTGTACCCCCTACATTTATATCTGTATTACGGCCACTGTTCCCCCTACATATATCCCTTTATTAAGTCCTATGTACCACCTACATTACCGCCCCTGTACCCACCACATTTATCCTTATATTAAGACACCGGAACCCCCCATATCCCTACATTAAAACCTATGTACCACCTATTTTACTGCCCCTGTATCCCCCACATTTGTCCCTATATTAAGACCCCTGTACCCCCACAAATATCCCTACATTAAGGCCTATGTACCACCTACATTACCGCTCTTGTACCACACACATTTATTCCTATATTAAGGACCCTGTACCTCGCATATAAATCCCTATATTAAGGCCTGTATACCACCTACATTACCGCCCCTGTACCCACCACATTTACACCTATATCAAGGACCCTGTACCTTCCAGATATATCCTTGCATTAGGGCTATGTACCATCTACATTACCACCCTTGTACCCCTCACATTTATCCCAGTATCAAGGCCGCTGTATCGCCCACATATATCCCTAAATTAGGGCCTATGTAAGACCTACATTACCGCCCCTGTACTCCCCAGATTTATATCAAGGACCCTATAACCTCACATATATCCCTACATTGAGGCCTATATATCACCTATATTACCTCCCCGTAACCCCAACACAAATCCTTATATTAAGGACCCTGTACCACCCACATATATTTCTACATTAAGGACTATGTGCCACCTATATTACCACCCCTGTAGCCCCACATTTATCCCTATATTAAGGCCCCTGTACACCCCACATATATCCCTTCATTAAGGCCTATGTCCTATCTACATTACCACCCCTATACCACCCACATTTATCCCTATATAAAGGCTCCTGTACCCCCCTCATATATCATTACATAAAGCCTTATGTACCACATACATTGCCACCACTGTACCCCCACATTTATCCCCATATTAAGGACCCCGTAACCCACACATAAATCCTGAAATTAAGGCCTATGTATATTCTACATTACTGCCTCTGTACTCCACACATTTATTCTTTTATTAAGGCCCCTTTACCCCCACATGTATCCCTACATTAAGACCTAAGTACCACCTACATTATCGCCCATATACCCACCCACTTATCCCTATATGAAGGCCTCTGTACAACCCACATATATCCATACATTAAGGCCTATGTACCACCTCCACTACTGCCCCTTTGGCCCCACATTTATCCCTTTATTAAGGCCATGTACCCCTCACATATATCCCTACATTAATTCCTTTGAACCACCTACATTAGTGCCACTGTACTCCACACATTTCTTCCCAGATTAAGGCCCCTGTATCCCTCACATGTATCCCTACGTTAAGGATTATGTACCACCTACATTACTGCCCCGTGCCCCCCCACATTGATCTTTATATTAAGGCCCCATTCCCCCACATATATCCCTACATTCAGGCCTATGTACCACCTACATTACCACCCATTTGCCCCCAAATTTCTACCTACATTAAGACCCCTGTACCCCACATATACCCTACATTAAGGCCTATGTAGCCCCTTTATTACAGCCCCCGTACCCCCCACATTTATACCTACATTAAGGACACTGTACCACCCACATATATCCCTACATTAAGGCCTATGTACCACCTACATTACCGGCCCTCAACCCCCCACATTTATCCCTATATTAAGGCCCCTGTACCCCTCACATATATACCTACATTAATATGTACCACCTACATTACCAACATTGTACCTCCACATTTATCCCTACATTAAGGCCCCTGGACCCCCTACATATATCCCTACATTAAGGCCTCTGTACCACCTATTTTACCACCCCTGTATCCCCCACATTTGTCCCTATATTAAGACCCCTGTAACCCACAAATACCCCTGCATTAAAGCTTATGTACCACCTACATTACTGCCTTTGTACCACACACATTTATTCCTATATTAAGGCCCCTGTACCCAGCACATATATTCCTATATTAAGGCCTGTGTACCATCTACATTACCACCCCTGTACCCAACACATTTACACCTATATCAAGGACCTGGTACCTTCCAGATATATGCTTGCTTTAGGCCTATGTACCATCTACATTACCACCCTTGCACCTCTCACATTTATCCCAGTATCAAGGCTGCTGTACCGCCCACATATATCCCTAAAATAAGGCCTATGTAACACCTACATTACTGCCCCTGTACTCCCCAGATTTATATCAAGAACCCTATAACCCCACATATAACCCTACATTGAGGCCTATCTATCACCTACATTACCTCCCCGTAACCCCCAACATGAATCCATATATTAAGGCCCCTGTACCACCCACATATATTTCTACATTAAGGACTATGTGCCACCTATATTACCACCCCTGTAGCCCCTCATTTATCCCTATATTAAGGCCCCGCTACACCCCACATAAATCCCTTCATTAAGGCCTATGTCCTATCTACATTACCACCCCTATACCACCCACATTTATCCCTATATTAAGGCTCCTGTACCTCCCTCATATATCATTACATCAAGCCTTATGTACCACATACATTGCCACCACTGTACCCCCACATTTATCCCTATATTAAGGACCCCATACCCCACACATAAATCCTGAAATTAAGGCCTATGTACCATCTACATTACTGCCCCTGTACTCCACACATTTATTCTTTTATTAAGGCCCCTTTACCCCCACATGTATCCCTACATTAAGACCTAAGTACCACCTACATTGTGGCCCATATACCCACCCACTTATCCCTATATGAAGGCTCCTGTACAACCCACATATATCCATACATTAAGGCCTATGTACCCCCTCCATCACTGCCCCTTTGCCCCCACATTTATCTCTTTATTAAGGCCCTGTACCTCTCACATATATCCCTACATCAATTCCTTTGAACCACCTACCTTAGTGCCACTGTACTCCACACATTTCTCCCCAGATTAAGCCCCTGTATCCCTCACATGTAATCCCTTACGTTATGATTATGTACCACCTACATTACTGCCCCATGCCTCCCCACATTGATCTTTATATTAAGGCCCCATTCCCCCACATATATCCCTACATTCAGGCCTATGTACCACCTACATTACCACCCATTTGCCCCCCAAATTTCTACCTACATTAAGACCCCTGTATCCCCACATATACCCCTACATTAAGGCCTATGTAGCACCTTTATTACAGCCCCTGAACCCCCCACATTTATACCTACATTTAGGACACTGTACCACCCACATATATCTGTACATTAAGGCCTACGTACCACCTACATTACCAGCCCTCTACCCCCACATTTATCCCTATATTAAGGCCCCTGTACCCCTCACATATATTTACCTACATTAATTCCTATGTACCACCTACATTACCGACACTGTACCCCCACATATATCTCTACATTAAGGCCAATGTACCACCTACATTACTGCCCCTGTACCCCCCACATTTATTCCTATATTAGGGCCCCGTACCCACACATATATCCCTACATTTCGTCCTATATACCACCTTCAATATCGTCCCTGTACCCACCATATTTATCCCTATATTAAGGCCCCTGTCACCCCACATATATCCCTGCATTAAGGCCAATGTACCATCTATATTACTGCTTCTGTACCCCCAAAATTTACCTCTATAGTAAGGCCCAAGTACCCCTAACATATATGCCTACATTAACTCATTCTATCCTATTGTCACTTAGAATGTTCAGGTACACTCTGCCAGCTGCGGAACACCTGTGTTCCTAAAGGGGTTTTAGATCTGCAGCATTCATCCAAACACACTGTGCTTAAACCTACATATCTTAAAAAACATACATCCAATTTTAAAACTGTAAGAAGAAAAGTTTTTCAGGACAAAAAGTTTTTGAAAATGAGTCAGGTTTGGTAATATCTATTTAACTGGATTTAATGTTGTGTAAGGTTGTTTTCATATTTTAATAAATTCTGATGCTTTCATCTAAATATAATTATGCTCTGTTTACTTAGTCATGCAAAAATATTACATTTCTGTAAAATCATTGGCTAAAATTGTTAAAAATATACAAAAAACATCTGTCATTGTCTAAATATAAATTTTGCAAGTTTTTTACCATTTTTAGGTGCTTGCACGCATGTGCAAGAAACATAGTGCGACAATCCAAAATGCAGTGCAGTACAGATGAAAGAGAGAGCACCGCTTGAGTGAGCAGCGCTCCCCTTCCCCACACAGACATATGCACGCATATTGCGTGCTCATGCGCTCCTCCCTCCCCCCCACACACACACTGTATAGCTAACGCTGGTGTCCAATCCCCCGTCGGCTTCACGCCCCCCCGCCAAAAAAGCTGTGCAGGTGTCACACTAGGAGCCCACCCCAGTGTGGCAAAAACTGTTGTAGCCAACCGGGGTGCCCAATCCCCTGTCGGCTCCACACCCCCCCAAAAGCTTTCAAGGTACCACGCTGGGAGCCCACCCCAGCGTGGCAAAGCTTGTTGGGGCCGATGGGGGTGCCCAATCCCCCCCCCGTTGGCTCCAGCCCCTCCAAACAGCCTTTCCAGCTGCCACGCTGGGAGTCCACCCCAGCATGGCAAATGTCCAACGCCGCCTTAATAATAAAAAAACCTGTAAACAAAAAGGTCCCCATAGTTTCCTGCCCCTACTGCACTCCACCTACTGCGCACCCTGCCTCCCCCACACCCCCTGACCCATTACTACTCAGGAGTCCGGCGTCCAACGATCTTCGGTGGACCAGGAACACCTCTGCACTCTTCAAAGCCCATCACAGCTGAGGAAATGCCAGCAAGCTGTATAATGTAATCAATAGGGTTTTTCAACTTTGCTGCATATCTCAGGCACTTTTTGGAATTTTGGCACCAAATTTTCAAACAGGGGTTTTTGGGGCCCCTCCTCATGAATTCTGTCACTGTCATGGCGTTAATCGGGCCTGAAGGGTGATTTCACGGTCACTGCGTGAAATCACCTTTCGGGACCAATTAACAAAACGACTGTGCCAGTGTTCATAAGGTTCATAAGGTGCGCTCTCACAAAGCCTATGTTGCAAATTTGGTGAAAAAATTCCTAAAAATGACCGTTTTAAGAGCGTGCGTTATGCAGTTCCTACACACGCTCATAAGTTCGCAAATTTTTAATATTTGCACTCTGGATTTTCAACATTGCCATTTTACCACACCTCCTTATGAGCAGTGCAGTTGTCATTTTCACATCTTGATGAAAATGTGTTTCTGCGCATGTAGTGCACAATGGCACAGTTGGTGTGCACAATCAATGTTTGGGACACATTAAGAAAATCACAGTGACACTGTTCATGAGCAGAGGTCTTAAAATGGCTATGTTGAAAATTTGGTGAAAAAATTCCCAAAAATGACTGTTTTAGGAGCGCACGTTGCGTAGTTCCTACGCAAGCTCGCAAGTTTGTGAATTTTTAATATTTGCACACCAGGTTTTCAACATTGCCATTTTACCACACTTCCTTATGAGCAGTACAGCTGCGGTTTTTCACTTCTCACCCAAAATGTGATTCCACACATGTAGCACACAATGGTGCAGTTGGTGTGCGAAAGCAACGTTTGGGACAGATTAAGAAAATGACAGTGACACTGGTCATGAGCAGAGGTTTTAAAATGGCTATGTTGAAAATTTGGTGACTAAAGTCCATAAAATGACTGTGTTATGATTGAGCATTGCACAGTTTCCATGCACCCTCATAAGTTCATGAATTTGTAATATTTTCAGTCCAGATTTTCACCACTGCCATTTTTCCACACTTCCTTATGAACAGTACAGCTGTCATTTTTCACAACATGGCCAAAATGTGTTTTCGCATTTTCAGCACAGACATGCGTGGTCGCTGTGGGAAATCATTGTTCGGGACACATTAAGAAAATCACAGTGACACTGTTCATGAGCGGAGGTTCCAAAATGCCTGTGTTGACAATCTGCTGTAAAAATTCCCCAACTAATTACATTATGGGTGTGCGTTGCAAAGTTTCTATGCACGCGCGTGACTTCACCAGTATTTTTAATATTTTCACTGCAGATTTTCAACACTGCCATTTTTTGCACCTCCCCATGAACAGTACAGCTGTTTTTTACATCCTGTTCAGAATGTGATTTTTCACCTTTGGTGACAAATGCCACAGTCGCTGTGCAAAAGCAGCTTCCGGCTAACAAACTGATATTGCCACTGTTCATGAGGTGGGGGTCACAAAAAAAACATGTTGTAAATTTGGAGTGAAAATACCAACGAATGCCTGAGGTGTTAGGGTTTCCAACCATAACACCCCACCCTGTACAGAATGACAGGCATCAGGGGTGTGACTTGGGATTGTCGCCTGCAATACTCATACCATTCCACCCCCACCCACACCATGCAGCCACTGAGAGGCATCGAGGTGTGCCTTGGACTCTTCGGCCCCAAAATTCACCCCATTCTCCTATACCGCACTCATCTCACCGTATTTCCTGACGGAATGGGGTGCGCATAAAGGACAAAGACCCCAAGGCAAACCGTGACACTTGTTGGTGTCTACAGGGTAGCGTGTGGTGAAATGGCGTGACCGTTATGCCCGATGACCCAAAGGCACACCCCAATGCCTGTCAGTCTCTGCAGGGTGCTGGTGGGGTTGGCTTCAGTTCAATACTTCACTGTCCATCCTATTATGCAGCTTTGTAACTCATACACTACCAATGTTAATGCCAGCAAGCAAACATTCAGCATTGACAAATGCTTGTTTTAGTCAGAAATCAATATCTGAATCTCTTGTTATTACAGTTTGAGTTTTTTGTTCCACCACTGTTTGGAATTTTTCCAGTGTTTAATTCTTCTTACCCACTGATTTTAGTTTATGAATCTGATTATCAATTTTTGTTGTTTTTCCCCTAGTTTAGTAAGAACATATTTACACATTACCTTAGAAGGACATATCAGGAAGTGATGAAGGAAGAAAGTGCTTTGTGAGGTCAAGTGATGTAAATAGGAAGAATGCTTCCAGTGTAGGTCAGTGAGCTGACACAGGAAATGGATATATTTTTTAGTGCTGGAGTTCTCTCTATGATTAATTGCATATCTGCTGTAGTTAAAATGTGTAATTGCATTGAAATAAACTATTTTATTTTTGTAATAAAATCTCATAATAAGTATAGGAAACTGTATTTTATTTGTGCTGTTTGCTTTATCATACTGTAAATGAAGCATGATGTTGTTCATGTAAAGGTTCACTGTCTTTCAGTAAATATCATGTTACATAAATCTGTATTATTTAATTTCCTGGCATAGTTTATTTTTGGGGGGTTGTATTATGGGATGGTTTAAGGTGAGGGAATAACTGTATAATGAAGCACTGTGTGTTAGTGGGGGGTCCTGCATTCATAATATAGGCTCAGATGCACTTCATATGTTCTGGGGAAATGAGAGGGGCTGTATGCATGTAATAAGGGTGCTAACACACACTGTAGATACATTATGGGTATACATATAGGATGATGAAATTGCTGAAAAGGCACTGGTAATTTGGGGTGTACTGTGTCACGAGGAAGGGGGTGGGTGTGCCTGTACCAAGGAACGATGCTCATAGGCACTGCAGTCATTTTGCGTCATGAACTGGCACCCGTCCTTGCAGTATACTCAGTTGTAGGGAAGCAGGTGGGGCTGCCTGCACCTGGTAATGGTGTTCATATGCCATGCAGAAACATTGTGGGTACACATACAGGGTGATGACATGGGCACCTGTAAAGGTTGTGTACTATGTGCTGTGTCACATGGTTTGTCTGCATACACATGTGATATGTTGCAGCATTCAGTATGGTGCACTGTGTGGGTGGGAAGGAGTGTGGGTATGCCTGCACCATGGAGTGATGCTCACTGGTGCACATGTATACTGTGTGCTATATTTCATTTGAATGGACTGTATAAGTCATACACTGGCACTGATCACATCACAGTGCATCAGAGGTAAGGGCTGGTCTGAAGCATTATGAGTACAAGGGACTACACAAGTGGTTGTGGAGTTATTTGAACTTGAATAGAACATTACAGTGCATCTGAGGGTAGTGTTGGAATGAATCTTGATGTGCACAATGGACTACACTGTGGTGACTGAGGAGGGATCCATATCAGTAATGCACATCACAGAGTGTCAGAGATAAAGGTTAGACTGAAGACTGATGAACAGATGGACTAAATCAATGACTCTGGTGGGATTTGAACCTGAACAGCACTTTACAGTGCAGTAGAGGTTGGGGCTGGACTGACACCAGATCAGTCAATGGACAACACCACTGGCTGTGGAGGGATCTGAACCTGAAATGCACTTCACTGTTCACTACAGTTTGGGGCTCAACTGATGCATGATAAGGAGATAGATTTTACAAGTGGCTGTGGAGGGATTTGAGCCTGAAGAATACTTTGCAGTGCATCAGAGATTGGGGCTGAATTGATGTCATATGAATTGATGGGCTACACCAGTGGATGTGGAGGGTTTTGAACATCAAATGCACATCACTGTGCATTATGGGATTGGACTGGACTGATACATGGCAAGTCAATGGACAACACCATCAGCTGTGGAGGGATCTGAACCTGAAATACACTTCACTGTTCACTACAGTTTGTGGCTCGACTGACGCATGATAAGGAGATAGATCTTACAAGTGGCTATGGAGGGATTTGCACCTGAAGAATACTTTGCAGTGCATCAGAGATTGGGGCTGAACTGATGTCATATGAATTGATGGGCTACACCAGTGGATGTGGACAGTTTTGAACATCAAATGCACTTCAAAGTGCATTATGGGATTGGTCTGGACTGATGCATGATAATTCCGATGGACAACACCATCAGTTGAGGAGGGCTCTGAACGTGAAATGCACTTCACTGTTCACTACAGTTTTGGGCTTGACTGATACATGGTAAGGAGCTAGATCTTATAAGTGGCTGTGGAGGGGATTTTAACCTGAAGAACACTTTACAGTGCATCAGAGGTTGAGTCTGGACTGACGTCATATGAGTCGATGGACAACAGCAGCAACTGTGGAGGGATTCAAAACTGATTTGGCCTTTACAGTGCATCAGAGATTGGGGCTGGACTGATGCCAGATAAGTTGAAGGCAACACCATGATTTTTTCATTTTAAGTAACAAAAGATGCTGAATTCATGTGACCTCATCTAGAACATGCACAAGAAACACTCTCTCTCCCATCAGGAATGCCAGCTGGATCCATAAGATGTGATCACACAGGAAGACCGGAAATTATCCCAAAATGAACAAAGTGATAACTATGCAAACTTTTATCATAAATAAAAATAAAAACAAATAAAGTAAATACAGATTACAAATTGAGGTTTTGGCACCAAAATGAAGTGAGTATTTTAGGATAAGAGCAGCACCTCCATCTTGAAACTAAGTTTCCAGTCACCATGCTCTTCCTGCACCAGTGTGTGCTCTATCTGGTTGATGGAAATATTGACATGTACAATAAGCATAGTGCAAGCATGGCAACAGTGAGGATCAATATGACCAAATGGTGACGCACTACAGAGCTAGGGCAGGTGCAGGTGAGGGCTGTGACCCCTAACTGAAACATTAAAAAAAAAAAATCACTGTACACTCCAGAGCCCAGAGAGCCACTTTCCCTCCAGTGACGGTTGTAAAAAAATACGAGTCCTTGCTCGAATGTTAAATAAGGATTTAGTCTAACATTTCAGGCACACACATTGAATAGAATAGTGGAAGGCACAACAAAAAGATCTGCATGCAGGTTCCCTGGTGCTTCGACAACTAAGGCTTCATCAGAGGGATGGTGCCTACATCTAAGACAATCCCTTTATACCAATTAAATTCATAATTGATGATGTCAGAAAATCTGACCAATCACACAGCTCGATTTTTAAATACAGAAATATTCGGCTCACTTAGTGGCATAAATGGATCAATAGTTATAACAATCATGATATCAGTGAAAACATGTTATTGTAGAAAAATACCCCAAAAGACATAAAAAATACACCAAAAGTGGTGACAGCCAATTGGATTGCTCGAATAAAAAAAATATAAGTTATGAAATTAATTATAATGTCAACCTGATCAGCTTAACATGTTACACTAAAACAAGATGATTTGTTGTTACAAGACAAACTAATGGCAGAATGAACATAATACATTTTTCACAGCACATGCAAAAAAATAGTAAATTTATTTATTTATGTATTAAGGCTTGTTTTCTCAAAAATAGCCAATGGGAACACATATTATATTAGGTAAAATCAGTAAGGGTACGATGTCCCCTATTAGCTGGTACAACTCAATTCATCAAATGTAAACAAATGCTGGAGCTGCACCAAGAGAAAGACATGGACGACAATCGGAGCCATCAGGCACTACAGCACATGATTTAGGACGCCACATGGTGTCATCAGGAAAAAAGAGGTATTTTTTTATGACGCCATATGGCGTCATCAGAAAGGAATGAGTCACCGGTGCTTTTCATTTCAATGCATAAATTCCCTTTTTTGCATTACTTTTAATGATGTATTCCCCTTCTTTACTTTCCATGGCGATTTTGCATATCCAGCTATTAAAAATCCTATGTTTAGGTCACTGTCACTTGCTTCCCATCGAGTGCAACCTGGCACGCTTCACTGTTAGACGTAATAGTAGGATTGGCGTCGGGAGAGCGCTCTTCATTCAGAGCAAGCAGCGCATTTGGGACTGTGTTGGCACGTAGTGTATTGAACTGCGGAAGTGCATTGCAAGCGGTCCCAGAAGAACTGTTGCCCTGCTGTTTTGTGGAAATGGTTGGGAATCATTACTCTTCCTCCGAGTCTGAGGAAGAGCTGAGGTTTCTTGCTTCCTCCATGGGCCTAAGCACACAGGAATCGGATGAGTATTCATCGTTAGGGAATGTTGAGGGCTTTAGTGTGCAGCCGTATGTGTTTGAGCCTGAGGTCAATCAAGACGCCAGTGCTAGCCAGACATTTGTTGCTGCCAATGAGATTAAAATTGACACCTGCAGGGACAACCCGGACATGTCCTGGCGAGTGCCATTCCATCCTAATCATGCACTGCTCTAATGGTATTGGAGTGGTCACTTTCAGCAGTGTTTGCAGTCAATTCTTCACTCAGTGCTCAGCAGAGAAACAAACATTTTCTCAACAAAATACCATAACAGGAAAGTAAGCTCTTCTGGTAGCCCTACCCCATCAACGAATGTCATAATAGAAACTCACGTATGGTGCTGAAAGGAGAAAAAAGGCTGAGAAGGGGTAACTGACAGTAAATCCACACCAAACCAAACCTTTCATGGCCAGCGTGGACTGGGTACACAACAGGGGGTTCAGTACAGGTCAGCTTTTGCCAAATCTGAACCACCCATCCATACTGACAAGCAACACCAGGCCATACATGTGTGCATGTATTTTACTGCATCCTAATGTCTGCCACACATCTGATAGGTCATTACTGGGGTCAGACAGCGAAAGAAAAATGCCTGCCTGCCTGTATATCTCTGATCCCTCCCAGTACTGTGTGCAATGCATATTTTGACAGTCTGACAGGGACAAACAGGTCCCGTTTTCCAGAAAATGTCCCATATGTAATGTTGTTTTATATTCCTGTAATGATCAATGCAATGATGCCATCATTAGTTTGGTATCTGGTGGTGGGGTTATGGAATTTATTAACATAGCCCACATTTACTTGTATTGCATACTTGTCTTGCTAGTTATGTGGATGCAGATTGTTATGTCCATTTGTGGCAGTCAGTTTCAGTGTTGTAGCCAGGAAATAATAATTTGTACACCAAGACCATGTCTCTTACCTTATGGGGCACAGTAAGCACAATGTTTAGGTACTGTGGCACCAATTGTTGCCTTCTGTCATGCAGTAATATAGATGAGACACATTGCTCCTCTGGAACTAACAGCATGTCCCTGTCATTCAAAGGCAATGGCAGTGTACAACTGTGCAACCCTTCTAGTTTTGACTGCCATTAAGACAGGGACATACCGTTATCATTTCCTTGCTACAACACTGAAACCTACTGCCACAAATGGACATAACAACCTGCCGCCACATAACTAGCAAGACAAGTACGTAATACAAGTAAATGTGGGCTATGTTAATAAATTCGATACCGCCAAGCACAGAGCCTTGAAGTTGCCCTCCCAATCCCAAAATAAATGTACATCATGGCGTATAATGATTGTTTTCTTACACCCATGTAATAATTGTGGTTTACAGTATGAGCAAATGGTAGGTATTCATATTTCTAAGTGGAATCTGACAGATTAGAATGTGCATGTCTGTGTCAACAGGTGCCATGTGGCATACTAACAGACAGCACAGGTCAACATGGATTTTGCAGCAGCATAAGCCCATAACTACACCTGTCATGTCCAGTTCTGGCACTGTTACCAGTTTTGTGTACAGTGTAGTGATGTGTTTATGCTGTTGAAAATTCCCTTTAGTCATATATTTTTTGTGTTTCATTATGTCACAGTGCACGTCATTGGCATCATTTCTGTGTTACAATAAATTCAATGTGTTGTGTCTGTTACACGAACAGTACTGCCAACTTTGGTGTCATCTTTTTTGTTACATACATTTTTTCTGGGCCACATTCATTACTAATTAACCAGCATCATGCCAAGAGGTTACTCAGCAATTGATGCAAGACTCTTCTGGTGCCCCTCAGCTCTCTCATGCCCATCTTTCATATTGTATTCCACAAAGATATGGATGAGGTCTGTACAGTACAGTCCTACTTTTATGTTAACAATGGCCAGGTAATGAATCCTCCTGATGTAGTATGTGCAAAGTTGTATTACTAATGTTAAACTCGTCATACATTTCTGTTATCTGGACTCATTTCTTTTGCTGTGTCCCAATGAGGTCTGAGCTTTCTCACCAAGTGTCCCCAAAGGGACATTTTCTTAGGTACTCCGTTTTTATTCCTTGATATGTATTGACAATGAATTGCCACTGCACCTTCCATTTATGTTTTAATTTATGTTCTTAACTGTAGTGGATGATGTTCTGTTGTTCACGGTGTTGTTTCATATAACTTTGATGCACTCATTTGTTTTCCCTGTGCCTGTTCTGCTGTTTATTCTAACACTATTTTTTGTCTTGACCAATGCCGATTGGAAAGGACCTTGCCGTGGTGGCACTGCTTTCTACTAAAATTCCCCAGCTCTAGTTGTTTACCTGTTCTGAATATGTAATTTCTTTTCTGTGTAACCCCTGGGTGGCACTATCCCAAGGGCTACTACCCCTGCCTGTGTGGCTAGTTGCAGGTTAAGGGGCCTGGGTACTGAAACGGGTGCCTCCACCCTGAGTTCAGGGTCATTGGTGGTCAAGCTAACCTGGACACAGACCTCCAGGACAGTGTAACCCCCCTCTTTCCCTTCCAGTGGCCTGAACAATGTACAATAATCACTTTCACAGTACCCCTGCAAAACCACGCAGGTCCGCTGCTCAACTATCTCGAGCTGTTACTTCTTCACTTCCCAACTCAGATCTGTTCTCTGTTCGTCGTGCCCATAACTGAGGCACCAAGGAATGATTCAGAGGCGCAGTCTGAAATAAAGCTTCCCTTATCTCCCCATGTGGGAGAGCTGAAGGCAGGCAGGCCAGACCCAGCCTTCCCGCCAAGTCCCCATGCTACCCCGTGGGCAGCAGCTCAATGAGCTGGAATTGCTCACTCTTTCAGCTCTAGCTCACTTCTCTCCCCCCTTCTGCAGGCAGCTTGGGAATTTCCCTCTGATCCCAAAGGTTCAGTTGGCTGATCTGTCTGTCAGTCACAACAAGGGCTCCCTCTCCAGGTGCATTAAGGTGCCAAAAGCCCAAAAAGTACAGTTACGTAAGAACTTACCGTAACAGTAGATATTTGAGAGAGGCTCTTGCAGTAGGTAATTACACATAGGACAGACGCCGGCAGGTGGTAGGATCCCACGGAAAAATTTCTAGCTAGCAGTCCCTGGCGAGGGACTGCCCCCACGTCAGGTGACCAGCGTCAGGAGACGTCTGTATAAAGGGCGGTCCCTGATGCCCGCCTTCCAGTTCTTTCCCACCACGGGCCAGAAAGGCCGGACGAGTGAGGAGCGGACAGTTCCCTCATTGGAAAAGGAGCTAAAAAGCCTAGGGGGATGGAGGGCGGGAAGGTATTACCTACTGCAAGAGCCTCTCTCAAAGATCTACTGTTACAGTAAGTTCTTACGTAACTGTACTATCTTACTTCAAGAGGGCTCTTGCAGTAGGTAATTACATATAGGACTGAATCCCAAGCAGTCTGGAACAAAGAGAGGCACCGGAAGGAGGAAAACTACTCCAAAAAGCAGTTCTGGCTGTGCAAGCCTCAAGATAGGAGGCCTTGCAAAACAGCCAGCCCGAAGCCTGCTCTACGGCGAGAGGCAACATCCAAACTGTAGTGTTTAATAAAGGTATGGATGGAAGTCCAGGTGGCGGCAGTGCAGATGTCTGCCGCAGACACATTCTTGAAACAAGCCGCTGAGGCAGCTACTCCTCTTGTGGAGTGGCCTCTGACTTGACCCGGGAGGGTCTTGTTGTATTTGTCATAACAGAAACTGATGCAATGAGCCAACCACTTAGATAGGCATTGCTTGGAAACAGCATTGCCTTCCCTTTTATGAGCAAAAGAGATGAATAATTGATCAGTCTTTCTGAGATTCTTTGTCCTGTTGGTGTAGTATCTCAGAATTCAGTGAACATCCATAGTATGGAGTAAATACTCCCCTTGATTACAGTACTGCGTGAAAAAGGCAGGTAACTCTATGGACTGATTTAGAGTAGACTCTGCTACTACTTTAGGAAGAAACTTAGGATTCGTGCAAAGAGCAACACGTTCCTTGTGAAAAATCAAGTATGGAATTTTACACATCAGGGCCTGGAGTTCGGAAATTCTCCGAGCAGAAGTAATGGCCACCAGGAAGAGAGTCTTCCACAAAAGGAACTTCAAATCCGTAGAAGCTGCAGGTTCGAAGGGAGGGAGAGTACGTTTCTCGAGAACAAAGTTCAAGTCCCAAGGGGGAGCAGGAGGACGGGTGCTGGGCCTCAGATGGAGGACCCCCCTGAGAAAGGTCTGAGACCTCCAATTGAGTGAAAGTTTTGTCTGCAAAGGGAATATGATAGGCCGAGATGGCCGCCATATGCACCTTCAGCAAAGAATGACTGAGACCCAGGTCAAACAGATGACGTAGATACTCTGGCAGAAGTCCCGCTGAGTAGGAAAAGGGTTCCACGTTCTTGGAAGTGGCCCAGATAGTGAATCTTTTCCACTTCATGGCGTAAGTGGATCTGGTGGAGGGTTTTCTGGCCTCCACCAAAATTTCCGCCACTTGGGAAGACACCCCAAAACGGGATTTAGCTAAGTCTGCAGGAGCCATGCATGCAGCTGAAGGGGATTTGAGACCTGGATGGACCAGGGTCCCCTGATCCTGGGTCAGTAAGCCTCGAGACAGAGGAAGACAAAGAGGCAGATCCTCTGAGTATTGTTGTAGAAGAGAGAACCAAATTTGCCTGGGCCAGAAAGGAGCAATCAGAATCATTCATGCTGTTTCTGAGGCTAGTTTCTGCAAGACTCGAGGGATAAGTGGAATTGAGGGAAAGGCATAGATGAATCTGTCCTTCCAGTCTAGAGACAGAGCGTCGCTTCAAAAAGTGCCTTGCTCTGGAACAAGCGAGCAGAAGATGGGAAGTTTGCGTTTAGAGGGGGATGCAAACAGGTTGACCTGTGGTGTTCCCCAAAGTTGGAAGATATTGTCTAGGACCCCTTGGTCCAGTTCCCACTCGTGAGTCAGAGCAGAAGAGCAACTTAGCTTGTCTGCCAGGATGTTGTCGACTCCCAGAACGTGAATTGCCGTGAGGTGAAGGTCGTGTTGTGTTGCCCAATCCCAAACCCTCATTGCCTCCCTGCAAAGAGGGTAGGATCGAGTCCCTCCCTGTTTGTTGATGTACCAAACCACGCACATGTTGCCCGTCTGGATGGCTAGGTGGCCGGAAAGGATGTATTGGTGAAGGGCTTGGAGAGCGTACAACACTGACCGAAGCTCGAGTACACTGATGTGGAGAGCTTGTTCTAGCTTAGACCAGGAGCCCTGGGTCCGATGAGGGCCTAGATGGGCTCCCCAACCTTCGCCCGAGGCATCTGTGGTTAGAGTCTGGGAGGGGGAAGGACAAAAGAAAGGAACTCCCTGAAACAGGTTCTCTCGAACCATCCACCATTGCAAGTCTCGAAGCATCGGCGAGGAGACCAGAACTGGGTGACACAGGTCGTCCAATAACTGATCCCATTGGGAGCGTAGAGTCTACTGAGAAATTCTCATGTGGAATCGCGCATGAGGAACTGTCGGGATAGCAGCCACCATGAGCCTGAGAAGGTGAAGAACCAACCTTGCAGAGACCCTCCTGCGGTCGGACAGCAGACTTATCTGGGTCTGAAGGGTGGACGCCCTATCCGGAGGCAGGAAGGCCTTGAACGTGGTCATATCGAGAATTGCCCAATAAACTGTAGTCTCTGGGATGGGACCAGATGAGACTTGGAATAGCTGACAGAAATACCCAGGCAGGCAAAACCCTGCTGGGTAAGGGAGAGGCAGCACAGGAGTTCCTCCCTGGACGAGGCCACCAGGAGCCAATCGTCCAGGTATGGGAAAACCTGCAATCCCTTGGTACGCAGGTGGGCTGCCACCACTGCCAGGCATTTGGAAATACTCGGGGAGCCGAGGATAGACCAAACAGGAGCGCCTTGAATTGGTAGTGGTCCCACTGGAATGCAAAACGAAGGTATTTGCGGTGGGACGGGCGAATGGAAATGTGCAGGTAAGCATCCTGCATATCCAGAGCACACAGCCATTGACCCGGCCGGAGGAGGGGCAGAAGGCTCTGCAACGAGAACATCCTGAACCTTTTGAATTCTATGAAAAGATTCAGGGAACTTAGATCCAAAATTGGTCTGAGATCTCCTGTCTTCTTTGGGACCAGGAAGAAATGGGAATAGTAACCCATCCCTTGATGATGAAGGGGGATGGGTTCTACTGCTTGTTTCAGCAGGAGAGCTGAGATTTCCTCCTGGACCAAGAGAAGATGTTCCCTTTAATACAACAACTTCAGAGGGGGTGGTGAGGTGGTTTCTGAAGAAACTCTATCGAGTGTCCTTCTGCTATGAGCTGGAGCACCCAGGAATCTGTGGTTATCCTCTCCCAGCCCGGAAGGTGGAGGGAAAACCTCCCTCCTACAGGTTCTTCCAGGGAGTCCGGAGGCTGTGGGAGAGGAGGAGTCAGGTGTGTGGGACAGCACTGCAGCTGGGCACCGCTGCTTTTGGGTGGGGGGCTTAGCAGCTGTGGGGGCCCAACGTTTTGTGGCCCGCCTTCGCTGGGGTTTCACCTTGGGCTGATTCGATCTGCGAAAGGGATGACGCTGCTGCTGCTGATGGGGACGGTACATGGAATCAACTGACTTCAGTGCCATCCCTTTCTCTTGCAAATTGGTGATGATGTCCTTGACATCACCTCCGAAAAGCACTGACCCCCAGAAAGGTGCTTCCTGAATAGCTGATTGCAACTCCGGGACCAACCCTGACACGCGGAGCCAAGCATGACGCCATAGACCTACAGCGAAAGCTGAGCTCTATCCAGCAGTGTCCACTGCATCGTACGTTGCATGAAGCATGTGTCGACTGGCCAAACGAGCAGAGCAGACAAGATCAGCCAACTCCTGCTTGACTTGGGAGTCAGACAGGGAGTCCAATTTGGCTTCCACCTGGGTCAGAATGGCCTTCTGGTAGTCCCCCATATGGCCGACATAATTCAGGGCCCTGATCCCCAGTGTGGAGGAAGCGTAGCTCTTCCTCCCGTACTGGTCCAGAAGGAAGGATTCCTTATCAGGTGGCAACAAGCTGAGGTGTTTTGGGTTGGCTGACCGGCTGTAAGTGGCGCTGATCAGAACTGAGTCGGCCCGAGGATGAGAATCCAGGAAATCAACACCCTCTGGAGCCTGATATAGCCTGTTCGACTTCCTAGGAAGTGGCGCTAAAGCCGATGGCTGTTTCCATATGGTGGCAACTAGGTCGGCATGAGGCTCTATCCAGGGTGGCACCAAGGTAGGAGCTGTCATGGGCAGATCCAGATGTTCAGTGAGTTTCAGATGCTGAGGATCTGGTTCCAAGAAGTGCCACTGATGAACCTCCAGGATTTTCCTAACCAACTCCGTAAAAGAAGGATCTTCCGGAGGAGACTTCGGAGGAGTCCTTGGCCTGGGCTTTGACGGAGAGCGTGGCTTGTCGTCTCTCTTGGAGCAACCATCGGAAGAGTCCGAGGAGTCCGAGGGTGAAGAAGAGGAAGAAGAGGAAGAAAGACTCCCTTTCCCGACCCGGAGAAGGAACGGACCCCTTGGGAAGCCCCCGGGGAAGCGTGTCCTGCCCCTCTCTAGACCCAGATGGAAGAGCACTGGAGTCTGGATGTGGTGAGGGAGTGTGCCGCCTCGGACGTACGGCAACCTGAGATGGCACCATCTTGGGAAGGCAGCTCTCAACCTCTATGGTGAGCTGAACCTTGGCCTCAGCCCACCAGGAGGCCAGAGTCTTCTGCAGATCCACCGGCAGCTGTGGCGGCGGTGGAGGTGGAGGAGGTGGGGGATAAGGATACGGGTTATACCCATATGGAGAGTATCCAAAACCCGGCTGCGGAAAACTCGGCATCGGCTATTGTGGCGTCGGGTACTGTGGCATCGGAAAAACTGGCATCGGGTACTGCGGCGCCGGATACTGTGGTCCTGGGTACGTCGGCATCGGATAAGACGGAGGATACCCAGGAGCTGGGGGAGCTGCCGGAGCAGACGGCCTGGCCGGCGGCCTCATAGGCAGGTCCACATTGAAGGGCCCGGCAGAGGGGGGACATCTGGAAGCGGGATGTCTCCCGGAGTCGGTAGAACCGGCATTGGGGCCAGTGCCGAAGGCCCTGGCATCGGAGGTACTGCGTTGGAGGAACCGGCGTTGGAGCTGACGTCCGGGGAGCCGACGTCAGATCCGGTGCACCAGCCGGAGGATGGTCTGATGGAGGAGGAAGATCCCCAGCGTCGTCCGGGGATGGAGGATAAAAATCCCCAGGGTCAGGCTGGGAGGGGGGACTCTGGGTCCCCAGATGGCAGTGAAGGCTGCGGGGAACCGAGTACGACAGACGTGGGGGGGGTCCCTTGTCAGTTCCTTCACCTGCCGGGCGGACGAGCCAACCTGCGACTTGAGGGCGAGCTCCTAGCGGGCGCCGGAAGAGCCAGCATCCAGATGTAGGAGTCATCACGGCGGTGGGCGGCGAGTAGAAGGATCGGCCTGGTCGGTGGGGTGGAGGCAGCGTACCACCCGAAGAAGTGCGTGTGTCTTACGGCCTTCTCCGTGTGGGCGTCCGGAGGAGCAGTGAGCGACTTACGGAGTCGCCCACACCCAGTGGGCTGCAAGCCTGCGGCCGAACTAGGCGGAGGCCTCCCAGTTACCCTGAGGCGCCCGCAAAGGCCCAGCGCCAAACCAGAGCAGGGGCTGACGCCATCTCAGAAACCTCCGAGGCGGCCGTCGAGGAGCGGTCTCGGAGGACGTTACTCTGTGTCCCAGTGGCTCCCGAGAGAGACACGGTAGAGGAGCCCTTGTCCCAGTGCCTCTCCTTATCCTTCTTTTTCTGATGGCCTCCGGGAGAAGTGGACGCCTGCGTCAGTTTTTTGAGCTCCTTCTCCATTGAACTCATCTTTTTCTTCATAATAGGGGCTTCCAGGGATTGCTGTCGCCTTTTTTGGGCAGCCGCGTTGAAGCTGAGGCAGTGCTGTCACTTCTCAACCGGGTGATTGGGGCCTAGGCAGAACAGGAACAAGGAATGGCCGTCCTTGTGCGGTGATTGGTGCCGCACTAGTACTTTTATTTTGTGCTCAGAGGTGTGAGGGGCGACATATACACTGTGATGGTACCTGACGTTAGTCGAAAAATACAAAGAAGTTCGATAAAACCGACGAAGATTGGGCTGATGAAGCATAAATTTTTCTGCGAGGCGCTGCATGAGCTAATGGCGGGAAAGAACTGGGTGGCGGGCGTCAGGGACCTCCCCTTTATACTGTTGTCTCCTGATGCCGGCCGGTCACCTGACGTGGGGGAGGTCCTTTGCCAGGGACTGCTAGCTAGAAATGTTTCCGTGGGGTCCTGCCGCCTGCCGGCGTCAGTCCTATATGTAATTACCTACTGCAAGAGCCCTCTCGAAGTAAGATCTACAATTCCTACAGAATTTTGCTCCCACAAAGCCCCTGGGGACAGGCTCTATTTTAGAGTCCCCAAAGGTACTGACTGGCCCATTTCAGAAGTCCAGGACCGAGATGGTGGAGATAAATAAAAATGTCCATGCTGCAAAAAAGGCAGGTTAGACAAACTGCAATATGATTACGATTCTACATAAATGATCAGCAAACAGTTACATCTTCTAACAGAGCTCCCTCTGCACTAATAGCGATGGCAGGCTGGAGTGATTATCTGGCAGGCCGGGTGGGACTCAAGTATAGAAACACTCAGTTCCCCTCTCAGGTTAATTATAACTGCAATTTAGGCAGCTCTTAAAGAGACAGTACACAGAAGCTATACAGGCACTTTCTGGCAATGACGATTAAACTGCTAAAACGCATGAAGCACACCTGGCAGTGAGAATTTAGGCAAGTTCAAGGAAGACTTTTCAGGAACCCTCATTTGTAGGGGGGGTTACATCTGTTTTCCAGCAAGGTAAGTTATTGTGAATCAGTAGTTTTGCATGTGTCAGCTTTTATTTCTTACAGTGGCATGGTGAGGTCACCTAACATAAAGTATTCATACTGCCCATTTTACTGTTTCTCTGTATGGTCACCTGAACTATGCACCCATTTATTTTAATTTTTTTGAGGAGCATGAGACATTATATTTATGCATGCCTATTATTTATTGTTGTTTTGTCTTGAACATATCTGACTGTATGTTCGGCTTCACCCACACGTTTATTTTTTATCCTGCTCACTGTGTGGTACCGTCATTGGCATGATCAGTTTGATACCAACCATTTCTGTTCATTCACTGAAGTGCATTCAATTTTTTTTTCTGTTGTCTGTATCATTGAATCATACAAACTGTCAGCAGAAAAGGACCCCACAGCCCATTCAGTCTGCCAGTTCCCCCATAGCAAGACACCTTCACTCCACTGTTCACCTTCCCCTGCTTGTTCTGCCCATTTACCTATCACAGTCTATTTTGAAGCTCCTGTACCATATCCACCCCCACAACCAATTATGGCATACTCTTCCACATCCTTACCACAGACTCTGTAAAGAACCACAACCTAATGTCCCCTCTAAACCTTGCCCCTTCAACTTTGCAGTCATGCCCCCTAGTGTAATTGTTAGTCATTCTTAAGATGTCAACTCTCTCCTTGTTTATGCCCTTCCAGTATTTGAATGTCTGTAGCATATCCCCCTCCTCCACTGTGTACATGCACAGCTCACCCAGTTTATCCTCATACGACTTCTCTGCAGCCTCTTCAGCATTTTTGTTTCTCTACCCTTTCCAGCATGTCCTTGTCCCCTTGCAGGTATGGCCTCCAGAAATGGGCCACGTATTTTTTTTTTAATGTATTTTTTTATGCACCGGTGCTCTCCGTGGCATCCTTCAGAGGTGCCCAACTCGATCCTGCCCCTTATACTCCCTACCATGGCCAGCCATCACTGGTTCACCTCCCCCAGAGGGACTTTCCAGCACTCCGGATCACCCCCCGGAACTGGGTCCGCCTGCCCTCAGCGGCACTTTCTGAAATTGGAGGGTCCATCCCTCTGGGAGGTCGGCCATGGATCCCCGGTGTGGCCTGGCCCAGCGTTAGGGATGAGAGGGAGATCCCTGGGGCCCTCATCATCTCCTCGGTGAGCCAGGGATTTTCTACTTTTTCAGTCCCCCCCTCTCCCTGCGGGGCCCGGCCAGCAAGGCAACGAGTTGCTGTAGCTCCGCCCCATGGCATATGCTGCACTGCCTCAATCGGCGATTCTCCAGACACCACCAGAGATCGCTCCAAAAGTGAGTGCACCCCATACCCACCCCCAGGAAGAGAGAGCAGTCCTCTGATGCACTCGATCTCCCTCCCCTGCCCGACCCCAGTGGCCCTGGCATTGTTCCCGAACACGGTCACAGCGTGGGCACGGCAGGCCCAGTGCCTCAACCCTCAGTGCCACTGGGCCGGCTAATGTGGGGTGTTGACCATGTTTTTCTATAGCATCAGGATCATGTCAATCCTCCTGCTTGTGAATCCCCTTGCTATGCATTATAGCATTCTGAGTGTCTTTCATTCTGCTGTTATCACACATACTCCTGAATGTTATGTTGTCTGAAATACTGATCCCTGGGTGTCTTTCATGAACTGTCTCTACCCCTCCCCCCCCCGCCGCACACACAATTCAGTGCTTCATCTTTCTGGTATTTCACCCTATATGCATAATTTGGCACAGTTTTATTCTGAAGGGCACCTGCTACCTTTCTGACCAGTCCCAGAGGGTAATGAAATCCTGCCTGATATCTTCCACCTCCTTTCTGCCGTATCTGCCTTATTGGTATATATCTTCATGTCAGCAGTAAACAGACATACTGTCACCAGAAGACCCTACGTTATGTACACAATGTGTATGTTGACAAGCACGGGTCCCAACATCGACCCCTGTGAACACCACTCATTACCTTTTCTTCCTTTCAGAGCACCACATTTACCACAGCCTTCAGTGTCTTTCCCTCTAACCAGTGTTATAAACCGCTGGATTGCCAGCTTGCTCCACAGTCCTAAGCTATGTACCTTGTTCATCATCGTCTTGTGGGTGACTGTGTCAAATTACATGATGAAGTCCTGGTATGCCACATCCACCGTACCCACCTGGTCCCATATCTGTGTCACACTATAAACGAATTCAGTGTTGTTGGTCTGGCATGACCTACCACCTTTGAATCCATGTTTGTTGTAATTTTCTAGTCCCTACACCTCTATTTATTTCATCATACTTTCCTTAATGAGTGCCTCTATTAGTTTTCTGACCATGGAGGTTATGAGAACCGGACATTACTTTTCTGTCTTCTCCCTTTCTCCAACCCTTCAGTAGGGGTACTACCTCGGCCCTCTTTCAGTGCTACAGAACCCTTCCATTGTGCATTGACAGGTTATATAACTTCGTGAGAGGTGTTGCCAATTCGTGAGTCAATGATTTAATTTCCCTGCGGTAAATGCAATCCATACCCATCTGTGACAGGGTCCCATTTGTTTGGAGAAAGTGTTTAAATGCAAGGATCTGTATTCTTTCCTCTTCTGTCTGGTTGTGCAACCATATTTTCCGGTGAGACTTTGGACTTGATCAACCCGAGCAGTCTCGCAATTCTTTGCCTCTCACTGTCTCTCAGTTTTCTCTTGGTGTCTTTTTTCTCCCTTGCATATCTATATCTGCTAACATAAAACTATGTACAAATCACTGTACAGAATGAAACTGATAATGGGATCACTTTTGTTTAAAGAATATTTAGTATTACTGTTGAAAAGTATATTAACTGTATTTTGAGATGACTGTAGAAAACTAGAGTGCTCTGCCTTGATGTCCAAAGCTAGAGGTTTCTTGGGTGCAAATGCCTGAGCCTTTTGCAGTTGCTGTGGGGACCTCATGAAGTTCTCAATGTTCTGGCAGCTCCTGAAATATACAAAGGACAGGATGCTTGCAAAGGATAGGGGTTGAAAAGAATTATTAAAACAGCTAAGCTGAGCTGCAAGGGAGATTTCTTACAAGAGATGTTATTTTGCTTCTGTATATAGTTATTCTGAACAGGTTTATTTTATTTTATGTTACTGCAACTGCAAATAAACAGTTTTGTGGAATTTTATAACTGCCCCTGGGTTTTCTCTATGCTTCCTGACCGGTGCCTTGATCACATCATCGCTTTATCTGTCTACAGGTTTCATAATTGTTACAGTGCCCTATCCTCCCTGATGGGACTTGAATGAACCTCACTACCCATTGTTCCACTACTTTCCAACATTGTACCCTTCCCCTCCTACATTGTGAATAGTGATGCTAAATATTTATTGTCTAGTTTGGCTTTCTCTATATCTCCTTCAACCATTGCTCCACCCTCCAGCTTAATAATCACACTCTTCCCTTCCTTACCTCTGTATTACCTGTGAAGTCTATCAGGCATACCCACACAAATACAGGTTACTCACCTGTAACAGGAGTTCTAGGAATGGTATGTGTTGTTCATCCACACTTATTGGCAGGTCCCTTGCCGCTTTAAATCTTGCTGGAAGGTCTTCAAGCTGGCTCCTCCCACCCACCCGGATGGTAAAACTCTCGGCTCCACCCCATGACACCAGATCTAGCCCACTGGAAGCCAGGTTGTGCGTAGAAGCCAGGGAGGCCGGGTGGGTCGTGTGGATGAACAACATATACCATTCCTAGAACTCCTGTTACAGGTGAGTAACCTGTATTTCTAGGGACATGGATATGTTGTTCAGCCACACTTATTGGCAGACTCCTAGCAGTTCTCCGGGAGGAGGGAGGCAAGGCGCACCCTACTTAGGTAAAAGACTGGAGAACCGAGGCCCCGACTGCGCCTGCCGACCCAGTCGATGTGGAAGGAGACAGTAAAGCCTGCTTCCGGCAGAAGCTCATGGATATCCTGGACGGACAGTCCTTGGAAGCAGCTACGATGCAGCGGAAGGACGGGTAAAAGAGCGCTTATCCTCTGGGAGGCTCCATGCCCGCCCGCCTATAGTGGAGACCTTGCAGGGGTGACCCGCCCGCTTGTCTTCCACTCGGCTGCAAATCTGCCAGATGCGGCTTCAGCGAAGATGATGAACAGCTGGTGAACCTCTCCCGAACTTTAGCTTTACGCTCCCAAGAGGTGAGCGTTAAAATGGTTCCCACGGAACTTGAATACAGCCTCCAAGGTGTGATAGGGGATAAACCCTGGCAGAAGCAATACCCCCAAAGGGAAGACTCTGCCACCGCCTCCGGAGGGACTTCGGGTGGGGTGCAGGACAACCTAGTCCCTGTGGAAGACCGGATAGGGAGGTTAAAGGAGCGCCTGGAACTCTCCCTGCCTTCTGGATGGCGGAGTGGCCCAAGAAGGTGTTCTTCCACAACAGATGGGGGGAAACTCACACTTGTGCAAAGGTTAGGATGGCTTGCTCATGAGCTAAGCCCATACCAGCAAGGATCCCGCAGCAACAGGGATACTCTCCCCAAAAGGGGAGGCGTGATCGAGGCCTAGAAGTGCCAGACCACCTTCTCCGCACCACCAGCCTCCCGGCCCACGCCCAGAAGACAGTGGTGACCCGCAGAAGCACCTAGAGGGTTGTCGGCCGAAGCCCTGGTCTAAGGATGGACCGCAGATGGTCCGGAATGCTCGTCCAGGGACGGGGAAGGGCACGGCCCTATCCCATCATCAAAAAAGGGAGAACTTCTCCCAAAGGACGAGCATCTTGGCCGACTTCTTAGCAGGACGCCTCGAAGGTCGAGGACCTTGCCGAAAGACCCTAGGCCTGGCCCCTAGCCGCACAGGGGTCGGCCTACAGGTGCAGGGATTGAAGGTCCAGATGGATAACCTTCCCCTGAAAAGGAAAGACAGGACCGGGCGGACTAGAGGCCGCCTCGGGAGCCTGGGGCTGAGACTGAGGAGAGCTGGATACCAGAACTGGCAATCCAGTCTGGGGCTACCAGCATCACCTGTGCCAAGTCCCTCCTCGCCTTGCCCATAGGTCAAGGGAAATGTGGGAGGGGCATGGAGGGGCCCGGGGTCCGTGGCCCCAATGGCATCCCCTGCAGCAGGCCTTGCTGAGGGGCGGGCAAAAAAAACCAGTCTCGGCCTGGTATTCTCCCAGGAGGGAAGAGGGAGAAGATCCTGTGCTACCTCCGGCAGGGAAGACCACTCATGAGGCGCAGCCTATGCCCGGCTCAGGGCAGCAGCCAGGGAATCGGGCTCCTGCCATCAAATGGCTGGGAACCTTCGACTGCGCAACAACCCAATGCGGAAAACCTCCTTGCACCGAGACAAGGGGATAGACCGAACCTGGCAGAGTAGGTAGCACATGGTCTTGGAATAGTCCTACTTGGACTTAGACCTGTAGACCCCATACAAGCGGAGCGAGCGGTGCAGGCTAAGCGGAACGTCTGTCTCCAGCGAGCAGGAAGGACATCAGGACTCGCAAGAGAACCAGAGGTGAAGCACTCTGTATTCCCCAAGATGGGCACCCCACCCATCCGAGAAGCATCGGTCGGAGAAGACCGCCAACTCAGGGCGAACAAGCAGGATGTTCTCCTGCCGAAGTTAGAACGGTCCAAGTGAGCGTTCTCCTAACTTCTGGGCTGTAAGTCATGAACTGGTCCAAGGGACGCAGCGCTGTGACCTCTGGCTGGCCCCTTCCACTAAGGGAAGGCTGCCCTGAGGCCCAGGAGGAGCAGGAGGTCCTGGCAGGACGTAAATTCCCGGCCAACCTGACCGGCAAAGGAGGAAGAACTTCGGCCCTGTTCGCTCGGAGCCAAGCTCGGACTCAAAAGTCGAGCTTAGTCCCAAAGAAGCTTCACCGCTAAGATATGAGTTCTCACTTGGCTCCTGAAAACGGGAGACCAGTCTGCCTTCCGGGTGGGGTGACATCAGGACCCTTCAATGCCGCAGAGACTGCTGAGCAAGGAAGTGCTAGGAACTCGTAAGGAGCTCCCCCGCAAGAAGGGGTTTGAGCCTCCCCAGAAACGGATGGAACGAGAGGTGGGTACATCCTGGAGACAAGGAAAACAGCTACACGCCACGTTCTGAGGATGGGATGTCTGAAGAAGAGAGACCATCCAGGCGTGCGGGAGAATGGGCGCAAGCCCCCATCCGCATGGAGACCAGGAATACCTGGACGCGAACCCAGAGTTGAATTGGGGGGGGGATCCACAGCCTTTCTGATCACCTCTAACTAGAGAGCCAGGCATGTCTGATGACCGACACAGGGGCAGTGAACTCAAGATCCCCATGGGGCAACGGCTCAAAAGGGGAACCGCTCATAACCTGCGACAGGATCCACCTTAAATACCTCCAGAACGAGGTGCGGAGCCATCCCCCCATGGGGAAACCCGGGCTGAGACGGGTCCGGGGCAATGCCCCTTGGCCCGTCACTGAGCAGGCTTAGAGGGGGAAGGAGCCGAGGAGCCCCTCTGTTTCCTGCCTCCCTGCTTCCTTTTGGAGGAAGACGCTGGTCTGGCAACAGGCCGCCCAGCGCATGCCAGCTGGCCCTCATGCTGGGCCAGGGGGGCCCCAGGGCTCAGGGGGCAAAGGGGCTTACGCAAAGGCTGATGGCTGCCCTTGACCCTCCAGGCGAGAGTGACAGAGTCCGGAGTGGCATCGGACTTCTCGGGCCCATGGATGTATCCCTCCACTCCAGGGCCAAAAAGGTCAGTCCCCAAGAAGGGGATGTCCGCCAACTCGTGCTGGGTTTCCAAAGAGAAGGAGGATAACCTCAGCCATGCCCTGCGGCGCATGGCCACTGGGGCCGCCACCGATCTGGCACAGGAGTCGCCTAGATCCACAGCCATCTGGCGCTGCTGCTTCACCACCGCCCTACCCTGGTCCCGCACCTGTCGAACTGTGGTCCGCAGGTCACCTGGGAGATGAGGGAGAACCTCGTCCAGGGAGCCCAAAAGGGTGTGGGAGAAATGTGCCATCAGTGCAACCGAGCTGGCCTGACGGAGGCCTAGGGAGGACGAGCGTAAACCTTACGCCTCGACATAGTCCATCCTTCTGGACTCCTTTGTCGGGGGTCTGTCCATCATCCCCATCGCTTCCAAGACATTGGAAACGCCGGTAATTACCCCTTCAGCCAGGGGTGCTCTGAGAAACCGGGCAGAGAACCGACAGGGATAGGGTACCCGAGCCACCCTGGGCCGGGCGCAGGGCAAGAAGTAGGCCGCCATAGCTCCAAGGCTGGGCCCACGATAGCCTCAGCCACTGGGAAGGCCTCCGCGGGAAGAACCCCTCGATCCAGAATCTCCATAAGGGGTAAGGTGCCCGATGGAGGCGGCTTTAGCTGCATTCCAGTAAATTCTGAAATGAGCTGAAGTAGACCCTTCAAGATGATGGGCTGTCGCTCTGGATGTTTCTGGGAAGACCCGGGTCCTCCCTGTTAGGAACAAGGCAGAGCCTGGTCCAGGCCCAAAGGGTCTGCAAAGCTGCCGAGGCCCGAGGCACTCTTCGTCTGCCCGGGGCGGGCAGGAGTGAGGGGACCGAGTGACCTGAAGGACGGGCCACTGTCCGGCCTGAACTCCGCCGAAGGCGGAGAGGCAGTGAGGGTCGGACAAGCAACCAGCCCTGGAGAAGGCTCCTTGACCGATTCGAACGGCTGCCGACCAAGCGGCGGCTGCTTGCTATCTGGAGAATGAATCAGGGTTGATTGAAACCCAGACAACAACTGCTGTCGCCACATAAGTTCCTCGTAACACCGACGCCAACGGCATCAAAACCACTCCTCATCCGAGGAGGGGGACGAGGAAGAACAGCAAAGCCACTAAACTCTGTGCCTCGACCGAGAACGCCGAGATCGGCATGAGTGGCTAGACCGAGAGGTTGACCGAGACCCAAATCCTCGGGGGGACCGAGGGCGGGCCTGGGAAGAAGCGGGGCGCACCCGCTCCTCCCTCGGCTCGGAAGAAAGGACCGAGGGCTGTCGACTCGAAGGGGAGGACAGAGCCTCAGCTGACCCCCCGAAAGATGGGTCGAGACACTCAACAACATCAACAGGGAACTTGGCCGGCTGACCTGATGGGGATACCATGAGGCCAGTGGCCGAATCCTCGACCGAAGTTGAGCGTTGGCCGATGAGGGAGGGGGAGGGATCCCGCTCCCGCCGACGAAGAGACCCCGCCTTGGCCCTTTAGCCATAGGCTGAGTGACAGGGGCCCAGGTTCCTCCTAATGACGAAGCTCCCTGAATGAAGCTGCATGAGAAGAATCCAAAGAGAGCGGGATAAGCTCCGCAACCGAGGGAGAGGGAAGGGGGAAACCCGCCCCTTCCCCGGCAGGATCAGACTGCAGAGAAACAGTCGCAGCGGACACCTGCCGGTCCGATAGAATCTCCGGAGCGGAGAAAACTACCAGATGTCCGAGCCCCGAACGGGCCGCGCGGTCCTCCGGAGAGCTGACCGAAAGGGCAGAACAAAAGTTGCAAGCCTGAGGATCGTGATCCAAGTCCAGGCAAAAAAAGTACGTGGAGTGCGAGTCCCTCCTGAAGGAACTAACTGTACGCCTCTCGGGGCCGGAAAAAGCCATCGCCGTAGCGAAGAAGAAAAGATTGAAGATTCAAAGGACACTTCAATAAATTTGAAGACCGAACTTTTCAGGAACCAGTCAAAAACGCAGAGCGCTAAGGAGGGAACCTGAGCTTCCAAGCGGTAAGGAAGATCTGGCGTCATGGGGCGGAGCCGAGAGTTTTACCACCCGGGTGGGTGGGAGGAGCCAGCTTGAAGACCTTCCGGCAAGATTTAAAGCGGCAAGGGACCTGCCAATAAGTGTGGATGAACAACATATCCATGTCCCTGGAACTATGCTTTTCCACCAGCTCCCTGCACTGCTCTGTCTGTTAAATTTTGGACATAAACACCTTGTCCATCCTGACCAGATGGCCACTCACTCCTGCTCTGAACACACCCGTGGTGTGGCCTTTGTACACCATGGTGCTTTATAATGTTATGTGCCATTGCACAACTGTAGGAGGGATTGGAAAAACTGTATACCGAACATGACCTCGGGCATGATGCACATGGCTTTAGAGGGCTGTCATTGCCTATCCATGAAGTTGTGGCTTTATATTGTGGATGGTTTACCCCTGAACTGGGACATTCAATGACATTTCCGCACATAACTGATAACGTACGACAACACTCCACTCATTAACTTTATCGGTCCATGTAGTGGCACTGATCTCCACCAGTGGTCGCTACAGAGCAATGAAATGTCCCCAACCATCCCAAGGAGAGGAAAGTGTGCTCTTGTAATAGTTCTTGCTGTGGGCAGAGTAAACAGTGGAATTTTGAAGATGTGGTGAGGTTCTGGAGAGCTTACTTATATTTTTTGTCATACGTCTTTGTAAGTTTTGCTGTTGTGTTTTAAATTTGGCCTAACTCCTTAAAATCTTTCTGTGACTAGGGGAATATAAATCGTTACATCTTTCTGTGCTGGCTGGAGACTATTCTTGTGAGGGAGGGTTCTTTGGCCAGTAACACAGCCAGCCAATCAAGGTTGCTTGCATTTCAGTTAATCTCTGTTTAAATCCTCACTGAGGCCTTTTAAATCTTCTTGTGGGCAGAGTTAGCAGTGGAATTTTGAAGATGTGGTGAGGTTCTGGAGAGCTTATCTTTTTCGTTATTAGTTTTTAGTAACTTTTGTTGTGTTTTAAATTTGGCCTAACTCCTTAAAATCTTTATGGGAAAGACTTGTATTAGCCTTTCTTAAATACGGAAGAGCCACTGGGAGTTGGGTTTAAAGGCTGGGAGGGTGGAGCTTAGGGAGTTGCAAACTTCCCCTATGATCTAACTCTTAAGGCTAATAGGTGGTGAAAAGTTCAGCCACTCAAGGGTTGCAAGTTTAAAAGTCTGCATGCTATATGGGGGGGGGATCGTCTAGGTATAGGTACTGGTAGCTTCAGAAACTGTAGAGCCACTGAATTGGTAATTTGGCCTAGAAAAGACTGCTGTGCTGATGGGGAAGGGACCACATATCACTGGAGCAGGTATCTTTGGGCGGGTGGTTGGGTGCACAGGGTGTGGTGCAGCCATGATACTGGACTGGGCTTGGAAGTTTGGGGGATGCCCAGTGTGCTACCAGCTGGCACATTTTAAGGAGAAGTAGAGGGGATCTGAAGGCAGCTAGGGGTTCTGGGGGGAGGATTGGAGAGGTAGGAGTCAAGCAGTCACCTATGTGGAAGCACTAGGCACTGGGGGAGGAGTAAAGAGAGGTGTTCACACTAGGGGAGGAGGGAAGGGCTATACAGGGGGCTCTAGGGGACACTAGCAGGTGGGGTCCAAAAGGTAGAAATTTTCACAGCAGTAGACAAGAGACTGGGGCTGTCCAAAGGAAACCAAGATGGGCGGTAGGGACGGGGAAACTGGGGGATGGGCTAAGGCTCACAAATTGTTTTAACCCTCTATGCCCACTGGTAGACGAGGGGAGTGTGGGGGAGGGAGGAGGAGGATGATAATGATGCTGCTGGTGAAGTTGGGGCAGGGATGGATAGAAAGGGTGAAGGGGCAAGAGGCAAGGGAGCAATGTAGGGGGACCTGGACAGGATGGGGAAAGAGGGGTAAGGGGGAGAAGAAAAAGAAGGATCAAGGGAACAAGGAGGAGGCTGATGGTATGGAACAGGGGAGCACGACAGGGAGGAAGGCACAGGATGTAAATGGGATGATAGCAAGCAGAAAGCCAAGTAGGCAGATGGATTGATTAGTAAGGAGTGGGGAAAGAGATACAGAGAAAGATACTCAGGTGGGGGGGGGGGGAGGCCAGGACACAGGTAGTGGCAGTGATCAGGGAAAATGGTGAAGGGGCTACCCTCGACAACTAGATTGTGGGAGGTGCGAGGAGACAGTTGGGGGAGAACCTGGATGAAGGGATGAGGAGTGGCATGGAAGGAGGGGAAACCCGAGGGGTGAACAGGGAGGCAATGGGAAGGTTAGAGTACTGCTATTGGGGGACTCCATGATCAGAAGCATCCAGTGGGAGGGGCAGCCGGAGGGTGAAACCTGTCTGATCAGAACCAAATGCCACCCAGGCCTGACGGTGCACAAGGCCAAGCATGAGTTGTATTCACTGGCAAGGGAATGCGGGGGAACCCCAGACATTCTAGTACACTTGGGGACAAATTACATAAATGGTAATAGTGAACTAGAAATTCAGGCAAGGTTCCGGGAGTTGGCCAGGGTATGCCTTTCCATAGGCTGTACGATCTTTTTAGAAATCCTGCTGGTGGGGCGTGGCCCTCTAACTTTAAATTGTGCCCCCTTGTTCTTACACATCCCTTTTTCTGAAAGATGCTACCCTCCTGGACTTTGTTGATTCCCTTGAGGTACTTAAAAGTTTCTATCATGTCCCCCCTAGCCCTCCTTTCATCAAGGGTATACATATTAAGCTCTCAGTCTCTCTTCATATGGTTTCTGATGTAGACCCAGCACCATTTTAGTTGCCCTCCTCTGGACTGCTTCCATCCTATGTCCCTGCGTAGATGAGGTCTCCAAAACTGCATGCAGTATTCCAGAGGGGGTCTCACCAACTGTCTGTACAGAGGGATAACCACTTCCCTTTTTCTACTTGTGATGCCCTTCCCTATGCATCCCAATATACCCCTGGCTCTCCTTACTGACGTCTCACATGGCTTACGCACCTTTAGGTCATGTGATATGACTACACCCAGATCCCTTTCCATTATTGTTGTCATTAGTACCTCCCCTGCTGTTGTGTATTCTTCTTCTGGATTTTTATTTCCCAGGTGCATTACTTTGCACTTCTTTGCATTGAATCTAAGTTACCATATGTCTGACCATTCCTCCAACCTTGCCAAGTCCCTTCTCATCCTTTTTACCCCCCCCCCCGTGTAACAACTCTGTTACAGATCTTTGTGTCATCTGCAAAGAGGCATACCTTTCCTTCCAGACCCTCTGCAATGTCACCTATAAAGATGTTAAAGAGGACTGGACCCAGTACTGAGCCCTGAGGTACTCCACTAGTAACCCCCTTTCTTCAGAATGTGTTCCATTCACTATTACCTTCTGTGTCCTGTTGTGCAGCCAGTTTGCTACCCAAGCTACCACCCTGGGACCCACTCCCAGGCTGGCTAACTTGATTATTAATCGTGTGTGTGGGACTGTGTCAAATTCCTTGCTAAAGTCTAGGTAGGCCATATCCACAGCCCCTCCCCGGTCTATTACTTTGGTCACCCAAAGAAATCAATTAGATTTGTCTGACATGACCTTCCTGCTGTGAATCCATGCTGCAGTGGGTCCTGTGCCCCGCTAGCCTCTAGGTACTGAACAATTCTTTATTTCAGAAGTGATTCCGTCATTTTCCCCACCACTGAGGTCAAACTAATAGGTCTGTAGTTTCCTGCTTTTGCCTTGCTCCCACTTTAGTGAAGGGGAATCACATCTGCCCTCCTCCAGTCCTCAGGTACCACCCCATCTTATGGGAAGTGTTCAAATGCTGGCCGTGTGTGCTAAGTCCAGAAGAATATGTGTGTTCACCTGTGGCTAGTCCACATTTTGTACAGTAATCCTATGCCATATGGGGCTTCCAAGTACTGTGTGTGCCTAGTCAAAGGAATTTGCTTGGTGTGTTTTACTGGTGGCTAGTTCCACAACTTCTACAGTCATCCTATTCTATATGGAAAATATGGAGTTCTGTACCTCAGATGTCTGCATTTACCGTGTGTGTAAACCCTTGGGGGTCCATCTTTGCTTTGTGTGTTCCTACTTTGTTATGGAATAAAGCCACACTTCAGAATCCCAACCTGGTATGGACATTTATGTTATTTCTTCCATGTGGAGTTACTTGGATATCCCTGTCCAGAAGTGCAAACCTAGCATAGCCCTCAGCAAATGTTTTCTCCCTGGAACCTGGGTTTTGGCCATGGTATTGGTCCCACCATGTGTGTGCCTAGTAGCTGCACTTGGTTTGTTTTATAATGTTTACTCCATCTGCATATCCCACCTTGTCTATGGTGGCAATCAATGTAACCCCCGCCCCTCTCTTTTCTCCCTAGACTATGGGAGGTGTGCCTGCTGGTTAAATAAGTGTACCCCCACCAGCCCCTTAACATACCTAAAAAAATGTCTTGCCCCCTTTGGTTACTGCCTTGGCCATTCTTTCAGTTGTATTTTTGTACTCCTTACTGCTCTCCCTGCTTCACTCTGTTTCCCATGATACACCCCCATCCCCCTTTCTGTCTCCTTTTACCTTCTGAATGCTACTCTCCTAGCTTTTACTGTTTCCTCCACCTCTTTCGAGAACCACAACAGTCTCTTTTTCCTCTTTCGTTTCCTCCCATGTTGGACAAAGAGATTTGTTGCCTTCACTTTGGTCCTTTTTAGTTTTCCCTGCTGTTCCTCCACCCCAACCAGGTCACCCCAAAGGCATTTACCCATATTAAAATGTGTCCTCCTGATGTCCAGGACCCTTGCCCTTAAGTCATTTGATTTCACAGCTGTAACCACACTGCATGGTGATCATGGGTCCCAAGGTTGCCCCCTACCTTGACATCTGCAACACTGTCCCGGTTGGTGAGCACTAGGTTCAGTATTGCCACATCACGAGGGGGTTCACTGACTAGTTACCTGAGGAATGCCCCCTGCAGGGAGTCCAAGATTTCCTTGCTTCCAACTGAAGCCGAAACAATTTAGAGTATGTGAAATGTGTACCTTCTTACAAAGTAAGCAACTTTTGATACTGACCCTATGGAACTGGCATGAGTCCATCTCACAAGTCATAAGAAAAGATTACTTACCATAGTAATCTTGTTTCTTCCGTGTGATACTCAAGTATTCATAACTTTATGCAGTCAGCCTTCTAAGCAGAACTGCCCAGAGAAAATTTGGAACATATGCAAGTGATGGAATCTTTTGCATGAGCCATTTTCAAATGCTGCCTTATACTAACTTCCTTAGTTCTAAACCCTCAGATTTCCTGGAAGCCTGGAAAGTCAGACCCATGGGGATTAAGTGTAATAAGAAAAAAAATACTCACCTTAGTAACTGTGTTTCTTCTAATGGAGTCTTGCTGTATTCTGACAATCAGCAGTTAGCTCCAGCCTTTGAACTGCCCCGGAGAGTAGAGGGTTAATTTTCTATGCAGTGCGTAGAACATTGAGCTCGAGCTCGGTTGAGGTCTCTGTCTGCAGCACTTTGAAACCCAACCACCAGATTCTTACGAGCAAACACTCACTATCTATGTGGAAATTGTAAAAATTTTTACTAGCCAACTGGCAACAAAGTTTTGGATTCCCAAAGGAAGACTCAAGTCATGAAACCCAAAACCAAAACCTATTCAAAATGAAGGATCATAATACAAAAGCACCCAGATAAAAAGGAGGGTGTGCATGAAGCACCCCTGGGGTGCAACACCGTGCCTGCCCACCCACTTTCCAAAACCAGGTTCTGAGAGGGGAGACAGGGAGGGAGGTCAGAATATAGCAAGACTCCATTAGTAATTACTAAGGTAATTTTTTTTTTTCAAACATGAAGTCTTGCTGTATTGTGACAATCTGCAGACTACCAAGCAGTACCTCCATGGAGGAGAGACATAACCTACTTTGGGAATAGGCTCTGAAGTACTGCTGTGCCAGAGTATCACTCCTAGCCTGGATATCCAGAGAGTAATGCTTGGTAAAGGTATGGACTGTTTTTCAGGTGGCTGCTTGACAAATTTCTAAGAGGGATATCCCTGGCAGCAGCTGTACCTCTTGTGGAATGAGCCCTCAGGCCTGAGGATGGAATTTTTCCCAGTTTCTCATAGCAGAATTGTATACAAGAAACAATCCACCTGGCAATAGTTCTCTTGGTGGCAGGTTTGTCCTTTCCCACTTCCCCATAAGTGAGGAACAACTGGAGGGAATCAAACCTGTGACCCTTGGTATGCTCTATGTAGTAGCTAAGGGCTCTTTTAACATCTAAACTGTGAAGCCTTCTCTCCCCTGAGGAAGAATGATCAGTGAAGAAAACAGGGAGAGACATGGACTGATTCAAATGGAAGTCTGAAACCACTTTGGGCAAGAACCTGCTATTGGTTCTAAGGACCACTATCTCTATGGAAGGAGATAAAATCAGGTTCCACTGACAGGGCTTGCAATTCACCGTTACGTCTGGCAGAGGTAATGGCTACCAGAAACACAGTTTTCCAAGTCAAGTACTTAAGCTCTGTTGAGGACATAGGCTCAAATGGGGGTTGCATAAGTTTGGCAATGCAAACATTTAAGTCCCAGGCAGGGGCAGGATCCCTAAAGGGAGGATTGGCATGAAGCAATCCTTTGAAAAAGAATACAGGGTGAGATGACAGTGAGGAAGGCTTTCCCACTGACAGAAAAGCAGAAACAGCTGACAAGTGTACCTTGAGAGTAGCTGGTCTGAGGCCTAGACCATTAAGATGGACTATATAATCCAGAACTGTAGGCAATTCAGCAGTGTCTGGAAATATATATAGCAATGTCAGTGGCTCAGTAGGTAGCACACTCGGGCTGGGAGATCAGAGGGCTGTGGGTTCAGTTCCCACATCTGGCACTTGGGTTAATATCCCAGTACTGACACTGTAGTGCAGCATGAGAGGGGTGCTGCACTTCTGAGGAGCTGTCTTTCAGATGACACGTTAAACCGAGGTCCCATCTGCCTGGACTGGTAGTAGTTCAGGTGGATGTTAAAGATCCCATGTCACTTATCGAAAAGAGTAGGGGAATTTCCCCGATGTCCTGGCCAAATTTCCCTCATTCACTAAAAATACCACCAACAGCTTAATCTGGTTCAAGGTAAGTTGGCATTCATCTATATCCCCCTCCCCGGGTCGTGCCTGAAAATAGGTAGGATTTGTCTAGTGCACTTACCCGGTCAACAAAAACTAAATGAATAAAATAAAAAAATAAATATATGCTTCTTGGAACACCAAGTCTTTCTGGTGGCTGGCTTTCGAGAGGCTTTGAGAATATCCAGAACCCCTTGGGACAGATGCAAATCTGCATACTCTAACTCTTCAAGAGCCATGCCTTGAGATTGAGGGACCGAAGACTGGGGTACCAAATCCTCCCCTGAGAGAAGGCTAAAAGGTTGCAATTCCTGGGAAGAGACAGGGGAAGATGGACTGCTAGGGACAGTAAGAGGGGGTACCAGGGCTGCCTGGCCCAATCTGGAGCAATCAGAATCACTTTGCAGGGTTGTGACCTCACTTTGACCAGAACCTTGAACAGTAGAGGAAAGGGAGGGAAGGCATAGAGAAATTTCTCTTCCCAGTTCAATATCAGAGCATCCAGAGGGACTGAGCCCAAGACTGGGGGTCTGCAACAAAACAGAGGAAGTTGGTGACTGTCTGGGGCTGCAAAAAGATGCATCTCTGGAATGCCCCACCTTGAAAAAATCACTTTTAAACACCAGAGGGTCCAGGGACCATTCGTGATGGCCCTGGAGATCCTGCTCAGTGCATCTGCTTGCACACTGTCCTTCCCTGGAAGGTGGACTGCCATCAGAGAGGTCTGCAGAGAATAAGCCAGGGACCACAATTTCATGGCTTTCGTGCACAAGGCCGTGGGCCAAGTGCCTCCCTACTTGCTGATGTACCACATGGTGGTGGTGGTGTCTGTTCTGACCTGAACCACCTTGTTCGCACTGAGAGAAAGCTTGCAGGGCCAGAAAAACTGCCCCGAGTTCCAGGAGATTGATATGAAGAATGGATTCCTGAGAGGACCACAGTCCCTGGGCTGTGAGATCTCCCAGATGGGCTCCCCACCCCAGAAGGGAAGCATCCATGGTAAGGACCACCGAATGAGACTGAGTAACAAATGGGACCCCTTGCCTTAATTGTCCTGATCCTGCCACTACTGAAGAGCTAAGATCAGTGTCCGAGTCACTGGAATCAGTTTGGTAAGAGGATCCTTCCTTTGGGACCAAAAGGCCCTCAGATGGAACTGAATGTCCCTCATCTGGAATCTTGCCCCTTGGACCACTGCTGTAGAGGCTGCCATGTGGCCCAAGAGCTGAAGGAAGTGCCTTGCTGGTCGGGACACCTGAAAGCTGAAGGAAGAAGCCAGTTCTATAAGAACTCTTGCCCTTTCCAGGGAAAGAAAGGCTCTTGCTTTAACAGTATCTAGGTCTGCCCCATAAAGGTAAGAAGCTGCACCGGTTTGAGAACTGACTTGGGGAGGTTGAGAAGAAATCCCAGGGAAATGAGCACTTGCTGGGTCACTTGCAGGTCTGACTTGACTTGGTCTGGAGAATGACCCACTATGAGCCAGTTGTCCAGATATGGAAAATTGGAAATCTTTAACAGACTTTGAACTGAGCAGAAGGAGAAATCTCCAGAGCGACTGTTCAGTGAGACGGAGTAAAGAATCTGGTGGTTGGGTTTCAAAGTGCTGCAGACAGAGACCTCAACCGAGCTCGAGCTCAACGTTCTATGCACTGCATAGAAAATTAACCCTCTACTCTCCGGGGCAGTTCAAAGGCTGGAGCTAACTGTTGATTTTCACAATACAGCAAGACTCCATGTTGTCTGAATGATAATTACAACAACACCACCACACTATGAATCATAATAATAAGAGGGAGCTTCCTTAACACCCAAAAAAGGGGGCCTCCAACTGGAGGGCATAACATATGAAAGGATACCCTTGAATGTCCATCTCACCTGAAAAAGGAGAGGGGGACAACAATAGTGAACACAATCACAACTTGTGTGCCAGAAATACAAGTTACTCACCTGTAACAGGAGTTCTAGGAGTGTATATGTTATTCATCCACACCGTCCGACAGGTACCTTGCCGCTTTAAGATGGGCCAGAAAGTCTTCAAGCTGGCTCCTCCCACCCACCCGGGTGATGAAACCCTCGGCTCCGCCCCATGATGCCAGATCTGGCCCGCTGGAAGCCAGGTTGTGCGCCAAAGCTGGGGAGGTCAGGTGGGTTCGTGTGGATGAACAACATATACCACTCCTAGAACTCCTGTTACAGGTGAGTAACCTGTATTCCTAGGGACGTGGATATGCTATTCAAGACACACTGTCTGGCAGACTCCTACTAGTTCTCTGGGAGGAGGGAGGCAAGGCGCATGCCCCCTACTTAGGAAACAGGGACTGGAGAACTGAGGTCCCAAAACCAGCATCCCAGCATGACTTAAGGTCAGTGTGGTAATGGGAAATGAAGGTGTGCGCTGACTTCCAGGAAGCAACCCTGCAGATTTCCTTGATAGGGACATTCCTAGAAGCAGCCACCGATGCAGTGGTATGGCTGGTGGAATGAGCCCTTAGTACTACGGGAGGCCCCCTACCTGCCAACCTATAGCAGAGATCAATGCAGGAAGTGATCCATCTGCCAATCGTCCGCTTGGCTGCAGGTCTGCTAGGTGCGACTTCAGCGTAGGTGACAAACAGCTTGCGAACCTCTCCCCGAACTTCCGCTGTGCGTTCTTTGTAGTAGGTAAGCGCTCATCTCAGGTCCAAAGTATGGAGCCTGTATTCGGCCTACGAGGTGTAGTTGGGGTAGAACATCCGCAGAGTCATTACCTGATTCAGGTGAAACTCCGACACCACCTTCGGAAGAAATTTCGTGTGGGGCGCAGGACAACCTTGTCCCTGTGGAAGACCAGGTAGGTAGATTCAATGGAAAAGCGCCTGGAGCTGCCCAATCCTTCTGGCTGACGTGATAGCCACCAAGAAGGCAGTCTTCCATGACAGGTGGGAGATGTCACACCTGTGCACCGGTTCGAATGGCTTGCCCATGAGCTTGGCCAATACCAGCAGTAGATCCCACTGAGGTGGAGGTTCACGCACCGGAAGGGATATGTGATCCAAGTCTTTGAAAAAGCGCCCAATCACTGTCTCTTGTGCCACCGACTGCGGACTGGCCTGCACCTGGTAAGCAGACATGGCTGCCAGGTGCACCTTGAGGGTCGTCGATTGAAGCCCCAGCTGAGAAAGAGACCACAGGTAGTCCAGAATGCAAGCCAGCGGACAAGACGAGGGTTCCAACCCCTTGTCCTGACACCAAATGGAGAATCTCTTCCATTTGAAGTCACAGCATTTTCTGGTCGACTCCTTATGGGACACCTCAACGACGTTGAGGACCTCATCGGAAAGACCCAAGGCCCGGAACTCTAGCCGCTCAGGAACCAGGCTGTCAGGTGCAGGAATTGAAGGTCCTGATGGAATACCTTCCCCTTATTGATTAAGTGCAAGTCCGGGCGGGCTGGAAACCGCCTCGGAAGCCTGGAGCTGAGGCGATCTGGATACCAGAACTGGCGAAGTCAGTCTGGGGCTACCAGGATCACCTGTGCCTTGTCCGTCCTGATCTTGAGGAGCACCTTGTGGATCAAGGGCAGAGGAGGGAAGGTGCAGAAGAGGCCTGGGGTCCACGGCCTGGAGAAGGCATCCCCTGCAGCGAGCCCCGCTGAGGGGGGCAGGCATGATATAGCCTCAGCTTGGCGTTCTCCCTATCAGACACCTGATAGGGGCTTTTGCTGAAAAAGACGCCCCTTCCCTTAGACTGATTCCCTCTTTTCCTCCATTGGAGGCCTGTAACAATGTCCTTGTTACTAAAATTAGTTTTAAAAGACAGTCCTGTTTCTGACACCATTGAGCCATGAGGTGACATTGAATGGCTCTGGTCTGTAACCTGGATTCCAAGACTGTGCCAGTGGCCGGTGCCATGTGGCCAGCAGCTGAAGAAAACTGTATTGCGATTCTTGATTCATTCAGCCAGAATGAGCCCACTATTAGTGGAATACTTCTTGCCCTGCATAGGGGCACACAGACCCTGCCTTGCAGGGTATTCAGCACTGCTCCTATGAACTGGAGTGCTTGAGCAGGCTGAAGGTCAGACTTTCTTTAGATTTATCAAGAACCCTAGAGAGTCCAGGAGACCCTACGTGACCTGCAGACTCACTTGCCGGAGTGATTCTACAACCACCAGCCAGTCATCTAGATATGGGGAAATTGTGACACCTTATCTTTGAAGGTGCTCCAACCAGTGTGTACACTCCCAGAGAGTGACCTGATGAGAGTCTGAACCTGAATTACTTTCTGTGAGACTCCCTTATGGGAGTGTGAAAATAATTTAAATACAGTGATGCCAGGAACCCCTTTAGGTTTTTCCTGGGGGTTGACATGCTTTGCCTTTTTGGTTTTTGTGGAGGGGATGGGAGACACAGCCGGGCCACTCATCCCAACCTTTTTTTTTTTTAAACCTGAATCACCCTTCTCAGGGGTGTGTAAGTAACAGACAGCAGTTTCACATGCAGATTTGGAGGACGTTGTCTGGTCAGAGCCTGAAGCGCCCTTATTTGGTCTCTTCTGCAACCTTTCTAATCCATTTCCACTGTTTTTAGTGGAAGGAATTTGAGCTCAGAGATAATCCCTGACTCAGTATATCCAGGACCACGTCTGTGGTGCCTGAAATACCCCTGTTGTGGGTACTGCTGATACTGAGGCACAGCCCCAGCCTGATAAAAACAAAGGGGACTTGCTGTGGTGTATATAGCCACCTTTTTCATGCAAACCTTTATCTTTCTCTAAAGAGGAATTACCCTCGACTGGAAAGTCTATAACCTCGGTTTGGGGTATTCTGAGTGAGGTCTGTGACTCGCAGCCAGATAAACCTCCTTGACATCCATCTGGTAGCAGCCGCAAACTGTTATTTGGCTGCTGTCAAATCAAATTTAGCTGTTTCAGCTAGATCATCTGATAGGGCAGTCTGGGCCTTGGTTGACATAGCAGGGACAGACTACCACAGTGACTTCGGTATTGACATAGGCTTGAAATGTGTGCCTGCCTGATGGCCAAGGCACCTGGTAAATATATCTTAAGCCATGTTGTCAATTTTCCCCAGAATCTTTGTTAAGAGGATAGAATGCCACGGGTATCTCTGCCTTGTCACAGGCTGTCACTTTAACTACTCCTTGGTGGACAGGGTGGGGGAATAAATTTCAGTTCCCTCCCTGTCCAGCTGAACTTTCTTATACATCCTCTTATCCAGAGGGGGAACAGCTTGGAGTTTGTAAAATCTTTAAAGTACCTTCCCTGAAGAATTTATTCACAGGAATGGGAAGCTTTTAGTGGGTGTTATCCCAATCTTTCTCACCAATGTGAAGAACGAGGAATAATCCTCAGATGTTCTGTGGGGAAAGAAACTTATGTTCAGAGGAAACCTCAGATTCAATAGGTTCTCCTCCATTTCATAATTACATATTCTTCCTTTTAAATATAAGGAAGACTGCTTTGTACAAAGGTCTGCTGCTGAGAGACAGACAGCCCTTGTAAGCCTGAAAGTGTTTTCTTTAGCCATTCCAGGCATTTCTCCACCTCCCCGGGAAAGTTTACAAATTTCACAATATTTAGGTGATCATAGCTAAGGGAAGCAATACACAACTGTGCTTACCTGTCTTGGCAAATACCTCCCCAATCAGAACCAGCGTGCAATTTCTGAAGGAGTTGGCAGGCTTTATGGCAGGCACAGAAGTCCCCAAAATGCTGTCAGCAGGGTGTTGTGTGTGCTTAGTTTTCTTCAGTTTCACCGAGGGAACCAGAGAGTCAGCCGGTTCAAAAAGCCTCTTAAAAACTGCTTATATGCCCATCTCAGGGTAGCAGTTACAGTATTTGTTCTGGAGTCACCTACAGTAACTTAGGGTGTCAGCTGGTTAGAGCAGGAGGGACCCTTAGGTTTTTTTTTTTTTTTTAAGCCTTATCCAGGCATTTCAGTAGTTTCTTTAGGACACGTAATGCAGATTTCACTTTGCTTTTAAATGTCATGTCCAGATAGGCAAAAAAAGAGAATGTTTGACATAAAATTTCACCACACTGAATACAATGTTTGAAACCGGGATCACCAGTTTCTTTTTATAACATTTTCAATGTAAAGCCACTAACAGTTCCAACCGCTGAAAAATAAACATTTTAATTTATTTAGCAGTTGCGGTCGGTTCCGGAATTGCTACAGGACCCGGGAACCAAGATAAAATGAACCGAGGCTATTGGTTCAGGAACTGGTATTAGCAGTTCTTAAAACAAACTAATTTAATAAAATTAAGCACAACTAATGGAGTTTTTTAGTCAGAAAACTCAGATAAATATAAAATAAACCTTGGTTTACCCCCCGTTATACCAAACCGAGAAAACAAATTTAAACACTAAAACTATGGGTTTACCTAAAATAACAAAAAGTAAAAGGCAGCAAATGAAATGCAAATAATACTTATAATATTTTATGCGGTTTCTCACGTCAGAACAAAAGATGATGAGGAGGATCCCTGAGCATCTAGTCTTGCCAGGCAGAGAGAGAAATCTGAGGGGTTAGAACTAAGGCAGTTAGTATAAGGCAGCATTTGAAAAGTGGCTCATGCAAAAGATTCCATCATTTGCATATGTTCCAAATTCTCTCTGGGCAGTTCTACTTAGAAGGCTGACTGCATAAAGTTAGGAACACCTAAGTATTACTGGGGTTAGAATAGGTGGATGTTTATTCTCTTGTGATCACAGTGACGGAACAGACAAGTTATGTCACAGACAAAATTTATTGAAAGGACTCATAAAACTAGATACAGGTATGGTACATAGTTCCATGAAATTACATAACAAGAATCACAGCTTTCATCAGCTTCTCAGTTTTAATAAAATCCTATACTGCAATTTTACTAACTGACATTGTGTACAATGCTCAGATATAGGCAGGTGAGAAAAGTACTGCATTTATTCCTTTTTTGTTATGAAACCTTGTCAATGGGAAATGAAAAATCCTTTTCATTTGTGAAATATTAGAAAGGACAATGAAATATATTTACAGTTTTTGGACAATGATTCCTATTTACAAAAACCTGTATAAGATGCTGTACTTGAGTGTATTCTTGGTGTTAAAACTGGCAATAATTTACAGTGTCTTAAGAAAACCAGCTGTACATATTTACATATCTATACAACAGGAATGTCTTTACACATTAACTAAAGAAATGCATTTCCAAAGCTCTCATTTTCCTTCGATTAGCGTCTTGATGTCTTTTACACCGTGTTCATTTGCAACAGCCACTGCATAGTCCACAGCATGAATGCTTGCTAGAAATTTTATAATTAGCTTTATTTGTTCCCTAGAAGGAGAAGAAAAAAAAATATTAAATATGTAGAATTACTCATAAGGTCAACCAAAATGAATTCCAATCTCACTGGGGAAAAGGTAACACAAACTGGTGAGAGAAATTACTCCATCTGATCTGATAAAGCTGCTAAATCTCAGAAGATGAGAGACAGGAAAATTACTTGCCAGAACTCGTGATTTTCTTGTTCATCTCCTTCATATAGCCACACTCTTTGGATTGAAGACAGGGAGCACTAGGACCCCGTGGAAAAAACAGGTTACTCACCTGTAACAGTAGTTCGAGGAGTGGTATATGTTGTTCATCCACACTTCTTGGTAGGTATCTTGTCGCTTTAAGATGTGCAGGAAAGTTTTCATGCTGGCTCCACCCACCCATCCAGGTGATATAATCCTCAGCTCTGCCCCATGATGCCAGATCTAGCGTCGAAGCCGGGGAGATCGGGTGGGTCAGTGTGGATGAACAACATTTACCACTCTTAGAAAGTCCAGTTATGTAAGAACTTACCGTAACAGTAGATCAGCCGAGGACTGTCTCTTGCAGTAGGTCATTACTTATGGGACTATCCACCAAGTGGCGCTGTCACACGGCAGCTTCTTCTAGCAGTCTTCCATGGGGGCCGTCCACACGACATCACTTCTTGTGGATGTGTAAGAGTGGGCGGCCCCCAGTACCCTCTGTTCACCGTCGGCTTTGTCAAGCACGACCTGAACCATGGTTAACAAGGGCCAGAAAAACACAGAATAGCGATCCCACCCAATGTCCTGAGTTGCAGATGCGAGGTAACAAGGTAGGGGGATGGAGGGTAAGGAACTTACTGCAAGAGATGGTCCTCTGACGATCTACTCTTACAGTAAATTCTTACGTTAACTGTACAATCTTCTACGGACTGGTCTCTTGCAGTAAGTCATTACTTACTGGAGATTATGAAGCAGTAAAATCCAAATTGGAGGAAAAGCAAGGCAGGAACCTGGGAGAGAGTTCCCGTCCAACAGTCGAGCCCTTGCAAACCCCAGCTGTCCTCGATGCCAAAGAAGGAAACTTCACAGTAAAATGTCAACTTCAACCGCACCCAATCTGGCAGTGAGGCCAAAGGTGGGAAGGACAACAGGTATAATATTTCGTAGAAATGTCAACTGCAAACCGCACCCCCAGAGGCAGACAGGCCAGGGTGGGATGAGGACAATGTGTGTGATATGTAACAGAAATGTCCAACTCAAACCTCTTCCATGCAGACAGATAGGTCAACAGTTAGGTGAAGACAACTGGCATGAAACTAGGAGAAATGTCAACTCAAACCACACCCGCTCAGAAAGGCTCAAAGATGGGTAAGGACAGCATGCAGGAGGTATGATGTAGAAAGAACTGTAGGTGCCCAGGCGCCTAGGCACAGTGATTCATCCTGACAAGGCAGAGGTCAAAAGGCTCTGGCAGAAAGTCAAATCAAGGAAATATGCAAGTAGAGCAGATCAGATAGTAGAAAAAGGAGCACCAGGGAAAGAACATCCCGGCTGGGAAGAGGAAGGAACCACTGAAGATCTCCAGTAGGAGTTCCAATCAAATCCGCATGGAGGAGTGACGTGTCCAGTCCGGAAGCAAGCCTCCAAGAAAAAGAAAGATTCCCAGGCGCCTCCAGGCTTGCAAGGCAGCGTGGAAAATCTGAGCGGTTTAGGGAGGCGCAAGTGGATGCCTTGGCGGAGGGGCAGACTGAGCCCCGGAGCCTACCATGGTCCGAGAGATACCCTGGTAGGGGGCTGGATCGAGATGGCCCACCCGCTGGGGTGTAGGGTGGGACCTGGGGGGCATGATATAGAGGTCCTTAACAGACCGAACAGTACACCCCGAAGACAGAAGGGAATCCAGGATGGACTCAGCACCAGGTGCAAAAAGCAAGTTCCCAGAAAAGGGGGCATCAGTGACAGACAGCTGGATGTCGGGTGGTAAACCCAAAACCAGGCGAAACGCAGAAGGGCAACGCCGGCGGCAGAGAGGCAGGCTGATGTATCAACTGCACTGAAGCATGCATGGAGCAGGTGACGGGAAAGGGAAGACATGGCAGATAGCAGCTGAGTCAGCCTGATCGACGGAGGGGAGGGAGGCAGGTCGGACAGGAGGTCCAAAGCCGGGCACTAAGTGTGCGAAGGTACCAGACCATATGACCCAGAGAATTAAGAATAAGTAGCAGCAAAGTACTGGAGGTATAAACCTGAATGCCAAAGCAATCCATGCGCCGGGAATCAGTATCCGGCGGCACAGAACTGGTATGGCGAGGTCGAGCGGTCCAGTCACTGGCTGCTGCCCTAACAAAGTTCGCCACAGGGGTGGTCAGGAGGGGCACGGTAGAGCTGATCAGGGACATGTGGGGCAGGCTGAGCAGAAGCAGGACGCAACCACCAAGAGAAATCGCTGTGGACCACCATGGCAGGCTCCTCGGGAATGTCGAGACAAGCAGCCATGTTCCAACGAAAGGAGTCCTGATCTGCAGCATGGAAACCAAAAGCGTGCTGGATCTGCAGCATGAGTTCCATGAAGGAGGGATCTGGGAGTGAGGAAGCATCACGGGGTTCAGGCGGGGCAGCCTCCAAAAGGGAGGACGCGGACTGCGGGGAACCAAGGTCCCCAGGGTCTGAGAGGTCCCCGCCAGGAATATCCCCCACAAAAGGACCCCCCCCGGAATCCTCATAAATGGGAGGGGGGGAACCAGGCAGGAAGCGCCGGATCCGGGCGCAAGCGCTCAGGCAAAGGGAAGGGGGAACGGGATGAGGCTGGACCCTGACCCGTGGTCCGCAGGACCTCCATCACAATGCGAGCGATGCCCGGAACTTGAGACGGGGAGGGTCCAGAGATGGGGGATGTCCAAGGGCAGCGCTACGAAGAGGGTGAGTCTGCCTGGGAACAGCCGACCCTGAGGGGGAGGCACCCTGACCTCCTTGGTGTGAGACCAGCAAAGGAGCAAGGAACCCAGGGCATGGTCCATGCAGTGGGTCCGAAAGCCCGGAAAAAGTCACGACTAAAGGATGCAAACTGAATGACCGGGGGCGAAGACACCGGAACATGGTGCCTGTGACGGGACATGTGGGGGGGCGCCATGGAAACAGAGCCCCGAGCACGGGGAGTCCCGGGGTGGGAAGCCCCATCGTCGATGAGGGAAGCAGTCCTACTAACGAGGGAAGGAGGAGAGGCCCCATCGACTGTGGAATCATCCCGGGATCAGAAAAGCCTTCTGCCAACAGGAAAGCTATCCTGTTGACAAGGCATGCAAAGCATGCCATCCCGTCAGAGAGGTTGCCTGGCCGACAAGGGAGCGCTTTGTCGATGGAGAAAAAGCTCCGTCGATGAGAAAACAATAGAATCATGTCCCATGAATGGGAGAAGAGCTCACATCGATGAGGGAGAGCAAGGAACAAGTGTCGTTGATGGAGGAAGCATCCCCAAGTCGAACAGGAACGTTCTGTTGACGGAGGCAACACTGCCAGTCAAAGGGAGACATTCAGAAACAAGCTCAGTTGATGGGGCGAGGCCGAAGACATCAGCCCATCAGGCTCCGTCGACTGGGGGAGCAGCCCCGTGTACGAGGAATGCACAGTCAACGACGGAGAAGCCATCGTTGATGGACCAAGGCGGAGGGAGTGTAAGGAGTATGAATCCCGATCCCTCCTATGCAGGGAACAAGTGCCCTTGGCCAGGGAGCTTTGAAGACAACCCCCCCCCCCCCCGAAGTCCATTTCGGCCTGACTGGTTGATCAGCCATGAGGAAGACCAGAAACCCAGCAAGAGTGCCTGGGCCTGGGATCAGCAGGTGTACCATCAGCAGAAATGGAACACCGGTCCTGCTGTAAAACTGAAGTCAGAGGTCACTGTGTGGAGCACAGGCCCAGACCTAGGAGAAAGAAAAGAGAGGAGCCGGGGACTAGTAGTAAGCCAGAGGCCTGGCAGAGAGAAGAAACATCGGGCTGGGGCAAGTATTAGCCCTAGTGAATCCCCAGACCCAGCAAGAGTGCCTGGGATTAGCAGGGGTGCTGTGAGTGGGTCACAGGCCTGCTATGGAAGTCTGGGGGTGCTGAGACCAAGTCCCAGGTTCCGGACTCGAAGTCAGAAAATCGGTTCAAGTTCGAGTTGAAGACTGCAACCCAGGAGATCAGGACAGCTAAGTGTGCGAGCTGAAGCCGTCAGGAAAATGAACAGAGGGTACTGGGGGCCACCCACTCTTATACACATCCACAGGAAGTGATGTCATGTGGAACGGCCCCCATGGAAGACTGCTAGAAGAAGCTGCCGAGTGACAGCGCCACCTGGTGGATACACCCGTAAGTAATGACTTCCTACAAGAGACTAGTCCATATAAGATCTACTGTTACAGGTGAGTAACCTGTTTTTCTAGGGACATGGATATGTTGCTCAATCCACACTTCTTGGCAGACTCCTAGCAATTCTCCGGGAGAAGGGAGGCAAGGCGTACACCCCCTACTTAGAGAACAGGGACTGGAGAACTGTGGTCCCAAAACCAGCATCCCGGTGTGACTCGAGTTCGATGTGGTAATGGGAAATGAAGTTGTGTGCTGACTTGTAGGTAGCAGCCCTGCAGATTTCCTGGATAGGGACGTCCCTAAAAGCAGCCACTAATGCAGCGGTATGGCAGGTGGAATGAGCCCTTAGCCCTATGGGAGGCTCCCTACCCTCCAAGCAATAGCAGAGATGAATAAATTACTCACCTTAGTAATTGTGTTTCTTCTAATGGAGTCTTGCTGTATTCTGACATATGCAGTTAGCTCCAGCACTTGAACTGCTCTGGAGATGAAAGAGTTAACTCTGTGCAGAAGCACAGAACGTTGCGCTCGAGCTCAGATTTCAAACCTCTGTCTGTGGTGCTTCAGAGTGTAACCATCAGATTCTTATGTGCAACTAACTAAAGTACAGTTACGTAAGAACTTACCGTAACAGTAGATCTTCAAGAGGAGCTCTTGCAGTAGGCTACAACATTCAGGACTATGCCGCAGGCACTAGGACCCTCTGGAAACATTTTCAGCCAGCAGTATACAGCAGGGACTGCCCCGACGTCGGCCCTGGTACAAAAGGTGGGGGGACCCAGCTCCACCTCAGTTCTCCCGCCGAGGCCTGCAAACAAGCCCTGACAAGAGAAGGAGACGAAGCAGATAGAGGAGATGTAAATGAAGATGGATCTGCACACCTCGAGGGGAAAGGCAGTTGGGAAAGTAACGCCTGCTGCAAGAGCTCCTCTTGAAGATCTACTGTTACAGTAAGTTCTTATGTAACTGTACTATCTGACTTTGAGTGGGAGCTCTTGCAGCAGGCTGTAACATTCTCAGTCCCCGCCAAAGATGTAGACAACCCCGGGAGGTGGAATACACTGACTCCAGAGGCCTCAGGACAAAAGTCCTTGCAAAACAGCCAGGCCAAAGCTGGCTTGGTGTCTCGAGACAATATCCAAGCTGTAATGCTTGACAAAGGTAAGCACAGAGTTCCAGGTAGCGGCCGCACATATGTCCCTGACAGAGACATTTCTCAGGACGGCGAATGAAGCAGACACTCCTCTGGTGGAGTGACCCCTAACCGGCCCGGTAGGGCTTATTATGTTTTTCATAGCAGAAGGAAATGCAGTGGACTATCCACTTCAATATCGTCTGCTTGGTCACCGGTCTGCCCAAGTACTGTGGCGCAAAGGCCACAAAAAGTTGCTCCGATTGACAGCACGTAGCCGTCCGCTTGAGGTAATACCTCAAAGTCCTGTGGACATCCAGTGTGTGAAAGAGAGCCTCCCCTCTATTAGATGGGGAAGGAAAATAAACTGGAAGGTCAACCGACTGGTTGAGGGTTAACTCAGAGACCACTTTTGGAAGGAACTTAGGGTTTGTTCTAAGGGAAACCCTTTCCCTGTGGAAAACCAAATACGGCTCTTTACATATCAGAGCCTGAAGCTTGGAAACTCTTCGAGCTGAGGAATAACAACCAAAAAACAAACCTTCCAAGAAAAAAAACGCAGCTCTCAATCCGCTGCCGGCGGGGGTGGGGGTGGGGGTGAGCTTCTCCAACACAAAAAGGAGATCCCAGGGTGGGATAGGGTCCCGAATGGGAGGTCTCATATGCAAAATTCCTCTTAAAAAGGTACGGGCGACATCCAATTGTGCCAACGCCTTATCTCCAAAGACAGCATGATAGGCGGACACGGCCCACATATGCACCTTGATAGAGGAGTAACTCAGGCCATTTTGATAAAAGGAGAGGAGATATGGCAACACTGAGTTCACTGGACAAGTGATGGGGTCCAAATGCTGTGACGAGGCCCATTAACAAAAACACTTCCACTTCATAGCATAGGCGGAGCGGATGGAGGGCTTTCTTGCCAAAACTAGGACTGCCGCCACTCCCGGGGAAACCCCATATCTGTGTTGAGCTACGTCTGAAGGAGCCAAGCATGTAGGTGCAAGGAACGAAGGTCCGGATGGACCAGCGACCCCTGTTGCTGGGACAGCAACTGCGAACATATGGGCAGCGGAATTGGAGGCTCCATGGATAACTGCTGCAGGAGTGGGAACCAAATCTGTCGAGGCCATCGGGGGACTACGAGAATCATTCGGGCCCCTTCTGCCTGTAACTTTAGTAGGACTCTCTGAATGAGAGGGAAGGGCAGGAAGGCATAGAGAAATCTCCCGGCCCAGCAAAGGGATAATGCGTCTGGCCAGAAACTCCAGGCACGTGCTCTCGCGAGCAAAACATTGGCAGTTTGACGTTGTGTGGTGATGCAAAGAGGTCCAGCTCTGGATGACTCCACTTGTCGAAGAGCTGATCTGCCACGGACTGTAGCAGCTCCCATTCGTGTGCTCTGGATCGAGACCTGCTTAGGTTGTCGGCCAGATCATTGAGGATGCCTGGAACGTGCACCGCAGACAGCAGAATGCACCGCTCCAGCGCCCGGTACCGGACTCTCATCGCCCTCCCTGCAAAGAGGATACAAATGAGCACCCCCTTGCTTGTTGATGTAGAAGACGACCACCATACATACTGTCTGTCTGAACCAGAAGAGAGCCTGGCACCAGGTCCTCTTGAAAGGCCTGTAAGGCATAGAGAACCGCTCGCATCTCCAGTACACTGATGTAAAGGGATCGCTCTTCGGGTGACCAAACCCCTTGCGTTTGATGAACACCCAGGTGCGCCCCCCACCCCAGGTCTCATGCATCTGTCGTAAGAGGGTCCATCCACTAAAGCAAAGTTCTCCTGACTGGTTCTGTGATTTTGACCATGAAGTCTAGATCGAAGTCTTGGTCCCATTGTACCCTAAGCATCCATTGTGGGATCCGCATATGGAGGCGGGCCAGGGGAGTGACAGGAATGACTGCCGCCATGTGCCCCAGTAGCCTGAGAAAGTTCCGTGCTGGAACTTGAGGAGTTATTGAGATCCCTTCGGCAATCTCTCACAGGCGATCGCCCCTGTCCTGGGGGAGGAAAGCCATGCCCTGTATAGAATCCAGGACCGCTCCAACGAAGAGGAGCTTTTGACTGAGCTCTGGGGACGATTTTCGTAGATTCAGAGTGATCCCCAGCTCTCGGAAGAGAGTATAGGTATCTCCAAGGGCGTGAAGTAGGCCTGCCCTTGACGGGGTTGTAAGTAGTCAATCGTCTAGGTATGGGAAAACATAGTGTCCCATGTGCCTTAGAGCTGCAGCCACCACTGCCAAGCATTTTGTAAAGACTCACGAAGCGGAGGAGAGGCCGAATGGAAGAACTCGAACTGGTAGTGCTTCCTTTGGAAGTGGAACCTCAGAAACTTCCTGTGGGAAGGGAAGACCCCAATGTGCATATATGCATCCTGCATGTCTAGGGAGCACAGCCAGTCTCCTTGGTGCAGCAGAGGAAGTAGACCTGGGAGGGTCACCATCCTGAACCTTTTGTACTCTATAAGGAGACTAAGAGAACTGAGGTCCAGAATGGGACGAAGATCCTGTGTCTTTTTTGGAACCAGGAAGAAGTGGGAGTAAAACCCCTTTCCCCACTGATGCAAGGGGACTACCTCTATTGCCCTTTTCTGCAAGAGGGTCTGAATCTCTCCTTCTATTAGTGGGATGTGAGGAGGAGGATAACAGGAGTACTTTGGTGGAGTATTTGGGGGACACTCCATGAACTCTAGCGTGTGTCCCCTCCTGATGATATCTAGGACCCACTGGTCCGCAGTAATCGACTTCCACCCTTCGAGATGAAGGGAGAAGCGGCTCCCGATCATCTCCCCTGGGTCTTCCTGTGGAGGTGTTTTGGGGGAGTCACTGGGCTGAGCCGGGTGTAGGCAGAGAGGCCTGGGAGGACTTGGGCCCACGGGTAGGAGCACTTCCAGGCTGCTGGTTACCGGATCTCCTACGTAAGCCGCCTCTCTGCCCTGCTGATTATCACGGGCATGACCTTGGCCACCTGAGGCCTTACGAAATGGCTGCTAACGTTGCCTTCGCTGGTTGCCGCGGTACATCTGATGGACCGACCAGATAGACTTGCCAGACTCTTGGAGACGAGAAATCAAAGCTTCCGTCTCCTGCCCGAATAGCATGGTACCCTGGAAAGGTAAATCCTTGATACCGGCCTGCAGATCCTGGCGAAAGCCCAAGACTCTCAACCAGGCGTGGCGCCGCAGACACACCCCAGAAGCGGCTGCCCTGGCTGTCGTATCTGCAGTGTCATATGAGGCTCTCGGGACATGGGAGCCTACGTCTGAGCCCGATTTCATGATGTCCAGAAGCTCTGTCTTCTGATCAGAATCTGGCATGGCCTTCAGAAGCTCTTGTCTTCTCTCCCATAGTGAATTCTGGTACTGGACCATATGTGTCAGGAAGTTGAGGGACCATATGGAACAGGTGGAGGCAGAATAAACCTTCTTGCCCACCTGGTCCAAATAGCAAGACTCCAGGTTGGAAGGCTGTGAGCTAAGGTGTTTTGGCTGCCTGGATTTATCATGTGCAGCCGTAATCACCGAGGAGTCCGCCTGAGGGTGTTCTGCTAGGAAAACTTCTGCCCTTGGGGCTTTGTACAGCCTATTCGATTTCTCAGGAACAGCCGGGATGTAAGCAGGATGTTTCCAGGTAGTCCGCGTGAGGTCCTGGAAAGTATCACTAAAGGAGGGACCACCAGTGATTTCGGCTCCTTCTGCCTCAGGTACTTTGCCAGTCTCCGGCGTTCCAGATCCAGGTCCTCCGTCTCCCCCTTGTTGGAGGCCTGGATATGCTTCATGACATCCATGAAGGTTGGATCGTCTGGAGGCGAGCGAGGCTGGTCCTTCTCTCTCAGGGACCGCTGCAGGCTGAGAGACGAAGATGACAAAGATGAGGATGAGGGAGATCGACTGAAAGATCTAGAATAGTCTGACCTCTCCTTATGACCAGACTCTCTCTGTCGTCAGTAACTAAGGGACCGACGACGGTCCGAAGACAGACTCTGGTCCTGAGACCCGCGACGAAGCAGACACAGACGTTGGTCAGAGGACAGACGTCGGGAGCGGCTCTCGTCTAGAAGACTGAGAAGGGCACAGAGAGCATGACCTAGACTGATGAAGGTCTCCAGAGTCCTTGGTGTCGTTGGTGGTCGCCAGACCGGGTGCGGGAACGGGCCCTAGAAGGAGGTATAGGCAGTTGCTCCGGAGACTTCCACGGGGAAGGCTCACCTCCCGGCTGTGGTTTTCCCACTGGGTCCGGTACTGGTATCTGGACCAGTGACTGGGGTGCTTCTGGACCTTCCCCACCAAAGAAAAGCCTACGCCGCCCGGAAAGGGGGTATCCGGGACATCGGGCTCATCAAGGAGAGCCCTCCTGAGGGCCCAGGGGGGAGAAGGACTTCCTCACCCTTTGCCCCTTCAACCAGCGCCGGTGGTGGTATAGACGGGTGACGGACAGTCCTGGCTCCAGGGCGCGCTTTAGCAGGGTACGCCTCGGTGCCTGGGAGGTGGGCCGCAGCTTTCTACCTCCAAGGGCTTGGTGGTATCCCTTAGTGGGGTTACCTTCAGCTTGGCCGGCTTCTACCCCGAAGGGCCGGCCTTGGCCTGTGACGATCTGGGATGCTCTCCTGATCCCGCAGGGCGGGCCTTCTTGGAAGAGGGCCGCGAGTGAGACCGGGACTGCGACTGGGACCGACTACGGTCTTTCCCGTGACGCATAGATTTTTCTTGGCGTTTCCCCTCGGAGGAGTGGTGGAGATCCAGCTTCTCCAGAAGAAAAGCCTTCAGACGACTGATGTGGGTCCGGCTAGTAAAAGCCTGGCAGGCGGAGCAGGCCGCGGTGTCGTGGTCCGGCCCGAGGACAAAAACGCAGCTTCTATGGCCATCCTGGACCAGGATCTGCCTCCCACACTCGCACTTGTTTTGATGGTGTTCAGGCGAGACCGACGACGGTGAAGACATCTGTCGGAGAACTTCAAAAACCATCGGAAACAGCCTGATGTCAGTAAAATACAAAAAACGTTAAAAACGGTAAGAAAAAGTGGGGTTTCGGAAAATTCTTGTTGTTTCTGGCAAGCTGATGGTAGATCTCTCTTTATGTGCAGGACGCGCCGGGAAAAGAACTGAGGTGGAGCTGGGTCCGCCCCCTTTTGTACCATGGTCGACGCCGGGGCAGGTCCCTGCTGTATACTGCTGGCTGAAAATGTTTTCGGAGGGTCCTAGTGCCTGTGGCATAGTCCTGAATGTTACAGCCTGCTGCAAGAGTTCCTACTCGAAGTAAGATCTACACTTCCAGTGTGGAAGCTGTAGACAAATACTTGGGTCCCAAAAGATTCAAGTCGAGAACCTGGGTGGGTGGGAGGAGCCAACTTGAAGACTTTCCGGCACATTTTAAAGCGGCAAGGTACCTGCCAAGAAGTGTGGATTGAACAACATATCCACATCCCTAGAATCAAACATTTCTGGGACACACAAGCACAGTACTGCGTGCAAACGTCTGCAAGGTGTAGCTGGCCCCATACATCTCAGTATCTTTTCTACTGCAACAGATAAACTAGAGTGCGGAACATACAACTGACATAAGAAGAACTCTCTAACAACTGAAAAGAAATTAGAATTAAATATTATAGAACGATGGGCTGTATCTCAAACAAACATTTTTTGTGCATGCTGGACTAGGAATCTGAAGTAAGCCTTAGCAGGGGAGGTTACGGGGGTTGTGTGGATGTGAACTGAATACCTTTATAGTAGAATTACAGTTACAGACAACTAACCTCTATTTCTAATAGAGACTGGAAGACTGAGTATCCAAAAGAAGCATCATGACAACTGTGCAAGTTGATGCTGTAAGGGACACGAATGTGTGCATCTGTCCAAGCAACAGTTCTACAAATCACTGAAAGGGATGTAACTGGCACCACCACCAGAGACAACAGTATATCTGGTGGCACAAGCCTTCAACTACATGGGTGGTTCCTCTAAAGCCAAGTGATAAATGAAAATTACACAGGTAAAGTACAGTTATGTAAGAACTTACTGTAACAGATCTTCGAGAGGAGCTCTTGCATCAGGTAACACTTTTAGGACTGAAGCTGGCAGGCACCAGGATCCCATGTAAACCTTCTAGCTAGCAGTATCCAGCGGGGGACCGCCCTCGACGTCACGCATGGCATAAAAGGGGTGTGGCCAGAAAGGAGCCACCAGGATTATTTCTGCACCCTTCGATTGCAGTTTGAGGAGGACCCGATGCAGTAGGGGGAAGACAGGGAACGCATAAAGAAACCTCCCCGTCCAGGAGAGGGACAATGCGTCTTGCCAGAAAACACCAGGCTCTGGATTTAGCGATCAAAAGTGGGCAGTTTTGCACTGGATAGGGAGGCAAACAGATCCAATTCTGGACAACCCTATCTTTCGAAAAGATCTTCTACCACTGAGGGATGAAGCTCCCACTCATAGGCCTTGGACAGAGACTGCGTTAGGCTGACGGCCAGGGTGTTTTGAATTCCCGGGACATGGACCGCTGATCAAGCCCAGGTGATGGCCCCCAGTCCATGCCCACACTTGCATGGCTTCCCTGCAGAGGGGATAGGAATGCGTTTCCCCCTTGCTTGCTAATGTAAAATACCACCAACATATCGGTCTGTATTAACAGGGGTCCAAACAGAACTGTCTGAAAGGCCTGAAGGGTGTACAGAACTGTCCTCATCTCCAAAATATTGATGTTGAGATGAAGCTCTTGCTGATTCCAGGATTCTTGAGTTTGGCAATCTCCCAAGTGAGCTCCCGAACCTTGGTCTGATGCATCTGTGGTCAGGATCTGTCTGGGGGTTCCTTCCGCAAACAAACTCCTCTGGAGAGGTTGGAGGAATTCAGCTACCATGTCAAAGCCTGCTTGACTGAATTGGATACTAAGACGGGTTGGGTCCAGGTCATCCGATTGTTGATCCTATTGAACTCTTAGGTTCCACTGGATCACTGATGTAAAGCCTGGCCAGAGGGACCATGGCGATGGCTGCCACCATGTGTCCCAAGAGTCAGAGGACCGTCCTGGCTGGGGCTTGACAAACTGAGGAGAGCTGACGAGCATGCATCTGAAGGCGCTCTGTTCTGTCCTGGGGAAGAAAGGCTTTGCCTTGGGCTGTGTCCAGGACTGCCCATGTATACTGTAGTCATCCCCCTGGCCAAGTCAGTGACTTGGCGAGATTCAAGGTGACCCTTAGGTCCTGAAATAGGGAGAAGGTGGCATGCATGGTGTCCAGTAGCCACTCACTGGTAGGAGTGGTTAGAAGTCAGTTGTCAAGGTAGGGGAAGACGTAATGCCCCTGCCTTCTGAGATTTGCGGCCACTACAGTGAGGCATTTGGTGAACACTCTGGGTACCGAGGACAGACCGAAAGGCAGAGCCCTGAACTGATAGTGGCGTCCCTGGAAGCGAAAGCAAAGGAACTTCCTGTGTAGTTGGAATACCAGAATGTAGAGGTGTGTGTCCTGCATGTCCAGGGAGCATAACCAATCCTCTTGATAGCGCAGAGGTAGCAGACCTATCAGGGTGACCATCCTGAATTTTTTGTATTCGATGTATTGATTCAGGTGGCTGAGGTCTAGGATTGGACGCAGATCCCCCATTTTCTTTGGCACAAGGAAGAACTGGTAATAAAACCCTTTCCCCTGTTGTGTCAGGGGACAGGCTCTACAACCTTTTTTTGTAAGGAGAGCCTGGATTTCCTCTGCGCTGAGACAGCTGTGGGCTGGAGAGTGATGGGCCTGAACCGGAGGGTTGTCCGGAGGAACCTCCGTGAATTTGAGTGTGTGCCCTCTTTCGATAAGATGCAGAACCCACCGATCAGTTGTTATCCGACACCACCCTTCCATGTGCAAGGAAAAAAGATGCCCCCCACTGTCACAAATGCACTCTGCAGGTCAGGCCTTCTGCTCCCACAATGCCAACCTCAAAGTGCAATAGTGTGAACAGGTGACAGACAGGGTAACCCTCCTGTCTGCTTTGGGTCCGAATCGCCTGTTAGCCTCCAGTTGTGGAGGGATTCAAACTGTGAACCTTAGGCTAGCATACCCAATTAACAGACATATACATACCCTCTTCAGGGGATGCGGTACAATCCTTCACCCTGGGGCACCCAGCTTGGTTTTCCAAAATGTACCCTTGGAACTCTATATGAGACCTAGGTATTTCTTACTTTTTAAGCAAGCTCAGTAACACAATCACGCTTTTAACAGCTGTCAGCCTTAAATACAGGTTCAGCAAGCACATATAAATTAACAGAAAAGAGCACAGGCAGTATTTTTTTTGTTTATTCTATTTTTCCGCCCCGTGCTCGCTGGTCCTCACTCCTTCAGGCTCTGCAAGTCCTCCCTAGCCCGACTGTCCTTTTACCCAGTCCTCCTCTGGATCCTCGCATTGCAGCTGATCCCCGGGATATCCCGGCATATCCCTTCGCTGGGTGGGTCCCCCTCCTCCGAGGGGGAAGGCACCGGGGGGAGAGGGATGACCCCAGCACATACTTTGTAGGGCCCGGGGATATTGCTGAGGAGGCGGCAGCCACGGGAGGGCACTGGAGACATCCAGAGGACAGAGATGCCATCATCTGGAGGCCAGTGAGCTATATTTCCTGGTTTCTTGAGGCGCGTGACGTCCAGACGGCAAGGCAAGAGCCGACGTCTGCCATGCACCACCAAGCAGTGAACCCCGACGTACTGCCCTACTTCTGGCCTCCACCAGCGGTCGCCCAACACCGGGTTGCAGCCCTCCCTCCCTGGAGACAATGAGCAGTCGTGGGACGCTCAAGTGGTCTCCCGCCGACCCTCCAGCGACCTAAGCTCATTCCCGAACCCGGGTCGCTGGCGTCGCGAGCGGAAATCCAACCGCTGCGCTGGTGGGCCGGCAACACAGGCAGTATTTTAAAGAAAATGTTTACTAGAGAGTTTTAAAAAAGGTAAAATAAAATACAGAACAAATTATATCACAAATCTCAGTCATCTACAAATAAAAAAGAAAGTTACAGAATACAAACTCCTACCACAAACACTTAATTCTGCTCTAAGTGTTACCTTTCTAAGTGCTTTCCAAGTCAGAGAACTATCGCTCAAGAGTCCAGAATCATATACCACACATTTCCCAGATACAATGTTTCATTTTAACTCCATCTTTCCCCACCCTCTTTTGGTGAGTCAGGTAGCTCCTTCCTTAAGAGTTCATTATAACAATTTTTACAAGGAGGCATTTTAATTAATGTGAACATCAGAAAAAAAGCCATTTCCTACATGACCGTCTTTAATCAAACATTTCTCTCTGGGGTTTTACAACCTCACAATCTGTCACGAAGGTGTGAGAAAGCCAAGGGAAATCAACCAAATTACATCCTTTCCTGGTGTCATAAAATTCATATTCAGGAACCAACATAAAAGCAGCAGCAGTTGATAAGGGACCATAAACTATCCCTCTGGAAGGAACACATTAAGTTTTTTCCCTGGTCAGTTCAATGACATCCTCATTGACATCTTGAAGGGTAAAAGACAAACTGCTAACTTGTGTGAGACAATTTCATATACAGACCATCGATTTATAATACATATACAATAACCATAAGGAGATGGCAGAGCGTCACACACCTCCCCTAAGGACTCGGTCAGAGAAGAGGGGGTAGGCCAGTGAGTCAGGCCGAGGAGCCAGGAAAAGGAAGCATAGGCTGAGAGGTTCTGGGGGTCCTAGGGGCTCAACCTCTAGAGGCAGGAGTGGAGGCCTTTCTCTTAAAACCTGCTCTCTGCTGCTGCTGTCCTCTTGGTGGCTGTCTGGCATTCCTTCGAAAGGTCTGCTTGGAATGCTGCTTAGGTTGAACCTTGTACATTGCATGTATCCCTTGAATGGCTTTCCCAGATTCCTGTAAACAGGTGATGATATTTTGAGAATCTTCACCGAACAGGACCGGCCCTCTGAAGGGAGCTTCCATAATCATAATCATAGATTGGATGTCCAGGGTGAACCCGGACACCGGCAGCCAAGATTACCGGCAGATCAAATTGCAGAAGCAGAGGCCCTACCTGCCAAGTCCACGGTATCATAGGATGTGATTACCAACATCCAAGCCTAACTTCGGTATAGCCATCAGCTCTGCCAGCCCTGGGAAATCCGGCAAGTTTGGGCAACCTCCAGTGCCTTGTCCCACTGGCGTTCTGGTACTGAACCATGTGGGCAAGGACGTTTTAAATGTGAATGGCACAAATGGCTTAGGAGTACACCCTCCTGGCCAGATAAACTGCTTGGAGTTTTTATCTGGTGGTTGAGTACTGACATGCCGAGGGTGCCTGGACCGGTCATGGGCAGCATTGATCACGATAGAGTCAGCCTCTGGTTGTTCCCTGTAAAAAGGGTCTTTCCTGGGAACAGTATACAGGTCCAATTTCTTGGACACTGCTGGCATCGAAAAGGGCCACTTCCAAGAAATCTTGTTGAAGTCCTTGGAAAACTTGACCATAAGAGGGACGACCATGAGCAAGGTTTCCTTTTTCCTAAGAAAGGTGGCCAGCCACCTTTGCTCAGGATTCAGCTCTTCCATGTCCCAGCAGTTCAGCTGCTGGATGTGACACATCATATCCATAAATGTAGGGTTGTCGGGTGGAGAACGAGGGGCATCCTTGACACCCTCAGGCTCTGACGGCAGGTCAGAGTCCCCGTGGCTGGAGGAAGAAGAGGCATCCCCGTCCAAATCCCAAAAATCTGGTGAGGGGGAAGGCAATCGTGGGTGCTTATATGGTCAGCCTTGTGGCGGAGGGGTGGCGTCCTTATCTAGTGTCAGGGTAGGCCTCCGAGGAGGTGGACTGGAGGCTCATCTGGAGGTGGTTCCTGGGGAACCGGCTTGACAGAAAGCACAGGAAACATCAGGAGCAGTTGCAGAATCCACCGAAAATTATTTATTTACACTAGCAGTATCATAAAATAAACTTGTTCAGTATAACTTTTCACAAAGGCAAAATAAAGTTTTCTTTCAGTCTGTGTCCCTTTTTCTTCTAATTTTTTCTTGCAGCAGCAGCTTAGCTCTTTAATAAGTCTTTTCAACCCCTATTCTTAGTAAGCATCCTGTTTTTGTAAATATTCTGTTCTTGTAAGTTTCAGAAGTTGTTACAACACAGTGTGTTTTGAGCCAAGGCCCCTTCTGCAGCTTTTGCAAAAGCATAACAATTTGCACTCAAGTAAACCCCTAAAGTTTACAATAGCTTTCTGCAATCATCTTAAAACATAGTTATATATATATTTCAACAGTAACACTACATATTTTCTAAACAAAAGAGATCCCAACATCAGTTACATTTCCACATACTGATTTGCATATATTTTTATATCAGCAGATCTAGACAGGCAAGGGAGAAAAACAGACCGCAAGAGTGACTGAGAGACAGTGAGAGGCAAAGAACTGCGAGATTGTTGGGTGAAGTCTGAAGTCTCACAGGAAAATTGGGTTGTGCAACCAGACAGAGAAGAGAGAGAAAAGGAAAGAATAGATCCTTGCATTTTAAACACGTTCTCCAACAACTGGGACAGGGTCCTATTCCACTCTGTCACAGTGCCCTGGGAGCCTCATCTTTAAAATAGGCCCACCATGCCGCGAAAAGCTCGTTCAGAGCCTGCGGAGGGTCTGTCGGCAGGGACGGTGTGCCTGACATTGCGTGGTTAGGCTTTGAAGACCCCAGCTTCTGATCATCCAGTGGAGTAACCCAGGCGTTGGGGTAGGCTGATCTGGGTTACCAGGCATCAGACCCAGAGAAGTATCATCTGGCATTGGATGAATCAGATCCGGCGTCTGGCCAGTGAGCATCGGACCCTCGAGTGTCGGCTTAGGAGGGGCGTCAGGCCCAGCCGGTGACTTTGGAGAGAGGGCAACAGGATCACCCGAGGGGGTGTCCGGTAGGCTGGCATCGAGGAGACTGGCACAGGCTGAGGCCGGGCTGGTGACTCAGCTGTTGAACCCAGGCAGAGTCACTTGAATGAGAGAACCAGCTCCCAAGTGGGATGGACACCCATCTTTTCCGGAGGAGGGCGATGGTCCCGAGTGTTGCCTGGTAGCGTCGGCCCCCGATATCGGTGCAGACTTGGCAGACACCCTGGCCAGGAGCGAGACAGACAACAGTCTGCTGCCTGAAGAACCACTAGGCTTACAGCCCCCAGGAATGATGACCCTAAGCTTAAGAAACTGAGAGGCGGGGGGAAAGACTTCCCAAGCCCAGAAGAACCTTCTCCCGCTACAGAAATAAGGGAGGGAGGTTTGGTCACTGGTAGCTCGGAGGCAGTCACGATGGTGGAGGTTGACCCCCATGCGGGGGAATGAGCTAAATGCAGTCGCTGACTTTGTCAGGGACCGTGACCAGTCTTCTGCCCGGGACCTCTCTTTATGTTTCTCCCGGTGCTTGTGTTTACTGCTTGTGCTCTTCTCCTTGTGAGAAGATGACGAGGCCCCAGAGGCCAGAGAGGATGAAGAACTCTTGCCATAAAGCTCCTTTTCCATTACCGATAGCTTCTTGGACAGCAGAAAAGCTTCAAGGGTCTTCTGATGATGGAGTCATGTGCGTTGGTTCAAGTCTTGGCAATGCTGGCAGGCCTCAATATTGTGGTTTGGGCCTAGGCAGAAAAGGCAGGCCGAATGTCCTTATGAGGAAAGAAATCACGGATTTTTAAGAAAAATAAAATGCGGGTAACGCAGTAAAGATGGCAGTCGACTAGCTGAAGGCATCCACTGAGGTCCGACTAGCACGGTCGACAATAGGAAAAGAACTGGAGATGGGCCGGGGGACTGCTCCTTTTATATCATGTGCGACGTCGGGGGTGGGCTGACATCGTGGGTGGTCCCTCGCTAGATAGGTATACAAGCGGCACCAGCCCCAAATGCCATAGTACCTTTTCTACTGAGGAGGTGAGTAGCATGCACCTAATGAGTACCCTATGCACTTAAACTAAGGGCAAAAGATACTCCCAGTGGCCCATGTAAAAAGGGCCATCAAACCAATAACTCAATTGTCTTCACAGTCCAAACCAAGAGAAAAAGGGCAAAGACCATAAATGAAAATTACTTACTTACCATAATTCCTGATCTTTCTGTGCATCTTTACCATTCATCACCTTTGGGTAATGTGGCCGGAGGACATGACCCTGCAGGAGCTTTTTTTTTGGATGGGCAGAGTAGACGCACTATCGGTGCCGCCCTCGAGGCCGACGCACTACGTGGCGCTCACAGGTTGGTTTGTTGGGTGTTGTCGACCTACCCCTCCCGCCAGTTTTGAGTCATCATAGAGTAAGAAAAGGTTCAGTGGAAGGGACAAGGGAGTTCAAGGGACAGATAAAGAAAAATATATACAAAACAAAAGGAGAAATAAATGACAGAGGACAGAAAGAGGGCTGGAAATCTAAGGGGATTGGGAAGGGGTCCCAATCTAAGGGAAGTAGAAGAGGAGGGATGGAAGAATTTAAAAGGATTGGGAAGGGGGTAAGAAAACATACCCTAAAGCCTTGACCTGTCACCAGATTGTATAGAAACTGCGAAGGAGTAGCCAGAAGGCTACACTGCCAGAATTCAAGGCACAGAATTGCTGGCAATAAACTCCAACATAAGCAGAAGCAGCTATTCTGGAAGAAAAGACAGGATACAGGGCTGTACCCCCCCCCTCGAAACCAAGTTTTGGTGGTAAGAAACAAGTTTCTTAAATTAATTTGAGGGTTGAGTCCTTAAGGACAAGAACAAGGGAGAACAGCTGAAGGGGGGGGGGAACGAAGATAGGGCAACCACCAACCCCCACCCCACAAGGGTGGAGCCAAGGCACTGAGGAAAGAGGTGCCCTCCATGCTGACCACCCCCCAAAGGATGCAAAACATCCACCTATATGCCCAAGGTCTCCCCGTTCCTGACCAATGGAAAGGAAGGGGGGGGGGGAGAGAGAGGAGGGCACACAGACGGAGGGGGACCCAGAGACTGAGGCCCCAGGGGGATGGAGGGTGGGATTGCGATGAATGGTGAAAATACACAGAAAAATCAGGAATTACGGTAGGTAAGTAATTTTCATATCTTATCTGTGTCAATCTTCACCATTCATCACCTTTGGGTGAGTGCCGAACCCCCCCGAAGGGGGCCCTGGACCCTAAAGGACCAAGTCCCATAGCTCTCAGTGGGTGGCACACCGAGAGAGAGAGAGAGCCTTCACGGTTCTGGAGAGGCCTGAGACTAGGGAGAGTGAGACGGGGATGGGAACCCCCCCCCCCTCAGAGGGGGTAGGAGGATGCCCAGACACACGCCGCCTCACCCTACAGAAGAAAAGATGTATTCTCTGGTATGCGGAGGAAATTACCCTACGCCGGACCAAGGGTGACAACCTAGAGAGACGTAGCCATGCCATCCACCTAGTGCAGATCGCTGTTCCTACGACCCTGGAAGCTACCTTGTTGGCGTCGTAAGATGCCCTCGTTTGGTGCCTTGCTAGCTCCAGGCCACGTGCAGAGTGTGCAATGGCTTGACTGGTTACCTCGGTATCAGGCATCGAGGCTAGGGGTTGACCTAGCCTGGATCACAGGAACCTATCATAGGTAGCGTAGTGGGCCTGATGTGCAGATATTGAAAGGAGCAACCGTGCCGAGTAGAAAGTCCTCCTTCCTCAGAAGTCAAAATCCATGGAATCTGCATCTGGGGGCCAGTCACGGTGAAGGGTGCGGAGCCCATCGGGAGTGTCCAGTTTCATCAGTCCTGACTGTGGATGAGGCAAGCTACCTGGAGACTCGGGGTGGGGCCACATCTTCTGGCGGAGATCCCTAGAGGCTGGGACTCGGAAAGGGTCTCTGTAAGAAGTGCAATGATGCCTCCCAAAAGGAAGCAGGCCAGAGGGGTACCACAAGGGCATCTGCACTGAAGAAGGTGCGCGTCGAGTGCTCCGGATTGTGCTGAGTGGGTGGGGTGATATGCAGGTCCTCCAACATCCTCACGAGGAAACAATGATACTCCGTGAGATCAGCAGCGGGTGGGGGGTGTGTGGACAGATGGTTCCTCTCCTCCAGAACAGGAGGATGAAGAAGCAGAGGACCTCAAAGATTCAGTGGCTGGTTGCTCACGGGGAGGTTGGAACATCTGCCTATCCATGGCCCTAACATAAAAGGGAAAATGAGCAGTCACAGCCCTGAATTGCTCCAAGGAGAGGTCCGCTAGGACCAAGAATGCCTGGGAGAGCAGGAGAAGGTGGCAGTGGAGTGGGGGCAGAGCCAACAACAGGAATCGATTGTCCTCTGCCGGGGCAAGAGAGTGCACCTGGAGCCCAAAGGGAAGAGGGAGCTCCGGAAAACAACAGCTGACAGCTGGTCAACCATACTGGAACTGCCTAGGCTGTGCCCTGAAGATTCCCCCCTGTGAGATGATCGGGGCTGTGGAACTCCAAAAGAATGGTCCCCTACCTCCAAAGAAAGGGGGCCCTCTCGGGGAGACTGAAAAAAGGAAGGGCGGAGGTCCGTACTACGACTCCTTCCAGAACACGGGTGGGTCCCAGAAAAGGGTCGCCGTGTCGAACCCCTACCCCTGGACCCCTCAGAGTCTGATAGAGCCCTTCTCCTCGCAAATGGCAGCCTAGGCAGCTGACAGCTCTGGTCAGTCCCTGAAAAGACTACCCAGGAAGGAGCACCCTCCCCTCCTGTGCGCGCTCTGATCGGCCACAAAGTTGAGCGATCCAGGCACATCACCTGAGGGGGTACCACCACTGAGTGGTTAGAAAACCCTCCGACGCCAGGCTGCAGAGCAATAGTGGCCTGCACCACTGCCTGCTGGTGAGCACCCCTGACCCTGGACACGGGGGCAAGTGTGCACTCCTCGGCGGGGGGAGGGGGGGCTGGTTCCGGTCTGTCGAGGACACTACCAGGGTGTCCACGCAAGTTCCAACTCCAAACAGTCAGACCGCTTGTCTGATTCAGAGTCCGCCTCCAAGAAGGTGGAAACCGAAGTCCCGTGCCAGAAGGTACGTGGACGCCCACTGCCATCCCAACCGAATGGGGTACCAGTCCGGGAGACTGCACCAGAGTTGGCGCCAAAGCCCTCAACTGCACTGCGAATGGTGTGCGAAGAAGACACGGCGTCGAGGGCGGCAGCAGTATCACTGGAGTTTGTCACGGCGCTACCACTCCATCGACGCCGCGAAGCGGCACCATGGCCAGAGACGGTGCTGACAATGGCCCCGACAGCTCTCTCAGCGCCACGAACAGCGCCATGTCCTCACTTGGTGCTGCAAGCGGCACCAGAGTTAGACACCCAAATACGAGGCATCCGTTGTTAGAGTCTGATTTGGGGGCTTCGGATGGAAAGACACCTTTTTCTAAATTTAGAGGGTCCAACTACCAAAGAAGCATCCTCTTTACTGGCTCTGTGACCCTAACCATGTGATCCAGGTCATCTGAGCATTGATTCTACTGCACCCTGAGCATCTCATGTGGACGCGAGCCAGAGGAGTGACCGGAATGGCTGCCGCCATGTACCCCAGAAGTCTGAGGAAGGTCCTGGCCTAGACCTGATGGGTTACAAGAACTGATTCTGCAATCTCCAGCAAGTGATCTCTGCGGGTGGAAAAGTCATGCCCTGTACCGAATCCAGGATCGCTCCTATAAAGAGGAGTCTTTGGCTGGGCTCCGGGGAAGACTTTGGAAGATTCAGGGTGATCCCCAGCTCTCGGAATAGAGTATAGGTGTCTCCAAGAGCCTGAAGAAAGCATGACCTTGACAAGGCCACAAACAGCCAATCGTCGAGGTAAGGGAAGACATAATGTCCCTGGCACCTTAGAGCCGCAGCCACTACTGCCAAGCATTTTGTGAAGACTCGAGGAGCTGAGGAGAGGCCAAATGGGAGAACCCGAATCTGATAATACGCCCCCTGGAAGTGGAACCTCAGGTCCTTAGTCCGGGGGGAAAGACCACTATGTGCATGTACCCATCTTGTATGTCTAGGCAGCAGAGCCAGTCTCCCTGATGCAGCAGAGGAAGCAGACCTGGAAGTCACCATCCGGAAACCTCTGTATTCTATAAAGTAGTTTAAAGAACTGAGTTCCAGAAAGGTCTTGGGTCTTCTTTGGAACCAGGAAGAAATGGAATAATACCCTTTTCCCTGCTGTAGCAGAGGGACAGGCTCCATTGCCCTTTTCCACAAGAAGGCCTGAATCTCTCCTTCTATGAGTGGAATGTGAGAAGGAGGGTATCTCGAGGACCTTGGTGGAGTGTCTGATGGGATCTCTGTGAACTCCAGCATATTTCCCCTCCTTATAATATTGAGGACCCACTGGTCCATAGTGATAGAGCTCCATCGCTTCAGATGAAGGGAGAAGCAACCCCCTACTGTCTCCCCTGGAACCTCCTCCTCTTGGGGGGTGGGGGTCAGGAGGGAGTCACTGAGCAGAGCTGGGAGTGGGCAGAGAGGCTTGGGAGAACTTGGGGCCACGAAAAGAAGCGCCTCCAGGCTGCTGGTTGCCGGCTCCCCTTTTAAAGCCACCTCTCTGGCTTTGTTGGTTGCCCCGGGCTTGGGCACCTGAGGGCTTCCGAAATGGCCGTTTCCTCGCCTTTCTCTGGTCTCCTCTGTACATCTGATGGACAGACCAGATGGATTTCCCCCCCCCGACTCCTGGAGATGAAAGATCAGTGACTGTCTCCTGTCTAAACAAGACGGAACCCTGGAACGGGAGGTCCCAGATTCCAGACTGCAGATCTTGGTGAAAGCCGGAGACAGACCCCTGATGCTGCCGCTCTGGCAGACATGTCTGCAGTGTCATACAAGGCACAGAGAACATGCGTGCCTACGTCCGAGCCTGACTTAAGGACATCCAGAATCTTCATCTTCTGTGCGGAGTCTGGCAAGGCATTAACAAGCTCCTGTCCCCGTTCCCAGAGCGCACTGAACCATATGAGTCAGGAAATTAAGGGACCTAATGGAGCAGGTGGAGGCAGAATACACCTTCTTGCCCACCTGGTCCAAATAGCGAGACTCTGGGTCAGGAGGCTGGGAGCAAAGCTGTTTCGACTGCTTAGACTTATGAGCAGCTGTGATCACAGATGAATCCACCTGAGGGTGCTCTGCCAGGAAAGGCTCATCCCTCGGGGCCCTGTACAGCCAGTCTAACTTTTTAGGAACTGCCAGGACCTAAGCTGGGTGCTTCCAGGTAATCCTGGTAAGATCCTGGAAGGTGACCACTAAAGAAGGCACCATGAGAGGCTTGGGCTCCATTTGCCTCAGGTACTTGGCTGGTTGATGGCGTTCCGGATCCAGGTCCTCCGTAACCCATTCATTGGAGGCCTGGATGTGTCTCATGACGTACATAAAGGTTGGATCAGCAGCAAGCGAGCGGGGCTGGTCCTTTTCCCTTGGGGAACCCCCAATCCCTGAGAGGGAAGAGGAAGCGGAAGAGGCGGCGACCGGCTACTAGATGAGGAGTAGCTGACCTGCCCCTATGACTGGCCCTCCTGCTCGAGTGTCGGGTGGTTCTCTGACCGTCGGTCACGAGACAGACGATGGAGTGATGACTGGCGTCGGTCCAGGGACTGATGTCAGGAGCAGGCCTGCCCATCGGAATGGGAACGGCTCCTAAGGTGAGACCTGGACCGGCGTCTGCTACCTGACCTCGGTGAGCGCCGGTGTCTGTCAATGGACCGAGATCGGGCCCTGGAGGGTGAGCGAGGTAGTGGCCTCGGGGTCTTCTTGGGTGAGGGAACACCTCCGATTGCGGTTTGCCCGGGATGGGTCCGGTACCGGGATGACAGGGCTGCATGGTGGGGGGCTGTTTTGAACTGGCCCCACCAAAAAGAAAAAAAATCCCTGGAGCCCCTCCTTGGAAAATACCGAGGCCGCCATCTCCGGAAAGGAGACTATGGGATCTGAAGTGTCTGGCAGACTTGAGAGGGTGCCTCCTGGAGAGCCCCATGGGAGGATAACTTGGGAGACGGAGATACTGCCCCTCCTGCAGTGTCAGTATCCTCTGCCCCTCGGGGTGGGAGGTCCTCAGACTCCAGAGGCGTGACTTTATCGGGCGGAAGCCTGGACCTTGGCGGGCAGGGCTGTAGTGTATGCCCCTGAGGTCTTAGGGGTGACCCTCAGCGGCGTCACCTTGGGCCTAGCAGGTTTCTCCCGATGTACCTGCTTTAGGATATCCTTTCTTGGTAGAAGCAGAATCCTTCTTGGAGCTGGCCCGGGGGCGCTGAGGGCTGAGGTGCTGGACGCTGCACCTCATGTCACATGGGCGAACTGGGTTCGGGACCGAGCCCGGGGTGTCGGGGGTCGACAGGGGAGAGAGAGGATTGAGCGTCTGTGGATGGCTCTCCTCTCTCTGGGGAGGGATCCAAGGAATGCCCAGTGCAACAGCATCTCCTGGTAGAGACCGGTGGATGTGCACATGTGTGGCGTTAAGTAGAGGGAGCGGATTTTATGTGGACATCGTGACACCACTGCACGACCGAATCTGGGGGCAGCACAGGGGAAAAAAAAAAGGCTGGTGGACAGGTGATGGCACCTGCATCCACCCAACCACACTCCAGTGCTGGTTGCACTCCTTACCTGGGCTCAGTCCAAATTTACAGATAGAGCACCCTGGGTGGATAGGGTGACCCTACCTTGGGGGGCTCAGAGCCGGGGGGATAGCCGGGATGGTGCCAGGATTCAGGAGGCCTCTCAGGCACGGAGGTGGAGTCTGGAGCAGTGCAGGATGCCTGAGAGAGTTCCACAAGCTGGGTGGAATAAAAAGAGTTTAAAAAAAAAAGAAGAAACTTTCTTGGAATGGTGCTCTTCAGAGCCCAAGGAAGAGCGGGGCTTCTTGGGGGAAGACCGAGAAGGAGATCGGGACCTGGACCGGAGGCAGGTCCGACTATGTCCTTGTCCCAGGACCGTTTGGACTTATCCTTGTGCTTGGCCCTCTCCCCGGAGGTGTGCAGGTCCATCTTCTGCTCCAAAAGGAACATCTTGAGAGCCTTCAAAGGGCGGATTCTGGTCCTGCATATGAAGCCCTAACAGGTGGAACAGGCCGCAGTGTCGTGGTTAGGCCCCAGGCAGAAGACGCACTTGGTGTGACTGTCCTTGGATGGTATTTGACGGGTGCAACTGCACTTATTCTGATGAGGTCCTGAAGAAGAGACTAATGACGGGGACGACATGCGTTGGATGAAAACAGTCTAAAAACTCGAAGTCAAAATATTTGTTTTTTTTTTCTGGCAACTAGCAAGCTAAGATCTTCCCCAACGTGAGCTGGTCGCGCCGGGAAAAGAACTGGGGTGGAGCTGGGTCTGCCCCCTTTTATTCCATGGCCGACGTTGGGGTGCAGCCAACGTCGGAGGCGGTCCCTGCTGGGTACTGCTGGCTGAGAAATTTTCTGGTGGGTCCTCATGCCTGCGGCGTTAGTCCTAATGGTTATAGCCTGCTGCAAGAGCTCCCACTCAAAGTAAGATGAGTGGTATATGTTGTTCATCCACACTATTTGGCATGGTGCTTTCCCCTTTAAGAAGTGCCGGAAAGGCTTCAAGCTGCTCCTCCCACCCACCCGGGTGGTATATCCTTTGGCTCAGCCCCATGATGGCAGATCTTGCCCGCTGGAAGCAGAGGTTGTGCGCCTGAGCAGGGGAAGTCAGGTGGGTCTGTGTGGATGAACAACATATACCACTCCTAGAAAATAGTTACGGAAAGTCTTACCGTAACAGCAGATCTTTGAGGAGTGTCTCTTGCAGTAGGTAATACACTTGGGTCATTGCCAGAGGTCGTTGTGGCACACAGCAGCTCTTCTAACAGTCTTTTTCAGGGGCCGCCCACACATGACATCAGCTTCCTGTTTCCTATACAAGTGTGGGCGGTCCCTGGTATCCTTAGCTTCCCCTGATGGATTTAGCTCACTAAGCAAGGACCGAGGGAAAGCCGAGGTACCGTAGGTATCCCAACTCATAAGTCACTGGACCAGAATTTATTCTTTTAGAGAAGGAGGGGGACAGAAGCTGGGAACGCACCTTCTGCAAGAGACACTCCTCAAAGATCTACTTTTATGGTAAGACTTTACGTAACAGTACTATCTTCCACGTAGTGGTCTCTTGCAGTAGGTAACACACTTGGGATGAATCCTAAGTAGTAAACCCCAAAAGGGTGTTTATCATGACAGGAGGCCTTCTGGGATAGGTCTGTCAAAGGCTGCCTACGGCGTGAAGCAATATCTAGGTTGTAATGCTTCGTGAAAGTGTGAATTGTGGACCAGGCAGCTGTATTGCAGATATCTGTGATCAAGGCCCCTTTAAAGCAGGCCGCAGTAGTGGCCATAGCTCTGGAAGAATGGGCTTGGACAGGTCCAGTTAATGGCTTGTTATATTCTGAACAACAAAATGTTTTGCAATGTGTAGCCAACTGAAGAAAGTCCGTTTAGTGACTGGGAGACTTTCCCTGCCTGAGGTGAAGGTGACAAAGAGTTGAGAGTTTTTTCTAATTGTTTTAGTTCGATTAGTGTAATATCATAATATACGATGGACATCTAAGGCATGCAAGAGGTGTTCACCTCGACTGGAGTGTTCAGGATAATATACCAGTAACTCCAACGATTGGTTTAGGATGTGTTTGGGCACTATCTTAGTTAGGAAGGAAGGGTTGGTACGGAGTGCCACTCTATCTTTATGAAAAATCAAGTACGGTTCTCTACATGAGAGCATGGAGCTTGGAAATAAATCGAGCTGAAGTGACAGCCACTAAGAACAGTGTTTTCCATGAAAGAAAACGAGGGTCACAAGTGGCCGCCGGTTCAAAGGGCTCAACAGTTAAATTTCTCTATTAGGAAAATGAGATTCCACGGAGGAGTGGGTCTTCTAATAGGTGGCTTAATATGTAAAATTCCTCTTAAAAACATTTTGGCAATATGACGTTGATAGAGTAATCTACCATCCAGAGGTTCATGGAAGGCTGAAACAGAGGCCAAATGGACTCTGATGGAGGAATAGCTTAATCCTGTCTCGGCAATCGAGGCTAGGTAATCCAAGGCTTTTGTCAATGAACAAAAGTAGGGATCCAGTGACCAGGAAGCAGCCCAAATGGAAAAACGTTTCCATTTGGCATTATAGGTTTCCCTGGTTGCTGGCTTACGTGATGCTAGCAACAGGAGAGGACACTTGTAAACATGATGAAAGTATCCTCAGGAGCCAAGCATGAAGGTGTGGTGTCTTCAGGTTGGGATGTAGAAGGATCCCTTGATTCTGAAGAGATCTGGTCTGATTGGCAATGGAATGGGTTCCTCTACTGAGGATTGCTGAAGTACGGGAAACCACACCTGCCGGGGCCACAGAGGGGCTATGAGAATCATGGTGGCAGGTTCGAGCTGTAGTTTCAGAAGAGTCAGTTGCAGGAGTGGGAGAGGGGAAAGCATATAAGAACAGTCCTGTCCACGCTTGGGAAAGGGCATCTACAGACCATCCCTTTTTGCTTGGGATAATGGAATAGTATCTTGGGAGATGGTGGTTGATTGGGGAGGCAAACAGGTCCAGTTGCAGGGTTCCCCAGAGATGAGATTTTCTGGAGCACTTCGTAATGAAGTGTCCGTTTGTGTGCGGATGACTGGTGACTGAGAAAGTCAGCCAGGAGGTTGTAATGCCCTGGAAGATGGATGGTTGTTAGTGTGAGGTGTTGCCGAATGGCTTCCTGCCACACTGCAAGCGTCTCCATGCATAGAGTATAGGATTTTGTACCTCCTTGTTTGCTGAGGCAGAATACTACTGCGGTGTTGTCTGACTGAATCAGCAACTGTCCCGGAGACAGGAGAGGTTGAAAAGCCTGGAGGGCTAAGTGAACCGCCCTCAGCTCCAGGATACTGATGTGGGGATGAGGGATAGAAGAGGTCCACTTGTCTTGTGTCTTGTAAGGACTCAGGCGTGCACCCCCACACTTCAAGGGATGCATCCGTGGTGAATGTCTGGGGAGGAAACTGGCAGGGTATACCTTGACAAAGGTTGGCTCGGAGTGTCCACCATACTACGGCAGACCACAATGAGAGAGCGACATTTTGTCTATGAAATATCCTGTTCTTTGAGACCACTGGTTCTGGAGAACCCACTGGACTGGTCTCATCCGAAGACAGGCGAAAGCTACCATAGGGATGGTAGCGGCCATGTGACCTAGGAGGTACAGCATGCATCTGGCTGTGACAACTTTTTGAACTTGTATCTGCAGCGCCAGGGATAGAAGCTTATCTGGTCTGTCAGCCAGGAGGTAAGCCCTGGCGAAGACAGTATCGAGAACCGCTTCTATATACTGGAGCGGCTGTGTAGAGGTTGGATTGGACTTCGGCCAATAGACTGTAATCCCTAGAGTTTGCAACAAAGTTAAAGTTGCCTCTAGGGAAGACAGCAGGGTCGTTTTGGACTCTGCTTTTATGAGCCAATCATTCCAGGTACGGAAAGACAAAGTGATCATCTCTTTGTAGGGCTGCTGCTACTACTGCTAGGCATTTGCTGAACACTCGTGGGGCCAGGAGAATGGCAGGAGTAAAATTGGTAGTGTTGACCCAACAGGTGAAAAGCAGAAGGGACTTGTGGTGGGCAGGATGGATAGAGATACAAAGGCAGGCATCCTTCATATCCAGGGCACATAGCCAATCCCCTTGTTTTAGTATTGGCATGATGGAGTTTAGGGTGATTGTGCGGAACCTTTTGTACTGAATGTACACATCCAGTTATCTGACGCCCAGTATTGGTCTGAGTGAGATCTCCTGTTCGCTTGGGTACCAGGAAGAAGTGAAAGTAGAACCCCTTCTGGTGTTCTGTAGGGGTGACTGGGTAAACAACCTTCTTGGTTAGAAGACTGTAATTTCTCCTGGAGAATAGGAATATGGTCGGGTGGGTAGTGGACTGAGCGGGCCGGGCAAAAGGGAGGTCTGGATAGGAATTCGAGAGTGTGACCCGTCTGAATTATCTGAAGTACCCACTCGTCAGATGTGATTGTTTTCTAGGCCTCCAGATGGAGGGCAAAACTACTGCCCACAGCTTCCGAGGCCTGGTTGAGGAAGCATGGACAGGACCCCACTAAGTCACTTGGAGGCGGGCTGACCCGCTCCACCTGCAGGATGTGAGTGGGAGCCCTTGGCAGCAGAGGTTTGGCTCTGGTAGAGTGGGAACGACCCCTGAAACTGCCACTATTAGAGCCTCTGCATTTTACACCTCTTTTAGCAGAAAAAGAGGATTGGGAACGATGTGATGGGTGTGAAGTATGCTACATGCTATGGACTGTGCATAGGATTCTGCCTGAAGCTTGGAGATCATCAATCAATGTTTGGGTATCTGGCCTGAATAGTTTGGACCCATTAAAGGGGGTGTTAACTACTCTCTGTTGTACATCAAGTGTGAACCCAGAGACGTAGTGACGCAAGGTAATGGTTGCTGCTGACATACGGGCCGAGGTGTCAACTGCATCATAGCCTAACCAGAGTAGGTGACAGGAAATGAAGTTTCCAGTGGCTATTGTAGCCAGTAACTGTTCCCTCTTCTGTGAAGGAGGGAGTTTGTTGACTAATTCAATGGCAGATGACCTGAGTGTATGCTGATATTTGATCATGTGTTCCATATAATTCAGGATCTGAGATTTATGGTACTGGATTGTACTACCATTTTTCTCAGGTAATCTATCCTGCGGGATTCTTTATCAGGAGGCAAGGAACTCATGTGCTTTAGTCGTTTAGTGCGATCATGAATCGCAGCAATGACCACTGAATCTGCTTCAGGAATAATGGATAGAAATCAGAGGAACTTGGTATATGCGATCTGCCTTATGGGAAACAGCCATGACAGAAGACAGTTGGTGCCAGGCTGCAAGCATAGCATTTTGGTAGGTCTGAATTAGTGGGGGTACCACCAAGACCAGATCCTCGGGTAAGTAGTCTGCCATATCCCTACGTTGTCATGTTCGGTAGTCAAAAATCCAATGACTTTTGGAATTTGGACGATCGTTTCATAGAAAGAAGGGTCATCTGGAGGAGAGGCAGCTGCATGTCTGGGCAAGTCCTCTTCCACTGAGGAGAGGTCTGATAAAGGAGTATGGGGCTGGAAATCTAACTCCTGGAATTCCTCGTCCTCTAGATTTCCAGTAAAATCTGATGGGAAGTCAGGCTCATCTGACAAGTAATCCTCCATATAAGGAGGAGGGGGACCAGGGTGGGAGAGGGTCCCTATCATTGTGAAATCGTTTAGATGGAGGTGTGAGTGAACGGGATGGTTGGCTCGGCTCTCCTGCATCGGAAGGCTGAGCATGCCACATAGAATACAAGATGTGCTGTACTACAGTAGAAATGTTCAGTTCTTTTTCAGTGGGTGGCTTCTGGCAAACCAAAGGAAGGATGGAGGGGATGGATGCGTAGCTTGAGCAGGTCTTGCCTCTGGGTGATAAAAACCAGGGTCCCGATCCCTATTTGCCTGGCCACTATAGGTACCCACCTGTGAGGGTGGAGGGACAGTAAGCATAGCAAAAGCAGTAGGTTTTCCCCTTGGAATGTGGGTCATCATTGATGGGGCCGCTGGGGAAGGAGTGCTATGCAGCAAAAAAGATGGTCCCATCGATGGAACCCATAAAGGGTTCATTATGAACTGCCGTCAACGCACTAGAAAGCGCAGTCGACGAGAGGGTAAATCCCCCCGCCAAAGAGGCAGGCTGAGAAGGCGCGCCGACGGTGGAGCACCCAAGCATCAGGCCGCTGATGAGCGCTTAGGCACCAAGTGTGAGGGGGCTTCCTTTTGTGCCGTTGATGAGAATCTGTGTGTGTGTGGGGGGGCAGACTCTTGGAATGAGCCCCCAATTCTCCATGAGAGACCATTTCTCCTCCTTTAAATGTTGCCTGATTTCAAGCAACCATCAATGACGAGTTGCTTGGTTGAAACCCCGACAATGAATGCAGGAACTGGTGCCGTGTGTGGGTCCCAGACACCTTACACAAGTAGTGTGGTTGTCGAAGTGGTAGATTTTTATGTCACGACAGCAGTAATGAAATGGCGCCATCTTGCTTGAAGATTCTTTGGACACTCATTTTTTTAGTTGCTCAAATTCTCGTCGATGACTGCTGTTCTGAAGTTGCTCTAGCTGCTCCATGTGAGCTGAAGATGGCGGGAAAATGAACTGACGATACCAGGGGCCGCCCATACTTATATAGGAAACAGGAAGCTGATGTCATGTGTGGGCGGCCCCAGGAAAAGACTGCTAGAAGAGCTGCTGTGCACCACAGTGACCTCTGGCTACGACCCAAGTGTATTACCTACTGCAAGAGACCACACTATGGAAGATCTACTGTTACAGGCGAGTAACCTGTATTTCTAGGGACATGGATATGCTTTTCTATCCACAGTATTTGGGAGACTCCTAGCAGTTTTTCGGGAGAAAGGAGTCAAGGTGCACACCCCCTTTTAAGGGAACAGAGACTGGAGAACTAAGGTCCCAAAACCAGCATCCCGGTGTGACTAGAGGTCAATGAGGTAATGGGAAATTAAGGTGTGTGCTGACTTCCCAGTAGCAGCCCTGCAGAATTCCTGGATAGGGACATCCCTAGAAGCAGCCACTGACACAGTGGCACACTGGTGGAATGAGTCCTTAGCCCTCCTGGAGTCTCCCTACCCGCCAACCTATAGCAGAGATCAATGCAGGAAGTGATCCATCTGCCAACTGTCTGCTTGGCTGCAGGTCTGCCAGGTGCAGCTTCAGCATAGGTGACAAACAGCTGGCGAACCTCTACCCGAGCTCCAGCCGTGCGCTCTTTGTAATGAGCGAGCACTCGCCTCAGGTCCAGAGTATGGAGCCTGTGTTCGGCTTCTGAGGTGTGATTCGGGAAGAACAAGAGTCATCAGCTGATTAAGGTGAAACTCTGATACAACCTTTGGGAGGAACTTCAGGTTGGGGCACAGGACAACCTTGTCCCTGTTGAAGACCAGGTAAGGAGACTCCACCGAAAGCACCTGGAGCTCACTGATCCATCTGGCTGACATGATGGCCACCAAGAAGGCAGTTTTCCATGACAGGTAAGACATCTCACACCTGTGTATCGGTTCGAATGGCTTGCCCATGAATTTTACCAAAACCAGCAACACGTTCCACGGTGGTAGTGGTCCACGCACTGGAGGAGACCTAAGCCTTTGAAAAAGCACCAGAGCACCTTCTCCTGCGGCGACTGTTAGCCAGGCCGTGCCTGGTAAGCAGAGATGACTGCCAGGTGCACTTTAAGGGTTGTCGCCCAAAGTTCCTGTTTTGGAAAGGGACCACAGGCAGTCCAAAATGCTGGCCACTGGACAGGTCAGAGGGTCCAGCCCCTTGCACTGACACCAAATGGAGAATCTCTTCCATTTGAAGGCATAGCATTTTCTGGTCGATTCCTTTTTAGATGTCTCCACCATGGTGAGGATTTCTTTGGAGAGACCCAAAGCCTGGAACTCAAGCCGCTCATGAACTAGGCTGACAGGTGCAGGGACAAAGTCTGGGTGGAGTACCTTCCCCTGACTGATGGACAGCATGTCCGGGCGGAGTGGAAGATGCCTCGGGAGCCTGTTGCTGAGGAGATCGGGGTACCAAAACTGGCGTGGCCAGTCCCTAGCCACCAGGATCACCCGTGCCTTGTCCCTCCTGACCCTGAGCAGCACCTTGTGGATCAAGGGAAGTGGAGAGAAGGCACAGAAGAGGCCTGGGGTCCAAGGTCTCAAGAAGGCATCCCCCTGCAGCGAGCCCTGCTGAGGGGAGCGGGCACAGAACAGCCTCAGCTTTGCGTTCTCCCTGCAAGTAAACAGGTCCACCTTAGGGATGACACACTGGGAGAACAGATAATGTTCTACCTCTGGATGGAGAGACCACTCGTGAGATGCCTCGCCCACTCAGCTGAGGGCATCCGCCAGCTGACTGGAGGCTCCTGTCACATGGATGGCTAGGAGATCCACCTCCAGGCTGCGCACGAAGGTCCATATGTGGAGAGGTTCCTTGCATAAAGGCAGGGAGTGCATCCCACCTTGCTTGTTGAGGTAGTACATGGTTGTCGTGTTGTCCGTCTGGACTTGGACAACTTGACTCGGAATATACGGAGAAAATGCAGTCTGTGCCAGCCAAACTGCCCAGTGCTCCAGCAAGCTGATGTGCTGTCGGGACTCCGTGTTCCACCAGATGGGCACCCCAGCCCATGAGAGAGGCATCGGTTGTCAGGATGACCATCGGCTCGGGGCGGACAAACGGGATCCCTTCCTGCAGATGTTCTGGGACTAGCCACCAGGGGAGGGAGTCCCACATCTTCTGGGTCACAGTCACCAGCTGGTCGAATTGACCTTTGCACCGAGACCACTGGCTAGCCAGCTCCCACTGCAGGGAATGTATATTCCAATGGGCCCATAGGACCATGGTGGTGCAGGCTACCATGTAACCCAGAAGATACAGGAAGTCGCAGGCAAGGGGCAATTGCCCAACCCAAAATGATCGGGCAAAGGAGAAGAGAACCTCCGCCCTGTCCGCTGGAAGCCAGGCAATCGCTCGGCAAGAGTCAAGCTCTGTCCTGATAAAGCTGATCACCTGAGAGGGCACGAGTTCCGACTTGGCCTCGCTGACCAGGAGGCCAAGGGAGGTGCAGGTCTGGAGGGCCAGCTACCTGGACCGCTGCACCTCCTGCCTGGAGGGTCCAGCAATCAGTCAGTCATCCAGGCAGAGGTACATCCGGACCCCTGGGCACCTCAGGTAAGCTGCCAGCACTGCTATGCATTTGGTGAAGACCCTGGGGGCTGAGGAGAGGCCAAATGGCATGGCACGGAACTCGTTGAGGGTTCCCTTGGCTCAAAAGCAGAGGAAGCTTTGGAGGGACAGACAGATCAGGACGTGAAAGAACACATCCTAAAGATCCAGGGAGCAAAAACACATGTTTTGCTCTAGAGATTGTATGATCTGAGACACAGTTACCATCCTGAAGGTGTGCGACCTGATGAATCTGTTCAGGTCATGCAGATCTAGAATGGGGCACCAGCCCCCCATTCGCTTTGGCACCAGAGGCACCTGGAGACAAACCCTGGGTGTTCCGGAGGATCTGCTACTCTGACCATGACCTCCTTGCGGAAGAGCTGGGCTATGTCATCTCAAAGAGCCGACCGAGTGTCTGCGGATACCAAGTCCTCCTGTGGGATGCGGGCTCAGCTTGGAGGATACTGCTTGAATTCCAAAGGCAGACCCTGACCGACCACTTCTACAACCCACTTGTCCACGGTGACAGCAGACCAGGCGGAAATGAAGTGGCGGAGCCAGTCCCCCACAGGACGGGTACGAGGCACCTCCCATCCTGTCACTGAGCAGACTTGTAGGAGGAGGACCTGGCTGAGGCACCACCGGGTTCCGTCCCTCCGGGCTTATGGAGCACCGAGGCCACTGACTTGGGCCTGGGTTGCCAGGACTAAGCCTGCTAGCCACCCTGATGCTGGGCTGGTTGGAGCCCTTGGGATCCATCTGTGTGGATGTTATGGAGTCCAAGGTGGCATTGTACTTCTTGATGCGCTGGAGGTGACCCTGCAAACTGGGCCCAAACAGGTCGGTGCCCAAGAAAGGAACATCCACTAGCTTGTGCTGAGTTCTGACAAGGAGGTCACGATCCGCAGCCAAGCCCTATGGTGCATGGTTACTGCAGCTGCTACAGAGCCTGGCTGCCATATCATCTTTCCATGTGCCTGTAGAGGGCTGCACGGTTGCTCAGCTAGAGGTAGCCCTGTATGTTAAAACCTCCTATTCGCAATCCAGTCCTTTGTACGGTGTGTATAGTACCAGAGTATTCAGTGCACATCTATGGTATGGAGTAATGCTTCTCCTGGATTGGTATGCTCTGGAAAATACAACGGCGAGCGGATGGTTTGATTTAAAGTAAACTCAGACACCACCTTTAGGAGAAACTTAGGATCAATACACAAAGACACCCTGTCTTTGTGAAAAATCAAATAAGGAGGCTCAAACACTACAGCCTGCATCTCTGAATTCCTTAGAGCAGAAGTGATTTCACCTAAAAATAACACTTTCCAAAAAAGAAAGGGTAAGCCATAAGTCACGGTTGGCTGAAAAAGAGTCAAACTCAACCTCTCCAAAACAAAATTCTAGTGCCAAGCTGGGACTGGATTGCGAATAGGAGGCTTTAACATACAGGCTACCTCCAGCTGAGCAACCATGCTGCCTTCTACAGGCACACGGAAAGATGATCAGGGACACTGGTTTACTGGGATTGAGAAAGGGCATATTCCATTTTGCACATTGTAAAAAACGGTGTTGTCACCGGTGTCTGCTAAGCCAAAATCCGGTTTTACCGTTGTTTGGTTTTGTGTACTTTATTTAACAATTTGTAACTCTGCTAACATGCATTTTAGCAATTTTGACCTCCACTATTACACATCCTTCCATCCTTGTACCAATTGAAAGTTATTTTAGGTACAAGATGTGATGGCAGCAGCAACACTACAGCCCCCATCCCTAAGATGTGATGGAAGCAGCACTACGGCCCCATCCCTAAGATGTGATGGCATCATCAACACAGCACTATGGCCCCCATCCCTCTGGTGTGATGGCAGCAGCAAAAGCACTATGACCTCCCTCCCTCAGGTGTGACAGAAGCAGCAACACTGTGGCCCCCATCCCTTAGGTTTGACGGCAGCAGCACTACATTCACCATTACTCAGATGTGATGTCAGTATCAGCACTATGGCCCTCATCCCTCAGGTTGGATGGCAGCAGTACTACATTCCCCATCCACCAGTGGTGATGGCAGAAGCACTACAGCCCCCACCCCTTCGGTGTGATGGCAGTAGCAACAATGCAGTCCACATCCCTCTGGGTGATGGCAGTAGTGACAGCACTATGATCCCCTTTCTTCAACACCCACATCCCACATGCACAAGTTACAAATGACTTGGTCTCTTTACTTGTTAGAATTCAGATGTGAATTAATCTGAACCATCACCGCTAAGGTGGACTACCTTTGTTTTTTCCTATCTGAAATTTAACTGCCTGAATTGGATTTCTGCCTGTGACACCGCTGACCAGGGTTAGGTAACAGACTTGGGCGTTGGAGGGCCAGCTGGTGGGTGAATGCTTGAGTGTCCAATGACCACTCACCTTCTCCTATGAGGGAGGGTGGGTTCACTGCTCAGCAGTTGCTGGCCCCTGGTGGAGGCTAGAGGCACAACAACATGTCAGCCCTCACTACAGGAGGGAGCATGATGGACGTCGGCTTGTGCCTTGACATCATGTGGCCTGTTACGCTCCCAAGAAAATGTGAAAACACCCGCTGACCAACCAAAGGACAGCTATTGGTCCCTCCTTAAGCAGGAAGCCCCAGACATGTGTCCGTTCTGACCCCTGCCATGCCCAGGATACATAGGAAGCTCTTTAGGACAATTCTCCTCCCCTGGTAGCCTCCCACAGGGGTAGAGGCCCACTCAATGAAGGGTTACTTTGGGTTACCTGGTAGCACAGCAGTAAGGGGCAGTGGATGGTGGTCGGGACTTAGCAGCAGTGGTAGGAGTCCTTGGCAGGCCTGAAGGAGTGAATTGCCAGGGACTAGGAGGAGCAAAAAAAACCTGCTTGAATTTGCTTCTTTGAAATAAAGTGTCTTCACCTATAAAACTCACAAGTGATTAGTGGAGGATGTTCAAATGGATTTATGCATCTCCCAGACATGTGGATGCTTTTTTTTTTTTACTTTGTGTCCATGAAAAAGGTGTCTCCCAGTTTTCATGTCTTTGTTCAGATGTGAATTGAGCACTACTCTGCCCACCAGCATCATACAGCCCCTGGGGTCTTACCTTCTGTACATCATTGACTGTGCTTTCAAAATCCACTGGCCAAACATAAGTACACTTAAATACTTAACATTTGCTTTTTGTTGAAACAGTTTATCAGAAAACTTTTTGTTGTCACAGAGACTGAAACAGCAGGTGGGAGAAAAGGTGCAAATTATCCAGTTCACCTAAATGGGGTGCTAACTGTGAAGTCTTTTCATAAGTAGTAAGGCAGTTTCTTCTTTCATTCAGACTAGTTTTCATTCAAACAACTAAGGATTTTGGATGGCCCTACTGATTATAAACTTGAATAAGCTAGTTGGTAACAGTGATGCTGAGTTTAGCAATCTACAACCTAGATGCTTATATGCAAAGAATGCAATAAAAACCTGACTAAAATCTAAAAATCAAGCTTATAAAACACATAAAATGTATCTGAACATTTATCTTTACCTATACAAAATCATTTCAGCCCAAGTAAAACCCAGGTAAATTACATGGTACCCTGACTACTATTCTATGATGTAGTAAACATATAATGGTATTTTTTTTTATATTCTTCGTAAAGCAGGTAAGGCCCACTAGGCAGAACTGTCTGTTTTCAGAAGTGACCTAGAAGGACTGGGGAGGTTAAGTGACATGCTTGGAGTCACACAGTATGTAAGTGGTGGTTGTGGAATCAACCCCAAGTCTGCTGGATGTACCCAGTTCACTCACTGTTTGTTACTCTAACCACTAGGCATGGGTGGTTAAACTGAATGGCTGATTACAACAAAGCAGTGCGGGTGATTTCTTTACTGACTCTATATGCAGCAGAGCAGAAAGAATGCAAAGCACAGCAGCATTCATTTTAAGATGTTGAAATCTGGGTCAGCCATGCCAACGACCCAGGGTCAGAAGTCAACTCGGGTTGCTGGAGGTCTGGCCAGGGGAGTAGGATCGAGCACTTGGGGGACTGCTCTCCTCCTCCTCCAGGGAGGGTGGGCTTCAGGTCCTGCTGCTTTACCACCACCTGTGTGACCACGGGTGGTGATGCAGTGGTGCTGCAGAGTGATCAGGAGGGGAGGATGCTAGCCAGGATCTGGAGCAGTGGCATGTCTCTATGTGACCTACCTCCTTGGATCTTCTCTAGTGCCAGTGCCCTCAGGGACAGAGACCAGAAAACCAGGAACAATCACCCCACATTGGCCACTGGCAGAAGGGATCCAGATGCCCTAGACTTCATAACCAGGCTCCTTGAGGGACCCACTGAGCTGCCCGACACATACTAAGGGAGTGTGGAGGGGTGACCTGGGGTCCCCTCCCTTCCCACTTGGGGTGGCACAATTCAGGCAGGATAGGGGCAGGAGCACATGAGCGTTACCTGGGGGTGAAGCTAAGGGTACCCAGTCTAGGGATCTCTGAAAAGTGGAGACTGATGTTGTAAGAAGGGGACATAGAAAGAGAAAATGAAAACAAATTAAAAAAGATGCTGAAATCTTAGAGATTCTGTGCAGTGACATGCAATTTCCGTGAGGCACCGGTACAAGAATTCAAAATCCGCAAACCAAGCAGGATTCCGTGATTGTTACCGGTGTTACCGTTAAAAATGGAAAACCAGGGTCCCTGAAGATGATATGGTAACCAAGCGCACTTTGATTGAGGAATACTGCAGGCCTAAATCCATTAAGGACAGCAGGTACTCTAGAACCTGATTGACTGGACAGGTAAACAGATCCAGGTGGTGAGAAGTGGTCCATAAAGAAAATCACTTCTGCTTCATGGAGTATTTCCGGCAGATGGTTTTCTAGCAGCCACCAGAACATCCACCACGTTTTGTGAAACCTCAAAGCTAGCTACGGCTGTCTTCATGAGCCAAGTGTGCAGATGGAGAGCCTTCAGGACTAACAGTCCAGGGTTCCCTGTTCCTGTGACAGTAGACCCATGCACAGAGGCACAGGAATTGAGGGTTCCACTACCAGCTGCTGCAGCAAGGTGGAACCAGATCTGTCTAGGCCACACGGGAGCAATGAGTATTAGATTTGCCCCCGCCATTTTCAACTTGAATAGTACTCTCTCTGAATTAGTGGGAAGGGAGGAAAGGCACACAGAAAAAAACAAGCTACTCACCTGTAACTGTTGTTCTTGGAGTGGTACATCCACACTTCTGGCAGAATTCCTTTCCCCTTTAAGTCTTGCCAGGTTTTCAAGCTGGCTCCTTCCACCCATCCAGGCGGTATCCTCCTTGGCACCACCCCATGACATCAGATCTTACCCCCAGAAGCAAGATCGGTGTGCCACTTGCCAGGGGAGGTCAGGTGGCTTGTGTGGATGTATACCATATACCACTCCTAGATCTATAGTTACAGGTGAGTAACTTGGTTTTCTAGAGGCATGGACATGGTGTACTATCCACACTTCTGGCAGACTCCTAGCAGTTCTCTGGGAGGAGGGGGCAAGGAGTACACCCCCTAGTTGAGGAAGAGAGACTGAAGAACTGAGGCCCCCAAGCCAACATCCTGGCATGACTCAAGGTCGATGTTGTAATGGGAGATGAAGGTGTGTGCTGACTTCCAGGTAACAGCCCTGCAGATCTCCTGGATAGGGACGTCCCTGGAAGCAGCCACCGAGGCAGTGGTATGTCTGGTGGAATGAGCCCTAAGCTCTATGGGAGGCTCCCTACCAGATAACCTATAGCAGAGGTCGATGCATGATACAATCCACCTGCCAACTGTTCGCCTACCTGCCGGTCCGTCCGGTACAGATTCAGCATAGGTGACAAACAGCTGGCAAACCTCTCTCTCAACTCCAGCTGCATGCTCCTTATAGTAGGCAAGCGCCCACTGCAGGTCCAGTGTATGGAGCCTGTGCTTGGTGAAGTACACCAGGAAATAAATCAACTGGTTAAGGTGAAACTCCGAAATAACCTTTGGAAGGAGCTTCGGGCTGGGGCGAAGGATAACCTTGTCCCTTTGGATGACCAGGTAAGGAGGCTCCACTGAGAGCACCTGGAGCTCACTGATCCTTCTGGCAGATGTGATGGCCACCAAGAAGGCGGTCTTCCACGACAGATGTGACATCTCACACCTGTGCACTGGTTCGAACGGCTTGCCCATGAGCACTGCTAACACCAGCAACAAGTTCCAAGGTGGTGGTGGTTCATGTACCGGAGGGGAAACCGTGGCCAAGGACGAGAAGGTCCCGGTCACCTTCTCCTGTGCCACCGTTGACATACCAGCCTGCATCCAATATGCAGACATGGCTGCTAGGTGCACCTTAAGAGTCATCGACCGAAGGCCCAACTGAGAGAGGAAACACAAGTAATCCAGGATGCTAGCCGCAGGATATTAGAGGGATCATGCTCCTTGCTCTGGCACCAAATAGAGAATCTCTTCCATTTGAAAGCATAGCATCGACAAGTCAACTCCTTCAGAGACACCTCAATGATATGGAGGGCCTCTTCAGAGAGATCCAGAGCCTGGAACTCTGGTCGCTCAGGAACCAGGCTGCCAGGTGCAGGGAATGAAGGTCCGGGTGGAAGACCTTCCCCCAAGAGCAGGTCCGGGTGAAGTGGCAGACACCATGAAGGCCTGCTCTGGAGGCTAAGGAAATTGGGGTACCAGAAATGACGAAGCCAGTCTGGAGCCACCAGGATCATCTGAGCCTTGTCCTGCTGAGCTTTGATCAGGACCTTGGGGAGGGAAGGCATAAAGGAGGACCTTGACCAGGGTCTAGGGCCTCGCGAAGGCATCCCCTGTAGTGTACCTTGCTGAGGGGTTGGGGGGACAGGAACAAAACAGCCTTAGCTTGGCATTCTCCCGGGAGGCAAACAGATCCACCCAAGGGGTGACCCACTGGGAGAAAGTATAGTTATGTAAGAACTAACTGTAACAGTAGATCTTCGAGAACAGCTCTTGCAGCAGGTTACACCATTAGGACTGAAGCTGGCAGGCGCTAGGACCCCACGGAAATTTTCTAGCTAGCAGTATTCAGCGGTGACCACCTCCGACATTGGTCCCACCCCCAACGTCAGGCGTAGTACATATGGAGGCGGTCCCCCATAATCCTCAGTTCTCCCGCCAGAGACTCCTGGCCGCTGGATGACATCAGGAGAGGAGACCGAGGTCCCCATCAAATGGCAAACAAAGAAGCTGTAAATGCCTTATCCTAGGAAAAGGATGTTGTTACTATAATCTACCTCCAGCAGGGATGGTGGGAGGGAAAGTACCTGCTGCAAGAGCTGTACTCGAAGATCTACTGTTACGGTAAGTTCTTACGTAACTGTACTATCTTACTTCGAGAAACAGCTCTTGCAGCAGGTTACACCATTAGGACTGATTCCCAAGCAATGCTGGAAACCACACACCATCAGGAGGAGGAAAGGTAAAAATCCTCAAATTATATTGAGCTTAGGACAGAAGTCCCTGAAGGACTGCTAGACCGAACCCTGCTCTTTGCCCCGATGCAATATCCAGGCTGTAATGCCTGACGAAAGTGGGTACGGAGCTCCAAGTAGCTGCAGCACAAATAGCTGAGGTGGATACGTTCTTTAAAGCCGCAAAGGAGGTAGCCACTCCTCTGGTGGAATGACCCTTAACCGCGCCCGGCAAGGGTTTGTAGCACTTCTGGTAACAGAACATAATGCACTGAATGAGCCACCTGGACAGCGACGGTTTTGAAACAGGAGCTCCCATCATCCTGTGGGCAAAGGAGATGAAAAGTTGCCCCTATTTTCGGTGGTGTTTGGTTCTGGTCGGGTAGTATCTGAGACACCTATGCACATCCAGAGTGTGCAGAAGGGCTTCTCCTCGATTAGAGTATTTCGGGAAATACACTGGTAGATCGATGTCCTGATTAAGGGTGAGAGCTGAGACCACCTTAGGCAGAAATTTAGGATTAGTCCTTAGGGATACCCTGTCTTGGTGGAAAACCAAATAAGGTTCTTTGCACATACGTGCATGTAGTTCAGAAATTCTTCTGGCCGAGGTATTGACAACTGAAGATAACGTTTTCCAAGAGAAAGCGTTATTCTGCGCAATCATGCTGGTTCAAAAGGTGGCAGCGTAGCTGCTCAAGATGAAGGGTAGATCCCATGGTGGGATCGGATCCTTAATCAGGGGCCTAAGGTGGAGGACACCCCTCAGGAAGGCACGTGTCGTGTCCAAATGAGCTATAGTGTGTTGGCCTATAAGGACGTGATAGGCTGAAATGGCACAGAGGTGTACCTTAATCGAGGAGTAAGCCAAACTAGAATGGAAAAGGGACAGCAGTAATCCAATATCAGCTTCTCTGGGCAGTCCGAAGGTGATAAACCGCACGCTTGAACCCATAAGCAAAACCTGCGCCACTTCATGGCGTAGGTCACATGGGTAGCCGGTTTCCTGGCGGCAGTGAGAATGTCTGCCACCTCTTGCGGAGACACCGTGTCGCATCATGGCTATGTCTCTAGGAGCCAAGCATGCAGGTTCAGGGAACGTAGGTCTGGATGGACCAAAGAACCCGCCTCCTGAGACAGCAAATGGGAGCCGACTGGTAAAGGCACTGGAGGTTCCCGGGATAGCTGATGCAAGAGAGGTTACCAGATCTGTCTGGGCCAAAAAGTTGCGATCAGTAAGTGTCGCTTGCTCCCTGTGGAGTTTTAGAAGAACTCTTTGGATCAACGGGAAAGGGGGAAAGGCGTAAAGGAATCTGCTCGCCCAGGAGAGGGACAATGCATCTCGCCAGAAAACACCAGGCCCTGGATCTAGCAAGCAAAAACTGGGCAGTTTTGTGTTGGATGGGGATGCGAAAAGGACTAGTTCTGGAGTACCCCATCTGCGAAACAAATCCTCTGCCACCTCCTGCAGTAGTTCCAAATTCGTGGACTCTGGCCTGAGAGCAGCTCAGGCTGTCTGCGATGACACAGTCCATTCCCGGAACATGAACAGCAATAAGGTTTGCGCCATGTTGTAAGACCCAGTCCCACACTCTCATGGTCTCCCTGCAAAGCGGGTAGGAATGGGTGCCTCCTTGTTTGTTGAGGTAATACATCACCTCGGAATTGTCTGTTTGTAACAGAAGTGTACCCGGTGGAATCTCTGACTGGAAGGCCTGCAGGGCGTAAAGAACTGCCCTCATTTCCAGGATATTTATGTGGAGATGGGACTCTTGGTCTGTCCACAGGCCCTGAGACCGGACACCGTCGAGGTGTGCTCCCCAACCGAGCCCTGAGGTGTCTGTGGAGAGTGTCACAGTCGGGGACGGTGCTATGAAGGGGACTCCAGCAGAGAGATTCCTCGAATCTAGCCACCATTGCCAATCTCGAATTACAGCCTCCGTGATCTGGATTGGATGCTGCAGATGGTCTTGCCTTTGGTCCCACTGTACCCGTAACATCCACTGGGTTACCTACATGTGGAGGCGGGCTAGTGGGACTGTTGCAATGGCCGCAGCCATGTGTCCGAGTAGGCAAAGGACCAGTCTGGCAGGAACGGTCTTCTTCGCCGAAAAGTCCCTGATTAGGGATCTTATGTGTTCAGCTCTGTCCGGGAGAAGGAAAGCTTTCCCTTGGACAGTGTCCAGAACTGCACCTATGAATTGCAGAGTCTGGGACAGAACCAGGCTTGACTTCTCGTAATTGATGACAATGCCCAAAGTCTCGAACAGAGACTGAGTGCAGTGAATGGCAGACATCAGGGCCTCCCGGGAAGGCGCCATGAGAAGCCAATCGTCCAGGTAGGGGAACACGTAGTGGCCCTGTCTCCTCAGAGATGTGGCTACGACAGCCAGGCACTTCGTGAACACCCGAGGTGCCAATGACAGCCTGAAGGAGAGAGCTCGGAACTGATAATGGCGACCCTGAAACTCGAAGCACAGGAACCTCCTGTGTGCCTGAGCAATAGGAATATGCAGGTAAGCATCCTGCATGTCTAGGGATGCTAGAAAAGCGCCCTGCTTCAGCATGGGAATCAGGCCAGGGAGGGTCACCATGCGGAAGCGTTTGTACAGGACCGAGACGTTGAGGTCACTGAGGTCCAGTATCGGACGGAGGTCCCCTGTCTTCTTTGGAACCAGAAAGAAGTGAGAATAATATCCTAGTCCCCTCTGGTTCTTTGGTACGTGCTCTATGGCTTCTTTTTCCAGAAGCGCGAGCACCTCCTGCTGTATGAGCAGGGCATGCTGACCCAAGTAACGGGAGAGTAGGGGAGGTCTTGTAGGTGGGTCGTGTAGAAATTCTATGCAATGGCCTTTCTTGCCCAACTGGAGAACCCATCTGTCGGTGGTGATCGACTGCCACCCTAAAAAGTGGCGAGTGATGCGACCCCTGACTTTCCTTGCTCGTTGATCCAGAGGAGGGGCGGGGGCCAGGAAGGAGTCATGCTGTGGCAGCATTAGTCCCTCCGGGTTGGACCGGCTTCGTGTAATGTTGGCCTCTGCCTAGGGACGACTTGGTCTGGGCCTTACGCAAAAAAGTGCCCCTTTGCTGCTGGCCAGAACGTGGCTGCTGCCTTTGTTGCCGGCTGCGAAAACGGCTCTGGTTCCTATGAAAGGAACTAGGCCTGGATCTGTACATGGCCTGTACAGATCGGACTGCCTTCCCTGCATCCTGGAGCTTGGTGATGACATTCTCCGAAGATTCACCAAAGAGTACCTCGCCATTGTACGGGATGTCTAGAATATTCTTCTGTACGTCCGGGGTGAAGCCGGAGACAAACGCCTGAAGCTGCAGCTCTGGCAGAAGAGTCCGCGGAATCGTATACGGCTCTAAGTACTTGGGTCCCCACATATGACCCAGTGCGAAGTAGGTTAAGGAACTCTGCTTTCTGGTCACCATCGGGAAGCTTTTCGACCAGGTCCTGGTCCTGTTCCCACAGGGCATTCTGGAACTGTACCATATGGGTAAGGTAGTTCAGAGACCTGATGGTGCATGTAGCAGCCACGTACGTGCGCCTCCCCAGAGCATCCAATTGCTTGGATTCCTGGTCCGGTGGCTGAGTGCTCATATGCTGGGGCCTTTGAGACCGGTCATGTGAGGCTGTGATGACCAGGGAGTCTGTCAGAGGTTGCTTTGCCAAGTAGTGTTCTTCTCTCGGAGCCTTGTACAGGTGGTCAGCCTTCTTCGGCACCGCGGGAGTGGAGTGTGGATGCTTCCACGCAGCCTTGGTGATGTCCGCAAATGTGTCCACCAAGGGTGGCATTACCACAGGCTTTGGGTCTTTTGGCCGAAGATAGCAGGCAAGGCATTGTCATTCGGGGTCAAGGTCTTCAGCATCCCACCCCATGTAGTCCTGGATGTGCCTCATGATCTCAGCGAAAGAGGGATCATCTGGTGGAGACCTGGGGAGGTCAGGAGAGGAGATGCTGAGCGGAGAAGGAGATCTGGAGTAGTCTGAGGTGTCCGATCTTGAATCCTCCCCCGACGGAGTATGCTGGAGTCGTCTGGGTCGTTTGGGGCTGGGCGACCCAGATGGAGATCTGGAGGGAGGCCTTCTCCTGTCTGTAGATCTGCCCCTAGGAGGTGGAGTCTGTTCCTTGGGGGTTGGTGGTCGTCCTATTGGCCCCTTAGGTGGAGGAGGGGGCGTAGGAGGTGAAAGGGTAGGAGGAGGAGGAGGAGTGGGTTTGACGGGGACCACATCCTTTCTGATGGTGTCCCACCAAAAAGTAAAGAGTTCCTTTACTTCTGCAATATTCATGCCCGATGACAGGCCTGATGCCGGTGGTCTGTCGCCGGGGTCGGGTCCCCGGGTGTCTCCCGGTCCGGGGAGGGTTCCCGAGGGAGCCCGGAATCCTCTGTGTCGCCGGCCTGGTCTTCGGTCTGTAGGGTGTCCTCCTCCATCGATTCCCTGTGACCGTCATCCGCCGTGACCGGGCGGGGTCTGCGCTCTGGAGATGCAGACGTCGGTCTCCTGGCCGACGCTTTCGGATCCGGCGAAAGCACGGCTGGCAACTGGTGTCTTACAGGTGTCGTCAGCTCCTGTGAGCTCCTGGCTGATTTGGAATGTTTAGCTGACGTTGGGTGTTTAGCCGTCCAATGCTCTTTTCAGGGACATCAGGTCCTTGGTCTTTCTGGGTGCAGGATCAGGACCTCTGGGCAGTTGGGAGACTGACCTGGAGTCGGTGTCCCGACGTCGGGTAGAAGAAGAGGACTTATGGTGCTCAGAAGACTTCGAAGAGGCCTTGGATGGGGTGGAGGAAGCCGAGGGCCTCGACGTCTTAATTGGCTGGAGTGAGGAAGAGCAGCCTGAAGTCCGGACCTTAACTGGGGGTGGGGGCTGCGACTGAGCCCTGGAGGGAGAGCGGTCTGATCTGGAGCCGGAGCTGCGGGAGTCCGAGGCCCAAGTTGGGGAACTAGCCCTCACCTTCTCCCTGTGCTTGTCCTGGTGTTTATGGGATTTTGAAGAAGATTCTCCCCTGGAGAAAGGTTCTTGGTCCATCCTTTTTAATTTCTCTTCGAGTAGATATGCCTGTAGTGCCTTCTGACGGTGGATCCTGGTGCGGCTATTGAATCCCTGACAAAAGGTGCAGGCCTTGGTATCATGGTTCGGGCCTAGGCAACGCACGCAGGAAGAATGAGGATCCTTGAAGGGGATCTGTTTTCCGCAGACACACTTAGAAAGTTGACCCTCAAGCGATGGAGTTGGAGAGGACGTCAGTTGTGCAAAGAAATTCACAGAAAGTTCTGTAGTTGTCGTATGCTAGGTAGCGACTGAGAGGCCGATGCTGGCGAGTCGACGGCGGGAAAAGAACTGAGGATTATGGGGGACTGCCTCCATATGTACTATGCCTGACGGGGCCGGGACCGATGTCGGAGGTGGTCCCCGCTGAATACTGCTAGCTAGAAAATTTCCATGGGGTCCTGGCGCTTGCTGGCTTCAGTCCTAATGGTGTAACCTGCTGCAAGAGCTGTTTCTCGAAGTAAGATCTGGCACGGCCAGTCTGGGGCTACCAGGATCACCTGCACCTTGTCCCTCCTCACCTTGAGGAGCACCTTGTGGATCAAAGGAAACAGGGAAGGCGTAAAAGAGGCCTGGGGTCCATGGACTGGAGAAGGCATCCCCCCTGCAGCGAGCCCTGCTGAGGGGAGCGGGAATGATACAGCCTCATCTTTGCGTTTTCCCTGGAGGCGAACAGGTCCACCTGAGGTGTGCCCTAGTGGGAGAACCGGTCTTGTACTATCTCCAGCAGGAGAGACTACTCGTGAGCTGCATCGGCTATCTGGCTGAGGGCATCGGCCAGACTGTTCGAGGCTCCTGCCAAGCTGAGAACGAGAGACCAAATGCAAAGAGCTTCCTTGCCCAGAGGCAAGGAGTGCATCCCGCCCTGTCGGTTGAGATAGTACATGGTCGTGGTGTTGTCTGTCTGGATCTGGACCACTTGACCCTAAATGAATGGAGTATAGGTGGTCAGGGCTAGCCTGACTGCTCGGAGCTCCAGCATGTTGATGTGGCATCGGGACTCCTGAGGGAACCAGAGTCCGTGTGCTCTGTGCTCCCCCAGATGGGCACCCCAACCCATCAGAGAGGTGTCGGCTCGGAGCGGATAAACAGGATACCCTCCTGCATATGAGCTGGGATGAGCCACCACTACAGGCCATTCCACATCTCCTGGGTCACTAAGACTGGCTGGTCTAGATGACCTGAGCGCTGAGACCACTGGCAGGCCAGCCCCCACTGTAGGGGGTGCATATGCCAGTGGGCCAAACGGACCACGCCAGTGCAGGCTGCCATAAGACCCAGAAGGCGCAGGAAGTCCCAGGCAAGGCGCAATTGCCCAACCCGAAATGACCGGGCAAAGGAGGAAAGGACCTTGGCCATGTCTGCCGGGAGCCAGGCTCTGGCTCGGCGAGAGTTGAGCTCCACCCTGATGAACTGAATCACTTGCAAAGGCACGAGTACCGACTTGGCCTTGCTGATGAGGAGGCTGAGTTGAGAGCAAATCTAGAGGGCCAGATCTCTGGACTGCTCCGCTTCCAACCTGGAGGGGGTTGCTATCAGCCAATCGTCCAGGTAAGGACAAACCCGGACCCCTTGGAGCTGCAGGAATGCTGCCACCACTGCCATGCATTTGGTAAAGACCCTGGGAGCTGATGAAAGGCCGAAGGGCATGGCCCGGAACTCGTAGAGGGCTCCCTCTGCCAGAAAGCGGAGGAACCGCTGATGAGACGGACGGATTAGGATGTGAAAGAACGCATCCTGAATGTCCAGGGAGCAGAACCACACGCCCTACTCCAGGGATGGTATGATCTGAGCCAGAGACACCATCCGGAAGGTGCGCTGCGTTAGGAACTTGTTCAGGTCATGCAGATCGAAAATGGGGCACCAGCCCCCTGTCTGTTTTGGAACCAGGGAGTACCTGGAAACAAACCTTGGGCACGGAGGATCTGCCACCTTGCTGATTACCCCCTTGTGGAGGACTAGGGACTATGTCATCTCGGAGAGCCGACAGGGGGGCTATGGATCCAGTGGCCTCCAGTGGGGCACGGGCTCGAAAGGGAGGGACCTGCTCGAATTCCAGAGGCAGGACCCTACCAACCACCTCCAGCACCTAATAGTCCGTGGTGACAGCGGACCAGGCAGAAAGGAAGTGGCTGAGCTGGCCCCCCCCACGGGGACGGACGGACACAGGGGTGGCAAGACGAGGTTGGGGGCGGCACCCCACAACCCATCACTGGGCAGGCTTGGATGAGGAGGAACCAGCCGAGGGGCTGCCAGGGCCCTTCCCCCCAGGCTTCCTGACAGAGTGAGCGACAGACTTGGCTTTAGGGCGCCAAGCTGGCCCTGCTGCTGGTTGGGTGGGTGCATGGCGGAGGGCAGAAAGGGCACTCGCTGCTGATGGCGACCTTTGTCCCTCGAGAAGATGCAACCGAGCCTAAGGTGGCACCGGATTTCAATGCACTGGAGGTGACCCTCCACCCCAGGTCCAAACAGGTCGGTGCCCAGAAAGGGGATATCTGCTAGCTTGTGCTGGATGTCTGCCATAAAGGTCCAGATCCACAACCAAGCCCTGCAGTGCATGGCCACTGTGGACGCAACTGACCAGGCACAGGAGTCTCCGATATCCAGAGCCATCTGGAGCTGTTTAGCCACTGCCCTTCCCTGGTCCCGAACATGTTTGACCGTGGTCTGAAGGTCAGCCAGGAGATGAGGGAGCACTTCCTCCAGGGAGCCCAACAGGGTGTGAGAGAAATGTGCCATCAGAATTGAGATTGAGGTCTTCAAGTACCTCAAGGGAATAAATAGAATAAATAGGGTTAACATGGATGGGATCTTTAGACTAAAGCAGGGAGGTATCACCAGAGGACATGGTTTGAAGTTGGAAGGTGGAAGGGTGAGGGGGGAAAAGAGGAGGAGGTTTTTCACTGAGAGGGTGGTGGACCCTTGGAATGCACTGCCTGATGAGCTGGTTCAGAGATCCACAGTGGAGGGCTTCAAGAGAGGGTGGGACAGACACAGAAAGTGGATGTATCAGATGATGGCCTGTCCCAGGGGGTTGGGGATGGATGATAGGGGTTTCTGGAGCACAAGGGATGGGAGGGTCTCGGCACCCAACTAAGGATCTAGGTTCGAGCAGACTCGATAGACCATAAGGCCTAATCTGCTGGCAAATAGTATGTTAGAATGACCAAGCTAGCTGGACGAAGGCCCAAAGAGACGGCAGCGTACACTTTCCTCCCAGAATAGTCCAGTTTTTTTGGACTCATTATCTGGGGGCTTGTCCACATCCCTAGTGTTGCCTAAACACCTGAAAACAGAATCGGCCACCAGCCCCTCGGTCAAGGGATGCTTCGAGAAGCCGGAGAGGGAGCTGGTAGGGACAGCATACTTGTGTGCCATCCTGGCGGAAGGCACAGGGCAGGAGGCCGGGTGCTGCCAGAGCTCAAGAGCCGGACCCACAATGGCCTCGGCCACAGGGAAGGCTTCTGTGGGAGAATCCCCTCTGTCCAGAATTTCTGTAAGGGGATATCTGGCCCGCTTTTGCATGGGTTCGAGCAGCATCCCAGTGGACTCTGAGACGAGTCTAAGAATACCCAGGAACGAGGTGGGGCTCTTGTCCACAGACAGATCCCCCCTCCCCCGAGGATTCCAGGTCGACTGGACGGGAGTGCAACAAAGAGTCCTCGGACTCCTAAGAGTCCATGTACAGCTGCTGACTGCCTAAGCCACTCTCCACATGCCGAGGGCGATTGGGGGTGAGAGTGACTGACAACCAATGGGGCAAACCTTGAGGCATCCCAATCTTCAGCTGTGGAGGTGGTGGTTCCACCACAATAGGTGGGGCAGCTGGTTTTGGCCAGGCAGTCAGCGCTGAAATCGGATCCTCAACTGAGGAACCGGGGGTGGGAGATGGCTTCCGCCATTCGGGTGACAGCCACTTAACTGCCGGTGTGGAAGCCAGCGCCGGCTTCCTGCCGGGCAAAAGAAGTTGCTGCCACATGAAGTCCTCATAAAGCTGACGCAACTTGTGCCTGAGCCTCTCCTCGGCTGAGGATGATGAGCGGCGGCGCCGGGACCAGGACTGCCGACATCGGCAGGACCTACCCACACCGGAGGAGGACAGAGACCTCGACCGTCGACGGGCCGAGGCAGGAGTGGGGGAAACCCGCTGCCCCTCTGGTTCAGGGTCCTTGACCAGGAACGTCGGCTCAGCAGGCTTAGGCAAGTCCTCGGAAGGCACCGGGAGCACCAGTGTCCAAGAGAGAGAGAGAGAGAGTTGTTGGCCTCCTCCGTTGACAACCTGTTAGTGGGCTTGAGAAAAATCTTGGCCTCGTCGACAGGAGTCTCGGCCGGCTAGTCTGATGGGGACTCCGTGAAACCAGCAGCCTGGGCTGCAACCTCCAACGAAGCAGACGATCCGGGGAACGCAATCTCGCCCACTCCCAAGAGCGTTGACGCTGGGTCTTACCTTTATTTGGCTCCTTCTTCTTGGACCGAGGGATACGAGACCCAGAAGTACCCTCTCCTTTAGTCGAGAGGGGCTGGCAGAGCTCACGAAAGGAAGCCATGTAGGAAGAGCCCAGTTGGAGCGGGATAAAGGCTGAAGCCGAGGAGGAGCTCGCCGTGGCCTGGGCCAATTCCTCCTCCTCGAGGGCCATGAGCTGATCAAGCTGGTCGAGTTGTTCTGCAGAGCCCGTCCCTGTGGACACTCCCCAACAGGCCTCCTTCGACTTGACCGGTGGGTATCGTTTCTCCGGTCGCCCCAGCTAGAGTAGAGCAGCACAGTGATCGAGCATTGATGGAGAGAAGGACAGACAGAAATTGCATGCCTGCGGATCGTGGTCGTGTCCGAGACAGTAAATACACGTGGCGTGTGGGTCGGTGCGAGACATCTTCTGTCCACAAGGGCACCGAAGAAACCTGGGGATGGACTTGTCTTCCATCGCAGCCACAAGGGAAGGAGGAGAAGACTGAACTTGAGTGAGTCTGAGAGTAAGTTTTGGGAAAAAATCCAAGGATTTAAGATCCAGGGCCCACAGAACGTGACAGTGCTAAGGAGGGAACCTGAGCTTCCAAGCGGTAAGGAAGATCTGGCATCATGGAGCGGAGCCGAGGGTTTTACCACCCGAGTGGGTGGGAGGAGTCTGCTTAAAGACCTTCTGGCCCATCTGAAACCTGAACAACATATCCACGTCCCCAGAAATCTCTTTTTTCTTGCTCTCAATCGTTTGCAATTGTGAAGGGGAGGTGGAAGATGGAGTGACTTTAATGATGACTGCAGACTGAAACAAATATTAACCTGAAAAAGCTCTTTATATTCTGGAATCCTTTAATGCTGTGGAGCTGCAGAAGAGAAGACCTATCTGTCCCAGCATAAAAAAGATCTGACGTCATGAGGTAGAGCCGAATGATATACCACCCGAGTGGTGGAAAAAGCTTTTTAGCTTGAAAACTTCAGATGACTCAGCTGTCTTCATCAGACTGCCAGTGTGGACAGTGAACTGTATCCACGTTGTTGGAAAAATTGTTATAAACAATCTGAGAAATACATTTTCAAGAGTAAATAACAATCATGGTAAAAAAAAATTGCATTCCATTTCAACAGAATGACACAAAAACATGAGTTAGTTTGTTTTAAGAATGCAATACTGGTGCTAATATAGCATAATGAGTACAAGTGCTACTAACAGAGCACATATAAACTGGGAACCAAAAATTCCAACTGCAGTTCTCTCACCCCAAGAATGGTCAAGGACTATTTAAAAATACAGGGACATTCATTAGAAACAAAACAAACAAAAACAACCTACATGAATACACTGTTAGGGTTTCACTTTAAGCACTCAGTGGCCTTTGGACTTTCCAGCCCTAAGTGTCAGTGGCTCAGTAGGTAGCACACTCGCCTCTGAGGCCGGGAGATCAGATCAGAGGGCTGTGGGTTCAGTTCCCACAACTGGCACTTGGGTTAATATCCCAATACGGATGCTGCACTTCTGAGGTGCCGTCTTTCTGAAGAGACGTTAAACCGAGGTCCCATCTGCCTGGATTGGTGGTAGTTTAGGTGGATGCTAAAGATCCCATGGCACTTATCGAAAAAGATTAGGGGAATTTTCCCGGTGTCCTGGCCAAATTTCACCCATTCACTAAAAATACCACCAATAGCTTAATCTGGTTCAATTTCAGTTGCTTACCATCTGTATCCTCCCCCCCCCCCGAAAAAGGGACCTCTAGGCCCAGTGGGCTTACCAGGTCAACAAAATTCAATAAATAGAATAAATATGTAAGAGCTAAATGCAACATACTTTACATTTCGTGCTGCAAGAAAAAAAAAAGGTAATTACCTTGCACTCCGTTTGTCTGCATCACTACTGGTAATACTCATCCTGTAGATTGTGGTAGATGAATGAACAAGATACCTGCAGAAATTTTCCAACGGGGGAATCGTTTTATCTCCTTTAAGATTAGTGAACCACTGCTTGGGAAAACAAGCTATAATCTGTAAAGGACAAGAATAAACGGGTTACTCCCCTGTAACTGTAGTTCACATCCTCACAGAGGCAGTTCCACTAGAAGTGCTGATTTGTCGAAACGTCTTCAAGCTAAGCTCCACCCATGACCTGGGTGCTATATCCCTCAGCTCTGCACCGTGGCATCAGATCTTGCATGCTGGAAGCGGTGATTCATGTGCCACTTGCCAGGGGAGGCTGGGTGGTAGGGTGGATATGAACATTATAATCACACCTAAAACTTATGGTTACACGTCAGTAACCTATTTTTCTAGGGGTGTGGCTACAGCTCACTATCCATACGATGGCACATTTCCAGCAATTCTCCAGGAGAAGTGGGCAAGGACCACATCCCTACTTGGTGAACACAAGCTGGATAACTGAGGTCCCAAATACAGCATCCTGATGAGACTCTAGGTCGATGCTGTAATGGGAGATGAAAGGTGTGTGGTGACTTCCAGGTGGCAGCCCTGCAGATCTCTTGGAAAGGGACATCCCTGGAAGTAGCCACTGAGACACTGGTATGGCTGGTGCAATGAACCATAAGCCCTACGAGAGGCTCCCCTACCAGCCACCCTACAGTAAAGATCGATGCAGGATGTAATCCACCTCCCAGTCGTCTGCTTATCAGCCCGTGTGCCACGTGCGGCTTCAGAGTACTATAAAAACAGCTGGTGAGCTTCACCCAGAACTCAGCCTTGTGCTCCTTGTAATAGGAGAGCACCCTCCGCAGGTCCAGCGTATGTATGGAGCCTGCAATCGGCCTCTGAAAATGGGTAATTAAAGTATAACAGTAAGTTAATTACCTGGTTAAGGTAAAACTCCTACACAACCTTGAGTATGAACTTCAGGTGGGGGTGAAGGACAACCTTGCTCTTATGGAAGACCAGATATGGAGACTCCATCAGGAACACCTGGAGCTCACTCTTCTGGCTGATGTAATGGCCATGGAAACTGTTGCCTTCAATGAGAGGTGTGACACCTCACACCTGTACATAGCCTCAAATGGCTTTCCCATGAGCACAGCTAGCAACAGCAGTAAGTCCCAAAGTGGTGGTGGTTCACGCACCGGAGGGGAAAGGTGGTCAAGGCCCCTGAAATAGCGCCCAACCACCTTCTCTTTGGCCACTGTCAGTATACCAACATACGCCTGGTATGCATAGATGGTTGCCTGGAGCACCTTTAGGGTTGCGCATGCGGCCCCACCTGGGAGAGGGACCAGAGGTACTAGCCACTGGCAGTGGATCAAACTCCTTGCACTGACACCAATTGGTAAACCTTTTTCATTTGAAGGTGTTGTACCAGTGAGTTGACTCTTTTCAAGAGGCCTCCACAATGTGGAGCACAGCTTCCGAAAGACTCGGGGCCTGGAACTCTAGCCACTCAGAAACCAGACTGCGAGATGCAGGGACTGAAGGTCCAGCTGCAGAATCATTCTCTGTTGTCTGGTCAGCAGGTTCGGATGAAGAGGCAACTGCCATGGAGGCTTGCTGCTGAGGCTGAGGAGATCCGGGTACCAGAACTGCTGTGGTCAGTCTTGTGCTATCAGGATCATTTGCGCTTTGTCCTTCTGGCCTCTGACCACTACCTTGTGGATCAAGGGGAAAGAAGGAAAAGTGATCATAAGGCCTGGGGTCCAGGGCCTTGCAAAGGCAACCCCCAGCAGTGTCACCGACTGTGGGGAGCAGGCACAAAACAGCCTCAGTTCTGCATCTCCCTGGAGGTAAACGGGTCCACCAGAAGTGTGTTTCACAGGGAGTAAAAGTGGTTCACCACCTCCTGATCCAGGGACCACTGGTGCGACATCTCTCCCACCTGGTTGAGAGCATCTTCCAGCCGATTCTCTGCTCTGGTGACATGAAATGCCAGATCTACACCCAGGTGCACATGAGGGTCCAGATACAGAGGGCCTCCCAACACGAGGGATAGGAGTGCATGCCATCCTGCCTGTTCAGGCAAAACATGGTCATGGTTTTGTCTGTCTGGACCTGCATGGACTGACCCCAGACTAGAGAAGCAAATTCCATCAAAGCTAGTCACACTGCATGGAGCTCCAGCAGGTTGATGAAGTGACAGGCCTCCCCGGGTGACCAAAACCTGTGAGTTCTGTGGTCCCCCAGGGTGTGCTCCTCACCAGAGATGTGGCTGTCATGAGTGTGACAGTCGGTTCTTGGCGAATGAATGAGACTCCTTCCTCCAGATGTTCTGGGATCAGCCACCACTGGATGGCATCCCCCATCAGCTGGGTCACTGTGACTGGCTGGTCCAAGTGGCCAAGGCACTGAAACCAGTAACGATTCAACTCCCACTGCAAGTGGCGGCTCTGTCAGTGGGCCCAACAAACTGTGGCACTGTAGAATGCCATGTACCCAGCAGTCACAGGAAGTCCTGGGCAGGGCGCAAGAGCTCAGCCTGAAACGTTGGCCCTTCAGGGAGTCTAGCTCTGCTCTGATGAACTGAACCACCTGCAAGATGATCAGTTCAGACTTGGCCAGGTTGACCAACAGGCCCAAGTCTCTGCAGGTCTGGAAAGCCAGATCCCTGGACCACTCCACTGCCTCACTGGATGGCCCGACTATCAGCCAGTCACACAGGTGAGGATAAATGCTGATTGCACTGCAGGAAGGCTGCCAACATTGCCATGCACTTGAAGGCCCTGGGCACAGATGACAGGTCATAGAGCATGACCTGTAACTGAGAGTATTCCTTCTGCGTGGAACCGGAGGTACTGCCAGTGAATGGACAGACAGGGATGTGGAAGAACGTGTCTTGGCAGTCTAGGAAGCAGAACCACATACCCTGCTCCAAGGATGTTATGTTTCAGAGTGACCATCCAGAACTTGTGCTTCCATATGAACCGGTTTAGATAGCGTAGATCCAGTATGAGGCGCCAGACCCTCGTCTATTTCAGGACCAGGAAGTACCTGAATATGTATCCCCTGACCTGCCATGGCATCTGGGACATGGGCTACAGCCCCTTTTGCAAAGAGCTGAGCAACATCCTCCCTTAAGGCAGACAGCGTATCCTTCGACACCAAGCATTCCCAAGAAGCATGAGATTAGTACGGTGGGAAAGCCTCAAAATCTAGAAGCAGCCCTCTGTCCACCACCTGAAGTACCCATTTGTCCATGGTAATGATGGATAAATAGGACCAGAAGGGGCAAAGCCGACCCCACAGGGAGCTGGGTAAGAAGATGGACAGTGAAGAGGCTGACACCTCAGAACCACCACTGGGCAATGGAGCGGCTTCAGGCGCTGGGGCCAGAGGAGCAGCAATTCCCCTAGTCCTGCCACTTTTTGGCCAGTGGCCAGAGACGTGGCCTTGAGGCACCAGGCATGGTATTGCCCCTGCCAAGGCCACTGTGGCTAAATGGACCAAAACTGAAAGACCTTCTTTCTGGGTGTCTGGGCTTTAGGTCCTTCTGGGATAAAGCCACAGAGTCCAGGGTGGCATCTGACTTCTCCGTTCTGATGAGTTGTCCTTCCACCCCTGGGCCAAAAAAAGTCAGGCCAGCTTGGACTGAATGTCCGCCATGAAGTTGGAGAGTCTCAAGTCAAGCCCTATGATGCATCATGATGGCCACTGCAATGAGAGGGTTGCAGGAGTCACCCAAGTCAAGGTCATCTGGAGCTGGTATTTAGCCAGTGCTTGTCTCTGGTCTCTGACCAACTTCACTGGCACCAGCTTGTCAGCAAGGATGTGAAGGAGCACATCATCCAGCTCTCCAAACAGGGAGTGACCAAAGCTAGCAATCATGACAGCATAACTCACCTGTTGGAGACCAAGAAAGAGGTGGCACAGACCTTCTTGACCACATGGTCAAGCTTCTTTGACTCCTTGTCTGGGGGCCAGTCCACATCCCCTTGGTTTCTGGACTTCCTGAAAGCCAAGTCTGTGACCAGACCTCTGGACGAATGAGGGTCCAAGAATCCGGAAAGGGATCCAGTAGGAAGCGCATTACTTGCAGATCGTACAAGTGGAGGGTGCTGGGCAGGATGCTGTCAAAGTTCCAAGGTCGGTCCTAATACAGCTTCAGTCATGGGAAAGGAAATCCCCGTGGACTTGTCCCTATTGAGGATGTCTGTGAAAGGGTATTAGGCCCTCTTTTGAACAAGGTACAATCATGGACTCTGATATGAGCTGGGATAGAGGCCCAAATGACATCGGCCATGGTTGGTAGTCAGCTCCTTGACCGACACTTGGTTGAAGGTACGTGTCCTTGACAACATGGATGAGCCACTGGAGTCACCAGAGGACTCCTTAAAAATGCCCTTGGCTGTTTGACACTATGAACCACCTGCGTATCTTCAGACTGGGGTGATTTCCATGGACAGCCAGCCTGACAAGCCAGCTACAGCATCAGTGTCAGTGTCTTTTGTTGATGCTCCCACCAAAGGATGCAGTGGGGGTGGCTCCAACTGCAAGGGTTGTGAGACAGATGCTGGGGCAACATCTGTCGAGGGATGGGCTGGCGTGGGCATGACTAGCACTTGCCAGTCGACCACAAGCACTAGGAGTAAAGTCCTATCCTGCCCTACAATGGTCCACTGCTGCCAGAGGAGTTCCTTGTGGTGCAGCCACATCCTGTGATGGTGCCTTTCCTCACCCGAGGATGCAGAATTTTGACGGCGATGCCTCTGGTCAAGCTGGATTAAGAGTATGAGTAGAGTCTCGACTAAGAGTTCGACTTTGACCCAATGTAGAAGAGAAGCCACAAGAGGTTTGTTACAGATCATGCGCAAAGGTGTGTGGAGAAGCACCGGCTCTGGTGGCATGACTGGTCCAGGACATTAACCGCTCCGCATCCTCCTAGCTGAGTACCAGGAAAACTGGGGTCCTGGAGATGGACTCCTCATTGATCCCTTCTGACAACTGGTTGACAGGGCTGAGAAAAATATCTGCTGCCTGATAGGCCAGTGTTGAGGTTGAAAAGCTCAAGAGGGGCACACTGGAGCTGTTGAACTGGCTCTCAACCACAGAAAGCTTGACAAGAGCTGTGAACTTGACGTGTCGAATGGTCGGGAGAGTTGAAGGAGCAGGAGGACCTCAAATTCTCCTAGTCCCACGACCGACACTGGCGGTGCTTGCATTTCTTACCATGGTGGACAGGATTCTCCCCAGAGGCCTGGAGGGCCCGACATGTCTCCCGAAAATCTTCAGCGAAGGACGCTGTGATGCTGGACCCAGCTGGAAGCAGTGCCAAGGCAGATGAGGTGCCTGCTGCAGCAGAAGATGTCGACTCTTCCATGGTGGTGAGCTGAGCTGCTGACCCTACTGCAGCAGAAGCCTTCTCTCGGCCTTTTGGACGGTGCTTTGGATTCCAGTCAGCCAGCCGAAAAGTCAGGCTGTACGATATTCCAATGAAGAAGGAGGCATCGTCTGACACAGGCCATAGCTAGAAACATCTTGTGCAGCCCTGAGACAGTAGGGGCAAGACGTTGTGGGTCCACAGGCAACATCATGTCTGCACATGACGCAGAAACTAAAGCAAGGAGCTTAGTTTCTTTGGATTCTATCTTCTGTCAATGAGACAGGAGAAGCAGTTGAGTAAAGTTTGAAAATACTGAAGAAAAACGGATGAAATCGCCAATGGCGTGCTTGGCTGCTTAAAACCCTGCAGAGCTGTGAAGGAAGAGACTGGACTCTTACAGTGGAAAGGAAGATCTGATGTCATGGGGCAGAGTTGTGGAATATACTGCCTGGGTGGTGGGAGGAGCTTAGCCTTAAGATGCTCTGATGAATCAGCACTTTGTAGTGGAACTGCCGAAGTATGGACAAGTGACCTATACCCATGCTCCTAAAAATTTATTTTAACAAGAAAATAAAAAGTTGCCATATTCCCTCTCCACAGTCAGTTGGTCAGGCTCTCCAATCCATCCCATAAGCCTGTGCTTCAATACCTAACCACTGCCTGCCCCTCACATTATGTCTCAGACTTACTTCTACAATAGGGGCATTCAGAACATTCTAACACAGGGTTGGGGGAGTTCAGTTCGAGATGCAGAGGTCCCATCATTACAACTGTGTGAAAAAATAAAAATTACATGCTCAACGTAATGGTTTATCTTCCAGAACATCACCACCATTCATTCACACTAATAGTTCTAAGCCAGATACGCTAGGACTCCACAGGAGCAAAGACTTTTTCAGCATAGGGATGAGACCGACGTTGGTGCAGGTGCCACCCGCTATGTTGATGTAGTGAAGTAGCACATGTGAGCTAGCCAGCAACAGATACCAGCCCCCTTCCCTTTTCTCAGTTCTCTTTGGCCAGTTTTAAATATCACCTGAGAAGTAAGATGGCTACCAGGCTCAGTGGCTGTCTGAGGAGTTCTGTTTAGTTTCATGCTAGTTTTGGTTTGGACAATTTGGCAACTTGTGGGCAACCTGTCTGCAGTGTCAAGTTGCTCCTTAGCTTTTAACTTTGTCTTATTTTGTATCTGTACATTTTTGGTGTCTGTCTTAGGTAGTTTGGTAGTAGTAAGGCTGCTAGGGCATGGAGTGAGGTAGTATTAGGAAACTTTTTTTTTTTTTTCCCATTTTCCAGCTAGGGACCTGCAGTGTCATACCGGGAGTTCTTCATCAACTCAGCCTGTATTCAGCTAGGAAGTGACAGTTCTGTTGAAGATCTGTTAAGTGGAGGACTTGGATTTTTGGAGACTCAGCTGGGTTTTGAAGATTGAAGTCACCCTTGTTCTGGCATTCCGACGTCCATTATGTGGAGTGTAGTGGAGTGGTGTGCAGGAAGAGGAGAGCGTTTTGCCCCAAGCGCTGTTGTGGGTGCGGTGGCTGCTGCGGTCTTCGACCAGTCTCTTGGTAGGTGTCAGTTTGACTGTGTGCTGACAAACATTCTTTACAAGTGGCAAGTTTGTGCCACGGTCACGACAACTCTGGAGACTATTTGGAAACAGTTAAATAAGAGTACTGGCTGTCATCCTGAATTCGCTAGTTCCACTCAGGACTTGGTTTGGATATTGATGGACATCTACATGAATGAAGATTTGAAAGTCCACTGGGGGTAAAAGAATGCTTGTGTTCATGTACGCAGTCTTTTCTGGGCTGTTTAGATCTTCATATACATTTGAGGCAGTAGTGAGAGTACTGCCCTTACACCTGGGCTCCTTTTAGTTACTCTGGTAAGAGCAGAAAAGTACAGTTACATAAGAACTTACAGTAATAATAGATCTTTGAGACAGGCTCCTTCAGTAGGTCATCACATATAGGACTAGCGCCACCTGGTGTCAGGACCCAACAGCAGACTTTTCCAGCAATGCCTGATGGGGGACCACCCACCTGACGTCATGTGACAACGTCAGCGTGTCTCTATATAGTGGGCTGTCCCTGTGCCTGCCCTCCAGTTCTCCCACTGGAGCCCGGAAGGAGAAGAAAGCATAGTCTGGAGACCCAAAACAAAAAATGGAGGAAAGAGGAAGGGGAAAAATATGACCTACTGAAGGCACCTCTCACGAAGATCTACTGTTACGGTAAGTTCTTGTGTAACTGTACTATCTTACTTCGAGAGGGTTCCTTCAGCAGGCCATCACATAAATGACTGAGTCTCAAGCAGTCCCTCTAAAGTGAGACAGAGAGAAATGTGGAAGAAGGAACAAACTGAAGACCAGAATGGAATCGGCCTGGGACAGAAGGCCCTGCAGAACAGCTGGGCCGAACCTTGCCCTTTGCCTAGAAACGATGTCCAGACTGTAATGCTTGGTAAAGGTATGGATGGAACTCCAGGTAGCTGCTGCACAAATCTCCACTGCAGAAACATTATGGAGAAAGACAGCAGATAGAGCCACGCCCCTAGTGGAATGAACCTTGACAGATCCCAGCAAGGGTTTTTCATACTTCTGATAACAGAAGCGAATGCAGTTGGCTAGCCATTTAGAAAGGCACTGCTTAGGAACGGCATTGCCCAAAGACTTGGGAGCAAAAGCAGCAAAGAGTTGGTCATCCTTACGTGTCCCTTTGGTCCGAAAGGTATAGCACTGAAGGATACGGTGCACATCCAATGTATGCAACAGAGTCTCACCTCTATTTGTTGGGGACAGATAGTACACCGGAAGCTCGACTGATTAGTTCAGAGTGAGCTCCGATACCACATTTGGGAAGAAACCTAGGATGAGTTCTGAGGACTGCCAGGTCCTTGTGAAAAATAAGGTATGGCTCCTCACAAACCAGAGCCTGAAGCTCAATAGTGTCTTCCAAGACAGGAAGCGCAGATCACAGCTCATTGTTGGCTCAAAAGGAGGGAAAGTGAGCTTTTCCAACACAAAATTAAAGTCCCAAGGTGGTGCAGGGCTGCGGATGGGGGTTTCAGATGGAGAATCCCTTTCAGAAAGGTTTTGGAGATCTCCAACTGGACCATAGGTTTACCATCCACCAGCACATGGTTCGCCGAAATGGTTGACGCCGTGAACTTTCAAGAAGAGTAAGAGAGCCCTGAATCTGATAGATGAAGCAGGTATTTCATGATCTGTGGGGTGGAACAAGAAAAGGGGTCCCAACCCTTGGAAGCCACCCAAACAGAACATCTTTTCCATTTTGTGGCATAAGTGGACCTCGTGGAGGGCTTCTAGCCTCTACAATCACCTGAACAACTCTGGACGAGACCCCAAAGTGAGAAATTGCTGTCTGCAGGAGCCAAGCATGAAGATGCAGGGTCCTGAGCCCTGGATGCACAAGCAGACTCTTGTCCTGGGTTAAAAGGCCGTGCTTCAATGGAAGTGGAACTGGGGGTTCCCCTGACAACTAAAGGAGAAGTAGGAACCAAATTTGTCTGGGCCACAGAGCAGCAATTAGGAACATCCATGCTCGCTCTGTCTGGAGCTTGATGAGCACCCTCTGAAGAAAGGGAGGGAAAGCATACAAGAATCTCCCTGTCTAGGAGACAGAATGCGTCATACCATAAAGCACCATGCTCTGGAACAAGCGAGCAAAAGTTTGGAAGTTTTACGTTAGATGGGGAGGCGAACAGGTCGAGTTCCAGTTGCCTCCATCTCTAAAAAAATGACTCTGTCACTTCCTGATCTAGTTCCCATTCGTGAGCAAGGGTGAACGATCTGCTTAAATTGTCTGCCAGGACATTTTTCACTCCTGGAACATGCACTGCTGAAAGAGACAGGTCGTGCTGGATTGCCCGGCTCCACACTCTCATCGCTTCCCGGCAAAGGGGACAGGAGCGAGTGCCTCCCTGCTTGAGGTACCAGACTACCGACATATTGTCCGTCTGTATGGGGATTAGTCCCTTGGGAAGAATGATCTGGAACGCTTGCAGAATGTACAGGACCGCTCTCATCTCCAACATATTGATGTGAAAGGACATCTCTGGGACCAAATTCCCTGAGTCTGATGGTTCCCCCGATGGGCCCCCCCAACCCTGATTGGAGGCATCCGTGGTAAGGATTGCCAGGGAGGCTGGGTTCCAAAACTGGAGGCCCTGGGACAGGCTCGAGAGATCTTGCCATCAGAGTAAATCCCTCTGAAGAGCAGAAGAAATGAGGTCCAATTGGTCCAGGGGCTGATCCCACTGAACCATTGAGAGATTCTCATATGGCGCCTCGCTAGGGGAACCGTGGAGATAGAGGCCGCCATCAAGCCTACAAGACAAAGGACTTCTCTGGCTGGAAGGAATCTGGAGGAAGTCACGAGGGTGGCCTGCTCGATCAGAGTATCCCTCCGGTCCAGAGGCAGGAAAGTTCTGCCCTGAATCATATCCAGAACAGCCCCAATGAGCTGAAGCCGTTGTGAAGGAGTCAACAAGGACTTGGGGGATATTGATGGTAATCCCCAGTCTGGAAAACAGATCCAGCATAAAAGAGAGAGGGCCTCCGAAAGGGACTCCCTGGATGGAGCCGAGATGAGCCCGTTGTCCAAGTAAGGAAACACTGCTATTCCCTGCCGTCTCAGGGCCACAGCCACCACCGCTAGGCACTTGGTAAAAACCCTGGGTGCCGAGGAAAGGCCAAAAGAAAGAGCCTTGAACTGGAAGTGCTCCCCCTGGAAGGTAAACCACAGGAAGTGGCAGTGACCAGGGAATATCGTGATGTGCAGGTAAGTATCCTGCATGTCCACAGCAAACAGCTATCGATTCTCCTGCAACAGGGGCAGGAGGCTCTGGAGGGTTAACATCCTGGACTTTTTGTACTCGACGAACAGGTTGAGCCTGCTAAGGTCGCGGATGGGTCGTAGGTTTTTGGAACCAGGGAAAAATGGGAATAGAACCCCCACCCTCTGTGCCGAAGAGGGACCGGCTCTGCTGCTTCTTTTAACAGAAGAGTCCGAACTTCCTCCCTTACTAAAAGAACCTGGTCTTTTGAGCAGGCTGACCTTCACGGAGGGGACTCTGGAGGGGGCTCCAGAAACTCCAAGGTGTGTTCTTCTGATACTAGCTGCAGGACCCATTTATCGGAGGTGATGCTCCGCCTCTCCTACACCTGGCAGGCAAACCTCCCCGCCACTGGCTCCTCACTCAAAGGCTGAGGAGGAGGTGGAGCAAGGGAGTCAGGGGGTGGCGGGACTGGCTGGGGAGGACCCCCGGACTGAGTTTGTGGGGGGAGGAGACCGTCCCCATGGCCTTATGCTTACCCTGGCGAAACTGGGTACATTTATGCTGCCTCCTGGTCTGCTTTCGAAAGGGCTGCTGAGTTTGGTTGCTCGAGCGATACATGAACCTCACAGACCTAAGAGCTTCGTCGTGTTCTTGAAGGTCTGTGATGATGTCTTTGGTGTCGCCGCCAAAAAGCACCGAGCCCAAAAGGAGGCATCCTGAATTGCTGACCGGACCTTGCTGGCGAGGCCTGAAATGCGGAGCCAGGCATGCCGCTGAAGGGAGACTGCAGTCGACGAGGTTTGCACAACTAAATTGACAGAATCGTAGGTGGTGCGAAGAGCATGCCTACACAAAATCTCTGATAGGTGGATATCCCTGGCAAGATCCTCCTTGTGTTCCAAATCCAGCACAGTATGGATATGGTCCTCCAGCCTGGCTAAGGTGGCTTTCTGGTGAGACGCCACATGGGCTACATAATTCAGGGATTACAATGCACACGTAGCCGAAGAAAAAAACTTTCTTTCCAAACTGGTCAAATTGCTTTGACTCCTTGTCAGGAGGAGTAGTGCTCATGTGCTTAGGTATGTTAGATTGGTCCTGAGCAGCAGAGATGACAACGGAGTTCACCTTCAGGTGCCCTGTCAAAAAGGGGGCCTCCTAAGGCACCCGGTACCTCCTCTCCGCTTTCTTGGGGATGCCCGAGATTGAGTGCGGCAGTTGCTAGGTGGTCTTGGTGAGGTCCAGTCCATGGAGGAAATGGGATGGGTTACAGAGTCTCCAAATCCAAATGTTCAGCGAGCCTTTGCTGCATTGGGTCCTGCTCCTCGGATTCCCACTCATAATACTTTTGAATGGACCTCAAATGGTCAAAGAAAGAAGGATCCTCAAGCAGGGGATTTGGGAGAATCCTCCCCTACAAGGACCTGGGATTCGTGATCAGAAGAGTCCCCCGAGGAGTCGCTCCCCAAGTCCAGGTTCAAAATCCGGAAGTTGGATATCTTTAGGGTCCGATCCCCTAACATGGACTGTATCTGAATGAGAATCCACACGAAACAAGGAACTGGGAGAAAAGTGAGGATGTGGCAGTCTGCTCTCCAGGTCCAACACCAGCTCAGACTGTGCCTCTTTCCACCAGGACTGGATAAGGTCCCTAAAACTGGCTGAGAAGCCAGAGGGGGTGGAGGCAGTGAAGGAGGAGAGGTATAAGCACGGGGAGGAGGACAGTGATGCCTGTGATATCCCTGAGGGTATAGCCTGGATACCAATTATAGCCAGGAACATAATGCCCTGCTGTATGCCAGTTAGGCAAAAGACCAGCTGGTTATCGTCTGGAGGAAACCCAGAAGAGTAGTGTGGGGCATACTGGGGTCTCAAGAAATGAAAATTACGTACCTACCGTAATTCTTGATCTTCTCTTGTATCTTCACCATTCATTACTTACTGGGTGTTAGCCGGAGGCGCGCACCCGTCACGGAGCTTTTTTTTTTTTTTTTAAACTTTGGCTAATGGCACCGCCTCGAGAGTGATGTCACAAATATGCGCCGAGGGGCGGCCGCTATAGCGACCGACCCTCCGCCAACTCAGTTCTGGTGGGAGTCGGAGAGGCAAAAGCGAAGCAGAGAATAGAAATAGCGAGGCAAGATAGCCAAGGGACAGCAAAGCAAGGAAGAATGAACTGAAAAAGGAATAAGCCGATGGAGGAAGGACAGAGGAGATAAGAGTATCCCTAACCTAGGGACTGCAGGGCCTCCTTACCTGGGCGACTCTAGGAGGAGAGAAAAGGAAGGAAATGAGAAAGAAGAAGAAGAGAAGAGAGAGATGGGATGTTGAAGGGACCAGAATGCCCAACGAGCATAGTCAGCTTATGGCTGAAGGCTCGACTAACAGGGAAGCAAGAATCCCCGGAGATAGAGCTGAAGAGAAGGTTCACCAGACCCGCTAGACAGACTCAGGAGGGCATAGTCCTTATCTTCAACATGCCATTGTTGTTGAAACCCACTTCGGGCTCCTGGCCGCGAAGGCCTTGAATCGGAGGACACCCGAGGAGGGAAGAATAAACCCCAGGCAGCAAGAGAGCGCAGCTCAGGGGTTTAGAAATGGAAAATGTAAGCCTTTCAGGCGTTTCAAGCATAGAAGTGGGACTCAGTCGGACTCGCTAAGGCAGGCCAGAGGCTTAGGCTGGGAGGGATTGGATATGGTCAGCACTGCTCTTCTGTAAAACTGTCCAGGAGGACACTTGAAAGGAGAAACCAATTATACAATCTCACAAGAAGGGTTGCCTGCCCTCTCATCTCCCCTCTTGTTTGTTTTTCCTTTTTTTTTTTTTTACAGATAATAATTTGCAGGCTAGGAGCATGACCCCAATACCAAGGATGCCTATAGCAGTCGAAGAGAGTTCCCTCAGCATTTTTCCCTTTTCTTTTTTTTTTTTTTAGAAAAGAAAAGAACAGACGTGCCCGTTCCTCTGCTCTGCAAGGCAAGAATAGAGGGGGGGAGGGGTTTTTGATTCTAGGGCGAAAAGCTGGAGCACGGGATTGCAGGATCAAAACTGAATAGCCTGAGCCAGGCTATAACCCCAGAGGTATCTCGCCCGAGAAATGGCAAGAGATAGTTGTGCAGTTTGATCGCCAATGCAAATCCACGAGATGGCCCACGAATCTTAGAGTAAATAATTTTTTCTGGAGAAATAAGAACCCCCAAAGAAATGATTTTTTTTTTTTTTTGGAAAAACTGAGCAATTCTTCCTATGTTTTAAAAGTTTTTTTTATTTTGCAGAGAGGAAGGAGGCGGAGGTGGAGAAGCCACAAGAAGAGGCCACTGAGGGGATGGTGGGCGGGTGTAAGTAATGAATGGTGAAGATACAAGAGAAGATCAAGAATTACGGTAGGTACGTAATTTTCATATCTTCCCTTGTCAATCTTCACCATTCATTACTTCCTGGGTGAGTACCAAGCTCCTCTTCCCCGAAGGGGAAGAGGCCATACCCTGAGGGAACAAGACCCCCAGCCTTCTGCTGGTGAGAAACAGAAGGAGAAGACCCTGGCTTATTCAGAAAGCCTAAGTGGGGGAAGAGCTAGGAGGTGCCTCCTGAGGACGAGGAGACGGAGGGAGCCCCTGTAAAAGTCTCCTAGCTCTAGAGGAGAAAAGACGGGTCCCCCGGAAGGCGGAGCGAATCACCCTACGCCGGGCCAGGGGTGACAACCTGGAAAGACGAAGCCATGCCGTCCGCCTGATGCAGATCGCTGTCCCCGCAAGCCTGGAAGCCACCTCATTGGCGTCATAAGATGCCCTTGCTTGGTGTCTTGCCAGCTCCAGGCCTACCGTGGAGAGAGGCAACGGCTTGTCTGGTTTGCTCCGTGTCAGGCATTGATGCCAGCAGCTGGGACATCATCGACCACAAATGCCGGTTGTAGGCAGCGTGGTGAGCCTGATGTGATGCAATACAGGCACTCGCACGAGAAGAAGAGAACACTCTTCACCCCCAACGGTCGAACTGGAAAGAGTCCGGATCCGGTGGGCGGTCGTGCGCCAGGCAGCGGCGCCCAGAAGGAGTATCTAGGTAAACCAAACCAGAGGGCGGGTTGGGAAGGGAACCTAGAGACTCAGAGGGGGCACAATACCTACGCTGACAGTCGGCCGGGGCTGGAGGAGAAGAAGGCAGGGACTGCCAGGACCGGATAGACGCCTCCTGGAAGGATAGCGCAGAAGGTACCACCAATGCTGGGCACTGAATTCACCAAGGAATTCACGCTGTCTCCCGTTCGGTATTGTCTCTCCGAACATAGGAAATCCGAAGATCCCTCACCATCCTCGAGAGGAAACGCTGATATTCAGTGAAATCAGCATCGGAGGACAGATGAGCAGGGGGTTCCTCTCCCTCAGAGGAGGGAGACGAGGATGATGGGGAGCTGGAATGTCCAGAGGATTCCTGCGGCGGTGGGGAGAGTCGAAAGACCCGCTCATGCATGTATCTAACATATGAGGGGAAGGCCGCCGCAGAACCCCTGAACTGCTCCCAGGATAACGGACCGTTAGGACCGACATGGCCTGGGAGCGGGGGTGGTGAAGGCAGAGAGATGGGAGAGGGGCACCTCCGAGGAGGCAACTGCTCTCTGCGAGGGCTCTGGAATCCGGGGAAAGGAGCCCTAGTAGGAGGGATCCCGGATATCAGACCAGGCCGCAGAACGGAACTCTGGGGAAGCGGAGCCTGGAAGAGCCCTGGGGGAGAACCTCCCCTGTGACGACGCCGGGACTGCATGGATCCAGAAGGGCAGTCCGCACAAACGCCGCCGGAGGACACCCTAGAACCCTGGAGGAAGGAGCGAGGCTCTGCACTACGGCTCCTGGCCACCCCCCCTGGGGTGGCCAAAGAAGACCGAGCAGCAGACCCCCTGCCCCTCAACCCCTCGGACTCCGAGAGGGCCCTCCTCCCCAGCAGCGCCCCTGTCCCTAGAGGGGCAACAGCAACCGGGGAGCTGTCACCGGGCCTCCAGAGAGGGGAGCCCCTCCGTCACCCCCACGCCTGCCCCCGGCTCCCCGCCACCCCAGCCGGGAACCCTCAGGAGACAACGTGGGGGGACAGAGGGAGGGGCCCGCTGCGCCGCCTGGTACCCCTAGCCACCGGGGACCCAGACCCCGAAGAGTGGGGGTGCCAGGATGGGTCCACCTCAGAGTCATCGCCCTCCGAGGAGGACGAGACCAGCAGGACCTCAATGCAGGCCACCCCAGGGGTCCCCGAGGCCACGGGGCCGCGAACGACCCCAGTACCAAGGGAGACGCCGCTCGCCCCCCCCCACGCCGGTAGCAGCCAGGCCTAACTCCATACCCCCAACGGCTCCGGCAGGCCCGGCACCGCCTGGAGGAAGGAGAGCCCACGGTGCCAGCCGGGCGGCGCCGAAGGCGCAGGCGGCACCGCCGACAGTGCCGCCTATGTCCATCGGCACCGCGAACGGCGCTGAGGCCCAGCAGCACCGCCAACGGCGCCGCCGATCACCGGGCGCCGGGGAACGGCACCAGGATCCAAAGCGCGCCTATCGATCACGCGCCGATCCAAAACGGCGCCAAGAGGCGGCGCTGAGGGTCCACCCGGGCCAGGCCTAAAAGCCAAGGGCCTCGACATGGGGGGAGCCTGCACCTCCCAAGAGGTGACTGCCGAGGCGGTGTCGGCGTCGCAGCCCCGGGAGGGACTACGACGCTCCTCCAACACCGCAGAACGGGCCTCCTCCTCGGCAAGATTAGACGAGGAGACCCCCTCCTCCTTGGACCGTATAGGCCCGGGAGGGGACCCGGGGTAAGGGCCTAACGACCTTGCCCGAGAATCCCTGAGCGACGTCGTCCCCCGAAGGTCGGCGGGGCCTTGCTGAGCTTTAAACGCCGATTTCGGATGACGACGGTCCATGGAGAAACAGGCGCCTACCAATCCATACCATGGTTGGGTCCCAGGCAACGAAGGCAAATGTCATGCCGTCCGAGACGGAGAAATGTCGGCTACAGGAGCACCGGACGCATAGGGGCGCGCCTGCCTTAGAAAAGCGCTATTCCCGACGGACATAAACGCCAGTAAACTATTAAGGCTAAAACACAGTAGGAAACACACCGCGCCAGTAGATAGAAAAGGAACAGTCTTACCGATCGGCGCGAGTGCGAAGAGAAAAACAGGAGTCGGAACACTACTACGCAGTTTACTGGACGCCGACACGCCGAAGCAGGTGCTGCCTCGACGGCGGGAGAAACAGAACTGAGTTGGAGGAGGAGTCGGTCGCTACTAACGGCCGCCGCGATGACGCCACTCGAGGGCGGTGTCAGTAGCCAAAGTTTTTTTAAAAAAAAAAGAGCTCCCGTGACGGGTGCGCGCCTCCGGCTAACACCCAGGAAGTAATGAGTGGTGAAGATTGACAAGGGAAGATAACCCCGGACGCCAGAGGAGCTGACATCGGAGGGAGCTCACATTGGGCCAGACGCTGTATATATACAGGTGGCTGGTCAGGCAATGGATAGCTGACGCCGGAGTTGCTGTCTAAGGGCCTGGTGGCTCCAATGTCAGAAGCAGATCTGGCGTTGGATAGACCGGTGGCGGAACCAGTCGTAGGGTGTCCAACGATGGACCCGTGTCTGATGAAAGGTTCTGCAGAGGAATGGGTCCTGGCAAGGAGACTGTCGTCTGAGGAGCCAGCGTAGGGTCGACGCCCGGCTGGGAAGGACTCCTCCTGGCTGGGACGGAAGGTACCTCCCTGGTAAGCTCCAATAGCGAAGGAGGAGCCTCCTGTCCTGAGACCCCCTGAGGGGGTGTGGGTGTGATCCTGGGGTGTGCTCCACATCTAGGAGACCGGCGCTGTCTCCTCCCGGGGTGTTGCTACCAGCGGGGGAGTAGGGGGTAGAGGGGCCGTCTTCCCTGGGCTCATCCGGATGTCTGGTGGGGTGACTATTGTCCCTGATGAGAGAGCTGCATCCATGCGACCCTCAGAAGAGGTTGACTGATCGGATGCAAGAGCCGGGTGGGAGGGGGAGGAACTCCCTATCGACTTAGTGGCTCCAGCCATGAGGTCCCCAGAGGAGCCAAGGGCTAACTGGGAGCAAGGTGGTTCCACTGGAGTCCCTGGAAGCTGCCTGAACAACCTTGATGGAAGGCGGCGGGGAGAGGCCTTGCTGGAAGCAGGCCAAGAAGTCTCAGCCCTGGAACCCTCCGGTTGATGTTCCCACTCCTGATGTTTCTCCTTTTTCTTATGCTTGGAAGAAGAAGATGAAGAAGGTGAAGCAGAATCCCTGATCTTCTCCAGTTGCTTCTCCAAGGAGGCTAAATGAGTTTTCAAAAGATGGGCCTCCACAGCCTGCTGCCTCCATTTCCGGGTGGCCTGGTTAAACGGCTGGCAATCTGGGCAGGCGTCTGAGGAATGATCTGGGTCCAAGCAAAGGACATACTTTCAGTGGTTGTCTTTGTGCGGGATCTGGGTGCCACACGACTCACACTTCTTCTTTAGTGTGGGTGAAGACAGAAGTGCTAAAACGTTATGAAAATAACTCGAACAAGAGTTTGGAAAGATAGAAAATGGCGATCACTGTGTAGGTCTACCGCTAGGCAACTGCATGAGGTGACGGTGGGAAGAACTGGAGGGTGGGCGTGGGGACCTACAACTATACAGGGTCACGCTGATGTCGCCTCGTGACATCGGGTGGGCGGTCTCCTATCAGGCATTGCTAGAAAAATCTGCCATTGGGTCCTGACGCCAGGTGGCTCTAGTGCTATATGTGATGACCTACTGAAGAAACCCTCTTGAAGTAAGATCTGTCAATTCCACATATTAGTTTTGCTGCTGGACTTGTCCAGTTATCCTATAAGTACTGTACGTATTTGAACTATAATTTGCACTGTTATTCATTAGTATTTGTTAAGTTGCTGATGGTGTTATGGTGAGATTGGGTGGAAAGATGTGGGGGTGTGGGGTTGTATTAGTCGGAATTTTATTAGCTATGTGGGAGGGTGAGTCTCGGGACTGGAGTTGATATTTTAAGTATTAGTTATGCCTGGGTAATTATATTAAGGTTATAGGATGTGCTGCCTGCATCAGCCCAAGGATCAGCTATTCCCCGTCCCAGCATGAGGATCTGCGTCCCTTCCATCTTCCCCTTTCGGCTACTGTGTACCATTGGTGCAGGGAGGAGAGAATCGTGAGGAAGGGCAGGAGGACAGCATGGGGATTGGGGAGGACTGAGAGAGAGGTGCCTATTGGGGGAGTGCAGAGCAGGAGACGCTCTGGGGTTGGACGGGGACTGGAGAGAGGCCAGATGTGTTTGGTCCTTGTTCCCAAGGATTCAACTAGACCAAGTGGGCAGGCAGTTGAGGGCCCTGCTGACTCGTTTCATCCACTTTGGGCAGTGCCATGTAATGCTAGATCGATGAGGAATAAGACCACAATTATGGTGGCTCTTATTTCCTCTTGTCGATCTGGCCTGCATTACCGAGACTTGGCTTTGAGATGACTCAGGCCCAGTTCTACAGTTAGAGGTTCCGGCTGGGTTCTCGGTTGTGTACTGCCTAAGGAGGGACCGGTGTGTGTGTGTGTGTGTGTGTGTGTGTGTGTGTGTGTGTGTGTGTCCCTCTATTTTAGATCTGAACCTGGTGGGAATGCTGGCACATCTGAATGCGTGGCAGTATGGGGTGGTTCGGATGTGGGATGCAGAATCCTCCTCGTGTACTGGCCTCCAGGTAATTGGGGGAGGTTGTCTGCAGGAAATCTGATCCTTCATCACCAATCTTGCACTGAAACTGCCAAGATGGCTCGCCTTGGGTGATTTCAATGCCTGGGTAGAGGACAAAAGTTCGCAATTTGGTAAAGATTTCCTCCAAAGAATGGAAGCTCTGGGCCTCGCACATGTCATTACTTCTGTGACCCATCAACATGGTCACAACTTGGACCTGGTATTCTCCCTGGGGCTTGAGGTTAATATGCTAGAGACTGGCCCGGCCAGTTGGTCGTATCACCGTGAGATCAGGATCAGTTTCAGGCCCCCAACCCCTTGTAGTCCACCCCTGTGTTGGTGGTCCAGTACTGCCCTCTGAGAGGGCTTGGAACAGACGGACTGGTGGTAGTTCTGGATACCTCGAAAATGTCAGCATGTGCTGGGGGTGCAGAAGCTGTAGTGGCGGCTAATAATAGGGTGCTTATGGAGACCTTTGACCACATAATGCCACTCTGTGCCCAAGGCCGGTGCCAGGACCAGCACTGATGATCCAACTGGCATCGCAGTGACAGGCGACGGCACTGCTGTCAGTCCCATACCAACCCGGAAGTGCAGGCAGTGGGACAGTCTCAAGGACCCTAGGGTTGTTGCTGGAGCCAAATGCTCTACCTGACCTGATGGCCCTGTCCGCAGCTCCAGTTCCACTGACCCTGAAGAGCCAGGGACAGATGCTGCACCCACTGCTTCATGAGAGCTGCCCAGTGGTGCAATAGCCCACTGCTCACCAGAGTCCCCACTTACATATGGCGTGGGGGGCCCTCCAGGCCTGAGGCTCCAACCTCCCACAACCAGAATCCTTTGGTGACACCAAAGGTGACTGTGAGGGACTTTGGCTCCCGGCAGACCTCAGAGACGATGACCTCGACTACTGCCATTCTTCCCCCCCCTCCCCCCTGGTTCTGGTGGGAAGTAGAGGCTGAGTGGTATCATGACCCCAGAAGAGGATCACAGCCACTTGTCTGTGCTTGCAAGGAGAACTCTCTCTCCCCCCAGACTGCCCATGGTCAGAACCCTTCCCCAGCAGGGAAAGTGGACTGGACACAACCCCCCTGCCAGAGCAGCTTGCCTGAGTAGGCTCCCTACTGTCTTCCATGGCCTTCGACCACTGATGCTCAGTAGGGCTGAGAGAAACTGACAGAAAAATATTCTTGTTAAACTAAACTGACACAAAAATAAACTCTTTTGATACTAAACCTGAGAGAAGTGAACACTGTTGTCATATAGACATGAAATTCGGAGTCCCTGTGGACAACGGTAAAACTCTGATGTGTACTCAGTGGCTGGAAGAGAGGAACTGACGCAGATAGGGACTGGTGCTGAAGTAAGCAGGTGCCGTGTGCGCTCACAGTGCCATGCATGCACGCATCTTGCTTTGGCGCCAGCCCTCTCGAAAGTTCAGGCTCCCGTTGGGTCCTTGCCCTTCAGATCAGAACCACTAGTGGGAATCAATGGTGAAGACCAATTCCTGGAAGATCATTTGTTGTAATACTCCACAACATGTAACCAACATAGAAACACAGACTTTGACAGCAGATAAGGGCCGCTTGGCCCACCTAGTCTGCCCATTTCCCCTACCTACATGATAAGCTGTAGATCCTAGTTAATCAACAGCCTATTTCTTCCTACACCCCACAAAAATTGCCTTATGTCTGTCCCATGCATTCTTGAATTCTCCCACAGTTTTAGACCCCATGACCTCCTCAGGAAGGCTGTTCCATGCGTCCACCACCCCCTCTGTGAAAAAACACTTCCTCACATTGCCCCTGAACCACCGCCCCCCATCTTCAAATTGTGTCCCTTCGTTCTTGTACATCTCTTTTTCTGAAAGATGCTACCCTCTTGAACTTTGTTGATTCCACTGAGGTACTTAAAAGTTTCTATCATGTCCCCCCCCCTCCCTCCAATCCTCAAGGATATACATATTAAGCTCCTTTAGTCTTTACTCGTATGGCTTCTCTTGCAGACCCTGCACCATTTTAGTTGCCCACCTCTGGACTGCCTCTATCCTGTCTATGTCCTTGTGGAGATGGGGTCTCCAGAACTGGACGCAGTACTCCAGATGGGGCCTCACCAACTGTCTGTACAGAGCAATAACAATTTCCTCTTTTCTGCTGGTGAGGTCTCTCTCTATACATCCCAGTATCCCCCAATACATCTGTATAAACATTTTAAGAGCACATACTATTGTTTCACAACTAGTAGACACGATGAGTTTTCCCCACATATGCCCACACGCCACAAACCTTTGCTATGAACAGTTTAAAATGCATTCCATAAACTTCTACATGAAAGTCAATCATTCACAAAATTGAGAAGAAACTGAATGGTCTTCAGAAAGAGTTGAGTTTTATTTGGGGAGATCACACATGCCACTGAGCCACAGCTCATTTCCAATGGTGTCCCATAGGAAAGAGTGAAATTCTGTTACAACTGTATGTAGTAACATACATTTAAAAAAAAAAAAAAGTTCCAGTGTAATTATACATTTATAAGACATTACCTAGAAACATACTACTTCAAATAACAGATTACAACTCTATAGCTAAAGTGAAACAACATATTCAGAGAATACTGAAGGACAAGAGGACACAGCATGATATTAGAGGGAGGACGAGTAAGGAGTAATGTGAGGAAGTTCTTTTTTACAGAAAGGGTGGTGGATGCATGGAACGGCCTACATCAGGAAGTGGTGGATATGAATACAGTGCAGGGCTTCAAACAAGCATGGGACAGGCATAAGGGAGCAATACAGATGAGTATGAATAGATAGGCCATTGACAGAGCAAAGGTCGATGGCATATTCATAAGGCAGAAAAAGAAATGGGCAGACTGGATGGGCCTTGGAGTCCTCATCTGCCGTCAACTTCTATGTTCCTAGATTTCTAAAGAAACTTGAGAATACTACTTCAGAGAAAAGAACAATCAAGAAAGAAACCTATTACGACAGCTAATAATAAACTGACAGCAAAAAAAATGCACTATAATAGCGATATTACTCGTTCAATAAATTCTGAACAACACAAGACTGTTCTGCATCAGGAGCAACTGAATCAACAAAACTTTTCAGGAAAGGCTATGGCAATTTATAATTTAAATAATACCCATTTAACTGTTTTAGAACAACTGTGGCAATGAGAAATGGTCGAAGATGGCAAACAGGCATCATCTGTGATCCAATGCACACCAAAATCTAACCCACCAACCTTCATGTAGGATACGGTATGCAGGGTATGAAACAACCAGTATAGCAAAGCAAACTGGCAACGACGATTCATTTAGAAACACAGAAACATAGAAGATTATGGCAGAAGGAGACCAAGGGTCCACTGAGTTTGCCAAAGGGTTGCCAAGACGGTTTACTAGACTGAATATTTTTTTAAATGCTTTTTAGAGTCCCTTCATCAGGTGCAGAGAAAATTAACCAGCATTTCAGAATATATGCAAGAGTTTGTGGACCCCAGACGGTTTAACAAAGGGGAGGATAGAGAGGAAGCAATTCATTACAGTACAGGTGACTACCAGTAGACAAGCCTCATGTCATTAAATGGTGAAAGACCCAACATGAAAATGATGAGCTACTTCAAAGTGGTACCATATCAAAAGGATCCACCGTTGAGAAAAAATTCAGTTAAGTACATCCATTTCCACGAGGAAAGTGGGCACCAGCTAAACCACAGAGGTGCTGGAGGCAGTGTACTGAAAGGAGTATGCATCACATGCATATTTTCTGGTCCTGCTCCAAAACAGCAGTGTTCTGGGGAAGGGCAGTCGAAAAGGTCCGGAAGGAGCTATTTGGCTTGGACACCCTACTAACCCTACTGTAAGCTATCCTAGGGCTCCTACCTGTTGGGGTACAGAGCAAAGACACAATCTACCTATGGTGGGTACTGATAGTGGCTACACAAAAGGCTATAACAAGATGCTGGTTGAGGTCAGACCCACTAATGAGCCAGTAGTGGCTACAGGTAGTGTGAGAGATATACAAGATGGAACAGCTGACCTTTCATGAAGGTTAATCAGACAGTGAACAGCTTTATGACCAAATGGCTCAGGTGAGCACTATATATGGGAAGGGACCCAAACTACATACCATAGTCCCTAACCTGGGGTACATACAGAAGGCTTAGAGGGGATATAGAAAACTAACAGCTAAGGTTACAGAAGATAAAAAGGTAACAGAGTAGCTCCACATCATACCCCTTCATAATGATATGCAAAACCCATCTGTCTGCAGTAATTTATTAGTAGTCACCCCACTGGTTCAAATGAAGGGAGAGATGACCCCCCACAACCACCCCTGGGGAAATGGTGGCTGGGGAGTGTAGTTTTGAGAGTCATGGTGAACTGGTGGGGGCAATGCCACCGGCTCCACTTCCTCTACGTGCTTTGCAATGGGCACCTGGGAGGAGGCATGTTGGCAGGGCTCCAGCACCTTTTCCTTTACCTGGATGCCTGTAGGCCCGTCTACCAGTTCTTGCTTCTGATGGGCAAAATTTACTCCTACTCCATCCCTACCTGGTGTGGGGTACAGGGACATAACTGACCTTAAGGTCATCCTTGATGACTGAAGGCCTCAGAGTGCCTTTTCCACATCATAGCCAAAAAGTTTGGTGCCTCTGAATGGTGCATTTAATACTGCTGCTGCACATCATTGGCAAACCCAGCCACTCTGAGCCAGGAGTAACTCTTCATGCAAATGCTAGAGACAGCTGCTTTGGCAGAAGCATCCAAGACATCGGAGGCTGAGCAGATTAAATGCATATCCACTTCGACCCCTGCAGTAAGTGTTTTCATTAACTCAGTTTTGGCAGCACCCTAGGGTAAGGCCTGGACTGCAGCCCTGGCATGTCTCCATAGGATGTTCTTATATTTTATCATATGGGCCTAGTAATTTGCAATATGTAGGCCCAATGAAGCAGAAGCATAGATCCCTTTACCCATGACATATAACTTCCTGGATTTCTTATGGGGAGGGGGCTCATGTGTTCAACATCCTGGACCTGTTATGGGCAGCTGTGATATCCACTGAGTCTGTTTCAGCCTGGTTGTCATAATAAGACTGGTTAGCTGGAACAGGGTACAGCCATCCGCACAGGTGTGGTCTATAGACCACCAGCCCAGGAGGAAGAAACAGATAGGGAGCTGATGCTAGCCATCCAGAGGATGGCAGACAAGGGTGAGGTAGTACTGGTTGGAGACTTCAATATTCCAGACGTGGACTGGAGCATCCCAGCAGCAGCATCAACTAGGAGCAGATTTATCCTGGACTCCCTTCAGGGTGCCTTCCTCAAGCAACTGGTCATGGAACCAACTCGGCAGAAGACAATACTGGACCTTGTGCTCACAAACAGGGACAGTGTGATGGGGTAACAGTGGGGAGCACCTGGAACAGTGACCACCAGTCACTGTGGTTTGAAATCACAGAAAGAGCAGAACCAAACCACACAAAAACACGATCTTGGATTTTAGGGGGCAAACTTTGGGAAAATGGAGAGATACTTGAAAGAGGCATTAAGAATGGGGCAGGAATCAGGGGTTGAGGAACAGTGGGAAGTATTTAAAATGGGGATTACAAGAACAACAGAATTATGTATTAAGCAGGTTAGCAAGAGGAAAAGGAAGAGGAGACCATTATGGTTTTCCAAAGAGGTAGCAAAGAAAGTGAAAGCCAAAACGATTGCAGTCAGGAAATACAAAAAGACACAGGCAGAAGGGGATAGGGAGAAGTACCAGGAGAAGCAAAGCGAGGCAGGGAGGTCAGTAAGGGAAGCCAAAGCTCAGACAGAAGAACACATTGCAAAATCAGTGGGTAGAGGGGACAAAACCTTTTACAGATACATAAGTGAAAAAAGAAAGACAAAGGGAGGGATGGTGAGACTGAAGGGGGAGGATGGGGGCTGTGTGGAGGATGACAACAGTAAAGCTGACATATTGAACAGGTATTTCTGCTCAGTCTTTACTGAGGAAGAGGAGGGTAATGGGTCTGAATGGAGTACAAGGGGTGAGAATGGTGCAGAAATGGACACAAGTCCCTTTACGAGAAAGGGTCCTGAAGGAAATGGAAGTAATAAGAGTTGATAAAGCAATGGGGCCAGATGGGGAGCACCCAGGGTCCTTAAAGAACTAAGAGAGGTGGTGGCTGAACCTCTTGCTATCCTGTTTAGCCGATCACTAGAAACAGGGGAGGTACCCAAAGACTGAGGATAGCAGATGTAGTCCCCTTATACAAAAGTGGGAACAAAGAGGAAGCGGGGAACTACAGACCAGTCAGCCTCACCTTAGTAGTGGGGAAAATCATGGAAGCACTACTGAAGGAGAGATTGGTGGAACATCTGGTTGTCAATGGACTACAGGACCCAAGACAGCATGGTTTCACCAGAGGAAGGTCATGTCAGACCAACCTCATTGAATTTTTTGACTGGGTGACTAGGGAGGTGGATCAGGGGAGAGCAGTGGACATGGCCTATCTGGACTTCAGCAAGGCCTTTGACACTGTGCCACATAGAAGACTATTGCACAAACTGGGGAATATGGGTGTGGGCAGGACAGTAGTGCGGTGGGTAGGTAACTGGCTGGGCAGCAGGACACAGAGGGTGGTGGTAAATGGCTGTCACTCCACAGAGGGAAGAGTGACCAGTGGGTACCAGGGATCAGTGCTGGGACCGGCACTATTCAATATCTTCATCAGTGACATTGCGCAGGACCTAGAAGGCAGAATTTCACTGTTCGCTGATGACACAAAGCTCTGTAACAGAGCAGACACACCAGAGGGTGTACACAGAATGAGAAGGGACCTGCAGAAACTGAAGAATGGTCAGGGGGTTTGGCAGTTGAAATTCAATGCAAGGAAGTGCAAGATAATGCATATGGGGCACAAAACCCTGGCACAATATATCAGTTGGGGGTGAGGATATAGCATGCACCAAGCAGGAAAGGGATCTTGGGGTTATCATCTCTGATGACCTCAAGGCAGGAAACAGTGTGACAAGGCAGCAGGTAAAGCAAATAGGATGCTGGGATGCATAGGCAGGGGCATCACCAGCAGGAAAGGGAGGTCATAATTCCACTATACAAGACACTAGTGAGGCCGCACCTGGAGTACACTGTGCAGTTCTGGAGACCTTACCTCACGTGAAGGACATAGACAGGGTAGAGAAGGTTCAGAGGAGGGCAACAAAGATGGTGCATGGATTGCATCACAAGTCCTATGAGGACAGGTTGAAGGCACTGAACATGTACTCCTGGAGGAGAGGAGGAGAGAGGGATATGATAGAGACATACAAGTATCTTACAGGGCGGAACAGGGTGCAGGAATGCACTATTTTAAGCGAAAAAGATGTTCCAGGACTAGAGGGCATGGGATGAAGTTGGAGGAGGACGATTCAGAGGAAACGTGAGGAAGAATTTCTTCACAGAAGGTGGTGGACAAGTGGAACACCCTGCCAGAGGAAGTGGTGGGGGCTGAAACAATCACGGGATTTAAGAATGCATGGGATAGACATAAAGGAATTCTGGAGGTCAGGGGTAAGGGGCAACAGACTTCTTGGAAAACATAAACTGAACTTACAGACTTAAATGGGCAGACTGGGTGGGCCATAGGCCCTTATCTGCAGACACTGTCTATGTATCTATGTATCTTGTCAGCCTTTCTAGGAGCAGCTGGGATGGCATGAGGCCTATACCAAGCAGTATAGGTGGCATCCTCCACAGCTGGGTATAGCAGAGGAATAACTACAGAGGGTGACTCTGGCATCTCTAGAAACTCCCAAGAAATTTTTCTTTGTGGAGCTTTCCTCTTCCAGAGTGAACCCCATGGCAGCTTACAATGTTTACATGAATTCCTGGAAAGAAGGGTCCTCTACTGGTGATCATGTGGTATTCACCACTGACTTCCTCACTGCAGGAAGATAAAATGGAGCTGGGCCTAGGTAAGTATTGGTCCTAAGTATAACCCTCTTCCTCATAATCTTCTTCCATTGTGAGGTTTGGGTTATACTCCACCTGATGCACGGCAGGCTACTGAATCTTCCACTGTTGCCTACTGCTCCGATGTCAGCTGCAGGGGATTCCAGGATTTGTGTTACAGAAGATGTCAGTCTAGAAGTCAACAGAGTTAGTCTGATACAGACTGCAGTAAACATAAGTAAATCAAAATGTTTTGCACACAAAGCACACATTGGAACCTGCCAAACATTTGAGTGTGGGGGCTCTCTATGCGGATTATTCACCTCCAAAGCAACCCATTTTGGGGGGATGCATAATATATAACAATGTAAAGTGTGGTCTATCAAGCTGAAGTGCTGTGTGAGATTTCAGTTTACTGCACGACAACTGATGTAATTGCAATGTTGATTTTACACGGACTTCCTGCAGTATCCTGAAAAATATTACAGCAAAATGTGACAAGAGTGCTTCTTCCTGGTGGACAACACTGTATGGGGTGTTGTACATTATTTGCCTTTTTTTTTTTTTTTTGGTACACACCCAAGATGTGTGATACCACTAAAATCACAATAGCACAGCTTACGTGATTTAAAAAGGTATTATACACCAAGGGTATGTAATAAAAAAAAAAAAAAAGTAATGTGCAACATTCGACAGATCAATGTAGAGGAAAATGCAGCCTTCACAGAGAGATGCCTATTGTCTCACATGCCAGCTTCACTGTGGATTCAACTAGGTTGTCCAGTGGGCTTTTTTTTTTTTTAAATTGTATTTTTCTTGCTCCTTTCCCTAATCTGCCACCACCGACCCATAAGAAGAGACAACTGACATCCCACTGCCAACCACTAAGCCCTGGCAGACCCTAGATACCCATGGAGCCACGGTTATACCACCCAGGCGGGGACGAGGCAGAGGTCAAACCCGTAACTTACGTTTTTGTCTGGGTCCGTCGGGCGGGCAGAGGCACATCGTGGGCATGGCACAGTTCCCCATCTTCCTGGCGGTGGCAGGCTCAGTTCCCCTTTTCGCCCTCCCCATACAGCGAGCAACACCCCTGACGTCATGACGCTAGTTGTGGACGTCTACGCTGTACCATGGCCAGCCATTCTTTAACAGGGTCTGCAGTACTCCGAGCATCGGCTTGTACCCTCCCCGTAGAAGGCGAGCAGTCATAGGACACTCAAGCCTATCTCCCCCCTGCCAACCCACCTGCAACTTGAGTCTGCTCCCAAACCCGGGTTGACAGCGTGGCATGAGGTGTGGCATCCAGCCCCTCAACCCTCAGCACCACTGGGCCAGCCAGTGGGCCTTTTTTTTAGTTACAGCTCCCTGCAGCGTCATGGTCTTTTTGACTGCTGCCAAAATAGACATGCCAACCTTGGGGCATTCGATAGGTCAATATAGGGGATAATGTAACCTTTACAGTCTCTACTTGAGAAGCAGTGGCTTCCGATTCATAGTCTCACATGTCAGCTTCACTGTGGACTCAACTAGCCTGTCCAGTGGGTCTTTTTTTAGCTGCAGCTCCCTGTAGAGGCACAGTCTTCTTGACTGCTGCCAAAACAGACATGCTGACCTTGGGTTCAGTCACCCATGACTCTGGTGTCTTTTTATCCACTTAATACATTTGGTTGTGTTTGAGGGTGGTAGGCCTATGGTCTGGAGGATCCCAATTGCCACCACAACGTCCTTTGCAGGCCTACGTACTCTAGATGCAGTGGGGTGGCTTCTTGGGGGGGGTCCTCTATTCTGATCTTCCGCTAGTATGTCTTCTTTGACCTGGAGAGGGATGAATGCCTTCTTCATGAGGGTGTCCAAGTCTGCAGTACTGAAGGTCCTCCCTGCCTTCTCCCTTCGCTCCTCATCCAAGGAGATATACTGGCTCTTCTCCAGGCAAGACTCCTGATGGCCTAGTCTTCCCTAGCATGAGAGCAATGGGTTGGCAAGGTAGCCTAGCTGTTCTGTAGGAGTAGGGAAATCATTTGAAGATAGCTGTTTGGGAGGACTGATCCAGAGTTCTTATATTTCCATTTTGCCTGCTTGTTCACAGAGCCTGTGAGTCTCTACTGCCTGAATCCCAAGTTTGCTAGCAGTGAGTGCTGGCGCTGGGGAGAAGGCTGAGGGAGTTCATCAGAGAAGTTGTCCCTGTGGCTGGTGTGGCCTTTATAGGAGGTGGAGAAGAAGCTCCATTTCAAAGCTCCTGAGCCGAAAAGGTTTACTGCATGACCCCACAAATAAAGCATGCAGCCTGACACTTCACAACTTATACTTGGAAGCTCTGGAACATATTGCTGTAGCCCCCTTACCCAGCAGTTGCTGCTACTGCTTTTAAAGTGTTTTTATCTCCTGCAAAACATGCAATGTTTGCAGTTAAATAAGAGTCCCACTGCTTTCTGCCTTAAAGTAGCAGCAGAATCATGCAAAGGTTACAGGAGATGCACGGTGAAAAAACCCTGTGGACTTCAATTCAGCAACATGGTTGAATACTGGCTCTGAGGCATGATCAAAGGTGGCAGTCTCCTACCTGAGCAGTAGTGGCTAGAGTGTGCTGAAATCTTGTTGGAAGAGGCACGAAGGAGGAAAAAAGTGCTTCCGAACTGTGAAACTAACATTTTGCAAGTGAAAATTCCTGCTGGGCAGGGAGTGGTGGCTTATCTTAGAGTGATAAAGATTAAGAATTATTGGAAAGGGAAGGCTCCCATGAAGACCCTTGGTCATCCTCACTCAAGCTCTGCACAGAGGGAGATCAGACCCATTCCACTCTATGCCTGTAAAAGCAGACAACTGAGAAACACTTGCTTAACCTTTAATAAGCTGAACTTTTCTATTATGATTTTAATGCAACTCAGTCAAGTCTTGGAGCAGCTGCAGTGCAATGCAATCTTTTCATCTGAAACTAAATATCTACCACTAGAGGGCTGGGAAGCTCATGATCACCATAGTGCAGAGGCAATCCTTTGAAATTACAAAAGATGCCTGGGCATCACACAGGCATGGACTTGATGCAAGTAGTGTGAGATCATCTGTCACATTTCTGTTAGTAATTTATTATATATTTATTTATTTAGCTTTTATTGACCGGGTAGGATACACTAGGCAAACATATGCCTATTTTCAGGCACGACCTGGGAGAATACATTATAGAACACAACAGTTACACTATACAGAACAATGCATAGTAATAGTCACTTACAACACAGATGCTTAAAATGACTGCATGATTATACAAAGTTTCACCACATTATCTGGCAGCATGACAGGAGGCATCCGAGTTCAAAGTGAGAGCAGAGTGGGGGCAGACAGTTTTACGTAAGATCAGGCAAGGTGAAGTCAACTTAGTGTGAGCAGGACGTGGGAGACCAAATCACAAACAACCTGGGGCAGAAGAATACACAGATTTGAGGCAAGTACCCAAGTAACTGAAGCCAGATGGTAGCATACCCATGTGAGGGCAAGCAAAAGTTTGAAGGGGAGGAGCAAAGGACAACAATACGGAATTATCTAGGGGAGGAAGGGGTTAAAGGATTCAGAAGTGGTAGGCATTGGTCAGGTTAGGAACAGGTGCACGTGAAGCGACATCAAGACAGAGTGGTACAGTCTTTTAAAGGTGCAGGGTATGGTGTAAGAGTTCAGAGGGAAGTCGTTCCATTGTCGAGGCGTAGCCAAGAAGAAGGCCTGAGCACCATGTTTGGTGTGTGACCTGGGGATGGATAACTGTGTGTCATCAGCTGATCTGAGGGAGTAGTGTGTTGTGCTTGGTACTAGGAAGAGGCCAGGGATTATAGCATCTGGGTGGTAAGAATGTTGTGAACTATCTTACCTAGGGACCAGTCAAGCAGGGCAGTTGGTGAAGGCCAGTCTAGACTGCTGTAAAGTTGGCAGTGGTGAGTAGGGCAGTTGCAGGATTGGGCAAATCTGCATATATTACTGTATCAGATTGACCATTTGTGACATCCATATCTGCCAGCAGAAACAGGCCTTATGGTCCATCAAGTCTGCGCGAGTGCGCAGCTAGCGCCACTAGCTCGCAGCTGCCCCATCCCCCTCCCCCTCTCGCCATTTCTCATTACTAGTTACCCAGACCCCCCGCCCCTCCTGTCCCATGCCCTTTTGAAAGTACCCACCGTCCCAGATACCACCACCTCACCTGGTAGAGTATTCCATTTCAACACCACCCTTTCCGTGAAATAATGCCTACTCATCTCTCTCCTAAATCTGCCCCCCTCCAATCTTAGCCCGTGTCCTCTGGTGTCCCTTTTCTTACCTTACTCAGCCTAAATAACACATGTGTGCAAGTTCTGTTGAACCCCTTTAGATACTTGAACGTTTCAATCACACCCCCCCCCCCGATCCCTCTTCTCCTCCAGGGTGTACAAACTCAGATGTCTCAGTCTGTCCTCATAGGGTTTATTTTCCATCACTTGAAAAGCAAAAAGGAAATTCAAAACACTTCTGATCATAGGAGACTATGTTTTGGGGAGTTGATACCTCCCTCCAGCCAGGGGTAATGGTCAAATGTCTCCCAGGTACATCAGCGTGGAGAGACACTGACCACATTGCTAAAATCATGCAGGAAGCAGGAAAAAACACTGACGTCCTGGTACACATAGGGACTAATGATCTCACCAGCCAGTCAGTTGTGGAGACCAAGGAACACCTGACCAGGATAGAAAACTGTCATCCATTTCGTCTGGCATCTCCTTCTCTGAGATCTTGCCGGTCTGGGAGAGGGGAGCAGATGGACGGAAGGTCAGAGAGGAGAGACAGGGGAGGTAAACAAGTGGCTCAAGGGCTGGTGCCAGGAAAAAGGACACAAATTTGTAGGTAACAAGCAACAGTTTTGGGAGAGAAAGTTCTTTAAATTTGATGGACTGCATCTGACTAAGGAGGGAGTCAGTGCATTGGGGCAGAAGTTTGACGTCTTTGCACAATATTTAAAGTAGCAAATGGGGAAAGTGCCTTCCGATTCATCAAGCAGGAAGAACCCCCGCCCCCAAAGCCAGTGATCAAACAGGAGTTCAGCATGTTTGTAGTTCATTTGCATCACCAGGTAAGGAAAAAGGTCCAGCTCCCCATATGATGCGCAGGGGAAACGCCACACCTCACCCAACAATTAACGCACTGAAATCTGGGCAATGGAAAATCATGTACACAAATCTCCGCAGTCTGGGAAACAAGATCCCAGACCTGTAGGCAACGACAGAGGCTAAACAGGACAAAGTAGCCATTAGCGAGACATGGATCACCAGTAACCACACTTGGGAGACTTCAGTACCTGGCTATGTACCTGTTCATAAGAGACCAAGGTAAAAAAAAAAAAGGGGGGAGGAGGAGAGAAGAGTGACCCTTTATGTCAATGAAAATAGCAAAGCTACAGAAATTCAGAATACAGAGGAGTCAGAAGAACTGAGGGTCACCCTGGAAGCAGGAAACAGGACAGCCATACGAACTGGGGTTGTCTATAGGCCTCCAGACCAGGGGGAGGACATAGACAGGTTACTGTTAGAAGATATACGAAACATGACAGCTAAAGGGGAGGTTCTGTTAATGGAAGCTTCAACATGAACATCTGCCAGATCTAGACACATAGTGGATTATCTGCCCGGGGACTCAAACAACTGGTATAACGACCCATAAGAGAAAGGGCTATCCTAGATCTAGTACTAACAGGAAAGGATCACAGATCTCCAGGAAGAAGATCACCTGGGCGCCAGTGACCATCACATGGTATGGTTCAATTTGGCCACTAGAACTAAATCATCCAATTCCAATGCAAAAATATGGGACTTCATATTAGCTCACTTTGATAAGATGGCCAGCAGAGTTAAGCTAGCCCTGGCAAGAAGAAATACAGGTGAGGGGGTACAGGCAAAGTGGGCAAGCATTAAGGATGCAATCCTTAAAGCAACATAGCATTGTGTTAGAGAGAAAAGCAAGATCAAAAGGAGGAGAAAAACACTTTGGTTCTCAAAAACAGTAGCAGAAAAGGTCAGAGTCAAAAGGCCAGCCTTCAGAAAATAAGGGAATGCAGTGGGACGAAGACAGGGAGGCATACCAAACCTCCATAAGGGAAGCAAGGAAGGCAGTAAAGCAGGCAAAGGCCCAAACCGAGGAAAAACTAGCACAGACAGTAAAAGAATGGGACAAGACTTTTTATAGATACATTAGTGAAAAGAGGAAGTCCAGAGAGGGTATTGCTAAGATCATAGGGGATAAGGGGTAGTGCGTCATGGAGGACCAAGGAAAAGCATATATCTTAGAAAGATACTTCTGCTCAGTATTTACTGAGGAGAAGGTAGGGCAGGGCCCACAGCTCAGCACAATGGACACAGGGGGGAGGGAGGTGTGCACTAGTCCTTTCACAAAAGAAAGGCTCCTACAAGAGCTCGCTAATCTCAGGGTGGATAAGGCAACGCGACCTGATGGGATACATCCCAGGGTACTAAAAGAGCTAAGGGCGGAACTAACAGACCCATTATCAGAACTGTTTAGTGAGTCTGAAAGCACAGAAGTCCCAGAAGACTGCAGAAGGGCTCATGTGATCCCGCTCCACAAGTGTGGTAGCAGGGAGGAGGCAAGGAACTACAGACCAGTCAGTCTTACCTCAGTAGTGGGCAAGATTATGGAGGCACTCCTTAAGGAAAGGATAGTGCAACACCTGGAATCCACAGAAGCACAGGATCCAAGACATTATGGGTTTACAACAGGAAGGTCCTGTCAACCTAATCTCATAGATTTCTTTGACAGGGTAACCACAGTGGTGGATCAGGGGAGTGCAGCTGATGTCGCCTACCTTGACTTCAGCAAAGCTTTCAATACTGTTCCACATAGAAGATTGGTTAATAAGCTGGGTAGGCTCAGGGTGGGTCACAAGTTGGTCAACTGGGTGTCAAACTGGTTGGTGTGCAGAAAACAGAAAGGGGTGGTAAATGGTATACATTCAGAAATGCAAGTCACAGGTGGACTATCTCTGGGATTAGTCCTGAGGCCAGTGCTCATCAATATCTTCATCAGTGACGCTGCAGATGGACTGGAAGGTAAGGTTTGTCTGTTTGCAGATGACACCAAGATCTGCAAAGAGTAGATGATCCAGATGGGGTGGGCAGAATGAGAAGAGATCTGGATAAACTGGCAAAATAGTCACAGGAGTAGCAACTGGGGTTTAACACAAAGAAGTGCAAGATCATGCACATAGGGAAGAGAAACCCTGAAGCCACCTACAGGTTGGGAGGGGAGTTGCTGGAAATCACAAGGGAAGAAAGAGACTTGGGCGTCATCATCACAGATGACCTAAAATCATCCAAGCAGACCACTAAAGCAGTAGGTAAGGCTAGAGGGATGTTGGGGTGTATTAGTAGGAGCATCTTAAGTCTTAAAGAGGAAGGTGATGATCCCTCTTTACAAGACACTGGTTAGGCCCCATCTGGAGTACTGCATACAGTACTGGAGGCTGCACCTGTACAAGGACATTAACAAAATGGAGGCAGTCAAGAGAAGGGCAACCAAAATGGTGCAGGGATTGCATCAGAAAACATATGAGGACAGATTAATGGAGCTCAATATGTATACCCTAGAGCAAAGGAGGGAGAGAGGTGATATGATTGAAACATTCAAACATCTGAAGAGCATTAACAAGGTGAAGGAGTCTAACATGTTTCAATATAAGAAAAATAGCAGGACCAGAGGACACAGCATGAGATTAGAGGGAGGCTGATTAAGGGGTAATGTGGGGAAGTTCTTTTTTACAGAAAAGATGGTGGATGCATGGAATGGCCTACCTTAGGAAGTGGTGGATATGAATACAGTGCAGGACTTCAGACAGGCATGGGATAGCCATACGGGAGCAATACAGAGGAGTATGAATAGATAGGCCATTGCACAGCCTATGGCACATTCATAAGGTAGACAAAATGGTCAGACTGGATGGGCCTTCAAGGTTTCTACCATTTGTGTCACCCTTCACTGTACCCCCTCTAGCAGCTTGATATCAGTCTTTAGATATGGCCTCCAGAACTGCATGCAGTACTCCAAGTGTGGCCTGATTAAGGATCTGTAGAGGGGCAGGATCACATCCTTATGTCTGGACACAATTCCCCTTGCAATACACCCCAACATATTGATAGCCTTGGCTGCATCCTTCCTGCACTGGGCAGAGTTGTTCATGCTCTCTGTTATCACTTCCCAGGTCCTTCTCTTCCTCTGTGAACCCCAGTCTCACCCCACCCAACCAGTACTCCCTCATCAGGCTCTTCGCCTCAAAGGGCATAGAAAAATATAATTTGACGGCAGATAAGGACCGCTTGGCCAACCTAGTCTGCTCATTTCCCTACCTGATGGATAAGCTGCAGATTCTAGTTAATCAACAGATTACTTCCTCCTATCCCCCACTAGAATTGCATTATGCCTGTCCCATGCAATAGAAACACAACTTTACACTTTTTCGCACTGAAGCCCAGTTGCCACTTTTTTGACCACTCCTCCAGTTTAAGGTTCCCTGCAGCACATTCCACCCCTCGACATCATCCACTACCGCTCCCATCTTGGTGTCATTTGCAGAAAGACTGATTCTACTCCTAACTCCATGTGAGATATCCAATATGAACAGCCCAAATACTGGACCCAGCACAGAGCCCTGTGGCACCCCACTTGTCAAAGACCTAGGGGTTGAGAGTCCCTCCCCCACCACCACCTTTTCTGCCTCTCCTTCAGCCAGATATTGAACCAGTTAGACAACTTTACCCCCACCCCAATGGAGTTTGCCCACCAGCCACCTGTAAGGCACTGAATCAAAGGCCTTGCTGAAGTACAAATACAGGATGTCCACTGCATGTCCCTTATCCAGCTCTCTTGTTACCCAGTCATAGTACTCTACTGGATTAGTCTGGCAAGATTTCCCAGAGACGAACCCATGCTGCTGCCCCGAGGCCATTAACCTCAAGAAATGTCACTAATCTCTCCTTCAGGATAGCCTCCATAAATTTACCCACTACAGAAGTGAGACTAATAGGCCTGTAGTTACCTGGCTTGTCCCTTGGTCCACTTTTGTGGATAGGCACCACATGAGCCATCCTCCAGTCCTATGGCATATATCCTGTGTCAGGAAGGTGTTAAATAGGTCAATCAGTGGTCTGGCCAACACCTCAGTCATCTCCCTCAGCACCTTGGGATGAATGCCATCAAGACCTGATGCCCTGTCCACCCTTAAGAGCCATATGTAGTTAGAGGATGGTGATGCCGCCAGCACACAATTGTGGCCCTACTGCACATCAGAGCAACAGAAAGAGGTAGGCTGAGAAGGGAAAAGCTCTCGCTTTAACAGAAATCTCAACTGCAGACATTAATGGGAAGGGAAATAATATAACAAGTTCATGGATTATTTTTAAATACTACTTTTATGTTTGCTTGCGCACATGCTCAAAGCTAACATTGTCGTCTGCCCATTATCCAGCTAGCAGACGTCATTAGGCTTTGAAGATAAGCATCAAGCCTCACAGTGAGTGAGAGTGTGTGTGAGTTTTCCCCTAGTTACAGTCAGTAAGCACCCATATGAAAGTACTAAATGCAGCTGGGAACAGCATGCAGAATACTAACACAATAGTTTCAAATACATTAACAGCACGTCAGTAATGAACAGAAAATACCAACAATAGGTTTAAATTAGCTTGAGGGGTTTACAAAGGCATCCCACATTGAGGGTGTGTGTAAAATAAGAGTTTTACACCCCCTACCCAGCCTTTATTTTGTATAATTGCTGGGGAGTGTCTTCTCGCCACAGCAATTGTATAAAATAAAGATATCCACAGGGACTCGAGAGCCACGGACTGGTCCGGGTTCTATGCGTCCACGGCTCGTGGTAAAACCATTGCTCGTTTTTCTTTTCTTGAAACAGCCAAGGTAAAAAAAAAAAAAAAAAAATGAGTCCAGCTGTTTGTTACTTGTTTAGGTTTTTAAATTAACTTACCGACCCTGACTCTGATTGTGATGAACTGTATAGCGCTGGGGAATGGTGGCCAGCACCAAGGAGTAGAGGAGCGGTGGCTGCTCATGCTCAGTGCATGAGAAACCCAGCGCGTGTTCGCGGGTTATAATGGGGAAATTATAAGAGAGTTTCCCTATGGGAGAAAATGCTCCCCAGTTATTATACACTGTTTATGTTCTTTTTAAAGCACCCCAGATACCAGCTGGATATCTCTGAAAACTGTGAGAGTTAAGGCACAATTCAGTACATAGTTCCCATATTTTTGCAATACTTTTTTTCATGAGGACTTTAACCTCCTGTTCCTCCCCATCAGCCCCCTTCTGCTGTCGAACCCCAGACCCCTCATCACACCTCCGAGACTTACCCCGTCTACATCTTACCTCGTTGTGTGGAGTGGGTGCTATGGATGGTGGTAGTGCAATTTTTTCAGGGTCGCAGCATCATCCTGCAGACAGGAGTTCATTCCCACCCATTACTCCCCTAGAGTCAGAGTCGGCAGTATGAAATAGCACACATGTAGACCATGAAGATGATTCATGCTTTCAATGTCCATCTCCAACTTTCAATTATGGTGATGGCTGCTGTGTCATCACCCTCCACTTACTGGCAGCCAAGCAGCAATACACCCTGTCCTGCCACCCCTGAAGGAGGAGATCCACATATGGCCGCTAAATCCTCTTCCCTGCCAGACCCCACGAGCAACACTGGTCCATTTCCAAACCTAGATCAGCAGTGTGGCAGGAGGTGAGGCATCCAGCATCTCAGCCCTCCATGCCACTGACTCAGCTACAGGTTTACTGTAGCTAATATTTTCTTAGACAATATTGTTTGTGGCTCTGAGGGGGTCTGCAACCCACTATTTTACTGTTCTGCACTTTTACCCTCTGTGTCTTTCAGCCAGAACTATATTTTTGCAATTCTTTCTCCTTTTTCTTTATTACTGAGGGAAGTGACATAAAGAAAAGATCACTGTCCTTTGGACTTTTATTAGCTTTGCTAATTTTATTTGCTATACATGACATCATAATGACCCAATTATGACATCATAATTTTCTCCATAGCAACAGATTGAGATGTCATAAGCAAAATGAAGTGAACAAGCAGACATAGCAAATAGGGCACAGGTCTTGTTTTCATGCGAATGTCCTTAGTAATAAAATAAGGGCAACAATTACAAAGAAGGGTGAAATACAAGCAAAATTTTGTCTAGACATGTTTTTCAGAGTTGTTCTGACACTGCAAGCAAACATTTGGCACTTGACAAATACTTTTTTTTTTTTTTTAAACCTTACTTTAGTGCAGAGTAGCTCCTTAAGGCAGCGAGCTCATCATTCTTGTATAAAATAAAGCACTTACCCGTTTGCACTTCTTTATGCTGTCCTCTCCAGTTTCAGAGCTCTGAAGAGCAATTAGCATGTATCGGTTCAGTAAGCTGTCAATTGCCAACTCCTGCAGGATTCTGTTTGACAGTATTCCATGCCACTGCAAAATGTTGCCCAAAAGCTATGGGGATGGGGGGAATGTGCAAAAAATGGTCTGTCAAGAACTGCTTTGGAGAAACAGTACAATCTACATATTAAAAATCAAAGCAGAATATCTGACAGTCTTGTAACAGACAAAAGCATAATTTTATTAAATATGCAGATCATAAGCAATAATTTCCGAAAACTAAAACATTCTGACACAGAATCTCAACATAATGAAGTACCTGCAAATCCTGACCTGAAACAGCAACTTTTTTTTAATTATTTGTTTGGTAACTGGGTAAGGTCCATTTACAGAGGTGACTCAGGAGCACAAGGTGGGTAAGCTACACAATAAGGAAAGGAATATGGTTTTATACAGTGCCTTTCATGGCAAACAGCATTCCAAACCACTTTACAATTCTGAAGGACGGGGGGATGTTCCTGCTGTTTTCAGTGAACAGGAAGATTCGAAGAGCACAGAGATAAATTACAGAGATTACAAGTGGTTGAGCACAGTGAGGCTAAGTTTCTAAGGGTCACATGGCGAGTAAGTGGTGATCATGGGTTTCATATCTATATATATTTGTGCGTGTGTACGTACATGCGCATGTGTGTAAGTGAAGCACAGTTATGCAAGAACTTACCGTAACAATAGATCTTTGAGAGGGTCTCTTGCAGCAGGCCACAACAGGACTTAGCTACCATGCACTAGACTACACAGAAACTTTCTAGCCAGCAGTCTACCAGAGGGGCTGCCCACCACTGATGTGACCCTCAGACGTCGGCCTATCCTATAAGAGTGGGCGGCCCCCATAATCTGCACAACTCTCCCGCCACAGACCAAAAGTAAGAGCTCGTTAGGGGAACCGAGGAGGTAGTCGAAGTACCCTTAGAGTGGACAAAAAGGAAAACGGAAAGTTCTCTGCTACAGAAGAGAAGAGCTAGGCAGAAGGCATAAAGGCCATGAAGTAAGAACAAACAGGGAAGGAGGGAGAGAAAGCATGGCCTACTGTAAGGGACCCTCTTAAAGATCTACTGTGATGGTAAGTTCTTATGTAACTGTACTATCTTACTTGGAAGGTATCTCTTGCAGCAGGCCACACCGGTAGGATGAGTCCCAAGCAGTTCTGGAAACAACAGTCAGACAATTCAGGAGGCTGGTCATAAGGAGCTAAGACAGAAGGCCTTGTAGAACAGCCAGGCAGCAATTAGCCCTATGCCTAGAGGAGATATCCAGATTGTTGTGTTTGGTAAAGGTATGGACAATGCTTGAGGTAGCAGCTGCACAGATCTCCACAGCTGAAATGTTTCCGAAACATGCCATGGGAAGTGGCCATATCTCCGACTGAATGGCCATGAACCACACCTAGAAATTCCTTACTATATTTTCAGCAACAGAAAACAATACAATTGGCTAACCGTTTGGATAAACACTGTTTCAACACTGGAACGCCTTCTTTCCCAGAGGCGAAGGAAACAAATAATTGAGAGGACTTTCTATAGTCATGTGTCTGGTGTGAATAGTACCTCAAAATTCTATGCCCATCCAAAGCATGGAGGAATGCTTCCCCTGGATTGGCATGTGCTGGAAAATAAACGGGCAAGTGGATGGATTAATTCAAAGTAAATTAGGACACCACCTTCGGAAGAAACTTAGAACTGGTACACAGACACCCCGTCTTTAAGGAAAATCAAATACAGCTACTCACATATGAGGGCCTGAAGCTTGGAAACCCTTTGAGCAAGAAGTAATAACAACTAAAATAATGCTTTCCACAACAGATAGCGTAGCTTGCAATATGCAGATGGTTCAAAGGGAGGCAGGGTGAGCATCTCTAACACAAAATTAAAATCCCATGTCGGGACAGGATTGTGGACTAGAGGCTTCAAGTGCAGGATGTCTCTCAAAAGTGTGTGAGACACGTCAAACTGAGTCACAGTATGGCCATTGACGGGTACGTAGTAAGCAGAGATGGCTGAAAGTTTACCTTTATGGAGGAGCATTTCAGACCAGAGTCTGAGAGGCAAAACTTGTACTCCCAAGATCTGACTCACCAGACAGGCGAAGGGGTCTAAGTGGTGCGATGCAGCCCACATAGCAAAACACTTCCACTTCATGGAATAGGTGACCCTGGTAGATGGTTTCCTAGCCACAACCAAAACATCCGCCACCTTAGGAGACACCCCAAACCTCGCAATGGCTATGTCGTCAGGAGCCAAGCATGAAGGTGGAGAGATCCGAGGTTTGGCTGGACCAGGGTGCCCTGTTCCTGGGACAGCAAGCCTGCGCATAGGGGCAGGGGCACTGGAGGTTCCACCTCCAGCTGCTGAAGCAAGGGGAACTAGATCTGACGAGGCCAGAAGGGGGCAATTAGGATCATAGTTACCCCTTCCATCTGAAGTTTGATCAGAACCCTATAAAGGAGTGGGAAGGTGTATAGGTATCTCCCTTTCCAAGAGAGGGACAACATGTCTTGCCAGAAAACTCCAGGCCCTGGAGAAGCAAGCAGAAAAGTGGCAGTTTTGCACTGAGTCGGGACACAAATGGTCCAATCCCAGGCAGTCCCACCAGTTGAACAGGTCTTCCACCACAGATGTCAGAAGCACCCTTTGGTGACCGAGATATGCTTATGCTGCCAGCCAAGATGTTTTGTTCACCGGGAATGTGGATGGCCGAGAGTTTCAGGCTGTGATCTAGCACCCAGTACCAGACCCACATCACTTCCCGACACAGAGAGTAAGAATGAGTCCCCCCTGTTTGTTGATGTAATGAACCACACTGGAGTTGTCAGTCTCAGTCAGCAGTGGGCCATGGAAAAGCTGGGTCTGGAAGGCCTGCAAGGCATGCAGAACTGCTTGCATCTCCAAGATGTTTATGTGGAGTTCAGCCTCCACTGTAGACCCGTCCCTTGAGTCTGGTGGGCACCAAGGTAAGCCCCATAGCTGAGGCCCAACGCATCTGTGGTGAGGATTTGCTGCAGGGGTGCAATGAAGAACGGCACCCCCTCTCAGGAGGTTGCTGGGCTCTGGCCACCACAACAGCACCTTCATGACTGGATCTGAGACCCAGACAGGCTGCTCCAGGTCATCCATATGCTGGTCCCACTGGACCTGCAGTGTCCACTTGAGGAATCCTCATATGTAGCCTGGCTAGGGGGACCATAATGATAGCTGCAGCCATGAGACCCAGGAGGCATAGAAAGACCCGTGGTGGGACAAGATGGCTGGAGTACAGCTGATGGGCTTGATCCATCAAGCGTTACGCTCTTGTCTTGGGGTAGGAAGGTCATCTTGAGCCGTATCTGGCACTGCAACAATGTACTGAAGTCACTGGCAGGGAGTCAGAAACAACTTAGACAAGGTGATCGTGATCTGCAAATCTTTAAACAGGCGACAGGTATGAGTCATGTTTTGGAGTAGATGTTCCCTGGATGATGCTGCTAGCAGATAGTTGTCCAAGTAAGGGAATACATAGGTAAGCCAAAGGGCAGAGCCCTGAACTGGAAATGGGCTCCTTGAAAATTAAATCTGAGAAAGTGCCTGTGGGAGCCGCACACCTTGATATGCTCATAGTTATCTTGCATGTCCAGGGAGCAAATCTGGTTCCCTTGGTGCAACAGGTACCCGGTCAACATCACAAAAGAATAAAAGCGCGGTCAAAAATGGCACAGGCAAAGGAGTTTTTTTATATATATTAGCGCTGTTTTCGACCTTGCGCTTCTGGGGTGTCCATGTTGCACATTTATTGCCCTTATGCTTGACCGCCCGTTTACTGACCTAATCTAATGCAACAGGGGCAGCAAGCCCTGAGGTATGACCATTCTGCACCATTTGTATTGGATCGACAACTTCAACTCACTGAGGTCCTGAATGGGCCGAAGGTTCCACATACATTTGGGAACTAGGAAGAAGTGGGAGTGAAACCCTTTTCCTTGCTGGGACTGCGGAATGGGTTCTATGACCCTTTTGTGCAGCATGGCAAGGACTTCTTCCCACATCAGAGGGATGTGATCTGAAGGGCACAAGGACGAAACGGGGGGAGGTTGTCCAGAGACCACTCCAAAAGTTCCAGAAGTGTCTGTGCTCTATGAGCTGCAGTACCAAACTGTCTGAAGTCACCTCCCACCATCTGTCCAGATGGAGGGAGAAGCAAATCCCTATGACCATCTCCTGTGTTGCTGAAGGGAGGGGGTCCAGCAAGGAGTCAGGAAGGGGGAGGGGCAGCCACAGCTAGCGCTGTGGGACCTCCCCGAGAGCTCTTGCTGGTGGAGGGAGCAGGAATGGACAGGGCAGCCGCTGTCTCCTGCTGCTTTCCCTGAGGCTTGGCTGATGCTCGGTTTGTCTGTGGGTAGCTCGAATAAAGGGCATCCTCTGCTGTGTATACAGATGCCTGTAGGTGGGAGAGGATATCTTCAACATCCCGCCTGAACAATTTATACCCTCTAAAAGGGGCATTCATGATGGACAACTGATGTCTTGGGTGAACTCAAACACCCGAAACCTAGACTGTTGACGCACGCATATGCCAGTCGCCTTCGCCCGGGCCGATGCATCCACAGTGTTGTAGGCTGCCCAGAGCAAATGGGTACCAACGTCGGAGGCTGACTTGAAAGAACACAGGGTGTGCTGCTTGGCAGGGTCGTCTGGTAAGGACTGGACGGGGTCCCTGCTCTGGTCCCACAGGGGAATTTTGGTACTGGATCATGAGCATCAAGTAACTGAGGACGTGGAATGCCAGGGTGGCTGAGGTGAACGCCCACCTGCCCGCCCAGAAGGTCCAACCGACATGATTCTTTGCCGGGTAGCAGGGAACTCAAATGCTTAGGCCATCTAGTATGGTCATGAGCGGCATTCATCACCACAGAGTCCACCTGTGCCTGCTCTCTCAGAAACTGTTTCCCAGCTGGGGGATGGTAATGTCTATTGGCCTTTCTGGACATGGCTGAGACCAGAGTGGACCAATGGAATGCGGCCATGGTGGCGTCCTCATAGGTGTCTATGACAGGAGGGACCACCAACGGAGGAGTCTCTGGCAGGCGAAGGTAAGTAGAGAGCCAGTGCTGCCCCGGATCCTGCTCCTCCTGAATATGACGCTTAATGACTGTAAAGTTGAGGTTGTCCAGTGGGGACTTGGGGATACACTCAGGGGTCCCCTCCCCTTCGGAGGAGCCTGTAGAGGGGGTAGATGAGCCACTGATGTCGCTGTTGTGCCCCTCATCTCTGCCTTGATCATCATCCTCATTAAGCAAACAGAAGCCCTGATGATACTCATCCACTTTGTCTGTGGGCTGCCGGGGGGTGGGGTGAGAGAGAGACAGCTGGCCTAGGGTGCGGAGTTACTGCGGGGTCTGCCGCAGAAGCACCAGAGTGGATGGCCCAGAGAAGGCCCCTGGGAAGTGGGAAGTATGGGACCCTGAGGAAGGGGAACCCGTGACTGTATAACGCTCCAGAGAGCTGTGGGTAGGCTTTGCAAATCAGCAATGACAGGTGCTGGTCCAGCAGGTGCCGGATAAGGATAGGCTGGCAGTCCTGCGGGTGTCAGCTGAGCGTAAACCGGTGTAGGTCTTGTGGGTGCTGGCTACGGACAGACCAGTGTAGATCTGGCAGGCACCGGCTGAGGCACGACTAGCGATGGCACCACAAGTGTTGGTTTAAGTAAAATGGCACCAGAGAGGGAAAAGCCCCGACTGGCAAAAGTGGTGGAGGACTCGCTCCTGGGGAGGTGCCAGTGTCCTGCAGCACCAGCCCAGAGTCCAGAGAACGGGTGGTGGCCCCCGAAAAGGAGACCGATGCAGGGGTAGTGGGCGGGAGTGAGAAGAAAGCCCGGCTTCCCACCAAACTCATGCTGGCTGAAGATACGCCAGCTGAGTCACCATGCTGTGTTGCCGTCATGAGCAAGGGCTTATGCAGCAGGGGCTGAAGGGCACGGAGCGAGCCCTAACCTGAGTGTCTTCCAACAGAAATTGTAAGAGTGGCAGGAGGCGGTGCAGTTGGTAGTCCCGTGGGTGACAGGGTGTGCACAGCAATGGGGCTGACCCCTTATAGGATGAAGATCCCGTCACGGTCGAAGAATGGTGAGGAGACCGCGAACAGGAGGAGGAAGACTGGGGTCTATCCTGGTCCTTGTCCCAGTGTTTGTGTTTCCTGCTGGACTTCGAGGATTGAGAGCCCAAGGATTGGGTTGGGGAGGCTGAGGAGCTCCTGGCCTGCAGCTTCAGTTCCATGGAGGCGTCCTTCTGCTGCAGGGGCAAGTTCTCTACAGTCCGCTGGTCCTGCAGAGTGGCCTGGTTGAATCCTTTGGTCCTGCAGAGTGGCCTGGTTGAATCCTTTGGACATTGTGATCTGGACCTAGACAGCAGACACAATCAGAATGGCCGTCCTTCTCTGGGATTTGCTTTCTGCCAGCACACTTGGTTTTGGAGTGATCAGAGGTCAAAGTCTGTTTTGAAGACACAAAAAGGGAAAAATAATGAAAAAACTAGGGAGAGAATAATAAAAGGTAATACGCAGAAAGTGTGCAAAAATGGTGGTCCACTGTAGCCGAGGCAGTTTCCAGAGGTCTGATGTGCGTTGGTCGACAGCGGGAAGAGAACTGAGGAAGCCATGGGGGCCGCCCACTCTTATAGGACAGGCTGATGTCAGAGTGTGATGTCGGTGGTGGGCGGCCCACTCAGGCAGACTGCTAGCTAGAAAACATCCATGTGGTCCTACTGCCTGGCCACCAAGTCCTACCAGTGTGGCCTGCTGCAAGAGCTACCCTCGAAGTAAGATCAGATAATCCACTACAGGGTGTGCGGTCTTGCTCTGATATGCACATGCTTTGGTGTGTGTTGTGAGACACGGGGTTGCTGGCCAAGTGCATTCAACCAACCAAGGTGTGCACACATATAGGCGAATGCACATCCAATAGTGGATTATCTGTCTCCATACAATTGATGTTTTGGAGGCGACATGTGCAGGCATGCAGTCATTGTGGGATAATGCACGGTAATGTGTTGTGTTTTGTCCAGTAAGGAGACACACTTTTACTGATCGATCACACACAGAGTTTATATTCACTACTTGTGAAATATCAGAATAGCACTGGCCTCTCATGAAGATAAATGTGGTATCTTCAGTCAAGCCATGTCATTTACATATAGATACATAAACTACCTCGTTAGTTCATTTATTGTGCATTTTCCCAGTATGCCTCCCAGTTATACTGTATCTGTATACCTCTGGAAGGATACCTGTAAACTGCAGAGGTATGGTGCTGTACACTTCCTAATTAGGGCTGTACCTGTGTTGGCGAGGGAAAACGCCACCCCGATGCAGGAGCATCCTCCCCCCAATCCAACACTCAATCCAGAAATCCAAATGTTTGAAGGCAACCCCATGCTCCCCAAACATACAACTAAAACAGCTGGAAACTGGCGGCAGAGAACACACAACCCCCCCACCCCAATACCAAAAGCCTTTCCCTTGAAGATCCAGTACTGTCGTACACTGCTGCAGCCATCTGACACTCCAGGCTACTTACTCTGCAGGCCACAATGACACTCGCCATTAACTAGTTACGTCATCCCCCCGGCCTCTGACGCTGCTCCACATCGCCACCAACACACTGCTCGCGCCACACCCGCAAACCACCAGTGCAAACTGCTTTCTCGTCTGGCACCACAAAGAAAAAACATATTGTAGCAGTTTAAAGAAATCGAAACTAAAAACAATAAAAAACACGGCAACTTCATCTCAATTCACACAAGGGGACTCTATGACCCGGACTCCGACTAGAAATTAGGTAAGTCAATAACTAAACTCCATAGCTAGCAGTCAAATAACACTGTCTAACACTATTCTAAATACAGCACTTTTCTCACTCCCTTAGGTGACACCTCTGCTGCAGCCAAGAAAGACAAATGGAAACACAGAGAGGGAGAGGGAAAATCATTCATTCAGTTACGCTGGACTGATGAATACCCAAAAAGTTCAAATTACCCCCCAAAAAGTTTTACAAATGCTGTTACATAACGTGGATTTACTTGTAGTAGTACTAGTTTTAAACAGCATTGCCTAGCACTCTAAAAGTCACTGTCTCACTAATTATTCCATGCAACAGAAAAAAATGTGGTAGTCAAAGAACAAGTAAATACAGGAACCAGGGACAAGAATATATGATTAATTTTATTTATCTGATAAAGTGTTACAGATGTTACTGTAAACAATGTCTGACTTCTGTATGGATTGAAAATAATGCTCTCAATAAAGATGAGTTAAAAAAAAAGAACCAGTAAATATGAAAAATAAGAGGAAGTGCTTACATTTGGGATTTTATGCACACCCCAGGTGTGCATAAAATCCTTATTATACACACTTTCCCATGCATTACTACACACATATATATATCTATACTGTGACATGGCCTGACGGAAGTAATCATATTTATCTTCATGAGAGGCCAGTGCTATTATGATACCTCACGAGTGATGAAGACATTAGCCAGATAGCTTACTATCACTGTACTCAAATGAAGATAGATGCCACATCTTCAGTCAGGCCATGTCATGCTCTGTAAGCCTATACTCTCTGACTGGTTATTAGTACAATGGGTGTTCCGAAGGTGCTGCCAGAATTCAGTTGTGTAGCTCAAAGAATGCACTATGACAGTGCACCACAAAAATATATACTGTAACATACTGCATTATGGAAACATTAACATTATTATATTTCTGAGATGACTGTGAAAGCACTTTTCATCCTGTATATTACCTAAAATAATAATACATATACCATACACACACCTTCTCTTTACCTACTGCAATACATGAAAAGTTCAACAGATTAAGACAGCTCATATAGATTTTGATTTGCTTATATACCAGACTGAAGTTATTATAAATGATCACATTATACAACCATTTCTTATTCACAAACACCAGGAATATTGCATAGATCCCTTTTAAATTAAAGTGCTACAAGGGGAAGGAGACGTAAATTTCAGAGATCAATAAATAGTAAGAAATGATGTCTTCCAAGTAGGTTTATTTATTTATTTAAAATCTGGTAACTGGAAAGGGCACACTGAGATAAGGCTCGTTTCCAGGTGCGACCCAGGGGAGAGGGATTTACAACGGTCAGAGAAATATAACAATTTAAAGCACTCATGGTTACATAAATCTGGTTTATTTATGTGACTGGTTTATATGTTTTTATGTAAAGCATTTTGATATTTTGAATTGCGCTGTATAAATAAAATTATTTATTATTACTACAGTAAAACAAGTATACAAAAATGGCAAACATCCTTTAGTTTAAGTTCATTTCCAGGAAACAGAGAATTTGACGGCAGATAAAGACCACTTGGCCCACCTAGTCTGCCCATTTCCCTACCTAACGGATAAGCTGCAGATCCTAGTTAACCAACAGCCTACTTCCTCCTAACTCCCACTAGAATTACCTTATGCCTGTCCGATGCATTCTTGAATTCCCCACTGTTTTTGACTCTGACCTCCTCAGGAAGGCTGTTCCATGCATCTACAACCCTCTCTGTGAAGAAATACTTCCTCACATTACCTCTGAGCCATCCCCCTCTATCTTCAAATTGTGCCCCCTTGTTCTTGCACATCTCTTTTTCTGAAGGACACTACCCTCTTGGATTTTGTTGATTCCCTTGAGGTATTTGAAAGTTTCTATCATGTCCCCCCTCTCCCTCCTTTCCTTGAGGCTATACATCTTAAGCTCCTTTAGTCTTTCTTCATATGTCTTCTGGTGCAGACCCTGCACCATTTTGGTTGCCTTCCACCCTGTCTTTGCAGAGATTGGGTCTCCAGAATGGAACACAGTACTCCAGATGTGGTCTTACCAACTGTCTGTACAAAGGGACCAACAACTTCCTGTTTTCTACTGGTGAAGCTTCTCCCTATGCAGCCCAGTATCCCCTCAGCCCTCCTTACTGCCTTCTCGCATTGCTGGCCCACCTTTAGGTCATCTGTTATGACTACCCCCAGGTCCCTTTCCATTTCTGTTGTTAGTATCTCACCCCCCACTGTCTACTCTTGCCCTGGGTTTTTGTTTCCCAGGTGCATTACTTTGCACTTCTTTGCGTTGAATCTAAGCTGCCATACATTTGACCATTCCTCCAACCTTGCCAAGTCCTTTTTCATCCTTTCCACCCCACCTTGTGTATAAACCCTGTTGTAGATCTTTGTGTCATCTGCAAAGAGACATACTTTCCCTTCCAGTCCCTCTGCAATATCACTTATAAAGATATTAAAAAGGACTGGCCCCAGCAGTGAACCCTGTGGTACCCCACTAGTAACCCTCCTTTCTTCACTGTGGACTCCATTTACTACTACACGCTGTGTCCTGTTGTCCAGCCAGTTTTTTACTCAGGCCACCACCCTGGGACCCACTCCCAGGCTGCCTAATTTGTTTATTAATCTCTTGTACGGGACAGTCAAATGCCTTGCTAAAGTCTAGGTAGGTTATGTCCACAGCCCCTCCCTGGTCTACTACTTTTGTCACCCAGTCAAAGAAATCAATTAGATTTGTTTGACATGACCTTCCTGCTGTGAATCCATGCTGCCTTGGGTCCTGTGCCCCACTGGCCTCTAGGTACTCAACAACATGATTGTGGTGTGTTTGCTAGTTTGCTGCCTGAGACGTATCGAAGGCTAGCCCTGCCGTGGCAAAGTGCATCTTCAATTTATCAATGATGGTAGTTTTGTCAGTAATTGTAATGCCCTGGAGCATTATTTTGGCATGTATGGATGGGGCGGTTCTATGTCCTTCAATTGTTTTAAGTGTTTGGCAGGTCTTAGCTGGTTTACCTCTGGCTGCCACTAGGGCGTTCAGGTAAAAAAATGATTTGGCTGATCTGGTGCGCTTGGTACAGGTGTTGTGGTATTCCTGGAAGACTGACCAATCGGTAGCTGCTTTTGAGCACCTGGCTGTGTCCCATTGATGATCTCTTTTGTTCAAAGCTTGTTTGGTGAACCGTGGTCAGGAAGCTTTTCTGATTCTGCTGTTAACAAGAGGGGCATGCTTATTGATAATATCTATGGCGGCGGAGCTGAAGAGGGCAGCGACTTCACTAACTGTGAGGTTACAAAAAGTTAAGGTAGCATTTTCAAAGTGCAGTAGTACATGTGGGTATTTGTTAACAGTGTTTACTTTGTGGGTAGAACAATCTGGAAAAATAAGCGCCATTTATTACATTTGCAAATAGTAACTCTGTTTACTGGCCAAGAGTAAAATTTTCAACGAAGTAAAGACAGGTAAAGTAAAGTAACAGTTTAGGATATGAACACTGCAAGGGCACGGAGAACATTTGCACCTTAATTACTAGTTAACTAAAGGATTTACCAGCCCAAGGAATAAAACTAAACTGACAGCTGTTCAAATCTCTAGTTGTAATCTTCCTTTCTCTCCCCCACCCCCGCCAGAACAAACCGAATTATTTGTCTGTTGCAATTGTAAGGAAAAAAAGATTTACACAGCTCTGCTCTATGTTATTGTTAATAATGCCTTTGCTGAGTTTTAGCAAGGTCTGCATGATACATGAGGATGGCAATAAATCACATTCTGTGTCACATCCTTTCATTTACAGCATAGCACAGTAGTCACTGATACAACTATAGTAGCTAACATCCTACTCTCTTCTTAGGTACAGTCCGAGGAGAGTGTTTAAGGCACGGTGGAGTACACAGGTGTGTCCTGTGTAAAATGTAACGCACAGGCTAGTAATATAGATTGGAGTGGTGGTAGTTAGGGTGAGAGAAGAGCCCGGGGGAGGGGGGCAGCCAGGCACCGCAGTGGGTTCAGCAGAACAGCACATGTGTTTCATTCTAGGGTGTCTGGTGGGATGTGATCAGGCCACCTCATTTAATGGTTTATCTCCAGTCCCAGAGTCTCTACAAGACAAAAGACAAGTCTTTATTCATGGCACATAGTAGTCAACCATTCCAGACGTCTGTACAATCGTTTAGTGAATACGCAACTTTTTTTCATTATGTATATGTCATTGACCAATTTTCTCCAGGAAGTCACCATCAGAATTCAGGGAATGAGCCATAACTTAGGTGTGGCTTTCTCTGCTGCTGTAAGCAATATTCCAAGAAAATAGTGTGACTTGGGGTCCCGGAAACCTCCCAGTTATTGTAGGAAAATATACAGATCAAGAGACAGTGGAAGCGGCCTAATGAACAGTTCCTCTCATTTCGTCTCAGGAGACTGTAGGAAGACCAGAAGAGGAAGACACGTCCACATGATGTGGGTGAGAGTGGCCAGAGGTTACCCATGGCCCCTCCAGCACTCTGGAGAGTGAGTTGGGAAGTAGTGAGACATGGTAGGAGCTGGTGACCATACAGGACACCTCACAAACCTGACGCTGAGTTTCTTTAACAGGACTCCAATCTCCTCCCATTTTAATGCTATATCCATGAAGTCATTCCCATGGGAGTCCAGGAGTACTTGGTAGACATGCAAGATCACGAGGGGCTGGATCCCAGTTCTGAAGAAACTGATAAAATCTAATGACTGGATGCATGTCCAGCGTACGAGCTCCCATAGAGGGAGAGGATGTAGTGTCTAACTTGAAGACAGCAGCAGAATTCTGATCACTGGAGCCCATAGTGGACATACAGCTCAGTAAAGGACTGGACTGAGGAGCCCGTAAAAAAACTTGGCAGCAATACTGGAAGGAGATCTTTACCATGTTCAGTACTCATGATCCACTTGGAGTGGCCCAAAACCTTCCAGTCGTGCTATCAGGCATAAGAGGGGGTGAAAGGGGATTAGACGAAGGCTCCATCTAATAGTCTGCCGAGCATTCACTTGGTACTGCAACCATGGGTTTAGGGCATGAGTGAGGTCTGAATCGGATGCCCAGTTGTACATCACCTGTGGAAACTGAGTGTTGGGGAACCGCTCCCTTTCCATGTCCAACCAGGCAGCACGGGTGCCTCTGAGGTGGAGGCGCAGTATAAAACGGACTTGGGCTGCCCGGTAATATAGTAGAAGATGTGGCAAGACCAGTCCACTAGAGTGCTTAACAAGAAACAGCTGCTCAAGTTTAACAAGTGGTCTCTGACCTACGCATACAAATCTGGAGACAGTCCTATTCCAGGATTTCCAGGTGTAAGCTGACAGCACCAGAGGGCCATTTTGAAAGAGGAACAAGACCTTGTGGAGGGTAACCATGTGGACCACCTTCATCCTTTGGGGCAGAATAAATGGTAATGTTCACCAGCGTGCAAAGTCCTGTGTCATCTGTTGAGTAGAGAGAGAGTAATTGTCCCTGTATGCTGAGTCTGGAGTATGTGCTGCATTAATGTCCAAGTACTTCAGCTTCTGTAGCTCCCAGTGGAATAGGAACTTCCTTTTAAGGGCTTGGGAGGAGGCCAAGTGGAAGCCCAGAGTTTCCATTTTGGAGATGTTTAGTTGGTAGCCCGACACAGACTAATTCCACCCTAGTCCCTACTTCTCTCCCTCTGTAACTGTCCCACCTTTTCTCCCACTTTCTTCCACACTACCTCCCCATGTCCTCTCTTTACCACTCCCCATCTGCTCCAATTTCCTCCTCCCTGCTGGTAAAGACTTTCCTGGACTGTTCCAGCTCAACCCCTACACCTGGCACCTCTATCTAAACCCTTGCATCTACCAGTACTGCCAGATTTGCTCAGAATAAGTATCCTTTGGCACCCATGACGAGGCCCACCAACTGGGCTGATTTCCTGTATATTTTCCCCTCATCAGTATGTTGTCTCTCTATTGTCCCTCTTCCTGAGCCTACCCTTCCCTTTATCACTTCTCACACACCCTCCCTTATCCTTGGTGTTTTGCTAGTCCCATTCAATTCAGTGCCATCTCATTTCATTCACTGACATGTAACTTGTTTGTTTGCCTTGAATGCTGTTTACTTTCCTACAGTGTATCTGTAAGCTGTTTATTTGTGCACCTTATTACCCTGACGTGGAACCTATGTAATGAGCCTGTACTCAAAGGTTTAATCCGAGATCTCAATAAATAAATAAATAAATAAAATAAAAATTCTAGCAGGCATTTGCCAGGTCGGTGAGATAAAGCAGCATGTCCTCTGCAAATAGGGTGATCTGATGTTCCACTCCCCTCCACTGGTCTCTATCATAGCCTGAGTCAGCGCTTCTGTATATACTGCAAAACGCAGGGGTGACAGGGTGAGCTTTGCATCTCTCAGGGTCGCTCCTCAGAAACCACAGTGCACATGGTATTCAATTACTGCCATGCGGTTTCCAAACAAAAAACAGGCACTAGACCACAAACAAAATTCCACACGTTGGAATACAAAAATTCATACAAAAGTTTTATTTGTACAAATCACGCTGTGCAAACACTTCGAACTTCCACCAGCTGGGACACACGATCAACGTTTCCGGCAAGTTCGAGCACTTTGTCAAGCTGTTGACCTCTGGTGGCTATCCATTTCAATTCTTCTGTGCATTAAAAGTGGCAGTAACTTTAATAGATCTTCGAGAGGAGCTCTTGCAGCAGACAACCCAGGAAGGACTAAGCCACCAGGTGCCAGGACCTCACAGAAAACTTCTAGCGTGGAAAGGGTAGTGGATGTTTGGAATAGCCTGCAGAAGAGGTAGTAGAGGCTAAAACAGTCACAACATTTAAGAATGCATAGGACAGACACAAGGGTATCCTGTAAGCAAGAGGGGAATGCTCCGGAGTTCAGGTTGAGCATCGGGCCTCATAATAGGTAAGGGATTGATGGGGCAAACTGGGTGGGCCAAGAGGTCCTTATCTGCCAACAACTTCTATGCATCTATGTAACCTCAGCCAGGCACTATGGCACATGGCCACAACCACGGTCTGGGTGCAGGGTTCGCAAGGTCTAATGCCATCTTCAGCAGATGCTTGGCAAGCATGAAGCCCTGGTCCTGAGTGACCTTAGCATTCATTTTACTGGAGGTTGGGGGCAAGGAAAAGAGTTCCCCCATAAGACTGCAAAGGTGCAGCCACAGTGTGCCATCACCATGGCATAGCTGGCCGGACGGAGGCCCACAGTGGCACTCATGTAGACCTTCTTTCCCATATAATCCAGTTTCTTGGACTCCTAATAGGGTAGCCTGTCCATATTCCCATGACTCTCTGACTTGTGAAAGGCAGAGACAGATACTAGCCCCTTCACAAGGGGTGGTCCTCTAAGAATCTCAACAGGGACAGCACACCTGCAGGCCATATGGGTAGGGAATGCCAGGCAGATTACCTTGTTACCAAAGACTAAAACAAAATAAAAAAATAAATACTGGGTGCTGCCACAGGTCAAACACCAGCCCCCATGAGGGCCTCTGCCATGGGAAGGGTTACCTCTTGGGGAATCATCCCTGTCCCTGATGTCGGTGAAAGGGTATTAATCCCTCTTCTGTACTGGCTGCAAGCAAAGATCTAAGAACTCCAGCAAGCTCCGAAGAACTCCACAGGGGGCAGGCCCAACTGCGATCAATCGTTGCAGTCAAAGTCGACCAGATGGGCTCAATTTGATATCACGGAGGACTCTTCAGAGCCCAGTGTCTCCTCAAAGATGAATAGGGTCCATTATTCCAGGGTGTGGACCATCCTAGAGCCCTGGGCATCTCTGATGGACGGCCGACTAAGCAAGCCAGTCTTCAGCAGAGACTCCTTAGTGAGAGCCCACTCATGGGGTTGCAGAGGAGGGAGCTCCATAAGTGAACGAGAGGTGGACGATGTAGTCTGTGGAGCCATCAGCTGAGGGGCAGACACCAGGGCAACCTTCAGCATCGAGGGTCCCAGGAGCACTGCCCTGACCAGCAATAGCTTCCTGCTGTCAATGCAGGGCTTTGAACTTGGGTTGAAAATGGAGTCAATATCAATCCTTTTCTACTGGAAAAGAAGATCTAATGTGAGGGGGTGGAGCTATAGGACATACACAACAGGTAATGGGGGAACTTAGCTTGAAGACTTTCAGTGACAGCTATATCCAGCTATCAGAGTGTAGATAGTGAACTGAATCTACATTAGAAACATAGTATCCCACAAACTTAAGAAATCACACTTTTCTACAGGCTTGAATGGTTTACCCATTAGCTGTGACATCGCCACTGGAAAATCTAATTGTGGAGGTGGTTCACACAAAGGGGACAGGTGGTACAGCCGACCCTGCCTTGTGCCACCGTCAGCATACCTGTCTTGGCACTATGTGCCAAAATGACAGCCAAGTGCATCTTGAAGGATGCTGCTTGCAACCCTGCCTGAGACAGGGGCCAACGATGAATGAGAATGTTGGACATGATGCAGGAGTGGCAGCAATCCTCATACCAACACGAGAACCTCATCCACTTGCAAGCTGACTTCTTCTGAGATGCCCCCATCAGTCAGAAAAAAATCCATATTAAGGGCCTATAACTTTAGATGCTCAGGAACCAGGTGGTCAGAGGTAGGGACTACAGGTCTGGATGTTTGATTGCCCCCTTGGACCACATAAGCACGTCTGGCAGGAATGGAGGCATTCGCAGTTGTCTTCTATGGAAACTGAGGAGGGACACATGATTGGGTGGTAGGAAGAGAAGCTCAAAGACATGCTCAGTGGAAGAGCCTAACTGTGAACTGACTCTAGGTAGCTGGAATATGCATTCTAGTGCCCCAAATGTTAAAACACTTTAATAGGGAAAGACAGTGATACTGCTAATAAATCTAGTACAGGTTATGCATTAAAAAAGTGATTAGTGGGAAACTGCTAATGCAGGTAGTTGCCTTCTTGTACTATGTGGGCTGGCCTGGAAGTTCTGCAGTAGTGTATCAGGGGTGGATCCAGGAGTCCTATAGATGGGGGGAGCTCAAGTCAGAGAAAAAAAAATAATAGGCCGGGGGTCTGGTGGGCCTTCTAGGCCCCCAGAAATTTTTTTAACATTTTGTTGTATTCTGGTGCATTTTGAGGGTATTTCTAATGCAATTTCTACTCATTTCTCCATCCCCATGCTTTGTTAGTTGTGCCCCAGCACTATCCCCCAGTCCCCACAGCCCACATGACAGTATGTTGCCCAAAATACCCTCCCATCCCAAAAAATAAAACACAAATGCCAAAAGACTGCAGCAGGGCAGCAGCACATCCAAAACACATAAAAATGAGAAAAGTTGAAAGAGACTTGGTGATAAAGACAAATTGCAGACAAATTAAGAGACAATCCAAGTAAACAAGTTCAGAAATATCACTCATTCAAGCACATTGACATTACCATGAAGCCAACCCATCCCAGTTTGTCCTGCAGTACAGATTAATGTATCCCCCAACCTTATCTCAGTAAAAAAAATAAACACAATAACTATAGAAATATGGGAACAAAGTCACTTTGCTATCTAGTTTCTGAAAATATAATTTCAAGTCTGCTTGCTATGTTTGCAAAACATATTTTATTCTATAGAACAATTTATTCCAAAGAAAATACATTTTAAAATAAATAAAATATTTTGTATCATTTTAAAATGTCCTTTACTGGGATAACTCCATGGTATGAGGCATCTCATTTTTATGACAGGCCCAAGAAGTCAGTAAGCAGACAGAAAAACAGTTTTTAAACAAATATAAGAATGCATTTTTTTTTTTTTTTTTTTTTATTAGCAACAGCATTTGCTTGGGTACATCAAAACCCCCCAATTCAATACATAGAACTACATAAACTAAATAACTGATTCTATCACTTTTTTTTCTGGTTTTGTAACTGTGTCAATAAGCCAAACAAAGTCTTACGACTTTATTGCCAATTTTGCTCTCCAAGCATGCAGAAACTCCTGCACATGCCATAACATACAGCAGAACACCTTCAAAGTCGCCATGTCTATAAATTCCCTCTGTGCTCATTCACACTGTACAACCACGACTGAAAAGACCACACAGATTAGACAAACAGTCCATGCTGAAGTTTTTACCTCAGTTCAAAGGTCTCATGTACCAGTTTCTGCCTCTCCTGGTTCATGCTGTCGCTGAGACCAGACCTGCCCCAGCATTAGTTTTGTACCATTCCTAGCATGCTACAGGAGGGCACTACTCTCCAACTCCCTGTACTGCAATTCTGCACCAAAATCAATTTGCCATAAAGGACAAAACTAGCAGTGACCTTAAACTATTGTAATGTCATGAATTTAAGCTTCCCATACTAGAAATTAATAACACTAGTACTACATTTATTACACACCCAGTTTGGTGGAACACTAATGTCCTGTCACATCCCAGCAGCTGCCCCCCACCCATCATAGTTTGAGACTGTGAAAGTCTTTTGTTTTGAAAGCAAGGAGTACCTGATTAAATGAATACTTGATCAATTTTCAGCAGGCTGAAGTCTATGTGCCCCTAGTTGAGTACTGTCTCCAGTCACCTGGCCACCAAACTGTCTCTCTAGACAGCACACACTGACCCCATGGCTCCTAATGAGCACAGCTCTCAGCTACAGCTTGCTTCAGCTACCAGAAGATGACCTGAACCTCATTCCAACTTCTTGTGCCGATTTACCAAGGCCACACCAACCCGCGTTACTGGACTGCTGCCACCTGAAACCTCGGGCTTTGCTCTTCACTTGTGGGCTCCACTCTCTCTCTCTCTCTCTCTCTCTTCAGTAGTACACTCGCTCCTCTCTTGCTCCAACATTAATATTCTGAGTTAATGAATTACAGCTCACTCTTGTTTCAGCAGCACAGACATTTAAAGAAGGCACCCTTTGCTAGCCACATCCACTATTAGATGCAGCAGCAAATCAGGAGCAGTGAGCACCTGGCGACCTGGTTGAGATCTGTATTGTTAAGGTCCACTCCCTTGCTGCAGCTGTACCCCGACACACAACCTCTCCCCACGCATGAACAAAGGAGCTGCACCAAGCCTGCAAAAGTAGAGAATGAATGCTCAGGCTCACCAAGGCAAGACTAACTGCTGCCACAGTGCTGGGACCGGACCACATGGTGCAGGATGAACATTAGTAAGAAATTCATGCTGGAGACCGGCTTTTCGGCGGGGTCAACTATGTAATGTGGGTGAGGGTGGTTGTTTACTGCACTACCAGGACACTGGAGGACAGGGCCAGCCTTAACCATTCTGGGCCCCTGTGTCGCCCCTACCACTCCTTTCCCTGTGGGCCCCCCACACCCAACATTTATACCTCACTAACCCTCCTGTCCTGAATTGCTAAAGCAGTACCAGGTCTACTAGTTTAACTAGCATCTTTTAATTAGTGCCATTGACTGCATTGAATTATTTGACTTCACCATTGGAAATGAATCTGACTGAGCCTGGAGCAAGAACTTAAGTAAGTACAGTACTAGTACCGTATTCTTTTCTGTAAGGACAGGGACATCATCACTGGACACTCACACCTCAGATACTTGGATTTGCAAACAAGTTAAACAACTTAACTTTTCTGGAAGTGTGAGAGAGACAGAATAGATAGGATTATCATGGGACACCAGTAAGGTTGCCACCTCTCAGTTTTTTTACCTGGTGATCAGATTTTAAGGGTCCTTATCAGGAAATCCAGTTTTGCTCTGTGCTGGTCAGGTTTTTGAGCCATTTTGAGTGCTCACATACTTTTGAAACATATTTTGTCATATCATTCATTGTTTCACCTACATGTCCAGGTTACAAACAAGTTATCTTGTCAATATAGCCTTTTGTTTGTGAAAGTAATCAACCTGGGATGTGTAAAGTATGGCCAGTAACACCATTAGCACTTACTCAACCTGATCTTTTCCACTGCAGCAAAGCTGTCCTCACTTTTTGTAACAGTAAAAGAGCCAGTCATCTTCCACTTTCATTTTCTAGAAAACATTTTCATCTCTAACAACATTTAGGCATTTGTAAATGTTTTAAATTATTTTTTTCCTCAAGAAAAAAAGCATGGGCCCCCAAGGTGCAGGGGCACAGTTTGCACCTAGCTAAGGCCAGCTCTGCTGGAGGACAGATGAGACCTGTGTGGCTCATGCAGCTTTCATGATTAAAAATGCAGCGCAGTATGTTACTAATAGAGGAGCTCCATGATGGGGGAGCTATAGAACCCTTAGCCCCCCCTCTAAATCCGCCTATGGTGTATCACGCTGGAAACCTAGGTTCAGTAAATTAAAAATTATATACTCACCGTAATTCTTTTATCTTCTAGGAATATCTTCACCATTGATTCATACCAGTGGGTTCTGAGCCAGAGGTGCCAGGACTCTGCAAGAGACAGAACTTTTCAGGAGGGGGAGGGCCAGTGCCAAGGTAAGCTGTGCACATGCGCAGCAAAGTGAGACTAGCTTGCGCTGCATGACTTACCTGGGCACCGGCCATCAACTGCCTCAGTACCTTTCTTTACCCAGGAGGTGCAGTGTAACCTAACACTAATGCACCTAACCTAAGGGCACAAGACAGCCCTCGTGACCCGTGTAAGAAGGGTCAACAACGAAAAACACAGTGTCTACACGGCACAACCCAAAAACAAGGGGTGAAGACCAATGAACAGAAAGAGTGAGCCCGGGTTATGGAAGGAAGGTGGGTGGGTGGGTGTGTGAATCAATGGCGAGGATATTCCATGAAGATCAAGAATTACAGCAAGTATGTCATTTTCATATCTTCCAGGAATCGATCTTTACCACTGATTCACACCAATGGGTTACAGTACCAATCACATAGGGAAGTCCCCTGGTAGGAGTCGGAGCTCACTCAGGACAGAAGTCCATTAAGGACTGTCCTGCCAAAGGAGGCATGCTGCCTGACAAGGACATACAGGGCATAGTACTTAATATAAGTGTGCATTGTGCTCCAAGTGGCAGCTCTGCAAATATAGGACAGGTACAGAGCAAATCTCTGCCATGGATGTAGCAACTGCTCTGGTAGAGTAGGCATGACCCAGGCCCTCCAGTCTGACCTGCGCCATAGAACAGCAGCGACGGAGGCAATTGACAATTCATGCATAAATGTATTTGACCGTAACATGCTGACCCAACCGATCAGGGTGGAAGGAAACAAAGAGCTGTTCTGAGTGTCAGAAGTACTTAGCTCTATCGAGGAGAATGCGAGGGTCTTTTAACATCCAGAGTGTGGAGGATGCACTCCTCTTTGTTTTGGAAGTTGGGAAAGTATGTATGCAGCACTTGTGGCTGATTTAAGTGAATCTCTGACACTGCCTTAGGCAAAAACCTGGGATATGTGCAGAGGACCACCTTGTTTCTATGGATAAGACTATATGGAGGATCTGTGACCAATGCATGTATCTCAGATACTCTGTGGGCAGAGGTGACAGTCACTAGAAACACGATTGTCATGTTAGGAATTTCAGGTCACCTGTAACCAAAGGTTCACGAGTGAGCACATCCCACACAAGGCTGAGAACCCAGGCAGCGACGGGTTTCCTGACTGATGGTCTTGTGTGCAAAATTCCTTTCAGGAACCTTTTAAAGAGAGGCAGCTGGGCTACAGAGCGGTTCTGTACCAGCTCATGGTATGCTGAAACAGCACACACATGGACCTTAACTGTAGAGTATTGCAAACTTGCACTAGAGAGGTCGAACAAGTACTCCAAAACCCTGTCTGGTGGGCATCAGAATGGGTCTATATGGGATTTGGAGCATGTGGAAGGGTGCCTGGTATTTATGTTCATATGCTCTCTGTTTTCTAAAATAAAAGTCTACTGCAGTTGCATATCTGTCTTTTTTCTGCTTTTTCTTTTTCTCTACTGCCCCATTTTTTCAGGTTGGCCACCTGAGTTAAAAATGGGTGCTTCTTTTCTGTATTCCTTTTCTAGCAGTCTAGTGCTTTTTCCTTTCTCTGCATAAGAACAAATACCAGCCTTCCCTTGTCACATTCACTGAGGTTTGTGTTTTAAAAAGCATAGTTTAAACACAGGAACTTGGGTTGAAACTACACATGAGACTGGGGGTGTAGAAGCTGGTTTTAAAACATGTTTGTGTTTGTTTAAAAAAGCCCTGCTCCCAGACCACCAAATAAAGCATACTTTTTAGAGTTTACAGCACAAAGCACTTTGCTAGGTAACTAGAGTTCAGAAGTTGTGTGTTGTGAAACTGCTAAAGGTTACCCACTTTGAAACACAGTGTGTTGCAGTCTGCAATATTTTTCCCCAAAGTGCATTTTGTCCGTGGTTCTGGTTAAAGTAGCATAAAGATAGTTTAACTCTTTGTATTTTAAGTTGCTTTCATTGTAAACAAACAGCCTTTCTCACTGTTAGAAACGTAAAGTTCACTCCTACCTGCAAACACAGGGACTGAGTGTGGTTCTCTCTGTGCCTGTTTGTTTCTGCTGGCTCCTTAGGAGGCAGCCGGCCCTTCTCTTCCCTTAGTTATAGTTGGGGGAAGGGGAGGAGACACCTGTTCCTGCAGCAAAGCTGTTTTATCTGTTATATTGTTTTGTTTTATGAACTGAAACATTTGTAAACATGTATAAAAGACATGCATTCAGTTGAGCTACTAGTACTGAAATAATAAAATGTTTATAAGCATTTTGCTGTACTAGATGGTTTGAGGGAGGAGACAGCAATAGTCACATGATTATGTTTTGCTATAAAAGAGGTATCCTGGCTGGGAGACCTCAGATTCGTCTTAGGGTCAGCCGCTTACTGATCCCTCTGTGTAGGTCTGCTCCTTTCCACACCTGTAGCCAACTCTATTTGCTGATGAGGTGACTATTGCTGCCTGTACCTCAAGAAAGCAGGAGTTGAATTCTATTTGATGTTGTTTTTGTTCATTTTGTATTTTATTTGCTGAAATGTAGTTGCTTTTGACGGCTTTTTGAATTCATTTTTGTCTACAATAAATTTCTGGTCTCTGGCAATTGCCTTTCCAACACCTTACAACTCTGTCAGTGTCCATCAGTTCACCCACAAGCTACGACAGAGAACCACACAGAAAAATGTTTACATTTGGCTGTGTAGGTTTTCCTAGTGGAGGGCTTACGAGCAGACAGAAGAATCTCACAGACCTTCTGAGACATTTCATACCTGCCCACTTCTATCTCTTCAGAAGCCGGGTGTGGAGATGACAGGAGCGCAGAATGGGGTGGACCACGGACATCTGCATCAGAACATCTCCCTAAATAGGTGGTCTCTTGGAGGGCTGACTAACAACCTGCTGAGCAGTGGAAACCACATGTTGAGGCCAGCATGGGGCAACTAGAATCATCTTGCCCTCATGTGCCTCCAGCTTGAGCAGTATCCCTCTGAACTAGAGGAATAGGAGCGAATGCATACAGAAAGGTTTGTCCACTGCAGCCTGAATGCATCCAGATAGACAACGCTATGTTCTGGATTTCTGAAGCAGAAAGAGGCAGTTTGGCACTGAGTGGGGACGCAAAAAAGGTCCACATCTGGGGTTCCCCTCTTGTCAAACAGAGACTACAGAACATCTAGCACCAACGACCATTCATGAGGATTGACTTCTGTTCAGCTGAGCTCATCCCCCAGAGTGTTCTGGGTTCCTGGCAGATAAACTGCCTGGATCAGAACGTCCTGTTCCAGACACCATTCCCACACTTTCATCGCCTCTCTGCAGAAAGGATGAGTGTGTGCCCCCCATTTGTTGATGTAGTACACGACAGACTTGTCTATCTGAAGGAGGACTATTTTGTGGCTGACTAAGTCCACCAGGTCCCAGAGAGCGTAAAAGGACTGCTCTAATCTCTAACACACTGATGTTGAGGTGAGAGTCTGTAGGGCTCCAGGCTCCCAGAGTGTGATGGTCCAGACAATGGGCTCCTCATCCTAGCAGAGTTGCGTCTGTGGTAAGGGTTACCTGATGCTTTGGTTGAGAGAAGGGAAAACCTTGCTGGAGACTGTCCTCCTGTGTCCACCATGCAAGTGACCGAAGCAGAGGCTTCGTCATCTTGATGGGATAAGACTGAGGATGCACTGCTGGAGACTACTACGTGCTCAGCATCCACTGGGTTGTCCTCATGTACAGCCAGGCCAAAGGTACAGTGAAGAAGGAGGAGGCTACGAGACCTAACGTGCTGCATGGAGTAAGCCCAAATGAACTTAAGCTCCATGATGACTTGAGCCATCTAAAGGATGGCGTTCTGTCTGTCCTCTGGAAGAAAGGCCCTCACCTTTGTGGTGTCCAGAAGAGGAGTCGAAGAGAGGGCTGAAGCTGTGACTTCTCTGTATTTAATAGGACTCCCATGGAGGTCGGGAACTGAGAAGCGGTGGCCACTGCTTGTTCCGTCTCCTGTTTGGATGGACTGGCTAATAACCAGTCATTCAGACAGTGAAAAACCTAAGAGTTGTAGCTTTTGAATGTTCGCCGCAAGAACAGCAAAGCACTTTGTAAAGACTCAAGACATCACTGATAGTCCAAAGGGCAGGTCCTGGAATTGGCAGTGTTGACCCCGTTTCACGATGCAGAGAAACTTGTGGTGGATCTGAGGATCTGCAGCTTAACCAACAGGTAAGGAAATGGGCAAACTGGGTGGGCCAAGCGGTCTTTATCTGCCATCAAAATCTGTTTCTATGGCTGGGGTGGTCCAGGATATGCTGGTAGGCACCCTGCAAGTCCAGGGAAGCCAACCAATCCTGCAGCTTCAGGAGCGGTGGGCAGGGTCCCTAGGGATTTTTTTTTTCCATATTTAAATTCTGACACATGGAAATACATATATGTGCAATACACAGTGCATCACTTGACTCAAGGATTGTAGCAAAGCATAAACCACAATTCTGCATTACTTGCTAGAGGTGAAAAATATACATCAAAGAAGGACATAAAATAAAGAAGGCTGACGGTGTTGTTGGAAAGGTATGCAGTAACATACAGCTCTCCGACACAAGGTGAACCCCACATATGATCCCAGTGCAGGCTACGACGATAAAAGAAAAATAAGGTGCACTGAGAGCACCACCTAGGGGGATCATTTTGAACTTCTCCCACTCCTGAGGTTGAGAACAGGGCACATGCCCCCATACTTTTTCAGAACGAGAAAGTAATGGGAGTAGAAGCCTGTGCTGCACTCCTCCTCTGGCACTACTTCCACTGCCTTGTTGCTCAAAAGGCCCACAATCTCCTTCGTGAGAAGCTCTGACATGAAAGCTGAAAGGAGGGGTTGCTTTCTGGATGAATAATCCAGTGGGAGATCTGAAAAATTCAGTGAATATCCCTCCTGGATGATCCTGAGAACCCACTTCTCCACAGTGATGGACTGTCACTGATGGTAAAACTGAGTCAGATGCCCCCCCAATGGAGAGGAGAGGTCTGCCTTGGTCAGTTGAGGCAACCGCGGGGCCGGAATTTCAGAGAGTGGCACTGGACGCTTTAGGGGTCTGTGCATTCGGCTGCACTTTCTTCTGTGGCTAGGGAGGCTGGGACTTGATTTGAGCTACCTTGCCTCGAAAGGACTGCTTCTTGTGATAAAGGCCTTGCCCCTTTCTGGGGATGGCATGGAGCAGACCGAGAAGTGTTAATGGACATCCTGGTCTTCTGGGAGGCCTCAAGGGACTGTTCTACCTGTTCACCAAACAGAAAAATTAAAGTGGACATTCGAAACCAGATGTCTAAAGCCAGGACCGTCTCCTAATACAGATTCCCAACAGTGTCAAAGGCGTCCATAGCTGCCTTCACCTGAAGACTGTTAGACTCAATGCCATGAGTAACAGTTTGAAGAATTTTGAGCTTTGTCTCCAACTCAGGCAGGGACTCCGCAAGAGACTTAAGAGAAGACCAAAGGGCATACTCACACTTGGAGAAATGCCCCTGGTAGCTGGCTATTCTTATGTGAAGGGTAGCAGCAGAGAAAGCCCTCCCCCATCATGTCTAGCTTGTGTGACTCTGTATTGATGGGATGTACAATCACTTCCTGAGAGAGAATGGCCTTGTCATTCTCAGCCAAAATGACAGTCTCATCAGCAATACGCTGGGAAGCAAGTATAGGTCTGTCTTTGGGGTAGTACACTTACGGTCTAGCTGCCATCAGGCAGAAGGGATGAATGCAGGCTTAGCCCATACTGTGTCTAAGACAGCCTCAAATGCAGGAGGAATATGGGGTATGACACTGACTAGCATGGTGGAAACATTGAGTCACTCCAGACAGAGAGGCCAGAGTGGAGACAGCCCTACCTCAGGGAGCTCAGAACTGGGGGGTCTGCTGGCAGGAGGTTGGTGAAGGGCGGCTATCTCTGAGAAGGCAAGGCATCAGGTGGGCGGTAGAGTGACAGTCAGTGAGCAGGGGCAGCCCGAGAGAGTTCCAGGATACAGAGCAGAAACGAAGTCTACAAAAAACAAAAAGGCCTTTGAAGAAGCGTCAGACCACATTTTCCTGCACCACCGACTGCTGACTGGCCCACGCCTGGTAGGAAGAGAGGGCTGCCAGGTGCACCTTAAAGGTCATTGACCTAAGGACGACTGACAGAGGAACCAACGATAATCAAGAATACTAGCCGCTGGACAGGACAAAGGGTCCAACCCCTTGCCCTGACAACCAAATGGAGAATCTCTTCCATTTGAAGGTGTAGCACTTCCTAGTCGACTCCTTCTGAGATGCCTTCAAAACAGTGAAGACAGCTTTGGAGAGACCCAAAGCCTGGAACTCTCGCCGCTCAGGAACCAGGCTGTCAAATGCAGGGACTGAAGGCCCGGGTCGAGTACTTTCCCCTGATTGATGGAAAGCAGGTCTGGGCATTGGGAAAGATGCCTCAGGAGCCTGCTGCTGAGGCTGAGGTGATCGGGTAACCTGAACTGGCGTGGCCAGTCCGGAGCCACCAGGATCACCTGTGCTTTGTCCTTCCTGGCCTTGATGTGCACCTTGTGGATCAAGGAAAGTGGAGGGAAGGCACAGAAGAGGCCGGAGGTACACGGCCTCAAGAAGGCATCCCCCTGCAGCATTACCTGCTGAGGGGAGCAGGCATAAACAGCATCACCTTTGCATTCTCCCTGAAGGCAAACAGGTCCACCTGAGCGGTGCCCCACTGGGAGAACAGACTGTGAACTACCTCTGGGTGGGGAGACCACTCGTAAGACGCCTTGCCCACACGGCTGAGGGCATCTGCCAGCTGACTTGAGACTCCTGCCACAAGAATGGCTAGGAGATCCACCTTCAGTCTTCGCACAAGGGTTCAGACATGGAGAGCTTCCCTGCACAAGGGCAGGAAGTGCATCCTGCCCTGTTTGTCGAGGTAGCACATGGTTGTGGTGATGTCCATGTGGACTTGGACCACCTGACCCCGAATGTGAGAAGTGAATGCAGTCAGTGCTAGCCAAACTGCGTGGAGCACCAGCAGGCTGATGTGACATTGGGACTCTTTGGGGGTTCAGGTGGGCACCCAAGCCTATGAGAGAGGCATTGGTCATCAGGATGACCATCAGCTCTGGGTGGACAAACGTCGTCCCTTCCTGCAGATGTGCTGGGACTAACCATCACTGGGTGGCATCCCACATCCACTGGGTCACAGTGACCAGCTGGTGGAAGTGACCCTTGCGCTGAGACCACTGGCTGACCAGCTCCCACTACAGGAAGCACATTCTTCAGCGGGCACAATGGACCACGCTGTTACAGGCCACCATGCAGCCCAGCAAGCACAGAAAGTTCTGGGAAGGGTGTAACTGCCCAGCCCAAAATGATCGGGCACTGTAGGAGAGAGCCTCCGCCCTGTCTGCCAGGCTCTGCAAGAGTCAAGCTCCACCTTAGTGAAGCTTATCATCTGACAGGGCAGGAGTTCTGACTTGGCCTCACTGAACATGAGGCCAAGAGAAACATAGGTCTGGAGGGCCAGGTCCTTGGACCATTCCACCTCCTGCCTGGATGTACCTGCGATCAGCCAGTCATCTAGGTTGGGGTAAACCTAAACCCCTCGGCACCTCAGGTAAGCTGCCACCACTGCAATGCATTTGGTGAAGACCCTGGGGGTCGAAGAGAGTCCGACTGACATGGTGTCGAACTCGTAGAGGGCTCCCACTGCTTGAAAGCGGAGGAACTTTCGATGAGATTAACGGATCAGGATGTGAAAGAACGCGTCCTGAAGATCCAGTGAGCAAAACCACGTTTCACTCTAGAGATGGTATGATCTGAGACAGAGTTACCATCCTGAAAATGCACGACCTGAAGAACTTATTCAGGTTGCATAGACTTAGAATGGGGCGCCAGCCCCCCGTCCACTTTGGCACTAGGAAGTACCTGGAGACAAACCCTGGGTGTTCCGGAGGATCCGCAACAGAAGCCATGACCTCCTAGTGGAGGAGCTGGGCTGTTGCCTCTGAGAACTGACAGTCCTCTCGTGGGGTGGACTCGACAATGAGGGTACTGCTCGAATTGCAGAGGCAGACCCTGACCCACCACTTTTACAAACCCACCTGTCCATGGTGACAGCGGACCATGCAGAAAGGAAGTGGAGGAGCCAGCCCCTCATGGTTGGACCCAGGGGAAGTGTGATGGGCATGAGGGAGGCACCCCTCATCCTGTCACTGGGCAGGCGAGGAGGAGGGCCCGGCTGAGAAGCAACCAGAGTCTCTCCCTCTAGGCCTGCAGACAACCGAGGCCACCGACTTGGGCCGAGGTTGCAAGGCCTAAGCCTGCTGGTCAGCCTGGGGCTGGGCAGGTTTGGCCGTAGGAGTGGAGGTGGACTGAAAGGGCTTCCTCTTCTGCTGCTGCTTGGAGCCCTTAGGGTTCTTCTGGGCAGATGTCACAGAGTTCAAGGTGGCACCGGACCTCTCGGTATGGGTGAGATGATCCTCAACCCCTGGTCCGAACAGGTCAGTGCCCAGGAAAGGGATATCTGCCAGCTTGTGCTGAGTGTCCGCTGTGAAGGTTGAGATCCTCAGCCAAGTCCTGCAGTGCATGGCCACACTGAGGCTGCCACGGAGAGGGCACAGAAGTCCCCAATGTCCATGGATATCTGGAGCTGTTTGGCTACAGCCCAGCCCTAGTCCCAGACCTGTTCGACCGTGGTCTGATGGTCTACTGGCAGATGAGAAAGTACCTCATCCAGGGTGCCCAGCAGGGCATAAGAAGTGGGCCATGAGGAGAGTCAAGCTCACCTGGCGGAGACCAAGTGAGGAGGCAGTGCAGACTTTCTTAGCTGCATGGTCCAACTTTTTGGACTCCTTGTCAGGTGGCTTGTCAAAATCCCCAGTGTTGCCGCAGCACCTAAACAAAGAGTCTGCCACCAATCCTTTGGCCGAGGGGTACTCTGTGACACCCCCGAAAAGGAGTTGGTGGGTACCACTTATTTATGGGCCATCCGAGCAGAAGGCGCAGGGCATGAAGTGTGTCACTGCCAAAGCTCCAGGGCAGGGCCAAGAATGACTTCTGCCACTGGAATGTCTCCCCAGTCGAGCATCTCAGTCAAAGAGTAACGAGCCTGCTTGTGGGCGGGCTCCATTTTCACACCTGTTGATTCAGAGATCAGGCAGAGATGGCCCATGAAGGAAGATGGACCTTCCTTTGTCGAGAGATCACCCGCAGACTCCATATCAACCAGACAGGAGTGCAGGGAGGATCCCTTGAACTCCGAGGAGTCATCAAAGAGTGGTCGACCAACCGAGTCCCCACTGACCCTCTGTGGACGGTCAGGGGTGACGATGACCGATAGCAAACAGGGAGGCTCTTTAGACAGCTGAGATTCCTTAGTCGGAGCTCTGTTTTGTTGGCTGTTTAGGCAGTGGTTCCACCACTATTGGAGGAGATGCTGGGATCAGCCGAACCAGGACCGGTTTGGTTGGCTCCATCGATGGAGACAGTGTTGGCCTTTCAGGTGACAGCCAGGTGATGGCCGGCATAGAAGCCGGGGTCGGCTTGATGCTGGCAAGCACCAACTGTTGCCACATCAAATCCTCATAGCAGTGACGCAATTTGCACCAAAGCCTCTCACCAGAGGATGAAGAGTAGCGGCAGCACCACTTCCCGTGGTGCCAAGAGTGGGAGCGCCGATGTCGGTGGGACTGGCTCGACCCACAGAAGGAAAACAGAGACCTTGACCTCGCCCACGGGGGAGGGGGCGATGGCAGGGCTCAGAGGGAGTTGGCGAGCACCAAGGTTCCTCCAGGTCTTGGTCTTCGATCAGAGGCAGTGGATCAGTGGACTGATCCGTCCCTTCAATGATCTAAGTCAGGACCGGAGTCCAGGACAAGAAAGGGTCAGCTTCTTCAGTTGACAACTGGTTGGCTGGTTCGTTCGAGGATAATATCGTCTGGGACCTCAACCAGCGTCTCTGCCTACTGGCCTGACAGGGTTACCGTGAAGCTGGCAACCTGGGCTGAGGATTCGACAGAAGTCAAATTCAAAGAAGCGCAGGAATCAGAGGCTCTTCACCAACAGCGCTCCCGATCCCACGAATGACGGCGAGTCCTTTTTTTTTTTCTTTAACTCTTTTATAGATTTAGATTTGTGTCCAGAGGATCCCTGACCGAGGGTCGGCAGGGACTGACAATTCCTTGAAGGACCCCGTGAAAGTCAAGTCCAGCTGGAGCGGCACGGAGCTAAGAAGGAATGAGCCGTGGTCTGGGCTGCCTCCTCCTTAAATGCTGCGAGTTGTTCAGTGGACCCTGTAGCTGTGGAGACCACCTAACGGACGTCCACAGATTTGACTGGCGGGTTCCAATGTGCCGGATGACCCAGTTTAAGTCGGGTGAGATGGTCCTCCAGAACGTTTGGGTGAACAGAATGACTAAAGTCGCAAGCCTGATAGTCGTGATCGTGCCCCAGGCACTAGACACACGTCACGGGGAAGGATGAGGGGTTTCCCCGGCCCTCAGCTGCCACCCAGTGAGGACAGATGTCAGTTTAGGAAATGGGGGGCCCCGCTATAGCCAGGGTTGGGGCGGAAAGGGCTGAGCCAATACCTGGAGTGCATATGCGCATCCATATGCAAGCACCGCCGTGTCTGCCGGGGCCCCAGAACTCTCGGGGAACAAAAATGGGGGAAAAACCTACAAACTACTAATTAAAAAAAAAAACCACAAAGAAATGAGTCCTGGGTTGGACTCATTCCCCCTCCAGATCCTCTCCTAGAAAAGGTTCTGGGAGATGGGTGGACTTAAGGTTCCCTAACCGAGCCCTAGGAGTCAGTAACACAGGTGACACCGCCAAAGGAGGAGCTGGCACCAGCAAAAGGGTAGCTGGCGCTGCCCAAAACCCTGAAACCGGCAACAACTGTGGCACTGAAGGTCCAGCCGGTACAGGAGTGACCGACAGAGGTACCTGGGTTGGCCCCAAAACAGTGACACTGACAGTGGGAGTGGCCAGCGGAACAGGCACTGGCGGCACGGTCACTGGCAAGGATCCAGCGGTTGTTGGCAGAGCGAAATGCTGTTCCTGGCTGGAAAGTCCTGAATGTGGTTCTGACAGCCCCAGCGGGCCTGGGGCTGGCTCCACAAGAAGTGGCGACCTCGAGTGTCCTCACGCAGAAACTGTCAGTGACACAGAGAGCCAGAGAAGGCCTTTTTACTCTGAGACACCGAGGACCTTGTGGTAGACCTACCAGAGGGTGACCTCATAGTCGAACGGCGCAAGGTCCCCGACCAGGATTGGGAAAGTACAGTTATGCAAGAACTTACCATAACAGTAGATCTTTGAGAGGAGTGTTTGCAGCAGGCTACACCGTTAGGACTAAGCAGCCATGTCTGGATGTCACAACACACGTCAAGACCAGAGAACATGGAAAATGGCTCCCTGCAGATCCACGGCTTCCCTGCCTGTCACGGATCAGCCCCCCCCCGACGAAAGGAAGATGTTCGGGGTGTACGGAAGCCACTTCGTCCCTGCATGGGGGGGCAAACCAAAGCTACATGAGGGAAGTACCGTGGGATCCGGGTAAGAGGGAGCAAGGACAGACGCCATAGGTGACTCCCGAGGATGCAGAGTGCAGGGGGAGCATAAATAGAGGATAAACCCAGGTCAACTGGGAGGTGGTTAAATAAACCAGCAGAAGCTCTCAAGAGGGCAGGACCTGGAGGACAGCTAGCCCTAAGCCGGACATCCGTTTAGAGGCAATGTCCATACTGTAATACTTGATGAAACTATGGACAGAACTCCAAGTAGCAGCAGCACAGATATCTACCACTGACACATTCCTTAGAGAAGCAGCAACATCCCTGGTAGAGTGACCTCTAACTGGTCCAGGTAAATGCTTGTCCTACTTACGGTAACAATATACAATGTAGTTAAGTAACCACTTGAATAGTGTCTGCTTATTTTTTTGTTTGTTTGTTAGTCCTTTTTCTCCCTCAGGGACTCTACCAGTGTATTTTTCTGATGTCCCCCCATGCCGCCCCCTGGGTATGAGACCACCTTCGCCCCCACGACTTACCCTTTGTGGCAGGGGTTGGGGAATGCTGCAACCCATCAGATCGGATCCAGCTTCAGGGAGGTGTCTTCCCGAGGCAGGTCTGCGAGGAACAATCATCATTCTTCGTGCGGCCAAGGACCCGGTTTTCTGTTTTCTCCCATCATGGATGGAACGTTCAATGATGCCAGTGGTGGCAGCGCACACGCTCCCAAACGCGCTCCTCCAGGTGTCTGCTCCATCCCGGCCCACATCAGCAGCATCGGTGTGCTTCCCCCAGCCTCCGCTAGGGGCTAGGCATTTGCTGACTGCTGGTACCCCCCTCCTTAGAGAAGGAGAGCAGTCCTTGGAACGCTCAATCCTTCTCTGCCCCTGCCAACCACTGGTGGCCCGTGCTCGTTCCTGAAAATGAGTTGCCGGCATGGCATCCAGCGCCTCAACCCTCAGCGCCACCGGGCTGGCCTGGATAGTGTCTGTTTAAAAACTGGGGCCCCTTCAGTGCTCGGGGCGAAAATAAACAAACAAATGGACAGCCTTTCTGGCAGGCTGGGTGCAGTCCAAAAAAAACCTGAAGCACCCTATGAATGCCCAGAGTGTGAAGCAGGGCCTCCCTTCTGTTCGAGTATTCTGGATAATAAACAGGCAAATGAATGTCCTGATTGAGGGTAAACTTGGACACCACTTTAGGTAGAAAAGTACAGTTATGTAAGAACTTACCATAACAGTGGATCTTCGAGATGAGTTCTTGCAGCAGGTAACACCTTTAGGACTAAGCCGCCAGGACCCCATGGAAACTTTCTAGCTAGCAATATCTGGTGGGGGACTGCCCCCTACATCGGCCCACCCGACATCACATCTGGTGAAAAAGTGGAGATCCCCCAGCCCATCGCCAGTTCTACTGCTGGAGACAGACTAAAGAGAAGAAAAGGAGAACTAAGGAATGAAGGTATCCGAGATGGAAACGAACTCACCAGAGGGAAGGGGGGGGGGATAGTACCTGCTGCAAGAGCTCCCCTCGAAGATCTACTGTTGTGGTGAGTTCTTAAGTAACTGTACTATCTTACTTTCAAGAATCGCTCTTGCAGCAGGTAACACCTTCAGGACAGTGTCCCAAGCAGTAGAGGAGGAATCCTAGGTAGAAGGGTGGAGGTATAAGTCTCCTCAGGTGTAACTGGGACAGGAGGCCCTGAAGGGCATCAATTCCAAACCCAGTCCTATGGCAAGAAGCAATGTCCAGACTGTAATGCTTCACAAAGGTGTGGACAGAGCTCCAAGTGGCAGCCACATATGTCTGTGGCAGACATTTTGAAGTACGGCAAAGGAAGCTGCTATGCCCCTGGTGGAATGACCCTTTACTGAGCCCGGTAGGGGTTTGTTGTACTTGTTGTAGCAAAACACAATGAAGTTGACCAACCATCTGGATAAACACTGCTTAGAAAATGGAACCCCTAGCATTCAGGGGGCGAAAGACACAACAATTGGTCAGATTTATGAACACAATGGGTACGTTCCAAATAAAAACGGAATACCATGTGAACATCAACAGTACGCAATAAAGTCTCCTCTCAGAGTACTCTGGGTAGTATACTGGCAGATAGATATCTTGATTCAAGGTAAACTCTGAGACCGCCTTTGGCAGAAACTTAGGATTAGTTCTCAAAGACACCCTGTCCTTGTGAAAAACCAAATAAGGCTCCTTACACATCAGGGCCTGAAGCAAGGAAATTCTTGGAGCAGAAGTAATGGCAACTAAAAATAATGCTTTCCATAACTGAATGCGCAGCTCACAGCAGGCTTAAAGGGAGGCAGAGTGAGCTTCTCTAAAACAAATAAAATGTCCCAATGCGGGACGTGGTTTACTAAGTTAGTAGAACAAAATGAGGCATTTTGCTCATCGAGATTGTTCCCCATTTGTGTGGGTCAATTTATGCCATTCTTTGCTTTGAGTAGTCTAGTTTATCTAGTGCATTCTTAAAGGTGGAAACATTACTAAGATCCACCACTTCCTGTGGCAGTCTATTCCAGGCCTTGACTGCTCTCACTGGCCTGAAGGGTCCAGATGGGAGGCTTCAAGTGAAGCATGCCCCACAGAAAAGTGAGGGAAAGGTCCAGCTGGGCAATATACTTGCCTTTAACAGGCAGAGGATATACGGAAATGGCAGACTGGTGCACTTTTAACAAAGAGTAGCAGAGTCCTGCATCTGCGAGAGAGAGGAGGTACTCCAGTACCCAATTGGCTAGGCATGTAAAAGGATCTAAACTCCTTGCAGTAGCCCAAACACAGAACCTCTTCCATTTCATAGCGTAGACTGTCTTAGTGGAGGATTTCCTGGCTGCAACCAAGACGTCCACTACCCTCTGGGAGACCCCGAACCTGGAGACAGCTAGGTATGCAGGAGCCACGCATGGAGATGCAGAGATCTGAGATTCAGATGTACTAGTGAACCCAGCTCCTGGGAGAGCAGGTCAGATCTGAGAGGCAGGGACACCATAGGTTCCACAGCCAGTTGCTGCAACAGTAGGAACCAAATCTGACGAGGCCAGAACGGAGCCACCAAGATCATTTCTGCTCCCCCTGACTGCAACTTGATGATACCCACTGCAGAAGAGGAAAGGGAGGGAATGCGTAAATAAACCTCCCTGCCCAGGAGAGGGACGTGTCTTGCCGGAAAGCACCAGGCCCTGGATCTAGCGGGCACAAATTGGGCAGTTCTGCATTGGATGGGGAGGCAAACAGGTAAATTTCAGGGCGACCCCATCTGGTGAAAAGACTTTCTGCCACTGCAGGGAGTAGCTCCCACTCGTGTGCCCTGGAGAGAGTCCAGCTGAGACTGTCGGTCAGGGAATTGTGAATGCCTGTAACATGGACCACTGAGAGTTCCAGCTAATGATCTATCGCCCAAGACCACACTTGCATGGCCTCTCTGCAAAGAGGGTTAGAGTGTGTCCCCCTCCCTTGCTTGCTGATATAGAATACCACTGACATATTGTCTGTCTGTATTGGGGGGGGGTGCAGTATGAAGGACTGTCTGGAAGGCTTGTAGGGCACAGAGAACTGTCCTCATATCCACAATATTGATGTGGAGATGAAGCTCCTGTTGAATCCAGGACCCTTGAGTCTGGCGAGTGTCCAAATGCGTGCCCCAACCCTGGCCTGATGTGTTGGTGGTCAGGATCTGGTTGGGAGACTCTCTCTGGAAGTGAACCCCTCTGGAGAGGTTGTGAGGATCCAGCCACCATGCCAGAGACTGTTTGGCTGGGCTTGATACCAGGACCGGCTGGTCCAGGTCGTCAGACCTCTGGATCCCACTGAACCTGAAGGTTCCACTGGATCACCCCCATGTAAAGCAGGGTCATGGGGACTCTGGCAACAGCCACTGCCATATGGCGCAGTAATCAGAGAACTGTCCTTGCCTCTACTTGGCAAACCAAGAGCAGCTGCCATGCATGAGACTGAAGGTGATCCACCCTGTCCTGGGGGAGGAAGGCCTTGCCTTGTGCCGTGTCCAGAACGACCCCTATATATTGAAGTTGCTAACTTGGCCAAAGGCAGGACTTGGGGAGGTTCAGAATAACCCCCAGGTTGTGAAAGAGGTAGAACACGTCTCGGAGGGTTTCTGTAAGTCGGTCCTGAGAGGGAGCGGTTAGAAGACAGTCGTCGAGGTAGGGAAGACATAATGCTCCTGAGATGTGCGGCTACCACCTCTAGGCACTTGGTGAACACCCTCAGTGCCGAGGACAGGCCGAACGGCAGGGCCCTGAACTGGTAATGGCAGCCCTGAAAGCAGAAGCGCAGGTACCTCCTGTGCGGTTGGGAAATCAGAATGTGGAGGTATGCGTCCTGCATGTCAGGGGAGCATAACCAGTCACCTTAATGTAACAGTGCCAGAAGGCCTATTATGCTAACTTAGATCCACGATGGGACGAAGATCTCGTCTTTTTAAAAACAGAATTTGATGGCAGATAAGGACCGCTTGGCCCACCTAGTCTGCCCATTTCCCTACCTAATGGATAAGCTGCAGATCCTAGTTAACCAACAGCCTACTTCCTCCTATGCCCACTAGAATTGCCTTATTTATGTCTGTCCCATGCATTCTTGAATTCTCCCACTGTTTTTGACTCCACAACCTCCTCAGAAAGGCTGTTCTATGCGTTCACAACCCTCTCTGTGAAAAAATACTTCCTCACATTACCGCTGAGCCGTCCCCCCCATTTTCAAACTGTGCCCCCTTGTTGTTGCACATCTCTTTTTCTGAAAGATGCTACCCTCTTGGACTTTGTCGATTCCCTTGAGGTACTTCAGGGAACCCACGCGACCTAAACAACTATAGGCCCATCTCAATCTTACCTGTCGTTTCCAAAGTCCTTGAAAAGCTGGTTTACTCCCAAATGAAACTATGTCGAATCATCTTCAATCCTCAACTGTGCTCAATCTGGCCCAACCATAGTAAAGTCACTGCTCTAGTCAAAGTTACCAATGAATGGATCACAGCCATGGACTCCAAGAAAGTTACTGGTGCAGTATTTTTAGATATCAGCAAAGCGTTCCACACTGTCGACCACGATCTATTAGTCTCAAGCCTAATAAAAGTAGGCGCCACCCCCCTTGCTGCCCAGTGGTTTATCAGCTACCTATCTGAAAGGACCCAGAAAGTAAAAGCTGGTGGCCTCTTTTCTGCACCCCTCCCAGTTGTCGGGGGAGTCCCGCAAGGCTCCATATTAGGTACCATCCTCTTCTCCCTGTACATCAATAACCCTGACGCACATATATCCCAATTCCATCTGCATTTCTTTGCTGATGATACTGTACTGTATACATCAGGCCCTACACTGGCTGAAGTGAGGGATGTACTCCAAGCCAACTTTGTACAACTAGAAATCAACCTAACCAACGCCATAACTACTCCTCAATGCCAATTGGATAAAGAGAAATATATTAAAGAAGCTCTTCGGCAGCTGGACAGTAGAGAGTTTTATATTAGACTTACTGAGCACCCTACATATTAGTTTAGTAAAATTTTATTCGTATTCATAATAGTATGAACAAAAATAGGATAAACTCCACTGAGGGAAAAAACTCATTTCCAAGGAGGTCCAATCTTAAAAATCTAATACATTCAGAGACTAACAAACATATCGTAATTAAATACTGTATGAAAAAATCTAATAATTAGCATGTACATGGATTGTTCACTTGGGAACATAAGCAGGATGCTGGTAAGGACAGAGGTCTGGGGTTATATTCTGTTTTAACTGAAATATTTGAATAGTTTTGTAAGCGAAATTAGTTCTGTGTGTTAAAAATTATTACCTTGAGTTAGAACTGTTACTTGGGCTGTGATATTGTAACTTTGGAGGCTTGGAACAGTTGTTTGGCAGTGATAATTACAGTGAAATTTAAGTGCGTTTGCCTGGTGTTAGGGGGAGGGGACATTAACTGGAATTACCTTGTCTAACAGGAATTACCTTGGCTTTCATTGTTCACTTGGGAACATAAGCAGGAGGCTGGTAAGGACAGAGGTCTGGGGTTATATTCTGTTTTAACTGAAATATTTGAATAGTTTTGTAAGTGAAATTAGTTCTATGTGTTAAAAATTACCTTGAGTTAGAACTGTTACTTGGGCTGTGATATTGTAACTTTGGAGGCTTGGGAACAGTTGTTTGGCAGTGATAATTAGAGTGAAATTTAAATGTGTTGTTTGCCTGGTGTTGGTAAGAGCCCTCTCACCCACCCTGTTTTGTAGGCTTTCTTAAATACAGAAAAGTCACTGGGGGTTGGGATTGAAGGGCTGAGTATTTCTGTTTGGGACTGAAATTCGAAGCAACAGGAGCTGGTGCGCCTGTGACATCATACGGTACCTGATGTCTACATACACACACTGTTAGTGAGACTGAACACACACTGGACTGTATGTGTTTGTGAGACTTGGGAACTTTATTGGTAGAGTTGAAATTGGGTTTGTAAATAACTGCAGTCAGTATAGAGAGAAACTGTATTCCACGGGAAAGGGACTGAGAAAAGGGGGTGTGCCATTATAAACAGAGGGGGATAAACAGGGTGGCCATATTCCACCATGGCAGGCATCTTCGGAAGGGTTGTAGGCTGCACAGGCTGTGGGATGGCAATAATTCTCAATTGGGCCTGGAGAGAGGGAGGCTGCCCACTCTGTAGACAGCTATCTTGTATCAGGAGTGAGGTATATTGGTTAAGGAGTAAGCTGGGGGAGCTGGGGGTGTCAGGATGACAAGGTGTGGATATGGGCAGCAGAAGGGTGGGGCTGAGGGAGGCTGGGGCAACGCCTGAAATCACAGGACGTTATGTTACAGCAAGCAGGAGGGGGGATATTAGGGACAGAGGACCCTTAGATAGGGATGTTGACGCTAAGGGGAAAGCGTACGGGGTGAACATTCTGAATACAAAGAGAGTGGAGGGGGAAGAGTCAGGAGGGGCTGTTGTGTGGAAGCCTAAAACAGCAGACTGTGGGAAGGGAGCTCCTAAGATGAACAGAGCAAGAGGGGAAGAAGAGGGGCAGTTTAGAGGTGCAGTCAGGGGAAACTCGGGTTACTTGATGGAGGCTGACATAGAGTGTCACAATAAATTTGAGCTACTAAGCAACCTAGAGGGGGAGGAAGGGGTTGGTGGAAATGAGGAAACTTATACAGAGGCCGGGGGGAGGGAGTCGGATACCCATAGGGCATCACAGACCAGCAATGGAAAGGATAGAAATAGTCCCAGAGGGAGAAGGGGAAACATAAATGTTAAGCAAATGGGGGAGATGCAGCATATTGCAGACATGAGGGAGGAGAGCATGATTGGAGAGAAACTGGGAGACAAGGAGGTGGGAGAGGAACCCCCCTTCAGCAGGGGGGTCAGTACCAAGGATGGGGCCCTAGCCAAAGGGGACCCACAGAGAGCCTCTGGAGGCAGGGGTACTATTACAAGGGGGGAGGATGGCGGTGTGGGGGAAGGGGAAACCATCAGGGCCAGGATAAATGGTTCGGATAAGAGAGGGTTAAAGGGGACACCTATTCAGAGGGGTTTGAGTTAAGTGGGCAAAATAACAAGGGAGGCAGAAAGGGAGGGTGACAAGGGGTTCTAATAAGCAGGAAGACTCCCATGGAATTGAGATCATGAATAAAGGGGGGGGGGCTGAGAGGGCATAGTGGAGGTAACCATAAGGATGATGGCGATGTTAAGGTTCTGTTATTGGGAGACTCGATGATTAGGGGTATCCAGTGGGAGGAACAGGGGGGTGGATGCCATAGCCAGGTGAAGGTAGTCAGTATCTCTGGGCTGACAGTGCACAGAGCAAAGTTCATGGTGTATGAAATGGTTAGGGATTGTGGAGGGAAACCAGATTTCCTGGTGCATTTGGGAACTAACGATCTAGAGGGAAATAGCGTTTTGGAAATCCAAGCAAGGTTCCAAGAACTTGCCAGAGTCTGTCGGGATAATGGATGCAATATTTCTTTGATATTGCCAGTACCAAAGGCCTCAGTGGAGAGAAAAAATGAAGATCACAGAGGTTAATGACTGGCTCAGGAAGTGGGTGAAGGAGGGTTGGGGGTGTTAGGAACTGGAATGGAGTTTGGGAGGATAAGGGACTATATGCCAAGGACAGGCTTCATCTTGTCCCATTAGGGAAGGAAGTCCCTAAACAGGGATGGCTGACTACATTCAAGAAAGGCGGGGTTTAAACTTGTGAGGGGGGAGGGATAAGGGAGGGGCTGACCAGAAGCCCTCTCCTCCAGATGAGGGGAGTAGCCTTCAAGCCCAAGGGGGAGGGGGAAACAGACTGGGGTGGAGGTTTCAGGAGGAGCAGAGGGAGGATGGAAGTATAAGGAATCTGGGTGGGGTTGACAAAGAGGATCAGGGATAAGGGTGGGTTGGTGTTAGTAAATGCCAGGAGCTTGGGAAACAAGTTGCCAGAGTTCCAGGCCATGCTGTTGCGGGTGGATGTGGGCGGTCACGGAGATGTGGGCCAACTAAAACCATGACTGGGACCTAAACGTACGGGGCTACACTATGCTTAGGAAGGATAGAAAGGAGGGCAGAGGGGGTGGAGTGGCTATGTTCATTAGAGATGACATAGAAATTGCTAGGGTAGAAGAGGCAGAGGGAAACGTGGAGGCCTTATGGGTCACCTTACGATTCCCAGCAGGAGATAAGGTCAAGCTGGGTGTACTATATAGGCCCCCCGGGATGAGTGATGTTCTAGAGGATGGTTTGCTGGACATCATTGCCCAGTGTGGACCAAAAGGGGAAGGAGTGGTGTTGATGGGGGACCTTAATATGCCAGGTACAAACTGGAGAACCATGTCCTCTAAGGTGGCCAAGGAGCAGAGGCTGCTGGACGGCTTCCAGGATGTGTTCTTAACACAGCATGTGATGGAGCCCACAAGGGAGGGGCATGTCCTGGACGTGGTTCTGACAGATGGGGATCTGTAGGGACATGGACAGGTTGTACAGGACCCCTGACTGGGAGCAACCACAATACTGTCTGGTTTCAAATAAGCATGGGGGAGAGGGGTGAGATCTAGGACACTGGCAGTGGACTTCAGGGGGGCAGACTTTGTGGGCATGGGAAATATTCTCAAGGATCACTTGAAGGGGATTACATCAATGACAAGTGTGGAAAGGAGATGGGAGGTCATAAAACAAGGACTTCATGAGGCAGTCAGGATCTGCGCTAAGTTGAAACGTAAGGGAGCAAGGTCACATAAACCATGCTGGTGGTCCAGTGAGGTACAGGTAGCAGTCAGAGAAAAGAAGGCAGCCTACAAAAAATATAAAATATAAAACAACAAGAGGGGATAGGGATAAGGAAATGTACCATCTTGCATCTAGAAAAGTCACCCGTATGGTGAGGGGAGCAAAGTCCAGTAAAGAGCAGCGGCTGGCACAGGAGAATGCGATGGAGGGAAAAGGGTTCTTCCGGTACATTGGGGAGCGGAGAAAAACTAAGGGCCATCTCAGCAGATTGAGATCAGAAGGAGGGTGGGTGGAAGAGGCGAGGGACCAGGCAGAGGTATTTAACGAGTACTTTGCCTCTGTGTTCACTAGGGAGGGGATGGGATATCTAGCACAAGGGATAGAAGCAGCAGTAAGTGGGATCAGGGGAGCAACAGAAATGGAGCAAGAGGGAGGGAGAGGTACCCCAGGGGTGTCACATCTGGATAAGGATAAAAGGCCAGTAAGGTGGAGGGACGGATGATGCTATCTCTGCCAAAGGGTGTGGTTAGCCCTCAAGGCCCTAAAGAAAGACAATCTCTGGGCGGATGGCATTCATCCAGAGTACTATGGGAATTGACGGACATACTGGCTGCACCCCTGGCGGAGCTCTTTCAACAGGTCACTTGAGACAGGGAGGGGACCTTAGGGATTGAAGCGAGAGATGTTACCAATCCATAAAGGGGGGGTCGAGGAAGTACCAGGTAACTATAGACCCATCAGTTTGACCTCGTGGTGGGAAAATTAATGGAGAGTATACTAAAGGAACGACTGGGGGTGTACTTGGAGGAGGTGGGAGGTCTGGATAATTGCAGCACATGGGTTTGTGCCAGGTAGATCATGTCAAACCAATCTAGTGGAGTTCTACTGAATGGGTAACATCAGAACTGGACAGGGAAAGCCTGTGGATGTATTATTCTTGGACTTCAGCAAGGCATGTTGACTCTGTCCCCACAGTGGTCTGGTGGAGAAACTGATGGGGTTAGGAGTAGGCCCTTTGATGGTCAGATGGATTGAAAACTGGCTGGCTGGACGACTCCAGAGAGTAGTGGTCTGTGGGGAGCTCAACCCCAGAGAGGTTGGTAGTGGGGTACCGCAGGGTTTCGGTCCTGGGTCCATCCTGTTTAATGCATACATATCGACATCTCAAGGGTATAGGTGTGCAATGAGTCTCTCATGGATGACTCCAAGATGGGAGCAGTAGTTGAGGGAGAAGAGGGGAGGTTGGCCCTGCAAGGGGACCTGGACACCCTGGAAAGCTACTAACACATGGAAATTAAATTTCAATATCGCCAAGTGCAAGGTGCTGCATCTTGGTCGGAGAAACCCTAAACAGAGGTACACCCTGGGAGGGAGGCTGAGGCCTCAATAGGGAAAAAGACCTAGGGTCATGGTGGATGCATGTATGAATAACTCTGAGCAGTGCAGGAGAGCGGTTAGCAAGGCAAACAGGATGATGGGATGCATCAAGGGGATCACCTCTAGGAGCAAGGAAGTGATTCTGCTCCAGTCCAATGGACTGGTTAGGACCACACCTTGAGTACTGTGCACAGTACTGGAGACCACACTTGAAGAGGGACATACAGCCCTGGAGAGGGTACAGAGGAGGGCAACTAAGATGATACGAGGGCTAGGGATTTGACGATGAGGACAGACTTGAGAAGCTCTGCCTGTTTTCATTGAGGAGAGGAGAGAAGGGGGACATAATTGAGGTCTTCAAGTACCTCAAGGGAATAAATAGGGTAAACATGGAGGGATCTTTAGACTAAAGCAGGGATGTATCACCAGAGGGCATGGTTTGAAGGTGGAAGGGTGAGGGGGGAAGAGGAGGAGGTTTTTCACTGAGAGGGTGATGGACCTTTGGAATGTACTGCCTGGCGAGCTGGTTCAGAGATCCACAGTGGAGGGCTTCAAGACAGGGTGGGACAGACATAGAAAGTGGATGTATCAGATGATGGCCTGTCCCAGGGGGGCGGGGATGGATGATAGGGGTTTCTGGAGCACAAGGGATGGGAGGGCCTCGGCACCCAACTAAGGATCTAAGGTTCGAGCAGACTCGCTAGACCGTAAGGCCTAATCTGCTGGCAAATAGTATGTTAGTATGTTAGATTACTCGATTACAACATACTATCAATACACATACAATGACAACAATTATAATTTGAACATGCTAATATTTATACCACCAAATCAACAATACACAGTCCTCCTAAAGATAAGGTAATATATCAAGATTTCTATTCATTCTTTTATATTAAAATGCCTTAACTAAAGTCCAGCATTTCAAATTGACTTCTACATATGACTTTATGTCCAGTATTGATGAATTAGTAATGCAGTGCCACAGGGAGGGGGGGTAATAGATCGCAAAACCAAAGACTTTCTGATTACGCCTTTCCCCGTTTGAGCAACCTTTTACACTCTTCCAACAGCACATAAGACTCTTGTTGATCTACCTGGTCGCCCCATTATAAATGGTATAGGGTCCTTAACAGAACCGGTTCCACAATTTTGTGATTTCTATTTGAAACCAATGGTGTCCACCTTACCTTCCTTGTTTAAAGATAACGCAAGTAGTTTTAAATATTTTACCCACTATTCATTTAGAGGAGGATATGATGTTCATTACCCATGACATCAAAGCTCTATATACCAACGTCCCCCATGAGGAGGCGTTTGATGCAGTGGCTCACTTTTTAAATAGTATAGAACTTAAATAGGCTTTGGTAACTACCATTCTAAAAATGTTGGAAATTGTCTTGAAGGATAATATTTTTTTTTTTTGTTTAATAATGTGATGTGCCAGCAGATTAAACAACAGCTATGGGGGCCACTTGTGCCCCCTCAGTAGCAAATCTCTATGTTGGTAAATGGGAGGAAGATGTGCATTACAATAATGCTACTAACATCTCTGCACGAAATTTGGTTTTGTGGAAACGTTACATCGACATCTTAATTATCTGGAAAGGCAGTATGATAGAATTTGATAAGTTTATTAGTTTTCTACTTGATACAAACTCAAATATGAGGTTTACCTATACCAGCAGCTCAACAGAAACTGTATACCTAGATTTAAAGATTAGAAAGAATGAGAAGGGGCTTTTAGAGAGTGACATATATTGGAAACCTACAGATGGTAACACCCTTTTGTTAGCAAACAGTTGTCACCCTCCCCATGTGACCTCTAACATTCCAAAGGGGCAGTTTCTGAGAACGAGATGAAACTGCTCAACAGAAACAGCATTTCAAAGAGGTGTGGAAGAGCTTACAGACAGATTAGAACAACGGGGCTATGGATATCACAGTATTATGAAAGATAGATTGGGGGCTCAGAGTAAGAGTAGAGAGAGTCTATTATCGATACAGGGTGCTCCTGAAACGAGTGACCTTAGATTTAACTTTGTGACAAATTATTTGGTACAGGCCAGTCAACTAGAGAGAACTTTAAGACGACATTGGCTCATTTTGTCAGTGGACCCTAGGACTAAGACAAACCGCAGAATTACCAGTACGGATGTGTTATAAGAAAGCACCCACTCTGTGGGACATGCTGGTTCACAGTCATTTTACTGACAAGAAAACTGGTAACTGGCTTCAACAACCCGCAGGTTGTTTTAAGTGCAAAAGATGCGTAGCTTGCACGCATGTCTCCCCCACAAAAGCTTCACGAGTTGCAATACGGAAATAATTTTTTCTGTCAAACAAGACATTACATGCAATACTGAAGGCATCATTTATTTGGCGACCTGTAACTGTGATGCGTTTTATGTGGGGAAGACGAGGAGATGTTTTAAAACCTGGGTCTGTGAACATGCCAGGGCTACTGAAAGAAAAGACATAACATGTGCTACAGCCCTACATGTCACCACTTCCCTAGACCCTTCACAACATCAGTTCCATTTTACTGCTATTGATAAGGAATGCAGGAACCTCGGGGGGTTGGTTGAGAATTTAATGTTGATCCAGGAAAATTTCTGGATCATCACTCTGAATGCAACGAAAAAACCTGGTGTTACTGCACTTTTAGACATATGCCCCTCTTTGAAAAGAAACAGAAGGTAATTATAAAAAAAAGTATGGCCGTTTCTTCCCCCAGTCTAACAGAAAGCATGTTTCCCTCTTAACAGTTAGCTGTGTCACCTCTCTAATGAAATTTCATGGGTTAAAATGTTATAATATAGACCATTAGCATATATAAATAATTATGCTATGGTTTACACATGTTCCTTTTGATAAAATGTAAGTATTCTAAGGAAGTTTCTGAAGTGTTCATACACAGAATAAATGAATATGCTTGCATGAAAGAATTGAACAAAAAAAAAAAAGGCAAGAGGACTTAACTCTCCCCCACCATTCGTTTTCCTTGGTAAATTAGCCCTTTATAAATGAGATCCTGTTTTTCAGGTTTGCTGTCTCTCTGGTGTTATTATTTTTGATTAAATGTTAAATGATAGGCACTTAAGCATTTTATGCTAGCAGTTTTTTTTTTTTAACTGGTTAGTCTAAGATACAGTAATGGTTATAAGGTTTTAATTACATTCCAGTTTGTTGTGGGTGTGATGGTCACCTGGTTCTTTTTACTATATTTAAGAGTGGCTGTTTCTTCAGTGATTGACTTTTGAGAAAGGATTTTTTCCGAAACATGTCAAGCTGATATTTGGAGATGGTGTGTATTTTAAATTAATAAAAGTATTTTTTTGCACAGTAAACTAGCTGTGTGGCATCCCTCTTTTGAGGTTTATTGTGTGCAGGAAACTTTTTTGCTTGTCCTAGTTAGAAAGTTTCTGTGGGATCCTGGCACCTGGTGGCTTAGTCCTAAAGGGGTTTACTGCTGCAAGAGTGATTCTTGAAGTAAGATCTTAGGATTAGTCCACAAGGACACCTGGTCCTTGTGGAAACTAAATAAGGCTCTTTGCACACCAGAGCCTGAAGCTCAGAAATCCTTCGAGCAGAAGCAATGGCAACAAAAAAAAAACACAGGTTACTCACTTGTAACAGTAGTTCTAGAAGTGGTATATGATGTTCATTCACACTGTCTGGCAGATGCCATTCCCTTTAATTCCTGCTGAAACGTCTTCAAGCTTGCTCCTCCAACCCCCCGGTGGTAGAACCCTCAGCTCTGCCTCTAGACACCTGAGCCTGGACAAGTCGGGTGGGTTTGTGTGGATGAACATACACCACTCCTAGAAAGTGCGGTGATGTAAGAACTTACCGTAACAGTAGATATTCGAGGAATGTTTCTTGCAGTATAGGTCATTACTTCTGGGAGTTTCCAGCAGAGGGCACTGTCACACATCAGTTTCTTCCAGCAGTCTTTCATGAGGGACCACTCATACATCATCATCTCTCTGTACCCTACATAAATGTGGGTGGTCCCTGGTATCCTCAGTTCGCGGATTCAGCTCATGAGGCGAGGACAGAGAAGCAGAGTATAAATAATCCAATCTAAGTCCTTGGATTCCGAGTTTGTCTCTGTTAGAGAAGGAGGGGCCTGGAGGGTGGGATAGGATCTACTGCAAGAGACATTCTCAAGATCTACTGTTACGGTTAGTTCTTATGTAACCGCACTATCTTCTATGGAATGGTCTCTTGCAGTAGGTCATTACTTCTGGAAATTCCACAGCAGTTATATCCAAATGGGAGGACAGTTATGACAGAATACCTTGAGAGGACGGCATGACCAAAGGCGGTCCTGCACCGTGAGGCAATGTCTAGGTTGTAGTGCCTTATAAAGGTATGGATTGTGGACCAGGTAGCTGCACTGCAAATGTCTGTAATAGAGGCACCCTTAAAGCAAGCCGCAGTGGCTGCCATAGCCCTCGTGGAGTGAAGCTGAACACGATCTGACAAGGGCTTATTGTATTTTTTGTAATATAAGTTAATGCAATGTGCCACCCAACAAGAGAGGGTGCACTTTACAACGGGAAGGCCCTCAAGCCCGGGGCAAATGTGAAGAAGAGTTGAGATGTTTTCCTAATGGACTTAGCGGAGTATTCTGTGAACATCCGGAGTATGTAGGATGTGTTCCCCCAGATTGGAGTAGCTGGGGTAGTACACCGGTAACTCCAAGGACTGACTGTTTAAGTAGTTTTTTTTAGACATTCATCTTATCCAATTTCTAGTCGATGACTGCTACACAGAAGTTTAAGCTAGCTGCTGTGCAAGCTGAAGACAGCGGGAGAATGAACTGAGGATACCAGGGACCACCCACATTTATACAGGGCAGAGAGAGATGATGTCATGTGTGGGCAGTCCCTGATGAAAGACTGCTGGAAGAAGCTGCCGTGTGACAGCTCCCTCTGCTGGAACCTCCCAGAAGTAATGACCTACTGCAAGAGACCATTCCGTAGAAGATCTACTGTTAAAGTTGAGTAACCTGTATTTCTAGGGATGTGGATATGATGTTCTATCCACACTGTCTGACAGACTCCTAGCAGTTCTCCGGGAGGAGGGAGGCAAGGCGCACACCCCCTACTTGAGAAAAAGAGTTGGAGAACTGAGGCCCCCAAACCAGCATCCCAGCGTGACGGGAGGTCAATGTGGTAATGGGAAATGAAGGTGTTTGTGGACTTCCAGGTAGCAGCCCTGCAGATTTCCTGGATAGGGACATCCCTAGAAGCAGCCACTGACGCAGCAGTATAGCAGATGGAATGAGCCCTTAGGCCTATGGGAGGCTCCCTACCTGCCAACCTATAGCAGAGATCAGTGCAGGAAGTGATCTACCTGCCAACCATCTGCTTGGCTGCAGGTCTGCCACATGCAGCTTCAGCGTAGGTGACAAACAGCTGACACACCTCTCACCGAACTTCAGCCATACGCTCTTTATAGTAGGCGAGCGTTTGTCTCCGGTCCAAAGTATGGAGCCTGTACTCGGCCTCCGAGGTGTCACTGGGGTAGTACACCGACAGAGTCAGCACCTGGTTAAGGTGAAACTTCGACGCCACCTTCAGAAGGAATTTCGGGTGGGGGTGCAGGACAACCTTGCCCCATTGAAAGATCAGGTAAGGAGACTGCACCAAAAGCACCTGGAGCTCCTCAATCCTTCTGGCTGACGTGACAGCCACCAAGAAGATTGTCTTCCACGACATGTGGGAGATGTCACACTTATGCATCGGTTTGAATGACTTACCCATGAGCTTTGCCAGTACCAGCAGTAGATCCCATGGAGGTGGTGGTTCACACATTGGAAAGGATATGTGATCTAGGCCCCTGAAAAAGTGCCAGACCACCTTCTCCTGCACCACCGACTGCTGAATGGCCAGTGCTTGGGGTGGACAAACGGGATCCCTTCCTGCAGATGTGCTGGGACAAGCCACCATTGGAGGGCATCCCACATCCTCTGGGTCACAGTGACCAGCTGGTCGAAGTGACCTTTACAATGAGATCACTGGCTGGCCAGTTCCCACTGGAGAGAGCGCATATGCCAGCGGGCTCATCAGACCACGATGGTGCAGGCTGCCATGTAACCCAGAAGGCACAGGAAGTCCCGGGCAGGGAGCGACTGTCCAACCAGAAATGACTGGGCAAAGGAGGAGAGAACCTCCATCCTGTCCACCAGGAGCCGGGATCTGGCTCGGCAAGAGTTGAGCTCTGCCCAATGAAATGGATCACCTGCGAAGGCACGAGTTCTGACTTGGCCTCGTTGACTAGGAGGCCAAGCTTGAAGCAAGTCTGGAGGGTCAGGTCTCTGGACCGCTCCACCTCCTGCCTGGAGGGGCCTGCTATGAGCCAGTCATCCAGGTAGGGGTAAACCCAGACCCCTCGGCGCCTCAAGTAAGCTGCCACCACTGCAGTGCATTTGGTGAAGACCTTAGGGGCTGAGGAGAGGCCGAAGGGCATGGCTTGGAACTCAGAGGATTTCCTCCGTCCGAAAATGGAGGAAGCTTTGATGGGACAGACGAATCGGGACATGAATGAACGTGTCCTGAAGATCCAGGGAGCAAAACCACATGCCTTGCTCCAGAGATGGTATGATCTGTGCCAGAGTCATGTAGATTTAGAATGGGCGCCAGCCTCCTCCCCCTCCCGGTTCATTTTGGTACCAGGAAATACCTGGAGATAAACCCTGGGTGTTCCGGAGGATCCACAACTCTGACCATGACCTCCTTGAGGAGGAGCTGGGCAATGTCATCTTGAAGAGCCAACTGAGTGACTGCAGAAAAGTACAGTTACGTAAGAAATGAAAATTATGTACCTACTGTAATTATGATCTTTCTGTGCATCTTCACCATTCATCACTCTTGGGTACTTGGCCGGAGGTCAGGACCCCACGGGAGGTTTTTTTTTTTTTTTTTTTAGGTAGGTGGAGCTGACGCACCATCGGTACCACCCTCGAGGCCAAAGCACTACATGACGCTCGCGGGTTGGCCGTTAGACTGCGTCGACTCCGCCTGTCTGCCAGTTCTGAGTCGCCGGAGAGGTAGAGGGTGGGACAAGGAAGTCCAGGGGACAGAAAAAGGAAAAGATATATAAACAAAAGGAGAAATAACGACCGAGAGAACAGAAAGGGAGAAAAGTCAAAAACTAAAGGGATTGGGAGGGGCCCCAATCTCTGGAAAAGTAAGAGGCAGGTAGGGTGGGTAAAGAATTTAGGAGGAGAGGGGGTTGTTAAACATCCCAGACTCTGGTCCATCTCCAGATTACATAGGAACGGCAAGGAGTAGCCAAAGGCTTTCTGCCTGAATTCAAGGTACAGAATGACTAGCAAACACTCCAGATAAGCAGAGTCAACTATTCTGGAAGAAGGACAGGGTACAGAGAATTAACACCCTCTCAAGGAAAGATTATTGGTGGAAAAAAAGGGATTTTTTTTTAAAATTTATTAACAAGGAGAAATAGGTTGGACGGGAACAGGGAGGAGGAGAGAAAGAACGGCAACTGTCAACTCCCACCCCACAGGGGTGGAGCCAAAGCACTGGAGAAGGAGTGCCCCCCCCCACTGTCCACTCTCCCCAGAACATTATCCCCCTGTGTGCCCCTGTTTTACCCCAACCCCAAAGAAAGGAGAGGGGGAAGGATGGGCACAGAGAGGGAGGGGGACCCAGAGACTGAGGCCCCAGGAGGATGGAGGGTGGGATCGTGATGAATGGTGAAAATGCACAGAAAGATCATAATTATGGTAGGTACGTAATTTTCATATCTTATCTGTGTCAATCTTCACCATTCATCACTGTTGGGTGAGTACCGAGCCCTCCCCCCCCCAAAAGGGGGTTTCTTTTACACCCTAAGGGACAAAGTCCCTTAGCTCTCAGTGGCCTGGAGAGGCCAGAGAGTGGGGAGAGTGAGACGGAGTCTCCCTGGAAGGGGAAAGGAAGTTGCCCTGACAAGCGCCATCTCACTCTGCGGGAGAAGAGGTAGGTTCCCTGGTGGGCGGAGTTAATCACCCTACGCCGGGCCAAGGGTGACAACCGGGAAAGACGCAGCCACGCTGTCCGCCTAGTGCAGATCGCTGTCCCTACGACCCTGGTAGCTACCTCGTTGGCATCATAGGATGCCCTTGCTTGGTGCCTTGCTAGCTCCAGGCCACGCGCAGAGAGTGCAATGGCTTGTTTGGTTTGCTCTGTATCAGACAACGAGGCTAGGAGCTGACCTAGCCTGGACCACGAGAACCTGTCATAGACTGCATAGTGGGCCTGATGTGCAGAAATGGAAAACAATAACCATGCCGAGTAGAAAGTCCTCCTATCCCAGAAGTCAAAATCCGAGGAGTCTTGATCTGGGGGCCGGTCACGATGAAGGACGCGAAGCCCATCAGGAGTATCCAACTGTGTCAATCCGGACTCCGGATGAGGCATGGAACCTGAAGACTCCAGGGGTGCGCAATACCTCTGGCTGAGATCCCTTGGGGCAGGAACTCAGGAGAAGGGCCTCTGACAGGAATGCAACGACGCCTCCCGAAAGGAAGCAGGCCAGGGCGGCACCACAAGGGTGGTCTCGCCAAAATCGCCTAGAAAGGCGTGTGCCGAGTGCTCAGGATTGCTAATAGAGGCAGGTGTGAGGTACAAGTCCTTCAACATCCTCACAAGGAAGCGCTGATACTCAGCGAGATCAGCAGGTGGAGAGATGTGGACAGAAGGTTCCTCTCCCCCAGAAGAGGGGGATGAGGAGCTGGAGGGCACCGGCTGTTTAGGGGGTGGCTGCTCGGAGGGAGACTGAAAAACCTGACTGTCCATTGTCCTAATGTAAGCTGGGAACCGAGCAGCCACTGCTCTGAACTGCTCTCAGGAGAGAGGCCCGCTAGGACCAAGGATGCCTGGGAGCGCAGGAGAATGTGGCAGAGGAATGGAGACAGAGTCGAGAAGAGCTGTTGGCTGACCTCCGCCTGGGCTAAGGAGCGGACCGGGAGCACCCACGGAAGAAGGTGCCCTGGAAGACCCCACAGCCGACAGATGAACAACCATTTCGGTACTGCCTTGGCTGCGCCCGGAAGAATCCCCCGTGAGGCGACCAGGGCCGTATAGGTCCAGAAGGACGGTTCCCTACCTCAAATGAATGGGACCCTCTCAAAGAGACCGAGGAGGAAGAGTGAAGAGCTGCACTACGGCTTCTCCCAGAGCCCGGGTGAACCCCAGAAAAAGGCCGTCGCGGCGACCCCCACGCCTCGACCCTTGAGTCCGAAGAGCCCTCCTCCTCCTTGAGGAGGGCCAGCCTGGAAGTAACTGACAGCTCTGAGCAGCACCCGAAGGAGCTATCCAGGGCACAGCACCCTTTTCTCCCGTAGGTGCTCCGATTGGCCCCAAAGTTGGGCGATCTAGGCACACCACAGGTGGGGGTACCACTGCTGAGAGGTCAGTGAACCCACTAAGACCAGGCTGCAGAGCAATGGTGGCCTGCACCACTGCCCGCTGGTCAGCACTCTGGCTTGTCGAGGAGACTACTGGGCTGCCCACTCCAACAGCCAACCCCAAAGGATCAGACTGTCCATCTGACTCAGAGCTCGACTCCGCCTCCGAGGAGGTAGAGGCCAAGGCCCTGTGCCAAACCGTGGGAGGGCGCCAACTGCCATCTTTGCCAAAGGGGCCAGAAACCAAAGCTGTGCCCGAGCCGGTACCAGTACCCATACAGCACCATGAGCAGAATCCACAGGGGTATGGCTCCAGCCCGAACAGGAGCTCCAGAGTCAGGACTAGCCATGGCGCCATCCAGCCCAACGGCGCTGCAAGCAGCGCAGAGGACGAAGACGGCGCCCCCGACAGTACCATCATCGCAGAGGACGGCATCGCCCACCTCCACAGCACCACGAACGGTGTCAAGGGTAGAGGTGGCGCCGACGGCGGCGGATTCCGATGGCACCACGGCGCCAAGCCCCGAAGACACAGCGCCATGCTCAACCTTGGCGCCGAGGACAGCACTAAGGCAAGACATGGACAAAGACGGCGCCGCTAGCAGTGTCGGTGCCACGAACGGCTCCGACAGAAGCAGCGCCACGCACGACAAGTCGGCGCCGACAATGGCTCAGTCAGGGCCGCAGGCGCCGTGAGCGTGCAGGCCATAGCAGCACCGACTGACGGCATCAGGACAACATCGGACCCGGCCTTGCGAACCGCGGGTCTGACACTGGGAGCCTTCACCCTGAAGGGGTGATTGCCGTGATGGCGCCTCCGCCTGCCCCGAAAGGAGAGTGGCGGGGCCTCCTGCACAGCGGAAGGAGCCTCGGCAGCAGCTGGGCTACAAGTAGCAGGGCTCCTACTCCTCGGTCCGTGTAGAACCGGGTGGGGACCCGGGAAAGGCAGAGAAGGCGTGGCTTGTGCCACGAGCGGCGCCCGAACCCCGAAAGTCAGCAGAGCTCGCTACTTTCCACGCCGCCTTGTTCGATGACCCGGCGGTCCATGGAGAAACAGGCGCCGCATCTAATCCATGTTGTGAAGCAGGCCAAGACACGAGAGACAATAGTCGTGTTGGTCGGTGATGGAATATTTTCGGCCGCATGGGCACTGTCGCATGGGGGGCTGACCATCCTGAAGTCTTCTTGCCCCGGCACAGACATGACCTACAGAGAAAAAAACACCAAAACAGACTGGACATCGCAGAAAATAAAATAATGGAACGATCTTACGGCGGCGTCGGTATGGCCAAACAGAACCGACAGAAACAGACAGATTCTGACACCAAAGGTAAACTACGTACGGCCAAAGGTTTAGCCGTGTCGGCGATTTTCGCAGTCGAACTAGGCCTCTATCGCAGCAGCCCACGAGGTGCAATTTCTATGGCGGGAGATGAAGAACTGGCAGGCAGGCAGAGTCGACGCAGCCTAATAGCCAACCCGTGAGCGCCATGCAGTGCGTCGGCCTCAAGGGAGGCGCCGATGGTGCGTCGACTCCACCTACCTAAAAAAAAAAAAAAAAGCTCCTGCGGGGTCCTGACCTCCGGCCAAGTACCCAACAAAGATGAATGGTGAAGACTGACACAGATAAGATCTTACCGTAACAGTAGATCTTTGAGAACAGCTCTTACAGCAGGTTGCACCCTAAGGACAGAACCTGGCAGGCGGCAAGTCTAGTTAGCTATACCCATCGGGGACCCCCGATACATCATAAAGGGCGATCCTCTCAGCATAACGATGCGATTCTGAAGGGGAGACAGAGGATCCGCTTCCAGATGAAGACTAAAAAAAAGACTACATCTGAGACATCATGGAAAGGAACCAAATCTCCTGAGGGGAAGGTGGGAGGGAAACTACCTGCTGCAAGAGCTGTTCTCGAAGATCTACTGTTACGGTAAGTTCTTACATAACTGTACTATCTTACTTCGAGATACAGCCCTTGCAGCAGGTTACACCATAAGGACCGATTCCCAAGCAGTAAAGGGTGTTAACTAATCCATTAGGAAGGTGGCTAGGAGAGATCCAGGAAATAAACTGCCTAGAACAACAGTCCTTGTAGGACTGCCAAGCCCGCTCTATGTCTGGAGGCAATGTCCAGGCTGTAATGTCTGATGAAGGTGTGCACTGTACTCCAAGTAGCAGCTGCACAAATGGTTGGTGCTGAAATGTTCTTCAGCACAGCAAACGAGGTGGCCACTCCGCTAGTAGAATGGCACTTTACTGATCCCGGTAAGGGTTTATTGTGCTTCTGGTAACAAACGCAACCATTTTGAAGGTGTCTCTTTTGACACAAGCGCCCCAAGCATCCTTTGGGCGAAAGACAAGAACAGTTGACTGGACTTCCGATACGGTCTGGTTCTGGTCAGATAAAACCTAAGAATCCTGTGCACATCTAAAGTGTGCAATATGGCTTCCTCTTTATTAGTATAATTAGGAGAGTACACCGGAAAATCGATATCTTGATTCAAGGTTAATGCTGTGACCACCTTGAGAAGAAACTTAGGATTAGTCCTTAAGGACATCCTGTTCTTATGAAAAATCAAATAAGGCTCTTTACACATGAATGCCTGGAGCTCCGAAATTCTCCTTGTGGAAGTAACAGCAACTAAAAATAACGCCTTCCAAGAGAGAAGGCGTAGCTTGCAATCTGCAGCTGGTTCAAAAGGAGGCAATGTAAGTTACTCAAACAAAAAGAAGATCATCTCAGTGAGGAACTGGGTCATTGATTTGGGGGGGGGGGGGGTTCTCAGATGCAGGATACCACGCAAAAAGGCACATGAGACGTCCAGCTATGCTAGAGTCTGTTGACCAACCGGTGCATGATATGCCGAGATGGCACAGAGGTGCACCTTCAAGGAGGAATACGCTAACCCTGTGTGGAACAGGGACGGGAGGTAGTCTAAAACTGACCTCTCAGGGCAGCAAAGCGGATCAAGATCTCGAGCTTTGGCACACAGACAGAACCTGCACCATTTCATGGCGTAGGTGGCATGGGTGGAGGGCTTCCTAGCATGTCAGCAACACCCTGAGATACTCCATGCCCAATAATGGCTACGTCCTAAGGAGCCAAGCATGCAGGCTCAGGAATTTAGGGTTCGAGTGAACCAGGGATCCGGCCTCCTGGGACTGCAAATGAGAGCTGAGTGGCAAAGGGACAGGAAGCTCCTGAGCTAACTGGTGTAACAGTGGAAACCAAATCTGTCTGGGCCAAAAAGGCGCTACCAGAATCATTGACGCCCCATCTGACTGGAGCTTGAGAAGAACCCTCTGGATCAAAGGGAAGGGCGGGAAACCATAGAGGAACCTGCCCGTCCAAGAGAAGGACAACGAGTCTCACCAGAAAACACCAGGCCCTGGATCTAGTGATCAGAAATTGGGCAGTTTTGCATTGTATGGGGACACGAATAAGTCTACGGCTGGCATCACCCATTTGCGTAACAGGTCCTCTGCGATCTCTTGCAGCAATTCCCATTCGTGAGCTCTGGCCCGTGATCAGTTCAGTAGGTCTGCAACAGTGCTGTCGACACCGGGAACATGTGCTGCACTGATCGCGACGCCGTGCTGCAGTACCCAGTCCCACACCCTCTTTGCTTCTCTGCAAAATGGGTAGGAATGAGTGCCACCCTGCTTGTTGATACAGTATACCACTGAGGTGTTGTCTGTCTGGACTAACGTGACCCGGTGGAATCTCTGACTGCAAGGCCTGCAGGGCATACAGGACTGCTCTCATCTCCAGAATATTGATATGAAGGTGCGATTTTAGGGACGACCAGATTCCCTGAATCCTGGTTACGTTCAGGTGAGCGCCCCAAGCAGACCCCAAAGTGTCCGTGGTGAGTGTCAGAGATGGAGCAGGAGCCAAGAAGGGGACTCCCCTGGTGAGCGACCATTATAAGTCTTGAATGACTGGCCTTGTGACCCTGACGAGCTGATCTAAATGATCTTGCTGTTGGTCCCATTGGGCTCTCAGTGTCCACTGAGTAACCCTCATGTGCAGGTGGGCCAGGACTGTGGCGATGGCAGCCACCATGTGTCCGAGCAAGCGGAGCACAGTTCGTACGGGGAACCCTTCCTCGATGTGATGTTCCGTACTTGTGACCTGATGTGTTCCGCCCTGTCGTTGGGCATGAAGGCTCTTCCTTGGCAGGTATCCAAGACCGCCCTGATGAACTGTAGCCTTTGCAAGGGTACAAGGGACAATTTCTCCTGACTGATGGTGATACCCAGTGACCCGAATAGGGAATGAGTATCGTGGAGTGCCTTTAACAGTGCCGCTTGAGAGGAGGCCATGATAAGCCAGTCGTCCAGATACAGAAACGCGTAATGGCCCTGTCTTCTGAGGTCCACTGCCACAACCGCCAGGCATTTGGTAAAAATGCATGGTGCGGAGGACAGTCCGAACAACAGTGCTCGAAACTGATAATGGCGTCCCAGGAAATTGAACCACAGGAACTTCTGGTGTGGCTGAGTGATGGGAAGATGGAGATACGTGTCCTGCATATCCAGGGACACTAGCCATGCGCCTTGCCCGAGCGTAGCAATGAGACCCAGAAAGGTGACCATGCAAAATAGTTTGTACACCACTGAGGTATTGAGATCACTGAGATCCAAAATCGGGCATAGGTCCCCCTGTTTTCTTTGCAACCAGGAAGAAGTGGGAGTATTATCCCCTTTCTCTCTGGTTCCCTGGAACAATCTCGATGGCGTCCTTCTCCAGGAGTGCAAAGATCTCCTGCTGAATGAGCAGGGCATACTGTCCTGAGTAACGGGATCACAGAGGAGGTCTTGTTGGTGGGCAGTCAAGGAACTCTACAGAGTGCCCCCGACTTGCGAATTGCAGAACCTACCAGTTGGAGGTTATCCTTTGCCACCCTGGCAGGTGGTAAGAGAATCAACCCACGACCCTTTCTCCTCTTTGATCCAGAGGTGGGGCTGGGTTCAGGAAGGAGTCATGCTGCAGCGGCGTTAGATCCAGCAGGCTGGGTAGCTTTTTTTCATTGACCCTGACCTCCAGAGTATTTTGGCTGACTTTTTCTGCCAAAATTGCCCCTGGGTTGTTGGCTGGAGCGGGGCTGCTTCCTGTTCTGACGACCACGAACATGGTTCTGGTTCCTACGAAAACAGCCAGGTTTAGGTCTGTACATAACCTGTACTGTCCTAGTGGCCCTCCCGGCCTCTTGCAACTTGACGATGACTTTTTCTAAATCCTCACCGAAAAGCACAGAGCCATTGTAAGGGGCGTCCAAAATGCCCTCTGGACATCCGGGGTAAAGCCGCAGACCCTTAACCAAGAGTGTCACCGGAGGCAAATGCCTGTAGTGGCACCACGGGCTGCGGAGTCCACTGAGTCATATGCGGCTCGGAGGACCAGAGTCCCAACATCAGAACCAGTTTTGAAGAGGTTCAAAAGTTCCTCTTTTTTATTCCCCACCAGAAAATCCTTGAGAATATCTTGCCCCAGTCCCATAGTGCATTTCGAAATTGCACCATGTGGGTGAGGTAACTGAGGGAACGTATGGAGCATGTAGCAGCCACGTACATGCGCCTCCCCAGAGAATCCAACTGCTTGGATTCTTGGACCGGTGGTTGGGTGCTGAGATGTTGTGGATGTTGGGAATGGTCGTGGGAAGCCGTTATAACCAAAGAGTCGGATACCAGTTGTTGATTCAAATATGGGTCCTCCAGCAGGGCCCTATAGAGATGATGCGCTTTCTTGGGAACCACTGGAGTGGAATAAGGATGCTTCCATGCTGCCTTGGCAGCGTCTTGAAAAGTGTCCACCAGTGGTGGAACCACCACAGGCTTTGGGTCCCGTTGTCTGAGGTACCGGAGCCAGGAGTTGCCTTCAGGGTCCAACTCCTCAGTATCCCACCCCATATTTTCTTCTATATGCCTCATAATGTCCATAAATGAGCGGTCGTCCGGTGGTGACCTGGCAAGATTACAGGGGTCAGGCGACGGGATACTGAGAGGTGAGGGTGACCTGGACGTGTCCGAAGTGTCTGGACAAGAGTCTTCCCCAGAGGAAGAGCGGGATCTTCGTCTGGGTCTCTTGTGCCCACAATCACTGGGGGACCCTGAGGGGGTCCTGGAGTAGTGTCGCTTCTTGAAGTCACATTTCCTTTCATAGGATCTACCCCTGGGAGGCGGGGTAGGATACTTAGGATTGGGAGATGGTGCCTTGGGAGAAGCCCTGGGAGGCCCTCCTGTGGGGGGCTTGGTAGGGACCATGTCCTTCTTGATGGTGTCCCCCCAAAAGGTGAAAAATTTCTTCACCTCATTAATATTAAGGCTGGATGATGGGCCAGGCGTTGGTGTCTGCCTGTCCTTCGGGTTGGGCACTGGTGCTTGAGGTGTATTCTGGTTTGGAGTCAGGTCCTGAGGCAGCCCAGCATCCTCCATGTCACCCGACGGTTGCCGGCTGCGCACCAACATCCTCTTCTGATGTCCCCCACCTCCCCATATCAGTTACAGGAGGTGGGGATGACTTTGGGTCTGTAGGACACTTGCCAGTTGTCAGGTCTGGCGTCCACTTGGTGTCCGATGTCTGCTTGGTATCCAACGTCCGCTTCAGGGACGTCAGCTCCATGGTCTTCCTTGAGGGAAGCATCAGAGCCCCTTGCAGGTTTGGAGACAGATTGGAGGTCGGTGTCCCGGCATCGGTCCTGAGAGTCAGGGCTTGGCTTGGTGGCCAACTTGGACGAGTGCTTTTGCCGGTCTGAATCCTCAGACCTGGCAGCCGAACCGGACGATCGGCTGTCCTTAGGCCTAATTTTTAAAGACTGGAGAGACATTGTACCTGACCCACCTGAGGTCCAGACCTTGACTGGCTGGGGCTGGGATTTTGCCTGGTAAGGGGATCTGTCTGACCGGTTAGAACTGGAGCTGGCCTGGGAGTCCGAGGCACAGCTGGGGGATCTATCTCTATCCCTGTCCAGTCTCCTCTCCTTATGTTTCCCCTATTAGTGATGGGACGATTCCCCTCTGGAAGAAGGTTACCTCTCCATTTCTTTAATTTTTTCTTTGAGAAGGAAACTCTGAAGGGCTTTCTGGTGGCGGATCCTGGTGTGGCTGTTGTACTGCTGGCAGATGGTGTCGTGGTCTGGGCCTAGGCACCACACACAAGCCGAATGCTCATCTTTAAAGGGGATCTGCTTGCCGTGAGCGCACTTCAAGGGGTGTCCTTTGGTAGGAGTCGGGGAAGAAGACATGCAAGGCTTTTTAGTCGAAAAAAGTTTGAAAATCTTGAGAAAATTCAAGTTCTGGCATCGTTTGTAGGCTGAAGGCGTCCGTGGGGCCGATGCCTGTGAGTCGACGGCGGGAAAAGAACTGAGGTATGCTGGGGGACTGCCCCTTTTATGATGTATCAGACGTTGGGGGTGGTCCCCCGCTGGGTATACCTAGCTAGAAGTTTTCTGTGGGGTCCTGCCACCTGCCGGCTTCAGTCCTTATGGTGTAACCTGCTGCATGAGCTGTATCTTGAAGTAAGAACCATGTCCTCCCCTGGGGCACGAGCTCTGCTTGGAGAGTACTGCTCAAACTCCAGAGGCAGACCCTGGCCGACCACTTCCAGAACCCACCAGTCCGTGGTGACAATGGACCAGGCGGAAAGAACATGGCGGAGCTGGCCCCCCACGGGAGGACCCAGGAGTGGTGTGACAGGTATGAAGGTGGTGACCCCCATCCCATCACTGAACAGGCTTGGAGGAGGAGGAGCCGGCCAAGGGGCTGCCGGGTCCCTTCCCTCCAAGGTTTCTGACCGATGAGGCCACCAACGTGGCCCAAGGTCACTAAGATTGAGCCTGTTGGCCCTGCTGTTGCTGGGCTGGTTTTGCTGCAGGAGTTGAGGACCAAAAGGGCTTGAGCTTCTGGTGCTTAGGCCCTTGTCCGTCTGGGTGGATGTCAGAGTCCAGGGTGGCACTGGACTTTTCAATGCACTGGAGGTGACCTTCCACACCAGACCTGAACAGGTCAGAGCGCAAAAAGAGGACATCCGCCAGCTTGTGTTGGGTATTCGCCATCAAGGTCAAGATCCTCAGCCAAGCTCTATGGCGCATGGCTACTGTGACCACGACTGAGCAGCTGCAAGAGTCACCAATATCCACAGCTGTCTGGAGCTACTGCTTCACCACTGCCCTCCACTAGTCTCAGACCTGCTTGACCGTAGTCTAGAGGTCCGCTGGGAGGTGAGGAATCACCTCATTCAGGGAGCCCAACAGGGCATGAGAGAAGTGTGCCATCCGCATAGCTGAACTTGCCTGGTGAAGGCTAAGTGAAGAGGCAGCGTAGACTTTTTTAGCCGAATGGTCCAGCTTTTTGGACTTTCTGTCCAGCGGTCTATCGACATCCCCTGTACTGCCCGAGCACCAGAAAATGGAGTCAGCCACCAATCCCTCAGCGGAGGGATACTCCAAAAACCCTGAAAGGGAGCCAGTAGGTACCGCATACAGTGGTAGTTGTCGAAAAGTTTCCTACCTCGAGATACCACTTAGGTACCTCTGTGGTAATTTGTACTGACTATAATGTGATCCTACCTCATTCTGCCTCAGTATACGTAGGTATACCTCAGTACTGCGAAACTTTTCTATGACTACCACTGTACTTGAGGGCCATCCGGGCCAAGGGTGCCAGGCAAGAAGTGAGGTGCTGCCAAAGCTCCAGAGCCGTACCGACAATGGCTTTGGCCACTGGGAAGGCCTCCGTGGGAGAATCCCCTTTGCCCAGAAGGGGATACCAAGCCCATTTATGGACAGGCTCGAGCTCCATCCCCGTAGACCTGGAGATGAGCCGAAGAATGCCCATGAACGAGGAAGGACTTGTGTCCATGGAGACACCTCCCAATGACTCAGTGTCAATGGGACATGAGTGTAGGAAGGAATCCTCTGACTCTGAGGCGTCTGCATAAAGCAGGCGGCCACCAGCATCACCCTCAATCCACCTAGGACTGTCTGGAGTGAGGGTGACAGACAGCCGACGGGGAAGTCCCTTGGCCAGCTGAGCCTCCTTAGTCAGAGCCCCGGTCGTCTGCTGTTTAGGTGGTGGCTCCACAACGATGGGCAGAGGGGCCTGCTCCGGCCGAGCTGACGTGGTCTGCACCGGCTCCGCTGGGGGAGGGACAGTGGCGACCAACCCAGCTGGGGGAGTTGACATCGGCCATTCAGGTGACAGCCATTTAATGGCTGCGGTAGAAACCAGTGTCGGTTTCGGTCTAGTCAAGACCAGCTGCTGCCACATTAAATCTTCATAGCGTAGATGCAATTTGTGCCAAAGCCTCTCCTCATCCTAGGACAAGGAGGAATAGAGGCGGTGCCGCTTTCCGTGATGCCGGGAGTAACATTGCCAATGACGGCGAGAACCGCCCAACTTGGAAGAGAAAGACTGAAACCTTGATTGTCACTGGTGCCAACAGAGAGCCTCAGAGGGAGCCGGGGAACCCCACGGCGCCTTCTGGCCAGGGTCTAGGACTGGCGGGTTCGACTCAGCAGGCTGGACCAACCTGTCAGAGGCCACTGGGAGGGACACAGTCCTTAAAAGAGAATTATCGGCCTCTTCAGATGACAACCGGCTGACTGGGTCATGAAAAATCTTGGCCACGTCATCAACCGAAGTCTTGGCCAACTGGTTCAAATGGTGTCAGCATGAAACCAGTGGCCATGGCTTCGACTGAAGTCGAAACTGAAGTCTCCTGAGAACGGGAACATTCCCGATCCCAGGAACGCTGACAATGAGTCTTCTCCTTGTCTTTTTTCAACTCCTTCTTGCGAGAGAGTGAACCGTGTGATCCTGAAGGACCCTCTCCTTTAGTTGAGAGGGGCTGGCACAGCTCCTTGAAGGAAGCAGAGTAAGATGAGCCCAACTGGAGTGGAACAAAGGCCGAAGAGGTTTGTGCGGCGGCCTGGGCTGCCTCCTCCTCGAAGGCCTTGAGCTGTTCAAGCTGCTTGGTGGACTCTGCAGCTGCGGAGACCACCCAACGGGCATTCTTGGACTTGACCAGCGGGTAACGCTTCTCTGGTCGCCCCAGCTGGAGTTGGGCAGCACAGTCGTCCAGCACATTCGGGTGGAAGGACCGACAGAAATCGCAGGCCCGTAGATCGTGATCGTGGCCTAAGCAGTACATACACGTCACGTGAGGTTTGGTCCATGACATCTTCTGCGCACAGGGGCACTGGCAAAACCCAGGAGCGGCCTCGTCTTCCATCGTGGGAATGAAGAAAAGGCTGAAGTTGGAACTTGCATGAGTTTTAAAGCAAGTTTAGGAACCAAATCAGAAGATTAAAGCGCCAGGGCCTACTACACGCGGCAGCGGTAAGGAAAGAACCTGAACCTTCCAAGCGGAAAGGAAGATCTGGCGTCTAGGGTTGGAGCAGAGGGTTTTACCACCCAGGTGGGTGGGAGGAGCCAGCTTGAGGACGTTCCGGTAGAAATTAAAGGGAAAGGCATTTGCCAGACAGTGTGGATACAACATCATATTCACATCCCTAGAATAACACTTTCCACAACAGAATGCGCAGTTCACAACTCATGGCCGGGTTGAAAGGAGGCAAGACTACTTTTTCCAGAACAAACAGAAGGTCCCATGGAGGGACAGGATCCTGTATGGGGGATTTCAGGTGCAGAATGCCCCACAAAGAGATGCGGGACAGATCAAATTGGGTGAGGACAGGCAGAAACAGCAGAAAGATGCACCTTAATGGAGGAGTAACTAAGTCCGAAATCTGACAGAGTAGGTTCTCCAAAATGGAGTTCATCGGTCAGGTGAATGGATCTAGATTCCGGGCAGCGGCCCACAGGCAGAACCACTTCCACTTCATGGCGGATGTAGCTCTGGTAGAAAGCTTTCTGGCAGCATTAAGACTTCAGCCACCCTAGGTGAAACCCCGAACTGGGCTCTAGCTAGGTCTGCAGGAGCCATGCATGCAGGTGCAGCGATCTGAGGTCCGGGTGCACTAAGGTGCCCTGCTCCTGGGATAGCAAATACGAGGTCAGGGGAAGAGGAACCAGAGGCTCTATTGCCAATTGCTGGAGCAGGAGGAACCAGATCTGCAGAGTCCAGACAGAAGCAATCAGGATCATGTCTGCCCCCTCTGGCTGCAGCTTGAGTAGGACCCTCTGCAGCACTGGGAAAGCATACAGAAAACTCCCTGTCCAAGAGAGGGACAATGCATCTTGCCAGAAAGCACCAGGCCCTGGATCTAGCAAGCAGAAACTGGGCAGTATGGCGTTGAGCGGGGACGCAAACCGGGACGCCCCCATCTTTCGAAGAGATCCTCGGTTATGGACTGTAGGCGTTCCCATTCGTGGGCCCTGGACTGAGACCTGCTTAAGCTGTCAGCCAAGGTGTTCTGGATGCCTGGAACATGAACTGCAGTGAGTTCCAGCCTGTGTTCTACTGCCCAGAACCAGACTCTCATAGCCTCCCTACAGAGAGGGTAGGAATGAGTCCCTCCCTGCTTGCTGATGTAGAAGCCCATGGACATGTTATCCATCTTGATCAGCAGAGAACCCGGAGAGATATCCAGTTGGAATGCCATCAGAGTGTAGAAGATCGCCCTCATCTCCAACATGTTTATGCAGAGATTCTGTTCCAGAGGAGACTAGGACCCTTGAGCTTGACAGTCTCCAAAATGAGCTCCCCATCCCTGTCCCAAAGCATCTGTAGTCAGGATCTGCTGAGGGTTGTTTCTCCGAAAAGAAGCCCCTTTTTCCAAGTTGGAAGGGTTCAGCCACCACTGCAGGGTCTGACATACTGCCCTGGAGATATTCACCAGTGGCTCAAGGTCATCTATGCGCTGGTCCCACCGAACTGAGTCCACTGAGAAACTCATGTGAAGCTGTGCTAAGGGATCGGTCACAATGGCCACTGCCAGATGACCGAGAAGTTGGAGGACAGCTCTGGCCGTGACCTGGCTTGATGAGGAAACCCTTTGAGCTTGCACCTGAAGGCAATCCGCTCTGCTGGAAGGAAGGAAAGCTTTCCCTTGGATGGTGTCCAAGACTGCCCCAATGTATTGTAGCCTCTGGCTGGGCCATGGGGAAGATTTCAGGAGATTCAGAGTTATCCCCAGTTCTTGGAACAGCATAAAAGTGTCTTCCAGGGTTTCCAGCAGTTGGTCCCTTGTGGGAGCTGTAAGAAGCCAGTCGTTTATGTAAGGGAAGATGTAATGACCCTTTCTCCTGAGTGAGCTACCACTGCCAGGCACTTGGTGAAGACTCGGTTGGGGGGGGCCCCGAGGACAAGTCGAAGGGCAGGACTTTGAACTGATAGTGATTTCCTCTGAAGGTGAAGCGCAGGAATCTTCTGTGGGATGGCAGGACTTTGATGTGGAGGTATGTGTCCTGCGTGTCCAGAGTGCAAAGCCAATCCCCTTGATGGAGCACTGGGAGTAGCCCTGCAAGTGTCACCATTCTGAATCGCTAGTACTCCCCACATAATTGTTCAGGTGTCCAAGGTCCAGTATGGGACAAAGATCTCCAGTCTTCTTGGGGATCAAGAAAAACTAGGAGTAATAGCTCTCCCCCCCTTTGGTTTGGGGGAACAGGCTCTATAGCCTGTTCACACAGAAGGGCCTGGGTCTCTGCCAGGATCAGGTCGGCATGGGATGGGCAGTAGTGGGAGGGAACAAGAGGGATGTCTGGAGATAGTTTCAAAAACTCCAGGGCTTAGCCCCTATCAGTTGTGTGACCCATTAATCTGTTGTGATCTTGGTCCAACCCTCGAAGTATAGGGAAAACCATCGCCCTACTGCCTCCCCAGAAGCTCCGCTGGAGGAGGGTGGGTAAGGAGTCGTGGCAGAGGCAGTGGAGGTGGGCAAAGGAATCTGGGAGGCCTTGGTGATTCTCTGGCTCGAGTTCTCTGAGGGCTGGGAGGAGACCTTGCGTTTAAAGGTGCCTTTGGACTGCTGACCCCGCTTGGCGACAAACAGGCTGGCCTCTGGAAGGAGTCAGTTCCAACCTGTACATTCTATGAACCGACTGGACAGCCTTTCCAGAATCCAGGAAGCTTGTAATAATCTCTTCGGCATCTTCCCCGAAAAGAACCGGGCCCTGGAAGGGGGCACATAAGATGGTCTCTTGGAGGTCCTGGCAAAAGCCTGAGACCCTAAGCCAGGCATATCTGCGGAGACAAACACCAGTGGCAGTGGCCCTGGTGGCAGTTTCAGCTGAGTCACAGGAAGGGAAAAGAACATGCTTTTCCACATTCACACCTTACTGGAGGATGTCCAGCAACTCGGACTTCTGAGAAGAGTCTGGTTGAACTTTTGCCAATTCCAGAGACTCTTCCCATAAGGAATTCTGGTACTGGACCATATGAGCCAAAATGTTAAGTGACTGGATGGTGCAGGTGGTCGCAGAATAGACCTTGCAGCCAAAACTGTCCAACCTCTTAGACTCCTTGTCAGGGGGCTCACAGCTAAGGCATTTAGGTTGTTTGGTCCTACCATGGCCCGCAGCCAGAACCATGGAATCGGCACTAGGTTGCTCCCCCAAGTAAGGCTTGTTTCTAAGGGTTCTACAGAGCCTATCAGTTTTTTGGGAGACTGCTGAAGCTGATGAGGGGTGTTTCCAGGCCAGCTTAGTCACATCCTGGAAAGGTTCCACCAACAGAGGCACCATCAGGGGCCTATGGTCATTCAGCCCAAGGAACTTGTCGAGTCTGTCTTTCTGGATACAGGTCCTCGGAGTCCCACCCACTGAGAAACTAGATGTCTCATTACATCCATAAACGTGGGATCATCCGGGGAGACCTCAGAGAATCCCTATGGGTATCCAGAAGAGGGGGGAGAAATCCCCATTTGAAGACCTGGATGAGGAGGAAGAGCTCCTGCTAGAATCCTCCAATGAGGGAGACTAAGTGTAAGAACGCCGGATCCAGTGTCTGCAGGAGCAATGACAGCGCCTGGAAGAGGATTGAGAAGAGGAATGGCACCATTGTCCATGCCACCTATGAGACCCCTAGGGGGGCTGGAGGCTAGGCAGAAGGTCCCCTTTAATAGTGTTCCTCCAGGGGTTAAACAGGGCCCAGTTTTCTGCAAGCGAGACCAGCGGGATGCTGGAGGACCTGGGCGCTGGGGAAGGGACATCAGACAGCACTGGCGTTGGATCCTCCGGAGCGGACATCTCTGTGGTCAGGTCTGGATGCACAGGGTTAGCTGGTTGCAGCCCTACGGGCATTGGGTTAAGTGGTGCTGGGTTAGGGGGTGGCGGAGTAGCTGGCATACAGTCGTCAGTTCAGAAGAGGCTGGAGTAGCCAGCGATGTAAGAGGGTCGAGCAACGACGGGGAGGGCGTCGCCCGATTCAGCTCTGGAGAAGCCAATGTGTTGGTCCGGGGTATGGGCCAACAATGGCTGAAACAGTGCCTGCCAAGGGGAGCAAGCTCCCTTTTGGAGTTCCTGCTCCCGGCGTCACCAGACCCTGAGGCCTGGTTCGACAGCATGAACGCCTCAACTGGCCGTGGAACGGATTCTGATCCACCACCCAAAGAAACACCGGCTGATCTGCCCAGCTTAGGCCTGGAAGTATGTTTGTAAGGCCCAAAATTCAGAGGCGTAACGGCTGATGAAGGCCTATGCCCCGAAGCCCCCCCCCCCCGGACTAAAGCGGGAGGCTTTGCAAGGGGAGCACAGAAGAAGTGAAGACTGCCGGGGGGGCGCAAAGTCCTACCTCCCATGGGAGGAAGAACTCAACGAGGCAGATTTGTGCCGGGACCTGGAACGGGAGTCCGACCGGGATCTATTCTTGTCCTCATCTCGGTGATGATCCTTCCTGCTGGATTTCTTCTCTTTATGGGCTGAAGAAGAGGGAGAGGTCCCCGGAACCGAAGAAGAGCTGTGTACTGAAGGGGTCCTTTGCATGGCGACCAGTTTTTCCAACAGGTAACTCTTCAAGGTCTTCAGGCAGTGAATTCTGATCCTGCGGTTGAAGCTTAGGCAACGTGGGCAGGCCTCAGAGTTGTGGTTTGGGCCTAGACAGATAAGCCAGGTCGAATGGCCATCTTTCAACGGTATTTGCTTGCTAGAGACACACTTGGATTTCAGCCGCTCAACTGATGAAGTTGGAGAAGACGATGCAAGTCGAAAAATATCACAGATTTAACAAAAAACAAAATGCAAGTAAACACGAAAATGGCGGTCGACTAAGAGCAGAAGGCATCTGTGGAGCTGATGTTAGTGGGTAGACGACGGGAAAAGAACTGAGGTGGTATTGGGGGACGGCCCCTTTTATACCACTGGCCGATGTTGGGGATGGGCTGACATCAGGCAGTACACGCATCAGTAGGCTGTCCCCTGATGTAGACTGCTAGCTAGAAGTTTTCCGTGGGGTCCTAGCACCTGGCAGCTTAGTCCTAACGGTGTCGTCTGCTGCAAGAGCTCCCACTCGAAGTAAGATCGGGCCTGCTTCCTGTTGTGTTTACAGGAAGGTTGTCCTCCCTCTCGAACACAGGACTGCCCATCGTCAGAACCCTGCCCCGCAGGGGGGAAGTGGACCGGACATGGCTCCACCGGCAAAGTAGCATGCCTGAAGAGGCTCCCTACCATCACCGTCATTGTCCATGGCCTTCAACTGTTGCTCGGTAGGGCTGAGAGAAAAAGACAGAAAATTTAAATAATAGTACTAAACTGACACAAAAATACTAGCTTTAAAAACACAAAAACTGAACCATGTTGTCATACAGATGTGAAGTTCTGACCCTCAGCGGGCTATCGTCGTTGTCACTGAAGAGCACTCGACAGCAGCAAAAAAAGGAAATAAGACAGTTGACAGCAGTGCTGAGGTAAGACATGCAGCGTGAGCTAGTTTCGTGGTGCCGCACATGCATGCAGCCTACCTCGTCACCGGCCCTCCTGAAAAGTACTGGCTCCTGCAGGGTCCTAGCGCCTTTGGCTCAGAACTTACTGGTGTGAATCAATAGTGAAGACGGATTCCTGGAATTTCAATTCTGCATGTCTTGTTTAAATGGACCATTGAAAAGCTGCTTCACTGCAGAGATACGCACCTTCTCACTGGAAAGGACAGCTGAGTTACCTGCATCATCCGCCAGCACCACATTGGTAAGCTGTGAGTGAGATATGGTGGGCGACTGCGGACTGTGCTACTTCTGGCAGAGGTCCAACGCCATGATACATTTAGAATGAACAGGGTGGGAGACTAGTTATCTAAGAGGAATGAAACTTTAAAATAACAGAGAAAAACTTCTCACCTTAACACAAGACCAAAAACTGCCGCTGGAAGAACAAGTAAGGTCCAGAGTTCTTGTTCTTGTTGTCTAACACACTACGAAAGCAAAGAAAAAAAAAACTGATACCAACTTTATTTCTAAACTGTTCTTCCACTGTGTAAAGCTCCGCATCTTCGTTAGTTAGCAGTCTATAATAGATGCTCACACTGTTATGCTAATGTTTTCTGAAAGTCGTTCACATGAAACCATGAAGGCTCGAGAACGTGAAAACAGCATTTCAAGGTTGTCTTTGATTAAATAAAACAGACTGAATGATCAAGTAAGCTTAACAAATACAAGTTCTCATTTGTATAAATGTTACTTTGTTTTAGGTTACTTTTAAAAATCTTGATGTCAGTCAAGAAACCTTTGTTGTGCATTTTCATGAAAATAATAAAATTCAGTGCAGTTTAGAAATGAGAAATTCCTTTATATTTACAAGATGAACAGTTAAATACTTATCATAACAGTAGATCTTCAAGAGAATCTCTCGTCAAGCCACACCTATGGAACTGCCACCAGGTGCTAGAACCACACAAACTTTCTGCAAGCAGTCCACTAGGGGCTGCCCATGGCAACATCTTATATCAACATCTACTACACAAATGTAGGCCCCCACCCTCCCTCCCCAGTTCCCGCTGGAGATCACACTCAGAGGACCTCCCTCTAGGGAACCAGGAGAGTGCTGAAGTTCCCAGCAAGCAGGCCAGGTTCAGAACAGCAGGTAGTCTATCATGGAGAGAGAGACAGGAGCAGAAAGGGTCTGAGTTTAAGTTGGGGGTTGAGAGAAAAAAGCATGGCCTGATGAGAGAGATTCTCTTGAAGATCTACTGTTACGGTACGTACGTAATTATTCTATATAATTTGAGGATATCTCTTTCATCAGCCACAACTAAGAAATGAGTCTCAAGCAGTACTGACAGAGAGACAGTTTGGGTGGCTGGAGGCTATAGGTCTAAGAAAGAAGGCCTCAAAGCACAGCCAGGTCGAAGCCTGCCCTCCTTCTAGAGGAGGAAGTCCCTTACCATACTACTTAAAACAAAAAGTGATAGAGTTGGCCAACCATCTGGACAGGCACGGTTAAGAAACCAGTATGTACTCTTTCCCAGGGGAAAAGGAAACAAAAATCTGCGAGGACTTCCTGCAGTCCTTTGTACAATGAACGTAATATCAGAGTATTCTATGTGCATCTAAGGTATGGAGCAATGCTTCCCCTGGATTGGCACGTTCAGGAAAATAAACTGGTAGGTGGATAGTCTGATTCAAAGTAAACTCTGACACTACCTTAGGAAGAAACTTAGGACTTGTCTGTAAAGACACCGTCTTTATAGAAAATCGAATAAGGAAGCTCATACATAACAGCCTGCAGCTCGGAAATCCTTCAAGCAGAAGTAATAGCAACTGAAAGAACAGGTTACTCACCTGTAATAGTAGTTCTAGGAGTGGTATATGTTGTTCATCCACACTCTCTGGCATGTCCCTTTCCCCTTTAAACTTGCCGGAAGTCTTCAAGCTGGCTCCTCCCACCAACCTGGGTGGTAAATACCTCGGCTCTGCCCCATGACGCCAGATCTTAGCCCGCTGGAAGCCAGGTGTTGTGCGTCTGCAGCTGGGTAGGTCGGGTGGGTTCGTGTGGATGAACAACATATCCCACTCCTAGAAACATAGACTTTGACGGCAGATAAGGACTGCTTGGCCCATCTATTCTGCCCATTTCCCTACCTGCAGGATAGGTCACAGATCCTAGTTAACAAACAGCCTATTTCTTCCTACCCCCCACAAGAATTGCCTTATGTCTGTCCCATGCATTCTTGAATTCTCCCACAGTTTTAGACCCCACAACTGCCTCTAGGAAGGCTGTTCCATGCATCCACTACCCTCTGTGAAATAATACTTCCTCACATTGCCCTGAACTGCCCCCTTCTATCTTTAAATTGTGTCCCCTTGTTCTTGCACGCCTCTTTTCTGAAAGATGCTACCCTCTTGGACTTTGTTGATTCCACTGAGGTACTTAAAAGTTTCTATCATGTCCCCTTCTCCTTCTTTCCTCAAGGATATACATATTAAGCTCTTTAGTCTCTCCTCATATGGCTTCTCTTGCAGACCCTGCACCATTTTAGTTGCCCTCCTCTGGACTGCCTCTATCCTGTCTATGTCCTTGCAGAGATGGGGTCTCCAGAACTGGATGCAGTAATCCAGATGGGGTCTCACCAACTGTCTGTACAGAGGAATAACAACTTCCTGTTTTCTGCTGCTGATGCCTCTCCCTATACATCCCAGTATACCCCAGCCCTCCCTACTGCCTTCTCACTCTTGCTAACCTTAAGGTCATCTGATATGATTACCCCCAGGTCCCTTTCCTTTTTGTTGTTACTACCTCCCCACCCACTGTGTATTCTTCCCCTGGGTTCTTGTTTCCCAGGTGCATTATTTTGCACTTCTTTGCATTGAATCCTAGCTGCCATACTTCTGACCATTCCTCCAACCTTGCCAAGTCCCTTTTCATCCTTTCCATGCCTCCTTGTGTATCAACCCTGTTGCAGATCTTTGTCTCATCTGCAAAAAGGCATACTTTTCCTTCCAGTCCCTCTGCAATGTCACTGATGAAGACATTAAAAAGGACTGGACCTAATACTGAACCCTGCAGTACCCCACTAGTAACCCCTCTTTCTTCAGAGTGGACTCCATTTACAATTACCTTCTGTGTCCTGTTGTGTAGCCAATGTTTTACCCAGGCTACCACCCTGGGATCCACTCCCAGGCTGGTTAATTTAACTATTAATCTTTTGTGTGGGACTGTGTCAAATGCCTTGCTAAAGTCTAGGTAGGCCATGTCCACAGCCCCTCCCTGGTCTACTACTTTGGTCACCCAGTCAAAGAAATCTATTAGATTCGTCTGACATGACCTTCCCACTGTGAACCCATGCTGCCTTGGGTCCTGTGCCCCATTGGCCTCTAGGTACTCAACTATTCTTTCCTTCAGAAGTGACCCCATCACTTTCCCTACCACAGAGGTCAGACTGACAGGTCTGTAGTTTCCTGCCTCTGTCTTGGTCCCACTTTTGTGAAAGGGAATCACGTCCACCTTCCTCCAGTCCTCTGGTACCACACCATCCTCCCATGATTTATTAAAAAAAGTGGCCAGTGGTTTCACTAGTTCCTCCCTTAATTCTTTTAGAATTCTGGGGTGAATTCCATCAGGACCCATTGCTTTGTCCACCTTCAGTTTTAGGAGTTCTTGCAGTACCCTTTCTTCTGTGAAAGGACTGGGATCGACTCCCCTATCAAGAGATACAGGTGAGTAATCTGTTCTTCTAGGAGTGTGGATATGTTGTTCATCCACACTCATTGGCAGACTCCCAGCAGTTCTCCGGAAGGAGGGAGGCAAGGGGCACACCCCCTACTTAGGGAACAGAGATTGGAGAACTGAGCCCCAAAACCACCAGCCCGGCGTGACTCAAGGTCGATGTAGTAATGGGTGAAGAAGTTGTTTGTTGACTTCCCGGTAACAGCCCGACAGATCTCCTGGATAGGGATGTCCCTGGAAGCAGCCACTGATGCAGCAGTATGGCAGGTAGAATGAGCTCTTATCCCTCTGAGAGGCTCCTTGCCCGCCAACTCATAGAACTGACTTATGCATGATGTAATCCATCTCGCAATAGTCCATTTGGCTGCATGTCTGCCAGAAGCGGCTTCAGCGTAGGTGACAAACAGCTGGTGAACCTCTCCCCGAATTTCTGCCGTTCTCTCTCTATAATAGGAGAGAGCACGTCTCATGTCCAGAGTATAGAGCCTGTACTCGGCGTCCGAGGTGTAGTTAGGGTAGTATACCGGCAGAGTCAAGACCTGGTTAATGTGAAACTCTGACACCACCTCCAGAAGGAATTCAGGTGGGGGCGCAAGATAACCTTGTCCCTGTGGAAGACCAGATAAGGGGAATCCACTGAAAGCGCCTGGAGTTCCCCTGTCCTTCTGGCTGATGTGATAGCCACCAGGAAGGCCGTCGTCTTCGACAAGTGTGAGAGATCACACTTGTGCATGGGTTCAAATGGCTTGCCCATGAGCTTTGCAAAAACCAGCAACAAATCCCATGGAGGTGGAGGTTCACACACCGGAGGGGATATGTGATCCAGGCCTTTGAAGAAGTGCCCGACCACTGTCTCCTGTGCCAGAGTCAGCTGCTGGTCCGCGCCCGGTAAGCAGAAATGGCTGCCAGGTGCACCCTAAGGGTCGATGACCGTAGACCCCCTTTGGAGAGAGACCAAAGGTAGTCTAGAATGTTAGCCACAGAGCAGGATAAGGGGTCCACACTCTTAGCCTGACACCAAATGAAAAACCTTTTCCATTTGAAGGTGTAACATTTTCTGGTTGATTCTTTACGAGATGCCTCCACCACGGTATAGACATCCTCGGAAAGACCCAAAGCCTGGAACTCTAGCTGCTCAGGTACCAAGCTGTGAGGTGCAGGGATTGAAGGTCTGGATGGTATACCTTCCCTGGTTGAGTGATATCAGGTCGGTCGTACATTCTCCCACAAAGAAATCTCAGCAGTCCTGACAGAGCTCTGTTGAGCTCACTAAGTCCCCTTGTCTCACTCCTCGATACTGTTTCTCCCACCGCTGCAGGCGACGTAGCAACTGCACAACACACTTGTAAACAGTAATTTTTGGATTTTTTCACTAGATTTGCAACATAGGCTTTGAGGAGCCCACCATGAACATTGGCACTGTCGTTTCATTAATCGGCCCCGAAGGGTGATTCTGCACAGTTACCGCGAAACCACCTTTTGGAGCCGAATAACGCCATGACAGTTCAAGAATTCATGAGGAGGGGTCCCAAAAATCCCATGTTGAAAATTTGGTGAAAAAATTCCCCAAAATGCCAGAGATATGCACTAAAGCTGAAAAAACCCTATTTATTACATCATACAGCTTACCAGCATTTCTTCAGTTCGCGATCTGCTTTGAAGAGTGCAGGCGTCTTGGTCCACGAAGATCGTCGTGCCGCGCTCCACAAAGTAAGTATGGGGTGCGGATTCCGGATGGGGGCAGAAGCGGCGCCCGAGGACAGGTTCCTTTTCGAGGAGAGAACAAAAGACGTCAAGGGACCGCTTTTTCCCTTCACAGGGGCATCTGGCACGTTGGGGTGGGCTCAACGTACAGCAGAAGCTTTGGTTTGGGGCCAGCAGTAGCCAATGGGGACTGGACACCCGTCGGCAGGAACAAAATGGGTGGTGGGGTTTCATTATGCTGGCGGGGATTGGGCACCCCGTGAGGCAGGGAACAAAATGGAGGGGTTTCATTATGCCAATGGGGATTGGGCACCCACGGCAGGAACAAAGCGGTGTGTGTGTGTGTGTTATAGGATGCTGGAGAGCGGCAAGTAAACACGGTGGTGGTGGTGGGGGGAGACGCCGCCATGTTCACAAACAATATCAGGGTTTCACATCCGCCCTGCAATGATGGGTCGCTCCTCATTGCAGCGGATGGACGCTGCAATGACGAAGCAGCCCCTGACTGCAGTGTCTACATTTTTAGAAGGTTGTGGCACGCTGGCTGAACTAGTGTCAGAAGGGACAAGCCTTTGCAGGCTGTGGGGGCACTGGGCACAACAGTGCCATGCCTCCACAACCTGCTTGTGAAGACAGCTGACGCAACATGTTTCTTGCGCATGCGTGCAATCAACATAAAAATGGCTCATGTACTGAAGAAATTATGACAAAAGTCAAATCACAGGTCCTGTAACAGGAACAGAGTAATTAACGTGAAAGGGCAGACAGAAATGGAAAATGAAAATGTTCCATCCTCTGTAAATTGGATAATAAAAATCACAAACTACAAATAGCAAAACAAAACAAAACAAAAAAAAAAAAAGTGGTTTACTAGCCAAATAGATAAAAAACAGAAACAGTAGCCAAGTAGGATATTCTCCAGTTTCTGGGAATAAACTGAGAACCGAATAAACCATAATTTACTGAAAACCCTAGCTAAATGCAGAGTACTCAGAAAAATTTTTTACTAAAATACACTTTTTGAGATAAACTACAAAATAAAAACCTGATGGGAGAACCAGCCATTAACGGAGTTCACTATGGGACAATGGCTCTCTTCAGGTAAAGAAACAGATCTGAGCAATAGACAAAGTGGGGAGTGGATGCAGAGTTTGAATCTACATTCCAAATTCTAAAATTTGCACAGATTTTAGCTCCACGGTGTCACTCTCGGCCAAGATGACTGCACAAAGAGTTAACATTTAAGTGAGGCATTCCTGGAGGTTAGAACAAGATTTTTAAAAGAGAAATGCACTGAACCAGTGTACCATTACCCCCTACAGAAGCTGATTTTTATGTTGTCTTGCGCAGGTGCAATCAACATCTTGCGGTAATAGCACATTTCAGAGGTGTGTCAGTGTTGGCCAATGCACGGAACGCTTTAGTGGGTGCATCCTTCAGCCCCCAATTAGCGAGCAAGCTAGCACTGACGCGAAACTTCAGAGAGTGTCTAAACCCTGAAAGAAATCTGCCGCTCCAATGAGGTGCAGTTACCTCACTGGAGCATCAGATGACAAGGCTCCGTTATGTGCCTTTCCTGGTGAAACATTTCAGTAAATATGGCGGCTCTTGCTGCCCGCCACACACAATCCCCACAAAGCCGACTCGGGGGTGATCCCGTGTTGGCATTCTCTCCGTTTCTTTGCCGCAGGGGCAAATCCCATCGGCATCAGTCCCCCACCCAACACCTTCTTTGCTGACGGGGCCCAATCCTCGTCGGCATCAGTCACCCCCCAAAAGAAAACTCATGGGGCACACTGGGAGCCCACCTCAGTGTGCCCAACATTTTTTTTTATTTAACCTGTAAATAAAGAAAACTGTCCCCCGATGTCTGCTGTGAGAGACAGAGAGAGAGACAATGTCCCTGTAAAAAGGAAAACAGTCCCTCGTTGTCCCCGGTGCCACCCTCTGCCAACCTACAACCACCCTCTGCCCACCCCACCCCATACTTACCTCCAGAGGTCCAGCGCTGCGATCTTCTGTGGACCAGAAACACGTCTGAACTCTTCAAAAGCTGACCGCAAAATGAAGAAAATCACAGTAAGCTTTATAATGGCATCAAAGTGGGGTTTCAACTTAGGTTGATATCAGCCATTTTTTGGAATTTTGGATCCAAATTTTTAACATGGCGTTCTTGGGACCCCACCTCATGAACACATGCATGTCATCTTGTTACTCGGTCCCAAAAGGTGATTTTGTGGTCACAGTGATAAATCACCTTTTGGGACCGATTAATGAAATGATAGTACTACCGTTCATGAGGTGGGATCCCAAAAAGCCCATGATGCAAATTTGGTGAAAAAATGACGGCGTTATAAGCATGCATTGCGCAGTTTCCACTCACGCTCATAACGCCAACAATTTTTAATATTTTCACTCCACATTGCCATTTTTTCACACCTCCTTATGAACAGTACAGCTCTTATTTTTCACATCCTGCCCGAAATGTGTTTTCGCACATGTGGCACACAATGGCGTGGTCGCTGTGGGAAATCAACTTTTGAGACAGATTAACAAAATCACAGTGCCACTGTTCATGAGCGCAGGTCCCAAAATGCCTATGTTGAAAATTTCATTAAAAAATCCCCAAAATAATTACGTTACAGGCGTGCACTGCAAAGTTTCTACGCATGCTCATGACTTCACCAATTTTTCATATTTTTACCTAGATTTTCAACACAGCCATTTTTTTTTTAAACCTCCTCATGAACAGTACAGCTGTCATTTTTCACATCCTGCCCAAAATGTGTTTTTGCATCTGTGGCGCCAAATGGCACAGACACTGTGCAAAACCACCTTTCGGCTAACGACCAGATAGTGCCACTGTTCATGAGGTGGGGTCACAAAAAGCCCATGTTGAAAATTTGGAGTGAAGATATCGACAAATGCCCGGGACATTAGGGTTTCCAACCGTAATGCCCTGCCCTGTAGAGACTGACAGGCATCAGGGGTGTAACTTGGGATCTTCGGCTGTAATGCTCATGCCGTTCCACCCCCACCCTGCAGCCAGTGACAGGAATCGAGGTGTGCCTTGGGGTCTTTGGCCCCAAAGCTCACCCCATTCTCCTATACTGCACCCATCTCAGTGTATTTCCTTATGAAATGGGATGAGTGCAAGGCCCGAAGACCCCAAGGCACACTGCGTCACTTGGTGTCTGCAGGGTAGGGTGAGGTGAAATGGCGTGAGCGTTACTGCCGACGACCCAAAGGCACACCCCGACGCCTGTCAGTCTCTGCAGGGTGGGGGCAGGGTTGGCATCAGTTCAATACTTCACTACCATTCCTATCATGCATCGCTCTAACTCCTGCACTACCAACGCCAGCAAGACAACATTTGGCATTGACAAATGCTTGTTAAACACTGGTGCCAATTCTGTTACTCTTCCATCTCTACAGGCTTTTTAGTTATCCAAGTGAGCTCGCCAGCGCAATGTCACAGTTTCTCACATGACAAAAGAGATTAAATCCCATTTAAATTGCCTTGTTTTCTGCAGAATTCTGCATAACTGGGTTTCATCCTGGCAGTCTTCACTGTACACTTTTAGATAAGTGCCATTTTAGAGCTGTATGATGTAGTTTATGTCCTTTGTTCAACTTGTCCACTGTTGTCACAATGCATCCATGTTTTGCTATAGAACTCTGTAGCGGAGAGGGACATAAACTACATCATACAGTTCTAAAATGGTACTTTGCACCAGGGTATAATAAACCAGAAACACTGGAGGTTACTAATTGGCCCAATAAATGTGGAACAGAATTGGAACCAGTATTTAAAAAAACTGCTTCTACGAGGAAAAATGACTCGGGTTCAGTGCAGTTCTCTTTTAAAAGGGACAGAGAAAAGATGGAGAGGATACAGCACAGAATGAGACAAATGATGCAGGGACAACAGAGGAGTAGCTATCAAGAGAGGATGAAGAACTTCACTATTGTACTCACAGGTGGACAGAAGAAAGAGGAAGCTATGACTGAGACATACAAATACATCTGTAGATACAACAGGGTATATTTAAGTGAGTTACTGAAATAAAGGGGTCACATAAACACTAGAGGCCACAACCTAATATTGGTAGGGGTAGATTTTTATTTAAGGATTCGGAATTGCAACCTTTGAGTCAAGGACTCCTTTGCAAAGGCTCCATGTCAGATATATATACATACATTTTATTCAGTAAGAAATATATGGGAAATACATCCGATATGCATACATTGTAGGTTTAGAGAACAAGGTACACAAAAGAATATACAGAGAACAATTACAAGTTCAAGACTGGTAAATGATCAACCCAAGTCAATTAGGATGAAGCAAGCATATACAATACTAGTAGGCAACAATCAACACGATAATCAGTAACAAGGTATATCATATGGAGAGGGAGATAGCGTAGGTCAGCATACACAGGTCAGGTGGGAAGGAAGAAAAATTTAGGGGGTGGGAGGTCAAGCAGGTGCATAAGTGAGGAGGAAGTGGAAGTGCAATCACAGCTGGAGTGGGAAAGGATTTCTGAGTGCAGTACGGATTTAAACGGACCTAGTCGCTTTTCCAGAGTGATAGTCGATGGCATTTCATTGAACCAGAGTGGGGCCCTGTAGGAAAGGAGCGCTGGCCCATAGAGGTCCTACAGCAGGATACCGGGGGAATGAGCTCCATGTGGACCATGGTAGGGTAGTGAGCTGTACAAGGAGGCAAAGGCCGGGAGGAGGTGTTTTGTGACAGCTTCCTGGCCAGGAGACAGGTCTGGTATTTCAGTCTTCCATCAAAGTTAAGTCAGTTGGTGTGACTATAGAGTTCACAAGTATGTGTCCACCAGTTACGTCCAGTAAGTAACTGGCAGGCTTGATTTAGGGCGACCTTGATACAGCGCAGGGCAGTGAGGTCAGTCGAACTGTAGATGATAACCCGTAATCAATAAGGGAGAGCACTGATATCATCACAGCCAAGCTTAGGGCTTCTGGAAGCATGCATCTCTTATGCCTATACAGGAAACCTAGTCTAGAATTGATAGAGCTGACCAGACTGATGTGTTTGTGGTATGTGAGAGAGGAGTCAAGGGTAATGCCCAGATATTTAAAGGTGGGCACCAGATCAAGAGGGGCACCCTGGACATTAAGGATGTTGAGGGGAAAATTTCTATGCTCATTTTGTCTGTCAGTGAAGAGCATGGCCTTGGTCTTTTTGTAGTTCAGAACAAGACGGTGATCTAAGAACCAAGCTTCAGCTTTGGAAAAGGAGCACTGCAGGGAGGACTGAAGGGAGTAGGGGTCCGAGTGGCTGGCAAATATGACTGCATCATCGGCATACAGAAGCATCTGGCCAGAGCAGGCCTTAGGGAGAGTGTTCAAGTACATGTTAAACAGGAGAGGGGCTAGAATTGAGCCTTGGGGAACGCCCAAGAGAACTGGTTTGCTGGCTGACAGAGTAGAGTTTAACTTGACCCTCTGGGTTCTGTCACTGAGGTAGCTTTTAAACCATGCAGCAGCATCCACAGACGGACTCATGAGAGGCAAGGATTAAATTAGAAGCATGTGGTTGAAAGAGTCCAACGCCTTGGTTAAGTCAATGTAGGCTGATCCAACTAAGTTCCCCCCAGTCAAGGGCTTTGTTTATGAAGGTGGTATACTCAAGAAGGGCAGTTGTACTGTGGCCCTTCCTGAAACCATGCTGTTCAGGGCAGAGAATGTCACATTTAAAAAGGCAGTCAGAGAGTTGGTCTGACACTATTTTTTCTAGTGCCTTGGAAAAGGGGAGAAGAATGGAGATTGGGCGATAGTTACCAGGGGAGGTGCAGTCCCCACTTTTTAGTATTGGGGTGGTAACAACTGCTTTCCAACATGTGGGGAATTGCCCAAGGCAGAGGGACCGGTTGAGGATATTGGTGAGTGGAGAGATTAGAGAGTCTAAGGTGAGGAGGACTAGCTTTAGGTCCAGTGAGTCGTTACTAAAGCGCATTTTCCAAGGGCTTTGGTTAGGTAGGGTCTAGCTTCTTGTGGAGTGTTTGTTCAGAGCTTGAAAGTGGGGGGTAGTCATTTTAAGGGGTGGGTTGGAGGGCAAATCCAGCGCCGGGTCAAATAAGTTCGGGGGAAGGACACATTAGAAGATCTAAGATCAGAAAATACAGTGTTAAGGGTATCGGCAATCAGCAGGGGGTCCTGAGAAATTGAGCCATTTACTAGGAGCTGGGCAGGGAGAGGGGGCGGCTGATTTTCCATTCAGTTCTTTGATATTATTCCAAAATTACGCCTGAGCCCCAGGAGGAGGAGGAGAGTGCCTCCTGAAGTAGGCAGTAGTAGGCAGCTTTGGATTTCTGAATTTCCCAGGTACACTTGTTCTTATATTCCCTGTAAAGTTGACTGTCATGCGTGATGCCCGATACACTGGCTTTGTGCCACCGATTGTCACGTTGCTTCATGAGGTCAAGCAGAGCTTGGGAGAGCCAGGGGGTATTCTGACCTTTGATTTTGTGTTTGGTGACAGGAGCATAGTGGTCACAGGTGGAGTTAAACGTGGAGATAAAGTATTCCAGGGCACTGTCTATGGACTGCGTGGTGTTGATGGGCGTCCAATCACAATGCAGAAGATAATGCTTGAGATGCAAGAGGGATCCCTTTTTTAAGCGACTTAGGAGGGTATATTTGGGTGGGCGTTTTGGGATTTTTATTAAAGACCATCTATAAAGGACTTGATAGTGGTCACTCAGGGCATCCGGAGTAATGAGACCTCAGATATGCGGGTGGTTTGGTTTGTGAATATGAGGTCACTGAGTGAGTGTGGAGGTGTCTGTTCTATGGTTAAGCCTCATGGGGGAATGGGCAACTTGGATGACATCCAGTGCCGTGACAGAGTCTTTGTATTGGGGGGCAGATGAGGAAGTCAACCAGTTAATGTTAAAGTCGCCCAGGGCAATGATTTTACTGGAGATGGGCAGTTGATCAAGGCAGCTCAATACTGAATTAAATGCTGGTTTTTGGTACTGGGGTGGGGATGTACACAGTGACTATGTATAGGGCTTTGCCAGATGAGTCAGGTTGCAGCTTAACAGTGAGCATTTGGACCTCGTGGAATGAGGTGAGAGTGCCAGAGATCAGACAGAATCTCTGTAATAGAGAGCACAGCTCCCTCCCCTCTTAGCCTGCCTGTCAGTTCTCAGGATAGAGTACCCAGGAATATGGACAGCTGAGTCAGGGATATCCGGGTCAAGTCAGTTCTCAGTGATAGCAAGGATATCAGGAGAGGTCAGCGTCATCCAGCCTTGAAGTACGTCAAGCTTTTTTGAAGGCTGCAGATGTTGATGCTGGCTAGGAGGAGTCCATTTTTGACGTCCCACCCGATGGGCTAAGGTGTGGGGGGGGCGCCTGGGTTTGGGTGCACACTGCCCGTTAAGAGGAGCTGTAGGAGAACATGGCGGAGAAGAGCATGTCTAAGTAGCTTGGATTTTATATTAGGGTTACGGGGCTGGAGACTGGGTGTGAGGGCAATTACAGGTATGGGGAGGGTGGAAATATGCACGGCCACCAAAAGGAATAGTGAAGTACGCTGCGCAAGGTTCTGACAGGATTTAAAAAGGATATAAAGACCATCTCCTTTACTGAAAGGGTAGTGGATAGCTGGAACAGGCTAATGGAATAAGTGCTGAATCCCAGCTCCCTCTCGGGTTTAAAGAACAAATGGAACAGGCACAAAGCAGTTATCAGCAGCAGTGACCTCCAATGGGTTGCATCTGAGGCAAGGAGCTTGCCAGTCCAGATAAGAAATTTAACTTATGACAGATTAGACTGATGAAAATCCGCATGTGTTCTCAACTGCCTGTGTATCTACGTAAATCTACCCTCACATTGAAATCATCCCTTTTTTCCCCTCTAGTCAAAGCTTTATAAAGCCAGCTTGTGTATGCATGAACATTATTGCACGCAATTACTAAAATTAATACCTGATACGTTTAATGTGACTTTACTAAATCTGCAAATGCAAAGGTTTATATGGCAGAGCTACTTACTTTTTTGTGTACAAAGGCATAAATACATCGTCATCCAAAGTTCTCCTAATTCTCATCAATATGCATTTCAGCAAAGCCTGTGAAGTAATTTCATCACACCAAAAAAAGTCAAACAATACAACATATACCATACAATTAATTTTATTTTTGGTAACTATCTTTTAAAGAAACAATGCAATTCTACAGGGGGAAAAAAATCACATTTTGCTACTGCTTAACAAAGAAAACGTTTACTTTTTTCTCTTTGCAATATACTTATAGTAGTTGCGGAAACACACTACTGTGCCTGTCAGTCAAAACCTCTGAACCACAGTGTTGTCATTAGCTTCCACTTTCCCCTGTGATGATGCCTTAGAAGGCTATCTATACCCCCACCCTGCCACACACCAGGAACTTGCCACCTTCTGGAGAGACCTAAGCAGGAGAAACTTGAGCTCAGAAGTAGGTGACAATGAAGTGGGTAGATTTATCTAGTGAGACCTGGGCAGGACAACTGGTTGGCCCACACTTTGGGAGTTATCAAACCAGAGTCCAAACGTTTTCCTGTTTTTTTTTCACAACTTTCCCAGAGGAGCCTGAGAAAGTCTACTCATATTAACTTTCCTGTTGCACACATTTCCTTGTGATCATCCGGGAGAGGGGAACTACTTTAGCAGGAAAGCCCCCACCCACAACAGTATTTTATCCTACAAAAAGAACAGGTTACTCACCTGTAACAATAGTTCCAGGACAGACATATGTTGTTCATCCACGCTCATTGGCAGGTCTCCCTCTGCTTTAAATTTCACTGGAAGTCTTCAAGCTGGCTCCTCCCACCCGCTCGGGTGGTATATAACTCAGCTCCGCCCCATGATGGCAGATCTTAGTCCGCTGGAAGCCAGGTGTTGGGCGTCTCCAGCCAGGGAGGTCGGGTGGGTCCGTGTGGATGAACATATATCACTCCTAGAACTACTGTTACAGGTGAGTAACCTGTTCTTCTAGGAGTGTGGATATGTTGTTCATCCACACTCACTGGCAGACTCCAGCAGTTCTCCGGAAAGAGGGAAGCAAGGGGCACATCCCCTACTTAGGGAACAGAGACTGGAGAACTGAGCCCCAAAACCAGCATCCCGGCGTGACTCAAGGTCGATGTGGAAATGGGTGATGAAGGTGTTTGCTGACTTCCAGGTAGCAGCCCGGTAGATTTCCTGGATAGGGATGTCCTTGAAGCAGCCACCGATGTAGCAGTATGGCGGGTAGAATAAGATCTTATCCCTCTGGGAGGCTCCTTGCCCGTCAACTCGTAGCACAGACCTATGCATGATGTATCCACCTTGCAATGGTCCGCTTTGCTGCTGGTCTGCCAGAAGCGGCCTCAGCGTAGGTGACAACAGTTGGCAAACCTCTCCCCGAATTTCTGCAGTCCTCTCCTTATAATAGGAGAGAGCACATCTCAGGTCCAAAGTATGGAGCCTGTACTCTGCCTCCGAGGTGTAATTACGGTAGTATACCGGCAGAGTTAACGCCTGGTTAAGTTGAAACTCTGACAACACCTTCGGAAGGAACTGTGGGTGGGGGCGCAGGACAACCTTGTCTCTGTGGAAGACAAGATAAAGGGAGTCGACTGAAAGTGCCTGGAGCTCCCCTGTCCTTCTGGCAGACGTGACAGCCACCAGGAAGGCAGTCTTCCACAAGTGTGATGAGGCACACTTGTGCACTGGTTCAAATGGCTTGCCCATGAGCTTTGCCAAAACCAGCAGAAGATCCCACGGAGGTGGAGGTTCACGCACCGGAAGGGATATGTGATCCAGGCCTGTGAAAAAGCACCCGACCACTGTCTCCTATGCCGTCGGCTGACTGGCCTGCGCCTGGTAAGCAGAGATGGCTGCCAGGTGCTCCCTAAGGGTCGATGACCGTAGACCCCCTTTGGAGAGAGACCAAAGGTAGTAGAGAATGTTAGCCATTGGACAGGACCGGGGTGTGCAGGCCTTTGCTCTGACACCAAATGGAAAACCTTTTCCATTTGAAGACATAACATTTCCTGGTCGATTCCTTTCTGGATGCCTCCACCATGGTGTAGACATCTTCGGAAAGACCCAAAGCCTGGAACTCCAGTCACTCAGGTACCAGGCTGTGAGGTGCAGGGATTGAAGGTCCGGATGGAATACCTTCCCCTGATTGAGAGAGATCAGGTCCGAGCATGTGCAAAGCAGCTCCGGGGCCTGCAGCTGAGGAGATCTGGATACCACAACTGGCGCGGCCAGTCTGGGGCTACCAAGATCACCTTCGCCTTGTCCCTCCTCACTTGAGGAGCACCTTGTAGAGCAAGGGAAATGGGAGGCAGGTGTAGAGGAGGCCTGGGGTCCATGGCCTCGAGAAGGCATCCCCCCTGAAGCGAGCCCTGCTGAGAGGGTGGGCGTGACACAGCCTCAGCTTGGTGTTTTCCCTGAAGGCAAACAGGTTCACCATCGGTTTGCCCCAACAGGAGAACAGGCTGTAAGCTACCTCTGGATGGAGAGACCACTTGTGGGATGTCTGGCATAAGCGGCTGAGAGCATCCGCCAGATGGTTTGAGGCTCCTGCCACATGGATGGCTAGGGGATCTGCCTCCAATCAGTTCACGAGGGTCCAGATGCAGAGCGCCTCCTTGCATAGCAGACGGGAGTGTGTGCCACCCTGTTTCTTGAGGTAGTACATGGTCGTGGTATTATCCGTCTGGACTTGAACCACTTTGCCCCGGAGCTCAGGAGTGAAAGCTGACAATGCCAGTCTGACTGCTCTGAGCTCCAACAGATTGATGTGGCATCGGGACTCCTCGGGGGTCCACAGCCCGTGGGCCCTGCTGTCCCCCATGTGGGCTCCACAGCCCATGAGAGGCGAATCGGTCATGAGGACGACCGTTGGCTTGGGGCGGACAAACACGATCCCTTCCCGAAATCGTTCTGGGCGGTCCACTACTGGAGAGCAGCCCACATCTTCTGGGTTACAGTGATCAGCTGGTCGAAATGACCGTGGCGCTGAGTCCACTGGCTGCTAGCTCCCACGGGGGCATGTGCAACCGGGCCCAACGGACCACTGAGGTGCACACCACCATGTAACCCAGAAGGCACAGAAAGTCCCGGGCAGGGCGCAATTGCCCAACCAGAAATGATTGGGCAAAGGAGGAAAGAACCTCCACCCTGTCCGCCGGGAGCTGAGCTCTGGCTTGACAAGAGTCGAGCTCTGCCCCGATGAAGCCCATCACCTGGGAAGGCACGAGTTCCGACTTGGCCTCGTTGATCAGGAGGCCGAGTTGGGAAAAGGTCTGGAGGGCTAGGTTCCTGGACTTCTCCACCTCCTTTTAGCTGGAACCTGCTAGGAGTCAATTGTCGAGGTAAGGATACCCCCCCCAAACACCTGAGATGGGCTGCCACCACTGCAATGCATTTGGTGAAGATCCGTGGGGCTGATGACAGGCCCAACGGCATGGTTCGGAACTCGTACAGGGTCCCTTTGACCCTGAAGCGAAGGAACCGCTGATGGGACGGACGGATTGGGACGTGGAAGAATGTGTCCTGCAGATCCAGTGAACAGAACCACATGTTTCGCTCTAAGGATGGTATGATCTGGGACAGAGCGACTATCCGAAAGGTGCATGACCTGAGATATTGATTCAGATCATGCAGATCTAGAATGGGGCACCGGCCCCCCATCCGCTTGGGCACCAGGAAGTACCTGGAGACAAAGCCTGGGTCTTCTGGAAGATCTGCCACTGGAGCTACTGCCTCCTTGAGGAGGAGCTGAGCGATATCGGTTTGGAGAGCTGACTGGGTCTGGGCAGATACTCTTTCCTCCAGAGGGGCGCAGGCTCAGCTTGGAGGATACTGCTCGAATTCCAGAGGCAGTCCCCAACCGACCACTTCAAGAACCCACCTGCCCGAAGTGACAACGGACCAGGATGAAAGGAAGTGGTGGAGCCGGCCCCACAGGGAAGGACCCAGAGCTGAGGTGATGGGAGAGGGGTTGACAGCCCCCGCCCCATCACTGCGCAGGCTCGGAGGAGGCCCCAGGACCTGAATCTCAGCCTCCTTTACTGGCCTGTTGGGGCCCGGGCTTGGGCCGGGGGCGCCAAGCTTAGGCCTGCTGCTGTTGCTGCTGTCCACCTTGAAAGGAGGACTGCTGAGCCGCAGGGGAAGAATGCCAAAAAGGATTCTTCTTTTTCTTCTGCTGGCTCTTGCCCAAAGAGCCCTTGGCAGAAGTAGTGTCCAAGGTGGCACTGGACTGCTCAATGCGCTGAAGTTGATCGGCCATTCCTGGACTGAACAAGTTGGTCCCGAGGAAGGGCATGTCAGCTAGTTTGTGGTGGGTATCCGCCGGAAAGGAGGAGAGCCTCAGCCAAGCCCTGCGACGAGAGGCAACTGCAGCAGCCATCGAGCGAGCACAAGAATCCCCAATGTCCAGATCCGTCTGAAGCTGCTGTTTGGCAACAGCTCAGCCCTGATCCTGGACCTGTTTGACCGTGGTCTGCATGTCCACAGGGAGATGTGCGACGACTTCATCCAGCGACCCTAGAAGGGCGTGGGAGAAGTGTGCCATGACGATGGCTGAACTTGCCTGACGAAGGCCCAAGGAGGAAGCCGCATAGACCTTCCTGGCTGAATGGTCCAAAAGCTTGGACTTTTATCAGGTCATCGGTCAGTGTCGGCAGAACTGCCAGTACACCTGAACACAGAGACAGTTACCATGCTCTCGGCCCGAAGGTGCTCTGTGAACCCTGCAAGGGACCCCATAGGCACCACATACTTGCGAGCCATGCGGGCAGATGGAGCTTGTTCAAGAGGCAGGACGCTGCCAGAATTCTAAGGCTGGGCCACAGTAAAGGCCTCCGTCAGGGTATCCCCTCTCTTAAGGATGTCCGTAAGCGGGTACTCAGCCTTTTTCTGCATGGGCTTCAGGGGCATCACTGTAGATTCAGAGATGAGGTGAAAAATCCCTTGGAAAGACGAGGGACCTTCCTCCGTCTCTAGGCCAATGGTCAATTCATCATCCCATGGATGAGAATGCAAGCCAGTGACATCCGAATCCGAGGAATCCGGGTACAACGGCCGACCACCCAGGTCACCTTCGACCCACTGAGAGCGGTCTGGGGTGACCGTGACAGACAATCGCCAGGGAAGCCTGATGTCTGGTTTATCTTCCTTGGAAGGAGACCCTCCCACAGGCTGTTTGGGCCGAACTGGTGGTTTTGCCAGCTCCGCGGGCAGAGGAACCGATTTAATCGTCTCCGGAGTCAGCTTTGACCTAGGAGGCGAAAGCCAGGTAATGGCCAGTGTAGAAGCTGGAGTCGGCTTGTGCCCGGTCAAAATTAGCTGCTGCCACATAAGGTCCTTGTAGTTCCGGAGCTTCTGACAGAGCCTCTCCTCATCCAAGGAGGACGAGGACGACCGATGGTGTCGCCTCTCTTTAGAACATTTATGGCTCTATTGGTCGAAGGGGTCAAAGACCTCGATCGAGATCGGACGGGCTGACCCGGTCACTCAGGAGACGCCGCCGGGACCGGTGATTTCCCGGGATCAGGGAACACTTCTTCTATAGGAGTTCCAGCAGGCTGGGTCTCGTCACCTGGACAGACCAGATTAGGGGTTTGATCGAGGGATTAGTCGACCGGCGTCAGCGAAAACAGATCGATCACGATCTCAACATCGATCGATAACTCGGTCGACTGACCTGACGGCAAGGCTGAAAAGCCAGTGGCCTAAGAAGCGATCTCGACTGAGGCCGAGATCACATGTTCCTGGGATGGAGATCTCTCCTGCTCCCAAGAACGTCTCCGTCGAGACGAAGATAATCCCGGGTCCTCCTCCCACTTATAGGATCGAGAGGAGTGCGAGCCCGCGGGGCACTTCTCCCTTGGTCGGGAGAGACTGGCATAGCTCTCGGAAGGAACCAGAGAAGGTGGAGCCCAGGTTGAGCAGAACGAAGAAGCTCCGAGAAGTTTCAGCAGCACGAGCCATTTCCTCCTCGAACGCTTGCATGCGTTCAATTGCTCAGTGGAGCCCGCAGCCATGGAAAACGCCCATTGAGCCTCCTTGGATTTCACCGGAGGGTTCCTCTTTTCCGGCCTCCCCAACTTCAGGCGTGCGAGACGGTCGTTGAGGACGTTGGGATGAAAGGCGAGACACTTATTGCATTTCGAGGTGTCACGGTCGACACTGAGGCAATAGACGCACGCGTTGTGGGGATCGGTGCACAACATTTTCTGGCTGCAAGGGCACAGACTTGTCTTACATAATCGAAGCAGCGAACTTGCAATCGCTAACACGAACAATGCGAATTTTCGGAATAATGGAAGGTATGAAAGCCAGGGCCTACAAGATGCGTGAGCACGTGGGAGGCAACCTGAAACTTCCAGCGGAAAGGAAGATCTGGCGTCATGGGGTGGAGCTGAGGTATATAAGACCCGGGTGGGTGGGAGAAGCCAGTTTGAAGACTTCCGGTGAGATTTAAAGAGGAAGGGGCTATACCAATGAGTGTGGATGAACAACAAAGCCACGTTCCTAGAACTGATATTCTGTAAACTACACTAATTACAACAGGACACAGAATATATTTTCTATGCATTTCCTTGCAAGGTTCTCAAAAGCAGTTGTCTCTTTTGATGTAAGACACTGCACTTACTTAGACTATAAATTTTAAATGACAAAATGTTTTCTATGGTCAGGAAGGAAAAACAAAAACCAGGGCTTCTCTGGTGGACAAGAAGTTAAAGTGCATGCTGTCCACTCGGGGGTGGGGGAGGGATTGCAGTTTCCAGTCTCAGGTCTGCAATCCCAGCTGGCTGTGGCAGAAGAGGCGACATTCTGTTAAATGTGCTCCCTCGCTTTGGTAGAATCCCCCTAATTGTCACTAAACTGCTGTACCCTGGTGTCTCAGGGGGACAATTGCTGTTTGGCAGCAAACCCCCTTAGTTCCGCCTCCCATCTCCCCAGTGACAGCACAGAGACTCCACTGGTGGGAGGATGTGGAAATGCTCACACCAGGCCCCGCCTACTGCTGGAAAGCAGCTTATGCCTTGGATGATGTTGCTGTTCCACACCCACTGTGTGTTTCAATCCAGGGAGAGAAGGTCCTGCCCTCCTGGTCCACCTGCCATTGATGCCACAATGGAGAAATATGTGGCAGCAGCCTCAAAGGATGCTACAGCGACTCTGACTGAACTCCATGAAGCCATGCATTGTCCAGGAAAAGAAGTGAATGAACAAGAGCACTTGAGCAGGATCTCTCTCTCTCTGGAGCACAGTGGGTAAGAGGAACAGGTGTGGTATGGCGAGTACTGGGAAAATCTAAGAACTAAAAGTCATAAAAAATCTGCAGTAAGAGAAATTCAATACCACAAATGCTGCATCAAAAGACATGTGGTGGTTGTCTGTAGCATCACTATGTAAAGACACTAATCGTAAAATTGGGTGTGCTGTTCAAATAAAAATAGGTTACTTCCCAGGATAGTTTCTTTGCAGCACTTCCCCCCCCTCACCACCCACCCCTTGGGTTGCCTCTTTACCTCTGCCCTCTTCTGCCTTCCTGGCACCTCCACACTCCCTCACACTATGCTCCTCCTCTCTCTCTCTTTCTTCATGATGTAGGCATACTTTGTACAATGCCTTAGCACACCTAGTTATTTGTGATGCTTTGCCAGCTACTGAATTTGTTGTACACAGTACTTGTATATAATTCCTGTATTTATGTCCACTATTATTGTGACTTGTTATGCTAATGTTTTGATGTGGAACCTTTCAAAGAGCATCCGCTCACAGGTATCATCCTTAATACAATAAATAAAATAAACTCTGTAACCGTAGTTCTAGAAGTGGTATATGGTTCACATCCACATGATGGCAGTTCCACCAGAAGTGCTGATTCATTGAAACGTCTTCAAGCTAAACTCCTCCCACCACCCAGGCAGTATATCCTCCGGCTCCATGCTGTGATACTAGATCTTGCAAGCTGGAAGCAGGGATCCATGTGCCACCTGCCAGTGAGGTCAGGTGGGTGGTGTGGATGTGAACCATATACCACTCCTAGATCTACAGTTAAAGGTGAGTATCTTATTTTTCTAGGGGCATGGCCATGGTTCATTCATCCATAGAATGGTAGACATCCAGCAGTTCTCCACAAGGAGGAGGAGGCAAGGTGAGCACCCCTACTTGGCAAACAGGGACTGGAGAACTGAGGTCCCAAAAGCAGCATCCTGACGAACCTTAAGGTTGATGGGAGATCAACATTTGTGCAGACTTCCAGGTGGCAACCATGCAGATCTACTGGACAGAGATGTCCCTAGAAGCAGACACCAAGCCCATGAAATGTCTGGTGGAACAAGCCGTAAGCCCTACAGGAGGCTTCTTATCAGCCAATCTATCTCATTCAGGCCGGTAAACGTCTGTAGGTGGCAGCAGAAAACATCCCCCTTCAGGTTGGTAGACGTCTGTAGCTGGCAGCAAATCACTCACAGTCAGGCCTGGAAACATCTGGGGATATGTCCAGTTAGGATGTATATATTTAGCCAGCCAATCAACTTAGGGCTTATTTAAGTATTTCTAGGAGTACTTCACTACTTACTTATCATGTATGGATATATAATTTGGTGTGGATATGTTGCATGTTTTCCACAAGAAAAAGGGTTTACGTTGCTTTTTTTTTTAGTTAAAAAAAATCATTTTTTGGGGGGGTATTTCAGCTAGTATAAAAAACAAATTGCTAAGAATTGATTACATACCACTGTTAGAAATAATTTTGTGCTGAACAACTCTGCCACTTATGCTTTGTGTGTAGCAATTACGATTCACGAGGTATATGCATTTGTTTAAGATATGGTGTGTATGGTTTTTATTTAAAAAGAAACTCAGTTTTGGGTGTATTTTGGCTAATGTAAAAAAATGCTTAGAATTGATTGCATAGCACCATTAGAAAGGTAATTTTGTGCTGAATAACTTTGCCACTCGTACTTTGTGTGTAGCAGTTACGGTTCATGAGCTCTATGCATTTGTTTATGGTATGGTGTGGTGTGTGTATGGCTGACTTTTGTCCGTCAAGCCTTGCAAAAGCACCTTTAATAAAAAGGATAAAAATACATGTTTTGTATTAAGAAAAAAGAATGATTTGATACTTTTTATTGGACCAACATAAATGTTACAAAAGAAAACAGGTGCTTACGCTTTCGGATTACACACAATCCTTCATCAGAAGCTAATGACAGTTGTTTTATAAGAATACATCCTATTGAAGACCAGGTCATACATAAAAAAAACAGACAAAAAGGTTGTACAGGATCGCTCTGGCCTAAAAATAACAACATTTAAAAGTCAACTTAAGACCATACAGAGAACACAGGCTAACTATTGGAGAGAAACATTCCAAGGTCAAATATCACAGAACAAAAAACTCCCTTATAAGAACTTACAAAACATACTACAGGTTCATTAAGAAAAACAGGTAGTCACATTCAAATGAAAACATTACAAGGTAAAAGTCTCAGAATGAACAGAGTACAGTTACTGTATGTAAGAACTTACTGTAACAATAGATCTTCGAGACAGGCTCTTGCAGTAGGTAATTACATATAGGACTGAAGCCGGCGGGCGTCAGGACCCCACGGAAAAATTTCTAGCCATCAGTTTCTGGCGGTGGACCGCCCCCACGTCAGGTGATTGGCGTCGGGCGAACTTGGTATAAGGGGCGATCCCCACGCTTTGCCTTCCAGTTCATTCCTGCCAAAGGCCAAAAGGCAAGACGAGAGAGAAGAGGATATCCCCGGAAAAGGAGCTGAAAAAGCTAAGGGGGATAGAGGGTGGAGGACTATTTACTGCAAGAGCCTCTCTCGAAGTTCTACTGTTACGGTAAGTTCTTATGTAACTGTACTATCTTACTTCGAGAGGCCTCCTGCAGTAGGTAATTACATACAGGATTGAGTCCCAAGCAGTCTGGAACACGGAGAAGCACTCAGGAGGAGGAAAACTCCAATAAATAAACCTCATAGGCTGTGAGGGTCTTACTTGACCCGGCAGAGTCTTGTGGTACTTGTCGTAACAGAAAGTGATACAGTGAGCCAACCACTTCGATAGGCATTGCTTAGAAACTGCACTGCCCTTTCTTTTGATGTTCGCCTGAATAAATAAAGATTTGATTGATTGATTTTGTGGGCAAGAGAGACAAAAAGCTGATCCGACTTCCCGAGATCCTTAGTCCTAGTGGTATAGTATCTCAGGATCCTGTGAACATCCAGAGTATGCAAGAGGAATTCCCCTTGATTGGAGTGTTGTGTAAAGAAAGCAGGCAGCTCAATGGATCGGTTCAGTGTAGATTTCACTACCACCTTAGGGAGAAACTTAGGGTTGGTGTGCAGAGCCACACATTCCTTGTGGAAAATCAAATAAGGGATTTTGCACATCAAGGCTTGGAGCTCGGAAATTCTTTGAGCTGAAGTAATGGCCACTAAGAAGAGAGTCTTCCAAGAGAGGAACTTCAAGTCTGCTGAAGCTGCCAGTTCAAAGGGAGGCAGAGTACGCTTCTCAAGGATAAAGTTCAAATCCCAAGGAGGCGAGGGATATTTGGGGGCTCAAATGAAGAGTCTCTCTGAGGAAAGTCTTGGAGACTTCCAACTGCATGAAAATTCTGTCACCAAAAGGGACATGGTAGGCCGAAATATGGACCTTCAAAGAGGAATGACTGAGACCCAGGTCAAAGAGGTGATGCATGTAGTCCAGGACACACTCAACCGGGCAAGAGAAGGAGTCCAGATCCTTTGAAGCGGCCCATATCAAGAAACGCTTCCACTTCATAGCGTAGGTGGCTCGGGTAGAAGGCTTTCTGGCCTCCACCAAAATATCTGCAACGAGTGAAGAAACCCCAAAACAGGCTTGGACTACGACTGCAGGAGCCACGCGTGCAACTGAAGGGATTTGAGACCTGGATGGACCAAGGTCCCCTGATCCTGGGTCAGCAAGTGCTGCAACAGAGGAAGAAGAGGTTCCTCTGAAAACTGCGCAGAAGAGAGAACCAAACTTACCTGGGCCAGAATGGAGCGATGAGTATCATTCGAGCTCCTTCTGATTGGAGTTTGTGTAAGACCCTCGAGATTAAGGGAATCAGAGGAAAGGCATAGACAAATCTGTCCTTCCAACTGAGAGACAGAGCGTCCTGCCAAAAAATGCTTTGCCCTGGAGCGAGCGAGCAGAAGGCGGGAAGTTTTGTGTTTAGAGGAGACGTGAACAGGTCTAACTGAGGGGTTCCCCAATGCAGGAAGACTTCGCCTAGTACCTCCTGATCTTGTTCCATTCAGGCAAATCTATGGATTCATCACTATAGTCCCTGGGCCGCATCGTCTACTCCCGGAACGCACTGCCGTGCAGGTGAATATTGTGCTGAGTTGCCCAACCACAAACTCTCAGTGCTTCCCTGCATAGAGGGTAGGAACGAGTTCCTCCCTGCTTGTTGATGTACCAGACCATGCACATGTTGTCCATCTGGATTGCTAGATGACCGGGAAGAATACAAGAGTAGAGAGCTTGAAGAGCATACAGTACGGCTCTGAGCTCGAGCACATTGATGTGTAGAGTGTGTTTGAGACTGGACCAAGAGCCTTGAGTCCTGTGAGGTCCCAGGTGGGCTCCCCAGCCATCTCCTGAGGCATCCGTCATCAAAATTTGGGAGGGAGGTTCCAGACAGAACAGAACTCCCTGGCAAAGGTTCTTTTTGCACCACCCACCAATGCAAGTCCCGGATCATGGGATAAGAGACCAGTACTTCCTGGTCCAGGTCGTCCAAAGTCTGGTCCCACTGAGACCGAAGCGTCCAATTGAGAGAGTCTCATATGGAGGAGAGTGCGAGGGACTGTCGGGATTACAGCTGCCATGAGCCCGAGGAGGCGAAGGACTGACCGGGTGCCAATCCTTCTGCAGCTGGACAACAGACTTGCTTGCGCCTGAAGGGTGTCCTCCCTGTCTGGCGGCAGAAAGGCTTTGCCGATGGTCGTGTCCAGGATCGCCCCAATGAACTGAGATCTTTGACAAGGGACCAGATGGGACTTGGCCTGGTTGATGGTGATAGCCAGGCTGGTGTAAACCTGCCGGGTAAGGGAAAGGGAGTGCTGGAGTTCCTCCCTAGACGAGGCCGCCAGGAGCCAATCGTCCAGGTACGGGAAAACTAGTACCCCCTGGATATGCAGGTGGGCTGCTACCACTAAAAGGCATTTGGTGAACACTCAGGGGGCCGAGGAAAGACCAAACGGAAGGGCCTTGAATTAGTAGTGGCCGACCTGAAAAGAAAACCGGAGGAACTTGCGGTGGGAAGGGCGGATGGGATGCAGTGCATTTGCATATCCAATGCACATAGCCACAGTTCCGGCAGGAGGACAGAAGGCTCTGCAGGAGAGCATTCTGAAGCGCTTGTACTACCTAACATGTTCAGGGAGTGGAGGTCTAAACAGGTCCCACGCCTGCTTTCTTTGGAACAAGGAAGAAATGGGAACAGTACCCGTCCCCAAAGGTGAGTGGGGACTGGTTCTATCGCTGCCTTCAAGAAAGGGAGGATATTTCTTCCGAACCAGAGGAAGATGCTCCAGGAGTAAGACTACTTGGGGTTGGGGGTCTTGGTGGTTTCTGCAGAAACTTGATTGAGTGTCATTTTGCTATCAGCTGGAGCACTCAAGCATCTGAAACCCCCCTTCTACTGGTTCCTCTGGAGTGTCCAGAGGCTGTGGGAGGAAAGGAGTCAGGAGGTGTGAGGCAGTGGGGTGGTCGAGGCTCCTGCCGCTTTTTGGGCAGCGGAGTCTTGGCTGCCGTAGGGGCCCGATGCTTGTTGGCCTGCTTGCCCTGAGGTTTCACTTTTGGCCGAGAACGTCTTCGAAAGGGGCGACGCTGTACCTGAGGGGGCCTGTACAAAGAGTCAACAGACTTAGGTTAAGTGTCCTTCTCTTGCAGGTCGGTGATGATGTCTAACATCTTCACCGAACCCCTGAAGGGCACACCATGAACAGCAGATTGCACTTCAGGGACCAGTCCCGACACCCGGAGCCAGGCATGATGCCGAAGGCCCATGGTGAAAGCCGAACTCCTACCAGCAGTGTCCACTGCATCGTACGTGGCACGAAGCATGTGCCTACTGGCCAAATGAGCAGATCGGACTAGATCAGACACTTCCTGCTTGGTTTGAGATTTAGGAAGGGAGTACAACTTGGATTCCACCTGACTCAGGACAGCCTTCTGGTAATCCCCCATATGAGCGACATAGTTCAGGGACCGGATTCCCAGTGTGGAAGAAATGTACACCTTCTTCCCGTACTGGTAGAGAAGACTGGATTCCTTGTCCGGTGGAGATAAGCTAAGGTGCTTTGGGTTAGCTGACTGGCCGTGAACGGTGCTAATCACAACAGAATCAGCTTTTGGGTGTGTATTCAACGAATCCACACCCTTGGGAGCCTGGTATAGCCTATCCATCTTCCTCGGAAGGGGTGCTACCGCGAACGGTTGTTTCCAAATAGTGGAAACAAGGTCTGCGTGAGGCTCGATCCAGGGTGGAATCAATGTTGGAGCTGTTTCGGGCAGATCCAATTGGGCAGCGAGTTTCTTCCGCTGTGGATCTGGCTCCGGAGGTTGCCACTGGTGGACCTCCTGGATCTTTCTCAGCAGCTCCAGAAAAGAAGGATCTTCCGAAGGAGACTTTGGCCTGGGACGATCTGGAGAGTGAGGCTTGTCATCAGGATCCGAGCACTCCCCGGAATCTGAGTCAGATGTCTCCGAAGAAGTGTGAGAAGAAGACTCCACCCATGCAGGGGAGGAACAGACTCCTTGGGCAGCCCTCGTGGAAGCGTGTCCTCCCCGGCCCTGGCACCTAAAGTTTCAACTCTGGTGTCCGGGGGTCTCATTCGCGAGGGATCCAGAACTGGAGTTGGTAGACTGCTCTCCAACCTCCTGGTGAGTTGAGCATTGGCCTCAGCCACCAGGCAGCAGAGTCTCCTTCAAATCCTCGGCGGCTAAGCAGGCGGTGGAGGAGGAGGAGGGCACTGCGGATACTGGGGTATCTGTAAGGTAAGTATCCATAGCCGACGGTAGGAAACCGGGCAGCGGGTACTGAGGAGCCAGGTACTGCAGTGTCAGATACTGCAGCGCGGGATACTGCGGTCCCGGGTAGGATGGCGTCAGATAGGACGGGGTTGGATACCTGGGAACCAGCTCTGATGGAGCAGAAGGCCCTGGGAGAGGTCCAGCAGGAGGGCTAGGTCAGGTCTGTATGGTGTCGGTCCGGTGTTGGGACGGCCTGGCAAAGAATGCGTCGCGCGCCAGAGCCATCCGCATCAGGTTATCTGGCCCAGCGGAAGGGGAACCTGAATGGAGCATACCAGCATCCTCTGTGTTGCCCGGGGAAGGATGACTGAAATCCACGGGGTCCAACAGGGGAGATGCAGGAGCGGCGAGCGCTGTGGCAAGCCGGGGACGGCAGACTGCTCGGTTGGATCCGGCATCTGCCTTACAGGTGGGGTCCAGGTGGGCAGAGGAGCCGGCATCTGACTTATCGGATCCGACGCCCGAGGGCCGCAATGGAGGAGCGGTCTTAGTGGGCGTTTTGGAGGCTATGCGCTGCCCCGGAGGGTCGGGCATCTTAGTGGCCTTGTTCGGGCGGAAGTCGGTAGCACCGGCGTCCGACTTACCGGATCTGCTCGAGCCGGAAGGCCGCACAGTGGCGGCCTTCCCGGAAGCGGTCACCTCCTTTGACCCGGAGGCTCCCGATGGGCCCGAGTGCGAGCCGGATGGGAGGGACGCCACTGCCTTGGAAACCACCAAGATGGCCGCCGAGGAGCGGTCCCCAGGGGGGTGGGCATTACCTTAAGCACGGCGATTCCGTCCAGAGTTGCGGTGACCGTGGAAGTGGAGTCCTGGCCCTTCTCTTCCTTCTTGTGGTGTCCCTCGGGGGAAGTTGAGGCCTGTCGAAGCTTCTTCAGCTCCTTCTCCATGGAGGACATCTTTTTCTTTAAGATATGGGCCTCCAAGGACTACTGCCTCCATTTGCGGGTGGCGGCGTTGAATTGTTGGCAGTGCTGGCACTTCTCCATGGCCTAGACAGAAGAGGAACAGGGAGTGACGGTCCTTATGCGGGAGCTGGGCGCCGCACGAGTTGCACTTGTTTTTATGCGAATTGGATGAAGTAGGGTACAACATCCACAGCAGATATTGAATTATTTTTGAGAAAAAAGGCGGTAATAAAACCAACGACAGAATGACGAAGCAGAGTGAACTTAACAGCAAGGCGCTTTCACAAGCTAACGGCAGGAAAGAACTGGAAGGCGGGCATGGGGGACCACTCCTTTATACACACGTCGCCTGCCGCCGGTCACCTGATGTGGGGCAGTTCCCCGCCAGAGACGGCTACCTAGAAATTTTTCCGTGGGATCCTGATGCCTGCCAGCTTCAGTCCTACACGTAATTACCTACTGCAAGAGCCCTCTCGAAGTAAGATCTCTATCTGAGAGAAAACACAGAACCCACTAAATTCTATTAGGACCTTGCCTGTGTGCTAGTGCATACATAGTGCCGCCTATAGATTCAGGCGATACCTTACCCCTGAAGCTAGACTAGCCATTGTCCAGGGTAATCTTCTCCCTATTCTTGACTACTGCTCCCCTATTTATGCCAGGATCTCAGCTACTGCTATGGCTAAACTCTCCTCTTCCACCCATATTCTAGGACTCACTGAAACATGGCTAAAGCCACACCACACCAAAAACACCTTCAAAATACCTGGCTACTCTTACCTACGTCTCGACAGGCCAGGTAGGAAAAAAGGTGGCGGTGTGGCCCTCTCAGCTAGCACTGTCCTACACTCTGACCCTTCCTCACCTAGTGAATGGCTACTCTCCGAATTGACCCTGGGATCCTGCAAGAAACACTATATTGGCTGCTGCTACAACCCCCCCGCGAATGGAACCACTGGACTCACCAGCCTCCTCCAAGGCCTGAGCTCTCTGACTCCCCATAGGGAATCTATCCTTCTCGGCGACTTTAATCTAAACTGGCTGAGCTGCCACCAGCCTATGTACCCTGTTAAAGAAGCACAACCTGGTGCAGGTGATCACTCTTCCCACCAGACTTAATCCACGCTCAGCCACCCAGACTCCACTAGGCTGGATCCTCATAAACAGGGAGGACCGAGCATTACACGCTGACACCATGGCTGACTCTGTAAGTGATCATTCACCGATCTATCCCCTCTGGTCTTCCAAACTAAAGCGCCCCCCACCCAAATACCTCTTAGAAATTTCAGCTGCCCAGTCTCCACAAATCTCCTCGAGGAGGCCCAGTCCTTGGACTGGTCCACGCTTTTTTCCCTTTCTAATGTAGCCATGGCAGTTTCCACATTTACCCAGACTCTAACACTCCATGACCGCTTTTTCCCCTGTCACTACCAGACGGTTTAGAGGCGGGTGCTCACACTGGGTCTCTAAAGACCTCCTAACCCTTATGAAGGCCAGAGACCATGCCTGGTCCACTTTCAAAGCAACCCCATCTCCTGCCCTCTGGGATGCTTACAGGCACATCAGGAACAAATGTAAACAGGCCAAATTTTTGAAACAGACCCACTTCCGCAACCTGCAAAAGGCCAACCTTGGAGGCCCTAGAAAATTTTGGGACACGATCAGCTCCCTCCTAAACCCCTGCTCCAGCTACGCTGCACCACATCTGAACTCCTAGGATGGGCTGCTGACCGACCCTCACGATGTGGCCAGTGTCTTCAACTGTAAGTTCACCAACTTATCCATGTACTTAAATAAGCTGCCAACTGCCCAACCTCAAAGCCCGGCCCTAATATCTGACACACTGCCATGCTCCTCCAGCTCTGCCACTCACCTGCAAATACCCCCATTCTATTTTAAGCTCTCTCCATACATGATACAGTGAAACTACTCAAACATCTACCTAACCATGGCTCCTCCAGATCTGATGGCCTATCTCAGTCTTTCTTAAGCTGATCTCTCTTTGTGAGTGCATGACCACTCCTTCATCTTTAACCTTGCCCTTTCCACCTCCTCCATGCCTGACCCATGGAAGATAGCTAAGGTTATCCCCATTCTTAAATCTGGTGACCCCAAATCCTCCGACAATTACCGTCCAATATCCATCCTCCCTCATCTCAGTAAACTACTCGAGAGAGCAGTCCACAATCAGCTCACTAAGTACACAAGCAAATACTCCCTCTTATGCAACCAAGAGCATGGCTTTTGCAAGAATCATTCCACCGCTACTGCCTTCGCTCTACTGACCAACCACATCCTCTCTGTAAAGCCACCAGGGCCGTCTTCATCAACCTCTCAAAGGCTTTTGACATGGTTAACCATGCTCTCCTTATCTCCAAGCTTAGCCTCCTTGGTTGTTCTCAGAAAGTCACAAGCTGGTTTACTAGCTACCTTACTGATTGCTCACAATTCCTGTGTATTGGTCAAACCTGCTCCTGCACCCTGCCTGTCTCTGTGGGGGTCCCTCAAGGATCAATCCTGGGTCCCCTCCTTTTCTCCTTATTCGTTAATGCAATTCCCTTTGACTGCCTCAACTGTAACTCTCTCCTGTATGCCGATGACCTTGTCCTCTTCCACAGTGACAAATCCACGGACGCAATTTCCTCAGTTCTCTCACACAACTATGTTGCAGCCCACAGCTGATTCTCAAAAAACATCCTCTTCGTAAATGCCAAAAAAACTAAATCCATGCTGTTTGGATCTAAGCCCTTCCTGGCCAAAACTAAAAGCCACGCCTCCTTACGCATTCTCATCCCAGATGGTACAGCCCTGGAGGACATCAACACCTACAAATACTTAGGAGTACTGCTTGACCCCTCCCTCACCTTCACCGAGCATGCAAATTCCCCTGTCAGAAGGTTCCATCAAAAGTTAGGTGCCGCCTATAGATTCAGGCAATATCTTACCCCTGAAGCTAGACTAGCCACTGTCCAGGGTAATCTTCTCCCTATTCTTGACTACTGCTACCCTGTTTATGCCTGGATCTCAGCTACTGCTATGGCTAAACTCTCTGCTGCCTACAACAGCGCCTGCCGCTTTGCTTTATTGGCCCCGTTCTCCACCCACCACTGTACCCTCTATAATAGCCTTGGATGGCTACCACTGCAAGGTCGCTTTGACCTAACCCTCTGCTGCATGGTGGACAATGCCATCCGCACAGCTCCAGAATTCCCCCTAACTGCCCTTCTGAAAACCTGAACACTCCTCCGCAACCTCCGCTCAAATGGTACTCCCCCTCTAGCTGTTTCTAGGGTATCCGCCATCATGGGTAGCAGAGCTTGGTCTGCAGCTGCCCCCTTGCAGTGGAACAAACTACTGGCTGAACTCCATTCCACTGACACACACTCCAGTTTCAAGTCCCACATTAAAGTCTGGTTCCTGGAAAACTCATCCTGCTGATGCTCCCAGGGGTCTCACACCAATCCACACTAGTCAACTCCCCAGCCCAGGGGTTACCCACCTACCCACACTAGTCAACTCTCTTGCCTACAACTGTTACATTGCATTTTTCACAGTAATATTTGACTTCCTTGCCTGTACGTATTGTATATACTTTTTTTGCTGAGTATTCTGTGTATTGCTTGCTCACTGGACGAAGCAGTCTCACACTGTACACTGTGCCTATGATTTGTTTGTTTGTACCAAGTCTTCTCATGTCTGATATTGAAACCTTGTATTCACGATTCTCAAATGGATCTATGCATCAAACCTGTATATTGTGTCTACTATTGTTGCTTGTATCAAATCTACATCATGTGTATTACTGTTACCTTGTACTCCACTGTCACCCTGCTCCATGTGTTATGGCCCGGGTTGTGCCCGAAAACGGTCCCTGCAATCAGGGCATTCACCCGGTTATCAAAGTCATAAATAAAATAAATAAACATTTGAAAACTGCTGTGGTTTTAAAACCAAGTTAGAATAGCATAAGAAATCATAGTATATAATGCTAGAAGTTTTTAAAATAGGACACTACCTTTGTGTATGGCAGTGAGTGGGTTTAAAGACAGGCTGCCCTAGTGTAAACGATAAATATCCACTACCTGTTCACACTTTCAAACAGTGCTAACCCTGTTAGGAGATGCATGTCCTAGCCCTCTGCTCAACTGGTCAATATTTTTCATGAATAAAACCTATACTGCCCAACCATGATCCTTCTACAACTTTGTGCCCAATGGCAAGTGTTTATGTACAATTAAAAATCAAACCCAACAAGGGCGCCCTAATAAGTGAGATACTGTATCCTAACATGTCCATGTATCAAAATGTGTCAGTATATATTAAATCTTCTGTTTATACAGTAACAGTTCTAGAAATCTGAGACAAAAACTGAGGGAATCTACCACCTGCCACCATGCCTCACAACTTGCCCCCCCCCCCATTTGTTTAAACCAATGTATTGATATCTAATTAGAAGGAATCATATATCCATTATGTACGAGAACATTTACCAATACTACAATGTACCCTAATTATACAATGGCAAGAAAGAATCACGGATTCCGATTGGTCAATGTGTGCCTGAGACAGTGATGATATTACAGTGTATCACCGTCACTGATTAGCATTAGCTTTGCTTGTCATTACCATAGATCACTGTTACTTTTTTTTCCCTCTTTTAAACTCACCAAAAATCTACTAAAAACACTTTTAACTTTTTTTTTTATTTTGTATCACAATGAGCCATTGTATAACAGCAATAAGGCACTTCAGGGTGTGTGTTATTGTGTAATAACGTCACTCCTGAGGTTGTGGAAGTCCTCAGCTTCGCCTTGTGCTTCAACCCACCCCAGGAGTGACGTAATTACACAACACACACCTTGTCGTGCCTTGTTGCTTAATTATATACTCATCTACTAAATGTCAATAATTTGTTCATATATAAGCAGCAAGTATAACAAGGACTCCCTAGTAATTGAGATACTGTCATCCTAACATGTCAATGTATCAACATGTGCCCATATATATATGCCTTACATCATAACCCCCCACTCCACTCCCCACACAACCCCCCTCCAGCACAATGTATGTGCATGCATTGTTCCTGAAGCAGGTGAAAGTTAAAGCAGTGTAATGTGACATAAAACCCAAATAAATGTTCATCCCATCTCCCACCATATTGGGAAGTAAAATGAGCTTGACCTCAAAAGCCCACCTCTGCTGTGTAGTTTTGAAATGTCCTTTCAAAACCAGTGCCGACATATCTGAGACGGAGTGATCGGGCTGAGAGAAGTGTTGTCCCACTGTTTTTTCTTTTCCTGTCATCTTCATTTTAAAAGTTTGTCTGTGTGAGTTAATTTGGGTGTGGAGAGGATGTCCCGTTTCTCCGACATACCCTGTACAGCTCTTGCACTGATGAAATAAATAACGTTTCGAGATGCACACGTGTAGTTTCCCTGTAACCTGAATTGTCGGTTTTGTGGAGTACTGATACAATCAGAAACAGAAATGTGTTCTCAAGTCTTACCTCTAGTGGAATTGTAGGGTCTCGTGCCATCTAGTGTTCTGTTATTTTGTTCTGGTGCAAGTTTACTCCTAACCTAACAACCAGGCTGATTAAGTTAGGTGGTTGCTTACAAGACAGTAGTGGTAGTTCTTAAAAAAAAAAAAAAAAACACCCTAGGGTCTCATCCTCACTAAATATTGGTTGGAGGTCCTTAACAATTTTACGTAGAAGCTCCAGATCAGGATGATATGTGACTACACTGATTTAAACAAAAAAAAAAAAAAAGGGGGGGGGTTGTAAGGCATGGTGGCAGGTGGTTGATTCCCTCAGCTTTTGTCGGATTTCTAGAACTGTTATTGTATAAACAGAAGATTTAATATATACAGACACATTCTGATACATGGACATATTAGGATACAGTATCTCACTTAGTAGGGAGTCCTTGTTAGGTTTGATTTTTAGTTGTACACACACTTGCCATTGGGTACAAAGTTGTAGAGGGATCATGTTTGGGCAGTACAGGTTTTATTATTCATGAAAAATATTGACCAGTTGAGTAGAGACCTAGGATATGCATCTCTAATAAGGCTAACACTGTTTGAAAGTGTGAACAGCTAGTGGATATTTATTGTTTACACTATGGCAGCCTGTCTTTAAACCCACTAATTGCCATACATAAAGGTAGTTTCTTATTTTAAAGACTTTTTAGCATTATATACGATGCTTTCTTATCCTAGTCTAACTTGTTTTTTAAAACCACAGCTATTCTTAAATGTATGCACTAACACACACAGGCAAGATCCTAACAGAATTTAGTGGGTTCTGTGTTTTCTCTTAAAGAGTTATTCATTCTGCAGCTTTGACCTTGTAATGTTTTCCTTTGAATGTGACTATCTGTTTTTCTTAATGAACCTCTAGTATATTTTATGAGTGACTTTTAAATGTAATTTTTAGGCCAATGCGATCCTGTACAAGCTTTTTTTTTTTTTTTATGTATGATCTGGTCTTTAATAGGATGTATTCTTATAAAACAACTGTCATTAACTTCTGATGAAGGACTGTGTAATCCAAAAGCTTAAGCACCTGTTTTCTTTTGTAACATTTATATTGGTCCAATAAAAGGTATCAAATCATGTTTTTTTCTTAATCTTTTGTTACAAGGACCCATACGGCAACAAAAATATTTTCTCTGTTTTGCATTAGAAAGCTTGTTTTTTAGTACAGAAGAAAAAATTACTCACCTTAGTAATGTTGTTTCTTCAAATGGAGTCTTGCTATATTATGACATATGCAGAGAGTCCCAACCTTCGAACTGCTCCGGAGGTGAGAGTTAACTTTCCATGTCAGGCATGGAACTTTGAGCTCGAGCTCGGTTGAAAACTCTGTCTGTTAATCAAACTCAAACTGTCAGATCTTTACGAGCAAAACTCACTAAGGTTCTGTGTGGAAGCTGTAATCCTACACTAGCCAACTGGCTACCAAATATAAGAACACATTTTTCTTGGTCCCAAAACAAAGACTCAAGTCAGGGGATCCAAAAAATTAAAAACATAACACCCAAACACCCCAAAAAGGAGGGTGAAAAAAAAATAAGGTGGGCATCTACTAATTACCAACACTGCACTGCCCACTCACATCCCAAAACAAAGGTTCTGAGAGGGCAGGCAGGGAGGAGGTCATAATATAGCAAGACTCCATTAGAAGAAACAACATTACTAAGGTGAGTAATTTTTCTTCAAACAACATGAAGTCTTGCTATATTATGTACAGTGACTACACAGCAGTACCTCCATGGAGGAGGGACAGAACCTACTTTGGAAATAGGCTCTGAAGCACAGCTGTGCCAAACCGAGCATCACTCCTAGCCTGGATGTCCAGGGAGTAATGCTTGGTGAAAGTGTGAACTGTTTTCCAGGTAGCTGCTAGACATATCTCTAGCAGCCAGAGACGCAGCTGTACCTCTGGTAGAGTGAGCCCTCAGGCCTGAGGGAGGAACCTTACCCAGTTTTTCATAGCAAAATTGGATACAAGAGACAATCCACCTGGCAATGGATCTCTTAGTGGCAGGTTTCCCCTTACCAACCTCACCATAAGTGAGGAGCAGTTGGAGGGAGTCAAACCTGTGACCCTTGGTAGCGTTCTATGTAGTAACTAAGGGCTCTTTGACATCTAAACTGTGTAGTCTCCTCTCGCCAGAGGAGGAATGGTCAGTGAAGTACACAGGAGAGACATAGATTGATTAAGGTGAAGTCTGAAACACTTAGGCAAGAACTTTCTGTTAGTCCTGAGGACCACCTTATCTCTATGAAAGGAGATAAAATCAGGTTCCACTGACAATGCTTGTAACTCACTTATCGCCTGGCAGAAGTGATGGCTACAAAACACAGTTTTCCAAGTCAAGTACTTAAGCTCTGCTGAAGACAAGGGCTCAAAGGGGTTGCATAAGCTGAGCAATGCAAATATTAAGATCCCAGGCAGGGGCAGGGTCCCTGAATGGAGGTTGGTGTGAAGCAACCCTTGAAAAACTTGGAGAATACAGGATGAGCGAAAGAGAAGAGGGTTTACCTGCTGATAAGAAAGCGACACGGCTGCCAGGTGCACTTTCAGGGTAGCTGGCCTTAGCTAAATATTCAAATGCACCATATAACCCAGGCTGTAGGTAAGTCAGCAGATTCTGGGAAATATGCTTGCCAGAGCACCAAATGGAAAATCTCTTCCATTTGGAATTATAAGTAGCCCTGGTGGATGGCTTCCTAGAAGCCTTCAATATATCCAATAACCTTGGGAGAGGTGTAGGTCAGCAAACTCTAACTCTTCAAGAACCAGGCCTTGAGATTTGAGATTCAGGTACCAAACCCTCCCCTGAGCACAGGTTAACAGGTTATGATTCCTGGGAAGACACAGGGGAAGGTGGACTGCTAAGGACATAAGGAGTGGGAACCAGGGCTGTCTGGCCCAATCTGGTGCAATCAGGATCATCCTGCAGGGTTGAGATCTGATTTTGACTAGCAACTTGAACAAAAGAGGGAAGGGGGAAGGCATAGAGAACTTCCCTTCCCAACTGAGGAGGAAGGCATCCAGAGGACTGAGCCCAACACTGGGGCCTGCAGCAAAAAGGGAAGTTGTGATTGTCTGGGGCTGCAAAAGATCTATCTGCGGGTGCCCCATCTGGCAAATACTACCTCAATACTAGGGATCCAGTGACCATTTGTGATGGCCTGGAAATCCTGCTGAGAGCATCTAGCAGGACATTGTCCTTGCCTGGGAGGTGAACTGCCGTGAGGGTGTTCAGGGGAATCGCCAGAGACCACAACTTCATTGCTTGATGCTGGGGCGTGACTGAGTGCCTCCTTGCTGGTTGATGTACCACATTGTAGTGGTGTTGTCTGTTCTGATCTGTACAACTTTGTTCTGAACAGAGGTGGAAAAAACTTGAAGTGCTAGAAAAACTGCTCTGAGTTCCAACAGATTGATGTGGAGCAGAGATTCCTGAGGGGACCACAATCCCTGGGTAGTGAGATCGCCCATGTGAGCTCCCCACCCCAAGAGGATGCATCTGTAGTAAGGATTAGGGAGTGAGACTGAGGGATGAAGGGACCCCTGTCTCAGATTGCTCTGGTCCTGCCACCACTGAAGGGCTTGGATCAGGGTTGAGTCACTGGGATCAATTTGGTCAGAGGGTCTCTCCTTTGAGACCAAAAGGCCTCAAATGGAACTGGATGTCCCTCATCTGAAATCTTGCTCCCTGCACCACTGCTGTAGAAGCAGCCATGTGCCCCAGGAGCTGCAGAAAATCCCTTGCTGGTCGAGAGACCTGCAGGGTGAAAGAGGAGGCCAGAGAGACCGAGGTCCTTGCTCTTTCCAGAGGAAGGAAGGCTCTGGCCTCTTTTGTGTTCAGTTCTGCACCTATGAAGGCGAGAAGCTGGACAGGCTCTAGAACTGACTTCGGAAGATTGAGAAGGAAACCTAAAGATGTGAGCAGTTGCTGAGTCACCTGAAGGTGTAGTCTGACTTGTTCTGAAGACTGGCCTACTATGAGCCAGTCGTCCAGGTAAGGAAAAATGGCAATCTTTTGCCTTCTTAAGTGGGCAACTGCTACTGCCAGGCATTTTGTGAATACCCTCGGGGCAGAGGTGAGGCCGAAGGGCATTGCTCTGAAATGGTAATGGCCTGAGGGCAGTTCGAATCTGAGGTACTTTCGATGGGAGCTTCTGATGAGAATATGGAAGTAGGCATCCTTGAGATCCAGGGATGCTAGCCAGTCCCCTGGCCTTAGAGAGGGTAGAATAATTCCCAGAGTCACCATTTTGAATTTTGGTTTTAAAAGGTGCTTGTTTAAGTATCGGAGATCCAGGATGGGCCGCCATTCTCCTGTCTTTTTTTTTGGGGTAAGGAAGTACCTGGAGTACAACCCTTTGCCCTGGTGTAGGGGTGGAACCGTTTCCACAGCTCTGAGAGCCAGGAGGGTAGAAACTTCTGTTTCTAAGGCAAGTGCCTCTGATGGATTTGCAGGTGGAAAGGACCTGGCTCTCATCTTCGGAAATTTTTTGAAGCTGAGAACCAGTCCCTGGCTTACTACTTCCAGTACCCACTTGTCTGATGTTATAGACTTCCAGTCCTGGACAAAGTAAGCCAGCCTGCCCCCTACAGGTAGAGGAGAATAGGCCCTGGCTACCCCATCAGGGTGCCTGTTTGGCAGGGGCTTTGGGCTGAGGGGTGGAAGCAGGCTTGCTTGCACCCTGTCTGCCTCTCCCTCTAAAGAACCCCCTCAGGGCATTAGCAGAAGAGGAGGCCTGGACTTGGTAAAAAGGCCTATGAAAAGGCCTGCCCCTGCCCCTGGGATGCTGTCTTTGAGGAGTGGCCTGCCTTTCCTTGGCCTGTGCACTGCTATGGGTGGTCCTATATTCATCCATTTTCTTCATGTAATTCTCTGTCTGCTCCCCAAACAGAGAATTGCCCACAACAGGAAAATCCATGGCCTTAGACTGGGTATCCTGTGACAGAATAGTACATCTGAGCCAAGCCATTCTGCGAAGTGCCACCGATGTAGCCATGACCCTTGATGACACATCATTAGAGTCTACTGCAGCATGAAATTGCACCTTAGATGCCTCGATACCATCCGCAGCCACCTGTTCCAGCTCCCTGGCAAGCTGGTCAGGGACCTGATTTGCTAGAGCCAGCACAGTATCCCATCTGGATTTCTGGTATCTAGCAGCATATGCCATATAATTTGCCTGTCTGAGTCCCAAGGATGCTGCCATGTACTGTTTCTTTGCCATTTTATCAACCCTCCTGGAGTCCTTTTCAGGAGGGTGCGAAGCTAGAGGAATATTTGCCTTGTCACAGGCTGCAGCCTGCACTACCCCCACATGGCTGCATTGCTGAGTGAGGAATTCCGTATCAGAGCCTGATAGTGTATACCTCTTGTCCATCCTTTTATCAACAGGAGGTATAGTGTGAGGAGTTTAGAATTTTTACTGTCTGTTACCTAAAAGATTTATGCAGAGGAATAGACAGTCTCCTAGACTCTGGAATATCCATCATTTCTACATAATCAGGCTCCTCTTGGTCATCAACAGCTTCCTCAACAGGGAGCTGGACAGTTTCAGCAACTTTCTTATAAAACATAAAATAAGAAGGGGACTCAGATAGCCTAGGAGGAGAAACCCCTGACGGTCTGTCTGGAGAGATGTCCGGTTCAATGGGCACATCCAGACTTTCAAACCCACATTCACTCTCTTCATAGTCCTCTTCCCCCTCCTCCGGTTCATAAAAATCCTCAAAATTATAATCTTGAACCAGTGGAACAGGCCGAACCGAGCTCTTCCCTGATGGTATCGGTTTGGTCGGAACCGGGGAAAGTGACTGGACAATTTGAATTGCTTTAGCCATTTCCTCAGTGGTTGGAGAAAAAACTTTTGGCACACTAGCTGACTTTCTAGTCCTTTTAGTTGGAACCGGCTCCTCAGAGCTGGCTCTTCTTTTGCCCGAGGAAGTATCGCCCTGGTCAGAGGGCACTCCCTCAGGTTCGGTTGGAACTGAACCGGGCTGGCCATCCGGGTCAGCAGACTTTTTGGCCTCCCTTTCCCTGAGCCTACCAACTCTCTTCTCAATGGTGGCAGCAGGAAAATTATTACATATCTAGCAGTCTGCATTGAGGTGGTCAAACCCCAGACAATACACACAGGTGGTGTGTGTGTCAGCCTTAGCAAAGGCTTCCCCACAAACACCACAGTGCTGAAACCCAGTGGGCCCAGTTTTTCTTATGGGTTTCTCAGACGTAGTGCCAGCCTAACCAACTAGCCCGTTTATGGCAATCAAGCAAGCAAGACTCCCTTATGGGTTCCCAACCGTGTCCGCAATTAGTGGAAAAAAAGCGTAATGAAATCCGTTTTTAGAACCGATAAGAACTGGGAACCGCTCTAAATAAGGACTAGTAAAGTTTTAGAACAACCTGATCGGTTCAAACCGAACCGAAAGACGCTACAAGTTCCACACAGAATAAAATAAATGTAAGCCTATCTATTACTTACAATACCACAGACAGAGCTTGAACCGACCGGTTGCGGTTTAATTTCGGTCAAAAAAAATGAAAAAAATAACACTTTAACCGACAAAATGAACTGAGCAGAAGGAGAAATCTCCGGAGCAACTGTTCAGTGAGGCGGAGTAAAGAATCGGACAGTCTGAGTTTGATTAACAACAGACAGAGTTTTCAACCGAGCTCGCGCTCAAAGTTCCATGCCTGGCATGGAAAGTTAACTCTTTCACCTCCGGAGCAGTTCAAAGGTTGGGACTCACTGCATATGTCATAATATAGCAAGACTTCATGTTGTTTGAATTATTTCATTACCCGTTTATCATGTATGGATACATAATTTGGTGTAGATATGTTACTTGTCCCCCCAAATTTTTTTTTTTTTTTTTACGTTGGTTTGTTTATTGAAAGAAAATCAGTGTTTTGGGTATTTCAGCTAGTACCAAAAAAAAATTGCTTGGAATTGATTGCATACCACTGTTAGAATGGTAATTTTGTGCTGAACAACTTTGCCACTTGTACTTTGTGTTCAGGACATATGGTTCATGAGGTATTCACATTTGTTTATGGTATAGTGCGTATGGCTTCATTTTTGCTTAGAAAGGCCCAGGATGCAGTGTTGACAGTATAGAGGGCAGAAGGGGTGGACCGCTCAGACAGCTGCTGTGGAGTGAATAAGTTACAGCAGAGGTCGATACAGAATGTAATCCACCTACCAATCGTTCGTTTAGCCGTCAGTCTGCTAGGCGCAGCTTCAGCGAATGTGACAAAGAGCTGGCGACCTCACTTCGAACCCCAGCTGTGCACTCTACATAATAAGAGAGCACTCTCTGCAGGTCCAGAGTATGGAGCCTGTAGTCGGCCCCAAGGAAGGGTTTGTAAAATATACCAGAAGCTTCAACACCTGGTTAAGATGGAACTCTGATACAAACTTCAGGAGGAATTTCGGGTGGCGGCGAAAGGCTACCCCATCCTTCTAAAAGACCAGATACGGAGATTCCACTGAGTGCGCCTGCCACTCACTGCTCCTTGTGGCTGACGTGATAGCCACCAAGAAGGCCGTCTTCCACAACAGGAGTGACATCTCACACTTGTACACAGGCTTAAAAGGCTTGCTTATTTATAAGCATGGCCAATACCAGCAGCAAGTCCCATGGTGGAGGTAGTTCACACACCGGAGGGGACTGGTGGTCCAGGCCTTTAAAAATGCACCTGACCACTTTCTCCTGGGCCACTGGCAGCATATCAGCCCACACCTGGCTAGCAGAGATGGCAGCCAGGTGCACCGTTAGGATCACTGCTTGCAGCCCCAGCTGGGAGAGGGACCAGAGGTACTCAAGGATACTAGCTACAGGGCAGGCAAGGGGATCAAGCTCCTTACCCTGACACCAACTGGAAAATGAATTGACTCTTTTTGGGAGGCCTTCACAACACAGAGCGCATACTCTGAAAGATCCAAAGCCTGGAACTCTAGCCAGTCAGGAACCAGGCTGTCAGGTGCAGGAACTGAAGATCCGGGTGCAAGATCTTCCCTGTTGTCTGGTCAGCAGGTCAGGCTGAAGAAGCATCCACCAAGAAGGCCTGCTGCTCACGTTGAAGAGATCCAAGTACCAGAACTGGCGTGGCCAGTCTGGAGTTACCAGGATCAGCCACACCTTAACCACCACCTTGTGGATTAGGGGGAAAGGTGCACAGAAGGCTTAAAATCCAGGGCCTTGAGAAAGCATCCCCACCAGTGTCCTGGATTGTAGGGGGCAGACACAAAACAGTCTCAGTTTGGTGTTCTCCCAAGAGGCAAACAGGTGGACTAGAGGTGTGCCCCACAGGGAGGATAGGTGGCTCACCACTTTCTGATGCTGGAACCACTCATGCGACATGTCACCCACCTGGCTGAGAGTGTCTGCCAGCTTACCGTACGCTCCAGTGACATGGATCGCCAGGAGATCTGCACCCAGGCTGTGCACGAGGGTCCAAATACAAATGGCCTCCCAGCAAAAGGGAAGGGAGTGTGTGACACCCTGCCTGTTCAGGTAGAACATGGTTGTGGTGTTGTCTGTCTGGACATGCACAACCTGATCCCAGACTAGAGGAGTACTTTCCGTCAGAGCTAGCCACACTGCATGGAGCTCCAGCAGGTTGATGCAGTGACAGGACTCTCTGGGCGACCAGAACCTGTGGGCCTTGTGGTCTCTCAGGTGTGCTCCATGACCCACCACAGACACACCCGTTATGAGAGACGGTCGGTTCTGGGTGGAGAAATGGGACTCCTTCCAGATGTTTCAGGATAAGCTGCCACTGAATGGTGTCCCACATCTGCTGGGTGACTGTGACCGGCTGGTCCAAGTGTCCTAGGTGCCCTAGGTGCTAGGATCAGTGATGGCCCAAGTCCCACTACAGGTGCTGCATTCACCAGTGGGGCCCACTGGATCACGCTGGTTCAAGACACCATGTTCCCCAGCAGCTGCAGGAAGTCCCGGGCAGGGTGCGCATGCCCAATCTGAAATGACTGGGCAAAGTAGGTATGGTCCAGTGCCTGTTCACCAAGGAGGTGGCCCTGGCCCATAGGGAGTCTAGTTGTACCCCGATGAAGTGAATCATCTGCAAGAGGATCAGTTCAGACTTGGATGGGTTGACAAGTCTCTGTAGGTCTAGTGGACCAGATCCTTGGACCACTTAATGGACTCCTTGGACGGCCCGGCCATCAGCCAGTCATCCAGGTAAGAGCAAACCCTGATGCTCTTGTGCTGCCACCACTGCCATGCAGTTAATGAAGACCCTGGGCATGGAGAGTCCGAAGAGCATGACCTGGAACTGATAGAGCACCCCTTCTGCATGGAACTGGAGGTACCATCAATGGGTCAGACAGATGTGGAAGAATGCGTTCTGGAGGTCCAAGGAGCAGAACCACATGACCTGATCCAGGGATGGCATAATCTCGTTCAGAGTTACCATCCAGAACTTGGGCTTCCTCATGGACTGGTTTAGATCATGTAATGCCAGTACAGGGCACCACCTGCCCCCACCCTTCCCCCGGTCTGTTTCAGGACCACAAAATACCAGGACACGTACCCCTGACTTGCCAGGGTGTCCGGGACATGGGCTATGGCTGCTTTCAAAAGAAGCTGTGCAACGTCCTCTCTTAAGGCAGACATATCTTGCAACACCGAGGACACCCTTGGAGCATGGGATTGGCAAGGCAGAAGAGCCTCGAATTTGAATGGCAACCCTCTGCCTACCACCTCATGAACCCACTTGTTCACAGTAATTACAGACCAGTGAGGCCAGAAGTGGCACAGCCAACCCTGGGGCGCCCTGGGTCAGGGACTAGACAGGTAGGAGGTAGAAAATCCCTGACCCATCAATGCGCAGCTTTGGAGGGGCACTGACTGCTGATGTCAGAACATCACCACTTCCCCTACCACGTTTTGACCCTGGCTGAAGAACTTGGCCCTGGGGTGCCAGACTTGGAATTGCTCTATCTGGGGCTGCTGCTGCCGAGGCTGCTGTGGCTGAAAGACCAAAATGGAAGAGAGTTATTTTTCGGTTTCTGGGCCTTTAGGTCCTTCTGAAATTATGCCACACAGTCCAGGGTGGCAATAGACTTATCTATCCCAGTGAGATGAACATCCACCCTCAGGACAAAGAGGCCATTGCCCAAGAAAGGGACATGGGCCAATCTATGCTGAGTATCTGCCGTAAAGATGGACAACCTCAGCCAGGCCCTGCGATGCATCATGAGTGTTGCTGCCATGGCATGGGCACAGGACTAGCCTATGTCCAAGGTCTTATGGAGCCAGTGTTTAGCCAGCACCTGATCCTGGACTCTGACTACTTTTACTGGCAACTGCTTGTCAGGAGGAAGGTAAGGAAGGACACTATCCAGCACTCCTGGCAGGGAGTGCCCAAAATAAGCCATCATCAAGGCGTAGTTCACCTGATGGAGACCAAGTGAGAAAGCAGCACAGACCTTCTTGGCTGCATGGTCATGCTTAGGCTCCTTGTCGAGGGCTTGCCCATGTCCCTAGCTTTTCTGGATTTCCGGAAGACAGAGTCTGAAACCAGACCCATGGATGACGGGTGGTCTGACAACTGGGACAGAGAGCACACAAAAGGAGCACATATTTGCGAACCATATGGGCTGAGGGAGCCAGGCAGGATGCTGGATGCTGCCAAAGCTCAATGGACAGTCCCATAATGGTGTCAGACATGGGAGGCAACCCCCAGGAATTCGTCATTATTCAGGATGTCAGTAAAGAGGTATTTAGCCCTTTTTTGAACAGGCTCCAGAGGCACGTTCATGGACTGAGAAGGTAGAGAAGAGCCACAGAATCTACCACGGGGATCGCCTGCAGTTGCTTTACATGTTCGCAGGAGTCCCAACAGATCTCCCTGTAGAGGTTCTCATCCACTGCAGGGAAGTGGGAATCCTGGGAAGGCAAAGCAAACACCGCAGAGGAGATCCCGGGCATGATAATCGGATTGGGGGGAGCAGGACTGATGTAGTGGGGTTGAGGAGACACCCGGGGAGGGCACAGAATCAGGATAGGGGACTGCCATACCTGCTTCCCCTCCCCAGGGCCAGTCCAAATGTCAATGAGTAGGTAGCAGTCTGACCTGCCAGCTCTACTCCTCCCCTTTCAGGCTGTTCTCTGCAATGCAAGGTAAATGAATAATAAGACGGCAGTGGTGGAGTCAGGTCTGGGAGCATTTGGGAGCCCCGGGGGCCATTCAGTCAATCATGGTCCCCATAATGGGCACTAAGCAGTGAATAAAGATGTTGGTAGGGCACCACTACTTACACTGGGGCAGCCAGGAGGGCTGACTGCCCCCGCCAGCCCATCCCCCCCCGGCTCTGCCACTGCTTCACCGCTGACTCATCAGCTGACCTTGTTTGGATCATAGAAACCTGGACAGGCAATGACTCCAGACCTGTTCTGGGAGCATCTGTCTAGCCTGGTTCTTCTGTGGTACCCTGCCCCTGGAGAGGATGGGGTGGCCATCTGCATTAGATCTACCCTGGGATTCACTGCACTCCCCATGAGAACTTTCAGATCCTTTGAATGCATGATAGCTAGATGTGGTTCAGGTGTCAATGGCAGAATCATTCTCATTTACTGTCCCCCAGTGGGGTGGGAAGGAGTTTCTACAGGAGTGGGTGGACTTCATTGCCAAACAGGTGTTGGAAGACCCCAGACCGTTACTTCTGGGGAATTTCAATGCTTGGATTGATGATAAATCTTCGCAATTTGCTCAGGAGCTCCTTCAAGTGATGTCCTTCAATGGGACGAACACAGGCTGTTACCCTTGTGACTCATCAGTGTGGTGACACACTGGACCTAATCTCATCAGGACTTGAACGTTTATGCAGTCAAGGTTGATCCAGTCTTGTCAGATCGTGCAGTCTCATTCCAGTGTGGGATCCCCCATTTAACTACTCCTCTGTGGAGACTATCAGGTGTCATCCTAAACATAATTTGGAGCCTCACAAACTCCAAGAGCCACTGGACTGCTCGGGTATATTGCTGGTTTATGCACAGGGCCCAGAGGTGGCCATGGAGCACTATAACCAGGTGCTTATGACTGCCCTGGATTCTACTGCACCTTTCCACGTTTGTCCCTTGACCTCCCATCGTAGTTCACCTTGGTACACTGTGCTGAGCTGTGTCAGCTGAAGACTAAGGGACGGCAGTAGGAGTGCTCCTGGGGAAGGTCTAGGTCCATGGAGGACACGCTGATGCTGAAAATTCATACTGCTGAATATCAGCAGGTAATTGACCTGAAAAAAGCAGAGTTCCTAACACAGTCCATTGCTGCAGGGAAAAATCATTCAACTCAGTTGTTTTGCACTGTAGACACGTAGCTGAACCCTCCCTGTCTGCAGTCTGTTACGGCGTTTTCTGCAGAAAAGTGCAAGGAGTTTGGTTGATTTTTTTACTGCCAAGGTGCCTGCCATTAGAGCGAATATCTCCTCAGGTGGTCCAGTTTGGGCCAGCAGTGGCTCATGTTATGTAGTTCTGCATGCCTGGGACAAGTTTCAACCTATTTTGGAGGCAAAGGCCACTCCGGGTAGTCTCCAGTTTGTGCCCTACCAACTGTATGCTGAACCTGGGACCTACATGGCAGATTCTTGGCTGTGGTAAGTTCCTGGGTAAAGTGTTTTTTGAGAATGTTAATGGGTCCCTCAGGGAGGGTGTTTTCCCAGCTGCCCTAAAAAAAGGCCATGGTTAGACCTCTTCTGGAGAAACCATCTTTGGATACTGATGCACTTATGAATTACAGACCTGGCTCTAAACTTCCCATTTGGGGAAGGTTATTGAGAAGGTGGTGGCAGAGCAGCTGACAGACCACTTGGAATCTTTTTCCATCTATGAACCTGTTCAGTTGCGTTTTCAGTCCTGGTATTGCACTGAGACTACTCTCACTGGGTAACTCATGACCTCCTCCTAGCGAGGGATCAAGGGCAAAATACAATTATGTAAGAACTTACTGTAACAGTAGATCTTTGAGAGAATCTCTTGCATGAGACCACACCTATGGAACTACACTGATGGAGAAGTAGTCTGGGTGGCTGGAGGCAATAGGCCTAAGACAGGAGGCCATGAAGCACAGCCAGGCCAAAACTTGCCCTTCTTCTAGAGGCAATGTCCACACTGTAGTGTCTCGTGAAAGTGTGGGCAGTACTCCATGTGACAGCACAAATTTCTGCAATGGACACATTCCTGAAACAGGTAACAGAAGTGGACATGCCTCTGGCTGAATGGCCACACAACCCCAGGAAGTTATTTACCATACTTTCTGTAACAAAATATAATACAGTTGGCAAACCATTTGGACATACAATGTTTAGAAAAGTACAGTTACGTAAGAACTTACCGTAACAGTAAATCTTTGAGAGAGGCTCTTGCAGTAGGTAATTACATATAGGACTGACGCCGGCAGGACCCCATGGAAAAATTTCTAGCTAGCAGTCCCTGGCGAGGGACTGCCCCCACGTCAGGTGACCAGCGTCAGGCGACGTCGGTATAAAGGGGCAGTCCCGGGAGCCTGCCTTCCAGTTCTTTCCCGCCACAGGCCAAAAGAGGCCGGACGAAAGAGAAGCAGATATTTCACACACTGGAAAAGGAGCTGAAAAAACCTAGGGGGATGGAGGGCGGAAAGGTATTACCTACTGCAAGAGCCTCTCTCGAAGATCTACTGTTACGGTAAGTTCTTACTTAACTGTACTATCTTAATTCGAGAGGGCTCTTGCAGTAGGTAATTACATATAGGACTGAATCCCAAGCAGTCTGGAACAAAGAAAGGCACCGGGAGGAGGAAAACTACTCCAAAAGGTAGTTCTGGTTGTCCAAACCTCAAGATAAGAGGCCTTGCAAAACAGCCAGCCAGAAGCCTGCTCTACGGCGAGAGGCAACATCCAAACTGTAGTGTTTTGTAAAGGTATGGATGGAAGTCCAGGTAGCAGCAGCGCAGATGTCTGCCACAGACACATTCTTGAAACAAGCCGCTGAGGCAGCTACTCCTCTTGTGGAGTGGCCTCAGACTTGACCCGGGAGGGTCTTTTTGTATTTGTCATAACAGAAAGTGATGCAATGAGCCAACCACTTAGGCATTGCTTGGAAACCACATTGCCTTCCATTTTGTGAGCAAAAGAGATGAACAACTGATCAGTCTTTCTGAGATCCTTCGTCCTGTTGGTGTAGTATCTCAGAATCCGGTGAACATCCATAGTATGGAGTAAATATTCCCCTCGATTAGAGTACTGCGTAAAAAAAGCAGGTAACTCTATGGACTGATTTAGAGCAGACTCGGCTACTACATTAGGGAGAAACTTAGGATTCGTGCGAAGAGCAACTCGTTCCTTGCGAAAAATCAAGTATGGGATTTTACATATTAGGGCCTGGAGCTCAAAGATTCTCAGAGCCGAAGTAATGGCCACCAAGAAGAGAGTCTTCCACGAAAGAAACTTCAAATCTGCAGAGGCTGCAGGTTCGAAGGGAGGGAGAGTAAGTTTCTCAAGAACAAAGTTCAAGCCCCAAGGAGGAGCAGGAGTACGGATGGGGGGCCTCAGATGGAGGACCCCTCTGAGAAGGGTCTTGAAGATCTCCAGTTGAGCAAAAGCCTCGTCAGCGAAGGAAACATGATAGGCCAAAATGGCCGCCATGTGTACCTTCAGAGAGGAATGGCTAAGACCCAGGTCAAACAGATGACGTAGATACTCCAGCAGAAGCCCCCGCTGAACAGCAGAAAGGTTCCACGTTCTTGGAAGCGGCCCAGATAGTGAATCTTTTCCACTTCATGGCATAAGTGGATCTGGTGGAAGGTTTTCTGGCCTCCACTAAAATCTCCGCCACTTTGGGAGACATACCAAAACGGGATTGGGCTAGGTCTGCAGGAGTCACGCATGCAGTTGAAGGGATTTGAGGCCTGGATGGACCAGGGTCCCCTGATTCTGGGTCAACAAACCTCAAGATAGAGGAAGGGGAGGATCTTCTGAATATTGTTGTAGAAGAGAGAACCAGACTTGCCTGGGCCAGAAAGGAGCGATCAGAATCATTTGCGCTACTTCTGACGCTAGTTTCTGCAAGACTCGTGGGATTAGTGGAATTGGGGTAAAGGCATAGACAAATCTGTCCTTCCAGTCTAGAGACAGAGCATCTCTCCAAAAAGCGCCTCGCTCTGGAACAAGCGAGCAGAAGATGGGAAGTTTTGCATTTAGGGCGGATGCGAACAGGTCGACCTGTGTCGTTCTCCAAAGTTGGAAGATATTGTCTAGGACACCTTGGTCCAATTTCCACTCGTGAGTCAGAGCAGAAGAGCGACTTAGCTTGTCTGCCAGGGTGTTGTCGACTTCCGGGACGTGAATTGCCGTGAGGTGAAGGTCGTGTAGTGTTGCCCACTCCCAAACCCTCATTGCCTCCCTGCATAGAGGGTAGGACCTAGTCACTCCCTGTTTGTTGATGTACCACACCACGCACATGTCTGGAAGGCTAGGTGGCCAGGAAGGATGTATTGGTGAAGGGCTTGGACAGCATAAAACACTGCCCGAAGCTCGAGCACACTGATGTGGAGAGCTTGTTCTAGCTTGGACCAAGAGCTCTGGGTCCGATGAGGGCCTAGATGGGCTCCCCAACCTTCGCCTGAGGCGTCTGTGGTCAGAGTCTGGGTGGGGGGGAGGATGAAAGAAAGGAACTCCCTGAAACAGGTTCTCTCGAACTATTCACCATTGCAAGTCTCGCATCATCTGCGAGGAGATCAGAACTGAGTGATCTAGGTTGTCCACTAGGTGATCCCATTGAGAGTGTAGACTCCACTGAGAGATCCTCATGTGGAGTCGAGCATGAAGTACCGTCGGGATAGCAGCCGCCATGAGCCCAAGAAGGCGAAGGACCGACCTCGCAGAGACCCTCCTGCAGTTGGACAACAGACTTATTTGTGTCTGAAGGGTAGACACCCTGTCCGGAGGCAGGAAGGCCTTGCCCATGGTCGTATCGAGAATCACCCCAATAAACTGTAGCCTCTGGGATGGGTCCAGATGAGACTTGGAATGGTTGATGGTAATACCCAGGCAGGCAAAAACCTGCTGGGTAAGGGAGAGGGAACGCAGGAGTTCCTCCCTGGATGAGGCCGCCAGGAGCCAGTCGTCCAGGTACGGGAAAACCTGCGCTCCCTTGGTACGCAGGTGGGCCGCCACCACTGCCAGGCATTTGGTAAATACTCGGGGGGCCGAGGATAGACCAAACGGGAGTGCCTTGAACTGGTAGTGGTCCCCCTGGAGTGCAAAATGAAGGTATCTGCGATGAGATGGGCGAATGGGAATGTGCAGATAAGCATCCTGCATATCCAGAGCACAAAGCCATTGACCACGCCGGAGGAGGGGCAGAAGGCTCTGCAAAGAGAGCATCCTGAACCTTTTGTACTCTACGTAAAGATTCAGGGAACTGAGATCCAAAATTGGTCTGAGATCTCCTGTCTTCTTTGGGACCAGGAAGAAATGCGAATAGTAACCTGTCCCTTGCAGATGAAGGGGTACAGGTTCTATCACTTGCTTCAGCAGAAGAGCCAAGATTTCCTCCTGGACCAAGAGAAGGTGTTCCCGTGAATATGACGACTTCAGAGGGGGTTGGCGGGGTGGTTTCTGAAGAAACTCTATGGAGTGTCCTTCTGCTATGAGCTGGAGCACCCAAGAATCTGTGGTTATCCTCTTCCCATCCCGGAAGGTGGAGGGAAAACCTCTCTCCTACCGGTTCCTCTGGGGAGTCCGGAGGCGGTGGGAGAGGAAAGAAGTCAGGTAGGGTGTCTTGACAGCGCACCGCTGAAACACCCACTGCTTTTTGGGCGGTGGGGGCTTGGCAGCTGCGGGACCTGGCGTTTATGGCCACTTCCTGGGGTTTCTACTTATGGCTGATTAAGGGCCATGAAAGGGACGCGCTGCTGCTGATGGGGACGGTACATGGAATCAACTGACTTCAGAGCCATCACCTTCTCTTGCAAATTGGTGATTATGTCCTTGACATCACCCTGGAAAAGCACCGACCCCCGGAAGGGTGCTTCCTGGATAGCAGATTGCATCTCCGGGACCAAACCTGACACAAGGAGCCAAGCATGACGCCGTAGGCCTACAGCGAAAGCTGAGCTCAGCCCAGCAGTGTCCACTGCATCGTATATCGCAAATAGCATGTGTCGACTGGCCAAACGAGCAGAGCGATGAGATCAGCCAACTCCTGCTTGACTAGGGAGTCTGGCAAGGAGTCCAGTTTGACTTCCGCCTGAGTCATGATGGCCTTCTGGTAGTCCCCCATATGGCCGACATAGTTCAGGGCCCTGATCCCCAGTGTGGAGGTAGTGTAAATCTTTCTCCCATACTGGTCCAGAAGGTGTGATTCCTTATCAGGAGGTGACGAGCTAAGATGTTTAGGGTTTGCCGAGCGGCCGTGAGCGGCGCTAATCACGACCGAGTCGGCATGAGGGTGAGAATCCAGGAAATCAACACCCTCGGGAGCCTGATATAGTCGGTTCAACTTCCTAGGAAGTGGGGCTAAGGCCGACAGCTGCTTCCATATTGTGGCAACAAGGTCGGCGTGAAGCTCTATCCAGGGTGGCACCAAGGTAGGAGCTGTCACGGGCAGATCCAAATGTTAAGCAAGTTTCAGACGCTAAGGATCGGTTCCAAGGAACACCACTGATGAACCTCCTTGATTTTTCCAAGCAACTCCGTAAAAGAAGGATCCTCCGGAGGAGTCCTTGGCCTGGGCTTCGACGGACAGCGAGGCTCGTCGTCTCTCTCGGAGCAAGCATCGGAAGAGTCCGAGGGTGAAGAGGAGGATGAAGAAGAGAAAGATTCCCTTTCCTGACCCGGGGGAGGAATGGACCCCTTGGGAAGTCCCTGGGGAAGTGTGTCCTGCCCCCTCTCTGGATCCAGACGGAAGAACCGTGGAGTCCGGAGGTAGTGAGGGAGTGTGCCGCCTTGGACGTATGGTAACCTGGGACGGCACTGTCGCCAGAAGGCGGCTCTTGACCTCTTTGGTGAGCTGAGCCTCAGCCTCAGCCCACCAGGAGGCCAGAGTCTCCTGTAGGTCCACCGGCGGCCGTGAGGGTGGTGGAGGAGGAGGCAGGGGATAAGGATATGGGTTATAACCATATGGAGCGTATCCAAAACCCGGCTGCGGGTAGCCCGGCGTCTGGTATTGTGGCGTCGAGAAGCCCGGCGTCGAGTACTGTGGTGCCGGATACTGCGGTCCCGGGTACACCGGCGTTGAATAGGATGGAGGATACCCGGGAGCCGGGGGAGCTGACAGAGCAGATGGCCCGGCCGGAGGCCTCACTGGCGGGTCCATAGTGGAGAGCCTGGAGGCCCCTATGGGAGCGGAATGTCTCCCGGAGTCGGTGAGGCCGACAGCAGAGGCCCTGGCACCGGAGGTACAGACATCTGAGGAGCCGATGTCAGGTCTGGCGCTCCAGGTAGACGAAGGACTGATGGAGGCAAAAGATCCCCAGCTTCGCCCAGGGACGGAGGGGAAAAGTCCCCGGGTCGGGTTGCGGAGACTCTGGTTCCCCAAGCGGCAGCGAGGCTGCGAGGGCCGGAGTGCAGCAGATGTGAGGAGGTTATTAGTCTGTTCCTGTGACCCAGGCGTCGGACGAGCCGGCGTGAGGCTTAGCGAGCTCTTGGTGGGCGCCGGAGGCCGGCGTCCGACGATGAGCAGTCACGGAGGCAGGGGCGGGTGAGTGATCGGCCTGGTCCAGTGGGGTGAAGGCTGTGCATGCCCGGAGGTCGGACGTCTTACACGGCCTTCTCCGGGGCGGGCGTCAGAGGAGCTGGCCCTGCCTGACGGTCTCCACAATGGTAGGCCGGAGCCTGTGGCGAACCAGGGTCAGAGGCCTCCAACTGCCGGAGGTGCCTGCAAGGCTAGCGCGAGCCAGATGGGCGAGGCTGATGCCCCTAGGAAACCTCAAGGCAGCTGTCGGGAAGGCGATCCCCGGAGGATGTTACTCATCCCAGCGACTCCCAAGGGAGGCAGTGGAGGAAACCCTTGTCCGGTGCCTCTCCTCCTTCTTCCGATGGCCTTCGGGGGAAGTGGATGCCTGCCTCAGTTTTTTGAGCTTCTTCTCCACAGAAAGTACAGTTACGTAAGAACTTACCGTAACAGTAGATCTTCAAGAGAGGCTCTTGCAGTAGGTAATTACATATAGGACTGAATCCCAAGCAGTCTGGAACAAATAAAAGGCACCGGGAGGAGGAAGGTACTCCTGAAAGTAGCAGTAGCCTTGCAGGCCTCAAGACAGGAGGCCCTGCAAAATAGCTAGCCCGAAGCCTGCTCTACAGCGCGAGGCAATGTCCAAACTGTAACATTTCGTAAAGGTATGGACGGAAGTCCAGGTGGCGGCAGCAAAGATGTCTGCCGCAGACACATTCTTGAAACAAACCGCAGAGGCAGCTACTCCACGAGTGGAGTGACCTCTGACTTGACCCAGAAGGGTCTTGTTGTACTTGTCATAACAGAAAGTGATGCAATGAGCCAACCACTTCGACAGGCATTGCTTGGAAACAGCATTGCCTTCCCTTTTATGAGCAAAAGAGACGAACAACTGATCAGTCTTTCTGAGATCCTTTGTCCTATCGGTGTAGTATCTCAGAATCAGGTGAACATCCATGGTATGGAGCAAATATTCTCCCTGGTTTGAGTACTGCGTGAAAAAGGCAGGTAACTCTATAGACTGATTTAAGGTAGACTCCGCTACCACTTTAGGTAGAAACTTAAGATTAGATGCGAGAAACTACTAGTTCTTTGTGAAAAATCAAATGGGGGATTTTACAAATAAGGGCCTGGAGCTCTGAAATTCTTTGAGCGGAAGTAATGGCCACCAAGAAGAGCGTCTTCCACGACAGAAACTTCAGATCTGCAGAGGCTGCAGGCTCGAAGGGAGGAAGGGTAAGTTTCTCGAGAACAAAGTTCAAGTCCCAAGGGGGAGCAGGAGTCCGGACAGGGGGCCTCAGATGAAGGACCCCACTAAGAAAAGTCAGACACACCTCTAATTGGGCAAAGGCTTTATCAGCGAAAGGAACATGGTAAGCTGAAACAGCGGCCATGTGCACTTTCATGAAGGAAAGGCTGAGACCCAGGTTGAAGAGATGACGTAAATAATCCAGCAGAACGGCCACAGGACAGGAGAAAGGCTCCACGTTCCTAGAGGCGGCCCAAATAGAAAATCTCTTCCATTTCATGGCATACGTGGACCTAGTGGAGGGTTTTCTGGCCTCCACCAGAATCTTGGCCACCTTTGGAGAGACACCAAAGCGAGATTGGGCTAGGTCTGCAGGAGCCATGCATGAAGTTGCAGGGACTTGAGTCCCGGATGGACCAGGGTCCCCTGATCCTGGGTCAGCAATCCTTGAGATAAAGGAAGAGGAAGAGGAGGAACCTGAGTATCACTGTAGAAGAGAGAACCAGATTTGCCTGGACCAGAAAGGAGCAATCAGAATAATTCGTGCTCCTTCCGATGTTAGTTTCGGCAGTACACAAGGGACCAGAGGAATTGGGGGAAAGCATAGACGAATTTGCCTTCCAGTTTAGAGACAGAGCGTCGCTCCAGAAAGCATTTCGCTCTGGAGCGAGCGAGCGAGCAAAAGGTGGGAAGTTTTGCGTTTTGGGAAGAGGCGAACAGGTCTATCTGTAGAGTCCCCCAAAGCTGGAAGATGTCGTCTAGAACCTTTTGGTCCAACTCCCACTCGTGTGACAGAGCAGAGTAGCGGCTTAGCTTGTCTGCCAGGGTATTGTCGACTCCTGGAACATGGATCGCCATGAGGTGAAGGTTGTGAAGCGTTGCCCAGTCCCAAACCCTCACTGCTTCCCTGCATAGAAGGTAGGATCGAGTCCCTCCCTGCTTGTTGATGTATCACACCACGCACATGTTGTCCGTCTGGACAGCTAGGCGACCGAGAAGGATGTATTGGTGAAGGGCTTGGAGAGCATATAGTACTGCTCGTAGCTCGAGCACATTGATGTGGAGAGCTAGCTCCAATCTGGACCATAAACCCTGGGTTCAGTGAGGACCCAGATGGGCTCCCCAACCTTTGCCTGATGAGTCCGTGGTCAGAGTCTGGGAGAGGAGAGGATGAGAAAAGGGGACGCCCCCCCGGAAACAGGTTCTCTCGAACCATCCACCAATGCAAGTCTCTTGTGATCGTGAGGAGATCAGAGACCAGATTATCTGGGTGGTCTCGACGTTTGATCCCACTGGGAAGCGGAGAGTCACTGAAATCCTCATGTGGGGCCCGTATGGGAGCAGTTGGGATGGCGACCGCCATGAGCCCCAAGAGACGGAGAACCGACCTCGCTGGAACCTTCCTGTGTTCTGAAAGCAGGGAAATCTGTGACTGGAGGGACGCCGCCCTGTATGGAGGAAGGAAGGCCTTGCTCACTGTCGTATCGAAGATAGCCCCGATGAACTGAAGTCTCTGGGAGGGATCCAGATGAGACTTGGAATGGTTGATGGTAATACCCAGGCAAGTGAAAATCTGCTGGGTGAGGGAGAGAAAATGCAGGAGCTCCGCCCTGGGCGAGGGCCTAAGGAGCCAGTCGTCAGGTGAGGGTACCTGAACTCCCATGAAATGCGCGGGTGGGCGCTACCACAGCTAGACATTTAGTAAAAACTAGGAGAGCCAAGGAAGAGACCAAACTGAAGTGCGGAAGTGGTAATGGTCCCCTGGAAAGCAAACGGAGGTACTTGCGATCACGAGGACCAATAGGATGTGCAGATATCGTCACATATCCGGCACACAAAGAGCATTGCCCCAGCAGAGAAGGGCAGAAGGGTTTGGAGGAAAGCATCCTGAACATTTTGTATTCCACGTAAAGGTTCAGGAGCTGAGATGAGAATGGGTCTAAGATCTCCGTCTTCTTTGGGACCAGGAAAATGAGAATAGTAAACATCACTTGAAGGTAGAAGGAATGGGTTCTATGGCCTAGCCTAGCGAGAAGGTAGATATTTCTTCCCTGCAAAAGGAAGATGGTCCCTTGCATAGGACGACTTCAGAGGTGGGTGGTGGGGTGGTTTCTGTAGAAACTCTATGGAGTGCCCCTCCGCAATAATCAGAAGCACCCATGAATCCGTTGTTATCCTCTCCCAACCCGGAAGGTGGAGGGAGAACCTCCCTCCTACCGATTCCTCCGGGGTGTCCGGAGGCGGTGGGAGAGGGGAGGAGTCAGGTGGTGTGGGGCAGCGCCGCAGCTGGGGCACCCGCTGCTTTTTTGGGCGGTGGGGGCCTGGCAGCTGTGGGGACCCGGCGTTTAGTTGCCCGCCTTCCTTGGGGTTTAGCTTGTGGCCGACTGCGTCTGCGAAAAGGACGACGCTGTGGGGGATGGGGATGGTACATAGAATCCACGTATTTCAGAGCCGTCCCCTTCTCTTGCAAGTCGGTGATGATGTCCTTGGATGGAGTAAATATTCCCCTTGATTAGAGTACTGCATAAAAAAGGCAGGTAGCTCTATGGACTGATTTAAGGTAGACTCTGCTACTGAGTTTAGTGAAACTTGGATTAGATGCGAACAACAACTCATTCCTTGTGAAAAAATCGAAGTGCGGATTTCACGCATCAGGGTCTGGAGCTAGAAGATTCTTTGAGCCAAAGTAATGGCCCAAGAAGAGTGACTTCCAAAAGAAACTTCAAATCTGCAGAGGCTGCAGGTTCAAAGGAGGAAGGTAAGTTTCTCAGAACAAAATTCAAGTCCCAAGGGGAGGGGGCAGGAGTATGGAAGGGGGGCCTCAGATGAAGAACCCCTCTGAGAAAGATCTTGAGACCTCCAGTTGAGCAAAAGCCTTGTTTGAGAAGAGACATGATAGGCCGAGATGGCCGTCCATGTATACCTTCAAGAGGAATATAGCTGAGACCCAGGTCGAGACAGATGGCGTGAATACTCCAGCAGAAGCCCGCTGAACAGGAGAAAGGTTCCGCACGTTCTTGAGGCGGCCCAAACAGTCAATCTTTTCCACTTCATGGCATAAGTGGATCTGGTGGAGGTTTTTGGCCTCCACTAAAATCTCCACCACTTTGGGTGACACACCAAAGCAGGACTAGGCTAGGTCTGCAGAGCCATGCATGCAGTTGAGAGGATCTGAGGCCTGGATGGACCAGGGTCCCCTGATCCTGGATCAAGCAAACCTCGAGATAGAGAGAAGAGAAGAGGAGGATCCTCTGAGATATTGTTGTGGGAGAGAGAACCAGATTTGCCTGGGCCAGAAAGAGTGATCAGAAGTCATTCTCGCTCTTTCTGAAGCTAGTTTCTGTAAGGCTAGGTGGGATAAGAGGGTTGGAAAGGCATGGCAGATCTGTCCTTCCAGTCTAGAGACAGAGCGTCGTTCCAGAAAACGCCTCGCTCTGGAACGATCGAGCAGAAGGTGGGAAGTTTTGCGTTTTGGGGGGATGCGAACAGGTCGACCTGTGGTGTTCCCCAGTGTTGGAAGATACTGTCTAGGACCCCATGGTCTAGTTCCCACTCGTGAGTCAGAGCAGAAGAGCGACTTAGCTTGTCTGACAGGGTGCTGTCGACTCCTGGAACATGAATCGCTGTGAGGTGAATGTCGTGTTGTGTTGCCCAATCCCAAACCCTCATTGCCTCCCTGCATAGAGGGTAGGACTGAGTTCCTCCCTGCTTGTTGATGTACCACACTATGCACATGTCCGTCCTGGACGTAGGTGGCAGGAAGGATGTATTGGTGAGGGGCTTGGGAGCACAACACTTGACAAGCTCGAAAGCACATTGATGTGGGAGAGCTTGTTCTAGCCTGGACCAGGAGCCCTGGGTCCAGATGAGGGACCTAGATGGGCTCCCCAGCCTTCGCCTGGGCGACTGTGGTTAGAGTCTGGGAGGGGAGGATGAAGAAAGGACCCCCGAAACAGGTTCTCTCGAACCATCCACCATTAGTAAGTCTCGCATCGCAGTGATGAGATCAGAGCTGAATGATCTAGGTCATCCACTAGTTGATCCCACTGAGGCGTGAGTCCACTGAGAGATCCTCATATGAGTCAAACACGAGACATAATCAGGGATAACAGCCGCCTGAGCCGAGGAAGGCGAAGGACCGACCTCGCTGAGACCATCCTGCGATCAGATAACAGACTTATCTGGGTCTGAAGACGCGCCCTGTCTGGAGCAGGAAGGCCTTGCCCATAGTCGTGTCGAGATCGCCCCCAATAATGTAGTCTCTGGGAGCGTCCAGATGAGACTTGGAATGGTTGAGGAGTATCCAGGCAGGCAAAATCCTGCTGGGTGAGGGAAGAGGAACATGGAGTTCCTCCTGGAAGAGGCCATCGAGAGCCAGTTGTCCAGGTAAGGGAACACCTGTACTTCCTTAATACAGGGTGGACCGCCACCACTGCCAGGCAAATTTACAGTAAATACTCGGGCGGCAGGATAGACCAAGCAGGGAGGCGCCTTGAACTGGTAGTGGTCCCCTGGACGCATAAACGAAGGTATTTCAGAGATCTTGCGAATAGAGATAGTAGATAAGCATCCTGCATATCCATGGCACAAAACCATTGACCCAACGGAGGAGGGGCAGAAAGGCTCTGCAGAGAGAGCATCCTGAACCTTTTCATACTCTACATAAGATTCAGGGAACTGAGGATCTAAAATCGGTCAAAAACTAAAGATTTTTTCAGTAAAAAGCGATGAAGGTAGGGCTGGACCGCGAACTTTTCCAGTGCTGCACAAGCTAATGGCAGGAAAAGAACTGGAAGGCGGGCGTCCGGGACCGCCCCTTATACTAGCGTCTCTGGCGCGGTCACCTGATGTGAGGCGGTCCCTGCCAGGGACTGCTAGCTAGAAATTTTTCAGTGGGGTCCTACTGCCTGCTGGCGTCAGTCTTATATATATTACCTACCTGCACATAGCCCTCTCGGTAAGAATCTTAGGATTTGTTCTGAGAAACCCGTTCCTGTGGAAACTAAATGCGGCTCTTTACATCACAGCCTGGAGCTCAGAAACCCTTGAGCTGAGGTAACGCAACTAAAAGCAAACCTTCCAAGAAAAGGTAAAGCTACAATCCGCTGCTGGTTCTAAAAGGAGGAAGGTGAGTTTCTCCAACACAAAAGAGGTCAGGGTGGGATAGGGTCTCGAATGGGAGGTCTCATATGCAGAATTCCTCTAAGAAAGGTGCGGGCGACATCCAATTGAGCCAATGCCTCATCTCCCAAGAGGGCATGATAGGCAGAGATAACCCACATATGCACCTTGATAGAAGAGTAACTCAGGCCCGTCTGCTACAAGGAGAGGAGATACAACAACGCTGAGTTTACTGGGCAGTGGAGAGGCCCATAGACAAGCGCTTCCACTTCATGGCGTAAGCGAGGCGGGTGAGCTTTCGCTGAAACTGGGACTGCCGCCACTTCCGGGAGACCGTATCTGTTTTGAGCTCGTCTGGAAAAGCCAAGCGTGTAGGTGCAGGGACCGAAGGTCCGGATGGACCAGTGAGCCCTGATTCTAGGACAGCAACTGTGAGCATATGGGCAGCGGAACTGGAGTCTCCGTGGATAACCACTGTAGGAGTGGGAACCAAATCTGCCGAGGCCATCTGGGGGTTACGAGAATCATGCGGACCCCTTCTGCCTGCAACTTTAGTAGGACTCTCTGAATGAGAGGGAAGGGTGGGAAGGCATAGAGAAACCTCCCTGCCCACTAGAGGGATAACGAGTCTGGCCAGAAAGCTCCAGGCGCGTGCTCTTGCGAGCAAAACACTGGCAGTTTGGCACTGCGTGGTGACGCAAAGAGGTCCAGCTCTGGAAGACCCCACCTGTGGAACAGCTGGTCTGCTACGGACTGTAGCAGCTCCCACTCATGCGCTCTGGACTGCAACCTGCTTAGGCTGTCAGCCAGGTTGTTGAGGATGCCTGGAACGTGCACTGCGGACAGCAGAATGCCTCGCTCCAGCACCCAGCACCAGACTCTCATCGCCTCCCTGCAAAGGGGGTATGAGTGAGTACCCCCTTGCTTGTTGATGTAAAAGACGACCGCCATGTTGTCCGTTTGAACCAGAAGAGAGCCCGGTACCAGGTTCTACTGAAAGGCCTGCAAGGCATAGAGAACCGCTCGCATCTCCGGTACACTGCTGTGGAGGGACCGCTCCTCGGGTGACCAAACCCCTTGCGTTCGATGAGCACCCAGGTGTGCCCCCCATCCCAGGTCTAATGCATCTGTTGTCAGAGTCCGACCTGGTGGCTCTGGACGAAAGCTGACCCCTTTCTCCAAGTTCCTGGGGTCCAGCCACCAAAGAAAAGTTCTTCTGACTGGCCCAGAGATCTTGACCGTGGAGTCCAGATTGCCGTAGCCTTGGTCCCACTGTACCCTGAGCATCCATTGTGTGACCCTCATGTGGAGGCCGGGCCAAGGGAGTGACAGGAATGGCCACCATCATGTGCCTCAGTAACCTGAGGAAGTTACGAGCTGGAACTTGAGGAGTTACTGAAATCCATTCTGCAATCTCCCACAGGTGATCTCCTCTGTCCTGGAGGAGGAAAGCCATGCCTTGGATGGAATCCAAGACCGCTCCAATGAAGACAAGCTTTTGACTGGGCTCCGGGGACAATCTTTGACGATTCAAGGTGATCCCCAGCCTTCGTAATAGAGTATAGGTGTCGCCGAGGCCGAAGCAGGGTTGTCCATGTGGGGCTTTAAGCAGCCAATGCGAGGTAGGAGAACGTAGTGTCCCAAGCCCCTTAGAGCCCCGGCTACCACTGTCAAGCATTTGGTGAAGACTCGCGGAGCGGAAGAGAGGCCGAATGGAAGCACTCGAAACTGGTAGTGCTCCCCTTGGAAGTGGAACCTCAGAAACTTCCGGTGGGGAGGGAAGACCCCCGATGTGCATGTATGCATCTTCCATGTCTAGGGAACAGAGCCAGTCTCCTTGGTGCAGCAGAGGAAGAAGGCCTTGGAGAGTCACTATCCTGAACCTTTTGTACTCAGAGAGATTTAGAGGGCTGAGGTCCAGAATGGGAAGAAGGTCCTGTGTCTTTTCTGGAACCAGGAAGAAATGTAAATAAAACCCTTTTCCTCGCTGATGCAAGGGGACTAACTATTGCCCTTTTTTGCAAGAGGGTCTGAATCTCTCCTTCTATTAGTGGGATGTGAGAAGGAGGATAACGGGAGAGCTTTGGTGGAGTATTTGGGGGAAACTCCGTGAACTCCAGCGTGTCCCCTCCTGATGATGTCTAAGACCCATTGGTCTGCAGTGACTTCCACCCTTGAGTGAAGGAGGGAAGCCCCGACCGGCTCCCTGGGTCTTCCTGTGGAAGAGGGTGGAGCAGAAGGAGGGGAATCATCGAAACCCGGGTATGGGCAGAGAGGCCTGGGTGGGAGCTCCACCAGACTGCTGGTTGCGGACCTCTCTTAAAATGCGCCTCTTTGCCGTGCTGGTTTCCACAGAGCATGACCTTGATCACCTGAGGAGCCACTTAAAAGGCTGTTTTCCTCGTCTTGCTGGTCGCCCACGGTACATCTGGCGGACCGACAGATAGACTTACCCGACTTGGAGCGAGAGAAAAATTACTCACCTTAGTAATGTTGTTTCTTCTAATGGAGTCTTGTTATATTATGACATATGCAGTGAGTCCCAACCTTCAAACTACTCCAGGTGAAAGAGTTAACTTTCCATGCCAGGCATGGAACTTTGAGCTCGAGCTCGGTTGAAACTCTGTCTGTTGTTCTTCAAACTCAAACAGTCAGATCTTCTGAGCTAAACTCACTGAGGCCTCGTGTGGAAGCTGTAAACCTACACTAGTCAACTGGCTACTAAACATAACACATTTTTGGTCCCAAAACAAAGACTCCAAGTCAGGAGACCCAAAAATGAAAACACAACACCAATTCACCCCAAAAGGATGGGTGAAACAACAAGGTGGGCATCTACTAAGTGCCAACACTGCACTGCCCACCCACATCCCAAAACAAAGGTTCTGAGAGTGGCAGGCGGGGGGGAGGGGGGAGGTCATAATATAACAAGACTCCATTAGAAGAAACAACATTACTAAGGTGAGTAACTTTTTCTTCAAACAACATGAAGTCTTGCTATATTATGACATATGCAGACTACACAGCAGTACCTCCATGGAGGAGGGACAGAACCTACTTAGGAAATAGGCTCTGAGCACAGCTGTGTCAAACTGGAGCATCACTCCTAGCCTGGATGTCCAGGGAGTAATGCTTGGTAAAAGTATGAACTCTTTCCAGGCAGCTGCTTGACATATCTCGGGATAGGGATGTCCCTGGCAGCAGCCAGAGAAGCAGCTGTACCTCTGGTGGAGTGAGCCCTCAGGCCTGAGGAGGAACCTTACCCAGTTTTCATAACAAATTGGACACAAGAGACAATCCACCTGGCAATGGATCTTTTAGTGGCAGGTTTCCTTACTACCCTCACCATAAGTGAGGAACAGCTGGAGGGAGTCAAACCTGTGACCTTGGTACGTTCTATGTAGTAACTAAGGGCCCTTTTGACATCTAAACTGTGCAGTCTCCTCTAGCCAGAGGAGGAATGGTCAGTGAAGTACACAGGAAGAGACACAGATTGATTAAGGTGGAAATCTGAAACCATCTTAGGCAAGAACTTCCTGTTAGTCCTGAGGACCACCTTATCCCTATGAAAGAAGAAAAAAATCAGGCTCCACTGACAAGGCTTGTAATTCACTTACACGTCTGGCAGAAGTGATGGCTACCAAGAACACAGTTTTCCAACTCAAATACTTAAGCTCTGCTGAAGACAAGGGCTCAAAAGGAGGTTGCATGAGCTGGGCAATGCAAATATTGAGATCCCAGGCAGGGGCAGGGTCCCTGAAATGGGGGGGTTGGTGTGAAGCAACCCCTTGGAAAACTTGGAGAATACACGATGAGCTGAAAGAGAAGAGGGCTTACCTGCTGATAAGAAAGCAGAGGCGGCTGCCAGGTGCACTTTTAGGGTAGCTGGTCTCAGCTCCAAGTTATTTAAGTGGACCATATAATCCAGGACTGTGGGCAAGTCAGCAGATTCTGGGGAAATATGCTTTCCAGAGCACCATATGGAAAATCTCTTTCATTTGGAATTATAAGTAGCCCTGGTGAAAGGCTTCCTAGAAGCCTTAAGAATATCCATTACACCTTGGGAGAGGTGCAGGTCAGCAAACTAACTCTTCAAGAGCCAGGCACTGAGATTGAGAGATTTGAGGTTTGGATACCAAACTCTCCCCTGAGCGAGGGTTAACAGGTTGTGATTCCTGGGAAGAGACAGGGGAAGGTGGACTGCTAAGGACAGTAGGAGTGGGTACCAGGGTTGTCTGGCCCAATCTGGAGCAATCAGGATCATCTTGCAGGGCTGAGATCTGATTTTGACTAGCACTTTGAACAGGAGAGGGAAGGGGGGAAAGGCAGAGAAACTTCCCCTCCCAACTGAGAAGGAAGGCATCCAGAGGGACTGAGCCCAACACTGGGGGCTTGCAGCAAAAAGGGAAGTTGGTGATGCCTAGGGCTGCAAAAGATCTATCTACGGGTGCCCCATCTACAAAATACTACCTCAAAACCAGAGGATCCAGTGACCATTCGTGATGGCTCTGGGAAATCCTGCTGAGAGCATCTGCCAGGACATTGTCCTTGCCTGGGAGGTGAACTGCCATAAGGGAGGTGTTCATAGAGTAAGCCAGAGACCACAACTTCATTGCTTCAGTGCACAAGGCCATAGACCGAGTGCCCCCTTGCTTGTTGATGTACCACATTGTGGTGGTGTTGTCTGTTCTGACCTGAATAACTTTGTTCTGAACAGATTTGGAAAAAGCTTGAAGTGCTAGAAAAACTGCTCTGAGTTACAACAGATTGATGTGGAGCAGAGATTCCTGAGGGGACCACAGTCCCTGGGTAGTGAGGTCGCCCATGTGAGCTCCCCACCCCAAGAGGGATGCATCTGTAGTAACGATTAAGGAGTGAGACTGAGGGGCAAAAGGTACCCCGTCTCAGATTGCTCTAGTCCTGCCACCACTGTAGGGCTTGGATCAGGGTTCGAGTCACTGGGATCAGTTTGGTTAGAGGGTCCCTCCTTTGAGACCAAAAGGCTCTCAAATGGAACTGGATGTCCCTCATCTGAAATCTGGCTCCCTGCACTACTGCTGTAGAAGCAGCCATGTGTCCCAGGAGCTGCAGAAAATGCCTTGCTGGTCGAGACACCTGCAGGGTGAATGAGGAGGCCAGAGAGACCAGGGTCCTTGCCCTGTCCAAAGGAAGGAAGGCTCTGGCTTCCTCTGTGTTCAATTCTGCGCCTATGAAGGTGAGGAGCTGGACAGGCTCTAGAATTGACTTTGGAAGATTCAGAAGGAAACCTAGAGAGGTAAGCAGTTGCTGAGTTATCTGAAGATGTAACATGACCTGGTCTGGAGACTGGCCTACTATGAGCCAGTCGTCCAGGTAAGGAAAGATGGCAATTTTTTCCCTTCTTAGGTAGGCAACTGCTACTGCCAGGCATTTTGTGAATACCCTTGGAGCAGAGGTGAGGCCAAAGGGCATTGCTCTGAACTGGTAATGGCCTGAGGGCAGCTCGAACCTGAGGTACTTTTGATGGGAGCTTCTGATGAGAATATGGAAGTAGGCATCATTGAGGTCCAGGGATGCTAGCCAGTCCCCATGGCCTTAGAGAGGATAGAATAATTCCCAGAGTCACCATTTTGAATTTTGGCTTTAAAAGGTGCTTGTTTAAGTATCTGAGATCCAGGATGGGCCACCATTCTCCTGTCTTTTTTGGGGTAAGGAAGTACCTGGAGTACAATCCTTTGCCCTGGTGTAGGGTGGAACCCTTTCACGCTCTGAAAGCCAGGAGGTAGAGACTTCTGCCTCTAGGGGCAAGTGCCTCCTGATGGATTTGCAGGTGGAAAGGATCTGGTTCTCATCTTTGGAAATTTTTTGAAGCTGAGAACCAGTCCTGGCTTACTACTTCAGGACCCACTTCTCTGATGTTGAGACTTCCAGTCCTGGACAAAGTAAGCCAGCCTGCTTCCTACAGGTAGAGAAGAATCGCCCTGGCCACCCCATCAGGGTGCCTGTTTGGCAGAGGCTTTAGGCTGAGGGGTGGAAGCAGGCCTGCTTGTACCTCGTCTGCCTCTCCCTCTAAAGAGCCCCCTCTGGGCATAAGCTGAAAAGGAGGCCTGGGCTTGGTAAAAAGGCCTATGAAAAGGCCTGCCCCTGCAGGCTGCCTTTGAGGAGTGGCCTGCCTTTCCTTGGCCTGTGCACTCCTATAGGTGGCCCTATACTCATCCATTTTCTTCATGTAATTCTCTGTCTGCTCCCCAAACAGAGAATTACCCACAACAGGAAAATCCATGGGTCTTAGTCTGCGTATCCTGTGACAGGCTAGTACATCTGAGCCAAGCCATTCTGCGAAGTGCCACAGATGTAGCCATGACTCTTGACGACACATCATTAGAGTCCACTGCAGCATGGAATTGCACCTTAGATGCCTCAATACCATCAGCAGCCACCTGCTCCAGCTCCTTGGCAAGCTGGCCAGGGACCTGTTTTGCTAAGCCAAAACAGTATCCCATCTGGATTTCTGGTATCTAGCAACATAAGCCATATAATTTGCCTGTCTGAGTCCCAAGGGCGCTGCCATGTACTGTTTCTTTGCCATGGCATCAATCCTCCTGGAGTCCTTGTCAGGGGGGTGTGAAGCCAAGGGAATGTTTGCCTTGTCACAGGCTGCAGCCTGCACTACTCCAACATGGCTGCATTGTTGTGTAAGGAACTTCGTATCAGAGCCTGACAATGTGTACCTCTTGTCCATTGTCTTATCCACAGGAGGTATAGTGTGAGGAGTTTTTAGAATTTTTACTGTCTGTTTCCCAAAAGATTTATGCAAGGGAACAGACAGTGTCCTAGACTCTGGGATATCCATCACTTCCACATAGTCAGGCTCCTCTTGATCATCCACAGCTTCCTCCATAGGGAGCTGGAGGGTTTCAGCCACTTTTTTATAAAACATAAAATGAGAAGGGGACTCAGAAAGCCTAGGAGGAGACATTCCTGAAGGTCTGTCTGGGGAGATGTCCGGTTCAATGGGCACATCAAGACTTTCAAATCCACATTCACTCTCCTCATACTCCTCTTCCCCCTCCTCCGGTTCATAAAATTCCTCTAAATCATACTCTTGAACCGGTGGAACCGGCCGAACCGTATGCTTACCTGATGGTGCCGGTTTGGTGAACCAGGAAAGCGACTGGACAATTTTAATCGCTTTGGCTATCTCTTCAGCAGTTGGAGAGAAGTTTTTGGCTCACACCAGCTGATTTCCTAGTCCTTTTGCTGGAACCGACTCCTCTGAGTCGGCTCTCCTTTTGCCCGAGGAAGTCTTGCCCTGGTCAGACGGCACTCCCTCCGGTTCGGTTGAAACTGAACCGGGCTGGCCATCCGGTTCAGCAGACTTTTTGGCCTCCCTTTCCCTGAGCCTACCAACTCTCTTTTCCAGGGTAGCTGCAGGAAATTTTTTGCAAATCTGGCAGTCTGCATTGAGGTGGTCAAACCCCAGACAATAAACACAGGTAGTGTGGGGTTCAGCCTTAGCAAAGACTTCCCCACAGACACTGCAGTGTTGAAACCCAGTGGGCCCAGTTTTTCTTTTGGGTTTCTCAGACATAGTGCCAGTCCTAACCAAACTTGCCCGTTTATGGCAATCTGCCAAGCAAGACCCTCTTATCGGTTCCCAACCATGTCACGGGTCGTGGAAAAAAACCGTAATAAAATCCGTTTTTTTTAGAACCGATAAGAACCGGTAACCACACTCTAAAGGACAGATTAATGTATTTTAAACAACCTGATCGGTTCAAACCGAACCGATGAACCGTTTACAAGTTCCACACAGAATAGAAACAAATGTAAAACCTATCTAGTACTCACAATACCACAGACAGAGCTTGAACCGACCGGTTGCGGTTTAAATTCGGTCAAAAAACCTGAGAAAATAATACTTTAACCGACAAAATGAACCGAGCAGAAGGAGAAATCTCCGGAGCGACTATTCAGTGAGGTGGAGTAAAGAATCTGATGGTTTGAGTTTAAAGAACAACAGACAGAGTTTCAACCGGGCTCGAGCTCAAAGTTCCATGCCTGGCAAGGAAAGTTAACTCTTTCACCTCCAGAGCAGTTCGAAGGTTGGTACTCACTGCATGTGTCATAATATAGCAAGACTTCATGTTGTTTGAAATCAAGGCTTCCGTCTCCTGCCCAAAGAGCACGGTACCCTGGAAGGGTAAATTCCTGATACCGGCCTGCAGATCCTGGTGAAAGCCAGAGACTCTCAACCAAGCATGACATCGAAGGTACACCCCGGAAGCGGCTACCCTGGCTGCCGTATCTGCAGTATCATATGAGGCTCTCAAAACATGCAAGCCCACGTCTGAGCCCGATTTCAAAATGTCCAGGAGCTCTTTCTTCTGGTCAGAGTCTGAAAGGACCTTCAACAGCTCTTGCTCCCTTTCCCATAATGCATTCTGTGCAGAAGTTGAGGGAATGTATGGAACAGGTGAAAGCAGAATAGACCTTCTTGCCCACCTGATCGAGAGGCTGCGAGCTGAGGTGTTTCGGCTGTCTGGACTTATCAAGGGCAGCCGAGATCACCGAATAGTACGCCTGAGGGTGTTCAGCAAGGAAGGCTTCTGCCCTCGGGGCCTTGTCCAGTCTATCCAACTTCTTCGGGACAGCCGGGACTGAAGCTGGATGTTGCCAGGAAGTTCGAGTGAGGTCCTGATAAGTATCCACCAAAGGAGGGACCAAAGGTTTAGGCTCCTTCTGCCTCAGATATTTCGTAAGTCTCCAACGTTTCAGGACCAGGTCCTCAGTCTCCCACTCGTTGGAGGCCTGGATGTGCCTCATGACGTCCATACAGGTAGGATCGTCTGGAGGCGAGTGAAGCTGGTCCTTCTCTCCCGGGGAGCGCTGCAAACAGAGAGGAAGTCGAGAAAGATGAGGATGAGGGAGATCGACTATAGGATTTAGAATAGTCTGACCTCTCCCTATGACCAGACTCCCACTGTTGTCAGTAGCTGGGGGACCGACGTCGGTCCGAAGACCAACTCCTGTCCCTGGACCGGCGACGGAGCAGAGACCGACATCGGTTAGGGGACCGACATTGGGAGCGTTCTCGCCTAGAGGACTGAGAAAGACTCCCAGAACGTGACCTGGACCGACGACAGTCACCAGAGTCCCTGGAGCGTCGTCGGTGGTACCCAGACCGGGTGCAGGAACGAGCCCTAGAGGGAGGTGTAGGCTGGTGCTCCGGAGACTTCCATGGGGAAGGCTCACCTCCCAGCTGTGGTTTACCCGCTGGATCCGACATGGTGTCTGGGCCAGCGGCCAGAGGGGGCTTGTGGACCTGCCCCACCAAAGGAAAACAGCTCCTGTAACTCATCTGTGAATATATCTGCCGCCCGGTCCGGAGGAAGTGCGGGGCGTCAGCCATGAAGGAGAATCCTCCTGGGGGCCCAGGGGGACTTAGGCGACAGGGATGTCGGTTCTTCACAACCAATCCTGCCCTTCGCCCCTTCAACTGGCGTCAGTGTTGGTACCCGGCAGCCAGGGTTCCGGAGGAGGTCCTTGGGCTCTGGAGGTGTGCCTTGCAGGCGTTGCAGGGTGCCTTGGGAGTGCAGGGGCCAAAAGCATGCCCCTCCAGAGGCTTCTTGGTGACCCTTAGCAGGGGGTTACCGCCCCAGGCTTAGCGGCTTCTCCCGAGGGCAGGCCTTGGCCTGAGTCAATTTTGGGCGCTCTCCTGATCCTGAGGAACGGGCCTTCTTTGGAGAGGGCCGCGAGTGGGAACAGGACCGGTGCCGGGATTATCTATGGTCTTTACTGTGCCATTTCTTCTCCTTGCGTTTCCCCTTGGAGGAGTGCAGATCTATCTCTTGCTCTAAGAGAAAGGCTTTCAGGGCCTTGAGGCGGCGGATACGAGTTCTGATAGTGAAGGCCTGGCAAGCGGAGCAGTTTGCGGTGTTGTGTTCCAGTCCCAGGCAGAAGACATTAGCGGAGAAAGCCGTCCTTGACCGGGATCTGCCTTCCACACTCGCACTTGTTGAGATGTTCTGGCGAGGCCGACGCCCGAGAAGATATCCGTCGGGACTGCACAAAACCATCGGACAATGGCCTGATGTCGGTAACTTATGAAAAACAGCTGAACCTGTTCTCTGTTCACGTGCGGGACACGGAGGGAAAAGAACTGAGGTGGAGCTGGGTCCGCCTCCTTTTGTACCAGGACCACCGTTGGGGCGGGGCTGGCATCAGAGGTCGTCCCTGCTGTGTACTGCTGGCTGAAGGTTTTATCGGAGGGTCCTAGTGCCTGCAGCATGGTCCTAAGTGTTATAGCCTGCTGCAAGAGCTCCCACTCGAAGTAAGATCCTTAGGTATCTGTGATGTTTTGTGCGTATGACAATGTGTTGGTAGGCCTCCTGCATGTCCAGGGAGGCTAGCCAATCATGTTGATGAATCAGAGGTAGCAGAGTACCGAGTGATATCATCTTGAACTTTTCTATATAGAGGAATTTGTTTAATTGTCTGAGATCGAGAATAGGGGGCATGCTGCCAGTTTTCCTTGGAACCAAAAAATACTGGGAGTAGAAACCTGTGTTTCACTGGTCCAGCAGAACTACTTCTACTGCCCCGTTGTTCAGAAGACCTTGCACCTCAGAAGCAAGAAGGTCTGACTGCACAGCTGACAGCCTGGGCTGTCGCTTAGAAGGATGATCCGGAGGGATTTCCTACAGGTTGAGAGAGTATCCCTCACGGATTATCCTGAGTACCCATTTGTCTGATGTTATAGACTTCCACTGGTCATAGAACTGAGTCAGATGACCTCCTACTGCCGTGGAAGAGTCCATCTTGGACAGCTGAGGTGGGACCTGGGCTGGAAACTCAAGATGGTAGCACTGGGCACTTTTGGGACCTGTGCTTTCTGCTGCGTTTACTTTTGTGGCAGAGGAGTTTGGTTTCTGTTAAAACCTCCTCTACCTTTGCCAGGGAAGGACTGACAGTTATGAAGAAAAAATTACTCACCTTAGTAATTTTGTGTTTCTTCTAATGGAGTCTTGCTGTATTCTGACAATCTGCAGTTAGCTCCAACCTTTGAACTGCCCCGGAGAGTAGAGGGTTAATTTTCTATGCAGTGCATAGAATGTTGAGGTCTCTGTCTGCAGCACTTTGAAACCCAACCGTCAGATTCTATGAGCAAACACTCACTATCTATGTGGAAATTGTAAAAAGCTGAACTAGCCAACTGGCAACAGAAAGTTTTGGATTCCGAAAGGAAGACTTGAGTCAGGAAACCCAAAACCTATCCAAAAATAAAAGATCATAATACAAAAGCACCCAGATAAATGGAGGGTGTGCATGAAGCACGCCTGGGGTGCAACACTGCGCCTACCCACCCACTTCCCAAAACCAGGTTCTGAGAGGGGAGGGAGGTCAGAATACAGCAAGACTCCATTAGAAGAAACACAATTACTAAGGTGAGTAATTTTCTTCTTTAAACAACATGAAGTCTTGCTGTATTCTGACAATCTGCAGACTACCAAGCAGTACCTCCATGAAGGAGGGACAGAACCTTCTTTGGGAATAGGCTATGAAGTACTGCTGTACCAAACCAAGCATCACTCCTAGCCTGGATATCCAGAGAGTAATGCTTGGTAAAGGTATGAACTGTCTTCCAGGTGGCTGCTTGACAAATTTCTAACAGAGGGATATCCTTGGCAGCAACCAGGGAAGCAGCTGTACCTCTTGTGGAATGAGCCCTCAGGCCTGTGGGTGGAATTTTTCCCAGTTTCTCATAGCAGAATTGTATACAAGAAACAATCCACCTGGCAATAGTTCTCTTAGTGGCAGGTTTGCCCTTTTCCACTTCCCCATAAGTGAGGAACAACTGAAGGGAATCAAACCTGTGACCCTTGGTATGCTCTATGTAGTAACTAAGGGCTCTTTTAACATCGAAACTGTGAAGCCTCCTCGCCTGAGGAAGAATGATCAGTGAAGAAAACAGGGAGAGACATGGACTGATTCAAATGGAAGTCTGAAACCACTTTGGGCAAGAACTTCCTATTGGTTCTAAGGACCACTTTATCTCCATGCAAGGAGATAAAATCAGGTTCCACTGACAGGGCTTGCAATTCATTGATATGTCTGGCAGAGGTAATGGCTACCAAAAACACCGTTTTTCAAGTACTTAAGCTCTGTTGAGGACATAGGCTCAAATGGGGGTTGCATAAGTTGGGCAATGCAAACATTTAAGTCCCAGGCAGGAGCAGGATCCCTAAAGGGAGAATTGGTATGAAGCAATCCCTTGAAAAATTTACAGAATACAGGGTGAGATGACAGTGAGGAAGGCTTTCCCACTGACAGAAAAGCAGAAACAGCTGACAAGCACACCTTGAGAGTTGCTGGTCTGAGGCCTAGACCATTAAGATGGACCACATAATCCAGAACTGTAGACAACTGAGCTGTGTCTGGAGATGTGTGCTTCTGGGAACACCAAATGCTGAATCTTTTCCATTTGGAGTCATAAGTCTTTCTAGTGGCTGTCTTTCGAGAGGCTTTGAGAATATCCAGAACCCCTTGGGACAGATGCAAATCTGCATACTTTAACTCTTCAGGAGCCATGCCTTGAGATTCAGAGACCGAAGACTGGGGAACCAATCCTCCCCTGAGAGGAGGTTAACAGGTTGTAATTCCTGGGAAGAGATAGGGGAAGATGGACTGCTAGGGACAGTAAGAGGGGGCACCAGGGCTGCCTGGCCCAATCTGGAGCAATCAGAATTACTTTGCAGGGTTGTGACCTTACATTAACCAGAACCTTGAACAGTAGAGGAAAGGAAGGGAAGGCACAGAGAAATTTCCCTTCCCAGTTCAACATCACAGCATCCAGAGGGACTGAGCCCAAGACTGAGGGACTGCAACAAAACAAAGGAAGTTGGTGATTGTCTGGGGCTGCAAAGAGATCTATCTCTGGAGTGCCCCACCTTGAAAAAATCACTTTTAAAACACCAGAGGGTCCAGGGACCATTCGCGATGGCCCTCCGAGATCCTGCTCAGTGCATCTGCTAGCACACTGTCCTTCCCTGGAAGGTGGACTGCTATCAGAGAGGTCTGCAGAGAATAAGCCAGGGACCACAATTTCATGGCTTCCGTGCACAAGGTCATGGACCTAGTGCCTCCCTGTTTGTTGATGTACCACATGGCGGTGGTGTTGTCTGTTCTGACCTGAACCACTTTGTTCTGCACTGATTGGGAGAAAGCCTACAGGGCCAGAAAAACTGCCCTGAGTTCCAGGAGATTGCTATGAAGAAGGGATTCCTGAGGGCACCACAGTCCCTGGGCTGTGAGAGCCCCCAAGATGGGCTCCCCACCCCAAAAGGGAAGCATCCTTGGTAAGGACCACCGAATGAGACTAAGAAACAAATGGGACCCCTTGCCTTAAATTGTCCTGATCCTGCCACCATTGAAGAGCTAGGATCAATGTCAGAGTCACTGGAATCAGTTTGGTAAGAAGATCCTTCCTTTGGGACCAAAAGGCCCTCAGATGGAACTGAATGTCCCTCATCTGGAATCTTGCCCCTTGGACCACTGCTGTAGATGCTGCTATGTGGCCCAAGAGCTGAAGAAAGTGCCTTGCTGGCCGGGACACCTGAAGGCTGAAGGAAGAAGCCAGTTCTAGAAGAACCCTTGCCCTTTCCAGGGGAAGAAAGGCTCTTGCTTTGACAGTATCTAGCTCTGCCCCTATAAAGGTAAGAAGCTGCACCGGTTCAAGAACTGACTTGGAGTGGCTGAGAAGAAATCCCAGGGAAGTGAGCACTTGCTGGGTCACTTGCAGGTCTGACTCGACTTGGTCTGGAGACTGACCCACTATGAGCCAGTCATCCAGATATGGAAAAATGGAAATCTTTTGCCTTCTTAAAAAGGCAACTACTACTGCCAAGCACTTTGTGAAAACCCTTGGAGCTGATGTTAGACCAAAGGGCACTGCTTTGAACTGATAATGGCCTGAGGGCAACTTGAACCTGAGGTACTTTCTGTGGGGGCACCTGATGGGGATGTGAAAGTAGGCAACTTTGAGGTCCAGGGAGGCTAGCCAGTCCCCAGGCCTTAGAGAGGGAAGACTTATTCCCAGAGTAGCCATCTTGAACCTTGGTTTTAAAAAATGTTTGTTCAGGTATCTTAAATCTAGAATGGGTTGCTACTCATCTGTCTTTTTTGGGGTAAGAAAGTACCTGGAGTACAGACCTTTTCCCCAGTGTAGGCTAAGAACTCTCTCTATGGCTCTTAAGGCCAGAAAAGATGAAACCTCTGCCTCTAGGACAAGGGTTTCGGAGAGACTTGCAGGTGGAAAAGATCTGGCTCTCATCTTTGGGAATTTTTTGAAGCCGAGAACCAGTCCCTAGCTTACTACTTCCAGGACCCACTTGTCTGAAGTAACAGACACCCCAGTCCTGGACAAAGTAAGCCAGCCTGCCCCCTACAGAGATAGGAGGGTCGACCCGGGCAGGCACATCAGGGTGTCTCCTTGGCAGGGTCCTTAGGCTGAGGAGCGGATGCAGCCCTGCTCATCCCCCTTCTGCCTCTCCCTCTGAAGAACCCCCTCTGTGAAAAGGGAGAAGAGGCCTGTGCTTGGTAGAAAGGCCTATGAAAAAGGCCTGTCCCTGCCCCTAGATTGCTGCCTTTGAGGAGTTGCCTGCCTCTCCTTGGCCTGTGCACTCCTGTAAGTGGTCCTATATTCCTCCATCTTTTTCATGTAATTCTCTGTCTGCTCCCCAGAGAATTACCTTCCACAGGGAAATCCATGGCTTTAGCCTGGGTGTCCTGTGAGAGGCTAATACATCTGAGCCAAGCCATTCTCCGAAGAGCCACAGATGTAGCCATGACTCTTGATGAGACATCACTGGAGTCCACAGCAGTATGAAACTGTACCTTAGATGCGTCAATCCCATCAGCAGCCACCTCCTCCAACTCCTTGGCCAGCTGGGGGGGGAGGCCTGTTTAGCCAGTGCCAGTACAGTGTCCCACCTGGACTTCTGGTACCTGGCTGCACAGCCATATAATTAGCCTGCCTGAGTCCCAAAGAGGATGCCATGTATTGTTTCTTTGCCAAGGCATCCATCCTCCTGGAGTCTTTATCTGGGGGGTGTGAAGCCAAGGGAATGTTAGCCCTGTCACAGGCTGCAGCCTGTACAACCCCAACATGGCTGCATTGCTGATAGAAAAACTCTGTGTCTGAGCCTGATAAGGTGCAACTCTTGTCCATTCTTCTATCAACAGGAGGTACAGAATTAGGAGAATAACATTTTTTGTGTCTGTTTCCCAAAAGATTTGTGTAGGGGAATAGACAGCCTCCTGGACTCTGGGATGTCCATCATTTCAACAAAAATCAGGCTCCTCCTGATCCTCTGTAGCCTCCTCCATAAGGAGCTGGAGAGTTTCAGCCACTTTCCTGTAGAACAGGTAGTGGGAAGGGGACTCAGAGAGCCTGGGAGGGGAAACACCAGAAGGTCTGTCTGGGGAGATGTCCAGTTCAATGGCACATCCAGACTTTCTGCTCCATCATACTCATCATCTTGCTCATAATCCCCCTCCTCCTCAAATTCCGGTTCATAAAAATCTTCAGGGGCATAATCCTGAACCGGAAGAACCGACCGAGCCAAACCTCTAGCTAACGGAGCCGTATCGGGATGGAACCAGGCGAAGCGATTCAATAATTCGAATCGCTCGGGCAATCTCATCAGTGGTCGGAACATGAACCTCTGGATCCAAACCGGATGACCTGTCTTTACATTTCCTTTTCATAGGAACTGATCCCTCTTGCCCGAAGAAGTATCGCCCTGGTCAGAGGGAACTCCTTCTGGTTCAGTCGTAACCAAACCGGGCTGGCCATCTGGGTCAGTGGACTTCTCGGCCTCCTTTTCCCTAAGTCTACCTAATCTTTTCTCCAGGGTAGACTTAGGAAAGTTTTCACAAATTTGGCAGTCTGTATCAAGGTGGTCAAACCGCAGACAATAAACTAAACACAGGTGGTGTAGGGATCGGCCTTAGCAAAGACCTCCCCACACTCACTGCAGTGTTGAAACCCAGTGGGTCTGTTTTTTTTCTTGGGTTTCTCAGACATGGCCAACCTAACCAAACTTACCCTTTTTTCAGCCATCGCCAGGCAAGACTCCCTTATCAGTTTCTAACCGTGTTATTGGTATTGGAAAAAAATGTCAAAACATTTTTTTTATTTTTTTCAAACGATAAGGACCGGTAACTACACACTAAAGGAAACACAAGAATTCAATATATTGGATCGGTTCAGCCGAACCGATTGAAATACAGTTTTACAATTTCCACAAAGTAACAGAAAAACAATGTAAAGTACTCACAGTACTGCAGACAGAGCCTGAACCGACAATGCGGAAATAATTTCAGAATGAAACCGACAACTTTAACCGACTTTGAACCGAGCAGGAGGAGAAAATCTCCAGAGCGACTGTTCAGCGAGGCAGAGTAAAGAATCTGACAGTTGGGTTTCAAAGTGCTGCAGACACAGACCTCAACTGAGCTCGAGCTCAACGTTCTATGCGCTGCATAGAAAATAAACCCTCTACTCTCCAGGGCAGTTCAAAGGCTGGAGCCAACTGCAGAATGTCAGAATACAGCAAGACTTCATGTTGTTAGAAACTGACGCCTATTCCTGCCTCCTCAAGAGAGAGCTGGTGGGGATCTAGCTGTTTTAATGGCAGATTTTGTCTTCTAAGTAGCCTCTAGTGCTTGCTTCACTTGCGGTCCAAACAGATGCATACCGAAGGGTAAGGCCATGACTTTTTGTTAGGCATCATTCGTAAAGCCCGACGTACACAGCCAGGAATGGCGACAGGTGCAAATGCCAGCCTCCGCCACTCTGGAAGCAGTATCGAAAGCATCCATTGCAGCTTTAATCTGTTGACTATTGGACTCAATACCTCTAGTTATGGTCTGTAGCAGCTCTGAGTTAACCTCCGACTCGGACAGAGCTTCTACCATTGCTTTGAGTGAATGGCAAAGAACATACACATATTGAGAAAAATTACCTTGGTAGCTAACAATACGCATGCCCAGAGTTGAGGCAGCAAAGACTCACTTACCCAAAGTGTCGATCTTGCAAGATTATTTGTTTATAGGACGGGCTGTGCATTCCTGAGGGAGGAAAGCCTTATTCTCTGCCAGGACCATTATGGCATCAGCAAAGGCTTGTGAGGCAGGATCGATTTCCGTGGTCTGAAGAGAAAGAGTAGAATTTAAATTCTTGAGCAGAGATTTAAAGAAAAGCTCTTTGACCACAGGCTCCGCAAGAGAATTGATCCCTGTCCCCAGGGCAGGATCGCCATCGAAATCAGTACCCAGCCGTAGATTAGGATCAGGCTTAATATCTCCTAACAGACCAGGAGGGACGGCATAGACAAGAAAGGAGTGAAAACCAGAAGGAAGAAGAGGAGGAGGAGACAGAATCGGAGTCGAGAACCTCTGGAAACTATGCAGTGCAGTCAGTGACCCCGTGCCGCCAAAGAGAGCGGTGCCAAGTACAGAGACGGCACCGCAAGCAGCACCGACAGAGCGCGTGACACCGCTGGAACGGCACTGCCCGGCACCGATAGGGGCGGCGCCACACACGGCGCGAGAACACATGCGGCACCGCAGTGCCCGAAAAGCCACCGAAGTCTGCAAACTACGATTTGAAGGGAAAGAATGAAAAATGGCAAGAGACAGAGGCATTGGTGTGTACCCGAGCCACACAGCCATGTGAGGGGGATAGACACTGGAGTGCAGAGTCGACGGCAACGAAGGCACCATGCGACTAGGAAGTCCTAACCACCCTGCCCGCCGATCCAAAGAAGACAGGCCCTGCGACGGACTGGCCGGCTCAGGCAGTTGGGACAACCTCCATGCCCACTGCTCTATAAGAGCGGCCCAATGGTGAAACTGCTCATCGGAATCCCCTGCAATAGGCAGTGAGGGGCTCCGGTGTTGAATAAACCAGCCACCAGAGACAGAAATCAGAGATTCCGAAAAGGTGGAGACCAGCCTCTGGCCCCTGACAACCACCAGTCTATGCGCAGACGTACCAGAGGGCAACCTCGAGTGATGCCGTTTCTTCTTCAACAGGTACAGCGAAGAAGAGCTTGAGAACAAAGGGTGCCATGAACTGGACAGTTTCTTTTTATGCTTTCGGGGGGATTGCCCATCCCCCCTGAGCACTGGACACCCCCCTTGGGAGAGGGAGGCGGACCAGATCCAGCCTGGTTGACTGAACAGCTTTCATGCAAAGTCTCCCTACTGTCACCTGCCCCACTCATGGTCGACTCCATCAATGGAGGGCTGAAGGCTTCTTCTTTCAGCAGTAAGAAATTTTACTAAAATGTAATCGGCACTGTTTGAGATAATATACAAAATAATAAAACAAAAACTAAGCTGCTAGTTTGAAGTTTGACTCCCGACAGGTGAGTGTCGTCGTCACTGAAGTGTACTCGATGGCGGGAAAAAAGGAACTGAGGTGGTTAGAGGGTCGATGCTGAGATAGTCTATACCGTACAAGCTTGACTCGTGGTGCCGCTTCCTCGCAGCTCCATCTCGGCACTAGCCCTCGTGAAAAAGTTTGGCTGCTGGGCTATCCTAGCCGCCCGGGCGACTCCCATTAGTGTGAATGAGTGGTGGAGATGTTAAGTGTTTTTTCCAGGTTTTTTTTTTTTTTACCAAGAGTAACAAATTAAGCTGAAAGCTTGTTTACAGGTGCAACCTGGGAGCACTGGGTGGTTAAGTGACTTGCTCAGGGTAACAAAGTATGCAAGTGGGGTCTGTGGAATTCAAACCCAAGTCTCCAGATTTGCAGGATATGTCCAGGAAGATCTCCCTTTTGTCTGCCATCCTAAGGATGCCTTCGTTCATTTCCTTGTCCATTTCCTCCCCCTGAGCCGGGGGTCTGTATACAACCCCTGTTCTAATTGTGGTGCCATTTCCCGTCTCCAGGGTGACCCACAGTGCCTCCTCTCCTCCCAGTTTACCCTTTAGTTCCATTGCTTTGATCCCTTCCCTTACATAGAGAGCTACTCCTCCTCCTCCTCCTCTTCTACCCTCCCTGACCCTCCTATAGATTGTGTACCCTGGTATGTTGACATCCTAGTCATGGTTCTCTGTGTACCATGATTCTGTGACTGTCATGATATCCAAGCATCCCTCATCCATCAAGGCCACCAGTTCAGGGAGCTTGTTACCTAGACCACGGGCATTGGTACTCATTACCCTCCATTTTTTGACGACCTTACCTCTCCCACTAAACACATTTGTTTTTGCAAGTATTAAATGCATGATTTACCTGAGTGTTTTTGTTTTCTGCATGTATTACAGAAGGATATCCACTGATTAGTCTCTTAACAAAGGCCACTAGCCTTGATGTCTGTGAGGTAGAAAAGGGATCCCAAACATGCTCTGCCAGTACTAGAGAAAAAAACAACAAAGAACCAATTTTAAAATGCACAGCTCTTCCTAACACCTGGACGTGAAATATGCATAAATCACACATATTTTTCCATACACATAGATTTAACAACTCTCTTATCAGGGCTCAAATTTAGCGGTACTGCTGCACATATTTGGGTATACTACTTTTCATGTCGGAATACCAAATTTCAGCCCATGGTGTTCCAGAATATGTAGTTCTACCTCCATACCATCAGGTGGTGCTGTTCCAAGCAAGTTTCTGAACATTCTGGCTCCTGATTCACAGTGATTCGGTGAAAACCGTGTGCCCTGCCTGTTATGCACTCTTCTCCAATGTCAATTGTGTGCATTTTTTGAATAACTGACTCTCTTGGTGGTTGCTTACCAATCTTGACCATGCCAGCACTTATTAATCAGCTAGCTAATCACGTTCATTTCCACTGGAGGTATGACTCGAGTGAGCAGAAGTGCTGCCACTGAGGAGTCCATGTGAGATGTCTAGTGAACTGCTTTATGGTGGGTAAAGTAATACCTGTGCTTACTATAACAAAAGGTTATTTTCATGCTTTACTAAGCTGTTGTCAGTTCTAATGAAACTGCACGAGTGTAATTCTTTGAGAAGGGTGAAAACGGATGCAACAGAAATGCAGGCATATTTATTTTATGTGATGTCAGTTTGACTTTTTTGGCAGTTGGTAGTTAGAACGAGTGGTAGCTACTGTACTAAATGGGTCTGTTCAGCTTCTTAGATTCTATGTTTCATACTACATTTTTGATGTGGAAATTTAATCACACACATACACAAACATGCAGACTGAGGAGAAACCACTTCTGAGCCAGGTAGGAGTTGTAAAAAAATAATATGCATACAAAACACAAAAAAAAATTAAAGTCATCTCAGTGGCATAATCCCCAAAACTGGCACCATTCTCTTATGAAAGAGCACTGTTTTTTCCAAGGAGTTCCTTTTTAAATCATTTTGCAGTTAACCTCATTCTCCAGTCGGGCTTTCCTTTTACAAGGCCCTGAATCAAATATAGATGCTGCTATATTAAGTGGAGAAAGGGTCACTGGACAGCTTTGGGTGTCTTGGCTAATAGTGAAAGACTACTATTTTTATGCAGTTCCATAAACGCTGAAATGTAAAACTGAGTGGTGCTGAGATGCACACTGCTTTCATACTATCAGCGATGACACCCACTGCTATAAATAATCCCTTGTCAGAGCAACACCGGAGAATTCTTCAAAAACTCCCTGAATCATTAAGTCTATCCCTCCACTGCTGTAACTGAAAGCAGTGCAGGGGAGGTATTAAATTAACGTCTTCAATACATACATCTCAACTTTCCTGATTTTTTGGGGATTTCCCAAATTTGCTCACGCTGCCCTGAGTAGCCTGCAGCTGGTCCTGCATTCACAGCATGCACCTAGAGCATGCCACAGTGCTAAGTCAAAACCTTTAAGCAACTTCCTGGCTTAGATGCCTACTGATGTCTCATGTAATGTACGTGTGTGCACATAGAATGGTCACAGGGTCCTGCTACTATGCTAAATTTAAGAGACAAGCAAAGGCCTATCCAGATGTAGGGATATCACAATATCAAATTTTCATTGCCACAATATTTTTTTGTGTAAGATATATCACAATAATCTGCAGCATTACTTCTTTTAGGAAAAATAGTAAAAATCTGACTAGAGGACGTTGGGGAATCGGAAATCATGGTATCCCCTGGAGAGGGAGATACTGCTGGAGCAGCAAGTTAAGGTGTCTATCACAGTACATCATGCTGCATGATCAAGATACTTTTTTCTAATTAGAAATTGTTGTCTGGTGGAATTACTGCAATACACCATCATATCTTGTATCGTGGCACCCCCAATCAGATGTTCCCCTGACCCCCTTCCCAAAGTGTTAATGTTCATCAGTAATTAATTGCAAGTCCCCCATCAGGTCCGTCTCCACAAGATGAAAGGAGACTACCTCAAGGGACAAGCCTTACTTCCTCCCTGATCTCACCCTATGAAACTACCACAGGGCTGATGGGATTCTGCAGGTTGAATCTGGAGCCATGATACGCCAAAGACGACAGTGGACAGAGTGATCATCCCAACCAAACCCAAATGAACATCAGGCGCTAAGCACAGCAGCACCGCTTCATTTCTTTGTTAAGAGTATGTCCAGAGACAGGGCACCAAGCTTCTATTTTAGTTAAAACTAAAAATCTGTTCACTACTGTTGGAGCCTGGAAGCAAGCACAGCGGCTTGAACTGAGCAAGCCTGGTGGACTGACCCTGGCAGTGACCCCCTTTTACAGCTCTGTGTGTCACAACAACTGAGGTGAGTAAGGTCAGGATGGATGCACCTGAACAATTTTTTTTTATGCATTAAATAAGTTTTAATCTGGCTGCTGCTGGTACCTGGAATAAAAACATCCACCCACATTCACAGTCCAGCAGTGGGTGCTCTGTGAAGGGTCATGTCAGACCAGAAGCGCTGTGGTTTAGTCTGCACTCTAAAAGTTGTTTTTTTCGGCACCATGTACTGCATACTTGCACTTATGTATCTTTCAACGGAGTGCTCTGCTTTTGTGCGCGGTATCTGCTGCTACCTGTCCTGCTATGATCCTGCTCATTCTTTTTACTGCTGTGACAGACTCTAGTATATTGTATTCAGCAAATGGTGGCATATTGCAAGTCTTTATTTGGTTTCGATTTAATCATGTAGTGCAAGTAATATTGTTGTGAAGCAGGGAGACTGAGGTAAACCTAGCATACCAAGACATGAATGAAGGAAATGATTTATATGCAATTTCTTTTTTTGATTGTATAGCTTAGCTATTTTTTTAATGTATAGCTTGGCTAGCTACTGGTTTTGTTGGTTATGCGGCCTCAGACAAAAAAAGAGGACAGTCTACATTTTAATTATTCTAATAGTAGCAGGCAGCACCTCTCTACAATTCAAGCAGGGGGCTAATAACAGAGAGATGCAAAACAATGTGTGTGTTTATTGTGCTGTCTGGCAACACAAGTCAAATCTGACATCTAAAGCATGACAAATATAGTTTATATTGTACTGTACTACACCATGATGTGATGTACAAATCACATAACTGTGTGGCGATGCCATGCTGAATAAAATATAGTGTCTCTTATTTTAGTAATTTGTTCCTAGCAGGTTGAGAGGTATGTTTTAATGGCTTCTGTTGTTTATAAAGTGCGCTTCTTTTTGGAAAGGAAGTTCAAACTGTTTGCGGTGAAAAGGTGGTGGTGTATATTTAAAGTTGAGAAATATTTAAAGTTGAGGAATTTTGTTTTAATTTTTTTAATAAAACTCTGGTTCTGAGGCTGAGGTAAGTAATTCAGACTCGTTCCTAACTGGTGATGTCGCAACTTATTTATTATTTACTGAATTTAGTTGACCAGGTAGGTCCATTGAGACTAAAAGTCCTTTTTTTCAGGGGCAACCTAGGTTTAATTTACACAGACACACAGCAGAAAGACACTAACTTCAAAGACAACAGTAGGTTACAGAGAGTTACATACATTCAGGATTCATTAGGGTTACAGTTTTGGAAAACTTAGTTGTAAACGCACCATCATCCAGGCAGACCATACTTCATGCAGTTCAACAATGATAGTTTAAAACTGCAGATTATGCAAACCAAACATGGCCTTTACTGAATATCAATTCTCATTCAAGGAACAACACATCAGTGATAACAGGTGCACTGGTTGTGCCTAAGCAGGAGGGCCTGGAGCCCTTTTCTGAACCCCTCCGAGTGAACAGCAATAACTGTAAAATTGCTGGGAGGTTGTTCCATAGGGACGGGGCAGAGTTGGTAAAGGACTTCTACTCTGTGTTGGACCTCGCCTAATACACTTCTAAGAGTATGCAGCTGGAGGACCAGAGAGTCATTCTCTAAGGTTCTACAGCTGTAATTTCCTGCAGATTCGGATGAGTATCCCCATTTATCAATTTAAAGACCAAATGAAGGGGGGTAGTCCAGCCTACCTTTTATACAGGCCCAATTTAGTGATTGTAGCACACTGCAGTAGTGTCTGCTAGGTGAGGCCTCAGCTGTAAAATGACCAATTATGCACTACAGCATCCTTAACTTTTGCATTTCAGAGCACTCACCAGTTTGGAGCATGGGGGCCCCATAGAGCAGAACGGGAAGCAATGTGCTACAAGCAGTTACCAGCCATGACTCCTTTGTGTGTGCTTAGTCCACAGTGAAGCCCAATTCTTCAGAGCTGGGACTTCAATAAGTGTTCTGCATGGGTTCTGAAGGTTATTCTTGGTACACATATACCCCCAAGTATACGTGGACCAATGAATTAATGTACTTATGTTACAACTGATTTGTATGTGACACAGACTTGGTAGGAAATATGGGTAAAATAACACCATTTTTTTCTATGGGGGAAAAGGCCTAACCATGTACTGTATTTGTAAATTTATAAGATGAATCCTAGATTCTTCAAGGATTCCAGCAATCTGACTGGCCGATGCACACAAACAGTAGTAATCTCTCTCATGACCTCACGGTTATCTGCTTGTTTCCATATTTATAATTTGTGCCGTTTTATAAGTGGGATACTACACTCCAGGGTGTGTAGTCATACTCCCAATATACAAACTTCTCAGGTGGTTTAAGGTACTCAGCTATACATTGTGTCATACAATGAACCCAAGGCATGTGCGTACTGAAGTATGATTTTACACCCTGATGCGTGTTACACAATATAGAGAGAGTCTCATAGCTTTGTAAGCAGTACAATGGTTCTCTGAGGCTACCAGGGTTTGACTGTATACACATCAACATTAATGAATAAAAAATAGCTTGCCCGAATCCATGACTAGCTAGTTTTACTAATCATTTTCTGAGATCCAAAATGAACCCCTGCCTACACAAACGGTCAGTAAAACGTACCAGAAAGTTTAGGTAAAGTAACTTTTTCTGCAATGGCAGGTAACAAACCGACATCTACATCATCCTTCTGCTGCTCCTTCTCCCCTTCACACCCATAGAACAGTAGGGATTCGAACCACAGCATATTTTCAAAGTCTGGGCATCTGTCCTATTCAAAACATTAAGAGAAAAACGTGTTTACTGAGGATGGGACTGAAGCTCTAGAACATGTTTGTACAAATTCTTTCGACAGACTGTTAAATACGCACATTACTCAGTATTACTTAGTAATTTAAAGATGGAAGAAGATATAAAGCCCATCATGACCATCTTTCCCACACTCGTGGGGCATATGTTACTCTATCCTTAATAATAGCTTATCCAAACTATTCTTGAATTCATTAAAGTTTTGTATGTTGACCATATATTGTGGAAGTGAGTTCCAAAGCAATGGGGCCCTTACTGTAAAGTAAAATTTACGATTGTTACTAGAAACTCTAGGTATCCTTAATTATTTGTTGTGACACTTTAGATTTTATTGGCTTATCCACCATATTATTATTATACTCTTTCATTAGATCAGGGTCTCTTATTATATTGCATAACATGATCATATATATCCCCTCTGTCTCTTCCAGTCTGTAAGTCATACAGTCCAAAATGTTGCAATCTTTCTTTGTAAAACAAATTTTTGACCCTAGGGACAAGTTTGGTAGGTCTTCTTTGCATACTTTCAATTATTTTTCTATCCTTACATAAATATGGAGACACTTCCATGTGCTAAGTGCACCCAACAAATTAACAAAATGCTAACATAACACATGTATGTAAATACAGCCATACAATAAAATAAGAAATTAAACAAAGTGTTGTCAACATTATTGAAACAGATGGAACTAGCTGGGAGTGGTTAAACAGCCAGGGTTTAAAAAGAGATTTAAAAATCCTAAGTGAGTCAAGCCGTACAAAAGTGAGGGTACTGGACTTCAGGAGGGCTGACTCTGGCAAGATGGGAGAGTGCCTTAGAAAAGCACTAGCAAACAGGCTAGAAGGAGGGGTGGAGCAACAATGGGGAAACATCAAAACTGCCTTCGCAGAGGCAACAAGCCTTTGTGTGATGCAATTAAACAAATCAAAACGAAAGAAAAAAACCCTATGGTTCTCAAAAGAGGTGGCAGGGAAGGTTAAGGAAAAAAGACAGCATATAGGAAGTATAAGGAAACACAGAAGGAGCAGGACAGAGAACAGTACCTGTTAAGGCAGACGGAAGCAGGGAGGGAAGTCAGAATAGCAAAGGCCCAAACAGAGGAAAAGATAGCCAACTCAGTTAAGAAGGGGGATAAAACCTTTTATAGGTTTCAGAGGTGGAGAGAGTGATTCAAAAACACTGGAAGGTATTATCTTGTGAACCTGGGCTACAAAAGTATACCTCATCTTATCCCATTATGTCATACAGACATGCACCTACGTTGAAAGACACATTGGTGAGAAGCCATTTTTGACAAAGATAGGACACACCAGTAATTGGCTGACTAACAGTAAAGGATGTATGCAGTGTAAAAACTGCACAGCTTGTAAATATATATTACAGGGTAAAGATTTTTTGTTAACTGCAAGGAAAGATATTTTGACGTTAGTTGATTTCATGTAACACACAAGGAGTTATTTATTTGGCTAAATGCAGTTGTGAAACACTACGTAGGAAAGACAGAGAGGGCATTTAAAGTGAGATAGCTGGAGCACATTCGAGCAATAGAAGAACAGGATATCACTTATGACATGGAAATAGAAAAAAAATCTTTGTTGGACAGAGGGGAGTTTATTTTCGTAATAAAATCCTGAGAAAAAAGAATGAATGGATTATTAGATTAAAAGCACATAAAGTATCAGAAATTAATGCCAGTCTGGAATTGAAACCATATTTGGAATACAGATAGAAACAATCTGAATATATTTATTACCTGAGAAAAATGTGTTCATCTGTTGACACGAGTTTAGCACTTTGTTAGTTTAAAAGAAAAAATAGTTTCTGTTAAACATGGATCTTGCACTTTAACTTAAATGGTTCAATTGATTTTATTATTGTGATGGTGTTTTATCTAGTAAGTGATTGTGATGAACCAATGAATTGTCGATATGTCATGATGTCACATATGTAATGATATTTAACTGATGTTTTTTGAATGATGTTTTAACCATTGATAAAGGAACGAAAGTCTGAAACGCATTAGGTGGCCTGGTTGGTGTAATAAAAATATAATTTTAGTAGCTCCGTGTTCCGATTTTATTTGTGGGATATGGCAAGTGCTTCAGCTTTTTGTGGAACTAATTAACAGAAGCACTCTGGATGGGGGGGCGGGGTTGATCCCAGTCCTTTCACAGAAGAAAGGGTTCTGAAAGAACTCCTAAAACTGAAGGTGGACAAAGCAATGGGGCCTGATGGAATTCACCCCAGAATTCTAAAAGAATTAAGGGGAAGAACTAGTGACACCACTGACTACCCTCTTTAACAAATCATGGGAGGATGGTGTGGTACCTGAGGACTGGAGGAAGGTGGATGCGATTCCATTTTACAAAAGCGGGACATGACAGAGGCAGGAAACTACAGACCTGTCAGTTTGACCTCTATGGTAGGAAAAGTGATGGAATCACTTCTGAAGGAAAGAATTGTTGAGTACCTAGAGGCCAGTGAGACACAGGACCCAAGGCAGCATGGGTTCACAGCGGGAAGGCCATGTCAGACGAATCTAATTGATTTCTTTTACTGGGTGACCAAAGTAGTAGACCAGGGAAGGGCTGTGGACATGGCCTACCTAGACTTTAGCAAGGCATTTGACACAGTCCCACACAAAAGATTAATAACCAAATTAACCAGACTGGGAGTGCGTTCCAGGGTGGTAGCCTGGGTAAAACATTGGCTGGACAACAGGACACAGAAGGTAATTGTAAATGGAGTCCACTCTGAAGAAAGGGGGGTTACTAGTGGGGTACCGCAGGGTTCAGTTATGGGTCCAGTCCTTTTTAATGTCTTTATAAGTGACATTGCAGAGGGACTGGAAGGAAAAGTATGCCTCTTTGCAGATGACAGAAAGATCTGCAAGAAGGTTGATACACAAGGAGGCGTGGAAAGGATGTGAAGGGACTTGGCAAGGTTGGAGGAATGATCAGAAGTATAGCAGCTTGGATTCAATGCAAAGAAGTGCAAAATAATGCACCTGGGAAACAAAAACCCTGGGGAAGATTACACAATATGGGGGGGAGGTAGTAACAACAACAAAAATGGAAAGGGACCTGGGGGTAATCATATCAGATGACCTTACGGTCGGCAAGCAATGCAAGAAGGCAGTAGGGAGGGCTGGGGGAATTTTGAGATGCATAGGGAGAGGCATCACCAGCAGAAAACAGGAAGTTGTAATCCCTCTGTATAGACAGTTGGTGAGACCACATCTGGAGTACTGCATCCAGTTCTGGAGACCCCCATCTCCGCAAGGACATAGACAGGATGAAGGCAGTCCAGAGGAGGGCAACTAAAATGGTGCAGGGTCTGCAAGAGAAGCAATACGAGGAGAGACTAAAGGAGCTTAATATGCATACCCTTGAGGAAAGGAGGGAGAGGGGGGATATGATAGAAACTTAAGTACCTCAATGGAATCAACAAAGTCCAAGAGGGTAGCATCTTTCAGAAAAAGATGTGTAAGAACAAGGGGACAAATCTGTAGAAAGAGGGGGGACAGCTCAGGGGCAATGTGAGGAAGTACTTTTTCACAGAGAGGGTGGTGGACACATGGAACAGCCTTTCTGAGGCGGTTGTGGGGTCTAAAACTGTGGGAGAATTCAAGAATGCATGGGACAAACATAAAGCAATTTTTGAGGGAGGGGAGGGTAGGAAGAAATAGGCTGCTGGTTAACTAGGATCTGCAGCTTATCCTGTAGGTAGGGAAATTAGCAGATTGGGTGGGCCAAGTGGTCCTTATCTGCCGTCAAAGTCTATGTTTCTAAGTGAGAGACATGTTTAGCAGCAAAATCTGAAAGGGAGTGTCTCCTCTAAGGTCCTCAACTGAAGGCATGAATTCACATTAATCTGCTTATTAAAAGTAAAGAAATTTGCTTAAACCAAAATGTTACTTCTTACCACTTTGTCTTTTTCCTTACTGAGTATGGGGAACCCACAGAACGTGACAGAAGGAGGCAGCAGGAAAGGGCAGGCTTTCGGGGCGAGGAGAGGCCATGCAGCAGCGGGGTCTACTTAGCTGGGTCTCGCTGAATCTACAATGACGGCCCTGCTAAAAGCTATACAGGCCCTTGATAAGAGAATGGTGGTGCACTGCTTCTGTTATTGAAGACACAATCTTCAGCAGCAGTTACTGAAGCAAAAGAGGAGGCCGTGTCTGCCCTGAAAACTGCCACCAGCACTTGGGGCTCATCAAGGAAAACAAAATGCTTCACTACAGATAGGAAGCCCTTGAAAATCAAGTGAGGGCCTCAAACTTGATGCCGCTGGGACTACTGGAATTATCAGACAGGAATGATTCCGAAGGGTATGTGGGGTCTTGACTGGGGGAAAACTTGCTGAAACAATAATAGGTTCCGTAGGTAATGAAACCTTTAATTCATCTTTGCTTCTCCTGGAGGTCTGGAATGCCACAAAAATAGTACTGGTTGGGGTTAGCTTCACTGCTTTGCACAAGAAAAGTAGCACAAACATTAATTCCATTTCTCTTGCAAATTATTGCAATACCCCAACATTTCGCTCTCAAAATGGAGCTTTTCAAAGGGATTTTACTTCCGATTCTATGGTAAAAACAAACGGCAACATATTTTAATAAATAGTCCAATGACAAAAACATTTTTTGTTTTTACTTGTCTAGAAACATATTTTGAGGCTTTTACCATATCTGCTGAATGGTTTCTTGTTAATTACTGTGCTTATAATTAAAGATATTTCTTTCACTATAATATAAACATATTGTTTATTAAATGTATGTGCCACCAAAACCTTCAGTGCTTATACTCGTTAAATGAGGTCAAATCTTTCATATCAGTATCTCCAAAATCTGTTTGTGTGCCTATCTGCATGTGTAAATGTTTGTCAGAAAGCGTTTCACTTCTTTTGACTAGGACTATGCTCAGTCCTACAAAATCAAAAGCTAATTATCAATGCTAGGTCTTTATCCTTACTTTGACTTTTAAAACATTCAGTGTAGAGGCCAATAACCCCCCCCCCTTTCTTTTTACCTCCTTAATGTGTGGTGTGCTGTCAAAATGGAGTCTGTGCAGAGAGGACGCCAAACTGGTTCTGGCTCCTTCTTGAGCCTGTGGTACCTCTGACATGCTTGTGACAGAACTGAGTAAGGCCCTGTCCCATTTGTTATGCAGAAATAGTTAAATACAATGATCTGTTCTATCCTCTCCTTTTCTGTCTCTTGCCTGTCTGGTAGCTCAACCAAATCTCCCCGTGAGACCTAGGAACTGATCACACTGGACAGTCTTGCGATTCTCTGCCTCTCGCTATCTCTCTGCCTTCATTTGCTGCTTTTGTTTTTTCTTCCCCCTTGCATACCTGCGGTTATAAAATATATAAGGAGGCAGTATAGAACAGTGGGTTAAAGGTCTGAGCTGTGGATCTGGAGACCTGGGTTTGAATCCCACAGCCGCCTCGGTGCATACTGTGTGATCCTGAGCAAGTCACTTAACTTCCTTGTGCTCCCAGGTCGCATCTGGAAACAAGCTTCGGCTTAGTGTGCTACTCCTGGTTAAACAACATTCCCTTTCCGTTTTCCCCCCTTTACGTGAAACTGGGGTCCTTTGGTTGGAAATGTATATAGTTATACTGTGAAATGATTGCAAAAAGCTATTTGGAATTTAGGGGGGTTAACCTGAGATACAGTTTGAGTTCCTGTCAGGCTTGTTTGCAAACTCTTTTGCAGAAATATCAGCACAAGGCCAGCTTGGGACCCCGTTCTATTTGCAAGGCTGCTCTGTAAAGAAACTGACAAAAACATTTTGTGAAAAACAGGATGTCTTAACAAGCTCAGGGTGAAGAAATTATTTAGGCAAAGACTTGTTATAAAGAAAAAGAGCAACAATCTTTTGTTGGGGGAGAGAAACTTGGAATTAGAGATATCCTCAGATGAAGGACTGTTTTCCCTGTACTGCCTCTGTAAACAGTTATACTGAATTTTTATTTTACTACTTGTGAATTTTATAACTGCTGCTGGTCTTACTATGCTTCCTGACCGGCACCTCAACGACAGTGCTGTGATGTCACACATGTCGACGTCCATGTGCACTGGGTGGAACGTGCATCTGGTTGCTATGCAACTAAATACATTCAGAGCCCTAATAGGATATGAGCGGGAGGATGCCATGCAGGCCCTGTGAACACTTAAAAGAATGCTGAAAGGATTTGTCAGACATCTGAATGTAGTACCCAACTGACTGATTTAAGCTATGCTATGCATTTACTTTGCCACTCAGGACAATAAGTTACATATTAAACAAATTTGTGCTACATTTTGAAAAAAAAAAAAAGTTTCCACCAATCGGGGGTAGGATTAAGGGTGGTCGCTGGAGGTAAAACATAACAGAATTATGTACATTTCACATTCGCACAACAATTAAGAAATTTATTTATTTGTACAAATCGTTTTAAGAAATACTACAATTATTGCATATATCACAACCATTTTAAACATGCATATACGTTCCTTTATGAGTACCAGCTATGCTTCTAACATCTGCAATATGGCCCTTTAGCTAGATCAAATGAATTCTTCATCAGATTTTTCCTACTATGCAGTATAGAATCCCATACTTGTATACTTGTATTCCCAGTGTATTTTTAATCAGCTACTTAAAGCAGAAGTACTAGATACATTTTTCTGCAGTATGTTGTTCCCCCCTACCCCCCATGCACTAACCTGATTTTCTTTTTTCCTCAGAGGTTTATTTTTTCCCTGTAATTTGCTCTGTTCTTTTTTTCGGTTTGTTTACATTTTGATCACACTCCTTGTTGACCTTTACCCGATGGCAGCCAACCACACATGCAAAATCCTGCTCAGTAGGTCTTTATGTCCTCCAGCTTCCGTTGTTGTGTGCCAGCTCTCAGTGAGGGCTCTTTTGTTTTTCAAGCTATAAACACAATACAGTAGTCCCTTGCTACATAGTGAATCCAGCAATAGGAAAACTCGGGTATAACGAATGATGAATGTGGCTCCTGAGATCATCAGCCGTTTACAGTAAGTTAAGCCCTGTCTGTTACCAACACTCTCCCGCACATTTTGTGATAAATAGTACTGTACTAATAAATAAAAATATAATACATAGTACTGTACTGTAGTTCGGAGAACACGAGGCACGAGAGATTGAACAGAGGCCACCACTGGAGGTCCAGGACACAGGCTAACTTACAACACACTGCAGCAAAGTTCGGGCCACCGTGACAGGACACACTGAAAAAACAAATGTCTAGTGTGGGATTAGGTAAGCAAAACAAAGCAAAGACCAACTAAAGCAAAGTTCTGAGCAGCCGATGGCTGGGGGGTGAGTGCAAGACACCAAGCACATGAATGGTGTATGAGGCAGAAGTTCATTTAATTAAAATACAGTACTGTACTTTTTTCGAATATGCGAAGAAAAGCCAAATGTTGCTGATGTTTATTTTTCTTCTTTCATTTCTCCAGTGTGATGGGCAGAGCGTTTTTTTTTTTGGGGGGTGTCATGGGGATGTGCAGATACATTGGTGCTTATAAGCACTAATGTATCTGCATGTCTCCGAGCTCCCAATGGTGGTAAAACTGGGTCAGGCACCCTCTACTGAGGAGAGGTCTGCCTCGATAAGATGAAGTGAGACCATGAAAGAGCTTCATAGTGCCAGTAGGTGCTTTTGACACCTGTGTCTTTCACTGCGCCTTTTTCTGAGGCTGGGGAAGCTGAAATTTGTTTTAGGCTCCCCTGCCCTTTCTATAAAAGGGTTGCTTTTTCTGAGAGAAAAAAACAAACATCCTTTGCCCTTTTGAAGGTTTGCAGGAGCAGGCCTGGAAGTCTTAAGGGTTGTTCTAGTCTCTTGAGAAGCCTCAAAGGGGATTCTTTACATAATCTGAGTATATGAGTTCAAAACTTGCAGTCTTATATGTATTGCAACAATATAGTTAGTGAAAAACAAGTGCAGATTACATAAAAAAATCAAATGTACTTGTCTTTACATACTACAACCATGTTTCAGTGCTTGTGGGTTTCATGAGGCAGAAGGGACAAGTGTAACAGCCTGCTTTAGAAATGCAGCTTACTCTATTAATTTTACAATACATCTAGTCATTTGAATCATGTATGTGCTTAACACTAAGGTACTGTTGTAGTCCAAAACAGTTTACAGTACTGTCAGGCTATAATTTGGTAGAGAGAATAAAAATTATGCTACAAACAGATTATTTCTGTCTGCGTGAAGTTAAACGAGCTCCTGCAATATCTTTTTTTGTTTCGTTTTTCACTAGTAACAGCTCAGTACAGCCGGAGAGCTGTTCGACGTACGAGCTGCCTGAAAGCATTTTTAGTCAGCTGTAAATTTAAACACACACTTTTTAAAAAACAATTCCTGTAACTAGTTCAATACTCCATCTCATAAAGGGATAACAGATACAGAACACTGCAACAGGGGCGGAGGAATAGCCGGTGCGGTGGCACAGGGGCCCGACGCACTTAGGGACCCAATAAGTTATTCAGTGTTTCACTACTTTTTGGCGAAAGATTCCACATTTTTAAACTGAGACGAGTCTGCGATAGTCAGCGCAGTCCCATACAGCTGACTGAGCTGCCCACACGGAAGACCAATCACTGAGAGGGACTAAAGCAGCTGACTGGCCCTGCAATGCGATGGATTGTGCTGCGCCTGCATGCAGAGCACAGCCCTCCACATTCCCAAGCAGCAAGCACCTCACAGATTTTATTCTGTTAATGAGTTCAATCCAATCAGAGTGCACAGTAAAAGCGTATGCTGCTGCGTATTGCATAAGAGCGATAAAAACGGTTGGCATTTTTGGCGGTAGCGAGACCCAAGTCAAGAGTTGGCAAGGAAAGTTCCAGAGCAGCATCGGCCATTGGCAAGGAGACCAACTGATCCTACAATGTTTTAAAAAATCTTACAACTTCCATCATGTGTGCAAGCGTCTGGTCAGGCGGCTGGCAGAGAGCACTACAGCAACAGACGGGCAGTGACAGGCAAAGAAATTCAATGCTTTATGGAACGACTGTCGACGGTGGCGTGGTGGCCCACAGAGACTGCAGGCAGCCAGCTCTGATGAGTGGAACTGGAGGTCTGGAGGAGGATGGATAACATCACCAGTTAGTACCAAATCAAGTAGATTTAAATGTCTACCTTTCACTTGCTTTTTAATTAGGTGTGTTTTAGGCTGCGTATCATCTAGAAAAATATAACCCATTACTAATACTCCCACAGCTTCATGTTTTGCCCAGTCTATTTCCAGGTCAGAAGATTAAAATCTACCACAGTTAGTAAAATATATCCCCTTTTTCAGAATGAGATTTCTGTAAGTAGTTATATATGAATCAGTCTCTGCTAATATCTGGTGACAGTATTAACAATTTTCAATGACTAGGTTCCTTGGCTTGTGAGTGGTTATTGGTTAGCAGTGGGAAGGAGGAGGAGGAGGGGAGCTTGAAGACAACTGAAACATATTGCAGCCTAATATTGCAATTTTTTTTTTATTTTATCTTTTTATTGAGACAGTTCAGTACAGCTTTACATATTATTAATCATCATATGGTTACATTAATTCTTCTCATCTTACCATTTAATAAACTGAATCTCTCTCTACACATCATACTGTATATCCTATGTTATGGTTAGTTCCGAATTCCTGTTAGGTGTCGTAATAGTCGAGACGAATCATAGTTCCTTTGTGTTTCTCTTTAATCTTTCTGGGTAGGGCTGCATTTGTGATCCTGGGTGTGACCCCCCTGTCCATTTAGGCTCCTTTACAAGGGACTTTCCCTACAGAAGGAGTCCAGGCGTTTCCCCCACCCTGATCATGAACCTGCTTTTCCTTGGTCACGCCTGCTATTCCTGTTTCATTCCCATCAACTGGCTGCTGGTTCCCCCCTTTCTAATGCTGTAAAATTTCTGTTGTTGGAAAAGCTTTGTGGTGGAGACTGAGGGAGAAGCTGAGCTGTAGTACGCTTTGTAGAGCTTTGCCCGGGAGGCAGCGGTAACCAGGAAGGACAATCGGGTGTACTGTAGTTTGGTTTACATCCCTCAGCAGGCATCACTACAGTAACAGCTGGCTGTACAGTATAGTAGTTTTCAGAAAGTAAAGACTAGTGCTAGTTATTTGTTCCGTGGCAGTTTATTGACAATTGAAGGCCACAACACATACAGTCATTACCTGACATGAGAAGCACTGCACAAGAGAAAAGTTATTAATTTGCATACTCTATTTTCACTTGCTGAGAGAGACTACTTGGACTCGCATCTACTGTGACCATACAGGACTTCTATTACGAACATACAGTACACATGAACATACCAAGAAGCAAGCAGAAGAAGTCAATTTGATCTAATTCTGATCTGCTCATATTGTAGGGTCCACGGCTTGAGCTACTGTCCCTGCCCCCACACCCCTTAACTCCTCACACCCTTCGTCTTGGAGCTCTTTTTAAATATCCAGCAAATCAGTTGCAACACTTCCCACACAGTAAAAGGACAAAGGAAGTCTCAGGTATTTTTAACCAAACAACTTTCCAAAGTTTATGATCTCACCATAAGAGTGTACAGCCTTTCCAGGTACAGGCACATAAAATCAGCAACAGGTAGCTCCTAAAGTTTCATTGAAACTTGGCTTTAACTCGGATGGTGAGATAATAAACTTTGAAAGTTTGGTTAAAAAATTGTCCTTTTACTGAGTGGATACCGTGACTGATTTGCTCATCTTTTAACATGTCACTGAGCACCCAAACCTTGCCGAGGCTCTTTATCATTTTTAAAACTACATCTGTTTTTCTTTTAGCTAACACATTTATGCTCCCAAGTGGGAGGAGGGCAGATATTGAAGTATTGTTGCTGGTGTCTTGTCGCTCTGCTCATTTTGCTCATGGCAGTAGAAAATTACGGCGAGGGGGCCCACAATAAAAATCTGCACTGGGGCCCATCTTTCTGATCCTCCGCCACTGCACTGCAAGTAGCAGTTGCGTGCTCTGAGAAAAATGGTAAACAGTCTGGTAGTAAGATATTTCTTGAAACGGTATATTTCTCCTGCTGTCAGACAACTTGTTCATAAGCACATCCACTTCCTAATATTTTTTCATAGTCAGACTATATAAAGTACAGTTCCGTAAGAACTTAATCGTAATGGTAGATCTTCGAGAGGAGCTCTTGCAGCAGGCAACACCAGTACGACTAAGTCACCAGGCACTAGGTCCACACAGAAAACTTCTAGCTAGCAGTCTACAGCAGGGGACCGCCAGCAACGTCAGCACGCTGACGTCCACCTATGGTATAAAGGGGGTGGTCCCGCAGCTCCATCTCAGTACTCCCACCGGAGACCCCAGCAGGCTCAGAAAAGAGAGAGCTGAGGGGATTCCTCATAACAGAAGAAAGCAGAGAATCCAAAAAGGAGAAGCAACCTTCAGGGGGTAAAAGGGAGGGAAAGCAGCACCTCCTGCAAGAGTTCCTCTCGAAGATCTACTGTTACGGTAAGTTCTTACGTAATTGTACTATCTTACTTCAAGGGGACTCTTGCAGCAAGCAGTATCGGAACTTAACTGGTCAGCAGGGAGGAGGAAATAACAGGCACAGGCCATTAGGAATGAAGGCCCTGATGGACTGCAAGTCCAAAGCCGACCCTAGACCTGAGGCAATGTCCAAACTGTAATGCCTGATGCAGGGATGGACAGAAAGCATAGTTACATTAAAAAGTACAGTTACGTAAAAACTTACCGTAACAGTAGATCTTCGAGAACAGCTCTTGCAGTAGGTTACACCATTAGGACTGAAGCTGGCAGGTGCCAGGACCCCACGGAAATTTTCTAGCTAGCAGTATTCAGCGGGGACTGCCTCCGACGTCGGTCCCGCCCCTGACGTCAGGCGTAGTACATATGGAGGCGGTCCCCCATAATCCTCAGTTCTCCCGCAGGAGACTCCCGGCTACTGGATGACATCAGAAGAGGAGACCAAGGATCCACCATCAAATGGCAAACAAAGAGGCTGTAAATACCTTATCTTAGGAGAAGGATGTTGCGACTACAACCTACCACCAGCGGGGATGGTGGGAGGGAAAGTACCTGCTGCAAAAGCTGTTCTCGAATATCTACTGTTACGGTAAGTTCTTACGTAACTGTACTATCTTACTTCGAGAAACAGCTGTTGCAGCAGGTTACACCATTAGGACGGATTCCCAAGCAATACTGGACATCACACACCATCGGGAGGAGGAAAAATCCTCAAATTGCATCGAGCCTAGGACAGAAATCCCTGAAGGACTGCTAGATCAAACCCTGCTCTTCGCCTCGATGCAATGTCCAGGCAAAGTGTGTACGCAGCTCCAAGTAGCTGCAGCACAAATAGCGGAGGTGGATACGTTCTTTAAAGCCGCAAAAGATGTAGCCACCCCTCTGGTGGAATGACCGTTAACTGCGCCTGGTAAGGGTTTGTTGCACTTCTGGTAACGGAACGTAATGCACTAAATGAGCCACCTGGACAGCGACTGTTTTGAAACAGGAGCTCCCATCATCCTGTGGGCAAAGGAGACAAAAAATTGGTCAGATTTTCGGTGGTGTTTGGTTCTGGTCAGGTAGTATCTGAGACACCTATGCACATTTAGAGTGTGCAGAAGGGCTTCTCCTAGATTAGAGCATTTCGGGAAATACACTGGTAGATCGATGTCCTGATTAAGGGTGAGAGCTGAGACCACCTTAGGCAGAAATTTAGGATTAGTCCTTAGGGATACCCTGTCCTGGTGGAAAACCAAATAAGATTCTTTGCACATAAGTGCGTGTAGTTCAGAAATTCTTCTTGCCGAAGTAACGGCAACTAAAAATAACGTTTTCCAAGAGAGAAAACGTAGCTTGCAATCCGTGGCTGGTTCAAAAGGTGGCACCGTGAGCTGCTCCAAGACGAAGGGTAGATCCCATGGTGGGATCGGATCCTTAATCGGGGGCCTAAGGTGAAGGACACACCTCAGGAAGGCACGTGTCATGTCCAGTTGAGCTATAATGCGTTGGCCTATAGGGACGTGATAGGCTGAAATGGCACAAAGGTGTACCTTAATCGAGGAGTAAGCCAAACCAGAGTGGAAAAGGGACAGCAGGTAATCCAATACCAGCTTCTCTGGACAGTCCAAAGGCGATAAGCCGGCTTGAACCCATAAGCAAAACCTGCACCACTTCATGGTGTAGGTCACATGGGTAGCCGGTTTCCTGATGGCAGTAAGAACGTCTGCCACCTCTTGCGAGACCCCGTGTCACATCATGGCTATGCCTCTAGGAGTCAAGCATGCAGGTTCAGGGAACGTAGGTCCGGATGGACTAAAGAACCCGCCTCCTGAGACAGCAAATGGGAGCCGACTGGTAAAGGCACTGGAGGCTCCCGGGATAGCTGATGCAAGAGAGGGAACTAGATCTGTCGGGGCCAAAAGGGCACGATCAGTATAAGCGTCGCTTGCTCCCTGCGAAGTTTTAGAACAACTCTCTGGATCAACGGAAAAGGGGGAAAGGCATAGAGGAATCTGCCCGCCCAGGAGAGGGACAACGCGTCTCACCAGAAAACACCAGGCCCAGGATCTAGCAAGCAAAAATTGGTCAGTTTTGCGTTGGATGGAGACGCGAAAAGGTCTAGCTCTGGAGTACCCCATCTGCGAAACAGATCCTCTGCCACCTCCTGCAGTAGTTCCAATTCGTGGACTCTGGCCTGACAGCGGCTCAGGCTGTCTGCGATGACGGTGTCCACTCCCGGAACATGAACGGCAATAAGGTTTGCGCCGTGTTGTAAGACCCAGTCCCACACTCTCATAGCCTCCCTGCAAAGCGGGTAGGAATGGGTGCCTCCTTGCTTGTTGAGGTAATACATCACCGCGGAATTGTCTGTTTGTAACAGAAGTGCACCCAGTGGAATCTCCGACTGGAAGGCCTGCAGGGCGTAAAAGACTGCCCTCATTTCCAGGATGTTTATGTGGAGAGGAGACCCTTGGTCTGTCCACAGGCCCTGAGATCGGACACCGTTGAGGTGTGCTCCCCAACCGAGCCCTGAGGCGTCTGTGGAGTGTGTCACAGTCGCGGACTGCGCTATGAAGGGGACTCCCGCCAAGAGATTCCTCAAATCTAGCCACCATTGTCAATCTTGAATTACGGCCTTCGTGATCCGGATTGGATGCTGCAGATGGTCTTGCCTTTGGTCCCACTGTACTCGTAACATCCAATGGGTTACCTGCATGTGGTGACGGGCTAGCGGGACTGTGGCAGTGGCCACAGCCATGTGTCTAAGCAGGCAAAGGACCAGTCTGGCAGGAACGGTCTTCTTCGCCGTAATGTCCCTGATGAGGGATATGATGTGTTCCGCTCTGTCCGGGGGGGGAGGAAAGCTTTCCCTTGGACGGTGTCCAGAACTGCGCCTATGAATTGCAGAGTCTGGGATGGAACCAGGCGTGACTTCTCGTAACTGATGATAATGCCCAACGTCTCGAACAGAGTCTGAGTGCAGTGAATGGCAGACATCAGGGCCTCCCGGGAGGGCGCCATGAGAAGCCAATCATCCAGGTAGGGGAACACGTAGTGGCCCTGTCTCCTCAGAGATGCGGCTACGACTGCCATGCACTTCGTGAACACCCAAGGTGCCAAGGACAGCCCGAAGGGAAGAGCTCGGAAATGATAATGGTGACCCTGAAACTCTTAAGCGTAGGAACCTCCTGTGTGCTTGAGCAATAGGAATACGCAAGTAAGCATCATGCATGTCTAGGGATGCTAGAAAAGCGCCCTGCTTCAGCATGGGAATCAGACCAGGAAGGGTCACCATGCAGAAGCGCTTGTACAAGACCGAGGCGTTGGGGTCGCTGAGGTCCAGTATTGGACAGAGGTCCCCTGTCTTTTTTGGAACCAGAAAGAAGTGAGAATAATACCCTAGTCCCCTCTGGTTCCTTGGTACGTGCTCTATTGCCTCTTTTCCCAAAAGCGCCAGCACCTCCTGCTGTATGAGCAGGGCATGCTGACCCGAGTAACGGGAGAGCAGGGGAGGTCTTGCAGGTGGGTCGTCTAGAAACTCTATGCAATGGCCTTTCTTGACCAACTGGAGAACCCACCTGTTGGTGATCGAATGCCACCCTAAAAAGTGGCGAGCGATGCGACCCTCGACTTTCCTTGCCCGTTGATCCAGAGGAGGGGCGGGGGCTGGGAAGGAGTCATGCTGTGGCATCATTAGTCCCTGCGGACTGAGCCGACTTTGTGTAACGGCCTCTGCCTGGGAACGACTTGGCCTGGGCCTTGCGCGAAAAAGTGCCCCTTTGCTGCTGGCCGGAACATGGCTGCTGCCTTTGTTGCCGGCCGCGAAAATGGCTCTGGTTCCTATGAAAGGACCTAGGCCTGGATCTGTACATGGCCTGTACAGATCGGACTGCCTTCCCTGCATCCTGGAGCTTGGTGATGACCTTCTCCAAGGATTCACCAAAGAGTACCTCACCACTGTATGGGAAGTCTAGAATATTCTTCTGTATGTCCGGGGTGAAGCCGGAGACACGGAGCCAGGAGTGTCACCGGAGACAAACCCTGAAGCTGCAGCTCTGGCAGAAGAGTCCGCGGAATCGTATGCAGCTCTAAGCACTTGGGTCCCCACATCTGACCCGGTGCGAAGTAGGTTGAGGAGCTCCGCTTTCTGGTCGCCATCGGGAAGCTTTTCGACCAGGTCCTGGCCCTGTTGCCACAGGGCGTTCTTGAACTGTACCATATGGGTAAGGTAGTTCAGAGACCTGATGGCGCATGTAGCAGCCACGTACGTGCGCCTCCCCATGGCATCCAATTGCTTGGATTCCTGGTCCGGTGGCTGAGTGCTTATATGCTGGGGCCTTTGAGACTGGTCATGTGAGGCCGTGATGACCAGGGAATCTGCCAGAAGGTGCTTCGCCAAGTACTGGTCTTCTCTTGGAGCCTTGTACAGGCGGTCAGCCTTCTTTGGCACCGCGGGAGTGGAGTGCGGACACTTCCACGCAGCCTTGGTGACGTTCGTAAAGGTGTCCACCAAGGGTGGCACTACCACAGGCTTTGGGTCTTTCTGCCGAAGGTAGCAGGCAAGGCACTGTCGTTCGGGGTCAAGGTCTTCAGCATCCCACCCCATACTGTCTTGGATGTGCCTCATGATCTCAGCGAAAGAGGGATCATCCAGTGGAGACCTGGGGAGGTCAGGAGAGGAGATGCTGAGCGGAGAAGGAGATCTGGAGTATTCCGAAGTGTCCGATCTTGAATCCTCCCCCGGAGTATACTGGCGTCATCTGGGTCGTTTAGGGCTGGGCGACCCTGATGGGGATCTGAAGGGAGGCCTTCTCCTGTCTGTAGATCTGCCCCTAGGAGGTGGAGTCTGTTCCTGTTCCTTGGGGCTGGGTGGTCGTCCCACTGGCCCGTTAGGTGGAGGGGGGGGTGTAGGAGGTCAAGGGGTAGGAGGAAGAGGAGGAGGAGTAGGAGGATGGGCAGGGACCACATCCTTCCCGATGGTGTCCCACCAAAAAGTAAAGAATTCCTTTACTTCTGCGATATTCATGCCCGACGACGGGCCTAGCGCCGGTGGTCTGTCGCCGGGGTCAGGCGCTGGGTCCCCGGGTGTTTCCCGGTCCAGGTAGGGTTCCCGTGGAGCCCAGCATCTCTGTGTCGCCCGCCTGGTCTTTTGCCAGGGTGTCCTCCTCCGCGATTTCCTGCGACCAGCGCCTGCTGGTGATGGGGGTGCGGTCTTCCGCTCTGGAGATGCTGACGTCATTCCCCCGGCTGACGCCTTCGGACCTGGCGAACGCCTGGCCGGCGACTGGTGTCTAGCAGGTGTCGTTGGCTCCTGAGCGCGCAGAGCCGATTTGGAATGTTTGGCCAATGTCGGGTCCAATGCCCTTTTCAGGGACGTCAGGTCCTTGGGTCTTTCTGGTTGCAGGACCAGGACCTCTGGGCGGTTGGGAGACCGATCTGGCATCGGTGTCCCGATGACGGGTGGAAGACGACGACTTACGGCGCTCAGAAGACTTTGAAGAGGCATGGAAAGGGTTGAGGAAGCCGAGGGCGTCTATGTCTTAATCGGCTGGAGCGAGGAAGATCTGCCTGGAGTCTGGACCTAACCGGGGCTGACCAGCCCTGGAGGGAGAGCGGTCCGATCTGAGCCGGAGGCTCGGGAGTCCGAGGCTCGAGTTGGGGACCCAGACCTCACCTGCTCCTAGTGCTTGTGGGATTTTGAAGAAGATTCTCCCCTAGAGGAAGGTTCTTGGTCCATCCTTTTAAGTTTCTCTTCGAGGAGATATGCCTGAAGTGCCTTTTAACGGCAGATCCTGGTGTGGCTATTGAAACCCTAGCAAAAGATGCAGGCCTTGGTGTCGTGGTCCGGGGCTAGGCAACGCACACAGCAAGAGTGAGGATCCTTGAAAGGGATCTGTTTTCCGCAAGCACACTTTGAAGGTGACCCTCAAGTGATGGAATTGGAGAGGCCATCAGTTGTGCGAAAAAACAATTCGCCAAAAGTTCTGTAGTCATCATGCTTTAGAAAGAGACCAAGAGGCCGATGTTGGTGAGTCAACAGCGGGAAAAGATCTGACAATTATGGGGGACTGCCTCCATATGTACTATGCTCGAAGTCGGGGGCGGGACCGACGTCGGAGGCGGTCCTTGCTGAATACTGCTAGCTAGAAAATTTTCGTGGGGTCCTGGCGCCTGCCGGCTTCAGTCCTAATGGTGTAACCTGCTGCAAGAGCTGTTTCTTGAAGTAAGATCTTACCATAACAGTAGATCTTCGAGAAGAGCTCTTGCAGCAGGCAATAACCGTTAGGACTAAGTCGCAAGGACAGCCCCCCCGGAAACCTTCTAGCTAGCAGTCCTCAGCGGGGCTGCCCCCGATGTCAGCCAATGGTATAAAAGGGGCGGTCCCCAGCCCCACCTCAGTTCTCCCACCGGAGACCCGGAGTCTAGGATGGAAGGAGAAGCGGGCAGGTTCTTTGCCAAAAATTAACAGCCGGGGGGAAGGAGGGAGAGCAATGCCTGCTGCGAGAGGTCTACTGTTATGGTAAGTTCTTATGAAACTGGACTATCTTGCTTCGAGTTGGAGCTCTTGCAGCAGGCAATAACCGTTAGGACCGAGTCCCAAGCAATAAAAGGATAAGGACTGGGAAAGTCTGGGAGAAGACTGAAAAAAAAAAAAAATGCCACATAAGGTTTCAGGAGAGAAGGCCCTGGAGAACAGTCATGCCAAACCCAGTCCTACGTCTGGAAGCCACGTCCCAAGCTGTAACACTTGACAAAGGTGTGAACAGAACTCCAGGTAGCCGCTGCAGAGATGGTTTGGAGAGAGGCAAAGGAGATAGCCACTCCCCTGGTAGAATGGCCTTTTACTGTACCCAGTAAGGGCTTGCTGTAACAAAAAATGATGCAGTTAACCAACCATTTAGACAAGGTCTGCTTGGAAACTGGTGACCCCTGAGTTTTGGGAGCAAATAAAACAAACTGATCTGTTTTCCGAAAGGAAGCCGTACGGTTCAGATCGTAACAAAGCGTTTTATGAACGTCGAGAGTGTGCAACAATGCTTTCTCCCTATTAGAGTGCATGGGATAGTAAACTGGCAGGTAGACGGTACCTGCTTGCCACAGGCGCACTACGATTTTCTGTGATCCACAGATGAAATGGACGATGCCGGAAAAGATGACATGCAGAAAGGGAAATAAAATCTGAGATTTTGGTCTAAAAATCAAAGAAACGCTGAAGGAGAGAAAGTGGTCGAACTGACCTGAGAAGGCATCTGAGGAGCCGATGCGAATGGGTCAACAGCGGGAAAAGAACTGAGGTGGGTCTGGGGACTATCCTTTTTATACCACTGGCTGAAGTCGGGCAGAGCCAACGCTGGGGGCGGTCCTCGCGGAAGACTGCTAGCTAGAAATTTTCTGTGGGGTCCTGGCACCTGGCGGCTTAGTCATAGAAACGTACACTTTGACTGAAGATAAGGACTGCTTGGCCCACGTAGTCTGCCCATTTCCCTACCTAATGGATAAGCTACAGATCTTAGTTAACCAACAGCCTATTTCTTCCTACCCCCTACAAGAATTGCCTTATGTCTGTCCCATGTATTCTTGAATTCCCCCACTGTTTTTGACCTCACAACCTCCTCAGGAAGGACGTTCCATGTGTCCACCACCCTCTCTGTGAAAAAATACTTCCTCACATTGCCCCTGAGCCGTCCCGCATCTATCTTCAAATTGTGTCCCCTTATTCTTGCACATCTCTTTCTGAAAGATGCTATCCGCTTGGACTTTGTTGATTCCCTTAAGGTACTTGAAACCCTCTATCATGTCCCCCCTCTCCCTCCTTTCCTCGAGGCCATACATATTAAGTGCCTTAAGTCTCTCTCTTCATATGTCTTTCAGTGCAGACCCTAGACCATTTTAGTTGCCCTCCTCTGGACTGCCTCCATCCTGTCTATGTCCTTGCGGAGATGGGGTCTACAGAACTGGATGTAGTACTCCAGATGGGGTCTCACCAACTGTCTGTACAGAGGGATAACAACTTCCTGTTTTCTACTAGTGATGCCTCTCCCTATACATCCCAGTATCCCCCCAGCCATCCCTACTGCTTTCTCAAATTGGTTGCTAACATTAGGTCATCTGATAGGATTATCCCCAGGTCCCTTTCCATTTTCTGTTGTCGATACTACATCCCCCTCCACTGTGTACTCTTCTCCTGGGTTTTTGTTTCCCAGGTGCATTATTTTGCACTTCTTTGCATTCAATCCAAGCTGCCATGCTTCTGACCATTCCTCCAACCTTGCCAAGTCCCTTCTCACCCCCCCCCCCCGGGTGTATCACCCTGACCCTGTTGCAGATCCTTGTGTCATCTGCAAAGAGGCATACTTTTCCTTCCCTCTGCAATGTCACTTATAAAGACATTAAAAAGGACCGGACCCAGTACTGAACCACGCAGTACCCCACTAGTAATCCTCCTTTCTTCAGAGTGGACTCTTTACTATTACCTTCTGTGTCCTGCTGTCCAGCCAATGTTTTACTCAGGTTACCACCCTGGGACCCACTCCTAGGCTGGCTAATTTGTTTATTAATCTTTTGTGCGGGACTGTGTCAAATGCCGTGCTCAAGTCTAGGTAGGCCATGTCCACATCCCCTCCCTGGTCTACTACTTATGGTCACCCAGTCAAAGAAATCTATTAGATTCATCTGACATGACCTTCCCGCTGTGAATCCATGGTGCCTTGGGTCCTGTGCCCCACTGGTCTCTAGGTACTCAACAATTCTTTCCTTCAGAAGTGATTCTATCATTTTCCCTACCACTGAGGTCAAACTGACAGGTCTGTAGTTTCCTGCCTCTGTCTTGCTCCCACTTTTGTGAAGGGGAAATCACACCCACCTTCAGGTACCGCATCATCCTCCCATGATTGGTTAAAAAGGGTAGTCAGTAGTGTCACTACTTCTCCGCTTAGTTTTTTTAGAATTCTGGGTGAATCCCATTATGCCCCACTGCTTTGTCCACCTTCAGTTTTAGGAGTTCTTTCAGAACCATTTCTTCTGTGAAAGAACTGGGATCGACCCCCCATCCAGAGTGCTTCTACTGACTGGATTAGGTACCTCCCCCGCCTCTTCTTTTGTGAATACTAAGCAGAAGTATTCGTTCAGTATCCCTGCTTTTCACTGTCCCTCTCTGCCCAACCATCGTCCCCTTTATTCAGCCTCACTATCACTCCCTTTGTCTGTTTGCTCAATAATGTACCTATAAAAGATTTCATCCCCCTTACTGAGTTGGCTATCTTTTCCTCGGTTTGGGCAATTGCTATTTTGACTGCCTTCCCTGCTTTCTTCTGCTTTAACAGGTACAGTTCTCTGTCCTGCTCCTTCTGTGTTTCCTTATACTTTCTAAATGCTATCCTTTTTTCCCTAACCTTCCCTGCCACCTCTTTTGAGAACCATACTGTTTTTTTCATTCATTTTATTTGCTTCACACAAAGGCCTCTGTGATGGCAGTTCTGATGTCTCCTCATTATTGCTCCACCCCTCCTTCTTGCCTGTTTGCTAGTGCTTTTCTGAGGCACGCTCCCATTTTGACAGTCAGCCCTCCTGAAGTCCAGTACCCTCACTTTTGTATGACTTGACTCTGCAGCCGAGTTTATCGTGAACCACACTGTTGGTGGTCACTTGTCCCCAGATGGCTACTCACTTCTAGATCTGAGATCCTCTCTCTGTCCCCATTTGAGAGTACCAGATCTAAAACTGCTCCCTCCAGAGTGGGTTCCAACACTAGCTGTCTGAAGCATGCCCCCTGTAAAGCATCAATAATGGCCCTGCTCTTGGATGTGGCTGCAGCAGAGGAGCTCCAGTTAACATCTGGCATATTCAGGTTCCCCATCAACACTATCTCCCCTTTCTCTGCCATCCTTAGGATGCCTTCCATCATTTCCTTGTCCATTTCCTCCCCCGGAGACGGGGGGGGGGGGTCTGTATACAACCCCTGTGCGGACTGTGGTGCCATTTCCAGTTTCCAGGGTGACCCACAGTGCCTACTCTCCTACCTATTTACCACTTTGTTCTGTTGCTTTGATCCCTTCCTTTACATAGAGTTATTCCTCCTCATCTTCTACCATCCCTGTGCCTCCTGTACATTGCGCACCCTGGTATGTTGACATCCCAGTCATAGTTCTATGTGTACCATGTTTCTGTGACTGCCACGATATCCTGGCATCCCTCTTCCATCAAGACCACCAGTTCAGGGAGCGGGTTACCTAGACTACAGTGATTGGTACTCATTACCCTCCATTTTTTTTATGGCCTTACCCCTTTTTGCCCCATCCCGGTCCTTACTGCCTTTGCCTTTTTCTCAGTTTACCCCTGCCCTTCTCGCTATCGATGTCTCTATCTTGGTGTTTACCTCATTAACTACCCTGATTCTTTTTGGGGGGGGCGCTAGGATTTCCTCTCCGTTTCAGTGCCCCCGGCTAGTTTAAATGCTTGCCAATGAAGAATTTAAACCTATTACCTAGGATCCTTATTCCCTCCTGGACAGATGCAGACCATCGTGCCAGTATAGGCCTGCATCACTCCAGGTGGACCCCCAGTCCCCAATGAAGCCGAAATCCTGCACTCTGCACCAGTTTTTTTTTAACCACTGATTGAATCCCATGGTGCAGAGCACCCTAACCTCACCCATGCCATAGACAGACAGCACCTTTGAGACGGTTACAGTGCGTGCTACTTGTCTAAGGCCCCTCCCCAACTCCACAAACTCCTCCTCCACTGTTCTGATCCCTTTCCCAGCCAGGTCATTTGTCCCTAGGTGGACAATGACATCCAGCTCCCTCCCCCATAGAGCTGCTCCCGTGATCCTGATGATTTGCTCCCTGTCTCTCCAAGCCATGGCGCCAGGCAGGCACCTTACCTCCCTCTCCCCTCCCCCCAGTTCTACCCTCCTAACAATGGCGTTCCCCATCAGAAGTTGTTTCCTTCCCCTGTGGGGTCCCATGCCACCCTCCTGTGGGTCTCCTTTGTGGAGGTTCCCAGCATCCTCCTTGGTCTCCACTGCAGATGCCTCCATAGAGGAACCACACTCTGCCAGAATGGCGTATGGATTGTGGACAGGTACAACTGGAGGGATGTGCCTCTGTTACACCACCCTCACCCTCCCTGAGCCCACTGTGGTCCAACCGCTCCTCTTTCTTGGCAACCTCTGAGGCAGCGGCGGTGGCCCTGGTAGTCCCTGGGTGGGAGAGGCGATCCCCCAAATCCTGGCCACCTCAGCCTGGAGATGAGCAACCTCCTCCCTCAGCCCACAGACGTGCCTGCAGATGGAAAAACACTGCATCCTCCAGAACGTCTCCCGGAAGACTGCTGCTCCACAGCCACTGCACTACTCCCATCATGTCTTATTTGTGGCCCCTTAACTGCTGTTTTGTATATTTACTCTTTCCTCGCTCTGTTTTTTTTTTTTATTTTTATATCATTTTTTTTCTCTCTACTGCCTCCATGCCCTTAAAGCTCCTGATCTTCCTGTTCTGGGGCAGTTAATGGTTACTGCCTGCTGCAAAAGCTCCAACTCGAAGTAAGATCTCCAAATAGCGGCTGCACAAATGTCTGACGCAGACAAATTCTTGAAAGAAGCAACTAAGGCAGCCATGCCTCTAGCAGTATGGCCTTTGACTGGGCCTGGTAAAAGCTTCTTGTGCTTGCGAAAGCAGTACACAATGCACTGCATTGAACCTGCATTGTATTCTGTGGTTATTTGCATATGCAGCCCATGATGCTTTGCATTGTGGGGGCAAGTGTGATTTTGTATCACAATGCAATTGACTAATCACTTAGACAAACACTGTTTGTAAACAGGGGCTCCTACTCTGTGAGGAGCAAACGAAAAACTGATCAGACTTTTTGACAGTGTGGGAGTGATCCAAGTAATACCTTAACACCCGGTGAACATCTAAAGTATGAATTAAGGCCTCCCCCTGATTAGAATACTCAGGCAAATACACAAGCAGGTGAATGGATTGATTTACAATGAACTCTGACATCACCTTAGGAACAAACTTAGGATTAGTTCTCCAAGACACCTGTTTGTTAAAAACCATATAAGGCTCTGTGCACATTAAAGCCTGAAGCTAGGAAATCCTCCGAGCAGAAGTAATGGCAACCAAAAATAACGCCTTTCAAGAAAGGAAGTGTATCTCGCAGCTTGCAGCATACCAAAAGGGAGGCAACATAGGCTTTTCGAAAATAAACGAAAAGTTCCATGGCAGGACATCGTCCTTAATGGAAGGCTTCATATGCAACATGCCCCACAAGAAAGTGCAGGAAAGGTCAAGTTGAGCAATGGTTTTGCCCTCAATGGGTGCATGTTACGCAGAGATGGCAGAAAGGTGCACCTTTAGCGAGGAGCAACCTAGACCTGAATGAGAAAGGGATAGGAGGTACTCCAGGATGAGATTCACTGGACAGATGAAATGATCCAAGTGCCGAGCGGTCACCCAAATGGAGAATTGCTTTCATTTCATGATATAAGTGGCTCTGGTGGAAAGTTTCCCAGCAGCCACCAAGACATCTGCCACACGGGAGGAAACTCCAAAGCGGGCAATGGCTAAGTCTGCAGGAGTCACGCATGAAGGTGCAGTGACTTGAGGTCCAGATAGACCAAAGTGCCCTGCTCCTGGGAGAGCAAGTCAGAGCACAGAGGCAAGGGGACTGGGGGTTCCACCGCTAGTTGCTGCAGTAGTGGAAACCAGATCTGATGTGGCCAGTCGGAGCTTTGAGGATCATTTCTGCCCCCTCGGACTGAAGCTGGAGAAGAACTCTCTGCAGAAGCAGAAAGGGAGGGAAGGTATATAGGAACTTCCCTGTCCAAGAAAGGGACAACACATTGCACCAGAAAACACCAAGCCCTGGACTGAGCAAGCAGAACCTGGGCAGTTTTGCGATGAGTGGAGACGAAAAGAGGTCCAGCTCAGGGCGGCCACACTTGTCAAAGAGGTCCTTGACCACAGAGGACAAGAGCTCCCATTCATGAGCCCTCGTTTTGGAACTGCTTAGGCTGTCGGTCGAGATGCTTTGGACGCCTGGAACTTGTACTGCAGCTAGTTCCAGGTCATGCCGAATGGCCCAGTACCAAACTGTCATGGCTTCCCTGCAAAGGGGGTAAAAGTGAGTCCTCCCTTGCTTGTTGAGGTAATAAGACTACTGATATCTCTGTCTGAACCAAGAGAGAGCCTGAAAGGAGGAGAGTCTGGAAGACCTGCATAGCGTAAAGAATAGCTCCTGTCTCCAGGACACAGTGGAGATGTTGTTCACCCTGACGAGATCCCCAGAGTTTGAAGATGGGCCAAGTGGGCCCCTCAGCCCAGGTCCGAGGTGTCTGTAGTCAGAATATGTTCTGGGGATACAGTTCTGAAACAAACCCCATTGGGGAGACTGGAGGGGTTCTGCCACCATTCCAGGGTCTGTCTCACCAGACTGGAGACCAGGACCAGATGATCTAAGTCATTGGTGAGCTGGTCCCATTGGGCTTGAAGAGTCCACTGAGGTACTCTCATGAGTAGGCGGGCTAAGGGAACCATGGTAATAGCCACCACCATGTGCATGAGGAGGAACAGGAAAGACCTGGCTGGGACATGCTGGGAAGAGGCAAACAGCTGGGCCTGCACTACCAAACATTCTGCTCTGTCCTGAGACAGGAAGAATATGCCCGGTGATGAGTTTAGGACTTCTCCTTTGTACTGGAGGCGCTGGCTTGGCACAAGACAAGACTTGAGGAGGTTGAGAGTAATCCCTAGAGTCTGGAACAACCGAAAGGTGGCTTCCGGGGTCCCAATCAACTGAGCCCAGGAAGGGACTGTCAGTCAGTCATCCAAGTAGGGGAAGACATAATGCCCCTGTCTCCGGAGGGTCACAGCCACCACTGCCAGACACTTAGTAAAGACCTGGCGAGTTGAAAAAAGACCAAAAGGGAAGGCCCAAAACTGGAAATGGTTTCCCAGAAAGCAAAAACGGAGGAACCAACAATGGGGCAGGAAAATCAGGATAGGGAGGTAGGCATCCTACATATCCAGTGAACAAAGCCAGTCCTCCTGGTGAAGAAGTGGCAGTAACCCGTACAGGGTGACCATTGTGTATCGCTTGAACTCTATGTACAGATTAAGGTGGCTGAGATCCAAAAATCGGTCTCAGGTCCCCTACCATCTTGGGGATGAGAAATGGGAGTAGAAGCCTTCCCTCTCTCTACTGGGGGAATGGGCTCTATGGCCCGTTTGCACAGCAAGGCCTGAATTTCCTCTTGAATTAGGAGGATGTGGGCCTGAGAGTAATGGGACTACAAGGGAGGGCTGTCTGGAGGGATTTCCGGAAATTCCAGAGTGTGCCCCCTTTCCACCATCTGAAGGGCCCACTGGTCTGATGTTACAGTGCGCCACCATTTGAGGTATAGGGAAAAGTGACTCCCACCGCCTCCCCCAAGGCCTCTCTTGGGGAGGTTGGCAAGGAGTCAGGTAGTAGTACTGGGGGTGGGCAGAGCATCTAGGGACACTCTAGGGGCCCTCGGGGCGGAACTTCCAGCTGGTTGGGTGGAAGCCTTGCATTTAAAGGTGCCTCTGGGCTGCTGGCTCTTGGGATGCTGTCTAGGGGACCAACGAAAGGACTGGCACTGGTTGGACCTGAGCTGAGAACGGTACATAGACTGTACCAAGTGCAAGACATTGCCTGATGCCTGTGGACGAGAAATTATTTCCTGGGCATCTCTGCCAAAAAGGACAGATCCCCAGAAAGGGGCATCCAGGATTTTCGCCTGCACATCTGGTGCGAAACCGGATGCCAGGAGTGGCGGCGGATGCAGACACCAGTAGCTGACACTCAACCTGCTGCGTCCACAATATCATAAGACGCTCAGAAGACATGGCTGCCCACGTCTGAGCCTGACTTAAGGAGCTGGACCAATTGGGTTTTCGTGGGATCCTAGGGGAGGGCCTGCATGAGATCCAAAGCCTTGTCCCACAATGCATTTTGATACTGCACCATGTGGGCCAGGTAGTTTTGGGTCCTGATGGCCAGCGTTGCCGAAGCATAGACACGCTTGACAAACTGGTCGACCTAGCAAGACTCCTCATCAGGAGGGTGGGTGCTGAGCTGCCTAGGTTTCTTGGTGCGGTCATGAGCTGCATTCATGACCGCCGAGTCCGCCTCTGGCTGATCACCCAAACAGGAATTGCCAATGAGGGCATGATAAAGGCAGTCAGCCTTCTTGGCCAAGGCTGGAGTGGAAGAGGGATGGTTCCAGGTGGCCTTGGTGATGTCCTCATATGACTCAATGAAGGGTGGCACCACCAAGGGGAGAGTCTCCGTTCTGCGGAGACAGACCGTCAGATGGGGACCCTCAAGGTCTAGTTCTTCTGTCTCCCATCCCATTAAGGACTGAATATGCCTCATGATGTCCATAAACATAGGATCATCTGAAGGGGACCGAGGGGTTTCGGGATCATCAGAAGCCTCCTGGAGTCAGAGTCTTCCAAAGAGGAGGAATCCCTGCTGGACAGGTCACTTTCTGGGACCGGCTTCAGTGGGCAACATTCCTCCTTGCGTTTGTCCATTCGAATGGGAGAGGTACTGGAGACCGGGGTTAGCTAGGTCCCACCCGGCCAAAGTCCCTAGGAGGCGGAGCAGGGGGCCTCTTAGGGAGCTCCTTATCCTTCATGAAAACCCAGCAGGCTGAGAAATGCGCTCTGTAATCCACTGGTGGAGATGGGTGATAAGGCAGATACAGATAGTAAGGAGGTGGCATCTGGTATCCCGGCGTTGGTCCCAGGGGTGTCAGGTACCTGGCGCAAGCCTGAAAGGTGCCAGGTAACCAGGTTTAGGCCCCTGAGATGTCAAGTTCCCTGGAGTCGGTCTCTGAGGTGTCGGGAACCTGGGCGATCCCTCAGGCACCGGCTGTGGACTGCCCAAAAGGCCAGCCGGCACTGGCTGAGGTTGGGGTGACGACAGTTGAGGCGTTGTCGGTGTTGACACCAGCAGGCGGTCAGACAGGTGAAGGCAGACGCTGGTCTGGAGAGACAGGTGCTGCCGGCCCCAAAGGGGAGGCAGGAACCTGTATAGGGGAGCTAGCTCCCAGTGGAGGCAGAGGTGACACCAGTGTAGGGGAGGCGAGCTCTTGCTCTGGGCGTTGCAAAGAGGTGCTGGTGCTGGAGTCAGGAAGTGACATGGGCAATGCCAGGACCAGGGCAGTGATGGCTGAAGACCCGCCGCCAACATTACAGAGCTCAGTCAAGCCACCTGGCTGAGGACTCGCCTGGTGTAAGGGCCAGAGTATCATGAGCTGGGGGTCAACGGATGAAGTCCGGAGCCCTGAGGAGCCACCACCCAAGGCAGAAACAAGGGCGGGCAGCTGAGAGACAGGCAGTCCTGTAGAAGTAAGGGCTGCTGCCGGGGGTGGGGGGGGGCTGACCTCCCGCAGGAGGAAGATTGACTCAGTCGCCAACTTGTGCGGGGACAGAGTAGGAAGATGGCCACGGCTGGTCCCTGGTGCTTGTGCTTCCCAGTTGATTTCTTCTCCTTCTGGGCAGCAGAAGTCAAAGCCCCAGAGACCGGGAAAAAGAAGAGCCTTTGCCCTGAAGCTCCTTCTCCATCGTGGCTAAGTTCTGCTGCAGCAACAAGCCTTGAAGGGTCTTCAAACAGCGTCTCCATGTGGCCTCGGTGTCATGGTCTATGCATTGCAGGCAAGACTGGCTGTCCTTGGAGGGAAGCTGTTTGCCGCAAGCACACTTTTTTTTTTTTTTTTTAATTCAAAATGCTTTATTGTTTTTTTTTTTTGTTTTTTTTTTATATAACCAGCCTTACAAGGCCGTTTTACAACCACAGTGTGAGAAGCCTTATCCATTACAAGACAATACATATCCAAACCCTCCCCACCCCCCCGCAAGCACACTTAACACGCCAGTCGGAAGATGAAGCTGGAGAAGACGACATGCACAATAAAAGAAAATATTTTAATTTTAAAGCAAAAATAAAGAAAAATGCAGAAAAGCGTGAAGCAAAATGGTGGTCGACTGAAACAAGCATCTGTGAAGGTCAGACGTGTGCGGGTCGATGGCGGGAAAGAACTGAGGTGGAGCTAGCGTGCGGCCCCTTTTATACCACAAGCGGACATCAGCGTGCCGACGTTGGGGGTGGTCCCCCACTGTAGACTGCTAGCTAGAAGTTTTCTGTGTGGTCCTAGCACCTGGCGGCTTAGTCTTACCAGCGCTGCCTGCTGCAAGAGCCCATTTGAAATAACATCAAGATACGCACTGAGAATGACTTAAATTTCTAAGTTTACGGTATTAATGGCAATGGTAATCCACTGCTTAACATCTCCCCCAAAACACTTGTGCACACTATTTTTATGTGTTTCCAATATACACTTGAATTTTTCAAGAATGAATGACCTAACATTATAGTAGCTAAGTTATTTAAACGAAAAAAGTAAAATTGTGTTTTTAGTAGCCGAGTATCAGTATATGTGTACTTGGGGGGGGGGGGGGCAATATCATGCCTTCTCATTAGATGGAACTTTTTAAAACCGCATATCTGATAGTATCACCTTTTGGAAAGGCTGCCCTTTTCCAACTGCAAATGTCAGTTGCATCCCTGATGTCCACTGGCACCACTCTCTCTCACCCAATCCCTAATGGATAATGTATGGATAATTTACCTATGGATAATATACCGATGGATTTTAAGTGTTCCATAAACTTATGGGACGTGACTCTGACATTTTGCAGTGCAGATGGAGCAGCTTTTAGTTTTAGATTATTATTCAAAATAAATAAAAACAGAATATTTTATGATGGTGGTGCAAGATGGTGGTTCATGGTCAGGCGGGGGTCTGCAGTAGCAAGAGTACGTTTGTTGCACATTAACTGATACAATGATATCAATTACAGTACTGTTATTCTATTTAGGTGATGGCGTGGAATTATTTTATGCATGGGTGGCAGATATATTCTGTAACTAGTCTAAAATGTCATTCCTGCATACACAGAATATACTGAATTCTTTCCTGAGGAGGGATTATTATCCTACTATGATTTGCAAGAGAGAGATAAGCTACACACACCTCACTGACAAAGAGTTGGAGGAGGATGTGCTGCTTGCCAGCATCATTGCAGCACACTCTCTTTCATGTTTACTGGAATACAAATAAGAGAAATTCCTTCATACTTACCGTAATTTTGGTTTCTGTTAGCTCCAATGTAGTCAATGGAGAGTTAATACATAGGAGTAATGAACACCCTCTGCTGGGGTAGTGGCACAGCTCTAAGCCGTCAATCAGCAAGAACCCTGGGCATATGAGCATTCCGAGATCACTAATTATCCAGTCACATTTATCCATGTAGCACTTATATACAACTATGTAACCAGTAATCTCTACATGATGCAGTAGTCTCCTCTCCTCCCACTGCATCCTGAGTGTGTAGACTTTCTTGGGGGTGTCCCTAAGTCTAGAAAGATGGAGGGGAAGTTGATCAAGGAATGTAAGCAAACATGTTCTTGAGTGGTAACATTAGTATGGCTGACTGTTTTTCACTTTTGAAAAGAAAAAATGAACCAGAGTCAAACCACAAGTTACCGCAACACATTCTACAGATGGTGAGTAATCATAAAATGTGTTTTTTAAACAAGGGATAGTTTAAGGTCTAAGGAGGGTTGACAATGTCCCTTTAAGCAAATATGTATCTAATTAACATATGGATAAAGGACTTTGTGGAAGTGAAGATGGCCTGAAATTTTAAAATTCTTGTAGATACAATGCTATTTCAATACTCAGTTGTCAGAAAGAAGGTGAATGTCCATCTAGCCCGTCTCCCACCTTAGTGGAGCCACATTGCTAGCTCTAGGCAAGTAAGAATTCATCTAGTTTGTTCTTAAATGGATTCAAGGTTGCTTCATTGACTACTTTATTAGGCAGGTTATATTTGCTGCACTGTAGGAGGAGTAAAGTACAGTTACGCAAGAACTTACCGTAACAGTAGATCTTGAGAGGAGCTCTTGCAGCAGGCTGCATTTGAGGACCTGACACGCGGGCACCTAGGACCCTACGGTGAAAGCTTCTGCAAGCAATACCAGCAGAGGACCGCCCGGTCGGTCAGGGTACAAGAGGCGGGCCCAGCTCCACCTCAGTTCTCCGCCAGTACCCAGCAGAAGGCCTGACAAGAGAAGGAGGCGAAGCCTACCATCTAGAAAAGGAAGAAAATAGACCTGCACTTTCCGAGGGGGAAGGCGGGAGGGAAACAGCGCCTGCTGCAAGAGCTCCTCTCGAAGATCTACTGTTACGGTAAGTTCTTACGTAACTGTACTATCTTACTTCGAGTGGGAACTCTTGCAGCAGGCTATAACATTTAGGACTGAATCCCAAGCAGTCCCATAGCAAAGAGGTAGCCGACCCTGCGAGGAGGAATATGCCGACTCCAGAGGCCCTTAGGACAAGAGTCCTTGCAAAACCGCTAGGCCGAAGCCAGCACGGCATCTGGAGATGATATCCAAGCTGTAATGCTTGATAATGGTATGCACAGAGTTCCAGGTCGTGACCCCACAAATGTCCTGAATAGCGACATTTCGCATGGCGGCAAAAGAAGCTGACACTCCCCTGGAGGAGTGACCCCTAACCGGGCCCGGCAAGGGTTTACTGTGATGCTCGTAGCAAAACGAGACGCAATGGACTATCCATTTAGAGATAGTCTGCTTGGACACCGGTTGACCCAAGCGATGTGGTGCAAAAGCCACAAAGAGTTGCTCTGATTTACAGTGCTGAACCGTTCTGTTGAGGTAATACCTCAGGGACCTCTGGACATCCAATGTGTGGAGTAGAGCCTCCCCTCTATTGGACGGCAAAGGAAAGTAAACTGGAAGATCAACAGACTGGTTGAGGGTCAACTCCGAGACCACCTTGGGAAGAAACTTAGGATTAGTTCTGAGGGAAACTCTTTCCCTAAGAAAAACCAAATAGGGCTCTTTACACATCAGAGCCTGAAGCTTGGAAACTCGTCGAGCAGAAGTAACAGCAACCAGAAAACAAACTTTCCAAGAAAGGTATCGCAGCTCACAACTTGCTGCGGGCTCAAAATGAGGGAGGGTGAGTTTCTCCAACACAAAAAGTAGGTCCCAGGGTGGGACAGGGTCCCTAATGGGAGGTCTCATGTGTAGAATTCCCCTAAGGAAGGCGCGGGCTACATCTGTGCCAATGCTCTCTCTCCCACGAGGGCATGATAGGCCGAAATTGCCCACATGTGCACCCTGATAGAGGAATAGCTCAGGCCTTTCTCATACAAGGAGAGGAGATATTGCAAAGTGGAGTTCACAGAGCAGGTGACAGGATCTAAATGCTGTGGCAAGGCCCAGAGACAGAAACGCTTCCACTTCATAGTGTAAGTGGGGCGAGTAGAGGGCTTTCTTCTGGACGCTAAGACCTCAGCCACTTCCAGGGAAACCCCGTATCTGTTCCTAGCTGCGTCTGGAGGAGCCAAGCATGAAGGTGCAGGGATCTGAGATCCGGGTGAACCAGAGACCTCTGGTCCTGGGACAGCAGTTGCGAGCAAATGGGCAGCGGGATTGGAGGTTCCTGGGACAACTGCTGCAGGAGTGGGAACCAAATCTGTCGAGGCCAATTGGGGGCCACAAGGATCATTCGTGCTCCCTCTGCCTGTAGTTTGAGCAGAACCCTCTGAATGAGAGGGAAGGCCGGAAAGGCATAAAGAAACCTCCCTGCCCAGCAAAGGGATAACGCGCCTGGCCAAAAAACGTCAGGGGCGTGCACTCGCGAGCAAAACAGTGGCAGTTTGGTGTTGTGTGGTGACGCAAAGAGATCCAGCTTGGGAAGGACCCACCTTCCAAAGAGCTGATCCGCTACGGATTGTAGGAATTCCCACACGTGCGCTCTAGCCCACGACCTGCTGAGGTTGTCTGCCAGCTTGTTTAGGACTCCTGGAACGTGCATGGCAGACAGAAGAATGCCTTGTTCCAGTGCCCAGTACCAGACTCTCATCGCCTCCCAGCAAAGAGGATAGGAATGGATGCCTCCTTGCTTGTTGATGTAAAAGACGACTGCCATGTTGTCCGTCTGAACTAGAAGAGAGCCGGGTACCAGGTCCTCCCGAAATGCCTGAAGATTTCCAGCACATTGATGTGGAGGGACCGTTCTTCGGGTGACCAAACCCCCTGCGTTTGATGAACACCCAGGTGAGCCCCCCAACCCAGGTCCGATGCGTCCGTCATTAGAGTCTGACCTGGAGGCTCCGGACGAAAGCTGACCCCTTTCTCTAGACTGCTGGGGTCTAACCACCAAAGCAATGTTCTCCTGACTGGCTCAGAGATCCTGACTAAAGCGCCAAGGTCATCGTAGCTTTGATCCCACTACACACTGAGCATCCATTGTGGGATTCTCATGTGGGATTCTCATGTGGAGGCGGGCCAAAGGTGTTACTGGAATGGCCACTGCCATATGCCCCAATAAGCTGAGGAAGTTCTGGGCTGGAACCAGAGGTGCTATGGAGATCCGTTCCGCCAAAGTTTGCAAGCAAATCCCCCTGTCCTGTGGGAGAAAGGCCATGCCCTGGACAGAGTCCAGGATCGCTCCTATGAAGGCGAGCTTTTGGCTGGGCTCTGGGGATGATTTTTTCAAGTTCAGGGTGATCCCCAGCTCTCGGAATAGAGTATAGGTGTCTCCGAGACACCGTAAGAGGCCGCCCTTGACGGGGCCGTGAGAAGCCAGTCATCGAGGTAAGGGAATACACAATGCCCCAACCGCCTCAGAGCCGCAGACACCACTGCTAGGCATTTGGTGAAGACTCGCGAAGCGGAAGAGAGGCCGAACGGGAGCACCTGAAACTGAAAATGCTCCCCCTGGAAGTGGAACCTCAAAAACTTCCTGTGGGGAGGAAAGACCCCTATATGCATGTACGCATCCTGCATGTTGAGAGAACAGAGCCAGTCCCCTTGTTGCAGCAGAGAGAGACCACCTTTTTGTACTCTATAAAGAGATTTAACGGACTGAGATCCAGAATGGGACGAAGGTCCCCAGTCTTTTTTGGGACCAGAAAAAAGTGGGAGTAGAACCCCTGACCCCGCTGATCCCAGGGGACTCTCTCTATCACTCTCTTTTGCAGTAGGGCCTGAATTTCTCCTTACAATAGTGGGATGTGAGAAGGAGGATAACGGGAGAGCTTTGGTGGAGTGTGTGGAGGAAACTCTGTGAACTCCAATGTGTGTCCTCTCCGAATAACATCCAAGACCCATTGATCTATGGTAATAGAGCTCCACCCTTCGAGATGAAGGGAGAAGCGGCCCCCACCCAGCTCCCTCTGGACTTCTGACCAACGGGGGGCAGAAGGGAGTCATTGGACAGAACCGGGGGTAGGGAGAGAGGCCTGGGAGGACTTGGGCCCATGAGCGGAAGGTCCACCAGACTGCTGGTTTCCGGATCTTCTTCGGAAGCCACCTCTCTGCCCTTGCTGAGATCCACGGGCTGAAGCCTGACTGCCTGAGGACTTGCAAAAAAGCCAACGGCGATTGGAGCGTCGCTGGTCGCCATGGTACATCTGGCGGACCAACCAGATAGACTTACCAGATTCTTGGAGACAGGAGATCAAGGCCTCCGTTTCCTGCCCAAACAAAACGGCACCCTGGAACGGCAAGTCCCGGATACCGGACTGCAGATCCTGGTGAAAGCCCGAAAGCCTCAGCCAGGCATGGCGCCGAAGACATACCCCAGAGGCGGCCGCCCTGGCTGCCGTATCCGCAGTGTCATACGAGGCTCTCAGAACATGAGAGCCTACGTCTGAGCCCGACTGTAAAAGGGCCAGGAGCTCCGTCTTCTTGTCAGAGTCTGGCATGGCCTGTGTCAGCTCAAGACCCCGTTCCCATAACACATTCTGGTACTTTACCATATGCATGAGGAAATTCAGGGAGCGAATGGAACAGGTGGAAGCAGCATGAACTTTCTTGCCCACCCGATCCAGGTATCGGGACTCCAAGTCGGGAGGCTGGGAGCTGAGGTGCCTTGGCTGTCGAGATTTATCATGAGCAGCTGTGATCACAGATGAATCCGCCTGAGGGTGTTCCACTAAGAAGGGTTCCGTCCTCAGAGCCTTATAGAGGCTATCCGACTTTTTGGGAACTGCCGGGATGGAGGCCAGATGCATCCAGGTGGACTTAGTAAGATCCTGGAAAGTATCCACCAAAGGAGGAATGACCAAAGGCTTCGGCTCCTTCTGCCTCAGGTATTTAGCCAATCTCCGGCGTTCCGGGTCCAGGTCTTCCTTGTCCCACTCATTGGAAGCCTGGATATGCCTCATGACGTCCATAAAAGTAGGATCGTCCGGAGGTGAGAGAGGCAGGTCCTTCTCTTCAGGGAAGCGCCTGAGGCTGAGAGAAGACGAAGAGGAGGAGTGACTATCCGACTTGGAATAGTCTGCCTCTACCCCATGACCATGCCTATGCTCACGTCGGTGACTAGGGGACTGACGATGGTCCGAAGACCGACTCCGGTCCCTGGACCAACGACGGAGCGATGACCGACGTCGGTCAGGAGACAGACGCCGGGAGCAGTCCCGCATAGTGCGAGAAGGGCTCCTGGATCGAGACCGGGACCAATGTCAGTCACTGGAAACCTAAGAGCGACGTCGGTGGTCCTCCGATCGAGAGCGGGAACGAGCCCTGGAAGAAGGCGAAGGATGGTGCTCCGGGGACCTCAACAGTGAGGCCTCACCCTCTGGCTGTAGTTCACCCGCAGGATCTGGTACCGGTGTCTGGGCTGGCGACGGAGAGGTTCGCTTGTGAACCTGCCCCACCAAAACTAGAAAAGCTGTTTGAGCTCATCCTGGGAGAAGATCTCAGCCGCCCGCTGGGGAAAGGAGTCTCCCGGACGTGGGATCAAGAAGAGCCTTTGAGGGCCTGGGGAGGAGGACTTGGGTGACGGGGACGTTGGCAGTACTATGACCGACCCCAGGTCCTTAGCCCCTTTAACCGGCATCGGTGTCGGGACCGATGACAGGGTGACGCCAGGGGGCGCCGGAGTGTCCTTAACCTCCGGAGGCGCGTCTTTAGCAGGCGGCGCCGGTGCCGTGGTAGGTAGGGCCGAGGCAGATACCCCCACGGACTTGGTTATGACTCTTAGCGGAGTCACCTTCGGCTTGGCTGGCTGCTCCCCCGACGGGCCGGCCTTAGCCTGAGAAGACCTCGGGGAATCTCCAGACCCCGCAGGACGGGCCTTTTTCGGAGAAGACCGCGAGCGAGATCTGGACAGAGACCGGGACCGGTGCCGGGACCGACTATGCTCCTTACTGTGCCTTTTCTTTCCTTTTTTCTTTCCCTCCGACAAGTGCAGGTCCATCTTTTTTTCCAAGAGGTGGGCCTTAAGGCATCTGATGCGGGTCCAGCTGGTAAACGCCTGGCAGTTGGTGCAATGAGCGGTGTCGTGGTCAGGGCCAAGGCAGAAAACGCACTGCCGGTGTCCGTCTTTAGCGGGAAATTGCCGGCCGCACTCACACTTGTTAAGGTGTTCGGGGGACACTGAAGCCCAGGAAGACATCGAACCCGGCGGAGGGAAGAGGACTGACAGCGGTACCAATGGTGATAAACACTGAGGCGAAATCACCAAAATGTGGGAAAAACCCGAACCGAACAACGGCAGCGACAATGACGTTGGCTGCGGAGGAGAAAAACGGACAAAAAACGTCGGGAAAAAACTGAAAAACTTGCTTGTAGATATTTTTTTCACGCTGAGAATCGCAGGCAGCAGCGTTTAATGTATGGTATGGAGGAAAAGAATTGGGGTGGAGCTGGGTCCGCCTCTCTTGTACCCTGACCGACGTCGGGTGTGGTCCCCCGCTGGTATTGCTGGCAGAAGTTTTCACCGTGTGGTCCTAGTGCCTGCGGCATAGTCCTAAATGTTATAGCCTGTTGCAAGAGCTCCCACTCGAAGTAAGATATTCTATTCTTTTTGGATGGTTCAATAAAAAGCTGCTTTTTATGGCTTCTCAAGTCTACTTCTCTAACACTGAATTTCAAACCCAAACCTTCCATTAAATCCTTATCCCCATTAATTTTGATCATCATCAGCATGCCTCCCCTCTCCCTTCTCCTCTCTAATGTATAAAGACCCAGTTCATCTATTCGCCGCTCATATGGCTTATCCTGTAGGGAATTAATCACCTTGGTTGCTCCATGTTGCACCCATTCTATGTTATGCATATCTTTTTTCAGGTAAGGGTTCCACACTGAGGAGCAATAGTTCAGATATGGCCTTAGGGCAAAATGTAGGCTTTATTTCCGCATACTATTTTTGTGAACGAGGATCGGATGCTATCCACATCTACATGGTTGGAATGTGTGCACCGCTCGTCATATATTGCACCCTTGTGAATGCGTTCTATGTAAATATATTGTACATATTATGCATACTGTAAATGTTGTACCGTATCCATGCATTTATATCACTTGCTACCCTGTTCTTTATTCTTAATATGACCTTACCATGTAATGCTCTGTACTTTGATCTGGTATTCCTTCATGTTGATTTGTACAAGGGATTTCCTTGCAAATGAGCTTGCTCAATGGATACTATCCCTTCACAATAAACTTAAACTGAACTTTCCTTATACACCCCAGGATCCTATTTGCTGTTCCCACTATTCTATTACAGTGACCACTAAAACTTTGTCTTTTTGAATATATAGTCACAGGTCTTTCTCACTCTCCACCTTTTTTTAGTTTATGTCCATTTAGGTAGTATTCCTGGCACCTACTGTTACCTCCAAAGTGTAGAATCACACATCTGGGGAAAGGGTCAAACATTCTGGGAGAACATGAAGGACCTAACTGGGAAGGACAACAAATCCTCACCCTCAATGCTTCTAGTGAACGGGAACATTACCCAGGACCCCAAAATCATCGTCAACACATTTAATGCTGCCTCACAGACCTTAGCAGTATTCTGCCTTCGGCTCTTCCTGCCACCCCACCTGATAACACCCATGACTCTCGTCAGCCCAAAACCTCTTTCAATGAGTCTCCTGCAAGCACCCTTCCCTTCTGCCTTAAGACAATCTCCATGTCTGAAGCCAAAAATTACCTCCAATAGGTGCTTGGCAAATCTCATCACAGCAGTGATACTTTAGACCTTATGTTATTTGCCCTCACCCTGGATGCAGTGCTCTGTCCTTTAACTAAGCTCCTAAACCCCTCTTTAAGGCTTAGTCAATTCCCCCAGATATGGAAAGCCGCTGTGGTCACCCCGTCCACAAAAGTGGCAACAGGGCCCTTCATTTAAATTACTGCCCAATTTCAATATTGCCCCGAAGACAGAATTGTCTCAGACCAGCTGGTTGACCATTTGGAAAAGTACGATTTACAATGCCCACACCAACATGGGTTCTGTAAGGGGCACAGTACCTCTACCGCCCTTCTGGAGTTCTCGGGCTTCCCGCATGGTGCCCTTGACAGCAGTCAGATTGCAGGGGTGATTTACATCATCCTCACAAAGGCCTCTGATATCGTCAGCCACAACACCTTAATCAAAGAGCTCCTCTCCACAGGACTCTCGCCAGAAGCTGTAGGTTGGGTTCAGAGCTATCTCAGTAACAGGTCTCAATAAGTAAAAATTGAAGGAACCCTCTCTGATAGTCACCAGATCCTCACTGGCGTCCCTCAGGGGTCAATTCTTGGCCCCCTTTTACTGAGCCTCTTTATCAACAAACTCCCATCAGTCTGTAAAGAGCCAATTCTGCTCTATGCCGACAACGCTGTCATCTACTCTAAAAGCCCTGACTGACCCTTACCTCTTAGAATTGCAATTACAACTGACTTACACTGCATGAAAAGTTTATTACCGTCGTCTCCTTTGGGCGCCTGCCTAGGCCTTTCCACTCCCACCATCCAGAACCCACTCTCCGCCACACCCAATCTCCACCACACAAGATGCCTAATCTTGGCAATCGCTACTCGTCTCCTTCTTTCGGACGTCACAAGCGCAAATATTCTCATACTGGGCACTGCGATGGCTCAATGAACTACCCCTAGATAACAACAGCGAGACAAAGCTAGGCCCATTTAAGAGAAAACTCCACCTTTACCTGTCCAAACTAAGCAGCTGTGATTGCTAGCCCCACTCCTCTCACTTACCACCCTACTCTTGCCCTGTATCCAACTGCCCCTACCCCACTCCCCCTCACTCCCCTTGCCCCTCACCCCATGCCAGTTCCATTCTAGCCCCCCCAATCATCTCCTATGCCTCCTGTGGCACTTACTTTACTCTCCACTCTCTCCTCCCAACCCCCCACCCATATGCCTGACTATATATTTACTCTGCTTCAACTAGTTTTGTTTTAAGCCATGTACTTTATTGTTGCTGACTATGTACTTAATTGTCCTCTGTAATTATCCACTCTTGTACTGCGCTGTTCTACCAAACAACAATGTACTCTATTGCTTTTCTTGGCTCCCAAGTTGTATTTGATGCCTTATTATCCTCTATTGAACTAGAATCTACATATAACTGTTATACTACCCCTGGATAATAACGGTTTCATATCTTGAATTGTATGCTCTGTTGATGTGGGATCTGTGTAATTTATGTTCCTATTTTCAAACTGTATGCTTTGTTCTCCTTGTTTTGATGTGGAACCTTTATAAAAGAGCTTCCTCAGACAGACGCTTGGACTCATCGGCCTCCCAGCCTCCTAGGGATCTGGATCCCCCTCCCAGGAAGACTAAGGACCCGACGTCCCTAAAACGGACGACAGACACAAAGCTGGCTTCCGAACTTCCATCGGTTAAAAGCCCATCGGACCAGACGTCGGCTAAGTATCCAACGTCAGTGAGACGTTCGCCGGAGCCGAAGACTGCCTCCCCATCACCGGTGGACACCAGTCGCCGGGACTCTACTGAAGAAGACCTGACGTTGCCTGATGACCAGGCAGGTGACAATGAGGACATCGGGCTTCCACAGGAGCCTTTGCCAAACCCGGCGATGCCCTTAGACTCGACACCCGATATCGGCGACAGACCACCAGCGTCAGGTCTGTCGTCCAGTATGAATATTCAAGAGGTCAAAGATCTCTTTACCTTTTGGAGGGACACAATAAAGAAGGATGTGATCCCAGTCAAGCCTCCTCCTCCGACAAATCCAGGCCTTCACCTCCTACTCCCCCTCCTCCACCACAGAGGCCAGCAGGAAGACCACAAACCCCCAAGGAACCTACTCTACCTCCTAGGGAAAGATCCAAAGAATGGAGAAGGCCCCCTTCAAGATCTGCTTCAGGGTCTCCCAGTCCTAAGCGACCCAGACGTCAAAGGTCCACCCTGCAGGGGGGTGATTCCAGACCCGACACCTCAGATACCTCCAGGTCTCCTTCTCTGATCAGCATCCCATCACCCAACCCACGAGACCTGCCCAGGTCGCCTCCGGATGATCCCTCTTTTTCCGAAATCATGAGGCACATCCAGGAGAATATGGGATGGGATTTGGAAGATCTCAACCCAGAGAGACGGTATCTAGCTCGTTACCTTCGGCAGAATGATCCGAAGCCTGTGGTGGTACCACCCTCGGTGGACACCTTCACGGATGTCACCAATTCTGCATGGAAGCATCAGCACTCCACTCCCGCGCTGCTGAAGAAAGCTGACCGCCTGTACAGGGCCCCTGTAGAGGGCCAGTACTTGGCACAACAACCTCTGGCTGATTCCCTGGTCATTATGGCCTCCCATGATAGGTACCAAAGACCACAACATCTGAGTACACAGCCACCGGACCAGGAATCCAAGCAGCTGGATGCCCTGGGGAGACGCATGTATGCGGCTGCTACATGCTCCATCAGGTCACTGAACTATCTGACTCATATGGTTCAGTTTCAGAATGCCCTGTGGGAACAGGGTCAGGACCTGGCTGACAAACTACAGGATGGCGAGCAGAAGGTGGAACTCTTGAACCTCCTCTGCACAGGGCCAGACGTGGGGACCCAAGTGTTAAGAACCGCATCTGATTCTGTGGACTTGTCTGCCAGGGGCGCAGCTTCAGGCATCTGTCTCCGGAGACGCTCCTGGCTCCGTGTCTCCGGATTTACACCGGACATACAGAAGAGTATCCTGGACGTCCCTTATACAGAGAGGTCCTGTTCGGTGAACCCTCTGAAAAGGTCATCACCAAGCTTCAGGACGCCGGGAAGGCAGTAAGGACTGTACAGGCCATGTACAGACCCAAATCTGGTTCCTTTCATAGCAACCAGAACCGTTTTCGTGACCGACAACAATGGCAGCAGACACATACTGGCCTGCAGCAAAGGGGCACCTTCCAACGTAAAGCCCAACCTAAGTCTTCCCCAGGCCGAGGTCAGCGGTATACCAAACCGGCACAGCCTGCAGGGGGGTAATGCCGCCACAGCATGACTCCTTTCCGGCCCGCGCCCCTCCTCTGGATCAACAGGCAGAAAAGGTCAGGGGTCGCATCGCTCGCCAATTTTCAGGGTGACGGTCGATTACAGCCGACCGGTGGGTCCTTCAACTGGTGAAGAGGTGTCACTTTATAGAATTCCTCGACCACCCACAGTCAAGACCTCCCCTGATTTCCTGTTATTCGGGTCAGCACATACTGCTCATACAGCAGGAGGTGCTCGCACTTCTGGGAAAGGAAGCTATAGAGCACGTAACGGGGAACCAAACAGGTGCAGTTTACTACTCCCCACTTCTTTCTGGTTCCCAAAAAGACAGGGGACCTTCGTCCAATACTGGATCTCAGCGATCTCAATGCTTCGGTCCTTTACAAACGCTTCCACATGGTGACCCTTCCCGGTTTGATACCCATGCTCAAGCAGGGTGCCTTCCTAGCATCCTTGGAATTGCAGGATGCCTACTTACGCATACCCATAGCTCGAGCGCACAGGAAGTTCTTGCACTTCGAATTTCTAGGTCACCATTATCAGTTCCGAGCCCTCCCTTTTGGACTGTCATCGGTACCTTGGATGTTTACGAAGTGCATGGCAGTTGTAGCGGCGGCTCTAAGGAGACATGTTCCCCCTACCTGGACGACTGGCTCCTCATGGCACCCTCTCGGGAGTCTCTGTTGTCCGCAATTCACTGTACTCAGTCCCTGTTTGGGACGCTGGGCATCATTATCAATCAAGAGAAGTCGCACCTAGTTCTGTCACAGAATTTGCAGTTCATAGATGCAGTTCTGGACACCGTCCAGGGGACAGCTTTTCTCCCCCAGGACTGAGCGGAACACATTAGATCCCTCATCAGGGACATCTTGGCAAAGAAGACGGTCCCAGCCAGGCTGGTCCTTTGCCTGCTCGGACACATGGCTGCGGCCGTTGCAACAGTCCCACTAGCCCGTCTCCACATGCAGGTGACCCAGTGGATGTTACGGGTTCAATGGGATCAGAAGCAAGACCATTTGCAGCTTCCAATTCGGATCATGAATGCCGTAATCCGGGATTGGCAATGGTGGCTAGATTCAAAGAACCTGTTGGCGGAGGTCCCCTTCATTGCGCCGTCTCCGATTGTGACACTCTCCACGGATGCTTCAGGGTTCGGTTGGGGAGCACACCTCGATGGGGTCAGGTCTCAGGGCTCGTGGACACCCCAGGAAACTCATCTCCACATAAATATTTTGGAAATGAGAAAAGTTCTTTATGCCCTGCTGGTTTTCCAGTTGGAGATCCAACCGGGTACTCTCCTGTTACAGACAGACAATACCGCGGTGCTGTATTACCTCAACAAATAAGAAGGCACCAATTCCTACCCACTTTGCAGGGAGGCCATGAGGGTGTGGGATTGGGTTCTACAACATGGCGCAAACCTCACTGCTGTTTATGTCCCAGGAGTGGACAACGTCCTCGCAGATAGCCTGAGCTGCTCTCAGGCCAGAGTCCACGAATGGGAACTACTCCAGGAGGTAGTAGAGGATCTGTTTCACAGATGGGCACACCAGAGTTAGACCTTTTCGGGTCCCCATCCAATGCAAAACTGCCCAATTTCTGCTCGCTAGATCCAGGGCCTGGTGTTTTCTGGCGAGACGCATTATCCCTCTCCTGGACGGGCAGATTCCACTACTCGTTTCCTCCCTTCCCGTTTATCCAGAGGGTCCTTTTGAAACTCCGCAGAGAGCAGGCGATGCCGATGATATTTATCACGCCTTTTTGGCCCAGACAGATTTGGTTCCCTCTGTTGCACCAGCTGTCCCGGGAACCTCCGGTGCCTCTGCCAATCAGCTCTCACTAATTGTCCCAGAAGGCAGGTTCTTTGGTCCATCCAGACCTTCGCTCTCTGAACCTGCATGCCTGGCTCCTAGAGACACAGCTACCATGCAGTATGGGGTCTCGCAAGAGGTAGCAGACGTTCTAGCGGCTGCTAGAAAACCGGCCACTCATGCCACATAAGCCAAGAAATGGCGCAGATTTTGCCTTTGGGCTCAAGCACAAGGACTTTACTCTATGAACTGTCCGGAAAGGTCAGTTCTGGACTACCTCCTGTCTCTCTTCCAGGCAGGCTTGGCCTACTCCTCTATTAAAGTACACCTTTGTGCCATCTCAGGCTATCATACACCTATAGGCCAATGCCCCATAATTCAGCTGGACACAGCACCAGCCTTCCTGAGAGGTGTTCTCCACCTTAGACCTCCGATCAAGGATCCTATTCCTCCATGGGATTTACCCTTTGTCCTGGAGCAGCTCATGCTGCCACCTTTTGAACCAATCGCTGTCCAGGTGGTTCATCCATTGTATCACATTTTGTTACCAGAAACGTAACAAACCTTTACCAGGCTCGGTTAAGGGTCATTCCACAAGGGGATGGCTACCTCCTTTGCGGCCATGAAGAACGTGTCCACTTCAGCCATCTGCACAGCAGCTACTTGGAGCACCGTGCACACCTTTATCAGGCATAGCCTGGACATGGCATCATGGCGAAGAGCTGGTTTTGGTCTAGCAGTCCTTCAGGGACTCCTATCCTAGGCTTCGGTCCAACTCGCAATCTCTACCTAGCCTCCTTCCACCTGCGAGGGATTTCCAGTATTGCTTGGGAATCCGTCCTAATGGTGTAACCTGCTGCAAGAGCTGTTCTCGAAGATCTACTGTTACGGTAAGTTATTACGTAACTGTACTATACTGTATTATTTTGGACATTTGTTCATCAGTATGTATGGCGGCTCCTAACTTAGAGTCATCAGCAAACTTAATACTCCAGTTTTAAATTTCTTCATTCATGCCTGAAATGAAGAAGCTAAACACAGGGCCCAACACCGAGCCCTGTGGCATACCACTGGTCACTCTACCAGGATTAGACAGATGCTCTCTAACCCGTACCCTGTGTGTTCTCCCATTTAGCCATGCTGAGATCCATGCTATTATTTTGCTGTTTAGTCCCCTACTAAGCAGTTTTTTTAGAAACATGCTTTTTGTAGGTCAAGGTATATTACATACACAGGCTGGTGTTTGCAAAGGGCCCGACTGATCGTTTCACAGAAGATCAGTATCTGTAGTGCACCATCTATTTGGTTTGAATCCATGCTGGGTACTGTTAGATTTTATTACTTATGGCTTCCTCAATTTTTTTTTTATTTTTTATTTTTTTAACCACAGTTTCCATTAATTCTCCGAGTGTGGAGGTAAGACCAACAGGTCTTTAATGACGGCTCCCGTCTGCTCCCTTTCTTGTGGACTAGCACCACTGCTGCTGTCCACCAGTCATCTGGCACCTCTCCTGTATTCAATGACATGTTTAAAAGCGTAGTGAGCAGTTCTATTAACAAGGTACTGATTTCCTTTAGTATTTTAGGATTCAAGTTATCTGGTCTGGCTAATTTATTTACCTTGATATTATCGAACAGCTCTTTGACTTAATTTGTATTAATTAGTCTAAGATCTGCTGTAATTACTTTCATGTCTGTATTATCCAATATTGATTTCTCTAATTCTTGATGTGTACTGTGTTTTGCTAAACATGAGCAGACCTATCTGTTGAATTCTTCAGCCACTGACTGGTTCAGTCACCTCTGCTGCTCCTATGATTAGTGGACCCACTGACCTGTCTACTGATTTAATACATGCATAGAACGATTTCTCGTTATCATGGGTGTGTGCTATTCAAAACTCTAGTTTACTCCTCTCCTGTCTATTTTTTTTTTTGCAATTTTTTAGTTCTTTTTTTATAGCCTTATAGGAAGATGTTTTTGTTTTTTTGCTTCCTTATTCTGCTAGTAAACCAGAGTGCAACTTTTCCCCTCTTATTATAAAGCACTCTGTTTGGTATGAAGTGTTCATATGTTGGTTGGTATGTCCCATTCCCATGATTTCAGAGCACTGTTGATAGCTTTATGGTAAGCCCTTGAATAATTTTTTTAACCATTGTTATACCTCTTATATCTGCTGTTTTTGTAGTAATTCAGAATGAAAATATGTTGTGGTCATTGTTATTTAAGGGCTCAAGAATTTCCAAGTCGGTAATCCTGTCCCCCTTGTCTGTGATAACCAAGTCTAATATGTTAATTCTAGTTTTTTTTTTTCTTTTACTAGCTGTATAAGCCCATTGTTTATTACTGCATCTACGAATGTCTGTTCATTTGTATTTGATGCTGTTAAGTTATTCCAATCGATTCCTGGCAAGCTGAAGTCTCCTAGTAATAGTACATCGTCATTGTCTGTCATACTATTTATGAGTTCTTGGTGTTCGTTTCTAGCTACATTTGGTGGTCTATAGCACACACCAATATATAGTAGGTTTTTTTTTTTTTTTTTTGAGTCCTTTGTTGTGATTCTTGTCCATATTATTTCTAAAGTGTCCTGTACTTCTGATATGTTTTGAATTTCGTGACGCTACATCATTTTTGATATAGACTACCCACACCCCACCTTTTTTAGCTGTCATTTTTTTTTTCTCAATAATGCGTATCCTTTTATATCTTTAGCCAGTCTGAGTTCTCACTCCACCATGTCTCTGTGATTGCTGCTAGATGTGCATCTTTTTCAGCCATGATGCACTTTTTTTTTTTTTAAATAATGTTCAGGCTTCTTGCGTTGATTAATAGGATGTTCATCCCTTGCTTTTTGTCCAATTTTTTCTCCACAGTATTGTCAGTTTTTTTATTTTGCCCCTTCTCCCCTTAATCATTAGTTTAAACAGAGTTCCTTATTACGGTTTTCTAAAAATATTTTGTCCAAGTATTTGCTACCTAATCTATTAAGATGCAGTCCATTCCTGCAGTACATATCGTCCCTTTCACTGAAGTACTCCCAAATTCTTATACATTTTAAATTATTTTTCTATAGTCCATCTTCTTAGCATGTTATTTACTTTTTTAAATAAATGTTTTCCTTTTTTTTCCATCCTGTTCCAGGTACAGGTAGAATTTCCAAGAAAATGACCTCAGTTTACTGTATCTAGAGTTTCTTTTATAGCCACATATTCTTCTAGGATTTCTTCAGATTGCCTTCCTAGGTTATTGGTGCCAGCGTGGATCAGAGCTAGTGATTTTGTATCTTATGGTATGATTACAGCCGTCAACATAATTTTTATGTTTTTTTATCATAGCCCCTGAAAAACTACTTGCTGCCACGTTCTCTGTATTTCCTACTGTGGTATACCTATCCATACACTTTGTTACAAAGTCTCCTAGGATATAGAATGAGTTAGGATTTTTTTCTTTACTGTCTTCATCCCCATTATCCTTCTTTCCGTGGTCTTTGGGCTTGTAAACCTTCATATTACTGTCTATGCCTGATGTACCCTGTAGGCAAGTTTCTGTCTGGCTGTTTTCAGTGTTAGAATCCCCTTCACGTGTTATTTGCTCTATCTCAATATTTTTTACTACAGGGCCGGATTAACAAGTAATGGGGCCCCTGGACTATGTGAAACAGTGGGCCGCTTGTGACTGCTTTAATATAATAGGCTGGGGATTCGGGGACCACCTAGGCACCCAAAAGCTGAACTCCCCCCCCACTTACACTCCTTCCTGCCTGGGCATCCTTCCAGGGTATGCACTCGACCCCAGCCTCAACTCCCTTGCCTGAATCCTCATTAGTGGAGAGACTCCCCCGACCACCCAGGCAGATCTAACCCCGTGGATCACTCCTAGGGGCAGGCTCATCCTCCCGTGATGGCCTGTCTGAAATTAGGGAGATCCTACCTGATGTGTGTTGGGTCAACCTTGCAGACCTCCAGACGACGGGCCAGCAGTCGGGATGTGGGCCGCGTCTCTAGTATCCCCTTCAATTCCACAAGAGATAGAGGATTTTTCTTTTCTGGTCCTTTGGGAGGCGGGCGTAATGACATTCATGCACAGCTTCCCTACTGATGTCTACCGAGACTTCCACCCTTCTTCTGGCTGGCGTACCTGCGCTACCGCCGATCTCCACCGGGGGTTGCCAGGATGCCAAGCAGCCCTGGATTTCTCCCCAGAGAGAGGAGAGCAGTCCTCCGGATGCTCAATCCTCTCTCTCCCACCTGCCAGCCTGGGCTCATTCCCGAACCTGGCTCGCCGGTGTGAAGCGAGGTGTGGCATCCAGCGCTTCAACCCTCAGTGCCACTGGGCCGGCTAGCTGAATGTTTTTTAATGCCTAAAAATGCATTTAGAGAGATTTCCAGGCACTCTGAATGCCCTGTCTTGTAGTGGGGAAAGGAAGGTTAGAATGTCTGAAATTGCATGATTACAGTACTTTTACACAGAGTATCCATGGATGGACCATAATCGATGGCACTGATCATGGTCCATCCACAGACACTCTGTGTAAATGTACTGTAATCATGCCATATTCAATGGCAAATTATAGATGGAGTACAACTTAGGAGCATGCACACAGAAGATTTTTTTTTTCCACCTGAAAAGGGGCGGGGGAGAGAGACAGGGACTGTTTAACTGTTTACATGCCAAAGTCTTCTGTCCATAGGCCAATCAAGAAACTGCACCGTGGCTTCTCCATTACTTCTCCTGCTGCTAGCAAATTCCGGTCCTCCTACAAGCTACGGCAACCACTGTTGCCGCAACCTCCAGCACTGCTGGATTCACAGGATCGGTCCTTACATCCAGGTAGGGGTACCGCCTCACAGAATGTAAGCCTTGCTTAAAAATAATAAAGCTTACTTCTATCTCTCATTCACTTTACGCCTCTAACTATTCTGTCAGTCCTAAACCTAAAACTAGCTAAAATGTGAAGTTAAAAACAGGGTTAAAAACTGTGCAAATTCCGACAAATGCTCCCCACTTACAGACGCCAGCCCAGCGTGGCCAGCATTTTTTCAGGCTTATAGGATCCAGGACATCTCAGGGTTAAAATCGCTAGATACAGATCCTCACTGTGTGACCCTAAGTGAGTAAAATAACCTCCCAGTGCTCCAGTCTGACAGCTGCAGAAATGTGTTGAAGCAGGACATCACAGGAAAAGAGATGCTGCATCCCAGTGGGGCTGGGGCTACCTTGGGTAAATAAACTGTGGCCAAACCCCCCCCCCCCCCAAAAAAAAACCTGTAAATATAAGAAGGTTTCCAGTAATCGGAGTATGATACGATTCTCTGCCAAATATTCCGGGCTACTGCAACAAGACTACTCCTTGAAAGTAAGTAGCTACTAGAACTACTCAAGATACTGTCATCTCTTAGTAATTGTGCAGAAAAGTGGCATGTGAACAGTACAATCTATGTAATAGCATAAAACAAAATGGCCTTTTATAAACCCAGGTTCTTACCTCTAGTGGATTCCAAGGTATAAGTTGCAATCGTATAAGAGGATTAAAGAGTCTGGGGAGACACAAGGCAATGTAGGCCTCCCGATAATTTGAGTAGTACATATACCGCAAGTCTTCAAATCGTGCTTTAATGTTGTCTATGCCACTAAAGTCCTCAAGCACATCTTCAAACACTTTCTTTGACTCTGCCAAAATTCGATCTGAAATTTTTGACACAAAACATGAACGGCTTGGTATTTTATCTCATGACAGCAGAAAATACAACTTTACATTTAGTTCCTGTAATTTTCTATAGTCAGCACTCACTTATGCTTAACAACTGCAACCATTCCCCTGCAATGAGCCACCCCCAGTGCTTTTTGAATGTTATACTGCACATGGAACTTAGAATGAAATTCAAACTCTGCTGTGCGGTGATGTTCACCCTGCACTCTGTCAGATTTCCCCGCCTGAAGAAAGCAGTTGCCCCAAAGTCTTCTCTTCGATTTCTACCAGTTTACAGTTTATTATTTTAAATTTTATAATGTCTCACTGTGTTTGGTCACTTAGTAATAACTCTGTTAGGGTAGTTTTTGTGCATTTATGACTTTTCTCCAGTTCCCCATTGGTTCTCAGGAATGGGAGAAGGCCATTTTGCAGTGCGATTCCCACTGTTAGGGAGGCACCTTCTTTTCTGGTTTTTTTTTACGTATTTTACTACTTCTAAATTAAACCGTTTTGTGGCCCCCTTTTTGTATTATTCTTTGTTCCTCATTTTTAGGGAAACAAGATGATATTTGGCTTAACATTGTTTAGGTAAGTTTCACTTGAGGTTTGAATTTTAAGGGAACCAAAATGCATTTCTGCTATTTTACACGCTTTCTTAACCTGTAAAGATTTTTTTTTTGTGTAGTTTTAAAATGTTCTCTTTGGGAACCACTAACATTTTCCCAGGGTCATCAGTGTTTGGCATGACTGACAGACCCATAAAGAAGACAGGACCTACACTCTTTCTCCTGACTAAAGCAGACTGCCACGAGTTGTATTTAAGGTGCCTGGGTCCAGATCATGATTTTGTGAACTGTTAGTTCTGCATTAAGTTTTGCCCTTCAATGTAAAAGAAAAGGACTATTTAAAAAAAAAAAAAAAAAAAATCAGACCTTGACTTCTCAGTCAACCTCCACATCACGTAAAGGCTCAGATGAGGGTCTAGCCCCTCCAAGTAAACAGCAGTCCCTGTCAAAGAGCACAGAAAAGAAAGAAAGATAAGGCAGCAAGAGATGGTTCAGGAATCAGGCAGTCCTAAGGGGGAACCCTGAATCCAGTAAAATTAAAAGCGCCTTAAAGCACACACTGCAGATGGTGCCTGCTAAGGAAAACAAAATAAAAGAAAAACATGTCACTGTCCCTCCTCCTGAAGAAGGAAAGGAGCTGCCAGTAGACACAAATAAAATGCCCTAAGTAGAGGACATGACTAAGGTCTGGCAATTCTTCCAGGCATTCCAGGCTGTGGGGAATTTCATAAATGTACCTGTCTACCTTCCCCCCGGGCTCCAGTTCTATCGCCCATGCCTGTGAAAGAGGCCTGCAACATTTCAGCTGCCTTCCTTTCGACTACCTCCATTCTGTCTATGTCACCCGAGATGCAGTCTCCAGAACTGGATACAGTATCTGGGCCTACTAGTGATCTATGCAGGTGCAGCACCACCTCCATACACCCCTGCATCCCACTAGCCCTCCCACCTTCAGGTCATCCAATATGGTTCCCCCAAGTCTCTACCCTGCTTGGTGTTCATCAATACCACTCCACCGATTTTGTACTCTGTTCTCACGTTTCTGTGTCCTAAGTGCATTATTGTGTACTTTTTCCTCATTGAAACCCAGCTGCCACACCCTTGACCACTCCTCGCATCTTCCCCCCCCCCCCAAAAAAAGTGTCCAGCCTGCTGCGGATTTTGGTGTCATCCACCAAGAGGCAGACCTTACCCTTCCAGCTCCTCTGAAATCTCACTTAAAAAGACAGTGAGGATGACCGGTCTCAGCCCTGATCCCTGAGGCATCCTGCTCCTCATAATCCCTTTCTCAGAGTGGACCCCATTTACCACCTCTCTCTGTTGCCTATCCTGTAATCAATTTCTTACTGAGTTTACCACCTTTGGGCCCACTCCTAAGCTAACTAGCTTGCTAATTAATCTATGTGGAATGGTGCTGAACGCTTAACTGAAATCTAGGTAGGCCATGTTCACTGCTCCCCCATGATCTAATTCCTTGGTCACCCAGTCAAAGAAATCTGTCAGATTCTTTTAACATGACACCCCACCCCCACCCTCCAGTGAATCCATGCTGTCTCGGGTCTTGTAACCCACTGGATTCAAGATATTCCACAATCCTTTCCTTCAGTAGTATTTCCATTAACTTTCCCACCACTGATGTCAGGCTGACTAGCCTATGACTGCCAGCCTCCTCCCTGCTGCCATTTTTTTTTTTTTATAAATAACTTTCTATTAATAACTTTATGTGCATATGGTACATTCACTTACAAATGGAGGAACAGTCAGCTTTCTGGGTTATAAAAAGGAACATTCTATTCTGTAAACTGAACAGGCTAACTTTGCCTCCTGGCACTGCATGGGGGCATCACCACTGTATCACAACAGTTCTCATTCCTATAATACATTAGAACCATAATCACTGTAACCTCTCCCAGAATGTTAGTATAACTGAGGAGTGGTGTAATATGGGAGGGTAGGGGGTAAGGGAGCACCCAAGGTCATGCCTAAGTAATGTGATCTGGCTCTCGGTGTTCCAGGATACTGCTACTACTACTACTGCCTCTGGGACCTACGCACCTAAACCCGCATTTTAGATGGGCACCACCAGTTAATCTAGACTCGTACTGCAACTGAGGTTATTTATTAGGGCACAAAAGCTGACTCATGCTGCAACACACAGAGTACCCAAGAAGTCCATTTGGAAGTGAAGACCTCATTTTTGTCATTTAAGCTGAGGGTTCTTTTTCATTTTATATGTCATTAAAGTACAGTTACGTAAGAACTTACCATAACAGTAGATCTTCGAGAGAGGCTCTTGCAGTAGGTAATTACATATAGGACTGATGTCGGCAGGACCCCACGGAAAAATTTCTAGCTAGCAGTCCCTGGCGCGGGGACCGCCCCGTCAGGTGACCGGCGTCAGATGACGTCGGTATAAAGGGGCAGTCCCAGACGCCCACCTTCCAGTTCTTTCCCGCCACAGGCCCGGACGAGAGAGAAGCAGATATTTCCCTCAATGGAAAAGGAGCTGAAAAGCCTAGGGGGATGGAGGGTGGAGAAGGTGTTATTGCAGAAGAGCCTCTCTCGAAGATCTACTGTTACGGTAAGTTCTTACGTAACTGTACTATCTTACTTCGAGAGGGCTCTTGCAGTAGGTAATTACATATAGGACAGAATCCCAAGCAGTCTGGAACAAATGAAAAGGCACCGGGAGGAGGGACTACTCCAAGAAGTAGCAAACAACCCTGCAAACCTCAAGATAGGAGGCCTTGCAAGACCACTAACCCGAAGCCTGCTCTACGGCGAGAGGCAATGTCCAAACTGTAATGTTTAGTAAATGTATGGATGGAAGTCCAAGTGGCGGCAGCACAGATGTCTGCCGCAGACACATTCTTAAATCAAGCCACAGAGGCTACTACTCCTCGAGTAGCGTGGCCTCTGACTTGACCCGGTAGGGGCTTGTTGTACTTGTCATAACAGAAAGTGATGTAATGAGCCAACCACTTTGACAGGCATTGCTTGGAAACAGCATTGCCTTCCCTTTTGTGAGCAAAAGAGACGAACAACTGATCAGTCTTTCTGTGATCCTTCGTCCTATCGGTGTAATATCTCAGAATCCTGTGGACATCCATGGTATGGAGCAAGTATTCTCCTTGGTTGGAATACTGCGTGAAAAAGGCAGGTAATTCAATAGACTGATTTAAGGTAGACTCCGCTACCACTTTTGGGAGAAACTTAGGATTCGTGTGAAGAGCAACTCTTTCTTTGTGAAAGATCAGATAAGGGATTTTGCACATAAGGGCCTGGAGCTCGGAAATTCTGCGAGCAGAAGTAATGGCCACCAAGAAGAGCGTCTTCCACGATAAGAACTTCAAGTCTGCGGAAGCCGCAGACTCAAAGGGAGGAAGGGTAAGTTTCGAGAACAAAGTCCAAGTCCCACGGGGGAGCCAGAGTCCGAACGGGGGTCTGAGATGAAGGACCCCTCTGAGAAAAGTTTTGGATACCTCCAATTGGGCAAAAGCCTTGTCAGCGAAAGGGACATGGTAGGCTGAAATAGCCGCCATGTGGACTTTCAAAGAGGAGTGACTGAGATCCAGGTCGAAAAGATGACGCAGATAATCAAGCAGAATGGCCACAGGAGAGGAGAAAGGCTCCACGTTCCTAGAGGCAGCCCAAATGGAAAATCTTTTCGATTTCATGGCGTAGGTGGACCTAGTGGAGGGTTTTCTAGCCTCCACCAGAATCTCGGCCACCTTAGGAGAGACACCAAAGCGAGATTGGGCTAGGTCTGCAGGAGCCATGCATGAAGTTGAAGAGACTTGAGTCCCGGATGGACCAGGGTCCCCTGATCCTGGGTCAGCAATCCTCGAGATAAAGGAAGAGGAGGAGCCTCTGAGTATTGTTGTAGAAGAGAGAACCAGATTTGCCTGGGCCAGAAAGGAGCGATCAGAATCATCCTTGCTCCTTCCAATGCCAGTTTCTGCAGCACACGAGGGACCAGAGGAACTGGGGGAAAAGCATAGACAAGCTGTCCTTCCAGTTTAGAGACAGAGCGCCTCAGAAAGCCGCCCGCCTGGAGCCGAGCGAGCAAAATTGGAAGCTTTGCGCTTTGGGAGGAGGCGAACATGTCTATCTGTGGAGCCCCCCCAAGTCAGGAAGATGCTTTATAGAACTTTTTGGTCCAGTTCCCACTCGTGTGGCAAAGCCGAAGAACGACTTGGCTCGTCTGCCAGGACATTGTCGACTCCCGGAACATGGATCGCCGTGAGGTGAAGGTTGTGAAGAGTTGCCCATTCCCAAACCCTCATCGCTTCCCTGCACAGCGGGTAGGAAGGGACTCGGTCCTACTTGTTGATGTACCACACCATGCACATGTTGTCTGTTTGGACGGCTACGTGACCGGGAAGGATTTATTGGTGAAGGGCCTGGAGAGCATACAGCACTGCTCGAAGCTCAAGTACATTGATGTGGAGAGCTAATTCTAAATTGGACCATAAGCCCTGGGTTCGGTGAGGACCCAGGTGGGCTCCCCAACCTTCACCTGACGCGTCCGTGGTCAGAGTCTGGGTGGGAGGAGGATGAAAAAAGGGGACCCCCCCGGAATAGGTTCTCTCGAACCATCCGCCACTGCAAGTCTCTTATCACCGTGGAGGTCAGTACTAGATGATCTAGGTCGTCTACAAGTTGATCCCACTGAGAGCGGAGAGTCCACTGAGAGATCCTCATGTGGAGGCGCGCGCGCGGAACTGTCGGGATGGCAGCCGCCATAAGCCTCAGGAGACGGAACACAGACCTCGCTGAACCTCCCGTGCTCCGAAAGAAGGGAAATCTGGGACTGGAGAGAGGCCCCCCCTGTCCGGAGGCAGGAAGGCCCTGCACACTGTCATATCGAGGATTGCTCTGATGAACTGGAGTCTCTGGGAAGGGTCCAGATGAGACTTGGAATGGTTGATGGTGATACCCAGACCAGTGAAAACCTGCTGGGTGAGGGAGAGAAAATGCAGGAGTTCCTCCCTGGACGGGGCCGCCAGGAGCCAGTCGTCCAGGTAGGGAAAAACCTGAACTCCCAAGGTACGCCGTTGGGCCGCTACCACCGCCAGGCATTTGGTAAAGACTCGAGGAGCCGAGGAAAGACCAAAAGGTAGTGCCCAGAATTGGTAGTGGTCCCCCTGGAACGCAAACCTGAGGTACTGTGCGAGATGCGAATGGGGATGTGCAGGTACGCATCCTGCATATCTAGTGCACAAAGCCATTGGCCCGCCAAGAAGGGGCAAGAGGGTTTGAAGGACAGCATCCTGAACCCTTGTATTCCACATATAGGTTCAGGAGCCGAGATCGAGAATGGGTCTGAGATCTCCAGTCTTCTTTGGTACAAGGAAGAAATGGGAATAGTAACCCGTCCCGTGAAGGTGAGGGGGGACGGGCTCTATGGCCTGCTTTGCGAGGAGAGCAGAAATTTCTTCCCTGACCAAAGGAAGATGGTCCCTTGAGCAAGAGGAGTTCAGAGGGGAGTGACGTGGAGGTTTCTGCAGAAACTCTACAGAGTGCCCCTCTGCTATGATCTGAAGCACCCATGAATCCGGTGTTATCCTCTCCCAACCCGGAAGCTAGAGGGAGAATCTCCCTCCTACTGGTTCCTCCGAGGCGTCCGGAGGCAGTGGGAGAGGGAAGGAGTCAGGTGGTGTGAGGAGCCCGCAGCTGGGGCACCCGCTGCTTTTTGGGCGGCGGGTCCTGGCAGCTGTGGGGTCCAACGCTTTGTGGCCCGCCCCTGAGGTTTCGCTTTGAGGCCGGCTGCATCTGCGAAAGGGACGGGCGCTGCGGGGGATGGGGACGGTACATTGAATCAACAGATTTAAGGGCCGTCCCCTTCTCCTGCAAGTCAGTGATGATGTCCTTGACATCACCACCGAAAAGCACAGAACCCCTGAAAGGTGCTTCTTGAATTGCTGACTGCACCTCCGGGACCAGACCTGACACACGGAGCCATACGTGACGCTGAAGACTTACGGCGAATGCAGAGCTCCGTCCTACGGTGTCCACTGCGTCGTAGGTCGTCCTCAGAATGTGACGACTGGCCGAACGAGCAGAACGGACCAGGTCGGCTAACTCCTGCTTGACTTGGGAGTCAGGCAAGGAGTCAATCTTGGATTCCGCCTAGGTAAGGACAGCCTTCTGGTAATCCCCCATATGTGCTACATAATCTAGGGCCCTGATCCCCAGTGTGGAAGAAGCATAGATCTTCCTTCCATACTGATCCAGAAGGCGAGATGCCTTATCCGGGGGAGACGAGCTCAAATGTTTCGGGTGTGCTGACCGGCCGTGAGCGGCGCTAATCACAACCGAGTCTGCAAAGGGGTGAGAGTCTAAAAAGTCTACACCCTCCGGAGCCTGGTATAGCCTGCTGGACTTCAGAGGAAGTGGGGCTAAAGCTGACGGTTGTTTCCAAATGGTGGAAACAAGGTGGGCATGAGGCTCGATCCAGGGTGGCACTAGAGTAGGGGCCGTAAGGGGCAAGTCCAGATGTTCGGAGAGTTTAACCCGCTGAGGATCTGGGTTCAAGGAACGCCACTGATGGACTTCCTGGATCTTCCTGAGCAGCTCCGTGAAGGAAGGATCCTCCAGAGGAGACTTCGGAGGAGTCCTCGGCCGGGGCTTGGACGGAGAGCGAGGCTCGTCGTCTTTCTCGGAGCATCCATCGGAGGAATCCGAGGAGTCCGAGAGAGAAGAAGAGGAGGAATTTGAAGCAGAGTAAGACTCCTAGCTGTCTAGGGGAGGAATGGGTTCCTTAGGGGGATCCTGACGCATGTCCTGCCCTCTGGATCCCGAGGGAGAGCCTGGGAACTGGAGGCGGAGGAGTGTGCCGTCTGGGGCGACGGGAGCCAGGGTGGCACCGTCGCCGTAGACGGCTCGACTTCTTGTGAGCTGAGCTTGGCCTCAGCCCACCAGAGGCAGAGTCTCCTGGAGATCCACCGACGCTCAGAGGGGTGGAGGAGGAGGGGAGAGTGTATGGATGATATCCGTAAGGTGAGTATCCGTAACCCGGCGCGGAATACCAAGTTGGGTATTGGCGTCAGGTACTCGGCGTGGTGGAGTCGGCGCTGGGTACTGCGCGTGACACTGTGGACTTAGGTGACGGCGTCGGATAAGGCGGTGGATACCTAGGTACCGGAGGAGCTGCCGGAGCAGGCGTGTCAGTAGGAACTCCACGGGCGGATCAACCGTGATAGGCCCAGTGGAGGGCCCGATGGGAGAGGAATATCTCGCCGCGAGGGACCGGAGTTGAACCGCGCCGGGCGGGCCGGTGTCTAGGCCAGGGCTGGCGGGAGCCGGGCGCGATCCGCTCTGTAGGAGGGGATCCGACGTCGGAAAACATCCCGAGCCTCGCCTGAGACGGAGGGAAAAGTCCCGGGTCAGGCAGGAGGGGACCGGGCTCGGATGGCAGCAAAGGCTGGGGGACCTGGGACGACAGACTGAGCAGGGTCTGTCGTGGGCTCCGAGGCCCGGCACACGTCAGAGGAGCCGACGTGCGACTTAGGGGCCGAATCCCGGCGGAAGCCAGAGGAGCCGGCGTCAGACTTAGAGGGTCCCTCGTCGGAGGCGGGCCGAGGATGGGAAGAGGCCCGGTCCAGGGGACACTGCCGGCGCCTCGGAAGGGCGGGCTATGCTTTTAGTGGTTTTCGCCGGGCGGACGCCGGAGGAGCCGACGTCCGCTTATGGGAGGCGCTCGCGACAAGTAGGCCGCAAGCCTGTGATGGCTTGGGAGCAGTAGTTCTTGCCCGGAGGCACCCGGCAGGCTTGAACGCGAACCCGACGGGCGGGCAGATGCCTCCTCCAAAGCCTTGGAGGCTGCCATTGGGCGATCCCCCGGAGGGGACGTTACCTTGGCCGCGGCTCCAGCCGGAGTCGTGGAAGAGGAGGCCTTCTCCCGGTGCCTTTCTTTGTCCCGCTTCGTGTGTCCTTCAGGGGAGGTCGACGCCTGCCGAAGCTTCTTCAACTCCTTCTCCATTGCGGACATCATCTTTTTGAGGAGATGGGCTTCTAGAGACTGCTGGTGTCGTCTGTGGGTGGCGTTGAAATGCAGGCAGTGCGGACACTTGTCGACCACGGTGGTGAGGCCTAAACAAAAAGGCAGAGGAGAGACTGTCTTTGTGAGGCAGTTGTGCATTTAGTCGCACTTATTTTTTGAAGGGGACGACATAAACCGACGTTCACCTGACATAGAAAATACAGAATACTGATATTTTTGGAAAAACCGTCGAAGCAACAGGACTGAGCTTTATGAACTTCACCACGAGGCACTGCATGAGCTGACGGCGGGAAAGAACTGGAAGGCGGGCGTCTGGGACCGCCCCTTTATACCGACGTCATCTGACGCCAGTCACCTGACGTGGGGGTGGTCCTCGCGCCAGGGACTGCTAGCTAGAAATTTTTCCATGGGGTCCTGCCGCCTGCTGACGTCAGTCCTATATGTAATTACCTACTGCAACAGACCTCTCGAAGTAAGATCAGTAGTTCTCCACTGATCTAGGGTAAATGAGTAATTGGTCAACCATTTCCTAGTGATGCATTTCTTAGCTGCAATGAGCATGATTCTAAGAAGATATTTAATACGCTTATCTTTAAAACATCTGGGATATATATGGAATAGATATCTCTGTGGGTTAACTGCACAGGAACATATGAAACCTCAGTGATGGCTCTTTCCAATGCCTGATGAAAGGAACTCTATGCCAGGCAGGACCACATAATGTGCGTATGTGTGTTGCCTGGGCATCACCAAAGCCTCACCAGCACGCTGAACTCAAGATTTTTTGTTTTGCCTTTTTCCTTACAAATCTGGTCGTGATCATCAGGGTTCTGAAAAATCTTGTACGGTGTCTCCATGCATATGCCACAGATGTGAAGACGTGATACTTCCCACTTCATAACATCCCTTCTCCCATTCTGTGGGCTTGATTTGGGTGTCAAGCTCCTTTTGCCATCACAAAGCAACATACCTAATGTGACGCTTGGACAGCTGGTTCTGATCACTATCATTTTTTGTAATATAAAAATGGATTATGGACCGTCTGTCATGAGAGATGCTGAGAAATCTGGTGCCCTTGGAGTGACCTCGCTCACCCCCCCCCCACGTTTCAGCTGAAAGCCATGAGAAAATGCTGAAAACAGTATGTGAGATCTCACACACACACACACACACACACACACACACACACACACACACACACACAGGTTTTAGATACAAGGTGCTACCTAGAAGGCCTGAAGCTAATTACAGGCTGGAAGAGGCTTGAGTTGAGCATATCCATTTTATGACGTTTCAAGAGGAGGAAACCAGGTTTAGTAAACTGGTGTGAAATCATAAATGCTGATGTCTGTGTGAGAGGGGAAACTGATCAATAGATCAAAGAAATGTCATTTGAAGAACAGGAGTTATGCTGAGATTGCAGAATTTAATACTTGGAAAAGACATCCTGTTTTTAGATTGATATTTTTTTTTATATATTCTGACAGGGAGGAGCTAGGTGACCTCATGCAAATACGTGGGGAAAACCAGCTTTTAAACATTATTCGTTTTTCTTCAGAGACACTTCTATCTAGACTCTGACAAAGAAACATCTTTGGAGCACTTTAAGCAGGTATTTAGAGAGAGAGACAAATCTAATTACTGTAGTAGGAATTGCACCATTTAAAACCTTGTTCTTTTAAAAGATTTGTATGTCTTGTGATATAATAGTTCTGTATTTTGTGTTTTACATATCTTTATTTTAGTAACACTCTTTTTAGAGCATACTTGCTCTGTCTTTGAATTTCTTTCATTTGCAAGAAAAGTATATATGGTTATAGCTGACACTAGGCATAAGCTTGAATAGTGATACCAAACTGAAAAGAGAAGCGTTTTAAATCTAATGTCTTTATAAAAGTTTTTAAGGGTTAATTTCTATACACCTGGTTAGGTGCCTGTAGGCAAAGACATTTGGCCCCCCGAAGACAGAATTATCTGAGCCTGTGCATTGGGTACGCTAGCAAGAGATTCACAGTTTGAATCCCTCCAAGACTGGAGACCAAAGGCTGATCCAAACTAGCAAAAGAGACAAGAGGATTACCTTGTTCTGTTAAACTGTTCACAACACTGCGCTCGGAGGTTGGCATTTTGGGAGTAGAGAGCTGAGCTGATGAGTGGGTTTGTGACACCTAGCACTACATTAATATGTATCCTGTAAAGCTTTACATATGATGGAGAAGAGATGTGTGTTTTTTTGCAGTTTAATATGTAGTGTCAATGCTTTTATAACTGCTTCTTGCTCTTTTGGGTTCCGTGCCTCAACTGTCAAGGACACATGGTAGTGTCTGACCTGTAAGAAACAGTAAAAATCTCTACCAATATGTTTTTGTAGTTCTGTAAGGGATTTTGTCTATGCCCACATATAATTTACCTAAGCAGAATACATTTTGCTTCTGCCAATCACAAAAAGCAGTATCCAGTTTTGCCGGATTGAAATCTGGAAGATATGTAAGTGGGCACACCTATGGTATCTGGTATTATAACCCTGTATCTGTCTTCGCCACTCTTCCTTGATACACAGACTATCCAGGGATTCGGTAACTCTCACCCCAGTCGTTCCCCAAACTCCTCATACATGTATTTAATCATATCATGAAAGGGTAACATTTCCCTTTCTATTTCTTTTTTTTTTTTTTTTAAACAAGACATTACTTGTCCGCTCCTCTGTGGACCCGGAAGGTGTTACAACACCCCCCCCCCCGGAGGGGTATGTCCTCTGGCCCATCATGGGTCCTGCCAGGTCCCAGTATTTTCCTCCATTTTTCTCCCCTGCCCCCGTGCAATGGGCGAGGCAACCAAGCACACCTGGGCATGGGTTGAACCCCTCTTGTGCTGACGAGCGCAGCACACAAACTCCCCACTCCAACGAAGGAGAGCAGTCCTCCAGATGCTCAGTCCTTACCTCCCTGGCTGACCCCCAAATGACCAGAGTCCATTCCCGAACCTGGGTCGCTGGCGTGGCGCAAGGTGTGGTGTCCAGCGCCTTAGCCCACAGTGCCACCAGGCTGGCCTATGCCTTTCTAGCTATTGGGGCCTGGGCTTAGAGACTACCAGTAAAAAGAATACTTAGCTATGCCACCATATAATATAAATGGAGGACTGGAAGGCCTAGACCTCCCTTACTCTTGGGGAGCATTAAAGTAGAGAACCGAACTCTAGGTCGATGTCCTTTCCAGATAAACTGAAAAACTACCAGTGTCCATTTCTTCCATTCCTGTGGCGGGATTGGTAAGGGGACATTATAAAAACTATATAAATACCAGGGCAATATTATTATACAGACTGTGTCTATTGTACAAATAAAAGTTAAGTAAAACATACTCACCGTAGTAATATTGTTTCTTCCAAGGTGTCCTTTAGCATCAGTAACTGATTGCAGTAAGCTGACTATGTTGTATTGCCCCGGAGGTGAAGCCATAAATATTCATAAAATGAATTTGTCAATAGGAAAAGAGCAGGAGGGTGTGCTGATTGGTGTCTGCCCAGAGGGCACCAGAATTTTTCCGAAGGAAGAATGGGAACATGCCCATGTTAGTGTGGACCAACAGGGTCTAAAAATCAAGCAACAGCACTGACAGAAAAAAAAAAAATTAAGAAACATGAAAACTTTGCTTTAAATGGCAATCAAAAACTTCAGGAACAAATGTGCCAATAATGAGAAAGCAGAGTCCTTTTCCAACAGGTTTCCAGGGAGGAAGGGCGGGGGTCTTACTGATACTAAAGGACACCTTGGAAGAAACAATATTACTACAGGGAGTAATTTTTTCTTTTCACCCCAGGGGTCCTTTAGCATCAGTTACTGATTGCAGACTACAAAGCAGTGTAGCTGGGAGGCAGGTACAGATCCTACTTAGGGAAAAGGCTCTGCAAGACCGCCCTGCCAAATTTGGCATCAGATCTAGACTGTACATCCTGGCAATAGTGCTTTGTGAATGTGTGTACAGTCTTCCATGTGGCTGCTTTGCAGACATCTAGCAAGGGAATGTCCCTTGCAGCTGCCACTGTGGCAGCAGTGCACCTGGTACAGTGCGCCTCAGGGGGCTGTTTGTGAGCCTTGTCATAGCAGAACTGAATACAAGAGACTATCCAGCAAGTGATGGTTCTCTTAGTGGCTGGTCTTCCTCCACCTACCTCCCCATAGGTGAGGAAAAGCTGGGTAGTGGAGACCCTGAACTGCTTTGTGTGCTCCAAGTAGGAGGATAAGGCTCGTTTAACATCCAGACTATGGAGTCTCTGTTCTCCAGGAGTGAATTTTTCAGTGAAGAAAACAGGAAGCATGAAAGATTGGTTAAGGTAGAATTCAGAGACTATATTGGGCAAGAATTTCCTGTTTGTTCTGGGCTGTACCTTGTCCCTGTGAGGGATAACGTAGTTTGGATCTGTGCAGAGTGCTTACAATTCTGAAATTATTCTGGTAGAGGTAATGGCCACTAGGAAGACTGTCTTCTAAGTGACATTTCAGATGGGCGTAGCCATGGGTTCGAAGGGTGACTCCATGAGCTTGGCAATGCACAGGTCAAGGTTCCAAGGAGGAATAGGTTCCCTGATTGGGGGCTGAAAGTGGAGAAGGCCTTTGAAGAACATTTTGAAAACAGGTAACGATATAATCTACTACTTCTTGCCTAGGGACAGATCAGCAGAAATTGCAGCTAGGTGCAGTTTTAAGGACAGAAACATAGAAACAGAATTTGATGGCAGATAAGGACCGCTTGGCCCACCCAGTCTGCCCATTTCCCTACCTAATGGATAAGCTGCAGATCCTAGTTAACCAGCAGCCTACTTCTTCCTACCCCCACCCCCTAGAATTGCCTTATGACTGTCCCATGCATTCTTGAATTCCACGGTTTTTGGACTCCACAACCTCCTTCGAAGGCTGTTTCATGCATCCACAACCCTCTCTGTGAAAAAAATACTTCCTTACATTACCTTCTGAGCCTCCTCCCTCTATCTTCAAATTGTGCCCCCTTGTTCTTGCACACCTCTTTTTCTGAAAGATGCTACCCTCTTGGACTCTGTCGATTCCCTTGAAGTACTTGAAAGTTTCTATCATGTCTCCCCTCTCCCTCCTTTCCTCGAGGCTATACATATTAAGCTCCTTAAGTCTCTCTTCATATGACTTTCAGTGCAGACCCGGCACCATTTTAGTTGCCCTCCTCTAGACTTCCCCCATCCTATGTCTTTGCGGAGATTTGGTCTCCAGAACTGCACGCAGCACTCCAGATGGGGTCTCACCACCTGTCTGTACAAAGGGATAACAACTTCCTGTTTTCTACTAGTGATGCCTCTCCCTATGCATCCCAGTATCCCCCCAGCCCTCCTTACTGCCCTCTCATACTGCTTGCCCACCTTTAGGTCATCTGATATGACTACCCCCAGGTCCCTTACCATTTAAGGCTTTGAAGCCTGTAAATGAGCCAAATAGTCTAGAATAGTGGGGACTGATGCTTTGAGAGGACTGAAATGCTTCCCCTTGCACCAGAAAGAAAATCTTTTCCACTTAGCTGAGTAAGTTTTCTTGGTACTGGGCTATCTTAGGATTTTAAGGGCCTATTCCAAATACTGGGATTCTGGGTACTTTAACTCCTCAAGAGCCAGGCTTTGAGGTGAAGAGACTGTAGACTGGGATGTCACCCCTGCCTGAGGAAGAGTCAGAAGGAAGTAAGAGAGGGAGATCCGGCTCGTCTTGCTGAAAGACAGGGCTAGCAGGAGGGAGTACCACGACTGCCTTGGCCAATGCGGTGCTATCAGGATCATAGTTGCAGGCTGGGACCTTAGCTTCAGTAGCACTCTGTGAATCAGAAGGAAGGGAGGGAAGGCACAGAGGAACCTCCCAGACCAGTCCAGGGATAAGGTATCTGTTGGAAGAGTCCCCAGTGCTGGAGGCCTGCAGCAGTACAGAGGAAGCTGATGGTTGAGGTGGGAGGCAAACAGATCTATTTCTGGTGTGCCCCACCTTCTGAAGATCGTGGCAAGGACTTGTTGGTTCACAGTCCATTCGTTGTGACCTTGGCTGATTCAACTGAGGGCATCCACCAAGGTATTGTCCTTGCCCGGGAGGTGTATGGCTGAAAGGCCAATGTCAAGGGAGCAGGCCAGATGCCAGATTTTCACTGCTTCTATACAAAGCATTGTGGACCTTGTGCCACCCTGCTTGTTTGTATAAAACATTGCAGTGGTGGTGTTCGTTCTGATTTGCACCGAATGGCCTTTCAGCTGTGGGGCAAGGGATTTCAGAGCCTCCAATATGAATGCCCTCACAAAGATGACTTTCCCCGACTGCCTTTTCAGGCATCGTCTTTCTTTCCTGGACTTCCGGATCTTGGAACTGTGCTCAAACAAGTCAGAATCAAAATCAGCGAAAGGAAAAGAGTCCCCACTATCTGAGATTTTCTTTGCCTGAGCTTGTCACCACAGCTGCCAAAACATCAGGATTTACTCCCTCTTTGATTATCTCAGTAAATCCTGGAAAGTCATTTCCAATAATCACAAGAACAGATAACTAAGGTACTACTCCCCCCACTTTCATTTGGTGTGACACATCCTTAATAGTCAGAGTCCCCTGGCTGGTGGGATAGTATCGAGTGTCCCCGCGGATGCAAATGACACCAGAACCTGGTCCTTTGGGACACAGTTTTCCCAGCACTTCAATGTGCACTAAGGACTGACTGCTTCCCAAATCTATAAGTCCCTTCACTGTCTTATCTGCCATCTTCACATCTGTTAAGTACTTGCCCCAATTTGCTAAGGACAAATCTGCTCCAGTGTCACTCTTCTTACTACGGCAATTTCTTGCACTATGACCTGGCTTATTACAGTTATAGCAAATAAAGTTTTTGTGTGCAGATTTGTTACCCCCACCAGAGTTCTTATCAGACCTGGAGTTTAAATGGGAAAGAGTGTCATACCAGTGCTTGGCTGTTACCTCGCTGCTGTGGCATCTGTCTAGCTATTTGGTAGTCTTCAGTCAAAGAAACAGCCTCTTCCCCACTTTCTGGTCGGTGTTCTTTTACTCAAACTGTACATCTGTGGGTAGGATTTTAATGAAATACTCCATTGGAAATGTTTCGATGATCTGAGGGAATGTTTGGTTCTCTGGTTAGAGCCATTTCATAAGGAGTTCTCTGAGTTGGGTGAAGACCTCTCGAGGATTGCTGACCGAGTTGAACTTCAGAGATTGAAATCTCTGCCTGTAAGTCTCTCCTTATATGTCATATCTTTTAAGGACCTCTTTTCACCAGGTCATAGGTTTCTGACTGTGCAGTGTCCATATTGCTGTAGGCAAGTTGGGCTTTCCCCTGTCAGGTAAGGTACCAGTCTGACTGACCACTGCTGCTTTGGCCACTGGCAGGCTGCGGCAACCATTTCAAAAGTTGTCAGGTATGCTTCGATGATATCCGAAGGACACAACTTTGTAAGTTTAATGTATTATAAGTTGTGTGTGTCTTGTTGCTCTGCTGGACCAGAGCCAGATCTTCCAGCTTTGATAACTTGCAAGTTATCCATCCATCACTGCATCTGTTTTCTTTGCTGCTCCTGTCGCTGCACCTTTTCATTTCTCTACTTCTCAAGTTGTTGCACTTGTTCTTTTCTCTGTGCTTCTAAACACTGAATCTCTTTTTCTCTCTGCTGTATCTTCTCTGTGTCACCGTCTTTGTTTGTGGTATAGCCCACCAGTCAGGCTTTCAGGTTCTGTCATTGCCTGTTTTTTTTTTTGTTTGTTTTTTTCCCCATGACTGGTGCTGGCTGTACAGTCTCAGTTTTGACTTTTGTTTCTGCTTCTAGTTTGGCTACCATTCTTCTGCTAATTACTCCTGGACTTGCTGCTGCAGAATCTATACCTTTCTTCTATGCTTCCCTGGTACCAGGGTCTAGTACCCACGCACAAAACTCCTGGCTTAGAGTATGCACAGCGTAAATCCCACTTAGACTGACACCATCTGTCATTGAGGCACAGGTCAGGAAGCATAGGAAAACCAGAAGCAGTTTCAAAATTTGCAAAGAGCATTTTATTTTTCTCAATAACAGCAACATAATAAATAAAAATCATTCAGTATAACTATTTACAAAGGCAGTACAAACAGAAAACAAAGTCCTTCTTCTGAGGGTATCGCTTAATTCCAAGTTTCAGTCTCTCACTCTCCTTGTCTCTCTAGCAGAAGCATTGCTGCTCTTTTTATAAGTTTTTGTCTGGGAACTCGCTAAAAGAGCCTGCTTCTCACAGAATGTTATTGTCAGTTTAATTCCTTGCAGGTGCAGCAAAAAGAACATAGTGACCCAGAATGGACTTCTTGTTTACAGATTTGCAAAAAGCTTAACTGCATCTCAGGTTAACCCCTTGAGTTCCAAATAGTTTTTGCAATCATTTCAACAGTATAACTATATACAGTTCTAAACAAAGGGATCCCAGTTTCACATATAGTTTTTACGCAGACACTCGCATATTTTTTTATAACTGAAGATATGCAAGGGGGAAGAAAGGACAGAAACAGCAAGGGAAGGGCAGACAGAGATAGTGAGACGTGGAGAATTGTGAAACCGTCGGAGTGATCAGTTCCTAGATCTCAAGAAAATTTGGTTGTACAGACAGAGAAGAGACAGAAAAGGAGAGGATAGAACAGATTACTCACCTGTAACAGTACTGTAGTTCTAGGAGTGGTATATGTTGTTCATCCACACTTCTTGGCACTGTTCCTTTCCCCTTTAAATCTGCCCGAAGGTCTTTAAGCTGGCTCCTCCCACCCACCCGGGTGGTATAACACTCAGCTCCACCCCATGATGCCAGGTCTTAGCCTGCTGGAAGCCAGGTGTGTGCGTCAAAGCTGGGGAGGTCAGGTGGGTCTGTGTGGATGAACAAAATATACCACTCCTAGAACTACTGTTACAGGTGAGTAATCTGTTTTTCTAGGGATGCAGATATGTTGTTCATCCACACTTCTTGGCAGACTCCTAGAAGTTCTCCGGCAGGAGGGAGGCAAGGCGCACACTCCCTCAATACTTACTTGGAGAACTGAAGCCCCCAAATCAGCATCCCAGTGCGACTCAAGGTCGATGTGGTACTGGGTGATGAAGGCGTTTGCCGACTTCCAGGTAGCAGCCCGACAGATTTCCTGTATGGGGATGTCCCTGGAAGCAGCCACCAATGCAGCGGTATGGCGGATGGAATGAGCTCTTATCCCTCTGGGAGGCTCCTTGCTGCCAACTCAGCATAGCACACACTCCCGGCTTAACCTCTCCGGGTGGGGCCGCCCCTCCTCCTGGGCGCACTTTATATTCAGACTCCAATGTGGGAGAGGACCCGGGTGAAGGAACCTGGAAGGCCAGGCAGGAAGGACCCGGCCGTGGGCAGGTGCCGTCACCTACCCCCCAGAGTGGGCTTTTCCTTGTTCTGGTGATCTCACTCCCCCCCCCCCATGTGTGTGCACTTCCGACACTAGACGCATGGCAACCCCTGCCTGCATCAGGGCACGCTGATTACATGCAACCGAGCGTGCTGCAGCGTCTACAGTCTCCACCAGGAGCTGCCGGCACGCTGGCGTTCCCCAAACTCCACCCCTGGGGAGGAGAGCAGCCTAACAGGCGCTCAATCCTCACCCACTCCTGCCATCCCCCGGCGGCCCGAGCTCGCTTCCGAACCCGGGTTGCCGGCGTGGCGCAAGGTGTGGTGTCCAGTGCCTCAACCCTCAGCGCCACCAGGCCGGTGTGTAACTCATTTTTTGGCACAGCCATCAGGCAAAGCCTGGACTGCAGTACAAGCAGCTTTCCACAGGTTGTTCTGATATTTTATCATGTGGGCTCTGTAGTGTGCAATTCTAAGTCCCAATGAGGTAGAGGTATAAGTACACTTGCCCACCACATCCAGCCTCCTAGTTCCTTTATCAGGAGGAAAAGTTCTCATGTGTTTAGATACCCTAGACTTATCATGGGTGGCCATGACTACTAGAGTCAGCTTCTGGCCGATTAACATAATAAGTCTTAGCAGATGGTGCAGGAAACTGCTTATCAATCTTTCTAGGAATTGCAGCCAGTGACTTTGGTCGGTACCATGCAGCAAAGGTAGCATTCTCAAACACAGGATATACAGGTGGAATTACACTCGAAGGAGAGCAGGGCAACTCCAAAAAATCCATCAGATTACATTTTGTGGAATTTTCCTCTTCAACAGCAAAGTCCATGGCAGACTACATTTGCTGCATCATGGCTTGGAAAGTTGAACCATAAAGAGGAGCTCTCGGGGTACAGACCACTGAGACCTCAATGCAGGTAAAATAAAAACAGCAATGGCTAGGCTCATGGCATTTCCTTTACCAGGTCTGACGAGAATAATCGGCAGGAAAAGAACTGAGGAGTGATGGGGCCACCCATGATTATACACACGCAGACATGGCACGTCACTGTGGCTGGCCCCCAGCTAGCAAATGTTTCCGCGTAGTGGTAACGTGGACGGCTACAATTCCAAAGGAGCGGCCTAATGGAGATGATGTCCTCGAAGATCTGTTACTCATTATTTCTTAAAAGTATTTAAATGATCATGTTACTGTTCATGCACCTGATTAATTCAGCTACATCTACCTGTACATTGGCTGTGCTGACCCCCATGTTATAGGTTTAGACTGGCTAGTGCTTCTGATGAAACTACAGACAGCTAATACAGATAAAGTAAAACTATCACAGTACTCTGTCAAAAGGACACAGAGACCTGCCTAATTGGCGGATATGCTTGCCTCGACCAGCACTGCCTCTGCTGTATGCCTGCAAGTCACAGGCCTTTTCAATATGGCTGACCAGAAGGGCTGCGATGTGGTACTTCAGATTTTGAGATTTGGTAGAAAGTTATTTTTTCCACCCTACAGTGCCGGCAATAAGTCTACAGTGGAATTCACAAATAACAGTTACACAAGAACTTATCATAACAGTAGATCTTCGAGGGGATCTCAGCCATCTGGTAACACTGTAGGAACCTTCGCTGTTGGTGAAGGGGAATCCACGTGGAAGATTTTCAGCAGTACAACTGGAGCCGCCCACTCTGTTGATGTCACCAACCCTATATAGGCACGAGTGGCCCCACTCCCATCTCAGTTCTTACCCCAGAGACTAAAGGAGCTAGGCGCTTGCCCTGGGGGATCAAGAAGAGAAAGAGGTGCCCAGACCTAAATGAAAAAGCTGGATACACCACATAACCAGTTGCTAGAGAGGAGCCCTAAGAAGGGGGATGGTGGGAGGGAAAATATACCTGATGACTGATATCCCCTCAAAGATCTACTGTTACGGTAAGTTCTTAAGTAACTGTTCTATCTTCTTCTTCGGGGGTATATCAGTCATCAGGTAACACCACAGGAATGAGTACCATGCAATTACAAGTGCACAGCAAACAGTCTGGGAGGAGGGCTCTCCATAACCTTAAGACAGGAGTCCCTGTAACAGCCCTGCCAGAACCTGCATGGGCTCTTGAGGCAATGTCCAGAATGTAGTGCTTAGTGAAAGTATGGACTGTACTCCAGGTGGCAGTCGCACAAATATCAGCGGCTGTGACCCATCAGAAACAAGCCACCAAGGTAGCCATTCATCTGGTGGAATGAGCTTTCACAGCACCAGGCAATTCTTTGCCGTACTTGTTGTAGCAATGCAATTTGCCAACCATCTGGAAAAACACTGCTTAGAAACTGAAACGCCCTCTCTACCCAGGGTGAAGGAAACAAACAACTGCTCCGACTTTCTGGACTCCTCAGTCCTAAGCAGGTAGTACTTCAAAGTTCTGCGCACATCTAAAGCACGGAGCAGTGCTTCCTCTGGATTTCTGCATGCTTGGTCTGAGTGACACTGTATTGCTGGTTCTGTCTTCAAACAGGGCTGGTTGCCCTTTCAATGAGAATCAACCTGAAGTGCTGGATCGCAGCTTATTTTTTGGTTTTCGCTTCCTCTGGATATGCATGCACAGGAAAATAAACAGGAAGGTGGACAGACAGTGTAAATTCAGAAACCACCTTAGGCAGAAACTTAGGATCTGTGCTCAAAGACACCCTGTCTTTGTGAAAAATCCAATAAGGCTCCTCACACCAGAGGGCCTGAAGCTCTGAAATTCTTCGAGCAGAAGTAATTGCAACTAAAAACAGTGCTTTCCAAGAGAAAAAGCGCAAATCACAAGACACAATGGGCTCAAAAGGAGACAGGGTCAAATTTTGCAAAATAAAATTCAAGTCCCAAGCCAGGACAGGGGAACATACTGGAGGTTTCAGATACAGGAGGCCCCTAAGAAAGGTACGGGAGACATCCAGCTGAGCAATCATGCGGTCACCAACGGGGTCATGGAATGCAGAAGAAGCTGAAAGGTGGACTCTGAAGGAAGAATACTGGAGACCTGAGTCTGACAGTGAAATATGAAAATTACGTATCTACCGTAATTCTTGATCTTTCTGTGCATCTTCACCATTCATCACTATGTGGGTAATAGCGCTGGAGCTAGGACCCTGAAAGAGACTCTCCCCCCCCCATTATGGGCCAAGTCGACGCAGGGATGGCGCCTCCCTCGTAGCCGACGTTCCACGTGGCGCTCGTGGGTTGGCCGTTAACTGCCATTGACTCCGCCCCAGCCTCAGTTCAGAGATACCAGAGAAAGAGGAAGAAAGGGATGGAGGGGTGGGGCAAGGGAGCCCAAGGGATAGACAAAAGGAAAAAATATAAAAACCAAAAGGAGAAATAAGCAACAGAGAGGACAGAAAGGAGGAAAAACTAGTCTAAGGGACTGGGAAAGGGGCCCCAATCTCTGGAAAAAGAGGTAGAGATGGGAGGTAGGGAGGAAGAAAGAGCAAACAAATGGGGGGAGGAGAGGACACCACTCTTGACAGAAACAGACCTGGACCCCTAGAACTTGCAACAAGACTGGATGGCAGATAAGGACTGCCTGGTCCACCCAGCCTGCCCATTTAGAGAGAAGGAGAGAATTGGTTGCCAAGGAGGTGGAGGCCTGGAGTTTGGTAAGCAGCAATAGCCCCACAGGACCTAACAGCTTTAGGAAACATATAAGAGAGTTCCAGGTAGACAAAAGCATGTCCCCAAACAAAGGCAAGAACTCCAAAAGGAGGGAGAAAACCTAGAGGATTAGTCCAAAGGACATCCAAAATAAGAAAACGAGGGTCACGATAAAGGGGGTCCCTCAGGAGTCTGCCAGTGCCTCCATCCCCACCCCAGATTCAAGGGAGTGGAAACAAGGTGATATAGAGAGAGAGAGAGAGAGAGGGGACTGCCCCGACCCAAGACCCCTTCCAAACAGTAACTCCTCCCTGCGTGTCTCCAGAGTCCTCTTCCTCCTGACCACAAGGGAAAGGAGAGAGAGGAGGGGTTGAAACAACAGGGAGACACACAGGGGGAGGGGGTGCCCAGAGACTGAGGTCCGAAGGGGAAGGTGGGCAGGATTTAGTGATGAATGGTGAAGATACACAGAAAGATCAAGAATTACGGTAGGTACGTAATTTTCATCTCTCACGTGTGTCAATCTTCACCATTCATCACTATGTGGGTGAGTACCAAGCCCCCAGAAGGGGGCCCAATCAACCCTAAGGGACTAAGTCTCAGCCTCCAGTGGGGGAGACACCGGAAGGGAGAACCCTTATAGGCCTGGAGGTGCCTCAGAGTGGTCCGGGTGAGATGGGGAACTCCAAGTGGGAGAGGAAAGGTGCCCCAAAAGCTGTCATTTCACCCTATGGAAGAAAATATGGGTTCTCCGGAAGGCAGAGGAAATCACCCTACACCGGGCCATGGGTGACAATCAGGATAGGTGAAGCCACGCCATCCGCCTACAGCAGATCGCTGTCCCTACAATCCTGGAGGCTACCTCACTGGCATCGTAACATGCCCTTGCCTGGTGCCTTGCAAGCTCCATGCCCTGAGCAGAGAGGGAGACTGCTTGCCTGGTTTCCTCTGTATCAGGCACGGGAGGCTAGGAGTTGTCCTAGCCTGGACCACAAGAACCTATCATAGGTAACATGGTGGGCCTGATGTGAAGCTATAGATAGGAGGATCCGTGCCAAACAGAAAGTCCTTCTCCTCAAAAAATCAAATTCCGCACAGTCTGAATCTGGGGGACGGTCACGGTGTGGGGTGAAAAGACCAGAAGGAGTAACCGGGCAAGTCAGACCCGAAGAGGGGTTAGGCATAGTTCCTGGAAACTCCAGGGGAGCGCAATACCTCTGGCAAAGGTCCCTAAAGGCTGGAACAATGGAAAAAGGACACTGCCAGAGTCGAAGTGACACATCCCAAAAGGGGACAGGCCAGGCGGGGACTGCAAGGTTGGCCGCACTGTATTTGCCCAAGAAGGCGCACGTCACCTGGTCGGTATTGCTCTCAGAGGATGGGGTGAGGTGGAGCTCATCTCGCATCCTTGAAAGGAAGCACCGATATGCGGTGAGATCAGCTGCTGGGGACAGATAAACAGAAAGTTCCTCTCCCTCCAAGGAGGGAGAAGAGGAGGCTGATGAGTCCGAAGATTCAGGGTCCGGCTGCATGGAAGCACGGTGGAACACCTGCTGGTCCATGGCACTGAGGTAGAAAGGGAAATATGCAGTCGACCCCCTGAACTGTTTCCAGGTCAGGGGTTCCCTAGGACCGGGAATTCCTGGGAGAAAAGGAGATGGAGGCAGAGGCCCTAGAGCCAAGCTCCTAGCAGAAGATGCACGGCCTCTGCCCAGGTGTGTATGGGCGAATGGATGCTCCCAACAGGGAGGGAGATCCAGTGGTCCCAGCAGCTAGAAACCATTCAACTGGGCTAGAACAGCTAAAACTGTGCCCGTAGGAAGAAATCCCCCGTGAGGTGACCAGGACCGTGTGAGCCCAGAAGGACGGCCCCTGACCTCCAAAGTGGAGGCCCCTCTTGAGGAGTGTGCCAGGGAAGTGCGAGGGTCCGCACTACGGCTCCTCCCAGAACCCAGGCGGGAGACCCTGACCCCTCGACCCTTCCAACTCCGAAAGGGCCCTCTTCCTCACTACCACCAGCCTAGGTAGCTGGCAACCCTTAGCAGACTCTGAAGAGTCTACCCAGAATGCAGTACACTCCCCTCCTGGGGTGCCCCGGGCTGTCCCAAACTTGGACTGTCCAGGCAAACCAAAGAGGGGGGTGCCCCAGTTGATGGGACAGACGTACCAGTGGCTCCAGGCTGCATGTCAGTGGCTACCTGGACTACTGCCGGCTGGTTAGAACCACTGACCCCAGAACAGACCGGGACCATCCAATCCACAGAGGGAGGTCAAGAGTGGGCCAAGGTGCCAACTGAGGGATCGGAGGAATCCGGGAGCCAATCCAGATCAGTCCCCGAATCCCCCTCTGAGGAAGTGGACAAGGATGCCTGATGCCAGACCACTCCATGATACCTGGCAGTTCCAGGACGAGCCATGCTGCCCTCAGCCCTGGCACATGGGCGGCACCAGAGCCAGGCGCACCACTGCGCCGAGCTCCTCCTCAGCACCGCGAATAGCACCGGCGTCTGAGATGGCACCAACCGCGGGGTCTCTCTCCCCCCCGGCGCCGCAAACGGCACTGGAGTCTAGAGCGGCACCGACCTCGGCGCTGCTCCCATCCCTGGCGCCACGAACGGCACCAAGGATAGAAACGGTGCTGCCTCCAGACGTGCGCATCTAAAGAACTCGGTGGTCCACAGAGAAGCAGGTGTCGCAGTTGTCCATGTCATGGGCTGAGCCGAGGCAGGAAAGACAGCAGTCATGCTGGTCCGAGATGGAGTAAAGTCAGCCACAGGGACACCGACACATTGGTGGCCCCCCGCCTTCGACGATTTCTTGTCCCCGGGCAGAGGCATGACCAAACAGCAAACAAAGCAAAAAACAGTACTCGACGTCACTTGTAAATACAAAGAACGGTCTTACCGGTACCAAATAAGCGGCGTGGAGCAGGGCAAAGCAGAACAGAGATGAACAACTAGCTGAAAACTAGGCCACGGACAAACACTGTTGATTGAAGTCTCCTCGCGAGGTCCTCACTCAATGGCAGGAGAAGAACCGAGGATGGGGCAGAATCAACGGCAGTTAATGGCCAACCCGTGAGAACCACGTGGAAAGCTGGCCTCGAGGGCGGCACAGTCCCTGCATCGACTCTACAGAAAAGAAAAAAAAAGCCTCATGGGTCCTAGCTCCAGCGCTTATTACCCACATAGTGATGAATGGTGAAGACTGACATAGATAAGATCAGGTAGTCCATGATATGATTCGCCAGGCAGGTGAAAGGGCCCAAACTCTGTTTGGCAGCCCAGGTGGCAAACTGCTTCCATTTCATGGCATATGTGGCTTGAATGGAATGTGGCCACCAAGAAGTCCTCCACCCCGTAAGAGACCCCGAATCTGGCGCTGACTACATTCTCAGGAGCCAGGCATGCAGATGAGAGTGACCCGAGGTTGGGATGGACCAGGGTCCCATGATCCTGAGTAAGAAGATTCCTGCAAAGAGGAAGAGGGATCGGAGGTTCCTCCACCATCTGCTGGAGGAGAGGGAACCATATCTGGCAAGGCCAGAATGGGAGCACCAGGATCATGCTGGCCCCCTCCATCTGCAACTCGATTAGACCCTCTGAATCAGTGAAAATGGAGGGAATGCTTTAAGAAACCTCCTACTCCAACAGAGGGACAATGTGTCTTGCCAGAAAACTCCAAGCCCTGAACCTAGCAAGCAGAAATAGGGCAGTTTTGCATTGAGTGGGGTCGCACAATGGTCCAACTCTGGATGACCAACTCTGTCGAACAAGCCTTCTGCGATGGATGAGAGAAGCTCCCATTCATGCATGCTGGACTGAGTCCTGCTGAGACTGTCCGCCAAGGTGTTTAGAACACCTGGCATGTGGACCGCGGAGTGTTTCAGACTGTGATCTAATGCTCAGTACCACACTCTCATGGCCTCCCTGCAAAGGGGGTATATGAATGAGTCGTTCTCCCCCCCCCCAACCCGGCTTGCTGATGTAGTATGTTATGCTTAGATTATTCGACTACAGCAGCAGCTGATCCGGAGCAAGGTGCTCCTGAAAGGCCTGCACAGCATAGAGCACTTCTCTCATCTCCAGGACACTGATATGCAGGGATGCTTCTCACTGGGACCAAGAGCCCTGGGTTTGGAAGGGACCCAGGTAGGCTCCCCAGTCCAGACCTGAGGCATCTGTGGTTAGGATCCGATGTGGGGAAGAGATCTGTAATGGAATGCCCTGAAGCAGATTCATGGGGTCTATCCACCACTGCAGCACCTTGTGAACTAGGGAAGAGACCAGGACTGGTTGGTCCAACTCATCAATGTGCTGGTTTCACTGTACCCAGAGGGTCCACTGGAGGGTACGCATATGGAGCTTGGCCAGCTGAACAGTGGGTATGGCAGCTGCCATCAGGCCCAGCAATCTGAGATATACCCTGGTAGGAATGTACCAGCTCGAGGCAACTTCCTGAGCTTGGGCTGTGAGAGAGAGACTGCCCTGTTTTGGGTCAGAAAGGCCTTCCCCTGTGCGGAGTCCAGATCCGCCCCTATGTACCGCAGCCTTTGGGACGGTACCAGAACTGACTTGGGCAAGCTGATGATAATGCACAGGGAGTGGAAGATCTGAAGAGTTTGCTCCAGAGTCAGCAAAAGCTGTTCCCTGGACGGGGCCTTCAGAAGCCAATCGCCCAGATAAGGGAAGACATATAGTCCCTCTCTTCTGAGAGCTGCTGCGACTGCTGCCAAGCACTTGGTAAAGACTCGTGGTGCAGAGGATAAGCCAAAAGGCAGCATTTTAAACTGATCATGCTTGCCCTGAAAGGCAAAATGGAGAAACTACATGTGAGGAGGGAAGACCAAGATGTGCAGGTAAGCATCCTGCATGTCCAGTAAACAGAGCCAGTTCTCCGTCTTGAGGTAGGGCATTAAACCTGGCAAAGTTACCATCCGTAACTTTTTGTATTGGACAAACAGACTGTGGTCCTTGAGATCCTAAATAGGCCTCAGATCTCCGGTCTTTTTTGGGGACCAGGAAAAATCTGGGTAAAACCCCTCGTTTCTCTGGTGACTGGGCACTGACTCGATGGCCTGCTTGTGCAAAAGAGACTGACCTCCTCCCACAGAACAGACGTGAGCAGAGGGATAACTGGAGGGTGGAGGCGGGGTGTCTGGAGACTGCTCTACGAGCTCCAAGGTGTGTGTGACCAGGTGACCCCTGTCATGGAAGGGTGCCCCGAGTCTGTTCTAGATCCCCCCCCCCAAAAAAAACTCACTAAAATGCTTAGGAAGCACAGAAACAAAAAGTAAAAGTGCAGGACAGGAACAGCAGTCCCCCCTTGTGTTCTGTTCCCTGTGTTTGCTAGAAACTGCCCTTGGCAAAGGGACAAAATGAAAAGTAAAAGCTGATGGCTGCACTTTACAGCTGTAGGCAAATGTCGAGAACTGTTTTCTACAGCTCTAAATAAGAGCAGTTAATTAAGCAGCTTGTTGCTGCTTTTCTTTAAAAATACACCATTCTGTGTGGTATAGGGTTTTCATCTGCTCTAATGAAAGTTTAAAGAGCAGACAAATACCTCAAACAATAATAACACAGTTTCAATGACAGTAGGACTCTGGGGCCCCATTAAGATTATCTGTGGTGTTTAGCTAAACTCCTAGCAAGGTACACATTGCTTTAAGTAGAGGAAAATAAAATACCTATTTAGGCCTTGTTTACCAAAGGAAATTTACAAGATGCTTACCTGAGTTTAGTGCAGGAGGAGTGCCAGTTTGTAAGTCAGAAAACACAAGAAAGCTAGATAAAGCTCTAAGGATAACTTTTATGAAACAGTCATTCTTTACCTTTGGGGAGCCCCTTTGCTGTATACGGTGCTGTTATAGGGCTGGCAGCCCCACAGACTGTCTGATTTTTGTGGAACTCCGAGTTAGTGAGGTCACTGTCAGAGGTGGAGCTAGGGGAAATTAAGTTCCCCATAGCTATAAAATTGTGTAGCCAGGCCAGAATTAATATTATGTTAATGTTGCTAGGACTCCTATTAACCAAGGTTTGGAAATATCCCTTTTTCTTATGTTTAGGCCGGGATATGAGCCTCATAGAGATGTGTTTTTAGTTAAAAGACATAATGTGGGTGTTTCCCAAGGAAGTGATGTCACTAGGACACAGTATAAAAGATTGCCACTAGAGGCTTTAATTTAGATAAGGTGTCAGTCTAGAACTGACTGTGAGAGGTGTAAGACCTTAAGTTTAGAAGGCTTGTGTCTACACCCTAGACAGCACTGATGTTACTGACTTAATGACAATTTTCTTATTTTCTGTTCTAAATAATTATCATTTTATGCTACAAATAATAAAATGATAAATGCCAGCCTGGCATTTTTTATGCACTGATTTTGATGTCTGCCTGCTAATTGTCTCCTGATCAACAACCCCGCTACAGTGTGACACTTTTCTACGATCTGCAGAATTCATGCATCTGAAGTTATGGTTCCCCATTGATTCAGATGGAGGGAGAACTGACCTCCGACCACCACCTCCTGGTCTGGGACTAGAGAAGGGGGTCCAGTAAGGAGTCAAGTAGAGGTGAAGCCAGCTGCAGGAGCTGGTCCCTCACTTCTTGGGTGCTTGGCCACTGCTCCAGCACTGGAGGGGGCGGGCAGGGAGCCTGGGCTCTGTATTTTCCCTGGGGATAGGGAGTTGTTCCAGGCCTGTTCTGTTTACCAAAAGGGGCCATCCTCTACCCTTTGGTTGGGTTATGATAAAGGGAGTGGATAAATCTGAGGGTCATGCCCAAGGCTTGCAGATCATTTATGAAGTACTGGACATCAGAGCAAAATAGCTTGGTGCCACTGAAGGGGACATTAAGCACATTCTGCTGCATGTCAGCTGCAAACCCCAATACTCTGAGCCAGGAGTGCCTGTGGAGGCATATGCCCTTGGCAGCTACCCTGGCACAGGCGTAGGAACAGGCGGGGGGGCAGGAGCCACTCCCGCCGTATTTTGTATGGCAAAAACTAGTTTAGAAAAGTGCCCTTTGTACTCCCTTAAGTGCCCTTCCCGATCCTCCGCCCCCTCAGCCTTTACTATCTTCCAGCATCCTTGTCAGCCCTGGCAATGATGTCAGCCATGTCACACAAAGCTCTGAAGAGGTGTTTGCTAACATCCTCAGCTGCCTGGAGGCACTGAAGCAGTTCCTGCTTTTGGGTGCCCTCTGGAAAGGCCTGAGCTTCAGCCTTGCCCGTCTTCCAACTGGCATTCTGGTTATTTAACCATGTGTGACATAGTTTGCGATCCTCAAACCTAGCGTGGAGGAGGCATAACCCCCGAGGTCAATTCTATGAGACACTGTCTGGGGGAAAGGGAACTAAAATACTTAAAGACACCTTAGATTTGTCATGAGCTGTCTTAATGACACCTGAGTCAGTCTCTGGCTGCGCAGTATAACAGGGGAGACCCGGGGGGGGGGGTGATAAACTTTGTCCACCATGCGTGGCATAGTTTTCATCATGTCTGGTCTGTGCCAGGCTGCCATGGCTGCATTCGTCAATGCTGGAAGCACTGGAGGAATGATCTTTGGGGGAGATTCTGGGATCTCCAGGAAATCCACCAGATCTTTTCTGGTGGCATCCTCTTCCTCGGTGGGGAAGCCAATGACTGAGGACAGCTGCTTCATCACATTAAAACATATGGGGACTTCAGGAGACCTGACCGCATGCTTTACAGAGTCCTCACTGACAAGAGAGGCTGTAAACCTGTCAGATAGTAGGACTTCCTCCTCTTCATCTTCCACATCATCAGGAAGAATAAGATCAGGATGATACTCCTCCTTGATGTCAACCCCTTCAATCTCTGGGTCTGATATTGGGTGCGCAAGCGGTGGCCCATGGTGAGCCTCCCGGAGAAGACAAACTGGCATCAACGACAAAGCTGCCATTGACAGTGTCGTCGAAAGGGGCTTGTTTAAGGCACCCAGCTGCTGTACAAGCACATTAGTAAACTAGATCAGGACTTCATTCACGTCGATGGTGGTTGCCGACGGGAAAGGGGGTGTTTGATGGCACAGGTGTAGACAACCAGTCTGCTGTGTCCTGAGAACCCGACGAGCCAGTAGCCCAAGTGGGAGAAGGGCAGGTCTTGACGGGAGAGCTGTCGACGATGAACCTGTCGTCAATGAGGGAGGAGTCGATGACCCGGAGGTCAACGGCCAAGCGCCCTAAGAATCGGGTGGAGGTGCTTTCCATATGGATCTGGTAGGCACAGAGACCTGGACAGCAGTGCTCTTTGTTGGAGTGGCCGCAGCTGACAAAGATCTACCAGAAGAAGGAGAGGCCGACGGGGAGTGAGACAAACGCCGGGGGGAGCGTTTGTGATCTCTGCCTCTTATGTCTTTTCCCCGAGAATTTATCTTGGGCCTTGGAGGCCTGGGAGCGCAAAAATCCAGCCACAGACTATGAGGCCAGGGCCCCAGAGGACCCCTGCCCGGAGCGGACTACCTGTTAATCCATCAGGCATTTTTAAAGAGCCTTTTTGCACTGCTGAAGGGTTGTTTGATTAAACTTCTGGCAGAGCTCACAGTCAGAAACTCTGTGGTCAGGCCCAAGACAGCAGACACAGATGGAATGTTTGTCTGCAGAGGCAATCTTCTTTCCGCAGTGGCAGCAACAGAAGAGAGAAGTAGATTGACCAACTCTCAACATAAATAAAAATAAGTAATCTCTTTTAAAAAGAGATTTTTCAAAGGTAAGTAAATAAAAGCCGCAGGCAGAAAAATGGCGCAAATACTGCAATGGAGCTTCCATGGAGACCCATGGGAGTGAGTCGACGGCGGGAAAGAACTGAGGAGGCAGCGGAACCACTCACACCTATATAGGGTTGGTCACATCGACGGTGTGGGCAGCCCCAGTTGTACTGCTGAAAATCTTCCATGTGGATTATCCTTCAACAACAGCGATGGTTCTTACGGTGTTACCTGATGACTGAGATACCCCTGCAGAAGATCGCCTAGTGCCCCTGGAGTGACTGTAGTAGAGGATACTAGGTGGAGGTTCGAGTGCTAGCCTACACCTTCTCATAGTGCTCTGCTGTTCCTACTAAGCTGGACAGAATTGGTAGAGGACGGCAGACACTTCATCTTTTTTTCCTTTCAGTTTTTATAAAACAAATAAAACCTCTTAAAAATCACTGGCTAGAAAGGGAGCACAGCTGTCAACAGCTCTCCCAGTACACTACATGGAGAAGAATCTCTTGACTATCTACTGTACATTTACAGTTCCTGATAAAAATAAGAATTACACACTCACTTTAATCTTGATCTTCTAGGAATATCTTCACCACTAATTCACACAAATGGGTTCTGAAGAAGAGTCACTAGGACCAGAACATTTTGGGAGGGGCTGGCACCAAGGTAAGCTGTGCCCATGTGTGGCGATGTGAGGGGAACCTTGTGACACACACGTACCTCGGCACAACCCTCAACCACCTCAGTAGCAATTTTTTTTTTTTTTTTTTTTACACTGAGGAGGTGCAGAATAACTTAACTAATCTCATGAACCTAAGAGCATACAATAGCCCTGGTGACCAGTGTAAGAAGGGTCTTCATAGCCCAAACCAAGAATGAGGGGTGAAGACCAAAAAACAGGTCAGACTGAGTCCGGGGGATAGCAGGCGGAAGGGCATGTGAATCAAGGTGAAGATATTCCTAGAAGATGGAGAATTATGGTGAGTATGTAATTTTTATGTCTTCCCGGAATCAGTCTTCACCACTGATTCACACAAATGGGTTACAGTACCAAGCTCAGATGAAAGTCCCCCCAGGTAAGGGTGATGGGAGCTGAAGCTTATTCAGAACAAAGGTTCACTGTGGATGGTCCTGCTAAATGAGGCATACTGCCTGGCATGGACATCAGGGCACAGTGCTTGACAAATGTGTGCACTGTGCTCCAAGTTGCGGATCTGCAAATATCACCAACAGGAACTGAGTGAATCTCGGCCAAGGATGTGGTAACCGCTTTGGTGGGGTGGGCATGTTCTTGGCATTTTAACTTTAATCTGTATCGTGTCACAGCATAGCAGTGACGATGGCAATTGACAACTCAAGCAGAAATACTTTTGATCGTAACAGGCTGTCCCATCCAGCTAGGGTCAAAGGAGACAAAGAGCTGCTTAGAGTATCTGAAGTCCTTAGTTCCCTCTCAAGGTAGAATTTCAGAGCTCTTCTGACATCCACAGAATGGAGAATGCACTCTCCTTTGCTCTGGAAGTCAGTTAGGTATGTAGGTAGCACAAGAGCCTGATTTAGGTGAAACTCCGACACCACCTTGGGTAAGAACTTAGGGTATGTGCAGAGGACCACCTTGTCGCTGTGAAAAACAATATATGGAGGATCCCGTGACCAAAGCATGCATCTCAGAAACTCTGTGGGCTGGGGCAATGGACACTGTGAAGGTCATTTTCCAAGTTAGAAACTTCAGGTCACATGTAACCATGGGCTCAAAGTGCTTATAGGTGAGCATGCCCAACACAAGGTTGATATCCCATGCAGTCACAAGTTTCCTGACCAGAGGCCTTGTGAGCAAAATACCCTTCAAGAAAATCTTGGAGAGGCAAGTAGGCTAGAGAGGTTCTCAACAGGTTTGTGATATGCCAAAGCAGTGCAGAAGTGACCCTTAACTGTAGAGTACTGCAAGCCTGCATCAGAGAGGTCCAACAAGTACTCCAAAACTTTGTTTGGTGGGCACTGGAAGGGGTCCATGCAAGTTTTGGAGCACCACACAAAAACGTTTCCACTTGGCTATGTATATCTTCCTGATAGAAGGCTTGCGGGCTGTCAAAATAATTTTAGAGACCCTCCGAGATACCTAATACCTACCTATTCACCTCTCTCTCTTCAGGAGCCAAGCCAGGAGGTGAAGGCAGTGCAGACTGGAATGGACCAGGGAACCCAGAGTCAGAAGGTCCGTCCTGAGAGGAAGGGTCCACCAGTGTACTGACTGACAGCCTGTTGTGCAGAGGAAATCATATTTGTCAAGGTCAACATGGGGTGCCTCTAGCTTGAGTATTACCCTCTGAACTAGAGGAACTGGCAGAAATGCATACAAAAAAAAAGATTTATCCACTGCAGCCTGAATGCATCCTGACAGAAAATGCCATGTCCTGGATTTCTGGAGCAAAATGGAGGCAGTCTGGCACTGAGCGAGGACATCAAAAGGTCCACATCTGGGGTTCCCCACTTCTCAAACACCGACTGCATGTCTGGTACTAATGACCACTTGTAAGGATAGGCTTCTGTTCGGCTGAGCTCGTCCACCACAATATTCTGAACCCAGGGTAAGCAGACTGCCTGGATCAGAACACCCTGCTCTAGACACCATTCACACACTCTAATTGCTTCTTTGCAGAGAGGGTAGGAGTGTGCACCCCCTTACTTGCTGATGTAGTACATGACAGACTTGTCCATCTGGAGGAGTATTATCTTGTGCCTGACAAGGTCCACAGGGGCTCAAAGGCCACAAAGAACTGCTCTCATTTCCAACACATTGATGTGGAAATGGGACTCTACAGGGCTCCAAACTCATTAAGTGTGGTACCCTTGACAATGGGCTCCCCGTACCATCAGACATGCATCAATGGTGAAGGTCACCTGAGGCTCTGGCTGAGAGAAAGGGAGACACTGGAGAAGGTTGTCCTCCTATGTCCACCATGCAAGAGTGAAGCAGAGGCTCTGCCACCTTGATGGACTAGAACTGAGGGTGCGATGCCAGCAACCACTGCACGCTGAGCATCCACTAGGTTGTCCTCAAGTGCAATTGTACCAGAGGCACCATGAATACTGAGGAGGCTATTAGGCCTAACATGCACTGCATGCAGTGTGCCTGAGCCCAACTTGCACTCCATTATCACCATGTGAAGGACTGCTTTGCTTCTGTCCTCTAAAAGGCAGGCCCTGTGGGTCCAGAAGGACCCATAAAGAGGAACTGCTGTAAAGGATGAAGCTGTAACTTCTCTAGATTCAACAGGACTCCCATGCAGGTAAAGAACTGAGAGGCCATGGCCACTGCTCATTCAGTCTCCTGCTTGGATAGACTGACTAGTAGCCAGTTGTCCAGATAAGGAAAAACTTTGGCGTCCAAGTTTTCTTCGGTGTGCTGTGAGAATGGCAAAGCATTTTGTCAAGACTTGAGGCACTGAGGATGGCCCAAAGGGCAGGACTCAGAACTGATGATGCTGACTCAGCATCACGAAGCGGAGCAATCTGTGGTGGCTGGTGTGCACTAGGATGTGTTGTAAGCATCCTGCATGTCCAGAGAAGCTAACCAATCATGTGACTGGAGTGGAGTTCCCAAAAAGATCATTTTGAACTTCTCTCATTACATGAACTTGTTCAAATTTCTGAGGTCCAGAATGGGGCGCATGCTCCCAGCTTTGAAACTGGGAAGTAATGGGAGTAGAAGCCTATACCGTGCTCCACCTCTGGCACTGTTTCCACTGCCCTGTTGCTCAAGGCCTGCAATCTTCTTTGCCAGGAGCTCCGATAAGTCAGCTGAAAGAAGGGGTTGCTTTCTGGGTGGACAATCTTGTGGGATTTCTGAAAGGTTCAGGGAGTTTTCCTCTCAGATAATCTGGAACACCTACTTGTTCGTCATGATGGATTCCCTACAGCGGTAAAAATGAGACAAGCGGTCCCCTACAGGAGAGGAGAGGTCTGCCTTGGGCAGCTGAAGAGGACTGGGGCCAGAATTTCAGAGGGTGGCACTGGATGCCTTTGAGGCCTGCGCCTTCAGCTGAGCTTTCTTTTGTGGCTGGGGACGCTTGGACTCCATTTCAGCTCTCCTGCTCCCTTTCCTCGAAAGGACAGTTTATTGTGGTAGAAACCTAGCCCTCTCCTCTTTTGGAGATTAAAAGGGGCAAGCCTGGAAGTCTTGATGGCAGTTTTTGTTTTCTGCAAGGCAGCGAGAGACTGCTCCACCCGCTGTCCAAATAGGAAAGAACTATTAAGTAGAACATTCATAACCTGCTGCTGGACGTCATTTAGAGAAACCAGAAGTACAAAGCCAGGAATGCCTTTTGATACAAATTCCTGCTGCAGCTGCCCCGAGAAGCAGTGTCAAAAGGTGTCCATAGCTGCCTTTTTTTTTTCCCCCAAACTCTATCGCTCCACACAGCTGAACTCTCTCCGGCGATCTTCCTTGCCGCACTCTCTACCGCCTTGCGTTGCTCGGTAACCTTTCTCCGCTACTCCCTGGTACTGGGCATCCCCCGGGTCTGCCCTCCGGGGAAGGGTCGCCCCCGCTCAGGGCGCTCTTTCTATTAGTATTGAACCGCCGGAGACAGGAAGCAGAGAGGACCGAGCCTGACTACAGGAGTGTGGATTGCGGGGGAAGGCGCCATCGCCTATCAGCTGTGGAGGGGTTTTTCTTACTTTACGCCCCAGATGTGAGACAATACTGTACAACCCGCGACGTGAGTGCTTCCACCCACGTCCAGAAGACAGCCGCTCAAAGTCTACCCTTGTTTGTAAGCCCTGCGTATTGCAGTGCCTCCGGTCTCCACCGGGGGCCGCTGCTACAACGGGCTGACCTTGGATCCCTCCCCGAGAGAGGAGAGCAGTCCTCCAGACGCTTAATCCTCTCTCACCCCCTGCTGACCGTTTCCGAACCCAGGTCACCGGCGTGGCGCGAGATGTGGCATCCAGTGCCTCAACCCTCAGTCCATAGCTGCCTTGAGCTGATGACTGTTAAGACTCAGTGTCATGAGTGACAGTCTGGAGAATCTTCTCTTTGGTCTCAAATTCAGGCAGGGATTGTGACTTAACAGCAGTCCAGAGGGCACACTCATACTTAGAAAAATGCCTGATTAACCGGCAATCCTCATGCTAAGGATAGCAGCAGCAAATCCCTTTTCCCCAGAGGATCTATGTTGCACGACTCATTAGTGCAGTCATTTCTTGAAGAATAATGGCTTTGTCATTCACAGTTAAAATGGTAATCTTGTCAGCAACAGGCTGAGAGGCAAATCAAATCATCTTTATTTCTAAAGAGCCTTTCAAAACCAAGTACAGACCTGTCTTTAGAGGCAGTGTACTTATGATCTATCTGACTACAGACAGAGGGGACAGATGCAGATCTATTCCATACTGCATCCAAAAGTGTCTCAAACACAGGGCGAATAGGGGGGATTAGACTGACCGGCACGGTGGAAATCCTGAGCCACTCCAAATGGAGATGTTCACCCAGGTCAATAACTGAAGGCTCAAACTAAAGTATAAACATACATGTTGCTCAGAACAGCCTGGAAAGAGAGGTCCTCTTGGGGGCCAGGATCCAAACTGTCCAGGCTATAGAAGGAGTAGTCATTGTCGCCTTCAGAAATAATTAGTTTGGGGTCAGATACGTCCTCTTCTAGGTCCTACCCAGGGAGAGGGTCTGGAAGAGGAGTGGACAGCAGCTTCCCTAACCTGGTCCGCTGAGTAGGCAACACTGGCACATGAAAAAAGGGAGCCGGTGGCACCAGTCAGAATGGGGCCCGGTGCCAAGGCAGGCCCTGAGAGGCCTGAACTGGGAGCCAATGGTCCAGCTGGCACCAGAATGACCAGCAGAGGTACTGAGGCCAGTCCCAAAGCAGTGACACTGAATGGGAGTGTAGCAGCACCACTGCCTCAGCCCCAGAGAGCCTGGGGCCTGCTCCGCAAGCAGCGGCAAACAAGCCAGATGCTGCACCCACCGCTCCATAAGAGTTGCCCAGTAGTGAAACTGCCCACTGGAGTCCCCACATGTAGGGAGGGACTCCATGCATAAGACCATGACCTCCTACGGACAGAGTCCATCAGTGAAACCAATGACACTGGGTAAGGCCTTCAATTCTGGTAGGCCAAGGACGTCGTGGCACAGCTCACGGAGGGTGACCTCGAGCGGTACCATTTCTTCCCCTTCCAACAGGAAGGAGGCGATCTCAAGTTCGAGCAGTGTCACGTTCCCGATCGGGAACTGTCCCACTTTGTGTTTTTATGGGAGAGCTGTTCTCCTTCCCGATCACAGGACTGCCTGTCATCAGAACCCTCTTCTGGAGGGGAAAGAGCACCAGACATGGCACTGCTGCTAAAGCAGCCTGCCTGAAGAGGCTCCCTACAAACACAGTCACCATCCATTGTCATCGACCATTGTTCCATAGGGCTGAAAGAGCTGAAGAAAAAAAAATTTAAACTAAACTGACACAAAAATAATAAAACCTATAAAACGAATACAAACTAAGAACTGAATGCTGTTGTCGTATAGATGTAAAGTTTTGCCTCCCTGTGGGCGAGTGGCGTCATCACCGAAGCGCACTCGGCAAGGAAACAGAATCATAAGGAGGCTGGTGCCAAGGTGCCTAGCCATAGTCAACCACTGCGGCCATGCATGTGCACAGCTTACCTCGGCGCCAGCCCTCCTGAAATATTCTGGCTCCCACAGGGTCCTAGCGCCTCTGGCTCAGAACTCATTTGTGTGAATCAATGGTAAATATTGATTCCTGGAACATCTGTCGTCTTCAATATCATCTCCACCCACAGAGCCAAACCACTGGAACAATGGATTGCCTGTGTGACAGTGCAATATCACACCATTGTGTGAGCTACAAACTTGCAACCAGTTTAACATTTGTAAAAATAAAAGCATTCCTCCTACCTCGTTCCATGTTATAGTTTGTAATATCTGTGGATGTCTCTTCATCATCACTCGACACACCTTCATTGTGTTCAGCCATTTTCCCAGACTCTCTGGCTTGCCTACGGCGGGCTCTAAAGTGACAGCAAGGCAAAATTACATATTACAATAGACATCTTAAATGTTAATGCTACTTTGTTTTCAAGTGAGTACAATTCTAATGCCAAATGCTAGAGAACATCATCAAGGGCTGGTAGGGTTTCTATCAGGATAGAAACATTTCAGTAAGTATGCCAGCTGGGCAGAAGATTTTCACCAGCCACTAGCATCACCAACTACTGGCAGGGAAAAAACAAAACAAAACAAAACAAAAAAAACAGGTTACTCACCTAAAATCATAGTTTTACCAGAAGTGCTGATTCACTGGACTGTCTAAGTTATGTTCTTCCCACCACACGGGCATTATATCCTCTAGCTCTGCCACATGATGTCAAATCTTACAAGCTGGAAGCAGGGATCTGTCTGCCACTTACCAGGGAGGTCAGGTGGGTGGTGTGGATCTGAGAGTCCAGTTATGTAAGAAATTACTGTAACAGTAGATCTTCAAGAGAGGCTCTTGCAGTAGGTAATTACATATAGGACTGACGCCGGCAGGCGGCAGGACCCCACGGAAAAATTTCTAGCTAGCAGTCCCTGGCGAGGGACCGCCCCCAAGTCAGGTGACTGACATCAGGAGACGTCGGTATAAAGGGGTGGTCCTGGACGCGCCCGCCTTCCAGTTCTTTCCCGCCACAGGCCAAAAGAGGCCAGACAAGAGAGAGAAGCAGATATTTCCCTCAATGAAAAAGGAGCTGAAAAAGTCTAGGGGGATGGAGGGCGGGAAGGTATTGCCTACTGCAAGAGCCTCTCTTGAAGATCTACTGTTACGGTAAGTTCTTACGTAACTGTACTAGCTTACTTCGAGAAGGGCTCTTGCAGTAGGTAATTACATACAGGACTGAATCCCAAGTAGTCTGGAACAAAGAGAGGCACCGGGAGGAGGAAAACTACTCCAAAAGCAGTTCTGGTTGTGCAAGTCTCAAGATAGGAGGCCTTGCAAAACAGCCAGCCCAAAGCCTGCTCTACGGCGAGAGGCAACATCCAAACTGTAGTGTTTAGTAAAGGTATGGACGGAAGTCCGGGTGGCGGCAGTGCATATGTCTGCCGCAGACACATTCTTGAAAAAAGCCGCTGAGGCAGCTACTCCTCTTGTGGAGTGGCCTCTGACTTGACCCGGGAAGGTCTTGCTGTATTTGTCATAACAGAAAGCGATGCAATGAGCCAACAACTTAGACAGGCATTGCTTGGAAACAGCATTGCCTTCCCTTTTGTGAGCAAAAGAGACGAACAATTGATCAGTCTTTCTGAGATCCTTCATCCTGTTGGTGTAGTATCTCAGAATCCGGTGAACATCCATAGTATGGAGTAAATACTCCCCTTGATTAGAGTACTGCGTAAAAAAGGCAGATAACTCTATGGACTGATTTAGAGTAGACTCAGCTACTACTTTGGAGAGAAACTTAGGATTCATGCGAAGAGCAACCGTTCCTTGTGAAAAATCAAGTACGGGATTTTACACATCAGGGCCTGGAGCTCGGAAATTCTCCGAGCAGAAGTAATGGCCACCAAGAAGAGAGTCTTCCTCAAAAGGAGCTTCAAATCCGCAGAAGCTGCAGGTTCGAAGGGAGGGAGAGTAAGTTTCTCGAGAACAAAATTCAAGTCCCAAGGGGGAGCAGGAGTACAGATAGGGGGCCTCAAATGAAGGACCCCTCTAAGAAAGGTCTTAAGAGACCTCCAATTGAGCAAAAGCTTTGTCTGCGAAGGGAACATGATAGGCTAGATGGCCGCCATGTGTACCTTCAGAGAAGAATGGCTGAGACCCAGGTCAAACAGATGACGTAGATACTCCAGCAGAAGTCCCGCTGAAGAGGAGAAGGGTTCCACGTTCTTGGAGGCGGCCCAGATAGTGGATCTTTTCCACTTCATGGGATAAGTGGATCTGGTGGACGGTTTTCTGGCCTCCACCAAAATCTCCGCCACTTTGGGAGACACTCCAAAACGGGACTGGGCTAAGTCTGCAGGAACCATGCATGCAGTTGAAGGGATTTGAGGCCTGGATGGACCAGGGTCCCCTGATCCTGGGTCAACAAACCTCGAGACAGAGGAAGAGGAGGATCCTCTAAGTATTGTTGTAGAACAGAGAACCAAACTTGCCTGGGCCAGAAAGGAGCAATCAGATTAATTCGCGCTCCTTCTGAAGCTAGTTTCTGCAAGACTCGTGGGATAAGTGGAATTGGGGGAAAGGCATAGACGAATCTGTCCTTCCAGTCTAGAGACAGGGCATCGCTCCAAAAAGCGTCTCGATCTGGAACGAGCGAGCAGAAGACGGGAAGTTTTGCATTTAGGGGGGATGCGAACAGGTCCACCTGTGGTGTTCCCCAAACTTGGAAGATACTGTCTAGGACCCCTTGGTCCAGTTCCCACTCGTGAGTCAGAGCAGAAGAGCGACTTAGCTTGTCTGCCAGGGTGTTGTCAACTCCCGGAACGTGAATTGCCGTGAGGTGAAGGTCGTGTTGTGTTGCCCAATCCCAAACCCTCACTGCCTCCCTGCAGAGAGGGTAAGACCGAGTCCCTCCTTGTTTGTTGATGTACCACACCACGCACATGTTGTCTGTCTGGACAGCTAGGTGGCCGGGAAGGATGTACTGGTGAAGGGCTTGGAGAGCGTACAACACTGCCCGAAGCTCGACCACACTGATGTGGAGAGCTTGTTCTAGCTTTGACCAGGAGCCCTGGGTCCAATGAGGGCCTAGATGGGCTCCCCAACCTTCGCCTGAGACGTCTGTGGTTAGAGTCTGGGAGGGGGGAGGATGAAAGAAAGGAACTCCCGGAAACAGGTTCTCTCGAACCATCCACCATTGCAAGTCTCGAATCATCAGCGATGAGATCAGAACTGGGTGATCTAGGTCGTCCACTAGCTGATCTCATTGAGAGCGTAGAGTCCACTGAGAAATCCTCAGGTGGAGTCGAGCACGAGGCACCGTCGGGATAGCAGCCGCCATGAGCCCGAGAAGGCGAAGTACCGACTTCGCAGAGACCATCCTGTGGTCGGACAACAGACTTATTTGGGTCTGAAGGGTGGACGCCCTGTCCAGAGGCAGGAAGGCCTTGCCCGTGGTCATATCAAGAATCGCCCCAATAAACTGTAGCCTCTGGGATGTGTCCAGATGAGACTTGGAACTGTTGATGGTAATACCCAGGCAGGCAAAAACCTGCCGGGTAAGGGAGAGTTAACGCAGGAGTTCCTCCCTGGACGAGGCCGCCAGGAGCCAGTCGTCCAGGTACGGGAAAACCTGCACTCACCTGGTATGCAGGTGAGCTGCCACCACTGCCAGGCATTTGCTAAACACTCGGGGGGCCGAGGACAGACCAAACGGGAGCGCCTTGAACTGGTAGTGGTCCCCCCGGAACGCAAAAAGAAGGTATCTGTGATGAGATGGGTGAATGGGAATGTGCAGATAAGCATCCTGCATATCCAGAGCACAAAGCCATTTACCCATCCGGAGGAGGGGCAGAAGGCTCGGCAAAGAGAGCATCCTGAACCTTTTGTATTCTACGTAAAGATTCAGGGAACTGAGATCCAAAATTGGTCTGAGATCTCCTGTCTTCTTTAGGACCAGGAAGAAATGGGAATAGTAACCCGTCCCTCGCAGATGAAGGGGAACGGGCTCTATTGCTTATTTCAGCAGGACAGCCGATATTTCCTCCTGGACCAAGAGAAGATGTTCCCGTGAATACGACGACTTCAGAGGCGGGTGGCAGGGTGGTTTCTGAAGAAACTCTATGGAGTGTCTTCTGCTATGAGCTGGAGCACCCAAGAATCTGTGGTTATCCTCTCCCATCCCGGAAGGTGGAGGGAAAACCTCCCTCCTACCAGTTCCTCCGGAGAGTCCGGAGGCAGTGGGAGAGGAAAGGTCAGGTGGTGTGGGGCAGCGCGCGGCTGGCCCTTTCCCTGCTTTTTTGGGTGGGGGCTTGGCAGCTGGGGGCGTCTGCCAGTCTTCGCTGGGATTTCGCCTTTGGCGGATTCCATCTGTGAAAGGGACGGCGCTGCTGCTGATGGGGACGGTACATGGAATCAACTGACTTATGCTACGTTTTTGCTGCTGTCACTATCCTGCTGTGATATTGCACTGTATTGGAATTATCTGTCTGTGAATTTGCTCTGTACTGTACTTCTCTTGTAGCTCTTCCAGGTCGTCCCTGAAAAAGGGACTGCTATTGTCTCAGTGGACTTGCCCAGTAACAAAAATTAAAATAAATAAATATCCCATAGAATACTAGAAGTGATCTCTGGGAGGTACTGGGAGATGTGGTCATCTGATTTTCAAAGGAGGTAATCATCCTCAAGGCCGGGATGCAGTCTCCAATGAATGGGTTTTTCCCTCTCAAAGAAAACTATGCTAAAATCAGAGCATGAATCAAAAGGAATATAAGCCCCCTGCTTAACCTCCTGTAAAACCTTCAATATGTTCGACTGTGGTAAACATGTAGTCCAACCTGGTGTAACTATGGTGTCTGTGGGAGAAATGAGTAAATGTGTTGCCAAATATCTGTAAAACCCATGTGCTCGACAGTACTATGAACATATTTTTTGGCTGCAGATAACTGGAACTTTTTTGCGGTCAATTGCCGATCTATACTTGGTCTCAGTATAGCACAGAGACCTCTAAGTGGCAAACCGGAGCTGTTAATGGCTCCCTCCCTCCATAGGCTTACATTATACAAGCTCCTGAGGCTTGCTCCCCGGCTTTGAAACTGCGGCGATTATGGGATGCGCCGTTAGAAGAGTCATGTTCAAAATGCTGGCAGAAGGGACAGCAGGATCAACCAGATAAAACAGAATTACTTCATAAACAGGTACCAGACATTTTGTAACACAGGCCAAAAATACTATCGGGGGGGCAGGGTTCCGCACTGAGGTGTTGGGCATAGTCACAAGGATGTTTTCCTTTAACAACTGAATAATCATGGAGGTAGGGAGCATGTAGTTCCTTTGTGAGAGGCTGAAGTGATAGTCTGGAGAGTGGGGGAAAGCATTTTGATGCATCACTTACCTGCACTTTTATTGCATGCTCAGGCAACAAATCATTTCCACTGGAAAAAAGTTAAAACTGAGCTCTCGGCCACTGTATGCAAACAAGATTGTCAGTGCACATTTTCGGTAATGATTTATGTCCTGTCAGAGGAGTATTCATTTGTCTATCTGAAGGAAAAAAGTGTATAATTGCTACATTTGGCCTGGCAACCAATTTTAGGTGTGCAGTGAGAGACAGGAGCACTAAAAAGTCTTGTTTTTTTAAGGGGTCTGTACAAAGGTCTGTTGGTATCTGCTTGGCTGTCATTCTTTAAAAAAATAAATCTGGAATCTTGCTGCAGTCTCAGGATGCTGTGCATGAAGACCTCCTGGTTGTGTAAGAGGTTTTCAAGCACTGCAATTAAACTTATTCGCTTTAATTGAACTTGAAAAAGAAATGCTTTATAACATGCACATGAAGGACCTCATAGGGACCTGCTTCCATGGGAACACACGCGCACACACAGGTTCTGCCTGCTGGTGTAAACAGAACTCTGCTGCCATGAAAACAAACATCTTTAGAGAGCAGCTGATGCCCCTAGGGAAACTTTTTGAAAACATACTATTTTGATAAATCAGTTTATATTTCACACTCTTTTTGTATGTGATGTCCCTTGTTTTGTCATACTGCACAGATTCATGTAAAACAGGTCTTTTGTCTCTTAGAATTCATCTGCTGTGGTTGAGTACTCCTTGCTTGACGACATACATCAGCAGTTTCCTTGGCAGCAGGCTATGATATCCCAAAGAGGATCAGGATGTCAACAGGGGAATGGGCAGCAACATTAGATGAAGTTTTACGTTGGGCAAGGTCCCAGTCATCATGAAAATACCCTTAATAAATTAACCAGAGGAATGTTAATACTGGAAATATTTTAATTATAAGCTATACTAACTAAATATTATGTTTCTCAAAGTTTTCCCAAGGGTTGCACTTGTTCTTTAAACTTTAAAACACAGACTTTAATGTCAAAAGGGAAAAAAATATTTAATGGGAAGTTTAGCATTCATTTGAAAAGTTTTACCATGAAAGACATACTGAGCTGGCAACAGCTAGTTTCCAGATGCATCCTGGAGAATACAGTAAGGAACTCAAATTTGGTCCTTCTCTGGGAGATGATGACCTGTTGGAATGAGAAGCATCCTTGGCTACACCTCAGCGTTTCAGCATTCCGACGGATTATTTACCAGAAGGACCTAAACCTCTGCCCTTGTTACTTAACTGTCAACGAACATCTGTACAGCAAATCACTACTTTCTCTCAGTAAACACAAATGGAAGTTCTGTACTTACTATTATAACTGTTGATCTTCTCCACAGATTACCACTATTGGGTCTGTGCTGGAGGTGTTAGGACCCCGCAGGAGCCAGAACGTTTCTGCAGGGCTGGTGGCGTGAGTAGGCTTCATACATGCTTCACCTCATGCACTCACTGGTATATAGTTGCACCAATCCCCAACTGCCTCAGTACTGCTTTTTTTTTTTTGTTACACAGAGGAGATGAGCAGCATGAACCTAACAAGTAACCTACGCACTTAGCCTAAGGGCACATGATAGCCCTGGTGGCCCACATAACAAGGGCCACCAAACTCAGTAACACAGTGTCTTGACAGCCCAAACTAAGAGAAAAAGGGTGAAGACCATAACACAACAATACTGGAGTGAGTCCCAGGGACGGTGGAAGTGGTAATCTATGGAGAAGATATTCAGGAAGATCAACACTTACACATGTATGTAACTTTCTTATCTTCCAAATCAATCTTCTCAGATTCCCACCAACAGGTCAGAGGACCAAGCTCATTGTAGGTTCACTGGACTTAAGAGACTGGAGCTCAGGGCTCACTCAGGATAGTTATCCATTCAGAACTGTCCCGTCAAAGGTGGGATGCTGCCTGGCATGGATATCCAGGACACACTGCTTGGTAAAGGTATGCATATAGAGTATGTATGTACCTTGCCTCCTGTTTAACCTAAGCCACATCATAGCATTGGCAAAGGCAGTTTATAATCCAGGCTGAAATGTAGTTTATTGTGACAGGCAGTCCCTTTTAATTAGGGCTGAAACAAAATTAAAAAGAGCTGTTTTGACTGTCTGCAGTCCTCCATCTTGTCCAGGTAAAACCAAAGGACCACCCCAAAATTCCTTACGTCTCTCCTCACTTCCACTGGATAGGACCTCTTTCAGACGTATCCAGAGCCCTTATACTGTTCATTTGAGACCCTCCTGCTTATGGTCCTGGACCCCCACTCCCCTCGTCCACCCACAACACACCTGGGGTTGCTCCGGAGGCAGGGTTGCCTTCAGCGCCGCAGTTAACTCCCCATAAAATCCAATTTGACATAGGCAGAGGTGGAGGCCAGGGGCATCCAAGCTCAAGCAAGTCATATCCAGCGGAGGGCATGGTGGGCAGGCTCAGCATCACTCTCTCATCTGATGGCCATTTTCCATCCTGATTTTTTCCCCGGAGGATAGGATGTGCAGTGATGTCAGAAGTGCTCCCATGCATGATGCAGAGAAGGCTACCTCTCCTCCAATCCCCTTGCTCTTGCAGTCTCTGGCTTACCAGCCCCCAGACAACACTAGCAGTTGGACAATCGCAAATCACTGCAACCCACCTGCCCCAGATGAGGAGAGCTGTCCGCTGAACATGTAATCCTGCTGCCCCCGGCTGATGCTCAGGGCTTATTCCCAAACCTGGGTCGCCAACATCCCAAGCGGTAGTGCTACTGATTGTGTCATCGGGCCATCTCTCAAAGGACCCTCAATACCTTCCAGTGAGTAGAAGGTCCTTTCTCCCTCATCCTATTAGTTGATAAAGTAGGTAAGCAGAATAACAGCCTGATTAAGCGGATTGAGATAGACCTCCATCACCACCTTACAGGAAGAAATTTGGTGGGTGTGTGTATGGAGGAAGTACAGTTGTGTACTTACCATAACAGTAGATCGAGAGAGAATCTCTATCAGGCCACACCTATGCAACTATAAGTCGCCAGGCGCTAGGACCACACAAACTTTTGCAAGCAGTCAGCCGGGGCCACCCACATCATCATCAGATGTCAGCTCACATAGAAACATGGGTGGCCCTTCCTCTCTTCTGTTCCATGCTGGAGATCATACTCTGAGGACCTTTCTGTAGGGAACCAGGACAGCGCCCAGTATTCTGCAAACCCAGGCAAGGCAGAGGGCTATAGGTAGACTAGAATGGAGATAGAAGCAGCAATAGCTAGCGTTTCAGGCCCATACAGGGGAAGGAGGGTGGGATGGCGTGGCCTGATGAAAGACATTCTCTTGGAAGAGCTACTGTTACAGTAAGTACATAACTGTTCTATTTTCTTCAAGGATATCTCTGTCATCAAGCCACACCTGTGTACGAATACCAAGCAGTATTGGCTTTGAACAGTCTGGGTGGCTGGAGCCCACAAGCCTAAGGAAGTAGACCTTGTACAGCTAGGCCAAAACCAGCCCTTCTACGAGAGACAATGTCTAAACAGTAGTGTTTAATGAAGGCATGAACAGTACTCCATGTGGCAGCTGCACAGATGTCTGCAGCAGAAACATTTTTTTAAACAAGCAACAGAGGTGTCCATGCCTCTTGTGGAATGACCACGAATCACCCCAGTAAATTCCTTACCACATTTCTTATAATAAAAAGTAATACAGTTGGCTAGCCACTGGGATAAGTACTGTTTGGAAGCTGGGGTGCCATTATTTCCAAAGCAAATGAAACAAAAAGCTTCGAGAACTTTCTGCAACCCTTCGTGCGGTATATATAGTACCAGAGTATTCTATTTTGGTAGACATTTAAAGGGACTGGTACACAAAGACACAATGTTTCTGTGGAAAATCAAATAAAGAGACTCACACATTAGAGCCTGTAGCTCTGAAACCCTTCAAGCAGAAGTGACTGCAACTAAAAATAATGCTTTCCAAGAAAAAAACGATAGTGTAAGCCACAAGTCACTGCTGGCTCAAAAGGAACCAAAGTAAGCTTTTCCAAAACGAAATTCAGGTCCCAAGCTGGGACTGGATTACAGATGGGAGGCTTCAGATGTAAAATGCTTGTCAAAAAATGTATGGGACACCTCCATCTGGGCAACCGTACGACCCTCTATAGGCACATGGAAAGCTGATATGGCAGCTAGGTGCATCCTGATAGAGGAATACTGCAGGCCTGATTTCGATAAGGACAACAGATATTCTAGAATTTGACTGACTGAACAGGTGAATGGATCCATGTGGTGGGAAGCAGCCCATAAAGCAAATCGCTTCCATTTCACAGAATAAGTGGATCTGGTGGAAGGCTTTCTAGGAAGCCTCTAGAACCTCAGCCACTTTTGGGGAAACCCCAAAACGAGCAATGGTTATGTCTTCAGGAGTCATGCATGCATCTGGAGAGATTTCAGGTTCGGAAAGACCAGGGTTCCCTGTTCCTGTGACAGCAGACCCTTGCACAGGGCAGAAGCACTGGGGGTTCCACTGCTAGCTACTGCAGTGAGGGGAACCCGATCTGTGGGGGTCATAGGACAGCAATGAGTATCAGAGTTGCCTCCTCCATTTGGAGCTTGAGTAGCACTCTGAATTAGAGGGAAGGGAGAGAGGAAGGCATACAGGTACCTCCCTTTCCAAGAGAGGGACAATGCGTTTCACCAGAAAACTCCAAGCCTTCGAGCAAGCGAGCAGGAAGTGGCAGTTCTGCATTGTGTGGGGATGCAAAAAAGGTCCAACTTTGGAATACCCCATCGGCTGAACAGGTGATCAACTACCAAAGTTAGCAGTTCCCACTCGTGCATCCTGGACTGGGACCTGCTTAGTCTGTCTGCCAAGATGTTTTGGGCGCCTGGAACATGTACTGTTGACAGTTCTAGACTGTGTTCCAGAGCCCAATACTAAACTCTCATTGCTTCCCTGCACAGGGGATAAGAATGAGTGCCCCCTTACTTGATGTAATGCATCACACTGACACTGTCCATCTGTACCAGCAGGGGATCTGGGGACAGGTGGTTCTGGAAGGCCTGGAGCCCATACAGGACAGCTCGCGTTTCTAAAACATTTATGTGTAAGGTGCTCTTCTCTGGGTTCCACGTAGCCTGTGTCTTATGCGAGCCCAAGTGTACACCACAGCCCATCCCTGACGTATCTGTTGTGAGAGTCTGGAGAGGGGACAAAATCAAGAAGGGAACTGCCATTAACAGGTTGCTGGATTCCATCCACCACTTGAAGCACTTTGCAAACAGGGGACGTGACTACAACCATTTATTTTAGGTCCTCAGAGTTGATCCCACTGGACTCTTAGGGTCAGGGTCCACTGGAGGATCCATATGTACAGTCTGGCCAATGGTACTGTTACAATGGGCACTGCCATGAACCGCAGCAGGCATAGGAACATCCTGGCTGAGATAAACCAGCTGTCGTGCACTAGCTGTGCTTGGGCAACAAGTGGCAAGGTGTCAATACTGATTCTGGTAGGTTGACAGTCACCACCAAAGCATTGAACATCTATCAGGTTGGAGCTAAGGTCTTCAAGAGCCGATTACTGGAGTGGATTTTCAATAACCAGCCATCCAGGTAACGGAAAACATAAAGGCCTTCCCTGCGAAGTGCTGCTGCCACTACTGCCAAGCATTTGGTAAACACCTATGGCACAGAGGACAAGCCAAGGGGCAACACTCTGAATTGGTAATGTTCTCCTTAAAACAAGAACCTTGAGTATTTTCTGTGAGCCTTGCAGATTTTGATTATGAAGGATGCTTACCTCCATATCGAGGGAACAGATCCAATCCCCTGCAAGCAGCAGTGGGATCAGGCCTTGCAAGGTGACCATTCTGAACTTCTTGTACTCTATAAAGAAGTTCAGCTCACTGAGATCCAGAATGGGCTGCAGGTCTCCTGTCCACTTTGGGATCAGGAAGTATCAAGAGTAAAAACTTATGCACCTTTGTTCGAAGGGCACAGGTTCTATGGCCCTTTTTTGTAGCAAAGTCTGCACTCCTCCAGAAGAAGAGGCAGGTGTTCTTGGGAGGACAGCGAGTCACTAGTGGCAGATGATCTGGCGGTATGTCTGGAAGTTCCAGAGCATGGTCCTGTTCTATCATTTATAGAACCCATGCATCTGTAGTCACTTCCTTCCCCACTGGTTTAAGTGGAGGGCGAGACCACCACCTACAACCACCCCTGGAGATAAAGGTGGTTGGGAGGTGTATAAGGAGTCAGGCAGAGCCACTTGGGGTAGCTCCCTCTGCAGCACCACCTCTAGGGGCTTTCGAATGGGCACCTGGGGTGGTACTGGGGGCTGGCAAGGCTCCTGCTCCACTGCCCCGATCTGCTGTCTGGCTGCTGGGCCCTGTATGAAACTAGCCAAACTAAAAGGGCCCTTGCTCCTACCCCTAGGCTGGGTATGGTAGAGGGAATGCACAGAATTCAGGGTTCTGCTTGAGGTCAGAAGAGTTGATAGAATATCCTAGACCTCAGACTCAAACAACCTGTCCTCTAAATGGGGTACTGAGAATGGACTGTTGCACATCATTCGCAAACCCTGCCACTCTAAGCCAAGAATATCTCCTGAGACAGACAGCAGAGGCCACGGCCCTGGCAGAAGCATCTGAGACATCATAGGCTGTGCAGAGCAAATGCCTGCCCACATCAGCACCAGCAGTAAAGGTTTTGAGAAGCTCTTGTTTTGGGGTGCCCTCTGGTAAGGCCTGTGCAGCTGCCCTAGCCTTCTACTTCTACAGAGGGTGTTCTGGTACTTCATCATGTGGGCCTGGTAGTTAGGGATAGGAAGGCCCAATGATGCAGAGTCAAAGGTCCCTTTGCCTAAAACACCCAACCATCTGGACTCCAACAGGAGGGAGGGAACTCAGGTGCTTAAGTACCCTAGACCTATCATGGGCAGCATTAATGACCACTGAGTCTGCCTCAGGTTGGGTGGCTTCCCAGAAGGGGCCATGTACATTTTATCTGCTTTCCTGGGCACAGCTAGATTACTTGGCCTGTACCAGGCAGCAAAGGTGGCACCCTCTAAAAGCAGAGGTGGCACCACAACTGCAGGAGATTCTGGCAACTCCGGGAATGCTATAAGATTCTTCTTAGTACTGTCCCATTCCTCCAGATCAAAGCCCATGGCAGCTTACAACTGCTGCATGATGGGGACACTGGTGTGTTGATCAGAGAGTCCCCACTGCAAATGGACACCGTGGAGCTGGTGCCCCGTCATAGGAACTTTCAGCATACTCCCCAGCCTCCTCGTCATCCTGTGTTAAGTCAGGATTATATTCATTATTGAGCAGACTGATGGGGAGAAGGGAGTGGGCTGCTGACGTTGTCAGTGCCCTAGGTGGCAAGGGTGCACCTTGTGACGTCAACGGGTGGTTAGTAACAGGCCCCATCAACAGACCCCTTGGAACTGGGAGGCCAGGCAGCAGGCATCTAATCATATCAGATAAAGATGATAGTATCACCCGAGCATTGGTGCCTGTACGGTCAATGGGGGAGGCGGAGTCCCCAACATTGACGGACCAGCTGTACTAGGCCTGGCAGTGCCTATGCCAAGCCCTGACCTTGTTGTCATGGTGTCGGTTGGGGATTTGGGGGCGGCGGGGAGAGTGATGGTGTTGCCAGCGGACGACGGCGCTGAGGAGGTTGTACCGGCGACCTGGAACACAACGTTGAGGCTCTCTCATTGTCCCTGTCCCGATGCTTGTCTTTGTGACTTCCTGATGCCTTGTCCTCAGATTTAGAGGACCTGGACTCGGCTGGCTGGGCCAGAGACGCGGCTACAGCTCTTCTGTTGCAGCTCCTTCTCCATTCATTGGTGACTGGGGACCCACCTGGAGGGATGGAGGATTGTTCAAGCCGGATGGCCTGCATCCATCCTGGAGGGGAATCAAATCACTCAATAAGTTTAAATGCTACATGGACAAGCTTTAAACTAGCCAAGGGGGGTGGCAGGCCAGAAAGGAGGGTACCTAACTGCCCACCCCCCACAGCTAGCAGTGGAACCAGTGAACAGGAGGAGTGGATATCTCTACAAAGCAGTGTGCAAAAGATGGAAATAAGCACCCAAGATGTGGATAGGCAGAAAGGGGGCAAAATTCAACAGAAGTGCAGACAGCAGGGAGAACCAGGGATAAAGGACAACCAGGAAGGGGGCTAGAGTAGAACAGTTAAACAATCCAGGGAGTTCAAATCATGGAAAGCCATGTGTGCCAATGCCAGGAGCCTTAGCAACAAGATGGAGGATCTGGAGGCTGTCATGGTGCAGTCAGACCTGGACATTGTGGCCATCACAGAGACCCGGTGTAATGATAACCACAACTGGGAGATGGCCATGTCTGGCTACAACATATTCAGAAGAGATAGGGCAGGTAGGAAGGGGGCAGGAGTGGTACTTTATGTGAAAGATGGCTTAAAGGCCACAGAGATTCAGGAGGAACAAAATGGGGGAGAGATATTGTGGGTTAAGTTGGAAAGGAAAATGGGGCCAGCCATCCGCACAGGGGTGGTCTACAGACCACCAGCCCAGGAGGAAGAAACAGATAGGGAGATAATGCTAGCCATCCAAAGGATGGCAGACAAGGGTGAGGTGGTGCTGGTTGGAGACCTCAATATTCCAGACGTGGATTGGAGCTTCCCAGCAGCAACAGCCAGGAGCAGATTTATCCTGGACTCCCTTCAAGGTGCCTTCCTCAAGCAACTGAACATGGAACCAACTCGGGAGAAGGCAATACTGGAACCTGTGCTCACAAATGGGGCCAATGTAATGGGGGTAACAGTGGGGGAGCACCTGGGGAACAGTGGCCACCAGTCATTGTGGTTTGAAATCACAGAAGGAACAGAACCAAACCGCACAAAAATATGTATCCTGGATTTTAGGGGGGCAGACATTGAGAAAATGGGGAGATGCTTAAAAGAGGCATTAATGGGAATGGGACAGCAATCGGGGTTGAGGAACAGTGGGCAATATTTAAAAATGGGATTACAAGAGCAACAGAATTATGCATTAAGCAGGTTAGCAAGGGGAAAAGGAAGAGGAGGCCATTATGGTTTTCCAAAGAGGTAGCGGAAAAAGCGAAAGCCAAAAAGATTGCATTCAGGCAATACAAAATGACACAGGCAGAAGGGGATAGGGAGAAGTACCAGGAGAAACAAAGGGAGGCAGGGAGGTCAGTAAGGACCTGAAGGGGTTTGTTGTGCTTCTCATAACAAAACACAATACAGTGCACGAGCCACTTAGAAACAGTCTGTTTCGACACCGGTTTGCCCAAGTGTTAGGCACGAAGCCAAACAGTTGCCTTGACTTCCCACGTGTGCTATGTGCTTGAGGTAGTACCTTAGCGCCCTGTGAACATCCAGGGTGTGTAGGAGAGCTCCTCCCCTATTAGAAGGGGAAGAAAAATAAACCGGAAGGTCAACTCTGAGACCACTTTAGGAAGGAACTTAGGATTTGTTCTAAGGGAAACCCTTTCCCTGTGAAAAAAACAAATAAGGCTCTTTACACATCAGAGCCTGGACCTCAGACACTCTTCGAGCCGCAGTAACAGCAACTAAGAAACAAACTTTCCAGGAAAGGTAACGCAACTCACAATCAGCCGCTGGTTCAAAGGGGGAAAGAGTGAGCTTCTCCAACACAAACAGAAGGTCCCAGGGAGGGATAGGATCCCTAATGGGAGGTCTCATATGCAGAATATCCCATAAGAAGGTGCAGGCCATGTCCAGTTAGGCCAAGGTTCTATCCCCCAAGAGGACATGATATGCAGAAATGGCCGGCATGTGCATCTTTATGGAAAAGTAGCTCAAGCCTTGTTGGTATAAGGAGAGGAAATACTGTAATGCTGAGTTAACTGGGCAGGTAAGGGGGTCCAGACGGTGCGACGACGCCCATAAACAAAAACACTTCCACTTCATAGCATAAGTGGAGTGAGAAGAGGGCTTCCTCGCTGAGGCGAGGATGTCCACTACCTCTTGGGAGATCCCATACCTGGATTTGGCTACGTCTGCAAGAGCCAAGCATGAAGGTGCAAAGACCTGAGATCTGGATGGACCAGCTTGCCCCAATCCTGGGACAGCAACTTCGAGCATATTGGCAGCGGAACTGGAGGTTCCGAGAACAAATGCTGAAGTAGGGGGAACCAAATCTGCCGAGGCCTCAATAGGGTGATTAGAATCATCCAAGCCCACTCGGCCTGTATCTTCAACAGTACTCTCTGAATGACAGGAAAGGGAGGAAAGGCGTAAAGAAACCTCCCTGCCCAACAAAGGGACAACACGTCTGGCCAGAAAGCACCAGGCGCATGCTCTTGTGAGCAGAAAGTTGGCAGTTTGGCGTTGCGTAGTGACGCAAAGAAGTCCAGCTCTGGGTGACCCCATGTGTCGAAGAGCTGGTCCGCTATTCATTGTAGCAACTCCCACTCATGCACCTTGGACTGAGACCTGCTTAGGCTGTCTGCCAAGTCATTTTGGATGCCTGGAACGTGCACTGCGGACAGAGAGATGTGACGCTCCAGTGCCCAGTACCAGACTCTCATCGCCTCCCTGCATAGGGGGTAGGAGTGCCTTTCCCCCTTGCTTGTTGATGTAAAAGAAGACTGCCGTGTTGTCTGTCTGAACTAAGAGAGAGCCTGGGACAAGGTCCTCTTGGAAGGCATTCAGGACCGCTCGCATCTCCAGGACATCGATGTGGAGGTCGTGCTCCTCTGGGGTCCAGACCCCTGGCATTCGGTGGGCCCCTATGTGCGCCCCCCATCCCAAATCGGATGCATCTGTCGTGAGGGTCGGATTTGGGGGCTCCTGACAGAAGGGGACCCCTTTCTCTAGATTGAGAGGGTCCAGCCACCAAAGCAGGGCCCTCTTGACCGGTTCTGTGACCCTGATCATGTGGTCTAGGTCGTCGGAGCACTGATCCCACTGCACCCTGAGCATCCATTGTGGGATTCTCATGTGGAGGTGGGCCAAAGGAGTGACAGGGATGGCAGCCGCCATGTCCCCCAGAAGTCTGAGGAAGGTCCTGGCCTGGACCTGAGGGGTACTAGGACCGATCTGGCTAGCTCCCACAGACGATCTCCCCTTTCTTGAGGCAGAAAAGCCATGCCCTAGACTGAATCCAGGACCACCCCCTATAAAGACGAGTTTTTGGCTGGGCTCTGGGGAAGACTTTGGAAGGTGCAGGGAGATCCCCACCTCTCGGAACAGAGTATAGGTGTCTCAGAGAGCCTGAAGGAGCCACATCCTTGACAGGGCTGCGAGCAGCCAATCGTCGAGGTAAGGGAAGAATAATGTCCCTGGCGCCTTAGAACCACAGCTACCACTGCCAGGCATTTGGTGAAGACTCGAGGAGCGGAGGAGAGGCCGAACGGAAGAAACCGAAACTGATGATGCTCCCCCTGGAAGTGTAACCTCAGGTACTTCCTGTGCAGAGAAGACCCCGATGTGCATGTACACATCTTGCATGTCTAGGGAGCAGAGCCAGTCCCCCTGGTGCAGCAGAAGAATAAGACCTGGAAGGGTCACCGTCCTGAATCTTCGGTACTCTATAAAGTTGTTTAAGGTGCTGAGGCCCAGGATGGGCTGAAGATCTTGCATCTTTTTTTAGAACTAGGAAAACGTGGGAGTAAAGTTCCTTTCCTCTCTGCTGCAGAGGAACTGGTTCTCTCGCCCTTTTTTGAAAGAGGGCCCAAATCTCTCCTTCTGCAAGGGGTACGTGAGAAGGAGGATATATTGAGGACCATGGTGGAGTGTCTGGGGGGATTTCGGTGAACTCCAGCGTATGTCCCCTACTTATAATGTCCAGGACTAACTGGTCCGCTAATGGAGCTCCAACCCTTCAGGTGAAGGGAGAAGCGGTTTCTACCGCCTCCCCGTACCTCCGGAAGGGGGGTGGGGCCGGCAGAGAGTCATTGGGTGAGCCACGAGTGGGCAGAGAGGCTTAGGAGGACTTGGGGCCTCGAAAAGGAGCACCTCCAGGTTGCTGGCTGCCAGCTTTCCTTTTGAAGCCACCTCTCTGGCCCTGTTGGGTTTTCACAGGCTTGAGCACCTGAGGGCTTACGAAAAGGACGACATCTCGTACGTTTCTGGTCCCCTCTGTACATCTGCCTGACGGACCAGATAGATTTGCCAGACTCCTGGATACGAGAGATAAGAGACTCCGTCTCCTGCCCAAAATGGACGGAACCCAGGAACGGGGAGGATCCGGATTCCGGACTGCAAATCCCGGTGAAAACCTGAGACTCTCAACCAGGCATGACACCAGACGCAGACACCTGACGCTGACGCTCTGGCCGCCGTATCTGCAGTGTCATACGAGGCACAAAGGACATGCATGCCTACGTCCGAGCCCAATTTGAGTATATCCAGAAGTTCCGTTTTTTGTGTGGAGTCTGGCAAGGCATTGGCTAGCTCCTGTCCTCTCTCCCACAGCGCATTCTGGTACTGGACCCTATGCGTAAGGAAGTTGAGGGATTTAATGGAGCAAGTGGAGGCAGAGTAGACTTTCTTGCCCACCTGGTCCAAGTAGTGGGATTCTGGGTCAGGAGGCTGGGAGCTGAGGAGCTTAGGCTGCTTAGACTTGTCGTGAGCAGCCATAATGACAGATGAGTCCACCTGAGGGTGTTATGCCAGGAAAGGCTCATCCCTCGGGGCTCTATACAGCCTGTCTTTGGAACGGCCGGGACTGACGCTGGATGCTTCCAAGTTATCCTGGTAAGGTCTTGGAAGGTGCCCACTAAAGGAGGCACCACCAGAGGCTTGGGCTCCTTCTGCCTCAGGTAACGGGCCAGTCCACAGCGTTCCGGATCCAGGTCCTCAGTCTCCCATTCATTGGAGGCCTGGATGTGCCTCATGTCATCCATAAAGGTCAGATCATCAGGAAGCGAGCGGGGTTGGTACTTCTCCCCCGTGGAACCCCCCCAACTCCCGAGAGGGATGAGGAGGAAGCAGAAGGAGAAGATGACCTGCTACTGGGCCTAGAAGAATAGCCTGAGCTGCGTCTAGGACTCCCCTCGCTTGAACGTCGGTGGCCACCTGACAGACGTCGGTCCGAGGACCGACACTGGCTACGGGACAGATGACGGAGCAACGACAGACGCCGGTCCCCAGAGAGGGAGAGGGAGCAGGCCCACCTGGGAGAGTGGGATCGGCTTCTGGGCTGAGACTGAGAACGGCCATCGACAACGGTCCTCAGACCAGGACAGGGAACGAGCCTTCGAGGGTGGGCAAGGCAGCAGCCGCTCGGGGTCGTCTTCTGAGAAGGAGCGGGAAGGCCGCTCGGGCTCACGGTTGTCCAGCTGGTCGGGAAATGGTGTCGGGTCCGGCTTCGGTGGAGTCTCCTTTTTCACCCGACTCCACCAAATAAAAAAAAAAAAAAAGAAGAGTTCTTGCAGCTCCTCTTTGATAAAAACAGCAGCCGCTGTTCCCAGAAAGGGACCTGGAGAAGCCAAAGAGTCCGGTAGGACATGAGTGGGGGAGTCCCCAGAAGAGCCCTGTGAGTAGAAGACCTGGGGATTGCCTGAACCTTAGTGGGTGCCCCTTCCGCAGGGGTGTCTTCCACCGGAGGAACCTCCACCGGCGCTGGTTTCACAGGAGGCTGTAATGGGGTGTCCTTGTCACCCGGCAGCTTGCCTGAAATGGGCGAAGCTGAGACCTTCTTGGGCAGGGCTGAGGCTTGTGCCGAAGAGGCCTTGGGAGTCGCACGCAGCAGCACCACCTTAGGTTTCACCGCTTTTCTCCCCGATGGTCCCGCCTTGACCGCATAGTTTTTGGCAGGGGCTCAGCTCTTGAGTCTTTGCGGTGTTCCCCTGAGCCAGGAAGGGGAGAGAGAGTGAGAATGGAACCGGCTACAGTCCTTGTCCCAGAAGCGCCTACGCGGCTTGTCCCGGTGTTTGCCCTTGTCCCCACAGGTATGCAGGACATCCATCTGCTGTTCTAATAGATATGCTTGTAGGGCCTTCAGGTGTCAAATTCTTGTCCTGCTGGTAAAGCCTCTACAAGTCTTGCAGGCAGCGCTGCCATGGTCTGGACCCAGGCAGAAGACTCATTTCGGACTGGCCGTCTTTCGATGGTATCTGGCAGCCACAATCGCACTTATTCCTCTTCGGCCCGGAGGAGGCGACCAGTGACAGAGATGATGACACTGGATTGAAGTCGAAAAAGAAAAATGGTAGATTTTCCGAGAAAATCCAAATTTTGAGCTGGAACTGCTGAATAGCAAAAACGCCCCAATGTGAGCCGGTCGGGCGGAAAAGAACTGGGTGGAGCCGCGTCCGCCTTAAGTAGTGTCACCACCGCCGGGTGAAGCTGTCAAGGGGCGTTTCGTTGGGTACCGTTAGTTAAGTTTTATCTGGTGGGTCTGAAGGCTCGCGCATTAGTCCTAATGGTTATAGCTCTGCTGCAAGAGCTTCCCACCAAGTAAGATCCGAATGCTGTCGCTACATAAATGGTCATGTTCTTGCCCCAACATGGAGAGCAGCAACGCTGCTGTTATGCACTGAACGGGGAACTGAGGCGGCGGGGTTGGAGCCGCAGTATACTAGCAGGTGCATGCAGGGACACACACGCGGGGCCTATTCGCACCACCAGCACTCAAAAAAGTCTCGTCTCTCATGGGGTCCTACCACCACTGGCACAGACCCATCAGCGTGAATCTATGGAGAAGATTGATTCTTGGAAGATCTGCTATCTTTTATGGACCACCTGTTTTTTCCTGATGTTACTCATTTGGAAGGGTTATTGCATTTATCATTTCACAACAGTAACATACTGATGTGGGTTTTATTTTTTCCCCTCAAGCGGTACACGAAAAAGGTGCCCAGCTCATGGAAAACAGTCAAATAGGCATAAGTTTTATCTGACATCAAAGGATCTGTGTCTTCCGACTTAAATCCACAGTCACCAAGCCAGTTGCAAAGTTGAAAATCAATGTTTTCACAGCTAAGGTCAGTGCTGGACTGATCTTCATGATTCAACTTACTTACCTTCTTGCCTCCCTCTCTGCAATCCTTCGTAGTTTTGCGTGTTCTTGATAAACTGCCCTATCACGACCAAAAGCATCAAGGCTTGGTGCCACCGCAGCTTTACCTATAATCATAATTTTTATGAGAATTACTATCTTATCTTTTAATTACCAAGTCCTAATCAACCTAAGCTATTCAGATGCTAACAGCATAGAGAAGACACTGCAATGTCTGTACTTTTCATAGTATCTTTTTTTTTTTTTTTTTTTATCTCAAACCAACCCACACCCCGAACAAAAAAGGCTAGCTTCAAGTGTGCAGGGACAGTCACCTGCTACCAGTAGAGGGACTTCAGCACTATCGTGGACTTGGTGTTTTCTTCCCATGAAGATAGACTGGAAGATTAATGTTTCAGAGTACAAGCCCCTCCTTTCCATTAACACAAAGACCCAGAAATCTGGTATAGTGCTGCAATTCTGAATCCCATCCTTACTGGTATTACTGAAACTCCAACTCACATTCCAAGTAATAACTGCAGTTCACATGCTGTTATAATGCTGCATAAAACGTATAATAGGAAACAAATTTCAGAAAACTAGATTATTACTTTCTCCCCTTCGATGTAAACAGTTCCATGTCCCCATCTTAGGGTTTTCTAAATGTTTTCAAAGTGCAAAATTACATTTATAAAACACTGAATGTTATTTTTCTCATTCAGAAGTTTACAATACACTAATTTTTGATGCCCATTAAAAATGTTATTTTGCCGGCCCGTCGGCGCAGCAGTTGGATTCCCGCTTGCGACACCGGTGACCCGGGTTCAGGAACGGACTCGGGTCGGAGGGCCGGGCTGGGGAGAAGGCTGGAGCATCCGCAGACAGCTCGCCTTCTCCGGGTGGGGCGGCGAGTGGGGATGTGAGCCAGGCACCTGCTGTCCCTGGCGGAGGCTGGGAGCATAGCAGGCATCAGGGCTCTAATTGCAGAGGGAGTGACGGACGTCGGCATTCGCCTTGACGTCAGGTGGCACGTCACTTTCCACGGGAGAAAAAATCAGGAAACAGCTCCCTGGCTAAGCCAGATGATGGTCTCCGGCCCCCCCGCTGCAGCCAGGCTTCATGACCACCCGCTTCAGCAACACCTGGAGCCGACTGCCGCAGTGCGCTGGACGACCCCCACCGATGCCTTCCCTCTCGGAGGAGGGGGACCCACCCGGTGAAGAGAAATGCTGGGCTACCTCAAGGGGCTAGCAATATGAGGTAGGGTCGGAGATGGCGAGCAGATGGAAGGACCTCAGGGGGCCTGAAGGAGGGGCTGACCAGGGGAGCAGAGGAGGGAGAGGAAAAAAAAATTTATTTACAGTAATACCCTGGAGCGTAATGCTCGTTTTTTTCCCCCATACCCCTTTTAAAAGCATGAATGCGTTAGTATCTTAGAATTCTAAAGATCAATCCGTTTTCACATACCCATTTTAAAAACAATATATTTTCTGTAAAACCTCATCACTTGGCTTTTCTGGGATGTGGGGAGGGGGAGAGGTAGGTACAATAATGTGTCTTTTTTTTAAGAGGATGCTTAAAATATGAGTGAACAGCTATGTATAAATACGGAGGATCTTTCAGGACTATAAATACATTTGTTCCTTTTTTTTCAGTGATGTTCTCAAAGATACAAATATGTTTTAAGATAGGTTTCTCAGCTTTAATCTCAGTTCTACTAACATTCCATTCAAATCCACACTTATACAGTATTCCACTGAGCATGCCGAGCCACTGTTACAGTCCTCAAGCTTGACTCTTCATTCCACCTGATTATGTGGTCCTCTGGCTCTGCCTCCTCTGGCTCAGGTCTGCACACTGGAAACAGGAAGGTGGTCAGGTGGGCATGTAAACTGAATACCTGTAGGACATGAAAATTATGTACTTACCGTAACTGTTGATCTTCCAGAATATCTTCACCATTGAATAATTTTTAAGGGTCAAGAGACGAAGATACTGGGTCCCCAGAGAAGCTTTTTTTCCCCCTAGAGCGAGCGAGTCTATGTTGGTTGCGGACGTTACCTGAACACCTCACGCAGCTCATATGGGGTTGCATGTATTAGCCAATAACCACTGTCGACTCCCTGACACACCTCAGTCTTCTTTGCCAGAAGAGGAGTACTTGATTCATTTACTATCCCATTGGGCTAGAAAGTATCACAAATTAGAACCCAACTACCAATTTATTTGAATTTTGGTAACCGGGTAAATCCACTGAGACCATGCAATCCCTTTTTCAGTGACAACCCGGGAGACAATTTAGAGACTAAGGGTTGGGCCTGCCAGGTGTCACAAGGGCAGTGGGTCTAAACACAGCCACAGCCTCTCACCACTAACCAGATACAGCGCAGAAAGTGGTGAGTAAAGATAGGGCAGCAGCCCTGAGCAAATGGGTCTGGCAGAAGCTGTGAAAGGAGCTATCCAGTTTGGGACCCCTACAAATGAGATAGCAAAAATGCCCAAAAATGGAAAAATGAGATTTTGGACTCGCACTCCAATTCTGGACAGCTGAACCGAAAAGTAATAGCTCCATGCCATTGGATAAAACGTTAGTAAACCTGAGAATAAAACCACAACCCTCTTTTCTCTGACAGATGAGGAAAGTATGGTTGGAGGGCACAGGAGCTGCAGCACTGCCAGTCCTAGAAAGCCAAGATGCAGTCATCTCCTCTGGCATGCTCCAGGTGGAGTGGGCAAAGCCCAAAGCACAGAGAGAACAGTGACAGTGACAGTGAATACCAACCAAAACACTCCAACATGAAAGAATATGCCCTGCTTCTCCCTGCAACCACAGTGGCGTATCCTTTGTGAAGCTAGTACACTGATCCAAAAACAGGGTGCATGGCACCTCTCCAGAGACAAAATATCTGCTCAGTAGAGTCAGACTGGACAGTGCCCAGGGCACATGTTGCATTTACCAACTAACAGAGATACACCCCAGACAGGGAGATGGAGGATTGGAAAAATGGAAGGAAGGGGGGCCAGCTACCCACTCCACTGAAAAAAAAATACAAGTATATATATTTTATCTTGTTTGGCTAGCATCTTAGTGACCAACCCTCTTTTTTTTTTTTTTTTAAAGCAACAGGAACCACAGCACCATGGCAGACAAGATGAGCAGAGTGATCTGCTGCCAGTGCCTACAGGGTGAGCTATCAGATACCCTAGTTCTCAGCTGAGCCGGGGTGAGGGGGTGGGGAGTCTAAATCAATGGTGAAGATATTCTGGGAAATCAAAAAAAAATTACTCACCGTAGTAATGTTTCTTCCAAAGAATCCCTCGCCATGCTTAACCACTACAAACAGTCCACTGGATTCAGCTGCCCCGGGGAGTAGAATTTATGCTAAATATGGTATCACAGAATGAAATTCAAACCTCTGCTGTGCGGTCACGCTCCACTCTACCCTCTAACATCAGATTTATTTCTCTAGCTAGGGGAGCAGTGACCACTAAACTAGCTAAACCTACAAAAAAAGAATGCTACAATATTTTTGAGTCCCTGTGGGCTCATAAGTGTAGCAGACCAAATTTTACAAACTAGATCACAGAGTCTCATCTGTAAGGCAATGCAACAAGTAATGCTCAAGCAAAAAATAAAAAAAAAAAAATGATTATTGGAGAACCTTTTCAAGGTTCTGGAAGGGGAGGTAGGGCGGGTTTGTTAAGCACACTGAGGGATCCCTCGGAAGAAAGTACAGTTGCATAACAACTTAACCGTAACAGTAGATCTTCGAGAGCATCTCTTGTAGCAGGCCATAAAACATGTGATATCAGATGCAGGCGTCACATCCTCCAGATGACTTCTCAGCAGTCAACACAGGGACTTCCCCTTCCTGTCATCACATGGTGTTCTTTAGCACATATAAAAAGGGGAGGTCATAGGTACAAGCAGAGCAAATAAGACATTAGTCCATATTGCTCGCCATGTCTGCCTAATTAAACCCTGTATTCCTTCTGCTATCAGGTACTTGTCCAGCCTATGCTTATATTCGTGCATACTGTTACATGTCACTGCCTCGACCGGCAAGCTGTTCCAGATAGGCACCACTCTCAGACTAAAACAGTGTTTCCTCTTTTTGGAATGATACCTTTTCTCCAGCCAACTGTAAAGGGTGTGCTCTGGTATGAGAATTCTGTTCCCCAAGTGAGAGTCCCAGTTTTCCCATAGCCTTTCATCTGTGAGTGCCTTATAGACCAGCACATATCGCCCCTTAATCGACAGAATTCCAGAGTGTACATTTCTAGTTCAACTAGTCTCTCATGATATTCCTTATCCTGAATCTCAGTAATCATCCTGGTTGCCATCTTCTGGACTCTCTCCAATGATTTAATCTCTGTTTTGTACTCAGGAGACCAAAACTGGGCACAGTATTGCCCTGATATTCCTCAGTTCTTTTCCATCTTAGGGACCGATATGCTAAGTGACTCATAGGTCTCCGAGGGGAACCGAGGAGAGTAACAAAAAGGCAGCAGCATGAGGCTTCCATGAGAGGCTGGAGACAGGTGCTCCCTTCTGAAGCACGAGCAAGGGAAGAAGTGGTTAGAGTGTTGGCCTGCTGTAGGAGCATTTTGAAGATCTACAGTTACAGTAAGTTCTTACACAACTGTACTATCTTCTTCGAGCCAATCTCTTGCAGCAGGCCATAACATATGGGAAATATCCCACGCAGTTATAATGCCCAAGGGAGGAGGAAGTGAACCACATCAGGTTAGGACAAGAAACCGTTGAGGATGGCTCGTCCAAAATTGGTATGCTTCTTGGAAACAACGTTTAGACTGTAATATTTCATGAATGAATGTACAGTAAATCAGGTGGCGGCCTTGCACATTTCCAAGGCCAAGATTCCCTTGAAAACACATCATGGAGGTACCCATGTCTCTAGTGGAGTGGGGTTTCACAGACCCTGTGAGTGGTTTATCATATTTGTTATAGATGAACATAATGCAGCTGACCAACCATGTGGACAAGACTGCTTCGAAACCTAAACGTTCTGTCATCCTGGGGCAAAAGAAACAAAAAATTGCTCAGTTTTTCGCAACTGTTCAGTGTGGAGAAGATAAAGCCTCAATGTTCTGTGCACATGGAGAGTATGAAGCAGGACTTCCCCTGGATTCTCATGCTCCACAAAATATACTGGCAATTGAATGGACTGAATCAGAGTAAATTCAGAAACCACTTTCGGGAGAAAGGAGGAGTTAGTACATAAGGACACCTGATCCATCTGAAACTGTAGGAAAGGTGGATTGATATAAGCTCCTGTAACACCGAGATACGTCTACCTATCACCACCAAAAAAGGACGGTTTTCCCAAGACACAATAAAAAAAAAAAAAAAAAAAATTCAGAGCTCGCATGTATCTGCAGGCTCAAAATGACTGTCAGTTTTTCAAGCACAAAATTCAAATCCCACACTGGGACCGGATCCTGCATAGGAGGATGTAAGTGCAGGATACCTTTCAAGAAGGTTCTTATCAGAGTCAACTGGGACAGTGGTGTGTTATTCACAGGTAAATGAAATGCAGAAATAGTCGCAAGGTGTACTTTAATCGAGGAATATTTCAGGCCATGCTCAGACAGAGCAAGTAGTCTAAGATGCTCTGTGGGGAGCATCCACAAGGGTTCCAATCTCAGAAAGAAGCCCAAATGCAGAAGCATTTCTACTTCATAGAGTAGGAGGACCTCGTAGAAGGTTCCGAGCCGCCCTCAGGATCTCTGCTACCCTTGGGGATACCTGATAGCAAGAAAGGACTATGTCCTCAGGAGCCAAGCATGTAGGTGCAGGGAGCAAAGGTCTAGGTGCAGCTGGGAGCTGTTCTCCTGTTATAGAATTGCTGGACAATGTGGCAGAGGAAGTGGATCCTGGTCTGAGAGTTGCTAGAGCAAGGGGAACCAGATCAGCCTCAGCCAACAGCGGTACATGAGAATCATAGACGTCCTGTCCTTGATCAGTTTTAGAAGGACACTCTGTAGGAGAGGAAAAGCGTAAAGAAATTTTCCTGTCCAGGAACAAGATAAGGCGTCCTGCCATAAAGTTCCACGACCTGGCCCTAGAGAGCAATAAAGAGCCAGTTTTGCACTTTGCCACGAGGCAAACAGGTCCAACTCTGGGTGACCCCACTGGAGGAAGACGTCTTCTAAGAAGTCTGAATGGATTTCCCATTCATGGACCTGAGCAGTGGATCTGCTGAGGGCTTCCGCTAGGGTATTTGACACCCCAGGAATGTGGACCACCAGAAGGTAAATGCCCTTCTGGAGCACCCAACAACTCACCCTAATGGATTCTCAGCAGAGGGCATGAATGGGTACCATCTTGTTTGTTCAGGCAGCGAACTACTGCTGAACTGTCTGACTGCACTTGACGGCAACCCTGAGGGATTAAGATCTGTAAGGCGTTAGAAGACAGCCCTAATTTCCAGGACGTTGATGTGAAGATGAGTTTACACCTTCATCCAAGAAACCTGGAACTGAACCTCTTGAAGATGAGCACCCCAGCCCAACAGGGAGGCATCCGTCATTAGAATGAGATCCGGGACTAGGGGATGGAATGACATGCCCCTCAGTAGATTGTCCACAGAGTTCCACCACTGCAAGGCGTGATGCGCCGGGGAAGATAACAGGACCGAGGCATCGAAGTCATCCATCTTCTGATCCCACTGGACTCTGAGGGTCCACTGAAGAACCCTCATGTTCAGTCTGGCACAGGGAACAGTTGGAATGGTAGCCACCAAATGTCCCAGGAGTCGAAGATAGTCCCTTGCGGATCATAATGACAAGTATCCAGTATCAATATTAGAGCCAGAATGGCGTCTGCCTGAACCCTAGGAAGAAAAGCCATGCCCAGAGAATTGTTCAGCACTGCTCCTATATATTGGAGAGTCTGTGATGGGTTCATCATAGACTTTGGATGGTTGACCGTGATGCCAACCATGGAGAACATCCATAGGGTGCGGGTCAGGGTATATTCTAACATGGGGCATGTTGACGCCTTGAAGAGCCAGTCGTCCAGGTATGGAAAGATGTAAAGGCATTCCTGACAGAGGGCCACTGCGCATTTTGTAAACACCTTGGGGCCGAGAAAAGGCTGAAGGGGAGGGACCGAAACTGGAAATGATGTCCCTGAAACCAGAAGCATAAGAACTGCCGGTGAGCCAGGTGCATCACGATATACAGGTATGCGTCCCTCATGTCCAGGGAACAGAGCCAGTACCCCATATTCAGCAGGGGAGCAGGATGGGAGAGTCACCATCCTGAATTTTTGGTACCATATGTAGAGGTTGAACCCCCCCAAGATCCAGAATGGAGCGCCAGGATCAGGCTCAATATCATCTCCTGCTAGCCCCACAGGGACGGAGTATATAGGAAAGGGAGGAAAAAGGAGGAGGAGGAGGAGCTCCACAAATCTGAGACGAGAACCCCGGTGCCTCAAATGGCACCAAAGGTGCCTCTGATGCTGAAACAGAGTGCAGTGCTGAAAACACAGACGATGACACCAGAGAACCCAGCGCTGCACCTGGCGCCGCAGGACCAGAGGCCCCTAAAACCCCACTCGGGGAGGAAGATCTGAAAATTCCAGCAGGAGAAAAAGGCACCTGTGCTGCCCCCTGCGCAACAGCCATATGATGGGAAAAGCACCAGAGCACGGCGTCAACGGCACCGGAGAAGGTGCCGTGCAACTAGGAAGCCCCAACCGTCCTGCCAGCAAGCCCCAAACCAGTAGGCCCGAAGACCCCAGCGATGGACTCACCAGCTCAGGCAGGACAACTGCCAAACCACTGCTCCATAAAAGCGGCCCAGTGGTGAAACTGCTCACCAGAGGACACCCAGGGGACAGAGAGGGACTCCGGAGTCGAGGTCGGTCGGTCGCCAGGAACAGAGGCCATAGGAGACCCCAGAGGAGTCGGAGTCGAACCCCTGCCCCAAGCTACCGACGATCGACGCGCAGACATACCAGAGGGTGACCGCGAGTGGTACCTTTTCTTTTTCGACTGGGAGGCCAAGGAAGATCTCAAGGTTGAGCGGTGTCGAGTCCTTGACGAGGATCGAGAATGGGACCGCTCCTTTTTGCGCTTTCAGGAGGACTGCTCTCCCCCCCCCCCAAAGCACCGGACTGCCCATAGTAAGAACCCCCCAGAGAGGGCAGCGGACCAGACCTAGCCCTGCTGGTAACACAGCTTTCGTGTGAAGTCTCCCTACTGTCACCTGCCCCGTTCATGGTCAACTCCATCGAAGGAGGGCTGAAGACTTCTACTTGATGAAAATTGTTTTCCTTCTCTTTTTTTTTTTTTTTTTACTGAACTAATAAAATCTAATCAAATACTAAAATGACTATATCTGCTGTCATATAGATGTGAAGATTTGACTCCTGGCAGGTGAGCGATGTCGTCACTGAAGCGCACTCGACGGCGGGGAAAAAAGGAACTAAGGCGGTTGGGGGGTCGATGCCAAGGTAGCCTATACAGCGCGAGCTGGGCTCGCGTTGCCGCTTCCTCGCAGTCCTACCTAGGTGCCGTCCCTCCTGAAGATTTCTGGCTCCCGCTGGGTCTTAGCATCTCTTGCGTATTCCCATTAATGTGAATGAGTGGTGACTTTATGACCAGGAAGATCAGTGATCCTTCCATGAAAGGAAACTTATTTCATAGGTTGCAGCAGGTTCAAATGGAGCCAAGGTAAATTTTTCCAAAATGAAATTGAGGTCCCAAGGTGGAACTGGTTTACAAATCGGGGGACACTTGTGCACAATACCCTTAAAAAATGTATTGAACACCTCTAGTTGTGTACCGTGAGTCCATCAATAGTGGCATGGAAGGCTGAAATGGCAGCAATATGCACCTTAATGGACAAGTACTGGAGACAAGAATCAGACAGGGACAGAAAGTAGTCCAGTACCATATTCACAGGACACGTAAATGAGTCCACTGAATGGGAAGCACACCATATACAGAAGCCCTTCTAGTTCAAAGAATAGGCATACCTTGTAGAAGGCTTTCTAGGTGCAAGCAATACAGAGATCTGGGGGTGCACCCCAAAACTTGCAATGGCTGTGTCTTCAGGAACCATAACAGTGGGGGAAAAAAATGCATGCAGATGCAGAGACTGCAAGTCTAGATGGACCATGGACCACTGAACCTTCAACAGCAGACCATGACAAAAGGTAAGCTGAACAAGGAGGCTCCATAGCCATATGCTGCAGGAGTGGAAACGTAATCTGAAGAGGCCAGAAGAAAACCACCAATATTAGGGTGACATGCTTGAGCAAAACCCTCTGCATGAGAGGGATTGGAGAAAAGGTGTAAAAGAACCTCTCTTTCCACAAAACTCCATGTCCTGGAGTGAGTGGGCAGAAACGCAGCACTTTTGCATTGTGTGGGGTCCCAGAAAGGCCCAGCTCTGGATAATCCACTCTTGCAAAGAGGTCATGAACCACAATCAGCAGTTCCCATACATGCACAAAGGACTGAAACCTGCTTAGCCTTTCTGTCAACACGTTTTAGGAACTGAGATGGGCACCCTAGCTGGATCCCAAAGCATCCATTGTGAGGATCTGCATGAGAGCTGGAGAAAAGAATGCAACACCCTGCAACCGGCTCTGGCGGTCCAGCCGCCATACTAGAGCACGGTGGAGAGGGGACCATTTGTTTCAGCTCGTCTGTCAGCTGGTCCCACTGTACCCAAAGAGCCCAGTGTGGTATGCACATATGGAGACGGGCAAAGGGAACAGTGATGATGGTCGCAGCCATCAGCCCTAGCAGACAAAACATTGCCCGAGATGACACAATGGCTTTTGTGCATCCGCTGGGCTTGAGCAACAAGGGCATACCTGCAGGAAGGCACAAACTACTATCCTTGCTCAGAACCACACTAATATATTTGACGTGCTGACAAGGAATGAGTATAGCTTTCAGAACGTTCACTGTGATACCCAGTTCCTCGAACAACTAACTCGTTCTGTACAATGTGTATAGATTCAATTCCCATGACGGGGCCTTCAGCAGCTGGTCACCTACATATGGGAAGCCATAAAGCATGGGATGGCAGGCAGTATAGTGCAGTGGTTTAAGGTTCTGAGCTGCAAATCTGGTGATATGCAGCAGACCAGACCTGGGTTTGAATCCCACAGCTTCCACTTGCATACTGTGTGACCCTGAGTAAGTCACTCAACTTCCCTGTGCTCCCAGGTCGCTCCTGTAAAAAAGCTTTCAGCTAAGTGTGCTACTCCTGGTTAAACTACTAAATAAAAAAGAAATAAAGCTCTTCCCTTTGAAGGGCGGCTGCCACAAGGGTTAAGCATTTGGTAAATACCTACGGTGCCGAAGATAAACCACAGTGCAAGACTCTGCATTCGGCATTCAGCATGAAGCAAGACTCCAATATGAAGGTATGCATCCTTCATGTTCGGGGAACAAAGATGTTTTCCCTTTTGTAACAGGCAAATGAGAGCCTGATGAAACACCATTCAAAACCTTTTATAGTCGATGAACAGGTTTAGGTCTTTGAGGTCCAGTACATGACGCAGATCTCTCACTGACATGGGAACCAGGAATTATCTGGAACAGAACCCCTTGTTTCTTTCTTGGGGAACAGCATGCCTGAAAGCCCGCTTGTGTATAAGCGACTAAACCTCCTTTACCAGGAGGTACAAGTGGCCCTGAGGATAATGACAAGGAGGTCAAGGGTGAACTAGAGGAGTAGACAGCAACTCCAGAGTATGCCCTTTGTCCACACCATTTCCAGGACCCATTCATCTGTCATAATCTCCCATCACTTTAATAGATGAAGGGAGAACCGCCCTCCACACCTGCACCCCTGGAGGCAAAGGGGGGGGGAGGGGAGAGATGGGGGAAGAGTGAAGCTCTGACCTAGACCTTTGAGAGCCTCTGCATGGGTTTTGGGGGAGGGGGATCACCACCACGGATGTGCATGCTGTTGACGGGAGGCACATGGCCATCACAGGCAGCAGGCCTATGAAACACCCCCTACCATGTCCCCTGGCGGATTGAGGGGTCAGAGATATGTGTGACCTTAAAATCATTCTAGATGATATACTATTAAAGCTCACATAGAGCATTTTCAACAGCGCTGTCAAACAGCATGGAGCCTCTAAAGGGGACATTCAGTGCAGCCTGTTGTACATCAGTAGAAAATCTAGCCACCCCAAGCCAGGAATATCTCCTAAGATAGATGCAGGAGGCAGCAGCTGTGGCAGAAGCATTGTATGCAGAGCATAACAGATGCCTTCCATTATCCACAACAGCTGAGGCAGATTTAAGCAAGTAAGTGTTGGCAGGACCATCAGGCAAAGCCTGAATGGTTAAAGAAAAGCGGTCATAAACCCCTTTGCCAATTACTAGGGCTGCAGAAATGCCAGATTAACACAACATTTATATATTTTTTAAGTTTGCAGCTATCCTTTGGTATTTAATGTGATCCTTTTCTTGCCTTGATGGTAGTTCCGTGTGCTGTCCTGGAAGCGCCATTTTGAAAGTGCCACCACACCGGAAGACTGAGCCTGACCTTGTGATCTTAGTTATCTTCCTGGTGTCTGCCAGAATGCTTGTCCATGACAAGCGGGGCACATTTTCACGAAGGAACAAGAAACGTTGTGCATTGTAGTAGTCTTTGAGCTGCACCCTAAGAAGCAAACCCTGTTGAAAATGGAGCAGTCTAACCTATTTAATTTTGTTATTGAAAGTTGCAGCTCTGAGTTTGGGCATGCGCAGTAGCGCCTACTATTACGTTAAGTACATAACTGTTCTTTCATATGGAGGCCTTAAAGCCAAGGGAGGGTGTTCCTTTGAAGGACTTGGGGCCTAGACTTACTCACTTTCTATTGATGGTTGTTACCCTAGCTGAGAGGGTACTCCACATACCTTGCCGTCTGGAATGCTGATGGGAGCAATCGACGGAGGCAGCAGCTAGGACAGAGGAATTAAAGGTGTACTTCTGGATCCAGTCAATGACAGGGAGACCCACACAGTGGGACAGCAGTTATGGTCGGCAGAAACAACAGACATCTAAATAGTTCAGAGTGCAACACCAGTGCAACCTGGAAGTCAACAGCACCCTGTAAAGGGCTTGGGACAACCAACGTCGAAATGATAGAACCCGACTGTGGGGGCTGCATACCATCCATAACAGGTACGGCAGCACCAGAGCCAGACCTTGGTGTTTTGACAATGGGGGGGGGGTTTAGCTGACAACGATGGTCAATGAGACCTTACTGTCCTTCAATGGAGACTGCAACCTCACCAGTGAAGCATGACCTTTATCCTTTTGCTTGTGGTGATGGCTGAAAAGGAGGACTTCGAAGATTACTTTTCCTTGTCTTTGTCCTTGGTCCTCAATGAGCAGGTGGCAACAGCATTGCCAAATGACGTGGAGTACCCTTTCCAGATGCAGTTAAGCGACAGGCAGAAGCCAGCTTGGAACCTGATGCCTTTGCTTGAGCTTCCATGGCCTTGAGGACAATGAAGGTTCCTAGGGCCTTCTTTTGGCATCACCTTGTGGCCTGGCTGAATTCCTGGCAGATCTTGCTAGCCCGAATATTGTGGGACAGGTCTATAAATTTCACCCTTGTAAATCTTGTAACTCCAAGTACAAAACCCAAATATAGGTTCTCGACAGTGGCATAAAAGGACCATGTTGTTAAGTTAAAGTTTTAGCAAAAATGAAAGTCAAAGAAACGTGGTTTCTCTGCAGGTCAGATGAGAATTTAGCAGTTAAATAAAGAATTGAGCAATAGGGTAATCTGTTTTTATATAGGTGTCAATGCTGCAAGTCATCATGGGCAGATTCAGGTTGGCAAAGTTTTCAAGTGGTCCTGACACCAACTGCTTACAGTTCCAAGGATGTTGCCCAATGAAGGAGATATGGTCAGTGAAAATCTACCTTCGCTTTTTGGGGAACGACGACTACATTCCTGTCCTTGTGGAACACCACATATGGAGCCTCCACAGAATGCCTGGAGCTCAATCACCTGGAACTCACTTGTCTGGCTGACGTGATGGCGATTACAAATGCTCTTTTTCACAATAAATGTCATAGAGCACACATTTTTAGGCTCAAACGGTTTATGCAGTGCAACAGGCTTGAATAAGGCTCTGCCCCATTTGTTATGCAGAAAGAGTTTTAATGCAAGGATCTGTTCTATCCTCCCCTTTTCTGTCTCTTCTCTGTCTGGTTGTGCAATCAAATTTTCTTGTGAGACCAAGGAACTGCTCACTGACAGTTTTGCAATTCTTCGCTTCTTGATATCTCTCTGCCTTCACTTGCTGTTCTGTCTTTTCTTCCCCCTTGCATATGCAGTTATAAAATATATGTGAATCTTTATGTGGAAATGTAACTGATACTGGGATCCCTTGGTTTAAAACTGTATATAGTTATAATGTTGAAATGATTGCAAAGCTATTTGAAACTCATGGGGTTAACCTGAGATGCAGTTTTTAAACCTTTTGCAGAGCTGCAAACTAGAGGTCAGTTCTGGGTCACTATGTTCTTTTTGCTGCACCTGCAAGGAATGAAACTTACAAGAACATTCTGTAAACTTACAAAAACATTGTGTGAGAAGTAGGCTCTCTTAACGAGTTCCCAAAGACTTACAGAAACAGCAGCAATGCTTTTGCTAGAGAGAGAGACAGACTAAAACTTGGAATTAAGAGATACCCTCAGAAAAAGGACTTAAGTTTTCTATGTTTGTACTGCCTTTGTAAATAAGTATACTGAACAATTTTTTATTTATTTTGCTGTTATTGAGAAAAATAAAACACCTTTGCGAATTTTGAAACTGCTCCTGGTTTTACTATGCATCCTGACCTGTGCCTCGATGACATGCATCGGCCGTGACAGCAGCAGCGTTAAGTTCCACAGTGGAGGTGGTTCCTATACTACATGGTCCAGACCCTTAAACCCCTTGACCAATGTTGTTCTGTGCCACTGTCAGGTTCCCCACCTTAGTACAGTATGCTGAAATTGCATCCGGGTGCCCTTCAGGGATGTGGCTCACATCCCCAACTGAGACAGGGACAAAAGGTAATCCAGAATACAGGCAACAAGACAGATGAGAGGATCCACACTGTGTTGCACCAACAGGAAAACCTTGTCCACTTGCAAAAAGTACATCTCAAGAGTCGACTCTTTCTGAGACACTGCCAGTACCTGAAGCACATCTTTGAAAAGCCTCAGAGCCTGGAACACTAGCTGCTCAGGATCCAGGTGGACAGGTGAAGGGACTGCAGGCTGGATGACTGACAACCCCTGGACCTCATCAAGCAGTCCAGCCTGAATGAAAGCAGCCACAGAAGTCTGCTTCGGAGACTGAGGAGATCTTGGTTCCAGAATGGACGCGTCAAGTCCGGAGCTACAATATTCATCGACACCCTGTCCTTTTATGCCTTGGGGATCACCTTGTGGATCGGAGGGAATGGAGAAATAGGCACAGAGAAGGCCCTGTGCCAAGGGCTGAGAAAAAGCATCCTATATCAGAGTGCCCCTCTGGGTAGGATGGGCACAGAACAGCCTCAGCTTCCCGTTTTTTCAGAGAACTAAATAAGTCACGGTGGGGTATTCCCCACTAGGCAAACACCTGCAACATCACCTCTGGGTGCAAGGATAACTCATGCAATGTTTCTCCCACATGACTAAGAGAATCCAACAACTGGTTATTGATCCCGCAGCATGGACTGCCACCAGGTCTGCTACCAGGATCTGAACTACAGATCATGTGTTCAGAGAACCTTCGGACACAACTGAAGAGTATGCCCCTCTACCCTTCACTTGTTCATCGTCCGTGCTAACCTGCATGACATGGCCCCTGACTAGCAGGGCAAACTCAGTCAGTGCTAGATGAATTGCACAACGCTCCAGCAGGTTGCCGAGACTGGAACATGTGTGCTGTGCAATTCAGCAGATGTGTGTCTCATCGCACCAGGGACACATCAATTGTCAAAGTAAAGGTTGGCCCACACAAATGAGATGCCATTTGAGAGGGTTGGGGAAAACAGCCACTAAATGATGCTATCATGCATCGGCTGGGTTACCCGAACCAGCTGGTTCAGAGCTGTATGCAATTGAGACCACTGGCACCCTAATTCCCACTGAATGGGATGCATCGGGCCTGCAGGCCCAATAGACCACAGTCATTGTAAAGGCCATAAAAGCCAACAGCCAGAGAAGGTCCAAGCCAGGAACGACTGCCCAAACTGAAATGAGCAGACAAAGGAGGATAGGTCCTCCACTATGTCTGGGGGCAACTGAGCTCTAGCCTGGAGGGAGTCCAACTCCGCTACAATGAACTGCAGTCACCTGCTCTGTCTGAAACTGACTTGGCCAGAAAAAAGCATCAGTCCCAAATCCTGATCTGGACAGCTAGCTCCCTAGACTGCTCCACTTTCTGCAGGGAGCTGCCAGTCATGGGTCAGTCATCAAAGTACAGAAAAAACCTGATGCCCCCATGTCAGAGGAAAGCCATCATGACAGACATGCACTTAGTGACGCCCTGAGTGCCGAGCACATTACGACGCATATCGTTCTGAAGTGATAGAGGGTTCCATCCACTCAGAAACAAAGAAATGCAGAATTTGACAGCAGATAATGGCTTCCTGGCCCACCCAGTCTGTTAACTGAAGACAGGATGTGGAAGTACATATCCTGTAGATATGGGAAGCACAACCTGGCTCCCTGTTCCAGCAATGGAATAATCTGGAGAAAAGTCACCATTCAAAACTTTTGACTGCAAATGAATTTGTGCAATGCTCACACAGATTGAAAATGGAGCCCCCAACCTCCCATCTGTTTTAGTACTAAGAAATAATTTATTTTATTTGAGAAATCGGAATTATAACCTTTGAGCGAAGAGCTCGTTTACAAAGGATCCTCGTCTATAGTATAGAAAGATACATTTTGTTGCAGCAGAACAGTTTTGACAAAGTAGTAACATGATCTAACAGAGTCTAAGTAGGCTAGGGCAAAAAATACAAGATACAAATTTACATGTCAGAGTGCATGAGGCTGCCGAAAGCATTGTCAAATACTCAGTAGTGGGAATACAGGAAGCTGCTGAAGGCACTGTCAGATCCCCCCAATAATGGGGTAAAGAGCAACAGGCTGAGAAGATAAGTGCACAGACCCAAGAAGAGGGCAGTTGGGGCAGGTGCTGGTGGGTGGAAGGCGGAGGGGAGATCAGCTTGGGTGGGGGGAGGGGAGGTGGTAGCTAAACCGAGCGGCTAGGTATTGTAGGATGAACCGACAGGAGGAGAGTGCAAGTTGCAGGGTGGGGCACAGGAGATGGGGGGGGGGGGGAATAGGCGCTCCCAGGTAAAGCAGGGAGTGATAGTTACGTGGTGTGCTGGAATGCAGGTGGGATTAACTTTGGCATAGGCAGTAGAATGGAGAAGAGATGGTTTTCCCGGAGTGCGGATCTGAAATGCCCTAGGCATTGTATGTTGGTGGTAGAACTGGGGAGCTCATTTAACCAGGTAGATGCTCTTACCCCAAAGGCACGCCTCCCCAGGGCTGTTCTCCTGAAGGGTACAGCTAGTGCTTGTCTGGTGACACTTCTAGTGGCATGCTCACTTGGGGCAGATCTGAATAAAGTCTGCATGGAGGCAGGTGCAAGTCCTAGGAGGGCCTTCTTCCCTAGAAGGCAGGTCTGTAGCTTTATTCTATCCATGAGTGGGAGCCACTTCCTCCTTATGTAGAGCTCACAAGTGAGTGTGAGGCAATCAGCATCCAGGACGAATCTGCCTGCTTTGTTAAGGATCATGTGGACTTTGCGAAGGCTGATGTCTGTGGCTGAACCATACACTACGTTTCCATAATCCAAGATAGGCAGGACTGTGCCAGTGACCACCTGGAGCCTGGCTTCAGGGGTGAGGAAGAAGCGTAGTCTATATAGTGCCCCCCGTTTTCTGCCCGCGGCCATAGTGATATTAATATAATAATTTTTTTATTTATAAGACGCCTTTCTAATTTCAAGGTGCTGAACAATTCAAAACAATCAAAAAAACACCATTATAAAATCCCATAATACATAATACAGTTACTTATATGCTCATCAAAGGAAAGGGACTCATCGATAGTAATCCCCAGGTAACAGAATGAGCGGACTTGTTCAAGGGGGAGTCCAGCTTGTGTGCGATTATAAAAGGTGTGGTGGATCTTCTCTTCTGGCAGCCAGCAAAAAGCATTGTCTTTTTGCTATTTAGTACCAGTAGACTGGTGTTAAACCAGTCCCGTAACAGGTCAAAGTTGTGCTGCAGAGTCTTAGTCAATGTGTCTTGGCAGGAGCCTTGAAAGAACAGAACCATGTCATCTGCGTATAGCAGAACTCTGGCAAAGGGGCATGCTTACAAAGAAGCTAAACAGGAGTGGGCCCAGTGTGGACCATTGTGGGATCCCTACTGTGACATTTCTAGCCTAGGATGTGGCACCATTAATCTTTACCTGTTGTGAGCGCCCAGACAGGTAGCTGGAGAACCACCCCACCGTATCAGAGGATAGTACATGGCAGGTTAGCATATGGAGCAGCAACTGGTGATCCACTAGGACAAATGCCTTGGACAAGTCAATAAAGACTGCCTTAACTAAATGACCCTGGTCGAGTGCTTCGTGAACATATCCAGTGAACTCAATGAGGGCAGAGTTGGTGCTGTGCCACTTGCAAAATCCATGTTGTTGCTGACTGAGGAGGTTGTATTTATGTAGGTGGGCAGTGAGCTGTTCAGCAATGATTTTTTCCAGCGCTTTGGAGAGAGGAGACAGGATGGAGATGGGCCTATAATTAGACACCAGCGAATGGTCCCCTCCTTTTAGTACAGGAGTGACCAGAGCAGTTTTCCAGGTAGATGGGAAGGCTGACAACCGAAGTGACATACTAAATAGCTTGGTGATCGGTACAACTACTTCAGGAAGGGCGATTGAGATAAGCTTCAAATCAATCCTGTCCCTTCCCATCCTCGTTTTGCCCAGCACTCTTGAGAGGTATTTGGAGGTCTCTCTGGTGGTCACCTGCTGGAAGCAGAATTTTGGGCTGGTGCTAGGTTGGTGGGGTAAGGGTCCGGGGGGTCAGTGTTTCACATCCCTGAGCAGCTATTCTGGGAGGGAGGACTGCGCTGTAGTCTGTGAAGCCCTAGTTAAAAATGCTGGCTATGGCCACTTCGTTAAGTATGACCTTGTTGTTGTCATGGAGCATGGCTTGGGGGTGGGGGGGAGAACCTGTCACTCATCCCTAGGAGGTCCTTGATGGAGGCCCAGAATTTTTTGCCATCTTTCAGATACTGCTGATTTCTGTGGTGGGATGCTTTGGCTTGCCGTATTGCACATGTGCACCTGTTTCTAGAGGCCTTATAGTTTTGGACATTCGACTGTCCCTGATGCCTTAACTCGGTGCCAGAGAAGATCCCGTTCCATCATGCCAAGGATTTGGGGGGTAATCCAGTCCATGCGCCTTCCTTTTATCATTTTCCTGCGATAAGGAGCGTATATGTTAGCAGCTGAGTTGGAATGATTGAGGAAGAGCTGGAGGGCTTAGTCGACAGAGGGGCAGGTATCCAGGATGCTTCAATCTATGCTAGCCAGATGTTTCTTGAAGTATGCCATGGAGCTGTTTCTGATTACTCTGTTCCTCACCATCCTTGGCAGTAGTTTAGGCAGCTTGGAGGACCATTCACACTGTACAGGGAAGTGGTCGCTCTGTACATCTGTGAGCACCTGCACATTAGTAAGTCTTTCAGGATGGGAGGGCAGTACCCAGTCGATCAATGTACTTGTTCCCATTCTATAGTTGGTTCTTGTGCAGCTCTGGACTACCTGCGTAAGGTATAATCCATTTATCAGGTCCCTGTGAGGGGAACTGGAGCTGGCTAGCCAATTACAGTTAAAGTCTCCAAGCACAATAGAGTCCTTATTCTGACTGGCCTGGGTATATAGGCTGGCGAATTCATTTAGTCCCGTTTGTTGGCATCCTGGTGGAATGTACACTGTCATGACAATGAGCCCTTTCTTCCCCTTGCCCAAGAGAATTTTTACTGCAGGACAATCACAGCCATTGCTGCTAGCAACCAGCTGGACTTTGTGGCACTGAAGGTGGTTGCAGGTGTAGATTAAGCATCCACCGTCTTTTTTTCCAGCACGATCGAGCCTACTACAGGTTGTACCCAGTGAGGGAGACTGCAGAGTCGGCTGTTCTTGGCGTGAACCAGGTCTCAGTCAGCGTGACAACATCAGGCTGCACAAGTGCCACCAGGCTTCAAACTGTGTAAATTTCGCTAGGAGGCTGCCGATATTTAAGGATACAATCCTTAACTTCCCCATGGGTGGCTGTGCCTGAGTATTGGTAGACACCGGGCCAGGACTGGGGTGAATGTTTCCTGAGATCAACAGTAGGATCAGGATGAGCTTCCTTGAAATTTTTGGGAAAAGGTGAGTCGTCCTTGCCCTCTGAAGAGTCAGAGTCTTGTGCAAGGTGGGCGAGGTGCCAAGAATGATAAATAACCTTGGGTATAGGCATAGTACTGGGACGGTGAGCCCCAGGAGGCTAGGGTTCATGTCAGAGGGTCGGGATGGTCTGTTGTTCAGCTTTGCATCGCTGCTGGTCTCCCACTGAGCTGGTGTACTCATCCTTGTGACTGTGTGGTCTTGGTGGCTGTAGGCAGTATGAGGGATCGGGCTCATCATAATAAGAGTTATTAGCAGGAGTATAGTTAGTACTGCCATAATAACTCAATGATTGGAATCAAGTTCCATTCTAGTGCCTGTTTTCCAGCCAGCCCTGGTATTAAGTCTGAGAGTGACACAACAGCCACAGTGCAGCTACAATGTTCAGTGGAACTGCTCTTGGCAAAGTTGGTTTCCCCAGGAGACTGTAATATAGAGTTTTTGAGCAGTTAGCTCTTACAGAGAGGGGCAGGCTGCTCTACCAGGAGGCTGTGATTCAATTACAGCAGTGAAAGGGACTAGCATACCAGTGGTTCTTTCAGAGAGGGCCTGAGATGGAGTAAACAGACAGGGAATGGGTGTGTGGGAGGAAGTAATGTCATATGAACCTCTGCACTACCTGCTTATCTGGAACAGGCACAACTGCTCTGCACTCTAAGAGCTGAGTGACTCCACTCCACAGTGCTGCAAGGATGTCCGGAGACACTAAGTTATCCAGAGGTGCTTGGGGTCAACAAGGATGCTGTCTTGAACTCCAGATCCAAAGACAAACCCTAACTGACCAGTTCCAGAACCAATTTATCTGAAGTGACTGCTGATCACTATGGTAGGAAGTGTCCAAGTCAGCCCCAACAGGGAACTGTGGAGGACTCCAAGATAGCAAGGGGATGGTGCCCCAAGTCTAGTCTCTAGCAGTGCCACCTCCACCAACTATGCGCTGGCTTTGCCCACCAGACTTACCACAGGACTTGGCAGGGCCCTACTGCTGGAACTGCTGCCTCCGTTATTGCTGCTGCTGTGCCATGCTCTCCGAAAGAAGCCTTGCTGACTTAAGTCAGGAGGGTCTAGGGTTACAGACTTCTCAATTTGTGAAAGACGGTCCTCTACTTCCATCCCAAATAGGTCTGTGCCTAGAACGGGCAGATCTGCCATCTTATGCTGGATCTCTGTGGGAAAAGATGAAACCCACAGCCAAGTTTGCAAGTGGATGGACACTGCTGCAGCTACCACGTGGGCCAACATGTCGGCCGAATCCAGTGCCACTTGCAACTGGGGTTTTGAAAAGGAAAGCTCCGGACTGACAATCTCCCGCAGTTCTGGCTGGCTGTCCCTCAGGAAGCAGTTTAATAATGCTCAATGATGTTACAATCTCTCTCAAAGAGTTCATGGCAAAACCTGGTCATCAAAGCCACACTGCTATCCTGTCTACTGTCCAGGGATGCAGCTGTATAGTCCTTACAGCCAAGAAGATCCTATTTTTTGGACTCCTTGCTGGTGGCTTGTCAGACTCACCCTGCATCTTCACTTTGCAGAAGACTCATGTCTGCTACAAGCAACTCCAGTGACTATGCTCCAAGAAGCTGGACTGCTCCTAGGGACAGAGTAGTTGCAGTCCCTATGACGGGAAGAAGGCTGGCATAAAGCTGGATGCTACTAGATACGTAACATAGGGCCCAGTATGGCCTGGGCATAGGGAAAGCCACCCCAGTTGATGAATCCCGCTCCAGGATATCCATCAAGTGATGCGCTTCTCCCTTCTGGACCTCCTCCCAAGGGAGTGTCCAGAACTGTCAATGTATGGTCTAGCAGGGCTGAAAAATAAAATTGCATCCTCATCATAATTCCTGATCTTCTAGGAATATCTTCACCATTGATTCACAGCAATGGGTTCTGAACCAGAGGAGCTAGGACCCTGCAGGAGCCAGAAGTTCACAGGAGGGCCGTTGTCGAGGTAAGCTGCATGCATACACGGCACCGCAAGGCTGGCTCACGCTGCATGGCTTACTTCAGCACTGGCCCTCAACTGCCTCAGTACCTTTTTTTTTTTTAACCATGGAGGTGCAGCATAACCTAACACTAATGCATCTAACCAAAAGGTGATGCCAGTAAGAAGGTTCAACAAATCAGAAACACACTGTCTTCTCAGCCCAACTAAGAACAAAAGGTGAAGACCAACAAACAAAATGAGCCCAGGGGATGGAGTGTGGGTATGTGAATCAATGGTGAAGACATTCTCAGATTACACTGTCTGAAGTCTTTAGTTCTATCGAGGTACTGTAGAACCTGAGGGCTCTTAACATCCAGCGAATGGAAAGTGCACTCCCCACCATTCTGGAAGTTAGGAAAGTATGCAGGCAGCACAAAAGGCAGAATTTTTTTTTTTACGTAGAGGATTTTGGCCCCTCATCGACATTTTACTCCTGACTTCAGGCTTGATCTCGAGAATGCCCAGTCCCATCTGCCACTCCCCCTGCCGTCGAACTAGCAGGGATCCACATGGTGTAGGATCAGGGAGTCCCAAGGGCAGTTATATACAGCAATAGGGAGACAATGTTTTTTCCCCCATCTTCTCCCCTGGTCTCAGCAACACTGTCACACATACGCTCCAGAATGGACGACCCCAACCACCCACCTGGCCTAGCACTGCACCTCCCCCCCATTTGCCCAACACTACCACTGAGCCTCCACTCAGTGGCAACCAAGAACCAGAAAGACCTCACCTCCTCAATCTGAGAACTCCCCAGCAGCCGCTTGATCGTCTCCCAATGGGCTCCCCTTTCTAGCAGAGACGCATCCGTGGTGAGGGTTACCGGAGGCTCTGGCTGAGAGAAGGGGAGATCCTGGAGGAGGTTGTTCTCCTATGTCCACCACGCAAGCCATCAAAGCAGGGGCTTCATCACATTGCTTAAGACAGAGGATACACTGCTGGAGACCACTATGTCCTGAGCATCCACTGAGCTGTCCTCATGTGTAGTCTGGCCAGAGGTACAAAGAACGCTGAGGAGGCCATCAGGCCTAACGTGCGCTGCGTGAAGTGTGCCAAAACTGACTTGTGCTCCATAATATAATGAGCCATCTGATGGATTGCTTTCCTTCTGTCCCCAGGAAGAAAAGCCCTGGCTCTGTTGGTGTCCAGAATGGCCCCTATGAGGAGGAGGAGGAGTTGCTATGAGGGCTGAAGTTGCAACTTCAAGACTCAACAGGACTCCAATGGAGGTAAGGAACGGAGAGGCCACGGCCAATGCTCATTCATCTCCTGCTTGGACGGACTGGCTAGTAACCCACCGTCCAGATAAAGAAACAGTTGGAGCCCAAGTTTTTTGTTAAGTGCACGGTAAGAACGTCAAAGCACTTTGTAAAGAATCAAGGAGCTGAGAATAGCCCCAAGGGTAGGAATCGGAACCGATAATGCTGACCCAGTACCACGAAGCAGAAGACTCTATGGTGGCTGAGGTGGACTGAGATATGCTAGTAAGCATCCTGCATATCTGGAGAAGCTAACCAATCCTGCAGCTTAAGAGGTGGCAGCAGGGTCCCCAAAGAGATCACTTTGAACTTTTCTTGCTCCATGAATTTGTTCAAGTTTCTAAGATAGAGAATGAGGCATATGTCACCCAACTTCTTTGGAACAAGGAAGTAATGGGAGTAGAAGTCTGTGTTGTGCTCCACCTCCAGCACAATGTCCACTGCCCTATTGTTCAAAAGTGCCACAATCTCCTGCATTAGAAGCTCTGACATATGAGGTGATAGGAGGGGTTGCTGTCTGGGTGGATAATCCGGAGGTATCTCCATAAATTCAGCAAGTATCCCTCTCTGAAAATCCTCAGAACACACCCATCTGTCATGATAGATTCCCACCGATGGTAAATCTGCGTCAGCCCCCCCCAACAGTACTAGGATCGAAACTTCAGAGACTGTCCATCCTGATCGACTCCTTATTACTAGGATGTGAAGTCACCTCCTGAATTTTGTGGAGAAGAAGCTGAAAAGAAAAACCCTCCTGGGGAGCAGAAGTAGAATCTGGAGCTGAAGTGTTCAGGCTATAAAAGCAGTCATCGTTGCTGTCGTTGAGTTTGGGGTTGGACCTGTCCCCCTCCATATCCTCTCCAGGTTGAGAATCTGGAAAAGGCGTGTACCTCAGTTTCCCTAACCCAGCGGTAGGCAACACCAGCACCAGCAGAAATGGAGCCGGCGCCATAGGTGAGACTGGTTCCAGCGCCAAGAGCTAGCACCGAGCCCCATGCCGCCCACAGTGCTGAAGGTCCAGCCGGCACTGTTGTGACCAGCAGAGGTACTGGGGCCGGTCTCAAAGTAGTGACACTGAATAGGGGTGCGGCCAGTGGAAAAGGCGTTGGCAGCGTGGTCACTGGCAAAGACCAAGGGGTTGCTGACAGAATCAGATGCTCTACCTGACTGGAAGGTCCTGACTGCGGCTCCAATGCTCCCACCCCTGAAGAACCTGGGGCCAGTTCCACAAGAAGGGGCAAATGAGCCAGACGCTGTACCCACTGTTCCGTAACAGCTGCCCAGTGGTGAAACTGCCCACTGGTGTCTCCAAAGGAAGACAAGGAAGGACTCCAGGCCAGAGACCTTGACCTCTTATTAGCAGAGGCCATCGGTGATGCCAACAGCACCAAGGAAGGCTTTCCACTCTGAAACACAGAGGACCTAATGGCAGACCTCACAGAGGGCAACTTCAAGCAGAACCATTTCTTCAGACCCAGAGGCAGAGCGCTGCAAGCTCCCTGACTTGGATCGGGAACAGCCACACTCCTTTTTGTGTTTGCAGAGGGCTGTCCTCCCTCCCGAACACAGGACGGCACTCATCAGAACCCTCCCCGAAAGGGGAAGTGGACTGAACATGCCCCCACTACCAAAGCAGCATGCCTGAAAAGGCTGAGGCTCCCTACCATCAGTGTCACAGTCCATGGCTGTCAACCACTGCTCAGTAGGGCTGAGAGTGTCTGACAACCATAATTGTGTAAAATCACTAAATTGACACAAAAATAACAAACACTAGCTTTAAACACTAAAACTGAGAAGAACTGAACGCTACTGTCATACAGACAAAGTTCTGACATCTGGTGGGCAACTGACTATCACTGAAGTGCACTCGACGGTGAAGGAAAAAAGGTGCGGTTGAGGGCTGATACCAAGGTAAACCATACAGCTTAAGCCAGTCTTGCAGTGCCATGCACAAGTACCGCCTACCTCAATGCTGGCCGTCCTGAAAAGTTCTGGCTCCCACAAGGTCCTAGCACCTCTGGCTTAGAACCCCTTGGTGTGAATGAATGGTGAAGACTTCATTCCTGGAAGATCAATGGCTGGTCCTCAGAGGTGGACCGAGCAGTTGAAGGGTCACCTTCACATCTACACAGGGTCGACACAATGGATGATGTCTCCAAGACTGGATACTGGAGCATTAAATGTCGACATTTTATATGGAGTACCTTCTCAGATAGGCAACAACTATCAGTAGGAGGAGAGTAAGTTTAGGCCTCAAGTCCTTCAAAGGAGCACCCTCCCTCAGCTTCAAGGCCTCCACATGAATGAACAGTTATGTACTTACCGTAACAGTAGATCTTCAAGAGAATTTCTTTCCTCAGGCCACACCTATGGAACTATAAGCTGCCAGGCGCTAGGACCACACACAAATTTTTGCAAACAGCCCACTAGGAGCCACTCACAACAATGTCAGCTCTCCCATATAAATGTGGGCAGCCTCACCTCCCCACCGGAGATCATGCTTGGAGGACCTCTCTACAGGTAACCAGGAGAGATCCCAAGCAAGGCAGAGAACTACAGGCAGACCAGAATGGAGATGGAGACAGGAAAAACTGGAAACTCGGGCCCATAATGGGGAAGGAGGGTGGGACAGTATGGGCCGATGAAAGAGATTCTCTTAAATTGAAAAAACCCCAAAAGGGTCAGCACTCAATACACCTTTAATAAATAGCAGCATAAAAAAGCACAGCAAAAATTACACACAATAAATAGCACCAATCTCACCCGTAGAAGCAAAGTCGCGGTGCAGACTGTAATGTCTAAAGTTTCATACAGCCGTGTGACAGTCTTCTTCAGAGCACGGTCGACATGTAAGCATACCTGAAAGCGTTATGCGAGCATGCCGAGGGTCGTGGTTGTGCAAGTAGGTTTCTCTGGCGTTCTGTTTTTACCACATGGTAGCGTTTTGGGTTGTGTTTCACCTAGAATCAGTTCAGCAGTGCATTTAGCCATCCGTTTTTATGTAGCTGAGTTAGCACCTAATTTCCACACTTCACACTGCTGTATAGTTTCTAGAGAACACACACTATGCGCACCTGCACTTATCTAAGACCCACAGAAGTTTTTGGCTGCATGAAACTTTAGACATTACAGTCTGCACCGCGACTTTGCTTCTACGGGTGAGATTGGTGCTATTTATTGTGCTTAATTTTTGCTGTGCTTTTTTATGCTGCTATTTATTAAAGGTGTATTGAGTGCTGACCCTTTTGGGTTTTTTCGATTTAGAAGGATGCTCAGCTCCAGGGTATTGTGCACTCCCCTGTAAGAGCCCCCTTACCCTCTTAGAGCTAGTCAAGAGGTATTTTTTCAATTTTCACAGATTCTCTTAAATATCTACTGTTGTGTTAAGTATGCAACTGTTCTATCATCTTCGAGGATCTCTTATCAGGCCACGCCTATGGAACAAGTAGCAAGAAGTACTGACAGTGAACAGTATGGGTGGCTTGAGATTACTGGCCTAGGAAAGTAGGCCTTGGAGCACAGCTAGGCCAAAGCCAGCCCTATTACGTGTGACAATGTCCAAACTGTAATGTTTAGTGAAAGTGTGGAGAGTACTCCAGGTGGCAGCTGCGCAGATACTTGCAGCAGACACATTTTTTAAAAAAGCAACAGAAGTGGCCACACCTCTTGCGGAATGGCCAAGAACCACCCCAGGAAGTTCCTTACCATATTTTCTGTAACAAAAAGTAATACAGTTTGGCTAACCACTTGGATAGGCACTGTTAGGAAACTGGGGTGCCATCTTTCCTGGGGCAAACGATACACAAAAAGCTGTGAGAACTTCCTGCAGTCCCTAATGCAGCGTATATAGTATGCAGAGTATTTTACGCATATCTAAAGTATGGAGCAAGGCTTCCCCTCAACTGGCATGTTCAGGATAATAAACTGGCTGGTGGATGGTTTCATTTAAAATAAATTCAGACACCACCTTTGGTAGAAACTAAGGACTGGTTCTCAACGACACCCTGTCTTTGTGGAAAATCAAATAATGAGGCTCACACATTAGAGCCTGCAGCTCTGAAATCCTTTGAGCAGAAATGAATGCTATTAAAAATAACATTTTCAAAGAAAGAAAGCATAATCCACAACTTGCAGCTCACTCAAAAGGAGCCAAATTAAGCTTTTCCAAAACAAAATTCAGGTCCCAGACCAGGACTGGATTATGGATGGGAGGCTTCAAATGGAGAATGCCTTTTCAAGAATATACGTACCACCGCCAGCTGGGCAACTTTATAACCCTCATTACAGCTTTCCACGTGCATATTAGCAGTCAAGTGCACCTTGATGGAGAAATACTGCATGTCTGCACCAAATAAGGATAGCAGATATTCCAGAACCTGATGAACTGGACACTGAAACAGATCCAAGTGGTGAGAAGCGGCTCATAGAGCAAACTGCTTCCACTTCACAGAGCAAGTGGATCTGGTGTAAGGCTTTCTAGCGGCCACAAGAACATCAGTAAATTTCTGAAAACCCCCAAACCAGGCAACTGCTATGTTTTCAGGAGCCATGCATGGAGATGAAGAGACCTGAGGTGTCCAGATGGACCAGAATTCCCTGTTCCTGTGACAGTAGACCCTTGCGCAGTGCAAGAGGCACTGGTGGTTCCACTGCTAGTAGCTGAAGTAAGGGGAACCAGATCTGTCGAGGCCAAGGGGAGCAATAAGTATTGGAGCTGCCCCCTCCATCTGGAGCTTGAGTAACACCCTCTGAATTAGAAGGACGGCATATAGGAGCCTCCCTTTCCAAGACAGGAACAGAGGACCGATGAGTCTGGAAGGCCTGAAGCCCATATAGAACAACAACTCACATTTCTAGAACATTTGTATGTAAAGTGCTCTCCACTGGGGTCCATGTACCCTGTGTCTGATGGGGCCCCCAAGTGTGCACCACAGCCCATCCTCGAAGCATCTGTTGTGAGAATATGAAGAGGTGAGGGGATCAAGAAGGGAGCCCCTTTAACAGACTGACTGGTTCCATTCACCACTTGAGCACTTTGCGCACAGGAGACATGACAAGAACCATCTGTTCTAGGTCATCTGTGAGCTGATCCTTCTGGACTCTCAAAGTCCACTAGGGTATCCTCATGTGCAGCCTGCCCAGTGGTACTGTCACAATGGTCACTGCCAAGAGCCCAGTAGGAGTTGGAATGTTCTTGCTGAGACATACCAGCTGTCAGGTACCAGCTGTGCCTGGTCAACCAGGTGCTGGGAGCCGGCCTTGTGGCGCATAGGGTTGAGGTGCTGGATGCTACACCAGGGACCCAGATTTGGTAACAGACTCTGGCCACCGGGGGTCGGCAGGGAAGGGACTGAGCATCTGGAGGACTGCTCTCCCTTCCCTGGGTGGGTTACGGGACTTAAACCACTCCTTAGCGGCCCCCTGATGGAGATCAGGAGCCTTGCAGGGAAGCGGTGCCATAATTAGGGAGTGGAGTAGTGGCGGACGTCGGAAGATCAGTGCCAGGACGTCACTGCACACCCACGCTCTAAGGTGGCAACCACAATCAAAAAATACCTCGGAGGAATAGGGAAGCGACGAGGGCTCCAGGAGCCTAGCCCACATCTCCAACGACGGATCATCCCCCCACCAGCTATCCTGAGCCCACCCAACCAGGACCAGACCCTCCTAATTTCATACAAGGCCACCAGGTGAGAAAGTGTGTAAGCCCCCCCCCCCCCGGTGTGATCCGAGGGACTGGAAGGTCCTTGGGAGGGGGTGCTCTAATCTCATTCCCAGAGGAGGGGGATCTCAGTGGAGAGTAGAGGCGATGGCTGAGTGGGCACCTCTGAGAGATGCCCTGGTCCACAGGTGCCAGTAAAAAGATTCTACAAAAATATAAAACAAAACAAATGAGCAGTGTCCAAGACTGCTCCTCTGTATTGCAGTCGTTGACAAGGAGTCAACACTGATTTGGGCATGTTCACTGAAACCCCCAGAGCATCGAACAGTTGTCTGGTTCAAGTTGATGTGTTCAGGAGCTGGTCCCTGGAGTTGGCTTTCAATAGCCAGTCGTTCAGGCAGGGGAAAACATAAAGGCCTTCTCTGCGAATGGGCTACTGCCAAGCATTTGGTAGACCCATGGCGCAGGTGACAAGGCAAAGGGCAACACTCTGAATTTGTAATGTTCCCCTTGGAAAATGAAAGAACAGTTATGTAAGAACTTACCATAATAGTAGATTTTCGAGGGGATCTCAGTCATCAGGTTATACCATAGGAACTTTCGCCATCAGAGGAGGAATCCACATGGAAGATTTTCAGCAGTACAACTGGGTCTGCCTATACGGTCGACGTCCGCCGATGTCAGCAACCTTATATAAGTGTGGACAGCCCCACTCCATCCTCAGTTCTTTCTCTCCAGAGACGAAGGGAGCAAGATGAATGCCCTGGGGAACCAAGGAGAAACTGAGGTACCTGGCTCTAGACTGGAATGAAGGAATACAGCAGATAGTCAAGTCCTGAACAGGAGCCCCAAGAAGGGGGATGATGGAAGGGAAATCATATTGGATAACTGAGATCTCCTTGAAGATCTACTGTTACAGTAAGTTCTTACATAACTGTTCTATCTTCTGCGGGGGTATTTCAGTCATCAGGTTACACCATAGGAACGAGTACCAAGCAGTGACAAGTGAAAACAGACAGTCTGGGAGGCTGGATCTCAATAAACTCAAGACAGGAGTCCTTGTAGCACAGCCCTGCCAAATCCTGCACAGGCTCCTAAAGCAATGTTCAGACTGTAATGCTTGGTGACTGTATAAACTGTACTCCAAGTGGCAGCAGCGCAAATATCACTGGCTGAGACCCCCTTTGAAACAAGCCACAGAGGCAGTCAAGCCTCTGATGGAATGAGTTTTGACAGCACCAGGCAATTCTTTGCCATATTTGTTGTAGGAAAACGCAATGCAATTTGCCAACCGTCTGGATAAACATTTCTTAGAAACTGAAGCACCCTCTCTAGCTGGGGTGACAGAAACAAACAACTGCTTAGACTTTCTTAACTCCTTGGTCTGAAGCAGATAACACTTTAAAGTCCTTAGCACATCTATCGTATGGAGCAGTGCGTCCCCTGGATTTGCATGCTCAGGAAAAAAAAAACAAAAACAAAGAAAAAAAAAACAGGAAGATGGATAGACTGATTAAGTGTGAACTTAGAAACCACTCTAGGTAAAAACTTAGGATTTGTGTGCAACGATACCCCGTCTTTGTGAAAAATCAAGCAAGGCTCCTCGCACCAGAGGGCCTGAAGCTCTGAAATTCTTCTAGCAGAAGTACTGGCAACTAAGAATAGTGCTTTCAAAGAGAGGTAGCACAAATCACAAGTCACGACTGGCTCAAAGGAAGATGGTCAGCTTTTCCAAAATAAAATTTAAATCCCAAGCCAGGACAAGGGAACGAATTGGGGGTTTCAGATACAGGATGCCCGAGAAATGTATAGGAGACATCCAGCTGAGATACAGTGTAGTCACCCACGGGCTCATGGAAGACAGAAATGGCTGAAAGGTGGACCTTGAGGGAGGACTACTAGAGGCCTGAGTCAGACAAAGAAAGCAGGTAGTCCAGGATATGCGTCACAGGACACGAGTACGGGTGTAGGGAATGCTTGGCAGCCCAGATAACAAATCGTTTCCACTTCATGGCATAAGTAGCACGTGTGGAAGGCTTGTGGGTGGCTTCCAGGATGCCCGCCATCCTGTTAGAGACCCCATGCCTGGCGATGGCTATGTCCTCAGGAGCCATGCATGCAGATGGAGGGACCCAAGGTTGGGATGGATCAGGGTCCCCCAATCCTGGGTCAGCAGTTCCTGCAAAAGGGCAGACAGACCAGAGGTTCCTCTGCCAGCTGTTGAAGCAGAGGGAACCATATCTGGCAAGACCAGAGTGGGGCTACCAGAATCATGCTGGACCCCTCCATTTGCAGCATGATTAGCACCCTCTGTATCAGAGGAAACAGAGGGAATGCATACACAAATCTCCAGCTCCAGCAGAGGGAAAACACGTCTTGCCAGAAAACTCCAGGCCCTGGATCTAGCAAGCAGAAATTGGGCAGTTTTGCATTGAGTGGGGACACAGAAAGGTCCCACTCTGGACAACCCCATCTGTCGAACAAATCTTCGGCTACGGATGAGAGAAGCTCCCATTCATGCATGATGGACTGAGTCCTGCTGAGACTGTCCACCAGGGTGTTGAGAACACCTTGGACGTGGACTGCAGAGTGTGTCAGACTGTGCTGCAGTGCCCAGTACTACACTCACATGGCCTCCCAGCAAAGCGGGTACAAGTGAGTCCCACCCTACTTGTTGATGTAATAGACTACACTCAGATTGTCCAACTGCATCAGCAGTTGACCTGGAGCAAGGTGGTCCTGAAATAATTTACCTGCATAGATACATAGATACTGACGGCAGATATGGGCCTTTCGCCTACTTAGTCTGCCCAACAGCGCATGTAATTTTGCCTCTTCAAACTTCTCTTGAACTGGGTTGTCTCCTTCTCCCAACTGTTCAGGAAGAGAGCACCGCTCTCATCTCCAGGACGTTGTTATGCAGGGTGGCTTCCCACTGGGACCAGGAGCCCTGGGTGTGAAAGGGAGCCAGGTGGGGTCCCCAGTCCAGACCCAATGCATCCGTGGTGAGGATCTGTTGGGGAGAGGAGACCTGGAAAGGACTCGCTGAAGAAGATTCAAGGAGTCCATCAACCACTGCAAAACTTTGCAGACGGGGAAGGAGACCAGGACTGGTTGGTCTAGCTCGTCTGTGCGCTGGTCCCATTGCACTCAGAGGGTCCACTGAAGGATGTGCATGTGAAGCCTGGCCAGTGGAACGATGGGGATGGCCACAGCCATCAGACTCAAGAGTCCGAGATACAGTCTGGCAGGAATGTACCAACTCTGAGCTACTTCCTGAGCTTGAGCTATAAGGGATTCTGCGCTGTTCTGGGGTAAGAAGGCCTTCTCCTGCTCGGAGTCCAGAACTGCCCCGATGTACTGCAGTCTTTGGGACGGTACTAGAACAGATTTGGGCTGGCTGACGTATGCCACAAAATTGGAAAAACTGGAGAGTGCGCTCCACAGTCAGCCACAGCTGATCCCTGGACGGGGCCCTTGAGAAGTCAATCATCCAGGTATGGGAAGACGTACAGTCCTTCTCTTCTGAGACCTGCTGCGATTGCTACTAAGCATTTGGTAAAGACAAGCGGCGCAGAGGAGAAGCCAAAGGGCAGCACCTTGACTTGGTAATGCTCGCCCTGAAAGGCGAAGTGAAGAAATCTCCTGTATGGAGGGAAGACCACAATGTGCAGGTAAGTATCCTTCATATCCAGTAAGCAGAGATAGTCCCCGATCTTGAGGAATGGTAAGAGGCCTGGTAAATTACTGGACAAAGACTGAGATTTTTGAGATTCAAAATGGGCCTCAGATCTCAGGTCCTTTTGGGGACCAGGAAGAACCTGGAATAAAACCCCTGATTCCTTCAACGCTTTGGCACAAGCTCGACTGCCTGCTTGCACAGCACAGACTTCCTCCCGGAGAACAGACAAGTGGGCTGGGGGATAGGTGGAGGGTGGGTATCTGAAGGCTGTTGAATGAGCTCCAAGGTATGACTGCTCTCTATAATCTGCAGGATCCGTACATCTGAAGTTATGGTTCTCCACTGATTCAGATGGAGGGAGAACCGACCTCCGACCACCACCTCCTGGGTCTGGGCCAGAGGAGTGGGGTCTGGCAAGGAGTCAAGCGGAGGCAGGGACAGCTGCGGAAGCTGATCCATTGTTTCTGAGATGCGTGGCCGCCGCTCCAGCTGGAGGGGGCAGGCAAGGAAGACTGGGCTCTGCACTTGCCTTGGGTGCAGGAGCAGGGCCTGGTCTATTGGCCTGTCTATGAAAAGTAGAGCATCCCCTACCACGGAGTTGAGTGTGGCAGAGAGAATGGACTGACTTAAGAGCCAAACCAGAGGCCTGCCGATCATTGATGAGGTCCTGGACATCAGGACCAAAGAGCTTAGTGCCCTTGAATGGGGCGCTGAACACATTATTTTTGCACATCAGCTGCAAAGCCAGAAACCTTCAAGCCAAGAATGCCTACAAAGGCAAATGCCTGTGGCAGAAGCCCTGGTCACCTTGTCGGCCAGATCACAGAGGGCCCAAAGAAGGTGCCTGCTGACATCCTCTGCAGTTTGCAGACACTGTAGTAATTCCTGCTTCTGAGTGCCATCAGGGAGGGCTTGGGCAGCTGCCTTGCTCTTCCTCCAGCTGTCATCTTGAAACTTGACGATATGTGAAAGACAGTTTACAATCCTCATATCTAAGATAGAAGAAGCATAAACCCTCTTACCCCAGAGGTCAGTCCTGCGGGATTCCTTGTCTTGAGGGAAGGGAGCTAAGGTGCTTGGGCGCCTTAGACCTGTCTTGGACTGCCTTAATGACAACTGAATCAGTTTCAGCTTGGGCCTCAAAGTAAGGAAGGCCCTAGGGGACATTATACAATCAGTCTGCCCTGCATGGCATAGCTGGCACCATGTCTGGCCTGTGCCAGCCTGCTGTAGTGGTATTTTTCAGGGCTGGCCACACAGGAGGGCTAATTTTAGGTGGAGAATCAGGGATCTCCAAGTAGTCAGCCAGGTCCTTTCTGGTGACGTCATCCTCCCCAGACTGGAAGCCCACAGTGGTAGACAGCTGTTTCATGACAATATAGAAAGTAGCATCTTCAGGGGGAGACCTCGGAATATGCTTAACTGAGTCATTTCTAATCGAAGAGGCAGTAAACTTGTCAGAAAGGAGGATTTCCTCCTCCTCCTTTTACTTCTCAATGTCATCAGGGAGGATGAGGTCCCGGTGGTACTCCTCCTCAATGTCCACCTCCTCCCTCATCTGGGTCTAGCCTCGGAACAGTCATTGGAGTTCCGCGGAAAGGTTCCCTTGGATGATAAATGGGCGTCAACGACGAAGTCACTGTCGATGGTGCCAGAGACGGCTGACTGAAGGCATTAAACTGCTGGATCAGAACGCTGGTAAATTTAACCAAGACCTTGTTCAGGTCCATGGTCATTGTCAACGAAAAGGGGTTCGACGGCACATATACTGTAAATCTGCCGACCTGACAGCGCAACGAGCCTGTAGCCCTCAGAGAGAAGGGGGCAGGCAATGACGGGGTGGCTGTCGATGAGGAGCCAATGATCTTGGTTGGTCGAATGGCACCCTTTGAGATTCGGCACAGAAGTTGTCGGGTATGGGTCTGGCAGAAAATAGAAACCTAGACAGCTGATCTCTTGTCGGGCAGCTGTCATTGATGAAGAGGCCTCTCAAGGAGAGGCCAACGGGAATGGAATAGTGTGATCCTGGCTCTTCGTGGGCCCCCGAGGACTTCTCAGGCCTTGGAAGCCTGGGCTCATGGACCCAGTGAGCGACGAAGCAGCCGGGGCCCTGGAGGATCGCTGCCTGGAGTTGGCTACGTGCTGCTCCATCAGTAATTTTTTTGAGAGCCTTCTTGCATTACCTAAGGGTTGTTTGAATTTCTGGCAGAGCTCATAGTCGGAGACTTCATGGCTTGGCCCAAGACGGACACAAACGTAGTTCATCTGTAGAGGCAATCTTCTTCCCACAGCGGCAGTGCCGGAAAAGAGAAGAGGAGGACAGATTAACTCTCAGCAAACAAAAAAGGAAAAAAAAAAAACTCTAAGAGATTTTGCAGAGAAATTAAAGAAAAATGGCTGTAGGCCACCAAAGGTGCGAACACTGCGATGGCTCTTCCAATGAGACTGTGCTTGCAAGTCGACAGCAGGCAAGAACTGAGGAGGGAGTGGGGCCTCCCACACTTATACAGGGTTGCTGACGTCAGACCTTGACACCCCAGCTGTACTGCTGAAAGTCTTCCGTGTGGATTCCGTCTCCAACGATGAAGGTTCCTATTGTGTAATCTGATGATTGAGATGCCCCCGAAGAAGATCCTCAAGTATTTTCTGTGATGCTTCCGGATTTTTATATGAAGGTAAGCACCCTTATCAAGGGAAAAGATCCAATCCCCTGCCTGCAGCAGAGGAACTAGGACTTGCAGGGCGACCATTCTGAACTTTTTTGCATTCTATGAAGAAGTTTAGCTCTCTCAGATCCAATATAGGCTGCAGGTTTCCTGTCCACTCTGGGACCAGAACTACCTGGAGTACACCTCGTGTGCCTCTGCTCAAAGGGCACAGGCTCTATGGCCTTCTTTTTAAGTAAAGTCTAGATTTCCTCCAGAAGCAGAGGCAAATGATCTGGAGGGTAGTAGGTTACCATCAGCAGGTGGTCTGGAGATGTGTCTAAACGTTCCAGAGCATGTCTCTGTTGTATGATTTTTAGTCCCCAAGCATCCGCCATCACCTCCTTCCACTGACTTAAGTGGAGGAAGAAGCAACCCCCCCTACAACCACCCATGGAGGTAAAGGTGGTTGGGTGGTGTATAAGGAGTCAGGTGGAGCTGGTCAGGGTGGCTCCCCCTGCACCACCACCACCTCTAGGGGTTTTGAATGGGCACCTGGGGTGGCAGTGGAGGCTGGCAAGGCTCCTGCTCCCTTGTCCCTGCCCTGCTGTCTGGTCAATGAATGGTGTCTGGCACCAGCTGGTCGAAAAGGAACCATGTGCCGACCACTTGGCTGGGCATGGTAGAGGGAATGCACTTTCCTCTGAAAGGGGCACTCAGAATAGACTGTTGCACGTAATTCGCAACCATCTGAAACATCATGAGCTGTGCAAAGCAAATGCCTGCCCACATCGTCCCCAACAGTAAGGGCTTTAAGAAGCTCTTGTTTTGGGGTGCCCTCTGGTAAGGCTTGTGCAGCTACCTTAGCTTTTCTCCAGAGGGTGTTCTGATACTTAATCATGTGGGCCTGATAAGTTTGCAATATGAAGGCCCAATGAAGAGGAGGCAAAAGTCTTTTTGCCTGAAACATCAACCACCAGGACTCTATGAGGAGGGAAGGAACTCAGGTGCTTAAGTGTCCTTGATCTATCATGGGCAGAATTAATAACCATTATGTTTGCTTCAAGCTGGGTGGCAAAAAAAAAAAAATAAGGTTTCCCAGAAGAACATGAATCAGCATTTATATAGCACTTTTTATGCACATTGTATCCCAAAGCGATTTACAAGCAATGCTACAAGGTCGATTTCCTCGGTCGACCTGGCTTGCATTACGGAGACCTCGTTGGGTAATGATGCCAAGTCAGTATTAGAGGCTGCCATGCCCTCTGGGTATTCCACAGTGCACTGCCCAGGAAGGGAACGCAGTGGCGGGGGTGTGGCCATCTGTGTTAAGTCCAGCTTGGGCTTCACCATGCACCCAGTCGGATCGCCCAGGTCTTTTGAGTGTGTGGCAGTGCATGGGGGGTCCAGGTGCAGGTTACAGGATTCTCATTTACCACCCTCCAGGGTTGGGAGGGGATTTCCTGCAGGAGGTTGTGGACTTCATCGTCAATGAGGTGCTGGAGTCCCCTAGATGTTTAATTCTGAGGGACTTCAATGCCTGGGTCAACAACAAATCCTTGCAATCTGGTTATGCTCTCCTCCAGTTGATGTCATCACTGGGCCTGACACAAGTGGTTACTTCTGCAACCCATCACCACAACCACATGCTCGACCTGGTGTTTTCACTGGGGCTTGAGGTCATGAACCTCAAGATTGATCAGGTCGTTTGGTCTGATCATTGTACGGTGAAGCTCCTATTTGAGGCCCCCCCCTCCCCCATAAGTCCCTCCCCTGTTGAGATGGTCAGCTAATGCCCTATAAGGGGATTGTCCCCAGAAGGACTGTTGGCTGTAGCAGACTTATCTAGAGTAGACGCTGCATGTCTGGCTGGGCGTATGCGAGGCGGGGGACGCCTACAATAAGGTGGTCCCTGAAGCACTCTATGCCATCGCACCAGTCCGTATACGACCCAGTTCCTTTCACTTGAGATCCCCCTGGTTTGATGGGGATCTCAAGGCGATGAAGCCCAGGGGTCAGAAGTTGGGAGCATTGCTGACCAAGGTCCTGTTCGGAAGAAGACAAACTGGCCTTGCATGCTCATTACTATGAGTACCAAGGGGCAATGAACTGTAAGAGGCACAGGTCCTGTCCAGAGAGATTGCTGCAGGGAAAAACAGACCATCTAAGTTATTTCAGACTGTGGACAGACTTTTACATTCGGTTTGTCTACAGCCAAAAAAAAGCCCTTTCAATCACTTTGTGTGAAAAGTTTGCGGTGTTTTTCTCTAACAGGGTGTTCTCCATCTGATCTGGGATCCTGTCAGTGAGGCAAGACTCGCCTTGCAGTGTTCGGCCTGGAATGAGCAGAGGTGCTCCTTCTGTCTGGGAGAAGTTTAAAAACAGTGGAGGTGGCAGAGGTCACTGAGGTGATCTCAAAGCTTAAACACATTTATTGCAAACTGGACCCAGCTCGACTCATTTCTGGATGAGATGTGTCAGGACCACTGGCCCGATGTTCAATGTCAGAGGGGGTCTTTCCGGAGGCCTTGATAGAGGCTCTGGTGGGACCTCTCTTTAAGAAGCCATCTCTCGACCCTGACATCCTGGAGAATTACTGTGCCATTTTTGGGCAAGGTTGTTGAGAAAATAGTAGCGCAGTGGTTCAAAGAACACCTCATGTCCTTTGATATTACGAGCCATTCCAGTCAGGTTTCAGAGCTAGGCATAGCATCGAAACGGTGTTTGTTAGGGTGCATAAGAAAAAATTACTCACCTTAGTAATGTTGTTTCTTCTAATGGAGTCTTGCTATATTATGACAATTACAATTGCAGTTTGTCCCAGCCTTAGAACTGCTCCGGAGGTGAAAGAGTTAACTTCCATGCCATGCATGGAACTTAGAGCGCGAGCTCGGTTAGAAAAGCTCTGTCTGGATAATTTCAAACTGAAACTGTCAGATCTTTACGAGCAAAACTCACTAAGGTTCTGTGTGGAAGCTGTAACCTACACTAGCCAACTGGCTACTTAAGTATTAACACATTTTCCTGATTCCAACACCAAGACTCACGTCAGGGGACCAGAAAATAAGATAAGATAAAATAAAACACAACACCCAAACATCCCAAAAAGAAGGGATGGAAAACACAAGATGGGCAACAATAAGTGCCAACACTGGACTGCCCACCCCATCCCTAAAGTAGAAGTTCTGAGAGGAGCAGGCTGGGGAGGTCATAATATAGCAAGACTCCATTAGAAGAAACAACATTACTAAGGTGAGTAATTTTTTCTTCAAACAACATGAAGTCTTGCTATATTATGACAATTGCAGACTACACAGCAGTACCTCCATGGAGGAGGGACAGAACCTACTTAGGAAATAGGTTCTGAAGCACAGCTGTGCCAAATCGAGCATCCCTCCTGGCCTGAATGTCCAAGGAGTAATGCTTAGTGAAAGTATGTACTGTTTTCCAAGTAGCTGCTTGACATATCTCTAAGATAGGTATGTCTCTGGCCGCAGCTAGGGACGCAGCTGTACCTCTGGTAGAGTGAGCCCTCAGGCCTGAAGGGGGAACCTTACCCAGTTTTTGATAGCAAAATTGGATACAAGAGACAATCCACCTGGCAATGGATCTCTTAGTGGCAGGTTTCCCTTTCCCAACCTCACCATAAGTGAGAAAGAGTTGGAGGGAGTCAAACCTGTGACCCTTGGTACGCTCTATGTAGTAACTAAGGGCCCTCTTAACATCTAAGCTGTGCAGCCTCCGTCAGTGAAGAACACTGGAAGAGAAAGAGATTGATTAAGGTGGAAATCTGAAACCACCTTAGGCAAAAACTTCCTGTTAGTCCTGAGGACTACCTTATCCCTGTGAAAGGAAATAAAGTCAGTCTCCACTGACAAAGCTTGCAACTCACTTATGCGCCTGGCAGAAGTGATGGCTACTAGAAACACAGTTTTCCATGTCAAGTACTTAAGCTCTGCCGAAGACAGAGGTTCAAAGGAGGGGTTGCATCAGCTGAGCAATGCAAACATTAAGATCCCAGGCAGGGGCAGGGTCCCTGAATGGTGGATTGGTATGAAGCAATCCCCTGAAAAACTTGGAAAATACAGGGTGAGCAGAGAGAGAAGAGGACTTCCTTGCTGAAATAAAAGCAGAGACAGCTGCCAAATGCACTTTCAGGGTAGCTGGTCTCAGTCCCAAAGAATTAAGATGGACCATATAGTCCAAAACAGTGGGCAAATCAGCAGATTCCGGGGAGATATGCTTCCCAGAGCACTATATGGAAAACCTTTTCCATTTAGAGTTATAAGTAGCCCTAGTGGAAGGCTTCCTAGAAGCTTTCAAAATTTCGAGAACACCTTGAGAAAGGTGTAGGTCAGCAAACTCTAACTCCTCAAGAGCCAGGCCTTGAGGTCGAGGGATTTGAGATTCGGATACCAAACTCTCCCCTGGGCACAGGTTAACAAATTGTGGTTCCTGGGGAGACACATGGGAAGATGGACTGCTAAGGACAGAAGGAGAGGGTACCAGGGCTGTCTGGCCCAATCTGGAGCAATCAGAATCATCTTGCAGGGCTGAGATCTCATTTCGACTAGCACCTTGAACGGGGCATAGAGAAACTTCCTTCCCAATCAAGGAGGAAGGCATCCAGGGGACTGAGCCCAACACTGGGGGCCTGCAACAAAAAAGTGGAAGTTGATGATTGTCTGGGGCTGTAAAAGATCTATCTGAGGGTGCCCCACCTGGCAAAAACTATCCCCAGTACTGGGAGGATCCAATGACCATTGTGATGGCCCTGGGAAATCCTGCTGAGACATCTGCCAGGACATTGTCCTTGCCTGGGAGGTGAACTGCTATGAGGGAGGTGTTCAGGAATAAGCCAGAGACCACAACTTCATTGCTTCGTGCACAAGGCCGAAGACCGAGTGCCCCCTTGTTTGTTGATGTACCACATTGTAGTGGGGTTGTCTGTTCTGACCTGTACCACTTTGTTCTGAACAGATGCAGAAAAAACCTGAAGTGCTAGAAAAACAGCTCTGAGTTCCAACAGATTGATGTGGAGCAGAGATTCCTGAGGGGACCACAATCCCTGGGTGGAGAGGTCACCCATGTGAGCTCCCCATTCCAAAAGGTACACATCTGTAGTAAGGGTCAAGGAGTGAGATAGAGGGATGAAAGGAACCCCTTGTCTCAGATTGCTCTGATCCTGCCACCACTGAAGGGCCTGGATCAGGGTTCGAGTTACTGGGATCAACTTGGATAGGGGATCTCTTTTTTTGAGACCAAAAGGCTCTCAAATGGAACTGAATGTCCCTCATCTGAAATCTTGCTCCTTGCACTACGGCTGTGGAAGCAGCCATGTGTCCTAGGAGCTGTAGAAAATGTCTTGCTGGTCGAGAGACCTGCAGGGTGAAGGAGGAGGCCAGGGCCACCAGGGTCCTTACCCTTTCTAGGTGAAGGAAGGCTCTGGCCTGCTTTGTGTCCAGTTCTGTGCCTATGAAGGTGAGTACCTGGACAGGTTCTAAAACTGACTTTGGAAGACTGAGAAGAAAGCCGAGAGAGGTAAGCAGCTGCTGGGTAACCTGCAGGTGTGATCTGACCTGGTCTGGAGACTGACCCACAATGAGCCAGTCGTCTAGGTAGGGAAAGATGGCAATCTTTTGCCTTCTTAAATGAGCAACTGCTACCGTCAGGCATTTTGTGAATACCCTTGGGGCAGAGGTAAGGCCGAAGGGCATTGCTCTGAACTGATAATGGCCTGAGGGCAGTTCGAATCTGAGGTACTTTCAGTGGGAGCTTCTGATAAGAACGTGGAAGTAGGCATCCTTGAGGTCCAGGGAAGCTAGCCAGACCCCTGGCCTTAGGGAGGGTAAAATCATTCCCAGAGTCACCATTTTTAATTTTGGTTTTAAAAGGTGCTTGTTCAGATATCTTAGGTCCAGGATGGGCTGCCATTCTCCTGTCTTTTTTGGGGTAAGGAAGTACCTGGAGTACAGTCCCTTGCCCTGGTGTAGGGGAGAAACCCTTTCTACCGCTCTGAGAGCCAGGAGGGTTGAGACTTCTGTTTCCAAAGCAGGAGTCTCTAGAGGATTTGCAGGTGGAAAAGATCTGATTCTCATCTTTGGAAATTTTTTGAAGCTGAGAACCAGACCCTGGCTTACTACTTCCAGGACCCACTTGTCTGAAGTTAAAGACTCCCAGTCCTGGACGAAGCAAGCCAGCCTGCCCCCTACAGGTAATGGAGAATCGGCCCTGGGCATCCTATCAGGGTGCCTGTTTGGCAGGGGCTTTAGGCTGAGGGGTGGGAGCAGACCTGCTCATACCCCGTCTGCCTCTCCCTCTGAAGAACCCCCTCTGAACGTAAGCTGAAGAGGAGGCCTGGGTTTGGTAAAAAGGTCTGTGAAAAGGCCTGCCTCTACCCCTGGGAGGCTGCCTCTGAGGGGTGGCTTGCCGTTCCTTGGCTTGTGCACTCCTATAAGTGGTTCTATATTCATCCATTTTCTTCATATAATTCTTTGTCTGCTCCCCAAACAGAGAATTCCCACCACAGGAAAATCCATGGCCTTAGCCTGGGTATCCTGTGACAGACTAGTACACCTGAGCCAAGCCAATCTACGAAAAGCCACAGATGTAGCCATGACTCTAGAGGATACATCATTAGAATCCACTGCAGCATGGAACTGCACCTTAGATGCCTCAATACCATCACCAGCCACCTGTTCCAGCTCCTTGGCAAGCTGGCCAGGGGCCTGTTTGGCTAAGGCCATCTAGATTTCTGGTATCTTGCAACATAGGCCATATAATTTGCCTGTCTGAGTCCCAAGGATGCTGCCATGTATTGTTTTTTAGCCAAGGCATCAATCTTCCTGGAGTCCTGGTCAGGGGAATATTAGCCTTATCACAGGTTGCAGCCTGAACTACCCCAACATGGCTGCATTGCTGTGAAAGAAATTCCGTATCAGGACCTGACAAGGTGTACCTCCTGTCCATCTTTTTATCCACAGGAGGCACAGAATTAGGAGCTTTTAAAATTTTTGTTTGTTTCCTGAAGGATTTATGTAAAGGAATAGACAATCTCCTGGACTCTGGGATACATCATCTCCACAAGTCAGGCCCTCTTGCTCATCCACAGCTTCCTCCAAAGGGAGCTGGAGGGTTTCAGCAACTTTTTATAAAACAGAAAATGAGAAGGGCCTCAGAAAGCCTAGGGGAGACTCCCTAAAGGTCTGTCTGGGGAGATGTCCGTTCAATGGGCACATCCAGACTTTCAAAATCACATTCACACTGTTCATAATCATCCTCCCTCCTCTGTTCTATAAAACTCCTGTATATCATATTCTTGAACCGTGGAACCGGCCGAACCGACCTTTTCCAGATAGTGGCGGTTCGGACGGAACCGGGGAAAACGACTGGACAATTTGGATCGCTTTGGCCATCTCTGCAGCAGTTGGAGAAGGAATTTTGAACTCCACACCTGTTGATTTTCTAGTTCTCTTTGCTGGAGCTGGCTCCTCTGAGTCAGCTTTTCGTTTGCCCAAGGAAGTCTCGTCCTGGTCAGAGGGCACTCCCTCCGGTTCGGTTGGCACCGAACCGGGCCGGCCATCCGGGTCAGCGGACTTTTTGGCCTCTCGTTCCCTGAGCCTACCAACTCTCTTATCTAGGGTAGCTGCAGGAAATTCTTGCAAATCTGGCAGTCTGCATTGAGGTGGTCAAACCCCAGACAATAAACATAGTGGTGTGGGTCAGCCTTGGCAAAGGCTTCCCCACAGACACTACAGTGTTGAAACCCAGTGGGCCCGGTTTTCTTTTGGGTTTCTCAGACATAATGCCAGCCTAACCAAAAACTTGCCCTTTTCCGGCAAATGCCAGGCAAGACACCCTTATCGGTTCCCAACCGTCAACAGTATCGTGGAAAAACGTAATGAAACTGCTTTTTAGAACCGATAAGAACCGGAACCGCACTCTAAATAGCTTAAATGAATTTAGAAAAAGTTTTAAAACAACCTGATCGGTTCAAACCGAACCGATAAACATTTACAAGTTCCACACAGAAATAAACCTGTCTATTACTTACAATACCACAGACAGAGCTTGAACCGATCGGTTTGCGGTTAAAATAATTATAATCGCAGTTGAATTTAACCGAGAAAAACACTTTTAAACCGAGAAATGAACCGAGCAGTAGGAGGAATCTCCGGAGCGACTGTTCAGTGAGGCGGAATAAAGAATCTGACAGTTTCAGTTTGAAATTATCCAGACAGAGCTTTTCTAACCGAGCTCACGCTCTAAGTTCCATGCATGGCATGGAAGTTAACTCTTTCACCTCCGGAGCAGTTCTAAGGCTGGGACAAACTGCAATTGTAATTGTCATAATATAGCAAGACTTCATGCTGTTTGAAGAAAAAATTACTCACCATAGTAATGTTGTTTCTTCTAAGGGAGTCTTGCTGTATTCAGACATAATGCAGTTAGCCCCAGCACTTGAACTGCCCCACAGAGGAAAGAGTTAACTCTATGCAGAAGCATAGAACGTTGAGCTCGAGCTTGGTTTTCAAACCTCTGTCTGTGGTACTTCCCAGTGTAACTGTCAGATTCTTACGAGCTAACTAACTAGTAACTACCGTATGGAAATTGTTCAAATATAGCCAAAGGGCAAAATACATCTTCTTGGGCCCCAAAAGACTCAAGTCGAGAACCCAAGAAGGAAAGGTAATGACATTATTTAGTAAAACACCAGAAAAAATATTAATAACATCTACCCCACCCAAGAGGGAGCGTACAAGGTACACCCCTGAGGTGCAACACTGTACCTGCCAGCCCACTTCCCAAAACCAGGTTCTGAGAGGGAAGGCGGGGGAGAGGTCTGAATACAGCAAGACTCCATTAGAAGAAACAACATTACCATGGTGAGTAATTTTTTCTTCAAACAACATGAAGTCCTGCTGTATTCAGACATAATGCAGACTACCAAGCAGCTCCCTATGGAGGAGGGAATGCAGAACCTACTTTGGGAAGAGGTTCTGCAGTACTGCTGTACCAAACCTAGCAACACTCCTAGCCTGGATGTCCAGGGAGTAATGCTTGGTGAAAGTATGTACTGTTTTCCAGGTGGCTGCTTTACAGATCTCTAACAAAGGTATATCTCTGGCTGTAACTAGAGAAGCAGCTGTACCCCTGGTCGAGTGCGCCCTCAGGCCTGAAGGGGGCGTCCTACCGAACTTGTCATAACAAAACTGTATACAAGAAACAATCCACCTGGCAATAGTTCTTTAGTGGCAGGCTTACCCTTTCCCACTTCACCATAAGTGAGAAACAATTGAAGACAATCATTTCTATGAGCCTTAGTATGCTCAATGTAGTAGCTAAGGGCCCTCAACGTCCAGACTGTGTAACCTTCTTTCAGCTGAAGAAGAATGGTCAGTGAAAAACACAGGGAGATACACAGACTGGTTCAGATGAAAATCTGAAACCACTTTGGGCAAGGACCTCCTATTGGTTCTGAGGACTACATTGTCCCTATTGAAGGAGATGAAGTCAGGTTCCACAGACAGAGCCTGTAACTCACTAATCCGCCTGGCAGAAGTAATTGCTACCAGGAACACAGTTTTCCAGGTAAAGTACTTCAATTCGGCCGAAGCCAGAGGTTCATAGGATGGCTGCATTAGCTGAGCTATGCAGACATTAAGATCCCAAGGCAGAGTGGGCTCCCTAAAGGGAGGGTTAATGTGAACCAGACCTTTGAAAAACTTTCTGAAAACAGGATGAGATGCCAGGGAAGAGCCCTTCCCTGCTGAGAGGAATGCAGAGACAGCTGCTAGATGAACCTTCGGAGTGGCAGGCCTAAGGCCTAAACCACTGAGATGAACTAGATAGTCTAAGGTTGTGGAAGTGTCTGCACAATCAGGCAGGATGCCTTTCTGAGAGCACCAAATATTGAACCTTTTCCATTTGGAGTTGTTAAGTTTTTCTAGTGGAAGGTTTCCTGGAGACCTTCAGAATACCCAGAACTCCCTGAGAAAGATGTAGAGCTGCATATTCTAACTCTTCAAGAGCCAGGCCTTGAGACTGGAGATTGGGGTACCAGATCCGCCCCTGGGAGGAAGACAGGAGATTGTATGTCCTGGGCAGAGACAGGGGATGTGACACTGACAAGGACAGCAGTAGAGGATACCAAGGCTGTCCGTCCCAATCTGGAGCCACCAGTATCACTGTGCAGGGTTGAGTCCTGATCTTGATTAGAACTCTGAAAAGCAGAGGGAAGGCATACAGAAACCTGCCCTTCCAGTCCAAAAAGAGAGCATCCTGGGGAACCGCCCCCAGGACTGGAGGTCTGCAACAAAACAGAGGAAGTTGATGATTGTCCGGTGCTGCAAAGAGATCTATCTCTGGAGTGTCCCACCTGCAGAAGATGACCTTCAGTATGTGAGGATCCAGGGACCATTCGTGGTGTCCCTGTGAAATTCTGCTCAGAACATCTGCTAGTATGTTGTCCTTCCCTGGAAGGTGAACTGCTACCAGAGAAGTCTGAAGAGAAGAGGCCAGAGACCACAGCTTCATGGCTTCTGTGCAGAAGGCCGAGGACAGAGTGCCTCCCTGCTTGTTGATCTACCAAATTGTGGTGGTGTTGTCCGTTCTGACTTGGACCACCTTGCCCTTGACTGAATCCGAAAAGCTCTGCAGGGCTAGGAAAACTGCCGAGTTCCAGGAGATTGATATGAAGGAGAGACTCCTGTGGAGACCAGAGCCCTTGAGCCATCAGGGCTCCCAGGTGGGCTGCCCACCCTAGGAGAGAAGCATCCATAGTTAAAACCACTGATGGGACTTGAGGGAGAAATGGAACCACTTGTCTGAGGTTGTCCTGTCCCAGCTACCATTGGAAAGCTTGGACCAGAGTCTGAGTCACTGGAATCAGTCTGGTAAGAGAATCCTTCTTTCGAAACCAAAAAGACCTCAGATGAAGCTGAATATCCCTCATCTGGAACCTTGCTCCCTGCACCACTGTCATGGAAGCTGCCATGAGGCCCAAGAGCTGGAGGAACTGTCTTGCTGGGTGGGAGACCCGAGGTCAAAAGGAGGAAGCGAGATCCACTAGGGCCTTTATCCTTGCCAGGGGAAGGACGGCTTTTGCTTGTACAGTGTCCAACTCTACGCCTATAAAGGTGAGAAGTTGAACTGGTTCGAGTACAGACTTTGGAAGATTGAGAAGAAAACCCAAGGAGCTGAGTAGGTCCTGGGTAGCTTGAAAAGCTGACTTGACCTGTAAATGAGACTGACCCACTAACAGCCAGTCGTCCAGATACGGAAAGATGGTGATACCCCGTCTTCTGAGGTAAGCCACCACTACTGCAAGGCACTTTGTGAACAACCTTGGAGCTGATGTTAGACGGAATGGCATGGCTCTGAATTGGTAATGGCCTGAAGGCAACTCGAACCCGAGGTATTTTCCTCGGGGGCACCTGATAGGAATATGGAAGTAGGCATCCTTGAGGTTCAGAGATGCTAGCCAGTCCCCTGGCCTTAGAGAGGGAAGGATTATTCCCAGAGTTGCCTTTCTGAATTTGGGCTTTGAAATGTGTTTTTTCAGATACCTTGGGTCTAGGATGGGTCGCCACTCCCCTGTTTTCTAAGGAAGTACCTGGAATACAGTCCTTTTCCCTTGTGCTGAGTAGGAACCTTCTCTACAGCTTTGAGAGCTAGAAGAGAGGAAACCTCTGCCTCTAGGACAAGGGTTTCTAAGACTGATGCAGGTGGAAAACACTTGGCCCTTCTTTTTGGAAATTTTTTGAAGTCAAGGGCCTGTCCCTGGCTTACTACTTCCAGGACCTACTTGTCTGAGGTCACAGACTTCCAGGCCTGGAAGTAGTACGCCAGCCTGCCTCCTACTGGAAATGGGGAGTCGACCCGGGCTGACACATCAGGGTGTCTGCTTGGCAGGAGCCTTAGACTGAGAGGAGAAGGAAGCAGCCCTGCTCATCCCCCTCCTACCCTTCCCTCTGAAGAACCCCTCTGTGGGAAGGGAAAAGAGGCCTGGGCTTGGTAAAAAGGACTTTGAAAGGGTCTGCCCCCGCCCCCAGACTGCTGCTTCTTCGGAGTGGCCTGCCTTTCTTTGGCCTGTGCACTCCTGTACGTGGTCCTATATTCATCCATTTTCTTCATGTGAGCCTCTGTCTGCTCCCCAGTGTTACCTGTTACAGGAAAATCCATGGCCTTAGTCTGGGTATCCTGTGAAAGGCTAGTACACTGAGCCAAGCATGTCTTCTGAGACACACAGATGTAGCCATGACTCTAGATGCCATATCATTGGAGTCCACAGCAGCATGAAATTGCATTTTGGATGCCTCAATTCCATCAGCAGCCACCATCTCCAGCTCCTTGGCTAGCTGGGAAGAGGCCTGTTTAGCCAGTTCCAGAACCGTGTCACATCTGGATTTCTGGTACCTGGCTATGTAGGCTATATAAGTAGCCTGCCTGAGTCCCAAAGAGGATGCCAAATACTGTTTTTTGGCCATGGCATCCACTTTCCTGGAGTCCTTATCCGGGGTGTGTGAAGCCAAAGGAATGTTAGCCCTGTTACAGGCTGCAGTCTGCACTACCCCAACATGGCTGCAATGACTATAAAGGAGCTCCGCAGCTGAGCCTGATAACGAATACCTCCTGTCCATTCTCTAATCCACAGGAGGTATTGAATTAGGGGTTTGTAAAATTGTGTGTGTCTGTTTCCCCAAGGATTTATTAAGAGGGATAGACAGCTTTTTGGACTCTGGGATGTCCATCATTTCCACAAAATCAGGCTCTTCATCCTCCTCTGCAGCTTCAACCAAGGGAAGCTGCAGGGTTTATGCCACCTTTTTGTAGAACAAAAAGTGTGAACGGAACTCAGAGAGCCTGGGAGGAGAGACACCTGAGGGCCCGTCTAGGGAGATGTCTGGTTCAATGGGCACATCCAGACCCCCTTCGTCGTCATCACCCGGATAGTCTTCGTCTCCCTCCCACTCCTCATAATAAGCATCTGGGTCATAATCTGGAGGAGATGGACCCGACCGAACCGAGCGCCGAACCGGCGGTATCGGTTCAGAAGCGGAACAGTCTGGCGACTGGACAATACTAATCGCTTTGGCTATTTCGTCTGCGGTTGGAGAGTGAGATACAGGATCCGAACCGGCAGACTTGCGCTTTTTCTTTGACGGAACCGACCGCCTCGGGGTCGGCCCTCCTTCTGCCCGAGGAGGTATCGCCTAGGTCAGTAGGCACCTCCTCAGGTTCAGCCGCTATCGAACTGGGCTGGCCATCCGGATCTACGGACTTCTCTGCCTCCCTTTCCTTCAGCCTACTCAGTCTTTTATCTAGAGTGGTTTTAGGAAAGTTCTTACAGATTTGGCAGTCTGACTTGAGGTGGTCAAACCCAGACAATAAACACAGATGAGGTGGGGGTCGGCCTTAGCAAAGGCCTCCCCACACTCAGTACAGTGTTGAAACCCAGTGGGACCGGTTTTCTTCTTGGGTTTCTCAGACATGGCCAACCTAACAAATTACCCTATAGAAGCTTTCAAGCCAGGCAATAAAGCAACTGATCGGTTACAAACCGTGTCACGGGCTTTTTAAAAGAACCAGCAAAAGTCTGGTTCTTTTGAAACCGATCGGTACTGGAACACCACACTAATCCCAGAAAGAGAGAAAAATTTTACAAAGTCGGTTCCAAACCGGACCGACCGGAAAGAAACCAAAGAAAGACAATTTCCACTCTTTTTAGCAAAATAAAACACAGTCACTACCTATCTACATACTACCTGTACCGGAGACAGAGGTTGGAAATCCCAAAATAACAGAAATATGCGGTTTAAGCCGAACGCTTTATTTTTCTTTTACCGAACCGAGCATAGGAAATCTCTGGAGCGACTTCACTGTTAGGCGGAGTAAAGAATCTGCCGGTTACACCGGGAAGTACCACAGATAGAGGTTTGAAAACCGAGCTCGAGCTCAACGTTCTATGCTTCTGCATAGAGTTAACTCTTTCCTCTCCGGGGCAGTTCAAGTGCTGGGGCTAACTGCATTATATCTCAATACAGCAAGACTTCATGTTGTTTGAATGACCTCCTTATGGCTACAGATAGAGGAGACAGGTCACTTCTTGTTCTCCTCTATCTCTCATCAGCTTTTGATACTGTGGATCACACTGTGCTTCTTGATCACTTCCGAAAGTATTGTGGACTCGCCGATACTGTCATCAACTGGTTCGAGTCCTATCTCTCTGGCAGGGTGCAGCAGGCAGTGATGGGGAGTTTCTCCTCCTCCCTGAAGCCCCTGTCATGTGGAGTACCTCAGGGTTCGATCTTGTCGCCGATGTTATTCACGGTATACTTGCTGCCCCTGGGAGAGTTCATTCGGCATTACAGTGTGGGTTTTCACTGCTATGCAGATGATACCCAACTGTATTTGTCCTTTGCCCCTGGATCACACAATGCCGTGAAAGTGCTTAACAACTGTCTGGCCAAGATCAAGGACTAGATGTCCTCCAGCTGGCTGTGACTGAACCCGGACAAGATGGAGGTACTGATGACTGAGCCAGGTCACAGGTGTGATGGAAGTGCTTCCGGAGTGGATACAGGATTGTTTCTGGGATCCGCTCAGTCATTGACCTCCCCTAGGGTGTAGGATTTGGGCGTTATCCTCTACAGCAGATTGACACTTGAAGCTCAGGTGTCATCTGTAGTTTTAACCACTTGAGGAATATCACCAAGATTAAGTCCTTCGTTCTGCCCGAAGACCTGCCAGCACTGGTAAATGCCTTTGTTACTTCAAAGCTTGATTACTGTAATGCTCTATACTTCAGGGTCACTAGAGGGGCCCTCCGCCAGCTGCAGCTAGTGAAGAACGCAGTGGCTCGGTGGCTGATGGGCCTGGCTAGGTCCAGGCGTATGACCCCAGTCTGCGGGCCTTGCACAGGCTGCCTGTCAGGTGGAGAGTCCTCTTCAAGGTAGGCTCGCTCACCTACAAGGCCCTATATGGGCTGGGCCCAGGCTATCTGGCTGAGCTCCTTACACCTGCTACCTCGGTCCACTCCCTCCGCTCCTTGAATAGGACACTCCTTGATATCCCCAGGGTTCAGCTCAAAACATCTGGCGATCGTGCCTTTAATGCTGCTGGGCTGACCCTGTGGAACACCTTTCCAGCTGCTGTCAGGGACAGCCCAACAGTCAAGCTGTTTAAGAACGGACTAAAAGCCCACTTGTTCTGCTTGGCATTTCCCGATGAATGGGTATGGAGCCAGATCGCAAAGTAAGTGAACTTTTTCCATCCCTTATTTCAGGAAAACATTTGGTTAGAAATCAATACTCTACAAAGCTCCTCAGTTGTTTAACATTCTGTCATTGAATACAATTAATTGCTCCTCCGTTTATTTAAAAAAACATTACGACAATAGCTCCATAATTCTGAAAAATTTATGTTTTTAGGTCTTGAATTGATTATAATGTACTTATATGCCATGTCTGTCATTTTTTTCATTATTGTGCATTTATTGTGCAGCTATCATGTAATGTTTTATTGTTCTTTGTACACGTCACAGATGAAAATGGGCAGACATGCTCATTGTGCTAACAAGTATTAAAAAACCAAAAACAAAAACAAAAACAAAAAAAAAACATGAAAAATAAAAATAAGGGTGACTGTCCTGCACTAATTACAGGAATTTTAATTATGCTGAGAATTATTTACTGTTATAATTACTGTTTTGTATGTGTTTTATAGAATTTTTGTACAGAACGTATGTGTTGTACTAACCTTACTTTCTTTTACTGTAAGGTGCCTAGAGCTCAGGGATTGGGCGTCATAGAAATAAAATTGCCTTGCCTAGACTGGTAGTAACGTAACTGAACATGTAGTGGCAGCCATTTTGCATATCAACACCCACACACATCCCTGGACAATTGCATGAACCGGTTTTATGGGAAGGGGAATACTGGCCATGACACCGGGAAAGTCACCTGCTCTTTGCAAAAAAGTGTCTTGGGTTCTTTTACTTCCACCTGGACACCCACTGGGACAGCACCAGAATGGGCAGAAGGGACCTCAGTTTAACAGCTCATCCAAAGGATGGCACACTCCAACAGTACAGCACCCCCCAATACTGCACTCGGGTGCCAGCGATCAGATATGAGCCCAATCTCGGTGTGGGACAAGAACCCACAACCTTGTGGCCCAGAGGCAGATGTGCTACCAACTGAGCCACAACTGACCTCTCTACTGCCTAAGGGGCCATATACATTTCATCTGCCTTCCTGGGTATGGTTGGAATAACATATGGCCTATACAGGGCAGCAAAGGTGGCATCCTCTAAAGCAGGAAGGAGAGGTGGCACCACTATAAAGAGAGACAGGCAACTACAGGAAATCTATTACATTTTTCTTGGTAGTATCCTGCACTTCCAGGTCAAAGCCCATGGCAGGCTATAACTGCTGCATCATGGTGAAGAAGGTGAGGTCCTCTGGTGGGGACCTTGTGGTGTGGACCACTGAGTCGTCACTACAACAGAACACAGTAGAACTTATGCCCGTCATAGAGGCTTTCAGTATAGTCCTCAGCCTGCATTACAAAGTCAGGACTGTACTTGCAATCGTCATCGAGCAGGCTGATGGGCAATAGACAATGTGTCGGCAACGTCGGTGGCACCCTAGGAGGTGGATGGGGTAACTGTCCATCTTGCGACATCGGTTGGGGGGGGGGGGTAAGCCCTGTCAACAGACCCCCTCTAGGTAACAGGCACCTGATCAGGTCAGTGAAAGACGACAGAACTGTCAGAAAGTCAGCGCCTGTGTGATCGACAGGTGTGACTGGAGGGGTTGATGGGGGAAGCAGAGTCTGAGACGTTAACCTGGAACGCACCTGAGAGGTTTTCTCCTTGTTCTGGTGTTTATACTTGTGACTCCCTAATGCCTTTTCCCCACACTTAGAAGACCTGGGCTCAGTAAACTGGGCCAGTGATGCAGTGGTGCTCTTCTACTGGAGTTCCTTCTCCATTCTACCCACTTTCTGCTCAAGGAGAAGCTTTTCGAGAGTCTGTTTGCAGTGTTGCCTGGATGCAGAGCTGAAACCTCAGCAAATATTGCAGGCTTTCACTTTGTGATCCGGGCCTAAGCAGCAGACACAGACTTTGTGGGTGTCGGCAGTGTAGCTCTCATCACAGGCACAATACTGAAGCAATTTTGACGGTTCCTTCGACAACATACAGGTCACTGAAAATCAATGTAAAAATTATTTTTTTTTAAATAAAAGATATAAAACGGTGACAAATGCAGCGCCGTTTCCTCCAGTGATCCCATGAGTATGGTCGACAGCAGGAAAAGAAATGAGAAGAGGAGGGGTTGCCCATGTTTGTACAGGAGAACCAACATCTGACATTGTACTGGGCAGCCCCTGGTGGACTGCTTGCAAAAGTTTCCGTGTGATCCTAGTGCTTGGCGGCTTGCGGTCCATAATTCCATAGGTGTGGCCTGATGAAAGAGATATCCTCGAAGAAGATCCGGTTGGTGTGGCGCAGTCAGGTTGGATAATCCCAACCTAATTGTGCTGGAGGATTTCAATGCTCAAGTCAGCAAAGAAAGATCACATTTTGCTCAGCAATTCCTGCAGCTGATGAAGTCACTGGGCCCCATACTTCTGCCACCCACGAACACGACCATACCCTGGACCTCATTTTCTCCTTGGGGCTGAACATCTGGAGTGTCAAGAGTGGATCCAACGGGGTGGTCTGATCACCACACTGTACAGTTTATGGTAGAGGACCCCCTGTATAGATCCCCGCCTGTGGAGATGGTTCAGTACCGCCATAAGAGAAACCTGGAGCCTGATAAGCTGCAGACATTACTGGACATCTTAAGCATGGTGTCAAAGAGTGTGAGGGTGATTCAATGGCTGCTGTGGATGGTTAAACTTTGCCATCTTGGCAGTCTTGGACTCCCTTGCGCCTATCAGTGTCCACCCACTGCCCGCCCAGCACATCTCCAACGGTGTAATGACGAGCTGAAGCAGTTAAAAGTGAAAGGGTGGTGGTTGAAGCATTCCTGGAGAGGATCCGGCCTGATGACTAATGTACTCTGAGATCCCATTATAAGAGAGTAATATCCCTGAAAAAGGCAAACTTCCTGTCACGGCTTATTGCTTCAGATGAAAACAGACCTGCTCAGCTCTTCTGTACTGCGGACAGGTTGATAAATCCTGTCTGCAGTCCAAAAGAGCTTCATCTCACTATGTGAGGAATTTGGCAAATGTTTCCTGGACAGGGTGACATCAATCCGAGTGGGGAAGTCTCCGGGTGGTGTTGTCATGAAGCAACAGTTCTGGAGCTGAAGGGCATTTGGGCACCGCAATGGCTTGGAGTGAATTAAGCCAATTCCTCAGAAAATAGTGCATGAAGTGGTTTCTGGGTTGTGCCCTACCTACTGTATATGAGACTCAGGACCAACGCGGCTGTTGGTGGACTGTTAGGCTCGTGGCCTGTTTTTGTGCCAACACTGTCCGGTATTCCCTTGAGAAAGGGTTTTTGCCCGCATCTCTTAAAAAGGCTGTGGTAAAGCCCCTACTCAAACAGCTATCTCTGGATCTGGATGTGCTGGCCAATTACAGGCCTATTTTGAATTTGCCCCTTTTTTGGGCAAAGTTATCTTGAAGGTGGTGGTGGTACAGCTTGAAGCCCACCTTGAATATTTTAACATCCATGAGCCCTTCCAGTCAGATTTCAGGCCTCAGAACAGAGTCTATACCCATCAAGGTTCTGAATGACCTTCTCCTTGCAAGGAACAGGGGCAGTACAATGTTCTCACTCTCTATGATCTCTCATCCGCATCTGACACCGTGGATCATGGGGTTTTGATGGCATCATAGGAGCAGAGCAGAAGGATAAGTCGAGAAAAAGATATTTCGATAACTTTTGTCTGAAAACTTTAGAATCCTCTAACACAAGCTGAAGCCATTAACACACTGGCTCCAATACGCTTTTCTTTTTATGTCAGAGAATTCCACTGTTTAACCTTAATTCAAAATACCGTCTCAGAGCCAGTGAGTTAAGGGAGGAGACCTGCTCCTTACAGCTTAAAAAAAAAGATCTGAGTGAAGAAGTGGTGGAGCTGGAGGACCACATGATTGGGTGGTAGGGGGAATGAAGCCTGAAGATTGTTCTGGTGACTGAACATGCGTGTGGATAATGAACTGAATCTAGGTGGTCAATTGTCTTTCTTTTTGATAACGTTATTTAACGTTCCCTCTTTATTGCCAGTTTTCTCCTCATCTTATTTCCACCTATCCGGCTTCTATTGTCACCTCCTACTCCTCCCCAGAGCTCATGCTGACCTTTATCAGCAATCTACTGAGACCACTGAGCTAGAACTTCCCCACCAGGTCCCATACCCGATAAAAAGTCCCATACCAAGCACCTACTTTTTTTTTTTACTCAAATCATCTTAGTGTGGTTGGATAAAAGGCAGACGAGACAGACCTGCATCTGATGCCTCACAGTCTGAGGTCAGGATATTGGTGCTGTGCATCCTGCTACACAACATGCCCCCCGCCACCCCCCAAACCAGCACTGCACATCCTCTGGGACAGTGTTCAGCCTCCTGACATGCAAACTGCAGCTTTGAGATCAGTAACTAAACTCACTCAGATCTGCACATGAATCATCAAGGGGCCCATGTTTAAATGTTTATAATTCATTTTTATATATCACTGCATTACACAACTATGTTCTTTGAATAATCAAGGCTGTTTAATGAATAATAAAAACCTTCAAGATGGACTGACTTGAATGGCTTGAATATTCCGACGATTCATCCTTAATATCATCTTGTCGTCTTTGGACAAGGCGGGCAGCTCGCAGTTTGTACAGCTGGTGCATTGCTGATTCAAGTTCGTTAATCAGGGGTACCTGTAAGATATAACAGATTACGTAATACCCATGTTCTTTAGGTGAGCAACTGTGCAGGGTGCCATGCTAGTCCAAGACATGCTGGAAAACCTTCCAATAGATGCAGAAAATTGGGAAAGCAGCTACTACACATGATGTTTACTTTAGTGTGGTATGAGCTGGGCAAGCCAGTCCTTTAAAGAATCCCAATATATACATGCTTCCCTTACCCCAGTGAAGCTAGTCAAAACCACTCTATCACAGCTCTTATTTTCCAATTGTCATATCACCATATGATGAAGCAGGCAATGCCCTCTACCAACGTACGTAAGTAAAATTGTATTTATTTAGCGTTCATTCCCTGGGGCTCAGGGTACTGTACATAGGCAAAAACACAGAATAAGGAATCAAAAAAAATAAAACCATAAACACATACCATCATAAAATAATCGCCAAGCACAGTACAAAATCAAGTACAATAAAATGGCATAAAAATGCAGCCAGTGTAAAGGAGGCCTAGTACCCCAAAGCCCTCCCTGAACAAGAGAGACGTCAGGCCCATCTTGAAGGCTGTCAACAAAGGGGCCTAGGCCCTTGGGAGCGAGTTCTGGCAACCTCAAAGGCCTGATCACCTGATGATTTAAGCTTAGCCCTGGGAACTGCTAGGTTGCCCACCTCAGAGGAGCAGAGAGAGCAATGGGTATGGTAAAGAAGTCTGGAGGTCACTCATGTAACCAGAACCAAGTCCATATAGGGCTCTGAAAGTTAGTAAACTGACCTTGAAGGTGATTCTCCACTTCACCAGCAGCTAGTGCAAGTCGCACAGGAACAGGGTCACATGGACAGGACCTTAAGAGGCCCTTAAACAATCTGGCCACTGCGTTCTGCACTAGCAGCAGGCGACACAGGATCCCTCCACTAATCCAGAGATACAGTGTGTTACAAAAGTCAATTCTGGAGGTGACAAAAGCATGTACTAGTGAAGGCAAGTCCTCTGATGGGATCAAGGCTTTAATCTGGGAGGTATTTACTGAGATGGTAAAAGACACTTCAGACTACGGATGACACCCGAGTTTGAAGTAAGCCACACAGCACAGTCTATCTCCCCTCTTCCTCTCATGCAACTTCTCAATTTTCCACTAGAGGTCATTATTCCCTTCCTGTCCACATGGATACACCAGTTACATTAGCTGTCTGTTCCTCCCACAACTCTGTGTTTACCTACATTTTTGTCATTTACTTCTTTCCGTCCAACCTGTGAAACACCTTGCCTTTTTGCTTTATCTGACCCTACTCACTCAGCCTCCCACTTGCGGACCCCTGGTTTTCACCTTACCTTTAGGCCATGCCCTTTCCTATTATACTTTCTGCCCCAAACCCATCTACTTCTCCTCTCTGCGGATACTGAAAGTAACCTTGGTCCCTCCTGCCCCTCCTTTGCCCGGTCCGGTCTGGAGTGAAACAAAAGGACTGCGAATTGCCCACATGAACATTCAAAGCCTTAGACCCAAGCTCACTGAGCTCGAAGTTTGGATACTCCATTATAACCAACCCCGATTTACTTGCCATCACCGAGACCTGGTTGAAACAAAGTATCCAGTCTCATGAAATTACTATCCCTGGCTACTTTCAGCATGATCGGCCCTCTAAAAGTGGCGGTGTTGTGCTCTTTTATGCTCAGTCCTCCCTGTCAGTATCTGAGTTCGTTACCCCCAGTGCAATCTGACCATTACCATAGTATTTGAACAAGTGAAAAAACTGCTTATTGGGTGCATCCATCTCCCCCCCTAGTGTTCCAACCTCATTTCCCTTATTACCTCCTGGGCCAGTCTCCCGCCCACAGATAGTGTCTTATGTGGTGACTTTAACAACAACTGGCTAGCTCCTGGGCTGGGTTCGGTCCACAGTGCCCTAGCTGACTTACATCTGTCACAGCTCATTAGCATACCAACCAGGCACAGTAATAAAACCGGTCACCATACCCTCCTTGACTGGGTACTAACAACTCCCCGTCACATTAAAGCATCTGGTATACTCCCCGACTCTGAGTGATCACTCCCCCACCTTCTATGTATGGAGGAATACTTTTCCTACCCCTTCCTCCAAATTTGTGTTATCCAGGGACATGACCTTGTTCTGTCCTCAAGCCTTCTTAGCATCCCTATCACAGGCTGACTGGTCCCTGGTCAACCATCTGCCTGATGTTAACTCAGCCCTAGAATATTTCACGAATAACTTCAATTCATAGCCAACCTCCATGCCTCACTGGTTAAAGCGGAGATCCACATGGGGCTTGTGCCCCATGGGTTTCTAAGAAGTTCAGAGGCCTCAAGGCATCACGAGATGCTGCGTGGAAGTTATATAAGAGCTTGGGTCTGCCTGTTGACTGTCTGGCCTACAGACACCTTCGTAACCTATGCAAGACCAAACTCCACTTGGCCAAACATACATCCCTGTGAACCCTCCAAACTAATAACCTCTCCAACCCTTAAGAATTCTGAGGAGAGAGAGAGAAACTCCTTACTTAAGGGTAAATCCTCCTCAGTTCCCAACACCATGTACCTCAATGGCTCTAAGATTACCAACTCCACTTCTATAGCCACAGAGTTAAACCAGGCTTTCACTGACTTATCAAAACATAAGGCATCCATCCCAGCCTACAATCCACCACCTCCTTCCCCCTCTTCCAGCACTGATATACTGTCCTTCCATCTTAAACGTGCCACCCGGAAAGAGGTTCTGTATCATCTTAGGAGCATTAAGGATACCTCCTCTCCTGGGTTTGACCACTGGAACCCCACTTCTTAACACTGGGCACCCTTGCCATTGCCTCACCTGTGCGTGACCTAATTAACAAATACTTCTGCACAGGCACTGTGCCCCACAAGCAGAAAGCTGCAATAGTTGTCCCTATCCACAAGAGTGGCCCAAACTCTGCATCAGAGAACTAACAGCCCATCTCCGTCCATTGCCCCTCTGCTAAAATCCAGGAAAAAATCATCCATGCTCAACTGCAATCTCATCTCGACCTTAACAACTTTCTCTCTCTCTATGTACCAGCATGGCTTCTGTAAATCCCACAGCACTCACACTGCCCTCATCACTGTAACATCTGACATCCTCAGCTGCATGGACAAGGGCCTTGTTACCGGTGCAATATTTGTTGACCTTACCAAGGTTTTTGACCTTGTCAATCGCAACCTCCTACTGGCATATGCTACTCGCCTTTGGTCTCGATATCCTCTCTTTAAACTGGTTTACGAGCTACCTCATGTGCCGCACTCAATGTGTTAAATTGGCAGGCCATACCTCCCCTTCTAGAGCCATAAAGGATGGTGTCCCTCAGAGTTCTATCCTCGGCCCTCTCCTGTTCTCCTTATTTATTAATGAGCTTCTGCAACACTGCGGGGGTGCGTCGGTGCAGATGTACGTGAACGACGCCATCCTAAACAGAACCTCCTCTGACCTGACTTCATTGAACCACTAACTGCAACAGGATTTCCTGCATCTTGAGACATGGTTTCATAATAATATCCTGGTACTTAAGACCAAGAAGACTAAATCCATGCTCTTTCATCATCGGACCCCCAAGCTTACAACCCCACCCCCCACAATTTGCTCCTCATGGGATGACTCTCTAGAAATGGTACCTTCTTTTAAATATCTGGGGATCACCTTGGATTCCCACCTCACCTTTGACACACACGTTTCTACTGTGGTCAAGACCCTTCATCAGACGCTAGGAATGTTGTACCGCCTCCGGCCCTACCTAACCGCTGCCTCCCGCCTGGCCATAGCTTTCTTTTCCCTCTCATCTCCTATGGTGCTCCCATCCTGCCAAACTCAAACAAAACCTACCACAGGACTGCCCGCTTTGCCCTTGGCACTAATTCTAGGGAACAACACTGTTCAGTCCTGGACTCTCTAGGCTGGCCTTCCTTTGAAGTTAGGCTTCAATTCTCCACCCTTTGCCTGACCTTCAAACTCGTGTATACATTCACTCCTCCCTGCCTTTTGCCCATTGTCCAACGAAAAACTGTGTCTAGGTCCTTAAGGTGCGCTGGCTCACCATTTCTCATAATCCCTAAACCTCGCCTTGCTGTGGGTCGGCGTGCCTTTGTCTTTTCTGGACCCTCCCTCTGGAATTCTCTCCCATCTTCTGTGTTGGCCTGCCCTTCTAGAGTTATGCTCAAGCTTTCTCTTAAATTCCATCTTGCCTCCTCTCTGCTGTGAACCTGCTCCTCACTCTTCCCACCATTAGCCCCTGATCACCCCTCTCCACTCCTACCCTATCCCGGTTGCTTGCCTTGCAGCACACTCAAGATTAATTCACATACTTTGTGGTGTTTTTGAGCCATACATATTTTGCTGTGTTTATCTTGTTCAACTCAGTTGTGAATACTACTTGTGTGCCTATATACACTATCATTTGTACCTAATGCTCTTATGCTTTGTGTATGTATCTATACACACTGCATCATCTGTACCTAATGCTCATGTGCCTTGTAAATGAATAGTTCGTTACTGCAACCTTTGCTATTTGTATTTTAATTGATTTTGTAATCTGATTTTTGCCATTGCTTCTTGATGTTCTTATAGATGATCTTTTGTAAAAAAAAAAAAAAAAAAAGTGTCACTGTACACTTACTTATGCTGTTATTTACTGTATTCTCTGTACCCTACCCCGACCCCAGGTCGCCCCTACCAAAGGGACATTCTGTCTCAGTGGGCTTACCCAGTTACAAAATTCAAATAAATGTCAGTCTATCATCCCGAATGCTTCAGCCAACATTCTTTAGACTGCGAGCTAAGAGTAACCAAGCATCAGGCCAGTATCTTCTCCTGCCACCTTAGCACCCAACCAATGACCAGCCTCAATCACCAGTACCTCTGTCTAGTCCAGGCAGAATCTTGGCCAGCTAGAGGACATCCAGTCCTGGATCTTGGCCAGGCACAAATATAGTGCCCCAACTGCATCAGGCATCCTGGTGCAATTGACAAACATATCTGGGTTACATCTGCGTAACAGTGAAAACCCAGACTGTAGTGCCTAATATCCGATTCCCTCCCAGGGGCAGCATGTACATCATGAACAGCATGGGTGAGAGGATCATGCCCCGAGAACTCTACAGAACAGGGGCTTTAAGAGGGAGGAGAAATTCCCCATCTCCACTATCTGCATCCTGCGTGTAAGGAAGGGTTCAAACCAACTAATGAGTGTCAGTGAGACCACAGAACTCCATTAGGAGATCCACCAATACTCCATGGTCCACGGTGTCGAATGCTCAGGAGACATCAAGTAGAACAAGATATGAAATTTACGTACGCATCATAATTGCTAATCTTCCAGAATATCTTCATCATTCATTCACAGTTATGGGTCTAGGGCTGAAGGCATTAGGACCCCACAGTAGCAAAGTCTTTTGCAGCCTAGGGGACCAAAGGTGCCGGCCCCACCAACGAGGCAGACACAGTGTTATCATGCTTGCTAGCTGGCCAATAACCTAAGCAGGCCCCCTACCTTCTTGTTCTGTTGGCCAGGAGAGAAACTAGTGGGGGAGAAGAGAAAGGGCTATAGACTCCGAGCCCTAAGGGATAGGAAAAGGATATAGGAGATCAATTCATAAAAATAATAAAACCAAATTATCAACTTAGAGAGGCTAAGAAATAGTGGCACAGGGGTAGCAGGTACAAGAGCCAGAATCCACCAGCTGACAGGAAGGTGCAGAAGGGCAGACGCCCTGGCACAGAGCTCTGGCTGGCTGAGAGTTCTTAGGGAGTCCCCTGAGGGTTAGTATGCCAGAAGTCAATTATAGAAAGGGCTTTGTACTTAGGAGTAAAAGGGCCATGATTAGAAGCTAGAAAAGAGATTGGAGCAGACTCTGAGCACAGCTGTTATCCTCCTGCCACTCTAAGAGGTTGAAGAGAAAAAGAAGAGAGACCCAGTACCAAGGTGTGGGACTGGATGTAGTTTGAGAGGCTGAGAAAAAAGAACAGTTACACAAGAATTTACCGTAACAGCAGCTCTTCGAGGGGATCTCAGTTATCAGGTTACACCGCAGGAACCTTCGCTGTTTGTGAAGGGGAATCCACACGGAAGATTTTCAGCAGTACAACTGGGGTTGCCCATGCCATTGACATCCGCAGACGTCAGCAACCCTATATAGGCTTGGGTGGCCCCACTCCCTCCTCAGTTCTTTCCCTCCAGAGACTAAGGGAGCAAGGCTCATGCCCTGGGGAACTGAGGAGAAAGAGAGGGACCCAGCTCTAAATAAAAGAATGGAAATAGCAGATAGGTCATGGCTAGAACCACCAATAAGGGGGATAGTGGGAGGGAAATCATACCTGATGATCGATATCCGCTTGAACATCTACCGTTACAGTAAGTTCTTACATAACCATTCTATCTTCTTCGGGGGTATCTCAGTCATCAGTTACATCACAGGAACGAGTACTAAGTTGTGACAAGTGAAGAATATACAGCCTGGGAGGCTGGAGCTCAATAAACTTAAGACAGGAGTCCTTGTAGCACAGCCCTGCTAAATCCTACATGGGCTCTTGAAGCAATGTCAAGACTGTAATGCTTGCTGAAAGTGTGAACTATGCTCCAGGTGGTTGCCGTACAGTGTCAGCGACAGAGACCCCTTTGAAACAAGCCACCGAGGTAGCCATGCCTCTGGTGGAATGAGCTTTGACTGCAACAGGCAACTCTTCGCCATACTTACTGTAGCAGAACACAATGCAATTTGCCAACCATTTGGATAAACATTGCTTAGAAACTGAAGTGCGCTCTCTACCCGAGGCAAAAGAAACTGCTTGGACAGAAAGGACTTTTTAGTCTGAAGCAGATAATACTTTAAAGTTCAGCGCACATATAACATATAAAACAGTGCTTCCCCTGGACTGGCACGCTCAGGACAATGAACAGGAAAATAGACAGACTGATTAAGTGTGAACTCGGAGACTACTTTAGGTAGAAATTAAGGATTTGTGCAGGAGGATACCCTATCTTTGTGAAAAATCAAATAAGGCTCCTTGCACCAGAGGGCATGAAGCTCTGAAATACTTTGAGCAGAAGTAATTGTAACTAAAAGCAGCACTTTCCAAGAAAGAAAGCACAAATTGCAAGTCACGACTGGCTCAAAAGGAGACAGTGTCAACTTTTCCAAAATAAAATTTAAGCACCAAGCTGGGACCAGAGAACGGATTGGGGGTTTCGGGTGCAGGATGCCCATGAGAACAGTATGGGAGACATCTAGCTGAGCAATCATGCAGTCACTCACAGGCTCATGAAAGGCAGAAATAGCTGAAAGGTGGACCTTGAGGGAGGAATACTGGAGACCCAAGACAGACAAAGAAATCAGGTAGTCCAGGATATGATTCACAGTGCAGATGAATGGTTCCAGGGAATGTCTGGCTGCCCAAATGACAAACAGCTTCCACTTCATGGCATAAGTAGAAGACTTACAGGCAGCCACCAGGACGTCCGCCACCCTGTTAGAGAACCCAAACCTGGTGATGGCTACATTCTCAGAAGACATGCATGCAGATGGGAGGGACCTGAGACTGGGATGATCAGGGTCTCCTGATCCTCGGTCAACAGATTCCTGCAAAGGGCCAGAGGGACCAGAGGTTCCTCCCCTAGCTGCTGAAGCAGAGGGAACCATATGCTGACCCCCTCCATTTGAGGTTTGACCAGCACCCTCTGAATTAGAAGAAACGGAGGGAATGCATACAGAAACTTCCTTCTGTAAGAGAGGGACAATGCACCTCGTCAGAAAACTCCAGGCCCTGGATCTAGTGAGCAGAAATTGGGCAGTTTTGCATTGAGTGGGGACGCAAAAAGGTCCCACTCCAGACGACCCCATTTGTCGAACAGACCTTCTGTTACAGATGAGAGAAGCTTCCATTCGTGCATGCTGGACTGAGTCCTGCTGAGACTGTTCGCCAGGGTGTTTAGGACGCCTGGCATGTGAACTGCAGAGAGGATCAGACTGTGCTCCAGTGCCCAATACCACACTCTCATGGCCTCCCTGTAAACAGGTACGAGTGAGTCCCGCCTGTTTGTTGATGTAGTAGACACTCATATTGTCTGACTGCACCAGCAGTTGGCCTGGAGCAAGATGCTCCTGAAATGCCTGCATAGCACAGAGCACCACTCTCGTCTCCAGGACACTGATATGCAGGGCGGCTTCCTACTGCGCAGAGAAGCCCTGGGTTTGAAAGGGACCCAGGTGTGCTCCCCTGCCTAGACCAGAAGCATCCATGGTTAGAACCTGATGTGAGGAAGAAATATGAAAGAAGATTCAAGGGGTCCATTCACCAGTGCAGTACCTTGCGAACAGGGGAGGAGACTAGGAATTGATGGTCCAACTCATCCGTGCGCTGGTCCCACTGCACCCTGAGTGTCCACTGAAGGGTGTGCATGTGGAGTCTGGCCAGTGGAACAGTGGGAATGACTGCTGCCATTAGACCCGAGAGCCTACCAACTCTGAGCAACTTCTCGAGATTGGGCCGTAAGGCATTCGGCCTTGTTTTAGGGTAAGAAGGCTTTCTCCTGCTCAGAGTCCAGAACCATCTTGATATACTGCAGTCTTTGGGATGGTACTAGAACTGACTTGGTCGGCCTGACAGTTATGCCCTGAGAGTGGAAGAGCTGGGGAGAGCGCTCCAGAGTCAGCAAAAGATGCTCATTGGATGGGACCTCGATAAGCCAATTGTCTAAGTAAGGGAAGACATACAGTCCCTCTCTTCTGAGAGCCACTGCGATCACTGCTAAGCATTTGGTAAAGACATGTGGCACAGAGGATAAGTCAAAGGGTAGCACTTTGAACTGATAATGCTGGCCATGAAAGGCAAAATGAAGAAACCTCCTGTGAGGAGAAAACACCGAAATGTGGAGGTAAGCATCCTGCATGTCCAGTGAACAGAGTAAGTCCCCAGTTTTGAGGAGGGGCATGAGGCCTGGCAAAGTTATCATCCAGAACTTGTACTGGACAAAGAGATTGTGATCCTTTATATCTAAAATGGGTCACATATCTCCTGTCTTTTGAGGGACCAGGAAAACCCTGCAGTAAATCCCCTGGTTTCTCTGTCGCCTTGGCACCAGTTTGACTGCCTGCTTGCGCAAAAGAGACTGTACTTCCTTCCGGAAAAGAGACAAGTGAGCCAGCGGATAGTTGGCGGAGGGGTATCTTGAGGCTGCTGGATGAGCTCCAGTGTATGACCCGTCTCTATGATCTGCAGGATCCATGTATCTAAAGTTATGGTTTTCCACTGATTCAGATGGAGGGAGAACAGACCGCCGACCACCACCTCCCGAGTCTGGACCGGAGGGGTGTCTGGCAAGGAGTCAAGCAAAGGTGGGACCAGCTGTGGAGACTGGTCCTTCATTTCTGGGACGCTTTTCCGCCGCTCTGGTACTGGAGGGGGCAGGCAAGGAAGCCTGGGTTCTGCACTTACCTTGGGTATGTGGGGCACAGCCTGGTCTACAGGCCTGTCTATGAAAAGTAGACTGCCCTCTACCATGGGGGTTGAGTGCGGTAGAGGGGACAGATAGACAATGGTTGTGTCAGATGCCTGCAGATCATTTATGAGGTCCTAGACTTTAGGGCCGAAGAGCTTGGTGCCATTGAAAGGGGCATTTAGCACCTTGTTTTGCCCATCGACTGCAAATCTAGAGACCCTGAGCTAGGATTGCCTGCGAAGACATATGCCAGTGGAAGCTACCCTGGCTATTGTGTCTGAAATATCATATAGGGCCCTGAGGAGATGTCTGCTGACATTCTCCACTGTTTGTAAGCACTGAAGTAATTCTTGCTTCTGGAAGCTATCAGGAAGGGCTTGGGCAGCAGCTTTGCCCTTTCTCCAGTTGGCATTCTGGAATTTAACCATGTGTGACAGATAGTTAACAACCCTCAAGCCCAAAGTGGAGGAGGCATAAAACAGGTTACTCACCTGAAACAGTAGTTCTAGGAGTGATATATGCTGTTCATCCACACTGTCTGGCATTGTCCCTTTCCCCTTTAAATCTTGCCGGAAGTCTTCAAGCTAGCTCCTCCCACCCACCCGGGTGGTAAATACCTCGGCTCCGCCCATGACGCCAGATCTAGCCGCTGGAAGCAGGTTGTGCGCCTAAAGCCGGGAGGTCGGAGGAAGGGTAGGATGAACAAATATACCACTCCTAGAACTACTGTTACAGATGAGTAACCTGTTTTTCTAGGAGCGTAGGATATGTTGTTCATCCACACTGTCTCGGCAGACTCCCAGCAGTTCTCCGAGGAGGGAGGCAAGGCTTACACCCCTACTTAGGAAAAAGAGACTGAGAACCAAGGCCCCAAAACCAGCATCTCGCGTGACTCAAGGTCGATGAGGTAATGGGTAATGAAGGTGTTTGCTGACTTCCAGGTAGCAGCCCGACAGATTTCCTGGATAGGGATGTCCCTAGAAGCAGTTATCAATGCGGCAGTATGGCGGATAAAAAGAGCTCTTATCCCTCTGGGAGGCTCCTTGCCCGCCAACTCATAACACAGACTTATGTACGATGTGATCCATCTTGCAATAGTCCGCTTGGCTGCAGGGCTGCCAGAAGTGGCTTCAGTGTAGGTGACAAACAGCTGGTGAACCTCTCCCGATTTCCGCCGTCCTCTCCTTATAATAGGAGAAAGCACATCTGAGGTCCAGAGCCTGTACTCGGCGTCTGAGGTGTAATTAGGGTAATATACCAGCAGGGTCAACACCTGGTTAAGGTGAAACTCTGACACCACCTTCGGAAGGAATTTCGGGTGGGGGCGCAGGACAACTTCGTCCCTGTGAAAGACCAGATAAGGGGAGTCCACTGAAAGTGCCTGGAGCTCCCCTGTCCTTCTGGCTGATGTGATAGCCACCAGGAAGGCAGTCTTCCATGACAAGTGCGAGAGCTCACACTTGTGCAGGGGTTAGAATGGCTTGCCCATGAGCTTTGCCAAAACCAGCAAGAGATCTCACGGAGGTGGAGGTTCATGCACCGGAGGGGATATGTGATCCAGGCCTTTCAAAAAGCGCCCAATCACTGTCTCCCGTGCCAATGTCAGCTGACCGGCCCGCGCCCGGTAAGCAGAGATGGCTGCCAGGTGCACCCTAAGGGTCGATGACCGAAGACCCCCTTTGGAGAGGGACCAAAGGTAGTCTAGAATGTTAGCCACAGAGCAGGATAAGGGGTCCAGGCTCTTTCCCTGACACCAAACGGAAAACCTTTTCCATTTGAAGGCATAACATTTCCTGGTCGATTCCTTTCGAGATGCTTCTACCACGGTGCAGATATCCTCGGAAAGACCCAGAGCCTGGAACTCTAGCCGCTCAGGAACCAGGCTGTGAGGTGCAGGGATTGAAGGTCCGAGTGGAAGACCTTCCCCTGGTTCAATGATATCAGGTCCGGGCATGTGCAAAGCCGCTCTGGGGTCCTGCAGCTGAGGCGGAGGAGATCTGGATACTAGAACTGGCGTGGCCAATCTGGGGCTACCAGGATCACCTTCGCCTTGTCCCTCCTCACCTTGAGTAACACCTTGTGGATCAAGGGAAATGGAGGGAAGGCGTAAAGGAGGCCTGGGGTCCACGGCCTCGAGAAGGCATCCCCCTGCAGCGAGCCCTGCTGAGGGGGCCGGGCATGGTACAGCCGCAGCTTGGTGTTCTCCCTGGAGGAGAACAGGTCCACCAACACTTTGCCCCAATGGGAGAACAGATTGTAAGCTACCTCTGGATGGAGACACCACACGTGGGATGTCTGGCCTATGCGGCTCAGAGCATCCGCCAGTTGGTTTGAGACTCCTGCCACATGGATGGCCAGGAGATCCGCCTCCAGTCGGCTGACGAAGGTCCAGATCCAGAGCGCCTCCCTGCATAGCAGACGGGAGTGCGTGCCGCCCTGTTTGTTGAGGTAATACATGGTCGTGGTATTGTCAGTCTAGACTTGAACCACTTGACCCCGGAGCTGAGGAGCGAAAGCTGACAGTGTCAGTCTGACTGCTCTGAGCTCCAACAGGTTGATGTGGCATCGGAACTCCTCGGGGGTCCAGAACCCATGAGCTCTGTTGTCCCCCATGTGGGCTCCCCAGCCCATGAGACAGGCATCGGTTGTAAGGAGGACTGTCGGCTCGGGCCGGGCAAACAGGATCCCTTCCCGCAAATGACTTGGGACAGTCCACCATTGGAGAGCGTCCCGCATCCTCTGGGTGACAGTGACCAGCTGGTCGAAAAGACCCTGATGCTGAGACCACTGAGCGGCCAGCTCCCACTGAAGGGGGCGCATGTGCAATCTGGCCCAACGGACCACTGAGGTGCATGCTGCCATGCACCTCAGAAGGCGCAGGAAGTCCCGGCCAAGGCAGAAGTGCCCAAACAGAAATGATTGGGCAAAGGAGAAAAGAACCTCCACCCTGTCCGCCAGGAGCTGAGCTCTGGCTTGACGAGAGTCGAGCTCTGCCCCGATAAAGCCCATCACCTGAGAGGGCACGAGTTCTGACTTGGCCTTGTTGATTAGAAGGCCCAGGTGGGAACAGGTTCGGAGGGTCAGGTCCCTGGACCTCTCCACCTCCTGTAGGGAGGAACCTGCCAGGAACCAATCGTCTAGATAGGGGTAAATACAAACCCCTTGACGCCGTAGATGGGCTGCCACCACTGAGGCCGATGACAGGCCGAACGGCATGGCTCTGAACTCGTACAGGGTCCCTTCGACCCTGAAGTGGAGGAACTGCTGATGGGACGGACGGATTGGGACGTGGTAGAACGTGTCCTGAAGATCCAATGAACAGAACCACATGTTTCGCTCCAAAGATGGCATGATCTGGGACAGAGTTACCATCCGGAAGGTGCGAGACCTGAGATACTGATTCAGGTCATGGAGATCTAGGATGGGGCGCCAACCCACCGTCCGCTTGGGCACCAGGAAGTACCTGGAGACGAAGCCTGGGTCTGTAGGAGGATCCGGCACTGGAGCTACCATCTCCTTGTGGAGCAGCTGAGCAATGCCGTCCCGAAGGGCCGACTGAGCGCCAACTGAGATCCTTTCCTCCTGTGGGGCACGGGCCCGGCTTGGGGGGTACTGCTCGAACTCTAGAGGCAGTCCCTGCCCGACCACTTCCAGAACCCACCTGTCCGAAGTGATACCAGACCAGGCGGAAAGAAACTGGCGGAGCCGGCCCCACACGGGAGGACCTAGAACTGGCGTGACGGGTGTAGGGGAGGCCACCCCCGACCCGTCACTGTGCAGGCTTGGAGGAGGAGAAGGCACATGGACCAGCACCTCGGCCTCCTCTGCGGGGCTGTTGGGGACCTTGCTTGGGCCTAGGACACCAAGCTTGAGCCTGCTGTTGTTGCTGACCTCCCTGGAAGGAGGGCTGTCTAACTGCAGGGGAAGAGTGCCGAAGAGACTTTTTTTTGCGCTTCTGCTGGTTCTTGGCCAAAGAACCCTTAGCAGAGGTGGCACTAGACTGCTCAATGTGCTGGAGATGACCTGCCACTTCCGGACCGAAGAGGTCGGTGCCAAGGAAGGGCATGTCAGCTAGCTTAAGCTGGGTATCTGCTGGAAATGAGGATAACCTCAACCAAGCTCTGCGGCGAGTGGCCACTGCGGCAGCTAGTGAACGGGCACAGGAATCTCCAATATCCAGGGCTGTCTGGAGCTGTTGTTTAGCCACAGCACGGCCCTGGTCACGGACCTGCTTGACCGTGGTCTGCATGTTTGCTGGGAGATGAGGGAGGACTTCATCAAGCGACCCCAGTAGGGCATGAGAGAAGTGTGCCATAATCACTGCCGAGCTGGCCTGACGAAGGCCCAGGGATGATGCCGCATAAACATTCCGTGCCGAGTGGTCCATATTTTTGGACTCCTTGTCCGGAGGGCGGTCAGTATCCGCAGAGCTGCCCGTGCACCGAAACACTGAGGCAGTCACAAGGCTCTCGGCCGAGGGATGCTCAATGAAGCCCACCAAGGACCCCATGGGCACTGCATACTTACGGGCCATACGGGCAGACGGAGCCGGGCAAGAGGCAGGGCGCTGCCAAAGCTCCAGTGCCGGGCCAACTATGGCTTCAGCCACTGGAAAGGCCTCTGTCAGGGTATCCCCCCTCTTAAGAATATCCGTGAGGGGATATTCCACCTTCTTTTGTATAGGCTGCAAAGGCATACCCGTGGACTCGGAAATGAGTCGAAAGATGCCCTGGAAGGAAGGAGGACCTTCCTCCAGGCCTGTCACTGACAGCTCGTCATGTGAGTGCAGGCCAGTAATATCAGAGTCTGAGGAATCAGGATACAGGGGTCTCCCACCTATGTCCCCCTCGATGCGTCAGGGCGATCAGGAGTAACAGTAATAGACAACCTATGGGGCAAGCCCATAGTTGTCCGGTCCTCCTTAGAGGGAGCCCCTCCCTGAGGCTGTTTAGGTGGTGGTTCCACCAAAATTGGTTGGGAGCCCGTGACAGGCCGACTAGAAATACGTGCCGGTCCTACCGGGGGGCGAACCGGAGTCCTCAGAACCGAAGGAGTCTGTGTCGGCTGAAGAGGCTGTGGCCAAGTAATGGCCGGTACAGCCGGAGTAGACTGCTTTTGACTGGTCAAAAGGAGTTGCTGCTACATGAGGTCCTCATAACGTCGGAGTTTCCGTCTAAGTCTCTCCTCGTCCGAGGAGGATGAGGAACGGTGGCGGCGCCTCTTCCGGGAGTGTTTGTGACCCTTTTTCGGTTTTTTGACCGACGGGGTCCTACTCCTCGATCGAGACCGACGGCTTCAGCTCTGTCGGTCGGGAGAAGCCGGATTCGGTGAAAACCGAGGTTCCGAATCTTGTCCCTCGATCGGGATGCCCAAAGGACGGGCCTCCTCGTCGGGGAAGGAGAGAATGGGAGTCCTCTCCAAGGAATCGTCGATAGGCGTCTGCGACAACGGCTCAATCAGGTCGAGAGAAATCTCAGCCGGTTCTGCCGTATCCTCGGCTTCGGTGCCCTGGCCTGACGGAAGGTCCGAAAAGCCAGCAGCTGAGGAAGCGATCTCGACCGTGGCCGAGACCGCCTGCTCCTGAGTGTTGGACCGCTCTCGGTCCCAGGAATGTCTTCTTCGGCTAGAAGAAGAAGAAGATGATTTGGGGTCCTTATCCTTTTTCTTGGATCGGGAGGAGTGCAAGCCTGAAGGTGCCTCACCCTTGGTAGGGAGAGACTGGCACAACTCCGAAGGACCCCGTGAAGGTGGAGCCCAGGTTGAGTGGGACGAAGAAACTTCAGTTGGCTGAAGCTTGGGCAGCTTCCTCTTCGAAAGCCGCCATCTGTTCGAGCTGCTTGGCGGATCCTGCAGCCGCGGAAAGCGCCCACCTGGCCTCCTTCGATTTCACCAGTGTATTGTGAAGCTCCGGTCTCCCCAGCTTAAGGCGCGCCTTGCGGTCGTCCAGAATGATGGGATGGAAGGCCGAACAGATGGTGCAAGCCGAAGTGTCGTGCACGGCGCCTAGGCAATAAACGCACGAGAGGTGGGAACCCATGCAAGACATTTTCTGCCCACAAGGACACCGGCGGAACCCGGGGGACGACTTGTCCTCCATATCCGAAGCGTTCGGATCAGAATCGTAAACTCTGACGAGTTTTAAGGCGAGTAAGTGCGGCGAAAACTGTCGATTAGACTCCAGGGCCTACGGTACTTGCAAAGTAGCACAAGGGAACCTGTATCTTCCAGCAGAAAGGAAGATCTGGCGTCATGGGGTGGAGCCGAGGTATTTACCACCCGGGTGGGTGGGAGGAGCCAGCTTGAAGACTTCCAGCAAAATTTAAAGGGGAAGGGACAATGCCAGACAGTGTGGATGAACAACATATCCACGCTCCTAGAAAACCTGTTTCCCCCAAAGGTCAATACTGCAGGATTCCTTGCCTGGGGAAGGGAACTAAAATGCTTAAGCATCTTATATCCGTCATGGGCAGCCCTGATGACCGCAGAGTCAGTTTTGACCTGGGCAGCAAAATAAGGAAGGCACATAGGGGCATTATAGAGTTTGTCTGCCCTACGTGGCATAGCTGGCACCATGTCTGGTCTGTGCCAGGCTGCCGTAGTGGCATTCTTCAGGGTTGGCAGCATAGGAGTTATGATCTTAGGTGGAAATTCAGGAACCTCCAGTAAGTCCACCAGGTCTTTCCTGGTGACATCCTCTTCCTCAATCTGGAAGTACTGTGGCAGACAATTGCTTCATGACACTGAAAAAGGTGGCATCCTCCTCAGGAGAAGACCTAGGAGTATGCTTGACAGAGCCCTCACTGATAGAAGAGGCAGTGGACTTATTTGAAATGAGGATTTCTTCCTCTTCCTCCTCATCCTCTATGTCATCAGGGGGGGATGAGATCATGGTGATACTCCTCCTCGATGTCAACCTACTTATCTGGGTCTGGTGTTGGAGGTGCCGGTGGCGGCACACGGGAAGTTTCCCCGAGGTCGACAAACAGGTGTCAACAATGAAGCTGCTGGCAGTGAGGGCCTACTGAAGGCACCCAACTGCTGAACGAGTACATTCATGAATTTAAGGAGTACATCGTTCAGGTCCATAGTGGTTGTTGACAGAGGAGGATCTGACAGCACTAGAGCAGACAACCCCCCGTCCTGAGAGCCCGATGAGCCTGTAGTCCTGGGAGAAGAAGAAGGGGAAGGCCTCGACGGAGTCATCATGGACAACGGTCTGGCTGCCCTGTGAGTTGGGCAGAGGTGCTGTCATTACGGGTCTGGGAGCTCGAAGATCTGGTGGGCAACTGGGTGGCTAGGACCCTGGAGGACCCCTGCCCAGAGCTGGCTACCTGTTGGTCCATGAATTGTTTTAGAGTCTTCTTGCATCACCCAAGGGTTGTTTGATTAAACTTCTGGCAGAGCTCACAGTCTGAGAAGTTGTGGTCAGGCCCAAGACAGCAGACACAGACAGTGTGTTCATCTGTACAGGCAATCTTCTTTCCGCTGTGGCAGCGATAAAAAAGGAGAAGGAGGAGGATTAACTCGACATAAAAGGAAAAAATCTCTAAAAAAAGATTAAGGCAAAGGTTATAGGAAAAAAACGTCCGTAGGATGAAAAAGGCACAGACACTATGACGAAGCTTCCGCGGAGACTGTTCTTGCAAGTCGATAGTGGGAAAGAACTGAGGAGGGAGCGGGGCTGCCCATGCCTATATAGTGTTGTGGGCATCAATGGCGTGGGCAGCCCCAGTTGTACGGCTGAAAATCTTGTGTGTGGATTCCCATCACTGACGGCAAAGGTTCTTACAGTGTGATATGATGGCTGAAATACCCCAGAAGATCATCAAAAATAACCCTCCTGGGATCTGCCTCCCCAAGGGCCAGAGGTGGGGGCTGCACCCTGTAAAAGAATAAGCTGCTAGTTGGCAGAGCTGAAACAATATAAGGCTGATACAGAGGACACAGGAGCCCTGGGTGTGTAACCCAAAACCTCCCAGAAGGAGACAGGGGAACAAAGTGGGTGGGGGGAAAAAAATACATGAACTTTATTTAGTTTTTCTTTTCTTTTTTTTTTTTGAGGGTGGTAGAGACCCCTAATTCCTGGTGTGTGTGTGTGTGTGCGTTTAACAAAATACAGGAAAAGTGGGATGGGGGGAGGACTCCGTTCCCACAGGAAAGGACAGGAGTATCCCAAAGGAGAAAAAGCCCTAAAGGAATGGCAAGAGGCTATTTACATGCTCTGAAAAGAAAAACACAAGGTGAGCTGCCCAGAGGCCCTGGCTCTTACCTGAGCAGAGGACGGTGTGTGGACGTGTGAATGAATAGTGAAGATATTCTGGAAGATCAACAATTATGGTGAGCACATAATTTTCATATCTTTCAACAATCATTTTCACCATTCATTCCCACTTCTGGGCCAGAGTACCAAGCTTCCCCACAAGAAGGGAGGAGTTGATTCACCCTGAGGGAAACAGTTCTTCCCTCAACACCCTATTGGGGGAGGGGGTAGCAAAAGGAGGGCAGTGAGTCCTTACTGGTCTGGCAGAACCAGAGAATGCTCAGAGGCAGGCTCCCGAGGCCTGGAGCAGGAGGGTGCCCTGACAGCTCATGCCTGCCCTGAGGGACAAGAAATGAGTCCCCATGGAAGTGCCAGTTGAGTACCCTACACCAGGCCAGGGGTGCCAAACAGGAAAGGTAAACCTATGCCATCTGCCAAATGCAGGCTGCAGTTCTCACCAGCCTGCAAACTACCTCGTTGGTGTCATAAAATACCCTTGCTTAGTGGCTCACCAGCTCCAGATCCTGGGCAGAAAGGAAAATGACCTGCCTAGTTGCATCGTAATCCAGCATGTATGCCGGGAGCCGACTCAGTGTCGCCCAAAGGCGCTTGCCATAAGGTGCCTGGTGTGCCTGATGCGTAGAGATGCACATCATGGTGCAGGCCACAACAAATACCTTTCTTCCCCAAAAAAATTAACTCAGCAGAGTCGGTGTCAGCGGGGTGGTAATGCACCAGGCGCCTAGGCCTAGAGGCGGTCTGCAGCATCAAAATCAGAGATGGGATGAGGGACAGACCCTGGAGACCCCATGGAAGTGCAATGTACTGGTTATACTGCCCTTGCACAGGTCCCTGGTAGGGTCTCATCTAGAGTATGGGGTTCAGTACTTGTGCCCACCTCTCAAAAAGGACATTAACCTGTTGGAGAAGGTCCAGAGGAGGGCTACAAAGATGATAGTGGGCCAGCAGGATAAGACATTTGAGGAGAGGTTGGGAGCACTGAACATGTACTCCCTGGAAGACAGGAGCGAGAAAGAGAGAGAAGAAATGATTGGGACCTTCAAGTACTTGAAAGGGATAAATAAAGTGGATAAGGAGAGTCTCTAAGCTGAGTGGCAACCATAACACAAAGAGGCACAGCATTAAGCTGGAGGGTGGGAGGTTTAGGAAGGAGGTCAGGAAGCACTTCTTCACAGAGAGGGTGGTGGACACTTGGAATGCACTGCCGGAAGAGGTGATCTCGTTGAAGAAAGTGAGCAGGTTTAAGAGAGGCTGGGGATAGGCATGGGGGAAAGTAAGGATTATGGGGAGGGAGGATGGGAAGTGTGGGGAGGGAGGGCATGGGCAGTAGCTCAAGCTGTGTATCCTGCAATACAAGCAGACTAGATAGACCAAATGGCCTTCTTCTGCTGGCTTCGTGTGTTCGTAATATCTGCGCTGGCCATTCCTAGGGGCTGAAGAGGGGGCAGGATGATCTCAGACATTCCAGGATGTCTCTGTGTAGGTTCAGGGCTGTATTCCCCAAGGAATGACAGTGCCAGAGTAGCAATACTGCAATCTGTAAGATGAAGACGACACAGCTCCTGCACAATCCCTAATAGGAACTGCTGGTACCAAGAGCAGTCAGCGTCAAAGGAGAGATGGAATGAAGGATCCTCTTCCTCAGAGGAGCAAGTAAAATAAGAGGAGCTGGATTCAGGCAGTGGCAGCATAGGAACCTCAGACCTGAAAACAGCTTGATCAGGTCCAAGGTGGAATCTGTGAAGCACACCAGCCGCTGACCTGAACTGGTCCCAGGTCACAGGCCCAAGAAGACCAGAAATACCTGGGAGAGCAGGAGAGGGGGACGGTCACAAGTGACCAGGCCAGATCTTCTGCTAGGGTTGCGAGAATGATCAGGGAACCTCGCCAGGAAGGAGGGCCTGCAAACTCGCCCATCTGTGAATGATCAACACCTGTGGACTGGTTCAGATGGTGCCGGGCGGGGGGACACCCAAGTGAGAAATGTGGAGCCATACAAGTCCCACAGGGCAGCCACGGTCCCCCTGAGTGACAAGGCTAGATGGTTAGAGAGAGAAACTGGGCACCAAACTAGGGTTATGACTGTTTCTAGAACTTACACCACCTCTAGGCAAGGGGTCAGCTACAGGTCCAGTACCCAGTCTCTTCTCACCAGTGCTAACCCTTCCCTGCTGACCAAGTCCAAACTCTAGGCCAGAACCATCAGGAGTGTCGGCCTCAAACTAAGCAGCACAAATGGTGCCTGCCCCATCCCCTGCACTACAAACAGCACCAAGATGAAGCGTGGCACCATGAGTGGCAAGGGACCCGAAATGGCACTGAAAACAGTACCAGAAGGGATCCTAGTGCCGACATTACAGGTAACCCCCAAGGAGGCTCCCAGCCCTGAGCCAGGCCCTGAAAGGCCTCAATCCTTGCTGGCCCCATCCACTGGCACAAGGTTGACACCAACATCCTCCCCCGGCATCATCCGACTGCTCGGGGGAAGAAATGACAACAACCTCAAGGTCAAGTGAGGCACCAGATCTGGAATCCTTCCCTCCCCTGGCACCATGAATGGTGCCAGAGGGGGTCTTGGTCTTGCAGTTGGCACCGCCCTGCTTACTGCTACCGGCCTTAGTACCAGGACACGAGGTGGTACCAGGCCGCAACACTGAAGTGTCCACCAGTGTAGATCCAGTTTATAACTTCAGCCTCACCACCAGGGACATCCACAGCTCTGAAGGGCCAACAGAATGGGAGGGGTGCTCAGTGGACCTCCCGGGGGAAGCCGGTTGTAAACCAGAAACCTCCCACAGAGCCTCCAGTGTCTCAGATGGGCGAGCGCATGGACATCCCTGGTCTTTTAGTACATATAGCACTGGGAAGGGGCTCAGGGGAAGAGCCCAGGGACCTTACCTTGGTATCCCTGGTGTGATGTCTGCCTCCAAAGGTGGGGGGCTTGAGACCCCACTTCAACACATGGAGTTCGAGGGTGCGATAGTCCACTGAGAAGCAGGCGCCGCACCTATCCTTGTCCTGGTCTATGCCAAAGCAGTTTGAACAAACGTCATGTCAGTCCTGAACAGCAATGTGACCCCCCGACAGGAGCACCAACGCAATAGAGGGGATCACCCGTGATTCTCTTTTGCATGCGCTTCTTGTCCTTATGCACCTCAGGACCAGACATGGCAGACCAAAAAAAAAAAAAAAAAGAGAAGAAAAAAGAAAAAAACAGTTTGGCACTGCACTAAAACGTAAGAGAACAATAAAATAATGTTGTTTCTTCTAATGGAGTCTTGCTATATTATGACTATTGCAGTTTGTCCCAGCCTTAGAACTGCTCCGGAGGTGAAAAAGTTAACTTCCATGCAGAGCATGGAGCTTAGAGCACGAGCTCGGTTCAGAAGCTCTGTTAAGTTGGTTTCAAACCGAAACCGTCAGATCTTTACGAGCAAAAAACTCACAAAGGTTCTGTGTGGAAGCTGTAACCTACACTAGCCAACTGGCCACTAATATATTAACACATTTTCTTGGTCCCAACACAAAGACTCAAGTCAGTGGACCAGAAAAACAAGATAAAATAACTAAATAAACACAACCCCCAAACATGAAAGAGGGCATCAATAAATGCAACAGAGGACTACCACCCCCATACCCAAAGTAGGAGTTCTGAGAGGGGCAGGCTGGGGGAGGTCATAATATGCAAGACTCCATTAGAAGAAACAACATTACTAAGGTGAGTAATTTTTCTTCAAACAACATGAAGTCTTGCTATATTATGACTATTGCAGACTACACAGCAGTACCTCCATGGAGGAGGGACAGAACCTACTTAGGGAGTAGGCTCTGAAGCACGGCTGTGCCAAACCGAGCATCCCTCCTGGCCTGACTATCCAGGGAGTAATGCTTGGTGAAAGTGTGTACTGTCTTCCAAGTAGCTGCCTGACATATCTCCAAGATAGGGATGTCTCTAGCAGCAGCTAGAGATGCAGCTGTACCTCTGGTAGAGTGAGCCCTCAGGCCCGAGGGGGGAACCTTACCCAGCTTTTGATAGCAAAATTGGATACAAGAACGATCCACCTGGCAATGGATCTCTTAGTGGCAGGTCTCCCTTTCCCAACCTCACCATAAGTGAGAAACAGTTGGAGGGAGTCAAACCTGTGACCCTTGGTACGCTCTATGTAGTAACTTAGGGCCCCTTAACATCTATACAGCAGCCTCCTCTCACCAGAGGAGGAATGGTCAGTGAAGAACACTGAAGTGAAATAGATTGGTTAATGTGGAAATCTGAAACCACCTTAGGCAAAAACTTCCTGTTAGTCCTGAGGACTACTTTATCCCTGTGAAAGGAAATAAAGTCAGTCTCTATTGATAAAGCCTGTAACTCACTTATACGCCTGGCAGAAGTGATGGCTACCAGAAATACAGTTTTCCAAGTCAAATACTTAAGCTCTGCCGAAGACAGAGGCTCAAAGGGGGGTTGCATTAGCTGAGCAATGCATATATTAAGATCCCAAGCCGAGGCAGGGTCCCTGAATGGAGGATTGGTGTGAAGCAATCCTTTAAAAAACTTTGAAAATACAGGATGAGCAGAAAGAGAAGAGGGCTTCCCTGCTGAAATGAAGGCAGAGACAGCAGCCAAGTGCACTTTCAGGGTAGCTGGTCTCAGACCCAAAGAATTAAGATGGACCATGTAGTCCAATACAGTGGGTAGATCAGCAGATTCCGGAAACATGCTTCCCAGAACACCATATGGAAAACCTTTTCCACTTGGAGTTATAGGTAGCCCTGGTGGAAGGCTTCCTAGCAGCCTTCAGGATTTCGAGAACACTTTGAGAAAGTTGTAAATCAGCAAACTCTAACTGCTCAAGAGCCAAGCCTTGAGGTTGAGGGATTTGAGATTCGGATACCAAACTCTCCCCTGAGCACAGGTTAACAGATTGTGGTTCCTGGGGAGACACAGGGGAAGATGGACTGCTAAGGACAGAAGGAGTGGGTACCAGGACTGCCTGGCCCAGTCTGGAGCAATCAGGATCATTTTGCAGGGCTGAGACCTGATTTTGACTAGTACTTTGAACAGGAGAGGGAAGGGGGGAAAGGCATAAAGAAACTTCCCTTCCCAATCGAGGAGAAAGGCATTCAGGGGAACTGAGCCCAACACTGGGGGCCTACAACAAAACAGTGGAAGTTGATGATTGTCTGGGGCTGCGAAAAGATCTATCTGAGGAGTGCCCCATCTGGCAAACACTATCGCCAGTACTAGGGGATCCAGTGACCATTCGTGATGGCCCTGGGAAATCCTGCTGAGAGCATCTGCCAGGACAGTGTCCTTGCCTGGGAGGTGAACTGCTGTGATGGAAGTGTTCAGGGAATAAGCCAGAGACCACAACTTCATCGCCTCGGTGCACAAGGCCGAAGACCGAGTGCCCCCATGTTTGTTGATGTACCACATTGTAGTGATGATGTCTGTTCTGACCTGTACCACCTTGTTCTGAACAGATGCAGAGAAAACCTGAAGTGCTAGAAAAACAGCTCTGAGTTCCAACAGACTGATGTGGAGCAGAGATTCCTGAGGGGACCATAACCCCTGGGTGGAAAGGTCGCCCATGTGAGCTCCCCAACCCAGGAGGGATGCATCTGTAGTAAGGGTCAAGGAATGGGACAGAGGGATGAAAGGCACCCCCTGTCTCAGGTTGCTCTGATCCTACCACCACTGAAGGGCCTGGATCAGAATACGAGTCACTGGGATTAACTTGGATAGAGGATCTCTTCTTTGAGACCAGAAAGCTCTCAAATGGAACTGAATGTCCCTCATCTGAAATCTTGCTCCTTGCACCACAGCTGTGGAGGCAGCCATGTGCCCTAGGAGCTGCAGGAAATGCCTTGCAGGTGAAGACCTGCAGAGTGAGAGGCGGCCAGGGCCACTAAGGTCCTTACCCTTTCCAAGGAAGGAAGGCTCTGCCTGCTTTGTGTCCAGTTCTGCGCCTATAAAGGTGAGTACCTGGACAGGTTCCAAAACTGACTTTGGAAGATTGAGAAGAAATCCCAGAGGTAAGCAGCTGCTGGGTAACTAGCAGGTGTGATTTGACCTGGTCTGGAGACTGACCCACAATGAGCCAGTCGTCCAGGTAGGGAAAAATGGCAATCTTTGCCTTCTTAGATGACGACTGCTACTGCCAGACATTTGTGAACACCCTTGGGGCAGAGTGAGGCAGAAGGGCATTGCTCTGAACTGATAATGGCCTGAGGGCAGTTCAAATCTGAGGTACTTTCATGGGAGCTTCTGATAAGAACATGGAAGTAGGCATCCTTGAGGTCCAGGAGGCTAGCCAGTCCCCTGGCCTTAGGGAGGGTAAAATCATTCCCAGTGTCACCATTTTGAACTTTGGCTTTAAAAGGTGCTTGTTTAGATATCTTAGATCCAGGATGAGCGCCACTCTCCTGTCTTTTTGGGGTAAGGAAGTACCTGGAGTACAGACCCTTGCCCTGGTGAAGGGGAGAAACCCTTTCTACAGCTCTGAGAGCCAAGAGGGTTGAGACTTCTGTTTCCAAAGCAAAAGTCTCTAAAGGGTTTGTAGGTGGAAAAGATCTGGCTCTCATCTTTGGAAATTTCTTGAAGCTGAGAACCAGACCCTGGCTCACTACTTCCAGGACCCACCTGTCTGAAGTTAAAGACTGCCAGTCCTGGACAGTGAGCCAACCTGCCCACAGGTAGTGGAGAGCCGACCCTGGGCATCCCATCAGGGTGCCTGTTTTGCAGGGGCTTTAGGCTGAGGGGTGGGAGCAGGCCTGCTCGAACCCCGTCTGCCTCTCCCTCTGAAGAACCCCCTCTGTACATAGGCTGAAGAGGAGGAAGAGGCCTGGGTCTGGTAAAAAGGCCTGTGAAGAGGCCTACCCCTACCCCTGGGGGGCTGCCTCTGAGGAGTGGCTTGCCGTTCCTTGGCTTGTGCACTCCTGTAAGTGGTTCTATAGTCATCCATTTTCTTCATATAATTCTCTGTCTGCTCCCCAAACAGAGAATTTCCCTACAGGAAAATCCATAGCCTTAGACTGGGTATCCTGTGACAAAGTAGTACACCTGAGCAGGCCAATCTCCGAAAAGCCAAAGATGTAGCCATGACTCTAGAGGATACATCGTTAGAATCCACTGCAGCATGGAACTGCACCTTAGATGCCTCAATACCATCAAGAGCCACCTGTTCCAGCTCCTTTGCAAGCTGGCCAGGGACCTGTTTGGCTAAGGCCATGACAGTATCCCATCTAGATTTCTGGTATCTTGCAACATAAGCCATATAGTTTGCTTGTCTGAGTCCCAAGGATGCTGCCATGTATTGTTTTTTGGCCATGGCATCAATCTTCCTGGAATCCTTGTCAGGAGGATGTGAAGCCTGTGGAATATTAGCTTTATCACAGGCTGCAGCCAACATGACTGCATAGCTGTGAAAGAAAATCTGTATCAGGACCTGACAAAGTGTACCTCCTGTCCATCTTTTTATCACCAGGAGGCACAGAATTAGGAGCTTTTAAAATTTTATTTGTTTGTTTTCTAAAAGATTTATGTAAAGGGATGGACAACCTCCTGGACTCTGGGATATCCATCATCTCCACATAGTCAGGCTCCTCTTGCTCATCCAAAGCCTCCTCTAAGGGAAGCTGGAGGGTCTCAGCAACTTTTTATAAAACAAAAAATGAGAAGGGGACTCAGAAAGCCTAGGGGGAGACTCACCTGAAGGTCTGTCTGGGGAGATGACCGGTTCAATGGGCACATCCAGACTCTCAAAGTCACATTCACACTGATCATAATCCTCATCCCCCTCCTCTGGTTCATAGAACTCTTCTATATCATAATCCTGAACCACTGGAACCGACCGAACCGACCTTTTGCCAGACAGTGGCGGTTCGGAGGGAACCGGGGACAGGGACTGGACAATCTGTATTGCCCTGGCTATCTCTGCAGCAGTTTGAGAAGGAATTTTGGACTCCAAACCTGCTGATTTTTAATTTTCTTTGCTGGAACTGGCTCCTCAGAGCCAGCTTTTCGTTGGCCCGAGGAAGTCTCGCCCTGGTCAGAGGGCACTCCCTCCGGTTCGGTTGGCACCGAACCGGGCTGGCCATCCGGGTCAGCGGACTTTTTGGCCTCTCGTTCCCTGAGCCTGCCCACTCTCTTGTCCAGGGTGGCTGCAGGAAATTTTACAAATCTGGCAGTCTGAATTGAGGTGGTCAAACCCCAGACAATAGACACATGTAGTGTGTGGGTCAGCCTTGGCAAAGGCTTCCCCACAGACACTACTGTGTTGAAACAATGGGCGGTTTTCTTTGGGTTTCTCAGACATGATGCCAGCCTAACCAACAAACTTGCCCTTTTAATGGCAGTGCCAGGCAAGACACCATATCGGTTTCAAACCGTGTATCGGATCGTAGAAAAACTGTAATGAAATCCGTTTTTTTTAGAACCGATAAGAACCGGGAACCGCACTCTAAGAAGCCTTAAAAGGCTTTAAACTTAAATTTTTATACAATTCGATACAAGTTCCACACAGAAAAAACCTATCTATTACTTACAATTACCATAGACAGAGCTTGAACCGATTGGTTTTGCGGTTAAAATAATTAAATCACGGTTAAATTAAACCGAGAAATAGCGCTTTAAACCGAAGAAATGAACCGAGCAACAGGAGGAATCTCCGGAGCGACTGTTCAGTGAGGCGGAGTAAAGAATCTGACTGTTTCGGTTTGAAACCAACCTAACAGAGCTTCTGAACCGAGCTCGCGCTCTAAGCTCCATGCTCTGCATGGAAGTTAACTCTTTCACCTCCGGAGCAGTTCTAAGGCTGGGACAAACTGCAATAGTCATAATATAGCAAGACTTCATGTTGTTTGAATCAAGAATTACAGTGGTGAATTGACGAAAATACTGCGCCACAGTTGCATTGACAAAGCTCCCACAGTGTACACTCAACGGTGGGAAAAACAGAACTCAGGAAGGTAGGGGGCCAGTGTCGGTTACTGGCCAAACCACAAGCGTGTCGTCACTATGTCTGCCTCGAGGGTGGTGCCAGTACTGACGTCAGTCCCCTACGCTGCAAAAGACTGTGCTCCCACGGGGTCCTAGTGCCTCTGGCCCTAGACCCATAAGTGGGAATGAATGATGACTGCTTCTTGGAAGAGTTGACTGTTCCCCTCTATCCCTTGCCCTGAGGAGGTCATTTTGCACTCTGACCAGCGCAGTCTCCGTACTGTGCCTAGATCTAAATCCCAACTGTAGGTGCTCACAGATGTTAAAGGCTATGAGATGTGCATCGAGCTACAGTGCCCCTGTCTTCTCAATAACATTTCCCAAAAAAGGAAGGTTAAAGACAGGCCTAAAATTTGCCAAGCAGTCCAGGTTCTAAGTTGGTTTCTTCAGTAGGGGCCTGACCAGCACCTCTTTCAAAATGCTATGGAAAGACCCCTTCAAGACTGAGCACTGGGCTATCTCAGTGAGCACTGGGCTTAAAGAGCCCATACAGCCCACTAGGAGATGTGAGACCAGGGTCCAGTTCACAAGTGGGCTACAACTTTGAGATGACCTCATATATCTCTTCCACCACCATCGGCCTAAACTCGTCTCAAATAAGAGAAGTGCTCCTATTCACAACCAGCTCCCCTCTGCTGGGCTGCAAAAGCCCAGGTGGAGCAATCCCAGACTTGACTGAAGACATACTGTCGGAAAGAATGAAGCAACCTCTTTGCACCTGCTGGATGAAACTGCCTTTGTCAGCTGCAGACAAGTAGGCTCAAGTAACCTGTCCACAGTTTGTAAGAGCTAAGGCAGTCTGTTCCTCCCTGCAGCTGGACAGGAATACTGCCTTCTTACAAGAGACTGACTGCCTTTTGATACTCACTATAATAAGTTCTCAAATCCAGTCTATCCTCATCAGTTCCCGAACCTCCACCAACAACGCTCCAACCTCCAACCCATGGCCTTCATCTCCCTAAGCTCCCCCGTCAAACCACTGAGATCTCAGGAGAGAAGTCCTTGGTCATATATGAACTGATGCTATCATCACAGCAGTAGCAGTAATTTTATTTAACTGGCACCTTACCTTGCAGGTTCAGGGCATCATACAAAGCACAAGTATATAACAGCCAATCGGCAGATACCACGTAAACTATTATTAAACACCTGCCTCCCTCTCCAAAGTCAAGATTACGTTAACTCTCCAAAGGCAGCTCAATAAAGCAATTATAATCATGTACATGGCAATGTGAAAACATGATCACTTGTTTCTTCAATCTGAGGATGCATTTTTCATATACCACAAAATATTCTTAGACTGGGCATAGAGGTGTGTTGGCACAGCTCAGTCTCCTATAGCTCTCCACCTGAAAACTGCAAATTGCTTGTCATGTATATAACCACGCCAGGTAGTTACTAGGTAAAAACTGGGTCATGTTGATAAAGTACAGTTACGTAAGAACTTACCGTAACAGTAGATCTTCGAGAGAGGCTCTTGTAGTAGGTAATTACATACAGGACTGACGCCGGCTGGCGGCAGGACCCCACGGAAAAATTTCTAGCTAGCAGTTCCTAGCGAGGACCGCCCCACGTCAGGTGACCGGCGCTCATCTGACGTCGGTATAAAGGCGGTCCGACCGCCTTCCAGTTCTTTCCTGCCACAGGCCAGGACGGCCCGGACAAGAGAGAAGTGAATGTTTCCATTTCTGGAAAAGGAGCTGAAAAGCCTAGGGGGATGGAGGGGAAGATATCAGAAGAGCCTCTCCTCGAAGATCTACTGTTACGGTAAGTTCTTACGTAACTGTACTATCTTACTTCGAGAGGGCTCTTGCAGTAGGTAATTACATACAGGACTGAATCCCAAGCAGTCTGGAACAAATAAAAGGCACCGGGAAGAGGAAACTACTCCAGAAAGTAGCAGAAGCCTTGCAATCCTCAAGACAGGAGGCCTTGCAAAACAGCTAGCCCGAAGCCTGCTCTATGGCAAGAGGCACTGTCCAAACTGTAGTGTTTAGTAAAGGTATGGACGGAAGTCCAGGTGGCGGCAGCACAGATGTCTGCCCCAGACACATTCTTGAAACAAGCCGCAGAGGCCGCTACTCCACGAGTGGAGTGACCTTTGACTTGACCCGGAAGGGTCTTGTTGTACTTGTCATAACAAAGTGATGCAATGAGCCAAACTTCGACAGGCATTGCTTGGAAACAGCATTGCCTTCCCTTTTGTGAGCAAAAGAGACGAACAACTGATCAGTCTTTCTGAGATCCTTTGTCCTGTTGGTGTAGTATCTCAGAATCCAGTGAACATCCATGGTATAGAGTAAATATTCCCCTTGGTTGGAGTACTGCGTGAAAAAGGCAGGTAACTCTATGGACTGATTTAAGGTAGACTCTGCTACCACTTTAGGTAGAAACTTAGGATTCCTGCGAAGAGCCACTCGTTTTTTGTGAAAAACCAAATATGGGATTTTACACATCAGGGCCTGGAGCTCGGAAATTCTTCGAGTGGAAGTAATGGCCACCAAGAAGAGTGTCTTCCACGAAACAAACTTCAGATCTGCGGTTGCTGCAGGTTCGAAGGGAGGAAGGGTAAGTTTCTCGAGAACAAAGTTCAAGTCCCAAGGGGGAGCAGGAGTTCGGATGGGGGGCCTCAGATGAAGGACCCCTCTAAGGAAGGTCTTAGAGACCTCTAATTGGGCAAACGCTTTATCTACGAAAGGAGCATGGTAGGCTGAAATAGCAGCCATGTGCACTTTCAAGGAGGAATGACTGAGACCCAGGTCAAGAGATGACGTAAATATTCCAGCAGAACAGCCACTGAACAGGAGAAAGGCTCCACGTTCCGAGAGGCGGCCCAAATAGAAAATCTCTTCCATTTCATGGCATAAGTGGACCTAGTGGAGGGTTTTCTAGCCTCCACCAGAATCTCCGTCACTTTTGGAGAGACACCAAAACGAGATTGAGCTAGGTCTGCAGGAGCCATGCATGAAGTTGCAGGGACTTGAGCTCTGGATGAACCAGGGTCCCCTGATCCTGGGTCAGCAAACCTCGAGATAAAGGAAGAGGAAGAGGAGGAACCTCTGAGTATTGTTGTAGAAGAGAGAACCAGATTTGCTGGGCCAGAAAGGAGCGATAAGAATCATTCTCGCTCCTTCTGTGGTTAGTTTCTGCAATACACGAGGGACCAGAGGAATTGGGGAAAAGCATAGACGAATCTGCCCTTCCAGTCTAGAGACAGAGCGTCGCTCCAGAAAGCGCCTCGCTCTGGAACGAGCGAGCAAAAGGTGGGAAGTTTTGCGTTTTGGGAAGAGGCGAACAGGTCTACCTGCAGAGTCCCCCAAAGCTGAAAGACATCGTCTAGCACCCTTTGGTCCAATTCCCACTCATGTGGCAGGGCAGAGGAGCGGCTTAGCTTGTCTGCCAGGGTGTTGTTGACTCCTGGAACATGAATCGCAGTGAGGTGAAGGTTGTGTTGAGTTGCCCAGTCCCAAACTCTCATTGCTTCCCTGCATAGAGGGTAGGATCGAGTCCCCTCCCTGCTTGTTGATGTACCACACCACACACGTCTGTCTGGACGGTTAGGTGACCGGGAAGAATGTAATGGTGAAGGGCTTGGAGAGCATATAGTACTGCTCGAAGCTCGAGCACACTGATGTGTAGAGCTAGTTCCAATCTGGACCATAATCCTTGGGTTCGGTGAGGACCCAGATGGGCTCCCCAACCTTCGCCTGATGCGTCTGTGGTCAGAGTCTGGGAGGGGGGAGGATGACAGAAGGGGAACCCCCCCAAAACAGGTTCTCTCGGACCATCCACCATTGCAAGTCTCGTACCATCGGCAAGGAGATCAGAACTAGATGATCTAGGTCGTCTACAAGCTGGTTCCACTGGGAGCGAAGAGTCCACTGAGAGAGCCTCATGTGGAGTCAAGCTCGGGGGACCGTTGGAATGGCAGCCGCCATGAGCCCCAGGAGACGGAGAACCGACCTCGCCAGAACCCTCCTGCATTCTGACAGCAGGGAAATCTGTGACTGAAGAGAGGCCGCCCTGTCCAGAGGCAGGAAGGCCTTGCTCACCGTCGTATCGAGGATAGCCCCGATGAACTGTAGTCTCTGAGAGGGATCCAGATGAGACTTGGAATGGTTGATGGTAATACCCAGGCCAGTAAAAACCTGCGGGTGAGGGAGAGAATGAGAGCCCTCCTGATGAGGCCGGGCCAGGAGCCAGTCGTCCAGGTAAGGAAACACCTGTACTCCCATCGTACGCAGGTGGGCCGCTACCACAGCCAGGCATTTGGTAAATACTCTGGGTGCCGAGGAAAGACCAAACGGGACAGCCCAGAATTGGTAATGGTCCCCCTGAAATGCAAAGCGAAGATATTTGCGGTGAGAAGGGCGAATGGGGATGTGCAGGTATGCATCCTGCATATCCAGTGCACAAAGCCATTGACCCGGCCGAAGGAGGGGCAGAAGGGTCTGCAGAGAGAGCATCCTGAACCTTTTGTATTCCACGAAAAGGTTCAAGGAGCTGAGATCGAGAATGGGTCTGAGATCTCCAGTCTTCTTCAGGACCAGGAAGAAATGTGAATAGTAACCCGTCCCTTGAAGATGAAGGGGAACGGGTTCTATGGCATTCTTCTCGAGGAGGGCAGAGATTTCTTTCCGGACCAAAGGAAGATGATCCCTTGCGTAGGACGACTTCAGAGGTGGGTGGCGGGGTGGTTTCTGTAGAAACTCTATGGAGTGCCCTTCCGCTATAAGCTGGAGCACCCAAGAATCCATTGTTATCCTCTCCCAACCCGGAAGGTGGAGGGAGAACCTCCCTCCTACTGGTTCCTCTGGTGTGTCCGGAGGCGGTGGGAGAGGGGAGGAGTCAGGTGGTATGGGGCAGCGCTGCAGCTGGGGCACACGCCGCTTTTTTGGGCGGGGGGGCCTGGCAGTTGCGGGGCCCGAAGCTTTGTGGCCCGCCTTCCTTGGGGTTTCGCTTGTGGCTGATCATGTCATGAAAAGGACGGCGGCCAGGGAGATGGGGACGGCATGGAATCCACGGATTTCAGAGCCGTCCCCTTCTCTTGCAAGTTGGTGATGATGTCCTTGACATCACCACCGAAAAGCACCGACCCCCTGACAGGTGCTTCCTGGATCGCAGACTGCACCTCCGGGACCAAACCTGACACGCGGAGCCAGGCATGACGCCGTAGACTCACGGCGAAAGCGAAGCTCCGCCCGGCAGTGTTCACTGCATCGTATGTCGTCCGCAGAATGTGGCGACTGGCCGAACGAGCAGAACGGACTAAATCAGCTAACTACTGCTTGACTTGAGAGTCAGGTAAGGAGTCTATCTTAGATTCCGCCTGGGTAAGGATGGCCTTCTGGTAATCCCCCATATGGGCAACGTAATTCAGGGCCCGAATTCCCAGTGTGGAAGAGGCATAAATTTTTCTTCCATACTGGTCCAGGAGGCGAGATTCCTTATCCGGAGGAGACGAGCTTAGATGTTTGGGGTGCGCTGACCGGCCGTGAACGGTGCTAATCACGACCGAGTCTGCACGAGGGTGGGAGTCCAGATAGTCTACACCCTCTGGAGCCTGGTACAGCCTGTTATACTTTCTAGGAAGTGGGGCTAACTCCGATGGTTGTTTCCAAATCGTGGAAACAAGGTGGGCGTGAGGCTCGATCCAGGGTGGCACTAAAGTTGGGGCTGTCAGTGGCAGGTCCAGATGTTCGGCGAGTTTAAGTCGCTGAGGATCTGGTTCCAAGGAATGCCACTGATGAACTTCCTGGATTTTTCTGAGCAACTCCGTGAATGAAGGATCCTCCGGAGGGGACTTCGGAGGGGTCCTCGGCCTGGGCTTGGACGGAGAGCGAGGCTCGTCATCTCTCTCGGAGCATCCTTCGGAAGAGTCCGAGGAATCCAAGAGCGAAGAAGAATCGGAAGCAGAATAAGACTCCCTAACACGGCTGGGGGCAGGAACGGGTTCCTTGGGGGGTACCCCTAGACGTGTGTCCTGCCCCTCTCGAGATCCAGAGTGAAGGGCCCTGGAGGCGGTGAGAGAGTGTGCCGCCTCGGGTGTACGGGAGAGGCACCATCGCCGTAAGGCGGCTCTCAACCTCCTTGGTGAGCTAAGCCTTGGCCTCAGCCCACCAGGAAGCCAGAGTCTAATGCAGATCCACCGGCCACCATGGGGGTGGTGGAGGTGGAGGAGGAGGGGGAAAAGGCGTACGGGTTGTACCCGTAAGGTGAATATCCGAAACCCGGCTGCGGGAAAACAGACGCCGGGTAATGTGGCGTCGGGTACTGCGGTGGAGGTACCGGCGTCGGGTACTGCGGCCCTGGATACTGCGGTCCCAGGTAAGACGGCGTTGGATAAGATGGCGGGTACCCGGGCGCCGGAGAAGCTGCGGAGCAGACCGCCCGGATGGTGGCCTCACGGGCGGATCAACATTGAGAGGCCCGGAGGGTGCAGGGCCTGACGGAAGGGGAAAATCCCCTGACGGCGTCGGCGGGGCCGGTGTCCGGGGGCTGGCGTCAGATCCGGTTCCTTCAGAGGAGGGTCTGACGGAGGTGGAAGATCCCCCGCATCGCCATGGGAAGCAGGGGAGAAATCCTTGGGGTCAGGCTGGGGTGACTCGGGCTCCCCAGACGGCAGCGAATGCTGCGGAGAACCAGGTACGACGGGCGTGGGAGGGTCAGTTGTAGGTTCTGTCGCCCAGCGGAGGAGCCGACATGCGGCTTAGGGGTTAGTTCCCGGCGGGCGCCGGGGGAGCCAGCGTCCGTCTTACGGGGTCCCTCATCGGAGGCTGGCTGAGGAGAAGGAGCGGCCCGGTCCGAAGGGGACGTGGTCGTGTGCCGCCCCGAAGGGTCGGGCGTCTTCTCGACCCTCTCCCGGCGGGCGTCGGAGGAGCCGACGTCCGACTTATGGGGGTCGCCCGCACCAGTAGGCCGCAAGCCTGCGGCCGAACTGGGGGCGGAGGACTCCTTTTGCCCGGAGGCGCCCGCAAGGCCCGAGCGCGAGCCAGACAGGCGGGCCAACGCCTCCTCCAAACCCTTGGAGGCTGCCGGACAGTCCCCCAGAGGGATAAAGACCTGGGCCGCGACTCCAGCCGGAGTCGCGGAAGAGGAGGCCTTCTCCCGGTGCCTTTCCTTGTCCCGCTTTTTACGATGTCCTTCCGGAGAAGTGGATGCCTGCTTCAGCTTCTTCACTTTTTTCCATCAAAGACATCTTTTTCTTGAGAAGATGGGCTTCCAGGGACTGTTGCCGCCGTTTGCGGGTAGCCGCGTTGAAGTTAAGGCAATGCTGGCACTTGTCAACCGGATGGTCGGGGCCTAAGCAGAAAAGGCAGAGGGAATGGCTGTCCTTGTGTGGCAATTGGACGCCGCATGAGTCGCACTTGTTTTTGTGCTCGGAGGGTGTAGGGGACGACATACACAGACGATGACCTGATGATGGAAGAAAATAATAATTTTAATTTCGCAAACCGACGAAGGGTATGCTGACGGGTTATCAAACTTTCTCGCCAGGTTTCGCACGAGCCAACAGCGGAAAGAACTGGAAGGCGGGCGCCTGGGATCACCCCTTTATACCGACGCTAGTGATGCTGGTCACCTGACGGGGGCGGTCCTCAGCCAGACCGCTAGCTTGACATTTTTCCGTGGGGTACCGCCAGTCATGCCAGTCCTATATGTAATTACCTACTGCAAGAGCCCTCTCGAAGTAAGATCTATGGCTGTAACCTCCATGCAAATCTGAATATATTTTGTAACTGAATGTCTTTCCTCTGCAGCAAAACATGTATTGTTATCCCGAGTCACCCCTGAAAAACGGACCTTTGGGGCTCACTGGGCCAACCCGGTCACCAAAATGTAATAAATAAATAATTGCAAGACAACTTTCAAGAGTAACAGAAATCCAGTGCATACTCAATTCAACAAAAACTGTCCAATGTAGAAATCTAGGTGCAGGGATCATGTCAAACAAAGTGACTCCCCTGTGATGTCTCAAGAGACTGAAAGTAAATGGGAGTCACTTCTATTGTGATTTTACTGTCACCAGGGCAAACTGTTGATCTTTATTATACAAACACTCTTAGGGCACTGGAACCACAAAATGGAGGCAAGCAGTTCTGACACCGAATGTGAGACCAATAACATATTAAATTAACAAAAAAAAAAAAAAACACTGCCCATTTTAATGGCTCCAGCATTAAGAAACATTATTATAGAGTGCCTCGTACAGGAGAGAGGAGCAGTCTGACTGATCTGGATTTCTTCCTCGATCTATGATCATGGTTAGCTGTACCTACATGTCTCTGCATCTTGATAATGTAACAGCAGTTTTGAACTGCAGTATAAACTAAAGCAAAGATGGTTCAATAGAGAATAAAGTATGGGGTGGTGTGTGTAATGAGAAGTTTACACACACCCGAGGGGTTACATGCTACATAAACCTCAAGAGTGAAGCTTGAGGGGTTTGTGCAAGCATCTAACCCCGAGGGTGTGTGTAAACTTCGAGTTTACACACAACACCCATATTTTATTTTATAAAATTGCTGGCTCCTCATTTTTCGCCACAGCAGTTATGTAAAATAGCAGAGGTTCTGGCCAGGGACCATGCTCAGTTTTCATTTTTTCATCAGGTGATGGTGCCAGATTTAAAAAGGGGTCTGTGGTGTTCGTTTGTCCCAGTAAATGAAAAAAAAAAAATATTTAACTTACCGCCGAGTTACTGTGGTGGACGGCAGTTCACGTTTCGGCGAGCAGGCAAGCAGTGTGTTTGGGAAGCGGCGAACTCTGGCAGGCACATGCACAAAGTGAGAGAAATCATACGCGTGTTTGCCGTTATAAACGCTCCTTTATAACGCAAAATTACGCCATGGTTTCCCTATGGGAAAAATGGGGAGCCAGTTATTATACGATTATGGCATGATTCTGGTTTTAACTGAGGGTGGAGGACTTTTTTGGCACTGTTAATGCTCTTTCATAATTTAGTCACTGCATTTCAACCACTGCCAGTTTTATTATAACTCCCTTGTATACAGAATCCTGAAACAAACTTGCAATTACTAATGTCTTTATGTAGAGGCTAAATAGGCTAGGGAACCAACATCTGACTTTTCACACATTGTTTTAAAATTGGATTAATGGATTATAATAAACCAGTCGACAACCATTACCATTTCACCACTCTTGAGTATGGTGCCTTTTAGTTTCTCTCACACACACACACACACACACACACTTTCTAAAGGTGGTGCTCCTTCACACTAGGTACAACTATGTAAGTATTCTTCAGAGCTGGCAAAACTGCTACGCAGTGAACAGCTCAGTCAATGGTAAATCTCATCATATGAAGATGGGCACAGTCCCACTTCCCTGAGAAAAGGAAGCCCTTTCACAACATGATCAAGAACTGGAAAACTGACACGCTGGTTTGAATGGGGTGCAGCATGTAGACACCTTAAAACAAGATGCAAATACTACTAAACAAAAAAAAGGGAACAAAAACAACAAACAAAAACACTTCAGCTCACCCCAGTTAGTATATGTGCAAATCTGGTTGCTGTCTATACATTTACTTTACCTAATCAGAGGGCTAAGAATCACAGACAAGAATGGTTGTTGAAAAACTCATCTTACCTGCAAATCTGCTGTCCAAAATCAGCATTCTAGTCCTAAGAAGGTACTGCTTTCAACACTAGCCAGTTTTGCTACACTGCCAAGCAAGGGGGGGGACGTGCACAAAATATAACTGCTAACTTCAAGTTTTAAAATATAAAGTTATAGGGGGTAAAAAAAAAAAAAAAAACACCTTGGCCCGATAATTATGTAGCAACAGGTGCCATTTCACATATGTGCAAACCAGGTTTCATTCCCCAAGCCTGGAAATTCACTGCTGGCCAGTAGGAGAACTGAAAGCCTAAGAGGGGATTCTCTTTCTCCACGTAGGAGAGCTGCATACCCCGCTGAGGTAACACCACCTGAGTGACCATATGTGGGGTTGCAAATGAGAGTGCACACAATGTAAGCACTGGTGCATGAGGTGTGTTGGCATCAGGGACACCTACATAGCTTCAGTAGAAGAGTACAGTAAAACAGTAAAAGTTAGCTGGGCAAGCAGATGAAGCCAGGCCCACCCCCACATCCAAAACAGGCCAGCTGTCTCCACCTCCTTGTGAAGAACCTAGGTGCCTCTACTCCTTGCCACTAGCAACTGAATCTTGGGAGCTACCTGCCAAGGTACTGAACAGTAGACCCCTGCCCCAGGGGGCTATGGAATGCAGTAGCTCCTTCAGACAGATGTATGCATGGCAAAAGGTGAGCCAGCCTAGTTGAGACCAAAAGAGCTGAAGAAATGGGGAGGGGGAAAAAACAAAAACAAACAAAAAAAAAAAAAAACACCACTACTCAGGACTGTGACAAATGACTCTTCATCACAAAGTGCTTTCCGTGTTGTTCAATGTGCACCATTTACACCTATAAACCCCAGGTCTGGTGAGCTTTTCAAATATCACGTGGCCATTCTGCCACAGGATTTTTTCTCCTTTAAAACGGTTCTCTTTTGAACTGTACCTGCTGCCTCAGATTTTGGTACTGTAATGGGCTAGATTCACGAAGGTGAACGTAGCACGTGGTAAATGTAGAACTACTACCGTTTCTGCAGTCCCACACGATTCAAGAAGCAACAGGAGCACTAACAGGCACAGTAGTTGAGTTCATGAATCACATCGTGCAGTTTCGCAAATGGGGGTCATCAGCTTGTTATCTGGGCTACAGAAGATGACAACACAGGCACTACTACATAGAAGCTTGCAGTAGTGTAAGCAACATGCGACTCAGAATGGGCAAAAGAGCATATGCAATCTGCCTCTAAAAGCACAGTCATCCAGTATGCATTAGTCTACTGGAAGTGGAAGGCTAGGTTTGCTGGCCAAGGCACCTAGCTTCACCTAAGCTCTTTCCTTCTAGCTTGTTTGAAAGGACAGAACTAAGAACCTTACCAGAGTAAGGGAAAGGATTAAGACTTTTGGCTAGGCAGATTTACTGTGTGGTGGTGTTTTTATTTTGTACTCACAGGGATTGTTACTGTTTGTTGCTAACATTTTATTGCTTTATTTTCTCTGATTCACACTGCTGTTGCTGGGTATACCTTCTGCTGCATTATTACAAGGTGTGCCTACAGGTGTGTGCTAACAGATTACTGCTGTAATCTTCTGATTCAAATCGTCTTTTGCAAGGTACATCTTCTGTTACTGCTTTATTTTTCTCTGTAGCAAAGTGTTTCTTGCAGGGTATATCTTCTGTGAAATTATTACAGGTGGTGCTTACATTTTTTGTGACTTTTTATCATTAGGCTAAACAAAATTACTATTTGCCCCTATTTTATTTCTTTTTTGCTGAAAAGGTTTTTTTTTTGTCTCAGAGGTGTTGCAGTCTCCTTCTCACATTGAAGACAGGGAGAGTGAGAAAGCAGCCTCAGCTTCTTTGAATCAAGGAGGTTATTTTCTAGACTACACTGAACTGAATTATTACATTTTGGACCTGTGTAAGTAACTAGTATAGATTCTGTTTTTGGGGTGGACTTTTCTTAATTTTAACTTTAATTTGCCTGGGAGGAACTGTAGCTGGGAGATATTTGCAGTCAGTTGTGACTAGACCTGTTACTTAGCCTTTGTGAAATAGGTGTCTGAAAGGAAGGAGGGCACTCCCCGGGGTGGAGGGTAAGAGTTGTAGGTGATTGTTTCTGGACAGCTTAGGTTTACTCCCACCCATCCACCCCAAGCGCATAACTTCCTTTATAGCAGGGGCTCTGATATCACTTCCTCAAAACTGCTAACAACATACACCTGTTCATATCCTTAAAGGCACAGCACACTGAACAGGGGGTAGAGACACTCACAAACTTGCACACACTAAAACAAGAACAAAAAACAAAAAAGCATCTAACTGGAAGGGACACCGACATGTGGGGAGTGGAGCAATGCACTGGCTGTGGAGCAGCAGTCTTCCGGGAGACATTCTGGAAACTGCGTTGCTGCCCTATTTGCAGACACCTCTCTGGTCTGAGGTTGTTCATCTCCATGCTGACCTGGCAAGGATTCGGGAAACCTGCTCCCCCACCCTGGGACCACCCAGGCCACCGCCACCACCTCAGAGGTTGCCAAGAAAGAGGAGTGGTTGGACCACGGTGGGCTCAAGGAGGGTGAGGGTGGTGTAACAGAGGCGCATCTCTCCAACTGTGCCTCTCCACAATTCATTCGCCACTCTGGCGAAGCATGGTTCCTCTATGGAGGCACCTGCAGTGGAGACCAAGGAGGATGCTGGGAACCTCCACAATGGAGACCCACAGGAGGGTGGCCCAGGACCCCACAGGGAAAGGAAACAACTCCTGGTGGGGGACTCAATTGTTAGGGGGGTAGAATTGGGGGGGGGAGGAAAGGGAGGTAAGGTTCCTGCCCGGCGCCAAAAGTTGGAGGGACAGGAAACAAATCCTCAGGATCGTGGGAGCAGCGGCAAGGGGGAGGAAGCTGGATGTCATTATTAACCTAGGGACGAATGACCTGGCTGAGAATGGGATCAGAGCAGTGCAACAGGAGTTTGTGGAGTTGGGCAGGAGCCTTTGACAAGTAGCACACATGGTAAGTTTCTCAGAAGTGCTACCTGTCTATGGCATGGATGAGGCTAGGGCACTCCGCACCATGGGATTCAATGACTGGTTGAAAAGCTGGTGCAGAGCTCAGGGATTTGGCTTCATTGGGGACTGGGGCTCCACCTGGAAGGATGCAGGCCTATACAGGCGTGATGGTCTGCATCTATCCTACAGGGGAACCAGGATCCTAGGTGATAGGTTTAAATGCTTCAGTGGCAAGCATTTAAACTAGCCGGGGGGGGGGGCATTGAAGAGAAGGGAAATCCTAGCCCCCCCCAAAAAAAAAAATCAGGGTAATTAGTGAGATAAACACCAAAATAGAGTAGTCGACAGGGAGAAGGGCATGGGGTAAACGGAGAAAAAGACAAAGGCAGTAAGGACAGGGATGGGGTAAAGAGTGGTAAGGCCATAAAAAATGGAGGGTAGTGAGTACCAATGCCCATAGTCTAGGTAAAAAGCTCCCTGAAATGGTGGCCTTGATGGAAGAGGGATGCCTGGATATTGTGGCAGTCGCAGAAACATGGTACACAGAGAACCATGACTGGGATGTCAACATACCAGGGTACACAATTTACAGGAGGGACAGGGAGGGAAGAAGAAGAGGAGGAGGAGCAGCTCTCTGTGTAAGGGAAGGGATAAAAGCAATAGAACTAAAGGGTAAACAGGGAGGAGAGGGGGCACTGGAGACTGGAAATGGCTCCACAATCCACACAGGGGTTGTATACAGACCCCCGTCTCAGGGGGAGGAAATGGACAAGGAAATGATAGAAGGCATCCTTGGGATGGCAGAGAAAGGGGAGATATTGCTGATGGGGGACCTGAATATGCCAGATGTTGACTGGAGCACCTTTGCTGCAGCCACATCCAAGAGCAGGGCCATTCTCGATGCCCTACAGGGGGCATGCTTCAGATAGCTAGTTTTGGAACCCACTCGGGAGAGAGCAATCTTAGACCTGGTACTCTCAAATGGGGATGGAGAGATCTCTGCTCTTGAAGTGGGTAGCCATCTGGGAACAAGCGACCACCAAACAGTGTGGTTCACGATGAACTTAGCTGTAGAGTCAAGCCACACAAAAGTGAAGGTACTGGACTTCAGGAGGGTTGATTTTGACAAAATGGGAGAGTGCCTCAGAAAAGCACTAGCAAACAGGCAAGAAGGTGGGGTGAAGTAACAATGAGGAAACATCAAAACCACCATCACAGAGCCAACAAGTCTTTGTGTGAAGCAAATAAAGACATCAAAGTGAAACAAAAAAAAACACTATGGTTCTCAAAAGAAGTGGCGGGGAAGGTAAGGGAAAAAAGATAGCATTCAGGAAGTATAAGGAAACACAGAAGGAGCAGAGAACTGTAAAAGCAGTTAAAGCAGAAGGAAGCGGGTAAGGCAGTCAGAATAGCAAAGGCCCAAACTGAGGAAAAGATAGCCAACTCGGTTAAGAAGGGGGATAAAACCTTTTATAGGTACATTAGGGAGCAAAGAAAGACTAAGGCAAGGATACTGAGGCTGAACAAAGAGGAAGGTGGTTGGGCAGAAAGCGACAGTGAAAAAGCAGGGATACTGAACAAATACTTCTGCTCAGTATTCACAAACGAAAAGCAGACGGAAATACCTAATCCGGTCAATAGAAGCACTCTGGATAGGGGGGTTGATATTAGTCCTTTCACAGAAGAAAGGGTTCTGAAAGAACTCTTAAAACTGAAGGTGGATAAAGCAATGGGGCCTGATGGGATTCACCCCAGAATTTTAAAATAACTAAATGAAGAACTAGTAGCACCACTGACTACCCTTTTTAATAAATCATGGGAGGATGGGGTGGTACCCGAGGACTGGAGGAGGGCGGATGTGATTCCCCTTCACAAAAGTGGAAGCAAGACAGGGGCAGGAAACTACAGACCTGTCAGTTTGACCTCAGTGGTACGGAAAATGATGGAATCACTTCTGAAGGAAAGAACTGTTGAGTACCTGGAGGCCAGTGGGGCACAGGACCCAAGGCAGCATGGATTCACAGCGGGAAAGTCATGTCAGAAAAAATCTAATTGATTTCTTTGACTGGGTGACCAAAGCAGTAGACCAGGGAGGGGCTGTGGACATGGCCTTCCTAGACTTTAGCAAGGCATTTGACACAGTCCCGCACAAAAGATTAATAAACAAATTAGCCACCCTGGGAGTGGGTCCTAGGGTGGTAGCCTGGGTAAAACAATGGTTGGACAACAGGACACAGCAGGTAATAGTAAATGGAGTCCACAGTGAAGAAAGGAGGGTTACTAGTGGGGTACCACAGTGTTCAGTACTGGGGCTGGTCCTTTTTTAATGTCTTTATAAGTGACATTGCAAAGAGACTAGAAGGGAAAGTATGTCTCTTTGTAGATGACACAAAGATCTGCAACAGGGTTGGTACACAAGGTGGGGTGGAAAGGATGAAAAGGGACTTGGCAAGGTTGGAGGAATGGTCAAATGTATGGCAGCTTAGATTCAATGCAAAGAAGCGCAAAGTAATGCACCTGGAAAACAAAACCCAGGGGAAGAGTACACAATGGGGGGTGAGATACTGACAACAAAAATGGAAAGGGACCTGGGGGTAGTCATATCAGATTACCTAAACGTGGGCCAGCAACATGAGAAGGCAGTAAGAAGGGCTGGGGGAATACTGGGATGCATAGGGAGAGGCATCACCAGTAGAAAACAGGAAGTTGTTGGCCCTCTGTACAGACAGTTGGTAAGACCACATCTGGAGTACTGTGTACCGTTCTGGAGACCCCATCTCCTCAAAGACAGACAGGGTGGAGGCTGTCCAGAGGAGGGCAACCAAAATGATACAGGGTCTGCATCAGAAGACATATGAAGAAAGACTAAAGGAACTAAAGATGTATAGCCTTGAGGAAAGGAGGGAGAGGGGGAACAGACAGAAACTTTCAAATACCTCAAGGGAATCAACAAAGTCCAAGAGGGTACCATTTTTCAGAAAAAGAGATGTGCAAAAACAAGGGGGCACAATTTGAAGATAGAGGGGGGATGGCTCAGAGGTAATGTGAGGAAGTATTTCTTCACAGAGAGGGTTGTGGATACATGGAACAGCCTTCCTGAGGAGGTCAGAGAGTCAAAAACAGTGAGGGAATTCAAGTATGCATGGGACTGACATAAGGCAATTCTAGGGGGGGTAGGAGGAAGTAGGCTGTTGGTTAACTAGGATCTGCAGCTTATCCGTTAGGTAGGGAAATGGGCAGACTAGGTGGGCCAAGCGGTCCTTATCTGCCATCAAATTCTATGTTTCTATCTTTCCTGGATACCCAGGGCTGCAGAATTGTGTGGTCTCTTGACTTCTTGACTTGGAAACTTGAAAAACACAGGTTGAAACCCATCTAGAACCAAATTATCACTGTGTAACCGTGGGCAAATCACTTAACCTCCCACTGCTGCAGACCACTAAGTTGTGAAAATGGGAAGAGGCAGGACCTACTGTAAATACAGGTTACTCACCTGTAACAGGAGTTCTAGGAATGGTATATGTTGTTCATCCACACTGTCTGGCAGGTATCCTTGCCGCTTTAATTCTTGCCGGAAGGTCTTCAAGCTGGCTCCTCCCACTCACCCGGGTGGTAAAACTCTCGGCTCTGCCCCATGACGCCAGATCTGGCCCACTGGAAGCTCAGGTTGTGAGTCGGCGGGCGAGGAGGGGGGTGGTGGATGAACAATATATACCATTCCTAGAACTCCTGTTACAGGTGAGTAGCCTGTATTTAGGACATGGATATGTTGTCTCATCCACCTGTCTGGCAGACTCCTAGCAGTTCTCCGGAGAAGGAGGCAAGGCGCACCTCGATGCTTACTTGGGAAAGAGAGTGGAGAACTGAGGCCCCAAAACCAGCATCCCGGCGTGACTCGAGGTCGATGTGGTAGTGTGTAATGAAGGTATGTGCCGAATTCCAGGTAGCAGCCCTGCAGATATCCTGGATAGGGACGTCCCTGGAAGCAGCTACCGATGCAGCGGTATGGCGGGTAGAATGAGCTCTTATCCCTCTGGGAGGCTCCATGCCTGCTAACATATAGCAGAGATCTATGCAGGAGGTGACCCACCTGCTTATCGTCCACTTGGCTGCAGGTCTGCCAGGTGCGGTTTCAGCGTAGGTGACAAACAGCTGGCGAACCTCTCCCCGAATTTCAGCCATCCACTCCTTATAATAAGCGAACGTTCGTATAGGGTCCAAAGTATGGACCCTATACTCGGCCTCCGAGGTGTGACTGGGTGGAACACACGGCAGAGTCAACACCTGGTTAAGGTGAAACTCCGCACACCACCTTGGGAGGAACTTTGGGTGGGGCTGAGAACAACCTTGTCCCTGTGGAAGACCAGGTAGGAGGCTCGATGGGCGCCTGGAGCTCTCCCATCCTTCTGGCTGACGTGATAGCCACCAAGAGGCGCTCTTCCCGACGGAGTGCGAAAGATCACACCTGTGCATTGGTTCGAATGGCTTGCCCATGAGCTTGGCCAATACCAGCAGTAGATCCCACGGAAGTGGGAGGTTCGCACCGGAGGGGAAATGGTCAAGGCCTTTGAGGCCTGACCACTTCTCATGCCACCGACTGCTTGCCGGCCGCCCAGTAAGCAGAGATGGCTGCCAGGTGAACCTTAAGGGTCGTCGACCGCAGCCCTTGCTGAGAAAGGGACCACAGGTAGTCCCGACTGCTTGCCAAGGGGCAGTCGGAAGGGTCCAAGCCCTGCCCCTGACACCAAATGGAAAATCTCTTCCATTTGAAGGCATAGCATTTTCTGGGCGACTCCTTACGGGACGCCTCAATTACGCTGAGGACCTCGTCGGAAAGACCCAAGGTCTGGAACTCTAGCCGCTCAGGAACCAGGCCGTCAGATGCAGGGATTGAAGGTCCAGATGGAATACCTTCCCCTGATTGACTGAGATCAGGTCCGGGCGGGCTGGAAGCCGCCTCGGGAGCCTGGAGCGGAGGCTGAGGAGATCTGGATACCAGAACTGGCGGGGCTAGTCTGGGGCTACCAGAATCACATGTGCCTTGTCTCTCCTCGCCTTGAGAAGCACCTTGTGGATCAAGGGAAATGGGGGAAAGGTGTAGAAGAGGCCCGGGGTCCACTGCCTCGAGAAGGCATCCCCCTGCAGCGAGCCCTGTTGAGGGGGGCAGGCATGGAACAGACTCAGCTTCGCATTCTCCTTGGAGGCAAACGGGTCCACCTGAGGGGTGCCCCAGTGGGAGAAGAAATCTTGTACTACCTCCGGCAGGAGAGACCACTCGTGAGAACCAGCCCCTATCCGGCTTAGGGCATCGGCCAGGGCGTTGGAGGCTCCTGCCACGTGAATGGCTAGGAGATCCGCCTCCAGGCTGCGCACTAGGGACCAAATGCAGAGCGCTTCCTTGCATAACAGCAGGGAGGGCGTCCCGCCCTGGTGGTTCAGATAGTACATGGTCGTGGTGTTGTCCGTCTGGACCTGAACCACTTGACCCCGTAGAAACGGAGCAAAGGCGGTGAGAGCTAGACGGACCGCTCGGAGCTCCAGCAGGTTGATGTGGCATCGGGACTCCCAAGGGGAACAGAGGCCGTGCGCTCGGTGTTCTGCCAGATGGGCACCCCAACCCATCAGAGAGGCATCCGTCGAGAGAGAGACCGTCGGCTCGGGGCGGATGAATGGGATACCCTCCTGCAGATGGGCTAGAACGATCCACATCTCCTGGGTCACTGTCACAGGCCGGTCCAACGGATCGCGGCATTGTGACCGCTGGCTGGCCAGTCCCCATTGAAGGGGACGCATGTACCAACGGGCCCAACGGACCATGCTGGTGCAGGCCGCCATGAGGCCCAGGAGGCGCAGGAAGTCCCGGGCAGGGCGCAACTGCCCAACCAGAAATGACTGGGCAAAGAAGGAAAGAACCTCGGCCCTGTCCGCCGGGAGCTGTGATCTGGCTCGCAGAGAGTCGAGCTCTGCCCCGATGAACAGAATCATCTGCTTTGGCCTCGTTGAGGAGGAGGCCATCCTGAGAGCAAACCTGGAGGGCCAGATCTCTGGACCGCTCCACCTCCTGTCTGGAGGGGGCTGCTATCAGCCAATCGTCCAGGTAAGGGTACACCCGGACCCCTCGGCGCCACAGGAATGCTGTCACCACTGCCATGCATTTGGTGAAGACTCTGGGAGCTAGGGAGAGGCCGAAGGGCATGGCTCGGAACTCGTAAAGGGATCCCTCTGCTCTGGAGCGGAGGAATCTCTGATGGAATGGACGGATTGGGACGTGAAAGAACGCGTTCTGGAGGTCCAGGGAGCAGAACCACACACCTCGTTCCAAGGATGGGATAATCTGAGCCAGAGTGACCATCCTGAAGGTTCGAGACCCAGGAACTTGTTCAGGTGCGTGTGGAGTCGGAATGGGCGCCAGCCTTCCGTCCGTTTGGGACCAGGAAATACCTGGACACAAACCCCGGGTCTGAAGGAGGATCTGCCACCTTCCTGATTATCTTTTTAGGAGCAGGGCAATGTTGGCTAGCAGGCCAACAGCGAGACTGTGGACCCTGTGGCCCCCAGTGACAGCTCGGCGGAACCTGCTCAAACTCAGAGGCAGGCCTTTTCCTACCACCTCCAACACCCAGCTGTCCGTGGTGATAGCGGACCAGGCGGAAAAAAGTGGTGGCGCCGTCTCCCGGGGGATCCCAGGGGAGTCGCGAGGTTGGGCCGGCACCCTCAGCCCGTCACTGGGCAGGCTTGGAGGAAGGACCGCCGAGGACCTCCCGGACCTTTACCTCCTTGCTTCCTGTTGGAGGAAGCCGAGTAAGCTTGAGTTTGGGATGTCAAGCGCGAGCCTGCTGGCCCTGTTGCTGGTGCTGCTGGGCGGTCAAGAGCAGGGACTGAAGGACAAAAGGACTTCTGCTGCTGGCTGGCCTTTGTCCCTCTGGGCGACTGACCGGCGAGTCAGAGTAGCATTGGACTTTTCGATCCGTGGAGGTGTCCCTCCACTCCAGGGCCGAAGAGGTCAGTCCCCAAGAAGGGGACGTCCACCAACTTGTGCAGGGTATCCGCCGTGAAAGTGGATATCCTCAGCCACGCCCTGCGTTGCATGGCCACTGTGGCCGCTACTAACCTGGCACAGGAATCACCTATGTCCAAAGCAGTCTGGAGCTGCTGCTTCGCCACCGCCCTGCCCTGGTCCCGCACCTGGCGGACCGTGGTCTGCAGGTCAGGCGGAGATGAGGAACAACCTCATCCAGGGAGCCCAAGAGGCGTGGGAGAAGTGTGCCATCAGCGCGGCCGGGCTGGCCTGTCGGAGGCCGAGGGAGGGCATGGCGTACACCTTGCCCAGGCAAAGTCCAACTTTTGGATTCCCTGTCGGAGGCTTGTCCCGTCCGGGCGTTATCGGAACGCCGGAAGGCCTGTCGGTGACTAACCCCTCCGCGGAGGGGTGTTCGAGAAACGGGCAAGACGGTAGGGACCGCGATACTTCCTGGCCATCCTGGCTGAAGGCACTGGACAGGAAGCAGGCCGCCGCCAAAGCTCCAAGGCTGGGCCGACAATGGCATCAGCCACCGGAAAGGCCTCCGTGGGAGAATCCCCTCGGTCCAGAATCTCCATCAGGGGATACTTGGCCCGTTTGGACACGGGCTTGAGCTGCATCCCGGTGGACTCCGAGATGAGCCAAAGCAGATCCAAGAAGGACGATGGGCTATCGTCCACTGACTGGCCCCCGGAGGACTCCAGATCGCACTGCCTGGGGAACAGGGAGGAATCATCATCAGATTCCGAAGAATCTGCGAAGAGCTGCCTCGGCCCTGAGCCACCCTCCACCTGCCGAGGACGGTCGGGGGTGAGGGTGACCGACAACCTGTGCGACAGGCCATGACCCGACCGAGAACTCTTGGTCGGTGCCCCGGACTTCGGTTGTGCAGGCGGAGGGGTTCCACACAATCGGTGGACCAGCTGGTTTCGGCTTAGCAACCGGCCCTGGGGCGGGCAACTCGACTGGAGCGAGTGGTTGCTGTGGCCGTTCCGGCGACAGCCACTTGATAGCCGGGGTCGGCTTAGGCCTGGACAGCAGCAACTGCTGCCACATCAAATCCTCGTAGCGCCGGTGCAACTTGCGTCGAAGCCTCTCCTCTGAGGAGGAGGACGAGGAAGAGCGGCGTCGCCACTTAGTTCGGCAACGAGACCAAGACCGCCGATGTCAGCAGGAGCGGCTGGACCAAGAAGAGGTCAGCGACCAAGACCGAGACCCCAGTGAGGCGCCCGAGTGGGTCTCGGAAGGGCAGAGGATACCCGCTCTTCCCTCTGCTCGGGAACTTTAACCGGGGACTGTGGTCCCGAAGTAGCAGGCAGATCCTCGGTATCCACCGTGGGAACCGGTGAAGTAGGGTTGTCGGCTTCTCCAGTCGACAGCCCGTCTAACGGATCGAGAAAAATCTCAACTTCGTCGACGGGAGTCTCAGCAGGCTGGCCTGACGGGGGCACCATGAAGCCAGCGGCCTTAGCCGCAACCTCGACCGAAGTCGACGGTCGGCTACCCGGGAAGGGGGACCTTTCCCGTTCCCAGGAAGGCCGACGGTGGGACTTACCTTTCGACTCTCTTTTCTTGGGCCGAGAAGAATGTCCCGAAGGCACCTCTCCCTTCGTGGAAAGGGACTGACAAAGCTCCTTGAACGAAGCTGTATAAGAGGAACTCAGAGAGAGCGGGATAAATGCTGCAGCTGAGGAAGAAGAAGATGCAGCCTGGGCCGCTTCCTCCTCGAGGGCGATCATCTGCTCGAGCTGCTCAGCCGAGCCAGCTGCTGAGAAACATGTGACCTCTTTGGATTTCACTGGCGAACGTTTCTCGGGCGCCAAGCTTTAAGCGGGCAGGAGGGTCGTCCAGAACATGGCCAAAAAAGAAACGGCGCTTCACCAAGCCTGCGGATCGTGGTCTAGGCCTAAGTAGTAGACGCACGTGGAGTGTGGATCCGTCCTGGACATTTTCTGCCCACAGGGGCACCTCCAAAAGCCAGGAACAGATTTGTCCATCGCAGCCACAAGGGAAAAAGAAAAACGAAGTTTGAAAAACTCCAAAATCAATTTCGGGCGAACCGAGGAATTAGGATCCAGTCTCAAATGCAGAGCGCTAAGGAGGGAACCTGAGCTTCCAAGCGGTAAGGAGCAGTGCGGTCGAGAGGGCTAGCTACTCTAGTAGCCCTCCCCACAGCCACCGAACCTCCCCCGCGGACGACGGAGCTGCAGGAGCCAGCAGCAGTGTGGCTGCGAGGGCTACTCTAGTAGCCCTCCCCACAGCCGCCGAACCTCCCCCGCGGACGACAGAGGTGCAGGAGCCAGTAGCAGTGCGGTCGCGAGGGCTAGCTACTCTAGTAGCCCTCCCCACAGCCACCGAACCTCCTCCGCGGACGACGGAGCTGCAGGAGCCAGCAGTGCGGTCGAGAGGGCTAGCTACTCTAGTAGCCCTCCCCACAGCCACCGAACCTCCCCCGCGGATGATGGAGCTGCAGAAGCCAGCAGCAGTGCGGTCGCGAGGGCTAGCTACTCTAGTAGCCCTCCCACAGTCACCGAACCTCCCCCGCGGACGACGGAGCTGCAGGAGCCAGCAGGTAGCGATCCCTGTTCACAGCTGCTCTCCAGGAGCTGCGCCACAGGATTTAAACTTGTCGCCTTTTTTTCCTTGAACTTTGTCCAGCTCAATGTGTTTGGAATTTGCCCCCGGAGGAGCAGAGCTGCTGCTCGTTATTTATTTCAGCACTCTGCCTCCCTGCGCCCAAAACTGTACCCATTAGTAGTGCTAATCTGGAATTACAAGGAAAAACTATGTTTTTTTTTTAAATGTGCGTGGAAATAGCCTAGTACAAGCTAAACCTGAGCTGCTACAGCCTGCACAGTAATTACCCACTGCAACAATTCCCAAGGGTTCTCTATGCTTGTGCACCTTGTAATTTTCTTGTAATGAGCCACAACGTTTTGGGTCTAGCTGCACCAAATCAAGACGCTTATCCGGGGAATCGAGCTGTACTGCTTCTAAAGAGTAGCTACATCTATACAATCCTATTGTGTGCCTGCTTTTTACAGCCTGTACTGAATTGCTTTGCTTGTGAAATTCTCTGCTGTAAAGATTTAATTACTGGATAGAAGTTTAATAGCTCCTCCTCCCCATCTTCCTACCTGTACTTAACAGCTGCTTTCTTCTGTCCCCCCAGCAATGCGGTCGCGAGGGCTAGCTACTCTAGTAGCCCTCCCCACAGCCACCGAACCTCCCTCGCGGACGACGGAGCTGCAGGAGCCAGCAGGTTGCGATCCCTGTTCACAGCTGCTCTCCGGGAGCTCTAGGCCCGCCCTGCGCTGCGCAGAGGCTCCCCACTGCCCCCACCACCACCCTTGGCGGGGTCCTCCATATATAGTGTTATCCCCGTGAGCTGTTTTAACCAATCAGCCCACATTCCCATTAGTTCCTTATACCCTTCAGCCACTAGTGGCCACCGTAGAGCAGTTCTATTCTCTACTGTGTATGATATACAAAACTAAACTAAAAAGCAAGAATACAAAGTAATATAAAAAAAATAAAAATAAAATAAAGATGCAGTTTTTCGCTCTAATTATCTTTACGCTCTGCCTCTCCCTATCCTCCCTTCCACCATCATCCCATCCCACCCTGCCTGTGTCATTGCAATTCCTCCCAAAAGCCTCATCACCCCCCTCTCCTCCACAGCAACAGAGGAGCTTAACATGTCGCCATGGCCCAAGTGGTCCCTGGGGGCCTCTATCCTCCCACCCTCTCTCCATGCAGATTTGCCCGCTCTTTATATCCCCTCACTTGCACCCATCTCTACCTTATGTACTATAAATCACCCCACCTCGGCCTGGAGATCTCCAAAGCCTTACGCCTACTAAATCACTCCCTGGCCTCCTTCTCCTCATAGCGGGGACACTGAATGCAACCCAGGACCAACTGCATCCAATGCTGCACAACACCCCACAACAGCCACGCCTCTCCCTAAAGGACTCAAGATTGTCCATCTAAACATATGCAGCATCCTAAACAAAATTGCTGCCTTACAAACCATTGTCCTCACTCACTGCCCTGACATTTTAATTATCACCGAATCCTGGCTAAAACCTCACAACCGGGATGCCGAATTCTCTATACCTGGGTTCGCCCTAATCCGCCAGGACAGGCAGGGCAGAAAGAAGGATGGCGGCACTGTCATGTACATCTCCTCTGCTCTTAAATTTTCCTTTATCACCTTGCCGGCCCCCATACAACCTATAGATTCCCTCCTAGTCAAAATCGCACTGACTCATTCCATCCCAGTATATATATAGCCGGATCCTACTGCCCACCTGAAACTCCACTGGGTAGCATCCTCGACCATCTCAGCACCCTGAGGTCCCTCACGGAGGGTGGCGAACTTCACATACTTGGGGATTTCAATCTTAATTGGCTAGGCAAGGGAGCCTCCAAATCTCGGCAACACATAAATGCCCTAAATCTGTCCCAGCAAATAGCTGAACCAACTCGCCTAAACTGTAAATCCAACAAACATACTCTCCTGGATTGGGCGCTTACCACCCACCCTCATCGGATCATTCAAGCTAGCCTACTAACTAACTCCCTTAGTGACCACCATATGATCTACATGGTGCGCAAAATCTTCAGACCTTTTGCTCCCCCACCCCGGACGATTCTCACCAGAGTTTATAAGTCCCATGATCTGCCAGCGCTCCTAAACGACCTCACCAGCATTGACTGGTCTTTCATCACAAAGGCCTCCTCCATTGATGATGCCTTGGAATTTTTCTCCTCGAATTTCCTCTCCATCTGGGACAGACATGCTCCACTCAGGCGATCCCGAGTAAGAGGATCCCATTTACCCTGGGTAACAACAAGCCTTATGCAACAACTACGAGCCAGAAACCGCGCCTGGAAATACTTCAAGGCCTCAGGTACTTACATGGCCCAGCAACATTATCGGTCACTACGCAATGCCTGCACTAGGCTCATAAGGCAAGCCAAATCAAATTACTTCAAAAATGCTTTGAATAACAGTTTCGGTCACCCAACTCAATTCTGGAAGTCCATAAAATCCCTTCTCTCCCCACCGGCCCAACCCCCTACCCCCTCACTTAACATTGCAGGGAATAACATCTCGGATCCCAGCATGGTAGCCTCCGAATTCAATTCTTACTTCTCTACTGCTGCATCATCCCTTCTCTCCTCCATTCACCTTCCCCCACCCACTACTCCCCCTATTGTTCCCTCCTCAGCTTCTTTCTCCCTATGCCCTGTATCATCAGCTCAGGTGCTAAAATTACTGTTGTCTCTCAACCCAAACAAAGGTAAATGTCCCTCTGGCCTCGACTCCAAAATGCTCCTGCTCTCTGCACCTGCCATAGCCCACCCGCTTACCCTGCTGTTCAACCTGTCATTTAAACTTGGTACAGTCCCCAAAAATTGGAAACAAGCCACAGTCATTCCCCTTCCTAAAGGAGGGGACCTCTCCTCACCCTCCAACTACCGCCCTATATCCCTGCTCCCCATCCTGGCCAAACTTCAAGAACGTCTTGTCCTCTCCCAACTCCACCACTATCTTGAGTCGATAAACTTCTTAACCCCTTACCAGGCTGGATTCAGGAAAAATCACTCCACCACCACCTCTCTCCTCCGGCTCACAAACGCTATCCTCACAGGTATGGACAAAGGGGAATTAACAGCTGCCATATTTATTGATCTGGCAAAAGCTTTTGACACCGTCTCCCACCCCTTGTTGCTGGCTAAACTTGCTCTAGCCGGGCCGTCGGCTACTGCAAATAACTGGTTCCACTCATACCTGTCAAACAGGTCCCAATCTGTCCGCGTTGGCTCGGCTACATCCACCCTACTTCCAGTCACCAGCGGAGTCCCCCAAAGGTCGGTTCTCGGCCCACTACTGTTTTCCATATTCCTCAACGACCTGCCAGCAGCCTGCCCAAATACGGCCATCCAAATGTACGCTGACGATACGGTATTGTTCGCCTCTGGCCCATCCTCTAGTGTTGTGACAGCCTGCCTACAGAAAGACACTGACTCTGTCCAATATTGGCTCATCTCAAACCAACTAGTACTAAACTCAAAAAAAAAAACCATCTCCCTCACCTTTGGCTCCTGGCCCAAACTCACACGGCTTACTGCGCCACCCACTTTCTACACTCTGGACAGCTCCCCACTGGAGGCCTGCACCTCCTATCGTTATCTAGGTGTCTGGCTTGATCAACACCTTAACTTCTCTGCACACATTGATGCTATTCACAAAAAATTGAACCCTATGTTGGGAGCCCTCTACCGGAATAAAAATTGCATACCCCTGCCAACCAGGCAAGAAATAGTCAAAAAAATGATCCTCCCTATATTTGACTATGATGATACTGTCTACTGTGCGGTCCCTCAAACCTCCCTAGCAAGGCTAGACCCCCTATTTAACTCCTTCTGCTGCTTTTCGCTGGACTGCCCTCCCAGCACCCACCACTGTGTCCTCTACCAATCCTTGAACCTCACCTCTTTACACAACAGAAGATCACGTCACTGCACCAGAACCTCGGCAAAGTTCTGGTCACAATCACTCCCATCCTACCTGTCAGCTTCTCTAACTGCCCTACCCCCACCATCCTACGCACTCCGTAACAGCGACGCTAGGCTCCTGCATATCCCACATAGATCCACCCGGTCGCCAGGCTGCCTTCAGCTTTAGGTTACCCAAACTATGGAATTCCCTGGCAGCCGATATTAGACACTCCACAAGTACTCCCCAACTAAATGCCCCTTCCTCAATTCGCACTCTCTACCACCTGCCCTGTAACCTCCAACTTCCCCTCACTCCTGTACCCACCCAGCGTAAGAATCAAGTCTGGTCTCTCCACTGTTTGACCTGCTTCATTGTAAAACACTGTATACTACAATAATCTGCCCACCCTCAATTTGTTCCATTCACATTATGTATGTTACCCACTGCAGTTCTATTACTCCTTATGTATGTTGTTTTCTGACTGTACCTTGTTCAACTGTATGTTTTGTTCAGACTGTATCCTGTTTCCGCTGTAACCCCAAAACCCCAGGGCGCATCTGGAATCGAGCAGTACTCTGCTCAGCATGCCTTCCTGGTAAATCTCTTAAATAAATAAATAAATGAGGAAGATCTGGCGTCATGGGGCGGAGCCGAGAATTTTACTACCCAGGTGGGTGGGAGGAGCCAGCCTGAAGACCTTCCGGCAAGAATTAAAGCGGCAAGGATACCTGCCAGACAGAGTGGATGAACAACATATCCATGTCCCTAGAACTAATATGCCAAGTCTCAGCTAGGCTAGTCTGGCTGAAGAATTTCTAAACCAAAGCAAAATAATCCTCTGCATCCCCTTCCTTCTCCTCATGGTCTGCTGCCAGTAAGTAGGCCATCTGTACAACTGCCATACCACATCCTAGTGCAGTTTTGTGCTATCGAAAGAGGTGCTTGAGAACTCTCTTATTTAGCACAGCAGGAACAGTGTGCTATTTGATTTTTGAATGCTGTACTATAATGTTCTTGGGGTGTGGCTGGTATTCTAAAAATGGCCCAGATATTGAAAGCAGTTCCATTTGCAGCAGTTTTGTGTGCTGCAATGCCTGCAATCCTTATGAACTGTACCGCATGTGCATGTTTCGTTTCCGTGCCTGCACTGCTTGCTGTGTTTTTATTCTCCATGGCAACGGTGTCCTGCCTTGCTATCATTCAGATGATGGACCCCTGTAGTTAGCATGTGATACTTCTACAGTGTTTGGCTGCAGTGCTGTTGTGCCCCCACTAACCGTTGTAGTTTCCTTCCAAGGCTGTTTCATGAATCAGGAAGTATGAAACAGCACACACTACCTTTAGTAGCTTGTGTTTACCATGAGGTATTTCCTTCGTGAATCTAGCCCAATGTATGTAAACTCTGTACCTGCTTATCCTTCCTGCCTAGCCTCATCTGAATACGCTGATGTGCTGTCAGTAATGCTTTCAAGAATGCTGCAACTATGTTCGCTTTAGCTTACATGAGAGGCTTCCCACTAAAGATAAAAGTAACACACTGTAGCAATACCATGACATGCAGGCAGCTACTGTTAACCAGAAACATATTTGGTCTCTTCCCCATAGGACTTATTTGGCAATGCAGCTTTGCCTGTCAGTAAAATCAAAATGACTTCCTTAATTTTGTAAAGAAAAAAGATCAACACTGCTGCATTCTTACCTTTTCACTGAAACAGTCAAGCAAGTCTTGGACATACCCTCGCAATTCTTGCAAGAATTTATACCGTTCATCAATACCATCAGATGAGCCTTCCAATTTCTCGATTGCTTTGTTGGAGTTTTCAAGGTCTTGCTGATACTTTTCACATTGCTGCTGGTTTTCAGTATGCACTTTTCTCAGTGACTCCAACCTGGCAGACAAAAGCAATTAATACAGCAAACTTTTCGTATCAAAACCTATTAAAGGCTGCATTCTCGGGGGGTGGCGGGGCACTGCAACTCTAATGGTGAGGGCTATTTGCAAAAACTGTAAAGGAACAAAACTTTCATGGATGGTCTTGGCTTAGAATCTAACTGCACTTCCCCTAGGAGCTGGGCTGAAAATGTAATGGAAAATCAGTCTGCACTTCAAAAAGGATACCAATCTTCATGATATCAAACAGGATTGTAAGCTTACAGTTTATTTTAAACAATGAACAGACATTTGACAGCTGCCTGCAACAAGCAAATACATGAATATACAATTAAAAAAATGCAGACTGCTGGAAGAGAAAAATAAATAGGAAGGATATGACCCAACTATCCTGGCACTTCGCATGGGCTGAGCTTCATCAGGAGGGCTCTTATTCCTCCTCTGCTGGCGCTCTGCACTTTTCATTCAACTGAATGTTCATGTACACGCCTGCTGCACGCAGCTAGCAAATACCAGCTCAATGGTCTAAATAAACAATCCTTATACTTGCAATCCCATCTGATGTAGTTTTCTAAGTGCAGACTCTGTTTTTGTGTTGCTGTTAAGGTCTGGCTGCCCTCTGTCTGCACCCACCCCCTGCATCACATGTGTGCTCACCACGACTGGATTGAGCTTCTAAAAAACTGAAAACCTGGAATAACGGATTCCCCTAGAGGCTGCAGATATAATGGCATTAGCCCTCCTGAGTAGTGTCCTTGACTATCACTGTTGCTAGTAAATCTGGTCACCTTAAAACCACAGCGTCTTGATATCTATTGCTATTTGTGAAGTTTAAACAAAAATCCTCATCTACCTAAATTAGCCAGCACTCAACTCCTGCTTAGGCTTCAAACCTTAAATCATGCTCTGCCGCTCTGACTGATGTTAAATTACAGCTGGCCAGCCTAAGTGGCGCTGGTTGAGATCAGGGTTTGCATGCCATCGCTGGAATCCCACAATGGAGCCAGCAGGGGGCCCTGTGTGTGGCAGGCCATCAGGAATTTCGCACAACCCATTGGCAAACCCTGGAGCAGCACTGGTAATGATGGCAGCTGCTACTAGCCCCCCCAGAAGAAGGGTGTAGCCATGGTAGCCCTAATTTTGATGTGGTGAACAGGGAGAACCAGAAATGGTAAAAGCTGAAATGCAAAACACATTTCTACCAAGTGTGATTGGTGTTTCCTTCAAGCTTGGTGTGGAAGCATTTTTATGAGTTTTTCAAGGGGTGCAAAAGATGCAGAGCCCAGTGGTGCCAACTGGTGCTACACTGCACCACTATGTAAGAGACTCGAGATCATCTCTACCCTCCCTGGTCAGTAGGGCCAGGGCGCAATGCAGAGGCAACGCACAATGATCCCAGGAGGCAGGGTGAAGGCTGTCTGCTTCAATAACTACTTCTATGCTGGATTGTACGATGACACAAATGTCATAGGTGACCACGCAAGATCCGTCTTCCCCCACCAATAGGATGTCTTTACAGATGACTGCTGCCATTGGGTGTTGAAAGGGATTTTGCCCTAGGCAAAGAAGAATCCAACATCCAGAAAACATACTTTTTCTCCGGGTAGGACTGATGCCTGTTTCTGTGACAGCACTGCTACATGGGTAAGTCTAGGCTTGAGCATTAGGACATCATCTAGTTCTGTGTGTTAGCATGCAGCTGCAAGCATGCTTGCACTAGAGACCCAGCTGGTGCCCTTCATGCGTGTGGGATGGAGGGATCCTTGCCTGCAGAATAATGCCCATCACACTCAGTATCGAACAGCTTCCTGTATCCTTCCATTCTGAAGTGACCCAGAGGGGAGAGGGAAGACTGTTTGGGTGGGGAGCAAGGGAACTGGAAGGAGAGCCTCAGGCAGGGGGTGACTGGGCTGGGTGGCTGTCTATGGAAGCTAAGGAAAGGCCTGGTGAGGGGTACAGAAAAGTACAGATAAAAAAAGGAATAAAAAAAGATGTAAAGGGACTAACAGAGCGCTTATAGTATGACTAACAAACAATGTGCACCCCATCCAACATGGCAGTAGTCGGCAGTTGCCATGCAGTGAAGGAGGGTATTCCTTCAGCTCGGGTGCTAGACATAAATGCTTGGACAAGGGATCTCCATCTGATAGTTCTCACTCACTAGATCACCAGGTATTTTGGATAATCAAACAGAGAATGGAAGGTTTAAGACTGTCAGTGCCAGGATATGTATTTTCAAACCTTTCGACCACAAAGGCATTTTGTAGACAGGAGAACCTGCTAAGTCACTGCAGTGGAAGGGGAGCACAGTACACTGCTGCACTACTGTGCTCTGTCTCCACTTAAAAAAAGGATAACAGCTGGTCCTTCAACACAGCAGTAGAGCTGCCACTGGAGAAGCCAGTGTTCTGAGTTGGGAAGCCAGCTCCAGTTGTTGGGGGTCAGCTGGGGGTAGAGGGTTGAGTTCCAAACTAAACACTCCCTACATCTGGGAGTGAAGTAAGTTCTTTCTGCTGCTTTAATGCTACCTTGCTGGGTGAACATATGTGGTAGTGTAGCTTTGAGAGCCTACAAGCTACACTAGAAGGGGAGAGTACACAATTTGGTGCAACAAGCTTACTAGCTCCTGTGACATACAGCATGCTCTCAGTGGGAGAGACAAAATGGGGAAAAAGTGGGACTGCTAGGCGGATGAAGCCCTGTCTCTCCATGATCAGCTCAGGTCTCCAAAAATGACTCCAGGAAATGCTTCCGCCACTGCAACCAGATAATAGTGGGGACTTACTGCTAAAGGAGATGTATGTCAGGATCCTACATCAGGAGGCAAACTGCAGGAGGCAAGTCATGTTAAAACCAGGCACCCTGAGAGTCATGGAGTACCCCGAGAAAAGCAAATTGAGGTCAAGAAGGTGGCACTGGCATGGTGGAAGGAGATCTTTGCAGATGCCCAGGAGAGATAATGGGGTATTATATTTTCTTATGGGTAATTCCGGTTGTGTGCAGGCTTCTTCCATAGGCAGTCAGTTGGTATGGGCTGTCCTACCCTGTTGGACAGAACAGGACGAAACAGTCTGCAAGACTTCTTAGGACACGCTCTTTCCCAAACTCCCTCAGTCCAACTTTCTGTCCAAGTCTGCAGCATAGAAACATTGAGACTTAAGAACACATACAATAAACATTAAATACATTAGCCTCACAAGAAAGAAAACTGTATGCAATACAGGACATAAAATACCATAAAAAAGAGAGCACTGAAAACTGAGATGGCCTGACTGCCTATGGATGAAACAAACACTCAATTTGCCAGTTGTGGAGGCCGCAACTCAGAAAGGACACAGATGGGGTGGAGACAATCCAGAAGACGATGACTAAAATGGTGCAGGGGTTGCACCAAAAACCCTACGAGGAGAGACTGAATGATCTGAACATGTACACCCTGGAATTCAAGGGAGAGAAGAGACATGACAGAGACCTACAAGTACCTCACAGGGATAAACATGGTGCAAGAAGGGAGTCTCTTCAAATTGGAAAGAGCTCCAGGACCAGAAGTCATGAGATGAAGTTGGGGAGGGGGTGAAAAGTGGAATGTGAGAAAGTACTTTCACTAAAAGAGTTGTAGACACCTGAAACAGACCTCCAGCGTACCTCAGGCAACTAGTCAGTGAACCCACTCGTGATGGTGTAATACTGGACCTGGTACTCACTAACAGGGACAGTGCAGACGTCAAGATGGGAGGCCACTGGGGAACAGGGATCACCGTAAAGTATGGTTCAAGATAGAGATGGCTATGAAACTGAGCCACACAAGGGTAAGGGTCCTGGACTTCAGGAGGGTAGATTTTTAAAAGATGCATGAATGCCTCAGGAATGACCTGATGGGGCTGATAAACTGACTGGGGTGGAGGAAGAGTGAGTGAAGCTAAAAAGGTCCGGAGTGAAGGCAACAAACCAAAATCAAGAAGAAAGACTGCTATGGTTCTCGAAAGAGGTGGCAGAAAAAGGTAAAGGCTAAAAGGATAGCATTCAGAAGGTATAAGGAGACACAGAGGAAGAAGGACAGGGAGGTGTATCAGGAGAATCAGAGGGGAGTAGGGAGAACAGTAAGGAGCCTGAAGTTGCAGACTGAAGCAGCATACCACAGGCAGTGACGAAGAGGGACACAACATATTTTAGGTAAGTGAAAGATGAAGACCAGGGCTGGGATCGTAAGGTTAAAAAAAGGAAGGAGGGGGTGGAGAACTGTGCAGAAGGGGGCCAGGAAAAGGCAGACATCCTGAACGTATACTTTTGTTTAGTGTACAGAAAGGAAGGAGAATGGGGGGGGGGGGGCCACAAAACTGTAACAAGAGCTTTGGAGGGAGTTGGACACTAGTCAGTCAGTCTTCAGTGGAAAGAGTCATGAAGGGACTCGCTAACCTGAAAGTGGACAAAGCAATAGGGCCAGATGGGGTGCACCCAAGGGTACTGAAGGAGATCTGGGAGGTACTGGCTGCACCTCTGACAGTCCTATATAACACTTTACTGAAAAGGGCAAATGTAGTCCCACTTCACAAAAGCGGTAGCATGTAGGAGGCTGGCAATTACAGGACAGTCAGCCTGACGTCGGTGTTGGGAAAGTTAATGGAATCACTGATGAAGGAAAGGATTGTGGAATATCTCTAAGCCAATGGGTTACGAGCCTGAGAAAGCATGGATTCATTTTTTTTTGGGGGGGGGGGGTGTCATGTCAAACAAATCTGATAAGGTTTCTTTAACTGGGTGACCAAGGAATTAGATCAGGGTGGAGTGGTGGATATGGCTTACCTAGATTTCAGTACGGCTTTCAACACCATTCCACACAGGAGATTAGTAAGCAAGCTGGGTAGCTCAGAGTGGGCCAAAAGGTGGTAAACTGGCTAAGAAATTGGTTAAGGAATAGGTGGCAGACGGTTATGGTAAATGGAGTTCACTCCAAGGAACGGAGGGTAACCAGCGGGGTGCCTCAGGGATCACTGCTGGGAACAGTCCTTTTTAATGCCTTTATAAGTGACACTGCAGAGCAGCTGGAAGGGAAGGTCTGCCTCTTTGCAGATGACATCAGAATCTGCAATAGGGCGAACACTCTGGGTGGGTGGGGGTGTGTGCACGTGTAAAAAATGAGCAAAGACCTGAGAAAACTAGAGGAATGGTCAAAGTTATGGCAGCTGGGTTTCAATGTGAAAAAGTGCAAAATAATACATTTAGGGCACAGAAACCCAGAGGCAGAGTATAAAATGGGTGGAGTGGTATCAACGACTACCAAGCAGGAAAGAGACCTGCCCAGGCAGTGCGACAAGGCAGCCGGGAGGTCTAATTATTTATTTATTTAGTTTTTGTTGACCGGGTTAAGTGCACTAGACAAATTCTTGCCTATTTTCAGGCACGACCCAGGGGAAGGGGGATACAGATGAATGCCAACTGATTTTGAACCAGATTAAGCTGTTGGTAGTATTTTTAGTGAATGGGGGTAATTTGGCCAGGACACCGGGAAAATTCCCCTACTCTTTTCGAGAAGTGCCATGGGATCTTTAACATCCACTTGAACTACCACCAGAACAGACAGATGGGACCTCAGTTTACCGTCTCATCCAAAAGAAGGCACCTCAGGAGTGCAGCACCCTCCCTCATACTGCACTGCAGTGTCAGTATTGGGATATTAACCCAAGTGCCTGGTGTGGGGATAGAACCCAGTCTTCTGATCTCCCGTTCTCAGAAGCGAGTCTGCTACCTGCTGAGCCACTGACAGACCGTGAGATGCTGCGATACATAGGAACACAGTATCATCAAAAGAAAGAGGGAGGTAGTGTTGCCTCTGTGTAGATCGCTGTTAATACCCAACCTAGAGTACTGTGTCCAGTTCTGGAGACCACATCTCTGAAAGGACATGGACAGAGTGGAGGCGGTCCACAGGAAAGCAACTAAAATAGCACAGGGTCTGCATCCAAAGCCCTACAATGAGAGGGCCTCAATACATACACACCCTGAAGAGAGGAGGGAAAAGGGGAATATGATAGAGGCCTTTAACTATCTCACGGGGCAAATAAGGTACAGGAGGGAAGTATTTTTCAGAAAAATAGGTGCTCAGGAACAAGGGAACATGTTATGAAGCAGATTTGGGGGAGATTCTGGAGAGATGTGAGGAAGAACTTTTTCCACAGAAAGATTGGTGGATTCCTGAAACAGCCTTCCGGTGGAGGTGGTTGGGATGAGAAAAGTGGTAAGATTCAAGAATGCATGGCACAGGCATGTGAGATCTACAGTGTAAAAGGAAGGAGGGAGGAAGAATAAGCTGTAGATCAAATAGGGTCTGCGATGATGATGTAGGTTGGGAAAAATGGGCAGACTGGTGGGGGGGGTGGGGACATGCGGTCCTTAGCTGCTGTCAAATTCTCTGTTTCTACGGTGGAGGCGAAAAGAGAAGTGTACTTCAAGCATGCATGCCATAAACAGTGGAATATTAGTAAACAGGCGTGGAGTAGGGAGGACTACCAGAGACCACTTAAGGTCTGCAGATACAGACCAGGCAGGGACCATCTGGGTAGACTGGGTGGGTCAAGCGGTCCTTTTCTTACAACAAATTCTATGTTTCTAACTAGAATTACTGCATCAGTTTGTATGGGCTTTAATAAGCAGTCCCTAAACTGGGAGGGTCAGTGTTGTACAACTGAGCCCAGTACTCGTCGGCTAAACACAGCATTGGTGGGCGGAGCATATAAAGGCAGTAAGGCCTGGAAAATTTGTGGACAAAGGTCCATGTAGCTGCCTTATAGCGCCCTTCAGGAATGCTGAGGCGCACTCCACATAAAGCTGCCATAGTCCTCAGGGGATAGGCTCTAATCCTGGAAAGGGCAGATCAACCCCAGAAAGAAAAAGCTAATCTGACAGTTGTACATAGCCATTTGTCTAAAGTACGTTTGGCCGGGGTGGATCCTTTCTTGCCAGCATTGAGAAAAGTATAGCATCTGTCTGTGTTGTAAAATGGTTTAGCATGCCTGAGGCAAACTCTAAGGGTGCTATGAGCAACAGAAAATGCAGGCAGTCCTCCTTGGCATACTTTGGGTTTAGGCAATTTCTTGCTTCCTGTGAAGTCAGAGTCCACTCCAGGGAAAGAGAGCACCATTCTGAGGACCACTTCAGCCTTGTGAAACACCATATACACAACTCCTTTTGCAAAAAAGTTACTGTATCTCACAAGTCATCCTAGCCAAGAACATGGTTACTAGGCAAGAGAACTTTAAGAGATAAGAGCCACCAGGATTCCTCATGGCTTCGAGGACCACGTGATGCTTCCAGGGAAGTGGGACTTGCATACTTCTGAGGTTGAGCTTGTGACATGCTGTGAGAAGCAGACATCTGGAAGGAGCCCGAGGGAATGCAATCCCACATAACTCCTGACAGACTAGAGAACTGCCACCTCCACCCCGAGGTGGCCAACTTCCAACCCTCTGTCTAAGCCTTGCTATAGACATTCCAAGATGTTAGACAAGAGAGGCAACAGAGCCTTGCTCCAAAAATGGGTGCACCATGACTAACACGTATACCAGACTCCTCTATGGGTTTTATTTGTAGAGACCTGACTGGCTTGCACCAAGGTGTGGTTAATTCTTGCTAAGTATCCTGCCATCACATGTCATCTGCATTCAGGAATCAGGCAGAGGGTAAAAACTTCTGGTAATGACGATGAAGAACAGGCCCTTGGTAAAGAAGGTCTGGCCTATTCGGGAGTAGCAGTGGTTTGCCCAGTGCCTAGTGTATCAGCTGCACATATCTCGCTCTTCAGGGCTATCAAGGTGCATAAAGTTCTCTTTCTAGAAACCAGAGAACCTTTGATATCGTTGGCCATGGAGGAAAAGCATTCAAAATGGAGTCTGGTCATAACAGGGAGAAGTCATCGATTCCTAGTGAATGGTATTCCCAGCATTTGCCGAAGTATCAAAAATAGCCACACCATAAGGATTATCATTAAATCCAGTTTATTCAAATGAAATTTATCAATTCTACCAATGCTTAGCCCAAGGTTTCACCTTGTGGATTTCCTCAGGGCATGGTGGATCTTGGCAAAATTATCATCATTCCATTCTTCATATATAATATTTCCTTAGTATTGCTTCCACTCAATAATTCAAAATCATTTATATGGTTTGTTTAAAGTTTTCACAACTCTGTATGCAGACCGGTAACAGGTCTGTTCCACATGGCATCTCCTACCATCTAGTCTTCGAATTGGACAGGGAGGCCATAAGTTCCAAATGGGCATTTCACAACATCCATAAATCAAATAAGCCACTTCCAAGGTGACTATGCATTTTCTGTATCCTTGGCGTCTGAAGTGCACTATGGTCACAGCATTTTTCAACCAAACAAGGACATGCTTATTTCTAAATCTGCAACTGGATACCATTCCCATTTCCAGAAACAGTAATGAGGGGTGTCTTTTCCATTAGCCATACCTAGCATGGTTTCCAGTATGACAGGTTCACAGTCATCTTAAGGAAGAGCCATTGCCTGTTCCAAACAGAAACCTGAGACTGCACTGGCAACCATTTGAGTTACAAGTTCACTGAGGTAGTCAGAGAGACACTGATTGACACGGTCTTAGTCGACGGATCCCAAGCTGTAGTCAGTGAAGTTGAAGGGGGTTAGAGTGGATTCTGGCCCATAGCCTTAAGTGAATGCTTTCTGCCATCAGACCCAGCACAAGCCACATCATCCTTGTGGGCACTGCAGGCGAGCATCTGAACCTCTCTCAAGCCTGTGAGAGGGTGGATGCACTACAGGGAAGGGCGAAGAAAATGATCCAGGGAATAAGGAAAAAAAACATGAGAAGAGACTGCAGGTCTTAACACGTGTACACTGGAACTTAGAAGGGAGAGTGGAACGTGACAAAGACAATGTACACGTGTACACTGGAACTTAGAAGGGAGAGTGGAACGTGACAAAGACAATGTGGCATGCAATAACCTATTCATCCTAAGCATGAACACAGGCATGTGGGGGATTATCAATGAAACTGGCCGGAGGAAGCTTCAGACAGGATGTCCGCAAGCACTTTTACACAGAATGAGAGGCAGACAAGTGGAATAGACTGCAAGAGGAGGTGGTGATGGCCGGAACTGTGGGGGGTTTCAAATTAAGATAAGACAGGTATAGCACCAGAGTAAAAGAATAGTGGGCAACAGTAAAGCCAAGGGACATCCACTAGGGCCAACGTAGGACAACTAGATAGGGTGGGCAGAATGGATGGGCACTGACCTTTCTCTGCTGTCATGTTCTTTGTTTCTATGTGAGAGGGACTGCACTCTGATGGGTGAAATAGATACTGCGTCAACACTGCCCTCAGATGTGAACTGCACTACATTAGTCACAGTATGCTCTTGCTGTGGTTGATGATGGATTTATGGTAATGCAATGTTCTGGGGGCTCACGGATCTGATGGAATTTCCTTCAGTGGGTTTTGCAAAAAGCAAGAGCCTTGCCTCAGTGTGGGTGCTGTGGACCGAGAACAGCCCAATCTCATTATGACTTGTCCTTACTACCTCTGTTGTCCCTGCAGATTACTGTGCACTGCCTACCCCTCTGACAAATCAAGATGACTCATGGTTTGATGAACGTTGTGCCTTGTGAGAATCTGAAGTGGCGTCTGGGGTGCTACTGGTGTGCACTGGGCTCATAAAAGCTGCATCTCCTTGGAGTGGTGTGGTAGATTTCTTTATGGCAGCTGTATCCATGCATGTACCTCGGGGCTCGAATCCTCAAGATGTAGTATGCCTGTCACCCTGTGTGGATTCAGTACATTTATTTTCACAGGGTTGGTACCTTTCACTCTGTGTGTGCCCATACTGGGGTGAAGTGGTCACAGCTCCCCTTGTGCCTGGCCAAGCATGAGGAGAGGTGGGATAAGCTTAATTAGAGGAGGGTATATCTGTCATGAGAGGGAAATAAAGACAAAAGCATAGCCTGGCATAATTTGCAGTGTTTTTTCCCCTCAATTATTTAACCAGGTGAGACACACTAAGCTGAAAGCTTGTTTACAGGTGCAACCTGGGAGCACAAGGAATTTAAGTGACTTGCTCAGAGTCACACAGTATGCAAGTGGGGGCTGTGGGATTCAAACCAAGGTCTCCAGATTTGCAGCTGAGAGCCTTAAACCACTGTGTAATATTGCCTCCTAGTTTGGATCCTAAGTTTTGGCAACTTGTTGCTGCTGATAGTCCACATTAAGGACTTTTTATTTATTTCTTTAATAGGGTTTTGTGACCAAGGAAGACTAGCATCCTGTCTCCAAGTAGTTTCTGTGTTTAGCCAAGCTGGAGGTGGAGCATTGGTCTCTTCTGTCTTAGAGGGGGATGCTTTCTCACAAGATGGGCAGCAGCAGCAGACCACAGTGGACCATATCATAGCCTGGCATCTTTTATAAATCAGAGCCTTAGATCGCACTTCCGTTGTGCTGCTGATAGATGATGCCATGTACCCTGGGTGATGGTGCCTTAGATCGAGGCTTGGATGCATATCTTGGCTCTACTGTCCCTGTGGCAGAGTGGGAGAACACAGGTTTCACTGCAGATTAGAGGAATCCGCCTGGTCATAGAAAGCCAACAATAGCCAGCCATGAACAGTAGCCTAATGTGTAATTTCTTTTACACTTGGGGCCCTGGGACCTTGTCTGCCTGACCAGGTCACATCCTCCTGAATGTGGACCGGGAGAGCCAGAGTCGGGGAGATCAAGTCCTCAATCTCATCCAACAGCCAGTCGACAGGCTCTAATGTCTTGACAGCCTGCTTGACTTGAGTCAAGGTCAATGAGCCAGACAGGTGTACTGAGGAGCACTCTACCCTACCCTAAACTGAGGAAGCCTCGACCAAGTTGAGTGGTCAGGGGAGTCGCGGGCCCCTGAACTATCACAGTCTCTCCCGGTCCCACACCCTGAGCTAACAGTGCTTGTGCTTCTTTCTACAGTGGCAGGGTCGGGTCCCCCCCCAAAAGGTCTGGAGGGCCAGGCACATCTCAAGGAAGCCCTTCATGAACAACACTCCGATGCTGGACCCAGCTGGGGGAAGCAACAAGGCCGAGGAGGTGCCCACCACCGCAGATGTCACTCCCTCTCCTAAGGTTGCAAGCTCAGCAGCCGACCAGACAGCAGCCAGGGTCTGCTTGTGGCCCTTGGACTGGGTCTTCGGATCTCTCTCTCTCTCCAAAGGCAGTCAAAGCAGAGGTGAGGCATGCGCTCCTTGGGAAGGAGGGCATGGGGGCTGCCAGGCATTCACCTATGCCCCCCAAATGCTGATCAACCAATGAGCAGCACTGACGCCGACTATGAAGGAAGCCATCTGCCAACCCCATGGCAGGTAGGGGGGCATGAGGGCAAAAACAAGGTATAAATCTATTTTTATAACTTAATATTCTAAATTTGGGAGTTTAAGTATCTGAAGGGAATCGGATGCTGCTGGTCACAACTAACTCTGCATATTCTGCATGCATGTCTCATGCAAGCAAAAAGACTACTAATCAGTTCTGATGCATGACAATTACTTCTTCCCTCCTCTGCAGTCACTATAATAAAGTCCATCTGATGCGGTAAACAAAACTAACAAAAATCACCTACTCAAAACTCATGCATCTTTCACAGTAGTTGAGCATTTCAAACCTTAAAATCCACATGACTCACTCAGCCTACATTTTAAAGAATTATTAGACAGCCATAAAATCTCCACGTGGCCACTACACTGTTCGTTAACTACTCTAATCTCCATTTTCAATTACCACCACTATAACTTACTGCAATGCCGCCAAACAAGACTAAGTTGGTCGACATTAATCAACTTTTATTATAAACCCTACAGCAAGAATAACCCTCCAGGGAGAAAAGACAGCAACTGACCTAGTGGTTACAGCACAGAGCTGTGAATCCGGAGACCCAGGCTGTAACCCCACCTCTGCCATTTAAACAGTGTGTGACCCTGAGCAAGTCACTTAACCTTCCTGAGCTCAACCTGCCTGCACTCACTCTCTCTGTACTCAGAGTACCCTATTCACTAGTAACGGCATCAATGTACTCTCCACTCCCCCTCCTGCACTGCTGCTATGGGTTACAGTTTGTTCGAAAGGTGCTATATAAAACCATATTCATTTCCTTCATCCACTCATGGTTCAGTCAGCAATGGAGGAAGACATTAAATGAACATGTCATATATACTTTACTCTGAAATAAAGCAGAGATAATTTAAACTGGAAGAATACAGTAAGCAGTGATTTGAGACACCAGTGACTAACCCTAGAGGTTTAAGGATCAATGAAAAGTATTTGCTAAGAGGCTGGCAAAGTGCACTACAGATCAGATAGCAGGCTTGGTGTGTAACTTTCCTGGTATATACCAACACCCCTGCATATCAGCAGATAGACAAGACCAAGCAATACACCAGATTAGAGAGGATACAACCACCAGGAAAATAGTTTACCAGCAGAACTTATTTATGTAACTCAAGGAGGAAGGAGAGAATCTATTTCAAGCCATTCCATTCACTACTACTAGGAGCACCTGCATGAAAACAGGATATCTCTTAAGAGAGTTAATCTATTCATGATGATTAATAATACCCTAGTGTTATAATCCTCAGTTTGTAACATCAAAATAATTTACACAGCAGATTCTAATGCCACAAACGGTGATTATAACTTCCAGCTAGGAAATGAGTAGCCAGAGCAGAAGATCCCTGGGAGAAAGATTCCTGCTTTCGTGCAAATTTTTGCTGGTATCCACAGAATCTCACAAAAAACAACTTTTGGATAGTATGTTAGGCAATGTCACCAGCAGACAGGACAGATTAATGAATAACCTCATCCAGACTGTCCGCTCCGAGTGTCAGTGTGTTGTGTTTGCAATGCTCTGCAACACTGTTTTTGATCACGTCCCAATTGATTTGTACTTTCCTCATTCTTGCTACAAAAAAGTGGGTCAGCTTTGGGATTTTCTTACAAATCTCGACATTTTAAGGGCCAAAACGTCCTATTTTGTAACCTGCATGCCCTCATTTTTGCCCAATTGTTATTCTAATGCTAAAACTGTCACCCTCCCTAAAGACTCTTCGGGAAATGTACTGTTATTCTGAGCAGCTATGTGAAGAGGAACCCTCACTGATCAATTATTTAAATCACAAGTTTATCATGTAATCCAGACTACTTTTATCACCCAATGTTTCATGAAATTACCCACTTCTTCATGGGAGTGGTCCATGTTTGTTTACTTCTCAAACAGATTTATGACCCTCTCAGGCTGCAGCATTTTCCCTTTCAATGCCTCAGCATTATAATTCTGTTCTAATCTTAATCACTCAAAAGCAGACTCCGTGCAGCTTCCTACTTTCCAGGTAAACTACACAAACTCTACTGTGATTAAAATATCTGGGGAGAGAATGACTCCTCGCTTCTTCAAATGGTTTCAGAAATCATCTGAGCTCCTATCCCATATCAGACCGTCTATGACAGGAGATTCAGGATTCCATGAAGTCGACCCCTCCCCCCAGTTGCATTTTAAGCATCTATGGAAAAAACTGATGTTTGCTTAACAGAAACAGTTTGCTCTCATTCTCACTTTTAGACAGGTACAGTCATGGTGATTACCCAATATACATTTTCAAAACCACCAGCAATAAGACATAGGTAAGAGTAAATTTTCTAAGCATATATTCTGAAACTCCACTGAGAGTCCTTTGAAGGAATGTCCAGGAAGAGATTCACACATCTGAAGTCTTCTTGTTTAAGATGTGTACTGCTTCGTGCGAAGTAAGCAGTTCCCCCCCAAGACTGAATTCTGCGTGCCGCCCAGACTGCTCTATGCCCGAGGAAACAGAAAGCTAGAGCACTGATGTCGTAAGCCTGAATGTGAAAGCTGGTCTGTCCTACCTGTCTTGAAGTCGTTTCTTTACCAAATCAATAGTAACAGGAGCCATCGTATTACTGGAAGGCTGGAAATTAAGAGAGTCAGCTTTCACTTGTTTGGTATCTGTTGGGCCATATGCAGCATAGGTATACGGCATGGCATAAGACGAACCATACTGCATAACTGAGTAAGTGTTCTGGTAGTACATATTTACATCTGTAGGTGGGCTGGACTGAACCTAAAAAAAAAAAGAAAATATATCTTTTAAACTCTTCAGTAAAAGTCCTGTCATGTCATTCTAAACTGTACAGCAACAAGCAACCCGGAATTTTGTGCCCCTTCCACCAGTATGTTCCATCACCAAAGACGCTCATAAATAGCACAAGAGGAGGACATTTTAATCAGACTTGCGTTGTCACTAGGCATTCATTTACTGCTGTGTTATGCGTACTCAACAGCTAAGGGACCAAGGCACCCAAAGCTTTAACATCGCAGAACACTGGCTCCTGCCAGTATAGGAGGCAGTACAGCATAGTGGTTAAGGGCACTTAGCTACAAACCTAGAGACCTGGGTTTGAATCCCATAAGCCCCCATTTGCATACTGTGTGTCCCTAAGCAAGTCATGTAACTTCCTTGTGCTCCCAGGTTACACCTGGAAACAAGCTCTGGCTTAGTGCGCCTTTCCTAGTTAAACAATTTCCCCTTCCCTCCTCCCCATTCGGAGGCAGCTGGCTCTGAAGCCTAGTATTAAATCTTTCACAGCCATATAGCAAGAGAGTAATGCCAAGTAAACTTACAAACTGCTTTACAAAAAAAAAAAGATTCCTTCCTAGGAGGTGTGTAGTAGCACCATACTTTGTATATTTCTGTGTCTCTATGAAAAGAAATAGAGGAGTAATGACTAGAACCCCACTTACACCTTGGAACTGTAATAAGGGTCTTAATGAACTCCTCAAGCCTCTGTTTGAGCCTCTGTCACAATGGTAGAAGTTATTCTTTCCCTTAAAGACACTTTTCAGAGAAAATGGATCTTCAGTCTTTTTCTGCAGTCACTATGTTTCTACGAATCTGAGTCAACCCAGTCTGTGGCCAATGTAAAGTACAGTTAGGTAAGAACTTACCGTAACAGTAGATCGTCGAGAAAAGCTCTTGCAGCAGGCCATAAACATAAGGACTAAGCCGCCAGGCCCCCATGCAAAATTTCTAGCTAGCAGTATTCAGCTGGGATCGCCCCTGACGCCAGCCATCCCCCGACATCAGTCAACGGTATAAAAGGGGTGGTCCCCAGCCCCACCTCGGTTCTCCCGCTGGAGACCCGGGCCTTAGAAGGGAAGGAGAACCAAGGAGGTTTCAATTAAACAAAAAGTAAAGCAGAAGGAATACCAGGGGGAAGGAGGAAGGGAAAGCAGTGCCTGCTGCAAGAGCTCCTCTTCAAGATCTATTGTTACGGTAAGTTCTTACGTAACTGTACTATCTTACTTCGAGTTGGAGCTCTTGCAGCAGGCTATAACCATGAGGAGAGAGTCCCAAGCAGTCAAGGAGAAGAGAGAGACAGGCTGAGGTGGAGGCTAAAGGTAGACTAAGACCTTCAGGACAACAGGTCATGAAGAAGAGCAAGGTCAAAGCCAGTGCTATGCCTGAAAGCGACGTCCAAACTGTAATGTTTGAGAAAGTGTGAACAGAAGGATTGTGGAAATGAGAAAGAGAAACCCCTTCCCACATTATTAAGACCAGTGCCCTTCATTTCCCTACATTTTGAGTGTCTGTATCCAATATTTCAGTGAAAAAATGCTAACAGGTATACAGAGTCTGCTCTGTAGGTTGAGGATTTTATCCCAGCCTCACCATAGCTGCTCCCTTTCCCCTTCTGGACTACAGATGAACAGTTGGACTTAACATACAAAGGCCTCTAGCCAATCAGAGAGCAGTTTGGCAGACTACAGAGATGGCTATTTAAGTCTGCTCAGGCAGAGACTAAGGGCATTTTAGCCTAAGTTCCTAACACAGAGAAAACTGCCTTAAGCACTAAAGACCACAGAAAAAGCAACTGGGATAGACAGCATAGAGAGAACAAGGAGGGAATCTGCAAAACTGATTTATTTTCTGGACTTCAATTTTCTACAACAAAGGTAGAAATTATCCAGTTAACTTAGTAGTTTAGTTTTATATGTATTTTTCCAACTTTTTTGTATGTGTGCATGCTGCCTGTACAAAATTCTTCTGAGGAGGCTTATGGACAAAAAGAAAAAAAATACTCACCTTAGTAATGTTGTTTCTTCTAATGGAGTCTTGCTGTATTCTGACATATTGCAGTGATGTCCAACCTTTGAACTGCCCTGGAGATGAAAGAGTTAACTTTCCATGCCAGGCATGGAACACTGAGCTCGAGCTCGGTTGAGAGTCTGTCTGTTGCTGTTTGAAGTCAAACCATCAGATCTTTTCGAGCTATACTCACTGGGTGTGCTGTGTGGAAACAGTAAACTTACACTAGCCAACTGGCTACTAAATATAATAAACAGACTTTTTGGTCCCAAAACAAAGACTCAAGTCAGGAAACCCCAAAAATAAAACAAAACACAACACCCCCACACCCAACTAAAGGGGTGAGAAAAATAAGGGGTGGGGGCACCTCCCGAGTGCCAACACTGCTACAGTTCAACCCACATCCCAAAAAACAAGGTTCTGAGAGGGGAGGCGGGGGGAGGTCAGAATACAGCAAAACTCCATTAGAAGAAACAACATTACTAAGGTGAGTAACTTTTTATTCAAACATGAAGTCTTTCTGTATTCTGACATATTGCAGACTACCAAGCAGTACCTCCATGGAGGAGGACAGAACCTACTTAGGAAATAGGCTCTGAAGCACTGCTGTCCAAACCGAGCATCACTCCTAGCCTGGATATCCAGAGAGTAATGCTTGGTAAAAGTGTGTACTGTTTTCCAGGTGGCTGCTTGACAAATCTCTAAGATAGGAATATCCCTGGCAGCAGCCAGAGAAGCAGCTGTACCTCTGGTAGAGTGAGCTCTCAGGCCTGAGGGTGGAGTCCTACCTAGATTTTCATAGCAAAATTGAATGCTCGAGACAATCCACCTGGCAATAGATCTCTTAGTGGCAGGTTTTTCCTTACCAACCTCACCATAAGTGAGGAACAGTTGGAGGGAGTCAAACCTGTGACCCTTGGTGCGCTCTATGTAGTAGCTAAGGGCCCTTTTCACATCCAAACTATGCAGCCTCCTCTCCCCAGAGGAGGAATGCTCAGTGAAGAAAATAGGAAAAGACATAGACTGGTTAAGGTGGAAATCTGAAACCACCTTAGGCAAAAACTTCCTAATAGTCCTGAGACCACCTTATTTTAAGGAAAGAGATAAAATCAGGCTCCACTGACAGGGGCCTGTAACTCACTTAACCATCTGGCAGAATTGATGGCCATAGAAAACAGTTTTCCAAGTCAAGTACTTAAGCTCTGCTGAGGACAAAGGCTCAAAAGGGGGTTGCATAAGCTGAGCAATGCAAACATTGAGGCCCCAAGCAGGGGCAGGGTCTCTGAATGGAGGATTGGTATGAAGCAATCCCTTGAAAAATTCAGAAAATACAGGATGAGCTGAAAGGGAAGAGTGCTTGCCTGCTGAAAGGAAGGCAGAGACAGCTGCCAGATGCACTCTTAGTGTAGCTGGTCTGAGTCCCAAGCTATTAAGATGAACCATATAGTCAAAGACTGTGGGCAGGCCAGCAGACTCTGGAGAAATATGCTTCCCAGAGCACCATATAGAAAATCTTTTCCACCTGGAGTTGTGTTTCTGGTGGAAGGCTTCCGAGAAGCCTTTAGGATATCCAGAACACCTTGAGAGAGGTGCAAATCAGCAAACTAACTCTTCAAGAGCCAGGCCTTGAGATTTGAGATTCGGATACCAAACCCTCCCCTGAGCACATGTTAACAGGTTGTAATTCCTGGGAAGAGACAGGGGAAGGTAGACTGCTAAGGACAACAAGAGAGGGTACCAGGGCTGTCTGGCCCAGTCTGGAGCAATCAGAATCACCTTTCAGGGTTGAGACCTGATTTTGACTAACACCTTGAACAGGAAAGGGAAGAGGGAAAAGCATACAGGAACTTCCCTTCCCAATTGAGAACTAGGGCATCCAGGGGGACTGAGCCCAACACTGAGGGCCTGCAGCAAAAAAGAGGAAGTGGGTGACTGTCTGGGGCTGCAAAAAGATCTATCTGTGGGTTGCCCCATCTGGAGAAGATCACCTTCAAAACCAGGGGACCCAGGGACCATTCGTGATGGCCCAGAGATATCCTGCTGAGAGCATCTGCCAGGACATTGTCCTTGCCTGGGAGGTGCACTGCTGTAAGAGAGGTGTTCAGGGAATAGGCCAGAGACCATTACTTCATAGCCTCTGTGCACAAGGCCATAGACCGAGTGCCCCCTTGCTTGTTGATATACCACATTGTGGTGGTATTGTCTGTCCTGATCTGAACTACTTTGTTCTGAACAGACTTGGAAAAAGCATGAAGTGCTAGAAACACTGCTCTGAGTTTTAATAGATTGATGTGAAGCAGAGATTCCTGAGGAGACCACAACCCTTGGGTGGTCAGGTCTCCCAAGTGGGCTCCCCACCCCAAGAGGGAGGCATCTGTAGTAAGGATTAGAGAAAGAGACTGAGTGACAAAAGAAACTCCCTGTCTTAGATTGTCCTGATCCAGCCACCACTGTAACGCCTGGATCAGGGTTCGAGTCACTGGAATTAGTTTGGTCAGAGGGTCCCTTTTCTGAGACCAGAAAGCTCTCAAGTGGAACTGAATATCGCTCATTTGAAATCTTGCTCCCTGCACCACTGCTGTAGAGGCAGCCATGTGTCCCAGGAGCTGCAGAAAATGCCTTGCTGGTCGAGACACCTGGAGTGTGAATGAAGAGGCCAGTGAGATAAGGGCCCTTGCCCTGTCCAGGGGAAGGAAGGCTCTTGCTTTTACTGTATCCAGCTCTGCCCCTATGAAGGTGAGGAGCTGCACAGGCTCTAGAACTGACTTTGAAAGATTCAGAAGGAAACCTAGAGAAGTGAGCAGTTGCTGAGTTATCTGTAGGTGTAACTTGACTTGGTCTGGAGACTGGCCTAGTATGAGCCAGTCGTCCAGGTATGGAAAGATAGAGATACTTTTTCTCCTTAGGAAGGCAACTACTACTGCCAGGCATTTTGTGAACACCCTTGGAGCAGAAGTTAGGCTGAAGGGCATTGCTCTGAATTGGTAATGGCCTGAGGGCAGCTCGAACCGAGGTACTTTCGGTGGGAGCTTCTGATGAGAATATGGAAATAGGCATCCTTGAGGTCCAGGGAGACTAGCCAGTCCCTGGCCTTAGAAGGATAAATTATTCCCAAGTCACCATTTTGAACTTTGGCTTTAAAAGGTGCTTGTTTAAATATCAGAGATCCAGGATGGACGCCATTCTCTTGTTTTTTTGGGGGTTAGGAAGTACCTGGTACAATCCTTTCCCTCTGTGTGAGGTGGGACCCTCCCTATGGCTCTGAGAGCCAAGAGGAAGAGACCTCTGCCTCTAGGGCAAGTGCCTCTAGAAGGATTTGCAGGTGGAAAGGAACTGGTTCTCATCTTTGGAAATTTTTGAAGCTGAGAACCAGTCCCTGGCCTACACTACTTCCAGGACCCATTTGTCTGATGTTAAAGACATCCAGTCCTGGGACAAAGTAAGCCAGCCTGCCCTTACAGGTGGTGGATAATCGGCCCTGGCAAACCCATCAGGGTGCCTGTTTGGCAGGGGCTTTAGGCTGAGGTGAAGCAGGCCTGCTTGTACCCCGTCTGCCTCTCCCTCTGAAAAACCCCCTATGAGCATAAGCAGAAGAGGAGGCCTGGGCTTGGTAGAAAGGCCTATGAAAAGGCCTGCCCCTGGAATGCTGCCTCTGGGAAGTGGCATGCCTTTCCTTGGCCTGAGCACTCCTATAGGTGGTCCTGTATTCATCCATTTTCTTCATGTAGTTCTCTGTCTGCTCGCCAAACAGAGAATTACCCACAACAGGAAAATCCATAGCCTTAGTCTGGGTATCCTGAGACAGGCTAGTACATCTGAGCTAAGCCATCCTTTGAAGGGCCACAGATGTAGCCATGACTCTAGATGAAACATCATTGGAGTCCACAGCAGCATGGACTTGCACCTTGGATGCCTCAATACCATCCGCAGCCACCTGCTCCAGCTCCTTGGCAAGCTGGCTAGGGACCTGTTTAGCAAAAGCCATTACAGTGTCCCATCTAGATTTCTGATATCTAGCTGTATAGGCCATATAATTAGCCTGCCTGAATCCCAAGGATGCTGCCATGTACAGTTTCTTTGCCAAGGCATCAATCCTCCTGGAGTCCTTATCTGGGGGGTGTGAAACCAAGGGTATATTTGCCTTATCACAGGCAGCGGCCTGCACTACCCCAACATGGCTGCATTGCTGGGTAAGGAACTCCGTATCTGAGCCTGAGAGAGTATACCTCTTGTCCATTCCCTTGTCCACAGGAGGTATAGAATTAGGAGTCTTTAAAATTTTAATTGTCTGTTTCCAAAAGGACTTATGAAGGGAATAGACAGTCTCCTGGACTCTGGGATATCCATCATTTCAACATAGTCAGGCTCCTCCTGGTGAGTCACAGCTTCTTCCATAGGAGGCTGAAGAGTTTAGCCACTTTTGTAGAACATAAAATGGGAAGGGACTCAGAAAGCCTAGGAGGAAAACCCCTGAAGGTCTGTCTGGGGGATGTCTGGGTCAATAAGGCAAATCAGACTTTCGTAATCACCATCACTATCCTCCATACTCTTTTCCTCCTCCTCGGTTCATAAAAATCTTCTAAGGTATAATCTGGAACCGATAGGCCAAACTGAGCCTTCCTGATGGTGCCAGTTCAGTCAGAAAATACAGTTACGTAAGAACACCGTAACAGTAGATCTTCGAGAACAGCTCTAGCAGCAGAGTTACCTAGGACTGAAACCGGCATCAGGACCCAGAAAAATTCTAATAGCTATCTTCAAGCGAGGACGCCCCAGTAAATCGATCCCGCCTCCGATGTCAGGCGTAGTATATAAAGCGGTCCCTGCAGATTCCCCAGTTCTCCCGCCCGGAGACTTCCGGCCGCGAGGCTGACATAGAAATGGAGCCGAGGATCCACACGTCAGAAGACAAGGAAAAATTTCCTGTTAGTAAGGGCTTAAGCCATACTTCCTCAAGTGGGAAGGTGGGCGGAAGGTACCTACTGCAAAGGCATTCTCGAAGATCTACAATCAGTGAAAGCTCTACATCACTTCTATTCTCGAGACACAGCTCTTCAGTGAGATTACACATTAGGACTGATTCCCAAGCAGTAGCGCTGCAAACATTCTGGGAGGAGAAACTAGAAATTCATTCAAATCCTGAAATCTAGGACAGGAGACCCTGTAGCACAGCCAGGCGAGCTGGCTCTTCCGAGGCGATGTCCAGGCCATAATGCCTGAAAATGTATGCACACAGAGCTCAAGTAGCATGCAGCACATATGGCAGAGGTAGAGCGTTTGGTGCTGCAAAGGAGGTGGGCCACCCCAGATGGAATGACCCCGGACTGATCCGGGAGGGGCTTTGTTTGATATCGTAACAGTATGTGAGATGCACTGGACAAGCCAGCGAGACAGAGAACTGTTTGGATACTGGTTGGCCCATCATCCTTTCAGAAAAGGGAAGCGAAAGTTGCTCTGAACTTCTGAGCTGTTTGGTTCTGTTGAGGGAATACCCCTCAAGCTGCGGTGAACATCCAGGGTGTGGAACAGTGCCTCTCCTATTAGAGTAATTTGGGAAGTAGACCGGCAGGTCAATATCCTGATTGAAGTGAGTGTAGAAACCACCTTAGGCAAAATTTAGGATTAGGTCCTCAGGGATACTCTGTCCCGTGGAAAAATTAAATAAGGCTCTTTGCATGAGAGCCTCAAAGCTCAATTTCTTGCTGATGTAACAGCAACCAAAAACAGCGTTTACCGACAAAGCGCAGCTACTTAATCAGCGGCAGGCTCGAAGAGCGTGAGTTGCTCCAGGACAAAGAAACAAATCATGGAGGCACTGGGTGTTCATTAATGGGTAGCCCTAGATGTAACACCCTCTCAAAAAATTCCAGAGGCATCCAATTGGCACCACTGTGCACTGTCCCACGGGAAGGTGGTAGGCTGAAATAGCACACAGGTGCACCTCAAATGAAAGAGTGGCGGGGCCCGAGCGGAAAAGGGAGAGCAGGTAGTCTAACACCGCTCTCACCGGGCAACCCCTAAAGGGGAAAGGCAGCGTGCTATGCGACCATAAACAAAAAAAAAGCCATTTCATGGCGTGCGTCGCATGTGTTGCGGCTTTCTGGCTGCAGAAAGAACTTCGCAACCTCTTTGGGAGACCCATTGACGCAAAGATAGGCTATGTCTCTAGGAGCCATAGGTACAGGTTCAATGATAAGTCCGGGTGGACCAGTGAACCTTCCTCCTGAGACAAGAGACGGGAGGCAGAACGGCAAACGAGCGGAGGTTCCCGGGATAGCTGAATCAATAAAGGGAACCAGATCTGTCTGGGCCAGAAGGGAGCCCAAGGGATCATGGTTGCTTGCTCCCTCGCGCAGGTTGAGAAGAACTCTGGATCAGCGGGAAGGGAGGGAAAGCGTAGAGGAATCTGTCCGCCCAAGAGAGGGACAACGATCTCACCAGAAAACACCAGGCCCTGGATCTAGCGAGCAAAAATTGGGCAGTTTCTGAATTGGATAGAAGCGAACAAGTCCAACTCTGGAGTTCCCCATCGAAGAAACAGATCTCTGCTACCTCTTGAAAAGTTCCACTTTCACTTGGACTCTGGCCTACAGAGGCGACTCAGGCCGTCTGTTGTGTTGTCCCACCCGGGAACATGTACTGTGATCAGATTCGCGCCGTGTGGGATTACCCAATCCCACACCCTCATGGCCTCCCTGCAAAGAGACACAAGTGTCGCACTCCTTGTTGTTGAGGTAATACATCACAGCCATGTTGTCTGTCTAAAGGCAGGAGGTACTGTGAGGTTTCTGACTGAAAAGGCCTGCAGGACATAAGGACGCCCTCATCTCACAGGACGTTGATATGGGTGGGCCTCAGAGGGTCCATGTACCTGGGACTTCACCCCGTCCCAGGTGTGCTCCCACCCTGGACCTGAAGTCTGTGGTGAGGATTACCTCAGGGGCAGCACTATAAATGGGGCACTCGGAGTGTCCCTGGGTCTACCCACCACTGCCAGTCTCGAATCACGGTGTTCGTGATTCTGACCGGATACTGCATGAGTCTTGCCTTTGATCCCATTGCACCTTGGGCAGCCACTGAGTTACCGCATGCTGGAGCCTTGCGAGGGCGGTGGGAATGGCAGCAGCCACGTGTCGAAGACAAGCGAGGACCGACCCTGGCTGGGGACGGTCTTGATGACAAGCTCCCTGATGGGGATCTGATGCACTCCGCTCTGTGGTCTGGAAGAAATGCTCTTCCCTGAGCGGTGTCCAGTACTGCGCCTATAAATTGCAGCTTCACGTGTGGCCGGTACCAGGAGAACTTCTCGTGGTTGATTAGGATGCCAGAGATCGAAACAGGTCCTGGGCACTCTGGATCTAAGCCGTAACAGCCCCTCTGGAAGCGCCACGAAAACCAATCGATCAGGTACAGGAACACATAATGGCCCTGTCTCCTTAGAGGCAGCTGCCCACGACTGCCATGCATTTGGTAAAGACCACAGAGTGCTGATGACAGCCCAAATGAACTCGGGTGAAATTGGTGGTGAGGCTTTCACGAGGCGCGGAACCTCTTGTCGCTTGGGCTATAGGGATGTGCAGGTATCGTCCTGCATGACTAGAGACGCTTAAGAAGGTGTCCTGCTTCAGCGGAGGAATGAGACGGAAGAGTCACCATCGCGGAATCTCTTGTAGTGACCGACCAAGTTGAGGGGTGCTGGGGTCCCAGAATAGGGCCCGAGGAGGGTCCCTGTTTTCTTTGGAACCAGGAAGGGGGGTGGGAATAGTATCCTTGTCCTCTGGTTCTCTCCCGGGGCGTACTCTATGGCTCCTTTTGCAAGAAGCGCGGTACTTCTTGCCAGAGATCAGTGACTTGTGCCGACCGAGGTGCCGGGAGCAAGGAGGCCGAGGGGGTGGCTTTTTTCTGCGGGTCTAGCAAGTGGCCTCTTCCGACCAACTGAAGAAACCACCTGTACGGTGGTTATAGCCTGCCATCCCGGCAGGAAGTTCATAATCGACCCCTGACCATGATTTCCCTGATGATCCTGAGGCGGGGGGCGGAAAGGAGTCAGGCTGTGGCGGCTGAGGGTCCCACTGGCTGGGCCAGCAGAATCGCGCTGGCTTTGGCCTGCGGGGTTGTTTCCTCTGGGCTCTCGCGGCTTATCCATCATTTCACATAGTCAGGCTCCTCCTGTTCATCCACAGCTTCTTCCAAAGGGAGCTGGAGGGTTTCAGCAACTTTTATAAAACAGAAAATGAGAAGGGGACTCAGAAAGCCTAGGGGAGACACTCCTGAAGGTCTGTCTGGGGAGATGTCCAGTTCAATGGGCACATCCAGACTTTCAAATCACATTCACTCTCTTCATAATCCTCCTCCTCCTCCGGTTCATAAAATTCTTCTATATCATATTCTTGAACTGTGGAACTGCACCGCTTACCTGATGGTGCCGGTTCGGACGGAACCGGGAAAGCGACTGGACATTGGATCGCTGGCTATCTCTGCAGCGGTTGGAGAAGGAAATTTTGGCTCCACACCTGCTGATTTTCTAGTCCTCTTTGCTGGAACTGGCTCCTCTGAGTCAGCTCTTCGTTTGCCCGAGGAAGTATCGCCCTGGTCAGAGGGCACTCCCTCCGGTTCGGTTGGCACCAAACCGGGCTGTGCATCTGGGTCAGCGGACTTTTGGCCTCGTCCCTGAGCCTACCAACTCTTATCCAGGGTAGCTGCAGGGAAATTCTCAAATCTGGCAGTCTGCAATGAGATGGTCAAACCTCAGACAATAAACACATGTGGGTGTGGGTCAGCCTTGGCAAAGGCTTCCCACAGACAATACAGTGCTGAAACCCAGTGGGCCCGGTTTTTCTTGGGTTTCTCAGACATACTGCCAGCTTCAACTAAAAATCTCTGTTCTTTTCCGCAAATCGCTGAGCAAGACACACCTTATCGGTTCCCAAATCGTGTCACGGTCGTGGAAAAAAACGAAGCTAAATCTGTGTTTTTAGAACCAATAAGAACCGAACCGCACTCTAAATGTAATTTAATAAGTTTTAACAACAACCTGATCGGTTCAAACCGAACCGATAACATTTGCAAGTCTCCACAGAGAAATGTAAACCTATCTATTACTTACAATACCACAGACAGAGCCTGAACCAACCGTTGCGGTTAAAATATACAAATCGTTTAGAAAACCGAAATAACACTTTTTAACAGCCAAATGAACCGAGCAGTAGGAGGAATCTCCGGAGCGACTGTTCAGTGAGGCGGAGTAAAGAATCTGACAGTTTCAGTTTGAAGATCAACAGACAAGAGTTTTTTCAACCGAGCTCACGCTCAAGATTCCATGCCTGGCATGGCAGTTAACTCTTTCACCTCCGGAGCAGTTCTAAGGCTGGGACAAACTGCTGTGTAGTCTGCATATGTCATAATATAGCAAGACTTCATGTTGTTTGAAAAACAAACGAAAGCAAACACGTATATCCACAACAGCCAGAGAAAAAGAGTTGGTTGTTGACATGGAAACAAATAAGATACGAAGGTGTAGTTTTCCTTTAAAAGAGAACTACCAGCAGATGAGATGCACCGAACACTGCACTGATTGGGGGCTTCACCTCACAGATCCCGCTTCCTTTGCAGGAAATTATATTAAATCAAAGCTTTTTTTACCTGCACCCCACCTCTTTTCCTGATGTAGCTGGGTATGTTTAAATATGGCACTCTCAATCTTTCGATCGCGGTGTTAATAAACAATGCAGATGGCGCCTCACTCGTTACATTGCAGCCTTACTGTACAGATTTAATAATCTACATATTTCCTTGCCCAGTGCCATTTTTACAGAATTTGCTCAAATGCGCACTCTGGGCAAATTCTGTAAAAACAGCACTGGGCAAGGGAGATATGTAGATTATTAAATCTCTGTACATAAGGGCACCAGTAAGGAAGGGGCAGTGGAGAGTCATCTCGCATTATTAGCAGCGCGATTGTGGGGGGGTGAAGAGCACCAAATTTAAACATGCTGGCTACACCTGGGGTCTAGATACTTTTTATAAGCGTTCAGGTAACAAAACTTTTAATTGAATATTGTGCGTGAGGGGGATCTGTGAGATGAAGCCCTGCTCTGTGCAGCAGTCGGGGCTTCACCTCTGCCCACAGATATCTTAAGTCTATTTTTGCCTAAGGTATAGTTGCAAGTGTGTCTTGTGGTTTTAAACCGTGCCTAGCCCACACCCTGTCATAAATGATCCCTTACATAACCCATGGCCATGTGTCAGTATAATCTTCAACCATTCAGGAATGGATTATTACTGCACAATCCAAAAAGCCTAGAAAGTGCTTCTGCACTATAAAATGAGTAAGACAAATGGGGGTAACAAACACACACACACCTTTTTAAATTTCAAAATTAAACAGTTTGGTCGGATGTTTCGGGTGTAGGAATTTAATAACGCAATGTGCCTAGCCACTAAAAGATGGGCTGAGCCAGGAGTTGAAAACCACCTGTCTGCCTGACCCAGACTCCCAGTTTTTCCCAGGGACAGCTGGTTTAATTTATCTGCCTGTCCCTGGGACAGGCATCAAGGGAAAAAGCATTAGCACCACGTCCCTGGAGATGCTGCTACCTATAAGGCTGGACTACGGACGTTCCAAAATCATGGTGTTAGGTTGAAAGATGTCACTTCAACCCAACATTCCAGGATGGGTTCTTTTGTGCAGTCAGCAGTTTCGTCAAGCAGCAGAAATGAAAACCAAGCTGTGGTAGTAACAGACTGCGCATGTGTTCCTTGTCATCATGTATATACAGTTACCCGTCCTTTTGCTTTCTGCACTGCAGACTGCATTTCTCTGTGTGCTGTAATTGCAGTAGCAGCCCAAGACTAGCTCTTGTTCACAGGCAGTAGAGTTTTGGGGATATAAATTAAAACCCTTTTCAGGGCTGTCTGTTAACTAAGAGGGGCCAGGTAAGGCTCATTATAAGATACACTAAAGGCTAGAAAACCATACTGTATCTGAAAGCCCTTTTCAGGGCAGAGTCAAGGCAGAAAGAGGAGGAGATTTAGTACAGTATTTAGAAATTATGAGCGGAACATAAAGGGCTGAGACAACCACTTAATACCCCCCGTCAGGGCAGGAAGGGCTTCAGAGACAAGAGAATGGAAAGGCTGGTTAAAAGCCCTTCTCAGAGTTATCAATTAGGGGGAGACTTTTAGTGTCTACACAGGAGCAAATGAAGCTTATTTGCTTGTCAGAGCAGAGCAGAAGGGAGTCAAGGGCCCTTGAGAGGGCTACTACTGAGCAGGAAGGGGAAGTAAATTGAAAGCCCTTATCAGGGTAGTGCAATGGAGGCACACTGGTGAAATCATTTTCAGAGCCATATACCAGCCAGGAGTAGAAATTAACTTTTTTTTAATACCTGCACTGCAGTGCATGTAGCCAAAAAATTACATGCACCAGAGACAGGTTACCTGCACAGATCAAAAAAATTATGAAATGAAACTAAGGAGAAATAAAAATACTAACAATTGCAGTACTCTGCTTCATAAACATGATTTTCCCTGCCTAATTAACCAGTAGGAACACTGATTAAGGACATTCACACCAGACAGATTACTCCAATGGCACTTGATCAATTTTTATCTAGAAAAAAAAATTTTAGGTTACTCACCTGTAACAGGAGTTGTAGGAGTGGTGTATGTTGTTCATCCACACTGGCAGGTACCTTGCCGCTTTAAGATGGGCCAGAAAGTCTTCAAGCTGGCTTCTCCCACCCACCCAGGTGATGAAACCCACAGCTCCGCCCCATGATGCCAGATCTGGCCTGCTGGAAGCCAGGTTGAGCGCCAAAGCCGGGGAGGCCGGCTGGGTTTGTGTGGATAAACAACATATACCACTCCTAGAAAGATCAGTTACACAAAGACTTTTGGCGTAGCAGTAGATCTTCTAGGAATGTCTCTTGCAGTAAGTCATTACTTCTGACACTTCCCGATAGGTGGCTCTCTTTCATGGCAGTCTCTTCCAGCAGTCTCCACACCAGGGACCACCCACACAACCTAACTTCCTGGGCTGTGCCTATAAAAGTGGGTGGTCCCTGGTAGTCTCTGTTCGCTGCCTGTTTCAGCTCGTATAGGTGAGGGACCAAGGGGAACCGAGGTACCAAAGCCTCCCAACCCTACATCATTTTCCCTGTTACAGAATGGTAGGTGGTCGGAGGGAGGGAAGCTACTTACTGCAACAGAAATTCCTAGAAGATCTACTGTTACGGCAAAAGTCTTTGCGTAACTGATCTATCTTCCACAGAATGGTCTCTTGCAGTAAGTCATTACTTCTGGGAAATTCCCAAGCAGTTATCTAGCAGTGGGTGGCCAGATATGGCATTCTGCCATACGTATAGTGTAGTCTTAGGACAAAAGAAAAAATTACTCACCTTAGTAATGTTGTTTCTTCTAATGTAGTCTTGCTATATTATAGACATTAGCAGTTTGATCCAGCTCTAGAACTGCCCCGGAGTGAAATGGTTAAAACCATTCCAAAATAGAATTTTGGCACGAGAGCAGCTCTATCTGTGTCATTTCAAACTTGAACTGTCAGATCTTTACAAGCCAAACTCACTAAGGTCTGTGTGGAAGCTGTAACCTACACTAGCCAAATGGCTACCTAAATAATAACAACCACTGATGGTCCCAACACCCAAGACTCAAGTCAGGGGACCAGAAATACTAACACCATTCTAATAATATGAAAATGGAACATAAGTATAATAAAACACACACACGCGCACACATACACATCCCCAAAGTCCCAAAGGGGACAAAATGCTAATAGGACATAAGTAGTGCCCACACTAAGTTGCCCGCACCCCACCAAGTAGAGGTTCTGAGAGGGGCAGGTTGGGGGGGAGGTCTATAATATAGCAAGACTCCATTAGAAGAAACAACATTACTAAGGTGAGTAATTTTTTCTTCAAACAACATGAAGTCTTGCTATATTATAGACATTAGCAGAATACACAGCAGTACCTCCATGGAGGAGGGCAGAACCTACTTAGGGAATAGGCTCTGAAGAACAGCTGTGCCAAACCGAGCATCTCTCCTGGCCTGACATCCAGGAGTAGCGCTGGTAAAAGTGTGTACCGTTTTCCAAGTAGCAGCCTGGCAAATCTCTAATAAAGGGACATCTCTGGCAGCAGCTAGAGACGCAGCTGTACCCTGGTAGAATGAGCTCCTCAAACCGGGGCTCTGCCCACTTCTGATAACAAAATTGGATACAAGAGACAATCCACCTGGCTACTGATCTCTTAGTGGCAGGTTTGCTTTCCCAACTTCACCATAGGTAAGGAAAAGTTGAGGATTCAACCTGTGACCTTTGGTACACTCTATATAATAACTAAGAGCCTCTTAACATCCAGGCTGTGCAACCTCCTCTCACCGAAGAGGAGTGATCAGTGAAAATACTGGAAGGGAGATAGATTGATTAAGAAGGAAATCTGAAACCACCTTAGGCAAAACTTCCTATTAGTCCTAAGGACTACCTTATCCCTGTGAAAGAAATAAAGTCAGTCTCCACTGACAAGGCTTGCAATTCACTTATGCATCTGCAAGAAGTGATAGCCACTAGAAAACAGTTTTCCAAGTTAGGTACCTAAGCTCTGCAGAAGACAGAGGTTTAAAGGGGGTTGCATTAACTGGGCAATGCAAACATTAAGGTCCCAAGCAGGGGCCGGTTCCCGAAAGGGAGGATTAGTATGGAGTAATCCCTTAAAAAACTTGGAGAAAACAGGATGACAGGAAAGAGGGGATGACTTTCCTGCTGACACAAAAGTAGACACAGCTGCCAAATGAACTCTCAGGGTAGCTGGTCTGAGACCCGAGGAATTAAGATGTACCATGTAATCTAACAAAATGGGCAATTCAGCAGATTCTGGGGAAATATTTTTCCTAGCACACCAAATGGAAAACCTTTCCATTTAGAACTATAAGTAGCCCTAGTGGAAGGCTTCTGGAAGCCTTTAGATCTCAAGAACACCTGAGAGAGGTGTAAATCAGCAACTCTAACTCCTCAAGAGCCAGGCCTTGAGGTTGAGGGATTTGAGGTCCGGATTCAAACCCTTCCCTGGGCACAAGTCAACAGATTGTGATTCTTGGGGAGGCACAGGGGAAGATGGACTGTCAAGAGACAGAAGGAGGGTACCAGGGCTGCCTGGCCCTATCAGGGCAATCAGAATCACCCTGCAAGGCTGAGATCTGATTTTGACTAGTACTTTGAATAGGAGAGGAAAGCGGGGAGAGCATAGGGAACTTCCCTCCCAATCCAGAAGAAGGGCATCCAGGGGAACTGAGCCCAGCACTGAGGCCTGCAACAGAACAGAGGAAGTCTGTGATTGTCTGGGGCTGCAAAAGATCTATCTGAGGGATGCCCCACCTGGCAAAACTATCCCCAGCACTTGAGGATCCAGGGACCATTCGTGATGGCCCTGGGAAATCCTCTGAGGGCATCCGCTAGGATATTGTCCTTCCCTGGAAGATGAACTGCTATGAGGGAAGTGTTCAGGGAATAGGCCAGAGACCACAACTTCATTGCCTCGTGCACAAGGCCAAGACCAAGTTCCCCCTGTTTGCTGATGTACCACATTGTTGTGGTGTTGTCTGTTCTGACTTGTATCACCTTGTCGTGGACAGATGCAGAAAAAGCTTGAAGAGCTAAAAAGACAGCTCTGAGTTCCAGCAAATTGATGTGGAGCAGAGATTCCTGGGGGGACCAAACTCCCTGAGTGGAAAGGTCGCCCATGTGGGCTCTCCAACCCAGAAGGGAAGCATCTGTAGTGAGAGTCAAGTCGTGAGAAGGGGAAATGAAGGGGACCCCCACTCTTAAACTGCTCTGATCCTGCCACCACTGGAGAGCTAGGATCAAGGTTCGAGTCACTGGGACCAACTTGGAAAGGGGGTCTCTTCTCTGAGACCAAAAGGTTCTCAAGTGAAACAATGTCTCTCATCTGAAATCTGGCTCCCTGCACAACAGCTGTGGATGCAGCCATGTGCCCAGGAGCTGCAGAGTGTCTTGCTGGTGAGAGACCTGCAGAGTGAAGGAAGAGGCCAGAGCACTAAATTCCTTACCCTTTCTGGGGAAGAAAGGCTCTGGCTAGCTTTGTGTCCAATTCTGCCCTATAAAGGTGAGTACCTGAACTGGTTCCAGAACAGACTTTGGTAGGTTTAGAGAAAACCCAGGGAGGTGAGAAGCTGCTGGGTGACCTGCAGGTGAGATTTTACCTGTTCTGGGGACTGGCCTACAATGAGCCAGTCGTCTAGATAGGAAAAACAGCAATCCTCTGCCTCCTTAAGTGGGCCACTGCCACTGCTAGACACTTTGTGAATACCCTTGGAGCAGAGGTAAGGCCGAAGGGCATTGCTCTGAACTGGTAATGACCTGAGGGCAGTTCGAATCTGAGGTACTTTCCATGGGATCTTCTGATTAGGACATGGAAATAGGCATCCTTGAGGTCCAGGGAGGCTAGCCAGTCCCCTGGCCTTAGGGAAGGTAAAATCATTGCCAGAGTTACCATTTTGAACTTTGGTTTCAAAAGATGCTTGTTCAGATATCTGAGATCTAAAATGGGCCGCCACTCTCCTGTCTTTTTGGGGTAAGGAAGTATCTGAATACAGACCCTGCCCTGATGCAGGGAGGAACCCTACTGCTCTGAGCTAACAGGGATGAGACCTCTGTTTTCCAGAGCGAGGTCTCTGAAGCACTTGCAGGTGAAAAAGTCACTTCTCAACAGGAAACTTTAAAGCTGAGAACCAGACCTGCTACTACCTCAGAACCCACTTGTCTGAGGTGTCAGCAATTTCAATTGACTGGCAAGCAAGCCATGCCCCCACTGGGTGCTACACAGGAGAATGCGCCTGGGCACTTCCATCAGGGTGCCCGTCCGCAGAGAACTTTAGGCTGGGAGCAGGTCTGCCCACCCCTCGTCTGCCCCTGCCTCTGAAGAAGCCCTCTGAGCATAGGCAGAGGAGGCCTGAGTCTGGTAGAAAGGCCTGTGAAAGGCCTACCCCTACCCTGGGGCATGCCTTTGAGGTGGCTTGCGCTCCTTAGCCTGGGCACTCTTGGTAAGTAGTCCTATATTCATCCATCTTCTTCATGTAGTTCTCTGTCTGCTCTCCAAACAGAGAATTTCCCACCAGGAAAATCCATAGCCTTAGTCTGGGTATCCTGTGACAAAACTAGTACACCTGAGCCAGGCCAACCTCCAAGCTACAGATGTGGCCATGACCCTAGAGGAAACATCATTAACATCCACAGCAGCATGAAACTGAACCTTAGAGGCTTCAATGCCATCAGCAGCCACCTGTTCTAGTTCACTAGCCAGCTGGCCAAGGGCCTGCTTGGCCAATTGCATAACAGTATCCCATCTAGATTTCTGATACCTAGCTACATAAGCCATATAATTTGCTTGCCTGAGTCCCAGAGAGAGGCTGCCACATACTGTTTTTTGCCATGGCATCAATCTTCCTGGAATCCTTGTCAGAGGATGTGAAGCCAAGGAATAATAGCTTTATCACAGGCAGCAGCCTGAACTACTCCAACATGACTGCATTGCTGAGAAAGGAATTCTGTATCAGGGCCTGACAATGTATACCTTCTATCCATCTTTTATCTACAGGAGGCACAGAATTAGGAGCTTTTAAAATTTTAATTGTTTGTTTCAAAAGACTTATGTAAAGAATAGACAATCTCCTAGACTCTGGAATATCCATCATTTCTACAAAATCAGCTCCTCTTGCTCAGCCACAGCCTCTTCTAAAGGAAGCTGGAGGGTTTCAACAACTTTTTATAAAACATAAAATGAGATGGGGACTCAGACAGCATAGGGGAGATTCTAAAGGTCTGTCTGGGGAGATGTCCGGTTCAATGGGCACACCCAGACCTTCCCAGCCACATTCATACTGTTCTAATCCTCCTCCCTCCTCTGGTTCATAAAATTCCTCAATATATCATAATCCTGAACCACTGGGACTGGACAGAACCGACCTTTTACCAGATAGTGGTGGTCGGACGGACCCTGAGACAGTGACTGGACAATTTGTATGGCTTTTATTATCTCTGCAGCAGTTGGAGAAGGAATTTTGACCTCAGACCTGCTGATTTTCTTGTTTTCTTTACTGGAATTGCTTCTCAGAACCAGCTTTTCTTGCCCCGAAGAAGTCTGGCCCTGGTCAGAGGGCATTCCTCTGGTTCGGTTGGCACCGAACGGGCTGGCCATCCGGGTCAGCGGACTTTTTGGCCTCTCGTTCCCTGAGCCTGCCCAATCTTTTTCCAGGGTGGCTGCAGGGAAATTCTTACATACCTGGCAGTCTGACTGGAGGTGGTCAAACCCCTGACAATAAACACATGTGGTGTGTGGGTCAGCCTTGGCAAAGACTTCCCCACAAACATCACAGTGTTGAAACCCAGTGGGCTCGTTTTTTCTTTTGGGTTTCTCAGACATAATGCCAGCCTAACCAAAAAACTTGCCCTTTTAACGGCAGTGCCAGGCAAGACACCCTTATATGGTTCCTAACCATGTCACAGGTATTGGAAAAAACATAATAAATCCGTTTTTTAGAACCGATAAGAACTGGAACCGCACTCTAAAATAGTAACTTTTAGTTTTAAATGAGTTTTAAATCCACTGATCGGTTCAAAACCAGACCGATAATCTCGGCAAGTTCCACACAGACAAAACCTTCATTTACTTACGGTTACCACAGACAGAGCTTGAACCTAACGGGTTTTATGTTGTAATAAAACTATTCTCAGTTAAACCAACTGAGAAAACACTTTTAAACCGAGAAATGAACCGAGCAGAAGGAGAAATCTCCGGAGCGACTGTTCACTGAGGCAGAGTAAAGAATCTGACAGTTCAAGTTTGAAATGACACAGATAGAGCTGCTCTCGTGCCAAAATTCTATTTTGGAATGGTTTTAACCATTTCACTCCGGGGCAGTTCTAGAGCTGGATCAAACTGCTAATGTCTATAATACAGCAAGACTTCATGTTGTTTGAAAGGAGCTGAAATCAGTATATCGGCATATAAAAATAATTTTGTACAGGGCTCTCGGTAGGATTTTTTGTTTCGGGGTCCTGGACTTTCTAGAAAAAAAATTGGGGTCCTCAATTAAAATCTGGGAGTCCCCCTGAAATTTTTTGGGGTCCCCATTAAAATTAATACAATAAGTCTAACAGCAGTGTCCTGCGGCCATACCTCTCAACTGCCCCTGATTTTCAGGATGTCCCTGATTTTGCAGCAATATTTTCCTCTGTCTCTCCTAAACTTTGTGTTTCTATGACTGAATGGTGGAGACTAAGCACAAAATATTGTCAAGTATTAGAATTACAGACTTGTTTTTCAGAAAATGCATTGTACACTATGCCCCTTTTTCTACCAGCTTCATGAGTAGCTGTCTCCTGTTTTAAGATGACTTTTATTTTGGTGCTTTGTCCCTGATTTTGTTTCAGCCCTGTTCCCGATTTATGATACAGGAGGTTGAGAAGTACAGTATGTAGATGTAGGGATAGGACTGAGAGAGACAAAATCCCCCCTCCCCCAAAAATACCTTTCAACCTCTTCCTCTTGACTCACAAATCAGGACAAGACAAAAGAAATCAGGGACATATCTAAAAACTGGTATCGACTCAGAGCTAATATGAGATTAGTGAAAATGCATTTCTGAAGAACAAGTCTGTAATTTTAATATCTATTTATTTATTTAAACATCAGTTTAACAACCTTTGAGCTAGGAGCTCATTTACAAAGGTACCTCGTAACATAGAGGACAGACGGCAGCACAAGAGACAACAGATAATAACAGTTTAAGATCGAGTTATCATTCAGGGTTACAGTAGGTCTCCAATACATATGATAGTAGATGAGTTAAAGTTCAAAATTAGGGTAGGGAGGGTGTAGGTAGGAGAGGAAGGAGGAAGAGGGGAGCTGGACTGGAGGAGCAGAGAGGAGGGGAAGGCCAGGGATGACGGGTGGGTAGAGGGAGGAGGTGTGAAGGAAAGCGGGGGGAGTGCAGCCCAGCTAGCATTGTCAGTGGGTAATTTTTTTTTTTTTATTAGCGGCAGCAGCATCTGCGTGAGATGAGCAGGTGGTTTCTGATGCTGAGTTTAAAACTTGCTAATGATGGGGAGTCAGAGATACAGACAGGGAGGGAGTTATACCAGGTAGGTGCTCTGTGAGGGAACGCCCTTTGGCCTTGTGAGGTCCTAGCTCTTGGTATAACCAGAGTTGTTTTGGATGAGCCATGGAAGTTCACAACGGGCGAGTCTCGGTGGATAGTCCGACAGGCCAGTAGGAGATAGCCATGTAGGGCTTTAAAGGTGAGCATGCAGGTTTGATACATGAGCCGCTCATCCAGGGTGAGTAGGGTGGCCAAGGGGTACAACAGACATGTGTGTGTAAGTCTGGGTGCACTGGTTATAAGTCTGCAGGCTTTGTTAAGTATAAGGCGAACTTTGCTCAGGACTGTCGGATCAGCTGACCCATAGACCGTAAAGCCGTAGTTGATGAGAGATATGACAGAGGAGGTGACAGCCAGGCGGAGGGCATCCGAAGGGAGGCATTTTTTGTGCTGGTAGAGAATGTCCAGCCGCGAGTTGGCGGCAGAGCTCAAGGAGGAGATATGGCCATGGAACGAGAGGGCAGGGTCAAAGATTATTCCAAGATATTTATAGGACTGCACAGGTTCGATGGGGATATTGAGGGCGGAATGGACAGTGAGGGGAAATTTGCTGAACTTATTTTGGTGGTGGGTGAAGAGCATTGTTTTTGTTTTCTTTAGGTTGACTATAAGTCGGTGCTCAGTGAACCAGGTTTCAGCGAACTACAGGCATGAGAGAGCTCTGAAGCAACATAGGTTACTATCAGAGGCAATGAGTACTGCATCATCAGCATAGAGCAGGATCTTTGGGCCCAAGACATTTGCTGGCAGGAGTTGAGGAAGAGGGAGAAGAGCATGGTCCAAGAATAGAGCCCTGGGGGACCTAGAGCTAATAGGCAGGTGCTGGAGAGTTCCACTAATTTTCACACATTGAGCGGGCTGAGAGATAGCTAGCGCACTGGTGAGACTGGACCAGTGGCAAAACCTATGTGGTAGAGGGTGGTTAACAGGAGTGGTGCGATCACGGTATCAAAAGCTTAGATAGGTCAATGAATACCACTGCCAGCCAGGGCACCAGAGTCCAAGGAGTGGAGGAAGTTGGCGAACTCCCAGAAGTGCTGTATTGGTACTATGACCGCTCTGAACCCATGTTGCTCAGGGCAGAGAACATTGTACTTAGATAGGTAGTTAGAGATTTGAGTGGCTACAATTTTCCAAGGCCTTGGGGGATTGAGATGGGTCGGTAATTACCGGAAAAGTCCTGTCACCACCTTTGTGGACAGGGGTAACCGTAGTAACCCTCCAGACAGCAGGAAATTGACCACCAAGGCAGAGGGATTTGTTAAAGATGCATGTGATGGGCAAGTTGACCTGGTCCAGGACCTGACGTAGGAGGCAGGGATCTAGGGAGTCATTACCGATGGTGTTACCTTTTAAGGCTTTTAGCAGGTGTGGCCGAGCTTCTTTAATGGTCACACAATGCAGGTGGAACAAGGGGCGGTGATGGGTGGGAGCAGAACTAGGGGTGGAGGACTAAAGAAGTTACCAGGGAGCAACTGAGCTAAGACTCGGTAAAGGAGTTATTGAGGTGAGGGCAATGAGGACTGGATCAAAGGAGACAGTACCATTGATAAGAAGTGAGAGAGGGGACCGGAGTGACCATTCAGCTGCTTGACATTTTCCCAGAAGGACCTAGGGTTCCCCAAGAGGGGAGAGGGAGGCTGATAGTACTCTGCCTTTGCCTTGGCGGATAGCCCAGGTGCACCTGCCACGCAGCCTGCAGCATAGGTCTGCCTGTCTGCTGGACGGCCAGTTGCAACAGCAAGGTGCTACAGGTTGTCCCTACTGTTAAAAAGCCGACGAGGGCGGGGTGGATCCTTAAGGGGCAAATCTCACTTTGGACTCGAGCAGTTATAGAAAAGAAGATGTCACACAAAGTTGAAGGTGTGTTGACAAAGAAGGCCAGAGCCATGTCAACGCTTAGCTGGCGCTTATCAATGGAGACCAGTCTGTGTGGGCAAGGAAATGCTTTTAGTCTTTAAGCCCCCAGGTCTAAGCCGCCCAGAGAGGTGGTTTTGACAGGGGGTGTGGGCTGGAGTAGTTTCCTGTTGAAGAGAACAGGGAGCGGCCACCAAGGCAGTCAGAGGGATTTGATATTGTGGACGCGGGGTTGGTCCTGTTAGTAAGGACCACATCCAAGAGTGTGCTAGAGCTCCCTCCTGGGGTTGACTCTAGTAGGCAGGGAGACTAGTTGGGTAAGATCAATTGCAGTGAAGGCCTCATGGAGGAAGAGGATGAGGCAAAAGCCAATTAATGTTCAAGTCACCCACCAGAATTTGGTCAGAGGGGTTAGTTAGGAGGAAAGGTAGTCAATTAGTGGCCCCAGCACCTGAGATTGGTTCCTGGGAGGTATGTAGGCCATAGTCAGGAAGATAGGACCCTAGCAGGGTCAGGAGATAGCTTTAGTGTTAGGGCCTGGGCCTTATGGTCAAGGTTGGGGGAGGGAGGGGGCTAGTCCAATCAGAGGGTCCTTTAAAGAAGGCACAACCCCAACTTCACGGCACCAATTCTGTCCAGCCGGTGGAGGATGTAGCCAGGGAGAGAGCCCTAGGAGTTAGGGGTGGAGTCAGACAGCCAGGTTTCAACCAAGGCAACCACATCAGGCTTATGAACCATCACCCAGCAGTGAAGTGAGACCAGTTTTTTAATGAGGCTGCAAATGTTCATAGATGCAATACGGAGGCCAGAGTTGCCAGGCCCGGGATTGGGATGGATGTTGCCAGACAGAAGCAGGAGGAGGAGGGTGGCTCTAGGGAGTAAGTGGCAGAAAGCAAGTTTACGCCGACTGGGGTAGGGGGGATGAGGGGGTGTAGTGGTGCAGGGGATAGGAAGAGTAGCACAGATAGGGAAAGCAAGCACGAAGAGATGCACGAGGGGCAGGGGGTGAGTGAGTGGGTGTCCACACGATCGGTGATAGATAAAGGAGCATACTGGGTGTGGAAAGCCGAAGGGGAGGAGGGCGGGGGGTTGAGGATTGGTTGCAGACGGATAATCGGGGCAAGGAACAGCTTGCCAGAAGGATAAAGCGCCCTAGGGGAGGTGGAAGGACTATTAGAAGTAGGGGAAGGAGAGGGAGGGGAGCAAGATGGAGAGTGAAGGACATGAGTGGATTGAGGGTTGAGTTAATTAAAAATTTATTTATTTATTTATTTAAACAAAGTGAATAGGTGGCTAGTAGTGGTAGCTGGAGGAGGTGACGTGGAGGGAATAGAGCCTAGATGGTATCGGGGCAAGTACTAGCAGCAGGAATGTTGGTGGAGGACAGTGCCCACTGCGCGCCAGCAGGTATAACCTGCTAATGGGAAAGTGGGACTTAGAGTACAGGCGCCAGGACGTGAGGTCACAGGAAGTAACGTACACAACCCGAGCCAAAAGCTGGCCGCCCCTGGGTGGGTGGTTGGGTAGGGTGGGGCCAGGCAGCGTGAAAAGCGTCATGAGCTAGCACCCCACAGCAGATGACCTCCAAACAATCAGTGGGCTGTGGGGCAGAGAAGCTAAAAGTCATTCGGTGAACGCTGAAACACCCATGGCCGCCGAGGCAGGAGTTGTTGCAGACTTGCCTTTTACCTGGATTATTCAGCCGGTGTTGCTGGAGACGCTGGCTCAGGTGGGAGCTACTTGCATTCGTCCCTGCCGCAGTCAGCAGCGTTCAGTGTGTGTGTGTGGGTGTGGGGGGGGGGGTCTGCCTGAAAAAGGTAGGAAGCAGGGAAAAAAATCAGTATGCAGCGGGAGGATTTGAACCGCTAGTCTCAGGTTGCATACTGCGCATGCGCAGATACGGTGCTAAGCCAGTCAGAATTCAAACAATAGCCCCCATTAGACAGTTTAGTTTACCTAAAATTCTTTCTGCTATAAATTAATTAACAGAGGGACAGGGCTATAATTCAAGTCAATTCACTCACAGTTCAGAAAATAGCCCCGATTAACATTTTAGTTTGGCTAAATACTTTCTGCTATAAATTAATCAGTAGAAGGACAGGCTGCATAGGGAGAACCCTTGTTTGCACAGAACAACTAACTTTCGCAGGGCTAGAATATCTGACATTTTGTGCTTACAGTCCCCACTGTACAGTCACAAAACACAAATTTTAGGGGGGACAGAGGAAAATTTAGAGGTAAAATCAGGGACAGTTGAGTTATGCCCCCCCATCACCTGTTTTTAAACTTCTTTACTGATCTCAAAGTGCAGTTGACAAAGTATTAATTCCTTCAGAATTCAGTTCCTAGTAGTGCTGAATTTGCTACATTCCACAGTGCACAGATTGATTTCCCATGACTGCGGCTTTAAGAAACGGCATGCTCAGAAATCGCCGTTGCAGGCAGCTCTGTATGCAGTGTTGAGGTAAGTGGCATGGAGCTCAGTGAAATTCCTCCAGCTGAAATTGGAGCTGAGAGCAGAAGACAGGGGGCCCTGAAGTATGTAATTTGCATACTTCATGCTCTCTCTTCTGCTTCGATTTCAGCTGGATGAATCACTGAGCTCCGTGCAGATATCAAGTGCTTATGACTGCAAACATCCACATACAGCCCCTCTACTACAAGTATCAAACTCAGTCTTTGTAAAGCACTTTGTCATGTGCCAAACTCCAAACACCCACTTTCTTGGACGTGGCACAAATTGCACTTTAGACACAAGTGTTAGTCTGGTAACCACAGCTTAGCTATTAGGAGCAGAAGTCCTTTCCTCAAACACCGCGTAAACTCAGTCACAGGTATGGGGCTCTAACTCAATTTTCCATGAGAAGTATGGCATTATTCATTGATAAACTGCAAAGGCATCAGTATTCTTGGATGAGAGGTTGGCCATAACTATGGCAGTGCTACCGGATCACAGATGTCAGATCAGAGACCCCCCCCCCAAATGAACATTAACTGAATCATCAAGCCTTTTACAACCCTCTAGTACTGCAGAAACAGTTTACAACCTGCCTAGTCAGACACTAAGAATCAGACTGCGACTTCCAACAAAATGTCATCAATCACGCTGGTCTTTTTTACGACTCTACACCATGTCATGAATGAAATATCCAACCTGCCCCGAAGAAGTTATGGGCCAAGATCATCATTCTCTTCCACCCTAAGCAACCTGCATTGTTTAACTGGAGATCTAAAGCCCTGGAACATTTTAGCTATCCCCCTGAACCTTTTAGCCTCTTATTAAACCTTTAGCCAAAACTTGAAAATCTTGAGCTACAGTCTTTGAAACCATAGCAGTGAGGCTTTAAGAAACAGCATGCTCAGAAATCACCATTGCAGGTAGCTCTGTATGCAGTGTTGAGATAAGTGGCACGGAGCTCAGTGAAATTCCTCCAGCTGAAATTGGAGCCGAGAGCAGAAGATAGGGGGCCCTGAAGTATGTAATTTGCATACTTTGTGCCCCCTCTCTTCTGCTCTCGGCTCCAATTTCAGCTGAATGATTCACTGAGCTCCGTGACGTTTCTCTGAACACTGCATGCAGAGCTGCCTGCAACGGTGATTTCTAAGCATGCCGTTTGTTAAAGCAGTAGGCAAGGGACTCCAGAAGCATTTTGTTTGAGGGTCTCGGGGACTTGTTGACGAAATTTCCGAGCATCCTGATGCCGAAACGGAGCGTAAAGGACGTGGGTGCCGCGTCCCCGAGAGCCCTGTTTGTATTCTAAGTACTCCATTATAGTATTCGTTATACGGTCATGGCTGAAAGACAAGCCAGACTGGCTGCTGTTGGGCATCGTCTGCATATCAGATACTGTAATAAACCAGAAGAAATTCAGCCGTATAATGGAGTAATTAGTAGGTCTCAGTGGCATGCACTGGAAAAAAGACAGACTATTGGGTTCTGAGTTTGAACAGGAACCCAAATACTACAATGTTGTTATTTTGTAGTGCTCCAATGTGGCAAGTTAGTACTGTTTTTTTGTTTTGTTTTTGCCATGTCTGTCAACTTGTTAGAAAATGTATCTATTTCGGCATAAATAGGCTACGTAAGTAGCACACTGTGAGATGAAACAATGTATCCATTTCATAATAGATTCTAGTAGTTTTTTTTTTCATCCATATTATAATATAACCAGTCTGTATAGATTATTTCTCAGCATGTGAGTAGTAGCGGGTCCTGTTCGTGGGAGGGACACAAGGGTCCGGCGCACAACAGGCCGTGGGGCATCCCAAAGGAATGACCATAATAGCCTGTAACAGTGATACCTCAAAAAGTGGCTGGATCTATAAAGCCTCATGGGAAAGGTCTCAGTTTAATTTCGAATCAAAGCCCCAGAAACAGGTCTCTGAGGCCTAGAAGAGGAGGCCGGGGCGTAGTCTGAAATTTTTTTTAATGAGAGGAAGAGGCGCCCAGCTGTCCGGAGGGGCAGCCACAGATCAGTCTAGATGTGTTCCTTGTCATTTGTTCTTTACCTCTGAAGCTTCCTCTTTGGTTATAGCAATTTCCAGTTTTATATGAATAATTATACTAAGGACATGGGTTGTGGTACATATATTGTACTGTTTTTAGTTGCCTGCCTGAGGCTTGCAGGTTGTCCAGTATCATTTGTGCCCCTGGACCGAAGAGATGGTCACCAGAAAAAGGGGCATTAGCCACTTTATGTTGAATATCAGGTGCTAGCCCTGAGAGTTGGAGCCATGCCTGACGGCGTATAAAAATACCGACTGCAGAGGCTCTAGCCAAAGCGTCGGCAATGTCGTATCCTGATCTTAGTAAATGTCCTGATCTTAGTAAATGTCGAGAGAGGGAAGTAAGTGTGTTTATCATTGATGTGAGTTGCTCTTTTTCAGGAGATGTAGGTAGTTTATTTATAACATCTCCAGCAGCGGTGCCCAGTGTGCACTGAAATTTCAGCATATGCCCCATGTAGTTAAGTATTCCACCATTTAATGTGTTTAGAGCAAACACTTTCTTCCCCATATAATCAAAACACGTAGAGTCTCTTTCGAGAGGTACTGTACTTGTATGTTTGGGTTTGCCAGTGCGGTTGTGAGCGGCTGCAATAACCACAGAATCTGCAGTGGGAATATCTGTTAAATGTTGATAATCAAGAGGAGCCTGATAAAGCCTATGCGCTTTTTTTTTTTAGGCAGCTCCTTTGCAGCTATGGGTTGACTCCATGCTTCAGTAATCGCATTCCTGAACGTTGCTATAAAAGGAGGAACTGCCAGGATAGGTTCTTCCAGGATGTCAAGATATTCAGCCATATCTTTACTTAAATCGATCTTATTCAGTTGTGGTAAACCCCATTGTTTTTTGTATTTGTAACATTTCTGGGAATGAGGGGTCATCCGGTTGGGAAATTACCTCAAGTGGTTGTAATATTTCTTCGTCCCAGTATGATGGTATAGAACAGGGGGACTCAAACCCCCTTCTGGTAGGGGAACCATCATAATTTGTGCCTTTAGAAGGTTCCGAAATTAAATGAGAATGTAACAAATATTCCTCATAATATTCATGAAGAGGTAGAAATGGTGAGCATTCTGGATCTATGTGCGCCTGTTTTGATGGAGGCGGAGACACAGTCTGTGATTTAGGGTTTTTTAATTGAGAGGGTGTATAATCAAAACCTATAGAATTCAACACTTTATTTACAATTTCTTCTATATTTGGCATATATCCCTGGTGTGGAGACTGCTAGAAGAGACTGCCGTGCTAGAGCACCACCTATCGAGAACTCCCAGAAGTAATGACTTACTGCAAGAGACCATTCCCCTTGGTCTGACAACAAATGGAGAATCTTTTCCATATAAAGGCAAAGCATTTTCTGGTCAACTCCTTACGGGACGCCTCAATGACGTTGAGGACCTCGTCGGAAAGACCCAAGGCCTGGAACTTTAGCCGTTCAGGAACCAGGCTGTCAGGTGCATGGATTGAAGGTCCGGATGGAGCACCTTTTCCCCCACTGACGAAGAGCAGGTCAGGGTGGGCTGGAAGCCACCTAGGGAGCCTGAAGCTGAAGCGATCTGGATACCAGAACTGGCGAGGCCAGTCTGGGGCTACCAGGATCACCTACGCCTTGTCTCTCCTGATCTTGAGAAGCACCTTGTGGATCAAGGGTAGAGGAGGAAAGGCGTAGAAGAGGCCCGGGGTCCACGACCTGGAGAAGGCAACCCCCTGCAGCGAGCCCTGATGAGGGGGGCAGGCATGGAACAGCTTCAGCTTTGCATTCTCCCTGGAGGTGAACAGGTCCACCACAGGTGTGCCCCAGTGGGAGAACAGGTCTTGTTACTATCTCCGGCAGGAGAGACCACTCATGAGATCTATTTGGCTAAGGGCATCGGCCAGACTGTTCGAGGCTCCTGCCACATGAATGGCAAGGAGACAGCCACCTCCAGGCTGAGCACGAGAGACCAAATGCAGAGAGCTTCCTTGCATAGAGGCAAGGAGTGCAACCCGCCCTGTCTGTTGAGACAGTACATGCTCATGGTGTTGTCTGTCTGGACTTGGACCACTTGACCCCGAATAAACGGAACAAAGGCTAGGTGGTCCGCTCGGAAATCCAGCAGGTTAATGTGGAATCAGGACTCCTGAGGAGAGACCAGAGCCTGTGGGCTCTGTGCTCCCCCAGATGGGCACCCCAACCCATCAGAGAGGCATGGTCATCAGGATGACCGTCGGCTCGGGGCCGACAAACGGGATTCCCTCCTGCAGATGAGCTGCGACGAGCCACCACTGCAGGCTGTCCCACATCTCCTGGGTCACAGAGACTGGCTGGTCTAGACAGAGGGTGCATGCGCCAGCAGGCCCAACGGACCATGCTGGTGCAGGCTGCCATGAGACTCAGAAGGCGTAGAGGTCCCGGGCAGGGCGCAATTACCCAACCAGAAATGATTGGGCAAAGGAGGAAAGGACTTCAGCACTGTCCACCGGGAGCCGGGCTCTGGCTCGGAGAGAGTCGAGCTCTGCCCTGATGAACTGAGTCACCTGCGAGGGCATGAGTTCCAACCTGGCCTCGTTGATGAGGAGGCAGAGTTGGGAGCAAGCCTAGATCTCTGGACCTCTCCACCACCGACCTGGAGGGACCTGCTATCAGCCAGTCGTCCAGGTAAGGGTAGACCCGGACCCCTCGGCGCCGCAGGAATGCTGCCACCACTGCTATGCATTTGGTGAAAACCCTGAGGGCTGATGAGAGGCCGAAGGGCATGGCCCGGAACTCGTAGAGGGTTCCCTCTGCCGGAAAGTGGAGGAACCGTTGATGAGACGGATGGATTGGGATGTGAAAGAATGCATCCTGGAGTTCCACGGAGCAGAACCACATGTCCTGCTCCTGGGATGGTATTATCTGAGCCAGGGTTACCATCCGAAAGGGGCGCAGCCTTAGGAACTTGTTCAGGTCGTGCAGATCAAGAATGGGGCGCCAGCCCCTGTCCGTTTTGGAACCAGGAAGTACCTGGACAGAAACCCTGGGCACAGAGGAGGATCCGTGACCTTGCTGACTGCCCCCTTTCAGACAGGCAGATTAATGTCGTCTCGGAGAGCCGACTGGTAGACTGTGGACCCTGTAGCCCCCACACACAGCACGGGCTCAAAAGGGAGGGACCTGCTCGAACTCCAGAGGTAGGCCCCTGCCAACCACCTCCAACACACAGTGGTCCGTGGTGATAGCGGACCAGGCAGAAAGGAAGAGGCTGAGCCGGCCCCCCCACAGGGGGGACCCAGGGGAGGTGAGACGAGGTTGGGGGTGGCACCCCGCAACCCACCACTGGGCAGGATTGGAGGAGGAGGGACCGGCAGAGAAGCCACTAGGGCCCTTCCCCTGGGCTTCCTAACAGAGGAAGCGACGGACCTGGCCCTAGGGCACCAAGATTGAGCCTGCTGGCCCTGCTGCTGCTGGGCAGGTCTTGCCGCAGGAGCGGAGGGACGAAAGGGCTTATGCTGCTGATGGCGGCCTTTGTCCTTATGAGCAGATGTGACAGAGTCTAGAGTGGTATTAGGTCGGTGCCCAGAAAGGGAACATCTGCAAGCTTGTGTTGGGTGTCTGCCGTGAAGGTCGAGATCCACAACCAAGCCCTGCAGCACATGGCCACTGTGGCCGCCACGGAACGGGCACAAGAGTCTCCAATGTCCAGAGCAGCCAGGAGCTGTTGTTTTTCTACTGCCCTTCCCTGATCCCTGCTTGACTGTGGTCTGGAGGTCAGCAGGGAGGTGAGGGAGCACCTCATCCAGGGAGCCCAACAGGGCATGAGAGAAGTGTGCCATCACAGCAGCCGACCTGGCCTGGTGAAGGCCCAAAGGGGTGGCAGCATACACCTTCCTCCCCGAGTAGTCCAACTTCTTGGACTCTTTATCCGGGGGCTTGTCCACGTCAGTCATGTTGCCCGAACGCCTGAAGACCGTGTCCACTACCAACCCAGAAAAAGCCGGAGAGGGAGCCGGTCGGGACAGCATACTTGCAGGCCATCCTGGCCAAAGGCGCTGGGCAGGCCTCCATGGGGGAGTCCCCCTTGTCCAGAATTTCCATGAGAGGATGTCTGGCCTGTTTCTGCACGGGTTCGAGCAGCATCCCGGTGGACTCAGAGATGAGCCTAAGGATACCCAGGAACGAGGTGGGGCTCTCGTCCACCGAAAGACCCCCGGAGGATTCCAGGTCAACTGGACAGGAATGCAAAAAGGAGTCTTCAGACTCTGAAGAGTCCACGTACAGCTGGTGACTGCCTGAGCCACACTCCCCACGCCGAGGACAATCGGGGGTGAGGGTGACAGACAGCCGATGGAGCAAACCTTGAGCCGACTGAGAATCTTTGATAGGCACTCCAATTTTCGGCTGAGGAGGCAGTGGTTCCACCACAATGGGTGGGGCAGCTGGTTTTGGCCGAGCAGACGGCGCCAGTACTGGGTCCTCAACTGAGGAACTGGTGGCGGGAGTTGGTTTCGGTCATTCGGACGACAGCTGCTTAATTGCCAGTGTGGAAGCCGGCATTGGCTTGCTGCCGACCAGAAAGAGCTGTTGCCACATAAGATCCTCATAGCGCCGGCGCAACTTGCGCTGGAGCCTCTCCTCAGCAGAAGAGGATGAGGATGAAAGCAGCGGCGCTGCTTTCAGCGATGTCAGCACCGAGACCGCCATCAGGATTTTCCCGAAGCAGAGGGCCACCAAGACCGAGACCTTGACCATCGGCAGGTCGAGGAAGAAGCAGGGGAAACCAGCTGCCCCTCCAGTTCAGGGTATTAAGCCGGGGACTTTGGCTCAATCTACTGAGGCATGTCCTCAGAAGGCACCAGGAGCACTGGTGTTTGAGAAAGGGTCGTCTGCCTCCTCAGTCGACAACCTGTTGGTGGGCTCGAGAAAAATCTTGGCCGCTTCAACAGGCATCTCGGCCGGCTGGTCTGATGGGGACTCCATGACACCAGCGGCCAAGGCCGCAACCTCGACCGAAGTCAAGAACCAACGGTCCGGGGAGCGAGACCTCTCCCTCTCCGAAGGGAGTCGATGATGGGTCTTACTTTTCTTTGGATCCTTTTTTCAGGACTGAGGGGTGTGAGACTCAGAAGGACCCTCTCCTTTGGTCAAAAGGGACTGGCACATCTCCCGAAAGGAAGCAGTGTAAGAAGAGCCCAGCTGGAGCGGAATAAAGGTCAAAGCTGAACAGGAGCTTGCTGTGGCCTGGGCCGCCATCTCCTCAAGGGCCATGAGCCATTCAAGCTGTTCCTGTTCCGCTGAGCCCACCGCCGGACACCACCCAACTGGCCTCCTTCCATTTAACCGGCAGGTACTGTTTCTCCAGTCACCCCAGCTGGAGTCGGACAGCGCAGTCTTCAAGCAATGACAGAAAAAAGGACAGACATCTCACAAGCCTGCGGATCATGGTCATGTCTGAGGCAATAAATGCACGAGGCTTGGGGGTCAGTGCGGGACATCTGCCCGCAGGGGCACCAGCAGAACCCAGGAACAAACTTGTCCTCCATCACAGCTGCGAGGGAAGAGGGTGAAGACAACACTCGAACGAGTTTTAAAGTAAGTTTGGGAAAAATCTCCGAAGCTTTATGAGCCAGGGCCTGCAAAACACAAGAGCGCTAAGGAGGGAACGTGATACTTCCAAGTGGCAAGGAAGATCTGGCATCATGGGGCGAAACCGAGGGTTTCATCACCCAGGTGGGTGGGAGAAGCCAGCCTGAAGACTTTCCGGCCCATCTTAAAGCAACAAGGTACCTGCCAGACAGTGTAGATTGAACAACATATCCACGCCCCTAGAACTACATGTTTTTAAAAATGTAGTTCTCACTCCACTTTGTCCAGACATCTGTATGCATCTGAATTTGGTTTTACTCACCTCACTTTCAAAATGAGGAATACAGTACGCATCCCAAAAAATCTTATCTGGAGCCCTGCCCATCCTCCTTCATACACTTTTCTTCTCCATGATACCTTTATACGAACTACACCAGTGATCTATGTTCTGTGCTGTCTCGCATCTCTCTTACAAATACTCCACCCCAGTCCTCAATTCTGGGCTGTGACTGCTGCTGAACTGCATTACCAGTTCATAAATGTTCTTCACAGCAACAAAAAAAATAAATAAAAAAATGCTCTCCCTATTGGCTATCCAAGATTGATTTCTCAGCAGTCACATGACCTCTTATTGCATGCCACCTGAGTTTACTTATTTTCAGTGGCAGCGATGGTACTCTCACAATTGGTTGCTAGAAACCCTCCCTTTCTTCACAAACACATTGCCCAGTCACGCCGGTCATAGTGATGACCGAAAGACAGACTGTCAGTCACTGTGAGGTGAGTGATTAATGGCAGGTACTCCTAGTCTGAATGCTCCCAGTGCCATGACTGGACCTGGTGGGTTACAATTCTTCCTCTCTCTCTCTCTGTGCTCTCCCCTGATAGTCACATTGAGTGACTCACAAGCAGCGCAAGAAGGTTTTTAAACAAGCATTTGTCAATGCCGAATGTCTGCTTGCTGGCATTAGCAGTGGAAGTGCAGGAGTTAAATGCAGTATATGAATGTCAGTGATGTGCTGAACTGATGCCAACTCCAACGCCACCCTGCAGAGATGGACAGGCACTAGGGTGTGCCTTTTGGTTGTCACCTGTAACGGTCATGACATTTCACCTCACCCTACCCTGCAGACACTGACAACTGTCAAGGTTTGCCTTGGGGTGTTCGGGCTTTATACTCACCTCATTCCATAAGGAAATACGCTGAAATGTGTGCAGTATAGGAGAATGGTGTGAACTCTGGGGCCAAAGAGTCCAAGGAGCACCTTGATGCCTGTCACTAGCTGCAGGTTGGGAGGGTGGGGGTTGAATAGCATGAGCACTACTGTCAACAATCCCAAGTCACACCCCTGATGCCTGTCAGACCCTACAGGGTAGGGCGTTATGGTCGGAAACCCTAATGCCCTGGGCATTTCTTGGTATTTTTACTCCAAGTTTTCAACATGGGCTTTTTGCGGCCCCACCACATGAACAGTGACACTATCAGTTTGTCAGCCGGAAGGTGATTTTGCACAGTGACTGCGCCATTTGGTGCCAAAAGTGCGAAAACATATTTCAAACAGGACGTGAACAATGACAGCTGTACTGTTCATGAGGAGGTGTAAAAAAATGGTAATGTTGAAAATCTGGAGTGAAAATATAAAAAACTGGTGCTGTCACGAGCGTGCATAGAAACTGCGCAACACACACCTGTAATGCAATTCTCTGGGGCATTTTTTACACCAGATTTTCAATATTGGCATTTTTGGACCTCTGCTCATGAACAGTGTTACTTTGATTTTCTTAATCTGTCCCGAACATTGATTTCCCACAGTGACTGAGCTATTCTGCGACGGAAGTACGAAAACACATTTTGGCCAGGATGTGAAAAATGACAGCTGTACTGTTTGTAAGGATGTGTGGAAAAATGCCAATATTGAAAATCTGGAGTGAAAATATTACAAATCTGTGAAGTTATGAGGGTGCGTACAAACTGCGCAATTCTCACTTATAACAGTCATTTTATGGACTTTTTGTGACCCAATTTTCAACATAGGCATTTTAGGACCTCTGCTCATGAACAGTGTCACTGTGATTTTCTTAATCTGTCCCAAACACTGATTTCCCACAGTGACCGCACTATTCTGTGCTGGAAGTGCGAAAACACATTTCGGCCAGGATGTGAAAAATGACAGCTATACGGTTCATGAGGAGGTGTGAAAAAAATAGCAATGTTGAAAACCTGGAGTGAAAATATTACAAATTTACAAATTCACAAATTTGCTAGTGTGTATGGACACTGCGCAATGCACGTTCGTAACGCAGTCATTTGTGGAAATTTTTTTCCCCAAATTTGCAACGTAGGCTTTCTGAAAGCCCACCTCATGAACATTGACACTGTTTCACTAATCGGTCCCGAAAGGTGATTCCACAAAGTGACCTCGCAATCACCTTTCCGGACCTAATAACCAAAAGACAGTGACTGAATTCATGAGGTGGAGTCCCAAGAACCCCATGTTGAAAATTTGGTGCCAAAAAAAAAAAAAAAAAAAGACCGAGATATGCATTGTTAAAAAAAAACCTATTTATGCCACTATACAGCTTACAGGCATTTCTTCAGTTCGTGGTCGGCTTTGAAGAGTGCACACATGTTCACACTCCACCAAAGATAGTCGCCAGCCTCGGAGGTAAGTATGGGGTGGGGGGATGTGGGGAGTTGGGGGACGCAGAGGGTGGGCGCAGGTTGGTGGGGCAAGAGAGTCAACGAGGGACCATTTTCTACTGTTACAGGTTTTCTTTATTTTACAATGACGACATGGGACTTTTGCCACACTGGGGTGGGCTCCCAGAGTGGCACCTGGAAGTCTGTTTGGGAGGGCAGTGGAGCCAACAGGGGATTGGTCACCCCTGTTGGTCACACAGTGTGGGGGGGGGGAGAGACACATGAGGACACTGGAAGTTTGCCACGCTGGGGGTGGGCTCCCAGTGTGGCACTGGAGCTGATAGGGATTGGGCACCCGCGGACATACGGTGTGCTTTGGGGGGGGAGAGAGAGCGTGCATGAGCTAAGGAGGATTGGGCATCCCCCTCGGCACACAACGGGGGGGGGTGCATGACCGCTACAATCAGCAGTAGTGACATGTGGGCAATTTGCATACTGCTGACAGCAGGGCAGTATGCAAACTGCCTACACATTACCACTGCTGACTGTAGCAGTCATCTGCTTTCAACTGTACGCCACTGCATATGAACTGCTGTCACAGACAGCTGGGACATTCATTGCTGCAGTGTGGCAGCACCTGCAAAAATGCTCAGGGCATTGGAAGTGGGGGTGCCACACCTACGAAAACTAGTATGGTGGCACTATGTTTCTTGCACATGCATACAAGCAAACAAAAAATAAAAATAAAAAATCACAGCCCACACTCACTTCTGATTTGGCCACACTACCACTTTCACCAGGCACCGACTGCAATGTGCAGTGTGGTGGCATTCCGCAAGTGTATGCAATAAAACAAAAAAAAGTGCTTTCCCCTACTTAGTCCTGTAATCTCCCAGGCAGTGCGCCTCAAGTCTTGGGCACCAGGCACAGTATTACATGCACTGTGGTGCATGCAAGGGACAAAACTACATGCACTAGCCTGTTCTCACTTGAACATGGAACAGGTTTTGTATATTAATTTCAACCTCTGATACCAGCCAGCAGGTAATATTTAGTAGCCCTTTTTTAGGACATCATCAGTTATTAAGCCCCTTTCGGGGCACTGCACCAGCCAGGGGGCACGCTAGTTATTAGCTCATATTTGGAAACAGAAATGTAACATTAACAAACAAAAATCAACAGAACAGCTACAAATTCTGTGGGACAGTCAAGAAGAAAAAATTACTCACCCTTAGTAATGTTGTTTCTTCTAATGGAGTCTTGCTATATTATGACATATGCAGTATAACCCCAGGTTAGAACTGCTCCGGAGGTGAAAGTTAACTTTCCATGCCAGGCATGGAACCTTGAGCGCAAGCTCGGTTGAAAACTGTCTGTTGTTGCTCAAACTTAAACTGTCAGACCTTTACGAGCAAAACTCACTAAGCTTCTGTGTGGAAGCCGTAAACCTACACTAGCCCATTGGCTACTAACTACAAAAAACACATTTGTGTTCTTGATCCCAAAACAAAGACTCAAGTCAGGGAATCAAGAAAGAAAATTAAAACATAACACCCAGGCACCCTAAAGAAAGGGTGAAACAAAGTGGGCATCTATGAAATTGCCAACATTAGCTGCCCACCCACATCCCAAAATAGAGGTTCTGAGAGGGCAGGCTTGGGGAGGTCATAATATAGCAAGACTCCATTAGAAGAAACAACATTACTAAGGTGAGTAATTTTTCTTCAAACAACATGAAGTCTTGCTATATTATGACATATGCAGACTACACAGCAGTACCTCCATGGAGGAGGGACAGAACCTACTTAGGAAATAGGCTCTGAAGCACGGCTGTGCCGAATCGAGCATCACTCCTAGCCTGGATATCCAGGGAGTAATGCTTAGTGAAAGTGTGAACTGTTTTCCAGGTAGCTGCTTGACATATCTCTAGGATAGGGATGTCCCTAGCAGCAGCCAGAGACGCAGCTGTACCCCTGGTAGAGTGAGCCCTCAGGCCTGAGGGAGGAACCTTACCCAGTTTTTCATAGCAAAATTGGACACAAGAGACAATCCACCTGGCAAATGGATCTTTTAGTGGCAGGTTTTCCTTTTCCAACCTCACCATAAGTGAGGAACAACTGGAGGGAGTCAAACCTGTGACCCTTGGTACGTTCTATGTAGTAACTAAGGGCTCTTTTGACATCTAAACTGTGCAATCTCCTCTCGCCAGAGGAGGAATGGTCAGTGAAATACACAGGAAGGGACATGGATTGATTAAGGTGGAAGTCTGAAACCATCTTAGGCAAAAACTTTCTGTTAGTCCTGAGGACCACCTTATCCCTGTGAAAGGAGATAAAGTCAGGTTCCACTGACAATGCTTGCAACTCACTTATGCGCCTGGCAGAAGTGATGGCTACCAAAAACACAGTTTTCCAAGTCAAGTACTTCAGCTCTGCTGAAGACAACGGCTCAAAAGGGGGTTGCATAAGCTGGGCAATGCAAATATTAAGATCCCAAGCAGGGGCAGGGTCCCTGAATGGAGGGTTGGTGTGAAGCAACCCCTTGAAAAACTTGGAGAATACAGGGTGAGCTGAAAAAGAAGAAGGTTTACCTGCTGATAAGAAAGCAGACACGGCTGCCAGGTGCACTTTTAGGGTAGCTGGTCTCAGCCCCAAAGAATTCAAATGCACCAAATAATCCAGGATTGTGGGCAAGTCAGCAGATTCTGGTGGAATATGCTTGCCAGAGCACCATATGGAAAATCTCTTCCATTTGGAATTATAAGTAGCCCTGGTGGAAGGCTTCCTAGAGGCCTTCAAGATATCCAATACACCTTGGGAGAGGTGTAGGTCAGCAAACTCTAACTCTTCAAGAGCCATGCCTTGAGATTGAGAGATTTGAGGTTCGGATACCAAACCCTCCCCTGGGCACAGGTTAACAGATTGTGATTCCTGGGAGGTGCAGGGAGGGTGGACTGCTAAGGACATGAGGAGGGGTACCAGGGCTGTCTGGCCCAATCTGGAGCAATCAGGATCATCTTGCAGGGTTGAGATCCGATTTTGACTAGCACCTTGAACAGAAGTGGGGGGGGGAAGGCATAGAGAAACTTCCCTTCTCAACTGAGAAGGAAGGCATCCAGAGGGACTGAGCCCAACACTGGGGGCCTGCAGCAAAAAAGGGGAAGTTGGTGATTGTCTGGGGCTGCAAAAAGATCTGCGGGGTGCCCCATCTGGCAAATACTACCTCCAGTACTAGGGGATCCAGTGCCTATTCGTGATGGCCCTGGGTAATCCTGCTGAGAGCATCCGCTAGGACATTGTCCTTGCCTGGAAGGTGAACTGCTGTAAGGGAGGCGTTCAGGGAATAAGCCAGAGACCACAACTTCACTGCTTCGGTGCACAAGGCCGTAGACCGAGTGCCTCCTTGCTTGTTGATGTACCACATTGTAGTATTGTCTGTTCTGACCTGTACAACCTTGTTCTGAACAGATGTGGAAAAAACCTAGAGTGCTAGAAAAACTGCTCTGAGTTCCAACAAATTGATGTGGAGCAGAGATTCCTGTGGGGACCACAACCCCTGGGTAGTGAGGTCGCCCATGTGAGCTCCCCACCCCAAGAGGGATGCATCTGTAGTAAGGGTCAAGGAGTGAGACTAGGGGTTGAAGGGAACCCCCTGTCTCAGATTGCTCTGGTCCTGCCACCACTGAAGGGCCTGGATCAGGGTTCGAGTCACTGGGATCAATTTGGTTAGAGGGTCTCTCCTTTGAGACCAAAAGGCTCTCAAATGGAACTGGACGTCCCTCATCTGAAATCTTGCTCCCTGCACTACTGCTGTAGAAGCAGCCATGTGCCCCAGGAGCTGTAGAAAATGCCTTGCGGGTCGAGAGACCTGCAGGGTGAAAGAGGAGGCCTGAGAGACCAAGGTCCTTGCTCTTTCCAGAGGGAGGGAGGAAGGCTCTGGCCTCTTTTGTGTTCAGTTCTGCGCCTATGAAGGTGAGAAGCTGGACAGGCTCTAGAACTGACTTTGGAAGACTGAGAAGGAAACCTAGAGATGTGAGCAGTTGCTGAGTTACCTGAAGGTGTAGTTTGACCTGGTCTGGGGACTGACCTACTATGAACCAGTCGTCCAGATAAGGAAAGATGGCAATCTTTTGCCTTCTTAAGTGGGCAACTGCTACTGCCAGGCATTTTGTGAATACCCTCGGGGCCGAGGTGAGGCCAAGGGCATTGCTCTGAACTGGTAATGGCCTGAGGGTAGTTGAATCTGAGGTACTTTCGATGGGAGCTTCTGATAAGAACATGGAAGTAGGCATCCTTGAGGTCCAGGGAGGCTAGCCAGTCCCTGGCCTTAGAGAGGTAAAATAATTCCCAGAGTCACCATTTTGAACTTTGGTTTTAAAAGGTGCTTGTTTAGATACCTGAGATCCAGGATGGGCCGCCATTCTCCCGTCTTTTTTGGGGTAAGTAAGTACCTGGAGTACAACCCTTTGCCCTGGTGTAGGGGTGGAACCCTTTCCATAGCTCTGAGAGCCAGGAGGGCAGAAACTTCTGTTTCTGGGGCAAGTGCCTCTGATGGATTTGCAGCTGGAAAGGACCTGGCTCTCATCTTCGGAAATTTTTTGAAGCTGAGAACCAGTCCCTGGCTTACTACTTCCAGGACCCACTTGTCTGACCTATACTCATCCATTTTCTTCATATAAGTCTCTGTCTGCTCCCAAACAGAGAATTGCCCACAACAGGAAAATCCATAGCCTTAGACTGAGTATCCTGTGACAGGGCAGTACATCTGAGCCAGGCCATTCTGCGAATAGACACAGATGTAGCCATGACTCTTGATGAAACATCATTAGAGTCTACTGCAGCATGAAACTGCACCTTGGATGCCTCAATACCATCCGCAGCCACCTGCTCCAGCTCCCTGGCAAGCTGGTGAGGGGCCAGTTTTGCTAGGGCCAGCACAGTATCCCATCTGGATTTCTGGTACCTAGCAGCATAAGCCATATAATTTGCCTGTCTGAGTCCTAAAGATGCTGCCACGTACTGTGTCTTTGCCATGGCATCCATTCTCCTAGAATCCTTTTCAGGAGGGTGAAAGGCTAGAGGAATATTAGCCTTGTCACAGGCTGCAGCCTGCACTACCCCCACATGGCTGCATTGCTGAGAGAGGAACTCCGTATCAGAGCCTGATAATGTATACCTCTTGTCCATCCTTTTATCAACAGGAAAGATAGAGTGAGGAGTTTAGAATTTTTACTGTCTGTTTCCTAAAGGATTTGTGCAAGGGAATAGACAGTCTCCTAGACTCTGGAATATCCATCATTTCTACATAATCAGGCTCTTCTTGGTCATCAACAGCTTCCTCAACAGGGAGTTGGAGAGTTTCAACAACTTTCTTATAGAACATAAAATGAGAAGGGGACTCAGATAGCCGGGGACCCTGATGGTCTGTCTGGAGAGATGTCCGGTTCAATGGGCACATCCAGACCTTCAAAATCACATTCACTCTCCTCATACCCCTCCTTCCCTTCCTCTGGTTCATAAAAATCCTCAAAATCATAATCTTGAACCGGAGGAACTGCCCGAACCGAGCGCTTCCCTGATGGTGTCGGTTCGGACGGAACCGGGGAAAGAGACTGGACAATTTGAATAGCTTTAGCTGTTTCCTCAGTGGTTGAAGAAAGAACTTTTGGCTCCACACTAGCTGACTTTCTAGCCCTTTTAGTTGGAACTAGCTCCTCAGAGCTGGCTCTTCGTTTGGCCGAGGAAGTATCGCCCTGGTCAGAGGGCACTCCCTCAGGTTCGGTTGGAACCGAACTGGGCTGGCCATCCGGGTCAGTGAACTTTTTGGCCTCCCTTTCCCTGAGCCTACCAACTCTCTTTTCCACGGTGGCAGCAGGAAAATTCTTACAAATCTGGCAGTCTGCATTGAGGTGGTCAAACCCCAGACAATATACACAGGTGGTGTGTGGGTCAGCCTTAGCAAAGGCTTCCCCACAGAGGCCACAGTGCTGAAACCCAGTGGGTCCGGTTTTTCTTTTGGGTTTCTCAGACATAGTGCCAGCCTAACCAAAACTTGCCCGTTAGTAGCAATCCGCCAAGCAAGACTCTCTTATCGGTTCCCAACCGTGTCACGGGTCGTGGAAAAAACCGTAATGAAATCCGTCTTTTTTAGAACCGACAAGAACCGGGAACCGCACCCTAAAGGACTAGAAAGTTATTTTAAACCAATCTGATCGGTTCAAACCGAACCAAAAAAGACGTTTACAAGTTCCACACAGAAGAAAATAAATGTAAGCCTATCTATTACTTACAATACCACAGACGGAGCTTGAACCGACCGATTGCTGTTTAATTTCGGTCAATAAACCGAAAATTACACTTTTTAACCGACAAACGAACCGAGCAGCAGGAGAAATCTCCGGAGTGACTGTTCAGTGAGGCGGAGTAAAGAATCTGACAGTTTAAGTTCGAGCAACAACAGACAGAATTTTCAACCGAGCTCGCGCACAAGGTTCCATGCCTGGCATGGAAAGTTAACTCTTTCACCTCCAGAGCAGTTCTAACCTGGGGTTATACTGCATATGTCACAATATAGCAAGACTTCGTGTTGTTTGAATATTGCACCTGTCCCTTGGACAGCCATCCACAAAAAATATTTCTAGCCCTTGGTTGAGCTCACGTAATTACATGGAGTTGAATAGTGACTGACCAGAGTGTAGGATTTTTCCAACCCATTTTCGTAATGTGACTAGTACTTTTACGGTTTTTAGTTAGGAGAGAAAAATGGCTGCCCCCACACTCCAACCTCTGCTCCTCCTTCGTCTTGCACTTATACTAGTGTAGTTCCCTCTTCCACCCTCTCCAAGCAACAACCTTTCCTTCCCTGTACATGGCTCCGATAAACTGCAGCTGCTGTGTTGGCCAGGGGTGCGACTTCCGCCAGTTGACTGTGATGCCCAGGGACAAAAACAGAGCCCGCGTTTCTGTGACAGTGATTAGAAGCTCCTCCTCCGACGGAGCGGAGAGAAGCCAATCGTCCAGGTAGGGGCAGACAAAGAGGCCTCTCCCGCGGAGGGTCGTTGCCAACACCGCCAGGGGCACTTTGGTGAATACCCCTGTGCTGACGAGAGGCTGAAAGGCAGAACCCTGAATTGGTAATGCTCACCTCTGAAGCAGAACCACAGAAAGCATTTGTGGGCATTCAGGACCTTGATGTGCAGGTAGGCATCCTGCATATCTAGAGAGCAGGGGAAAAAGGGATCCCAGGGTGACCATGCGGAACCTCTGGTATTTCACGGAAAGGTTTAGCTGGCTGAGGTCTAAAATGGGGCGAACGTCTCCTGCCTTCTTTGGAACGAGGAAGAAGAGCAAGTAGAAACCTTTCCCTCTCTGGGCCGCTCTGACCCTTTGAATAGCTATCTTGTCTAGGAGCTGTTGGCTCTCTCCTTCTAGGAGGAGATTGTGTTGCGGTGGACAACGGGACGATGGGAGGGGGGTTGTCTGGTGGGATGGGGTGAATTCTATCGAATACCCTATCCGAATGGTGGCCAGTACCCATTGATCGGTAGTGATACTGGACCATTTGAGTGAGTGAAGTGCAAACCGCCCTCCTACTTGCTCGTTCTGCCTGCCCCCGAGAGGAGGAGGGCAGCAATGGGAGTCAGGTAGAAGGGTTTGGAGGGGCCAGGGCCCCTGGGAGATTTAGGTTGCTTAGGGCCCTGGGAACTTTGAGGGGCAGGGTTTACCAGTCTCTTAAATCCCTTTCCCTGGGATCGTTTGCCAGTCTGTCCTTGATTCTGTTGTTGACTAAAAGGACGCAAGTAGATGCCGATGTACGTCCGCCACCGCTTCCTCCCAGATCTCTGCAGCTGCTTCACCATCTGCTCCACCTCAGGGCCGAAGAGCACCGGGCCCTAAAAAGGAGAATCCAGGATACAGTCCTGAAGATCTTGCTGGAAACCAGTAAATCTAAGCCAGGACTGTCGTCTCATGCAAATGCCTGATGCCGCAGCCCTGGAAGCCATATCCACGGCGTCATACAAACACCTGAGGGCATGCTTGTCCACGTCCAGGCCCAAGGGAGTGCAAGCCAAAATCTCCTGTTTGGAGTCAGAGTCAGGGAGAGTCTCTACTAGATCCATGGTCTTCTTCCACAGGGAATGTTGGTAGGAGATCATATGGGCCATGAAATTCAGAGACCTGATGGACCCGGTAGCTGAGGAAAAAACCTTTCGTCCTCAGCTGTACAGTTTCTTTGAGATGGGGTCTGGGGGCTGAGAGCTTAAGTGCTTAGGCTGGGCCCGGCAGCCGTAAGGACCAAGGAATTAGCATTAGGTTGTTCTTCCAGGAATGGTTCCGATTTGGGAGGCTTGTAGAGTCTGCCTTCCTCGGAACTGCCAGCATGGATGATGGTGTCCACCAAGTAAGGCGAGTGATGTCCTGGAAAGGTTCTATGAATGGAAGGATGACTAAGGGTTTCGGTTCCTTTTCTCCTAGGAACTTAGCCAGATGTTTCCGTTCCGGGTCTAGCGCCTCAGTATCCCATTCATAGATAGTCTGAATGTGCCTCATTATGTCGAGGAATGAAGGATCGTCCAGGGAGGACCGTGGAGAGTCCCTGGGTCCAGGAGCGGGAGGTAAGAACCTGTTCTCTGAGGAGTCCTTATAGAAAGTGCCTTGAAATCACGTTCCTCAAGAGCAACTGAGCGAGATCTCGCGCATACACAAGAGCGTGTCAGTCTTGCACACACAAGCGATTTCGGAAGTGCTTTCCAAAAGGATTTCGCGGCAATACTACTGCTCATTTTTAACTAACATGCCAGGATTGATTCCTTATTAGGATAACTTTTGAATAAACTAATTTGTCCACTATGTTTACTAAAAAATCCATATCAGGAGAGCGCTTGGTGGCAGATGTGCGTCCTGTGTGAACAGATGCTTCCGGTGAATGCCGTATTTCAGACGGGACGCTTCTAAACAGAAATATAATCAAATTTAAAAAATTAGGTAAACTGGTGGCTTTTGTAATCTATAGGTGCACTCTAACTGAAAAAGTTATTTAACTATGTGCCTAGAGGCACAAGGTTCACATTTCACTCAGAATGGAGGGGGAAAAGCCGACAGTGTCCCTTTAAGGTATCTGAATGTTTCTATCAAGTCCTCCCCTCCAGCTAGTACATATCGAGGTCTTTTACTCTTGTCTCATATGTCACATGGTGCAAGCCCTGTACCATCTTAGTCGCTTTCCTATGGACCGCCTCCACCCTGTCAATTTTATGCAAAGGTGTGCGGCCTCCAGAACTGCACACATTATTCTAGGCGAGGCCTCACTAGCATTTTATACAATGGCATCACCACCTCACACCTTCTGCTAATGATGCCTCTGCCTTTGCACCCAGGCATGCCACTAGACCTCCCTGCTGCCTTTGTACTCTGCTTTGACACCTTTAGGTAATCAGAAATAACCTCCAGATCCCTTTCTTCATTGGTGATTGTCAGCAACTCCACCCCCCACCCCGTAGCTCTCTCCCCTGTCCTCTTCCCAGGTGCATTATTTTGCACTTCTTGGAACTGAACCTCTGCTGCCACACCTCAGACCATTTTTAAAGCTTCCTCAGGTCCCTCCTCATTCTCTCCATCTTATCTGAAGTATCCACCCTGTTGCAGATCTTGGTGTCATCTGCAAACAGGCAGACCTTTCCCTCCAGCCCTACTGCAATGTCACTAATGAAGACATTAAACAGAACTGGCCCGAGGACACCCAACCCCCCTTAAAGTTCCTCTGCTGCTTATCAGCTAGGCAGATCTGCCCTCGAAGTTCTTTCTAGGGAGACCTACACTTTGAAAAAGTGTTATTTCAGTCCAGTTTTAAAACAGTTTTGTAATTCTGGTTCCCACATGTACTGTTTACATCTCTCAGGCATGCAGATATCGCTCATTCCCTGTCATGATAAACTGTCTTAAATGGTGGCAAGTTTTTCTTTTTTATTACCTGTGGAATGCTTATTCCTTTTCTAATTTGCTCTTGCTCCCACATACTGATTTCTTCATCCTGTTCTCCAGTAGTTGGTACTTCATCCTCCGTTCCATCAATACCTATGGAATCCCATTTCAGATTTAGAACATTTGTTGCAGAAAAACATGAGCTGCTATCAAATCCACTGATATTCTGCTGCCACAAAAAATAATTTAAAAAAATCCTGAAATTTTACTGTTTGCACTGCACACCAACAAAATTACAGAATTTTATGAAATCTGTCACACTGTTCTACAGCAGCGAATCAACACAACCTATATTTTGCAAAAAAATATTTCCTGAACTATTTTTATTTAATTTGTTTCATGTTTAAACTTTCTTTGTGCATGTTTCTACACATAAGAAAGCTACACAGTGAACTCTGTTAGTCTAGCAATTACAGATACAATCCCAGAATCTCATATGTTGAAAACTGTATTTGATTACTTCATTCACCATAAATCAGTAGACCTGGCCATTAAGGATCCAACTCTAGGCATAGGGCTCACTCTCAGTTATTTGGTTTTGCTCCAGTCACTTCGCTCACCCACACCCAATTTGTTTTGGTAACCTAAGGACGTCCAAGGTTCATGTGTACCGCACAGTGAAGATACAAACATTCTTGGGATTTTATTTATTTATTTCAAAGTTGGTGATCGTGAGAGGAACACTAAGCCGAGACTCGTTTCCAGGTGTGACCCGAGGATGGGGAGAAAAGGAGCAGTAACCGAACACAAGGCATTTTTCGAATAATTACACATAAAAAAGGGATAAGAATGTGCAGATTACAAGCCAGGAGTTTACATAATATAAACTTTAAATACGGCATACAAAGTAGAAACAGGAGGCATGTGTCAGAATTAGTTTGCTAGGGTGAAAGAGAGAAAATATAGGGGGGTTGGACGCGGTGGTGTGGTAGGTGAAGGACCTAGTATGAACAGGTGTCAGCAAACAGTGAAGGCTCTTTTGAGGACAGGTGAGGAGGGGGAGAGATGAATGGAGAGAGGAACAGAATTCCAGAGAGAGGGGAGCCTAAAGGCGAAAGCTGCAGAACTGGCACAAGTCAAAGGGCAAGGAAGGAAGAAAGTGAAGAAGTCCCTTGACCAAAGGGGACAGGAGAGCTCAGGCACTGGGGAGAAGAGCGGTAGGAGGGGAGGGTACCAAACCAGTATTTGGAGATGAAGAGAGAGGAATGCAGCTTGCAATGACAGTGAAATAAGAAGAGGGAGGAGTACAGAGTGCAGTGATGGGTACGGGAAGCGGCATTTAGAACAAAATAACAGAAGGCATTGTAGAAGGAGTTGAGCCTAGCCAGAGGGAAGGCTGGGGCAGTACCATAGATACTGTCAGCATAATTGAAGGAGGGTAAGATCATTTTTGTGAGGAGCGTGAGGCAAGCATTCTGCAGGGGTGTGCCTCTGTTGTGACAGACAGCGCCCAATCTGGGACAGAGCTTTAAGTGGATGTGCTCAATGGGTTTGGAGTAATCCAGGCAGCGATCAAGCCAAACACAAAGGTATTTATAGCAGGGGACATCTTCCAGGTGGATCCCTTCCAAAGTTGAGAAATTAAGCGGGGAGGAGAGGTTTATTAGTTTGTAAGGGGAGCCAAAAGTCATTGAGACAGTTTTTTTGATGTTCGAGTTAGTTGTCTCGGAACCACTGTAGGACCGAGTAAAAGTCATCTTGGAGCCTAGATTTAACATCAGGAGCGGAAGGACCAGTGGCATACAGAACTGTGTCATCAGCATGCATTTGTATGTTCGAGGACAAGCAGGCTGATGGGAGTTCATTTAGCAATATCGAAAAGCGTATTGGTCTCAGGACTGAGCCTTGGGCGAAACCAGCTTTTTTTGGGGGGGGGGGGGCACCACCTAGTTGGACATGTTGGGAACGACAGGAGAGGTAGGATTTGAACCATTTTACTACTGAGGTGGAGAGTCCAGCAGAGCTAAGTTTATTTAGTAAGATGGGGTGGGAGACAGAGTCGATGAAAATGGCAGCCGTTAGCTGGCCTTTGTCAATACAAGAAAGAATAGAGTTAGAGACAAGACAGAGAGGTGACAGTAGAGTGATCTTTATGAAAACCAGATTGGAAGGGACAGAGTCAGAGGAGTTCAGGAAGTCAGCAACTCTGGAGAGGACTAGGGATTCCTGTAGCTTAGCCAGGGTAGGAAGAAGAGATATGGGGCAATAGTTCCCTGTTGTGCATGCATCACCTCCCTTGCAGAGCGGTATTACATCTGCAGTTTTACAAGCAGGGAGAGCTCGGAAAGGAGGAAAGCACGGTTCAGTAGATGGGTCAGTGGGAGGGAGATGGCAGGTGTGGAAATGCATAAGAGATACGGGTCAAGGTTGTCGGGACTTATTGGGATTGAGGGCTAAGAGGGCGTTGTAGACAGGAGACTAAAGGGGAAAACATAGCCATTTGAGGAGCGTGTGGGTGTGGGAGGAAGGGGGTTGAAGGGGAGTGCGCAGGTTATGAAGAAGGAGTTTAGCTCAGAGGCTACTGTTGCTAGGTCAACAACATCAACAAGCAGAGTGGGGGTGAATTGTGTTGTGGGAGGGCCAAGGAGAGGGTGGACTGTGTGCCAGAAGTTGGCAGGGAAGTTATAGTTTTGGCAGAGTTGAGAGCAGAAGTATGTCAATTTGGCAGACCTTATAGTTTTAGTACAGGTGTTTCTTAGGGTCCTGTAGAGCTGTAGGTCAGAAAGGACACCAGAGGCTTTGTATCGGCCCAGGCTTGGTTGCGAGTCCTGCTTTGGTGTATGATGTCTGCAGAGATCCAGGGCTAATGGTGTAACTTAACTCTGCACCTCCTTAGTGGGGCATTAAGGTTCCAGACACCATGGAGGAAATGTGTGAAGACTGACAGGGCAGAGTCTATGGCAGGATCTGCGTACATGATGGACCAGTTGATTGCGTATAGATCATGTAGGACAGCTACTGGATCTAGGGATCTGAGGGAGCGAATCCATCTATAGATAGGGGGTTAGTGAGGAGTGTGAAGTTTGCAGACACAGTAGGTCATAAGGCGATCACTGAAGATGTCGGAGAGTGCGTCTTCTTGCACTACCAATTTTTTGGAAAACAAATTTATAATCCCAGTAAACAAATCTTCTTTGGCACCAGTGCAGACCCTGCATCAGTTCTACTTAAAGGAAATTGCAACAAGAATGAAGACATTTACAATGGGCATAAACACTGAAACTGCTTGCCTTGGCATTTAGAACACTTGGAGTTAGCATAACTGACACAAATTGGAAGGGCAATGTGTTGAACCCATAAAGATGAGAACAGATGCCCAAATTGTTTAGTTTTTGTGAGTCTCCTCCAACCACATATATACAATCAAACCACAAATTAAATTACAGATATGCAAATCCTTGTGCAGGGCAATGAGACATACCCACTCAGGCAAACGAGGGTTATGCAAATGAAGCAGAGCACAGAAATAAAAGCATTTTTCTCACGGAGAACAGCACAGTTTGTCAGTTTGACTGGTAGGAGATTGAGTCACAACTCCTACAGGTTACTAATCCCATTTGCTATGGCAAAACTCAGAAAATCACTGACATCTGCCCGACAGTCACCCCCTGTTGTGGTGGGGCTTTGCACCCCCAAAAGAGTAAATATAAACAACTCCAGGTCGCCGAGACTTGGACTGTTGGGCAGTCCCATGTTGGGATTGTACAAGTGTTTGGCAGTTTAATGTCAGGAAGATGGTGTTGGGATATCGGCTGTCAGGCAGTTGTATGTCGAGATTTTGTACGGCTCTGGTAGTGTTTAATCAACTTTACAGTGCCTGTGGCATGATGTTATGGGAAATCTGTGCAGGCCAGCGGTTCAAGCTTGGATGTATGGATCAGGGGAGCCCAAGTTCAAATCCCACCAGTTTCACTTGCTCACTGTGTAACCTTGAGCAAGTCACAACAGTCAATGTTCCAGTCCACCTAGTTGTATAATCTAGTAGAAGCAGAACACCCAAGGAAATCAAGATATTTCTTTTCAGTAGACTACCCAGGGTAAAAGAAAACTAACAATCTTGACTTAACTTTGTGAACAAACCAGAAAACAAATCTGACCATAACCCAAGTCCTGAACATCTCATCAGCAAATCTGGGGAAAATTCAGAAAGGATGTCCACAGACACTTTCACAGTAGTGGTAATGGACAAGAGGAACACACTGTCAGATGAAAGGGTGATAGCCAAAACAATGGGGGGTGAATTCAATCAAGGGTAGGACAGGCACATGGCCATAGTAAGGGTGGTGGGGAAAAAGGTAAACGTGAAGGCCGACCAATACAACCAACTTAGAAGTAGGTAGGGTGGGCAGTGTGAATGGGCCGCCTTATGCCTTCATATTTTAGGTTTCTTTGCTTAAACCATAAGGTTCCAATAGTAATAAAATATTTCAGTCATACACAGGTGTCCAAGTAAATTATAAATATATATTTCACATCTAAAGTCCATTATGGACTGCCCATTAGCTCAGAGGAGTGTTGCTCTTCTATGGAGGCGACCAGAGTTTGGGAATGAGTTATGGCACCCGCAGCCAGACAGCCATGACTGGGGAGAGTGCAACCTATGGCAAGTTGTCTCAGCCTAGGAGTAGAGACTATGCCACTACCTGCCGCTGTAGCGAGCACTCCTGGTAGGGCATGGAGCAAGCACCCTCATAATGGGTAGGCTGTGACGCTGCCACTGTGGCAGGGAATGCGACTGCATACAGAGTTGGGGAGGAACATACAGGGAAAAATGTCCATTTCAGCATGGGATGACAGCAGCACTCTGACCCTGCACCACACAGCCCCAGCCCACTAGATGCTGACTTCCAAGATGGAGGAAAACCATTGACCCCCACCTGTGAGTGGTAAGTCAAGAAGAAGACAGTTGAGGTTGATGATGCTGGGACCTCAGTAGGGGCGGGAGACGGAACGCTAGAAACATGGTAATTTAAAAAGATGAAAAATGTCAATCATAATTCTTCGCAAAGTATACAACATTGATTTTCCATAAGATTAGTTGGAACATTACATACTACTGGCTATCATTAGGGTTAACATAAGAACTGACCCATTTCCTCTGCAATCTTCTGTCTCTGAGATTTCTCCTTCACGGAAAAGACTATTCTTCGCTTTTCATCATCATCATCATCACTGGCATCATTTTCATCCTCGCGCACAAGGAGGCCTTTGCTAACCTCCTGATCAACAGGAACATCCCCAAGTTCACGGGCCAGCTGTCGTTTTTTCCTAGCAGCATGAATAAAAGCAGCATCTGGGATTTCTCCTGGAAGTACACAAGTATAAACAAAACTGATACAACACACGGTACAATGTTATTTTCTCAAGTGTTTCATAAGACGTAAATCTCAAAATACTTCATAACGCTTCCATTTGTCAGATTCTGCAGCTGGCTAGTTCTGCCCCAACCTTTCTAACTGGACCCAGTCAGTCTGAGACAGCAGACAACACTTTATCCTCCCCAATCCGATCTACTGTCCCCCAGTGTTCTATTCTGGTTTCATCATTCTTTTCTATGTTTCTAAATGACCTCTCCTTGGTCTTTATATCCTCATGTATCCTTGTGTACATGAACGACAGTCCTCTTTCCCTCAGGGGCATCAGACTCTGAACTTGAACTGTGGCTACACGTAGCCTTGAAACTGACCACCACTGGCTCTGTTCAAACCATGCAGTGTCAGTGGTTCTGCTGGTAGCACACTCGCCTCTAAGGCTGGGAGATCAGAAGGCTGTGGGTTCTATCCCCACACCAGGCACTTGGGTTAATATCCCAAAACTGACACTGTAGTGAAGCATGGAGGGGGTGCTGCACTCCTGAGGTGCCATCTTTCGGAGGAGACGTTAAACCTAGGTCTCATCTACCTGTTCTGGTGGTAGTTCAGGTGGATGTTAAAGATCCCATGGCACTTCTCGAAAAGAGTAGGGGAATTTCACCCCATTCACAAAAATACCACCAACAGCTTAATCTGGTTCAAGGTCAGTTGGCATTTATCTGTATCCCCCTCCCCCGGGTTGTGCCTGAAAATAGGCAGAATATGTCTAGTGCACTTAGTCAACAAAAACTAAATAAATAAAAAAACAGCTCTCTCAATATCAAGATTTTTTTCCATGGTGTTGGGCACTAGGACAGCTGCAAAATATAACTATACACGAGAAACTGGTGCGACGTCGGGAATGCTGCACTATGCACAGTGGGGCCAAGTAGCCCGACTTCTCCCACAACTTCCCATGGCTAAGTTTTTAAATGTTATATCAACCCCACCCACTGTGGCGTACTGTGCCCCCACCCTACCACCACCCAGGACTCTTTAGTGTTATGTATCCCAACACCTCCACCCTCTACCACCCTACTGTGTGTGTGTGTGTGTGTTCTCACACACACCCCACCCCAAAGAATAAACAGAGCATTTTGGGCCTGTGCAAAGCCCTGAGCTGCTTCATGCAGTGTCCTACATGAAACAGGATCAGACTCATTACTTGCTTCGCGGCAGGAACTAAGTCTTAACTTGTTCTGTGAACACGGCTTAGGGATTACAATCTAAATTGCGTTTTGCCATTCATTTTGGAGGAGTTCATGGTGATGCAAGTGGGTGAAGTCAGGATTAAAAAAACGGGGAAAAAAAGAAAAAAAACAACACTGGATTTCCTTACCTCTGACATTTTAAAATCCCTAACTGGTGCATTAACGTAACTTTTAGCCCTGAATTGTCTGTCTTTAGATGACCACAGTACTTTAGTGCATACACTGCAACTTGGCTCAAATCTGCAAAACAGGAGGCAAGTCCTAACTTGTTTGCAGTAAATCAGGAGGTAAATCCTAACATGCTTAACAGGCCCTGTGCAAAGGACGCAGCAGGGGCTGTGCCCCAATTTGTTTTGTGTTGGGCCCTTTGGGCACAGCACAAGGCAGGATATACAAGGCCCAAACAGCAATGTGCAAAACTGAAGTAGACATTTATTTGTATTATGATTTTGAACATTTTAGATGGCCATTTTGTTAACGTACTGGAACAGTTTTCTCAATTATTTTTTTCCCTGTCAAAGGCACAATCCAGTACAGCTGGCCCAGTGGCGCAGCAGCTGCACTACCACCCACCACACTGGTGACCCAGGATAGGGAGAGGATGAGCATCCGACTGATTACTCTCCTCTCCGAGAGGATGGGGAGTAAGGTGGAGGGTGTGCTGTTGCCACTTAATGACTGCCACCAGGTGGAGGCCAGGTAGCAGTGCTGGCCCACAGGGAAGGGAGGGAGCTGCAGGACGTCTGTGGCAAACGTGCCAGCCTCACAGAAAAAGGTAGGGGCCTGAGCTTTGTGAAGCCCTGCCTGTGTCTCAGCACAGTTTTATATAAACTTTTTAAAAACATTTTCTCCTGCCAACTGTCGCACTTCCTGGAGCTCAGTAATTACAGGTCACTTACATTTTGATGTCACTATGATGTCTTCTTCAGAATGTCACAGTGACATCGAAGCATAAGTGACATATGATTACTAAGGTTTCAAAAGTTTATACAAAACCACATTTTGTAACCACGCTAGCAAATGTAACCAAATGGAGTGAGTCTATCCTGGATATATGCTTGTATTTCTGCTGCTGCTGCATTACGGTGGAATTTAATAAAAAAAGTTATATATCTGAAACTGAAAAGTGGCAAGCTGTTTTCCTTTTTCAGGTGCTGACCTTCTTGCTATGCCAGGTGTGTGTTAATTACCTTTTAATGCCCAGATATGTGCACCGAGGTGCTTGCTGAATCATTTGCAACTAGAGCTACTACCTGTGTACTGCGAGTCATAAAGGTTCGACATGTACTCCCCTAAAGGGGGAAGGTATGAGCGAGACCTTCAGAAACCTTAACAGTATTAACAGGGTGAATACAGAGGGCATCTTCAGGCTTAATGGGAGCAAGTACATTGGGGGAACATCCTAAAGCTGGTAGGGGGAAGATCCATGAAAAGAAATAAGGAGGCACTTTTTCACCAAAGAGTGGTCAAATAGGTGGTCTCCCTGAAAACGGTAGATAGCTTCAAGACGGGATGGAACAGAATGATGGAGAAAACTGGGTGGGGAGGGGGACCTGAAAGGGGAGTAGGGTGGGTCCCACTGTAGACATGGGGGGGGGAATCTGCACACGCGAGCAGAGAAGCCGTAAGGCCTTTATCTCCTGGCATTTTCACATCTTCGTATGGAATGGCTTCCATCAGTTTGCCAACTACTGAAGTCAAGCTGACTGGTCTTTGGCTCCTTATCTGTCCCTTGCCCCACTCTTGTGCAGGGGTACATCAGTGGTCTCCACTCATGGCACCACACTTGTATTCAGGAATAGCTGAACAGGTCAGCAAGAGGAGTTCTGTGAGAACTGCTGCCAAGTCTCTCTCAGCAACTTGGGGTGCATGTCATCTGGCCTATGAAATATATCCACTTTTAGGGACTTAAAAGTCCCCTGATGACTCTGCCCTCTGTATTCACTTCCTCACACACATACCCCCCCCCCATCTCTATCTTTCCCTGTGAAAATGGCCCATGTTTTTCTCTCTTTTGTAAAACACAGAAGAAATATTCAGTTAATACCGGTCTTTCCTCTGTTGCCCTCCACCCACTCAGGCCCCCTTCTAAGCTTGACAATACCTTCTTTAATTGCTGTTTTATCACTGAATGTACTAACAGTTCAGCTCTCCTTCCTTGATCCCCCTCTGCTATCCTTAACTCAGTCCCTGCCTTAGGCTTTCTTACCTCCCTGCTAGCTGCTTTTAGTTTTTCTAGGAAGTCGACCCTGTCCTATTCTCACTCTGTCTTCTATTTTTTTTTTTTTTGTAGGAAACGCTTTTCTTTTTCACTGGACTGCCAACTTACCTTGTAAACCAGAGTGGTTTCCTGTACTTGTACTTCCCCCATTCTGCTTTAGATGGGTTTCAGTGACTGCCTGGACCTTATCTCAAATTAAGGGCCATTTTTAGTCCACTCCCATGTCTACCAAGTTTAGTCAGATTTACCCTCTTTTCAGTAAAATCGGCCCTTTTTTAAGTCCAGAAAGAACAGTTATGTACTTACTGTAAAAGTAGATCTTAGATAGCAGAGATTTGTATCAGGCCACACCTTTGGAACTTGTAGCCACCAGGCACTATGAACACATGGGAACTTTTGTAAGCAGTCAGCGAGGGGCTGCCACGATGACATCATACATCAACGTATAGATAAATGTGGGTGGTCCCTGCTCTCCTCTCCTCAGTTCCCCGGCGGACAGCATGCTCAGAGGACCTCCCTTTAGAGAACCAGGAGAGATCCCACCCCTCCATATACTAGGCGAGACAGAGGGCTGGGCAATGTAGTAATGGAGACAGCAGCACAAGAATCCATTGTTGCAGCCCCAGAAAAAAGGGGGAAGGAGGGTGCCATGGCATGGCCTTAAGTCAGAGATTCTCTTGAAGATCTACTGTCTCGTAAGTACGTAACTGTTGTGTCTTCCTCGAGGATATTTCTTTTATCAGGCAACACCCTTGGAGCAAGTACCAAACGTTAGTCTGACTGGCTGGAGCCTGTACGCTTATAAGGTAGGCCTTGTAGTACAGCAAAGCCAAACCCATCTCCTCCATGAGAGAAAATTTCCAAACTGCAGTGCTTAGAGAAGGTGTGGACAGTACTCTAGGTAGCAGCTGCACATATTTCTTCAGCAGATACATTTCGGAAACAAGCAACAGATGTGGCTATGCCTTTAGTGGAATGACAACGGACCACACCAGGAAGTTCCTTACCATATTTCCTGTAACAAAATGTAGTACAGTTTGCTAGCCACTTGGACAAGCATTGTTTAGAACTGGGACGTCCTCTTTCCCAGGAGCAAATGAAACAAATAGCTATGAGGACTTCCTGCGGTCCTTTCTACGGTGTGTATAGTACCAGAGTATTCTATGCACACCTAAAGTAAGGAGCAGTGCTTCCCCTGGACTGGCATGCTCCGGAAAATACAGTGGCCGGTGGATGGTTTGATTCAAGGTAAACTAAGACATCATCTTTGGAAGAAACTTGGAATTAATATGCAAAGACACCCTGTTGTGAAAAATCAAATAAGGAGGCTCAGAAATCCTTCAAGCAGAAGTGACTGCAATTAAAAATAATGCTTTCCAAATCAGAAAGTGTAAGTCACAAGTCGCAGCTGGCTCAAAAGGAGCCAAGGTAAGCTTTTCAAGAGTAGAATTCAGGTCCAAAGCCGGGACTGGATTTCAGATAGAAATGCCTCTCAATAATGTACAGGTTGCCTCCAGCTGAGCAACTGTATGACCATCTATGGGCACATGGAAAGCTGATATGGCTGCCAGGTGCGCTCTGATTGAGGAATACTGCAGACCTGAATCCGATAAGGACATCAGGTACTCTAGAATCTGATTAACTGGAAAGGTAAATGGATCCAGGTGGTGAGAAGTGGCCCACAAAGCAAACCGCTTCCACTTCATGGAGTAAGTATGCCTGGTTGACTGTTTTCTAGCAGTCACCAGAACATCCGCCATGTTCTGTGAAACCCCAAAGTGAGCTACGGCTATGTCTTCAGAAGCCACAGACTACAGGTCTAGATGGACCAGGGTTCCGTGTTCCTGTGACAGCAGGCCCTTGCAGAGAGAGTGGAGGTTCCACTGCCAGCATTTGCAGCAGGGGGAACCAGATCTGCCAAGGCCAAGGAGAAGCAATGGGTATCAGAGTTTGCCAACCCCAGAGTTTAGCTTGAGTAGTACTCGCTGGACAAGAGGGAAGGCAGGGAGGACACACACAAACATCCCTTTGGAGAGGGACAACGCATCTTGCCAGAAAACACTAGGCCCTAGAGTGAGCGAGCAGAAATGCAGCAGTTTTGCACTGCTGGGGACATATAAGGGTCCAGCGCTGGACAATCACATATGTCGGACAGGTCAACTACTGAGGTCAGCACTTCCCACTAATAGATCCTGGACTGTGATCTGCTTAGTCTGTCTCAAGACATTTTGGATTCCAGGAATGCGTACTGCTGATAGTTCTAGATTGTGTTCTAGAGCCCAATATCAAACTCACTGCTTCCCCGCACAGTGGACAGAATGAATCCCCCTTGTTTGCTGACGTAATGCATCACACTGACACTGTCCATCTGTATTAATACAGGACCTGGGAACAAGTGGTTCTGGATGGCCTGAAGTCCATATATAACTGTTCTCAATTCCAGAACAGTGATGTGCAAAGTGCACTCCACTTGAATCCACATGCCCTGTGTCTGATGAGGGCCCATGTGGGCTCCACATCCCAAACCCGGAGCATCCATGGTGAGAATCTGGAAAGAAGAGAGGATCAGGAACGGGCCCCCTTTGAGGAGGTTGCTGCACTCCATCCACCACTTGAGCATTCTGCACACAGCGAACATGACAAGACCATTTGTTCTAGACCATTTGTGAACTAGTCCCACTAGACTATTAAGGTCCACTGGGGAATCCGCATGTGCAGCCTTGCCAGTGGTACTGTGACAATGGCCGTGGCCATGAGTCCTAGAAGGCATAAAAATGACCTTGCTGAAACCTAACAGCTGTTGTGCACTAGTTGTGCTTCAGCAATCAGATGGTTGGCCCTGACCACAGACAGGAAATCCGAGCCCTGTGCCGTGTCCAGTACTGCCCCATGTACTGTAGGCACTGGCAAGGTATCAACACCGATTTTGTTATGTTGACCGTCACCCCCAAAAGACTGAACAGTTGTCTGGTTCAAGCTAAGGTCTTCAGCAGCTGGTCCCTGGAGTGAGCATTTAATAGCCAATGGACCCGGTAAGAGAAAACATACAGTTCTTGCCCGTGAAGGGCCACTGCCAAGCATTTGGTAAAGAAAGAAATTGTCCAAGATCCATATTTAATAAATAAAATGGGGTTTGAACTGAAACAAGGTACTATTACTAGAGGGCACCCCCTGCACATTAAGGAGCAATATTTTAATACCGTTAGGACAAAATACTATTTTTCACAAAGCACAGTTAACTGCTAGAACTCATTTCTGTCTGATATTGTTAATGGTAATAATAAACAGTTCTTCGAAACTAGGTTAGATAAATTAATCTCGTCAGGAGCAAATCTGGAATATTATGGATACTGAGAAGGGAGCGCCACATGGCCCTCACCCTATTGCTCCTAATGCCACCTGAGCATGAACCTTGGTATGAATCCACGGTGCAGAAGATAAGTCAAAGGGCAACACCTTGAACTGGTAATGTTCCCCTTGAAACAGGAACCTTCGGTATGTTCCGTGAGGTTTCCGAATCTTGATATGGAGGCACGCATCCTTCATATCCAGAGAACATATCCAGTCCTGTTTGCAGCAATACAAGGAGGCTGTACAAAGTGACTATTCCGAACTTCTTGTATTCTATGAGAAGTTTAGAACTCAGAGACCCAGAACAGACCTCAGGTCTCCTGTCCTCTTTGGGATGAGAAGTACCAGGAGCAAAAACCTGTGCTCCTCTGCTTTAGAGGGACAGGTTCTATGGCCCGTTTTTTTTTTTCTTCAGCAGTCTTGACTTCCTCTCACAACAGGGGCAGGTGCCCTGGAGGGTATGACAACACAACTGGGGGATAATCTCTGAAGGAGTTCTAGAGCATGACCTTTTTCTATGATCTCCAGAACACATGCACCTGTTGTCACCTCCTCCATTGGTCTAAGTGGAAGGACAGACAACCCCTACAACCACCCCTGGAGGTACAAGTGGTTGGTGGGGGGGGGGTAATGAGTCAGGCTGAGCCAGCTCCACCTCTTCTAGGTGCTTTAGAATGAGCACCTGGGACAGTGCCAGGGACTAGCAAGACCCCTGCTCCTTTGCCCCAGCTCTGCTGTCTGGGGGCTGGACGCTGTCCCCTGACACCAGCTAGGTGAAAGGCACCCCTGTTCCTACCCTTCGGTTGGGTATGGCAGGGAAAATGCACTGATTTCAATGCCCTGCCTGAGATTTGAAGGCCTTTTAGAACCTCTTGTACCTCATGGCCGAACAACTTTTGCCCCATCAATGAGGCATTAAGAATTGTTTATCTGTGGCAAAACCTGCTACTCTGAGCCAAGAATATCACCCGAGACAGACACCAGAGGCCATAGCCCTTACAGAAGCATCAAAAACATCATAGGCTGCGCAAATCAATTTCTTGCCCAAATCAGCACCAGCAGTCAGGTTTTTCAATAACTCCTGTTTTGAGCAGCCCTCAGGCAAGGCCTGTGTGGCAGCCTTAGCCTTCTTCTAAAGGATATTCTGATATTTCCTCATGTGGGCCTGATAGTTGGCTATGCGAAGGCCCAATGAAGCAAGAGGCATAAGTACACTTCCCTGTGACATCCAGCCTCCTGGAAGTTTTGTCAGGAGGAAGGGAGACGAGATTTTGGCTGGCCTAGACCTGTCATGGGCAGCCGTAATCACCACTGAGTCAGTCTCAGGTTGTGGGACATAAAAAAAGAGTCATTCCAGAAGGGGCAGAATACATTTTATCTGCCTGCTTGGGAACAACCGTTATCTTGGTCGGTCTGTACCAAGCTGCATAGGTGGCATCCTCCAAGGCTGGTAGCAGAGGTGGCACCACAACAGATGGAGACAGTGGCAGCTTTAGGAATTCTAGCAGGTTCTTTTTAGTAGTATTTTGTAGTATCCTACTCTTCTAAAGCAAAGCCCATCTCAGCCTGTATCTGCTACATCATGGTGAAGAATTAGGGATCCTGTGGATGTGATCTTTGTGTGTTCACCACAGAGTCCTCACTGCAAGTGGATATTGTACAGGTGGTGGCATGCTCACATTAGCTCTCAACATAGAAGTCATCCTCCTCCTGCATTATCAGGTCAGTGTTATATTCATATTTGTTGTTAACCGAGTATATGGTAATGAGAGACTGCACCAGTGACAATGGCAGCAGCACAGGAGGATTCTGTGGCAAGGGAGTGTCTTGCCTCGAAGGGTTAAGTATCGAAGCACCCGCTGACAGGCTCCCAGAAACAGGGAGACCAGGCAGTAGACACCTTATGTCTGAAAATGTGATAAGGGCTGCCTGAGCGTCGGCGCAGCTTTGATTAGCAGGTGCAACTGGAGGAGTCTATGGGGAAGGCCGAGTTCCCACTGTCATCTGAGACGTACCAGCCATAAAAGGCCAGGAAGCACTCAAACTAAGCTCCAACCTTGGTGTCATGTCGATGGTCAGGAGGGTCAGTGTCACCGCCAGAGTGGACAACGAAGTAGAGACTATATCTGAAGAGCGCAGGGGTGACCTGAAGCGCAGTGGGGACAACTTCTTGTCCCGGTGCTTGGGACTCCCTGAAGTTTTCTCCCAGGATTTAGATGACCGCAATTCGGTCAACGGAGCCGGTGATGCAGATTTGTCTTGGAGCTGCTTCTCTCTCCTCTCTATGGTCTTTTGGAGTAAAAATTTCTCCAAAGTCCCCTTCCCGCATTGCCTGGTTGCAGAATTAAACACCCAGCAAATTTCGCAAGCTTTCGCATTGTGGTCTAGGCTTAAGCAGCAGACACAAACTTCACTGGAGTCACCAGTACAGATCTTCTCTCCGCACTCACAGTACTAGAAAAGTGTGGACTGTTCCTTTGTTGACATGCAGGTCATCAAAAATCACTGTAAAAGTGATTAATGTTGACAAGAAATAAAACAATGGACATTAACAGTGACATTTCCTACCGCAGTTTCAATGACTATGATCAAAGGCGGGAAAAGAACAGAGGAGAGGCCACCCACATTCATCTACATGCTGATGTCGCCGTGGGAGGTCCCTGGCGGACTGCCTACAAAGGTTTCAGTGTGGTCCTAGTGCCTGGTGACTAAGTTCCAAAGGTATGGCATGATGAAAGACATATCCTCAAAGAAGATACATTTTTCCATACTCCTTAAATTGCTGCTAAATATGCTGGACTGCATAAAGGGCGATGCTGGAGGGAGTGCAGAAATATAGCAGCTAACCAAACTCACGTCTTCTGGGGATGGCTGCTTCCCTATCCTTGCTGGCAGGGAGTCATTCAGGAGCTGGAAATAATTTTTAACTGTACAGGAAACACCCCGGAGGGTAGTACCCTCAGGGACCACACCCTCATATTATTACTGATCTTAGTCCTGGTGGTGAAAAAGACAATAATCTGGCTGTGGTATATCATGATTCTCCCTGCTCAGGAGGGGTGGTGCAAAATAGTCTTGAAAATGTATTTTTTTATAAAGTCTGACATACCATCTAATAAGATAAATGTATCTGAAACTAGATGATGTAAATGGTTACTCCACCTATCCTGATTTTGTCCTGTGTGGCTCACTGCACCCCCCCCCCAACTGCTTACCTTTTTCTTTTCTTCTCTTAACCCCTCTCTCTTTTCCCCATTCAACTCTACCAGATGTCCTTTCTTTTTAGACTTTCTTTCCTGAGACACAAAGAGCAACTGCTCTCTGCTTTCCCCTTTCAACTCTGCCAGAGGACCTTTCTTTTTAAGCTTTCTCTCCTAAGACACAAGGAGCAATATGTCTAATGGAGCCAACAATTAGGGACACTGGTCTACACCTGGACTGCACAGCACGGATTAGTGCAATACTGGCTAGACCATTGGATGATCGATAGAAAGTCTCCTGAGGCCCCTGATCAAGCTGCTACCAGCTCCCGTAGTGGTGCCTTCCACCGTATCAGCCCAGCTCCTCCACCTTTCAGGAACACTGTGCAAAACAAAATATGTGAAAAAAAGGACTACATGCCACCTAGATCTGATATTTGCTCTACAGAGACAAACGAAATGACAGTACTGTATACTTTTGTAACACACTTTCAAACAATTACTCAAGCATACTTTCTTTCTTACCCTTGTTTAGTGCTATAACTTATAGAACAAAACTAATAAATTTAAACAAAACAAAAAAAGACCATTGGTCCATCCAGTCTACCCATAAACCCAGGACCTACTGCCCATACAGGGATCTAGCTCACACTATCCATCCCCATGCTCCCCGTCCTACCGAAACCATCCTCAGCGACCACTAAGCCTTTCGCCCCGTCTCATTCGTGTTAGAAACTATTGGTAGTTTTGGTACCCACTGTCACAAGCCTAACCAGGATCTCCTGTTTGCAGAGAGGAATTTTTTTTTTTTTTTTTTTTTTAAAACACAGAACCTGTGAGCAGTTGTTGGGTTCAGAAAGAATCACTAACCTTCCTTTTCCCAGTGGGAGGGCGGAAAAAACAGGTTACTCACCTGTAACAGTAGTTCTAGGAGTGGTATATGTTGTTCATCCACACTGTCTGGCATTGTCCCTTTCCCTTTTAAATCTTGCCGGAAGTCTTCAAGCTGGCTCCTCCTACCCACCTGGGTGGTAAATACCTTAGCTCCACCCATGCGCCTTAGATCTAGCCGCTGGAAGCCAGGTTGTGCATTTAAGCTGGGGAGGTGGAGGGTGCGTGTGGATGAACATATACCACTCCTAGAACTACTGTTACAGGTGAGTAACCTGTTTTTCTAGGAGCGCGGATATGTTGTTCATCCACACATGTCTGGCAGACTCCTAGCAGTTGTCCGGGAGGAGGGAGGCAAGGCGCACCCCTACTTAGGAAACGAGGAACCGAGGCCCCAAAACCAGCATCCGTCGTGACTCAAGGTCGATGTGGTAATGGGTAATGAAGGTGTTTGCTGACTTCCAGGTAGCAGCCTGACAGATTTCCTGAATAGGGATGTCCCTGGAAGCAGCCACGAAGCAGCAGTATGGCGGGTAGAATGAGCTCTTATCCTTGGGAGGCTCCTTGTAGCCAATTCATAACTTAGAACTTATGCATGATGTGATCCATCTTGCAATAGTCCGGCTGGCTGCAGGTCTGCCAGAAGCAGCTCAGTGGTGACAAACAGCTGGCGAACCTCTCCCAATTTTTAGCTGTCCTCTCCTTATAGTAGGAGAGCACGCCTGAGGTCCAGAGTATGGAGCCTGTACTGCATCCGAGGTGTAGTTAGGTAATATCACCGCAGAGTCAACACCTGGTTGAGGTGAAACTCTGACACCACCTTCGAAGGAATTTCACGTGGGGGCGGGACAACTTTGTCCCTGTAAAAGACCAGATAAGGAGTCCACAAAGCGCCTGAGCGCCCGTCCTTCTGGCTGGCGTGATAGCCACCAGGAAGGCAGTCTTCCACGACAAGTGTGAGGCTCACACTTGTGCATGAGTTCGAATAGCTTGCCCATGAGCTTTGCCAAAACCAGCAAGAGATCCACGGAGGTGGAGGTTCACGCACTGGAGGGTTATGTGATCCAGGCCTTTGGCGCCCCGATCACCGTCTCCAGTAGCAATGTCGGCTGACCGCCCGCACCCGGTAAGCAGAGATGGCTGCCAGGTGCACCCTAAGGGTCGATGACCGAAGACCCCCTTTGGAGAGGGACCAAAGGTAGTCTAGAATGTTAGCCACAGAGCAGGATAAGGGGTCCAGGCTCTTTCCCTAACACTAAATGGAAAATCTTTTCCATTTGAAGGCATAACATTTGCTGGTTGATTCTTTTCAAGATGCTTCCACCACAGTGTAGACATCCTCAGAAAGATCCAAAGCCTGGAACTCTAGACGCTCAGGAACCAGGTTGTGAGGTGCAGGGATTGAAGGTCCGAGTGGAAGACCTTCCCCTGGTTCAACGATATCAGGTCCGGGCGTGTACAAAGCTGCTCCGGGGCCCTGCAGCTGAGGCTGAGGAGATTTGGATACCAGAACTGGCGTGGCCAATCTGGGGCTACCAGGATCACCTTCGCCTTGTCCCTCCTCACCTTGAGTAACACCTTGTGGATCAAGGGAAATGGAGGGAAGGCGGAGAGGAGGCCTGGGGTCCACGGCCTCGAGAAGGCATCCCCCTGCAGTGAGCCCTGCTGAGGGGGACGGGCATGGTACAGCCTCAGCTTAGTGTTCTCCCTGGAGGCAAACAGGTCCACCAACGGTTTGCCCAACGGGAGAACAGATCGTAAGCTACCTCTGGATGGAGAGACCACTCATGGGATGTCTGGCCTATGCGGCTGAGAGCATCCGCCAGTTGGTTCGAGACTTCTGCCACATGGATGGCTAGGAGATCTGCCTCCAGCCGTCTGACAAAGGTCCAGATCTGGCGCACCTCCTTGCACAGCAGACAGGAGTGCGTGCCACCGTTTGTTGAGGTAGTACATGGTCGTGGTATTGTCCGTCTGGACTTGAACCACTTGACCCCGGAGCTGAGGAGCGAAAGCGGACAGGGCCAGTCTGACTGCTCTGAGCTCCAAAAGGTTGATGTGGCATCAGGACTCCTCGGGGGTCCAGAACCCGTGAGCTCTGTTCCCCCCCCCCCCAATGTGGGCTCCCCAGCCCATGAGAGAGGCGTCGGTCGTAGGGACGACCATCGGCTTGGGGCGGACAAACGGGATTCCTTCCTGCAAGTGACTCGGGATGGTCCACCACTGGAGAGCGTCCCACATCCTCTGGGTGACCGTGACCAGCTGGTCGAAGAGACCCTGACGCTGAGACCACTGGGCTGCCAGCTCCCATTGAAGGGGACGCATGTGCAGTCTGGCCTAGCGGACCACTGTGGTGCACGCCGCCATGTAACCCAGGAGGCACAGAAAGTCCCGGGCAGGGCGCAAGTGCCCAACCAGAAATGATTGAGCAAAGGAGGAAAGAACCTCCGCCCTGTCCGCTGGGAGCCGAGCTCTGGCCTGATAAGAGTCTAGCTCTGCCCCAGTGAAGCCCATCACCTGAGAAGGCACGAGTTCTGACTTGGCCTCGTTGATTAGGAGGCCCGGGTGGGAGCAGGTTCAGAGGGTCAGGTCCCTGGACCTCTCCACCTCCTGAAGGAAGGAACCCTCCAAGAGCCAGTCTAGACAGGGGTAAATGCGAACCCCTTGACGCCATAGATGGGCTGCCACCACTGCAATGCATTTGGTGAAGACCCTTGGGGCCGATGACAGGCCGAACGGCATGGCTCTGAACTCGTACAGGGTCCCTTCGACCCTGAAGCGGAGGAACCGCTGATGGGACGGATGGATTGGGACGTGGTAGAATGCGTCCTGAAGATCCAGTGTACAGAACCACATGTTTCACTTCAGGGATGGTATAATCTGGTTCAGAGTTACCATCCGGAAGGTGCGAGACCTGAGATACCGATTCAGGTCGTGGAGATCTAGAATGGGGCACCACCCCCCCCCCGCCCTTGGGCACCAGAAAGTACCTGGAGACAGCCTGGGTCTGAAGGAGGATCCGGCGCTGGAGCTACCGCCTCCTTGAGGAGGAGCTGAGCAATGTCGTCCCGAAGGGCCGACTGAGCGCCAACTGAGATCCTTTCCTCCCGTGGGGCGCAGGGCCTGGCTGGGGGGGTACTGCTCGAACTCTAGAGGCAGTCCCTGCCCGACCACTTCCAGAACCCACCTGTCCGAAGTGATACTGGACCAGGTGGAAAGAAAGTGGCAGAGCCGGACCCCCACGGCAGGACCCAGAACTGGCATGACGGGTGCAGGGGAGGCCACCCCGACCCGTCACTGTGCAGGCTTGGAAGAGGAGGCACCTGGACCAGCACCTCGGTCTCCTTTGAGGGGCTGTTGGGAACCTTGCTTGGGCCTAGGGCGCCAAGCTTGAGCCTGCTGCTGTTGCTGACCTCCCTGGAAGGGGACCGCAGGGGAAAAATACCGAAAGGACTTCTTCTTGCACTTCTGCTGGTTCTTACCCGAAGAACCTTTAGCAGAGGTGGCATCTAAGGTGGCATTAGACTGCTCAATGCGCTGTAGATGACCTGCCACTCCCGGACCGAAGAGGTCGGTGCCAAGGAAGGGCACGTCAGCTAGCTTGTGCTGAGTATCCGCAGGAAAGGAGGATCCCGTGAAGGTGGAGCCCAAGTTGAGCGGCACAAAGAAGCTTCGGTTGGTCGAAGCTTGGGCAGCTTCTTCTTCGAAGGCCGCCATCTGCTCAAGCTGCTCGGCGGATCCTGCAGACGCGGAAACCGCCCACCTGGCCTCTTCGATTTCACCAGTGGACTCTTGACTCCGGTCTCCCCAACAAGAAGTGCCTTCGGTCCTCAAACGGTGGGATGGAAGGCCAAACAGATGGTGCATGCGAGTATCATGCGCAGGCGCCAAAGCAGTATCACATACGAGAGGTGGGGATCGGTGCAAAGACATTGTGTGTCCCACAAGGACACTAAACCAGAGACGACTTGTCCTCCATATCCGGTCGCTCGGATCTGAATTGTACACTCTCGAAGTTTTAAGGTGAGTAAGTGCGGCGTAAACCGTCAATTTGACTCCAGGGCCTCTGTTACTGCAAGGTAGCACGAGGGAACTTGTATCTTCTAGTGGAAAGGAAGATCTGGCATCATGGGGCAGAGCCGAGGTATTTACCACCTGGGTGGGTGGGAGAAGCCAGTTTGAAGACTTCCGGCAAGATTTAAAAGGGAAAGGGACAATGCCAGACAGTGTGGATAAACAACATATCCACGCTCCTACAACTGTAGTTTCAAGTTCCCTTGACTTGGGCACTACGTTCAGTGTTTGAATCCTGCCACTGGCTGCTTCTTACCCAAGTAGTTTTGTAGAATAGCCGAGTGGTCACTATTTTTCAAGATGCACAGTCTTTGCAAAACCCTTCTGTTAAAATGTTAGATCACACAATCAGACTCCAGGCAGAGTTAAGAAAATCATGAAAGTTTACTTAAATAAAAGCAATGCGGAAAATTCTACAATTTTGGAAGAGCTTTGAACTGCAGACAATAAAAATAACACTGGATGGTTTACAGAAAACACTAGATACTGTTGTTTTAAACTATACCTTGTTTTGATGTTAAATGGGTCTTATGGAGATAACAGTTAATTAGGCAACAGAGTTGTAGCAAATTTGTGTTCCAGTTCTCTGGATGTCCTTTCAAAAGCCTCCAGGTACTTCCTTGGTTTCCAAAATTCTGACTTAAAAATCAGAATTTTCTGTTCAGTATGGAAAAGTCCAATTTCCACACACCCAGGTCTGGTTTTAGAGATTTTTCCAGGCCTACACATATACTTTCTGGTGTAAAAGTATATACCAGCTTGGTCAGGGTACCTGACTCCAAACTAAAAACTGTTCAACTGCCCAGTGTTCAAAATGTGTGTCAGATAAATACAAGTTGGTCACCTTTAAGACATATCCACCTTTTTTCCCTCTCCTCTGGGATGGCAAGCAAGTACATATATTGAGGTGCCACAGTTTACCTCTTCCTGCAGGTGTCACTGTGGTTCCATGTCAACCCCAGTAACATCTGGTCCATGCATTTGGCTTAACCCCTGACCCTGGGCCATCTTTCTGACCTCTTTGTGTTATAGGAAGCTAGATACCCAGTTTTATCTAAGAGCTATGTTTTCCTGGGTCCTAAACCTGTCTCCCTTACCTGGAGATGTACCAGATCCACCCTAGCCATCATAGCAATTCTGGCTATTTTGTATTTTATTCCTAAAAGCCTTTTAAAGAGACAGTGTCCTACTCTAAAGTCCATTACAGCACATACAACATGAACCCAAACAAAGGATACAGGCCTATTATGTGACACCTACCATGTTAGCCACCACCCTTTCTGTAAATCTAAAGCTCTTCTCACTTCCCTCTCGAACCCCGGCTCAACCAGTTTCCACTCATGACCCCCACCCCCATGTTCTTGATCTGCTAAAAATAGTTCCAAGAAGTTTACGTTGTTCATTCTTTTCAGGAACTTAAAGATTTCCATCATATTTCCACTCTCTCATCTAGCCTTCAACAAGCACATGTTCAGTGCCTTGAAACAATCCTTGTAAGGTCTACCATGTTGGGCCTGAATCATTTTGGTCACCCTGCGCTGCACTGTCTCCAGCCTGTCCTTGGCTTTCCTTAGGTGAGGACTCCAGAACTGAGCACAGTGCAACACTCTTCTGGTACTGGGCTCAGTAATACTCATCTGCATTCAAGATTTAAAATTTCAGCACTATCAATAGTTGTTACTCAAATGTCATCTCTGGGGAAGTCCAAGGTTTGGGCTTCAAGAGCTTTCCCACCTGCAAAAATGTTATGCCAGTAGTGGACACCCATGCCTTGGGCTGGATCATCTCTTACAGAACTGCAAGTAAGCAGAGGTTTGCGGCTCCATGAAGACCTGCCAGTCCTCCCTGGTCAAGTTAGCCCCGTTCTCTAAGAATGCTTCATCAAATACTGAAGGTTTAAGTCCAGGTTAAGAGAGTCCTCCCATCAGTACTGGCTCAACTGGCATGAGTCATCAAGCTCTTGGATGCAGTCCTCCTCAGGCCACCCTTTTGGGGTATAAAACTCAAGCTCTAGTTACTCTGACAGGCATGGTGCTAACCAGCATGGGTCCAGGAACTTCAGTGCCCATATGTAGAGTCCACATGACACAGAAATAGTACCAAATATGCCATGCCTGTACCAGAAAGCTCAGGTAAGATACCAGCAGAGCTGCAGTCTGGTACAATCCCTGCCCTAGTACTGAACTCCAATCTAACACTTCCAGTGCAGCTCCAATACAGTCTACTCAATCTGAAGCAAGAGCACCAACCCATAAGGTCATGGTAAGGAGTGGCTTTTAGAGTAAGAGGATACTTCAGGCCACTCATTCCCAATGCCCCCCCAAGTTGTTCCAGGCCCACAGTCTCTAGGCTAACAAGTCCTAAAGTCTATTCCCCAGCACCTTGTCCCTTTCCAGTCCTTCTATCCAAGCCATTATAAATATGTCTGTCCTTTCAAGGCTGGATTGGGCACACTCCCCCATCCCCCCCCCAATATCAGTGGGACTGGCCACAAGGTAACCTTTCAAACTTATTTTCCTGGAGCAGATATCGATCAAAGTGTGTAGCTGTGGCTGATTACCATTAGAACACAAGGAAAGTTACGTACTTACTGTAAGAAAAAGTGACTCACCATAGTCATCTTTCTGCCAGAGTCCTTTCGCATCAGTAACTATAGCAATTAGTTTGCTAGGTGCAACTGCCCCATAGGTATGCCTTTAACACAACTAGCACAATGAGCCTGGGAATCAGCCAATCAGAAAAAAAGGAGGGGAGCGTGCTGAGAGGAAGCAGCCTGAAGGGCTTCAGAATTTTTCTGAAGATAATGGGCACATGCCCCTAAAGTGAACCAACAGGATTCAAAAGACTTGCAAATGTCCCAAAACAGAACAGACAACTTGAGCTCGAACACACTAACAAAAGACCAATTCTGATGATAAAACTGAGAACAGAGGCCTTCTCCTAACAGGTGAACCAGGGAGGAAGGGTGGGAGCTTACTGATGCTAAAGGACCCCCTGGAAGAAAGAAGATTACTGCGGTGAGTAATTTTATCTTATCTTCTTTTTTCTTCTATGAGTTGGGCGCCACACGAGTCACACTTATTTTTGTGCTCGGAGGGTGTAGAGGACAACATACACCAAAGAAAGGCTGACGATTAAGTCGAATAACTCGAAAAAACGATGGTAAATACTACCAGCGACAGAGTTGATGAGCGTTGAACTCTACCGCGAGGCACTGACATGAGCTAATGGTGGGAAAGAACTGGGAGGCAGGCATGGGGGACCGCCCCTTTATACTGATGCCGCATGACGTTGGTCACCTAACGTGGGGCGGTCCACTGATAGAGACTGCTAGCTAGAAATTTTTCCGTTGGGTCCTGACGCCGGCTGGCATCAGTCCTATATGTAATTACCTACTGCAAGAGCCCTCTCGAAGTAAGATCTGTAATTACTTCTGGTAGTAAACTGGGTTGTGGGGAAAGGCCTATAATTTGATTATCCCATTTGATTTGTCCGATGATGGGATCTAATGCAAATGTACTGTATATAATAATAGAGGACTAGAGAACATCCTTGTTGGACTCCTCTCTTCAACACAATACCCCCCCAACCCCAAGGTCTAAAACATGCCCTGGTATATAATCCTTTAATCCACCCTATCAAAGTCTTAGGGAACCCATAGGTAACGAACAGCTCAAACAGATACTGATGTTCCACCCGGTCGAAGGATTTAGTTTGATCTAATGCTAATATGTATCCTGCATTACTTCTCTGTTTGCTACTCTCAAACAGTTCCTTAAGTAGATATAAGCTATGCTGAATCCATCTGTGTGGAATGGCACATGTCTGCGCTGTGTCTATCAGACTACCTAACATTTGTTGCAGCTTTTTGTAAATTACTTTAGTTAGTATTTTATAGTCACAAATTAGTAAACTTATTGGTCTCCAATTTCTGATGTCATGTTTGTCCCCTTTATTATACTGTAGATGTAACTGATAACTGCTCTCCCAAAGTTTGGTATACCTTCTCCCTGTTCCATATTTTGTAATATATAATTAAAGACGGGTTCCAAAATGATGCTCGGTTCATATGCATATTTTTTATAAAAATCAATAGTTAACCTATCTAGACCTGGAGATGTTCCATTTTGTAAGGCTTTGATTGTATTAAGAATTTTCTCCTGAATAACTGGCCTAGCCAGTATTTCCCCATCCTCTGTGTTAGCCTGCGGTAAAGGAGCTGTTAAGATGTCAGTTAATGTTTCTCTAGCACCGTGACTAGTAGAGAATTCATTACTTAGATATTCTTATATGTTCTGTAACATACCTAAATCTTAAGTGGTCAGAGTCCCATGTGCTGTACAGAGGCCTGTCATCGTGGTTTGTGCCAGCCTTTGCTTGCGTGCCATATAGGGGTCTGATACTGGTTGCTTAACCGTCCCATATCTCATTTCAGCCTCAAGTGTCTTGGCGCTTTTTATTGGTAGCTAAATGTAACCCCCAGGGGGCGCTACCCTTAGGGCTACTACCCCTGCCTGCCTCCACAGAGACCGGGTGAGGGGCCCAGATCCGTTGGCGGGTGCCTCCACCCAGAGGTCAGGGTTAATACTGTCGAGATTGCCTCGGTCACAGCCCTCTGGGTTACTGCAACCCCCTTTTTCCCCGCTAGTGGCTCACACTGGGTACCAACAAGGCTTTTCACCAATACACTTACCCCCGGGTAGTATCTCTCAGCTCACTCCAGGGACCCCCTGTGAAATAAGATACAGTTATATCACAGTCACTATACAGCAGTTCAACAGGGATGCACAAACCAGCCAGGGTGTAGTTGCAAAACACAAATCTGATTAATTAAGGGGGGGGGAGAAGATAACAAGGATGGGGGGGGAAATCAGGCTAATTGGTTTATCATTAGACTTAATTACCTAGAGCTCTGTGCACAGGCCTATCCCTACGAGTCACTGTCCCTGGGTACCCAAGCCCTAATGGCTAGTCCAAACGTGGCAGCTGGTTGGGGCCCTTAACACAGATAGACGCTGTAATCCTGAGCAAGTCAGCAGGGAAAGAAAGTTCGTTTAGGCAGTCAAAAGTACAGCAATATGATTGGAAAACCACTGATCACACACTTAACAGGGAGCTACCCTGATTTAGTACTCACAACCTCCAGCCAATCCCGGTTCTTCCAACACTGGCAGGGCTGAGCCTGAACTTCACAAGTCTCTGTACACATTTATATGGTTATCTCAATCCAGGCAGAATCCCTCACTGGCAGCAGGATTAACTGGAACTCACAAGTCTCTTTACACATTTATATGGTTATCACAATCCAGGCAGAATCCCTCACTGGCAGCAGGATTAACTTGAACTCACAAGTCTCTTTCCACATTTATATGGTTATCACAATAGCAAAAGTCCTTTACTTGCAGCAAGACTAACTTGAGCTACTCACTCATTTATATGGTAAAACAGCAATAGCAGACGGGTACCACACCAGGCAGCTGCTCCCAGGCTCTTCAGCTTTCACAGTCACTCCAGCTCTGCAATGGCAGCTTTTTTTACTCCTCCCGCGGACCGAGCGCAATTCAGCAATGTTCTCCAGTCCTATTACAGGTCGAGCCTGGTGGGTAGCTGTACAGAGCACAGCCTCACCTGGCCGCCCGTCGATGGATTTCAAGGCAGACTCCTCGCGGGAAAAGCGGCCGAACTTAGGCCTTCACACGCTTCCCGCGCGAACACTTCCCAGTGCAGAAACACACAGCTCCTCATTCCTCACTAGCCACAACGATTCTGAGACTGGCAACACCCAGCACTCCTCTTAGTTCGGGCGCGACCCATGGTCATTGGCTGGCCGAACCTGCCAGTCACTTCTCACGGCTCCCATCAGTGCAGAACGAGCGCCATAGTCCATAATGCCTTGTTCCCTCTAAAACAGCTCCTCTATTGGTCAGTCAACTCTGTGGGATTCCAAAGTACTGATTGGTCCAATTTCACAGTTCGGGACCAAAATGGAGGAGGCAATCAAAACCCTCTGTGCTACAAAGCAAAGCAGGTTAGAACAACTACCTTATCATTATTTTTACAGCTTATTTTAAGCAACCACCTACATCCTTCATCAGGACTCCCCCTGCACTATTGCGATGGCAGAATGGAGCGCTCACTTGGCAGCACCGGCGGGAGTCGAGCATAACAACACTCGAACCCCTTCCCATTTTAATGGATTTCGACTGCAAAGACAGCCTTAAAGGACAGCTCACGAGCCTTAAAAAGCACTCAACGGACCCCCATACCGGCGGCTTTATGCCGACTACCAACCAGGCATAGGGCACATTAGGAACCCCCGTTTGCAAGGGGGTTACATAAACACTGATTTTTTTTATTTCTGAAATTTGTGTTTTATATTGGCCCTGATCTCTTGAGGGAAGTATTAATTTATACAGCTGGTTTCTGTACTCTCGAAGTATTTAATGTAGTCAGAGTTAGGTATCTCTTTACCATAAAACATAAAACATCTTCTTAAATCAATTTTAGTGTCTGACCACCAGTCCCACAAATTATCGTACATACATTGTGATGTTAATCTATTTGCAAAAAGGTGTTCTATTTTTTTCCTGTGCCTCTCGCCTATCTGAAACTGAATTCAGTTTCCAACGTAATGGCTGCTATAAAACCCTAGGTGGAGCTGTTGCTAAACTAAAGCTGCTTATGATGATGCAATGATCAGAAAACTCTGTGGGCCTCACCTGGATCTTGACTGATGTACAGTGTTTGGATGAAAACTAAACAAACAAAAAAAAAAAAACATCACTCCTTGTGTCGTATCTATTCCTATGATATGTATTCCCTGGGTCAGACCTCAACTTTCTTTAGGCATCTGTTAGGCTCGCATCCACTACTATATTTTTAAGTGCATGTGAGTCACAGTATACTTTTTTTTGCAATATCTCCCAAAGTTTTGATATCTAACCTGCAATTAAAATTCCCTCCCCAAATAAGGTGTTTTCTGGTGTATAAATAAGGTTTGATGGCCTCAAAAAGCTCTATTCTAGATACCTTAGTTTGAGGGGCATATATATTTATAAACCGAAAATCTAAATCCCTGTGTGTGCAGCCAATTATCAAAGCCCTTCCTGGCATTATATCAATTATCCTATTCACTGAAAAGGATGTACCTTTAAACATAATACCATCTGCGATCTCAGCACCAAAACGTCCAGAAAGAGGGAACCAACAGTCAGCTTCTCCTCACCTGCTCTATTTCACAAAGGGAAGCTAATCTGGTTTCCTGAAGAAACACTACATCATTCCCCAAGGTTTGAATAAAATTTAAAATAAAGATCCTTTTTTTTGTAGTTCTTTATACTACACACGTTAAAGGAGGCTATGCTTAAAGTGGTCATGCTGGAGTATAGTGAACCTTAAATTATGGTACATTAATCATTTTCTTTCTGATAGGCCTTATTGTTCTGTTTCTTCCCCTTCTTTGTTACGTTCACTCCTCTTTTACCTTCATCTTCAACTTCTGAGACTACTTCTGACCTGTCTGAAATGTCAGATTCCTGTTCAGAGTCTTCACCCTCCCCCCGTAATGGAGCGTAGGTATTCTGCGTATTTATACAGAAGAGGGGATAACTTAGCTGCTGCCCTAGTTACCCTCCTACTTTTGGAAGCGGGCTGTCCTATGGGGGGGCATGATCTGTGATCTCTTGGTAGGGTCAGAGTCTTCCTGTTGTCTGCCTGTCTCCTTAGTCTGTGGCTGTGCCTTTTCACACCTTTCTGGGGGAAGAGGGGTGTCCTGGTCTGTTCCCTGGCCTGCTTCCTCCATGTGTTCCACATGTGTTACTAACTTCTTTTTGACTATCTCTCAATTCACTAAAAATACCACAAACAGCTTAATCTGGTTCAAAGTCAGTTGACATTCATCTGTATCCCCCGGGTCATGCCGGAAAACAGACAGAATTTGTCTAGTGCAGTTACCCGGTCAACAAAAACTAAACAAACTAACAAACAAACATGAGTTTCAGGGGGTTCTGGCTGTGTGGGTGGAGGGTTAAAAGTGTGCCCTCTTTTTTCCTGAGCATGCTGGACTAGGTCGTCCCGATCCCAACCCTCATTTCTGCTGTGCCTAGCCCAGGGGCACTGATGAAAAGCATGCTCTTTCTTATCGCATAAATTACACTGTTCCCAATCCCAACTCTCATTTCTGCTGTGCCTAGCCCAGGGGCACTGATGAAAAGCATGCTCTTTCTTATCGCATAAATTACACTGTTCCAGATCCAAACTCTCATTTCTGCTGTGCCTAGCCCAGGGGCACTGATGAAAAGCATGCTCTTTCTTATCGCATAAATCACACTGTTCCCGATCCCAACCCTCATGTCTGCTGTGCCTAGCCCAGGGGCACCGATGAAAAGCATGCTCTTTCTTATCGCATAAATCACACTGTTCCCGATCCCAACCCTCATGTCTGCTGTGCCTAGCCCAAGGGCACCGATGAAAAGCATGCTCTTTCTTATCGCATAAATCACACTGTTCCCGATCCCAACTCTCATTTCTGCTGTGCCTAGCCCAGGGGCACTGATGAAAGCATGCTCTTTCTTATCGCATAAATTACCTACGATCCAACTCTCATTTCTGCTGTGCCTGGCCCAGGGGCACTGATGAAAAGCATGCTCTTTCTTATCGCATAAATCACACTGTTCCCGATCCCAACCCTCATGTCTGCTGTGCCTAGCCCAGGGGCACCGATGAAAAGCATGCTCTTTCTTATCGCATAAATCACACTGTTCCCGATCCCAACCCTCATGTCTGCTGTGCCTAGCCCAGGGGCACCGATGAAAAGCATGCTCTTTCTTATCGCATAAATCACACTGTTCCCGATCCCAACTCTCATTTCTGCTGTGCCTAGCCCAGGGGCACTGATGAAAAGCATGCTCTTTCTTATCGCATAAATTACACTGGAAAATGTTTTCGCACAAAGAACTCAGATGACCAGAACCCCCACACATGGAACAGTTTAACAGATCGCAAGTGCTACTTAAATGAGTTTTTGCTCCACATTTATAAAAGGCTCTGGGTTGGCCACTACAAAAGCACACTCCTTGGTCTTTTCCCAAAAAGAAGCTATTGGGTATATGGATCACCTCTGAATTAACCTGAAATAGTTTTAACTTGAATTTCCACCCTCCCATCCATACTCCTTCTGTGTCTATTATGGCTTCTGGGGGGCCCAACCAATGGTATATGTCACTCACATTTACCCCCTCATTGTGAAACATTACTGTTACCGTCTTTATCACAGGTTTAGTCAGAGGTATTGCACAGAATGGGGTCCAGAGTGGAGTTTGCTTAACATTATTCTATTTCCACCAAAATCGTTCTAATCCTGCATTAGTTTTAAAAGTCATGTCAAAAGTATCCTCACCAGATACATGTATTAATGCATAGATATCACTGGGAGAAAACTGAAGGGAAGATTTTAACAACTGTTTAACCACATCTGTCTGGATGGTCAGGGAAGCCTACCTCATATCTGAGAATAACTGCATTTTTTCTGGGTGCTTGCTCAGGTTTATTTTTAAATAAGTCAGCCAATGTGCCCCTTTTAGTATTTCCAGTTCCATTCCCTCCCTGCTTAGTAAAAGTCTGATCTCTACTGTTATCAGCATTAGTGTTAATTCACTAAAAATACCACCAACAGCTTAATCTGGTTAAATTTCAGTTGGTTACCATCTGTATCCCCCCCCCAATCACCCCTGAAAAAGGGACTTCTAGGCCCAGTGGGTTACCGGGTCAACAAAATTCAATAAATAAATAGTTTCAGTTGGGGTACCCCTTATTTCTTGTGCTGAATGCTTCAGTATGCCTTTTCCCTTCTCAGAACATATTTCCTCTGCAAATGTTTATTTTGAGGTACTGGGCTGCTCAGAGCTGTGGTTACAGTCTTTTGGTGCATTTGTTACCTTCTGCACTCCTGCCTCAGAAGTTTGTTGTCCTTTAGACCCAGAGCTCCGATTCCGTGCTGTTTCGTTCTGTTGTGGTGATGCAGGCCTGTTTGCAAATACCCCTTCTCTCTCTCTCCCCATCACATGCTGGGTCCAGCCTGCCTTTTTCAGCGCCACATCCACCAACCAGTCCACAATTCTTGGCTCACTTTCAGAGCCTAAGCCAAACTGATACTTCCTCTCTTGTCCCCAGGACATCCGCGTCATCTCCTGCAGGCTGCTTTGTACTCGCAGCTGACTCAGTCTCCCGCTGTACCTCACCAGAGGTCAGGTCATCCATTTCAGTTCCCGGAAGACAGACAGTCTTACTCTCCAGGTTCCGCTTGCCAGGTACAGAAATAGCAGAATCAGCAATGTCTTTCGATCGTGCTCCCTTCCCAATATCAGACACTCACATCTTGCTGTTCCTCATACACCATTGCTTCTGCTGTCTCCTGTGAAACATTAACTTGCTCAGAGACTTCCATCTCAATCTCCATTTCTCCAGGTACATCCATCTCCTCCAACTGCTCCAGCACAGTGTCCATCTTGCAACTACCAGCCAAGAGTCCCCCTACTGAATAGTAGGGGAATTTCCCCGGTGTCCTGGCCAAATTTCTTCCATTAACAAAAAAAAAAAAAAAAAGAAGAAATACCACCAACTGCTTAATGTGGTTCTGTAAGTCAGTTTACATCTGTACACATATTCACCTTCCCTTTCCCCCCGAGTCGCACCTGAAAATGAGCACAGCTCAGTGTGCCTCTCCCTGTAACAAGCTTTCAAATACATTCTAAAAAAAAACCTTTCCAGGAAGCAACACGTTCCCTCTAGAAGGAGTTGTGAGTTCAGGTCTCTGGGGCCTCATCCTGGGCTGAACTGCAGAAGGCTTCATCTGAGAGGAGGGCCTAGCACTATCACCCAAAGGGTGTCCTCCTACACCCGATAAGTGACCTGATCAGTGCCCACAGTTTTTTTTCTGGGGCCACCAGGTGAGGAGACTGGAGACTTACAGGTCCCATGAGGTCACGCCGATCCTCATCTCTCCAATCAGCTCCGGAGAAAAAGCAGCCTCCAAGGCATCATCTGACGACGAGTCAGTACTGCCTCTGCCACCGGCCTCGGGACTGGCAACGTCCTTAGGAAAAGGCCATTCCCTGTCACCACCATGGTTGATCCCTCACTCCGTGTCAACTTCAACATCATGCTCAGTTTCATCACCTTCTCTGGAGTCACTGGCATCACCAGGGTCAGGAAAAACCTCCAAAACAACGTTGTCAGTACCATGCTCAGAGCTAGACCCATGATTGACACCACCACCTCTGTCACCATACCCAGAGCCATCATTATCCAATGCATCGTTGGTGACAATATGGACAAGGACAGTCTCCGAACCAGCATTGGAACAGACAGCCTTGGTGCCAGACCCTTCTCCAGTACCATGAACAGTGTGTCAAGGTGAGGTCTGGCATCATCCTTCGGGTCAACCACACTGTAACCGCAAATGGGGACAACACCACAATGTCGAGGTGTCCACCACTGTACAATAAACGTATCACTTTGGCCTTACCACCGAGGACGTCTGCTACTCAAGGCAGGCAGACTGTGGAGAGTTTGCAATCGACAGCCCAGAAGGAGTCGACTGTCCGCCAGTCCCATCCACCAGAGTCTCCAATGCCTCAGCATGGTGAGGTCGAGGAGAACTCCATACTTACACAGAACCAGAGGTCCCACGAAAAGACCCATTTTGCTCCCACGGGGTCCTAGTGCTACCATCCCAGACCCGTAAGTGTGAATCAGTGGTAAAGATCGATTCTTGGAAGACCACAGTTACTGGTAAGTAACTACGTTCTGCTCCTGCAGTTATACAACAAGAAAATGCCCATTTTACTTCAAAAAGCATCATAACTTATTTCCAGTTGGAATGCAAGAGAAAGAGTATTTTTAATTTAAAGAGCACAAAACTATTATCGCTGTTGGCAACAAAACACAAACCCCTTTTGCCTTGTAGCTAGAGGTATTTCAATATAGCAGCCCTCCTACCTGGACGAAGTGTATTCAGTGAGGATTGCACTGAACTGGAAAAGGCTCCGGTTGTTTTGGCTTTCTCTTCTTCATCTTCATTATCACTGTCTACTTCCATTTCCTCCTCTCCCTGCTCACTGTTAGCAGAAGCATCTTCCTGAATGGCCTCCACCACTTCCGATTTAACAGTCACTTGTTCTGTGGAAGAACATCATACAGTTATTCAATGTACTCATTTGTTTTGAAGGCTTACAGACACATTAACATGCTGAAGTGGCTCAAATTGATTTCGGAAATGTGCGAGTTCCCTCCTGCTTCTCAAAGTGTGGTGGATTCATGTTGCTAACTGGCAGACAAGCCAGTGCTTTACAACATGAATAAAAAAATCTATGCTAACCTGGTTTAGCAAAAGCAACAGCTGAATCCAAATACTGCAGACTGTTTGAAAGATCTAATGGCAAAGTGAGGCACTGCTCTTTGAAAACATCTGTCAACGAGCAGCTGATGCCTTTAGGAAAACTTTCGAAAGCATAATATTTAAACACAATTCAGCTTATAGTTTATGTATCTTCTAAATATTTTGCTTCTGAATTACTGAAGAAATTCCCACAAAAACAAGATATTTATCCCATAGAGTTCATCTGCCTCTAGCGCTTATTCCCTACTTGAAATATTAATGCTCTGTTGTGACATCAGTCAACTGCCATTGAATGCTTCACAGATTGATCTCCCCCCTCTCTCTGCGGATCGCAGAGTGAGACCCTATTTGTCAAAGTGCTACTTGGAGACACCAAGCCCCTCTACATTGGGTGTGCCTACCTCACACTCCAATCTGCCTCCTGCTCCTTAGAATCCCTAACCAATGCCCTGCTGGAGCATCCCCTGGGTGAGATCATCCTCCTCGGGGACTTCAATCTAAACTGGCTCACCCTGGAGACCTCCACATTCGAGAATTCAATACTAGACACCTCACTTACCCAAGTCATCAATCTGCCTACTAGGCACAACTCCAAGTCTGGCAATCATTCCCTACTCGACTGGGCACTAGTCTCCTGCCCATACCGGATACTCTCCGCTGGGATCGTGTCTGACTCCCTGAGTGCCCACTCACCCATCTTCTGTTCCTAGTCCAATAAACCCCCTAAAACTGCTGCCAGGGTCTTAGAACCCAGGAACTTCAGCAGGTTTGTACCAGCTGACCTTTGCTCTGACCTGGGGACTACTGACTGGGACCCCACTGTATCCCTCCCCTCACTTGATGAGGCGAGCGACTACTTTTCCAATTTATTTCTGTCCCTAGCCAACCTGCATGCCCCACGAAAGAAACTCAGGGTACAGGGAAAATGCCACAAATGGCTGAGCCCCAGCCTAAAGCAGTCAATGCTTCTCCGAGGCAGGGCCTGAGGACTCTACAAATCCACGGGCTCTACACATGACTGGGAGAAATAAAGGGAACTGAGGAACCTATGCAAAAACCTCCAAACAGGCCAAGTCCAAGTACCCAAGAGACCTCCAAACTAGCCACCTACGCGACCCAAAGAAATTCTGGGGCCACATAAACTCCCTTCTCAAAGGTACTGCAAACGCACAAGATGACTCAATCCTGGTTGGGGATACCCTGACCAATGACCCTGCTACAGTTGCGGACGCCTTCTGTGCCTCCTTCTCCAACCCCAAGCGGACCCCCCGGGACTCCCAATCGCTCAACTTCAGACTGGGTGCCCCCTCGTCCTCAATTCCACCTGAAACTGGTTGAACCATCTGCTGTACTCCCTCTCTTACTTAAAATAAACCCCAACTCTTCCCCAGGAAACGACCTGCTAGAACCTCGGCTGCTGAGGGCCGCTGCCCCGGCTCTCGCCTACCCTGTCACCCTGCTCATCAACAGGTCCCTCCTCGAAGGAACAGTCCCAAAAAAGTGGAAGGTATCGACTACTGTCCCCATCCACAAAAAAGGACCCCGGGACAGAGTGGGAAACTACAGGCCTATCTCCCTTCTCAGCTCTCTTGGGAAGGTTCAGGAGAGGCTAGTATACAATCAACTTCAGGACTACCTTGAGCAGCACCACCTCCTCGCCAACGTACAACACGGCTTCAGAAAAGGCCACGGCACTGACACTGCCCTCATCCGGCTTACATCAGACATCCTCAAGGCCATGGACCAAGGCTCCCCAACAGGCGCCCTATTCATTGACCTATTCAAGACCTTTGACCTGGTCAGCCATGAACTCCTTTCCAAACTCCTCCGACTGGGCCTGGATAATCACTCGCTCTCCTGGTTTAAAAACTACCTGACCAACAGATCCCAGAAAGTACGTTAGAGAGGAACACAATCTGGCTCTAGACCCGTGACCTCCGGGGTACCCCAGGGCTCGATCCTAGACCCCCTACTATTCTCACTCTTACTCAATGACATTGAGAGTGACTGCAAGCTCAGCAACCTCATCCTCTACGCGGATGACACTGTTGTCTGCCACAGTGACCCACAACCCAGTGTCATCTCCTCCAAACTTCAGGCCTGTCTATCAGCTCTTGAGGTCTGGTTCACCACTAATTCTCTAAAGCTGAATGAGGCCAAAACCAAGGCCGTCCTGTTTGGGACTAGACGCTTGGGCACGGACAGAAGCGAGCTGCTCCTGTTCAACACATCCCAAGGGAGGAGAGTAGAGGTCATAGATCAATTCAAGTACCTCGGGGTCCTCCTTGACCAAGAACTGACCTATAAACCCCACATCGACTCCTTAACTCGATCCATCCACCAGAGGCTCGGCCTCCTCTACGTCTGTGAAACTCCCTCTCTGGCGAGGCGCGACGAGCCACAGCCAACAGTAACCTCCTCCCCTCCATCCTACACAGTTCCCCCGTACTACAGTTCCTCCGGGAGACGGAGCTCAACAAACTCCCCATGCTCTATCACAGAGTGGCTTGCTTTGCAACAAACTCCTCGCCTAGGAGGCAGCATTGTGTGGCCCTCGCAGACCTAAACTGGCCCACCCTATGGCTCAAGCTGACCTACTCTGCTTCCTGTCTGGCCTTTAAATTCGCCTCCTTTAGCCCTCTGCCACACCTACGGGGGCTGCTCACTCCTAAAGTCCAGCGCCGAACATTGCGATCCACCACAAGTCATCCCCTCGATATCCACCGTGTTCGCACCAACCTAAGCAAGCGTTCCTTCCACTACGCCGCTTCATTCTTATGGAACACCCTCCCAGCAAGTCTACTCAACAAGCCTACTCTCCAGGGTTTAAATCAGGCCTCAAAACGTACCTCCTGGAAATAAGCCTCTGTGGGTGTAATCGCTAGCCCCCGCCTGGGCCCACTCTCTTGATACCATCTGCTAAACCACGCCTTCCCACCTCATGAATATTATATGGAATAACGCTAAACGCACTATGTATCTGTCTCAATACCTGTCTAGCCTGTTATGCCTACTGTTCTCCATGCCGTTTGATACCTACTCCCCAAAATGTATCAGCTTATCTACTGTACCCTAATGTCTATGTATGTACTCACTAACTAAAAATGTATTAATTACAAATTATTGTATTTTATGCCTATATATGCATGTATGCATTGTAACTAATCCTGGGTCGCCCCTGAAAAAGGGACCTCTGGTCTCAGTGGGTTTATCTGGATACCAAAATCTAAATAAATAAATAAATCATAAAAAAGGGTCTGAGAACTGGAACTTTCTGATTGGCTGCAAACATTCTAACAGCCTTATGTTAATCTTTTATTAACATACATGTAGAGATTAACCATATGCTGAACAAGATTTAACACTGTTTTTAATTTTTTTTTATTATAATAGCAATAAGGCACTCCCAGGGATTATGTTAATGTTCAGTTAATCACCCTCTAGGTGCATGGGGCACTCGGCTACACCTCGTGACACAGTACACCCCTAGAAGGTGATTAACAGACCATTAACATAACCCTTGATCATGCCTTATTGCTTAATGAGAATAACTGTGATGTCATAAAGAGTATTATTTTTTTGACACAAAGTTGGCAAGAAGCAATACGTAGTTGATGAACCTCAAGGAACAGCTATGTTGTTTTCATGCATGTGTCCTCAGTTACAAATAACTGATAAGAAATGCAAAGGTAATGAGAAATATAAGCTGCTCTGTATCCAGATACGTTTTTCAAAGTTCTTCTGAAGGAATCAGTGGCTGTTTAAGGAGCTGCCTAACATAAAAGCTCAGCAGTATTACTGCCAGCCCATTGGAGCAGACAGTTTTTGTTTAAACTACAATGCATTATCTCCATTTCAGTATGGGTCATCCGCCACACAATTCTGCAGCTTGGTGGTCAATAAATTTACCTTAAGGTCATATTGTGGTGAGATTTGAACCTGTAAACTCTTAACCACTATATAGCATGTTGACGTTAACGAGCATGCCCAGAGATGCAGCTTGAAATTTGATGCAAAAAATGAACTGGGTTACAACACACTGTTTTAAACACCATACAGACCAACAAGCTCAGCTTGACGTCTCCTATCTGAAACGATATTTAGCTCATAACAGGAAAAAAAGTCTAAAAACATAGTGCACGCACAAGTTTAGCTGAGCTCCGGCACCATGTTGATGTGTGAACGCACTGGAGCATCCAGTAGCCGCGCTAACAGCAGGTCATCCGAATCAGGAAACAGTATTGGGGGAAAAAAAAAAAAAATCAACACAACAGAAAATCGGGGGACTGTATTACAATACTACAGTCTTAGTGAAGGCTACAGGGGCATATTTAATAGGGGAAGTTAACATTCAATAAAAAAAAACTAACAGTGTTCCTTTGACTTCAAGGCACTCAATGGAGATGTTTTGGCCTTTACTGAATGGGAGAAAATACAGGGCACAAACTGCTTAAAACTGAAGTAACTAATGCTGGGCGGAAAAAGCATCTACAGTGAGAACTCATACAGTTCGGTGAACTTGGGAGATGCACATTCAGACACCAGCTGGATGCTATTCTAGGGATTATTACTTCACAATTTAGTGCTATTTTTACTGTATACATTTTTTCATGTATTATTAGAGAATACCTCCCATGTTTGGTCTGACTAGCTAGTCAAATGGCAAGATAAATGCAAGTACCAAGCAGCTATTCCTAACTGAAACCTTATTTCATAGACTATCCATGTTTTAGGCAGCAGTGGGTTCCTTGTGCATATTCAGTACTTACCAGGTACCGGAAAACTGACTTCATTTTTAGCTTTTAATTTTTCAAGATCCTCTTTGTATTCTTTCTTGAGCTGCTTCACAATTTTTTTGCTGTAATTTGATTTCTTTACTTTAAAAACCTCTTCAGCTTCTGTGGAAAGAAAACAAAACCAAGGCAGTCAGTGGTTTGATGTGTGAAAGATTAACAGGAAAATTACAATGGGCCTTGATGCCACTGGGCTAGGTTAGAGTAACAAGCTGGGAATGAGCTTGTTACAGCCAGCAGACCTAGGTTCGACTCTCACAACCTCCACTTGCATGCTGTGTGACTCTTCCAGGTTGCCCCTGAAAGACAGCACTTGAGCCTAGTGGGCCTTAGTTGATTACCAAAGAATAACACATTTAAAAAAGTTAGTGATGAAACTTACAGTTTTTTTCACTTATTTATTGCTAGGATTACAATACCTTTGAACCAAAGGTTCTGCATCAGAAACAGAATACAGAGGTAGTACATACATTTTGTTTTGTTTTTAACAGTGCAAATCAAGAAATGTGAAAAAAATAGTATGGCAACAAGGATGCATAGACACTTATTTGCATAACTTGTACAGTAAGGTACTCAAACATTGCCGAGGTGCAGTCAAAGGTATAGCAGGAAACAGCACCGGGCAGTCACATATGCAGAAGGATAGAGATTTTTTTTTGGGGCAGTCAGCTACTTATGACCTGCCTACCAGGGTTTAAGTGAGAAGGATATACAGTGGGGTTGGGGGGGGGGGTAGAGAGAGAGCCAGTAAGGGTATAGAGAGAAACAGGGATAGAGCAGACAGAGAGGTGTCCTTGTCAGACAGAAGTAAGTGGGTGAGTGTTGGAGTGAAAGGAGGTGTGGGGTGTGCAAAGGGAAGGGGTGGTGCTAGACAGATAGTGGCCAGCAGCAGGCCATTCCTTGCTGTTAACATCCCTTTTTAATAACTGAAAGTATATTAATGTTTTGGGTGAAACAAAATGGCACGAAACAGAGAAATACAGATAGGACAGAGTAACAGTATGAGTGAGCCAGCCCGGTGGTGCGGAGGGTTGAGGCCCTGGATGGCACACCTCACGCCACGCCGGCGATGGACTCTGGTCATTGGGGGTCGGCTGGGAGGGAAGGGCGAGGGACTGATTGTGCCGTCGCTTAGCAGCTCTCGCCCTCTGGAAGGGATCTGAGGGGATCCTCGGGGTTTGGCTGCCCCCTGGTGGAGGCCAAGCTGGCAGTGCCACAGTCGAGGATCTCCAGCGGTAGGCCAGGCAGGACGGATGAGGCTGAAGGGAAAACTCTCGGCAGACCAGGGAGGTGACGAGAGCTCCAGGGACGTAGCCCACATCCCCAACGCCAGACAGTCTCGCCTTCTGGGCTCCGCCAGGAACAACCATCTAATAATCAGAAAGACCATCAGGTAGGTGAGGCGGGCCCTCCCCCAAGAGGTGATCCGGTGGGCTGGAAGGTCCTGGGGGGAGTTCCAGAGTGACGAGAGGACTCAGGTGGAGGAGTAGTGGTGACAGTCTTGCGGGCACCTCTGAGAGATGCCCTGACCAGCTAAGCAAATAAAGAGTTACAAAGAAAAAAAAACAATCAGTATGAGTGTCAGTAGATGCAATGGTAAAGAGTTGGACGTAGGCACAAGGTTATGCCTTGGTTTTTGTACCCATCTGTATGTTACCTGGCTACTACCTAGATCCTTTAGAGGTGATGGTAGAAATGATGTGCCCTGCAATTATTTCCAGAAAAGGTAAAATGTTGTACCTGCTAAATTTTGCAATTGTGTGTGTGTGTGTGAGTGTTGGTATTTTTTAAATTTTTTTAAATGGGGTATGGGAATGGTCCAGCAGCAATTTCTTTGTGCTTCATGCTGTATTGTAAACTAAAGAATGTTTTCTTCTGGATAACTCTGCCCCCAAGTTGCAGCAGTGTTTAGTGCCTTGAGCTTGGACTCTGGCTAAATATATACTTCAAAATAGCACAATTTATTTACCCTGCCCTAGATATTCAAAGAGGCTGCACCTGGCGCAACAGAGTGCTTGATGCATTAATGTCGCCCAGGCAATATTGAACCGGGGACTTACACAACCTAAGTCCCGATGTGCTGGGGTGCACAGTTAATGTATCGCGCGCAACTGCGGGAGCGTGCCCATGCACATGCGGCACATACCAATATTCAGCCCGGGATGTGCGATGCATATGCTGGCACAACCCCTAGATGTGCTGTACACTGGGGCTCAAAGATGAGTTGGGGAAAAAAAGGCTCAAATCCAGGCCACCCACAGGCGGGTGGCTGTATTGCAGGGCACAACACAGCAACCACCAGCTGTGGATGGCCACCCGCCCACGCAGAACACTATGCAAAAGCAGCCATAACTACCCTGGTAGTCTAGTGGTCCGTCCTCCCTCCCTGTAGCCCTAATCATCCAACATGTAGACATAAAAATTCTCTGGTAGTTCAGTGGCTTCCCCAACCCTCCTGTAGCTCCGATCAGCATGATACAGATGTTTAAATAGTCCCTGGTAGTCTAGTGGTAACCCACTTCCCTCTCCGTAGCCACGATTACTGAAAATGACTTAGGCCATTGGTCCTGGTGATCTAGTGGTACCCCCCTCCCCTCTCAATGCACCGATCGCCAGTGCCCCATATTGTAATATCTCCCTGGTGGTCCAGTGGCACCCCCACCCTCACAGGAACACCTGCCCACCCAGCGCCCTCCCCATCATCGGTGAGCAGCTGCAACCCACCGGCATACTGCCCGGCTGCCTGCCGAATGACAGCTTACAGTAGCAGCTGTAAGCCTACTGGTCCACACTGTGGACCAACTGGCTTGCAGTGCTTACTGTAATAGTCATTCACAAATATGTGGATGGTCATCCAGTGTGGACCAACAGGCTTACAGCTGCTACTGTAAGACATCTTTTGGCGGATGGCATGCAGGCGGGTTGCAACCGACCGCCGATGACAAGGGTGGGGGGCTGTGCATGGGCAGGGTTCCGTGAGGGTGGGGATGCCACTGGACCACCAGGAAGATATTACATACAGGGCACCAGTGATCGTGGCATTGGGGGACCACTAGATCACCAGGGCCAATGACATAAGTCATTTTCAGCGATTGTGGCTACAGGGAGGGAGGGGGGTTACCACTAGACTACCAGGAACTATTTAAACATCTCTGTCATGCTGATCGGCGCTACAGGAGAGGTGGTGGGACCACTAGACCACCAGGAAATATTTATACTACTATTTCGTGCTGACTGGAGCTACAGGAGAGGTGGGGGACCATTGACTACCAGGGCATTTTTATGTCTATATGTTGGACGCATCGGGGCAACGGGGGGTTACCGCTAGACCACCAAAGATTCAATACATTTTGAACGCGCCACAAGAGGGTGCCAGGTGCATTTCACCAGCTGCCCTGTAACAGATGCAAATGGAGCTATAATGGCATGCAAATGGCCCCATTTGCACCTTTGCATACATTATGACCTCATTTGCATATCAGGTCTGAATATCGGAAGCTGCGCTGGGGCATTCCCTGTCTCACCTGTCCGGGGATGCTTAAGCGCATGAAGTATATCTTTGTCATCGCATTTCGTGCTATATTCACAGGTGCTGTGTCATGGCACAAGTCCTTCGAATGTCCCCCTGTCATGCTACGGGGCACCTAGGTTGTGCTGCTCCTACACTTGCGCCAGAACCAGGCGCAGTTTGAATATCCAGCCCCCATTGTATTGCGTATATATGTAAGCAATAACAGATGACCGCATGTGGGTTATGCTCTGATAAATGCATGCCCATGGCTGTAGTGAGGCACGAGGCTGCAGGTCGACTGCCTTACTGCCCTCAGAAGTTAGTTTATCAGAGTACAACCATGGCTTACTACTTCCAGGACCCACTTGTCTGATGTAACAGACATCCAGTCCTGGACAAAGCAAGCCAGCCTGCCCCCTACTGGGATAGGAGAATCGACCCCGGCAGACCCATCAGGGTGTATGCTTGGCAGGGGCTTTAGGCTGAGGGGTGGATGCAGGCCTGCTCATCCCCCTTCTGCCTCTCCCTCTGAAGAACCCCCTCTGTGAAAAGGAAGAAGAGGCCTGTGCTTGTTAAAAAGGCCTTTGGAAAGGCCTGCCCCCTGCCCCTGGACTGCAGCCTTTGAGGAGTTGCTTGCCTTTCCTTGGCCTGAGCACTCCCGTAGGTGGTCCTGCATTCATCCATCTTCTTCATGTAATTCTCTGTCTGCTTCCCAAACAGAAAATTACCGACTACGGGAAAATCCATAGCCTTAGCTTGGGTATCCTGTAAGAGGCTAGTACAATCTGAGCCAAGCCATTCTCCGAAGAGCCACAGATGTAGCCATGACTCTTGATGATACATCACTGGAGTCTACATCAGCATGCAACTGAACTTTCGATGCCTCAATCCCATCTGCAGCCACTTCCTCCAGCTCCTTGGCAAGCTGGAGGGAAGCCTGTTTAGCCAGTGCCAGAACAGTGTCCCACCTGGACTTCTGGTACCTGGCTGCATAGGCCACATAATTAGCCTGCCTGAGTCCCAAGGATGATGCCATGTACTGCAACTTTGCCATGGCATCAATCTTCTTGGAGTCCTTGTCTGGGGGTGTGATGCCAAGGGAATGCTTGCCTTATCACAGGCAGCAGCCTGTACAACCCCAACATGGCTGCACTGCTGATAAAGGAACTCCGTATCTGAGCCTGATATAGTATACCTCTTGTCCGTTCTTCTGTCCACAGGAGGTATGGAATTGGTAGACTTAAGAATTTTTTGTGTCCGTTTCCCAAAAGATTTGTGAAAGGGAACAGACAGTCTCCTAGACTCTGGGATGTCCATCATCTCTACATAGTCGGGCTCTTCCTGATCCTCCACTGCCTCCTCCACAGGAAGCTGGAGGGTATCAGCCACCTTTCTGTAAAACATGAAGTGTGACGGGGACTCAAAGCCTAGGAAGAGAAACACCTGGAGGTCTGTCTGGGGAGATGTCCAGGTCAATAGGCACATCCAGACTTTCACCATCACCATAATCATCTTCCAACTCTCTTTCTTCCTCAAACTCCGGTTCATAAAATTCTTCCAGGGTATAATCCGGAACCGGGGGAACCGACCGAACCGAGCCCCTGCCAAAAGGTGCCAGATCAGTCGGAACTGATCGAAGCGATTCCACAATATGAATCACTTTAGCTATTTCATCGGCGGTCAGAGTATGAGATTCTGGATCCGAACCAGTTGACCTGTCTTTCTTTTTGTCAGAACTGGCTCTCCTTCTGCCCAAAGAAGTACTGCCCTGGTCAGAGGGCACTCCTCCTGGTTCGGTCAGAACCGAACCGGGCTGGCCATCCGGGTCAGCGGACTTCTCGGCCTCCCTTTCCCTCAGTCTACCTAATCTCTTTTCCAGTGTAGATTTGGGAAAATTTTTGCAAATTTGTCAGTCTGAATCGAGGTAGTCAAACCCCAGACAACAAACACAGGTAGTGTGGGGATCAGCCTTGGCAAAGACCTCCCCACACACACTGCAGTGTTGAAACCCAGTGGGTCCGTTTTTTTTCTTGGGTTTCTCAGACATGGCCAACCTAACCAAACTTACCCTTTTTTTCGGCAACCGCCAGGCAAGACTCCCCTATCGGTTTCTGACAGTGGCATGGGTCTTGGAAAAAAAAAAAAAAAAACGTACTATATCCTGTTTTTTTTTTTTTTTTTAGAACCGATAACCACACACTAAAGTAAAGTACAAATTTCATCTCAAAAATGATCGGTTCAGCTGGACCGATCCACACTTTTGCAAGTTCCACACACAAAACAGAACAAAACCTATCTAGTACTCACGGTACCACAGACAGAGACTTGAACCGACTATGCGGAAACAACAATTTCGGTAGAAAAACCGACCGAAAACAGACACTTCAACCGACTTTGAACCGAGCAGCAGGAGAAATCTCCGGAGCGACTGTTCAGTGAGGCGGAGTAAAGAATCTGACGGTTGCAGTTCCAACAACAACAGGCAGAGGCTTCAACCAAGCTCGAGATGAACATTCTATGCCATACATAGAAAAGTTAACCCTTTGTTCTCTGGGGCAGTTTAAAGGCTGGGGCTAACTGCAATTGTCAGAATACAGCAAGACTTCATGTTGTCCGAAACCTTTTTTTTGTTGCAAAATCGTCCCTCCGCTTTATATATCAGTGGGAATGCTTGGGCAGGAGGAAGGGAGTTTGAAACTACCTGCATAGTTACAAAAAGTATGTGCATTGTTAGAAATAGTACTTGCAGTTATTGTTTGTATTCTGCTTGTCCCCACCCACCGCTCGCCTGACTTTCTCTGCTTGCTTTCACACCACTCGCGCGACTTCTCCCACTTGCTTTCACTCCACCCACTCCTCCGTGTTGAAATCACGAGTGTTTTTTTTTTTTTAATGAAATTTACTTTTTTGTATAAAAATGTAGCAATGCCATTAGGAGGGAGCTGCCATCGTGGAAAAGAACAACCGCAGCAGCTCTCTAGCCTGTCAGCAGGACTGAGGCTTCCCAATGGTCTTGCTGGCAGCACACTGCCATCTGCATTTGTGAGTTTCAAAAACTACTGCCATCCTCTCTCTTTCTGTGTGGGTGCTCAGGAAGAGTGAGAGACCACGGGTGGCTCAGGTGCAAAAAATGATTATGTAGAGCTCCGTGGGGTGGGATTATGCTGGTAACCATTTTGTGGAAAAACAGTTCAGTTTTAGTTTTTGTGCTTTGTAGGGGTCGGCAGCCCAAATAATTCTGGAAGCATTTTCTCTGAGACACTAGGATATTTCATGTAGCACGGGCACAGGTTCAGGCACTAGTGATTTTCCATGCTACAAGCTACAATAAAAAGACAGTTGGCAAGGGCTGTCAGACAATCAGATTTCTTTACTGTCACTGCCCGTTTTATAAATACAATGTTGTGTAGACTACTGCCTCCAAAAGCTCTCTAGCTAGATTGGACCCACTTTTCAAAGACGTTAGATTTTTTACTCTGAATTGTGTGCCCCCCAAACTCACAACTTGTGCTGTAGTTGGCTGCCTTGTCAGGAAACCACCTCCTACAAGATGCAAAGCTTATTTATACATAGCCCTTATCCATAAATATCTGTCGTCAACCTCCCCAAGTGATACTTTTCTTTTACTCCACCCCACACCTCTTCCTTCTCCAAAAGAACACATCCCTTAACGTTACTTCTTGCTCCCAATGAAAGTTACCCAACTTGTACCTATAATTCTTCTAATCAAGATTTTATCCGATTGCCACTTCAATCAGGTAGTCTGCATGTGCTTCTCTGCCCCAGAACATGAGAGTAGCATGAACCAATCCAAGTACAGAGTGCATGACCCCTCAGCCTCAACTTCCAGATCACTTAATAGCAGCAAAGCCAAGAAGGCCTAAATAAAAAAAAATCTAACAAGTATATTTTACTAAAATGTAGTAATTATTTAAATCAAACCATTTAAAGGTTTTGGAAATTTAACCACCACACAATATGCAGAAGAGTTAATGGGGAGGAGTGCATAATGAGAATAGAATGGGCTCTCCTTTTTTCCTTAAGGAAACCCGTGGCATAATTTGCCGTTGTAATGGAGTGTTTATAACAACAAACATGTGCCAGGTGTCCCTTCCTCTACGCATGCGCCAGCTGCCGCTGTCCCCTCTCTCATGGCAGATGCCAAGGCTTACCGCCAGACGCTTCACCGCCACTCCAACTCAGTGGTGAGTCATTTTAAAATAAAATAATCTCTTGCATAAAATACTTGAACTGGGCTAATAAAAAAAAGGGGAAAAAGGTAAACTTCTTTGACTGCGGACCCAGAGGAAACCCAATTGGACCGCAGCTAAACCGAGATGTCTTATTTTATGTAACTGCGAGACAAAAAAACGAGAGCCAGCAATTATATAAAATAAAATATGTAGCAGTGTATTTAAACTCTAAGTTTACACACACCCTAGGTGTTAGATGCTTTCACAAACCCCTTGGGGTTTGTGTAGCATTTAACACCTTGGGTGTGTGTAAACTTACTTCTCGTTTCTCGTTACACACCACCCCATATTTTATTCTATATTTTGTGCACACCCAAGGTGTGGGATGCTAAATAAACCCAGAGAGTGAGAGTTTGTTCAAAGCATCCCACAAAAAGGGTGTGAAGAAAATTCAAGCTTGGCACTTCTTCCCATGTACTGTTTTATGGAACTGCTGGGGGACTTTTTTTTTTTTTTTAAACCAACATAGACGTGATGCTTCCTAAAATGCTTCCTAAAATATTGCAATAACTAAAAAAAATGAACTTTTCCAATAGCAAGACGTTAGAGTACTAAAACTATTTTTTAAAATGTTCATAAATTTTTCTTTAGATCAAAGTTTGTTGTTTTTATTCAGCTCTGGTCCGAGTGCGTCGGAGATATTCAAATTGGGTGAACAGTGGAAAGGTCACAGTGGTTCATATGGAGAAGAGAGGCTGTTTTAGTTACAGTGTCAGGGACAGGATGAGAAGCTGCCATGTTTCCTTTTAACTCAGAGGTGAGAATAAAATACAGGTTACACACCTGTAACAGGAGTTCTAGGAGTGGTATATGTTGTTCATCCACACTTACTGGCAGGTTCCTTGCCGCTTTAAATCTTGCCGGAAGGTCTTGAAGCTGGCTCCTCCCACCCACCCGGGTGGTAAAACTCTTGGCTCTGCCCCATGACACCAGATCTAGCCCGCTGGAAGCCAGGTTGCGCGTCGAAGCCAGGAAGGTCGGGTGGGTTGTGTGGATGAACAACATATACCACTCCTAGAACTCATGTTACAGGTGAATAACCTGTATTTCTAGGGACGTGGATATGTTGTTCAATCCACACTTACTGGCAGACTCCTAACAGTTCTCCGGGAGGAGGGAGGCAAGGCGCACACCCCCTACTTGGGAAATAAGGACTGGAGAACCGAAGTCCCAAAACCAGCATCCCGGCGTGACTCAAGGTTGATGTGGTAATGGGTAATGAAGGTGTGTGCTGACTTCCAGGTAGCAGCCCTGCAGATTTCCTGGAAAGGGACGTCCCTGGAAGCACCGGTATGGCGGGTAGAATGAGCTCTTATCCCTTTGGGAGGCTCCATGCCCGCCAACCTATAGCAGAGATCTATGCAGGAGGTGACCCACCTGCCTATCGTCCGCCTGGCTGCAGGTCTGCAAGGTGCGGCTTCAGTGTAGGTGACAAACAGCTGGCGAACCTCTCCCCGAACTTCAGCCGTCCACTCCTTATAATAAGAGAGCACTCTTCTAGGGTCCAGAGTATGGAGCCTATATTCGGCCTCCGAGGCGTGATTGGGGTACAAAACCAGCAGAGTCAACACCTGGTTAAGGTGAAACTCCGACAACACCTTCGGAAAGAATTTCGGGTTGGGGCGCAGGACAACCTTGTCCCTGTGGAAGACCAGATAAGAAGACTCGATGGAAAGCGCCTGGAGCTCTCCCATCCTTCTGGCTGACGTGATAGCCTACCAAGAAGGCGGTCTTCCACGACAGGTGAGAGATATCACACCTGTGCATCGGTTCGAATGACCTGCCCATGAGCTTAGACAATACCAGCAATAGATCCCACGGAGGTGGAGGTTCTCGCACCGGAGGGGATATGTGATAAAGGTCTTTGGAAAAGCACCTGACCACCTTCTCCTGTGCCACTGACTACTTCCCGGCCCGCGTCCGGTAAGCAGAGATGGCTGCCAGGTGCACCTTAGGGGTCGTCGACCAAAGCCTTAGCTGAGAAAGGGACCACAGGTAGTCCACAATACTAGCCAAAGAACAAGAGGAAGGGTCCAACCCCTTATCCTGACACCAAATGGAGAATCTCTTCCATTTGAAGGCAGAACATTTTCTGGTCGACTCCTTACGGGATGCCTCAACAACGTTTAGGACCTCGTCGGAAAGACCCAAGGCCTGGAACTCTAGCCGCTCAGGAACCAGGCCGACAAGTGCAGGGATTGAAGGTCCAGGTCTTGTTGACGGAGATCAAGTCCGGGTTGGCTGGAAGCCGCCTCGGGACCCTGGAGCTGAGGCTGAGAAGATCTGGATACCATAGCTGACGGGGCCAGTCTGGGGCTACCAGAATCACCTGTGCCTTGTCCCTCTTTGCCTTGAGAAGAACCTTGTGGATCAAGGAAAATGGAGGAAAGGCACAGAAGAGGCCCGGGGTCCACGGCCTCCAGAAGGCACCCCCCTGCAGCGAGCCCTGCTGAGGGGGGCGGGCATGAAACAGCCTCAGCTTCGCATTCTCCCTGGAGGCAAACAGGTCCACCTGAGGGCTGCCCCAGTGGGAGAACAGATCTTGTACTACCTCTGGCAGGAGAGACCACTCGTGAGATGCAGCACCTATCCGGCTGAGGGCATCGGCCAGAGTGTTGGAGGCTCCTGTCACATGGATGGCTAGGAGATCCGCCTCCAGGCTGATCACAAGAGACCAAGTGCGGACAGCCTCCTTGCACAGAGGCAAGGAGTGCGTCCCGCCCTGACAGTTTAGGTAGTACATGGTCGTGGTGTTGTCCGTCTGGACCTGGACCACTTGACCCCGTACAAATGGAGCGAAGGCAGTGACAGCTAGTTGGACCGCTCGAAGCTCCAGCACGTTCATGTGGCATCGAGACTCCTGAGGGGACCAGAGACCGTGGGCTCTGAGCTCCCCCAGATGGGCACCCCAACCCATCAAAGAGGCGTCAGTCATCACAGTGACCGTCGGCTCGGGGCGGACAAACGGGATATCCTCCTGCAGATGAACTGGAACGAGCCACCACTGGAGGCCGTTCCACATCTCCTGGGTCACTGTCACTGGCTGGTCCAGAGGACCGGAGTGCTGTGACCACTGGCGGGCCAGCCCCCATTGCAGGGGACGCATATGCCAGCGGGCCCAACGGACCACACTGGTGCAGGCCACCATGAGGCCCCGAAGGCGCAAGAAGTCCCGGGCAAGGCGCAATTGCCCAACCAGAAATGATTGGGCAAAGGAGGAAAGGACCTCGGCCCTGTCCGCCCAGAGCCGTGCTCTGGCTCGAAGAGAGTCAAGCTCTGCCCCGATGAACTGAATCACCTGCGAAGGCACGAGTTCCAATTTGGCCTCGTTGACGAGGAGGCTAATTTGAGAGCAGACCTGAAGGGCCAGATCCCTGGACCGCTCCACCTCCAACCTGGAGGGGGCTGCAATCAGCCAGTCGTCCAGGTAAGGGTACACCCGGAACCTTCGGCGCCGCAGGAATGCAGTCCCCACTGCCATGCATTTGGTGAAGACCCTGGGAGCTGGAGAGAGGCCGAAGGGCATGGCCCAGAACTCGTAAAGGGATCCCTCTGCCCTGAAGTGGAGGAATCGCTGGCGAGATGGACGGATTGGGACATGAAAGAACACGTCCTGAAGGTCCAGAGAACAGAACCACATGCCTCATTCCAAGGATGGAAATATCTAAGCCAGAGTGACCATCCTGAAGGTGTGAGACCTTAGGAACTTGTTTAGGTTGTGTAGGTTGAGAATTGGGCGCCAATCCCCCGTCCGTTTTGGGACTAGGAAGTACCTGGACACAAACCCTGGGTCTGAAGGAGGGTCCGCCACCTCCCTGATCACCTCCTTCTGGAGGAGCAGGGCAATGTCAGCTTGATGAGCTGACAGAGAGGCTGCGGAACCTGTAGCCCCCCCATGGGGCGACGGATCGATAGGGTGGGGACTGCTCGAATTCCAGAGGCAGACCTCGCCTACCACTTCCAACACCCAGCGGTCCGTGGTGATAACGGACCAGGTGGAAAGGAAGTGGCGGAGCCATCCCCCCATGGGGGGAACCCGGGGAGGAGTGACTAGGTTGGGGGCGACACCCCTCAACCCGTCACTGGGCAGGCTTGGAGGAAGGGCCGGCCGAAGAGCCACCTGGACCTTTCCCTCCCGGTTTCCTGCTAGAGGAAGCAGCAGGCTTGGCTTTGGAGGTGCCAAGGGTGAGCCTGCTGGCCCTGATGCTGGTGTTGCTGGGCTGGACGTGCCACAGGAGCTGAAGGACGATGCGGCTTACGCTGCTGCTAGCGGCCTTAGATGTCCTGGGCAGACGTGACTGAGTCCAAGGTGGCGTTGGACTTCTCGATCCTTTGAAAATGACCCTCCACCCCGGGACCGAACAAGTCAGTACCCAGGAAGGGAACGTCTGCCAGCTTGTGCTGGGTATCCGCCATAAAGGTGGAGATCCACAGCCAAGATCTGCGGTGCATGGTCACTGCGGCCGCTACTGACCAGGCACATGAGTCAGCAATGTCCAAGGAAGTTTGGAGCTGCTGTTTGGCCACCGCCCTTGCCTGATCCCGCACCTGCTTGACTGTTGTTTGAAGGTCAGCCAGGAGATGAGGAATCACCTCATCCAGGGAGCCCAAAAGGGTGTGTGAAAAGTGTGCCATCAGGACGGCCGAGCTAGCCTGACGAAGGCCTAGGGAGGAAGCAGCATAGACTTTCTGCCCAGAGTTGTCCAATTTCTTGGACTCCTTATCGGGTGGCTTGTCCACATCTCGAGCATTCCCAGAACGCCGGAAAACGCTGTTGTCACTAACCCCTCCGCAGAGGGGTGCTCTGAGAAACCAGAGAGTGAACCGGTAGGGACAGCATACTTCCGAGCCATCCTGGCCGAAGGTGCTGGACAAGAAGCTGGCCGCTGCCACAGCTCCAGGGCCGGGCCAACAATAGCTTCGGCCACCGGAAAGGCCTCCATAGGGGAATCCCCTCGGTCCAGTATCTATGAGGGGATACTTGGGCCGTTTTGAAATGGGTTCGAGCTTCATCCCAGTGGACTCTGAGATGAGTCGAAGCATTCCAAGGAACGAGGATGGGCTCTCGTCCGACTGACCCCCACCAAGTCAAGTGGCCTGGAGAACAAGGAGTCGTCGTCGTCAGACTCCGAGGAGTCTGCGAACAGCTGCTGAGCACCTGAGCCACCCTCCACCTGCCGAGGTCGATCGGGAGTGAGAGTGACCAACAACCTATGGGGCAAACCTTGACCCGACTGATAATCCTTGGTCGGGGCCCCAGTCTTCGGTTGTGGAGGCGGAGGTTCCACCACAGTGGGTGGCGCAGCCAGTTTCGGCCAAACAACTGGTGCCAGCTTCGGCCCCTCGACCACTACGAGGGGTTGTTTCAGCCGCTCCAGTGACAGCCACTTAATGGCCGGGGAAGGCGATGGAGTCGGCTTATTCCCAGACAACAAGAGCTGCTGCCACATTAGATCCTCGTAGCGTTGACGCAACTTGCGCCAGAGCCTATCCTCCGAAGAGGACAACAAGGATGAGTGGTGCCGCCAGCTTCCATGGTGCCGAGACTAAGACCGCCAATGGCGGGACCAGCTGGACCTGGAAGAGGTCCGAGACAGAGACCTTTGGGGATTCTGAGGTGGGTCAGAAAGGGGCGGGGAAACTTGCCTCCTTCGTTCAGGAACCTTAACTGGGACGCCGCACAGGAGGCACAAGTAAGTCCGGTTTCCACCGGGGAAACGGTGAAGAAGGGCTGTCGGCTTCTCCAGTCGACAAACCGTCCAAAGAGTCGAGAAAAATCTCAACCGCGTCGACTGTTGTCTCGGCCGGCTGATCTGACGGGAACACCATAAAGCCAGTGGCCTTAGCTGCAACCTCGACCGAAGTCGAGTGTCGACTATCCGGGGAAGGGGACCTCTCCCGCGCCTACGAACATCGACGGTGGGACTTATCCTTGGAGTCCTTCTTTTTGGATCGAGAGGTATGTCCCGATGGCCCTTCTCCCTTGGTGGAAAGGGACTGGCAAAGCTCCTTAAAAGAAGCTGTATAGGAAGAGCCCAAGGAGAGCGGGATAAATGTCACAACCAAAGATGATGATGCGGCCTGGGCCGCCTCCTCTTCGAGGGCGATCATCTGCTCTAGCTGTTCTGCCAAGCCTGCCGCCGTGGACACTGCCCAACGGGCCTCCTTCGACTTGACTGGAGGATAATGTTTTTCAGGTCGCTCCAAGAGCAATCAGGCAGCGCGGTCCTCCAAGACTGAAGCCAAAAAGGATTTGCATAACTCAAGCCTGTGAGTCATGGCAGAGTCCAAGGCAATAAATGCACATGGAGTGCGGATCGGTCTGGGACATCTTCTGCCTGGGGGCTAGTGAAATCCGAGTTGATTTGTCCATCTTGGCCATGGGGAAAGGAAGACCAAGTCTTTGAAACTTGAGAATGAGTTTCGTTTAACCGAACAGCATGGATCCAGGCCTAAACGCAAAGCGCTAAGGAGGGAACCAGAGTTTCCAAGCGGTTAAGGAAGATCTAGCGCCATGGGGCGGAGCCAAGAGTTTTATCACTGGGGTGGGTGGGTGGGAGGAGCCAGCTTAGGGCCTTCTGGCAAGATTTAAAGCGGCAAGGAACCTGCCAGTAAGTGTGGATTTAACAACATATCCATGTCCCTAGAAATGAGTTTTCAGATGAATATTTTTTGTTGTTGTTAGGTTAAGGAAAGACACTGTGATAAGCTGTGGGGATAGCAACATAGTTTATTTTGATTTCTGATCAACAGTACTTATGGAGAGAGCCATGCTGGTGAGTGAGTACAAGTCACTAAGCAGAGAAGCTGGCACGTATTCATTGTTATAATCCGCAAATTATAACCAGCGTCTGCCATTTACCAAAAAAATGGCCCCCAGGCTTTACAATCATATAAAACAAAATTAACAGTTATGTAAGAACTTACCATAACAGTAGATCTCGAGGGGCTCTGTCTTCAGGTCACACCATGGAACCTAGGATCACACAGAAGCTTTCCTGCAGTAGTCTAGTAGGGGCCACCCATGCCGACGTCAGATACTGCTGTCATATCCCTATATAAAAGTGTGGTGGCCCCGTTCCCTCAGTTCCATCCCTAGCCAGAGGCCATAGAAGGCAGGAAACAGATTAGAGAGAAAAGGTGCCCAGCTAACAGAAAGGCTAAAGCAATCGGACAGCCGAGCTATAGCTGGGGGGTGGGGGGAGAGAGAGGGAGGAACAGCTATGACCGGATGATAGAGAGTCCCTTGAAGATGTACTGTTACAGTAAGTTCTTGCGTAACTGTTCTATCTTCTTCAGGGATATCTCTCATCAGGTCACACCTATGGAAGGAGTCCCAAGCAGTGCTAAGCACAAGACAGTTTGCATGGCAGGAGGCTAAATGCCTAGGAAAGAAGGCCCTTAGGCGCAGCTAGGCTAAAGCCTACCCTTTTTCTGGAGGCAATGTCCAGAGTGTAGTGCTTGGTGAAAGTGTGGACAGTACTCCAAGTGACAACAGCATAAATATCTGCACCTGACGCGTTCCTGAAACAGGCAACAGAAGTGGACACACCTCTGGTTGAATAGCCATGAACCACACCAGTAAGTTCCTTGCCATACTTCAAAAAGTAATACAGAAGCGCCCTCTTTGCCAGGAGGGAAAGAAACAGAGGACTTTCTGTGGTCTGCAATATGGTATTTACAGTACCCGAGACTTCTATGCACATCCAAAGTATAGAGCAATGCTTCCCCTGGACTGGCATGCTCTGGAAAATAAACAGGCAGGTGGGATGTATTGATTTAGAGTAAACTCAGACACCACTTTAGGATGAAACTTAGGATTACTACACAATGAGACCATGTCTTTGTGAAAAATCAAGTAAGGCTGCTCACATGAGAGCCTGTAGCTCTGAAATTCTTCAAGCAGAAGTAACAGCAACTAAAATAATGCTTTCCATGACAGAAAGCATAGCTCGCAAGAAGTTGCTGACTGTAAAGAAGGCAGTGTCAGCTTCTCAAGCACAAAACTGAGGTACTAAGCCAGGACCAGATTCCGGATAGAAGGCTTCAAGTGTAGAATGCCTCTCAGAAAAGTCCACATCCAACTGGGCCACAGTACGGCCTATCAATGGGCACATGAAAGCCTGAAAATAGCACATAGGTGCACCTTAACAGAGAAATACTGAAGTCCTGCATCCAATGAGGACAGGAGATACTCTAGAACTTGGTTGACCGGACAACTGAAAGGGTCCTGGTGATGGGAAGCAGCCCATATAGCAAAGCGCTTCCACTTCGAGTAAGTGACCCTGGTGAGGGATTTTCTGGCAGCCACCAGGACATCAGCCACCTTCTGAGACACCCCAAACCAAGCAATGGCTATGTCCTCAGGTGCCATGCACACAGATGGAGAGACTTGAAGTCTGGATGAACCAGAGTCCCCATAGCCTGTGTCAACAGGTCCATGCAAAGAGGCAGGGGAACGGAAGGTTCCACAGCCAACCGCCACAGTAACAGAAACCATATCTGATGAAGCCAGAATGGGGCTACCAAAATCAGGGCAGCACCCTCCATCTGTAACCTGATGAGCACCCTCCGACTCAGAGGAAAGGGTTGGAAGTCATACAGACACCTCCCTTTCCAGAAGAGGTACAATGCATCTTGCCAAAAAACTCCAGGCCTTGGATCTAGCGAGCAGAAGCACTGCAGCTTTGCGTTGAGTGGGGACACAAAAAGGTTCAACTCTGGATGACTCCACCTGTCTAACAGGCCTTTCAGAACAGAGGTCAACAGTTCCCATTTGTACATTTTGGACTGAGACCAGCTGAGGCTGTTTGCCATGGTGTTTTGGGTGCCTGGTACATGAACAGCTGACAACTCTAGATCATGATCTAGAGCCCAGCACCAGACCCTCATCGCCTCCCGGCACAGGGGATAGGAATGGGTTCCCCCTTGCATGCTGATGTAATATACCACACTGAGGTTGTCAGACTGCACCAACAGTGGGCCTGGAGAGAGGATTCTGAAAGGCCCATAAGGCATACAGAACTGCCCGAATTTCTAGCATGTTTATGTGGAGGCAGGTCTCCCACTGGGACCAGACCCGCTGGGTCTGATAAGGGCCTAGGTGCACTCCCCAATCCAGACCCAAAGTATCCGTGGTGAGGATTTGGTGAGGGGTGGGGATAAGAAAAGGGACCATCCACCACTGAAGCACCTTGCGTACTGAGGAGACAAGGACCAGCAGGATCCTCACGTGCAACCTGGCCAAAGGAACCATCACAAGGGTTGCAGCCATTAAGCCTAGCAGCCTCAAGAACTCCTTCGCTGCGACATACTGGCATGGAGCTACCGCCTGAGCTATGAGGCAGTCCGTTCCGTCTTGTGGCAGGAAAGTCTTGCCCTGCGTAGAGTCGAGAACCACCCCTATATGTACTGCAACCGCTAGGACAGAGTCAGCATGGACCTGGGCAAACTGCCAGTGATGCTTAAAGACTGGAAAAACTTCAGGGTGTGCTCTACAGTCAACATCAGTTGTTCCCTGGACTGGGCTTTCAGTAACCAGTCGACCAAGTATGGAACACAGAGAGGCCTTCACATCAGAGGGCTGCTGCTACAGCTGCTAAGCAACTGGTAAATAACCGTGGCATAGAGGATAAGCCAAAGGGCAACACCCTGAACTAGTAATGCTCCCCCTGGAAAAGGAACCGTAGGGACCATCTGGGAGGGGGACAAACCTTGATATGCAGGTAGGTATCCTGCATGTTGAGGGAGCACAGCCAGGCGCCCTGAATGAACAGAGGAAGAAGGCTGTGTACAATTAACATCTGGAACCTCCTGTATTGGGTGAAAAGATTCAGCTCCTTGAGGTCTAGACTGGGCTTCAAGTCCCCTGTTCTTTTGGGAACCAGGAAGAACCAAGAGTAGAACTCTGTTCTTTTGCCCACCTGGGCACTGGTTCTATGGTCCTTTTGTGCAACAAGGTGAGCACCTCCTCTCAAAGCACAGCTGTGTGGTCCACAGGATAAGAGGCGGGAACCAGTGGAACATCTGGAGGCTGTTCTAGAAGTTCTAGAGCATGGCCCTGTTTGATTACCTGCAGAATACAAGCGTCTGTGGTAATGGTTCTGCATTTTTGACAGATGGAGGGAGAACCCACCTCCGACCACCACCTCCTGGCTTGGAACAAGAGGTAGAAGGTCTGGCAGGGAGTCAGGCTGAAGCAGATCCAGTGGCCGGAGCCATTCCACTCCACTCCTCTGCAACACTCAGCAAAGGGACCAGTGTTGGAGGAGGTGGCAGGCAAGGCAGAGTTGGCCCTGCACTTGCGCTGGAGCCAGGTTCCGGAGCCAGACTTGAGAGACTATACAAAGAGAGAGCCTTGGTCTGCTCCTGGGCTGGGTATATTAATGGGAGTGGACAGACCTAATAGCCCTACCATCAGCCTACAGGTCATCAATATCCTGCACATCAGGACCAAAATGTTTGTGACCCACAAAAGGGGTATTCCAATACCTTTTGTTGGACATCCACATCAAAGCCAGAGACTCAAAGCCGGGAGTGCCTTCTAAGGCAAATGCCAGTGGCTGCTGCCCTGGCAGTTGTATCAGCTATATCACAGGTGGCTCTGAGGAGATGCTTACTGACATCTTCCTAGGTATGGAGAATTTTAATAAGTTCTTGTCTCTGGGAACCCTCTGGAAGGGTCTGAGCAGCAGCCTTGCCCTTCTTCCAGAGTGCATTCTGATACTTAATCATATGAGTCAAGTAGTTGGCAATTTTAAGACCCAAAGTGGCTGAGACAAACATCCTCTTGACTTGGTGGTCAATCCTCCAAGATTCCTGGTCTGGGAGCAGGAAACTAAGGTGTGTGGGTGCCTTACACCTGTCATGAGCAGCCTTGATTACCAATGAGTCGGTTTCCAGTTGGGCTGCATAGAAAGGCAGCCCCAAGGGCACCTGGTAAAGCTTATCAGCCTTTCTGGGCATGGCAGGGACCAGACTGGGCCTATGCCAGGCAGCACTGGTAGCATCATCCAGTGCTGGAAGCAGAGGAGGAATAACTTTGGGTAGAGATTCGGGGCTCTCTAAGAAATCCACTAAGTTCTTTCTTGTGACATCCTCTTCTTCAGTCTGGAACCCTATAGTGGAGGAGAACGGCTTCATAGTGTTAACGAAGGAGGGGTCCTTGGTGTGTGTTTGACCAAATCCTCACTCCTGGAGGAGACAGCAGACCTGTCAGAGGAGTCAAACTTGATGTTTTCCTCCTCATCCTCTTCCTCAGAGAGGATGAGATCAGGGTGATATTCCTCTCTGCATCGGCCTGTTCTGCAGCAGGGACCAACGGACGGAATCCCGACTGCCCTCTAGAGGGTTCGGGTTGGATAAGTCGAACTGGCGTCAACGCTGAAGCAGCACCCAGACAGCGAGGGTGAAGAAAGCCCAGGCTGTGGAACAAAATGTTGTGTGAGAGCCGAGGCTGCTCAAGTAAATACCGCACTGAGGTCAATGGCAGGATAAGGAAGCATCATTGACATGGGTATTGAAAGAGAGGGTGAAAAGCCCAGCTCCGATGAACCGCCACTAGCCGTGGTAGAGGCGGTGGGGCCCTTCTTCTGTGGATCTTGCGGTTCAAGGGGTCTTTACGGTGAGGCTGAGGCAGACAGCCCTTCCGCAGCCCTCACAAGGCTGGGAGAACTCTCCACCGTGGAGGGCCTGATAGGAGCAAAGGCCTGCACAGAGACAGACATCGATGCTGAAGCTTTCCATGGTGCGATCCCAGGAGGAGGAAGAGGAAGAATCCAACAGGGATCGGAATCACCATCAGGCGGGGTTAGGGACGAACATTAGGCCGGTCCTATGTTTTCCCCCGAGGACATATCCCGGGCCTTGGCAGCCTGACAGCTCAAGAAGGCCCGAGATAGCAGACACAAAGTTTGTGGTCGTTGGTTAAAGAAATCTTTCTGCAGCAGCAGCGATACCAAAGAGCCAATGAAAGAGTTCTTGACATACAAAATAAAAAAAAAATAAAAAAATCTCTTTAAAATAAAATTATTCAAAGACTGTAACAAAGTGAAAGGTAAGCAGAATTTTGGCAGTCAAACTGAACAACGAAGCTTCCATGGAATCTGTGCGTGAATGGTCGACAGCTGGAAAGAACTGAAAAGGAAGTGGTGCTGTCCACGTTTAGACAGGGAAGTTACACTCGAGACCTGACATCGGCATGGGCAGCCCCTACCAGACTGCTGCAGAAAAGCTTCCGTGCGATCCTAGCGCTTGACAGCTAAGTTCCACAGGTGTAACCTGATAACAGAGCTATCCCCGAAGATCAATAGAGAAAAAAAATTAAAAGCATAAAACAAACATTCCTGCCTTTGTGCATAGGACCTATACTAAGAGGGGAGGAATGGACAGTTGTGGTAATCACATGAAAACATCACGCTGAACACCAACAGCTACAAAATACATTTTTCTTCTAACAAAAATCAATGCTTTAAAAAAGAATGACAACAAAAAAACAATATTCATTGTTTTCATCTGTTTACCACTTTAAGCATATGTTTAGTAGTACCACAAGAAGATGGGTACTAGATTATTTGGGGGAATAGGTTCTAAAGGACAGATGCACCAAACCTAGCATCCCTTGCAGAATGCACATCAATACAGTATTGACAGATTTTTTTGTAATTTTTGATCTGGAAGGCACACTAAGCTATGGTAGCCTTTTTCCAGGTGTATCATATGAGGGGTGGGCTACATGGACCTGTTTTACTGACAGGGAACAATGGTCATAATTCCAGGGAAACTCCCCTACTCTTCCAGTAAGGGGCCAGACTTCCTGTGAGCAGAATGGAGAGCTCAGTAGAGTCTGAGCAGTGCAAGGAGAATCAAGCAGGGTTTTGGGTCTTTGAAATAGCAGAGGAGCAACAGGATGATATGAGCAAAGCCCAGGAGGGTGTTATGGGTTTAAAGCCAGTTGACTCATGTGAAGAGACTGAACAGGAACATATGGATTGCAGCACTTTAGGGACTAACCCCGAGGATATAGCGACAGCAGGATCACAGCCAGAAAAAGAGCTAGATGCGAGATGCAGTGTGTTATTTCAGCGATTAGCTGAAGATGAAGAAAGATATATGAAAAGAAAACTTCCAGAAAACCGCCTGGAGCAGCGCGATGGGAGCAGCAGCGAGGGATCCAAAGCAGGAGCAAGTAGTGCTAATGACAGAAGGCAACTGAGTATCACAGATGAGCCAGCAAGGCTTCTACCTGCACAGGAAATTATTCGGCAGGCTTTTGGAGTCAAGGCAGCACCAGACAGTGCACAGCAGTGGTCCCCTGAGAAAACCCTGCAAGAGGCAGGGTGGTAAAAAGTACCTTCGGGAGGATGGATACAACATTTCTGGATGCGAGCGGAATGGCAGAAAACCACATGGGAGTGGGGAAGGACCCTGTCCCAGGTACGAGACATAACAAATGAAATGAGCAATGGCCTTAAGCAGAAAGAGGTAGATCAGACTCGGGAGGGAGAGGAGGTAAGCGGAGGTACCAGAAAGAGATTAGGGGGAAATGGGGCTACATGTACGACTCCAGCAAACAAACTGGTACAGGCTGACAAGGGGGAGAGAGGCAGGAGGTGTTAAGAGAAAAACGTGCGACATGGGCAGCAAAGGACATGAACCCTGAGAAGGTTCCTCAGTTTAGTGACTCTGGGCAACAAGAACAAGAAAAAAATAACCAAAATAGGCTCAAATTCCCCCAGAACTTACAGGTCCCCCAGAAGAAACCTCAGGAGAGTTACCAAGAGGAGCCCCCATGAGGCTCAAAGACCAAGGTCTGCGGATCTTTTCTCATCTGCAGCACCAGCCCCAAATGCAGAAAGTAATTAGGGCACAGGGGAGGATCAGACTTTACCCCAGACAGGTTCTATGTGGGTAAAAAATTGCTAAAAGATTCAACGCATTTTTTAGCTTCTGAGGTTTATGCCTTAATTCACATATCAAGGGAGGAGACGTTTGATATAAAAGTTTCAGATCTCCCCATGCTTTGGACAGATTCTGGACAAAGTATAACCAGCTAAAATGTTCACCCCTTCAGACCCCCTTCATATGTATTCCATTGTCAAGACCCACGATAAAATGTATTACGGTTATGTTCCATAATGAGCGGGTACATGTGAGCAACATCATACACTGGTTACAGCACAGGTGTGAGGTCTTGAGTGTCCCTGAGGCTGTCGTAGATAAGGAATATTTTAAGGACTAAGGCATGGAAATTCAGAGTGAAACTGAGGCAAGAGGCGGAGGGGACTACGCATCTGCCAAATAGTTTCTTTATTGGGAGGGACAGAGGAGTCCTTTTCCATGCGGGACAACCAAAGGCATGCCACAAATGTGGGGACAGAATGCATTTAGCAAGTGTATGTGACAAGGTGAGATGTGGTATATGTAATGAGATGGGTCATGTTAGCATGCAATGTGCAAATCATGCAAGGTGTAACCTATGTGATGAATCTGGTCACATTTTCCAAAACTGCCCATGGGCCACACATAATAAAACCAGAAACGTAAACCAAGATGACATTATAAAAAAAAGCTCAACAAACGGCAAATACACCTCCTCAAGCTCACATCCCAAATGAAGCTCCCCCTTCCACCTCCCCAACTGCTGGGGCAGCAGGCACCACAGAGCCTCCTGTAGGGGAAATGGCCAAGGTTGCAGATTCTGCCTTGGCAGATCATGACACTCCTATGCAAGCAGACTTATTAGGCCCAAACAAATCCACCACACAACAAATGGAGAAGCCTGGAAAGAGTAAAGGAGGCACTACTACTGATGACTTGGTTCAGGAGTCTCAAGAAAACACACTGGGAAAAAGTAAGGAGCAGGACATCCTGCCATCTTCCCCTTAATGGAAAACTCCCTTCCCCAGAAGACGGCGCTTAAGATCGCAAAAAGATACTTTGGTGGAAATAGATATGGATAATCCTTATGATGTCTTGGGGTCCTCCAGTTTGTGGGGGGCGGGGGGGCAATGGATTTGGGAGACCAAGATTCTGACACTTCTTCCTTACATGCACTACCTCCCGTGATTGAAAGGACGGCTCAGGTGAAAAAGAAGGGGAAAGGAAAAAAAGAAGAAAAAAAAGAATGAGATTTTCTTGTGTCTATAAAAATATCTGATCATGACTGTGTTTTCCATTACATCTTTAAATGTACAATAGCATAGTTAATGACAGTAAAAGACGGGCATAATTTACTTATCTGCATGACATGAATATTGATGTGCGTTTTTTTTTGTTTTTTTTTTTACAAGAAAAATGGTTCTCTACTGCAAGAATACATTCTCTGGCTAGAAAGGAATGGATTTGGGGACCCTTACATTGGTCATATGATGAGGACAGGGCGGATGGGGTGGGTGTACTGTTTACAGGGTCTGGTTTTAAGTTTCAGAAAATAGTGGATTTAGTTTTGGTAGGGTGTTAAACTTCGATGGGATCTGAAAAGGCAGGTCAAGTAGGTTGCTAGTGGTGTACAGTCATCAGACTAAAGCAGAGAGAGTACAGCTACTGGAAGATTTAATTCTGGCTACTGCAAGAGATTTATTTAGGACTTTAAAGGGACACTGTCGGCTTTACAAGTCGTTTGGCAAGTAACTAATTATTATGCCTCTAGACATTTAAGTGTGCAGCAGTTACCACAGAATGCCCCCTGTGTAGCCCCCAAAAACGTTTACCTGACTCCATGAATTTAAGCATTATTTTCTGTACACTCGTCCCGAGCTAAAGTCTGCCGTCACCAGAAGTATAGCCACTGGAGGAACACAGTCCCAAAGTGTACTTTTTTACATGCTAGTCGAAAAGCTAAGTTAATGCTGCATATTTGCCTATAAGGAAGCGGCCCACGTATCTGATTAGCAAAACCGAGTGCTAGTATTTGCACAAAATACATTTAAAAATGGCTTCCGGAATCGCGCGCATGCGGAACAGCTGGTGCCGAAATCCCGCACATGCGCTAGAATGTGCCACTTTTGAGCATGCACGGGATTTCTGCTCAGACAGCTCTTCTGCATGAGTGCTATTTCGGAAGCCGTTTTTAAATGCATTTTGTGCAAATACTAGCACTCGGTTTTGCTAATCAGATGCATGGGCCGCTTCCTTATAGAAAAAATGTGCTGCGTTAACTTAGCTTTTCGAGTGGCATGTTAAAAAAAAAAAAAAAAAAACACACTTCGGGACTGCGCTCCTGAGCACACGTGCGTTCTTCCAGGGGCTATGCTTCTCCGGTAACAGCAGACTGTTCAGGACGAATGTACAGAAAATAAAGCTTTATTCATGGAATCAGGTAAAAACATTTTGAGGGGGCTACACAGTGACATTCTATGGTAACTGCTGCACACTTATGTGCCTACAGGCATAATAATTAGAGTTACTTGCCAAACGACTTGCAAAGCTGACAGTGCCCCTTTAATTGCTCCCTGGATGTCTCTGCACGAAGGGCACAAGAAAAAAAAATCTACCGCCGACTCCAATGCACTAAAAACGTGTACTGAGCATGCGGGCCCGATAGATTGCAGCAAGGAGGTTTAACCCACAGATTAATTATACATTTGTAAAAGTGGCACTTTCTTCAAATATAGATTATATATGTGTATCTAAACATATCCAAATACAAAAGACGAGGGGTATGGAATTCTCAGATCACCTAGCGATTTTTTCATATGTAGAACCAGTAATGGGGGGACGAGGCAGAACAGATAGAAACTGAATACAGACACGATTACATGGCCTGAAGCACAAAATGGAATGTTAGATATACTGAATTATAGAACATCAGTGATAACATTATATGAGGATTTAGGGAGGTGGTGGTTGGATACAAAAGCAGACATTAGGGAATGGTATCAGAAATCTGGGAAAGCAAAAACAAATGAGAAGTTTAAAGGTACATTACACTGAGGAGCCAGTTATATAAATTATTAACTATTTCTTAAGAACAAAGAGCGAATCTAGGAGAACAAATCAAGAAGGTCAAACAAGAAATGCTAGAGGTATAATATAATAGGGCTAATTCATTACAGGCAGAACTTATCTATGGAAAACAAAGAACACCAACGAGTGTTCTGTGTGAGGCCTGCAAAGAAAGGATAGAGACCGTACAATTTTCAGCTTTGTGGGATGAGGAGGGGAGAAGACACGAGGGAATTCAGGGTATATTACCAATAGTAGAAAAACAAATTATACAACTTTGCACAAAGTGAAAATTTAGACTTAAATAGAATGGGAGCATATTTAGAGAGATTACAGGGTCTGGATTTAGGGAAAAAGGTTAGTGATATAGATGAAAGAGGTTCAGGAGGCAGAAATATTACAAGCAATAAAAGCTTTGAAATTAAATATAGCCCCAGGGGCAGATGCGATCCCAAATGAATGGTACAGACTTTTTCTAGTTATCATGGCAGTTATACTGGGGAAGTTTTTTAGATTTTTATTGACACAAGATACATTACCAAATTAATTTACTACGGGTCTAGTAATGTATCTGTTTAAATCAGGAGATACATAATTTATAGAAAACTGGAGACCAATCTGCGTATTAAACACAGATTTCAAAATTCTGGCCTTTATTTTACAAAATCAACTAAAAGTAATACCTTCTGAGATTACTCACCCAGAGCAAACTTGTACCCTATCTGGCAGACACATCCAGAAAAATCTGAGCATCCTGAGAGAGGTTTTTCATTACTGTGAAGTGCACAGGATATCGAGGTGTTTACTATCATTGGATCAACGTAAAGCCTTTACTACTACAGTGAGCCTTGAGTTTCTGTTTAAAGCATTAGATATCTATGGTGTACCTCCAAGATTGAGAAGATGGATACAGGTACTATACACAAATGCTGTTATAATGTCCAATATAGCAGGCCCTCAAGGAAAACATTTTGTAATTAGGAAAGAGGTGAGACAGGGGTGCCCACTGAGTCCAATATTATATATTTTTGTGTTAGACCCTTTTATTATAAAGATTGCACTCAACCAGGATATACAGGGAATCACGGGTTTATCTGAGAGGTCAGAAATAAAAATAATAGCGCATGCAGATGAAACGTGTGTAATGGTTAAGAGTGAGGATGGGGTGCGACATATCCTCCAGGAAATGGAGGAATATGGTATAGTATCAGGGGCCCGCTTAAATATACAGAAAAGCAAAGCCATGGTATTAGAAGGAGGAATATATTATCAACAGGAGGTGCATGGGATAGAGATGATAACTACACCAATAAAAACCTTGGGGGTATATTACGGACCACGACATATGGGTAAATTTAATTGGGAAAACTTTACTGATAGAACGGAAAATGGCAAGATGTAAAGGGTGGAAGATGTCAAAATAAAAAAGGGTGCATGTCATAAAACAGTTCCTGATACCCATATTTCTATATGCGAGTGTGGTGTTTCCCCTTCCAGTGCGTTTAGAAGCAAGAACATTTCGAGCATTTTTCCAGCTTTTTTGGGGAGTCGGCTTAACCCCCTATGAAGGGAGATAACATATTTAACGATAAAAAAGGTGGGTGCTGGGATGATAAACCCAGCAGGTATTTTTCCCCCCCACTGCATATTCTGGGCAGTGAATATTAAAAACTTGTTTCTGAGTAAAACGTATTTGGCAAGTTCAAAATATTAAGGGTATTCTACTCATATGGGTAAATCAGTCGGTCTGATTGGTTGGAGGTAAAACAGTACCAGAATATTTAAAAAGTTTATTTCAAAAAATGTTTAACTGGAAAGTGACAAAACAAATGATTTTACAAAAAACTAGGAAAGACTTGTACCAAGAGGTGTTAAGAAGCCTGGGGCCGGAGGAACCAGAGTTTAAACAGTGGCTGGAAGGAAAGCAATTGGAGATGATTAAACAAATAACAGACCCAAGAATCCCAACAAGGATGTGGGATGTCTAGTGGCTGTGTGCACATGGGAGGATTAGCGTCAGGGGCAATCATAAGCATAAAGCACTAGGATAGGAATTGTTTATACCCAGACTGTGAAAAGCAACTGGAAAGCCAGGAGCATTTTTTAAACACACTGTTCATATTCTATAGAAGCTTTGAAATATCTTGCAGTCACGTGGAAGATGCCATGGTTGAGGAAGGTGACATATAATACTATAAAATTGGAAGATTTTCCCCAACTGTTGGCACGGTATGATCCAAGCACTTTACGTGTTTTTTTTGCTTGTATTAAGTATTATTTATGAAAGCAGATGCTAATTTTTTATTTTTTATTTTTTACCGGCAGAAAATTATGGTATACCTAACTTTCTGTTTACACTGTGAAAATGCCCTACGAGAAATGTACCATAGAGATTTGAATGTTCACCCAAGGGCATGGACGTTGGTGGGTGGAGGGGTTTTTCTTTTATTTTAAAATATGGATAAATAATTTTTAAAAATAAATATTTAAGGTGCATTACTTTGGTTTAGGGGGAGGAGACAGGAGATTAAGAGACACGGTGTGGGTGTTTGGTAACGGGAATTATGTTATGATGAGATGAGGTGTATGTTACGAAGTTCTTGCAATAAACATTTCCCCTACTCTTTTCAGGACAACCATGGATATCCCTAACATTGGAATGGCCAATACCTTGTTTTTTTGGAATAGCAGGGAGGCCACTGGGTCAGTCATATGAAAGACTGTATATACATTACCCCTCTGTATATGTTTCTAGATACAAGGAGAATTAAATTCTGGAAACTAACTGTGGAACAGGTTTTTAAAACAAGGAAACAACTACATATGCATTTAGTTACATCCTGTTTTGTTCCTCCATTGGTATGTGCTCCCAGACTGTGGAATGCTTTCCCTGCCCAGGTCCGCTCCTCCCACTCACAGGTGTGCCTTCGCTCCACCCTATGGAACCACCTCAAACTTTCTTCTGCCTGTGGTTGCCCCAAACCCCCACGATGTATCACAGCACTCCTCTCTCCTGGATGTATTCCTGGACAAAAGACTCAATTCCCTGAGGTCTAAGTTGTAAATAGTATTGTATCTGATGCATCTGTAACTGTACTTCTTGTACAGCTCTTAGTTGCTACATGTGTTATTCTGTTGTGTACATACCGTATAAAACTATGCCTTACAAAGATCTGTAAGCTGTTTTAATCTGTATCTTGCTGTCCTCACAAGACTTGTAAACCGTTTCTAATCTGTACCATGTCGTCCTATGTATTCAAATCTGTTAATTCCTGTACTCTCCCGGGTCGTACCTGAAAATAGGCAACTGTCTTGTCTAGTGTACTTACCTGGTTAACAAAAGCTAAATAAATAATAAATAAATTAAAACCACTGTCCAGAGCACAAGGTAACGGAAGACACTGGACAACTGCCAAATCCCTGTATTTCCCATCACATGAGGGATGCTCTATGGTTGGGCACTCACTCACAGCAAAATGACTGTTAAAGGCACTTTAAGCATAAAATAATTGAGGAAGGTTATTGCCCAAGGGATAGTTGTTATCAGATACTGGAGAGACAGCCTTATCTTTTATTAGAAAGCCAGTATGCAATGGGTTTCTGGGCATACCGCAGCAAAACCTGGAAAGAACCACTATTTGTACAAGTACACTATGCAACAGTTGTCCTGGAAATTTATACAGGCTCTTGGAAAAAGTTTTACCCTTGCATCCTGCAGCTATGTTTTTCATCTTTCAAGTTTTACCTTTGGCAAGCTAGATGTGCACTACAGAAAAAACACAAAAAAACAAAACAAAAAAAAAATATAACTAACATGTATAATACAATGTCAGTCTAAACAAATCCCACCTTTGTATACAATAAAACCTTGTGTTGAATTCAAAACGTATCCCTCCTCTGCGCATAAACAAAACTTTGTAGCTAGCATGTATAATATAATGTCAGTCTGAATGCATCTCATCCTTATATACAAGAAACCGCTTGTATTCAAAATGTATCCCTCTGTACATAAACAAAATTTTGTAGCAAGGAAGTATAATACAATGTCAATCTGAACGTGTCCTACCTTTGTATATAAGAAACCTTGTATTCAAAATGTATCCCTCCTCTGTACATTAACAAAACTCTGCAGCTAACATGTAAAATACAATGTCAGAATGAATGTGTCCCAACTTTGTATGCAAGAAATCTTGTATTCCATGCAGGACAACTATGTAAACAGGGCTGCAAAGCCCTAACAGTTCTACCATGTTGAAAAATAAAGCGCCATCTAATTCAGCAAAACTACAACATATTCAATGCTGTTGTGCGTACAATTTATTATGCTACGAGAAATGTGTATGAAAAGAACTGTACTTTACACCAGCAACAAACTTTAATTTGTGGAGCGGTTTTCCATGGATAACAGCGCCTTATACAAGATGAGACTACACCATTTCTTTTTTATAAGCAGAATTTGCTGTGTGTTTCACTTACTTTTCCGTTTTATTAAAGAGCTAAAGGAGACAAAACAAGCACAAAGGAGAATAACAACAATTTTAAGAAGTATAGTTGTAAGTTTGTATTTCTGAAGTAGTTTTCTTTTTCCTTTTGCTCATTTTAAAGTTATCTATATGATAATCTTGTGCTGGATATGTGGAACAGTTCTTAGCCTGGCAGCTAACATATCTATCTCTACTCACCCACTACATAATCAGCACGGATTTCACGGACGGTGACATCACAGGAGATTGATCTGGCAGCCACTAAGTGGCTGTTCCTAAGCTGCAGTGAGGTCACAATGCTGATGATATAGTGGCGTGATACCGCTAGATATGCCAGCTGCCAGGCAGTGTGCTGTCTCACACATCACATCAACTAACATCAGGCAAACAATCTTCTAATTAACCAAAGGGAAAAGAAAAAGTACCTTAGATATAAAAAGTATTGGCTGATTGCTTTTAAAAAACTAATAGTATTTTCTGGCCATACGCTAGCTCTTTAATACAGAAAGAGATGCATTTGATATCTGGTTTTGTCATTCTGTTCCACCCCACCCCCCCAAAATTATCTTTTCTCCTTTTATGTCTTTGGATTTTCTTGAGTGATGTAACTGTTTTGATTGTATGAGGTATTATTTTAATAAAAATTCCCTTACTCTTCAAGTCAGATGTAAATTGGTGGTACAGCAACAGTATCTAAGTAAGAGAGTTAAATGTGATGTCAGCCCGGTGGCACTGCGGGTTAAGGTAGTGGACGCCACACCTCGCGCCATGAGGCAGTATAGCACAGTGGGTAAAGGCTCTGAGCTGCAGATCTGGAGACCTGGGTTTGAATTCCACAGCTGCCTAGGTGCATATTATGTGATACTGAGCAAGTCACAACTTCCTTGTGCTCCCAAGTCGCATCTGGAAACAAGCTTTGGCTTAGTGCACTACTCCTGGTTAAACAATGTTCCCTTTCCACGCCGATGACCCGGGTTCAGGAACGGACTCAGGCGCTGGGGGTCAGCAGGGGGAGAGAGAGAGAGAGAGAGCGAGCGCGTGGAGGACTGCACTCCTCTCCTGGGTGGGTGGTGGGTGGCTGGTGCTCCTCGCTGCTCCAGCTGCTCTCGGCGGAGGCTGGCAGACTGCAGCAAGATGTGGAGCATGCACTGGGAGTATGGGAGTGCCGGCAGACATCCTGCAAGTGGGAGCATGCCCGCGTTGCACTGGACATCATTGCACATCCGTGCTCCCAGGGTAACGGAACAACAAAAACCCCTGGCAGCCGGGTGAGGTGACGGCTGGTCTCCAGGGGCAGACACTTCACACGCTCAGTGCCAGTCATGATCCCGACCCTACCCCCTAGGGATCCTCAGCCTCCTCCTGTATGGGCTGGCAGGAGAGGAGGGGAGCCTGATTCCAATGCTTTGGTCGGAGGAGTGGTTCAGGCGACCGGTTAAGGGATGAATGAAGAGTGAGCCAGCCCAAGAGATGCCCCGGACTGTCAGGTAAGAAACAAAGTTCGAAAAAAAAAGGAACTGCTAAATGTGCTGAGAAACTACAAACACATCTTTCAGAAACAAGTGCATTTTATAAGGGTGACCTCAAGGAACTCAGGAAATGCCACTCCCTGCGTGTGGGGGTAAATTTAACAGAGAACAGGTTTTGGTAATATATTTGAACTCTTTATAGCACTGACTTTGGTAAGTGTGTGTGTTATAGATCTAACGTGAACTATGAGGGTGGGAGAAAGTTTAAGTGAACTGTATGATGTCTGCTGAAGTTGTAATTTGGATATATCCGTTCATGATGATTTGTTTTATATGTCTTTCATAAAAATACCCCAATTCTTCTTCAATAAGTGCCATGGGATCTTTTTTTACTGCCACCATGACAATGGCAGAGATGGCAGAAGGGACTTCTCTTTAACATACCAACATATGAAAGTAGCCAGCAGAAGGAGATCACATGGTCTATCATGTCTGCTCTAACTGATGCAGGGCCCTAGCTTTACCATTACCCAGTAACACTGGTCTAAAGGATGGCACCTCAGCAATGCAGCACCCCCCCCCAATGCACTACAGTGTCAGTTATGGGTATTACCCCAAGTGCCTACTGTGGGGCTAGAACCCAGGACCATCCAGTCTTCTGGCCCCAGAGGCAAGTGCGCTAACTCAGTAGTCATCAGTAATGGGGTGTGATGGTGTAGGTCGAAGACGAAGTTGCAACTTTACTGACCTTCAGCAATAAGATGCCTCTACCAGCTGTTACAGAAGTAGCTGTACGTTTAGCAGAACAAGCTCTAAGCCTAAAGAGGGGTAATTTGCCATCTGCACTGTAACAGTGGGATGTCTGTTTGCAGACGACACCAAGATGAGAGCAGTAGTGTGGCAGGGGTTGCAAGATGATCTGGCAAAATTGGAGGCCTGATCGAACACTTGGCAGCTGGGTTTCAATGCCAAGAAATGCAAGGTGCTACATTTTGGTGCAAAAAAACTCAAGGTGGAGCTACCAGCTAGGGGGGATTCAACTAGCCAAGATGGAAGAGAAGGATCTGGGGGTGACCATAACGGGAACAATGAACAACTCAGCAGAGTGTAGAAAGACAGACCCAAAGGCCAACAGGATGCTGGGTTGTACTGCCAGAGGCATATCCTCCAGGAAGAGGGAGATCACACCTGGAGTACTGCGTGCAGTTCTGGCGACCGTACCTGAAGGACATTAGGTTACTGGAAAGGGGTGCAGCGCAGGGCAACAAAAATGATCCAGGGGCTACGAGGACCTACCCTACAGGAGCAGGCTGAGGGAGATCAACATATACTCCCTGGAGGAGAGGAAGGATGGGGGGAAATAACTGAAACCTTCAAGTACAAGAAGGGAATCAATAAGACGGGCATGGAGGGGCTTTTCAAATCAAGAAGTGGGAGGGACACGATCTGAGATTGGAAGGGGAAAGGTTCAGAAGGGAAATGAGGAGACTTTTTTTTTTTTTTATTAATGGAGAGGGTGGTGTCTGGGTAGAATGCATTGCCAGAGGAAGTGGTATCCTGTAGAAGAGTGGGCTGCTTCAAAGGGGATGGGACAGGGTAAGAGGGAAGGTCATGGGGGGGGGCAGCTGCAGTATAAGGGCTGCTGGCTGCACAATCGAGCAGGCGGACAGACCGTAGGGCCTTTATCTGCTGGCAATTTCGTAATGTTCAAGAAACCAGCCAGTGAGAAATAGTCTTCTTAGGTGCTGGGTGACCCCTAGCCACTTCACCGTAAGTGACAAATAGCATATTGTTACGTTTAATGGCCTCTGTTCTGTTCAGGTAGTAACAGAGTGCCCTTTTATCATGTAGTTTGTGGATCTGTGACTCTTGTGAACTGGCATGGAGTCTTACAAAGAATACAGGCAGCACTGCAGCTCGATTCAAATGGAATTCAGTCACCACACTGAAGAGAAATTTCAAATGGGTCTCAAGGACAACTTTTTTCTTTGTGAAAAATCAGGGTACTCTTGTATCTAAAGTAATAGCTACAAAAAAAAAAAAAAAAGAACCTTTGATGTGAGAAAACTTCAAATTACATGAAACCAGATGTTCTCAACATTCCTACGTGAGTTGGGAGAGGCACATGTTCAAAATCCCACAAGCAACACAGCCGCTTCACTGGGCAGGTAAGTGGCTTAAACATTTTAAAAAATACTGTTGGAGGCTACAGACTTTTCACCTTGTGTGGATCGAAAACAGCTGTAAGCTGACACAGCTAAGAGGTATACCTTTTAAACAGTAACTCTCTAGTACAATAAAATGTTTAAAAACACTAGATTTACACCAATTATGTGTTAACTTCACTGTTTTTTAGTGTTTTGGTTTTTGTTTTTTTACTCCCCCCTGCTGCTGTTCCTACTAAATATTGTACAAAATGCAGCAATTTTCACGGAGTCTTTCAAAATGTAGCTGACTCTCCCCTGCTAACCACACAATTGCTGTTTGTGACAGCACAATCTGTTGTCATGGTGAGCACTACGATGTCATAAACAAAGGCATTGTGAGGTTAACAGGGGAGATGTAAAGGTTTTCAATTTTTTTTTATATACAGGCTTTTTAGATGAACTACCAAGAAGTGCTGTAAATCTTGGAAAGAAACACTGAAGATGAAAAACATGCATTACCTAGTAAACTGCAACAGCTTAAACATTTTATTTATGAAGGCACATGCTGAAGTGCAGAGTTGCTTTTAAAGGAAAAAGGAAATTGTTTTACATGACCAGCTGCCTCTGTGCATATTTTTTCTCGATGGTAAATGCTCAAATGCATACCTGTAGGTTCTTTTCAATTTATGTACTACCAATTGGCTTGACAGTCTTTTTTTTTTTGCATTGGGAGTCGGCGCGTGCCAAGCATTCAAATGCTCATGTCACCGATTTCTGATTCAGCATGCAGTCCAGCAGTAACTGTTACAGGAGCTACAGTAAAGGCTGTGGAAACACCTAAAGGCCTAATTGGAAAAACCACATCATCCATGTAAGGCGACAAGCATTCGGTTTAGCCATGCCCACAAGCCTTTTCCAAACACATATCCAGCAGAGGGTCCATAGAATACACACCATACCCTCACGCTGAAGTGCAACTCTTCCCAATGATGTGAGCTTACCACCGGCCCCAGCTTGAGCTCAGAAACACCAGCAGACTCCCAACAAACTTCTCTTTTGTGGCTGGCAGGCATCTATGTGTGTTCACTCCACAGGTTGTCTTTTTTTTTTTTCTCTGCCAGATGGCTTCTATCAGTCCATCTCTCACACACACACACACACACACACACACACACACACACACACTCTCTCTCTCTCACCACCTCACCCCACCCTCCAGGACTTACCTTCTGCCCCCCCCCCCACAGTGCATCCTGGATTGGCCCCCAGGGTGGGCAGTCGAGAAAAACCCCTATAACTCCCCGAATGGTGCCTTATGGTGATCCGGGAGCAGAGTGCCTCAACTTTGCTGTGTGGGACTCTACGGTGGGGAGACATCCTCCCACTTCAGCCTGGCTAATTTTCCCCCTTGTTTTTTTGGTTGGGAGGTGTGGTATGAAATGACATAAGGGTGCATACACACAGACATCCAACACACTTCCCTGAAACCTGTGAGCTTCGACTGCAATGCTCCTGGCCTCCGCCAGGGGTTAGTCAAGCACCGAATGCTTCCTCACCCTCTCTCCTGGAGTAGGAGGAGAGCAGACTGTGAAGACACTTGATCCTGCAACCCCCACCCAGCCGGCCCTCAGACTCCCCCAGCCCACATCCGAACCCAGGTTGTTGGCGTGGCAGACAGAAATCCTACCACTGCGCTGGCAGGCAGACATACCCACAGGCCCTCTCATGAACTGCATCAGAGCTGGGGAGCACAGGAAAAGTCTTGGTGCCTCAAAGCGCCCATTTTATCTGCCAGCAAGCTGCTTAAAGGATTCCTTTCTCCTGGCCCCCAACAAACTCTACAAACTAGGGCCAGGGAACACAGCAGCATGCTGCCTCTTCTTGGCAATCAGTAAAGCTGCACATTTTTTCTCCCTCCACACCCAGAGGCTTTCAAGCAGGGGGGGCAGGAGCATGTGCTACCAGTTCTGCACCTCAATGCACACACAAATCATTATGCAGGCACTCAGTATAGCCAGGTGAAAGTTTGCCGAGCTCCCCACGATGACATGCAGTCTCTAGGGTGGGGGAGCAAAGACACGGAATGTCTCAGAGTGCAGGGAGCATAGATAATCTCAGTGCCCTGGGGAGGCAATAACAGTGGTGGCAGCAAGGATATCAACTGGGTAAGGGGGGACGGAAGAGCATTTCAACCCCCATATCCTTTAGCCCTCCTCCTGCAGCAAGGACTCCATGGAGTCAAAGGGAGCAGTCAGCCTCGAGAGAAACCTTCAGGAAGCAGCGGCCACTATGGTGGAGCCAGTGCCAATCCATTAGATTCTGCAGTTACTAATTTCAAGTAACTGTGGGCTGCTAAACATTTAGGTGCAGGCAGATCGCAAGGAGCCAGTAGTACAGGTCAGACCCAAGCATAAAAACTGCTCCTATGGTCAAATTTCAAATAGCTCCCTCCAGGAGCAGTGTGGGAAGGGAGCAGACACCGTAGGCAAGAACGAAAGATAGAAAATGTGTAGCTTTAACGGCTACCAAGAAGTGGTAACATGCTGCTCTGTTCCCTGGCCCTTTGTGGGGGCTGGAAGAATGAACTCCTTTATCAGCTCACCAGCAGATAAAATGGGAGCACTAAGGGGACTTTCAGTGATATCACGTCTCTAAAGGTGCCTTGAGCTCGTGGCTCCCTTCCCGATTATCAATAATCCCCCTAATCAGATAGTCAAAATCATCCAAAGCTCGCCTCATGGTATCACAGAAAGAAGAGGGAAACGGGCTTACCAGGTCTTGCTGTCGCAATCATGATTGGCAAGCAGATGAAAAGGAATCCTCGCAAACAGCAGTGGCCCATAGCAAAAATGATTCCCCTGCACCTATGGCAGAACCCAGTATGACACCGATGCCGAAGCTGATCATCTCTCTAGGTCTCCACTCGAGACCCTTCTGGCAGAAATTAAGGGCTTTCAGGCCAAAAACAGAGCAAATTCTAAAGTCTGCAACAACTGGAGAAGTAAACAGAGTAGGTAGAAGAGTGGGTATTTCTGACCGAGACTAGCACAGTTCAATTTCACTGAGCAGTTATCTTCCTTATGAGGCAAGCCAGAAAAATCCAGGAAAAATGCCTAGATTTGGAAGGCAGATCATAGAGGGACAACCTTCGAATGTATGGGCTCCCAGAGGGAGCAAAGACTGGACACCTTGTAAACTTTTTAGAGGATTTGCTACAAGACGTTTTGGCCCTGCTTTCCACCATGCAGTTTTGGATCAAATGGGCGCACCAGGCCCTAGTTCCTAAACCTATGGGTCCCAACAATCGACAGTGTTCCATTATAATGAAGTTCAGCTCTTTTAACCCCTGCTGCGCCATGGACTGATATATCTGTCCAGACTTTCTATACGTTCTAATTCTGTTAGTCTAAGGATAGGTTAAGGATAAGGAAACCATCTTACGAGCAGCCTGCTAACAGAAAAATCTTACTTACAGTTCAGCCCAGCTAACCTTTGATCAAGATTAGCCTGCAGAGGCCCGATGGTGCTGAGGCGCTGGACGCCACACCTCGCACCACGCCGGCGACCCGGGTTCGGGAACAGACTCGGATCGCCGGGGGTCGGCAGGGGGAAGGAGGGTCGAGCGTCCCCACGGATGCTCTCCTCCTTCAGGGAGGGATACCAGGGGTGTTTAATACACCCGAAGTCCGGGAGAGCCGGTGGAAGCACCGACTCTCGGGGTAATGGCGGCTTCTATTGGGGGGAGCTGGGGAAGGGAGGAACAGAAAAACGGAAAAAAAACCTGCGGCGTTCCTGGATGACGGCTGCTCCAGCCACCCAGTCTGCAATAACAGGCAGACCCCGCTGTGCAAGGTGCTCCGTGGAGGGAAGAGGCAGGTAGGAGTCACCAGAGGCACTCTAGGGGCAGACTCAGTGAGGGACTGGAGGGCATTGAGCAGGCCCGAAGGGGAGGAATGGCGAGGGCGACTAGGAGGGGATAAAAAAGTAAGTTAGTTTTAAAAAAGATAGTCCCCAGAGGGTGCTTACTTCAATCGCATATAGGGGAATCTTGAAAGTATTGACAGAGCACAATGTCTGCTTTCAGACACCCTATCCAGCATGTCTCCAAGTATTTTGGGAGACCAGAGTGCAAATCTACCTTTCCTTGGAGAAGGAGGTGAAAGTGCTCCGAGAAAAAGGCTGAGACATACCACCTACTCCTGGATCAGAGAAAGAAGCAGGCTAATAGTTCCATGGATTGGCAACTGGTGAAATCTCAGTGCCTGAAAAGGGGCAAGGCAGTGGCTCCAACCACACTGCGGGAGGTCTGGGAGATTTTATCTACATCTGGGGGCAGACAGTTGACCTCTGCAACATGACTTCGGTGCTTCGCTCCAGAGACTACGTCACTTGGATTTTAATCTGCGTCAACTGAGGACCATTTCAGTGAATATACTGACTGATCAGCAGGACTTTACTATAAGAGATTTGGCTTTTGAGGGTGGGAGTGTTGACAGAGTTCTGATTTTAACACTTATATTGTCACTGACTGCTGGATCACGCTCTGGACTACAAGACCTTTTTTTTTTGGAATTTGTTTTTTTATTAAGAGCAATAATACAGTTACAGTGTTGAAGTATAGAATGCAGAAACAAGTTTGTACATATACGCCACTCTTCCAGAGGAGCGGTCAATTTTAGGATTCATTGCTGTATTTGAATCTCCCCCCAAGAAAATTTGCCCTGGTGGTAACTGGGCTACTTTACCAAAAGCCCTCACTAAAAAAGCTAGGGTTCCCAGATCTGGCACATACACATTAACAAAATGAATAGTTTCTCCATACGTAGTACAGGTAACTCTCTGGTAACATCTCTCCATATCTCCCTCCACTGCTTGTATTTGAACCGATACTCCTCTTTTGATCAAAATAGCCACTCCTGCTTTCTTAGGATTTATGGAGGGCGATACCTCCACGTGCTCGACTCAGCTTCTACGTAATTTGAGGTGTTCTTTAGTGTTTAGGTAGGTCTCTTGCAAGAAAATGATGTCCCCTCCCAATCTTTTTAGCTCACTTAGCAGTCTGGTTCTCATAATGGGTGAATGTATCCCCTTTACATTGTATGTAATTAATTTAAGCGCCTCCATCTTGTAGGTTGAGTTCTTCTCTTTGAATTCTCGGGCTTTCTTTATTAAAAAGATCTTCATATACTAGGAGCATGGTGGAAGCGACAAACCAAAGGTGATAAAAGATAACTATAACAAGAACTTTAAGCACTGATAACACTCTAAATTTACTACTAAGGAAGAGAACAAATATAAAACAGAAAAACGAAAAAAAGAGTTGTATGTAATAACTCCTCTGTCCCTTAATAAACTGCAGGAACTAACCAACTTTATCTTTCCCCTCTTAAAACTTCCAAGGTGAAATATCCCTATTAATAGTTACAGGGTAATATATATTATCTCCCACAAAAGGAGGGAGACTGGGTCTGATGTGCTGTAGCTATTATACTGCTGTACAGATCCCAAGCAGCCACTAGGTGGCAGACGTCACTTACTACCGTAACCCAATAGTTAACTGAAGATGAAAAGGAAAAAACCTAGGGAGTTTTGTAGTAAAGACATACAGGTTACTCACCTGTAACAGGAGTTCTAGGAATGGTATATGCTGTTCATCCACACTTATTGGCAGGTCCCTTGCCGCTTTAAATCTTGCCGGAAGGTCTTCAAGCTGGCTCCTCCCACCCACCCGGGTGGTAAAACTCTCGGCTCCGCCCCATGACGCCAGATCTAGCCCGCTGGAAGCCAGGCTGTGCGCCGAAGCCGGGGAGGTCGGGTGGGTCGTGTGGATGAACAACATATAGCATTCCTAGAACTCCTGTTACAGGTGAGTAACCTGTATTTCTAGGGACATGGATATGTTGTTCAATCCACACTTATTGGCAGACTCCTAGCAGTTCTCCGGGAGGAGGGAGGCAAGGCGCACACCCAGATACTTACCTGGGAAATAGAGACTGGAGAACCGAGGCCCCAAAACCAGCATCCCGGCGTGACTCGAGGTCGATGTGGTAGTGGGTAATAAAGGTATGTGCCGACTTCCAGGTAGCAGCCCTGCAGATATCCTGGATAGGGATGTCCCTGGAAGCAGCTACCGATGCAGCGGTATGGCGGGTAGAATGAGCTCATATCCCTCTGGGAGGCTCCATGCCCACCAACCTATAGCAGAGCTCTATGCGGAGGTGACCACCTGCCTATCGTCCAGCTGGCTGCAGGTCTGCCAGATGCGGCTTCAGCGCAGAGTGACAAACAGCTGGCGAACCTCTCCCTAAACTTCAACCGTCCACTCCTTGTAATAAGCGAGAGCTCTTCTAGGGTCCAAAGTATGGAGCCTATATTCGGCCTCCGAGGTGTGACTGGGGTAGAACACCGGCAAAGTCAACACCTGGTTAAGGTGAAACTCCGACACCACCTTTAGAAGGAATTTCGGGTGGGGGCGCAGGACAACCTTGTCCCTGTGGAAGACCAGATAAGGAGACTCGATGGAAAGCGCCTGGAGCTCTCCCATCCTTCTGGCTGACGTGATAGCCACCAAGAAGGCGGTCTTCCACGACAGGTGGGAGACATCGCACCTGTGCATCGGTTCGAATGGCTTGCCCATGAGCTTGGCCAATACCAGCAGTAGATCCCACGGTGGTGGAGGTTCTCGCACCGGAGGGGAAATGTGGTCAAGGCCTTTGAAAAAGCGCCTTCTCCTGCGCCACCGACTGCTTCCCGGCCCGTGCCCGGTAAGCAGAGATGGCTGCCAGATGCACCTTAAGGGTCGTCGACCGAAGCCCTTGCTGAGAAAGGGACCACAGGTAGTCCAGGATGCTTGCCAAGGCGCAGGTGGAAGGGTCCAGGCCCTTGCCCCGACACCAAATGAAAAATCTCTTCCATTTGAAGGCATAGCATTTTCTGGTCGACTCCTTACGGGACGCCTCAGCGACGTTGAGGACCTCATCGGAAAGACCCAAGGCCTGGAACTCTAGCCGCTCAGGAACCAGGCCGTCAGGTGCAGGGATTGAAGGTCCGGATGGAATACCTTCACCTGGTTGACTGAGATCAGGTCCGGGCGGGCTGGAAGCCGCCTCGGGAGCCTGGAGCTGAGGCTAAGGAGATCTGGATACCAGAACTGGCGGGGCCAGTCTGGGGCTACCAGAATCACCTGCGCCTTGTCCCTCCTCGCCTTGAGAAGCACCTTGTGGATCAAGGGAAATGGGGGAAAGGCGTAGAAGAGGCCCAGGGTCCATGGCCTCAGAAGGCATCCCCTGCAGCGAGCCCTACTGGGAGGGGGCGGGCATGGAACAGACTCAGCTTCGCATTCTCCCTAGAGGCAAACAGGTCCACCTGAGGCGTGCCCCAGAGGGAGAAGAGATCTTGTACTACCTCTGGCAGGAGAGACCACTTGTGAGACGCAGCCCCTATCCGGCTTAGGGCATCGGCCAGGGTGTTGGAGGCTCCTGCCACGTGAATAGCTAGGAGATCCGCCTTCAGGCTGCGCACGAGGGACCATATGCGGAGAGCTTCCTTGCATAATGGCATGGAGCGTGTCCCGCCCTGGCGGTTCAGATAGTACATGGTCGTGGTACTGTCCGTCTGGACCTGAACCACTTGACCCCGGAGAAATGGAGCAAAGGCAGTGAGAGCTAGACAGACTGCTCAGATCTCCAGCAGGTTGATATGGCATCGGGACTCCCGAGGGGACCAGAGGTTGTGTGCTCTGCGCTCCCCAAGATGGGCACCCCAACCCATCAGAGATGCATCGGTCGATAGAGAGACCGTCAGCTCGAGGCGGACGAACGGGATGCCCTCCTGCAAATGTGCCGGAATGATCCACCACTGGAGAGCGTTCCACATCTCCTGGGTCACTGTCACGGGCTGGTCCAACGGATCGCAGCGTTGTGACCACTGGCTGGCCAGTCCCCATTAAAGGGGACGCATGTACCAACGGGCCCAACGGACCACGCTGGTGCAGGCCGCCATGAGGCCCAGGAGGGACAGGAAGTCCCGGGCAGGGCGCAATTGCCCAACCAGAAATGACTGGGCAAAGGAGGAAAGAACCTCGGCCCTGTCCGCCGGGAGCCGAGCTCTGGCTTGAAGAGAGTCGAGCTGTGCCCCGATGAAGAGTATCACCTGCTTCGGCACAAGTTCCGACTTGGCCTCGTTGATGAGGAGGCCAGGCTGAGAGTAAACCTGGAGAGCCAGATCTCTGGACCGCTCCACCTCCACTCTGGAGGGGGCTGTAATCAGCCAGTCATCCAGGTAGGGGTACACCCAGACCCTTCGGCGCCACAGGAATGCTGTCACCACTGCCATGCATTTGGTGAAGACCCTGGGAGCTAGGGAGAGGCCGAAGGGCATGGCCCGGAACTCGTAAAGGGATCCCTCTGCTCTGAAGCAGAGAAATCTCTGATGAGACGGACGGATTGGGACATGAAATAACGCATCCTGGAGGTCCAGGGAACAGAACCACACACCTTGTTCCAAGGATGGGATTATCTGAGCCAGAGTGACCATCCTGAAGGTCCGAGACCTTAGGAACCTGTTCAGGTCGTGCAGGTCGAGAATGGGGCACCAGCCCCCTGTCCGTTTTGGGACCAGGAAATACCTAGACACAAACCCCGGGTCTTGAGGGGGATCCGACACCTTCCTGATCACCTCTTTTTCGAGGAGCAGGGCAATATCGGCTCGGCGGGCCGACAGCGAGGCTGCGGACCCCGTGGCCCCTCGAGGGAGGAAGCCGCCGGCTTGGGTTTGGGACGTCAAGCACGAGCCTGCTGGCCCTGTTGCTGGTGCTGTTGGGCCGGTCGAGATGCAGGGGCGAAGGCGAAAGGACTTCTGCTGTTGCTGACGGCGGCCTTTGTCTCTCTGGGCGGAGGTGACAGAGTCCAAGGTGGCATTGGACTTTTCGATCCGCTGGAGGTGTCCCTCCACTCCAGGGCCGAAGAGGTCAGTCCCCAAGAAGGGGACATCCGCCAACTTGTGCTGGGTATCCGCCATGAAGGTGGATATCCTCAACCACGCCCTGCGGCGCATGGCCACCACGGCCGCTACTGACCTGGCACAGGAATCACCTATGTCCAGAGCAGTCTGAAGCTGCTGCTTCACCACCGCCCTACCCTGGTCCCGCACCTGGCAGACCGTGGTCTGCAGGTCGGTCGGGAGATGAGGAACAACCTCATCCAGGGAGTCCAAGAGGGCGTGGGAGAAGTGTGCCATCAGCACGGCCGAGCTGGCCTGTCGGAGGCCCAGGGAGGATGCAGCGTACACCTTGCGCCCGGCAAAGTCCAGCTTTTTGGACTCTTTGTGGAGGCTTATCACATCCGAGCGTTACCGGCGCGGAAAATGCTGTCGGTGACTAACCCCTCGGCAGAGGATCGCTCCGAGAACCGGGCAAGAGCCGGTAGGGACCGCTCTTCCTGGCCATCCTGGCCGAGGGCGCAGGACAGGAAGCAGGCCGCTGCCAAAGCTCCAAGGCTGGGCCGATAATGGACTCAGCCACCAGAAAGGCCTCCGTGGGGGAATCCCCTCGGTCCAGTATCTCCGTCAGGGGATACTTGGCCCGTTTGGACACGGGCTCGAGCTGCATCCCGGTAGACTCCGAGATGAGTCGAAGCAGACCCAAGAAGGATGATGGGCTATCGTCCAATGACTGGCCCCTGGAGGACTCCACGTCAACCTGCCTGGAGAAAGGGAGGAATCGTTGGATTCCGAAGAGTCTGCGAAGAGCTGCCTCGGCCCTGAGCCACCCTCTACCTGTCGAGGACGGTCGGGAGTGAGGGTGACCGACAACCTGTGAGGCAGGCCGTGACCCGACCGAGAATCCTTGGTCGGTGCCCCAGACTCCGGTTGTGGAGGCGGAGGTTCCACCACAATCGGTGGGGCAGCTGGTTTCGGCCGAGCAACCGGCCCTGGAACGGGCAACTCGACTGGGGCGAGTGGTTGCTTCTGTCGTTCGGGCGACAGCCACTTGATGGCCGGGGTCTGGACCAGAGTCGGCTTAGACCCGGACAACAGCAACTGCTGCCACATAAGTTCCTCGTAGCGCCGGCGTAATTTCGCCGAAGCCTCCTCATCCGAGGAAGAGGGCGAGGAGGAGCAGTGCCGCCGCTTGCTTCGATGTCGAGACGAGACCGCCCGATGTCGGTGGGAACAGCTTGACCGAGATAGTTCCGAGACCCTCGGGACCCGAGGCCGGGTCTGGGAAGGGCGGGACACCCGCTCTTCCTCGGCTCGAGCACTTTAACGGGACTGCGCCCCAAAGGCAGGCAGATCCTCGGTCTCCACCAGAGAAACGGTGAAGGTGGGTTGTCGGCTTCACCAGTCGACAGCCCATCTAACGGATTGAGAAAATCTCGACTGCATCGACGGAGTCTCGGCAGGCTGGCCTGACGGGGACACCGTGAAGCCAGCAGCCTGAGCCGCAACCGACCAAAGTCGACGGTCGGCTGTCGGGGAAGGGGCCTCTCCGCTCCCATGAATGTCGGCGGTGGGACTTACCCTCCGACTCCTTCTTCTTGGGCCGAAGAATGTCCGATGGCCCTCTCCCTCCGTGGAAAGGGACTGACAAAGCTCCTTGAACTAAGCCGTATCACGAGGAACTCAGAGAGAGCGGGATAAATCCTGCGGCCGAGGAGGAGGAAGATGCGGCCTGGGCCGCCTCCTCCTCGAGGGCGATCATCTGCTCGAGCTGCTCAGCCGAGCCAGCCGCCGGACACCGCCCAACAAGCCTCTTTTGATTTTACTGGCGGAAAACGCTTCTCGGGGCGCCAGCTTCATTCGCGTTGGCGAGAAAGGCGGCACAACTGCGCGACCGCGGGTCGTGATCTAGAGGCCTCAGGCAGTAGACGCACGGGAGTGCGGATCCGCCCTGACATTTTCTGCCCGCAAGGGCACCTCCAGCCGGGAATAGATTTGTCCATTGCAGCCGCGAGGAAGATGAAGACCGAAGTTTAGAAAACTTCAAAACCAATTTCGGACGAACCGAAGAGTTAGGATCCAGTCTAAAACACAGAGCACTAAGGAGGGAACCTGAGCTTCCAAGCAGTAAGGAAGATCTGGCGTCATGAGGCGGAGCCACAGGTTTACCACCCGGGTGGGTGGGAGGGGCCAGCTTGAAGACCTTCCGGCAAGATTTAAAGTGGCAAGGAACCTGCCAATAAGTGTGGACTGAACAACATATCCATGTCCCTAGAAATAAGACAATTTGAGCTGTGCGATTTGGTCTCTATGAATATTAAACTGAAAATAAAGTCCTCTACTTCTTTTGAGAGAGACTGTATGGCTGCCTCAGAGAAATCTTCACTCCCCCCAACACAGTCCCTTCTTAAATTACTCTATAATATGCTTTAGTGATCTGGGGGGGTTGATAAAATGGGTATCTCAGTTTCTCCCCTTTTTATATTTTACATTAAAATCTTCCTGATTGATTAAAGGAAGAATGTTACTAAACAAAGAGATTATCATGTGTTACCACTTACCTTGATACCGGACCCCCCCCCCCCCAATTCATGCCCTGCTTGTGCCATTACAATTCCCCTCCCTCTCTCATATAGTCGACTGGGCCACAAGACTTATAGTTGTTAGGAAAGAAAGAGTCTTCTAGGTAGTGCGAGATGCGATTTTCAAACCGCAGTTTTCAACTGATCAAATTCTCCATTCCGACTTGTTCTGTACCCTTACTGTTCAGCTCTGTTCTCTGTTGGCTTCAGGTTCCTCTCGCAGCTTTAATTCCTGATGTGTGCTCTGCTGTGACCACTTCATGGAGATGGATCATCGCATTAGCAGATTCAAGTCGGATGCCAGTGTCTTCGGTAGGAGACCTCTTTGCATCCGTTTGGCTCCCGCGCCCGCCACCGACCATGCCTCTTGTCACAGCTTACGCTCCAAAGTTTCCGTCATTAAATCCGGACATGCAACCTGCTGCTCCTTTAGATATGGCATTGCTTCAACTAAGGAGGGGAAAATCTTCAGGCCTTCAGGTAAGAAAACTTTCAGTTTGGCTGGATAATTTATTTGGGCTCAAACTCCCCTCCTCTCTCGCAATTCTCTCATGATCGGTCGGAGTTTCAAACGTTCAGCTTGCAGGGTGGCTGAATAATCGTGGTCGAAAAAGATGGGGCTTGATTGATATTTTAAGTCGCGGTGCCGCCATGCTTCCTGTAGAATGGTGTCCTTAGCCTGGTAGAACACCATCCTCACTACAATTGATCTTGGTCTCACATTAGGTGCAGTTGGTTTTGGGCTCAATGATCTGTGTGCCCTGTCCATCTCCGTATGTATATCTGATGGGAGTGATAAAGTAGTTTTTAAGAGATGTAGTACGAAATCTGCCATCGTTGGAAAGCCATCTTCCGACCCTTCTGGCACTCCATGAATCAAAAAAAATTATTTTGGTGGTTCCTAATTTCCAGGTCTTCCATATATTCTACCATTTTCCGTTCCTGCTGAAGGATATATAGGACTATTCTTTCTATAGTTTCTTGGGCTGAAGACGTTTCCGAGAGTTTACTGGTGTTCTGGTTTACTTTCTGGTCGAGTTGTCGCAAGTCCTGTCTGAGGTTGGCTAAAGCCGAATCTGTATTTTGGACTGTAGCTAACATGGTATTGATTTTTTTAAAACAGCTCATTTGTACCTCTTGGGAGTCTTTCATCCTCTTCAGAGGCCTCAGATGAAGATGCGATGATGTGCGTGAACGACTGAGCTGAGATTCTGTCGTGAAGCCCTCCATATCCTTGCTCAGGGAAAGTTGTCTCATTTTTGCAGTATTTGCCATCGATCTCCCGGTTCTGCCATAATTCTGCTTAGATGCCATTCTTAATAAAATAGTAGTAATTAAGATAGCCCAGTTTCCAGCGATTTTAAGGAGGATTATAGTAGATTATCTGACCAGAAACCGTAAAGCTCCCCGAGTAAGATCCTCACATTTCGGTGACGTCACCGGAAGGCGTAAGACCTTTTTATGGCTCTCTGGCCACCCGATATAGCACTTATGAGCGGGAAGATTATTCAGCTACTGTTATTAGTTTAGACTGGCCTTGGTGTTTCTCCCCACCCCACCCCCCTTTGCATAATGGTTTGTTTGTGGGCATACAGTTCTGACATCTATATATGTTTTGGCATCATAGTGAGCTGGTGGCTACATAATTCAAGGGGTTTCAGACGGGGGCTCTTGGTTGCACTTTTGTTTATGAGGCTGTTATATTTCCCCGCACACTGCTGCATGGATGCAATACATCGTTCTGGGGCCCCATGGCTGCCCCTGCACAGAGTTACTCTATGGTGCGGTAAAATGCTTTTGTTGTTGAGGGGAGGAGGAGAAGAATGCAGCGACACTATGTTATTGTTTCCTTTGATACAGTGCTTTGGGGTTTGTTGTGGCAATCGATGGAATTTGCGGATTTGGGGGGAGAGCATCCTCATTTCTGGCCCCACCACTGGAGGCTAGAACTTTCATTCTTTCTGATATAGTTGCCCAGAGGAGCATGGGCTTCTCTAAGATTGTGTGCTTAGTTTCAGCTCCTACTACTTCTCTCAGATCACTTTTATTCCAGAGGAGACAGCCTGCACTTTGTTGGTGCTTCTCATGTCCTCATTATGATAGCTACAGGGGTTCCTTTTAATTTGATGGGCTGTTCTGCCCCTCGATTGGCATGTGGGTGCGCTCTTTACTTTTTCAACTTATCCCAGTGTCCTGGTGAGTGACCAGACCCTTTTTATATACTCCTCTGTAAACGGAAGAATATGTCACATTGTTGCTTTAGCTTCATTTAACTGGCACCCTTTTAGTCACCATAGGACTCGTCCATTTGGGCAACCGCATTAATGACTTCAATATTCCTTTTCCCTGGTGTCACACGTACCTTTCTCGCTGGCTGGGGGCTCGTTACACGACGAGTCACGCGGAAGAAAACCCAATGGTTTAAGGCCGATCTCCTTAACAAGTTAAAGAGTAGGGATAAGAGCTGGCACCGGTTCAAAATCTCCGGCCTGCAAAGAATTGCTAACAAACTCTTACGGTGATTCCAGGAAATTCTGGTCCCATATCAAGTCTTTTCTGGGTTCTCACCAGCTCTCATCACCTAGTAACATGATTCCTGAAGGCATAATTTGCAATAACCCTGAGACCACTGCAACTTTTTTAGTCGCAAATTATCTTCCCCCTCCCAGTGTTGCAATTTCCTAATATTCTACCTGCTAGGTCAGTCCCCCTCTTCTATTTCAGGTCAATTACATGTGAAGAAGTCTTTACCCTCCTACAGAAAGTCTCAGAGACTACGGCTACTGGCTCGGACACCCTGGAACCCAGACTATTAAAACTGGCTGCACCTTTTATAGCTGCATCACTAGCGAGGATCTTCACACTCTCCCTTAGTCAAAGTCAAGTACCTTATATCTGGAAGTCCGCAAGGGTCACCCCTGTTCTTATAAAAGGAGATCCCAAAGACCCTGAAAACTATAGACCCACTGCCATCCTACCTGTCCTTGGAAAGATCCTCAAAAAGCTTGTAGCAACCCAAACTATTGAATTCCTGCAGAAATATGACCTTCTAACTGCTGCACAGCATGGATTCCACAAAGGTCACAGTACAACTACTGCCCTCCTAAAACTCACATCCGATACCCTATCTGCTATGGATGCTGGCCTTCTCACAGGGGCAATCTTCATCGACATGACAAAGGCCTTTGACCTGGTTGACCACCTTATCCTCCTTGCTACCCTGCATTCACTGAACTTTGCACCTAATGTTGTAAATTGGTTTGATAGCTACTTATCAAACAGGACTCAAATGGTCAAACACAACTCCGCCTTCTCATGCAAGACTGGACTAAATACTGGGGTGCCCCCAAGGCTCCATCCTCAGCCCACTCCTTTTCTCCATTTTTATTAATGGCATCACATCTACCCTATCGGAGACTTCCTCACTTCTGTATGCTGATGATATAGTGCTCTACACCAGTGCCAAAGACATACATGACATAAATCAGCGACTCTCGACTGACTTTCAAAGTACACAGTCATGACTGGCAAACCACAGGCTGCTGTTAAATGATTCAAAGACCAAAGTTATGCTTTTTGGAACAAACCCTAAAATCAAGCACTCCCAAAGTAATCTCAGAGTCACAGCCTTGGATGGCTCCACCACAGGATTCATGACTTCTTTTAAATACCTTGGTGTTACCCTCGACCAATCACTAAGCTTTGATCTCCATATACAAGATGCTTGCAAGTCAGTGAACACAAAGCTGGGCATTGCCTACCACACCAGCTATGTGTTAACCCCCCTCTACCAGGCTAGCAATAGCACAAGGTATTTTACTCCCTTCGCTTACCTATGGTGTTGCCACCTATACTGCTGTGGCCAAGTCTAGTCTACACAAGTGCGACGTCACCTACAACAGCATCTGTTGCTATGCTTCCTCTGCCTACCAACTTAAACACCACTGTCTCCTCTACTCAGACCTCGGTTGGCTACCTCCAAAGAAGACTAGGCTCTACTCTCTCAGCACTATCATAAATAAGATCATATCTTCACAAACCCCTACATCACTTGCAGAGTACTTTGTCAAACAGCCCTCCCACTATGGATTGCGTTCGGTGGACAAATCCCTTGTCTGTATCCCTAGGTTCAGTTCCTCCAAAGGTGCAAGTGCCTTTGCCGTTCTAGCTCCCCAATATTGGAACTCCATCCCCATAGCCGTGCGCCTTGCTCCCTCTCACAAGGTCTTTAAGTCTGAGCTCCACAAGTATTTAGTCTCAACAAATATTTGCTCCTGCTTCAAACCCCCTTAGCCCCCTCCCTCAATACCAGCACTGTCCTGCACTTAACACTCTGCTCTTTTCTCTAATTCCTTTTCTCTCTCTATCTACACTCTTCATGGCATTAACTATGTTAAGGTATACTGCTGTAATGTTTGATATATTTTACCCATCTCTCTTGACCTACTTTGTTTTTTGTTCAATATTGTACTCCCCTAAAGATGTTCCTGTAAACACTGTCATACCTTATTGTTTTTTTGTATTGTATCCTCCCGGGTCATGCCTGAAAATAGTCATGACCATGGCTAGTGCACCTACCCAGTAAACAAAAACTAAATAAATATATAAATAACATTTTTTGCGCAGGAAACAGCGCCCAGGAGGCTATTCGCAAGAGCTGCAATACTCTTACCTACCAGATTGGGCCCTCCCCCACTCTTGTCTTTGGCCCCAATCCAATAAAGGGTCTCATAGTGATCACTCCTCCCTTGGAAGCCACTCAGATCTACTCCTAGCGGGGAGTTTTAGAGTACTCACCCAGTCTTGTTTCCCCATCCCCTTTTGTGTAGTTGTAGGTAGGTAGTTTGGTGTTTTAATGCTACTGTTTCACGTTGATGCTGTCTATTAATTTTATTCCAGGGATATTATGCCTGTCCTATAGAACTATTGTTAGAGTGCTAATTTTAACCTAAACAGGATGCTACAGAAAGAAGACATTCCTTCCTACTTACCGTAATTTCTTTTCTGTTAGCGCCAATACTGTCAATGGGTAAAGCTACCAACAGTCCTTATTTTCCCAGGACAGTCCCTATTTTAGGCAGCATGTCCCAGTGCCCCCATAAGTTCTGCAAAATGCCACTTTTGTCCTGGTTTTTGCTTACTTGTCCCAGTTTTGTCCCTTTTTTTTTTTTTGCGCTGACTGCTAATCCGTGAGTGACAGTTATTTCAGCACCACTGTGGCACTGTTTGGTCTGGACAGCAATTTGCAAATTCAAGCCCTGCATCTGTGTTGCACCGCAAGCATGTTCCTTCCTTCCTGTTAGATTAGATTGGGTAGTAGAGCAAACAAGCGCATGTGGACGTCTGCCTGCCAGCAGCTGAGAGGGACTCCAGACAGAGAAGAGTCTGGCAGCAGTGAACTAAGGTACCTGACCTGATCAGCTGCAGGGAAGTGTGTAAAAACAATCTGGTGTGGTGGTGGGAGTCACTGAAGTGAAGTTTGCTCAGCAATTGAGGTGAGTGTAAGAGGGGTGGATGGGACTGTCAGGAGGAGCAATACATGCAGCTCGAATGTCTGATCACAGTTTAATGCAGGTTTGCTTCTTATTAACTTTCTGTACATCATGATTTGGAACGTGCTGCAGCAGAATGATGTATTATTTTAATCTGGATGTTTGCTACTGGTGTTACTGTGGGGCAGCATGGCCAGAGTAAGCAGCAAAATTTAATTGATTGTGTGCAGCATTGTATGTGGTGGTACCTTTGGGAGTGACGTAGTTTTTTGGGGGGGAGAGACACATGGCCAGGATGGGCCGTCCCAGTTTTAGGCCTCGGAAAGTTGGTAGCTTTATCAGTGGGTATTAATTACAGCTAGTTATAGTGCACCTCTAGTAGAGGAAATGGCACAGCCCAAGGCTGAAAAACAGCCTTAGAATGTTAGGTACATGGGTATTCCGGACAGCAGCAACTCTTCAGTCGCTATTGCCCTCGTAGTGCCTCCATATACGTAAATACAATTCAAACCGGACTAGTTAACACCAAAGGCACACAAATTAGCTGTCTACACATATATGACTCTGTCCAGAATAAAAAAAAACAGTAAAACAGCGACCTAACTCGTCAGCCGATGTAGGGTGAATGATCACACCCCTTCTTTAAACCAAATCCTTCCAAGACAAAGGATCTGCAGCAACAAGGCAATTTGAAAGAAAATATATTTATCACAGGGCAAGGAAAAAACTGCATGTAATGCAAGCACTCACCTGCAAGAAAAGAGGCACCCTTGGTTAACATCAAGTTTGAAAACTGTTAGATGTGCATGACAGCAGCTAATATTCTAATGCGGAACTGCACGGTTTCTTTTCTTGACTTTTTTTTTTTGCATATCCACACAAATGTTGATGCAGCACACAAACTACAAGGGGATGTCCAAACAGGCTGACAATCAGAGAATATAACAGACATCTCCACACCAGTATTCTAGACAATATTCTCCTGCAGGAGCAAAGCTCCTAGGCAGGTCCCATTGACAATATTTGAGCCAACAGAAAAGGAAATTACAGTAAGTATGAAGAAATATCTTCAGTTCCATCTGCAGTGCTCCACGTTGTCAATGTGTATTCATTATAGATGGGTTCTAAGAAGCAGCACCCAGGAAAGATCAGGTGGGGGAGAATACTGTCCCCTACATCAACCACGAACATAAAGAAATTTACCTGGTAACTGCTGCCTGCAAAGCTCTGTGATCTAGAGTGCATCAGCATAGCTCTGAATAGCCAAAGTGTAGCACTTGGTGAAAATAATGGACAGAGGAGCACGTAGCTGTCTTACACAACTACAACAAATGCTTCACCTCTCTCCTTCCAAGATGAGGCCATAGTCCTGGTTGAGCGAGTTTCGAAAAAGTCCAGAAGGATCTTCCTTGCTGCGACATAAGACCTGGAAAGCAAGCCCTCCCCATCTAGCTTGGGTGGCCATGGAGGCTTCTGTCCCAGTCTGGTCGCTCCGAAATGGACAAGCAACCTGTCCAAATTCCCTAACTCAGCAGGCCGTCTAAGGAACGACCTAATGGCACATCACAAATCTAAGCTGTGCAACTCCTCTGATTCAGGGAGAGAAGGTTGTGGACAAAGCTCTGCAGACTTCCTGGTACACATGGAAAGTTGTGGAAAACCTTCAGGAAGAAGAAAAAAAAAAAGAACCGTTCTCGACCTCACCCTGTCCTTATGCATGACAAGGCAAGGTTCTTTGAAAACAAAGCCTGGAGCGCACCAATCCTCCTGGCCGAGCACAAAGGGACCAAGAAAAACATACCTGTAAGAAAACACTCCCAACGGCACATACAAAGCGGTTTAAAAAGCTCCTCACAGAAGGCATTCAGAACTAGGTTCAGATCCCATGAGTGAACCAGGAAATGGAGCAGGGGCCAACTCCTGCTCATAACCTGCAGACAAACAAAAAACCTTCTGGATAACTCTCACGGACAGACCAAAGGCAGCTCCTAGGGCTGACACCTGACCACCCAGGGAACTCAAGGCCAAAACTTCTTTCACTCCTTCATGCAGAAAAACCACATCTGCGGAACAGTGGTTAGGAAGGCCAGAAATGTTGTCCCTGGCCAAAGCCAAAAAAGCTGGCCCATGCTGGACCATAAGCCGCTGATGTGGAATTCTTCCTGGAAGCCATCAGGATATCCATCACCTTCTTAGAGAAAACTAGCTGCAGAAGCCTCCTCCTTCCATAAGCCAGACCACGAGTTGTATCGCACTCAAATTTCAAAGTATGATGGGGCCCTGTGAGGGAAGCGCTCTCACCAGAAAGAGAAAATGCACGTTGAGCTAAGTTAATAAAGACTAAAAACTACGGTCTTCGGGGCCACTCTGGAACTAACAGAAGAAAGCTCTCTCTCTCTCGTGCCTCATCTGTGAAAGACCCTGGGAAGGAGAGGCAGAGAAAGGAAGACAAATCCTGCTGAATTTCCCTCTGTAACCAGGCGTCCCCTGCTTCCACCTGTGGAAACAGGAAAGTGCTTGAAGGACTGGAGAACTTGAGTATTTTGGCTGGAGGTGAACAGGTGGATCAGACGGCGACTAACACGGAAGATCTACTACCCACCCTGATTCAACATCCAGATCTCTGGATGAACATTTTCGCAGCTTAGCCAGGCTGTCAGATGCACAGCAGCATCGCCAAGAGGAGTACTGAAAGAGATGAGGAAAGGTTCTGCTTCTACACACAGCCAGAGATCGAAGGCTTCTCTAAGCATGTCCCTGTTCTCTGCGCTGCTGCTTTTTTCCTGATTTCCACACAGCTGTGGGACTCCAACACCTCCAGAGTCCTGAGCACTAATTACCTTACCCAATGGCGCAGACGGTGCTCATAGACCAAATCATCCATGTGGGAATGGACATGCTTTCCCCCCTGTCAGAGATGAGCCACCATGACAATCAGCACTTTAGAGAAAAATCTAGAGGCTGTTGCCAGCCACAAAGGAAGTGCCCTCTACTGGAGGAACGATCCCTCCCTCAATTGAGAAACTGAGGACTTTCTGACAAACCAACAGATGGAAATATGGAGATATGCATCCCTCAGATCTATGGAAACCAGACAGCACCCTAGCTGGACAGCCTGGATGAGTGAACGCAGGCACTCCCTCTTGAAGGTCGTGGGGCAAACAAATCTGAGCAGGTGTTTCATATAGAAGACGAGCCTGAAAACCCTCGAGTTTGTGGGAACTATGAATAGAAAATGATTAGACCCCTGGCCTTGCTCGCTAGTGGGCACCAGAACAATGACCCCAAGTTGACAGAGATGGTGCAGGGTTGTGACACCGCTAGTCTCTTCATGGGGTCCACTGGAACCATAAACGGCACGAAGCGCCTCTTTAGAAAATTGTCAAAAAACACTACTGCATAACCCAAGGCCAGAATTTTCAAAACCCAAACATCTGATGACACTTGGGCCCATCTACTGTAAACACTGTATAGTCCTCCAGCAAGGAGAAGGGAGACAGAGATGGATCTGCAACCTTCATTGCGAGGAGCCCCTTTTCCACTCTGTGCCTGCGTTTTGACTTCGGACAGGGATCCTCTGCTACCACTGCTCTTGAAACCAAACTTCTCTACCCCTCTGGCTCCCAAAGTACCGAAAGGAACAACAAAAAAAAAACAAAAAACAACCACGCTTTGGAACTGCCTTTGTCAGTCGCCTCCTTGCCCTTTTGGAACCGATGCAGCCTTTAATTTTGCCTGACTCTGGAAGGTGGCCCTTTTTGTCCTGGATATCCTTCAAAATATCATCCAGGCCAGAATCTAAACAAGAAAACCTCCCTGAAAGATAGATTGAACCAGCTTGGTCTTCAAAGCCTGATCAGCCACCCCATGGCTGAACCACACACCTCGTAGTCAACACAATGCGATAGGCAGAGCAGGTAGACATGCACAAGTTTTCCACCATGGCATCCCCTAAGGAGGTGGAAACCATGGATATCAACTACAAAAGGCTCACCCCTTCGAAACCAGGGGAACCAAGCTGCCCAGGGTTGTAACTCACAGATTTAAGGCTCTGGCAACAAGACAGCGAGGCACAGGAAGTACACTGGTTGTGCTGAGGGGATGAAGGCTCTCTGCATGCAGTATCTTTTAATAATGATATCAACTGCCTCGCTGGGTAGCACCCCCTTGAGCTGTAATGACCTACACACCTCAGTTAGGACCAAGACTTAGTGTCAAACAGGGGAGGAACAGGAATCCTCATCGGGTCCGTCCTCTCCCATTCCTTCTCCTCCTCAGATGGGTCATCCTCCTCCTCATCAAGTAACTTTTTTTGGTTTTGTTTTGGTGTTTAAGGTCAAGAATTTCCCCAAGATCCCCGATATCCTCATCTTGACCCTTGTAAGGGCAGGGTCAGGGTCTGCCCACAGTTCTGAAAAAGCAGCCCTGTCCTGATGTAGAGCACCTGGATATGTTTGGGTGAGCGCCCCCCCACCCCCAATATGAGCTGAGGGGCCCAGTGTGGGGTCAGGAGTGTTTGATAGGATGTCCTGTGGGGGCATCGAGGCTCAAAAGCTCTCCTAAGAGCAACAAAAATGTACGCAATTTTGCTTGCCACTGCCAACTATTACACCAGGTCCACCTCCCACTGTGCAGAGTGGGGGGGGGGCACGTAATAGACAACTTGAGAAACACAATGGAAGTAACAGGAACGCATGTGGAAAAGGTCTCATAATCCACCTAGCGGTACTTACATCTTAAAATGGTGGGAAGTCTCCAATATGCCATGGTGCCAAGAGAACAAAAAGTATGGTGCCAATATATAACACACAGTTTCATAACTTTTATCCAATCACGCTTTTCATCGAAATGCTTTTGGCATCTAGTTTGTACCAGAAAACCTGGCGCACTTTGAGGAGGAACCCAAAGTTTTAAAATATGAGCCAGGTTAAGAGCTAGAGCTCCCACATAACTCAAATTAGCCCCACAGATTATAAGCTGGAGTCCAGTAAAAAAAAGGCATCGTGCAAGAAAGCCATGTTGAAAAAATGTTTTAATTGTGCAGTCCAGAGCATAACAGAAGGAGAGGGGACAGGAGAGGGAACGTGGATCGCCCACGCACTGGAGTGATTCAAACCTGGGCCTCCATACACACTGCTCCATTTGGAGTACTTTTCAAGTGTGAAAACAACCTGCTAAAGAAGAAAACTTGTGGTCGCCAGCTTACTGCCAGGAGAAGAATTAAATAGGGTGACCGAAGGAAAAACAGGAGTAAACACACAAACACCGCGTCTAGTAGCACAGCAAAGTGGAGACGCATGCGCACGCCCTTGAGAACATGCACATGACGTATGTTGGCAGGGACCAGGGGTCGAAATAACCACCTGTCTGCCTGTCCCAGACACCCAGTTTTCACCAGGGACAGCTGGTTTAATTTCTCTGCCTGTCTCTGGGACAGGCACCAAGAGAAAAAGCATTATGTGGAACACTAGGACCCTTGAGATGCTGCTGCCTATAAATTTGGGCTTTGAACATCCCAACATCATGATGTCATATGTTGAGATGCCCATTCAACCCAACATCCCATGATGGGCTCTTCTGTGCAGTTGGTGGTTTCATCAAGCAGCAGAAATTAAACCAGTGCTGCAGCAGGACTAGGTTGTAGATGTGTTCCTCATCATCATGCATGTGCAACTGCTTATCTTCTTTTTACTTTCTGCGCTGCATACCTCAAGTCTTTGTGTGCTGTTCCTGTAGTAGCAGACCAAGACTGGCTTTTGATCACAGGCAGCTGAGTTTTTAGCGATGCAGATTAAAAATCCTTTACAGCACTGTCTACTAATGAAGAGGGGTCTGGGTAAGGCTAATAAAAAGCCCCTGTAAGGGCTAGAAAACAGTATGTGAAAGCCCTTTTCAGGGAAGTCAAGGCAGAAGGAGGGGAAGACTCTGTATTTAGAGATTGGGAGAGGAAACTGAAGGGCTGAGACAACCACTTAACGCACCATTATGTCAGGAGGGGTTCTAGAGAAAGGAGATGCAGAGGCTGGTTAAAGCCTTTGTCAGAGCTGGCCCATCAGCGCAGTGGTAGCACTACCATTTGTGACACCAGTGAACCAGGTTCAGAAATGAGTCTGGGTCATCAGTGGCTGACTGGGAAGAAGAGGACTGAGCATCTTAAGGGGATGCCCTCCTCCTCTGGGGAGGGAGGGCTGTCGCACCACTCTGACACTGCCACCTGTGGGTGCATGGCTGGCATGCAAGGACAACAATGTAGGGAGAGGGAAAATGCCATCAGGCACTTGGCTGAGACATGTGTCAGCACATCACCAGCCCAGGGGTTAGTCCTTTCCTTGGCAGAATGGGAGACAAGGGGAAAATCCCCCAACCCCTGGCCCTTTGATGGTCCCCAGCCAGGTAAGACCAGTTAAGCAGGTATATTCACCACCAGCACAGGCAATGGGAGGAAAAACTATGTAAAAAAAAAATAAATAAATAAATAAAGGCCTTTGTCAGAGTTATTAAGTAGGGGAAGCTACATAACGAACAGTGGAAGCTGATCAGCTTGTCAGGGCAGAGCAGAATGGAGTTAATTAAGGGCCCTTGTCTGGGCTACTACTGAGCAGAAGGGAAGGACATTAAAAGCCCTTATTACGGCAGTGAACAGGGAGTAAACTTAAGTTCTTTTCAGGACCTTGTACTAGCTAGTGGGTAATATTTAGTAGCTCTTTTTAGGGCACCCCACAATGAGTACCATCAGTTATTAAGCCTTTTTCAGGGCACTGTGGCAGCCAGGGGCACACTTATTATTAGTTGGTATTTGGAAACAGAAATGTAAAATTAGTAAACAAGAATCAACAGGACAGGTACAAATCCTGTGGGGCAGTCAAAATAAATATTTTACCTGTCCCTTGGACAGCCATCCACAAAAAATTATTTCTAGCCCTGGCAGGGACACACGCACAACAGAGGCACGACAAAAATTTGCTGTTGAGTTTCTGTGGCTGTTGGGCATGCGCACTCCCTTCAACTGTAGCGTGGGAACTACACTGCTCGGTGGAGCAAAAAAAGAGCCACCACTCGCCCCATCCCAACTAAAAGGACTCCATTCCTCCAAATAAAATGCACTCTAGCAGACCACTGACATTTGCTATAACAAAAGGTTGCTAGAAGAAAAAATGTAAATACTCCAAAACAAAAGGAAAAATATCCCTTCAAACTAACACATTAACACTGTGCCTCACAAGAGATACAACAGCCAAAGTGAAACCCTGCAGCAAAACTTGACAAGAATATATGCTGCATATATTCCTTTAGTTTGAAAAACCTTCTCAAATGAACGAGAGATTTTATGAGAGGAACTATGAGGGACTGTACCTGAAGAGTGGACAGCCGAAAGGAATGCTCCTCACAAGCAGGCTCAGTCTTTTGTTTGTTTGTTTAATGCGGCAGACTTAAAAGGGATACTGGATGGTATCCACCCTAGAGTACTAAAAGAGTTTCAGGAAGAAATTGCCACACCGCTAGCTGAGCTATTCAGTAAGTCACTGGAAGATGGCAGAGTACTTTAATACTGGAAAAGGGCAACAGAAGTGCCCTTGCGCAAAAGTGGAAGCAAAGAAGAGGCAGGAAACTACCGCCCAGTCAGCCTGACCTCTATAGTAGGGGACAATTATGGTGTCATTGCTAGAGGAGAGAATAGTGGATTACCACAAGAAAAGTGGAAAACTCAACCCCAAGCAACATGGCTTCATAGCAGGGCGCTTGTGCCAAACAAACGTGATTGATTTCTTCAATTGGGTTACCAGAACAGTAGACCAGGGTCGGTAGGTGGACGTGGTGTACCAGGACTTCAGCAAAGCCTTCGACACCGTTCCCCACAGGAGACTAGCTAACAAACTAGAACACACAAGAGTCGGTCAGAAGATAGTCAACTGGATTTAGAACAGGACCCAAAAGTTTTGGTCAATGGGTTATCATCAAGGGAGGGAGGAGTGACCAGTGGCGTTCCACAGGGGTCGGTGTTAGGTCCAGTCCTCGTCAACATATTTATCAGCGACATCACCGATGAACTAGAGAGAAGGTTTGCCTGTTCACAGACGATAAAAGGCTCTGCAACAGGGTGGACACACAGGAGGTAGCCTCAGGTATGGAAGGTGATCTCAGAAAACTGGAAGAATGGTCCAGGAATTGACAGTTAAACTTTAATGCCAAGAAGTGTAAGGTAATGCACCTGGGAAAGTGGAACCCAGGAATTAAGTACTTACTGGAAGGGCATGAATTAGAGGAGACAAAGATGGAACAGGATTTGGGTGTAATCAATACAGATGACTTAAAGGTGAAAAAAAAAAAATGCAAAAAAGCGGCATAGAAGGCCAGTGGCGTCCTCGGATGCATAGGCAGAGGTAGTACAACCAGAAAGCAGGAGGTAATCATGCCACTCTACAGATCCTTGGTGAGGCCACACCTGGAGTACTGTGTCCAGTTTTGGAGGTCTCGTCTAAAAAAAGGACACTGACCATTTAGAAACGGTACAGAGAAGGGCTACAAAGATGGTACAGGGGCTGCACCATGAGCCATGTGAGACAAGACTCAAGGAGTTGAATTTATTCTCTCTGGAGCAGAGAAGAAATAGAGGGAGCATGATAGAAACATTTAAATACATAAGGGGGAATTAATACAACTCAGAATGGAAACCTCTTCCAGGAAAACAGGGCGGTGCATACAAGACAGCACAACTTGCATCTGGTGGGAGGTAAGTTTAAAAGCAACTCTAGAAAATACTTTTTCACAGAGAGAGTAACAGACCCATAGAACAGCCTGCTGCCAGAAGTGGTAGCATCCAAGACAGTGAGAATTCAAGCTCACACGGGACAGGCATTGTGGGCAGCTTAGAAAGAAAAATAACTTTGGGGGGGGGGGAGAGGTTAGCCACCATGGGCAGACTAGATGAATCATGCAGTCCCATCTGTTAACTCTTTTCTAATGTTCTTATGTAACTATCCCTTCACCAGGAGCCCAATTAAAAGAGCAATGCCCCCAAGAAAACCACCAAATATAACAAATCACATGTCAGCAAGACAGGGGTGGGCGGGGTGCCGGGAGCCCCAACTAAATAATAAATAAATACAGATACCGCATCTGAGGCACCATACAAAAATGTGGCACATGTGGCTTCTGATCCAAGCACATGCAGTGGAAAAGGAAAGAGCAGGTCACCCAATTTGAAAGCCGCAGCTTAACAGGCAAGATTTTAATTTTGGAGTACTACCTGTCACCAGGTAGCCTCAACCTGCTATGCAGAATTGCAGCCCCAAGACTCAGAAGCTTAAAGTTTCTTCAAAAGAACCTCAAGAGATGTTTCCCCTTTGATGGCACAGCTTTACAGTGGAGAGTTGCTGCTGTCAGGAATCCTCATGTGCCTAACGTCCTAAGGCTGTTTTTCAGCCTTGGGCTGTCCCATTTTCCCCTAGTAGGGGTGCAGTATAACTTGCTGTAATGAATACCCACTGACAATGTGAAGCGTTAGAGAGCAGTATGTCGGAAATTCTTTTTTGTATTACTCATGGCACATACAGTAACAAGAGACATATGTTAAGGTCTATTCTCATAATGTTAATGACGTGAACCACCCTGTACAACAAACGAAGGCCCTTACAGCTATTAAAAAGTTTCACCCCTCCTTCATCTTACTACAAGAAATCCATTTAGTTAAAGGAGCATGACAAGCCGACGAGGTTGGGTTTTCCACATGTTGTTGCCTGTTCCTTCCGATCTGGTAAGAGGCACAGTGTTTCTCATCCCCAAATGCACCCCCTTTCAAACTGCAGCCACCTCAACCGACTCACACAATGTTTTTGGCCATGGTCAACGGCAATTATCACAGCCAGCTACTTACTCTAGTCAGTTTGTATCTCCCTCCAGGTTCTCAACCAGCTTTTGCCAAGCAACTACACAAAAATAGTGGAATTTCAGGAGGATCTTCTTTTGATTTGGGGGTGTGAAACTAGAGACACAACAAATACACATACCCTAGGGACATGCCTACACAAAAACAAAGCCACTGCTTTTTAGGGAGGAGGCAGTGTGGGTCAATATTTGACATCTCAGACACCAACACAAGAGGGCCTATACCCATTGTTCCACCCCCCCAACAAAGTTTACGCAAGAGCTGATCATATTTTAGTGGACGCGGAATGTTCCCTTTTAATCAATAGATGCATAATCTCCCCTATTTTACTTTCAGATCATGCACATCAAATGGTGGTGCGGGCCTTGGGCACCCTGGTGCAGTCTAATTTATGGAAGCTTAATTCACTTTTAAACAATACAGACTTTTAGGGACTTAATACAGGAACATACTGTGCACATCATAGTTAAAAATGAAAAAAAGAGAGCGAGAGCCCACTCATACTGTGGAACACAGTTAAGGTAGTTTTGCACGGTGATATCATAGCGTGTGCGGCCACTCTTAAAAAAAACAATGAGAAAAACTGCAGTCTCTACAGAACGATCTGCAAACTCCACAGCACCGCCATAAGAAGGGGGACCATATGGTCCTGCCACGGCTCAACCAAGTTAGGCATAAAATTCAACAAATCCCAGATTTTAAAACAGAGATGGCACTCCGCTTTCTTCAGCAGCGCTACTATGAGGGTGGGGCTCATACTTCAAACATTTTAGCTTATAGGTGGAGAAACTTACCCATACCATGATATCCCATATAAAGCAACAACCCACTAAGGAGTGGGAAACAACCCCGGAGGGGAATTTTGCAGGCTTTTATGGATTATAGACAACTCTGTTAACTGGAAATTAAACCCCTTTTAGCAGAGATTTCTGGTCATTTAAAGTATTTATCCCTTCTGTCCCTGCCTGAAGCCCAGCAACAGAAGTTACTAGACACTGTGTCCTGAAAGAAATTCAAAGCACTATAAAGAATTAAAAAAAATAATAAAAACCCAGACCCAGACAAGTATACCGGAGAATTTTACAGAACATTCCAGGATTCCTCTACCCCTCTGCTGTTGCGAGTCAGTGCGGGATTCACGGAGGGCAGTGCCGTTCCACCAACTTTGAGGCAGGTTACAATTTTGGCCATTTTGAAGCCCGGAAAGGATGGAAGCAACTACTCCTCTTATCGTCCCATATCTGTTTTTAACAGACGGACATTTTTGCTACTATTATGGGTAAACATCTGGAACCCTTGTTACCTCTCCTTACTGACAAAGATCAAGCCGGATTTGTATCATTCAGACAGATACAGGATAATATTAAGCAAACTTTACAAATCCTGCATCATGCCATCCAATCAGGGGCCCCCTTTCTTCTACTGAGTCTTGACGCGCAGAAGGCCTTCGATCAAGTGGCATGGCCTTTTTTATTCCACACTTTCCGATACCTTGGAATCCCAGCAGAATTTGTGTCTCTGGTGGAGGCTATTTACCATCAACCTACTGCCTATATAAAAACTGATGGCCAGGTATCAGACTCTTTTCCTCTTTGTAGGGGGACCCAGCAGGGTTGCCCCTATCCCCTTTACTAGCTGTATCTCAAGCCACTGGCTCAGAAAATTGGATAAAACATGGCCATTATGGGCAAACATTTGGGGGACAAGGAACATAAACTGGCCCTTTACGCTGATGATCTCATCTACCTTACAAATCCTGAGAGGGTCTTCTTCCCCTTGTGGAATACATTACAGCAATTTGATGAATTAGCCAGGTGCAATTTAAATACTGCAAAAACTGAGGTATTGCAAATTAACTGCACTAGCTGTATGTCGCTATAAAAGAAAGTTTCCACTTTCGATGGGGCCTCTTACATTTACTTGGGGCCTCTATCTCACTGGACTTTAATTTAGTTCTCTCTTCTAATTATGATCATCTATCCCAGCACCTGTCAAGGAACACAGCGGTATGGACAACACCTGCCGCTTCCTTTTATACAGAGGGGTGGATAGTGTCTGTATGAATTTGCTTCCCAACATCTTATGTCTAGCACAGACCATCCCAGCTACTCCACCAATCCAATATTTTCACATATTTGTGGCAGGAGCAGTGTCCAAAAATTCTTTTGAGGACCCTCTAGCTTCCCAAGTAGCAGGGCGGGCTGGCTCTATCCAATTTATTTTATCATTCTGCAGCACAGCTACAAACCATATTATACTGGCTACATCCTTCACATCAGGCTCACTGGAAATTTTTGGAATTTATTGAGGGACAACTATTAGATGCCCTTAAAGTCGTATTCCGAGACCACTTGGGTTCCCTCCCACACAGTTGGGAAATCCTTATATTAAATCTACCCTTGATCAGTAGCGCCAGCTCCTTGGCAAAAAAAAAAAAAAGGAAAACTTAATGCAAAGCAAGTTTTTTAATTTTGCTCATTGATATGGTGAACTTTTCCCCAGCAACTTTAGATAAGGGATTCCAGCTTGGGGCAAAAGTAAGGATCTTATATTTCAGTTTCTGCGTGGTCGGGTACTTCAATCCTTTGAGGACCTTCAATCAACTTACGACCTACACCACAATATTTTTTTTTTTTGGTTAGCTCCAAGCCTGTACTTATATTTAAACATATATTAGGTCCTGGACTCAGGACACTGCAACCCTTCAACTAGTTACTGCTCTGTTTACAGGGACATAGTGACACTCTCCACCTTATTTCCTGAATATACCAAGCTTTGATGGAACCTCAGCAATATACTATATGACAGACAAGCATGGGAGGGGACCTCGGCTCCCCAGTCTCGGGCAAACAGTGGACCCAATGACTATGTAACATACATAAGATGACCTCCTTTCACATTTGGAGAGCATATTTATGGAAAATGGTCATTGTTTTTATTTATTTTTTTAAACCATACCAGATGAATTAAATACATGGCATCTCGGGGTCCACATCTGGCAGGGATGCAGGGAGCCGAGGTCAACCCATGGCCACATCCTGTGGACCCAAGGTGAAAACAAGGGTCACTACTACGAGAATGGTGCTTGTACAGTCCCAAAAAGATTCAATCAACACAGAAAGGACTCCGCACTCAGTGTCAAACACTCAGTTTGAGTGTGAAATGTTGGTCTGTGGTAGTCTCCTCAGGATACACCAGGATATATTGCTTGTTTTCATCACAATAAATCTTTTACAGAAGAAATCTGGTGGTATATGTACCTTCTGTGTGGACCTATCCAGTGCTGCAGTCCTTTTTTCAGACCTCCAGCAAGAACTACAGGAGCTCTTTGGGGAGACCTTGTGACTCACTAGTCACATGCTCTTAATCCTTGATGCACCTGCAAAGTGTGAGCACTCTGTCACAGAAAAAGTGTTTAATACTGCCACGGTGACTGCTAAGAGGGCAATCACAAAATTGTGGTCGACACAGACACCCCCTAGTCTGTCAGCCTGGAGGGAATTGATGATACACATATATCACATGTAAAAGATTACAGCACAGCTTAATCAGTATCCAAAATCCGTATTACGTTAGAGATGCTGGGTGCTGCACCTTTCAACACAAACTTCGTACTCTGTGCCATGAAGAGAAGTTTTGTTTTACCTACCCGAGTTGTTAAAAGACAATGTAGTGGACAGGAACTGCAATCTCTCATTTGACTTACCACAGCTATGTGTCAATTTAGACAGCTTGTTTTTTTTAGTTTATTGCCATGTATTTTGCAAAATCTCAAACATGAAATTTGGAAAAAATAAAATGGGCACTCTGAGGCGCCAAGACATTTCCTGTGCTCCCCAGCCCTGATGCAGTTCAGAAGAGGGCAAGGAGCGTGAAGAGACCCAGGCAGCTGCCAGCCACGAAAGAGAGGAGTCTGCTGTGGGGTCAGGGAGGGGGAGAAGAGAGTCTGGTGGTGTCACTGAGCTCCAGGCTGGGGCCAGAGGTAAGCTCACAACACTGGGAAGGGTTACACTTCAGTATGAGCGTGGCTGTGTAGTCTGTGGACTCACTGAATGTGTGTCTTGAAAAGGCTGTGGTGGGGGCAGGGGTGTGCAAATCCTGTTACCCCCTGTCCATGGCAAGTAAATGTCCTTGAAGGGCAAGTACAAAAAGAGAGCAAATTTCATTGTAATAAATAGCGGCAAATGAAAATTCAGCTATAGTCATGACTGAGCAAGTCCTAAATATTTAATCTGAACACCGAGGAAGACCAAACCTAGCAACATCGCCTTCCACACAGACTATGTGCTTTTCCAGCTGGGTCTTTTAGGAGTGGCTCCTCAGCCTCTACCGTAGCTTCTGCAACAGTTACAGCTGACTGCATGCTGAACTGGAGTCAGTGATGTCAGCATTTGAATTCTTGGCACATGTGGACTCCTGATGAAAAAAAAAAAAGACAAGCCGATCAACAGTACATAAATTGGAAAGAACCTACAAATATGCATTTCAGCATTTACCATAAAGAAAAAAATACAGAGACAACTACTCAATATTTATGGTTTGCTGGACAAGTAGAACCAGCATAAAATTTCCTAAGAGGTGGCGGGGAAGGTTAGGGAGAAAAAGACAGCATTCAGAAAGTGAAAAAAAAGCATTTAAACTAGCAAAGGGGGGTGGCAGGTCAGCAAGGAGGGTACCTACTTGCTCACCCCCCACAGCTAGCAGTGGAACCAGTGAACCAGAGGAGTTGCTGTCTCAACAAAGCAGTGTGCAAAAGATGGAGATTAGCGCCCAAGAGGTGGCTAGGCAGAAAAGGGGCAAAATTCAGCAGAAGGGCAGACAGCAAGGAGAACCAGGGATAAAGGACAACCAAGGAAGGGGCTGGAGTAGAACAGCAAAACAGTCTAGGGAGGTCAAATCATGGAAAGCCATGTGTGCAAATGCCAGGAGTCTTAGCAACAAGATGGAAGATCTGGAGGCTGTCGTGGTGCAGTCAGACCTGGACATTGTGGCCATCATTGAAACCTGGTGTAATGATAACCATGACTGGGAGTTGGCCATACCTGGCTACAACATATTCAGAAGAGACAGGGCAGGCAGGAAGGGAGGAGGAGTGGCACTGTATGTGAAAAATGACATAAGGGCCACAGAGATCCAGGAGGAACAAAATGGGGAGAGATACTGTGGGTTAAGCTGGAAAGGAAAATGGGGACAGCCATCCGCACAGGTGTGGTCTATAGACCACCAGCCCAGGAGGAAGAAACAGATAGGAGCTGATGCTAGCCATCCAAAGGATGGCAGACAAGGAAATGGTAGTACTGGTTGGAGACTTCAATATTCCAGACGTGGACTGGAGCATCCAGCAGCAGCATCAACTAGAGACAGATTTATCCTGGACTCCTTCAGGGTGCCTTCCTCAAGCAACTGGTCATGGAACAAACTCGGCAGAAGGCAATATTGGACCTTGTGCTCACAAACAGGGACAGTGTGATGGGGTAATAGTGGGGGAGCACCTGGGGAACAGTGACCACCAGTCACTGTGGTTTGAAATCACTGAAAGAGCAGAACCAAACCACACAAAAACACGTATCCTGGATTTTAGGAGGGCAGACTTGGGGAAAATGGGGAGAAACTTGAAAGAGGCATTAAGGGGAATGAGGCAGGAATCAGGGGTTAAGGAACAGTGGGCAGTATTTAAAATGGGGATTACAAGAGCAACAGAATTATGTATTAAGAAGGTTAGCAAGAGGAAAAGGAAGAGAGACCATTATGGTTTTCCAAAGAGTAGTAAAAGAAAGTGAAAGCCAAAAGATTGCATTCAGGCAATACAAAAGACACAGGCAGAAGGGGATAGGGAGAAGTACCAGGAGAAGCAAAGGAGGCAGGAGGTCAGGAAGGGAAGCAAAGCTCAGACAGAAGAACACACTGCAAAATCAGTGGGCAGAGGGGACTGAAACCTTTTACAGGTACATAAGTGAAAAAAGAAAGGCAAAGGGAGGGATAGTGAGACTGAAGGGGGAGGATGGGGGCCACGTGGAGGATGACAACAGTAAAGCTGACATACTGAACAGGTATTTCTGCTCAGTCTTTACTGAGGAAGAGGAGGGTAATGGGTCTGAGCAGGTACAAGGGGTGAGAATGGTGCAGAAATGGACGCAAGTCCCTTTACCGAGAAAGGGTCCTGGAAGGAACTGGAAGTAATAAGAGTTGATAAAGCAATGGGGCCAGATGGGTGCACCCAGGGTCCTTAAAGAACTAAGAGAGGTGGTGGCTGAACCTCTGTCTATCCTGTTTAGCCGATCACTGGAAACAGGGGAGGTACCCAAAGACTGGAGGATAGCAGATGTAGTCCCCTTATACAAAAGTGGGAACAAAGAGGAAGCGGGGAGCTACAGACCAGTCAGCCTCACCTCGGTAGTGGGGAAGATCATGGAAGCACTACTGAAGGAGAGATTGGTGGAACATCTGGTTGTCAATGGACTACAGGACCCAAGGCAGCATGGTTTCACCAGGGGGCGGTCATATCAGAACAACCTCATTGAATTTTTTGACTGGGTGACTAGGGAAGTGGATCAGAGGAGGGCAGTGGACATGGCCTATCTGGACTTCAGTAAGGCCTTTGACACTGTGCCACATAGAAGACTATTGCACAAACTGGGGAATATGGGTGTGGGCAGGGCAGTAGTGTGGTGGGTAGGTAACTGTCTGGGAGGCAGGACACAGAGGGTGGTGGTAAATGGCAGTCACTCCACAGAGGGAAGAGTGACCAGTGGGGTACCACAGGGATCAGTGCTGGGACCGGTCCTATTCAATATCTTCATCAGTGACATTGCGCAGGACCTAGAAGGCAGAATTTCACTGTTCGCTGATGACACAAAGCTCTGTAAACAGAGTAGACACACCAGAGGGTGTAGACAGAATGAGAAGAGACCTGCAGAAACCTGAAGAATGGTCAGGGGTTTGGCAGTTGAAATTCAATGCAAGGAAGTGCAAGATAATGCATATGGGGCACAAAAACCCTGGCACGATATATCAGTTGGGGGGGGTGAGGATATAGCATGCACCAAGCAGGAAAGGGATCTTGGGGTTATCATCTCTTATGACCTCAAAGCAGGGAAACAGTGTGACAAGGCAGCAGGTAAAGCAAATAGGATGCTGGGATGCATAGGCAGGGGCATCACCAGCAGGAAAAGGAGGTCATAATTCCACTATACAAGACACTAGTGAGGCCCCACCTGGAGTACACTGTACAAGTTCTGGAGACCTTACCTACGTGAGGACATAGACAGGATAGAGAAGGTTCAGAGGAGGGCAACAAAGATGGTGCATGGATTGCGTCACAAGTCCTATGAGGGCAGGTTGAAGGAACTGAACATGTACTCCCTGGAGGAAAGGAGGGAGAGAGGAGATATGAGAGAGACATACAAGTATCTTACAGGGAGGAACAGGGTGCAAGAATACACTATTTTTAAGCGAAAAAGATGTTCCAAGACTAGAGGCATGGGATGAAGTTGGAGGGAGGACGATTCAGAGGAAACGTGAGGAAGAATTTCTTCACAGAACGGGTGGTGGACAAGTAGAACACCCTGCCAGAGGAAGTGGTGGGGGCTGAAACAATCACTGGATTTAAGAATGCATGGGATAGACAAAGGAATTCTGGAGGTCAGGGTAAGGGGCAACAGACTTCTTGGAAAACAAACTGAACTTACAAGCTCAAATGGGCAGACTGGGTGGGCCATAGGCCCTTATCTGCAGACACTGTCTACGTATCTATGTATAAGGAATCACATAAGCAGCAGGACAGAGAACTGTACCAGTTAACGCAGAAGGAAGCGGGGAAGGCAGTCAGAATAGCAAAGGCCCAAACTGAGGAAAACATACCCAACTCAGTTAAGAAGGGTATAAAACTTTTTATAAATACATTAGGGAGCGAAGAAAGACCAAGGGAGGGATAGTGAGGCTTAATAAAGGAGAGGGGGTGGGCAGAGAGTGACAGTGAAAAAGCAGAGATACAAAACAAATACTTTTGTTCAGTATTCACAAAAGACGAAATGGGAGCCGTACCTAAACCAAATAAAAGCACTCTGAATGGGGTGGGGGAGCGGGGTCGACAACAGTCTACTCACAGAAGTAAAGTTCCTGAAAGAACTCCTAAAACTCAAGTTGGACAAAGCAATGGAGCCTGATGAGATGCACCTCAGAATTCTAAAAGAACTAATGGGAGAAATAGTGACACCACTGACTACCCTTTTTAAGAAATCATAGGAGAAGGGCGTGGTACCCGAGGACTGGAGGAAGGAAGATGCGATTCCCCTTCACAAAAGTGGGAGCAAGGCAGAGGCAGGAAACTATAAACCTGTTAGTTAGACCTCAGGGGGTAGGGAGAATAATGGAATCATTTCTGAAACAAAGAAAGTAGTTGATTACCTAGAGGCCAGTGGGGCACAGGACCCAAGGCAGCATGGATTCATAGCAGGAAGGTCATGTCAGACGACTAACAGATTTCTTTGACTTACGAAGCATTTAACACAGTCCCACACAAAAGATTAACAAACAAGTTAGCCAGCCTGGGAGCGGTCCCAGGGTAGTGGCCTGGGTAAAAAACTGGCTGGACAACAGGACGCAGAGGGTAACAGTAAACAAAGTCCACTCTGATGAAAGGAGGTTATTAGTGGGGTACCACAGGGTTCAGTATTGGAGCCGGTCCTCTTTAGTGTCTTTATAAGTGACATTGCAGAGGGACTGGAAGGAAAAGTATGCCTCTTTGCAGATGACGCAAAGATCTACAACACGTTGATGCACATTGAGGGGTGCGACAAGAAGAGACTTGGCAACCTTGGTAGAATGGTCAAAAGGCAGGCAGCTTAGATTCAATGCAAAGAAATGCACCTGGGAAACAAAAACCCAGGGAAAGAGCACACAATTGGGGGAGGGGGTTACCAACAACAAAAAAATGGAAAGGTAGGCAGGCAATGTGAAGACAGTAAGGAGGGTTGGGGGATACTGGAATGCATAGGGAGAGGCATCACTAGTAGACAACAGGAAGTTGCCATCCCTCTGTACACACAGCTGGTGAAACCCCATCTGGAGTACTACGTGCAGTTCTGGAGACCCCAGTTTTAGACCCCACAACCTCCTCAGGAAGGCTGTTCCATGCATCCACTACCCCCTCTGTGAAAAAATACTTCCTCACATTGCCCTAAGCCGTCCGCCCTCTACTTCAAATTGTGTCCCCTTGTTCTTGCACACCTCTTTTTCTGAAAGATGCTACCCTCTTGGACTTTGTTGATTCCACTGAGGTACTTAAACGTTTCTATCATGTCCCCCCTCTCCCTCCTTTCCTCAAGGATATACATATTAAGCTCCTTTAGCCTCCCCTCGTATGGCTTCTCTTGTAGACCCTGCACCATTTTACTTGCCCTCCTCTGAACTGCCTCCATCCTGTCTATGTCCTTGCAGAGATGGGGTCTCCAGAACTGGACGCAGTACTCCAGATGGGGTCTCACTGTCTGTACAGGGGGATAACTACTTCCTGTTTTCTGCTGGTGATGCCTCTCCATATACATCCCAGTATCCCCCCAGCCCTCCCTACTGCCTTCTCACATTGCTTACCAATCTTAAGGTCATGTGAACGATTACCCCCAGGTCCCTTTCCATTTTGTTGTTGTTACTACCCCCAAATTATGTGATCTTCCCCTGGGTTTTTGTTTCCCAGGTGCATTACTTTGCACTTCTTACACCGAATCTAAGCTGCCATACTTCTGACCATGTGCACAGCTATGGCTGACTGACTGAATGTGACATGGTCCATCGCCATGACACCACTGGATAAGGATATATGTTGCCTTCAGCCTACCGTGGCAGATCTTTTTGCCAATACCACGCTCCTCTAACTGGAATGTATACTTCTGCCACCTCCTTCCACCCACTAAAGACTGACATCCAGAGGTGGTCCACCACTGCTGCATAGTCTGCTCCCTCCAAGCTTATAAATAAGTTTACCCACCCCCAGAAGTTTACAGAAAGGGTATAGTGAACTCAGGTTCTGTTTGCACCCCCACAAATCATTGCTCAAGGGTATAACAAACTCTCTCTTTTCACACTTCTAATGGAAACACTGAAGGAGATCATACCCTGTTCACTAAGCATATTCCCAGGTGTCCTCCCAACTCCAGTTAAAAGGCATCTATAGCGAGGATCACACTGCTTTCTGGAAAGAGGGGAACTCATTCTCAGAGAACAGCAGAATCGCTCCACTAACTGACAGTTGTTACCAACCTCAGCTGTACTGCAACCAACTGTCAGGTTAGAAATTCTCCAGCACCAAAATTCTTTCGGATACCACTGAATTGCCATAATTTTCACTCAGGCCAGGGGAACCACTGCAGCGGTCAACGACATGCAACGAAGAGATTTGAGGAAATTCTGTGCTATCCTATGTGAACATGGAATGAAAGTGGCAGGAAATTTCACCAGGTCTGATGCCCTATGAAAGGGCAGGAAGGCCTCGATTTTTAGTACCCCGTACTGTATCCATGGGCTTCAGACATTGCCTCGGTTCCAGAACTGCTTTCTTTCCAGTTTATCAGTAATCCAAGAGACTGATGGAGGACCAATGGTGTTTTTTTTTTTTTTTTTTTTTATGGTATGTATTTTGGGGTCACTCTTGACAGCTGTCTATCCTATGACCAGCACATCAGCAATGTTTCCAGGACTGTCAACTACAAGATCGGTCTCCTCCACAGGCACAAGCATAGTTTTACTTTGGACGCCCTTACACATGCCATCAACAGCTCCATCCTTTCTGTAGTAGAATATGGCTTGTTAATCTATGGCGCTGCTTGCCACTCTGTTCTCCACACGATATCAGTTGCCCTGAACATGGCTTGCAGACTGCTCACAGGGGCCGCACGTCTCACCCATACTTAGGACCTCTATGCCCAAACGGGCTGGCTTCAACTCAGTGGGAGGATACAATACCAAACCAGTCTGCTCACCAAAAAGGCTCTTCTTGGTATCATTCCCCCGGCACAGCTAACCTACTCCAACTGCACAGCAGCTTGCAACGCACAAGGAGCTATAGCACCCACTTCGTCCTTGCTCATCATCCAACGACGCAGGGCCAACGCTCCTTTGCCTACAGAGCACCCTCTGGTTTAATGACCTCAGCCAGGACCTTTCCAACCTACCTACTCTGGGCCATTTAAAAGACTGCTTGCCTACAACTTTCCACATCCAGCACCTGTGACTGCAACACTGCCCTTGCCAACAGTCTCCGCCCCTGCCACAGCGGCTCCCTGCACCGACAAGGCCCCTGGCTGCCTTCAACCCGCCCCCCACCACTCCCTCCCACCCCTCACTATGACAATGTCAATGACTAATGCCTCTTTTCCGCACCTCACTCACACCCCCTTCCCTACCTACTTTCTCCTATATCCCCGCGCTAACTCCCATCTGCCTTTTCTCCTATTCGTTTGCCAACTATGCCCAAGTTTGCCTGCATTGAATGCTTACTATGTACTCAAATCTATGGCATTGTAACCATTATTGCCACTTTTTTACTGTCTTGTTTGTATAACCTTTGTAAATATTGTCTACCCTCCCACTGATGTGGAACCTTTGTAAACGAGCTTCCAGCTCAAAAGGTGTTTAATCCTAGATTTCAATAAATAAAATAAACTGCCCATGCTGCTGTCCTGGAATGTAGCCTTTGGTTGTCAGAGATATACCCCATTTGGCACATAGGCATCATGTAGATAGCAATGGGGTACCCCCCCCCCCAGCATGGGCAGCACTGTGGTCCATGCAGAGCCTGCCCCTGCTGAAGTAGCAAGCTCCTTGGCCCAGCCACAGGGGTCGCTGCAGCAATGGAACCAAACTCTACCCCCCCCCAGTCAAGGTGCAATGCCTCTCAGCAGTTGCCAGCAGTCTGTCTCGTCTCCCAACGAGGCAACCCAAGTTTGCTCCTGAACCTGGGTCAGATACATACAGCAGAGGTCCAGTGATTTCTGTTAACGCCAACAAATTTTCCTGCAGAGTCTTCCTACAAATTAACCCGTCATTTAAATGCAAAAACCCAATCATCTGTTGTCTTCCCAGTGCAGCAGCTACTACAGAGAAGTACTCCATGACTACTCTTGGGACTGAAGTGAGACCAAAAAGCACTGCTCTAAATTGGTACTGCCCAACCCCCACTTTAAACCTTAAGAACTTACTGGGGCATTATGTACGCAATTTTTTTTTTTTGGTTTGTTTGTTTTAATCCACTGAACGTAACCAATTCCATTTGAAAAAAGATGGAATGGGTCTGTTTGACACTCAAGAGGTCCAAAACTGGCTACCACTCCACATTTTTATTTTCTGGTTAGAAGTACTTGAGAAAGCAATCTTCTCCTCAATATTAAAATATAACTTTAGTTCAAACATTATCAGATGATCAGTTCCTGGCTAGATAACAGAAAACAACAAGTCACAATAAGAGAGTATAGCTTTGATTTGGGAACTGGCACAAGTGGGGTTCCCCAGGGTTCAGTGCTGGAACCAACCCTCTAATATTATTTGTGTCATCCATGTCAACATCTACTGCGACTTGGATATGCAAGTTTGAGGATGACACAACGTTTGCAGCTATTGTGAAGAATGAGGAAGCCATTAAACTGCAGGCAGATCTGAATAAAATCGAAGTATGGGCACAAGAGTTTAAGTTATTCTTTAATAAGAAAAAGTGTAGAGTCATGCACCTAAGTAGGAATAATAGAACGCAGGAAAACACTTTTTATTTTTAAGCGAAAAAGATGTTCCAGGACTAGAGGGCATGGGATGAAGTTGGAGGGAGGACGATTCAGAGGAAACATGAGAAAGAATTTCTTCACAGAACGGGTGGTGGACAAGTGGAACACCCTGCCAGAGGAAGTGGTGGGGGCTGAAACAATCACGGGATTTAAGAATGCATGGGATAGACAAAGGAATTCTGGAGGTCAGGGGGTAAGGTGCAACAGACTTCTAGGAAAACAAACTGAACTTACAAGCTCAAATGGGCAGACTGGGTGGGCCATAGGCCCTTATCTGCCGACACTGTCTATGTATCTATGCATAAGTACTCTATGAATGGTACTGAACTTGATACAATAGACAGGTAAAATAATTTAGAAGTCATTATGAATAACACACTATCCTTCAATGATCACACCAGAGAGGTAGTGAGCTTGGCTAACAAAATGTTGAGGATGTATTCTCAGGCATGTAAAAAGCAGGGACAGACGCGTGATAATGCCCTTGTATGTTGCACTGGTTTGACCCTACCTGCAGTATTGCAGCCAGTTCTGGGCACCATACAAAGCAAGGGACGTCTCCCTACTGGAAGCGGTCCAGCGTAAAACAACTAAAAGGATAATTAATTTAGGAAAATCGGTCATATATGGAGAAAAAGACAAACAATTGCGTCTTTATTCGCTTGGATACAGACGTGCTAGTGGTGACTTTTGTTTGGTCTACAAGGCCTGTAAAAATGAGAATTTGATGGAATGTGCAGGATTATTTACAACAAAAGCATATTAAAAGAGAATTAAGAAGGCGCAAGTACCAGCTTAAGGGAAAGAACTTCAGAACCCATAAAAAAAAGATGTCAGCTAAACGAAAGGGTAGTATCACTGTGGAACTCATTGCCAGAGTATATTGTAATGAGCCCAACTATGAATATTTTAACATCTCGAGAGGTACTTATATGGGCATGATGCCCAATGAAAACTGGCAAGCCGAAAATGGCTAATGCTGGTATACTCAATATTATTCCTAAGAATCCTGTGAATGTGTGCTTTGGAATATGCTCTGATTTTAGTGCACACTTTTTTTTTTTTTTTTTGAATACTATCTGAAGGAAAGCCAGAGTTTCCTTTAAAAAAAAAAAAAAAAAAACTTTTTCAATTTTCACAGTACATCCAGTTACGTATCTATATACTGTATCTGGGAAATACTTAAATACTGAATTAAGCCAATCATTAAATCAAGAGCTCAAGCAGTACAATTATCTATTAGTACAGCTAGTAACATGTATAACAATTTTGGGGAGACACAGAGTAAGAGCCTGCTGATCCAGGGAGTAGGAAAATACATTCCATGTTTCATGAGACATTTTAACCAATCCCTCTCACATTCTTGAACTAAATGCAGGGACAGAACCATACATTTGTGACGGGCCAGCTGGGCGTCATTCATATCATGGAACCAAATCCGGTCTACAAGAGGAGATATAGAGAAACCAGGCTTTCCAATGGGTCATGAGGGTTGGAATTTTGTTATGCAGCTTCATTGTTAGGTTCTCCATTTTGTATATTTCATAAATTGTATCCGATCAAGATCTAATGGATGGAGGAGTAGGCTGTAGCTGTAATCTAGTAATTACTATTTTGGCCACCGTTAAAAGAATACTTATTAAGTATATTTGGTGAGTCTGCCAAATCTGTCTAAGCAAGTGCAACAGGATAGCCGACTCTGGGGAGAGTACCCAGGGAGGAGAAGAGCTCCTGCAATGTCGTATCCACCTCAAAATGACGTAGCTACTGCAGCACAACAAAGTTGTTCTAGGTACGGATTTCTACCTAGAACAATATTCCACCATACACTATAAAACTGTTTACACCACATTTACAATCACACTCTGTGCCGAATTTGAGTAAACCCCATTTTACCTCAAGTTTTTACTACAAAACATGCAGATTTGCTTTAAATTTTGAGAAAGACTGGGGGAAAACATATTAGTACAGAATTGCCTCGCTCTTGCATACAGTGCCGAATACAAAACAACAGATGCAGGCAAAATGTACTTTTGCTTCTGGTCCGCTAGTCTACCCGTCAACCACAGTTCCGTTACCCAGTAATTGTATAAAATAAAGTATAGATAAGTTTTTTTTCTATTATTATTTTAACACCACCAGGTGTGTGATGCCACAGACATACTCAAGAGGCATGCTATGGGGGGGGCAGAGCCTGTAGCGAGCTGGGAAAGGAGTGCTTAAGCGGAGCTCCCAACGACTTATTTTATTTTTTAAGATACCAGATTTGTGCTTCCAAATTTCGAACCTGCATATCAAGATTAAGACAGCTGATACCAGCAACTACTGAACGACATGGCACTTAACCACAGAACAGATGGGTAAGCAAAAAACGATTGAATATCCAGCCGACCGGGAAGACCGCACCACAAAAATCAACAGATGCAGCAGCCAGAGGAGGTGTGGATGGAATACGTCATGAGGAGCCTAACAAAGGGTTTGATGGCCTCATTACAGGCCATAAGAGATCTAGACAAAAAAGTGGACTCCTTTAATGGGAGAGGCACACAACTGGAGCACGGGGAGAAAAAAAAGGGGGGGGGCAGATAAAAATCTACATGGGAAAATAAACAGAACCATACTCCCCACTTTTTTTTTTTTAAATAACTGTTGATCTTATAAGTGGGTAAAAGTTAGAAAGAGAATATCACCTATAATATACAGGAACATGATACGTTATTAAGATTCTCACTCGAGTACCACGCTAGGCAGGTTATTTCAAACAAACATCTCACACTGCATGAACCAGACTACATTCTCTGTTCTAAAGTGATTCCCTCTTACTTGGTAATTGTGCCCTTTGGACTGACAAAAGAGCTGCTGAGGCCTCAAGGAAACAAAAACAAAAAAAAAAGCACATATCTAGGTACATTTCAGCTTGCATCTTTTATAGACTTCTCCTTCCAATTATTTATTACTGAGGAAAGTTTCACGAATATATGCTCATCTTCCATTAGAGCTCTTATGCCTCCCTATGTTACTCCCTACCCAAAGTCATAATCCTATGGTGAGACATCACAATCTGTTGAACTTGCCGTGAGAGTAACTATTATGTCACAAGCAGTGCATTACAACCTCAGGAAGGGAATCCACAACAGGAACGAACTAACTCTTCAGGAGCAAATATCCTGTTAGCATGCAGATTACTTCTGTAATTTCAGAAGGGCAGACTGACGGAGATGGTCCGGGACAAGTTAGTTGGAGTGGACATCAGGGATGTGGAAGAAAGATGGGGGGCAATCAAGGCAAGAAGAAAAAGAGAGTGATCGTGGAGAGTACCAGACCACCGCTACTTGCATAGCGTAAAGCTTCTGTGAATATAGTGCGGGCTTGTGCTTGCTGTTAATTTTGGTATGTCTGAATTGGGGGGGGTTCGAACCCCACACAAACTTTTTTTTTTTTTTAAACATAAAGAGGATGTGGGGGACAAAGCCCCCAACTCAAACAAACATATAAAATAACCGAAAGGTAGTTTTGAGAGAGTAGCGAAACTTGAACGCTATGCTAATAGCATGGGTCAGGCGGTGGTTCCGTATCCACCATCACTGAAAAACTACAAGCGACCAATATGGTTCTCTGGAAAGGTCAGGAAAGCAGTGAAAGCCAAAAAGAAGGCCATCACCAGCTACAAGGAAAAACAAGTTGAGGAAGAGTACCAAATGAGAACAAGGAAAACCAATAAGGCAGTCAGAGAAGAAAAGGCAAGCACAGAGATGCATACTGCGGAGGGGATCAAGAGCAAAAAAAACAGCTCTTTACATATATTAGAGAAAAAGTATGGAAAAGGAAAGCTTTGGTTAACCGATGGAGGTAGGGTAACCGAGGAGGGTGGGAGGGCAGAAAGCAACCATTCTTAATGACTACTTTTGCTCTATATTCTTAAGAAAAAAACAGAGGGCCCCTGCCAGAGATTGGCTTAAGGCAGCTGTAACGGGAAATCCCTGAGATGAGGCAGTAAGTATTTACATGTAAAAGGGTTTGAAAAGGGGCTGGCAGTCCTGAAGACAGATGAGGCCCTGGTCTGCTGGGGCTATTCAACAGCTCAATTCAGACGGTTGGCGATCGCGTGATAAGCTAGAGGAGAGAGGATGTCCCGGGTGCTGCTCCCGGGCCTTCGTCAGCCTATTTTACACCAGCTTGTTAAGATTTCCCACTTTACCTTTGAGGCAAACTATATGGATTGCATTCCCTTACCTGGTCATTGTGGAGTGCAGTAAAGGCTGGGTCGCATGGCTGAGATGGAGTGTGGAAATCCAAAGCCCTTGTTGGCTCGTGTTCCGGCAGTGAAACGCCCGAAACCCCTCTCACCTTTACCGGAGGATCAAGACGATGAAGAGATAGTGGATGGGGGCGATAAACGCGGATGACATTCTTGAAATTAAACAAACGTTACAGGGGTTGGTGGTGGACTTTTCTACAGTAAAGTCGACTGAATGCCCTAGCAAGGAGGATGGGAGATTTAGAGGCCAGGGTCTCATCGCATGAAAAGAAAACCACAACAGTGGATCAAGAAGTGGTCATCTTGCGCAAGCAAGTTAAAAAGTTGGAAGACCGCATTGAGGATCAGGAATCACGTAGTAGTAGGAATAATTTAATCATGGCTGGGCTTCCCGAGAGAACGGAGGGGGGCAGAATGTGTAAATTTTCTTCAGGATCTGCTCTTTAAACTACTAGGCCCAACTCCATATGGGGACACACATAATTTAGAAAGAGCACACCGAGCCCTTAGAGAAACCCCGGGAGCTTGTCCGTGTGTATTAATGAGATTTTAAATTACAAAGAAAAGGCTTTTGTTCTTAGTAAAGCCAAGCAAATCGAAAAATCTGCAATGGAATGGGGCGACTCTGTGGTTGTTCCAGGACCAGACTACATCTGTTCGAGATCGCCAGAAAGAGTACTCAGAAATTAAAATCAAACTATACCCAGCAGGAATTAAGTTTCGGATGCAGTATCCAGCGATACTAATAGATAAACTCCAAGCTGGATATAAAAAGTACTTAACAGCACGAGATGCTTTGGAGGGCTTGAGGTCTGAGCTTCCATCACTATTCAAATCTCCGACCTGACTTTCATACTGGTGGCAAAGGGGAGTTCTAGCCCAACTTTGATATGAAGAAAGGAATGGTGGAAATAATTTGCGTGGACTGAATCAGTTTAAGGTTTTACAAAAAATAACCAATTTGTTAATTACATTTGGCAGGTAGCCTATATTTGTGTTTCGGGGTATCACAGGGGACTTCGTGGGAGAAAAGAGAAATGAAGTGCTGCAGGGAGGTGTTTGGCCATAGTTGATGGAGTGAACTCGGATGGGCGAATTTCCCTCTCAGTGCAATTTTGGGTTGCAGCAACGGGATTACTGGGTGACGCCACTAGAGGACAGATATGCTATTATATAGGCAATCCAACGGTTTTACGATTGGGGGTTGGGGTTTAGGCCTGCTCCAAATGTTGTGGGAAATGCGCCTTATTTTGTCCCTGTTTCCTTCTGAAAAAACAGGCTCGGTGTTGTACCGGATGATGGAGAAACCGCTGCCTTTAAGCTTGGTGGTAGTGAAAAGATTGCCGAACATCGATTCATGGGGGAAGGAGACAAGGGTTTATGCTCACACAGTTGGGGTGATTAGCGAGCAGCTTTTGTCTTCCCCCCCCCCTTTTGTTTCTCAGGTAGGCTAGTGCTTCTTCTCACTAGAATAAATCGCAGTACTGTGTGCAGTTTATCTGGGGGGGGGGGAAGAGGATTTTCGGCTCATTGTAGGATTGGAGGGACGGAGATGGGTCTTCTTTGTAAGACTTGGAAAACAAAAAGCTGCATTATAAGGGAGGTAGCTAATCTATGAAACAATGTGGGCCAATGGGGTAGTAGTGTGCAAAAGATTTGCAGTGCACTATAATAGCTAGTTTAATGTAAAACGCTATTGAATATTAATGCATGTAGAAACATAACTAGGCAGCATTTCTGTAAAACACCCATATTTTGCAAGACCACTGAGAGCGTTTACTCCCACTCATCTTTATTTTTTATTATTGTCTTTTTTTGTCATTGATCTAGTTCCCTTTCTCTTCTTCACTGTTATGGAAGCGAAAGACAGAATGTGGTGGAGTCTCCCCGAGTCTGCTGTTTTTTGCATTTTACGAAGGGACTTGGATGGGGAGGAGATGTCCGAAGCAGCACTTAAAGTAAAAGCAGGGGAGGGATTTTGATAAAGGAGTTCTGAGGAAGATGGGGAAGGGGTCATCTGATGCCCTAGAGAAACTAAATTAAGGGGCACTGCAGGGTGATAATGGAGAGATGGGATTACCTCTAATATCTGTTATGAGCTTTAAGGGGGGGGGACGAGGGGCACTGAGAAAACTGCTCAATCATGGCTCTCTCTCTTTTTTTTTTTTAGGAGGGCAATCATAGGATCGGGGATTTGTGTTGGGGGGAGGAAGAAAAGAGAGTCCACTGGCTAGGAACAATGCAGTGGCTGATCTTATTGAGGTAACGGTTAGGGGAGTATTCATGTACAATGTTAAATCTTAAAATAGTTTCTTGGAATGTTAAAGGCCTTAGGGGTAGGCGAGAAAGGTTGGTGATTCTGAGACATATCCAACGTATGGGGGCCCAAGTTGCGACTTTACAGAAGACTCATCTTCTGACTGAGGAACTGGATCTGTTAAAAAAAAAAAAAAAACTATGGGTGGGTCAGGTATTTGGAGGGAAGCACAACTGCTTCTGGGCTATTCTGTGGGGAAGGCTTGCCCATATGTGGTAAAGAGTGTGGTAACGAGAGGGGACAATAGAGGGATTTTTCTTTCAGGCACTATTTTGGGCTCAGATGTGCCAACTGCTTCCATTTACTGTCCAACGCCCTCCAACTCGGATTTTTTTGCTTCGTTAGAGGCAGACATAGTGGTGTTGCCAGCACACCCAATTATATTAGCAGGGGACTGGAACCTGTGCCTAAATAACTGGGAAGATAGGAACCCACCCTCTAAAAAAAACCCTTTCCAGAGTGCAGGAGGCCATGGGTTATTTCTTAGAGTGTATGGCTTTGGTGGACCCTGCTCAGATTCACAATCGGGGACCCAATAGCATGACTTTTTTTTCCTGAGGCTCACAAAACACACTCCAGGATTGATTTTTTTCCTTGGTTAATAAGGAAGCCTTGGTGGGAATCAAGGAAATGGTTACTCATAGTAGAATCCTATCTGATCATTCCCCAATCCAGATGACGTGGGAGCCAAAAGCTTCTCTGCCCAAACCATACAGACAGAGACTGGATGAATCTCTACTGACAGATACTAAAATGCAGGGGAAAGTTAGAAGTTGCACTCAAAGAGATAATCCAAATCCAACTACCAACATTACAGGATAAGCAAATAGCTTGACCAGCCTATAAAGTCCTTTATTCAGGGGTAGCTCAAAGATAAGCAGCGAGAAAAAATAGACTAAGACAAGCCCAAGAGGAGTTTACCCTAGGGGCTATAGATTTTCTTCCTCCCTTAGAATGGTCATCTACAGAATTAGATGCTGAATTCAAGGACCTTAGGGATAAGATGGCAAAACTGATTTATGGCAAAGTGGATTTTTGGTTATAGAAAATCCAAGCGAAGTACTTAATGCAGGGGGATGTACCTGGCCGCCTCCTAGCGGTTAGAGTGAGAGAATGGGAGGCAGCACGAAAGGTAAACTTAATTATTTAAAGTGGAAGGGGAAACAATAACTGACCCTCAAAAAATGGCTGATGCTTTTGCATCTTACTATAAAAAGGGATTTATCAAGCAGGAATGGTTGACAATGAGGCAGAAATACAAGCATTTCTTGAAAATATACCTCTCCTGTTCTAGACTCAGCACAGGTAAGGGGGCTGACGGCTCCAGTAAGTGAGGGGGAAATCTCAGAAGTGGTTAAATCACTGCCGAATGATAAAACTCCTGGGCCTAATGGCCTTACAGCCAAGTTTTATAAATCACATATTTCAACTATACTCCCTCTCCTAAACGATAATTTTACTAGGATAATGCAAACAGGAGTATCTCACCCCCCACTTTACCAAGCATACATTACCCTCATCCCAAAACCGGATAAGCCAAAGGAGCTTCCAGAGAGCTACAGATCGATAGCATTGATGAATCAGGATATTAAGATTTTGACAAGGATCCTGGCTAATAGAATCTTGAAAGTTACTCCAAGTTTAGTCAGTCAGGAACAGGTAGGGTTTATGCTAGGTAGGGAGGCACATGACACACTAATAAAGCTTCACCATATCTTAAACTACGCGCTGGATTCCCAGATACCTATGGCAGTGATCTATTTAGATGCTGAGAAGGCCTTCGACAGGGTTTCTCATACCTTTCTTTTTGCCATCATAGAGAGGATGGGATTCCCGGAAGGCCTTCTTAGGGGAATCAAAAATGTATATGCAGTCCCTACTGCCAGGGTGTTATGCAATGGATACATATAACAAGAAATTAAATTAGCAAATGGGACTAGGCAAGGATGTCCCCTCTCCCCTATTTTGTTTAACATTTATTTAGAACCCCTGTTAACGGCACTTAACTTGGATTATAGGATCCAAGGGATCAAAATCTGGGGGACCTCAAATTGTCCAATTTTGCAGACATACTTTTACACTTGCAGGACTCAGCTCGGGGTTTTAGACAGGCACTGGGAATTATATGAAAATACTCAGTTTCGAACTATAAGCTGAATTTAAACAACACAAATCCTCCCTCTTACACCCCACACTTTTAGGGCACACTTCGAGCCACTGCAGATTCACTGGGCCCCTAAATTAATTAAATACCTGGGTATTTGGATTACTCCTAATATAGAGGAGGGAGCTGAGAGCAATCTGGAAAAACTCCTAACCATAAATCAGAGGAGACATGCTCAGATGGAATAAACTTCCACTGAATTTTACAGCCAGGTTAGGGATGGTTAAAATAAACCTACTGTCTAGGCTGTTGTACCAGATTCATTTAGCACCATATCTTTTCCCTAAGTCCTGGTTTATCAAAATCAGAAAGTTATCTGACTTTCTATGGAATTCTAAGCCTGCTAGGAAAAAGCACTCTGTCCTAGGTCTTCCACAAGACATAGGGGGCTTTAAGATGCCGGAGCTCCAATTATATTATGTGGCAGGACAGCTAGGGTTAATGGGACGTGGAATGGACAGGGGGAATATGTCTTGGCAGGAAGGTCTTGGCTTCAAACAAAGAGGCAGATTCTAAAAGATTCAGGCGTTTCTTCAGAAGCATTACTTTTTTCCCCACCCAGAAAAGCTCCCTAAAATAGGAAAGTTGATTCCAATAGAAAAAACTGCAAATGCTTGGTTGTCCTGTCTAACGCCGGCACAGAAAAGGGGGCAAGAGAAAGCACGGGATCAACAGACACTGGGCAACCCGAATTTACAACTAGGAGGTCAAATTATTACTAAACAATGGGCCAGACAGCTAGGGGCCCTTAAACTGTCTGATTGTATAGATGAGGATAGAGTACTTATTCCACCTCAATGTAAGGGATTGAATTTTTTCAAGAAGATGCAGCTTATTAATTTGCTGAATAGGGTGAAAAAAGGGATAGTGGCTCCCCAGGAGAACAAGTTTACTTGGGAGAAACTAAAACGGGGCAGATCTCGCAAATAAGCCCATCTCGCAGGTTTATAGGGTGCTTTCGAATCTTACGGGCTCGGGATCCCCAAGTCAAATCCCATACTGGGATAAGGTCATGTCTCCCCTGAGGCCTAAATGGAAGATTGTCTGGAAGAGCTGTAAATAAATAACCATACCTAGACTCAAGAATATGCAATCATCTATCTCTTCTAATACATACTATACTCCGGCTAAGTTAAGTGCAAGAAACCTCAGACAGACAGACCTATGCTTTAGGTGCGGTGAGAAGCAAGGGGATATCTTGCATGTGATGTGGGACTGCTCTAAAATTCAGCCCCTATCGATCAAAATTAAACAAAACATGGACCCCATCTTAAGACTATTCGGAGCTTATACTACCTACGACCTGTGTGCTTGAGGACCTGACTCAGGTTTCAGGGGTTATAGCCAAATACCACCTTTCTTTACTCACAGCCCTCGCCAAATCTTTTGTTTTAAAGCACTGGAAAGATAACCTTACTTATACATATGGTCAGTGGGTGGGGGATCTTATGAGAACCCTGGGAATGATACGGAGGCAGATGTTGGGAGAGGGTTAAGATTGGGCTATATAATAAAAGGCGGTCGGCTTTGGAAGCAGTTTATTCCATACAACTTGAAAATAGCAGGGGCCTGTCTGTCGGGGTGAGATTAGCAGATGAATAAAGGTCTGCATTTTGGCTTATCTGTTATGTTTATCTCTCGAGAATGTGTAACTAAATTCAGTTGTTCCTATGGCTCTATATAGTCATGGAATATAAAGATCTGCTGACTAAGAAGGGGTGTGGGACTCTTTTCTAGGGGACACAGCTGCATTTTGCTTGTCTGATCTAAGCAGCAGTAGCTAAGATAAGCTAAATATTTATTTTGGGATGGGCTTTCATTTATCATGTTTTGTAATCTGAGGCTAGATTATGGTTTACCCTATTTTCCAGGTTGGACAAGGGTCACATAAGTATTAGAGGCACAGGACTCTATTGCAGCTGTGTATGTACATAGTTCATGATGTACACAGTATCCGCAGCCAGTTTTGGGCTGGGGTGCCGGGGTTATACCCTTGTATATATAAAACCTAATAAACAAGTTTAAAAACAGCTCAATTCAGACAAAGACTATACAAGGTAGAAAACAAGGTACCTCTCCCTTTTTTTTTGGGGGTGTTGCAACCTGGTAACTACAGACCTGTCACTCTTACCTCTACTGTGGGTTAACTGATGAAGACACAAGTCAAAGAGGACCGCATGAGCTATTTGAAGAACAATGGACTCCAAGACAGTAAAAAGCATGGCTTCCTGGCAGGAAGGTCTTGTCAGACCAACCTGACAATATTCTTTGACTGTGGAATGAGGGTAGTGGATAAGGACCATGCTGTGTATTTACTCTACTTCGATTTCAGCAAAGCTTTCAACTTAGTGCCTCATAGAAGGATACTGAAGAAGCTGGAGGATCTGGCTACAGCGAAGGACACAATCAGATGGGTGAGAAACTGGTTGGGAGACAGCAGAGGGATATGGCTAACAGTCAAATTAGAAGAGAGGGAGGTCACCAGTCAGGATTGGTCTTTTATAATAAGAATCAGTAGGTTTTCTTTCCCAAGAAACTGCAACAAAGCTGAGGTAGATACACAAATTCTCCTCGTAGCAAACCTCTTTATCCCAAGTAAGTCTGTTGCAAACTAAGAATGGAAATACTTACAGTAACTGTTACGGATACCCTGTGGTTAGTTACCATTGGAGCCAATACAGCATAGTCTGAAGACTTCTGCCCCCGGCCCATGCCCCCGGAGTGAAGTGGGGGGGGGTGTGTCTGTGTGTGTTGCTCACCTCATCTGTCTGTTCTTATACACTTTTGCAGTATGACATTACTCACAAAGTTTCTAGAAATACCGCATGCTCAGAGAAAAAGTCAGAAACAGTTTTTCTTACCCCAGAAACCACAAAGTGACCAACAGTAACCATCTTCTGACTCTTTTGTCACCCTCAGGCTGCCTCATATAGACAAGATAGAAATCATGCAATTTTGCAAAGCTACCCTGCAGAAGCCATTTTGTATATAGGTCAGTGCTGTACGGCTCAGTGCATCTGGCTCATAAGCTCATATCACATCAGGTCTAGGACTAGTCCTTTTCAATATATTTATTTATTTAGTTAGTTTTTGTTGACCGGCTTAGTGCACCAGGCAGATTCTGCCTATTTTCAGGCATGACCTGGGGGGGAAGGGGATATAGATGAAATGTCAACTGACCTTGAACCAGACTAAGCTGTTGGTGGTATTTTTTTTTTTTTTTAAGTGAGCGAGGGAAATTTGGCCAGGGCACCGGGGAAATCCCCTACTCTTTGAGAAGTGAAGTGCCATGGGATCTTTAACATCCACCTGAACTACCACAAGAACAGGCAGATGGGCCCTCGGTTTAACGCCCCTTCCGAAAGACGGCACCCCCCCCTCATGTTGCACTACAGTGTCAGTATTGGGATATTAACCCAAGTGCCTGGTGTGGGGATAGCACCCACAGCTTTCTGATCTCCCGGCCTCAGAGGCGAGTGTGCTACCTGCTGAGCCACTGACACTGACTCAATATGTTCATTAGTAAAAGAAGGAAGGCAAAGGGGGAGTGGCAAATCTTAGAGGGGTCAAGGGGGAGATAGTGGAGGGAGACGGGGGGGGGGCAGTGATCCTGAATGAATATTTCTCTTCAGACTTCACTGGGGATGGACAGGGCCTGCAGCTGGACTTCAAAGGCTATAAGGAGGTAAACACCAGCCCATTCACAGAGGAGAGGGTCCTAGATGAACTGCCGAAGCTAAAGGTGGAGAAAAAGCCATAGATGGCATACATCCCAGGGTCCTAAAGGAACTGAGGACTGAACTGGCAGCCCCTCTGGCAACCCTGTTCAGTGAGTCCTTAAGACACTGGAGTGATCCCAGAGGACTGGAGAAGGGCAAATGCTGTCCCTCTTCCCAAGAGTGGTAGTAAAGAAGAAGCTGGGAACTACAAGCCAGTTAGTCTAACCTCTGTAGTCGGAAAGAGAATAGAGACACTCCTTAAGGAAAGGACAGTTGAACACCTGGAAGCCAATGGACTGGTGGATCCCAGGCAACATGGGTCATCTGCAGGACAATCCTATCAAACTAATCTGATAGATTTCTTTGACTGGGAGACAAGGGGGGGGTGGTGGTAGATATTGCCTACCTCGATTTCAGTAAAGCCTTTGATATAGCCCCACATGGGAGACTGGTCAAAAAGCTAGGCAGCCTGGGGTTGAGATACAAGATGGTGAACTGGACTGGAAACTGGTTAAGGGACAGAAAACAGAGGGTAGTGGTGAATGGAACTCAATCAGATGAAAAGGAGGTGACCAGTGAGGTACCTCAGGGGTCAGTTCTGGGGCCAGTCCTCTTCAACGTCTTCATCAGTAACATTGCAGATGGGCTGGAGGGAAAGGTGAAAACAAATTGTATGCGCACTGGAAGCGGTGGTGCCCGTGCGAAGCTGCCAGCTTAAAGAAATGCAAAACAGAAAAGAGTACGGCACTCAGGCAAAAAGTCAATTAAGCAAGTGCAGTTTATTGTCCACAAGGAGCATGTGTCAGAACCAGTAGCCACATGGGCTGGAGAGAAAGGTTTGCCTGTTTGTGGACGACACCAAGATCTGCAACAGGATGGATACTCCAGAGGGGGTGGAAAGGATGAGAAAAGACCTGTAACTGCTGTCAGGGGGGCATGGCAGCTAAAGTTTAACACAAAGATGGGCAAAATCATGCATGTGGGGAGCAGGAAACCTGGAGCGAGTTACAGGGTGGGGGGGCTACTGACAGTAACAAAGAAGGAGAGGGAATTGGGGGTCATAATCACAGATGACTTGAAGGCTGCTAGGCAAACGGCAAAGGCAGTGGGATGTTGGGGTGTATTGGAAGGGGACTCACAAGACAAGGGAGGTAATAGTTCCACTGTACAAGACCCTGGTGAGACCTCACCTTGAATACGGTGTACAGTTCTGGAGACCACACCTCTGAAAGGACACTGACAAAACAGAGAGTGTGCCGAGGAGGGCAATCAAAATGGAGAAGGGATTACATCACAAGCCTTATGAGACGAGAGTGAGGGACCTCAATCTGTACATGCTGGAACGAGGAAGAGAGGTGACATGATAGCAACATTCAAGTACCTCAAGGGCATTAACAAGATGGAAAGGGACAACATATTCCAGATTAACAGTAGTGCCAGGACAAGAGGACACGACATGAGACTGAGGGGTAGCCACTTAAGGGGAAAGGTCAGGAAGTTATTTTTACGGAAAGGGTGGTGGATGAATGGAACAGCCTGCCCCAGGAGGTGGTAGCAGCCCATACAGTGGTACGCTTCAAACATGCATAGGACAGAGACAAAGGAATAACAACAATAGGAAGAAAAAGGCAAAGCCAGTGACCAGATAGGGTCACTGGACACGTTGTTAGGCAGCTTAAACGGGCAGACTGGATGGGCCTAGTAGTCCTTATCTGCTGACAGCATCCATGTATGTAGTAAAATGGAGGAAGGAATCCAGGGCAAAATGTGTGTCTGTGTAGACAACACTAAGCAATTTGTGGTAGGACAGACAGCAAGGAGGGGGTTAGGAAGATACAGAGGAACTTGCACAAGCTACAGAGCTGGTCAAAGGTTTGGCAGTTGAAATTCAATGCCAAGAAGTGCAAGGGGATTCACATAGGGAACAAGAACCTGAGGACAGAGTACATGATGGGGGAGGGGGGTTAAGCTGTGCACGACCTCTGAGGAAGGGAGATCTTGGGGTCATCATCAGTGACTCCCTAAAACAACCAAAACAGTGTAACGAGGCCTACAGTAAGGCAAACAGGATGCTGAGGGATACTTACAGAAGCAAGGGGCTACACAACAATCCATTATGGATTATTCACCCCATAACAGTTCGCTCCCTCCAGATCTCGAGAACCGTTACAGGAAAGTGAACATTTCCCAGTGTAAGTTTCTTAAAGCTCATGGTAATGTTTTCTGGTGTGTACTGCTGCTCTCTTATTTTTATTTTTTACTACCCGCATTTGTATTACATTTGCTAAACTGCTCCGTATAGTACTGTCAACTATGTTTGTAATTGCTTTGAAATGTTACCCTGTATTGTTGTACTGTGCCCTCCCGGGTCGTGCCTGAAAATAGTCATTGCTATGGCTAGTGCACCTACCTGGTTAACAAAAACTAAATAAATAAATTAAGTTATTAATTTAAGGGGTTAAAAAAATTAAAATAAATCATTCTGCAATAGTCTGTTTCGGCGAGAGAGGGAACTGGCGTGGGGGTGAACTGCCCATAGTGAACAGACATGCTCCCGAAGGACGCATTACCACAACTCTACAGTTGACTGGTGAGGTCCCACCTGGAGTACTGTGCCCAATCCTAGAGTCCTCACCTAAGGAAAGATCAGGATAGGCTGGAGATGGTGCAACATAGGGTGACCAAAATGATTCAGGGCCAGCAGGGTGAGTTAGAGATTAATGAAGGCCACCACTCGACTAACAAGGGCCTCGTTAGCCAAGTGGTAGCCTTCATTAATCTCCAATTCACCTTCATAATATATAAAAGAGTAACGAATACTCATTCATTTCAATGAGATGCACCCCTGTGCTCTCCCTGCCTGCCAAAGTGTGGGGATGTGGAAATCAATAGGAAGTGGAAGGGATCAGCTCACCACCTTGTTGGGGCAAACAACAATCCCTTTCTGTTGAATAATAGCTGCACAAAAATGATCAAGGTTTACAGAAAGATCCTATCACCGGCAAAAGCTACAATTAGATGTAAGCAATGCATTTCATTTGGAAAGGTACAAAATCACTGACATTCAGAGAAGAAAAAATTACTCACCGTAGTAATGTTGTTTCTTCTCAGGGATCGTTCGCTATGTTTACACTTCAGCATCTCTTTCAGGCATGGAGAGATGCCCTGGAGACAGAACCTTATGCAAATTATAGAATTTGGAATGTAGGTTCAAACTCTGCACTGTGGTTATGCTCCACTCTAGCACCTAAGATCAGATTTCCTTCCACAGCTAGAGGGAGCTGGGACTACTAGAACTAAATAACCATCTAACAATGTCTAAATAGAATTTTCAAAAACAAACAGATTTGAACAAAAATATTTACAAACAGTGAAAATATTTTTAACTGGCCACATTTTATAACGTACAAGGAACTGCAACAGTAATGCTCAAGCAACCTCGAAGATGAACAGAATCTTGTGCAAACCTATTTTCAGCTTCTGGAAGGGGAGGCAGGGTTAGGGAGTGTAAACACAGTGTGGGATCCCTGAGAAGAAGCATTACTACAGTGAGTAACTTTCTTCTTTTAACCCCAGGAATCCCTCTTTTAGTATTTATACTTTAGCAGACTCTACAGCAGCACCTAGGGAGGCTGGGTCCAGAACCTATTTAGGCAAGAGACTGTGCAAGCCAGCAGTTCCCAAGCTGGCATCCCTTCAGGACTGGTGTCCAGACAACAGTGCTCTGTGTGGAGATGTGCACTGTTTTCCAGGTAGCCCTTGTGGAATGTGCCATTTTGCCTCTGGAAATATGTTACCAGCTTTTTCACAGGAAAACTGTATGCAAGGGACTATCCAGTGAGAGACAGTCCTCTTGGTTACTGGTTTACGTTTGCCCATCTCAGCATAGGTTTATTTAATTTAAAATTTGATAACCACGAAAGGCACACTGAGCAAAGCTCCCTCTCCCTACTACTCATTTCCAGGTGTGACCCAGGGTCAGGGGACACAGATACACCAAAGGGAATACAGAATACAAATACTGTATAATACAATGTGTAAAAAAAAATTACATATTGAAGATTGAACTACAGAATATCATACAATAAATTAAAAAGGTAAGCCATCAAGAACAATCAATCTTTATTTAACCAGGTGAAACATCTTTTCGTTGAATTCATTCACAAGATGAACCTGCACATGTGAAAAATAGCAACAACAGTACAGCAACTAGAAGAAAGGTCTAACAAGATACACTACATCATTTCACATAGCATGTAAGAACACAAGATGAGATGGTACAATATGCTGCTACTAAATAATGTCGGAAATGGAAGAGAGGGTGAGGACAGGGGTATAGCTGTGAATCAGGACATAAGACAGCTGCAAGTAGTAGTAGGGGTTGGGCTGAGAAGGAGTGCAGGAAAGGAGGGGGTAAGATGGGTTCGGGGAGGGGGGTTATTCCAGAGGGAAGAGTCTAAAAGAGAAAGCTAGTTTCCCAGCAGAGGTGCAGGCACAAGGGAGGGTGAAAGAGCGGAGGAAGTTTGTATACGAATAGTAAGGATAGGGAGTGGCGGTTTAGGAGGGAGGAGGAGGAGAGGTAGGCTGGAAGGCTCCTGAACCAGTATTTGGACGTGAAGGCAGAGCAGTGGGATGAGCGTCTCTGTGAGAGGGACTGGAGGGATAGGGAGGAGTGCAGGTCACAGTGGTGTGTCGGGGGCTTTGAGGCGAACCGACAAAAGGCACGGAAAAAGGACACAGTTTGGCGAGGGAGGCGGCTGAAGCTGCACTGAAGATGACATTGACGTAGTCGAAAACTGGAAGTATCCATTTGACAAGCAGATCTCGTGTGATTGGGAGGGAAAGACTACACTTGTGGCAGTAGAGTAGCCCCAGTTTAGGGCTTAATTTGGAGTGAAGGGCACTAAAGTGGGAGAAGTCTAGGGAGGGATTGAGCCACACACCAAGGTACTTGTAGGCTGGGACATTGTCAAAAGGAGTGCTAGCCAAGGCAGAAAAGGAAGGAGGGAGGGCGGGAGCCAAGCATGTTTCTGTTTGGAGCCAAAGGTCATGGTAACGGCCTTTTTGCCATTCATTTTTAGGCAATTATCATTAAACCAATTTATTACTGCGGTGAAGTCATTCTGAAGGGGAGTTTGGATGGCTGGGGCAGAAGGACCATATAGGAAAAGGACGCTGTCATCAGCATACATCTGAATCTTGGCCTGAGTGCATACCGAGGGAAGGTCGTTAATAAGCAAGGAAAAGAGAACAGGTCCAAGGATCGAACCCTGGGGAGCACCTGCAAGGATAGGGAGGTAACAAAAAAGTTGCGTCACCTAAGACCTGACATCCCTTGTCTGGTCCAGACAGATGCCCAAATCTTGCTTCAGGTCCAGGCTTTGCACTTTCTGCTCACCTGAGCAGGATAACTCAGGACAGAGTACAGGAAGGGCAACAGATTGGTTCAGGTGGAATTCTGATACTGTACCTCTGATGGTGTACGACCTTTGGTTAGAACATCCTACTGGTTCCAAGGACTACCTTGTCCATGTGGAAGATAATGTTGTTTGGTTTGGATCTATGCAGAGGGCTTGCAGCTTACTTACCCTCCTAAAAGATGTCATGGGAATTAGGACAATGGTTCTTCTTGGGACATATTTTAGGTCAAAGGGGACTTCCATCAGCTGAGCAAGGTAGATATTCAGGTCCCATGGAAGCAATGGATTCTTCACAGGTGGGTGTAGGTGGCTGAGACCTTAAAAAACAGACCAAGAGGCCAATGACCTGCCCTTGCCTGCTGATGTGTACACCAAAACTACTGCTAGATGTACCTTTAGTGGGGATAGCACTGCAGGCGTACTAGATCGTTCAGGGCTGTTAGCAACCCTGCTTGCATCAAGATGATCTTTCATGGAGTGCAACAGTAGCAGAATCTTCCACTTAAAAGAAATATGCTTTCCTGAAAACTTTAAGCACCCTCAGGACCTCATTCGACAGATTCATTCCAGAATACTTTAGCTCTTCAAGACCTATGCCCTCAAGCATAAAGTCCTGGGGTCTGGGAATGTTCTCCTACCCTAAGACAGACAGGTTCAGCCGGCTGTAACTCAGTGCCAGGCTGACTAGATTCTTGCTGGACAGGGCCAGCAGCATTGAGTACCAGGTCTACCTGGCCCCGCCTGGAGCTATTAGGATCACTGTTACAGGCTCTCTTCTGAGTTTCAGAAGCACACTCTGTAAGATCGGCATTGGAAGGAAGACATACAGAAACCTGCTCTTCACCTGACGGCTAGAGCATCCTCTGAAAGTGTGCCATTGGCTGGTGGCCTGCAATAAAACTCTGGGAGCCAACTGTTCTCCCCGGATGCAAACAGGTCTATTTCTGGAGTGCCCCACCTTCTAAAAACGCGTATAGAACCTGCTGGTTCAGGGTCCATTCATGGTTTCTCTGGCCGATTCTGCTTAGGGAGTTTGTCAGAACACTGTCTTTGCTTGGCAAGTATACTGCAGAGATCTTCGTACCTAAGGAGTAAGCCATGTCCCAGATTATCATGACCTCTGGGCACAGTCTTGAGGATCTTGTCCCTCTCTGTTTATTTATGAGATACATTGTTGTGGTGTTGTCTGTTCTGGTCTGGACATACTCACCTTGCAAATGGGAGGACGCTTGCATTGCTAGAAATACTGCCTTCAGTTCCAGGAGACTGACATGCTCCTGGGTCTTCTGCGGGCTCCAGATGTCACTTACTGAGAAGTCCTCCAGGTGGGCACCCCACCCTAGGAGTGACCCAGAATGGGTGCAGACTATCGAGCAGACATGAAAGACCTCCTCTGCTGGCACTTTAGTATGTTAGTATCTGTTGTGGAGGCACTAGTTGGGAATTGCTGGAGTAAGGGCATGATCTCTCCGAGGTTGCTTTCTTCCTTCCACCACTCTAGTGCCCTGACCAATGCTTCTGTTACTAGCACTAGTTTTGAGAGGGTGTCTCACCTCTGAGACCAATGGTCACTTAAGTAGTACTGAATGTCCCTCATTTGAAATCTGGTCCATAACATTTCCCAGGACCTGGAAGGCCTGGGAAAATACCGACATGTTTGTTATGTCCCCTGGTGAGGGCATTTGTCTTTTGTCCAAAGCCTGCTCCTTCCCTTTTTCAGGAGGAGTGGTTAGGACATTCTTTTCTTTTTTATGTTTTTTGGTAATATATTTTTTTTATTTTCTTGAAAATGCATGGTAGGCAAATACAGCATCTCAATTCACCATCTGGACAGGGATATAAAACGTACTACAACAAATCATAGGAAATGTTAGATTGTTAGTGTTATAATATTGCATCTCTGCTACATACCATTTCACAAAAATAATATAATTCACCCTGCCCTATGGTCCTGGGTGGGCAAAGGGTGACAGCCACATGTACTCACTGTAATCAACCTCACACTTTCCTTAAATCAAGAATCGGTCCAATTCTCTTTCCTGTGTCAGATGGTCTGAAAAAAAGGTGGTGCAACGGAGAGGGAGCCCACTCAGGGTGGGGAGAGGGGCCAGGAAAAAGAGAGCTCAATACATTCCTTTAAATGGATACTATAATGGGCATCGAAGACCACAAGGGGGGGTCTCTGGGTGTTGTTTCCCTGGTGATTCCCAAACGTGATGTTCCATGCTGGCCTGGGAGGTTCCTCGAAAATGTATATATAATCTCAGACTACTTATCAAGAAACAAATGTAGGATCTTTAAACATTGCAAATAAATGTTTCTAGCCAGGCATTTAGGGAGTATTTTGCCCACAATGTTTTATAAATTTGTCCAGTGGTTCCTCTCCAGATCTCTACAGTAGGTGTAGCCTGTGTCAACCACAGCCTGGCTAATATTTTTGTTTTCTGGCAATGATTAAAATTCCTAACAGATATCTAATATCAAGACTTCGGAACCCCATGGGGTATTTGAAGCAGTAAATACAGTTCTGCAGTAAGCGCACATGGGGTTTGGAATAATTCATTTAGTGTGTATTTCAGGTCCCGTAGGTATGGCTGCAGGAGCAGGCATTCCCAGAATGTGTGTGCATGGGCTGTTCTAAGCTCCGCGCATTGACGCCAACATGCTACTGTATGTGTAATAATGAAGTGGGCTGTTATCACTGGCGTTTGGAAATAACAGACCAGATGCTTCCTTTTTGTTGTTTCTTGGCAGGCACTGTTTCCAATGCCTACAATGAGGCTCCCTCACTTGTATTTTCGCGATCACTGGCCTTAGGAGTCCTCCTTTTAGACGCCCTGGTATCTTCACCATGTTTATTTCATAGCTGAGCAGCTTTTTTTTTTTTTTTCTTCTCTGTCCCCTATGACAGGACTGCTGCTGTATTTGAGAAGACAAAATCTCTGATGCTTGCTTTGCACCATCATTAGGAACTCCCTCAAAGCCTTTATTTCTTGGTGACACAGGCAAACTGAGAAGCTATGAATTTGTTTAGCCCTTTTCCTTTGGGTTTTAGAGCAACACTTTGTACAGAGCTCACAACTAGTAAAATCATGATCTGGACCCACGCACCTTAAACAGAGCTTGTGGCTGCCTACCTTTGCCAAGAGCTGAAAGCAAATTTTACAACTGTTAAAGCCTGTTGGTTCTGTTTAGTTTTTTTTTCTACTTGGGTCCATCAGTCTTGCCAAACACTGAAAATCTGGATTAAAAAACCTAGGTAACTTCCCACACAAATATACTGTCAGAACCTTTGAGACAAAACTGGTTCTGAGGAAAAAACACTTTAAATTCCGGTCTCCTTTAACGGGCACCAAGTAAATGTGATGAAACAAAACTGCAAGGAGAGAGAAATAGGAGCCGTTATTAATCGAATATGCGAGAAAAGCAATCAGATTACCTCTCAGTGGGAACTGTGACCGCGTGAAGAAAAAACAAACACTGGCTTAAAATATAATGCGGTTTCTAGTGCAGCCTTTACTCAAATATGGCAGGTAGATTAAAAATAACACAGTTCCCTAAAGATAGGAACCACCTTCTCTGAGTTCCTGGGAACCGCTCTGGAACCCCCACCCCAAAAAAAAAAAAAAAAAACTAAAGTTATTGTAAAACTAATCAATGATAGCACACACTCAGGTGTCATAATAACCACTTGTCTGTCTCTCCCAGGCAGCCAGTTTTCCCCTTGGATAGGCACCAAGTTAAAAAAGCATTAGTGGGCCATAGTTAGGACCCAGGCAGGGCTCCAGCTAAGATTATCCAAAGGGAGTACTCTACTCCTTATTTTCAAAGTGAGGTAAGTGAAGCCAAATCTGGATGAGTACAAACGGCAAAATCCTTTGAAGAGTACTTTTTTGTCAACAGTGTATTTTTGTACTGAAATACAAATACATCAATAATTTGTTTGTGTTTGTTCTCTTAAGACACATACACACACACACACACTCTCTCACTCCTCACTCACTGTCTGTCTGTGCCATCTCCCAGAATGGAGCAACCCCAAGGCACCGCAGCCTGCCTGTGCTTTCAACATACAGCATTAGCACACACACCCGGTACTGCAACCTGCCTGTGCCGTCCCCAGCATCGAGTACTCCCCAAGGCACTGAAGCTTACCTATGCTGTTTAACACAGAGCAACCCCTCCAAGGAACTGTAACCTGCATGTGCTGACCGATCTCCCAGCATCCCCCCCCCCTCCAAACACTGAAGCTGGCCTGTGATGTACCCAGTCTACCAGCATGGAGGCTCCCTTCCCTCAGCAAAACAGCTTGAGTGTGCTGTTTCCCAACTTGGAGGCTCCAAGCACCCCCATCCCAAGGAATACCCCTCAGCTAGCCATGACTGTTCTACAATCATGCTCTCCTCCATAAATGCTTTTCTCTTTAGCCACATACAGCACTTAGTCAGCTCTTTGAGGTGATGTTGATGCACTATTTTAAAAGATGTGCATCCATAATTATGGTCACGTTCCACAGTTTAAAACAAACATTATCTCAGAATGATGTTAGAGGCAGAAGGTTGGTGGGTACCGCTTGCTTGACCCGAAGCATCTGGTGTTACAAATGGTCCCAAACTTCAAACCCCCCACTACCGCACACATACTCAAAACCATCTCCCTCTCACTCCAACTTTAAAAACTCCACTCACTACAAGCCTCCAACAATTTGTATGTTTGGTGTAAGCCAGCTCCAGCATGCAAACTGAACATTTCACAGCCTAGGCACAGCTGCATCCTGGGTGCAGTGTCAATCCCTTCTTGCCAGGAAGTCTAAAAACAAAATGATGCCCTCCAGTCCTGACTCACAGTGGCACTTTGCTGTATTGCCTGCACAAAACCAATCACTGTCTGCACTTGCATTCTTCATCTCGCAACACCTCTTCCCGCTCACCAGAAACAAGGTGTATAACACGTCATCAGCAGTGGCAGTGCGATGACAACATAACAAGGCTTTGTGCACAACAGGAGAAAGTTGGAACACCTTTTTTTTCCTCAGCATGGTCCAACCATAGAAGCAATGTGGAGAACGTCATTATAACAGGAAAAAAAGACCAAGTTGAGCAGTGGGGTTGCAGAACTCGTAACATAATGTGCTGTGGGGTGTGGGAACCAAAAAAAGGGATGAACTGCACACAGAGCTGATTAGGGCTCCTACAGCCCAACTGCCATACGGATCCGATATGTGAAGTACGGTAAATAAGACACATAAATGCCAAAATTAGAAGCGTAAATAGGGCATTACACACTGTATCTGGAGCCCTGCCTGGATTGAGGAGATTCTGCCACATGAAAGGTTGGGCTAATGGATGTCCCAACATCATGGCTTTATATGCTGAGGGATGTAGGTTCAACCTAACATACATAATGGGCTGTACAGTCAGCAATTCTGTCAAGCAGCAGATATAAGAACAGAACAGCAGTAGGACCAGACCGTGCATTATGCCTGGTCATCGGGCATGTGCAGTTGCCAGTCAGTATTCCTGCTGCTGCTGCTTTCTGTAATGCATACCTCATTTCTACATATACTGTTCCTGAAGCAGCAGCACAAGGTGAGCTTTTGTTCAGAGGCAGCAGAGTTTTGGGGGTGGGAATTAAAAGGAAATTTAAATGCCTGTAAAAAATGTTTTCTCCAAAGGATGGTCTCCATCCTTCCATACACATGGGCTTTACCTCCTGATGCAAACATGCAGGCAGGACTCAGAACTCTGCAGCCTGGATATCCACCCCTCCACTTCCTGTTTCCACCAGTTCTTCCTAAAGCAGTCCAAATGTGGCAATACTACATGAACTTGGAAACAAAAAATAGAAAAATGATGCAACTCTCAACCAAATGGCCAGCTTTGTACATTCTGGGAGGGAAGAAATTTCCAGCCGGAGAAAGGAAATTTACAGGTATTTAAAAAAATTTGTTTTCTCTCTCCTAAGCTGGTCTCTGGACTTCCATACAAATGGGATATACAAAAGCAGTACGTCGCCAGATATCACGGGTGGGAAGAATGTAAATGATTTTATGGGTCCTCCACCACCTGAAGAACTCAGCAGTCAAAGGACACCTCTGCCGAGGCAACCACATCCAGTTTGTAAAATTTTGTGAATGTGTGAATAGATAACCAAGTGGTCACCCTGCATAGGTCTGCTGGAGAAGCCTCTCTGAAATCCGCCCACGATGTGGCCATAGCCCCAGTTGAATGGCCTTTCACTTGGCCAAGCAAAGGTACTCCAGTCTGATCACAGGCAGTGGTGATGACAGAACAGATCCATCTGGCTAGTTTCTCTTGGGAAGCTTTTTTACCCATATTTTGTCCTGTAGTTAGAATGAACAAAGTTTTTCGGATTGATTCCGTTCTTTTAATGAACATTTTCACCGCTCTTCTGGGATCCAACATGTGAAATTCCTTCTCCTTGTCATTTTTCGGGTGCAGACCGAAAGAAGGCATACATTACTTTTGGCAAAAAAAACTGGATCTGGTCAGAGAACTACAGAGTCCTGATGAAAAACAGTATATAGCTCTTTATTGGATAAAGCTCCTAGCACACCAATTCTCCTGGCTGAAGCAATGGCTATGAGAAAGGCGACCTTCATTGTGAGATGCAAAAGGGATGCTTCCTTAAGAGGTTCAAAAGAAGCCTTGGCAGTGCTTTGAGAACCAAATTAAGTCTCCATAGGGGGTGCCGTTGGTTTGACTGGAGGGCGTTTTAACATTGCAGCGGTTAAAACCTCCTGATATGGGAATGAGAGCCCAGAGACTCCCCTGAATCCACCAACAAGAGCACCCCCAAGGTGGAAATCTGAACTCGCAAGGTGGCCGGTTGCAGTCCCTTGTCAAACCCATCTTGGAGAAACTGTAGTAGGACAAGCATAAATTGTAGACTTACAGTCTGCCCTCTTCAGCCCTGCTACATGGTGACAGAGCTCTGCGGCAGAGTACCTGCCGTTTGGAAGGCAGGAAGTAAAGTGGTATTAGCAGGAAGTGGAGGGGTGGATAACCAGGCTGCAGAGTTCTGAATTCCTGCCTGCATGTGTGCATCAGCAGGTACAGCCCATCTGTATGGAAGCCCAGAAACCAGCTTAGGGGAGAGAGAGAGAGAGGGAAAAATCATTTTCTGGCCTACCTAATAACTTGACACGGGACAGGGTAAGGCACAATAAAGCCATTGTAAAGGCTAGCAAACTTTATTTGAAATCCCATTTCACAGCAGGCACTCGAAGCAGAAAGAGGGGAAGACAATATTTAAAGATCAGGAGAGGACCTTAAAGGACTGAGGCAGTCAATTAAAAAGCCCTTGTCAGGGCAGAAAGGGCTTGAGAGAGACAGGAAGAAGGGAAACTAGTTAAAAGTTATTTTCATGGTTTCTGAGTAAGGAGGGGGTGTTTTAGTGTCAGGGCTATACACAAGAGCAGAGGAAGCTGATCAGTTTGTCAGGACTGGGGCAGAGAAGAAGGAAGATAATTAAGAGCCCTAGTCTGGGCTACTACCGGGCCAAAATAAATTAAAAGCCCTTATCAATCCAATGAACTGAGGGCACACCTGTGAAGTCCTTTTCTGGGCCCTGCAACAGCCAGTATGTAATATTTAGTAGCCCTTTTTTTACAGCACTTTCCAAGGGGCACCACCAGTTGGAAAAAAAACAAAAAAAAAAACAAAGGGGCACTGTATCAGACAAGGGGCAACTAGTTATTAGCTCTGTTCTGGAAACAGAAATGTAAAATCAGGGCCTTGTTAGTCAAGCGGTGTCCTTCATTAATCTCCAACTGGCCATCATAAGGTAGCAAATACAGCATAACTCAAGCCCCATTCAACAGAGACGCACCCACGTGCGTCCCTGCTATGCGTATAGCAGTAGCGTGGCGCCATGAAGTAAAGGAATCAGCTGCCCAGTGTTGCTGGGGCAAAAGTACAATCTCTTAATACAGGCATTGCATCATATAGTAAAAGTGGGACAAGATGAATTTCGCCACCACTGGCTATCGAATGGTACAAATCATTTTTTAATTAAATAATGTGAGAAAATCACTTTCAGGGTGACTGCTCTCTTCAGCAGAGAAACAAATCTGACGTTCGTGGCTACAGTAGAGTGTGATGACCATCTACCTTACTTGCATAAGGTTCTACCTCCGGGGCATCTCTCTATGCTGGGAAGAGATGCTAAAGTGTGAACATTGAGTGTTTAATTCCTGGGGCTAGAAATCAGGGTTACAGAAATGATAATGTTTAAACATGTAATTTAGCAATTTGAGTTTTGGCACAATGCTTACTGGTGAACCACTGCTCCTAAATTTCAAGTTCAGTGCTTTTCTGGTATCCTCTTTTTAAGACAAATCGTGCTGCTCTTTCCCCGGTCAGTGAAACCAGGTTAGAAGTGTGTGGTACAGGAGGAAAAGTGGTTTTCGCTGATAAACCTAGCGAGTACTAGAATATAGGTTCATAGGTATGTTTCACTTACAGTGGATGTATTCTAATTTCCTTTTCCCCCCATGAATTGATCCAACTGATATTTGAAAGAGGCCATACTTGCTACCCCATGACTGTCCCAGGCAATGCATTCCATGGCCCCACAACCATCTGGGTAAATCAGTTTCTTCTCCTTGTAGTCCTATAAAATTCTTTTAGTTGACATTGATGACCTCTTCCTACCCTGTCAACTTTCTCTTTTCTACTTAGGCCAGTTACCTCCCAGGTGATATCATTCACATTACTGCCTTATAAATATAACACCATTCCCCTCTTATTCTGCGATATGCCATCGAATACAATCCCAACTCTCTCATTCTTTCATTATATGACAACCCCTTGATCCTTCTGATTTTTCTGGTCATCTTCCTTTGTACTCTCTCCATTGCCACAACACAGTCTCTATTTTGTGGGGTACTAAAAGGGGAGCCGTATTCAAGCATCGGCCTCACCATTGAGGTAAAAAGAGGCAACAGGACCTTCTCCCTTCTACTTTCAATATTTCTGAGTGTATTTCCCAAAACCCTGTTTGCCTTCTTAACACATTCTTTATTGTGTTTGTCAAAAATTCATGGTGTCTGTAACTAACACCCCAATGTCCTTTTTGCAGTTTTTCCCAATACCTTATTATTTAACTTGTATATTGCCTTTCCATTGTTCTTCCCCAGGTGCATGACCTTACACTTATTAAATGCCAATCCATGTTCATCAGCCCACAGTTCTAACATTATTAATTGTTCCTGGAACTTTTGTACTGCTTTGTCATTGTTAACAATAGCTCCCACCTTTGCATCATCACACATATTTGCATACCCACGTACCATCCTGAACCTGCATAATTGAAACAAAAACTTTGAATAGCACCGGGCCCAATATCGAACCCTGTGGAATCCCACTAACCACGTCTCCCCATTTGGACCAATGTCCCCGGATGCCTACCTTTTGCTCTCTTCCTGTCAACCAAGAGACAATCCAGGCAACCAATTTACTGTTTTCCCCAATGCCCCTTAATGTAGCTATCAGTTTTATATGTGAAACTGAATCAAATGCTCTGGAATAGTCCAGATACACAACATCCACTGGTATTCCACTGTCAACTGCCTGACTCATGGACTCAAAAAAATTTTATAGTTTAGTGACATAAGACATTCCCCTGACAAACCTATGCTGTATTATATCTACCATCTGTAGCTGATGTAAATTAGCCTCAGTGTGTTTCATTATAAGACCTTCCATTATATTCCCCAATATTGATGCAATACTTATGGGTTGATAGTTAATAACATTTGTCTTGTCTCCAGATTTGAATATAAGGATTACGTGAGCTTGTTTCCATTCAGTCATAACTATCCCTACATCTAGTGATAAATTAAACAAGGCTGCCAAGGGACTGGCCAATTCCTCAGCCATCTCATTCAGTAAAAAGGGGTGCAGTTCGTCCAGCCCACAGGACTTGTATTTATTTAATTTCTTCACGTTTTCATATACTCCCCTGTCCAGGATTTTCTACGGAATTGGACACATCTAAACTAAATGCCATATTCTGGGGCATTGGTGTAGTATCATCCTTCTCGAATGCATTTAGAAAATGGTCATTAAATATGTTAGCCATTTCTGTCTCGTCTATTATATTGGTACCATACATCAGTTTTACTACATATTTCTGACCCTGCCCGAGACTACCAATTTAAATATAGGTTGAGAGCTTCACCTTAGAAGTTCTCACGACATGGGCACTCTGATAGGGGAAGAATTCTGTGGATTCTTACCCCCAAATATCCTTTTGGCAGGGAAAAAATTCCCTTCAAGAAATTCCTATTTCGTATCTCCCCTCCCCCAAGTGGCTATTCACTCACTTGTGCTCCATGAAGTGCCCACTTCCTGAAGCACTAGCAGAAATATAGAAACTGAAAAAAATCTTCCACAAAGCAAAGTTTTCCACACTTCACACATCCCTAACACTGTACTATATGTACAGTTACATCATCTTTTTCTTGTAAGAGGCGAGAAACAGCTTTAACACTATTATATGTACTTTAATGCTGCACTACTCCATTTCGTTGGAATAGAAAACACCCATACAAACAAATGCTTTAGGGAATGTAGGTATGCAGACTCGAACCCTTGCACTGGGTTTACATGCCCATTAGCCAATAGTCTTCAAACGATCCCTCCTACGAACACGATTACTCATGCGCTTTACATTACATTGTTTTTTTTGTAATTTACAGCCATTGCATAAAACGTCTCAAATTTTTGAATGTTTTTCTTCTTTCTAAATGTGCAAGAACCTATTCACAGCACAAAATAAAGTGAACTGAAATATCTGTACTACTAAAGCAAATAATTTTGATTCCATTTAGTCCTGGTTAAATCACAATAGACTCCTCATGAACACAAAAAAAAACACTCGCTATGCTATTTGGTTCAGCGCCCAGAACCAGGGCCTGTCCCTCCGCCCTGTCTACAGCTCAGGGACCTCCACACTAGAGGCAGCAGACTCCTTCAAATACGCTAGAGTCACCTTAGACCTGCATCTGTCAACAATCTGTAAGACAGTAAATATGAAGCTTGGTCTTGCCTCTAAAATTAGGCATGCTGTAATCATTGCTGCTGGACTGGCTATTGCCCAGGGTGTCCTGCGTCCTAGTCTCACCTATGGGCTGGTAACCTACTTGGAGGCAAAGGGGTCCTAAATAAATGGAATACATGTTGCAATAACATTTGTCACTTTGCTCTTTCTGTGTCCAGGCTTACCCATCACTGCGCCCTCTACTAGAGTCTGGGTTGGTTCTCCCTACCATCTTCCTATTGTTGTCTTTTCACTGCTGGCTGTCCCACTGCTAATATTAATTATTAGAACAGATACACCAGCTACCCCGGTCAACATGGTAAAGTGTGCTTCACAGACCTACCCCTTGTGGTCTACTGATAGGTCACTACTGGTTGTCCCAAAATGTGCTACTAAGATGGGTGAAGAGGCTTTCTCAGCATTTGCTCTCAGAGCTCTGGAACTCCTTTTCAGTGCCTATAAGATGCTCTCAGCCTTACTGCGTTTTTAAGAATGATCTTCAAAAGTTCCTCCTGTCTAATGATAAGCGAACGTGTAATTAATCCATCGTTTTCATACTTAACTTGGCTTTATCTTTTTACCACAAGACATTTTGCACTTGTGTAGCTGTATTTTTAATTCTGTCATCTCTTTGTGCTGCTCACCGCTTCACATTACACTTCGAATCTGCCCACCCATGTTGATGTTACTGTGTTTATTGCATCATTGTAATGTTGTTCATTTACTGTCTGTACCTCTCCTGGATCATGCCAGAAAATAGGCAGTGCTTTTGTCTAGAGCACATACCCGGCCAACACAAACTAAATAAAGCAAGCAGGTTCCAGCCTAATGGTTAGTGATATATATGACCAGTGTACAGATTAGTGTGTGGCAGGTATTGTATGTACAGTATTTATTTCCTAAGTTTTCCAAGAAAAGAAACACGGAGCTGGGAACAGCTCGCTTCCAAATGTGTCCTAGAGGGAGAGGGAAGGGGAACACTGCAAGTCAACAGTACAGTCTAAACATTCAGAAAATGGGCTAAGAAATTCCTGGACTCTGACTGGCCGATTTCCCTGGCAAAGGGGGCATCTATCAGACAACAGAGCTAGAGTTAAAAAAAAAAAAAAAAAGGTGTCAGTCCCAACCGACCCCACTATAAATATCACGGTGGCACTCATTCTCAAAAGTGGATCTGCCACCATTTTTTTTCCTCACTAAGTGAGATGAGTAGCATCTACATGTTTTTTTGTCTCACTCAGAGTTACCTCAGTACACCCACTTGCTACCCCAGCTCGCTAGTGGAGACTGAAATAAAGTACGGTTGTATAACATACTAAAATGCCAGCAGAATAGGCCTAACGGTCTTTCGTGTCTGCTCGTTTGGTCAGCCCCCACCCTGGGTGCTGACCTTGCTGCCCCCCTCACCTTCTCTGGCTTCTCCCTTCCCAGTTCCGGATATTCTTGCTGCATTGGATTTTGCTTCCAGAACCCTTCCCCTGTACCTGTCCCACCCCCTCCTGAACCCCTCCACTGTCTCTGCCTCCACCAGCCCCTAGGCAGCGCATTCCATGGCTCCACCCCTCTCAGTGAAGTAGCACCTCCTCCTTTCTCCCCTGAATCTTCCCCCCTCCAGCTTCCACCCATGCCCTCTAGTGGCCCCCTCCTCCTTCCTTCGAAGCACCCTGACTGTTCCTCTCCTATTTACCCTCTTCATGTACCTGAAGACCTCTATCATGTCCCCCCGGTCCCTTCTCTCTTCCAATGTGTACATATCTAGCTCTTCGAGCCTCTCCTCATAGGTCCTGTCCCCCAAGCCCCAAATCATTTTGGTTGCCCTCCTCTGGACCCTCTCCAGAAGGTTAATGTCCCTCTTTAAGTGTGTCCTCCAAAACTGCATGCAGTACTCAAGGTGCGGCCTCACCAAGCAGTTATACAGAGGGAGTATCACTTCCCTCCTTCTGGAGGTGATCCCCCTAGCGATGCATCCCAGCATCCTGTTGGCCTTGGCTGCTGCCCTCCTACAAGTCTCAGAGTTGTTCATCTTGACATCCACCACCACCCCAGGTCCCTCTCAGCCGCCGGACTTATAGCCTCCCAGAGGTGCACGCCCGGGTTTCTGGCCCCCAGGTGGAGTACTGCATTTCCCTGCATTGAACCTCAGCTTCCACTTTCTAGACCATCTTCCAGAGCCTCCAGGTCCCCTGTAGGGCCACCCTCCCTCCTCCCATCCACCACCCCCAGTTTAGAGTCATCCGCAAAGAGACTCATCTCACTCCTGATTCCTGTCCTTATGTCAGAGACGTAGGCGTTGAACAGAAGGGGCCCAAAGACTGATCCCTGTGGGACCCCACTAATGACCCTCCTTGGGGATGAGACTATCCCGCCAACTACGACCCTCTGGGTCCGGTCCTGGAGCCAATTGCCTATCCATCTGATCATCTGGTTCCCCACCCCCATTTCTCCCAGCTTATCCAACAGGCCCACGTGAGGAACAGAGTCAAATGCCTTGCTGAAGTCTAGAAAGAGGGCGTCCACTGGTCTACCAGGTCCAAGGCACTCGTCACCCAGTCATAGAACTCCACCAGGTTTGTCTGACACGATTTTCCGGGATGAATCCATGCTGTCTATCGTCCAGGCACCCGACTTATCCAGGTCCCCCCTAGCCTCTCCTTGACAATGCCCTCCATCACCTTGCCCACCACCGATGTCAGGCTGACAGGCCTGTAGTTCCCTGCCACCTCCCTTGATCCCCCCTTGTGGACAGGCACTATATGCGCCACCTTCCAGTCCTGGGGCACCCACCCTGTCCTCAGAGAGATGGTGAAAAGCTCTGCCAGGGGTTTCGCCAGGACATCCACAAGTTCCTTCAGCACTCTGGGATGTAATTTATCTGGCCCCGGTGCTTTCTCTGTCTTAAGGGAGCTGAGGGCTTCCCTCACTCTCTCTGCTCTGATTTCCACTTCCGGTACCTCTTCTCCCTGCTTAGCCCTCCCCCCTCCTGCCAGTGATGCCTCCACCTCTCCCCAGACCCGCTGATCGGTAAGGGTCCCCCCCTCCTCAGTATCTCTGTCTCCTCCCATGTATGATGCAGCACCCCCATTTTCCTTGGTGAAAACTGAGGTGAAGTACTCATTTAGTACCTCAGCCTGCTCCCCCGGAACTTACCGTAACAGTAGATCTGCAAGAGTATCTCTTGCAGCAGGTCATAACACATGGGAATTCAGCCGCAGGCGTCATTTACTCCAGATGACTTCTCAGCAGTCGACCCTGGGATCTCCAAAGATTACAAGAGGCATAGAGAAACAAAATTATAAAGAATGACTTAAGTCTTTAAATCTAATGTCCCTTAACACAAGACGTTCACGTGGGGATGGTCTACTTATGTATGATATTCTGCAGGACCCAATACTCATTCATGATCTGAATACTGTATATAAAGAAGAGTATATGGAAACGAGGACACCCATTACAAAACAGGGAAGGGAAATTTGCACATATCCAACGAAAATACTTTTACACACTGAGGGTGGTGAACATATGGAATAGTTTGTCACGCGAGGTGGTGTTTAGTAAGAATAAAACTGAATTTAAAAAGAATTTGGATGATTTTAAGGGGAGCAGTCCAAAGTATTATTGATATGGACTATGGGAGCAAACATGGGCACATGCCTTCTAGCTCCTGATGAATCTTAGTATGCCTGGCAGGTATAAAAGGGGGAGGTCCCAGCTACTCTTCAGTTCTTTTCCATCCTGGTCATCGAATGCGAAAACATTTCCATGGTCTCTGACAGGAGCAGAGGAGGGAATTAAAGCAGCTGCTCATGGAGTCATAAAAGACAGGTGCAAGGAACCCTTCTGAAGTAACAGCAAGGGGGAAGGAGGGTGGGGCTGCATGACCTGCTGCAAGAGATACTCTTGAAGATCTACTGTTACAGTAAGTTCTTATGCAACCGTACTGTCTTCTTCGAGGCAATCTCTTGCAGTAGGTCATAACACATGGGAAGATTCCCAAGCAGTTATACTGCCAGGTGGGAGGAGGAGGAAGCAAACCATCAGGACACGAGGCTGTGTAGGATGGCCCGTCCAAAATTGGTCCGCTTCTTAGAAGAGACGTCTAGACTGTAATGCTTGGTGAAGGCGTGTACAGTAGACCACATGGCAGCTGTGCAAATATCCAAGGCAGAAACACCCTGGAAACATGCCGGAGAGGCAGCCATGCCACTGGCAGAATGTTGTTACAACTCTTGTGAGAGATTTTTTTCATATTTTGCATAGATAAAGACAAAGCAGTTAGCCAACCAAGTGGACAAGCACTGCTTTGAAACTCTTAACGCCCTGGTTTCCAGGGGTGAAAGAAACAAAAAGCTGCTCAGTTTTACGCAACTGTGAAGTGCGGAAAAGGTAAATGCTCAATGTTCTATGCACAGAGAGTAGGAAGCAGGGCTTACCCTGGATTCTAAGGCTCCGCAAAATACACTGGTAATTGAATGGCCTGATTTAAAGTAAATTCAGAAACAATATTAGGTAAGAATGCTGGGATCGTGCGTAAAGACACCCGGTCATTTTAGGTTTACACAGTGTGTACAACTCCGAGACACGCCAACCAGACGTAATGGCAACTAAAAACATAGTTTTCCAAGAAAGATAACGTAGGTTGCTGGATTTAGCAGGCTCAAAAGGACTCGCAGACAATTTTTCAAGCATAAAATTCAAATCCCACACAGGGACTCAGTCCTGGATCCCAGATAGGGAGATGCAGAATACCTTTTAAAAAGATTTGAATCAAAGGTAACTGGGACAAAGATAGGTTGTCCACAGGTAAATTAAATGCAGCAATGGCCGAAAGGTGGACTTTCACAGAGGAATATTTCAGTTCACCCTCCGACAAGTAGAGCAAATAATCTAAGATGCACTGAGGAGAACACTCATAAGGATCTAAGTCAAGTGTAGACACCCAAATAGAGAAGCGTTTCCACTTCATGGAATTGGAAGACTGAGTAGATGGCTTCTTAGCTGCCCGGAGAACTTCCGCCACCTTTGGGGGACACCCTGAAGTGCGAGAGGATTGCATCCTCAGGAGCCAGGCATGCAGATGGAGGGAGTGAAGTTCCACGTGTAACAGGGAGCCTTGTGCCTGGGACAGTAAAGCCCGTCAAACTGGCACAGATATTGGCTCTGGTTCTGAGAGCTGTAGTAGTAGAGGGGAACCACATCAGTCTTCACCAGAATGGCACTATGAGAATCATAGACGCCCTGTCCTGGACCAGTTTGAGTGGTACTCTCTGAACAAGCGGAAAGGGTAGGAAGGTGCAAAGAAATCCTCTTGTCCACGGAAGAGATGATGTGTCCCACCACATAGTTCCAGGACCTCGCATGAGAGAGCAGTAAAGTGGCAGTTTTGCAGAGAAGCAAATAGGTCCAACTCTGGTCAGCCCCACAAGTGGAAGATGTCGTTTAGAACGCCATCTAGATAAGATTTCCCACTCATGAGCCTGGGCAATGGATCTACTCAGGGTATCCGCCGGGGTGTTGGACACTCCTGGGATGTGTACTGCCAGAAGATGAATATTTCTCTTCTGGTTGACAAGTGGTAAGCAAAGCTCTGAAGGAGGACTTGTTGCATGCAGGTCACGGTTGAAAAGAAAGGAGCAGCAGGGACCTCCCCCTTTAATACCTGCCAGGCAGACACCACATGGTAGTGTTAGGGGGAGGTCCCAGGGTCGACTGCTGAGAAGTCATCTGGAGGAAATGACGCCTATGGCTGAATTCCCATGTGTTATGACCTGTTGCAAGAGACTGCCTTGAAAATCTTTACAATCCCTAAATGAAACTTGTGTACATCTTTTATTTGAAACTGTTGCTGCAGTTGTTTTTTCTTTCTTCCCTTCACCATGTCATGCCAGCAGTAGCTCATGAACTCGGCTGGCAACCACTCTGCACTTCCCGACTGGCCTCAGCATTTGCTCCCCGCTTAGGCTCTGGCAACAATTAAAAAAAAGTCATTATCCCACTGACCGCAACCACTCTGCAATTCCCAGTTGGGTTCAGCATTTGTTCCCTGCTCCCCCTCTGGCAACAGTTACTTAATTTAAGCAAAAAAAAAAAGTCTGTATCCCTTGCTCGTGTCTGACTGCCCAGGTTCTATTGCCAGCACACAAGTGGTCAGATCCCCATCTCCTGGTCGTGTTCACACACACACACACACACACACACACACACACACACAATGTTTTATCTGATCTGCAATCCCTGATACACTACGAGAACTCCCTCACACACTCCCTCATCACTCCCTGACCACAAAGCAGAAGGCGGGGTAGGGACTGCACTATGTTCCCAGTAAAACAACTGTATAAGACTACAGTACCCTCTACTGGCAAGTATACCAGTGGAGGAACTACTTTATCAATAAAGCAGCTATCTACTTCAGTAATTAAAAAAAAAATAAATAAATACTAACATACTAAAATGCCAGCAGAATAGGCCTAACGGTCTTTCGTGTCTGCTCGTTTGGTCAGCCCCCACCCTGGGTGCTGACCTTGCTGCCCCCCTCACCTTCTCTGGCTTCTCCCTTCCCAGTTCCGGATATTCTTGCTGCATTGGATTTTGCTTCCAGAACCCTTCCCCTGTACCTGTCCCACCCCCTCTTGAACCCCTCCACTGTCTCTGCCTCCACCAGCCCCTTAGGCAGTGCACTCCATGGCTCCATCACCCTCTCAGTGAAGCAGCACCTCCTTTCTCCCCTGAATCTTCCCCCCCCCAGCTTCCACCCATGCCCTCTAGTGGCCCCCTCCTCCTTCCTTCGAAGCACCCCGACTGTTTCTCCCCTATTTACCCTCTTCATGTACCTGAAGACCTCTATCATGTCCCCACGGTCCCTTCTCTCTTCCAATGTGTACATATTTAGCTCTTCGAGCCTCTCCTCATAGGTCCTGTCCCCCAAGCCCCAAATCATGCTGGTTGCCCTCCTCGGACCCTCTCCAGGAGATTAATGTCCCTCTTTAGTGAGGCCTCCAAACTGCATGCAGTACTCAAGGTGCGCCTCACCAAGCAAGTTATACAGAGGGAGTATCACTCCTCCTTCTGGAGGTGATCCCCCTAGCGATGCATCCCAGCATCCTGTTGGCCTTGGCTGCTGCCCTCCTACAAGTCTCAGAGTTGTTCATCTTGACATCCACCATCACCCCAGGTCCCTCTCAGCCATCGAGACATGTAGCATCCCCCGGGTGTACACTTGGCCGGGTTTCTGGCCCCAGGTGGAGTACCTTGCATTTCCTGCATTGAACCTCAGCTTCCACTTTCTAGACCATCTTCCAGAGCCTCCAGACCCCCTGTAGGGCCACCCTCCCCTCCTCCCCATCCACCACCGCCCCCAGTTTTGAGTCATCCGCAAAGAGACTCATCTCACTCCTGATTCCTGTCCTTATGTCAGAGACGTAGGCGTTGAACAGAAGGGGCCCAAGGACTGATCCCTGTGGGACCCCACTAATGACCCTCCTTGGGGATGAGACTATCCCGCTAACCACGACCCTCTGGGTCCGGTCCTGGAGCCAATTGCCTATCCATCTGATTATCTGGTTCCCCACCCCCATTTCTCCCAGCTTATCCAACAGGCCCACGTGAGGAACAGAGTCAAATGCCTTGTGAAGTCTAGAAAGACGACATCCACTGGTCTACCCAGGTCCAAGGCACTCGTCACCCAGTCATAGAACTCCACCAGGTTTGTCTGACACGATTTTCCCGGGATGAATCCATGCTGTCTATCGTCCAGGCACCTCGACTTATCCAGGTCCCCCCCAGCCTCTCCTTGACAATGCCCTCCATCACCTTGCCCACCACCGATGTCAGGCTGACAGGCCTGTAGTTCCCTGTCACCTCCCTTGATCCCCCCTTGTGGATAGGCACTATATGCGCCACCTTCCAGTCCTGGGGCACCCACCCTATCCTCAGAGAGATGGTGAAAAGCTCCGCCAGGGGTTTCGCCAGGACATCCACAAGTTCCTTCAGCACTCTGGGATGTAATTTATCCGGCCCCGGTGCTTTCTCCGTCTTAAGGGAGCTGAGGGCTTCCCTCACTCTCTCTGCTGTGATTTCCACTTCCGGTACCTCTTCTCCCTGCTTAGCCTCCCCCTCCTGCCAGTGATGCCTCCCCCTCTCCCCAGACCCGCCGATCGGTAAGGGTCCCCCTCCTCAGTATCTCTGTCTCCTCCCATGTATGATGCAGCACCCCCATTTTCCTTGGTGAAAACTGAGGTGAAGTACTCATTTAGTACCTCAGCCTGCTCCCCCGGGTCTTGTGCCCATCTCTCCCCTGATTTAATCCTGCTAATCTGCCCCTTCACCCTTCGTTTTTCCCCAATGTATCTAAAGAACCCCTTGTTCCCTCTCCTAATTTCCCCTGGCCAGGTTCTGCTCCTTCCTTGCCTTAGCCGCCCTCACCACCTTAGTAGCCCTTCTAGCCATCAGCTCGTACTCCCCTCGATCCCTTTCACTCCTTGAGCACTTGAATTGCTTATAGGCTGCCTTCTTTCCCCGCACCACCTCCTGGACCTCCCTGGTCCACCAGCAGGGTTTTTGGGCCCTACTGCATTTTCGTCTTACTCTTGCACAGGTGCTGGTAGCATCCTGCACCCCTCTCCTGATGATATCCCACCTACTATCAGCGTCCATGTCTGACCCAATCCCATCCAAATGCTCCTAAGGATCCTTCCCATTTCCTTAAAATCCGCCCCTGAAGTCGGTTACTCTGCCTTTGTGTAGCCTTCTACCCTCCTAGGTCCAGGCAGAACCAGACCCGTGGCATGGTCACTCCCGCCAATGGATCCCTTACCTCCAGGCCCCAATCTGGTCACTGTCTGCCAGGACCACATCCAGTACCAGCCTCCCTGGTCGGTTCCCTCACCTGCTGAGTTAGGAAGCGTCTTGAAAACATCCAACAACCTCTGTTCCCTGGTCACAGAGGATGTCATAGTCTCCCAGTCTGTTCCTGGCATGTTTAAGTCCCCAACACCACCACCGTTCCTCTGCCCAGTCTGCAGTGTCTCCCAACATCTGCCACCAGACTGTCCTCCAGCTCCTCCGCCAGGGCAGGGGGTCTATACACCACTCCTATTTTTACTCTCTTGCCCCCCCCTTGTTATCAAGGTGACCCAAATCGTTCCCTCCACCTCCTCTACTCCCCTATGCCAATGCAGTTTTTGACTGTCATTGCTACCCCTCCTCCCCTTCCCTCCCCCCTGTCCTTCCTGAACATAGTGTAACCCTCCAAATAATTAGTTTATCTATCGTTCACAAAAATGACACATGTAGCCCATTTTCTAAGTGCAATAATACCCTCGAGGGTGGGCAGTATGAACAATATTGTACCTTCCAGGGGCTATAAGGCTGTCCCCACCTGTGGCGTTTCACTTCAATACACCCCTGGGTGGTCCGGTAGTGCCCAATACCGCCCACTCCATCAGGTATTACTGCTTACATATTATAACAGTGTATAAGCAACCACACACAACAAGGCTGTTTCTCCATCAAGAGGTTGAGATGGCAGCATAATGGACTTTGAGAGCAAAGCTCTAGAGGTCCATGCTGCCATCTCAACCCCGAGAATGAAACACAGTGGGTCAAGCTGTGATGGTTGCCCATATCCAATTTTATATAGTGCATCCATTTTGTAGAAAGGTGAAACACTGACCAAAAAAATGTAATCTTAAAACAGGTGTGTTCAAAACCTTTAGGACTAGTCCAATAGCGAGCGTAACTGAATCTGCACTCCCTGCATTCTCTACAATGAAATCAGCTCTCTTTTTGTTCTTGTCCTTAAACAGACACTGTCGATCCTTAGGCCTTAAAGAAGAACTACCACCACAAATAAAACCGCAACCACTGCACAGATTGGGGCTTCAGTAGCCCATTCCCCCTGCAGGCACAATCTTCACTGAAATGTGTTCATACCTGAATCCTCATAAAATCTAAGAAGGCTGTCATAGCAGGTGGCATTTTGTAATATGCTGGTACTCACCCCGCCCCGAAATTGCGCTAACAATGCGATAGCATGATGCACCACTGCCCTTCCTGTATTGTGCCCTTACGTATGGAGATTCAGTAGTCTCTGTATCTCCCATGCCCTGCTCTAGTTTCACAGACTTAGCCCAAATGCTATATGCACATGACAGTGAAAATAGAAAAAAGCATGGGAGATACAGAGACTACAGAGTCTCCGTACATAACGCCACAATACAGGAAGGGGCAGTGGCATCATTATGCTATTGCGTTAGCAACACAGTCTCCGGGGGCTACCAGCATGTTACATAAATGCCGCCTGCTACAAGAGCCTTCTTAGATTTTACAAAGATTCACGCATGAATATATTTCAATGAAGAGTGTGCCTGCAGCGGGTAAAACGGGGTACCGAAGCCCCAGTCTGTGCAGTGGTTGCTGCTTTAGCTGTGCCAGTAGTTCTTCTTTAGCATGGCTCTAGTTTAAAAAAATATAAATAAAATTATGATTGATTGCATTCTGTACAGACTGCTGATTTAGCTGGTAGTTTGATTCCAGTTCCTTTTTTCTTTCTAAAAGTGAAAAAGACTGCCCACCATACTGGTTGTACACATAAAAACCTGTTTAACTAAAATCAACTTACACTACATATTTTCTGGACTTGGGAACACCCTCAAAACTGTCTAGCCACTCATGATGCAATGGGGTGGGGGGAAGAGACTGTTGCAGCTTGAGTGGCTGCACCATTTGGAGATGTTCCTGATGTTAAGCATGAAGTAAGATCAGATCAAGGATGTGAAACAAAGGAAGGTTACGTAACTACCATACGAGCATGCATTTCAGTTCTACTGGGAAAGAAAGCAGATAAATCAACCAGTATCAATAAATTTTAGAGAAGGTAAGCAATCATAAAACATGGTTTTCAACTAAAAATAATATGATGCAAAAAGTGTTGATGGTGGCCCTTTAAGGGAAAATTATTTTTACTCCAGATGGAAGGAGAAATAAGATTTGCACACCTGTCTTAAAGGATTACTTTAGTCAAGCTTTCTGCTTTTGCCTACCCAGGCTATTAATTTTACATATGCTGCCATTTTTGAGCTGTCAGTTTGTTCGCTTGCTCTTCTATAATGAGTTCACCACCCCAGTCACGGTTTGCTGTGTTCAAAGCAGCTGATCAACCAGCAGTTGGCAGCTTGAATGTGCCGCATGACCAACGTCCCAGTTTTTTATTGTCCCACAGTTTTTTTCGGACATTAGATCTATGGTACAACAACTTGTGAGAAGTTGTACCATAGTTATGATATCCCATCTAGCATACAATGAAGACTGAATAAATTTCCATACACAAACATTAACCACACACTATAAGCAGGGCTTCAAATAAGATTTTGTGGGGCGAGAACTGTACTCCTCATTTTGAAAGTGAGGTGAGTAAAACGAAATTCAGATGCATACAAATGTCCAGAAAAAGCAGAGTGAGGAGTACATTTTTAAAACATAGAAACATATAATTTGACGGCAGATAAGGAACGCTTGGCCCACCCAGTCTGCCCATTTCCCTACCTAATGGATAAGCTGCAGATCCTAGTTAACCAGCAGCCTACTTCTTTCTACACCCACCCCCTAGAATTGCCTTATGGCTGTCCCATGCATGCTTGAATTCAGTCACTGTTTTTTGACTCCACAACCTCCTCCGGAAGGCCGTTCCATGCATCCACAACCCTCTCTGTGAAAAAATACTTCCTTACATTACCTCTGAGCCGCCCCCCCTCTATCTTCAAATTGTGCCCCCTTGTTCTTGCACACCTCTTTTTTTGAAAGATGCTACCCTCCTAGAACTTTGTTGATTCCCTTGAGGTACTTGAAAGTTTCTATCATGTCCCCCCTCTCCCTCCTTTCCTCGAGGCTATACATATTAAGCTCCTTTAGTCTCTCTTCATATGTCTTCCAGTGCAGACGCTGCACCATTTTAGTTGCCCTCCTCTGGACAGCTTCCATCTTGTCTATGTCCTTGCGGAGATTGGGTCTCCAGAACTGCACACAGTACTCCAGATGGGGTCTCACCAGCTGTCTGTACAGAGGATAACTTCCTGTTTTCTACTGGTGAGGCCTCTCCTATGCATCCCAGTATCCCCCCAGCCCTCCTTACTGCCCTCTCACATTGCTTGCCCACCTTTAAGTCATCTGATATGACTACCCCAGGTCCCTTTCCATTTTTGTTGTTGTTAATATCTCACCCCCCATTGTGTACTCTTCCCCTGGGTTTTTGTTTCCCAGGTACATTACCTTGCACTTCTTAGCATTAAATCTAAGCTGCCATACATTTGACCATTCCTCTAACCTTGACAAGTCCCTTCTCATCCTTTCCACCCCACCTTGTGCATCAACTCTGTTGCAGATCTTTGTGTCATCTGCAAAGAGACATACTTTTCCTTCCAGTCCCTCTGCAATGTCGCTTAAAGACATTGAAGAGGACCGGTCCTAATACTGAACCCTGCGGCACCCCACTAGTAACCCCCCTTTCTTCAGAGTGGACTCCATTTACTGTTACCCTCTGTGTCCTATTCTCCAGCCAATTCTTTACCCAGGCTATCATCTTGGGACCCACTCCCAGGCTGGCTAACTTGTATATTAATCTTTTGTGTGGGACTGAGTCAAATGCCTTGCTAAAGTCTAGGTAGGCCATGTCCACAGCCCCTCCCTGATCTACTACTTTGGTCACCCAGTCAAAGAAATCTATTAGATTTGTCTGGCATGACCTTCCCACTGTGAATCCATGCTGCCTTGGGTCCTGTGCCCCTCTGGCCTCTAGGTACTCGACAATTCTTTCCTTCAGAAGTGATTCCATCATTTTCCCTATCACTGAGGTTAAACTAACTGGTCTGCAGTTTCCCGCTTCTGCCTTGCTCCCACTTTTGTGCAGGGAAAATCACATCGGCCCTCCTCCAGTCCTCAGGTACCACCCCATCCTCCCATGATTTGTTAAAGAGGGTAGTCAGTGGTGTCACTAGTTATACCCTTAGTTCTTTTAGAATTCTGGGATGAATCCCATCAGGCCCCATGGCTTTGTCCACCTTCAGTTTTAAGAGTTCTTTCAATACCCTTTCTTCTGTAAATGGGCTGGTATCAACTTCTGTATCCAGAGTGTTTCTATTGTTTGTTTTAGGTACCTCCTCCTCTTCGTTTGTAAATACTGAGCAAAAATATTTGTTTAGTATCTCTGCCTTTTCACAGTCACCCTCTGCCCACCCCTCCCTTTATTAAGCCTCACTATCCCTCCCTTAGTCTTCCTTCACTCCCTGATGTACCTAAAAAAGGTTTTATCCCCCTTCTTAACTGAGTTGGCTATCTTTTCCTCAATTTGGGCCTTTGCTGTTCTGACTGCCTTCCCAGCTTCCTTTTGCTTTAACTGATACACTTCTTTGTCCTGTTCCTTCTGTGATTCCTTGTACTTTCTCAATGCTTTCCTTTTCTCTTGAACCTTCACTGCCACCTCCTTTGAGAACCATAGTGGTTTCTTACATCGTTTTGTTTTGTTTGCTTCACACAAAGGCTTGTTACCTCTGTGATGGCAGTTTTTATTATTCCCCATTGTTCTTCCACCTCTCCTTCCTGCCCATTTGCTAGTGCATTCCTTAGGCACTCACCCATTTTGGCAAAGTCAGCCCTCCTGAAGTCCAGTACTTTTGCCTTTGTATGGCTTGACTCTATTGCTGTGTTTATTGTGAACCATACTGTTCGGTGGTCGCTAGTTCCCAGATGACTACCCACTTCTACATCTGTGATCCTCTCTCCATCTCCATTTGAGAGGACCAGGTCCAAGACTGCTCCCTCTCGAGTGGGTTCCAATACTAGTTGTCTAAGGCATGCCCCCTGTAGGGCATCTAGAATAACCCCACTCTTAGAAGTGGCTGCTGCAACTGCACTCCAGTTAACATCAATGTAGTTTTTTTTTTCTAGATAAGAACTGATCAAGTGGCAACAGTGCTCCAGAAAGTTTTGGCAGGTAGGAGTAATTTACTCACCAGTTTTAAAATAGTAAAACAAAACTGGGATGCATATGAATGCTGTAAATCTGGAAAAAAAATGCTTCTTTTGAATTACCAGTTATATTATAAAACACTATACTTTCAAGTGTGGAGTATTTACAAAAGTTGGGTGAGTAATGGTACTCATTAAAAAATATTTCTGAAGAGTATTTCCTAAAATGAGGCAAGTAAAACAGGTTGTACTCCCCTTATCTGGAGCCCTGACTATAAGGTAAACGGTAACGAGAGCACACAAGTCTGTCTACACAATCTATGCAATGGTGGTTATCAAGTGAGCACAAAAAAAAAAAAAAACAGCAATGGAATAAATATACAGCTATATAGGAGCAAGGCAGTACAGTTTATAAACTTTTATGTAAAGTGGAAAAAGACCTGAGAAACTAACTCCCATACAACAGGAAAGAGCAAAAGACTAGTTGCTGTGGCCCCCCAACAGCTTCAGTAAGCCTTTTTTTTTTTTGTGTGTGTGTGTGATGGGGCTCGGCTCTCCATCCACCACCTCCGTGGCTGGCGCCCCCACAGATCCCCCCCTTCCCATTGTGGGGTCGGGAATGGGAGGACAGTCCTCCCCCCACCCAGTGTCCCAATCCAGTGCTGCAGACAGGTCATTCCGGTGATGTAGCGGGTGCAGGCGTGGTGTATGGACACCATACGTCCCTGTGGTTCTGTACATTTTCCTCCTGTTTTCTCCTGCTCTTGCCCTCAGTCATGGTCAGGGTGGGACAGACCGAGTAGCCAGGCTGCTCCATCCTCTCCCAGCACCCCAGGCAACTCGTGCTCATTTCCCCACACGGGTCGACAGTGTGGCAGGAGGTTAAGGCACTTGGCACCTTAGCCCTCCACACCACTGGACCGGTTTCATTAAGCCATCTTATATGTCTGTGCACAGTTACTGTGCCTCTTCTGGTTGTAAGAGTACCTGAAATGTTTAAAGAACCCCTGACACCACTGGGACAACTTACAAAAAAGTGTAATATTCAGAAATGATTAACATATTTCATACATTTAATGTAATTCTCATCCTTATTTCTATTTTACGATGGACATTTTGCACAGAAACAGGAGTTTTTTTTCTTTCTCCATAAATACTTTAGGTGCTATTTTCATTTTTTCTCCCCAGTCCCGATCCCTCGCGTCCCCGATGTGACGCACGTGGGTGGGTAACGCGCGCATCACCCCCTATGGAACGCCTCCTACCAGTCGCCTCCGTTACCACCTATGCCTGCCACCGGAATTCCATCCAGTGACAGCGGGACTACGGACAGGCAATCCATCCACCCAGGAGAGAGAGCCAATGCTCGATCCTGTGCCTACCCCTTCCCCCATGCCAGCACCCCGACAACCAGAGTCCGTTCCCGAACTCGGGTCGCCAGCATGGCACGAGGTGTGGCATCCAGTGCCTCAACCCTCCATGCCACTGGGCCAGCCCAGAAACAGGACTTCTGCCCCGTTTGCTCTTGTTGTTAGTCTACACCTGCAATTACAATTCTGTTTAGGACATCATAGGCTGTGGCAATAGCTGTGATGTCATACACAGCACTTTATTATGTCAAGTGTAGACAAGCAGCCACATTAAAATCCTGGGGACAGGAATCTTGTTTTTATGCAGCTGTCCTCAATAATGAGGAAAAAACAGAAAAGAACTAAAATATATAATCACACACACACAAAATATAAAAACTGTCTAAATCTCACAAAGTTATCCAGATGGTGTCAGGAGCTCTTTAAAGAATAATCCTGACTGGTTTAGAACGAGGTCATGATATGTAGCACAGGTGACGTTTCTAAGAAATTTGGTTACAGACCGTTTTGATTACCGTTTGTCTAAACAAACAAAAAAAAGGACTAACGTGAAAATACTCTGTGAACCTTTAATTGTTAAAAAAAAAAAACATAAAAAAGGCAATTGCAATAGCCTCATATGCTTAGGCCTGCTGGAGTACCGGAATACTCTGCAGGCGACTACATATTCAAAACCGTGACAGCCCGTGTGCCGCCGTTAGAACGGGGGGCCGCAGTGCAAGCTTGCCAGCCAGGAGCCAAGCAACAGGAAAGGGCCCGGCCGAGGAGCCAGCAGCGGCCCGGCAAGGGAAAGGGTTCCAGGAAAGGATGCAGGCCATTACAGCACGGGCCGATCTCTGCTCCCCAAAGGGAATAAAAAAACCTTGCTCACCCTCCTCTTCATCCTGGAAACTGAGCAAGCTCGCCTTCGGAATCTCCTTGTTCTCCTTCGGCTTCTTTTTGTCCTTCGGTTTACTGGCATTCGCCTGCAGGCCGTTGCCTTGTGGGGCGAGGAAGACGCTGTTGTTGACAGCAGACTCCAGCATCATAGCAGCGGCGGCAGGAGCCATGGCGAACACCGACGGAGCGCCGGGCTCCCCCGCCGTTCCCGGCTCTTTATAAACCAGAAACGGTGCTGGCGGCGGCAGCAGCCCCGGGGTACTTTCCTCCTTCTCCTCGTCTTCGGAGTCGTTTCTTCGCCGCACGTTGACCCTTCTTGCTTTTTTAAACATGCTTGTTATTTATTTATGTATTTGTTATTTGGAGATAATAGGTCTTTTTTTTCGGGCTTGGCGCTCCCTAGTTCACATATACCGTCCCTCAGCACGATACTCTGTTAAGAACGCAAATTGTAAACAGCGACATCTAGTGGGCGATCGAAAAAGTGGCATTGTAGAAGGTGACGTGAAACGTTTTTCTTCGTCACACGCCGAGCTCGGCAAACTGGCAGAGCCTTGCGCAAATAGGACGTGAGCGCGGCGCCATGTTGTGGGTGGCAAAATATGCCGGAAACGCCCGGTCTCAAAGCTTCGCTGCTTGTTCTCTGCGAGTAGTAACTGGCATACTTCTCAACTGTACAACATTACGAGGAACGGTCCTCATTTTTACTTCCTGCTCCACATTGTGAGGACTTGTCCCACATTCAGTATTTATTTGCGTTTGTTGACCGGGTAAGTCACACTAGACAGCCAAGTGCCTATTTTCAGGTGCGACCCGGGAGAGTTACAATCTTAAGTAGGCAGGTACAGTGATAAATCAGTTTTACATACAATGGAATAACAGGTGATGGAAAAGGAATAGAATGACAATCAGTAACTAGGGTTACCACCTGTCCTGCGTTTCGCAGGACAGTCCTGATTTGGGAAGCTGTGTCCTGCAAAAAAAAACAAGAAAAATAATGCATGCTCTGACTTTTTAGTAGAAAAAATATTTTACAACTTTTCTCTAAATCTTGTAGAAAACTATAGTACCTTAAGTAAAATACCTTCAAATAATATGAAACCATAAAAGCAACCAAAAAACTATAATACTTAGCCTTAATCCTGATTGTATAGAGAAAACAAGTCTGTTGCACTAGTCGAGGTTACGTACTGTCCTGCGAAAAATCATGTTTTAGTAAGAAATGTCCCACTTTGGGCTTCTCAAAAGGTGGTAACCGTACGTAACAAGTCACGAACCCGGGGGGTGTTACAGACTACCCAGGAGAGTTACAAGCTAGAGCATACACAAACAATGAGTGAGTCAAGATTTACATATAGGGAGAGCAGGAGAAACCAATATGGCACTCAAGGAGGAGATGGTACGCTTTAGAATGATTTGGGTAGGTAGTTGACAGTGCTCAAAAGGGTTAAGACAAGGTAGGTGCAGTGCACATAATAGCCATAACACAGGTTCAGTCATATGTTAAGCCGAATAAGTGCCAGCATGTGGAGGGGGGACCTCGGGATGAGCTAACGAGGGGGGGGGAGGCCTGGTGACCTCGTTCGGGAGGTAAGACGGGGGCAGCCATTACTTAACATTTTAAAGCAAAAATCTGTAGTACATGATGCAATAAATATATTATTCGATTAATAACAGACTTTCTGAACATAAATGCAAACATTTTAACAGTGTACTGAGCTTCTTAGGTAAAGATCTGATTAAGTGTTCCACATTTGGGGGACAAAAGGTTGAGAGGTAATGGTAACTGGTTAAGCAAACTGATCGTTAGCGTACTAAAACTGCATGCATTTTAATGGAGTAGAGGTAAAAGGGAATGCAACAAACATTATTAGGCCAAGTTTGCACCTCACTATTAAAGGGACACTGTCAACCCTTTTTGCATATTCTTTGTATGTAAAAACCCACATTTTATGATTGCTTGCCTTCTCTAAACTTCATTGACATTGCTAGTTGTTTTATTTATCTCCTTGCTTAGTTTTATCAGAAACCGATAAGGAAGATATTGATGTATCTTATGACAGACTGGAACAAACTGTAAATGCTGATGCTGTAAAGGTGAATGGTTCTTTAACCTCAGAACAAACTGCAGACATTCATAATGTGCTAAAGACATTTAAGAGTACTTTTACCATGGTACCAGGCTGAGCAAAAGGGGTTGGGCATGTAATAGTGACAAGGAATGCTCGTCCTATTAGGCAAAAGACATACAGGTTGCCAGAGCTGTTAAGAGCTGACGTGGTTAAGGAAATACAAAAAATGAAAGAATTGGGTATCATAGAGGAGTTGAGGAGTGCTTGGTCATCTCCCATGATAACTGTAAACAAAAAAGAAGGGGGTGTTAGAATCTGCCTTGATTTTAGGAAACTTAATTGTCAGAATTTGACAGTTATCCTGTGCCCAGAATAGATGATTTGGTGGACAGACTGGGGAGTGCAAAGTATATTCGTACCCTCGATCTCACCAAGGGTTACTGGCAAATACCTTTAGCTAAAGAATCGAGAGACAAAACTGCGTTTGCCACCCCTATAGGATTCTGTCAGTTCACCACCATGCCATTTGGTTTACATGGTGCGTTAGCTACATTCCAATGGTACATGGATGTAATTTTGTCCCCTCACACTGGTTATTGTGCTGCATACCTGGATGATGTCGTGGTGTACAGTCCAGACTGGAAAAGCCACCTGGAACACCTATGAGCAGTTGTCCAAGCTATCAAAAATGCAGGTCTGACCATTAATCCTACCAAATGTGCATTGGGTATGCAGGAAACCAGATATTTGGGCTATGTGTTGGGAAATGGAGAAGTTAAGCCAGAGGTTTCTAAAATAGAAGCTGTAGCTAACAGCCCTGTCCCTAAAACAAACTAACAAAAACAGGTCATTTTCAGGGCTGGCTGGTTATTATCAGAGATTTGTTCCTAACTTTGGTGAGTTAGCTACTCCCCTCACTGAACTCACAAAAAAACGGTATCCAAATAATGTGAAATGGAACCCAGAGTGTGATGAAGCTTTTCAAGCCATAAAGGCTGCATTATGTTCAACTCCTGTTTTAAGAAGCCCAGACTTTGAGAAACCATTTTTGCTACAAACAGATGCATCCAAGATAGGCCAGGGTGCAGTACTAAGCCAAAATATAGATGGGACAGAACATCCTATTCTGTACATAAGTAGGAAGTTGCATGACAGAGAGAAAAGGTACTCCACTATCGAAAAGGAATGTTTAGCAGCAAAGTGAGCCATGGAATCCCTTAAGTTTTATTTGTTAGGAACTGACTTTGTTCTTGTAACTGATCACAGTCCTCTCTGTTGGCTTAACCAGATGAACGACAAAAATTCCAGAATCACAAGGTGGTACCTGGCACTACAGCCATTTAAATTCACTGTGATACACAAATCTGGTAAAGAGAATAGCATTGCTGATTTTCTGTCAAGATATGGATCAGGAATTGAAGGTTCTGAAAGCTGAAAAAAACCAAAACAAATGTATGAGTTTGAACTGTACTGTTTGCTGCACTGTTATAAAAAAAATGAATGATGTACATGTGTTTAATGTACGAAAGCAGCAAATGTTATTAGAGAATAAAAAGTTTTGGAAACATGTTTAATAAAACAGGTTCCCTCTTAAGGGGGGGAGGTGTATGTGACAGGGTGGAATAGGACCATGTCCCATTTGTTTTGGAGAAAGTGTTTAAGTACAAGGATCTGTTCTTTCCTTTTCTGTCTGTTCTCTGGTTACGCAACCAAATATTCCTGTGAGACTTCGGATTTGATCACCCTGACAATCTCACAGTTCTTTGGCTCTCATTGTCTCTCAGTCCTCTCTTGCTGTCTGTTTTTCCTGCCTTGCATATCTGCTGATATAAAAATATGTGCAAATCATTGGGTGGAAAGGAAACTGATGCTGGGATCTCTTTTGTTTAGAAAATATATAGTGTTACTGTTGAAATATATATAATTATATTTTGAGATGATTGTAAAAAGCTAATGGAAAACTCCAAAGGTTACTTGAGTGCAAATGTTTGAGCCTTTTGCAAAAGCTGTGCAAAGGGGGCCTCAAGAAGCATACTGTGTTCTAGTAGCTCCTGAAACTTACAAGAACAGAATATTTACAAAAATAGGATGCTCGCTAAGGATGGGGATTGAAAGGACATATAAGAGCTAAGCTGCAACTGCAAGAAAGTTTGGGAGGAAAAGGGACACAGAGACTGAAAGAAAACTTTATTTTGCGTTTGTAAATAGTTATACTGAACAAGTTTATTTTATGATACTGCTAGTGTAAATAAATAATTTTTGGTGACTTCTACAACTGCTTCTGGTTTTCCTATGCTTCCTGACCTGTGCCTCGACAACATGCACTATGTCAGCTGCTGCATTTGTGTGTTATTGGTGTTCAAGGATAGGTGGGATGAGAGATAACTGGAAATGGAAAATTGTTTAACCAGGAAAGGCACGTTAAGCTGAAGCTTGTGTCAAGGTGCAACCTGGGAGCACAAGGAAGTTAAGTGACTTGCTCAGGATCACACAGTATGCAAGTGGGAGCTGTAGGATTCAAACCCAGGTCTCCAGATTAGCAGCTCAGTGCCCTTAACCACTAGGCAGTATGCCTCCTAATAAGTAAATTATATATTCTATACTTATGTAAGCCCCCTCACGCAGGGTGGGCTTGCTACCCTGGCTTAGGTTAGGTCTTCCCCCTCCATTAGGGCCCCTTGTTCTTGGTCAGCTTGGTAGCGATACCCTCTTACTGCCTACAGGGGCAGGGATAGCTAGTATTTAAGACCTGGGTTTTCCCCGGGTGGGAGAGAGAGATGGGGTATTGAGGAGGGCAGGGTGGCTGGGGGCAACCCCCTCTGGCCCAAAAGAAGTCAACTGGCAGCATCAGTGCGACTCGACGAGGTCTCCGAGGGAGCGCTGTTAGGAGCATGGGGGCTGAGGAGTATGTTCATCAGCTGTAGCAAAAGGAGGAAGAAGGCAAAAGGGTTGGAACCCGTCTGAAGGTGCAGTGGCCCCGGTGACCAGAAACATGAATGAGGTATCCAGGCAGTGGAGCTGTTGCAGTGGTGGCAGGACCCCAGCAGGCTCTACCAGAGGTTGCATCTTCAGTGGTCCTATCCCATGTGGCACACTGTTGGGAAGGTAAGGCCAGAAAGAGGAGATGTGTCGTGGGATTTGCTTCGGGGCCTGCCGTGCTCATGTCTGGGGCAGACCCATAAAGGGACATGGATGTGGAACCAGTATTTTATGTAAGGAGGGAGCCGTTGCTGCAGGCTGTGGTTTAGTCCTGGGTGGGCTCGAACGGAAAGGAGGAATTTTGGCACAGTGGATGAGTGGGTAACTGGTTTGGGTGCAGCCACAGAGGCATTAGGCTGCATCGCCCCGGGTTTCATTTTTGGTCCAGCTGGCAGGGAGGAGTAAGGCACTCCCCCATCGGGAGGATCAAAGTTACAGTTAAAGGAAAAGCAAGCTTGGGAGGTATTCAAAATCTCTGCCCAAGGGAAGCTTTAGTGTGGAGCCAGAGTGGTCTATGCTTTAGGCCTGTAAAAACAACCTTAGTAGCTGTTTCTCAATGCTCTCTAAATGCCGTTTGTGTTCATTCCCTAGTATCTCAGCCCCATGGAGCTGCTCCATTTAATTATTTTTTTTTTGATGCAATCATTTCACATCCATGATAAAGGATTTCATGTTTCTGTGATTCTGCTTGCGTTGCATGGTCAACGAACTAACCCAGCTGCACAAATTTTATTCTTGCCTTTTGAGTAAGGTCCCAGCTCTCCTCCCCATTTCAGGATCAACGGGATGCTGCCGGCTATGAGATCCATTCCACGGGTAAGGAAAGGCCTTGTGTTTGAAAACAGCTCTCAGGTAAGGCCTTCTTGTTTTCCTCCTTTAATGTGAAAGATGCCAGGAAGGTTTCGTGAGGGCGGGGAGATACACTTACATGTATTTTAAGATCTGTCTTGATGCATTGTACCAAGTAATGAGGGGGCGGCTGTTGCAGGAATGAGACTGAGGGGGCTGTACCTCAGTATGCCTACCATTTCTTTAGACGGCATGGTAGCCTGTGTATATAATATGTGAAGGGTACATCACCTAAAGCTGCGGGGGAGGGGGGCTTGGGATGTCTGAATGTCATGGCTAATGTGGATCCATGTCTTGCTGCAAATGATTTGTTGACCAACCAACCTCATAACTTATGTACACTCTCATGACGCTATACGCAATGCATGCAGTGACACCCACTGACCCCATACCTCATGCATGCTGTCTCACCTCATTAACAAAGACCCCCATGCACACCGCCACATCCATCAGATGACCCCTTGCTCCCATTCACATTGTCACGACCACTGAACATATACTCAAGTACAATCTGTCACACCCATCCCCATATACACTTATGTCACACACACTGACTCAAAACCACCATGCACACTGTCACAACATGCCCCCGTACACTGTCACACCCACCAGTTCCATATCCCATGCACATTGTCAGCAGCAGACACCATAAAGCCATGTACACTGTCACATCTTGTAGTCTCATACCACCATGCATGCTGTCCCACCTATCGATCCCACTCATGCTGTCACATCAGTGCCCAACCCTATGCACAATGTCACACCCTCTGACCAAATAAACATGCACTCTCACACCAACCAAACTGATACCTTATGCACTATGTCACACCTCACAACACCATACACTGAGTGTCCCCATAACCAATAACCAATTATTGATCACAAAACTTCATGCACTTGTGCTATTCTCTGAGACAGTGAGCTGGTTTAGAAGCTACCTTATCCAGAGACCCAAATGAGTAAAGATAAATGGTATATTATCAGATCGCAAACAGGTCACACTCGGTGTCCCTCAAGGGTCCATACTTGGACCAGTGCTCTTCAGTCTTTTCCTAAACACCCTCCCAGATACATGCCAATCTAATACTCTACACTATGCGGATGGATGATGCTGCCATCTTCATTCGTAGCCCTCGAATGAGCCCACTAAATCAGGAGCTTCAACTTAGCTTTCAACAACTGGAAGAGTAGTTTAGGAAGAATAAACTACTGCTAAACTACAAAAAAACAAAGATCATGGTATTCACCAAACCCCAGAATAAGGGCAAAGTGAGCCAAGTGGTTATTTTGAACAGTAGTGGTGAACCACTTGACCAAGTGTGCACCTCCAAATACCTTGGAGTCACACTAGATAGCTCCCTTTCCTTCACCTCACACATTGGCCAAGTGGTTAAAATACTGTAATAAATGCCAGACTAGGTGCCCTTTACACGCATAGGAACTATCTCATACAAGAGGCCATAACACTCACTGTTAACAGTTCAATACTGTCCGTTATAGACTGTGGACTAACAGTGTACAGCGTAGCCTCCAAAACAGCTTTAGAAAGAGTTAAGGTGGCACTAAATAAAGCATGTTCACTGGTTCTGGGAAACTAACACACACCTGCGACCTTTATGCCCAATCCAATTGGCTCACGCTCCAGAGGAGGATCATGTACTAAGTATGCCTCCTTTGTAAAAAAAGCATGCCTAGGACTTACTCCCCCCAACCCCGAACATACAAAAGCTCATCCAGCATTCACACTGCCTGCACTTCACTAGGAGCACCACCAGAAACGCCCTCCAGGTACCTTTCAGAAACACCTTATTAGCCCAGCACTCCTTCACCTACTGTGGCTCAATGGACTCCCTACTACTCTCACAACTGTCCAGGACACTGGGCAGTTCAAAAGGGAGCTCCATTCGCATCTGTTCCTAATGGGTAAATGTGAGTGCTCCAGTTAGCCTGCCTTACCTCTGCCTACAACAAAGTCTACTGCTGTGTGTCCTCCTCTGCCCCATAAAACCTATGCCCTTTACTCTCTCATCCTCGCACCCTCCCCCCAATATTCCCTCTTTTCCTATCCATGCTTGGTACACCTGGACCAAACCTAACTGATAAGGCAGTTTCGCCACTATGCCCTATCACCCTGCTGTTCCCCATTTGACAAGGCTATATTTGGCTGCCATTTCTTCCCCTTCCTACTAACAGAGCCAACCAGGCTGCCACTTGTATTGATTTTGCATTGGCCTACATTGTACTGTTCTTCACACCGTGTAACTCTTTCTTTCCAATTGTTTAACCAGGAGTGGCACACTAAGCTGAAAGCTTGTTTACAGGTGAAACCTGGGAGCACAGGAAAGTTAAATTATTTCCTCAGGGTCACACAGTATGCAAGTGGGGGCTGTGGGATTCAAACCCAGGTCTCCAGATTTGCAGCTCAGAGCCTTACACCACTGCGCTACACTGCCTCCCAAGCTCTGCAATTGATTGTGCATAATTTAAATACATTTGTATATCTCATTATACTAGACATGGAACCTTTGTAAATGAGCTACTAGCACAAAGATTGTTGTAATCCATGACATTAAATAAATAACAAATAAATAACCCCAAGCATGCTGCCACACCGCATTACTCCTTACCCCCATGCATGCTGTGACATACCGACCACATACCCCCTGCACAGGGTTTGACCTTAACATACATTTACTAGCCCGGGGCATAGTGCAAATTGCCTCAGGCTAGTGCAGATACCTCCTTACCTGTCCGTGTGGGCTAGTGCGGTCGGCAGAGTCGGCTTTACTTCCGGTCGTCATAGCGGTCCTAGGAGCAAAATCCTACCAAGCTCATGGAACTCTGGAGCTGCTGCAAATCAGAGACATAGCCAGTGGGTACTCTCGGAGACCCGAACAAGCACGTCCAACTTCCGCATTGTTTGCCCAGTCAAGCAGTTCCTCCTAGAGGGTGGGCATGCAGGCTGTCACTCACTGCTTTCCTTTGCATCTATTGGCCAGCCCAGTTTGCAAGTCGGCAGGGAGGGGGGAGCAGCATGTGGTGGGAACAGCGCTGACATCATCAGGAGTACTTATTGGCTAAAACCTGTAGCCTGGGCATGTAAGGTGCAGACTGGCAGCAGCTGTTGTTAGCAAGCACTTTGGGGTGTGGCTTCGAGGTGCATAACTGGATTTAAGGCGCTGTTTTTGTTTCCCAAAAATGCGGAGGATTCAGATTTTGGAAGAGACTGCGTGTTGCTGCAAGGTTGGAGGAATGGCTGTTTGGCGAGTGAAGAGTAGGTGTTCGGCGGTTTTGGCAGTCCCGAAGGTTCAGCGGTACCACAGTCACAGTCTTGGATCCCAGAACTGGACATCTGATTGTGTATGCACTGCAGACTACAACAAGGCATTCATACCAGGAGCTAGAGCACTTGAAACTAAAGAAAATGCCAGCTCAAGTAAGGCAGTGCCACGTGGCATTAAAACGCTGTTCAGTATGGCATGTAGGTTCTTCTGAGTTAGTTATTTAATTTTTCTGTGAGGTTGTGTGTTTGGGGGATTGGGAAACCGTCTAAGGCAATGGGCTGGCTTTGAAAAATGCAAAGACCAGTATTGTTCTGAACTTCTGACTGAGGTTGTGGGGGAAACAGAAACTGTTTGAAACTGAAAAGAAAGTGTGTCTGCAACTCTGCATACTCCATCGCAATAGCAGCAATTGGTGCCTTAACTCAGCTGTGGACTGGGTTTCTGTGTAATGTTTTGCTAACTAATTTACAGAGACATTATGTGATTAATTTGATTTTTGAAAGCAAAGTTTTGGGGGCTTGTTATGTGTGTGTGCTTTCCAGTTCCCTTTATCAGCTCTGCCTACGGGGGGGTATGTGGCTTGTTATGGGGCTGGGCTGGGCATGTCTGTCTTTTATTGCTGAGCAGGCAAGATAAGCACACTGGGACTTGGATCGCCTAAAATATAAAATGCCAAGCTCAGGTGAGGCAGTGGAATTAATTTTAAATGCAGACAATATTTATCTGGTCTACGATTGAGGTTCTGACTGAGGTTGTGTGGGGAATGGGAAGCAGTGTGAACATTTTTGCTGTCTAAGTTGCTCTGATCATATTGGCCCAGATATTCAAAAGGGTTGCGCATGCACAACCCACTGATGCGCCCCGGTGCGATATTCAAAAGGGAAAAGTGTGCCGCATAAATCCCGATGCGCTGGTGCGCATCAGTAATATGTGAAGCACAGGTGGGGGGCATGCCTTGCATAACCTGCACAGCCCGAGATTCCAGCCCGGGATGTGCAGAGTCATGCATGCGTAACTCCTACCTGCGCCTGCACAAAGTTACGCCACAAAAAAAAGAAACAAGTGATGGCCACCCACAGGTGAGCTGCCGCATTTCAGGGCGCAACACAGCAGCTGCCACCTGTGGGTGGCCACCCGAGTTCCTGATGCACCTGTCGACGCCCCCCCATGCCCCATGGTGGGTCATCTGTGCAACCCCAAGTCCAATATCCCTGGTGGTCCAGTGGACCGCACTGAGCCGATCGGCGGGCATCTGTCAGCGAACCCCCAAGTCCAATATCCCTGGTGGTTCAGTGGACCGATCGCTGCCGATTGCGGGCATCAGTACCTCATCAAAGACCCCACTACCCTGGTAGTCTGGTGTACCCCCACCCCCCGCCCACTGGGCCCCACTCCCCTCCGTCAGCGGTGGCGGCAGCACCCCACGCCTGCTGCCCCACCACCCGTCGACTTACAGCTCGGTAGGGCTGCGCCCATGGTTCCAGGCATGGGCCAATGGGCGTGCAACTCACTCCGTCCTACTCAATCCAGATATGTGAATTAATTCATTTCACGTGTCTGGACTGAAAGCTGAATGCGGTATGAGCTACTGCCCCGTGGCTCATGCTGTGCTAACCTGGCAAGCTGTCGGTCGGCCGGGCGGCAGGCGGGCGGAATGGCTCTTCTCCAGCAACCAGGGGGCGGCGATGAGCTCCAGTAGACGGGTGGGAGTGAGGTACACTACGGTATTGGTGGGGTCTTTGATGAGGTACTGATGCCCCGCGATCGGGCAGTGATCGGTCACTGGACCACCAGGCATATTGACTTGGGGGGACTGTACTGATGCCCGCGATCGGCATAGGGTCCACTGGACCACCAGGGATATTGGACGGTTTTTCGTTTATATTACAGGAATGCCCGCGATCGGGCTGCAGGGGGTGTTGGTCCCCGATGGCTGCTGCCTGGTAGGGTGCCAGGCGCAAGTCATTGGGGATTGGCGCACCTGCATGCTAATGGCATGCAAATGAGGCCATAATGAGATGCAAATGGCCCCTTGTGTGCCTTGCATAAATTATGGCCACATTTGCATGTCCCCATTTGAATATCGCAGGTGCTGTGCATGGCGCAATGGCACTTGCACCAGCGCATCTCCATGCTCCACTCTGGCCACTTGCGCTGGCGCAGTGCCACTGCGCCATGCACAGTGTGGGTGGCCAGGGTGCGATATTCAAAGCTGGTGCGCCATAGCGCAGCTCCGTTGAATATCGCCCAGGCCACTCCCCTGCGCAACAAAGTTGAGCTGCGCCCAGGCTTGCACCACAGACTGGCGCAGTTTGAATATCCGGGCCATTGTGTTCTGTTGCCTGAGGGGTGATGTCTGTGGTTTGTTGTGGGCTGGGCATCACATGTTACTTTTTGGATTGATGTTTGAATATACAAAAGTATTCAGGTAAGTCAAGTGCCAGTTGTTACTGTTCCTCTGAGGTTGTGTGGAGCATGGGGGGGGGGGTCAAAAGTGTGCCTCTGTGATGTGCCCTATAGTTTTATCTATTTTGCTGTAGCACATTCTGGCTTATTTTGAGATTTCCCTCATTTTGTATTGTTGTGTTGCCTACAAGGTGGGGAGGGGGGTTTCGATTGATGTCTGTGGTTTGTTGTGGGGCTGAGCAAACCACTGTGGGTTAGTGCAATTTTAGTCTGACTTGTCATTATTCATTGTCTGTCAAAAGCACATGGTGACATGAGTGCGGGCTAGTGCAATTTTAGACTGACTTGTCCTGCTGGTTAGTGCAAAAAAAGTTAAGGTCAACCCCTGCCCCTGCATGCTGTCACAACCAACAACTGACCCTACACTGCTATCCTTGCTGTCACACCCACTGCTCAGATGCATTGTATTAAACCCACCAACCACACCTAACCCCATGTACTCTACAACACCTGACCCCATACCTCTTGTCACACAAACTGAGCTCATACACCATGCATGCTGTCACACCCACCAACCACATACAGACATTCACTCTGTCATACGCACCGACACCACAGAAACATAGAATTTGATGGCAGATAAGGACTGCTTGGCCCACCTAGTCTGCCCTTTCCCTATCTATTGTATAAACTCCAGATCCTAGTTAATCTGCAGCTTACCTCCTCCTTCCTACCACTAAGGTTGCCTTCCGTCTGTCCCATGCATTCTTGAATTTGCCTACTGTTTTTTCCCCTACGACCTCCTCAGGGAGGCTGTTCCATGCATCCACCACCCTTTCTGTGAAAAAATACTTCCTCATGTTGCCCCTGAGTCTTCCCCCTTCTAGCCTCATATTGTGACCCCTTGTTCTTGCACATCTCCTTTTCTGAAAGATGCTGCCCTCTGGCACTCTGTTAATCCCCTTGAGGCACTTGAATGTTTCTATTATATCCCCCCCTCCCTCCTTTCCTCTAGGGTATACATATTGTGTTCCCTCAGTCTCTCCTCGTATGGTTTCTGGTTTAGTTCCTGCACCATTTTCATTGCCCTTCTCTGGACTGCCTCAACCCTGTTTATGTCCGTACAGAGATGAAGTCTCCAGAACTGCACACAATACTCCAGATGAGGTCTCACTAAATGCCTGTACAGTGACATCACCACCTCCTGTTTTCTACTGGTGATACCTCTCTCTATGCACCACAGCATCCCACCAGCTTTCCTCACTGCCTTCTCACATTGCTTGGCTACCTTTAGATCATCTGTTATGACTACCCCTGGTCCCTTTCCAATTTGGTTGATGTTAGTATCCCCCCATTGTGTATTCCTCCCCTGAGTTTTTGTTTCCCAAGTGCATGATTTTGCACTTCTTTGCAATGAATCTGAGCTGCCACACTTTTGACCACTCCTCCAACTTGCCTAAGTCTCTTCTCATTTTCTTCACCCCCTCCCCCCGGAGTGTCAACCCTATTGCAGATCTTGGTGTCATCTGCAAAGAGAGATATATTTCCTTCTAGATCCTCCACAGTGTCTCTTATAAAGACATTAAAGAGGACCGGCCCCAGCACTGAACCCTGTGGCACCCCACTGGTTACCCCCTCTTTTCAGATTGAACTCTGTTTACCACCACCCTCTGCGTCCAATTGCTAAGCCAGTTTCTGACCCAGTTTACCACCTTGGGACCCACTCCCAGACTGCCCAACTTGTTTAGTAACCTCTTGTGCTGGACTGTGTCAAATGCCTTGCTAAAATCTAGGTAGGCCATGTCCACCGCCCCTCCCTGATCTACTACCCTTGTCACCCAGTCAAAGAAATCTATCAGATTTGTTTGACACGACCTTCCTGTTCTGAAACCATGTTGCCTTGGGTCTTATGCCCCTGTTGGCCTCTAGATAGTCTGCAGTCCTTTCCTTTAACACTGATTCCATCATTTTTCCTGTCACTGAGGTCAAACTAACTGTTCTATAGTTTCCCGCTTCTATGTTGCTCCCACTTTTGTGAAGGGGTATCACATTCGCCCTCCTCCAGTCCTCTGGTACCACTCTGTCCTCCAACGATTTGTTGAATAGGGCTGTCAGTGGTGTCAGTAGCACCTCTCTGAGTTCTTTTAGTATTCTGGGATGTATCACATCCGGCCCCATTGCTTTGTCCACTTTCAGTTTCAAGAGTTCCTTTAGGACTCTCTCTTCCGTGAATGGACTGGTGTGCACCCTCTCTTCCCTGTGTGTTCTGCTGGGTAATTCTGATCCGTCCTTCTCCCCTTCTTTTGTGAATACTGAGCAAAAGTATTCGTTCAGGATCAGTTTTTTCTAGGTCCCCCTCTGCCCACTCCTCCCCCCCTTACTTAGCTTCACTATCCCTCCATTGGACTTTTTTCTTTACCTAATGTACCTGAAGAAGGTTTTGTCCCCCTCCTTTACTGTCTGGGCTATCCTTTCTTCCATTTGCACCTTTGTGCTTCTGACTGCTTTCCCTTCCTCTCTCTACTTTGTCTGATACAGTTCCCGGTCTTCCTCCCTCCCTCAGTGTTTCCTTGTACTTTCTGAATGCCCATTTTTACTTTCTAACCTTCCCTGCCACTTCTTTCGAAAGCCATAATGGTTTGTTCTTTCTTTTTGCCTTGTTAAATTGCTTCACATGAAGGCTTGTTGCCTCTATTATGGCTCTCTTAATGTTCTCCCACTGTTCCTCTAACCCCCCTCCTTTTGCCAGTGTCTTCTTGAGGCAATCTCACATTTTTACAAAGTCAGCCCTTTTGAAGTCTAGGACCCTTGCTTTTGTGTGGCATGACTCTTCTGTCTTTACCTTGAACCATACTGTATAGTAATCGCTGGACCCTAGATGGCTGCCCACTGGTACATCTGTTATTCTGTCTCCATTTGTGAGCACCAGGTCCAATAACGCCCCATCTCTGGTGGGTTCCACCACAAGCTGTCTGAGGCACACCCCTTGCAGGGCATCCAGGATGTCTTTGCTCCTGGATGTGGTCGCAGCATAGTTGTTCCAATTAACATCTGGCATATTTAGGTCCCCTACCAACAACACTTCCCCTTTATCTGCCATTTTAAGGACATTTTCTACCATTGCCCTGTCTATTTCCTCCCCCTGCACTGGGGGTCTGTAGATAACCCCTGTGCAAATAGTGGTGACATTTCTTGACCCCAGGGTGACCCACAGTGCTTCCACTCCTCCCTGCTTTCCTTTTATCTCAGTTGCTTTGATCCCATCTCTGATGTAGATAGCTACCCCACCTCCCTTTTTGGCCTCCCTGTCTTTCCTGTAGACTGTGTACCTAGGTATTTTAACCTCCCAGTTATGGTTTCCAGTATACCATGTTTCCGTGACTGCCACAATATCAAGGTCTCCCTCTGCCATCAAGGCCATTAGGTCAATGATCTTGTTATCCAGGCTCTGGGCATTTGTACACATGACCCTCCATGTTTTCATGGCTTCGCTCCTATTTGTTCCCATCCTATCCCTTCCCCCTGTGCATCCCCTAACATTATCCCCTGTTACAGTCCCTTGTGCTTTCTTTCCTTAGGATCCTTTTGTCTGACTACCTTAACCTGCAAGGGGTGGTTGCAGTTGGGTTCTCCCTGCTTATTTCCACCTCCTCCTCCTCCTCCTCCTCCTCCTCCCTTGGCTAGTTTAAATGCTTGCCAATGAAACATTCAAACCTTTCACTCAGCATCCTGCCCCCCCACCAGACAGATGCATACCATCCCTCGCTTACAAGCCTGCATTCCTCCAGGTAGGCCCCAGTCCCAGTGAAGCCAAAACCCTAAACTCTGCACCAGTTCTTCAACCATTCATTGAATCCCATGGTGTGGAGCACCCTGGCCTCTCCCATGCCATTGACGGGTAGAACTTCTGAGAAGGTTATCGTGCATGCCACCTGTCTAAGACTCCTCCCCAACTCCGTGAACTCTCTCTTCACTGCCCTAACCTCATTCTTAGCCAGATCATTTGTCCCCAGGTGGATAATGACATCTAGCTCCCCCTCCTGTGCTGTTGCCCCAGTGATCCTTAGCATTCGCTTCCTGTCCTTCCAAGCTATGGCACCGGGTAGGCACCTTACCTCTCTCCCTCCTCTATCTCCCACCGCCAGTTCAACCTCCCTAAAAATAGAGTCCCCTTCTAGGAGTTGCTTCCTTCTCCTCTGCGGTCCCTTGCCTCCCCACTGGGGCCTCAAATATGAAGGTTCCCCGCATCCACCTTATCCACAACTGTGGGTGCCTCCATGGGATAGCCTCACTCTGCCAGAATGGCATAAGAGTTGTGAAGTGGAACTACAGGTGGAATGCACCTCTGCCCAACCTCCCTCACCCTCCCTGAGCCCACAGTCATCCAAACACTCCTCCTTACTAGCATCCTCTGAGGAAGCAGGGGTGGCCTTGTTGGTCCCTGTGTGGGGGGAGGAGGTCTCCCAAATCCTAGCTAACTCTGCCTGGAGATGAGCAACCGCTGCCCTCAACACAGAGAGTTGCATGCAGATTGGGCAGTACCAGAGCCTCCAGAACATCTCCTGGAAGACTGCTGCCCCACTCCCATCATGTCTGTTGTTTGGCTTTGTCCTTACTAAGTTTCAGTTACCCAAGCAAAATTCTCTTTTTTTTGTTAAAATCAAGCAGCTGTGTTAGGAAACATGCAAGAAACTTTTCTTACTCAGTATAACAGTATGCTTCTAGTTAAACAATCACTACTCCACACAGACTTTCGTGACAACTGTTGCTCAAATGTTCTTTGCTTTACCTGGACACATCAGGTGTACCTTCTTTTGTTAACCCTGGGTAGATGTGTGTTAATTCACCTTTTTCTGAGATAGGACAGGAAGTGGTGAACTGCCTTTAAGGGATGGCCCTATAAATATACACAATCCCTTAGGGTGGGTAGAATGAGAGGTGAGTGGCTGTACCCAGAGGTATTGTCCCTTGGAAAATAATCAGATCCTTCTATCTGAAATACCAACGCCCCTTAATTAAGTATTATGTTAGCTCTTTTACTTCATCCTTTTTGCATTACTCAGCTCCCGGTCCCTGCAAACAAGACACAATAAGGACAGCAGTATAAAAAAGAAAGAAAACAAAAGGTCAGTAAATATCCTCCTACACTTAAAGCTCTCCCCTTTAAAAAGCACTTCTGTAAAAAAGTAGTCTGTTAAGGTCACTCCACTCTGCCCCCCGTGCTGCTGCGCTGCGGTCACAGAACTGAATTGCAGTTTCACAAGCCAAGACTTTTAAAATCTGAGGCATTGGCGTGCTTTCTCTATTCTTTGTTCGACTGGTCCCTCAGTCCCACCATAGCCCCATGCATGCTGTAACACCTAATGATGCCATACCCTGCTCCATGCTGTCACACCCACTGACCCCTCCTGTAGCATCCTGCCCCCTGTAGATGGACATTTCCCCTCCTACACTGGATCACAACACCTTCTCTGTGTGGCAGCACCATTTCAGATAGGTACAGAAATATTCAAAGTGACAAAATGAGACATATTTATCCAGGACTGAACAGATGAGATGCAGTATCCCATTTGCAGTTCGTTTTGAAACTGGGTTTAAATACCAGTTTAACCTGGGCACCATGTAACAGCGGGCTACTACCCCTGCCTGTTGGTCTCCAGCCAGGTTGATGGACCTGGGCTTTATTCTGATGGTAATGAGGGTTTCTTTCTCAAATAGAAAGTAACAAGTGTGGTGCCTCCACCCAGAGTAAAATATAGTGGGCCAGATGTTTGTGTAGTATAACCCCTTGGGATGCTGTACTTACCTGCCTCCTCTTCCAGTCACCCCACACACGGAATACCATAAACAGTTGTAGCAGTTTATTTTGCATTCAGTTATTGACTATAGGTAATAATATGCTCACAGACAGTATTAACCACCAACAAGAAACAATTTATTAAAGGGGGAAAGGGAATGCAAAGATAAATAGCAAGTTGATGATACAAAACACAACAGTGTAGCAACACAGTACCCACCCCCAGCAGCAATAACCCAACAGTAAGGCCCACCTCCCCACTGGTAGCAGTGTCCCCCTAATGTCCCGTCTGGGTGCCCAGCTAAGAAGGTGCAGGCCTGAGCATTGCCCACAGGTTGGCTGGCATTGGTTCACTTTTAACCTGTAAACAGAAATTTGCAAAACTAGAAATTCCCCAGGGCAGCACAGGCTCTGCAGTTACAGTTCCGTAGCAGAGTTCTGGCAGGGTGTGGCAATGTTTGCAGGTACAGTCAATCAAGCTGGGGGGGGGGCTCGGGCTGTGCATGCAGGTTTGCAGCTTGCTTGCTGTGGCAGGGTCTTGCAGCTTGTCACCTTCAGGGTGTTGCAGGTTCTGGCAGCTTGTCACCTTCCATGCAGCTTTTCACCTTCTCAAAGGCTGGATTAGATGCTGGAACAGGCCAGTGCTGGGGAACAGGGGCACCATGCCTCCAGGGGAGACGATGGACAGCGCCTAGCAGTAGCACTACCTGACTGACTCCCCAGACCGTTCTTGCTTGCAGTGTCTTCTGACCTGGAGCTCAGAGTTCACTCTCTCTCTTTCTCTCTGCAGGCAGCAGGCTTCTAGCCTCTGGAAATGACCAGCTCACCCCCCTAAGGCTAGGAGTGGCATAGAGTCTCTCAGGCAGTTTTAAAACTGCAGGTTCAAAGCACAAAGCAGCTTTCTCACTTCAAACTGGCATTCCCCAGACAATGGGAATTCTCTGCAGGCATCTCAGGACTTTGGCTGCTTGAACCTAGGAAGCTTTCAGTTCAGCCTTCCTCACAGGCTGAGGGCTTGTCTCAGGATGCTGCAGTGTTTCAGGTGGAACCCCCCTGGCATTCCAGACAGTAGAAAGTGTTTTGGCAAGTCTCCTGGAGCTTGGCTGTGGAAGGCTTAGGCAGACTGCCAAACATTTCCTTCTGACACAGTCCAAGCCCTCCTGTCCCACTAAAAGCTTCAGCCAGACTACCCTGAGCTGTAACTGTCCCTGGGGTCTCAGGAAAGAAGGGCAGATTACAATTGGCTGAATGCAGCTGTCCATCTTTAAAATTAATAAACATTAAGTCCTCATGACGTCTGATTGTTTGCCTGTTTGGGCACCAAGAGCGTTGTCCATACCCCCTACCCAGGAGCCATTGCTGAGTCCTCCAGTGCTCCTCAAATCCTGATGGAGCAGACAATTCAAAGGGCCAAAACATGGCTGCTGACTATACAGTTCACACAGTGTCTCAGTTTCAAGTTTATTTTAGAGACAAACTATATTGTTTCAATTTATATTGTCCCCAGGGTTCAATAGGGGCCCCTCTGCCCTGTCATCCAGTGTCAGAGTGGGGCATGGCATGGTCTCCCCTAACCAGTCATTAGTGCCATAGCACTAACCCCCCAAGAAATTGGTAGAAATGTTATTCATACATAGAAGCTTTGTCTGCTTCTTAGAGACACAGAGCCCTACGGTTATAATATAGCACTTACAAGCGCTTTTATAAAGTTTTATATTTCACCCGCCGTGTGTCTGCAGACCCTCATTTATATCTTTGCAATCCCAGGGATCAGAGCACATGAAAGCGGAGCTTGAAGGAGCCACTGAAGTGGCTTTTGGATTGGGCATTGCAGCACTACCAACATTTGAGGTGGCCACAGCCAGCTCGCAGATTCGAGCAGCATCTCGGGCGTGCACACATAGCGCTGAAAAACATTTTGGCATACTGCCGTCTGGTGGTTCTAAACTCTTTTTTATGCTTAGCTCCTCTGGGCCCCCCTTACCAGGACATCATCATTAATAGGGGCTGGCAGGAGTGCACCAGGAGACTGGGACAGGGAGGAGCTGGCAGCCAGAGGCAGACATTTATTTATTTATTTATTTATTTAGTTTTTGTTGACCGGGTAAGTGCACTAGACAAATTCTGCCTATTTTCAGGCACGACCTGGGGGAAGGGGATACAGATGAAAGCCAACTGACCTTGAACCAGATTAAGCTGTGGTGGGGAGGGTTATATGAAAAAGTGTAAAGTCATGCACCTGGGGAGGGGAAACCCTGGGGCTGTGTATAAGATGGGGGGGAGGTACTTACAGTCACCAAGCAAGAGCGGGAACTTCGGGTAATCATATCTGATGACATTAAGGTGGCAGGGCAGCGTGATAAGGCAGTAAGCAAGGCTAACCAGAGTTTTGCCACTGAATTTCTCTCTCACTCTCTGGTGGGACCCTACCTAGAGTGCCGAGTCCAGTCCTGGAAACCACATCTCCACAAGGACATTGACAGGGCAGAAGCGGTCCAGAGGAGGCCTACGAAAATGGTGCGGGGGTTTCACAAGAAACTGTATGAGATGCTATGGGAGCTCAACATGTATTCTGTGGAGGAGAGGATAGGAGAGTAAGAGGGGACATAACAGACCTGTAGGTACCGCAAAGGGGTGAACAAGGTGCAAGAGAGAAGTCTTTTTCAGTGGAGGAGGAGAACCAGAACACGGGTGCATGCTATGGAGCTTGAGGGAGGAAGTCTCAGAGGTATGTGAGAAAATAGTTCTTCACAGACAGGGTGATGGATGCCTGGAACAACCTATCAGAAGAGTTGGTAGGGGCAAAGACAGTGGGGAGCTAGAGATTAGGGAAGGAGGCTCTAGTTCTAACCATATTACCCTAGACCCACAGAAAGCTGACAAAAATTTGATCATTAGAAACAAGAGATGTGTTAGATGGACTCTGTGTATAGAACAGCACATCAGAGATATTCTCCTTAATATCACGGATGGCAGAGTACAAGGGTCAGGAGTGGTAGATAGTGATCAGAATCCAATAGAAAATTATGGACAAATAATTTCAACCATAAAGACAGAGTTGGGTACATACCAAATCACAAACAATAACATAACCCAGTTAATAATAACCCACGGTTTGATGAGAAATGTTCTCAATTAAAGAAGACACTGAATAGAGTCGGACGTTATGCTAGAATATCAGCTGACCTGGCTCCAAAAATAACTCTATTTATTTATTTCAAATTCGGATTAATACCTTTGAGCCGTGGGCTCATTTACAAATGCTCCAAGTCAACAAGGAATACAAGACATTTTTTTTTTTTTTTTTTGAAATTTCTGTTTATCCACCTCCCTGCCTGCCATCCCCGACCCTTCAGGAGCCTCAAGGCAGAAATCCCTCTACCTTCTACCCTGCCCGTATGACCCTCTGGAACCCCATGTAGCTTTGGTTTACCCCCCGAGTGGGGATGGGGCAGAGACCCCTTACCCCATCCTTCAACTGCGTCGGTCCAGGGGCCATCGAGGCGGCGGCTGATCGAGGGCACGCCTCTGGAGGCTCCATCTTCCGGCGACGGCAGGCATTTTCACTTTTTCTCCCACCCTTACAGCGAGGACCCTGACGCTGGGCGCGGCGCGAAGGCGCCTGACGTCACGCTGTATCTAGGCAGCCCATCCCCAACATTAGGGGCTTGCAGTACTCGAGCCTCCGCTCGAATCAGAGCAAGTGTTAGGGCTAATGCCTTAACCCTCCCGGAGTGGCGAGCTGTTGTGGGGCGGCTCCAAGCTAACTCCCCTGGCTGACCCACCAGCGACCCGAGTCCGCTCCCGAACCCGGGTCGCCGGTGTGGAGCGAGGTGTGGCGTCCAGCGCCTCAACCCTCAGCGCCACCGGGCCGGCACAAATACAAGACATTTACAGGTGATGAAACATTGCAGAACAGAAAGACATCTTCTAACAAGTGGTATTAGTGTGCAGTTACAACATTAAGCAGGGTACAAGAAGTAAGGAGAAACAGGACCACACTTGCATAGAAACATATTAATGCAGCACTAATTAAGTGCAGTATCGTATTTAACAATCATGGTGCTCCCAGTCTGCAGAAATGCAGTTTTATCAGCCAAGGTGAGGCTTTGTCAAGGGGAGGTAGTAGGTGGTGGGAGATGGGGGGAGGGGGAAGTGGGCCGTTGTGGAACAGGAGAGTGGGAGTGAGAGAGGGTAGTGTTTGACGGGTGTGAGAACTGCTGTCAGAGGCCGTGGGTTAACAGAAACACTGGCAGTCAGATTTGCTGGCAAGAAGAGATGGAAGCCCATTTTTAAAGTGGCCAAGTCTGGGGGAGTCAGCAAGGTCTGTAGGCAGATCATTGAACCTTTTAGGCCCACAGTAGGAAAGGGATCTTTGGCCAAGGGTGGTTCGTTTGAAGGAACAGTTAGGACAGCCCTGGAGGCAGTCCTTGTACATTTAGATGGTTGTGCAGGCTCAAAGATGGCTGAAGTAGCACTAGGCATGGACCCCATCAGGGGCTTTTTTGCAAGGAGGCAGGCCTGGTATTGGAGTCTGTGGTGAAGTGGGAGCCAGACAGTTTCCTTGTATAGGTCACAAGAGTGAGTCATTTTGTGTACTCCCAAGACCAGGCAGCAGGCCTTGTTGAGGATGGTTTTGATCCTTTTAAGTGCTGTGTCTGTGCCTGCCCCATATATGACAAGGCCATAATCCACAGATGAGAGAACTGAACTGCACGTAACAAGTTTCAGGGCAGCCGGTGTCATTGAGGTGCAGTGTCTGTATAGGATGTCAAGCTTCATGTTGGTGGACTTTACCAGTTGCTCAGCATGGGCAGTGAAGGTGAGGGTGTCATCAAGGTGAAACCCTAAGTACTTGAATGTGTTGACTTGGTCTATTACTTCTCCTTCGCTACTTAGTATATGCAGTGAGGACCCTCGAATCTTGCTCTGTGGGGTGCTGAAGAGCATACTCTTTATCTTTTTGTAGTTGAGTAGCAGTTTATTTTGGGTGAACCAGGATTCCAATGCATGAAAACTGAGCTGAAGTTCAGAGCTAATTGATCCCAGGTCTTTCCCTGGGACGGAGATAACAGCATCGTCTGCATAGAGTACGGAGTGTGCAGGACAGGTAGAAGGCATGTCATTTATGAAGAGGCTGAATAAGAGAGGACTGAGAATAGAACCTTGTGGGACCCCTAGGTTCACTTCCCTGGGCTCTGAGATTGCATTGCCGATCCTGACACGTTGAGATCTATGGGTGAGGTAACTATGGAACCAGGCCACAGATTCCATTGACAGTCCTGTAGAGAGGAGACATTTCAGTAGCAGTTGGTGATTGACTGTGTTAAAGGCCTTGGTGAGGTCTATGAAGATAGACCCCACCTTCCATCCCTTTTTCCAGGGCCTCGTAAAGCTGAGTGGTGTACTCCACTAGCGCAGTGATGGTGGAGTGGTTTTGTCAGAATCCATGTTGTTGCAAGCAGAGAAGGCTATGCTTTTCTAGGTACTCAGTTAGTTAGTTTTCTGAGACCACCCTTTCAGGTGCTTTGGGGGGGTAAAATTGAGATGGGCTGGAAGTTTGTTAGATTAGCTCTGTCTCCTGATTTAAAAACAGGTGTGACTAGAGCCTCTTTGCACCTGTCAGGGAAGATGCCAAATCTCAGAGAGGCATTGAATACCTTGGTGAGCGGTGCCACAAGTTTGTTTAATGTGAGTGCTACCATCTTCATATCGATCATGTAACTTCCCACCCTGGTCTTATCAAGGACCCGTTTGATATATTTGACAGTCTCACCTGTGGAGATTTGCCTGAAGTAGAATGGTGGAGTAACATTATCCCGTGGTGATGGAGTGTTAAGGTTGTGCTGCTGGCCTGCAAGGGTGTGATTCAGGTATTCAGGTGACAGTACATTGCTGAGGTCCATGAATCCAACATTGAAAGCATCAGTGATTTCCTTTGGGTCTTGCAATATGCCAGAGGTGGTAACTATAAGGTCCGGTGGGGCCCTTGAGGCACTACCCATGAGAGATTTTACAGAGTCCCAGAACTCCCTCCCTCTACTCCAGGTCTTCCCTAGGGGGTCATTGTAGTAAGCTGCTTTCACCAGATGTATGAATTTTGAGCAGGGATTTCTAGCTGCCTTATATGCTTGGGAGTCAGCTAGATTCCCGGTGGCTTTGGCCCTATGCCACAGGTGATCTCTGAGTCACATGTGTTCAATTAGAGGGCTGGACAGCCAGGGGTTGGGGATTCCTCTGGCTTTCTTTGTTTTGTAAGGGGCAAAGATGTTGCAGGCTTTAGTGAAGATACTGCAGAAGTAATCCAGTGCTTGGTTTCCGTCCTTGACTCTATCCAGTGTGGACCAGTCAATCCCTTTTAGGTAGTGCCTGAAGGAGTCTAGTTGACCAGGCCTTAGTGATCTGTTCCTGGTGGTCTTAGGCTTACTCTTGGTGAACTTGTTAGTCCAGGTAAGTGGTACAGGGAAGTGGTCACTGACAGTGTCAGGTAGGACTGTTACCTCTGCAATATGTTCAGGACAGGAGGAGAGTAGCCAGTCGATGAGGGTGCTGGTTCCTGTATGGTAGTTTTGTCTGGTGGGTCTTAAGTGGCACATGATCGAATATGGAACATTGCTGGATGATAAGAAAAAAAAGTATGAACAGCAGTTTTTGTTAGCCCTCCAGGAAGCTATAAATATAAAAGACAGCAAAAACTTCTGGGAATTGGAGGCCCTTGGCACAAAAAATAGTGAATTCATCACCCTTTCGATGATACCACCAGCTGTGTGGTTGGATTATGTCCAACAAAAATATAGACAGAGTGAAGGGACATCGAAGCAAATATTACAGCTTGAGTAGACAGGTATAGATAGGAATTGTCACAGTAACTCAAAGCGAATTGATGCAGGCTGTCGTAGCACACGAAAAGAATAAAGCTGCAGGAGTGGATGGGATAAATACAGAAATTTTTGGGGCCATACCAGACTGGTGGGCAAGTAAACCAAGCTTACTTTATAATTATGTTTGTTATAACTTAGTCCTACCAATGGAATGGGAATTTAGTTTAATAGTGCCTTTATTTAAGAAAGGTGCCCCATGTGAACCAGGAAATTACAGACCTATCAGTTTGTTGTGTATTGCCCTGAAAATATTATGCAGAGTTATCCTAGGGAAACTGGATAATGGGGTGACAGAAAATAACTTACTATCTGAGGAACAGGCAAGTTTCAGAAAAAAAACAGAAGTACATTGGATAACATTTTCATATTAAACTACAGTGTTTGGTGGAAAAATATTGTATCTTAAACCAAGGAGTGTTATACGTAGTCTGCCTGGATTTAAAAATTTCATTTGATAACATGACTAGAGCCACACTATGGTCACATCTAGAGGCTCAAGGGCTTGATGGCCACTTGTTAGCCGTATTACAGTGTCTTCACAGCAATAATAAAGTGTACGTAAGAACTTCAAGACATGGCATAATTTCAGAGGAAATCAAGATGGAAAAGGGCATGAAACAAGGTTGCCTATTAGCACCACTACTGTTTAATTTATATTCAGAATATTTTATCAAGGAACTTAATAAGACTGATAGTTCAGCACCTAGCATACTTGATAGTAAAATGACCACTTTATTATATGCAGATGATATAGTACTCTGTTCACTAACTCCATTAAGTTTAAGAAAAGCAATTGATTGCTGTCTAAGAACTCTGGGACGATTGGAGTTATCTGTAAATCCAGAGAAGTTTGCCATACTAATTTTTGGCAAAGCTAAACAACATGTCCGTAAGAGTTGGTCCTTTGACAACATTAATTTAGAAATTTAACAAGATTACAAATATCTGGGTATGGTCTTTGAGACCCAGTTGTCCTGGAACAAGCAGATAGCCTTTGCGAAGAAGCAAGCTTTATCAGCAGCCAGAGCTATAAATAGATTTTGTAAACTTTTTGCACGTAATTCATACACCGCATTAAAGCAGGCATTTGATGACAAAGTGCTAAGCATTCTCCTGTACGGGCCTGAAATATGGGCATTTAGTAATGTGGCTAAAGATCTGAAGTAGTCCAGAATGTCTTTTATAAACACGTCTTTAACCTGTGTCAGAGTACCCCCACAGCCTTATTAAGGAGTGAGTTTAATTTAAAATCTAGAATACTCATGGCCCAGTTAAGGGCCTTGCAGCTCTGGAAGAAAATTGTTGCAATGTCACCAGATGGAATTTTATTAAAGTGTTGGCTAGAATATGTTGTAAAAAGAAAAACTAAGGGATGGTTCTACCAACTAAAGTTAGAGAAATAGGGCTCATTGAGATTTGGGTCAAACATGCATTGGAAAACCTTGAGATATATGTATGTATGGTGGCACAAAGATTCAAAGATGTGTTTTTGTAAACTGAATTGGGTAAATTATGAGGCATGGACTTTTGTAAATTTTATTACATATATAAATGTCCAAAAAATATATATATTGAACTTTTTTGTGACAATGCCATACACAGAAATGCATTCTGTAAATTCAGGATAGGAATAATTATGGGATGTAACTGGGGCAAACGAGGGAGCATCTTCGGCTTGATGGCCCGCTGTTGCAGATGTGATTCAAATTAAAAACTAACGGTGAGACCCTAATATTTGATTGTTGTTTATTAACGAAGCAAAGAAAGAACTGGCTAACCCCAATTTGTGGGAATAGGATGCGGGGAGTTAATAAAAGAGATACGCTAAGATGTATGTTATTCTGTGAAATATCCAGTCATATATTTACAATGGCTAAGTCTACATCTGGCAGCTTTGTATAAAATGATGGGATGTGACACTAGGACCCAGAAATGAATTTGAAATGTTTTTATTGCTAGAAGGGCATTTAACTTATTATTCTGTCCGTATCTGTATTTTTATGTAATTTTATGTATTTCATTTGTACGATGTATGTGTGTATGTGATAACTGATGTTTTATACATACTTAATAAAGCTAAACTTGAAACTGTAAAACAGTGGGGAGCTGCAAGTAAGTGTGGGCTAGGCACATGGACATAACAGATAGAGGAAAGGGAAGCGGGAGGGAGGGAGACCTGGACCAAATACGATCCAGAGTGTGTTGAAATGAGCAGGGAAAATAGAGCAGATTAGATGGGCCTACCTGTCCTTCTATTCTGGCAGATTCTATGGTTCCATGTTTATGGTCCAGATTTTATCCAGTTTTACATTGCTTTTGTCCAGGACAGAACAGTGGACATGCAATAACTCATTTTCAGTTGTGACACAGCTTTTATACATTTTTACAATGTAGTGAACAAGGACAGCATAGCTGAGGGGCAATTTCTCATTTTCAATGGGGCCCATCTTTTATAATGTATGTTTCTCTGAACAGACCATAGAAACATAGAATCTGATGGCAGATAAGGGCTGTTTGGCCCACCCAGTCTGCCCAATTTATTTATTTATTTCCTCCTTTCTTTATGTTTGCTGTAGACCCACTTGATCTATGGTGCTGTCTCTCCCCCACTTCCTTACTCCTACAATTTTCCTTGTGCCTGTCTCAGGCATTTTTGAATCCCACCACTGTTTTCACCCCCCCCCCCCACTACCTCAGTTGGAAGGCTGTTCTAGGAATCCACCACACTTTCTGTGAAGAAATATTTCCTCACATCTCTCCTGAACCTACTCCTCTCCAGTGTCACAGCATGTCCTCTTGTTCTAGAGCACATTTTGTCTGAAAAATACTTCTGTCCTGTGCCTTATTAACACTTGTGATGAATTTAAAGATCTCTATCATATCCCCTCCTCTTGTCCAGGGTGTACATATTGAGCTCCTTTAGACCGGCATAAATGCACATTGTTCAACTGTGGTTCTAATGTACTTTGCTCTTGCTCGTACAGTTTTTACTATATATGTACCTAAAATAGAGCAGATGAAATGGCGTATCTCATTTGCACTGGGATCCTGATTATATACAGTTTTATAATGTTCATACCCAGGATAATACAGGTGAGATGCAATATTTCATTTTTGGTGGGGCACTCCTTTTATGCTTTTTTTATAATGTCATTACAAAGAATAGCCCAGATGGAAGGCATGTTTTCTTTTTTAGTGGGTCCAGCATTTACACCTTATTTTTGCAAGGACAGAGAAGTACAGATGCACACTTCAGTGGGGGCTGTATTGGACTGGGGTCCTGTCTTTACACATTTTTACTGTATATTCACCCAGGATAAACCAAATGAGATGCAGTATTTCATTTTCAGTGAGACACTGCTTTTACACATTTTGACACAATGCTTGCCCAGGAGAGTAGAGATGAAATGCAATATCTCATTCACAGTTTGATCCAGATTTGATCCAGTTTTTACACTGTAACATAGAAACATAGAAGTTGTTGGCAGATAAAGACCCCTTTGGCCCATCTAGTCTGCCCATTTTCCCTACTGTGTTACTTCCAAGGTCCCCTTGTATCTATTCTGTACCATGCCTGCTTGAATTCTGCGACCATTTTGACACCCACCACCTCCTCTGGGAGGCTGTTCCAGGCCTCCACCACCCCTTCTGAGCACACCCCCCCAGCTTCATAGCATGACCCCTTGTCCTCGAGTTGGTCTTTCTGTGGAAAATGCTACCTTCCTTACCTTATTAATACCTGTTATATACTTGAATGTTTCTATCATATCCCCGCCCCCCTTTCCCTTCTTTCCTCCAGCAAGTACATATTATTTTCTCTTAGTCTCTCCTTGTAGGGCTTTTGATACAGTCCCTGCACCATCCTGGTTGTCCGCCTCTGTACCACCACCACCCTATCTGTGTCCTTCCAGAGGTGGGGCCTCCAGCACTGGACACAGTACTCGAGCTGTGGTCTTACCAGTGACCTGTACAGGGATAATATTACCTCCTTCTTCTGACTGGTGATACGCCTCCCTATGCACCTCAGCATTCTGCTTGCCTTTCCCACTGCCCTTTCACTGTGCTTGGCTACCTCCAGGTCATCAGAAATGATTACCCCCATGTCCCTTTCCTGTTTGGTGGTTGCCAGTACCTCCCCAGCCAATTGGTACGTAGCCCGTGGTTTCAGTACCCCAAGTACAAGATTTTGCACTTTTTAGCATTGAAACCCAACTGCCGAACACTTGACATTTCTTCTAACTTCAGCAAATCATTCCTCATGTTCCCCACTCCCCCCGTGTGTCCACCCTATTGTAGATTTTTGTGTTGTTCATGAACAGGCAGACTTTCCCTTTTAGCCTGTCTGCAATGTCGCTGATAAAGACACTGAAGAGGACCAGGCCTTCCCTTAGTCCTCTTCCTCACAGACCCCCCCCTTCAACATTTATCCTTGTTATCTCCCTGTTCATCTTCCTCTTCTCACTATTATATCTAAAATAGGTTGTATCCCTCTTTTTTATTGACTGGGCAATATTCTTCTCCATTTGTGCCTTTGTTCTCCTCACTGCCTTTCCTGCTTTCCTTTGTTTCTCTTGGTAATTTATCCTATCTTCCTCCTTTTGTGCTTTTTTGTACGTTTTATTTTTTTTTCTATTACTGTTTCAGTTAGCCTTCTAGAGAACCATAGTGGCCTCCTCTTCCTTTTGCCCTTGTAGACCTGCCTGATACAGGGATGCATAGCTCTTTCAATGCTCTCTTTTATTTTTGCCCACTTGTCCTTAACTCCTCCTAGCATCCCTATTTATGCCAGGGCATCCCTGTATTTTTCCAGGATAGCACAGTGGGCATGCAATATCTCATTTACAGTTGTAGGTCAGTATTTACCCCTTTTTACAATGTATTTACCCAGGACGGCCCAGCTGAGAGGCAATTTCTCATTTTCAATGGGGTACAGCTCTTATAATGTATGTTTCCCAGGATATACCAGCATAGATGTGCATTGTTCAGTTGTGGCTATAATGTACTGTGGTGTTGGTTGGACATATTTTTATATGTACTGAAGATACAGGCAGAGCTATGTAGAAGAAATGCCCTCTGGATGAAGGCACGTAAGACTAAATTGCCAGATGATTGGGATTTGTTCAGAGCAGCAAGAAACCACTGCACTAAGCTTATTGGGCCACAAAAACTACTTATTTCCAAACAACACTGGCCTCATCAAAACACAATGCAGCCAAATTCTTTCAAACCCTGAAAGATATCGAGGGGCACAGCCATGCTTCATCCCTACCCTCCAAGATTAGCGGCCAGACTGCCTTCACTGACAAGAAGGACATTTTAGCTCAATTAAACAACCATTTTGCTATTGCTGGGTTAGCATTTGATGCCTCCCCTGCAAATAACCTGCGAAACCAGTTATTTGATCCAGACACCACTACCCTGCCCTCCTCCCTTGCCAGTCCTGCATCCAAATTCTCCTTTAGCCCTGTCACCTACAAGCAGGTTGAAGACCTCCTATTGTCCCTTGATACTAGAAAAAGTGCAGGCGCAGATCTCCTTGAACCCTTCTTTTTAAAGCTGGGGTACCACTGGTTTGTTGTTCCTATCACCCTTTTGTTCAATATATCCCTCTCCCAAGGACTCCTCCCCGCCAAAGGAAAGTATCCCATGTCATTCCGCTGTTTAAATCCAGTGGCCCCAGTGACCGAAACAATTATCGCCCTATCTCATTACTTCCCATGCTGTCAAAGTTCCTTGAGAAACTAGTGAACACCCAATTATGAGACGTCCTAGAATCACATAATTTGATCAACCCCCTCCAATCAGGCATTAGGCCCAATCATAGCACCATTTCTGCTTTGTCAGAGGTAACCAATAACTGGAAAGTCACCCTGGACACCAGAAACCATGTCAGTGCAGTATTCCCAGACCTGAGTAAGGCATTTGATACGGTTGACCACAATTTACTTTTATCTATGCTACTCCACATTGGACTTGACACCACTGCCTTACAATGGTTCCGCAGCTACCTGGTGGGCAGGAAGCAGCAAGTAAACTCACATGGTGAGACTCCCCCCTAAAATGTTACAAAGAGGTGTTCCACAAGACTTCCCCCCTAAAAATGTTACAAAGAGGTGTTCCACAAGGGTCCATCCTTGGGGCCTTAGGCTTTGCAATTTACATTAATAATATAAATGGCAATATTAACAGAGCTAGTGTCCACCTATTTGCAGATGACACTGTGCTGTATGTTGCCAGACCCTCATTGGAGCTCACCTGCACAGAACTGCAGTGCGACTTTGACATTCTCCAGTGCAACTTCCTGCATCTCAAATCGCTACTCATTGTGAAAAAAACTAAAACAATGTTTCCCTCCCCACATGCCCCGCCGGTCATCTGTCCTAACATAGTTTATATTCTTCAGATCCAGACCCTTCTAGGGGAAACACTAGAATCAGTAGACAAGTTCAAATATCTAGGATTGTGGCTGGACAGCAAGCTTTCTTTTTCTGTACACCTTATTGAACTGGCCAAAAAATTAAAACAAAGAATAGGACTTTTCTACCACATTAAGCATCTGCTTAGTTATGAAGCCAAAATAACATTGGTTCAGACCACCTTCCTTCCACTGCTTGATTATGCAGACTTTAACTACAGTCAATGCCCTCTGGCTTCCCTCTCAAAGCTGAACACTCCATTTCACAGGGCCATCAGATGTATTACCTCTGCCTCTTATAACACATAGCATTGTGCTCTCTATACCCAAATCAGTTGGCAGTCCCTGAAAGTAAGGAAAGTCAGTCAGAAGCGCAGTCCTTTGGACATTTCGGGCCCTCACAAACAGGCCCCCTAAATATATCTCTGACCTCGTCTCCATTTCCTCAGGGGCTTATTCCCTTAGAAAATATGCCTATATTCTGTTCAATATCCCTAGAGTCAGAACCCACTTTGTTGCCTTCTCTAGTAGTCATGTTCTCCCTACCCTCTGGAACGCTACCCAAAAATCCTTAAAACTCTAGCCTATCTGGATTGTACTCATTTAAGTGTCATCTTAGCCACTCTCATAGCTCTCAACAAGGCCTGCATGCTCATTCTGAATGGTGATCGAATGACTCACACCTGTTCCCTCTATGAACAGACACACCTGATGTCTCTTGGGTGCAGGACTAAAACTCCTCACATGCCTCCCTAGGCAAAAAAGCATTACTGGGGAAAGCTGCCCCCGTGCATAGCAGGCATCTTCTCCCTCCCAGGCTCAGAACATATAACCAGAAGCAGAATGTAGGGGGCCCTCATGGTACCTTTCCATCACACAGCTCTCGGACAGCGTGCCTTCTCCTACAGAGCCCCTCTTTGGCTTAACGAAGTACCCGAGTCCATTCAGAACTCCACTAACCTGCACACCTTCAAATCAGACCTTAAGCACTACCTGACCTCCAGCTCTGTGTGCACCTGCTTCTCCAACAGCTGATAGACTCTGGATGACCAGGCCTGGCTCTGCTAACAGCAACTATTCTCAGCACAAGACAGAAGGCACCCTCCACATGCTCCTTGACAATGCCTCTGAATCACTCTAAGGGGCTGCTCCTGTATACCCCTCCCCCCCTCCCCCATCTCCACGCTAGGATGGGTCTCTGCCTTCCCGGCCTCACCCCTGCCTCCTTGACCACTTTTACTAGAGGCCCCCCCCTCCTTACCAAAATCCTGTGCTTACTGACCCTCTGCCCAACCTACCCTAACCTCAAGTGCCTAAGCACATTACCTGCACTTGTAATCAACTAAAGTTGATGTCCATATGCTGTATAGTGTTTTAAATGTCTAAGAAACTCTGTAACCTTTTTATGATTGTTGTGCTGTTCACTGTCTCAAATGTCCTAAATCTCTGTAACCTTGATTGAATGTCTATACTCTGTTCACATGATGTGGAACCTTTGTAAAAGAACCTTGGCTCAAAGGTTATTTTCTGAATACCAAATATATAAAATAAACTCTTTAAAGGAGTTGTGTAGTTACCACCCTTAACCTTTCATCGGCCCACTCGACCCATGCCCCTTGTTTACTTGATGCATTTCTTCCCAACACCTTAGCATTTTCTCTACCCTATGCCAATCTCTCCCTTTGACCTTCTACTCACCTTAACCCCACTCCCTACCCTTCTTCCCATCTGACCCTTACAATTGCCTTGACCTCCCTATGCTAGCGCCCTAATTTCCCATGTCTCCCCGAATTGTGTCCCCTTGTTGTATGTGGCATATTGTTCCTATGTCTGACCTGTTGTGCATTATGTACTACTGCAATTCTCATGCTTACTGTTTATAATCCCTTCTTTTTACAATTATATGTTTTTACTGTATTGCTGTATTCTGTTGTACTCAGTTGTGTGACTTCCCAGGACCTCCTTGTAAATGAGCTTGTTCAATGGTGTTTCCCCAGTTAAATAAAGATTGATTGATTGAGTGATTGAAGATAGAGCATATGAAATGCAGTATCTCATCTGCAATGGGGTACATCTTTTATAATGTATGTTTGGCAGGATATACCAGCATAGATGCGCATTGTTCAATGGGGCTGCAATCTACTGTGGTCTTGCTCATACACATTTTTAAAATATACGTTTATGCTGAACTTGTCCATGTCCTGTAGGGCCATTTACAATGTTTAAATGAGAGCCATGGTATTCCAGTGGTTCCTCACACTCCCAGACTGACTGTTGTCACTCTATAAAGTATTACGTGATGTCCAGTGGTGTACGGGCGCTCACTGACAGCTTATACGGTGAGCAACGGTGGAGTTGAGAGGAGGCCTGTGCTGGACCCATTACCTAGCTGTGCAGAGTGCCATGCCCTAGAGTAAGGGGGAGCAGGGTTGTGAGGTTTGACTGAGTTGGTAGGAAGAGGGCTATTTGGGAGGCATTGGACCACCAAGGAATACTTTAGAGACTGGATACAGGTGATCGGGGGGTTGGGGGACCAGTGGACCACCAGGGTATTGTACCATGACATTAGACAGGAAATTGGGGTGGGCAGCTGCAACCCCCTGCCTTTGGGGTGGGGGATTAGTGCCCAGTTAAGTGGAGTTTTTTTGGTGGTGGTAAATTTACCATCGCTGAAAACGTTTTAATATCCCACTGCACCTGTATGCATTCGGGGACACCCTCATTTGCATAGGTGCAGCAGTATTGGTGCATTTTGGTTTGGGGGCACTCCTAGGGTCTCTGACTATGGGCCTGCCAGGAGCACTTGCAGAAACCTGGGTTAGTGCCTGTGCTAACCTTTGAATATCTGCCCCATTTAGTTTTACTTGATAATAATTGCATTTTTTCACAAGTTCTATAATGCATGTCTGTTTGATCTTTGACATTGTGCATGTCACTAATAATATGGATTGCTGTTGCTGGAAGCATAAACACTGTCATGAAGTACATCCCCCATATTCAGTGCCACTGCAGCTTGATAACACTCCATTTGTAATAGCACATGGCAGGCTGCAGTATTGCCGTGGTAGTTTAGTACCCCCCATCACCCATCCTTTATGTTACCTGTGTTTTTTTACCCCACCAAATACCAATCCTTTATGTTAACCATATATTCCTAGTACTCGGGGGCCCCTACCCCATCCTATCACCAGCCACCCACAGAGCCACATTCTGAGGATGACGAGCACACACCATATTTTGCTCCACCCCCCAGTCACCAATATGGTGGTGGCAGAGTGGCAGCTGGTACTGAACTCTGTTCACTTCCTGTACTGGTTGCAGTCTAACAGTCAGAGAGCATGATCCCGCTTTCAGATGTGCTCCATGGGGGCTGTGCCAGCCAACATGCCAACATAATGGTAAATTGTGCTCTGGTCAAGGGGTGGGCTGGGCAGGTGTCCTTGGCAGGTGACTAGCCATGGACTTGCTGATCGAATGTAGTGGTGGTGAGCCACTAAACTACTAGTGATACATAGGTAACATGAAGGATTGGTGATTGCAGGGATGGGGGACCACTTGTCTAACAGAGAAATATGAGTAACATGAAGGATGGGTGATGTGGGAGGGGATCACTAGGCTACCATGTCAGTGTAACAACCTACACCATACATCATCTCTAGGGGGTCAACAGGCTGTGGTATTTGTGCATCTAGCACTGAATATGGGGAATGTATTTAATGAGAGTGTTAACGATTCAAACAACAGCAACAGCCATATTAGCAGAGACACGCACAACTGCAGTTGCATACATTATCAGAAAGCCCATCACACAATAAAATATGACTTGTGCAAACATTTACTACACTGGATAATTGTATAATTTAATGCATTTCTGAGTTAAACCTACCTATGACTAACAATCCACTACAAACAATCTATGCTTGGCAATTTTTCCAGGGCACTTTCCCAACCGTTTCAACTGACATTCATTAATTACACAATGGTTTTTTTTTTCTCTTTTTTTCTCCCTGTTCACTGACTGGCTGCAATCCCCTGTCTCCCCAGCCCTGTCAAGTAGCCTTCAGGACTTACCTCCATCCAGCTGTTCCTGCAGGGCTTACCCCCCACTTGACAGGGTCCCCCAAACCCCACTGGGGACAGGATCCGATTTGCTCAGACTGTTGCCTGGATAGCAGGATGCAGGGCCTGCAGGAGACTGGTATCATCCTAGCGGTCAGTGCTGTTTCCTTTTTCTGTGTCCCTTGGGAGGTGTGGACGTACAATGCCATTATGACACATGGTCCAGCGTGACATGCAGCGACAGCGGCAACACGTCCCATGCCTCTTGATGGACCAATGTGCCCAACTGTGGTCTCCACAGGAGTCAGGTAAGTGCCAGGATCTGTTCTCCCACCCCCTTGGAGGAGGAGAAGAGCAGTCCCTTGGACACTCAGTCCTCCTCCCCCCCCCGGCCGGCCCTCCAACTCCCAAGCTCACTACTGAACTCAGGTCACCAGCATCGCCGACGGAAGCACTAGCGCTGTGCCGGCAGGCTGGCATACATAGTACTTTTCAAACAACATGAAGTCTTGCTATATTATGACATATGCAGTGAGTCCCAACCTTCAAACTGCTCCGGAGGTGAAAGAGTTAACTTTCCATGCCAGGCATGGAACTTTGAGCACGAGCTCGGTTGAAAACTCTGTTGTTCTTCAAACTCAAACTGTTAGATTCTTTACTCCGCCTCACTGAACAGTCGCTCTGGAGATTTCTCCTTCTGCTCGGTTCATTTTGTCGGTTAAAGTATTAATTTTTCGGTTTTTAACCGATTTAAACCACAACTGTCGGTTCAAGCTCTGTCTGTGGTATTGTAAGTACTAGATAGGTTTTACATTTACTTTCTGTGTGGAACTTGTAAACGGTATTATCGGTTCGGTTTGAACTGATCAGGTTGTTGTAAATACATTAATCTGTCTTTTAGAGTGCGGTTCCTGGTTCTTATCGGTTCTAAAAAAAAAATGGATTTCATTACGGTTTTTCCACGACCCGTGACACGGTTGGGAACCGATAAGAGAGTCTTGCTTGGCGGATTGCCATAAACAGGCAAGTTTTGGTTAGGCTGGCACTATGTCTGAGAAACCCAGAAGAAAAACTGGGCCCACTGGGTTTCAACACTGCAGTGTTTGTGGGGAAGCCTTTGCCAAGGCTGACCCCCACACCACCTGTGTTTATTGTCTGGGGTTTGACCACCTCAATGCAGACTGCCAGATTTGCAAAAAATTTTCCTGCAGCTCACGCTGGATAAGAGTTGGCAGGCTCAGGGAAAGAGGCCAAAGTCCGCTGACCGGATGGCCCTTGGTTGATTTGTAACGAGGCGGAGGGTACCCTCTGACCAGGGCGAGACTTCCTCGGGCAAAGGAGAGCCGACTCAGAGGAGTCGGTTCCAGCAAAAAGGACTAGAAAATCAGCAGGTGTGGAGCCAAAATTTCCATCTCCAACCGCTGAAGAAATAGCCAAAGCAATTAAAATTGTCCAGTCGCTTTCCCCGGTTCCGACTGAACCGGCACCATTAGGTAAGCGTACGGTTCGGTCGGTTCCACCGGTTCAAGAATATGATTTAGACGAATTTTATGAACTGGAGGAGGGGAAAGAGGAGTATGAGGAGAATGAATGTGGATTTGAAAGTCTGGATGTGCCCATTGTACCAGACATCTCCCCAGACAGACCTTCAGGAGTGTCTCCCCCTAGGCTTTCTGAGTCCCCCTCTCATTTTATGTTTTATAAAAAAGTGGCTGAAACCCTCCAGCTCCCTATGGAGGAAGCTGTGGATGATCAAGAGGAGCCCCACTATGTAGAAATCATGGATATCCCAGAGTCTAGGAGACTGTCTATCCCTTTGCATAAAACTTTTGGGAAACAAACAGTAAAAATTCTAAAACTCCTCACATTATACCTCCTGTGGATAAAAGAATGGACAAGAGGTACACATTGTCAGGCTCTGATATGGAGTTCCTTACACAACAATGCAGCCACGTTGGGGTAGTGCAGGCTGCAGCCTGTGACAAGACAAATATTCCCTTGGCTTCACACCCCCCTGACAAGGACTCCAGGAGGATTGATGCCATGGCAAAGAAACAGTACATGGCAGCATCCTTGGGACTCAGACAGGCAAATTATATGGCTTATGTTGCTAGATACAGAAATCCAGATGGGACACCGTTATGGCTCTAGCAAAGCAGGTCCCTGGCCAGCTTGCCAAGGAGCTGGAGCAGGTGGCTGCTGATGGTATTGAGGCATCTAAGGTGCAATTTCATGCTGCAGTGGACTCTAATGATGTGTCATCAAGAGTCATGGCTACATCTGTGGCTCTTCGCAGGATGGCTTGGCCCAGATGTACTAGCCTGTCACAGGATACCCAGACTAAAGCCATGGATTTTCCTGTTGTGGGTAATTCTCTGTTCGGGGAGCAGACAGAGAATTACATGAAGAAAATGGATCAGTATAGGACCACCTATAGGAGTGCACATGCCAAGGAAAGACAGGCCACTCCTCAAAGACAGCCTTCCAGGGGCAGGGGCAGACCTTTTCATAAGCCTTTTTACCAAGCCCAGGCCTCCTCTTCAGCTTATGCCCAGAGGGGGTTCTTTAGAGGGAGAGGCAGACGGGGTACAAGCAGACCTGCTTCCACCCCCTCAGCCTAAAGCCCCTGCCAAGCAGGCACCCTGATGGGGTGGCCAGGGCCGATTCTCCACTACCTGTAGGGGGCAGGCTGGCTTACTTTGTCCAGGACTGGAAGTCTTTAACATCAGACAAGTGGGTCCTGGAAGTAGTAAGCCAGGGACTGGTTCTCAGCTTCAAAAAATTTCCAAAGGTGAGAACCAGGTCCTTTCCACCTGCAAATCCATCAGAGGCACTTGCCCTAGAAACAGAAGTTTCTACCCTCCTGGCTCTCAGAGCTGTGGAAAGGGTTCCACCCCTACACCAGGGCAAAGGGCTGTACTCCAGGTACTTCCTTACCCCAAAAAAGACAGGAGAATGGCGCCCATCCTGGATCTCAGATACCTAAACAAGCACCTTTTAAAACCAAAATTCAAAATGGTGACTCTGGGAATTATTTTACCCTCTCTAAGGCCAGGGTACTGGCTAGCGCCCTGGACCTCAAGGATGCCTACTTCCATGTTCTTATCAGAAGCTCCCATCGAAAGTACCTCAGATTGAACTGCCCTCAGGCCATTACCAGTTCAGAGCAATGCCCTTGGCCTCACCTCTGCCCGAGGTATTCACAAAATGCCTGGCAGTAGCAGTTGCCCACTTAAGAAGGTAAAGATTGCCATCTTTCCTTACCTGGATGACTGGCTCATAGTAGGCCAGTCTCCAGACCAAGTCAAACTACACCTTCAGGTAACTCAGCAACTGCTCACATCTCTAGGTTTCCTTCTCAATCTTCCAAAGTCAGTTCTAGAGCCTGTCCAGTTTCTCACCTTAATAGGTGCAGGACTGAACACAAAAGAGGCCAGAGCCTTCCTTCCTCTGGAAAGAGCAAGGACCCTGGTCTCTCTAGCCTCCTCTTTCACCCTGCAGGTCTCTCGACCAGCAAGGCATTTTCTGCAGCTCCTGGGGCACATGGCTGCTTCTACAGCAGTAGTGCAGGGAGCAAGATTTCAGATGAGGGACATCCAGTTCCATTTGAGAGCCTTTTGGTCTCAAAGGAGAGACCCTGTAACCAAATTGATCCCAGTGACTTGAACCCTGATCCAAGCCCTTCAGTGGTGGCAGGACCAGAGCAATCTGAGACAGGGGGTCCCCTTCACCCCTCAGTCTCTCTCCTTAATCCTTACTACAGATGCATCCCTCTTGGGGTGGGGAGCTCACATGGGCGACCTCACTACCCAGGGATTGTGGTCCCCTCACGAATCTCTGCTCCACATCAATCTGTTGGAACTCAGAGCAGTTTTTCTAGCACTTCAAGTTTTTTACAGATCTGTTCAGAACAAAGTTGTACAGGTCAGAACAGACAACACCACTACAATGCGGTACATCAACAAGCAAGGAGGCACTCGGTCTATGGCCTTGTGCACCGAAGCAATGAAGTTGTGGTCTCTGGCTTATTCCCTGAACACCTCTCTTATGGCAGTTCACCTCCCAGGCAAGGACAATGTCCTGGCAGATGCTCTCAGCAGGATTTCCCAGGGCCATCACGAATGGTCACTGGATCCCCTAGTACTGGAGGTAGTATTTGCCAGATGGGGCACCCCGCAGATAGATCTTTTTGCAGCCCCAGACAATCACCAACTTCCCCTTTTTTGCTGCAGGCCCCAGTGTTGGGCTCAGTCCCTCTGGATGCCTTCCTTCTCAGTTGGGAAGGAAGTTTCTCTGCTTTTCCCCTTCCTCTTCTGTTCAAGGTGCTAGTCAAAATCAGATCTCAACCCTGCAAGATGATCCTGATTGCTCCAGATTGGGCCAGACAGCCCTGGTACCCACTCCTTATGTCCTTAGCAGTCCACCTTCCCTGTGTCTTCCCAGGAATCACAACCTGTTAACCTGTGCTCAGGAGAGTTTGTACCCGAACCTCAAATCTCTCAATCTCAAGGCCTGGCTCTTGAAGAGTTAGAGTTTGCTGACTCACACCTCTCCCAAGGTGTATTGATATCTTGAAGGCTTCTAGAGCCTTCCACCAGGCTACTTATAATTCCAAATGGAAGAGATTTTCCATATGGTGCTCTGGCAAGCATATTTCCCCAGAATCTGCTGACTTACCCACAGTCCTGGATTATATGGTGCATTTGAATACTTTGGGGCTGAGACCAGCTACCCAAAAGTGCACCTGGCAGCCGTGTCTGCTTTCTTATCAGCAGGTAAACCCTCCTCCTTCAGCTCATCCTGTATTCTCCAAGTTTTTCAAGGGGTTGCTTACACCAACCCTCCATTCAGGGACCATGCCCTGCCTGGGATCTTAATGTTTGCATTGCCTAGCTTATGCAACCTTTTGAGCCCTTGTCTTTGTAGAGCTTAAGTACTTGACTTGGAAAACTGTTTTGGTAGCCATCACTTCTGCCAGGCTTAAGCGATTACAGCATTGTCAGTGGAGCCTGATTTTATCTCCTTTCATAGAGATAAGGTGGTCCTCAGGACTAACAGAAAGTTCTTGCCTAAGGTGGTTTCAGACTTCCACCTTAATCAATCTGTGTCTCTCCTGTGTACTTCACTGACTATTTCCTCCTCTGGCAGAGGAGACTGCACAGTTTAGATGTCAAAAGAGCCCTTAGTTACATACAGAACGTACTAAGGGTCACAGGTTTGACTCCTCCAACTGTTCCTCACTTATGGTGAGGTTGGTAAAGGAAACCTGCCACTAAATGATCCATTGCCAGGTGGATTGTCTCTTGTATCCAATTTTGCTATGAAAACTGGGTAAGGTTCCTCCCTCAGGCCTGAGGGCTCACTCTACCAGAGGTACAACTGCCTCTGGCTGCTGCCAGGGACATCCCTATCCTAGAGATATGTCAAGCAGCTACCTGAAAACAGTTCACACTTTTACCAAGCATTACTCCTGGACATCCAGGCTAGGAGTGATGCTCGGTCTTGGCACAGCTGTGCCTCAGAGCCTATTTCTAAGTAGGTTCTGTCCTCCTCCATTGAGATATTGCTGTAGTCTGCATATGTCATAATATAGCAAGACTTCATGTTGTTTGAAGAAAAATTACTCACCTTAGTAATGTTGTTTCTTCTAATGGAGTCTTCTACTATTATGACCTCCCCACTGCCTGCCCTCTCAGAACCTCTGCTTTTGGGATGTGGGTGGGCAGTGCAGTGTTGGCACTTAGTAGTTGCCCACCTTGTTTTTTTACCCCTCCTTTTTGGGGTGATTGGGTGTTGTGTTTTTCATTTTTTGGATCCCCTGACTTGAGTCTTTGTTTTGGGACCAAAAAATGTGTTCTTATATTTAGTAGCCAGTTGGCTAGTGTAGGTTTACAGCTTCCACACAGAACCTTAGTGAGTTTTGCTCGTAAAGATCTGACAGTTTGAGTTTGAAGAACAACAGACAGAGTTTTCAACCGAGCTCATGCTCAAAGTTCCATGCCTGGCATGGAAAGTTAACTCTTTCACCTCCGGAGCAGTTCGAAGAAGGTTGGGACTCACTGCATATGTCATAATATAGCAAGACTCCATTAGAAGAAACAACATTACTAAGGTGAGTAATTTTTTCTTTTTAACCTGCTGGGAAAAATAATATTATTAGAGAAATAAATGCACACAACACATTTATTTAAGAAGAAAGAACTTTGTATACACATATTTCATAGAAACATAGACTTTAACGGCAGATAAGGACCACTTAGCCCACCTAGTCTGCCCATTTCCCTACCTATTGAATAAGCTACAGATTCTAATTAACCAACAGCCTACTTCTTCCTACCCCCCACCAGAATTTCATTAATAATTAATCATTAATAGAACACAAACCAGAACAATACGCTAACAGATAATGAATAAATAAATGTTAACACAGTTCAACATTACATGATCTATCAAAAATGATTAAATGCAACATCTGCACAAATGAATTAAAAAGTACCATACATATGTTAAAAAGCAGGCTATTAGATACAATGACAAATAAAACAGGTTATAAGTTATTCTGTGAAGAGAAAATAAGTTAGATATACAGTAACAAAACTTACTATGCAAAAGGAAATGGCAATATGAACATTAATGACAGTGACCTGAAATATATAAAATTAAAATCAATTTTCATTCCTGCGTGGGGCATTGCGGCAGTGGCATGGTCTCTGTGCACACTCGCTTGAATTTGCTTAATAAAGCACTTTGAATGATCATTTTACTGTGAGTGTTGCCTTTTTCTACAAGCTTCGTTGTAGTACAGGTGTTTCTGGATTTTATACTACAAAGGGCCGGCAGCCTTTACCTGCACCCCTCCCAACCTGGGCTATTTGCGGTTCTTCTTCTTGGAACACAGTCCCTTGAGATCCAGAGACTTGTCTCTACTATCTGTTTCTAAGTGCACTGCAAACATGGGTGAGCAGGCCTTTTCCTTTTTTGCTCTGAAGTTCTGGAACTCACTTCCATCTAATCTTACACTCTCCCCATCACATCTAAATTTCAGGAGTGAGCTATGCAACTTCTTATGCTCCTCGGATTGCTGCTCCTGTACTTGATGTACTGTAACTGCACTATACTTATTTATACAATTACATGTTACTGCATTCCTTTGTACTTTTGCTATGTTATAGCTAGCTGTATTTGCACTACTGACATGTTTTGGTTACCTACTACATATTTCTGTACAATTGTGCTTATCTTTTCACCATGATTGTTTATTGTATTCAGACAACATGAAGTCTTGCTATATTATGACATATGCAGTGAGTCCCATCCTTCGAACTGCTCCGGAGGTGAAAGAGTTAACTTTCCATGCCAGGCATGGAACGCTGAGCCTGAGCTCGGTTGAAACTCTGTCTGTTGTTCTTCAAACTCAAACCGTCAGATTCTTTACTCCGCCTCACTGAACAGTCGCTCCGGAGATTTCTCCTTCTGTTCGGTTCATTTTGTCGGTTAAAGTATTAATTTTCTCGGTTTTCGACCAAATTTAAACCTCAACGGTCGGTTCAGACTCTGTCTGTGGTATTTGTGAGTACTAGATAGGTTTTACATTAATTTCTATTCTGTGTGGAACTTGAAAACGGTTATCGGTTCGGTTTGAACCGATCAGGTTGTTTAAAATATATTAATCTGTCATTTAGAGTGTGGTTACCGGTTCTTATCGGTTCTAAAAAAAACGGATTTTATTACGGTTTTTTCCCCGACCCGTGACACGGTTGGGAACCGATAAGGGGGTCTTACCTGGCAGATTGTCATAAATGGGTAAGTTTGGTTAGGACTGGCACTATGAGAAACCCAAAAGAAAAACCGGGCCCACTGGGTTTCAATACTGCAGTATCTGTGGGGAAGTCTTTGCCAAGGCTGACCCCCACACCACTTATGTTTATTGTCTGGGGTTTGACCACCTCAATGCAGACTGCCAGATTTGTAAAAATTTTCCTGCAGCTACCCTGGAAAAGAGAGTTGGTAGGCTCATGGAAAGGGAGGCCAAAAAGTCCGCTGAACCGGATGGCCAGCCCCGTTCGGTTCCAACCGAACCAGAGGGAGTGCCCTCTGACCAGGGCGAGACTTCCTCGGGCAAAAGGCGATCTGACTCTGAGGAGTCGGTTCCAGCAAAAAGGACTAGGAAATCAGCTGGTGTGGAGCCAAAACTTTCCTCTCCAACCGCTGAAGAAATAGCCAAAGCGATTAAAATTGTCCAGTCGCTTTCCCCGGTTCTGACCGAACCGGCACCATCAGGTAAGCGTCTGGTTTGGCCGGTTCCACCAGTTCAAGAATATGACTTAGAGGAATATTATGAACCGGAGGAGGAGGGGGAAGAGGAGTATGAGGAGAGTGAATGTGGATTTGAAAGTCTGGATGTGCCCATTGACCTGGACATCTCCCCAGACCGACCTTCAGGAGTGTCTCCTCCTAGGCTTTCTGAGTCCCCTTCTCATTTTATGTTTTATAAGAAAGTGGCTGAAACCCTCCAGCTTCTATGGAGGAAGCTGTGGATGATCAAGAGGAGCCTGACTGTGTGGAAATGATGGACATCCCAGAGTCAAGGAGACTATCTATTCCTCTGCATAAATCTTTTGGGAAACAGACAGTTAAAATTTAAAACTCCTCACACTATTACCTCCTGTGGATAAGAGAATGGACAAGAGGTACACATTGTCAGGCTCTGATACGGAGTTCTTACACAACAATGCAGCCATGTTAGTAGTGCAGGCTGCAGCCTGTGACAAGGCAAATATTCCCTTGGCTTCACACCCCTGACAAGGACTCCAGGAGGATTGATGCCATGGCAAAGAAACAATACATGGCAGCATCCTTGGGACTCAGACGCAAATTATATGGCTTATGTTGCTAGATATCAGAAATCCAGATGGGATACTGTTATGGCTTTAGCAAAACAGGTCCCTGGCCAGCTTGCCAAGGAGCTGGAGCAGGTGGCTGCTGATGGTATTGAGGCATCCAAGGTGCAATTCCATGCTGCAGTGGACTCTAATGATGTGTCATCAAAGAGTCATGGCTACATCTGTGGCACTTCGCAGAATGGCTTGGCTCAGATGTACTAGCCTGTCACAGGATACCCAGACTAAGGCCATGGATTTTCCTGTTGTGGGTAATTCTCTGTTTGGGGAGCAGACAGAGAATTACATGAAGAAAATGGACGAGTATAGGACCACCTATAGGAGTGCACAGGCCAAGGAAAGGCAGGCCACTCCTCAAAGGCAGCTTTCCAGGGGCAGGGGCAGGCCTTTTCACAGGCCTTTTTACCAAGCCCAGGCCTCCTCTTCTGCTTATGCCCAGAGGGGGGTTCTTTAGAGGGAGAGGCAGATGGGGTACAAGCAGGCCTGCTTCCACCCCTCAGCCCAAAGCCCCTGCCAAGCAGGCACCCTGATGGGGTTGCCAGGGCTGATTCTCAGTTACCTGTAGGGGGCAGGCTGGCTTACTTTGTCCAGGACTGGAAGTCTCTGACATCAGACAAGTGGGTCCTAGAAGTAGTAAGCCAGGGACTGGTTCTCAGCTTCAAAAATTTTCGAAGATGAGAACCAGATCCTTTCCACCTGCAAATCCACCAGAGGCACTTGCCCTAGAGGCAGAGGTCTCTTCCCTCCTGGCTCTCAGAGCTGTGGAAAGGGTTCCACCCCTACACCAGGGCAAAGGATTGTACTCCAGGTACTTCCTTACCCCAAAAAAGACAGGAGAATGGCGGCCCATCCTGGATCTCAGATATTTAAACAAGCACCTTTTAAAACCAAAATTCAAAATGGTGACTCTGGGAATTATTCTACCCTCTCTAAGGGACTGGCTAGCATCCCTGGACCTCAAGGATGCCTACTTCCATATTCTCATCAGAAGCTTCCATCAAAGTACCTCAGGTTCAAGCTGCCTCAGGCCATTACCAGTTCAGAGCAATGCCCTTTGGCCTCACCTCTGCTCCAAGGGTATTCACAAAATGCCTGGCAGTAGCAGTTAGCTTCCTAAGAAGGCAAAAAATTGCCATCTTCCCTTATCTGGACGACTGGCTCATAGAAGGCCAGTTTCCAGACCAAGTCAAGTTACATCTACAGATAACTCAGCAATTGCTCACCTCTCTAGTTTTCCTTCTGAATCTTTCAAAGTCAGTTCTAGAGCCTTTCCAGCTCCTCACCTTCATAGGCGCAGAGCTGAACACAGAGAAAGCTAGAGCCTTCCTTCCTTTGGACAGGGCAAGGATCCTGGTCTCTCTGGCTTCCTCATTCACCCTGCAGGTCTCTCGTTCAGCAAGGCACTTTCTACAGCTCCTGGGGCACATGGCTGCTTCTACAGCAGTAGTGCAGGGAGCAAGATTTCAGATGAGGGACATCCAGTTCCATTTGAGAGCCTTTTGGTCTCAAAAGAAAGACTTTCTAACCAAATTGATCCCAGTAACTCGAACCCTGATCCAGGCCCTACAGTGGTGGCAGGATCAGAGCAATCTGAGACAAGGGGTTCCCTTTGTCACTCAGTCTCACTACTTAATCCTTACTACAGATGCATCCCTCTTGGAGTGGGGAGCTCACATGGGCGACCTTACTACCCAGGGATTGTGGTCCCCTCAGGAATCTCTGCTCCACATCAATCTGTTGGAACTCAGAGCAGTTTTTCTAGCACTTCAAGTTTTTTCCAGATCTGTTCAGAACAAAGTTGTACAGGTCAGAACAGACAACACCACCACAATGTGGTACATCAACAAGCAAAGGGCACTCGGTCTCTGACCTTGTGCACGAAGCAATGAAAGTTGTGGTCTCTGGCTTACCTCCTGAACTTCCCTTATGGCAGTTCACCTCCCAGGCAAGGACAATGTCCTGGCAGATGCTCTCAGCAGGATTTCCCAGGGCCATCACGAATGGTCACTGGACCCCTGATCCTGGAGGTGATATTTGCCAGATGGGGCACCCTAGATAGATCTTTTGCAGCCCCAGACAATCACCAACTTCCCTTTTTGCTGCAGGCCCCAGTGTTGGGCTCCAGTCCCTCTGGATGCCTTAGTTCTCAATTGGGAAGGGAAGTTTCTCTATGCTTTTCCCCTTCCCTCTCCTGTTCAAAGTGTTAGTCAAAATCAGATCTCAATCCTGCAAGATGATCCTGATTGCTCCAGATTAGGCCAGACAACCCTGGTATCCACTCCTATTGTCCTTAGCAGTCCATCTTCCCCTGTGTCTTCCCAGGAATCACAACCTGTTAACCTGTGCTCAGGGGAGGGTTTGGTACCCGAACCTCAAATCTCACAATCTCAAGGCCTGGCTCTTGAAGAGTTAGAGTTTGCTGATCTGCACCCTCCCAAGGTGTAATGGATATACTAAAGGCTTCTAGGAAACCTTCCACCAGGGCTACCTATAATTCCAAATGGAAGAGGTTTTCCATATGGTGCTCTGGGAAGATATTTCCAGAATCTGCTGATTTACCCACAGTCCTGGATTATATGGTCCATTTAAATACCTTGAGTTGAGACCAGCTACCCTAAAAGTACATTTGGCAGCTGTGTTTTTATTATTTCAGCAGGTAAACCCTCTTCTTTCAGCTCATCCTGTATTCTCCAAGTTTTTAAGGGATTGCTTCACACCAACCCTCCATTCAGGGACCCTGCCCCTGCCTGGGATCTTAATGTTTGCATTGCTCAGCTTATGCAACCCCCTTTGAGCCTCTGTCTTCAGCAGAGCTTAAGTACTTGACTTGAAGACTGTGTTTCTGTAGCCATCACTTCTGCCAGACGACAAGTGAATTACAAGCTTTGTCAGTGAAGCCTGATTTTATCTCCTTTCATAGAGATAAGGTGGTCCTCAGGACTAATAGGAAGTTCTTGCATAAGGTGGTTTCAGATTTCCACCTTAATCAATTTATATCTCTTCCAGTGTACTTCACTGACCATTCCTCCTCTGGTGAGAGGAGGCTGCACAGCTTAGATGTGAAGAGAGCCCTTAGTTACTACATAGAGCATACCAAGGGTCACAGGTTTGACTCCCTCCAACTGTTCCTCACTTATGGTGAGGTTGGTAAAGGGAAACCTGCCACTAAAAGATCCATTGCCAGGTGGATTGTCTCTTGTATCCAATTATGTTATGAAAAGCTGGGTAAGGTTTCTCCTTCAGGCCTGAGGGCTCACTCTACCAGAGGTACAGCTGCTTCCCTGGCTGCTGCCAGGGACATCCCTATTCTAGAGATATGTCAAGCAGCTACCTGGAAAACAGTTCACACTTTTACCAAGCATTACTCCCTGGACATCCAGGCTAGGAGTGATGCTCGGTTTGGCACAGCTGTGCTTCAGAGCCTATTTCCTAAGTAGGTTCTGTCCCTCCTCCATGGAGGTACTGTTGTGTAGTCTCGTATGATAAATATAATATGGCAAGACTTCATGTTGTTTGAAGAAAAATTACTCACCTTAGTAATGTTGTTTCTTCTAATGGAGTCTTGCTATATTATGACCTCCCCCGCCTGCCTCTCTCAGAACCTCTGTTTTTGAGATTGGGGGGGCAGTGCAGTGTTGGCACTTAGTAGATGCCCACCTTGTTTTCACCCCTCCTTTTTTGGGGTGACCTGGTGTTGTGTTTTTTATTTTTTGGGTCTCCTGACTTGAGTCTTTGTTTTGGGACCAAAAAATGTGTTCTTATGTTTAGTAGACAGTTGGCTAGTGTAGGTTTACAGCTTCCACACAGGACCTCAGTGAGTTTAGCTCGTAAAGGTCTGACGGTTTGAGTTTGAAGAACAACAGACAGAGTTTCAACCGAGCTCGAGCTCAGCGTTCCATGCCTGGCATGGAAAGTTAACTCTTTCACCTCCGGAGCAGTTCGAAGGTTGGGACTCACTGCATATGTCATAATACAGCAAGACTCCATTAGAAGAAACAACATTACTAAGGTGAGTAATTTTTTCTTTCTCACCAGTCATGCCTGAAAATAGGCATATATTTGTCTAGTGCCCCTACCTTATAAATAAAAATTAAATAAATATTTTAGAGAACTGATTTAAAAACTCAAGGACACTGCTCAACTTACAAGGCCTTTGTAGATCCCTGTCATTTGACCTACACTGCACACAATTAAATCACCTGTCCTGCATTGGCATAAAGGCTTGCAATGCCCCTCCATTCATCCTGCTGCTTTTAAAATGGAGTTTCCCAATGACTCCAACATTATTGATAAATGTGACATTGCTGCTGGCAACAGGCTACAAATGTCTAAGTTCATATCATATATCATCCCCAGTTATGGTGGGGGGAGGCAGAGCATGCAGAGTTGAGAGTAAGACAAGGAAGTTCAGCTAGCATTCTAAATGCCAATATCAGTACAGTATAATTAAGCAATAGTGCATGACAGAGGGTGTGTCATGCTGGGATAACATCACGCCTCAGGTGGTTGGGCACAAGGCCACAGGCTGAGTGCATGCACCCTCTGAGAAGTGATGTTATCCGAGCACACACACACACACACACACACACACACACACACACACACACGAGTGCATTATTGCTATTATGCAATGACTTGTTTATAAAGAAAAACGTGAAAAAAACACAAAATAGCTTTTTTTTAACTCAATTTTTATGGTACCCAGCAAGCTTGGTGGTACATTGATAGCACCAGTCAAGAGAGCGCTAGTCCATATAGCACTACCACAGACAGTAAGCTGGGATTTACAGTGCTTGCTGTATGCGCTGCCCACGTCACTATCTGTGGTGTTGCCCCGGACATGGGCAGCAGAATCCAAGAGGCTGGCCAAGCTGCTTCTGTGGCATGGAGTGCTGGAGCATAGAGCAGCTCAGTCAGGCAGCAGTGAAGACCAGGGTCCTAATCCTGGTCTCCAAAGATTTTTGCCTATCGGTACTTTGTCTTTTCTTGCAAGGGGCCATGGAAACAGTATTCCATGGGCCAACAAATTTTATCTTGCCCCGTGATCCGCTTCCCCAGCCCCGGAGTGAGAATCATCAAGTAGGAAGTGCGCTGACAGAGCCCCCTGCAAAAATAAAAGTAACAGCATTTTTACCAACAGCATTGTAGTCAGCTGTGTTCTGACCCAGTGCCAATTTTTACAGGGGTAGGAATACATAGCAAAAAATAATAAGTTCTGTTTCACTTAGCTGGCTCAGTGGCATGGAGGGCTGAAGCATCTGTGCCTTACCTCCTGCCATGCCAACAGCCCATGTTCGTAGTGTAAGCAGGCTGCCGGGTAGGGGGAGCATCGATCATCTGGAGGACAGCTCTCCCTTCCTCTCCTGAGGAGGGGTGGGTTGGTGTCCGTTGCTTGCCTGTCCCCTAGTGGTGGCTGGGGGATGGTGCTACAGATCCACAGACAAAGGGGGCAGACGCCTGGGGTGCCGCATGCAGAAGCACATGTGGCTCAGCCATTGGCATCATTGCATGCCACCAAGCCACATTCAGGGGAAGGGTTAAGAAAAGAAGAAAACATCCTGACCAGCGAGATGATGCTGGCCCCTCACAGGCACTGCATCTGGCCAGCTGGCACCTCAGGAAAGAGCCATAGGTGAGTCCACCAGGGAGACAGTGCCGGTCGGGAGGGGCAAGAAAGACAAGTTAAAAAAAAAAGTTCTGTTTCACTATATTGGACACTAGATGGTGCTGTTGAATAGTGCTGCAGTGTTGTGTGGTTCTCTCTGTCGCTCTCCAGCAGCAAGTGTCTTCTTCTGAACATCTCCTTGCCGCATACAACGAGAGGAAGCAGTACAGCTGGGAGAATATTTTGTGTTTTGTTTCTTCTTTTCCCCTTACGATTTTTACAGCTGGTTATGTGGAGCCACAGATGGTGTGATTGGGAGAGATGTGGAGCAGGTACGGTTTCAGACTCTGCTTCTGTTGCAAGCCGTCAGATTGGGAGAGAATGACAGTGAGTGGCACAGCGTGGGGAGGGTGTTTACATAAGAGATAGATGTGTCTGTGATGTCTTGTATTTGGGTTGTAAGCTGAGTGTTTAAAATTGAAAACAAACCACCACAACTTGTAGCTTTTCTGAACAATGGGCAACCAAGAGCATGGCCGTAGCATCGTGACATGAAAGCTGAAGCTTCTCACAGCAGTGATTTCAAAGACGTTTGCGATTTCTGTTGTGGGGAGTTCAGTCTTTTTTGGGCAGCTGCTCGTTGGACTGGCCATATATTGCAGTTAATGGGTACAGTTTGCGTTAGTGGACACGCTGAGATGGGGGGCATGGGGGTTTGGACAGGGGTTATAATTTACATGGGAGCCTGGCATGGGAGGCAGGAATCGGGGAAGGTTGCATGATTTGTCATGCAAGTTGGTCAGTGTGTGCTGGACCTTGATACAGTGATGTACTGGGATAACATCACTGTACAAGGTGGCCACTGACCAAGCAGATGCTAGGCACATTTCTTGCCATTGTATAACATTGTTGTTTTATCTGTCTTTACTGAAACACCTAGTTTTGGCCTTCCTCTGGCTATGCTGAGCAGCCAGAAGGCCAGCTGCCTGAACTTGAGGCCATAAAGAAGGCAGACATCCCACACAGGCTCAGCCTTGGTGAGGCCCCTGCTGGGGGTCAACCTGCAGCACCCCAAGCTGTCCCCAGCCAGTCTGCAGGAACCAGCACATCACCCGCCGCCACTCTGCAGGTAGACAGGTGGCTGAAAAAAGTGGTGAGTGCCATCAACAGACTTTCCAGGTAGCATCAGACAATGTACAGTCCTTGCCCTTACGAAGCGCTGACAGCTAGAACTCTGCAGCCAGTTACCAAAACCACCTCCAGCACTGGCACCAGAATCATAAAAAAAAGAAACTTTGAATTTCTTTTTTTCAGGAAGTTTCTTGAAATTGCTATTATTGTGTCCATGGATTCACCCTTTGGCTGCTGGTTTTTTTTTTGTCCGAAAAACTACTGATTTAATAAAAACAATACATATAAACAATAAAATGACTATTGGACCACAGAGAATGTATATGACAGTAATGGAGTATTGTCTACTTCTCAGTGCAAAGTTGAATACAAAAATAGATACAATGTGTTAAGTCATTAGCAATTCCATCATGTTGTCTACTATTTCTGCACCGACTTAAGGAAACAAAAAAAAAAAGAAAAATAAATGAAAAGGAAAACCTAGCTAACAAAGGGAAAAATAAATGATACTGTATACCTACTGTACCTAACAAAGAAGAAAACAGAAGGAAGTCAGTTAAGTAAACAATGTTGCTTGTGAGTGAAAGATAAAGGAGGAAAGGAAAAAGATACAAAGAAGCAAGAAACATACCAGCCTGTAACCACGAAAAGTTCTTTTTCCCTTGTTGCGGAGTGGAAACAGGATCTAGCAGCAGCACTAAAGAATGAAAGATTGGCTCATTCTCTAAGAGACCAGGATCACGCTTTTGGCTTAAAATGTAAAACATTGTATAGTTTTTTCACAAAGGGAGTGGTATATGTAATTTAATTTTAATTATGTTCCCTGAGTTTCCCTTTGGCTGCAGAGGTGTATTAAATTTCATCTGAACTCTGTTTCTGGATTCACCATTTAGCTGCAAGGGTATATTTAATTTGACATCTTTCCCCAGAATCATCCTTTGGCTGAAGGGGCATGTTTAATTTAATTTTACTTTTGTCCCTGGATTCGCTCTTTAGCTGCAGGGTTCCATTCAATTTAGTTGCACTAATGTCTCCGGATTTGATCCTTGGCTGCAGGGATATGTTTAATTGAATTTTTTTTTAACTTTCTGCATTCTAGTCAGCATGGATGGCTCCCCCATCAGCCCTTCCATTGCACACATCCACCATCCGAGACAACACCATGGCCACCTCACCCAGTGTTCGGGAGTGTCATCAAGTTGTTCTGGTGGGGCTTTTCCTGTAACTGTCTGAGGCGTGGTGTGCCATGATGCTGTGGCATGAGCATGCTATGTGTCTGGGACACTTCCTGTTACCAGCTCTAGCTGGGTTGCTGGTGGTAGGACATCCTGTGGTCACCCAGGAGCTCTGCACCAGGGACACAACCCCCCTTCCCATCCCCCCGGAGGTAGACAGCATGCATAGACTACTCAATCCACATCTCCTCTGCAGGCCCTCTAGTGAAGCCAGGGCCATTTCTGAATCTGGGTCGCCAGCATCGTAAACTGTATATCTATCGCTGTGCACCAGCTGGCCAGCTTTGTTTAATGGAATTTTGCTAGTGTCCCTGGATTCGCCCTTTGGTTGCAGGCAGGGGTTTAAATGTGTTATATTTAAAATATTCACTCACTGGGCCATTTAATGTTATAGCTTTCCGTATTTAACAGTCATGTTTTCACTGTTACAAGTTTGAACAGCATAATATTTGTGAAAATATTAACTAAAAACAAAAAATGGCAACATTTTCACTACTGCATTTATCACTTATGTAGACTGGGAACATATTGACCTTTATTATACTGTATCCACATAGCAGATTTAATTGAAGTCTATTCTGTACCTTTGCCAAGTTATCCCTTTGCCAGTGTTGTCCTTTTTTACTAACACTAATGGTACTCCTTGTTCAAAAGGGTGTTGTATACCATCTTAGTGTTATTAGCATATTGGCTTGCATGTGCCATTTTTTCTCTGTAGTGTTTTTCTTCATGCATGAAATAAAACAATGTGAGAAGGCTGGGAAAATTAATGACTTCTTTATATATGTAATATCATTTGTATACAGACCACAGTGCGTCATTGCGCCAGACGTGCACCAGACACCCACAAAAGTTTTTGCTTGTTAGGTCTGTCTAGCATCTATGGTCATAAGGCCTTAGGTTGACAAATGATACCTGTCCCTCAGATGTACAAGCCAATTGATACTCTGTATTTTAAAATGTATCAAAACAATGTTACTTGCATTTTAGTGCTACTGTATTTGCTACATTTTATATCGCATTTTGTGTGTAGCAGAGAACAACTGTGATGATGTCATCTTAAAGCATTGTTCCAGTTGCTCAGGTTCCTGTAACGTGTCCAGATTGAGGAAAGTAAGGATAAAGGACATAGCCTTTTTTAGATTGCCTCAGTTTCAATGAAATGTTTTAACTCTCATATACATTGTATTTAAAGTTGCTCTGTTTATGGCAGCTAGAACGTGATATATGAGATAAGTAAGAGATCCCAATTATCATCTTGTGTTTTAATTCACATCTGAAATCATACATTAGGCCATCTGAGACCTCATCCCATAACTGGTATATGAAACAGGCCATTAAAGTCAGCCTGAATGAAAACTGTCTGCCCATGAATGGTTTATTGTTTGGCACTGTCAAGACTGTATCCTGAATCCTGATTCGCTGGGTCACACCTGATGTATGCATACAAATGTAATTAATCACCACTGTTGTGCAATGCACTCATGATAAATACTGTAAACCGTTGCGTAAGCACCCTCTGGGAGCTTACTAGTTAATTTTAGTAACTAAGGGTAGCTAGCCAGGAAGAGCTCTGTTGCTGGTATGTTTGATATATGGGCTTGCTTGCTGCCAGCAGGTGGGACCCCATCCCTAGAGGGTATAAATAGGAGAGAGTTTAGAGAGGCTTCCAGAAGAAGAGAGAGAAGTTGAGGGTTTGAGCCTGAACATTCAGCCAGAGGTCCATGGCGTGGCGGGGTGGGCTGCTTGCCACCCTTGCCCTCCTCCCTGAAAGACCCGTGCATGGAGAAGTGCAATGGTTTGGGCCTTTAGAGAAGGGGAGCAGTGGAGCACCAGCCTGGGTCCTATTGGTGCTGTTGGGAGCCAGAACCTGTAAGATGATGAAGATTGGAGACCCGCCATGTGATCTCTGGCACCATGGTAGGTAAGCACCAGTGGGGGCCCTATTTTAGTAGAAATTTCACCCATGGGCGAGTGCATCCTGTTGAGCCAGTAGTGTTTCTGTGGGTGGGGGCCTGCTTTGGCCGATGGGGCTTGGGGCACGGTCCAGAGGTGGCAGCCTGGACTGTTGAGGGCATAGTAGTGGCAGTCTGCCCCTTTTCTTCTGGCTGGTGGCTGTGCAGTGTTTGGACTCTCAGGGGGCATATCCTGTGGGGGTGGGGAAAGATCCATGTGGGTAATGGTTGGTTAGCACCCCGGCGGGGTGGCAGTCTATCCGGGTGCTCTGTGTGGCACAGCAAGCCGTCCCCTGGGTGAAGGCAGGCCAGAAATTGGAGTCACTGCATGAGCGGATTGTGCCCTGGGTCTCTGCAGGTCCAGAAATATTCAGAATTCCTTGGGAAGAACAGTTTGGCATGTGGCATTAGTGACTGGATATCCAGAAGGTCTTTGGTGGTTCAGTTCTTGCTAAATGGAACACCGTTAGGGAAGTAAGTGACCTCTCAGTATGAGAAGTAGCTCCCTGTGTTTAAAGCAGCCCCCTATAACACCTGTTTTGCAACAAGGCAAAGTAAGAAATGGGATTGGGACAGTAGCAACGTCTCATGCTGCCACAATTGTTACCTCAGTTTAAGTTTTGCTGGGACTCAGAGAATGGAAAAGTGAGCAAGTGCCTGGCTGAAGACAGAGTAAAGTGAAGGGATATGAAATGAGAGTGCTGCTGAGTTTGAAATGCTCCTAAGTGAAGCCTGTTTCAGTCCACATCATATGCTACTGTCAGGAATATAGTCTTTGCCCAGATAAACCCATGACCCAAAGCCCGGAAAGACAACACCGGACCACTGACCTAGGTTTTGGCAGAAAAGGACGAAAATTTATTTCGACATGATTGTCATCGCTAACACATTCATGTCATAATTCAAAATTGGTTACAATATACAGATTAAGAATATCAAAGAAAATGCATAACAAAACATTCATCATGCAAAATATTGTACAGTATTCCCTTGAGCAGCAGACGACCTCGGCTATGAAACAAACATCCGTGAATCAAGCCAACTCATGGCCAAAGAAGGCCCAGCAAACCCACACTGGGTCAGCCAGCTTCTCTGACAAGGCTGTTCCAAACTGACCTGTACTGCTAGGCCACAGCAGAGCTGATGTGACCTCACCGGGCGTCAACAGCCCGACCATCACACCCAGCAGTAGCAGGCTCCACCCAGTACTTTGCAATATCTCTTCTGGACTGTGTCCTCACCAGGCTACCCCCAATCACATCTTTTTTCAAATCCAGTATCATTTTAGCCTATAACCACTAGTTGTCCACCCCAGCAGCCTAAACTTCCTGGCATCCACATCCGTCCAGCAACCTGCTCGCTCTGGGAGGGAGGTGGGTCTTCAGTGTTCTTCACTAGTGTCTGGACAGAAAGAGGAAGACCCTCTGCCATCCAGACCATATAATCCTGACCTCAGCCCGTCCCAGCTCCAGGCTACTCCTAGCCCTTCACCGTTGGGGCAGAGGCCATTGGTCACCACCCTCCTGCTCCTTGGACCTAGGAAGGTAGTGACTAGGGATTGACTCATGGCCACCGGGCAATTACCCTTCCAGAAATTCCAGGAGGGACCCTGCCCAGATAAACCCATGACCCAAATCCCTGAAAGAAAACACATGACCACTGACCTAGGTTTTGGCAGAAAAGGTGAAAAAATTTTTTTTACATGATTGTAATCACTAACATATTCACAACATAATTCAAAATTGGTTACAATATACAGATTAAGAATATCATAAGAAGATACATAACAAAACATTCATCATGCAAAGTTTTGTACAGTATTCCCATGGGGCAGCAGACGACCTCGGCCATGAAACAAACATCCATGAATCAAGCCAACCCATGGCCAAAGAAGGCCTGGCAAACCCCTGTTGGGTCAGCCAGCTTCCCTGACAAGGCTGCTCTAAACGGACCTCTACTGCTAGGCCACAGGAGAGCCATTGTTCCGTCACTGGGCATCAACAGCCTGACCATCACCTCCCACAGTAGCAGGCTCCACCAATGCTGTGGAATGTCTTTTTTGGAATGTGCCCTCACCGGGCCACCCCCAATCACATCTTTTTTTTTCAAATCCGGTATCATTTTAGCCTATAATCACTAGTCGTCCACCACAAGATCTGTAAATTCATTTATGAATCTCCCATTAGTGCCCCAGGAGGATACTGTATCCAAGATTCCAAAACCGTTTGAATACCCAGGTTGAAAATTGCCTGCCCTATGTCTGACAAGTGCACCCCATCTGATTCAAAATAATTCTTCACCCCTGGAGCTATGTCCCAATGATATATGACCTGTATATCCCTTGGAAGGCAAAAATGCGACACCACCCTGTTTACCTCCCTATGCTCTTTCCATAGCGGCCTGGCCGCCTGACCCTTCTTCCATTTTTGCCAAGACACTATCCTAGACCATGCTAATCAAGTGTCCTGCATCTGTTTCCTTATCCACTCCAGATCTACCATTATTCCTCTCATTACATCTATCAGTGAGAGGCTTCCCAGGTCATTCCCTCCCAAATGTATTACCAAACCCTGTGGTGGATTCTTAATTAATCCCAACTTTTTTAATGCCAGTATGAGATTACCCCACCTCATGCCGGTGACTCCACACCAGTGCACGCTCGCTCTCTCCTCCAGGATGCCCAGTTGATCTCCTTGTCCCTGCTGGGATGCCCATGAGCGCGCTCTCCTAATAAAAGAGTGGCTGACCACATAAAATGTTTTGATCTCAGTAGGTGCACCTGTAAGACAAATCAAGAAGTTATTGTAATTATTTTACTATGTCATGCCCCCTCCTAAATCCCCTGTTCCGGGCCTGATGTAAATTTTATAGGCCTTTGACTGCCAGCGACCAAGCTTCTTTATTTCAACTTCCTGGTAACCCAGCCTCGCTGCCTCAGTGGGAGCCCCAATCCTGAACGAGTGCATTCTAAAATACCTGGGGTCCCGCCATGTTGCCCTCACCCCTTTTTTGAAGACCACCTCAAATTGGTACCTGGTGACTGGTCTATCATCTGCATGGGTGAACAAGGTGCCCTGCCTGACCCCTCTGTGAGCCATGTAATATCTGATGAGTGCCCAAATGCAGAGGATGCTCCCCTGAGCCCGATGAAAAGTGACTATCTTCTTGGGACCAGCCTGTGCCATCTTGGAGTAGCGCAGTGACAGCTGCAGTGTCTCCCCTGTGAAAGTGACATCCTGCCACTGTATGCGGTGTCCCGCTTGCATGATAGGATCCTCAACCAATTCAAACACCCTGAACATCCCAAAGAAGGTGCAGGTGAACTACCCTTTGAAAAGCCTCGCTTCATCAACTGATGAGCATATTCCCCCCAATTTGTCCAGTATGTCCTTTAACAACTGGCTACCCACCGGACGTCTCCCATTCTTCCTGTTCCCTTGATTCTCTGCCACCCTTCTATCATTTTCTGGATGGTGAAGGATCCTGTCATGTCCTGGAACCTGTGCATCTTTGCCATGAAGGCAATGCCTGCCAAATGACTACGGATGTAAGTTGGGGCCCTGTCCTCATTGATCAAATGGAGCACAAATTGTTGCAATAGTCGAGTCTGCTGCAACAGCTGTAGTTTTCATGCCTGTTCCCACAGAAATCCCAGAAAGATTTTAAGTGTGCCCTATACTTACGCCATGTCCCAGGGGCCAGATCGTGTCGTACCAGGTTGGCTGTTCATGGATCGCTGCTTGCCACAGGAAAGCTGGCACTCTGACAGGGTGTTTCTTTGCTGCCGGAGCCACCTGCCAGAAGCGCTCGAACTGCAATCAAGACAGTGCATCCGTGATTAAATTTACAACCCCTGGCACGTGACTTGCCCCGAAGGATACGTTGAGTTGCAGGCACCGCAGGACAGAAACCTGCAGCAGCCACATCACTTCCTTCGAGTTGGATGTTTGTGTGTTTAAGATGGACACTACCCCCATATTATTTGATTGAAAGCATACTTTTTTGTGTTTGAGCCTGTCCCCCCAAATGAAAACCGCTACCAGAATGGGGAAAAACTTCAACAGAGTCACATTTCTGGTGAGACCTGTTTCCACCCAACTGCTGTCCCATGGGCCCGCAAACCAGGAACCCTGAAAATATGCCCCATAACTGATGCCCCTGGCTGCATCCATAACCATACTGCAGTCCAGGCTGAATTCTAAGCCAGCCTGCCACACTGATATACCATTAAACTGTCTTAAAAAGGAGGCCCAAACTTCCAAATCTGCCCTCATCTCAGATGACACCCTGATGTGATGGTGTGGTTGTAAAAGGCCCCTTGGGGCCCAGGACAAACGCCGCGTAAAAGATCTACCAGGCAACACAGCCTTGCATACGAAGTTCAGATGTCTGATCAGTCACTGTAGCTTCCTAAGGGTCACCTTGTTGGCTGACTGAACATCCACTACCAGCTTCCCCAGAGGAGCCACTTTCTCTTGCGGCAGTTGGAACACCATGTGGACCATGTCCAGCTCTATGCCTAGGTACGTGAGCCAGGTTACTGGCCCATCATTTTTTTCTTGTGCCAGAAGCACCCAAACAAGTCCATGAGCTGTGCAAATGAAGCCAGTGTGGCTCCGCACTCTGCCATGCCCGGTGCCCCATGAACAAAAAATCATCTAAGTAGTGTGTGATTAACTGGTTGCCACTGTGTTGCCGGGTAGCCCATTCTAGGAAGTGGCTGAAAGTGTCAAAAGCCACACATGAGACAGAGCAACCCATTGGCATCACCATGTTGTAGTAAAATTCCCCTTCTAATGAAAAACCTAATAGGTTGAAATCCCCTGGACTGATTGGTAGCAGCCGAAAATCCAACTTGATGTCACTCTTGGCCAATTGTGCACCCTTGCCTACCTTCTGGATGAGCTTGACTTCTGTATCAAAAGACGCGTAGCACACTGCACTGTCCTCTGCACAGATAAAATCATTCACTGAGGCCCCCTTTGGATACGATAGGTGGTGTATCAACCAGAATTCCCCCGGTGTCTTCTTGGGAACCACTCCCAATGGAGAGATCCTCAAGGGGCTCAGTGACGAAATCATGAATGGTCTCACCACCCTACCAGCAGCCACCTCCTTGCGGACCTTCTTGGCCACCACTTCCTTCAATGTCCTAGCCGACTTGAGGTTGTTTGCCATGGTGGCTATTTAGGACCCCTGGTAGGGAATGCGAAAACCAAAAGAGAAACCATCTAACAGGTTACAGGCATCTTTCCCGCAAGGGTAGCGGTCAAGCCATGCTGACATGTTCAGTTTTTATTGGGGACCTCATCAAGCCGCTTTGTGTACTTGTTCCCCTGCTTGTTGTTAATCAGTTGGGTCTCACCCTTTTTATAGTTTCCTCCCCCTTGGCAGGTGCTAGCTTTGTGCTTACCTCCACAGTTGGTGCACTCATGCTGGAATTTGCAAAAGTCCTGAAAGCATTTCCCCATATTGTACTGTCTGCAGGTGCCCACCCCTTTTTGCTCTGCCCAAGCTACCTTGTTGACCATGTGACCGCTGGCCGTGTAGGTCACGTTAGTGGGCTTGGCCCATGTCATGTGTCTGCACCACAGGTCGTGATCGATCTCGTCCCGTCTCGTCTCAGGAGATCTAGGTACCATCATGCGGAACAGCTCGTCGCACCTCAGCCATGCATTCCCTTCGATGGCCAGGCTGTTTTAATGTTATCCCTGTATTTGAGCAGCTGCCCTATCTTCTATGGGAACTTGGTGCAGTAGATGGAGACAAAGATATTGAATGCTGCCGACCAGTTCTCAAATGTGCATGGCACCTTTGGCCAAAGCAGCCTTTCCTGCTTGAGTCTATCTTTGTCTCCCATGTCTGGCAGTTCCCTGTGCAATAAGTTAAAGATCTCTATATACTCCCCCTTCCATGTCTTGTCCCTCATGGAGGGGGTCAGATGGGTGTCCATTGGGTGATCCACCCCCAGGTAGGACCAATGATCCAGCCCCACCACAGCAGGTGCAGTCGCATTTTGCTCCTATTGAAGTGTGGGTGTGGTGGCTGCCATTGCCCCTCCTGCTTGCTGGGGTTCAGTGCTCGCCTCTGTTGGTCCTGCCATGGCCATCCCCAGACCCCAGACTTGCCTGACTGTGTTGTCCACTGTGACCTGTGACATGGACGTGTCAGCCCATAGAGGTTCTCCATTCATTACTGGGAGTTTGCCCCCTTCTGCCCCCTGTCCCAGTGCATGGACAGGTGCCAATGTGGGCACTGGGGACATAGCGACCTGGTTGCCCACATTACTATCCCCAAAGAATTGCTTGCCCCCCCAAGGGGCCCATGGCCACCACAGAAATGCTGATGTGGGGGCTGGGGGGGCCCCTACAAATCCAATGGGTGGTGCAGCCTGCCCTGCCCCTTGTGGAAATGTGTTCAGGAGATATGGGGGGGGGATGGCAGTAGCCAGGGCCACCCCCCTCGCTGCCCTGAGGCTGCTGGTCCCAGGGCTGCCACTGAGGCATCCTTTGGCAGGTGAGCCTCGCACAGCCTGTCTCCCCCAGTGCCCCCCCCCGGGGTGACCTACCCTTGCCCATGTCTCGCACTCTAGCTGATGCCTTGCCTAGCAGACGTTTTCCCACAATAGCAGTAACCTCCCCCTTTTGCCTGTCCCTGGCCTGTATGAAAGGGACCTTCCTGGGTCTGACCCGCCCCAAGTCCCATCTGCTCCCACTGTCTTTGGCTGTTGCCAGCCCATTACTTAGCTCACCATTTGGCTGTGCCGGCAGGGGCGCTGCACTGGTTCCCTCACCTGCCACTTCATCGTCCTCCCCGACGTTGACCACCATCTTGACTATTGTGATGTCCTGTTCACCAGCACTCGCTTGTGTTGTCACCTCCTGCTGCTCTTCCATCGCTGCCATCTTCCTGGTACCTCTCATTGTCAGGGCCTCCTGCATCTTCCTGGAGGGGTTCCTCATTCACTTAGGCACTCTAGTAGCATTGTAAACCCCGTGATGTTGTGTTGGCATGCTTTACATGGCTATCTGGAGCCAACTGGGGCCTCCCAATGACATCAGCCACTGCAGAGTGTCCATAAACTGAGTGGGTGTGCCCAGGAGGCCTGGCGATGTAGAGAGCTGGGCCTCCTCATCCCCCTGCCTTGCTGCCTCTCCCACAGTACTTATGTTCACTAGCTGCTGTTACCGGCACAATGTCTATAGAGGAAAAACAACACTGACCCATTAGTGATGCAGCGAGTAGGCCTCCCAGTGCGGGCCTATATCAAAGGCCCCCCCTTTGACTTGCCTCCGAGGACTGCTTCAGGAGCCTGTCAAGTGCACTATACTAGGAGGTGCTGTACCCCTTTCCTTAATAATTGCCCTCTTTTTTTCTTTTTTTTTTTACTGCCTTGTCTTATGAGTACCAGTGCCACACCCATAGAGGTAGAAGTATTTTCTCCCCCAACCAGGCTTAGGAGTGCCCCGGATTCCACCCCCCCCACACCAACATCTCACTGCTACCCCCCCTTCTGAGTGCAGCGAAATGTGGCCTGAAGGCTCATACAAAGGTGTAAACAAATGTTTTTTTGAGGGGGGGGCATAACCTGTCACTCTTTGTTTCTTAATTATTCATTCTATTATTTTATTTATTTATTTTAGGGGGGATGAGGGGCTTTGGGGCAGCAGCCAGTCCTGCTGGCAAATGAGAAGGGCGGCATGCAAACGGCTGGTGGCGGCAGATACAGGGGCAGGCCCACAGTTTTCTCTCTGCAAGATGGCCAATGCGCCAGTCTGCGTATGCATTGGATGAACGCATGTGTTCTCAGGGCAACACATCTGTCGCGCAGAAGTGGACACTGTGGAAAAAGAAGCCCCATGTTGCAGTTGGCACCCTGTCGGTAGCAAGTGGCCTCCAGACGCTGCTCTGAGGGAGAGGAGCCAGCTGTAATCCCCAATCTAGCCCCACCGGGTAAGCAGCCACCAGTCCCTGATGCTCGAGCAGCAGGTCGAAGCTGCTGCCCTGCCTGAGGCCACACCAACAGCGACATGGGCAGTGGCTGGGGCTCAGCCGTGTAGTAAACGGGCCATGCATCTACACCAAAAGAACCCCCCTGGTGCTTCTTCCTGGACCTGGCAGTCCTGCCAGTTCCCCTCCACAGCCATACCCATGGACACCACCCGGATGGGCACTGGACAGCTGCCGTACAGCTCCAAAGCTGTTGCTGGATGCCACCACAAGCGCAGCTGAGTGCCCTGCTGACTGTTTCAGGGAATGTTTTTCTTGTGGGGGAGCACGGGAGGGTGGAATTCACCAAAGGTGCTGTAGGAACCATGGCCCTGAGTGACTTTCTCATTGTGGGGGTACATTTTAAAAAGGGGAGCCGATGCTGGGACAGGGCTGGGGGGGGTGGAGTCTTTAACCCACAGCATGGCCAGAGGGTAGTGCTGGCCTTGGAGAGGTGGGATGTCTTGCTGGTTTCCTGCTGAGGGCTTCCCCTTGGAAATTCAGCGACAGGCAGTCGCGGTGCGGAACAAAGGACACAGTGCCATCCAATGGCCAGCGATGCTGCGGTCACCTGGAGAGAGCTGCTGGGAGCATCTACTCTGTAGCCGTGTACCAGGCAGGGGGCCTGGCTCACCATGGCCTAGCTGTATCACCAGACCCAGAGCGGCCCCTGGCCAATGTCCCTGGAGAAATGTCCCTCTGCCTGCATCATGGAGCCCTCTGTCCTACAAAGCTGCCCTATGTACTGATTAGGCCATCTCCAGCCTTGTGGAGGATGCTGCCCCTTCCCCCGGGGCTAGCTGGCCCTTGGGCTTTTGGGCCCAGTGATGCCTTACCTGACATGGAATTGGAGTGATCTTCCTTGTCTTCATTGTTCTTCACTGGTGTCTGTACGGAAAGAGGAAGACCCTTTGGCGTCCAGACCCTATAATCCTGACCTCGGCCCCTCTCAACTCCAGCTACTCCTAGCCCTTCACCCTCAGGGCAGAGGCGTTTGTCACCACCCTCCTGCTCCTTGGACTTAGGAAGGTGGTGACCAAGATTGGCTCATGGCCACTGGGCAGTTACCCTCCCAGAAATCCCGGGGGGCACCCTTCAGCTTGAGGGAATGTCTGCAAGCTGTAAATCAATCTGTTGAAAAAAGAGATTGTTGCAGGACAACTGTCAGGTTTGGCCTGTGAACTGACCCACTGTTGTTGTTACTCCCACGCTCCCTGGAGTGGTTTACCAAGTTTCTCGTTTTACATAACATCAGTTTTGCAGTTTTGATTCTGGAGTGGACATTGAATTGACTTGATTTAAACTGTTGCATGTGTGCCTGTTAACAAACATTACCCCCTGCAGTCAGCCCACTGAATTAAAGAACTGTGCCTGCCCCTTAACCTGCAAAGCCATCTCACAGCTGATCAGAAGGACAAGGTAATGAGCATATTTCTGTTTTCTTTGACTGTGTTTGCTTTGTTGTACAGTACCCCCCTCCCACCAAGTTACCACCAGGATACCCCTAGACATGAGGAGTTGGGGGATTACAGTTGTGTAAATAGTTCTCTGACTTACTGTTTGGAATATTTTTCCTTTGTATTTTGACAGTAAAAAAAATGTTACTTAAATCACACCATATGTTGTGGCTATTGTAATTATGCTGCAGGAATATAATCACCAACAGAGATGACACTGATGTGTATGACTAGGAGATTGTGCAGAAGTGGAATGGGGCTGCTGAGAATGTGGAGGTGGGCAGGAGTACAACACATGCCGTAAGAGATGTATCACAATGCCCTGGTGTACTATATCTGTTTTTTTAAGGGTTCATTCTTGATTAACCCACGGAAAGGGAGGATGCAGAGGAGGCTACAGCTGCAGCATCAACAGAGTATGGTATGATAGGTGAATGGAACTGAGGAGGTATCCGCTTCAGTTCAGTTAGGTGGAGTAGGAGGCAGTGATGCAGGAGGTAGCAGCAGCAGATTGATTTGTAGGGGATCTGTGAAAATGACCTAAACAATAAATTAAGTCTCATGTGCTGAGACATTAATAAGAATTGCAAACAAAGAGAATCAATACTTACTGTCACAACACTGACACAACCATGTCCAAGTACTTTGCTGTTTGTCAAGCCAGTTCAGGAGACTGGGTTGCAGGAGAATTTCACATTTATACGGGTGGATGGCTGATTTGGAGGAGGAGAAGAGGCCACACACAGTGCACATATGCTTGAAAGGTACTCAGGTTTGTGGTATATTCAGGGTCATAATGTTTTGGTATTTGACACATTATGTTCTCCTTTACACATTCACATAAGGTACAAGGGGTTGTGCAAGTACAGAGATGTATAGACGTTTGGGGTAGTACTGCGTGCTACTTGTTAAACCATCAGAAAGAGAGATGAATGTGTTAATGAGTTGCAACTGGCCTTGTGGTACACACTGCAGCCCAATATCAATACCAAATAGGGTGTACGAGAGCTGTAATATTATTTTATTTCACAAACATCATGAATACTATAGTTATGGAAACCAAAATATTTGGGAGCCCTTCCACAGAGGTAATTTAAATAATTTTTGCATTTGAAAAATTATATATAACAATCATTAACCATCAGTTCCCAAATCTGGTCGCTTGGTTAATATCTCAATACTGACGCTGTAGTGCAGCATGAGGTGCTGCACTTCTGAGGTGCCGCTTTCAGATGAGACATTAAACCGAGGTCCCATCTGCCTGGATTGGTGGTAGTTCAGGTGGATGCAAAAGACCCCATGGCACTTATCGAAAAGAGTAGGAGAATTTCCCTGGTGTCCTGGCCAGAATTTCTCCCATTCACTAAAATATAAACAACAGCAATCTGGTTCAATTTCAGTTGCTTACCATCTGTATCCCCTCCCCATTGCCCCTGAAAAGGGATTTCTAGGCCCAGTGGGCTTACCGGGTCAACAAAATTCAATAAATAAATAAATAAATAGAGGTGTGAACCTAGGGCCCAGCGAAGGCCTGCTGTAATCTGATGGTCTGTTGGGGCAAAGCTGTGAACATGGAGCCAGAGTGGAGGCCTTCTTTGTTGTTGTGGGGAGTGGTGATGAAATTTGGCAGGGCTGTGTGAACCTGGAGCTGGAGCAGAGGCCTGCTGTGATGGGGGTGGGGAGGGCTAATCTGTGTGAACCTGGAGCATGAGCAGAGGCTGACTGTAATCTGAATGGATGTTGGGGAAAGCTGTGAACCTGGCGTTGGAGCGGAGGCCCTCTGTTCTGTTGTGGCTGGGATGGGCTTTTAACCTGGAGGTGAAGCAAAGACCTGTCAAAGATCAGGGGCTGGCAGTATAGCCTAGAGGTTAGAGTAATGAGCTGTGAATGAGCTTAGTACATCTAGCAGGCCTGGGTTTGATTCCCACGACCTCCACTTGCATACTGTGTGACTCTGAGCAAGTCACTTAACCTCCCCATTGCTCCCAGGTCACCCCTGAAAATAGGCACAGAGTGTGCCTGGTAGGCCTTACCTGGTTACCAAAGACTAAACTAAACTAAATAAATAAATAAAATGTTGTGGGACAGAGTTTGCACTGCTGGTGGCAAAGCTGTGAACCTGGAGCCAGAGCAGAGGTCTGCTGTGATCTGATGGGGTATGAGGGAAAGCTGTGAATCTGGAGCCGAAGCAGAGTCCTGCTGCATTGTTATGGCTGGGGTGGGGTGGGAACTCCACTGCTGTGTTGGGGAGTGCAAAGCTGCGAACCTGGAGCTGGAGTGAAGGCATGCTCTGTTGCTGTTGGGGGGACTTTGGGAGAAAGCTGTAAACCTGGGTTGGAGTAGAGGCCTGCTGTGATGGGGCAAAGCTGTGAACCTGGAGCCGGAGTGAAGGCATGCTCTGTTGCTGTTGGGGGGGGGGGCATTTTTGGGAGAAAGCTGTAAACCTGGAGTTGGAGTAGAGGCCTGCTGTGATGGGGGCAAAGCTGTGAAACTGGAAAGACCAAGGAGGGATGGGGTCAGCATCAGCAGAAGAGAAGAGAACCAGGCAGCGCCGCAGTCATATCAGTCAGACAGTCATCACTGCTGCATTTGCAAATGCTCAACTGAACAACTGTAATGTTATTGCTTCACTCCTACCAATCCCTACCAGTATGCTGTTGTCTGTCTGTGTGATACTACCTCACCTGTCTCCATCTGCCATGTCCTGACTGTGGTCAGCTGGGTGGAGGGCTTGGTATCCCATGTGCTGAGGTGTGATTTCTGGGTCTGACAGTTTATCTATGTGTTTCCCCTGCCGTGTGATTTGGCTTGATGCACTCACAAAGCCAACAGCTGTCTGTAATAGTGTGTCCACTGTAGACTGTAGTGAAGTAAGTAACACATTAGTTTTGTACCACAGTGCCACAGTGGGGCAGGTGTGTGTTGTGTGTAGTGTGTGGGTGGGTGGGTGGGGCAGATACAGTTTTCTGCGCCTGGGCTGCAGCTGGGGGTTGGGGATGAGTGGGGGTCTTTGGGAAGAATGGTGCAGCGGCTCCTCATATCATTTGTAAACTCTTTCTTTTTTCAGTGTTGGAATTTGAACCTGGAGCATTCCCAGCCTGTCGCATGATGATGTGTGAAGCTGAAGGTGACTGGAACTGGAGTCTGGGGATTGGACATCTGGATCATGCATGTCCTCTAACAGCCAGCCAGCAGGAGAGTCAAGAGTGAGAAGTGGGTGACACAGGGTCAGACATCAAAATGAATGTTTATCGCTGCCGAGTACTAGTCACGATATTTGAGGATGACCCCGATATGATATTCATTTACTGATACACATTTATGACACTAGTGACTCTGACAGTGCCAGCGAATTGGCTTTCTTAGTTGAACTTGTTCTCCACTACTAGTGCTAAAACTGATGTTTTTTTTCTACAGAGCTCAGGTTTTATATTCACTTGGCGTTGGCAAATTGTCTTCCGATGCCCCCCCCTTTCCCTTGGTCAGTCACTGCACCAGATTGTCTAGCCTCACACCCCTTCCAGACTGTCAGCCACTTATTTTCTCACTTAACAAACATATTTATTTATTGAAAAGTTTAACCAGGAAGTCCATACTGAGCTGAATGGAACTTAACTGCTCCAAGAAGATCCCGAATGCCAGTCCCACCCACATGGATTTTGTGGTGGACAGCCGAGAGAGGAAGAGGAGGAGAGGTTACCATCACAAGGCCCCTGTCCCGCAACACTCCCCTAAAACTGTATCTGTATGATTGTATAATATATTGTGATTCTTAAATATGTTATAGTAGATGACTGTCTGTATTCCTGTTGTTGTTACCCTTTCCCCAGGCGTGACTGAAAATGGGCCTTTGCCCAGTCCACCTTCCTGGTAAATCAAATAAATAAGAATAAAAAAATAAAAATAAAATCACTCAGAAGTTTGAAGTGGAGCAGGAGCAGACAGCCTGTGGTGCTGTGGTGGATGATCCTTCCACTGGGATTGTGTTCCACCCCTCTACTGTGTCAGGGTAGCTCCTCCCTCCTGTTTCTTTCTTTTCCTACTGGGATGCCCCATCGTTACTGAGGCAGGATTAAGGAATGGACTACAATAATGCTGCCCTGAATGGGCGGTACCTGGTGTCTGGGTGTCTGTGGTCTGTGGTGGTGCAACTAATTATATATTAGATCGCCTAGGGGCAGGTACAACAGGCTGGAGTGTGTTTTTTTCCTGCTGAGCACTGTTAAACACCTTTTTTTTTAAACTTTAAGACAAACTGAGTAATACTGCCGTTTATAGATAGAATATCGAAATGAGGATATGGTGCAGCAGTACAGTGGTTAGGAGCCGGTGTGCACAAAATTATTTGTTTTTGTTCTTTTGCAGGAACTGTTCATGATCACACAGTAAAAAGAGAGAAGAGACAGAGAAGTGACAGCAGACAAGAAAAAAGAAGATTTCATTGCAAGGAGGCAGCAGCTAGGTGGCAGAAGTTGGCCAAACTGACTTTGGTTAGTATTTATTTATTTATTTGAATTTTGGTAACCGGGTAAGCCCACTGAGACAGAATGTCCCTTTATCAGGGGCAACCCGGAGGAGGGTAAAAGGGGAGGTACAGAGATCAAATGAATAACAGCAATAGATAAGTATACAACGACACTTGACAACAGTTTGTTGAACACAGTGTATATGCAAAATGCATGTACATTAATTACAAATAATGTAGTATATACAGGCACAGAAGTAGTAATTTACAAATAGGTACAAGGGCAGAATTTACAGATTAATGCATTAAAATTCTGCCGATAACACAGTAGATACTGGCATGGAGGCGGTATTTTCAATTGACTGGATCTGAGAAAATACAGTGATACAAGGGTAACTCAAAATCACAGCAGAGCAGGTGAGGCACTTCTGGGTGGAGCATGGAGAGAAACAGGGAGGGACAAGGGAAGGGGTGGGTGTGAAGGGAGTGAGCTAGATGTGATGAGTGGGATAACTTAGGCCCATGTGCAGAGCTGAGGGGAGGCAAGATGGGATTTAAAAGAACTCTTGAAGGAGTAGATAGAAGGGCAAGGCAGAACAGTAGCTGGTTGTAAGTTCCAAAGAGAGGGTCCGGAAAAGGTGAAGGCACATTGACCCACTGCAAGGTGGGGTTTTGGGCTGGAGAGAAGGGGTAGCTCTAATGACCTTAAAGACCTTGTCATGGTTTTTCATTGGGCAATGTCCATGAGTCAGGGAGGAGTGAATGTATGAACTAGTTTGTAGGTCAGGCAAAGGATGGGTATTGTAGTGTGGCTTCAAAGGAAGGCCAGCCAAGGGAGTCAAGGGCTGAGCATTGGTGCATCCTAGTGGTAAGTTTGCTTGAGTTTGGCAAGGGGAGACCTGGGCAGAGTGGAATATAGGGGCTCCATAGGAGATAAGCAGGAGCATGGAGGAGGAAGCTATGGCCAGGTGGGAGGAGAAAGGTAGGGCAAAAGGCAGTAGCGCAGTTCTAGCTTTTGGTGAATGGTCTTAACCACAGCTGAAACATGAGTTTCAAAGGTGAGGTGGGAGTCCAGAGTGACACCAAGGCATTTAAAGGATTGTACCTGATCTAAGGGGTTAACGTGGGAGGGAATTATCACCGGGGAAGAGATAAATTTAGGGGTTGAGTGATAAAAGAGCATCGATTTAATCTTCTTGGTGTTGAGTGTCAGGAGATTATTGAGAAACCATGCCTTGAATTTAAGGAAATCTTACTGCAAATGGAGGTTCCGCAAGGCCGGGTCAGAAGAGAACCTGTACACAATGGCATCATCTGCATACATCTGGACGGATGCACCTCCACAGTGCAGGGGGAGCTCATTAGTAAAAAGTGAAAATGGAAGAGGGCCAAGAACAGACCCCTGAGAGACACCATCCTTTATGGCAGTGAAAGGTGAAGTGTGACCGTCCCATTTCATGCATTGTGTTCAACCGGTGAGATAGCTTGAGGCCCAGTTTAATGATAGGACATCAAGACCAATGGAAAGGAGTGAGTGGAGCAGAAGTTTATGGTTGACAAGGTCAAAGGCCTTGGTAAGGTTAACAAATATTGCACCAGTCAAAAGGCTCTTGTTCATAAAGGAGAGGATGTCAAATGTTACCTTAATGAGGGCGGTGTGGGTACTGTGGGATTTAGGGCATCCATGCTGGTTCATGGAAAGTGAACTGTTAAGCTCCAGATGAGGTTGAAGTTGTCCGTGAATAATTTTTTCTCGCATTTTAGCAAGGAGGCACAGTATGGAGATAGGCCGGTAATTCTCAAATGCAGAGTTAGGGCTGCTCTTGTGGATAGGGACAACTATTGTAGCCTTCCACTTGCAAGGCACAGTGCTTGAACAGAAATATTTGTTAATTAGGTCTCGTACAGGAGAGGCAATGGCAATAGCACCAAGTTTTTGGAAACGGGGTTCTAGGGAGTCAAATCCAGGTGAGGAGTTTTCCTTGATGCTCCTAAGGTGATGCACTGCAGTACCTCTCTCCGGGTGGTCAATTTAAGGTAGAAGGAAGAGCTAGTAGAAATGGAAGAGGGGGAAGGAGGAGAAGGTACATGGGCATGGAAGAAGGTCTTATGTTTAGAGAAGTCAGTGAAGGCCTGGTTAAACTTGGAAGCAATAACTGTGAGGTCGGTGACCTCAGAGCCATTAAGGTGCATAGTGTTGGGTAAGGAAGAGGATTTTCCCTTCAGTGGGAATTTATTTGTCCCCAGAATTCTTTAGGGTTGGAGAGATTACTAGTTTGGAGGGATCGGAGGAATAAGTGTGTGTGCAGCTTGCTGTTGTATTGATTACGCAGGAGCCTGTAAGCCTGCCAGTCAGCAGGTTGGCCAGAGCTTTTATAAAGGTATCAGGTGCATCCTGAGATATCATGAGGCCTCGGAGCTCCTTAGACAGCCAAGGAGCACAAGCCCTCTTAGCTCTCCATTTGACCAAAGGGGCATGGAGGTTGACTATGGAATTAAAGGTGTTAGTGAAGAATTCCAATGCAGAGTCTACATCAGGTGGTAGGTTATCCAGAGACCGGTCAGCCTGGGATAGGGAGGCTTGAAAGTCCAGGGGAGAGAAAGAGGTCATGTCCCTGGATAATATGATTTGGGGGGGGGGGGCTGGGTTAGGAAAATTATTCTTCCACACACAGAAGGTAGGGGAGTGATCACTTAATGCATCAGGGAGAACACCAGAAGATTTTTTGTGAAGGAGGACATTAGTGAGAGCCCAGTCAAGGAGGGTGTGGTGACCAGTTTTATTATTGTGCCTGGTGGGTTCACTGATGAGTTTCGAAAGGTGTATATCAGCCAGGGCATTGTGAACCGACCCCAACCCTGGACCTAGCCAATTGTTATTGAAGTCTCCACATAACAGCAACTCTGCGGATGGGAGACTGGCCCAGGAAGAAATGAGGGAAGTGAGGGATGCGGCAGGAGCACTGGGAGGGAGATAAATACAACCAACAAGCAATTTCTTCACTTGCCCAAGTACTACGGTATTGAAGATGGATTCCACTGGAGAGGTATCATGGTGGGGGGGGCGCACAATCTCTGATACAGACAGTGTGGATCATGCATAGGTGAGCACACCACCGCCATGTTTAGTAGGTCAATCTTTCTGAAAGGTGGTATAGCCAGGGATGGAAATCTCATGACATAGGATGCCTGATTTCAGCCAGGTCTCAGAGATAGCAAGTACATCAGGGCTATAATGGCGGGTCCAAGCTGCAAGCTCAGGGTGTTTGGGTCTAATAATCTGGATGTTCATGTGGGCAATTTGCAGGCCTTTTGTATTACTCCAAGCCAGGGCATGCAGGGGAATCAGCTTAGGCATCACCCCAGTAGGAGAGAGTAAAGACTTTCCTTAGGGTAGGAGAAATCAAGAGGACCGTTTGGCCTGGAGGAGGGTGTTGCTGACTCAAAAGAGGAAAGTGCACCACGGTCCAGAGATCACGTCTCACTGAGGGAGATGTAATAAAAGAAGGAAAAAGGAACGTGTATGAGGTATACCCCAAAGGTTTCTGTGAGCACAGCAGCGGTAGGAACACTAACTTATAATATGCATTTGTCCACCTTCAGTCCATCAGCAGTATCAGCTCAGTGAGACAGACAGCAGAATTGAAGAAGGAAGTAGAAACATTTATGCAATCACCACAGTCCACAACAAGCCAGGAGGTCAAGACCAGTAAAAAATGAAAAGACAGTATTTATTGTTAATTACATGACATCTGTTCCCTACTGTTGCAAGAAGATTTGAATCATAAATCTTGTTAAAAACTATAATGTAATATGACGTATCAAATCAGTGAGCATTACACACAGTTTAAATTGTAATTTTTATCATCCAAGCTGGCCAGAGTGTCTATGAGTGATGATCTTTTATGAGTTTGATGCAAAAGCAGTATTATTCCCTCGTGATTTCTATTTCATTCAATTGTAATGCTTGTCTTCAACTTACACAGTGAAAAATACTAACTACATTATGTGGCTGTACTAACATGCTTCTCAATGGTCTGATGCAGTTTGTTCTTATAGTGTCTGTGTGCAGCTCACTTGTCACCCACTGTCGGTAAGTAACTCAGCAGTGCCCCTTCCCCAGCTCCAGCAGACAAAATTTGTTAAAGGAGGGTTGCATCAGAATTCTTTCCGCTTGTAGTTAACTTATGTGAATATACTGTGCGTTTTTCAATATAGTATGACTGAGATAATCATTATGGAGTCAGAAATACTTACCTTCTTACTGGTATTTGTACTTCTTGATGTTGCTTTCATTGAAAAACAAGGCAAAAACAAACAAAAAAGAAACCTGAACTAGGTTGTGTTGTATTGTAACTAATTTAATCTACAAAATGCCATACCATAAACTTTATCTGTTTTATGTACAACAAAAGAAATGGCACTGGCATTTAATGTGGCTCAACAAGAAAAAGAAACAGCAGACACTGCTGGAGTTACGCCTGAAACATATTAAGTTGGATCCTCTTCCTCCCAGTCCTCTTCTTCCACCACATCCTCCTTGACGCATCCTGAATCACCATGCAAGAGTGTGTTCGTTTTTCAAAAACAGTGTTTGGGGGAGTTCTTCAATGTCAACTCTGGAAAGGGAAACACTATTTCAGTTTGGTGTAAACTCCATGCTGAAACTGAAGCTCTTGTCAGCACCCAAAAATAGTACATTAAACTTGTAAAAACATATGGAATGCATCCATCTAGCATCTTTAGAGAAGTTCAGAAAGCTGTGCAGCAGTAGAAGAGAGAGTCCACCAGCAGCAGTTACCTGCCCTGGTCAGAAAAGGATATGAGAAAAAGAAGAGGAAGAAAAGGTAGATGAATTCTCTAGATCAAGCAGTAGTAATTCATTACCAATGGCATCCTTATCATTCAGCAAGATGAAGAAATGTTTTATCCAACAACAATTTGATTCCACAAAGAGTTCACTTATCAGTTAGCCTCGGGTTGATAAGCTCATTATTCAGTTTGTAGTTGAATATCTGCTGTCATTCATTGTTGTTGAACAGACTTCATTCTTCAAATTAGTTGCTGGTCTACAAGCCAACAAAAAAACTAATAACATGAAAAGCACTGACAGACAAAATACATAAAATGTACCTAAACATGAAAACAAATCTGATCTCTGAATTCAGCAATGTGAACAATATGTGCACTAGTGTAGATACTTGGACTGCACATAACAGGAGCTACCTAGGTGTGTGGCACATTGGATTGATCAGAACACATTGACTGGAAAGTTGGCAGCATTGGCATACATGTGAATAAAAGGAAGACACACACACAGAGTTATTGCAGAAAAACTTGAACAAGTTCACCTGAAATATTGCATCCAGAACAATGTTGTTAAAACTGTGACTGACAGTGGGTCATACTTTGTTAAAGCATTTAAGGAGTTTGGCACAGAGAATACCACATCCGTATGTTTTACAGATGGGATTCTGAATGATGACAGTGATGATGATGATGATGATCACCATGACCAGCAGCAGCAAGGGGGAGATTGTAGCCATGCCAATGAAGGTGACAAATCTGCAGTAGAAGATGAAGTGACCTTTGCTGATGTATGCATTATTCTGGATGAGGCAGATGAAGATATGGAGGAAACCTACAACCCTTCTTCACATCAACAATGTGCAGCACACACCCTGAACCTAATAGCTGTGAAGGATATAGACTCTGCTACTGTAAATCCTGCATACAAGAAGATCTACCACACCACAGTGGCAAAATGTTCAACTCTTGGGACCAAAGTTCACAAGGAAGTGAAATTGTTTCAGACAAAATTGATACTAAGCTCATTATTAGAGATGTGGGAAGTTGCAAAAATTCACTCCAGTATAATTTTATGTATTTTAACTGATCCACAAAGTTTTCTGCAGTTCAAAGTTGCACTTCGTGTTCTATTTGCAGTTTCATGGAATTTGACATTTGAAAACTTCAATGCATGTTAATTCAATAATTGAAGTATCTTAGATCTGTGAAACTGGAACTTCGCCATCAAAGTTTTGTATAATATTCGAAGTTTGCAATGCACCATGGGATAGGAGGTCACATGTTGCTGAACAGCCAATGAGAAGCTAGTTTGGTCATTCTCTGAGTGTAGTGTGTTGAAGAGAGACTTAGAGAGCAGAGCTTTTGCTTACTGTAGCAGTCTGGAGTCAAAATCTAAATATAACATAATATAAAAGATAATTTTGGTGGTCACATTTCTTCAAAACTGTGTTTGTGAGTGCCCTGTGCACACACTGTACTTTTTATGTTGATCTTCTCCTGCATTCTTTACTATAAGTATTTCATTTTGTTTTGACAGAGAAGTAGTGGTTTGGTGGCTTGTGTGGGGGAGGGTAGCAGCAATTTAGAAGGCACACTTGAGTTCATTAAAAAATCACTGGCCCAGTGCCCTGTATTTTCTTAAGAAAAACATTACTTTTCTGATTGTGCTTTAGCCAGAGTGATTGCAGTTTGTGTCCCTGTTGGCACACATGTATTAGGAGAAAAAATCACTGTCCACCTGACTGCGGTTTAACTTGAGTGATTGTTGTGTCCCTGCATGCACACCTGTGCTAGGAAAAAATCACTGTCCTCCTGACTGCGATTTAACCAGACCAAGGTGACTGTTGTGTCCTTGCATTCACACCTGTGCTAGGAAAAAAAATCACTGTCCTCCTGACTGCAATTTAACCAAAGTGACTGTTGTGTCCCTGCATGCACACCTGTGCTAGCAAAAAACCACTGTCCTCCTAACTGCGATTTAATCAGACTACAGTAACTGTTGTGTCCCTGTGTGCACACCTGTGGTAGGAAAAAATCACTGTCCTCCTGACTGTGATTTAACCAGAGTGATTGTTGTGTCCCTGCCGACACACCTTTATTTAGAAGAAAAATCACTGTCCTTCTATTTTCTTTGTGTTTTTTTTATTTTTAATGGGGGGAACTAGAGTGTGGAGAAATTAAGAACACAGATTACAGAATAACTAAATATAAAATGAACAGTTTCTGGCAACCACTCACACAACGCTAGCAGCACTGCCAGAAGCCGAGCCATGTCCACCACCACCTCGCAGCTCGGCCAGGAGAGTGAGGATCCTCTCATGGGACATAAAATTGTCCAGCCGATCCATCGCTTCCTGCTGGAAAGTGTTAAAATCATGTCACAGATCCTGCACCTCAGCCCACAAAACTGCCACATTGCCATGTGTGGCAGGTGCCATGGAGTCATCAGGCTGCTGTCTGGGAGGTACAAGCCAAGTACTGCTGCGGTCACTTCTCCTATGGCTGCAACGATGACTCACAGCAGCATCACCCCTGATCTCCCGCTGCACCACTTTGCCCCCAAGCCATCACTGCCATCATGTGATGCAGCCATATCATGCTTCTTGGCCCTCCACTCATTGAAGTGGTGGATGCAGAGGTGCATACTCTGGCCACCAGTCCCAAGGAGGGTCCCTTTTTTCCCCTGCCTCACACAGCACTCACACACCTTGCAGATGGCCACCGTCTCATCTGCAGGGTACATTTCACAAAAGTCCCACACTACAGAGCACTGTGGGAGTGGAGGAGCACCAGATGAGGAGGCGGTGTGCTCCTGCTGGGGGGGGGGAGCTTGTGGCTGCTGCTGCTGTTCTGTCTGCTGCTGCGGTTCTGGCTGCTGCTGTTTCCCTTGCTGTTGCAGAACTCCCTTCCTGAGCTGGGGAAGGGGCAACAGTCCCTCTGGTAAATGCATGCCTACTAAGGCAAAGAACTGCACCTCCAGCCCCACCCTGTCTCGGCTCCTCTGAGTCCTGATGCTGCCGCTCCATTGCAAAAAATTTTTTTCAAGAAAATGAAAGAAAAAGAGAGTGAGAAGTGAGAAAAAAAACAGTATAGACTAACAAAATTTATAAATTCAGAAACTGCAGTAAAGGAAGCTAAGGAATAGAACTCAAAAGGGTGTAAAATATTAAAATAGTAAGAAGATATATAAAGATGCTGCTGCTCAAGTGATCAGTGACTGTCTAGCAGACTGTCTCCTCCAGCTACAATTGCTGAAATGAAAGTGAAACATTCACTTCCTGCCTGGAGTCTCCCACATGACCTGCTGTAAGTGAATCATGTGACAAGTCATGTTTTTCATTAACTTTGAAGTTATTAACAAAGTCGAAGTTAGCTTCGAAGTTAACCAGCAACGTTTTGGCACCAGAAGTCAATTACTTCCGAAGTTACTAACATGAGTCGAAGTTAACTTCAAAGTTATTCGGGGAAGTTTGGCACCAGAAGCTAATTTCGTAAAATTTTTCATGGGGCTAATTTGGTGACTTTGAGGGGAATTCGCAGACAGAGTAAAACTTCGCAACATCGCTACTCATTATCCCCAAAGACACAAGGTTGAATTCTTACTGCAGAGCTGTAGAAAAAATAAGAACCATAGTAGAAAAAGAAGATGATCTGCATAATTTCTATTATGAACATGGACTTCCAAGGTTTTGAACAACTGAAGTCCATCATCTGAAGACAACCTTGATGATGATGAGGATGAGTTCTTCAAATTCAGAGAAAATCAGCGGCCTTCTTGGAGTGGAGTTCTTCATGAGATTGAGCAGTATCTCAAAGACACAATTATAACAGTAGACATTTTACAAACATTCCCAACAATAAAGCAAACATTCCTGCATTGCAATGTTGCATTCCCATCAAGTGCACGACTTGAAAGATTATTCAGTGATGGTGGACAGGTCCTTACTGCTTGACAAAACTGACTCTGTGATGAAAACTTTGAAGTGGAGCTACTTTTATGTTGCAATAAAACATTATGGGAGTAGTCGTCAGTTGTGGACCCTTGTGACAGTAAAGCAATGATAGACTGACAGTGATGTTGGCATAAGTTACTGTAACTTCTTTATGAAAAGTTTTTATATGGCAGTGCTGCCTGAGCCTGGGCTACCGTCAGCTGTGCCCTTGCATTATATACAACATCCCCTATAACAAGCATGACTGTTGGTACTTTGGGATGTCAGGTAAAATGCTAAATGTATGCCATTATTACAAACCAAAAATGTGCTTACCGTGTCATCTTCATCTCATCTTCTGTTGCTATTTTTGATGATAACTAAATGAATGATGAATATCAATATACTAATAGTATTTTGTCACTTTTACACTTTATTAAATCATAATCTTAGCCAGTGATTTGACCTTAATGTTTATCACACTGAAAGCTATATGCTATATTGTCTTCTCATCATCTTCATTCAGTCTGTCAATACTCAGCAGAAAACGAGCTGATCAGTATTGTTACTTAGCAACGCAGCCTTATGCTATTCGGTATTTGCCCTATCCAAGGACCAAATCTCATACAAATACAAAACTGCCAACGATAACAATAATTCAAGAAGCAGTATATGTTATTATTAGTCAGCAGAAAATATAAAGGGTTAACATAATTAGCATATTGGTCATGGTGCTATTTCACGTTTCCTATGTGATAATGATACATAACGTTCACCAAAATAATGCTTATGTATTGCAATAGATTCAAATAGCTCCAATTTGGAGTCTACATGTGTCCATGCTACACTGACACCAGGTACAGACTGACAGGCATCCTGGCAATCTGTATCTGGTATCAGAGACTCATAAATTAACAACTCAAGCAGACTCTCTTTGATAATAACTTGTCGTACTCGCATATGGAGGTGCCCTGGCTGCTTCCTGCCTGACATGTTATCACAGGGACAGCCGCATGTGCTTGTGAGCATGCCAGGGAGAGCTTTGGATAATAAAATGCCAGTGGGAGGGCGCAGGATTAACCAGATACTTTTTCAAATTAAACAATAAGTAAGGGCAAAATTATGTTTTACTTATGCAACTCCTAATAGAGCCCCACTGCACATGGAGGTGGGGCCAAATGGGACGTGGACATTTCCCTTTAATAGAATGTGACTCTCGGAACAATTATCATAAGTATCCGAGGAAGGACTTGGTTGGTCCAAAAGCTTAGACATTGTTTTCTTTTTGTAACATCTATGTTGGTCCAATAAAAGGTATCGAACCATTTGCTTCTGGACTTGTTCTTGCAAGGACCAGTACGGCAACTAATTTATTTCTGTATGTCACATGGAACAGCAATTCTCATAAGGTAAACATTAACCTTTCTCAGCCCAGATCAACTGCACATCCACAGGCACAAATAGCTCCACATTGGGGTCCAAAGGGGTTCCAGACTAGTTGACATTATTTCCAGATATAGTGGGTGGTACTAAGTAGGGTATGTCCACAGTGAAATAATATCTGACAAGTTTGGTTTCCTCATCTGAGGACTCAATTCCCATCCTCTCCAGGATACGTTTGAGTGTGTCTGCATGGGGTCTCTTACGGGTAGCAACTCAGGTCTCCAGTCACTTAGGTGCTTCAGATGAACCTACTTCTGAAATAACATCTAGCTGCTGATTGGCATCAAGTGGTTCTGATGCATCATAGCACTTTTGTTTGGTTCTCCTCTCGGTTCAGTTTTGTAGACCTGCAGGTCACAGACTTGTTCCAGTATGATGAGGTGATGTCACCCCATCTACAGATGAGTTTGTGTTTGTTGAGCAAGGCCCAATTCCTCACAAGTACATGATCACCCGACAAACCCCTTGAGCCTTTAGCGTCTGATCGTATCAGACTTTGTTAGCAATGTTCTTCTTTTCCTTTTCAGCTTCCTTGCCTCCCCCACCCCCAGTGCTGAACTGGCCCCGCTGTATACCTGAACATTTCCAGGTGGACCCATCTCAGTTTGATTCCTCCAAACACACTAAGCACTGAAAATCAGTTCATATATGATCTATTTTCTAATTAAATTGAGTTTCCTGATTATTGCAAGCAAATATAAAATGCAAATTTAAAGCTTCTGTCCCACACTGAAGCATAATACTGGTATGAATATGTCGCCTCGGCCCTCTCCATCTGTGTTCTTATAGGTGGGCCCTCGACACACAGTCTAGCCTGGTTCAGCCCCTCCTGTGTACTGTGAGAACCTCAGAGAAGGTAAAAGTATCAGCCAACCACTTGAGTATAGCCCCAGTGCCCTGAAATAAGGGGCACTGGGCACATATTCTCACCTATTTATGAATAATTAGTGCCTGCTTTCCATTGTCAGAGATGCTGGCTCTAGCACTATTTCCATAGCACTTGCTTGTGGCTTGGTCTGCTGCTTTCCAATGCTATGATGGCATTCGTGCGGTGCTTGTGTAACTGGCCACCACCTCCATGCAGTTCAGTCAGTTGAAACTGACCAACTGAGGTGCATGGAATTTCTTTTCAGAACTGTCTGTGTGTGTGTGTGTGTGTGTGTGTGTGTGTGTGTGTGTGTGTGTGTGTGTGTATGAATGGAGGAAGGGGTGGGCTAGAAGAGAGGGAGGGAATCAGGAGATGTGAGAGCACATCTATTGGGCTTGGAAGGGGACATCAGAAGCAGCCAAACCTGCACAGTTTAAACAAAAACAAACAGTTGTTACAGATACAGTAAGTGGGTGAGTGGTCACTGAGTTTATCAGCCATAGTGCCCACTACCTTGACTCTATCACACGTATTGACTAAGACCCAATCGAGCAGAGAGTGATTATCTGACTTTATATTGAGGCGAGTTGGCTCATTAACAACCTGGTTAAGGTTGACCTCAGCAAGAGCAGATTTAAATTTACTTTCACCTCTATCAAACCTAATAAAGGACAACTCAACAAGCTTTTTACACATTTGCTTTTAATGATTCCATAGGCTTATAAAGGAGCAGCAGTTGTTTACATTTATACTGAAATTGCATTTATTAAAGGAGAAGAAATGCAGTTTCATAGCATTTTAACATTTTAAACACCCTCTCCTGATTCAGAAATCCTGCTCTGAGAATACTATAATGGCTGCCTTGATGATGTCAATAAAGTGAGAGATGCCAACTGTGTAGATGTATTCTAGCTCCACTAACTGTATTCAAATGTGAATAACTTTAAAATGAAAAATGATAGCATGGTACTTTTTAGCACGAAAGTTGTTCAGCATCAAAATATCATCAAAATGAGTGATATGTCATTTATAGATACCTTTTAATTTTTTTAAATTAGCAAAAAAAGCAGCAGAAAATTAAATTTTTTGTTACTTTGGCAACAAACAGATGTAAATAACTTTAAAACAAAAAATGATAGCCGGCCCGGTGGCACTGAGCGTTGAGGTCCAGGACGCCACACCTTGTGCCATGCTGGCTACCCAGGTTTGGGAACAGACTCGGGTCATTTGGGGGTTGGCTGGGGTGGTAAGGATTGAGTGTCCGGAGGATTTCTCTCCTTCCTTGTGGTGGGGGTTGTGCTGTGTGCGTCAGCTGAAGAGGGTTCAGCCTGCACCCAGGATGCTTGAGCTGCTTCCGCAGAGGTGGAGACAGCTGCTGCGCCCATTGCACAGGTAAGGGCATGGGGGAGAAAATAGAGGAAAAGTACTGGGACCTGGTAGGACCCATGATGGCCCCGATGGGCCGGAGGATGTACCCCTCTGGGGGGGGTCATAGCCCCTGCCAGGTCTGCAGAGGTGGTATAAATAATGTGATAACAAAAAAAATGATAGCTTGGTACTGTGATCATGAAAGTTGTTCAGCACAAACATATCTATGAAATGAGAGGTGTTTCATATTATAGATACCTTTTAGTTTGTTTATAATTAGCAAAAAACAGCAGAAAATTACATTAATTTTTGACTTTTCCAACAAACAAATGAAAATAACTTTAAAACAAAAAATGATAGCATGGTACATTGAGCATGAAAGTTGTTCAGCACAAAAATATCTGCCGTATGAGTGGTTTCACTCATATTCCAGTCAAATAATGCTGGGATTAACATATCTGAGATGATCCAGTAGTCTATCCATGTGCTACAGTGGTATGCTGCTGATCTGAAGGTATAAGTTGCTTTTGCCTGATGCAGCAAGCGTTAGTGTTCAGTGAACAGGATAGGTTGAGGGGCCAGCATGGGAGCTGATAGAAGCCAAGGTGGGCTTCATTAATGGTGGCCGGCAACATTTTTTCCTGGTATATGGGGGCGGGAATGTGCAGTGACATCCTGCATCACCCTGCCCCCCTGAGCTACTTGGTGCCGGCATGATTGATACACCCATCCTCTGCTAGGTGTCCATATCATGCTGAGCATGCTACCCCCCCTTCCCCCTGGAGGAGGAGAGCAGTCATCGGATACTCAATCCTTCTCCCCCGGCCAACCCTCCGACGTCCTGCTGGCATCACAGGTAGGCAACCTGCTCTTGTGCCAATCAGCCAGCTTGTCCATACACATTCACTAGAGCAATTATTGATTGTCCAATAGTGCCCGCTACCAGGAGTAATCTGCCTTCTACCTGGTGCCACATACGTTTCACTATGGACCTCCATGCTTTATGAATTAGAGTGAGGATCCCTCCCCTTCAGCTACTGAAGCCTACTCCAACTGAAGTGCCCACCCACTGTCTGTGCATATATGTGGCATTTGCTTCCTTCATGTGCATCTCCTGTAGGTATGAAGTCTGGGCCTCATTCCTGTTAAGTTGTTGTAGCACCTGTTATATTTTGCTGCCCACCTGCGTACCTTTAACATTCCATATAATAAGGTGCATAGTATTGTCACCTATGCTCTCTGTGTGTTGTTATCAAATTTCCCATTAATTGAGATTGTTAGCCACAACCCCATATTGAAGTCTTCCATCTAGAATAGTCTTGGTAGTGGGCACTATTGGACATTGCAAAATTGCTCTAGTGGATGTGTATAGAGACAATGCAGACTCCCTGGAGCTGCACTAACCAGGACCTCCTTGCAAATGAGCATTGCTCAATGGAGTTTTCTTCTGATAAAACAAATAAAGCAGTGGCCACAGTTGTTAAAACATAACATATAGCAATTGATCAGTACGCTCCTATCCCTATGGTAATGGTCTATATCTCCCATAGCAAAGGATTACCACACCTTCAGCCACACTTTGAGACTCGTTTAGTACTTCAAATGAAAACGAATGCCAGCTTTTTTTTCTGCATATACATTTTATCCTTCTATTCTGCCCTGTTGGCCCCCCTTTTAACCAACCTCTCCAGCCCCATCACCCAGCTTCCCCGGGTCTTACCTTTACAGTCATCCTGCCACGGGACTGTGATTGTGCCCAGTCACTGGTGCGGGGCCTGTGGAAAGTCAGGCTTCATCCTGCCATCAGGCTGTTTTTCCACCGTTTTCTCCCAACGCCCACTGACGTGCAATGGCCGCAATGTACGTGCTCCACCTCCATGGAGACTTCCTCAGCAACCTGAACGTGGAGTCCCCTTTCCTTTCTTAGTGGCACCACATGAACTGCCATCCAGCTACTGCTGGATGGCAGGCAAGCAGCAAGCCACATCGTCTCCTCTCCTCAAGGAAGGAGAGCCGTCCTGGGATGCTCGATCCTTCCTGTCCCTGCTGGCTGCTGAGCAACCTGAGTCTGTTCCTTACCCCAGGTTGCTGGTATGGCAGGAGGTAAGGCGCACAACATCTCAGCCCTCCATGCCACTGGGCCGGCTGCAAATGCCAGTTTTATGCAGGCCTGCCTTTGTGTCCATATGTTTGTCACTCTCACTTTCAGGCTAAGGTCATTGAAGAGGTGGACTGTGCCATTTTGAAATTTAATATCATTTATTGCATTTGCTTGTTTTTGTGTGTACAGTTTTTCCTGAAAATTAAGAAAACCGATGATGAAAACTTGAGGCCTGTCCTTGGGTCTAGTTTTCAGTGCCAGATTGCAGTGTGCCCTCTGTCAGTTAACCCTGTTTGCCAGGAGGAGGGCTGAAAAGCTCCATCAGCATTTTGTCTGCAAAAGCCATGGTGTCTGAAGTTTCTTTGCCTTCTGGAATACCAAAACACAGAAAATTATTCCACCAGGTGTAGTTGTCTTGTTATTCCTTTCTCTGTTCTAGATGTTTAAGGTGCATTGTGTCTTTACCCATATCCCAGCATTCACATTTCAATGTGTCCTCCAGGGTAGAGAGATGGGCTTTAGCATCAGAAATTCATTTGGTGTAGGTTCCAGCTGTTCCCTTAATCTGCTTGAATTTGCTTAGAACGTTGGTCACCAAAGAATGCAGCACTGACATCTTGTCTAGGAGTAAGGTGAGCTGTTCAGAGATGGCCATGGTTCCTTGCAATGGCGCGGCCTGTGGGGAAGCTGTCCTAGATTTTTTAGGCATTTGTTTGTAGGAGACAGATCTACTGAAGTCCTCAAAATCCATCTCCAGTCCATCCATACGCCTTGCAGTATTGTTCAATCTGCATGGGTAATTCAAATAATTCATTATACTTCAAAATTTTTAGTTTAAAGGTGGTTTCAGGCATGGAGCTCTGATCAGCGGCTTCCTCCCGCTAAAACTGCATTATGTAACTCCAGCAAATGCATTGTTAATCACCTTTGAAGATGTATCTGAGGTCAAAATTTGTGAGTATGGTCCAACACCTCCTCCACTGTCATCCGATGATTAAATTGTACTCCTTTTTCATCTTGCTGTGTGGTGATGACCATGGACCTTGCACTACCCACGTACTCTGTGACAGTGGTGAAAGAGGTGGTGATGGAAGCATTGGGTCCTTTGAGGCAGGCTTACTTATTGTGCCAAGTTAGCATTTAAAGGCAATGGGGGACGGACCTTTTCAGTGGCTGCCCTGCTGCTCTGAACTACTTACTTCAGCTCATGAGGAACATCTCTTCAATAGAGCTTCTTTAAGAAGGGTCTGAAGTGATTTTTTTTTAAAACAAACTTTTATGGACGAATTGTACGACTTTCAGGGGTCAGGATGGATTTTAAGGATGTGCAGTATTGTTATGGCTGAGATTTGGTTGATTTTGGCGATTGCAGGGATGGGGGACCGTTTGTCTAACAGAGAAATATGAGTAACATGAAGGATGGGTGATGGGGGGGTGGAGTATCACTAGGCTACCATGTCAGTGTAACAACCTACGCCATACATCATCTCTAGGGGGTCGACGGGCTGTGGTGTTTGTGCATCTGGCACTGACTATGGGGAATGTATTTAATGAGAGTGTTAACGATTCAAACAACAGCAACAGCCATATTAGCAGAAAGCCCATCACACATTAAAATCTGACTTGTGCAAACATTTATTACACTGGATAATTATATAATTTACTGCATTTCTGAGTTAAACCTACCTATGACTAACAATCTACTACCAACAATCTATGCTTGGCAATTTTTCCAGGGCACTTTCCCAACCGTTTCAACTGACATTCAATAAATTACACAATTTTTTTTTTCTCTCTTTTTTTCTGCTCATTCACTGACTGGCTTCAGTCCCCTGTCTCCCCAGCCTTGTCACCCCAGTAGCCTGCAGGACTTACCTCCATCCAGCTGTTCCTCCAGGGCTTACCCCCCCACTTGACAGGGTCCCCCAAACCCCACTGGGGACAGGATCCAATTTGCTCAGACTGTTGCCTGGATAGCTGGATGCAGGGCCTGCAGGAAACTGGTATCATCCTAGCAGTCAGTGCTGTTTCCTTGTCTGTGTCCCTTGGGAGGTGTGGACGTACAATGCCATTATGACACATTGTCCAGCGTGACATGCGGTGACAGTGGCCACACCTCCCATACCTCTTGATGGACCAACGTGCCTAACTGTGGTTGACACAGGAGTCAGGTAAGTGCCAGGATCTGTTCTACCACCCCCTGGGAGGAGGAGAGCAGTCCCTTTGACACTCAGTCCTCCTCCCTCCGGCTGGCCCTCCAACTCCCAAGCTCACTACTGAACTCGGTCACTGTACCACAAGGTAGTTTCCACTGGCTGTGCCGGAAGTCTGGTACACAGTATTTTTTAACCTGCTGGGAAAATAATATTATTAGAGAATAAATGCACAAAACACATTTATTTAAGAAGAAAGAACTTTGTACATTATACACATATTTCATAGAAACATAGACTTTGACGACAGATAAGGACCGCTTGGCCCACCTAGTCTGCCCATTTCCCTACCCATTGAATAAGCTACAGATTCTAATTAACCAATAGCCTGCTTCTTCCTACCCCCCACCAGAATTTCATTAATAATTAATCATTAATAGAACACAAACCGGAACAATACGCTGACAAAAAATGAATAAATAAATGTTAATACAGTTGAACAGTACATGACCTATCACAAATTATTAAATGCAACATCCATACAAATGAATTAAAAAATAGCATACATATGTTAAAAAGCAGGCTGTTAGATACAATGACAAAACAGGTTGTAAGTTAGTCTATGAAGAGAAAATCAATTAGATATACAGTAACAAAACTTACTATGCAAAAGGAAACAGCAACGTGAACATTAATGGCAGTGACCTGAAATATATAAAATAAAAAATTCATTTTCTTTCCTGCCTGGGGCATTGCGGCAGTGGCGTGGTCTCTGTACACACTCACTTGAATTTGCTTAATAAAGCACTTTGAATGATCATTGGACTGTGTGTGTTACCTTTTTCTACAAGCTTTGTTGGAGTACAGGTGTTTCTGGATATTATACTACAAATGGCCAGCAGCCTTTACCTGCACCCCTCCCAACCTGGGCTATTTGTGGTTCTTCTTCTTGGAACACAACCCCTTGAGATCCAGAGACTTGTCTCTCCTATCTGTTCCCAAGTGCACTACAAACGTGGGTGAGCAGGCCTTTTCCTTTTTGCTCTGAAGTTCTGGAACTCACTTCCATTTAATCTTACACTCTCCCCATCACATTTAAATTTCAAGAGTCAGCTATGCAAGTTCCTATGCTCCTCGGATTGCTGCTCCTGTACTTGATGTGCTGTAACTGTGCTACACTTATTTATACAATTACCTGTTGCTGCATGCCTTTGTACTTTTGCTGTGTTGTACCTAGCTGTATTTGCACTACTGACATGTTTTGGTTACCTACTACATATTTCTGTACAATTGTGCTTATTGTAACCTTTTCACCATGATTGTTGCTTGTACAGTATTTCTCCCCAGTCATACCTGAAAATAGGCATATATTTGTCTAATGCCCTTACCTCATAAACAACAAGCATTTGTCAATGCCTAATGTTGATTGCGTTGGTGTTTTGAGCTCGCTCACTGCCCCTCTGTCACTCGCTCATTCTGTTTCTCCTGGTGCTGCAGGCTGCTCTTTTGTACTGAGCTCCTGCCTGTGTTGGCACCTTTTTCTGCCCACAAAGTAATCCGTATCTGTCCCAACACAGCTCCGTTGAGGTGGCTCACTCCTCCTCCTCTCTTACTTGCTCATTCTGTTTCTCCTGGCACTGCAGGCTGCCCTTTTGTACTGGGCTCCTGCCTTTGTTGGCAGCTTTTTCTGCCCACAAAGAAATCTGCAGCAGTCCCAACACAGGTCCGTTGAACTTTCTCACTTCCCCTCTCTCACTCACTCGTTCCATTTCTGCTGGCGCTGCAGGCTGGCCTTTTGTACTGGGCTCCTGCCTGCATTGCCGCCTTTTTCTGCCCACAAAGAAATCTGCAGCAGTCACGATAGAGCTCCGTTGAGCTTGCTCACTCCCCCTCTCTCACTCACTCGTGTTTCTCCTGGTGCTGCAGGCTGCCCTTTTGTACTGTGCTCCTGCCTGCGTTGACATCTTTTTCTGCCCACAAAGAAATCTGCAGCTGTCCCGACAGAGCTCCATTGAGGTCACTCACTCCCCCTGTCTCACTCACTCATTCTGTTTCTCCTGGCACTGCAGGCTGCCCTTTTGTACACTGCTCCTGCCTCTGTTGGCACCTTTTCCTGCCCACAAAGAAATCTGCAGCAGTCCTGACAGAGCTCCGTTGATCTTGCTCACTCCCCCTCTCTCACTCGCTCATTCCGTTTCTACCAGCACTGCAGGCTGCCCTTTTGTACTGTGGTGCTGCCTGCATTGGCACTGTTTTCTGCCCACAAAGAAATCTGCAGCTGTCCTGACAGAGCTTCGTTGAGGTCACTCACTCCTCCTGTCTCACTCACTCATTCTGTTTCTCCTGGTGCTACAGGCTGCCCTTTTGTACTGGGCTTCTGCCTCTGTTTGCACCTTTTCCTGACCACAAAGAAATCTGCAGCAGTCCTGACAGAGCTCCGTTGACCTCGCTCACTCCCCCCCCCTCACTCGCTCATTCCGTTTCTGCCAGCACTGCAGGATGCTCTTTTGTACTGGGCTCCTGCCTGCATTGGCACCTTTTTCTGCCCACAAAGAAATCTGCAGCAGTCACGATAGAGCTCCGTTGAACTCGCTCACTCCCCCTCCCTCTCACTCGCTCATTCTGTTTCTCCCTCTGCTGCAGGCTGCCCTTTTGTGCTGGGCCCCTGTGTGCATTGCTGCCTTTTTCTGCCCACAAAGAAATCCACAGCAGTCCCAACAGAGCTCCATTGAGCTCATTCACTCCCCCTCCCTCACTCACTCGTTCTGTGTCTCCCGGCGCTGCAGGCTGCCCTTTTGTACTGGGCTCCTGCCTGCATTGGTGCCTTTTCCTGCCCACATAGAAATCTGCAGCAGTCCCAACAGAGCTCAGTTGAGCTTGGTCCCTCCCCCTCTCTCACTCACTCAATCCTAATCTGTCCCAAACACTGATTTCTGACAGCAACTACAGTATTCTGTGTCGGAAGCGCGAAAACACATTTTGGCCATGATGTGAAAAATGACAGCTGTACTGTTCATAAGGAGGTGTGAAAAAATGGCAGTGTTGAAAATCTGGTGTGAAAATATTACTAATTTGTGAAGTTACAATGGTGCGTGAAACTGCACAACGCACGCCAGTAATACAGTCATTTTATGGAGTTTCATCCCAAAATTTTCAACGTTGGAATTTTAGGAATTCTGTTCATGAACAGTGTCAGTGTGATTTTCTTAATGTGTCCTGAACACTGATTTCCCACAGCAACCGTGCTATTCTGCGCCAAAACTGCGAAAACACATTTCAGCCAGGATGTGAAAAATGACAGCTGTACTGTTCGTAAGGAGGTGCTGAACAATGGCAATGTTGAAAATCTGGAGTGAAAATATTGCAGATTGGTGAAGTTACGAGCGTGCATAGCAACCGCGCAATGCACGCTCTTAAAACAGTCATTTCTTGGATTTTTTTCCACCAGATTTGCAACATAGACTTTTTGAGAGCCCACCTCATGAACACTGTCACTGTCATTTTGGTAATCGGTCCCGAAAGGTGATTCCGCGCAGTGACCGCAAAATCACCTTTCGGGACCGATTAACGCCATGACAGTGCCTGAATTCATGAGGAGGGGTCCCAAAAACCCCATGTTGAAAAGTTGGTGCCAAAATTCTAAAAAATGCCTGAGATATGCATCAAAGTTGGAAAAAACATATTTATGCCATTATACAGCTTACCGGCATTTCCTCAGTTCACGGTCGGCTTTGAAGAGTGCAGACTTGTTCCCAGTCCACCGAAGATCGTCGGGCCAGACTCCACAGGTAAGCATGGGGTGAGGGGGGTGTGGGGAGGCAGGGTGCACAGAGGGTGAGCTTGGACTGTGGGAGGGGTCAGGGAGAGTGCGAGGGACCATTTTCTTTTTTGTACAGGTTAAAAAAAAAATCATGGGATGTTTCTTTCTTTACAGGGGCATGTGGCACACTGGAGTGGGCTCCTAGAGAGCCAACTGAGTATTTTTTTGGGGGTAGCTGCAGCCGATGGGGTATTGGGCACCCCTGTTGGCACAAAAGGGAGTGCAAGAGCCGAGGGGATTGGGCACCCCCTCGGCACAAATCTAGTGTTTTTTTGTTGGGGGGGGCATTATGCCGACAGGGAGTGGGCTCCCCCATCAGCAAATGAAACTGGGAAGGGATATAAGCCGATGGGGAGTGGGCTTCCCAGGCAACTTAAGCTCCGATGGGACTGAAGCCGACGGGGATTGGGGCCCCTGTTGGCAAACAAAAACTGTTCTGGGGGGGCGCATGCTGCTGAGGGGTATTGGCCACCCTCTCAGCATTGGGGGTAAATTAATATTGTTTGAGAACATGGCAGCAAACCACCATCATGTTCGCAAAAAATATTACATTTGGCAATGTTCCGCCCAGCCATGATGGGTCGCTCCCTCATTGCAGCAAATGGGTGATGCTGCAATGACGAGGTGGCCCCTGATTGCAGTGGATGAAATGTTTCAAGGTGGTGGCACGCTGGCTGAACTAGTGTCAGCAGCAGCGTGCCACAGCATTAGGGAAAGTGGGCCAAGCCTTTAAAGGCTGTGTGGGCATTGGCCACAACAGTGCCGTGCCTGCACAACCTGCTTTTGGCAAGACGCCGCAATATGTTTCTTGCACATGCGCGCAATCAACATAAAAATGAAATAAATATTTTAGACAACTGATTTAAACAACTCAAAGCTACTGCTGAACTTACAAGGCCTTTGTAGATCACTGTCATTTGACCTACACTGCAGGCAGTTAAATCACCTGACCTGCATTAGCATAAAGGCCTGCAATGCCCCTCCATTCATCCTGCTGCTTTTAAAATGGAGTTTCACAATGAATCCTACATTATTGATAAATGTGACGCTGCTGGCAACAGGCTACAAATGTTTGTTTATATCATATATCATCCCCAGTTATGGTGGGGGAGCCAGAGCATGCAGAGTTGAGAGTAAGACAAAGAAGTTCAGCTAACTCACCATTCTAAATTTCAATATCAGTATAGTATAATTAAGCAATAATGCATGACAGAGTGTGTGTCGTGCTGGGACAACATAACGCCTCCGGTGGTTTAGCACAATGCCACAGGCCGAGTGCATGTAGCTTCTGAGAAGTGATGTTATCCCAGCACGACACACACACACACACACACACACTCTGGAGTGCATGATTGCTATTATGCAATGGCTTGTTTGTAAAGAAAAAGGTGAAAAAAAGCATAAAATACCTTTTTTTAAACTTAGCGGTACATTGATAGCGCCAGTCAAGAGGGCGCTAGTCCATATAGCACTACCACAGACAGTGAGCTGGGATTTACAGCGCTTGCTATATGCGCTCCCCTGGTCACTGTCTGTGGTGCTGCCCCAGACAAGGGTAGCACAATCCAAGAGGCTGGCCAAGCTGCTTCTGTGGCATAGAGCAGCTCAGCCAGGTGGCAGTGGAGACCAGGGTCCTTATCCTGGTCTCCAAAGATTTTTGCCTATCGGTATTTTGTCTTTTCTTGCAAGGGGCCATGGAAACAGTATTCCATGGCCCCACAAATTTTATATTCCCCGTCATCAGCTCCCCCAAAGTGAGAATCTTTATAGGAAGGGACAGAGCCCCTGCAAAAATAAAAGTAACAGCATTTTTGCCATGTGCTTCTTGCCAACGGCATTGTAGTCAGCTGTGTTCTGACACAGTGCCAATTTTTACATTGGTAGGAATACATAGCAAAAAAGGATAAGTTCTGTTTCACTTAGCCGGCTCAGTGGCATGGGTGGCTGAGGCATCTGTGCCTCACCTCCTGCCATGCCAACAACCCATGTTCATGGTGCGAGTGGGCTGCCGGGGAGGGAGAGCATTGAGCATCTGGAGGACAGCTCTCCTCTCTTGTGGAGGGATGGGTTGGAGTCCATTGCTTGCCTGTCTCCTAGTGGTGGCTGGGGGATGGTACTACAGACCCACAGAAAAAGGGGGCAGAAGTGGGGCTGGGTGCCTCACTCAGAAGCATGTGCGGCTCGGCCATTGGCATCATTGTATGCCACCATGCCACACTCGGGGAAGGGTTAAGAAAAGAAGAAAACATCCTGACCAGCGAGATGATGCTGGCCCCTCACAGGTGCCGCACCTGGCCAGCTGGCACCTCAAGAAAGAGCCAGAGGGGAGTCCAGTGAACACTGGGGAAACAGGGCTGATGGAAGGGGGACTGATAGGGAGGGGCAAGAAAGACAAGTAAAAAAAAAAAGTTCTGTTTGGGTCTGGGGAAAGGGAGTGGCCACCACATACAGGTGAGGGCCCAGCAGTGCAGGGTGAAAAGGGGAGGACATGGAGGCTGAAATCCCAGTAGAGAGAGCAAGGGAAGCCCTCAGGTCCCTTCAGATGGAGAAAGCACCTGGGCCACATGAGATACATCCCAGGGTGCTGAGGGAACTGGCGGATGTCCTGGCAGTCCCTCTAGCAGAGCTTTTCAGCATCTCTCTGAGGACTGGGTGGGTGCCTTAGGACTGGAGGGTGGCCCATGTCGTGCTGACCCACAAGGGGGGATCAAGAGAGGAGGTGGGGAAATTGCAGGCCCGTTAGCCTGACATTGGTGGTCAGCAAGGTGATCGAGGGTATTGTCAAGGAAAGGCTAGTGGGGTTACTGGAGCAAACTGGGTACTTGGATGATAGACAGCATGGCTTTGTCATGGGAAGATCGTGACAGGCAAATCTTGTTGAGTTCTATGACTGGGTGACAAGGGCCCTAGACCAGGGTAGGCCAGTGGATGTCCTCTTTCTGGACTTTAGCAAGGCATTTGATTTGGTACTCCACAGTGGCCTGCTGGCTAAGCTGAAGGGAAATGCAGGTAGGGAGACAGTTGTTAAGATGGATAGGAAATTGGCTCTCTGAGTGTACTCAGAAGGTGGTGGTTGGAGGGTTAGCCTCATCCCCAAGGTGGGTTACTAGTGGGGTTATCCCTTTGCCAGTGTTGTTCTTTTTTACTAACAGTAATGGTACTCCTTGTTCAAAAGGGTGTTGTATACCACCTTAGTGTTATTAGCATATTGGCTTGCATGTGCCATTTTTTCTCTATAGTGTTTTTCTTCATGCATGAAATAAAACAATGTGAGAAGGTTGGGAAAATTAATGACCTTCTTTATATATGTAATATCATGGATATACAGACCACAGTGCATCATTGCGCCAGACATGCACCAGACACCCACAAAATATTTTGCTTGTTAGGTCTGTCTAGCATCTATGGTCATAAGACCTTAGGTTGACAAACGATACCTGTCCCTCAGACGTACAAGCCAATTGATACTCTGTATTTTAAAATGTATCAAAACAATGTTGCTTGCATTTTAGTGCTACTGTATTTGCTACATTTTATATCATTATTTTGTGTGTAGCAGAGAACAACTGTGATGATGTCATCTTAAAGCATTGTTCCAGTTGCTCAGGTTCCTGTAACATGTCCAAATTGAGGAAAGTAAGGATAAAGGACATAGCCTTTTTTAGATTGCCTCAGTTTCAATGAAATGTTTTAACTCTCACATACATTATATTTAAAGTTGCTCTGTTGATGGCAGCTAGAACATGATATATGATATAAGTAAGATATCCAAATTATCATCTTGTGTTTTAATTCACATCTGAAATCATACATTAGGCCATCTGAGACCTCATCCCATAACTGGTATATGAAACAGGCCATTAAAGTCAGTCTGAATGAAAACTATCTGCCCATGAATGGTTTATTGTTTGGCACTGTCAAGACTGTATCCTGAATCCTGATTCCCTGGGTCACACCTGACGTATGCATACAAATGTAATTAATCACCACTGTTGTGCAATGCACTCATGATAAATACTGTAAACCGTTGCATAAGCACCATCTGGGAGCTTACTAGTTAATTTTAGTAACTAAGGGTAGCTAGCCAGGAAGAGCTCTGTTGCTGGTATGTTTGAGATATGGGCTTGCTTGCTGCCAGCAGGTGGGACCCCATCCCTAGAGGGTATAAATAGGAGAAAGTTTAGAAAGGCTTCCAGAAGAAGAGAGAGAAGTTAAGGGTTTGAGCTTGGACATTCGGGCAGAGGTCCATGGAGTGGCGGGGTGGGCTGCTTGCCACCCATGCCCACCTCCCTGAAAGACCCGTGCATGGAGAAGTGCAATGGTTTAGGCCATTAGAGAAGGGGAGCAGTGGAGCACCAGCCTGGGTCCTATTGGTGCTGTTGGGAGCCAGAACCTGTAAGATGATGAAGATTGGAGACCCGCCATGTGATCTCTGGCACCATGGTAGGGTAAGCACCAGTAGGGACCCTGTTTTAGTAGAAATTTCACCCATGGGCGAGTACATCCTGTTGAGCCAGTAGTGTTTCTGTGGGTGGGGGCCTGCTTTGGACGATGGGGCTTGGGGCACGGTCCAGAGGTGGCAGCCTGGACTGTTGAGGGCATAGTAGTGGCAGTCTACCCCTTTTCCCCTGGCTGGTGGCTGTGCAGTGTTTGGGCTGTCAGGGGGCACATCCTGTGGGGGTGGGGAAAGATCCATGTGGGTAATGGTTGGTTAGGACCCTGGCGGGGTGGCAGTCTTTCAAACACCATGAAGTCTTGCTATATTAGGACTTATTGCAGTTAGCCACTGCACTTGAACTGCCCCGGAGAGGAAAGAGTTAACTCCAGAGAATCTGGAGTTCTAAAGCGCGAGGGCGCTATACCAAAGCTCTATCTGGGCAGTTTCAAATGAAACTGTCAGATTCTTTACTCCGCTTCACTGAACAGTCGCTCCGGAGATCAGCTCCTTCAGCTCGGTTCATTTCTCGGTCAAGCGAGTATTTTCGGTTCATTTGAACCAGCAAAAAGTAATTATTTTACCGCATTTCGGTTAAAGCTCTATCTGGTAAACCGTAAGTACAAAATGTAAAGTCTGTGTGGAAATTTAGTTATCGGTTCGGTTTTGAACCGATCGGTTTGCTTATTTTAAGGTTTTAAAGTTTTGGGCTTTTAGAGTGCGGTACCCAGTTCTTATTGGTTCTAAAAAAACCTTGATTTTAAATAGGGTTTTTTCAAATACCCATGAAATGGTTAGGAACCAATAAGGGTGTCTTGCCTGGCACGGCCATAAAAAGGGCAAGTTTTTGGTTAGGCTGGCATTATGTCTGAGAAACCCAAAAAGAAAAACCGGGCCCACTGGGTTTCAGCACTGTGATGCTGTGGGGAAGCCTTTGCCAAGGCTGACCCACACACCACTTGTGTTTATTGTCTGGGGGCTGACCACCTCCTGTCAGACTGCCAGGTGTTTAAAATTTCCTGCAGCCACCCTGAAAAGAGATAGGGCCGGCTCAGGGAACTATTGGCCAAAAGTCCGCTGACCCGGATGGCCAGCCCGGTCCAGTACCCACTGGACCAGAGGGAGTGCCCTCTGACCAGGGCTAGACTTCCTGGCAAAAGGATGGTTCAGAGGAACCAGTTTAAAAAAAAAAATGAATATGACAGAGAAATCAGTAGGTTTGGAGTCCAATTGTCTCTCCAACTGCTGCAGAAGTAGTTAAGCTACAGATTATCCAGTCACTGTTTCTAGGTCCTGTCGAACCATCTACAGTTGGTAAAGGTGGCTGTTCAGTTCCAGTGGTTCAGGTTTATGATGTTGAGGAATTGTTATGAACCACAGGAGTGGGAGGAGGAAATTTGATCAATACATGTGTGGCTGGTAGGGTCTGGACATGCCCACTAAGCGGACATTTTCTCCAGACAGACTTTTAGAATCTCCTCCTTTTCTGTCTGAGTCCTTTTCTCAGTTTATGTTTTACAAAAGCTTGCAGAATCCCCAGCTTCCTTTAGAGGAGGCTATGGATGAGTAAAGGGAGCCTGATTATGTAGGAATGATGGGCTAGGAGGTTGTCTTTCCTTTGCATAAGTCATTTAGGAAGTAAACAACAAAGATTTTATAAGATTCCTCTTTCTGTCCCTCCTGTAAGATAAAAAAAATGGACAGAAGGTGTATTCGTCAGGCTCTGTTACAGACTTCCTCACTAAGCAGTGCAGTCATGTAGGTGTGGTACAAGCTGCAGCCTGTGTCAAGGCTAGTTCCCTGGCCTCACATCCTCCTGAATAGGATTCCAGGAGGATTGATGCCATGACAAGAAAAACAGTATATGGCAGCTTCTGTGGGACTCAGACAGGCAAGTTGTATGGTATGTGGCTAGATTTTGGAAATCTAGGTGGACGCAGTATTGCAGTTAGCCAAGCAGGCCCATGGCCAGCTGGCTAAAGGGTTGAACAGGTGGCTGCTAATGGCACTGAAGCCTCTAAGTTCAAGTTCATACTGCTGTTGGTGTTAATCTTGTTTTCTAGGGTCATGACCACTTCTGTAGCTTTCAGTAGGTTGGCATGGCTCAGATGCACTAATCTGTCCCAAGATACTCTGTCAAAGTCTATGGATTTGTTTCTTGTTGTGGGTAATTCTCTGTTTGAGGAACAAACAGAAAGCTATATGAAAACAGGGATGATTACCTACAGAAGTGCCCAGGTAGAGGCTCAGGCCTCCTCTGCTTTCGCCAGAGGGTCTCTTCAGAGGCAGAGATAGACGGGCACAAGCAACCGCCCTCCCCTTAGCCTAAGACTATTGCCAAGCAGGCACCCTGATGGGGTGCCCAGGGCCATTCTCCTATACCAGTGGGCAGGTTGGTTTTATTTCAGCCAGAATTGGGTGTCCCTAACTCAGACAAGTGGGTTCTGGAAGTAATAGGTCTGGTTCTCAGCTTCAAACAGTTTCCAAAGATGAGAGCCAGACAGGTCCCTGCAAATCCTTGAATCCCTTGCTTTGGGAGCAGAGGTTTCTCCTCTGAACTGCAAAGCAGTAGAAGGGTCCCTCCTTGCCACCGGGGCAGGGGCTGTACTCATGATACTTTCTTACCCTATAGAAGGCAGGAGATTGGCGGCCCATCTCAGATTTAAGGTACCTGAACAAGCATCTTTTGAAAACAAAGTTAAAATGTTAACTCTGGCTGAGGCCAGGGACTGGCTAGCTTTCCTGGACCTCAAGGATGCCTATTTTTTCATGTTTTGATCAGGCCTTCTCACTGAAGTACCTCAGGTTACCCTCAGGCCACTACCAGTTCAGGGCAATGCCCTTGACCTTACCTCTGCTAAGGGTATTGAAATTCTAGCTGTGGTAGTGGCTCTTTAGAAGGCAAGGGATTGCTTTGTTTCCTTTCCTGGATGACTGGCTCTTAGTGGGTCAGTCTCCAGATCAAGTAAAATCCCACTTGCAAGTCACCCAGCAGCTTCTCACCTTTCTGGGATTCCTGCTTGAATTTACCAAAGTCAGTTCTCGAACCAGTTCAGGTACTAACTTTCATAGGGGCAGAGTTGAACACAAAGTTAGCCAGGCATTTCTCCCATCTGAAAGGGTAGGCAGTCTCTTTGCCCTGGCATCTTCCATTACTCTGCGAAGTCTCTTGACCAGCATAGCATTTGCTACAACTACTAGGGCACATGGCTGCTTCCACAGCTGTAGTGCAGGGAGCAAGATTCCAGATGAGGGACATTTAGTTCCATCTGAGGGCCTATTGGTCCCAAAGGAGGGATTCCTTCCAAATTGGTTCTAGTGACCCAATCCCTGATCCTGGCCTTACACTGGTGGCAGGATCAAAGCAATCTAAAACTAGGGTCCTCCTCATTCCCTCACCACGGATGCTCCTGTGTTAGGGTGAGGAGCCTCGCTAAGGCGACCTGTCCACGAGGGAGTGTGGTCTCCTAGGAATCTCTGCTCCACATCAATTTTGGAACTCAGAGCTGTCTTCTAGCTCTTGGAGTTTTCAGCTTCTGTCCAGAACAAGGTAGTTCAAGTCAGGACAGACAACACCACAAATGTAGTACATCAACAGGCAGGGGGGCACTCGGTCATCAGCCTTGTGCACCGAAGCAATGAAGTGGTGGTCTCTGGCTTACTCCCTGAACACCTCCCTGATAGCAGTTCACCTCCCAGGGAAGGACAATGCCCTGGCAGATGCCCTCAGCAGGATTCTCAGGGCCATCACGATTGGGATCTGAATCCTCAGGTGCTGGGTTCAGTCCTTGCCAGATGGGGCTCATTTTCAGATAGATCTTTTCGCAGCCCCAGATAACCACTAACTTTCTCTGTTTTGTTGAGGCCTCCAGTGCTGGGATCAGCCCCCCTGGACGCTTTTCACTTGGATTGGAAAGGGAAGTTTCTGTACACCTTTCCTCCTTTTTCCCTTTCTTTCAGGGTACTAGTAAAAATCAGATCTCAGCCCTGCAAAGCGATTCTGATTGTTCCAAACTGGGCCAGACAGCCCTGGTACCCATTGTCTCTGTCCTTGACAGTCCACCCTACCCATGAGCTTGCCCAGAGTCCACGACTTACTGGCCTTTGCACAAGGAGAGTGTGGTATCCGAACCTCAAATTCCTCCTTCTCAAGGCAGCTCTTGAGGAGTCAGAATTTGCTGATTTACACCTTTTCAAGGTGTCGCGAATATTTTAAAGGCTTCAAGGAAGTTTTTCACTGGGGCCACTTACAATTCTTGTATATGGAATGGTGGTTTCAGTCTGGTGCGCTGAGAAGCAGATTATACCACAGTTTGCTTTATCTGCCCATTTTCTGGACTTTTGGTCCATTTTAAATTCCTTAGGTCTTGGGCCAGCTACCTTAAGGGTTCCTCTGGCAGCTGTCTCTGTTTTTCTGCAAGCAGGAAGCCTGCTTCCTTTTCTTCTCAACCTGTGTTTTCCAAGTTTTTAAGGGGTTGCTTCACACCAACCCTCCTTTTTTGGGAACCAGCTCCTGCATTGAGCCCTGAATGTTTGCATTGCTCAGTTAATGCAAACCCCTTTGGACCTCTGTCCCCAGCAGAGCTCAAGCTTCTCACTTGGAAAATGTTTTTTTCTGGTGGTTTCACTTCTGCCAGACGCATAAGTGAACTACAGGCCCTGGCTGTGGAAGAAGATTTTTCTCTCCCCACAGGGATAAGCCAGTCCCTAGGACTAACACAGGGTTTGTCCCTAAGTGGTTTCAGGTTTCCACCTGAACCAACCCATCTCTCTCCCAGGATTTTTCACTGAGCATTCTTCCTCAGGTGAGAGGAGACTGCACAGCTTGGACGTCAAAAGAGCCTTATGCTACTATTTGTAACACACCAAGGGTCACAGGTTCGAATCCCTCCAACTCTTCCTTACCTAGGGGCGAGGTTGGCAAAGACCTGCCACTAAGAGGACAATTGCAAGGTGGATTGTCTCTTGTATCCATTTTGTTATCAAAGACTAGGTAGGAGAGCCCCCTCAGGACTGAGGGCTCACTCCACCAGGTGTACAGCTGCATCTCTAGCGGCTGCTAGAGATATCCCATTCTGGAAATCTGTCAGCTGTTACTTGGAAGACAGTTCACACTTTTACCAAGTATTATTCCCTGGATTTCTGTCCAGGAGAGATGCTCTTTTTGCACAGCTGTGCTTCAGAGCCTATTTCTAAGTAGGTTCTGACCCTCCTCCATGGAGGTACTGCTGTGTAATCTGCAATAAGTCCTAATATAGCAAGACTTCATGGTGTTTGAAGAAAAATTACTCACCTTAGTAATTGCTTTTCTTCTCATGGAGTCTTGCTGTATTAGGACCACCCCAACCTGCCCCTCTCAGAACTTCTACTGGGGTGGGGTGGCAAATTAGTGCAAGCACTGTGTCATGCCATTGTAGTTCTTCCTTCACCCTCTTTATTTAGGGTTAGGGAACTAGGGTTTTCTGTGTTGAGTGATTGTTGGCCCCTTCCTGGACTTGAGTCTTTGGGGAAGGGGGGTCCTAATAGTGCTTGTCAGGGGAAAACTAATAATACCATTATTCATTCTTATTATTGTTATTTTGTTCCTATTGTTGTTTCTATTGTTGTTATTACTACTAGTAGGTAGCCATTTGGCTAGTGTAGAGCTTTCCACACAGACTTGTTGCTTAGTGTTAGCTTTGTAAAGATCTGACAGTTTCATTTGAAACTGCCCAGATAGAGCTTTGGTATAGCGCCCTCGCGCTTTAGAACTCCAGATTCTCTGGAGTTAACTCTTTCCTCTCCGGGGCAGTTCAAGTGCAGTGGCTAACTGCAATAAGTCCTAATATAGCAAGACTCCATGAGAAGAAAAGCAATTACTAAGGTGAGTAATTTTTTCATCCGGGTGCTCTGTGTGGCACAGCAAGCCGTCCCCTGGGTGAAGGCAGGCCAGAAATTGGAGTCACTGCATGAGCGGATTATGCCCTGGGTCTCTGCAGGTCCAGAAATATTCAGAATTCCTTGGGAAGAACAGTTTGGCATGTGGCATTAGTGACTGGATATCCAGAAGGTCTTTGGTGGTTCAGTTCTTGCTAAATGGAACACCGTTAGGGAAGTTAGCGACCTCTCAGTAAGAGAAGTAGCTCCCTGTGTTTAAAGTAGCCCCCTATAACACCTGTTTTGCAACAAGGCAAAGTAAGAAATGGGATTGGGACAGTAGCAACGTCTCATGCTGCCACAATTGTTACCTCAGTTTAAGTTATGCTGAGACTCAGAGAATGGAAAAGTGAGCAAGTGCCTGTCTGAAGACAGAGTAAAGTGAAGGGATATGAAATGAGAGTGCTGCTGAGTTTGAAATGCTCCTAAGTGAAGCCTGTTTCAGTCCACATCATATGCTACTGTCAGGAATGTAGTCTTTGCCCAGATAAACCCATGACCCAAAGCCCGGAAAGAAAACACATGACCACTGACCTAGGTTTTGGCACAAAAGGACAAAAATTTATTTCGACATGATTGTCATCACTAACATATTCACAACATAATTCAAAATTGGTTACAATATACAGATTAAGAATATCATACGAAGATACATAACAAAACATTCATCATGCAAAGTATTGTACAGTATTCCCAACCTCCATGTATCAAGCCAACCCATGGCCAAAGAAGGCCTGGCAAACCCCTGTTGGGTCAGCCAGCTTCCCTGACAGGGCTGCTCTAAACGGACCTGTACCGCTAGGCCACAGCCGAGCCATTGTGCCTTCACTGGGCATCAACAGCCTGACCATCACCCCCCATAGTAGCAGGCTCCACCCAATGCTGTGCAATGTCTTTTCTGGAATGTGCCCTCACCGGGCCACCCCCAATCATATCTTTTTTTCAAATCCGGTATCATTTTAGCCTATAATCACTAGTCATCCACTGCAAGATCTGTAAATTCATTTACGAATCTCCCATCAGTGCCCCAGGAGGATACTGTTTCCAAGATTCCAAAACCGTTTGAATACCCAGGTTGAAAATCGTCTGCCCTATGTCTGACAAGTGCACCCCATCTGATTCAAAATAATTCTTCACCCCTGGAGCTATGTCCCAATGATATATGACCTGTATGTCCCTTGGAAGGCAAAAATGCGACAACACCCTGTTTACCTCCCTATGCTCTTTCCATAGCGGCCTGGCCGCCTGTCCCTTCTTCCATTTTTGCCAAGACACTATCCTAGACCACGCTAATCAAGTGTCCTGCATCTGTCTCCTTATCCACTCCAGATCTACCATTATTCCTCTCATTACATCTATCGGTGAGAGGCTCCCCAGGTCATTTCCCCCCCCCCCCAAATGTATTACCAAACCCTGTGGTGGATTCTTAATTAATCCCAACTTTTTTAATGCCAGTATGAGGTTACCCCACCTCATGCTGGTGACTCCACACCAGTGCACGCTCGCTGTCTCCTCCAGGATGCCCAGTTGATCTCCTTGTCCCTGCTGGGATGCCCATGAGTGCGCTCTCCTAATAAAAGAGTGGCTGACCACATAAAATGTTTTGATCTCAGTAGGTGCACCTGTAAGACAAATCAAGAAGTTATTGTAATTATTTTACTATGTCGTGCCCCCTCCTAAATCCCCTGTTCCGGGCCTGATGTAAATTTTATAGGCCTTTGACTGCCAGTGACCAATCTTCTTTATTTCAACTTCCTGGTAACCCAGCCTCGCTGCCTCAGTGGCAGCCCCAATCCTGAATGAGTGCATGCTAAAATACCTGGGGTCCTGCCGTGTTGCCCTCACCCCTTTTTTGAAGACCACCTCAAATTGGTACCTAGTGACTGGTCTATCATCTGCATGGGTGAACAAGGTGCCCTACCTGACCCCTCTGTGAGCCATGTAATATCTGATGAGTGCCCAAGTGCAGAGGATGCTCCCCCGAGCCCGATGAAAAGTGACTATCTTCTTGGGACCAGCCTGTGCCATCTTGGAGAAGCGCAGTGACAGCTGCAGTGTCTCCCCTGTGAAAGTGACATCCTGCCACTGTACGCGGTGTCCCCCTTGCATGATAGGATCCTCAACCAATTCAGACACCCTGAACATCCCAAAGAAGGTGCAGGTGAACTACCCTTTGAAAAGCCTCACTTCATCAACTGATGAGCATATTCCCCCCAATTTGTCCAGTATGTCCTTTAACAACTGGCTACCCACCGGACGTCTCCCATCCTTCCTGTTCCCTTGATTCTGTGCCACCCTTCTATCATTTTCTGGATGGTGAAGAATCCTGTCATGTCCCGGAACCTGTGCATCTTTGCCATGAAGGCAATGCCTGCCAAATGACTGCGGATGTAAGTTGGGGCCCTGTCCTCATCGATCAAATGGAGCACAAATTGTTGCAATAGTTGAGCCTGCTGCAACAGCTGTAGTTTTCATGCCTGTTCCCACAGAAATCCCAGAAAGATTTTAAGTGTGCTTTATACTTACGCCATGTCCCAGGGGCCAGATCGTGTCATACCAGGTTGGCTGTTCATGGATCGCTGCTTGCCACAGGAAAGCTGGCACTCTGACGGGGTGTTTCTTTGCTGCCAGAGCCATCTGCCAGAAGCACTCGAACTGCAATCGAGACAGTGCATCCGTGATTAAATTTACAACCCCTGGCACGTGACTTGCCCCGAAGGATACGTTGAGTTGCAGGCACTGCAGGACAGAAACCTGCAGCAGCCACATCACTTCCTTCGAGTTGGATGTTTGTGTGTTTAAGATGGACACTACCCCCATATTATCTGATTGAAAGCACACTTTTTTGTGTTTGAGCCTGTCCCCCCAAATGAAAACCGCTACCAGAATGGGGAAAAACTTCAACAGAGTCACATTTCTGGTGAGACCTGCTTCCACCCAACTGCTGTCCCATGGGCCCACAAACCAGGAACCCTGAAAGTATGCCCCGTAACTGATGCCCCTGGCTGCGTCCGTAACCATACTGCAGTCCAGGCTGAATTCTAAGCCAGCCTGCCACACTGATATACCATTAAACTGTCTTAAAAAGGAGGCCCAAACTGCCAAATCTGCCCTCATCTCAGATGACACCCTGATGTGATGGTGTGGTTGTAAAAGGCCCCTTGGGGCCCAGGACAAACGCAGCATAAAAGGTCTACCAGGCAACACAGCCTTGCATGCAAAGTTCAGATGTCTGATCAGTCACTGTAACTTCCGAAGGGTCACCTTGTTGGCTGACTGAACATCCACTACCAGCTTCCCCAGAGGAGCCACTTTCTCTTGTGGCAGTTGGGACACCATGTGGACCATGTCCAGCTCTATGCCTAGGTATGTGAGCCAGGTTACCGGCCCATCATTTTTTTCTTGTGCCAGAGGCACCCAAACTAGTCCATGAGCTGTGCAAATGAAGCCAGTGTGGCTCCACACTCTGCCATGCCCGGTGCCCCATGAACAAAAAGTCATCTAAGTAGTGTGTGATTAACTGGTTGCCACTGTGTTGCCGGGTAGCCCATTCTAGGAAGCGGCTGAAAGTGTCAAAAGCCACACATGAGACAGAGCAACCCATTGGCATCACCATGTTGTAGTAAAATTCCCCTTCAAATGAAAAACCTAATGGGTTGAAGTCCCCCGGACTGATCGGTAGCAGTCGAAAATCCGACTTGATGTCACTCTTGGCCAATTGTGCACCCTTGCCTACCTTCTGGATGAGCTTGACTTCTGTATCAAAAGATGCGTAGCATACTGCACTGTCCTCTGCGCAGATAAAATCGTTCACTGAGGCCCCTTTTGGATACGATAGGTGGTGTATCAACCAGAATTCCCCCGGTGTCTTCTTGGGAACCACTCCCAATGGAGAGATCCTCAAGGTGCTCAGTGGCGGAATCATGAATGGTCTCACCACCCTACCAGCAGCCACCTCCTTGTGGACCTTCTTGGCCACCACTTCCTTCAGTGTCCTAGCCGACTTGAGGTTGTTTGCCATGGTGGCTATTTTGGGCCCCCTGGTAGGGAATGCGAAAACCCAAAGAGAAACCATCTAACAGGTTCCAAGCATCTTTCCCGCAAGGGTAGCGGTCAAGCCATGCTGACGTGTTCAATTTTTATTGGGGACCTCATCAAGCCGCTTTGTGTACTTGTTCCCCTGCTTGTTGTCAGTCAGTTGGGTCTCACCCTTTTTATAGTTTCCTCCCCCTTGGCAGGTGCTAGCTTAGTGCTTACCTCCACAGTGGGTGCACTCATGCTGGAATTTGCAAAAGTCCTGAAAGCATTTCCCCATATTGTACTGTCTACAGGTGCCCACCCCTTTTTGCTCTGCCCAAGCTACCTTGTTGACCATTTGCCCGCTGGCCTGTAGGTCACATTAGTGGGCTTGGCCCATGTCATGTGTCTGCACTGCAGGTCATGATCGATCTCGTCCCGTCTCGTCTCAGGAGATCTAGGTACTATCATGTGGAACAGCTCATCGCACCTCAGCCATGCATTCCCTTCGATGGCCAGGCTGTTTTAATGTTATCCCTGTATTTGAGCAGCTGCCCTATCTTCTATGGGAACTTGGCACAGTAGATGGAGACAAAGATATTGAATGCTGCCACCCAGTTCTCGAATGTGCATGGCACCTTTGGCTAAAGCAACCTTTCCTACTTGAGTCTATCTTTGTCTCCCATGTCTGGCAATTCCCCTGTGCAATAAGTTAAAGATCTCTATGTACTCCTTCTTCCATATCTTGTCCCTCATGGAGGGGGTCAGATTGGTGTCCATTGGGTCATCCACCCCCAGGTAGGACCAATGATCCAGCCCCACCACAGCAGGTGCAGTCGCATTTTGCTCCTGTTGAAGTGTGGGTGTGGGGGCTGCCATGGCCTCTCCTGCTTGTGGGGGTTCAGTGCTCACCTCTGTTGGTCTTGCCATGGCCATCCCCAGACCCCAGACTTGCCTGACTGTGTTGTCCACTTTGACCTGTGACATGGATGTGCCAGCCCATAGAGGCTCTCCATTCATCACTGGGAGTTTGCCCCCTTCTGCCCCCCTGTCCCAGTGCATGGACAGGTGCTAATGTGGGCGCTGGGGACATAACGACCTGGTTGCCCACATTACTATCCCCAAAGAATTGCTTGCCCCCCCAAGGGGCCCATGGCCACCACAGAAATGCTGATGTGGGGGCTGGGGTGCCCCTACAAATCCAATGGGTGGTGAAGCCTGCCCTGTCCCTTGTGGAAATGTGTTCAGGAGATATAGGGGGGAATGGCAGTAGCCAGGGCCACCACCACCCCTGCTGCTCTGAGGCTGCTGGTCCCAGGGCTGCCACTGAGGCATCCTTTGGCAGGTGAGCCTCGCACAGCCTGTCTCCCCCAGTGCCCCCCCCCCGGGGTGACCTACCCTTACCCATGTCTCGCACTCTAGCTGATTCCTTGCCCAGCAGAGCTTTTCCCACAATAGCAGTAACCTCCCCCTTTTGCCTGTCCCTGGCCTGTATGAAAGGTGCCTTCCTGGGTCTGACCCACCCCAAGTCCCATCTTCTGCCACTGTCTTTGGCTGTTGCCAGCCCATTACTTAGCTCACCATTCGGCTGTGCCAGCAGGGGCGCTGCACTGGTTCCCTCACCTGCCACGTCATCGTCCTCCCCGCCTTCGACCACCACCTTGACTATTATGATGTCCTGGTCACCAGCACTCGCTTGTGTTGTCACCTCCTGCTGCTCTTCCATTGCTGCCATCTTCCTGGTACCTCTCATTGTAAGGGCCTCCTGCATCTTCCTGGAGGGCTTCCTCATTCACTTGGGCACTCTAGTAGCATTGCGAACCCCATGATGTTGTGTTGGCATGCTTTGCATGGCTATCTGGAGCCAACTGGGGCCTCCCAATGACATCAGCCACTGCAGAGTGTCCATAAACTTCCTGAGTGGGTGTGCCCAGGAGGCCTGGCGATGTAGAGAGCTGGGCCTCCTCATCCCCCTGCCTTGCTGCCTCTCCCACAGTACTTATGTTCACTAGCTGCTGTTACCGGCACAATATCTATGGAGGAAAAACAACACTGACCCATTAGTGATGCAGTGAGCAGGCCTCCCAGTGCGGGCCTATATCAAAGGCCCCCCTTTGACTTTCCTCTGAGGACTGCTTCAGGAGCCTGTCAAGTGCACTATACTAGGAGGAGCTGTACCCCTTTCCATAATAATTGCCCTCTTTTTTTCTTTTTTTTTTTTACTGCCTTGTCTTATGAGTACCAGTGCCACACCCATAGAGGTAGAAGTATTTTCTCCCCCCTGCCAGGCTTAGGAGTGCCCCGGATTCCCCCCCCAACACCAACATCTCACTGCTACCCCCCCCCTTCTGAGTGCAACAAAATGTGGCCTGAAGGCTCATACAAAGGTGTAAACAAATATTTTTATGAGGGGGCATAACCTGTCACTCTTTGTTTCTTAATTATTCATTCTATTATTTTATTTATTTATTTTAGGGGGGATGAGGGGCTTTTGGGGCAGCAGCCAGTCCCGCTGGCAAGTGAGAAGTGAGGCATGCAAACAGCCGGTGGAGGCAGATACAGGGGCAGGCCCACAGTTTTCTCTCTGCAAGATGGCCAATGCGCCAGTCTGCGCATGCGTGGGATGAGCGCATGTGTTCCCAGGGCAACACATCTGTCACGCAGAAGTGGACATCGTGGAAAGAGAAGCCCCATGGTGCAGTGGGCACCCCGTCGGTAGCAAGTGGCCTCCATATGCTGCTCTGAGGGAGAGGAGCCAGCTGTAATCCCCAACCTAGCCCCACCGGGTAACCAGCCACCAGTTCCTGATGCTCGAGCAGCAGGTCGAAGCTGCCTGCAGGCAGCTGCTTCCCTGCCTGAGGCCACACCAACAGTGACATGGGCGGTGACTGGGGCTCAGCCGTGTAGTAAATGGGCCATGCATCTGCACCAAAAGAACCCCCCCTGGTGCTTCTTCCTGAACCTGGCAGTCCTGCCAGGTCCCCTTCCCAGCCATACCCATGGACATCACCCGGATGGGCACTGGACAGCTGCCGTACAGCTCTGAAACTGTTGCTGGATGCCACCACAAGCACAGCTGAGTGCCCTGCTGACTGCTTCAGGGAATGTTTTTCTTGTGGGGGGGCACGGGAGGGTGGAATTCACCAAAGGTGCTGTAGGAACCATGGCCCTGAGTGACTTTCTCATTGTGGGGTACATTTTAAAAGGGGCGAGGCTGGGACAGGGCCGGGGAGTCTTTAACCCACAGCATGGCTAGAGGGTAGTGCTGGCCTTGGAGAGGTGGGATGTCTTGCTGGTTTCCTGCCGAGGGCTTCCCCTTGGAAATTCAGTGACAGGCAGTCGCGGTGCGGAACAAAGGACACAATGCCATCCAATGGCCAGCGATGCTGCGGTCACCCGGAGAGAGCTGCTGGGAGCATCTACTCTGTAGCCATGTACCAGGCAGGGGGTCTGGCTCACCATGGCCTAGCTGTATCACCAGACCCAGAGCGGCCCCTGGCCAATGTCCCTGGAGAAATGTCCCTCTGCCTGCATCATGGAGCCCTCTGTCCTACAAAGCTGCCCTATGTACTGATTAGGCCATCTCCAGCCTTGCCTATGGAGGATGCTGCCCCTTCCCCCGGGGCTAGCTGCCCCTTGGGCTTTTGGGCCCAGTGCTGCCTTACCTGACATGGACTGGAGTGATCTTCCTTGTCTTCATTGTTCTTCACTGGTGTCTGTATGGAAAGAGGAAGACCCTTTGCCGTCCAGACCCTATAATCCTGACCTCGGCCCCTTTCAACTCCAAGCTACTCCTAGCCCCTTCACCCTCAGGGCAGAGGCCATTGGTCACCACCCTCCTACTCCTTGGACTTAGGAAGGTGGTGACCAAGGACTGGCTCATGGCCACTGGGCAGTTACCCTCCCAGAAATTCCGGGAGGCACCCTTCAGCTTGAGGGAATGTCTGCAAGCTGTAAATCAATCTTGAAAAAAGAGATGGTTGCAGGACAACTGTCAGGTTTGGCCTGTGAATTGACCCACTGTTGTTGTTACTCCCACGCTCCCTGGAGTGGTTTACCAAGTTTCTCGTTTTACATAACATCAGTTTTGCAGTTTTGATTCTGGAGTGGACATTGAATTGACTTGATTTAAACTGTTGCATGTGTGCCCGTTAACAAACATTACCCACTGCAGTCAGCCCACTGAATTAAAGAACTGTGCCTGCCCCTTAACCTGCAAAGCCATCCCACAACCGACATCAGAAGAACCAGGTAATGAGCATATTTCTGTTTTCTTTGACTGTGTTTGCTTTGTTGTACAGTGCCCCCTTCCACCAAGTTACCACCAGGATACCCCTAGACATGAGGAGTGGGGGGATTACAGTTGTGTAAATAGTTCTCTGACTTACTGTTTGGAATATTTTTCCTTTGTATTTTTACAGTAAAAAAAATGTTACTTAAATCACACCATATGTTGTGGCTATTGTAATTATGCTGCAGGAATATAATCACCAACAGAGATGACACTGATGTGTATGACTAGGAGATTGTGCAGAAGTGGAATGGGGCTGCTGAGAATGTGGAGGTGGGCAGGAGTACAACACATGCCGTAAGAGATGTATCACAATGCCCTGGTGTACTATATCTGTTTTTTTAAGGGTTCATTCTTGATTAACCCACGGAAAGGGAGGATGCAGAGGAGGCTACAGCTGCAGCATCAACAGAGTATGGTATGATAGGTGAATGGAACTGAGGAGGTATCCGCTTCAGTTCAGTTAGGTGGAGTAGGAGGCAGTGATGCAGGAGGTAGCAGCAGCAGATTGATTTGTAGGGGATCTATGAAATGACCTAAACAATAAATTAAGTCTCATGTGCTGAGACATTAATACTGAATTGCAAACAAAGAGAATCAATACTTACTGTCACAACACTGACACAACCATGTTCAAGTACTTTGCTGTTTGTCAAGCCAGTTCAGGAGACTGGGTTGCAGGAGAATTTCACATTTATACGGGTGGATGGCTGATTTGGAGGAGGAGAAGAGGCCACACACAGTGCACATATGCTTGAAAGGTGCTCAGGTTTGTGGTATATTCAGGGTCATAATGTTTTGGTATTTGATACATTATGTTCTCCTTTATACATTCACGTAAGGTACAAGGGGGTTGTGCAAGTACAGAGATGTACAGACGTTTGGGGTAGTACTGCGTGCTACTTGTTAAACCATCAGAAAGAGAGATGAATGTGTTAATGAGTTGCAGCTGGCCTTGTGGTACACACTGCAGCCCAATATCAATACCAAATAGGGTGTACGAGAGCTGGAATATTATTTTATTTCACAAACATCATGAATACTACAGTTATGGAAACCAAAATATTTGGGAGCCCTTCCACAGAGGTAATTTAAATAATTTTTCCATTTGAAAAATTATATATAACAATCATTAACCATCAGTTCCCACATCTGGCGCTTGGGTTAATATCTCAATACTGACACTGTGGTGCAGCATGAGGGGGGGGTGCTGCACTTCTGAGGTGCCGTCTTTCAGATGAGACATTAAACCGAGGTCCCATCTGCCTGGATTGGTGGTAGTTCAGGTGGATGCAAAAGACCCCATGGCACTTATCGAAAAAGAGTAGGAGAATTTCCCTGGTGTCCTGGCCAGATTTCTCCCATTCACTAAAAATACCACCGGCAGCTTAATCTGGTTCAATTTCAGTTGCTTACCATCTGTATCCCCCCTCCCCCCAGTTGCCCCTGAAAAAGGGATTTCTAGGCCCAGTGGGCTTACCGGGTCAAGAAAATTCAATAAATAAATAAAGGTGTGAACCTAGGGCCCAGCGAAGGCCTGCTGTAATCTGATGGTCTGTTGGGGCAAAGCTGTGAACCTGGAGCCAGAGTGCAGGCCTTCTTTGTTGTTGTGGGGAGTGGTGATGAAATTTGGCAGGGCTGTGTGAACCTGGAGCTGGAGCAGAGGCCTGCTGTGATGGGGATGGGAAGGCTAATCTGTGAACCTGGAGCAGGAACAGAGGCTGACTGTAATCTGAATGGATGTGGGGGAAAGCTGTGAACCTGGCGTTGGAGCGGAGGCCCTCTGTTTTGTTGTGGCTGGGATGGGCTGTTAACCTGGAGGTGAAGCAAAGACCTGTCAAAGATCAGGGGCTGGCAGTATAGCCTAGAGGTTAGAGTAATGAGCTGTGAATGAGCTTAGTACATCTAGCAGGCCTGGGTTTGATTCCCACGACCTCCACTTGCATACTGTGTGACTCTGAGAAAGTCACTTAACCTTCCCATTGCTCCCAGGTCACCCCTGAAAACAGGCACTTGTGCCTAGTGGGCCTTACCTGGTTACCGAAGACTAAACTAAACTAAATAAATAAAATGTTGTGGGACAGAGTGTGCACTGCTGGTGGCAAAAGCTGTGAACCTGGAGCCAGAGCAGAGGTCTGCTGTGATCTGATGGGGTATGAGGGAAAGCTGTGAATCTGGAGCCGAAGCAGAGTCCTGCTGCGTTGTTATGGCTGGGGTGGGGTGGGAACTCCACTGCTGTGTTGGGGAGTGCAAAGCTGCGAACCTGGAGCTGGAGTGAAGGCATGCTCTGTTGCTGTTGGGGGGGGGGACTTTGGGGAGAAAGCTGTAAACCTGGAGTTGGAGTAGAGGCCTGCTGTAATGGGGGCAAAGCTGTGAAACTGGTAAGACCAAGGAGGGATAGGGTCAGCATCCGCAGAAGAGAGAAGAGAACCAGGCAGCACTGCAGTCATTTCAGTCAGTCAGTCAGCACTGTTGCATTTGCAAATGCCCAACTGAACAACTGTAATGTTATTGCTTCACTCCTACCAACCCCTACCAGTATGCTGTTGTCTGTCTGTATGATACTACCTCACCTGTCACCATCTGCCGTGTCCTGACTGTGGTCAGCTGGGTGGAGGGCTTGGTATCCCATGTGCTGAGGTGTGATTTCTGGGTCTGACAGTTTATCTGTGTGTTTCCCTGCCGTGTGATTTGGCTTGATGCACTCCCAAAGCCAACAGCTGTCTGTAATAGTGTGTCCACTGTAGACTGTAGTGAAGTAAGTAACACATTAGTTTTGTGCCACAGTGCCACAGTGGGGCAGGCGTGCATGTGTGTGTGTGTATGTGTATATGTTTGTGTGTGTGGGTGGGTGGGTGGGTGGGAAGATACAGTTTTCTGCCTGGGCTGCAGCTGGGGGTTGGGGATGAGTGGGGGTCTTTGGGAAGAATGGTGCAGCTGCTCCTCATATCATTTGTAAACTCTTTCTTTTTTCAGCGTTGGAATTTGAACCTGGAGCATTCCCAACCTGCCGCATGATGATGTGTGAAGCTGAAGGTGACTGGAACTGGAGTCTGGGGATTGGACATCTGGATCATGCATGTCCTCTAACAGCCAGCCAGCAGGAGAGTCAAGAGTGAGAGGTGGGTGACACAGGGTCAGACATCAAAATGAATGTTTATCGCTGCCGAGTACTAGTCATGATATTTGAGGATGACCCCGATATGATATTCATTTATTGATACACATTTATGATACTGGTGACTCTGACAGTGCCAGCGAATTGGCTTTCTTAGTTGAACTTGTTCTCCACTACTAGTGCTAAAACTGATGTTTTTTTTCTACAGAGCTCAGGTTTTATATTCACTTGGCATTGGCAATTTGTCATCCGATGCCCCCCCCTTTCCCTTGGTCAGTCACTGCACCAGATTGTCTAGCCTCACACCCCTGCCAGACTGTCAGCCACTTATTTTCTCACTTAACAAACATATTTATTTATTGAAAAAGTTTAACCAGGAAGTCCATACTGAGCTGAATGGAACTTAACTGCTCCAAGAAGATCCCGAATGCCAGTCCCACCCACATGGATTTTGTGGTGGACAGCCGAGAGAGGAAGAGGAGGAGAGGTTACCATCACAAGGCCCCTGTCCCGAAACACTCCCCTAAAACTGTATCTGTATGATTGTATAATATATTGTGATTCTTAAATATGTTGTATTGTAGTAGATGACTGTCTGTATTCCTACTGTTGTTACCCTTTCCCCAGGCGTGACTGAAAATGGGCTTTTGCAGAGTCCACCTTCCTGGTAAATCAAATAAATAAGAATAAAAAAATAAAAATAAAATCACTCAGAAGTTTGAAGTGGAGCAGGAGCAGACAGCCTGTGGTGCTGTGGTGGATCATCCTTCCACTGGGATTGTGTTCCACCCATACCTCTCAACTATCACACATTACGAAGTACGTCACTCCTTTTACCCCTCAGAAATCCTCTGCCCCACATGAAGAAGGGGATATTCCACATTTCCCACTGAGACTTTAAAGCAGAAATTCATAATTATTTACTATGCTCTGTTAGCAGCAAACATTATTAGCATTAGTGCACCGATAGCAATAGTGTTCTGAGCTTGCAGTGCCAAATTTAATGATATGTCACACATTTTGGTCATTTATCACACATCTTGTCACACATTTCAGGGAAGAAAGGTTGAGAGGTATGGTTCCACCCTCTACTGTGTCAGGGCAGCTCCTCCCTCCTGTTTCTTTCTTTTCCTACTGGGATGCCCCATCGTTACTGGGGCAGGATTAAGGAGTGGATTACAATAATGCTGCCCTGAATGGGCGGTGCCTGGTGTCTGGGTGTCTGTGGTCTGTGGTGGTGCAACTAATTATATATTAGATGGCCTAGGGGCAGGTACAACAAGCTGGAGTGTGTTTTTTCCTGCTGACCACTGTTAAACACCTTTTTTCTTAAACTTTAAGACAAATTGAGTAATACTGCTGTTTATAGATAGAATATCGAAATGAGGATACAGTGCAGCAGTACAGTGGTTAGGAGCCGGTGTGCACAAAATTATTTGTTTTTGTTCTTTTGCAGAAACGTTTCATGATCACACAGTGAAAGAGAGAAGAGACAAAGAAGTGACAGCAGACAAGAAAAAAGAAGATTTCACTGCAAGGAGGCAGCAGCTAGGTGGCAGAAGTTGGCCAAACTGACTTTGATTAGTATTTATTTATTTATTTGAATTTTGGTAACTGGGTAAGCCCACTGAAACAGAATGTCCCTTTATCAGGGGCAACCTGGGGAGGGTAAAAGGGGAGGTACAGAGATCAAATGAATAACAGCAACAGACAAGTATACAAAGACACTTGACAACAGTTTGTTGAACACAGTATATATACAAAATGCATGTACAGTAATTACAAATAATACAGTATATACAGGCACAGAAGTAGTAATTTACAACTAGGTGCAAGGGCAGAATTTACAGATTAATGCATTAAAATTCTGCAGATAACACAGTAGATACAGGTATAGAGGCGGTATTTTCAATTGACTAGATCTGAGAAAATAGAGTGATACAAGGGTAGCTCAAAATCACAGCAGAGCAGGTGAGGCACTTCTGGGTGGAGCATGGAGAGAAACAGGTAGGGACAAGGGAAGGGGTGGGTGTGAAGGGAGTGAGCTAGATGTGATGAGTGGGATAAATTAGGCACAGGTGCAGAGCTCAGGGGAGGCAAGATGGGATTTAAAAGAATTCTTGAAGGAGTAGATAGAAGGGCAAGCCAGAACAGTAACTGGTAGTAAGTTCCAAAGAGAGGGTTTGGAAAAGACGAAGGCACATCAACCCAATGCAAGTCGGGGTTTTGGGATGTAGAGAAGGGGCAGGTCTAATGACCTTAAAGACCTTGTCATGGTTTTTCATTGGACAATGTTCATGAGTCAGGGAGGAGTGAATGTATGAACTAGTTTGTAGGTCAGGCAAAGGATGGGGTATTGTAGTGTAGCTTCAAAGGAAGGCCAGCCAAGGGAGTCAAGGGCTGAGCAGTGGTGCATCCTAGTGTTAGCACCAAGGGCAAAGCATCAGGGTTATAACGGCGGATCTAAGCTTCCAGCTCAGGGTGTTTGGGTCTAATGCTCTGGATGTTCATGTGGGCAATTTGCAGGCGTTTTGTATTACTCCAAGCCAGGGCATGCAGGGGAATCAGCTTAGGCATCACCCCAGTAGGAGAGAGTAAAGGCTTTCCTTAGGATAGGAGAAATCAGGGGGACTGTTTAGCCTGGAGGAGGGTGTTGCTGACTCAAGAGAGGAAAATGCACCACAGGCCAGAGTTCATGTCTCACTGAGGGAGATATAATAAAAGAAGGAACAAGGAACATGTATGAGGTATACTTAAAAGATTGCAGTGAGCACAGCAGTGGTAGGAAAACTAACTTGTAATATGCATTTTTCCACCTTCAGTCCATCAGTGGTATCAGCTCAGTGTGACAGACAGCAGAATTGAACAAGGAAGTAGAAGCATTTATGCAGTCACCACAGTCCACAACAAGCCACGAGGCCCAGGCCAGTAAAAAATGATAAGACAGTATTTATTGTTAATTACATGACATCTGTTCTCTAATGTTGCAAGAAGATTTGAATCATACATCTTGCTAAAAACTATGATGTACTATGACAGTATCAAATCAGTGAGCACTACACACAGTTTAAATTGTAATTTTTATCATCCAAGCTGGCCAGAGTGTCTATGAGTAATGGTCTTTTATGAGTTTGATGCAAAAGCAGTATTTATTCTTTCATGATTTCTATTTCATTCAGTTGTAATACTTGTCTTCAACTTACACAGTGAAATATACTAACTACATTATGCGGCCGTACTAACATGCTGCTCAGTGGTCTGATGCAGTCTGTTCTTATAGAGTCTGTGTGCAGCTCACTTGTCACCCACTATTGGTAAGTAACTCAGCAGCCCTCCCCCCCCCCGGCTCAGGTGGACAAAATATGTCAAAGGAGGGTTGCATCAGAATTCATTCAACTTGCAGTTAACTTATGTGAATATACATTTTTCAATATATTATGACTGATTTGTTCTTCTTGACATTGCTTTCATTGAAAAACAAGGCAAAAACAAACTAATCTATTTCTGTATGTCACATGGAACAGTAATTCTAATAAGTTAAACGTTACCCTTTCTCAGCCCAGATCAACAGCACATCCACAGGCACAGATAGCTCCACATTGGGGTCCAAAGGGGTTCCAGACTGGTTGGCATTATTTCCAGATATAGTGGGTGGTACTAAGTAGGGTACATCCACAGTAAAATAATATCTGACACATTTGGTTTCCTCATCTGAGGACTCCATTCTTATCCTCTCCAGGATACGTTTGAGTGTGTCTGGGTCTCTTACGGGTAGCAACTGAGGTCTCCAGTCACTTAGGTGCTTCAGATTAACCTACTTCTGAAATAACATCTAACTGTTGATTGGTATCAAGTGGTTCTGATGGATCACAGCACTTTTGTTTGATTCTTCACTGGGTTCAGTTTTGTAGACCTGCAGGTCACAGACTTGTTCCAGTATGACGAGGGAGTGTCACCCCATCTACAGGTGAGTTTGTGTTTGTTGAGCAAGGCACAATTCCTCACAAGTACAAGATCACCTGACAAACCCCTTGAGTCTTTACTTTCTGATCATATTGGACTTTGCTAGCAATGTTCTTCTCTTCCTTTTCAGTTTCCTTGCCTCCCTACCCCCCAGTGTTGAGCTGGCCCCACTGTATACCTGAAGATTTCCAGGTGGACCCATGTCAGTTTGATTCCTCCCAACATACTAAACACTGAAAATCAGTTCATATATGATCTATTTTCTAATTAAATTGCGTTTCCTGATTATTGCAGGCAAATATAAAATGCAAATGTAAAGCTACAGTCCCAAACTGAAGTATAATACTGATATGAAAGTGTTGCCTCAGCCCTCTCCGTCTGTGTTGTTATAGGTGGGCCCTCTACACGACAGTCTAACGCTGTTCAGCCCCTTCTGTGTACTGTGAGAACCTCAGAGAAGGTAAAAGTATCAGCCAACCACTTAAGTCAAGCCCCACTGCCCTGAAATAAGAGGCACTGGGCACAGATTCTCACCTATTCATGAAGAATGAGTGCCTGCTTTCCATTGTCAGAGATGCTAGCACTATTTCCATAGCACTTGCTTGTGGATGGGTCTGCTGCTTTCCAATGCTATGATGGCATTTGTGCGGTGCTTGTGTAACTGGCCACCACCTCCATGCAGTTCAGTCAGTTGAAACTGACCAACTGAGGTGCGTGGAATTTGTTTTCAGAACTGTGTGTGTGTGTGTGTGTGTGTGTGTGTGAATGGAGGAAGAGGTGGGCTAGAAGAGAGGGAGGGAATCAGGAGATGTGAGAGTATATCTGTTGGGCTTCGAAGGGGACATTAGAAGCAGCCAAACCTGCACAGTTTAAACAAAAACAAACAGTTGTTACAGATGCAGTAAGTGGGTGAGTGGTCGCTGAGTGTATCAGCCATAGTGCCCACTGCCTTGACACTATCACATGTATTGACTAAGACCCAGTCTAGCAGAAAGTGATTATCTGCCTTTATAGTGAGGTGAGCTGGCTCATTAACAGCCTGGTTAAGGTTGACCTCAGTAAGAGCAGATTTAAATTTACTTTCACCTCCATCAAACCTAATAAAGGACAACTCAACAAGCTTTTTACACATTTGTTTTTAATGACTCCATAGGCTTATAAAGGAGCAGCAGTTGTTTACATTTATACTGAAACTACATTTATTAAAGAAGAAGAAATGCAGTTCATAGCATTTGAACATTTTAAACACAAGCAGCCTCTCCTGATTCAAAAATCCTGCTCTGAGAATACTAAAATGGTTGCCTTGATGATGTCAATGAAGTGAGAGATGCCAACTGTGCAGATGTATTCGAGCTCCAATAACTGTATTAAAATGTGAATAACTTTAAAATGAAAAATTATAGCATGGTACTTTGAGCATGAAAGTTGTTCAGCACAAAAATATCTGCAAAATGAGTCATGTGTCATTTATAGATACCTTTTAGTTTTTTTAAATTAGCAAAAAAAGCAGCTTAAAATAAAATGTTTTGTTACTTTGACAACAAACAGATGTAAATAACTTTAAAACAAAAAATGATAGCCGGCTCGGTGGCACTGAGGATTGAGGTACTGGACGTCACACCTTGCACCATGCCAGCGACCAGGGTTCGGGAATGGACTCGGGTCATTCGGTGGTTGGCTGGGGAGGTAAGGATTGAGTGTCCAGAGGACTGCTCTCCTTCCTTGTGGTGGGGGGTTGTGCTGTGTGCGTCAGCGCAAGAGGGGTTCAGCCTGCACCCAGGATGCTTGGCTGCTTCCGCAGAGGTGGAGACAGCTACTGTGCCCATTGCATGGGTGAGGGCACGGGGAGAAAATGGAGGGAAAATACTGGGACCCGGCAGGACCCATGATGGCCCAGATGGGCCGAAGGACGTACCCCTCTGAGGGGGGGGGTCGTAGCCCCTGCCAGGTCCACGGAGGTGGTATAAATAATGTTGTGATAAAAAAAATTATAGCATGGTTCTGTGAGCACAAAAGTTGTTCAGCACAAACATATCTATGAAATGAATGGTGTTTCATGTTCTATATACCTTTTAGTTTTTTTTTGTTATTGGCAAAACCAGCAGAAAATGTAATTTTCTTTTTCACTTTTCCAAAAAACAAATGCAAATAACTTTAAAACAAAAAATGATAGCATGGCACTGTGAGCATGAAAGTTGTTCAGCACAAAAATATCTGCCGCATAAGTGGTGTTTCATTCATATTCCAGTCAATTAATCCTGGGATTAACATATCTGAGATGATCCAGTAGTCTATCCGGGTGCTAGAGTGGTATGCTGCTGATCTGAAGGTGTAAGCTGCTTTTGCCTGATGCAGCAGGCATTAGTGTTCAGTGAGTCAATGATCATGCATTGAGCCTTCCACTATACGGACAGCTTGTGTCCGAGTCCTGTTATGATTACTGTTGTCTGCAACTGGATTGAGCACAAAGTTGAGATCCCTTGAGTTCTGTAAACAGTTCCAGGAAGTCTGCACTGTGTCCATACACATTATTTTTTTTATTACACTTTTTCTCCGCTACCAGCAGCGCATAGCTCTGCCTGGTCATGGACCTCTGTTTCCACTCCCATGTTGACCACAGCCCTCCTGATACCCTCTGGCTTACCCCCCCAGGGCAGGGTTGCAACACCAGACCTCTGCAGTGCTGCAGATGACAGGATAGGTCGAGGGGTCAGTCTGGGAGCTGATAAAAGCCGAGGCAGGCTTCATTAATGGCGGCCAGCAGCATTTTTTCCTGGTATGCGGGGGTGGGAATGTGGAATGATGTTCTGCGTCTGCCCCACCCCCCTGAGCTGCTTGGTGCTAGCATGATCAATACACCCAGCCTCTGCTAGGTGTCCATATCGCGTTGAGCATGCTACCCCCCTCCACCCTGGAGGAGGAAAGCAGTCATCGGATACTCAGTTCTTCTCTCTCGGCCGACCCTCCGATGTCCCGGGTCTGTTCCCGAACCTGGGTCACCAGCGTCACAGGTAGGAAACCTGCCCCTGTGCCAATGGGCCGGCTTGTCCATACACATTCACTAGTGCAATTTCTGATTGTCCACTAGTGCCTGCTACCAGGAGTAATCTGCCTTCTACCTGGCACCACATATGTTTCACTACAGACCTCCATGCTTTATGAATTAGAGTGAGGATCCGTCCCCTCCAGCTGGTGAGGCCCGCTCCAACTGAAGTGCCCACCCACTGTCTATGCATATATATGGAGTTTTCTTCCTTCATATGCATCTCCTGTAGGTATGAAATCTGGGCCTCATTCCTGTTAAGGTGTTGTATAGCACCTGTTATATTTTGCTGCCCACCTGCATACCTTTAACATTCCATATAATAAGGTGTATAGTATTGTCACCTATGCTCTATGTGTGTTGTTGTCAAATTTACCATTAAATGAAATTGTTTGCCACAACCCCATATTGAAGTCTTCCATCTAGAATACTCCTGGTAGTGGGCACTATTGTATATTCCAAAATTGCTCTTGTGAATGTGTGTAGAGACAATGCAGACTCCCTGGAGCTGCACTAACCAGGACCTCCTTACAAATGAGCATTGCTTAATAGAGTTTTCTTCTGATAAAACAAATAAAATAAAGCAGTGGCCACAGTTGTTAAAACATACCATATAGCAATTGGTTGGTATGCTTCTATCCCTATGGTAACGGTCCATAACTCCCATAGCAAAAGATTACCACACCTTTAGCCACACTTTGAGACTCGTTGGGTACTTCAAATGAAAGCGAATGCCAGTTTTTTTTCTTCATATACATTTTATCCTCCTATTCTGCCCCCCTTTCGACCAACCTCCCCAGACCCATCACCCAGCTTCCCCAGGACTTACCTTCATAGTCATCTTGCCTCAGGACTGTGATTGTGCCCAGTCACTGGTGCGGAGCCTGTGGAAGGTCAGGGTTCATCCCGCCATCAGGCTTTTTTTCCACCGTTTCTCCCCGACGCGCACTGACGTGCAATGGCTGCAATGTACATGCTCCACCTCTGTGGAGACTTCCCCAGCAACCTGAACGTGGAGTCCCTTTCCCTTTCTTAGTGGCACTGCATGAGCTGCCATCCAGCTATTGCTGGATGGCAGGCAAACAGCAAGCCACATCATCTCCTCTCCCCGAGGAAGGAGAGCTGTCCTGGGATGCTCAATCCTTCCTCTCCCTTCTGGCCGCTAAGCAACCCGAGTCCGTTCCTTACCCCAGGTTGCTGGTGTGTCATGAGGTAGGGTACACAACATCTAAGCGTCCATGCCACTGGGCCGGCTGCAAATGCCAGCTTTATGCAGGCCTGCCTTTATGTCCATATGTTTGTCACTCTCACTTTCAGGCTAAGGTCATTGAAAATGTGGACTATGCCATTTTGAAATGTAATATTGTTTATTGCATTTGCTTGCTTTTGTGCATACGGTTTTTCCTGAAAATTAAGGAAAGCAATGATGAAAACTTGAGGCCTGTCCTTGGGCCTAGTTTTCACTGCCAGATTGCAGTATGCCATCTGTCAGTTAACCCTGTTTGCCAGGAGGAGGGCTGAAAAGCCCCATCAGCATTTTGTCTGCAAAAGCCACGGTGTCTGAAGTTTCTTTGCCTTCTGGAATACCAAAATTATTCCTTTCCATGTTCTAGTTTTTTTAAGATGCCTTGTGTCTTTAACCCTATCCCACCATTCACATTTCAGTGTGTCCTCCAGGGTAGAGAGATGGGCTTTAGCTTCAGAAATTCATCTGGTGTGGGTTTCAGCTGTTCCCTTGATCTGCTTGAATTTGCTTAGAGCTTTGGTCACCAAAGAATGCAGCACTGACATCTTGTCTAGGAGTAAGGTGAGCTGTTCAGAGATGGCTGTGGTTCCTTGCGATGGCGCAGCCTGTGGGGAAGCTGTCCTAGGTTTTTTAGGCATTTGTTTGTAGGAGACAGAGCTGCTGAAGTCCTCAAAATTCATCTCCAGTCCATCCATACCACTTGCAGTATTCTTCAATCAGCATAGGTAAATCAAATGATTCATTATACTTCAAAATTTTTAGTTTAAAGTTGGTTTCAGGCATGGAGCTCTGATTGTTGGCTTCTTCCCGCTAAGGCTGCATTACATAATTCCAGCAAATGCATTGTTAGTCACGTTTGAAGATGTATCTGAGGGCAAAATTTGTGAGTATGGTCCAACACCTCCTCCAGTGTCACCTGATGATTAAATTGTACTCCTTTTTATTTTGGCTCATGCGTGTGTGCCAGCCAACATCTTGCAGTAGTAGCAGATTTGGAGGATCAGTCACTGTGGGCGAATGCAGGGCATGCATCAGTAGGTGCATCCCTCATTTCCCCAATAAGCCAGCATGCAGGCATTGACACCAGCAATATGTAAAGTGGCCACCACATCTAACAAAAGTGCTGCTGCAATGAGAGGCAAGCTCGTCATGCAGCGGCACAATTACACACATCCTGACGTGCCTTTACTGGACACGTTTTCCAGTAAACATGGCGGCACTGAGCACCGCTGCGCACAATGACAACTTCAGGGGTGCCTAGTCCTCCCATTGGCATGCCCCAAACCACTTCATTTGCCAATGGGAGAGCCCACTCCAAGTCAGCTTAATGCCCCCCTCCCATTCCAATTGTGTGCCGAGGGGGTGCCCAATCCCCCTCAGCATCATGCACTCCCCAACAGTCTTTCTTTGCCAACGGGGGGCCCAATCCCCATCAGCTTTAGTCCTCCCTGCCCAGTTCAATTGTGCTGATGGGGGAGCCCACTCCCCATCGGCATAATTTCCCCCCGATTTGTGCTGTGTTCCAAGGAGGTGCACAATCCCCCTCGGCATCATGTACCCCCCCATTTCTGTGCCGACGGGGGGCCAAATCACCGTCAGCTGCAGTCCCCCTCCACATAATGCAGGTGGTACTCTGGGAGCCCACCCCAGTGTACCAAGCAACACCTGCAAAAAAATCCAACCCTAGTTGTCTTTTTTTTTCTACCCCTGTAAAACATGAAAGCGGTCCTTGTTGTCTCTGGCCCCTCCCCACCCATGCCCACCCTCTGCGTGCCCTGCCTCCCCACACCCTCACTATCCCTATCCTCTGAAGCCCGGGCGATGATCTTGAGGTGGACCAGGAACGAGCCTGCACTCTTCAAAGCCGACCACGAACTGAAGAAATGCCGGTAAGCTGTATAATGGCATAAATAGGGTTTTTTTAACTTTGGTGCATATCTCGAGCATTTTTAGGAATTTTGGCACCAAATTTTCAACATGGGGTTATTGGGACCCCTCCTCATGAATTCAGTCAATGTCATGGCATTATTCAGTCCCAAAAGGTGATGTTGCGGTCACTGCATGGAATTACCTTTTGGGACCGATTAACATAACGACAGTGCCACTGTTCATAAGGTGGGCTCTCAAAAAGCCTATGTTGCAAATTTGGTGAAAAAAATCCAAAAAATGACTTTTTTGGGCGTGCATTGCTCAGTTTCCACGCACGCTTGTAACTTCGTGAATTTGTAGTATTTTCACTCCAGATTTTCAACATTGGCATTTTTCAACACCTCCTTATGAACAGTACAGCTGTCATTTTACATATCCTGGCGAAATGTGTTTTTACTCTTCCAGCACAGAATCGCACGGTCGCTGTGGGAAATCCATTTTAGGGACAGATTAAGAAAATGACAGTGACACTGTTCATGAACAGAGGTCCTAAAATGCCTGTGTTGAAAATTTGGTGATGAAAGTCCATAAAATGACTGTGTCACAAGCATGCATTGTGCAGTTTTCACACACCCTTGTAACTTCGCAAATTTGTAATATTTTCATGCCAGATTTTCAACACTGACATTTTTGCACACCTCCTTATGAACAGTATAGCTGTAATTTTTCACATCCTGCCCAAAATGTGTTTTCGCACCTGTGGCGCACAGTGGCGTGGTTGCTGTGGGAAATCAACTTTTGGGACAGATTAACAAAATCACAGTGCCACTGTTCATGAAGGGAGGTCCCAAAATGCCTATGTTGAAAATGTGGTTAAAAAAATCCCAAACATAATTGGGTTACTGACGTGTGTTGTGCAGTTTCCATGCATGCTCATGACTTCACCAATTTTTCCTATTTTCACTCCAGATTTTCAGCGTTGCCATTTTTTTATACCTCCTCATGAACAATACAGTTGTCATTTTTTACATCCTGCCCAAAATGTGTTTTTGTGCCTGTGGTACCAAATGGCACAGTCACTGTGCAAAACCACCTTTCATTTAACAAACTGATAGTGCCGCCCTTCATGAGATGGGGTCACAAAAAGCCCATGATGAGAATTTGGAGTGAAAATACCAACAAACGCCTATGGTGTTAGGGTTTTCAACTGTAACACCCCACCCTGTAGAGACTGACAGGTGTCAAGGGTGTGACTTTGGATCATCAGCTGTAATGCTTATGCCATTCCACCTCCACCTCCACCCTGCAGCCAGTGACAGGCATTGAGGTGTGTCTTGGAGTGCTCGGCCCCAAAGTTCACCCCATTCTCCTATACCGCACCCACCTCAGCACATTTTTTTATGGAATGGGGTAAGTATAAGGCCCAAAGACCCCAAGGCACACCACGACACTTGTCAGTGTCTATAGGGTAGGGTGGGGTAAAATGGCATGAGCGTTATAGCTGATGACCCAAAGGCGCACCCCAATGCCTGTCAGTCTCTGCAGGGTGGGGGTGGGGTTGGCGTCAGTTCAATACTTCACTGCCATTCCTATTAATGAATCTCTAACTCCTGCACTACCAATGCCAATGCCAGCGAGACAACATTCGGCATCGACAAATGCTTGTTCATCTTGCTTTGTGGTGATGACCATGAACCTTGCACTACCCATGTGCTCTGTGACAGTAGTGAAAGAGGTGATGATGGAAGCATTGGCACCTTTGAAGCAAGCCTACTTATGTTGCCAAGTTAGCATTTAAAGCCGATGGGGGACGGACCTTTTCAGTGGCTGCCCTGCTGCTCTGAACTCCTTGCCTCAGCTCACGAGGAACATCTCTTCAACAGAGCTTTTTTAAGAAGGGTCTGAAGTGATTTTTTTTAAACAAACTTTTATGAACTAATTGTATGACTCTTTCAGGGGTCAGGATGAATTTTAAGGATGTACAATATTGTTATGGCTGAGATTTTGGTTCAGATTTTAGATGAGAAATCCTGGGTTTTAGAATTAAGGACTAGTTAGGAAACTGTATACTGCAATATACATGATGTATGTCTATTTTTGTAAGGAGCCGTGAGCCTGAAGGGCAGGGCACCAAACAAATAAACTTTTAACTTATTAATTAGAGATTCAAGATTTTTGAGGTCAGGCATACTTGGTAAAATGAAAGTATCCTCCTCCTCCTCCTCTTCCAAGCTAATGGTGATGGTCTTCAGTTGATTTTCCACTTGATTCTTGGCCTGTGCCATGTACAACCACTCACATCAGTGTTTGTTCCTTAAATGGTTGTGCATGCCAGGTGTGCCCAGGGCTGTGGACATAGACCTGTCCTGTGGCTAATGCTCTGTAAACCAATCATGCAGATTGCATGAACTGTCTTGTTTGCATTTCTCAAACAAAAAACTCATGCTTGACTTTTTATTCTGAGCTGGAACTACTGACCTTTTTTTCAGTCTTGTTTCTAGGAATTCCAGGTGCACCTCATTTCCTTTTCTTGCCACTCAGTGACTTCTTCTGAGACACAGAATAACTTGCCCTTCCAGACTTTCATCCATGATTGCGTGAAGTGCGTTCCTTCTTCTTTGATGGTCTATCTCGTGCACTGTCATTATGCAGATCTTTACTCCCTGCCCTTACCTTCTCAAAATCTTCCTTCCCCCCCTCCTCATCATCATTGCTTCTTATGTCTGTTTCGGGTCATGGTTATCATTGTCATCATGTACCTTGTCATCCTCATCATATTAATCATCCTTCTCCTCCTCCTCACCAACATCCTCTCCCAGATGCTGTTCTGGTATTCCTCCAACACCTCACCCTCTACATGGCCTGAAACTGTAGACTTGACTATCTGAGCATGGATTACAAAAGTCTGATGCCCACTGCAGGTAACATTGGCTGCCGTCTTCTCTAAAACTGTGGTACTAGAGGTTGCCATAGTGGTTGCCATAGCACTGGTGGTACTAACAGCTGTTGGGGCAGCAATACAAAGTGAAAAAAGAGTCATCTTTGTTAGTTGACAAAGAAACTGCTTCTTTTTTCCCCCACTGTGACTGGAGTAACAAGCATTTGTCAATGCAGAATGTTTGCTTGCTGGCATTGGCATTGGTAGTGTAGTAGTTAGAGAGCTGCATACTAGGAATGGCAGTGAAGTATTGAATTGAAGCCAACCCCAACAGCACCATACAGAGACTGACAGGCATTGGGGTGTGCCTTTGGGTCGTCAGGCATAATGGCCCCCCATTTCATCACACCCTACCCTGCAGACACTGACAAGTGTCACGGTGTGCATTGGGGTCTTTGGCCCTCATGCTCACCCAATTCCGTCAGGAAATATGGTGAGATGGGTGCTGTGTAGGAGAATGGGGTGAACTTTGGGGCCCAAGAGTCCAAGGCACACTTTGATGCCTGTCACTGGCTGCAGGGTGTGGAATGGTATGAGCATTACAGGCGAGAATCCCAAGTCACACCCCTGATGCCTGTCAATCTGTACAGGGTGGAGCAGTGACTGTGCCATTTGGCACCACAGGTGCAAAAACACATTTTGAACAGGATGTGAAAAATGACAGCTGTACTGTTCATGGGGAGGTGAAAATTGGCAATGTTGAAAATCTGCAGTGAAAATATTAAAATAAACTCGTGAAGTCACGAGCATGCGTAGAAAATGCACAACGCATACTCGTAATGCAATTAGTTTGGGGATTTTTTACATCAGATTGTCAACACAGGATTTTGGCTGCCTTACCGCGACCCGGGTCTGGAACGGACTTGGGTAGCCGGGGGTCGGCAGGGGAGGGAGGATCGAGCGCCCCACGGATGCTCCTCCTCCTCAGGGTGGGAACCAAGAACGCTCGCCTCTGCATCACACCTCGCAACCGGTGGAAGCACCACCATGAGGGGATGGAGGCGGGAGGGGGACGCTGGCAGCGCATGAGGGCTTGGCGTGCGTCAGCACGCCGCCACTCGGGACGTACGTCCTAGCGCATGACGTCTCAGAGGGCAGGGGAAATCAGGGGAGAAAAATGGAAAAACCCCTCTCGGTAGCCCTAGATGATAGCCTCTCGGTACCATCCGGACCACCAAAAAGAGGGACAGACCCCACTGTGCAGGGAGAGAGAAGGAGGCACTCTAGGGGCAGATCCCAACGGAGGTGGAATGGTCGGTTGAGAGGAAGGAAGGAGTGGGCTCCGAGAGCAGAGAAGGAGGCAAAAAGAGAAAGTAAAAAAAAAAAAAACACAGGGATTTTGGAACCTCCGCTCATGAACAGTGTCACTGTGATTTTCTTAATCTGTCCCGAACAGTGATTTCCCACAGTGACCATGCATTTCTGCGCTGGAAATGTGAAAACACATTTCGGCCATGGTGTGAAAAATGACAGCTGTAATGTTCATAAGGAAGTGTGGAAAAATGCCAGTGTGAAAATCTGGACTGAAAATATTAGCAATCCATGAACTTACGAGGGTGCGTGGAAACTGCGCAATGGTCGCTCGAAACACAGTCATTTTGTGGACTTTTTTCACCAAATTTTTAACATAACCATTTTAAGACCTCTGCTCATGAACAGTGTCACTGTGATTTTCTTAATCTGTCCCGAACATTGATTTCGCACACCGACTGCACCATTGTGCACTACATGCGCAGAAACACATTTTGGGTGAGATGTGAAAATGACAGCTATACTGCTCACAGTGAGGTGTGGTAAAATGGCAATGTTGAAAATCTGGAGTGAAAATATTGAAAATTCTCAAACTTACGAGCAGTGCGAGGAACAGCCATAACGATAGTCGAAACAAAGTCATTTTTGGGAATTTTTACAAAATTTTAACATAGCCATTTTAAGACCTCTGCTCATGAACAGTGTCACTGTGATTTCCTTAATCTGTCCTGAACATTGATTTCACATACCGACTGCGCCATTGTGCGCTACATGTGCGAAACACATTTTGAGCGAGATGAAAAATGACAGCTGTACTGCTCATAAGGAGGTATGGTAAAATGGCAATGTTGAAAATCTGGAGTGAAAATATTGAAAATTAGTGAACTTCTGGCGTGCATAGGAACAGCTGGCATACTCATAAAACAGTCATTTGGGAATTTTTCACCAATTTTCAACATAGGGTTTTTGGGGGCCTACCTCGTGAACTGTGACACTGTCATCTTGTAAATCAGTCCTGAAAGGTGGTTCCGCGCAGTGACCGCGAAATTACCTTTCGGGCCCGATTAACAAAATGACAGTGACAGAATTCAAGCGGTGGGGTCCCAAAAACCCTGTGTTGAAAATTTGGTGAAAAAATTCCCAAAAATGCCTGAGATATGCTTCAAAGTTGAAAAAACCCTATTTATTACATTATACAGCTTACTGGCATTTCCTCAGTTTGTGGTCGGCTTTGGAGAGTGCAGACGTGTTTCCGGTCCATCAAGATTGTCAAAGCTGGACTCTGGAGGTAAGTATCGGTGAGGTGGGGTGGGGAGGCAGAGCGCAGAGGGTGGGTGCGTGGTGGGGAGGGGGTTAGACAGTCAGCGAGGGAAGGTTTTTCTTTCAGGTACTTTTCTTTTTAGGAGGATGACACGGGACTTGTGCCACGCTGGGTTGGCTCCCAAGCGTGGCAACCGACTGTTTGGGGGGCAGTGGAGCCAATGGAGATTGGGCACCCCCATCGGCCATACAGATGGTTGCCACACTGGGGTGGGCTCCCAGCCGTGGCACCCGGTAGTCTCTTGGGGAGGGAACAGTGGAGCCAACGGGGATTAGGCACTGCTGGCTATACAGAATGTTACCATCGCTGGGGGTGGGCCTCAGCGTGGCACCTGGAACTCTGTTGGGGGGTGAGCGCAGTAGAGCTGACGGGGGATTGGGCACCCCCGTCGGCCATACAGTGTGTGCGTGGGGGGGGATGCATGAGCACGCAATATGCGTGTGTGTGTATGTGTGTGTGAGGAGTGCATGAGCAGGCATGATCTTATCACTGCTCACTGAAGCGTAGCTCTCCCTTTCAACTGTATGGCACTGCATTTAGGATGATGGCACTATGTTTCTTGCACATGCGTGCAAACAAACATAATAAAAGGGCAAGCTGTATCATCATTTTCAGCGGTACGTCACATGACACATCTTTCACCAGGCACTTGATGCTCAGATTCCTTATCTTGATTTCTGAAGGCAGAAGCAGAAGTAGCAACAGTGGACTTGTTCTTCTCAGACACGATGTCAGTGAATCAGACAGGCAAATAACAGAAGAATAATGTGGCACAAGGCTGAGATAGTGTTCCTTGACTGTGAATACCAGTGGCCAATCCATTTAGCACTGTATTTGAAAGGACACAGTTTTGTTTCCTTAGATATATGTATGACTTGAACTTGTTTTCCAAAGAACTGGTGTTGTCTGATTAGGTATGTAAAATCTGTTGAATTGTTGGTGTTGATCTGATTTCTTCCCATTTCTGTATCATCCACGTATGCCTCTGCATGTAACTAATTTTGGGTTGCCCATGAAAAGAGGACTGTTTGTTCCTGTGGGCTTACTCAGTTACCATTAAATAAAGAAACAAATACATTAGACAAACAAATAAATAAAGACTGATGTGCTATCTGAATTTGAACAGCACACAGCAGCATGTACTGCATTACAGGTGGTATAAAACACAAAACATCTGAAGTGGAGAAAGAATGACACAGAGAGAGTGAGAGAGAGGTAACATACACAAGATGATGTCCACACAACCACCCAGGTAGCACATCAATTGAGCAATATTATTACAGCAAAGTAATTTGAGTGAATGCATTTTGGTGACTACAATTACAGCGAATGGTAAATTGGAGCGACTGTCAAATTACAGCGAATGTAAATAATAACAAATGAACATTACAGCGACTCCAAATATGGAGCTTACCCCCAGTGTCCAAGTGCAGCATGGTGTAATAATAGAGATAGGGGGGTTCGGGGGGGGGGCCCCTGTGTAACAAGGACAGACAAGCAGTTGGAGCGAGTGTGTCCAGTGATGTCAGGGACAGCAGCAGAGCTAATCATCCCCTTGGAGTACACTAGGACCCTGGCAAGTGAGCAGTTCCTTTTGTGGGACAGCGGCAGAGGCAGTGAGAGAATAGTTATTTTTGCCACTGTTAGTCTCTGCACGGTCTACTTGCTTGGTGTATCATTCAGTTTTCAGCTACAGGCCTGAATAGTTTGTTTTGATGTGCCTCGCTGATATGAGTGGTCACTATATTTAAAATTGCTATCATGTATTCGCTGTAATTGTCATTCGCTGTTATAACTCCTCTGAATTGACATGGAATCAGTGACCCACAGTGTATCTAATAATAATACAGGAGGAGAACAGAACTTAAGCCCAGAGAGACAGACGTACAGTCATACAAAGTCAGTCACAGACTTATCAGAGAGCGACAAGAAACACAGCAGAGACCAAGAGAATGGAAAAAGGATTACACCAGTAGCTCTCTGCTGGTTGTCACAGACTGTGTATGGATCAGACCTACAGAGATGGAAAACAAAATGTGATGTAGCTGTTGACCACTGAAACCAGTGTCCGTGTTAGATAAGACAGTGCAAACCCCCAAGCATTCAAAGGCCTCTGCAAGCTGGAACAGAATATCAAATAACAAGCATTTGTCAATGCCAAGTGTTTGCTTGCTGGCATTGGCATTGGTAGTGTAGGAGTTACAGAGCTGCATAATAGGAATGGCAGTGAAGTAGTGAACTGAAGCCAACCCCATCACCACCCAGCAGAGAGTGACAGGCATTGGGGTGTGCCTTTGGGTGGAAATCGAGGCATACTTGACCGCGCCATTTCCTACCTGCCGTGCAGACACCGACAAGTGTCACGGTGTGCCTTGGGGTCTTTGGCCCATATGTGCACCCCATTCCATCAGGAAATATTGTGAGATGGGTGTGGTCTAGGAGGATGGGGTGAACTTTGTGGCCGAAGAGTCCAAGGCACACCTCAATGCCTCTCAGTGGCTGTAGGTTGTGGGTGGGGGTGGAAAGGTATGAGCATTGCAGGTGACAATCCCAAGTCACAGCCCTGATGCCTGTCATTCTCTACAGGGTGGGGTGTTATGGTTGGAAACCCTAACGCCTCAGGCATTGTTAGTATTTACTCCAAATTTTCAACATGGGTTTTTGTGACCCCACCTCATGAACAGTGGCAATATCGGATTGTTAGCCGAAAGCTGCTTTTGCACAGTGACTACGGCATTTGTTACCACAGATGCAAAAACACATTCTGAACGGGATGTGAAAAATGACAGCTGTACTGTTCATGGGGACGTTTAAAAAATGGCAATGTTGAAAATCTGCAGTGAAAATATTAAAAAAACTGGTGAAGTCACGAGCGTGCGTAGAAACTGTGCAATGTGCACCTGTAATGTAATTAGTTTGGGAATTGTTTACAGCAACACAGGCATTTTGGGACCTCCGGTCATGAACAGTGTCACTGTGATTTTCTTTATCTGTCCCAAACAATGATTTCCCACAGCGACCACGCATTTCTGTGCTGAAAGTGTGAAAACACATTTCGGCCATGTTGTGAAAAATGACAGCTGTACTGTTCATAAGGAAGTGTGGAAAAATGCCACTGGTGAAAATCTGGACTGAAAATATTACAAATTCATGAACTTATGAGGGTGCGTGGAAACTGCACAATGCTCACTCGTAACACAGTCATTTTTAGGAATTTTTTCACCAGATTTTCAAAATACCCATTTTAAGACCTCTGCTCATGAACAGTGTCACTGTGATTTTCTTAATGTGTCCCATACATTGATTTCGCACACCAACTGCGTCATTGTGCGCTACATGGGGGGAAACATGTTTTGGGCGAGATGTGAAAAATGACAGCTGTACTGCTCATAAGGAGGTGTGGTAAAATGCCAATGTTGAAAATCTGGAGTGAAAATATTGAAAATTTGCAAACTTATGAGCATGTGTAGGATCAGCGCAACAAACGCTAGTAAAACAGTCATTTTTGGGAATTTTTTCACCAAATTTTTAACATAGCCATTTTAACACTTCTGCTCATGAACAGTGTGACTGTGATTTTCTTAATGTGTCCCATACATTGAGTTTGCACACCGACTGCGCCATTGTGCGCTACATGCACGGAAACACATTTTGAGTGAGAAGTGAGAAATGACAACTGTACTGCTCATAAGGAGGTGTGGTAAAATGGCAATGTTGAAAATATGGAGTGAAAATATTGAAATTCGCGAACTTACGAGCGTGCGTAGGAACAGCGCAACACATGCTTGTAAAATAGTCATTTTTGGGAATTTTTTCACCAAATTTTTAACAGAGCCATTTTAACACCTCTGCTCATGAACAGTGTCACTGTGATTTTCTTAATGTGTCCCAAACATTGATTTTGCACACCGACTGCGCCATTGTGTGCTACATGCCTGAAACACAGTTTGGGTGAGATGTGAAAATGACAGCTGTCTACTCATAAGGAAGTGTGGTCAAATGGCAATGTTGAAAATCTGGAGTGAAAATATTGAAAATTAGCCAACTTACAGCGTGCATAGGAACAAGCACAGCAACGCTCATAAACAGTCATTTAGGATGCCACTGGCTCAACATGGGCTTTTTGAGAGCCCACCTTATGAACACTGGCACTGTCATTTCGTTAATCGGTCCCGAAAGGTGATTTCACACAGTGACCGCAAAATCACCCTTCGGGCCCGATTAACACCATGCCAGTGACAGAACTCATGAGGAGGGGTCCCAAAAACCCCATGTTGAAAATTTGGTGCCAAAATTCCAAAAAATGCCTGAGATATGCAGCAAAGTTGAAAAAACCCTATTCATTACATTATACAGCTTACCAGCATTTCCTCAGTTCGCCGTCGGCTTTGAAGAGGCTCAGAAGGAACTAGAAGGGGGACAGGATCAGATCTACAGTACAGTAGCTTCTTGTTTTACATTGTTTTTCATGGATTCTACTTGGTAGAATGTTTATTTTCTTTCTTACTACTAAGGGGCTAGCAGGGTATTGTTTGGGGCTGTTGGAATTTTGAAACCTGTTTTGGTAGCTAAAAGTGGGTGCATTTGTTTGGTTTACGGTGTGGCAGGTTGCATTTGTAGAGGCCTATTTCTTCTCTTTTAAACATAATTGGTGTAATTTAACTGGTCTGTTTCTTTGAATTGGAGACCTATATCTTATAATTCCAAACCTATTTTGATGTATTGTTGGTGAAGCTGTTTGAATTGGTGTCCTGTTTCTTTGGGTAGCAAACCTATGTTGGGGCTTTGAGTAGAATTGATTCATTGTTGCTGGCTTCACTAGCTGCAAAGTTTTGAGTGGGGGAAGGGTGCTAATTTGTCTGACTAGAAGCCTCAGCTACCTGATTGTTTCCGGAAGACTTGGGCTGGTGCAACGTGTGCAACAAAGGAGGTAAGGGACATAAAGAATGTTTTGCACTGATAGAGGGGGGAGAGTGGGGACTTGGGGGAGTGTTTGGTATCCTGCATCTGGAAGGGTGGGGGGTCGCTGGTGGGCAACGACAGCAATGGGTAGGGTGGTAGGCTGCAACAACTGCGGTGCACCGATCTTTCTAAACATTGCCTGGAGAGTGGGAGGATGTTTAGTGTGCAACCACATAGAAAAACTTAGAAAGGAGATTGAGGGTCTACAGGAGGAACTAAGACAGGCAAGGCAGATTGGGGGTGGGGTTAGCCCAATACTGGAGGGAGGAAGAAGGGGAGATGAGGGAGGGCAATTTAAGCCAACAGTGGTGAGGAGAGGCTCAGAAGAAGGGAAGCAGAGACAAAGGGGCCCAGGCCAGGAAGAACGATTGCCGGGGAAACCAGGTCAGGAGACAAAAGTCAAATGGAGGAAGGCAATAGGGACTTGTGAGGGGAGGCGAAGAAGTGGCAAAAGTCATGGAGTGGAAAGGAGAGAACAGGTTACTATGCAGAGAGAGGGAGCAGGCATTTGTGAAGGATCTTCAGAAAATAGTTTTGCACTGCTAGAGAGAAGAAGGTGGAGGAGGAAGTGATGAAATTAGAGGAGTAATTGATAAATGCCTGGACCGAACTGGAGCGGGGGAAGTTCTGCTGGGAGAACTGCAACAGGGGTAAAGGGCATAATAATGTGCAGGAGGAAGAAGAGGGAGGGAGATGAAAGGAAGCAAGCAGGGAGTAAGAGGGGTGGAATCTTAGTGCTGGGGGACTCAATACTAAGAGGAGTTAGGTGGGGTAGCAAGGCGGAGAGGCATAGTCGCATTTGGGTGGAGGCCATACCAGGAATGACAGCGGAAAGGGTGGGACAGTCTGTTCTGAAATATGCTAGAAGGGGTAGGGACAAGCCTCATTTAATTATACATCTTGGGACAAACGACCTGGCTGACAAGACAGTGGATATAGTCCAGAGGAGGTTTGAGGAACTAGCACAATTATGTGAGGGGCAGGAAGATCAGTAACTTTCCGAGATACTTCCAGTGCCAAAGGCAAGCACAACAAGAAAGCTGAGAATAGAGGAATTTAACAGATGGCTAAGAACCTGGTGTTGTGCTAAAGGGTATGGGCTGTTGGGGGTGGGGAGGGACCTGGGAGGACAGTAGTCTCTATGCCAAGGACAGACTACACTTGAGTGAGGAAGGAAAGAAAGTGTTGAAGCAGAGGATGGAAGAATATAGAGGAAGTTGGGAGTTTAAACTAGGAGTGGGGGTGGCAGTTGGGAAGAGATATGCAGAGACCACAGGTTGAAATCATATGAGCTTACCCCCATAACAGTGACAAAGGACAAATGGCAAGTACTGTTGGTGATGCTAGGAAAGGAGGGCAGGATGGGAGGAGGGGAAAGGGTGGAAGGTGGTTACCCTTAATGCTAGAGCCTTGGGAGAAAACTGCAGAGTTGCAGGTTCTCATGGCAGAGGGAGAGGTGGACATTGCAGCCATCACGGAAACATGGGCCACCCAATATAATGACTGGGACCTGTGTACCAGGGTACAGGTTATTCGTAGGGACAGGGTGACTGGGAAAGGAGGGGTGGCACTATATGTGAAGGAAGGACTGAAGTGTGTAAGGGAGGAAGGGGAGGGTAGTACAGAGTCACTTTGGGTGCAAATCCAGGATTCCAAGAATAGGAGTCTTAGAATGGGAGTGGTGTACAGGCCACCATCTCAGATGGAGGAGTTAGACAGGGAACTAGCGGGACAGATCAGGAGGACCTGCGAGAAGGGTAGTGTGGTGATTGTGGGGGACTTCAACATGCCAGGAGTGGACTGGAGCACCCCAACAACCAGGAACAGAAGGGCGCAGGTACTGCTGGATGCCTTCCAGGACAGCTTCCTGCTGCAAATGGTCAGTGAACCAACCAGGTTAGGAAATACCCTTGACCTTGTGCTGGCAAATGGGGACTTTGTGAGAGAACTTACAGTGGAGGAACCGCTGTCAGGGAGTGACCACCACTCAGTATGGCTCACATTGGATATGGGCAAGGAAGGAGTGGAATCTGGCACAAGGTGCTGGACTTCAGGAGGCTGACTTTGGGAGGATGGGAAGTGGTAAAAGGGTACCTGGCCAGAATTCAATCTAGTATGGATACTAACCAGAGATGGGAGCTCATAAAGTTGGGGATAGTGGAACAGCAAAACCTGCTGCAAAGCCCAGAGCAAGAAGGCTAGGGCTAAGAAACCGAGCTGGTTGAGCAAGGAGGTCATGGAAAGGTAAGGAGGAAAAGAGCTGCCTTTAGGAAATACAAGAAAACAGGGAGGGGAGGACAGAGGAGTACTTGACAGAATCGAAGGAGGTGACAAGGCAGTAAGGGAGCCAAAGCATCTCACGGAACTCAGGCTGGCACAAGGCATCAAGAAGCGGAGAAGGACTTCTTTAAGTACATCAGGAGAAAAGGAGCTGTAAGGACCACATAGTAAGGATTAAGAAGGAGGGGTTGGGTGGAAGCAGGGTACGATAAGGCGGAAGCACTAAATGAGTACTTCTGCTCAGTATTTACTAAAGAGAAGAGGGGGGTGACACCCAAGATGGGTGAAATGGCAGACGCAGGGGGGGGAAGTGGTGACAGATGGTCATGGAGGGCAGAGTTCGAGAGGGTTTGAAGGCACTGAGGGTGGACAAGGCACCAGGCCCAGATGGCATCCACCCCAGGGTACTGAAGGAGCTGGCAGAGGTCCTTGCAGGACCTTTGGCAGACCTATTTAATGCCTCACTACATTCGGGTGTGTACCTCAGGACTGGAGGATGGCTCATGTGGTGCCCCTCCACAAGAGTGGCCCAGGATGAACCGGGAAACTACAGACCAGTGAGCCTCACATCCATCGTGGGTAAGCTAATGGAGACTATCCTGAAGGAGAGGCTGCTGGCCCTTAGAGGCGAAGGACTACAGGACAGCAGACAGCATGGCTTCACACGCGGGCCGATCCTGCCAAACCAACCTGGTCGGGTTCTATGACTGGGTAACTAGGCAACTGGACAGGGGACATGCAGTGGATGTCCTGTATCTGACTTCAGTATGGCTGACCAGTGCCACATGGAAGGCTGGGAAGGAAGTTAGTAGGCACAGGGGCAGGTGCAATGCTGGTGAGATGGGTAGGAAACTGGCTGCAGGGAAGGCAACAGAGGGGGTGGTGGGTGGGGAGCTCTCACACCCAAGGGCAGTGACGAGCGGTGTCCCACAGGGCTCGGTGTTGGGACCAGTGTTGTTTGGGATATTCATTGCAGACATATCATGGGACATCAAGAGCAAGATCAGTCTGTTTGCTGATGATACCAAGGTAGGCGCGGTGGTAGACGACCTAGGGGATGGCAGGGGTTGCAGGATGATCTGGCAAAGCTGAAACCTGGTCAGACACCTGGCAACTGGGCTTTAATGCCAAAAAGTGCAAGGTGATGCATTTTGGGATGAAGAACCCAAGGAGGACTTACCAGCTAGGGAGTGCAGCTAGCCCAGACAGAGGAGGAGAAGGATCTGGGTGTGCTCATCACAGGGTCAATGAACAACTCGGCACAGTGTAGGAAGGCAGCTGCAAGGCCAACAAAATGCTGGGTTGTATTGCAAGGGTATATCCTCGAGGAGGGAGGAGGTGATTCTGCCACTGTATAGGTCATTAGTTAGACCACACCTGGAGTACTGCGTGCAGTTCTGGTGTCCGTATCTGAAGAGGGACATTAAGTTACTGGAGGGAGTGCAGCGCAGGGCGACAAAGATGATCAAGAGTCTGGGGGACTTATCATATGAGAGGAGGTTGAAGGAGTTGAACATGTACTCACTGGAGGAGAGGAGAGACAGGGGGACATGATTGAAACCTTTAAATACATGAAAGGAATAAACAAGACAGGTACAGAGGGGCTGTTCAAAGTAAGGGAGGGGAGGGCCACCAGGGGCCATGATATGAGACTGGAGCGAGGAAGGTTCAGGAGGGAGATGAGGAGACACTTTTTTACAGAGAGGGTGGTGGCTGGGTGGAATGCGTTACCTGCAGAAGTGGTATGCAGTAGAACAGTGGACTGCTTCAAACGAGGATGGGACAGGACAAGGGGGAGGGTTAATGAAGGGGAAGGGTGGAAGGGAGGGGCAGCTGCAGAATAAGGGGTGCTAGCTGCACATTCGAGCAGACTTGATAGACCTCTAGGCCTTTATCTGCTGGCAAATTTCATATGTTCGTAAGAGTGCAGACGTGTTCCTGGTCCACTGAAGATCGTTAGCGAGCCCCAGAGGTAAGTATGGGGTGAGGTGGGGTGTGGGGAGGTAGGTGTGCAGTGGGTGGGCGCGGGTGGGAGAGGAGGTGAAGACAGCAGTGAGGGAAGGTTTTTCTTTGTTTTTTTTTTTTTTTATTTGGACTATGCGGGACGTTTGCCACGCTGGGGTGGGCTCCCAGCGTGGCAGCTGGAAGGCTGTTGGGTGGGCAGTGGAGCCGATGGGGGATTGGGCACCCCTGTCAGCCATAGGACCTGTTGCTACACTGGGGTGGACTCCTGCGTGGCACCCGATACTCTAGGGGTGGGAACAGTAGAGCCCGATGATTGGGCACCCGTCGGCCATGCAAACTGCAGAGAGACAGTGAGATGACGGGGGATTGGCAACCCCGACAGCCATACAGTGTGTGCGTGGGAGAGGTAGGAGTGCATGAGCAAGCAATGTGTGTGCGTGCGTGCGTGTGTGGGGAGGGGGAACGCTGCTCACTCAAGCGGTGCTCTCCCTTTCAACTGTACGGCACTGCATTTTGGATCATCGAACTATGTTTCTTGCACATGCGTGCAAGCAAACATAAAAATCACACAGATTTAGTCTGAATAAATACTACTTACTGTACCCAACTACAGAGTAAAAGGAAGGCTGGTTTAACACACAAGTCAGAGTGCCAAAGTATGTAGAATGCACTATAAAACTGGTCAAAAAGAGACTACAGTATGTCAAGCACAGTGTGCCATATGCACATCATGATATCCTTCTGAATCTGCAACATCAGATGATCAGAGCAGATAGAGAAAATGCAGCCAGCCACTTCCTGCTCCTTTAGGTCCCATTGTCGAGCTCAGCAAAGTCGTATGGTTGGATTTAAAATCAGATAGTAACAATCTGATCCTAAAAAATAGCCGATACAGCAGCAGATCAGATTGCTAAAAATCTGAGATATATGAAATCTGAGGAAAGGGCACTATCTGGGGGTATCTGGTTTTCTAGGATACTATCTGTGCAACACTAATTTTTATCAGACAACATGGGTGTGGTGCAGCTTTTCCACAACCAGATACAGAAGCAAGCTGTGGGAAGATGACTAGGTTACCAAGGGTCTTTGTTTTAAAATGTCACAGACTGAACATAATTTTTAGGGCTAAGAATGTGCCAGAGGTGGACAACCAGGTGGACACCAGAAAATGGGTGTGGTCAAAAACCACACTAAGATAAATTAACTCCAAACCACGCATACTGGAATGTCAGCGCAATTTTTGACTGCACCATTCTTCCGATGCGGTTTTGACTGGATACTGTCAACCAATAGTGGAAGCACTCCCTCATTTTCAGTGGCCCCAAGTCCAAGCAAGAGCTCCTGAGGTAAAGGATATCCCACAGAAGTTGCCTGGCCACCTGTGGGATTGCATTTGAATTGGACTTGGCAGGTGTATGATGATCAGTTACCAGGAAACATCATAGATTATTGCTGGGTACATGGGGGGTGGACCTCTGGTCTGTGATGATAAACAACATACTGGGGGTGCTGGAGTAAATGGGGAGGGGGTAGGGGGTCTATTGTGGCATCACAGCTCACTGGCATAGCCTTTTTTGCCATATTGTTAGGGAAAGAAGATGCCATGCAACACTTTCCAGTGCAGCTATTCATTGAGGGATGGGCACTGGTTGGTGCAAACAGCAGGAGGATAATATTGGTGGAGGGCAAAGGGTGGCTTTTGTGACTGTGGGAGAGTACATGGTGGATGAAATTGAGTCAGTCTTGTTGAAAATGGCAATCAACCTGGCATTTTTGGGGCCGTTAGGGTGGAGTTAGTAGCACAATCAATAGAAAATAGGACAGAGGGGCCTCCAGTATGAGGATAAAAGACAAAGAACCTTAGTGCACAAGCACTGAGGCAAGGGTTACCCCAAGGGGCATTGGCCGGGAAGTCAACTTTCAAAGAAATACAAAATCACACATATTCCCATAATGTGGAGCATCATGGGCTGTATATGCAAATCACCACAAAATATTATGCTGGTTCAACTTTAAGCAGAAATGCATGGTGCTGAAAGGCCTCTCACACAGTCTGCAAAGGGTACCAACAGAAGACACACACGTGTTTCGTCCTACCAGGACTCATCAGTGTGCCTCATTTGTATGACACCCCAGTGGAATGAACCAGCTACCCTAAGATGGTCTATCTGGGTTGGATTGTAGTGAGCCCAATAAAAACAAAAAAAAAACAAGCTAAAAGACAAAGAACCTTAGTGCACAAGCACTGAGGAAAGGGTTACCCCAAGAGGCATTGGCCGGAAGCCAAGTTTCAAAGAAATACAAAATCACACATACTCCCATAATGCATCGCTGGGTAACTGGTTCATTCCACTAAGGTGTCATCCAGTCGAGGCACACTGATGAGTCCTGGCATGATGAAACATGTGTCTGTGTCTTCTATTGGCACCCTTTGCAGACTGTGTGAGAGGCCTTTTGGCACCATGCATTTCTGCTTAAAGTTGAACCAGCATAATATTTTGTGGTGATTTGCATATACAGCCCATGATGCTTACATTGAAATATAGAAACATAGAAGTTGGCGGCAGATAAGGACTGCATGGCCCATCCAGTGTGCCCATTTCTTTTTTCTACCTTATAAATGTGCCATCGGTCTTTCCTCTGTCAATGGCCTATCTATTATACTCATCTGTATTGCTCCCTTATGCCTATCCCATGCCTGTCTGAAGCCCTGCACTGTATTCATATCCACCACTTCCTGAGGTAGGTCGTTCCATGCATCCACCACCCTTTCTGTGAAAAAGAACTTCCTCACATTACCCCTTAATTGGCCTCCCTCAAATCTCATGCTGTGTCCTCTTGTCCTGCTATTTTTCTTATATTGAAACATGTTCTCACCAGAGATGCCAAGAAACAACTGGTCCCATCCATTTTCCTATCATTGGTTAATTACCCTGATTTCCTCTACAGCCAATGCCCCAACTCTTACATGACTAAACTGAACACACTCTACGATCGAGCACTGAGGTTTATAATGGGACTTCCCTTCGACACGCATCACTGCACCCTATATGCGGCAGTGGGGTGGACATCTCTAAAGTTCAGGCACCACAGAAACACCGCTCTCTCGACCTATAGAGCCATCTCTAATAAGCTGCCTTACTATATCTCCTGCTGTCTTCCCCTGAGTATAACTGGGAAATACGCGTTAACAAGTTACTCAGCTATTACACTTAAAGTACCCAAAGCAAAATCCCACTTCGGCAGGGCAGCCATAAGCTTCGTGCTACCTACCTTATGGAACGATCTACAAAAACCCCTCAAATTAAGCACTCTAATCGGTATAAATGCCTTCAAGACACTTTATTTCCATAAAATCAGAGAAGTATGTAACTGCTTCACCCACTCAGACCCAGTACCAGTGTCTGCACTGATATATAGCCACGCCTAGACCCAGTTTTAAGTACTGACCCCCCAACTTGCTCCTCACAAGCCTAATTGTTCTCTCTCTTATCCCCTTGTCTTATCAACACGAGGCCCGTCCATCCCCTTATCCTTCCTTTCCCAACCTCAGATAGGAGCTCACTACCCCTGGGTTGTGACATCCTGCCATGCCCCGTATTTTATAGCATTCAATCCTGGGGCTCACACATACTCTTTTTCTCCATCCACCTTCTCTACATCCCATTTTACCAACTCCTCTCTGTGCACCGTGCCCTCCTAGACTTTCTCCCCCTACCTACCTCCCCCCCACCTTCGCCTCTACCTGGTGTATATTTTTATTTTATTTTACTTTTTTCTTCCGTTACTTCCTCCTGCAACCTTAGATTACCTGCTTTGTCTTCCTATATACACTTCTATGTATGTAAATACCCTGTAATCTGTACAATATCTGTATAATTCTATGTACATATGAACTTATTTTTTTTCCTTTCTGTAAATAGTATTATCTGTATTGCCTTGTAAATACCTGTGTTGACCTGTATATACAGTTGTTCATGCTCCACCCAGGTCCATCTTGCAAATGAGCTTCTGCTCAACGATGAACGCCTGGTTAAATAAAGACTTGATTGATTGATTGATTGATGTTCGACTCTTTCACCTTGTTAATGCCCTTAAGGTGTTTGAATGTTTTGATCATATCACCTCTCTCCCTCCTTTGCTCTAGGGTATACATATTGAGCTCCGTTAATCTGTCCTCATATGTTTTCTGATGCAGTCCCTGCACCATTTTGGTTGCCCTTCTCTGGACTGCCTCAATTTACTTAATGTCCTTGTGAAGGTGCGGCCTCCAGTACTGCACGCAGTACTCTGGATGTGACCTAACCAGTGTCTTGTAAAAAGGGATTATTATCTCCCTCTTACGACTTGTGATACCCCTACTAATACACCCTAACATCCCCCTAGCCTTATCTAATGCTTTAATGGTCTGCTTGGATGATTTCAGGTCATCGGTGATGATGATGCCCAAGTCTCTTTCTTCCCTTGTGACTGCCAGCAACTCCCCTCCCAGCCTATAGGTGGCTTCAGGGTTTCTCTTCCCTATGTGCATGATCTTGCACTGCTTTGCATTAAACCCCAGTTGCCACTTTTCCAACCATTTTGCTAGTTTATCCAGCTCTCTTCTCATTTGCCCACCCCATCTGGATCATCTACTCTGTTGCAGATCTTGGTGTTGTCTGCAAACAGACAAACCTTACTCTCCAGTCCATCTGCAATGTCATTGATGAAGTTATTGTAGAGAACTGGCCCCAGGACTGATCCCTGAGGTACCCTACTTGTGTCTTGCATCTCTTCTGACTGTATACCGTTTACCACCACTCTCTATTTTCTGCCCATCAACCAGTTTGCCACCCAGTTAACCAACTTCTGACCCACCCTGAGCCTACCCAGCTTATTAATCAATCTTCTATGTGGAACAGTATCGAATGCTTTGCTGAAGTCAACGTAGGTGACATCAACTGCTCCCCCTTGGTCCACCACTCTGGTTACCCAGTCAATGAAATCTATGAGATTAGTTTGACAGGACCTTCCTTTTGTAAACCCATGCTGTCTTGGATCCTGTGCTCCTATGGATTCTAGGTGTTGTACTATCCTTTCCTTAAGGAGTGCCTCCATAATCTTGCCCACTACTGAGGTAAGACTGACTGGTCTGTAGTTCCCTGCCTCCTCCCTGCTACCACTCTTGTGGAGCGGGATCACATGAGCCCTTCTCCAGTCTTCTGGGACCTCTCCTGTGCTCAGAGACTCACTAAACAGTTCTGATAATGGCTCTGCTAATTCCACCCTTAGCTCTCTTAGTACCCTGGGATGTATGCCATCAGGTCCCATTGCCTTGTCCACCCTGAGCTTATCGAGTTCTTGTAGGACCCTTTCTTTTGTGAAGGGACTGTTGCTCACCTCCCTCCCCCCTGTGTCCATGGTGCTGAGCTGTGGGCCCTGCCCTACCTTCTCTTCAGTAAATACTGAGCAGAAGTATCTATTTAGGATAGATGCTTTTACATGGTCCTCCTCTTCACACGCCCCATTATCTCCTTTGATATTAGCAGTACCCCCTCTGGACTTTCTCCTTTCACTAATGTATCTATAGAAAGTCTTGTCACCTTCTTTTACTGTTTGTGCTAGTGTTTCCTTAGTTTGGGCCTTTGCCTGCCTTATTGCCTTCCCTGCTTCCCTTAGGGAAGTTTGGTATGCCTTCCTATCTTCACCCCGCTGCGTTCCCTTATATTTCCTGAAGGCCAGCCCTTTGGCTCTGACGTTTTCTGCTACTGTTTTTGAGAACCAACATGGTTTCCTTCATCTTTTGCATTTCCTTTTCTCTCTAACACAGTGGGATGTTGCTTCAAGTATTGCATCCTTAATGCTTGCCCACTTTGCATGTACCTCCTCACCTGTATTTCTTTTTGCCAGGGCCAGCTTAACTCTGTTGGCTATCTTATCAAAGTCAGCTCCTCTGAAGTCCCATATTTTTGCCTTGGAATGGGATGATTTAGTTGTAGTGGCCAAATTAAACCATACCATGTGATGGTCACTGGCCCCCAGGTGACCTTCTACCTGGAGGTCTGTGATCCTTTCCCTGTTAGTCAGTACTAGATCTAGGATAGCCCTGTCTCTTGTGGGTTGTTGTACCAGTTGTTTGAGGCCCTCCCGCTGCAGGGAATCCACCATGTGTCTAGTTCTGGCAGATGTTCCTGCTGGTATTGACCAATCTGTATCTGGCATGTTGAAGTCTCCCATTATCAGAACCTCCCCTTTAGCTGCCATGTTTTGTATATCTTCTAACAGTAATGTGTCTATACCCTTCCCCTGGTCTGGGGGCCTGCAGACAACACCAGTTCTTATGGCTGTCCCATTTCCTGTTTCCAGGATGACCCACAGTTCTTCTGGCTCCTTATGTGTATTCTAAATTTCTGTAGCTTTGATATTTTCATTGACATACAAGACCACTCCCCCCCCCCTCCTTTTTGCACCTCGGTCTCTTCAGAACAGTACATAGTCAGGTACTGAAGTCTTCCAAGTGTGGTTACTGGTAACCCACGTCTCGCTAATTGCTACTATGTCCAGTTTAGCCTCTGTCATTATTGCCTGCAGGTCTGGGATCTTGTTTCCCAGACTGCGAGCATTTGTGTACATGATTTTCCATTAGCCAAATGTCAGTGTGTTAGTTGTTGGGTGAGGTCTGGCGTTTCCCTGTGCATCGTATGGGGAGCTGGACCTTTTTCCTTACCTGGCGATGCAAATGAACTGCAAACATGCTGAACTTCTGTTTGACCACTAGCTGAGGGGGGAGGGGTGTTCTTCCCATTTGACGTATGTGGTGCTGCACCCCTCTCCCCATTTGCTAGTTTAAATATCTGCAAAGACGTCAAACTTCTACCCCAATGCACTGACTCCCTCCTTAGTCAGATGCAGTCCATCAAATTTAAAGAACGTTCGCTCCCAAAACTGCTGCCAGTTCCCCTACAAATTTGTGTCCTTTTTCCTGGCACCAGCCCTTGAGCCACATGTTTAGCTCCCCATCTCCCCTTCTCTGACCTTCCGACCATCTGCCCCCCCCCCGTCCCAGACTAGCAGGATCTCAGAGAAGGAGATTCCAGATGAAATGGATGATAGTTTGTCACCCAGCCCGGTCAGGTGTTCCTTGGTCTCCACAACTGACCTGCTGGCGAGATCATTAGTCCTTATGTCTACCAGGACATCAATGTTTTCTCCTGCTTCCTGAACAATTTTAGCAATGCGGCCAATGTCTCTCCACGCTGATGTACCTGGGAGACATCTGATCATTACCCCTGGCTGGAGATAGGTATCAACTCCCCAAATCATGGAGTCTCCTATGATCAGAAGTTTTTTGGATTTCCTTTTTGCTTTTTTTGTTTTGGTTCCTGTTTTGGGGCGAGTTTTGTTGTGCTAGCTCCTGTGCTGCAGTGTCCTCTGCCCCTTTGTTTGATTTCAGAGATAGAGGCAGATACCTGTTTGTTGTTTTTATATGGTTTGTGGAGGTAATATGTTGGAGAGCACCGAGTGAAGGGGCGCCCAATTTGCCCCTCCTAACCACCTGCCAACCTCCCGGGCCAACTGCCCTCTGCGGTTGAGGTGCTTCTGTTGGATGTTGGGGAAATGGCGGGTGGTTCTTATAATATATTTACTCTTGAATATGAAATTTGAGGCATGCAATCTCTGTCCATGCTGCCTGGAGCTGAGCCCTAAGATCTCCAATGGCCCAGCATGTAGGACAGTGTCCTAAATCCTGTAAAACTGTCCTTCTGAAAAGGGTTCTGCAGTACCTGCAGTTAGGGATATCCATTCCAGATAAGTTACTGGGTTTATAACCTGGTCAGAGTAATTAGAAGGAAGAAAATGAAAGCAAGAGTTTGATTTTGTGTTTTGTTTGTTTGTTTTGGTATAACTTGTTATAACAAGTTAAATTACTAGTGCCCCTGTAAATGAGGTTGCCATGTGGATTCCCCACTGATCTGCCCCTTCCTGCTTTGCCACAGGAAATGTCACGACTGTGCTACACTATAAAAGGAGTCTAGTGTGAGACGGTTGGGGATGGGGGTGGGTGGCTGGGCCCTTCCCCTGCCGGAAAAGAAGAACCACGGATGAAAGAAATAAGGAGGTAAGAGCAGAAACAATCAGTCAGCAACAAATGCAGTAACTCTGAAAGCTTATCCTAATGATAGATAAAACTGTAAAACCTGTAAAGCACCACCTGTAATAATTTCACAGAATATATACCCTGTAAGAAACACTTTACTACAGAGAAAAATAAAGCAGTAACAGAAGATATACCTTGCAAAAGACAATTTGAATCTGAAGATTACAGCAGTAATCTGTTAGCATAGACCTGTAGGCACACCTTGTAACAATGCAGTAGAAGGTATACCCAGCAACAATTTGAATCAGAGAAAAATAAAGCAATAAAATGTTAGCAACATTGCATTATGGGAGTATGTGTGATTTTGTATTTCCAGTATGAGGATGTCACTTGGGGACAAGAACATGTACAAATCAGGTTAAGGCATTCTGTGATAGCCCAACAGTGTAAAAGGGTATAGGTGACTCTTGGGTGGTTGTGGCAGGAGGCCATTTGCCCAGTGGGGTTCCTGAATTAATTTGGGGTGATCCCCCAAATATGGGGTCAGTTGTTAATGCATTTGGCTGGGACACTGCTCACCAGATACCAGTTCAGACCACTATTTAAGGCAATGTTGAGAACAGGGGTTTAGACCCAGCCCTGTATGGGACCCATTTCTTTATAATCGGGGCTGTCAGTACAGCACTGGGTTAGGCATGCCTGCAGTGGACATGAAACATATAGGGTGGTGGAGCTCTGACTGAGTCAAGCAGTACATACAAACATATGAAAAGAGCCAGCAGAAGAAGACCACCCAGTCTATCGTGTCTGCTCAGTAAGTGATGCAGTGTCTGGCCTTACAATTTACACCAATGACCATGCCCCTCCCTCTCCCCCTTTCTCCCCTTCGTTGGTCCCAAGGGTTCCTCTTATGCTCATCCCAGGCTCTCTTGAATGCTCCCACCATCCTTGCTGATACCACCTCCTCTGGCAGCTCATTCCACATGGGCACTACCCTCTCCATATAGAAATGTTTCCTTACATCCCTTCTGAATCTCTCCCTCATCAGTTGTAGGCTTTGCCCCCTAGTGGCGCTGTTGCCACTCATTTTAAAGAGACCCTCCCTTTTCACTCTGTTAATTCACTTCATGTACTTGAAGGCCTCTATCGTATCACCCCTCTGCTTCCTCTCTTCCAGGGAGTACATCCCCAGGGCGCCCAGCCTCTCCTCATAGGACCTATCCTATAACCCCTTGATCATCTTGGTTGCTGTCTTCTGGTCCCCCTGTAGCATGCTGATGTCCTTCATAAGGTAAGGATGCCAGTACCTCACCCAATATTCTAATTGTGTTCTCACCAATGACCTGTACAATGGTAAAATAACCTCTCTCTGCCTACTACTGAATCCCCTTGCAATACACCCTAGCATCCTGTCAGCCTTCCCCACAGCCTTTTTACACTGAGAGGTGTGTTTCAGGTCACTCATTGTCTCTACCCCTAGATACTTTTCCTCTTCAGAAGTAGTTACCTAAACCCCTCCTATGTAATATTCTGTCCTAGGGTTCTTGGCCCCTATCTGCATCATGTTGCATTTGCCATTTGGTAAACTGGATGGGCCTAGCAGCCCTTATCTGCTGACAATTTCTCTGTTTCCATGAAACTAAGTTGCCAGATTCCTGACCATCTCTGTAGTCTGGCGAGGTCCTCCCTCAGATCCTGTATCCCCTCCTTGGTGACCACTCTCCCACAGAGTTTGGTGTTGTCCGCAAACAGGCAAATTTTGCCTTTAATGCCTTTCCTGGTGTTATTTATGAAGACATTGAACAACACTGGCCCCAGCACCGATCCCTGTGGGAACCCACAGTATATAATACCTTTACAACTCCAGAATAACATACAGTATTTATACTTCCCTTTGACATAGGCACAAGGTACCAGGCCAATATTTACATTCTTGGTTTATTGTTAATTTTTTGGTCCTAGAAAAGGACAGTAGACAGATAGGGAGGGTCACATCTGGGTTGTCATTAGGAAAAGTGGTGGTCTGATCTATGGGATAGGTTTTCAGGACATGAGGTGGGTGCAGCTCCTGCCCACCATCCATGCCTCAAATAAGAAGCTGGGGCACCAGATGTTTCAGGTATACACCTCAGGCTGGTGGTAACAACCTTAGGGTCTCACGTGACACTAAGAGTTCATAATAGGGATCAAGCTAGATGGAGGAACATCAAAGTTTCCTTTCAGGGTGCAACTTAGTATGACGTGGGGGGCAGGGTTTGCTTATACTCAGCAATCAAAGTCAATATCAACCAAAGTTTTCTTGTCTCTCTTGTTTATTTTTAAGCACACCCTGACGTTTTTCCAGTTATTATTTCTTCAGGGGAGTTTATTGTTGTATGTGCATTTGCTAAAATGCTGAAAAACCAGAACAGCCAATGGCATAAGAGAAATAGGAGAGGACCAAACAAAGAATAATTGGAATTGTGTCTCTGTATCAAGCAGCGTGCAGTCTGTTCTAAGGAGACTAATGAGAAACTGGGGTTAAAAATCAGTATAAATTGATACAAGAATGTTCTAAAAGAGCAACAATAAATTCCTATGAAGAAGCCATAACAAGTAAAATGTTGGGTGTACTTAAAAATAAACAAGAAAAGCAAGAGAAATTTGGTTTAAATTGACCTTCGTTGCCTGATGTAAACAATCTCCCTTCAATCCTCCCACACGTTACATTGGAATGGCTCATTTAGGTTTCAGTTTCAACCTACAATTTAGAAAACTTGGAAATGGTCATTTCCCACAGTTGATGTGGACTTATATGCCACTTAATGTGGTTAGAGATTCTGACGCGCTTTATTTGATGCCGTGGCTGGGATCCCAAAACAATTGACAAGGCTAGGCAGATGCTAAACAAAGAACAGCTAATTTTGTGCAGTGGATCGGGGGACAGTGCTTTCCCATGATGAAATCACAAATTGCCATGGTCTGTACCATACCAATGAGGTGCATCTGTCTGACATTGGGACAGATAGATGCAGTTTGTTATTGCAATCTTTCACCCAGTTGAAAAGGCTGTTCCCAGCTGTAAAAGTTGTATTTTTTGAGGGGAGGATAAACAAGTGTAAATCCCCCTTCCCGGCATCTAGGGGTATGTGGTGGCAATTTTCCACAGGGAGAGAGCACTCACAGCAGCAGAAACCAAAAAAAGTTGTACTTTACTGGGATGGCTTGTGTTAGCAGGGTCCACAGCAGGGGGTGCCATCTTCTGGTGCTGGGCTGAAATGTAACCCGTGTCAGCAGGCATAAACAGTCCCATAAAAATAACTGAAGTCCACACAAGCATAACATTAACAGGGGATCCCTTTTAATGAACAATCTTCATGGCACTATCTGAACAATTTATCTGTACATTGGGGCTACTGGGGTCCTTACAGGGAGGTTAGTGGATGCATTTTGTGGCCAAAGCGGCCCCACTAATCTTGGGCAGCTTTCTTCTGGGTCCAGCTGGCCACTAATGAAGCTAGGTAGCATGTCCATGGGACCGAATCAGGCCTCAAACCAGCAGCAGTCTACCTCTCTCCCTCTCACATTTTTGGCTCCCAGAAATCTCTCTCTATCTATAGTGGGTTGAAACTGGTCATCACTTCCCAGCCACTGGATCTCTACAAAGCTGGCCCTAGTGAACAACTCTACCCTGGCACACAGAGATGTCCCCACAGACCTGCACCCTCTGGGAGGGCATGTTTGACTCTGGGCATTTGCTTCAAGCACAGGCTTCCATGAGACCCTCCAGCTGAACTGACTCTTCCTTCACTGGAACTGGGTCCCAACTTGGACATATGGGCATGGCTGTGACCCACGTGCATCTCAATGCCCCACTGGAGCTGCCACAACTGAGTTGGTATATCTGCTCCGGGGCTAAGGCTGTCTTTCTCTTTCTCTCTCTCTCTCTCTCTCTCTCTGTCTCGTGGATTCCATTTCTCCCCTTGAGCCTCTCTCTCCAACATGCTAGAAATGTGGAACACACACAGGAGCCATACTGAACTCTGGCTCCAAGCCTCTGAACATCGCCTCCACTGGGGTGGCTTCACAGAGGGTAACCTAATGGCCAAAAACAGTGGCTGCTGGCATGTCCACCACCAGACTGGTTTTTGGATGCCCCACACCACGAACTGCTGGCCCTGAGAGCAGACAAATAGCCCTGTTCTCCTACACTGCCTCCCTGCACCTCCTCCTTATGGCTCCTACTCGTCTCTTCCACTTCTTGCCCCTTTTGGGTGCCAAAATCCCCAGATTTTTAACCTTGTGCACCAGTGTTGACCTCTGACCTGCAGAACTCCTGCCAATGCAGCAGAGGCAAATTTAACCATTTAACTGACAGCCAAAACTTAACATGTTCCTCAATTTAATGTACAAGCCCTGCAGGGGGATGTTACACAAGGTTTGGTTTGCACCCTGTGGCAGTAGAGTTACCTTGAGGAATGCTTGTGGGCAGACATACTGTTTCAAGGTGGCTAGATTTGTGACTTTTGACAGTATGGCTACAGGGATATGGAGAGGGAGCAGGTGGTGGTGATGAAAATTAGACTACAATAAGGGAGGGGCTTTTGAAACCAACTGGCTTTTTCCTGTTCCCCCAAATTTTTTATACTCTTTCTATGTTTCAGCGTAAAGCATGCTTGGACTACTGGACGTAGACGTTTTCTTACTGAACTGCTATCTGGTGAGCAGCAAGAGAAAATTTAGCTATCTGGTGAGCAGCAAGAGAAAATTTAATCTAGTGAATTAGTGGTGTTATGGATGTTATTTTAGACAGAAAAAGTGTCACATCCTATGGTTGCAGATGGCATTATTGCATTAGGAAAGAAAACAGAATTTCTTTAAATGTTTTTTTTTTTTCTCCATGGTCCTGCTAAGCACAAAGCCATATCTAACCTGTAAATAAAGATAATGCTGGAACTCTCAGCAACTTGTGAGTATTAGCTTTCTGTGGGAAGATAGTGGGCTTTAGGTAATAATTCATAAAAAAATCAGAATGATTTATAATGACACTTCTGTGATCCCATTCCCCATTTCCCATTTTCTTTATACCTATTTTTCAGCAACAGGGCCTGCAATAAAGAGTTGAGCACAGTTAATGTGCTTGCCTAGCAATTGTATGTGTGGGATATTACAGTGGACTATTTAAGTAGTTGTGAAGCCAAACTTAGAATGATTAATGAATTTTGCAGGCAGTCAGTGTTTTAAACCATGACTACAAACTACATACTGATGTAGGGCCACATATTCAGATGAGATGCACGGTGCATCCCTGGATGTGCCGCACATCTCTGGACTTGCGCAGGCCATCGGGGGCATGGCCATATTAAAAGGCCAGTGATGCGCTGCGCACTCCGACTGCACTGCCATGCACAATATTGTGATGCGCCTATGCAAATAAGGGGTCCCTCATGCATATGCTGTGCATCGCAATATTGAAACCCCCCAAAGTGTAACTATGGCTGGCTGCACTTGTGCACAGTTATACTTTTGGAACCCTACTATAACTATTTGCGGGGTAGGTTGGTGCCCTGCGTATTGTCTAGGGCCAGGTACACAGTCCCCCCCAAGCCCCGATCACTGTAAAAATTAATAATACAACCCTGATCCAGTTTCCATAATTTAGTGTCCCCCCTCCCCAGCCCCAATCACTGTAATACATAAGATATCCCCCGATCTGGTTTCCATAGTGTAGGGACCCCCTCCCCATACCCAATCACTGTAATAAATATGGAAATCCCCCATCCTTAATCCATAATGTAGGGACCCCCTCCCCAGCCTGATCACTGTAATAAATGAGAAAAGAACCATTCCCATTCCCTAGTGGCTAGAGGTCCCCACCCCCCACCCTGGTAGGCAGTACCCCACCACCCCACACCCCTATCCCGACCCGTGCTGGCAACTGGCAGCCCTCCTCACCCTGCCATGGCCAGGCGCCAACTGATCGGTCCTGGCACGCACAGTAAATAGTATGCACTCATTGGCTGGAGACAACCAATGGGCACGCATTATTTACTGTATGCACTCCAGGACCAATCAATCAGTGGCTGGCCATGGCAGGGTGAGGAGGGCTGTGCCAGTCACTGGCATGGATCGGGATGGGGCAGGGTGGTGAAATGCCTACTATGGGGGACCACACCAATAGGGAACTGGCATGGGGGATTTCATATTTATTACAGTGATCAGATATAGGAGGGGTCCCTACACTATGGAAATGGAATTGGGGTATTTGTTATGTAGTACAGTGATTGGGGCTGAAGGGGGGAACACTACACTATGGAAGTGGGATTAGGGGATTTCTATGTATTACAGTGATAGGGGCTGGGGAGAGAGGGGACACCACACTATGGAAATGGGATTGATGGCTTATTTCATGTTATACAGTGACTGGGACTTGGGGGGGGGGGAGCTGGCCCAGCGCAATCCACCAGGTGCAGCCATGCAAATGAGCCCATAATGGGCATGCAAATGGCCCCTTTGAGCTGTGCATGCCCAATAGGATAATTTGCATGTTTGGGTTGAATATTGCCCATGGGGCTGCGACGCATACAGGTATGTGCTATGCATTCCCCTATGGGCGGTCTTCAGTCTCGCACCCTGGAAGCACCTCGCCATGCATGGTGGCCATTTGCTGTGTGCCGCACATCCAGGGTCCGTTATTCAAACAGATTGCATGGTCTGTTCCGATTATGCATTCTGTTTGAATATTGTACCAGAGCTGGCCGGCCCAACTTATTTGCGTGGCACACCTTTATGTGTGCGCATCTGGCCGGCTCTGAATATGGGGCCTGCAGACTAATACTGTATGTATTGCTATAGATTTGTGATAAGTAGGGGTGAATGGACACCCTAAATTTGGTGTCTGGTCCAAGTGTAGTTAGCCTGTTGTTTTTTTTTTTCAGGCCTCTCTGGGCCCCTGCCCGAACGCCCACTGCTAAAAATCTCATTCCCATTCATCACCATATCACCCTTTTATGTTATTCATGCTGGCTGTAGCCTGGCAAACACATAATGTGTTCTGGACAATGCATTCTACCCCAAGACTATGCAGGCATTAACAGCTCCCTTTTCTGTTCATAATACCAGTCCTTTGACAAACTTAAAAGTATCCTTGAAGAACTAGTGGCTTCAAAAATAGCGATGTGACCTATCTATAAAATAAGGGTTGCAAATGTTAAGAACATACGAACATATGAAAATACCAGCAGAAACAGGCCTCATGGTCAATCGAGTCGGCTTGAGTGCACAGCTAGCATCTTATAATGTTGCTGCCCCTCCCTCCCCCCATCCTATTACCCCTTCCCCTTCCCCTATCCCAACCCTTCTTGAAGCTGTCTACCTTCTTGCAGGCCACTACTTCACCCAGCAAGAAGTTCCACTTGTCCACCACTCTTTCCATGAAAAAATGTCTCCTCACCTCTCTCCTGAATCTACCCCCCTCCGATCTCAGTTGGTGTCCTCTCATGTCCCTCCCCTTTCTCCTTTGGAAAATTCTCTCTGTATTAGTCTTGTTTATTCCCTTCAGGTACTTAAAGGTCTCAATCATGTCTCCCCTGTCCCTTCTCTCTGTTTTTTGATTCCTGTCTGAATTTGCACTGAGGATCAAATGTTCTAGCCCCTGTTCAGAAATGTAAATACTTGTTTCCTGTTTACTCTGCTTCAGCAACAAGGAGCTGTCAATTTTCTGAGTAGATACTGTATTCTTTTACTCCATCTCTTTCCTGGGTTTTTGTTGCCCCTCATCACAAGGCCTATATGGGACCTGATCCTGCCAATGTGTGGTCTTTTTCTAAGTTCCAGAGATTACTGTGGTTCGATCCTGGCTCCGTAGTAGGAATCCCATGGACTTGGACACTCGCAGGGTGCCATGCTCCAGCTGCGACTGGCTAGATGGGGACCATAAGCTTGGATGATGGCAGGGTCCCAGGTCTGGTGTGGCATAACCTCCCTCTGGCTGGGTCTCTGGAGACTAGGATCCTAGCAGAAGTTCAAGGTTTGGGACAGTGAAGGCCTGTTGGTGGTCCACACTCAAGGAGGGCAGCCTAATGGGAATCACAGTAAGGTTCCCTTGGTTTAGAGGGGAGCAGAACCCAAGCTGGGTAAGGAAGACAAAAGAGATGGTGCAGCAACACTGAAAGCTGAGAAAGGGACAAAATGTGGGGAGACCTGTAAACCTCAATAACTGTAGTTAAAACGTCCTGCAAAAGCACGGCACTGTGACCTATGCAGGCCTTCATCAGGGTATGTGTCCAATCTTCCTCATCCCCAACATTTGAAGTACAAAGTTAAAGGTATAGTACCTAATTTTCAAACACCCAGTGAATACCTATACCGCAATTATGTCACGGCATAATTTTCCAACTTCATTCGCATACTATTGGTTGTCGCTATGAAATAGCTGTTTAAATCCCTATACAAAATTTACAACAAACAAAAAGAGGGGGCAGAATGTTCATTTATATGGTGGCCACCCTACCCCCCCCCACACTTATGTAACTCCCCTACAAATGAGGGTTCCCAAAAAGTCTTCCTTGAGCTTGCCTAAATGCTCACTGCCAGGCTGGTGTCCTGCATTTTAGCAGTTTAAATGTATTGCCAGAGAGTGCCTGTTAGCCTCTGTACTGTCTCTTTAAGAGCTGCCTGGGTTGCAGTCATAATTAATCTGGGAGGGGGCTGAGTATTTCTATGCTCGAGTCCTGCCCGGGCTGCCAAATAATCGCTCCGCTCTGCCATCGCTATTAGATGCAGAGGGAGCTCTGTTAGAAGATGTACTTGTTTGCTGATCATTTATTAGAATAGTAATAATATTGCAGTTTGTCTAACCTGCCCTCTTTGCAGCATGGACATTTCTGTTTATCTCCACCATCTTGGTCCTGGACTGCTGAAATGAGCGAATCAGTACCTTTGGGGACTCTAAAATGGAGCCTGTCTCCAGGGGCTTTGTGGGAGCAAAATTCTGTAGGAATTGTAGTTTGGGTTTTTTTGTGCCTAAAGGGGGAGCCCTTGTTGCGACTGACAGAGAAATCAGCCAACCGAATCTTTTGGATCCTGGGGAAAGTCCCAGGCTGCTTGCAGCTATTTTCAGTTTGAGTTGGGAAGTGAAAGAAGTAACAACTTGAGATAGTCGAGCAGTAATCCTGCATAGATTCACGCGGGAGAACTGTGAAAGGGCTGAGTTTTGACCTGCCTGTCCCTGAGAGGGAAATTGAAGTTTATTCGGATTGAATCCGAATTGTGAGGATGATTTAAGCCACAGAACTGTGACCAGGCTTTAACCTGAAGAAGACCGAAGATTTGTTGAATGCGATTGGCCTGTCAGGATTTCTAGCCACCTTTGAACTCCCGGTTTGTGCAGAGACTCTGTAATTGCGACCGGATAGCAATCTGCCTGGTACAGTAGAATTTCTTATATGTAAATGTGCTATGTGCTGTTAGTGGATCATGATTTGGTTCCCCACTGTGTGCTGAACTGTGTTCTGCTTGCTGGAGGCTGCATCCAGCTCCAACAGACTAAATTCGTTTGCATCCTCATTTGTCCTGGGCCTTGCCACACTGGCCCAGCCAGACTACTTGCTACACAGAGAAAGCCATCGACGAGAGACCTGCCTGAGGATCAGCCCCCTGCTCAATGCCTTGAACAGGAATGATGCCTCGGTGATTCGTATGGGCCCTGCTTCTCCTGGCACTCCAGCTCAACAACCTGCAGTCTCGATTTCGTCCTGCCTGTGTCCTGTATTGGGTATCATGAGTAAACATCAGGGTAGCTCCCTGCAACAACAGCTAAATCTAAAGTGTTGTCATCTGATTGCTTTGTTGTCTTTTCCTTCACGAACTGAGCCCTCTGGCTCTGGATTACAAATAGTGTGTGTTGTGCATGATGCTTTCTTCCATCACAGGGCCACAACCAGCTGCGATGCCGGCCTACCCCAGGCAACGGTCCTGGCTAGTCCACCTTTTTCCTACCTGGGTACCCAGAGTGTGTGACTGTGTAGGGACTCTGAAGTGCATGCATAACTGTCTGATTGATTTAGCCTTTAGCCAAGCAACCTGATTATGCCCCTCCTTTGTTCAAGTCCCCTGAATAAATCAGATCTAACTCTTTTTGCATTTAACCTGACTGTGGTTCCAGTTTGTGCCAAGAGTACTGTACTGTTGCTATTTGCTGTGCATAACCTTGTTTTACAGGGTCCCCAGGGTTGAGCTAGAGGAACCAGCCCTGGTGGTAAGTGCAAACAGTGTGGGTAATTGCATGGTGAATAAGGGTAATTGTGAAAGTGATTATTGTATATTGTTCAGGCCACTAGAAGGGAAAGAGGGGGGTTACAGTGTCCCAGAGGGCTGTGCCCAGGTTAGCTTGACCACTAACAACCCTGACCTCCGGGTGGAGGCACCCGTTTCAGTACCCAGGCCCCTTAACCTGCTACTAGTCAAGCAGGCAGGGGTAGTAGCCCTTGGGATAGTGCCACCTAGGGGTTACACTTAGAGGAAGGAGATCCACCTGCCAATATCTGCTTTGATTTCCCTTATTATATTAGCATAGTTATGGGTATAGCCCAAATATTTTTTTTATTTCTCTTTATTAAGAAATTTTTAGTAAAAAAACAAACAATACTTTGACAAAACAAACATCAGTATAAGCATCTTGAGTAGTTAATTAACAATACACTTAGCTCATTTGCTGCCAAGCTGATAGAGGAAAACATAAGAGTAACTTATGATTGAAAAATTAAGTAGTAAAACCCGGTTTATGGTCCAGCATGTACAGAACCCATCGCTGCCATAAGGTTTCAAAGTGCTTGGTGGTGTTTTTCAGTTTAACTGCCAGCTGCTCCATATCATAGACTTGGAGAATAACATCCTGCCAGTGTGATACCGGGGGGACTGTCAAGGTTAGTCACAGTCTGGTTATAACTTTCTTTGCCACCAAAAGGCAAATCCATACCAATTTTCTTTTGTCTAAGGCCCTCTGTGGCCCTGTGAAGGGTCTAAGAATATTACATTTGTAGCAGACAGTGTAAAATCTGTACCAAAAATTATCAAGAGCTCTGCAAGAAGCTGTGTTCAATATGTCTGGAAAGCTGGACATGACAAAAAAATATGGCCATGAGTGGCAGGGCTGATGCCGCAACCTCTCCAACACTGCTCAGTCTGAGTCAGAATGTGTCTGGCCATGATGCAAACATATGAATCTGCCAGCAGAAACAGGCCTTATAGAAACATAGACTTTGACGGCAGATAAGGACCTCTTGACCCACCCAGTCTGCCCATTTCCCTACCTATTGGATAAGCTGCAGATCCTAGTTAACCAACAGTCTACTTCTCCCTAACCCCCGAAAGAATTGCCTTATGTCTGTCCCATGCATTCTTGAATTCCCCAACTGTTTTTGACCCCATGACCTCCTCAGGAAGGCTGTTCCATGCATCCACCACCCACTCTATGTGCAAAAATACTTCCTCATGTTGTCCCTGAGCCGTCCCCCCTCTATCTTCAAATGGTGCCCCCTTGTTCTTGCACATCTCTTTTTCTGAAAGATGCTACCCTCTTGGACTTTGTTGAGTCCCTTGAGGTATTTGAAAGTTTCTATCCCGTCCCCCCTCTCCCTCCTTTCCTTGAGGGTATACATACTAAGCTTTCTTTAGTCTCTCTTCGTATGGCTTCTGGTGCAGACCCTGCACCATTTTAGTTGCCCTCCTCTGGACTTCCTCCATCCTGTCTATGTCCTTGCAGAGATGGAGTCTCCAGAACTGCATCCAGTACTCCAGATTAAGTCTCACCAACTGTCTGCACAGAGGGATAACAACTTCTTGTTTTCTACCGGTGATGCCTCTCCCTATACATCCCAGTATCCCCCCAGCCCTCCCTACTGCCTTCTCACATTGCTTGCTTACCTTTAGGTCATCTGATATGACTACCCCCAGGTCCCTTTCCATTTTTAAGTTCACTGCGCCTGCGCGCTGTGAACTTATTGCTATGAGTAGTGTGTGCAAAAACGTCTAAAGAAGGAGTCGCTGAACAGCTGATCGCTGTTCGGTTACAGAACAAATATGTATGGAATGCAGTTGATTCCGCACATGCACAGTAGCGCCACTGCTTCTGCGCATGTACAGAAACCACACATTCCCTGGAAAAGCCAACATCGGGGTGCCCAATCCCTGTGTCGGCATATAGCCCCCACCCCCTCACATTGTGGCACACTGGGAGTGCACCCCAGTGTGCCGAGACAGTTTTCGTATTTTCCCGACACTAGGATGCCTATGCCCAGTGTCAGATGCCCCCACCCCCCAACCCCAAGCTCAATTTCTTTGCCGATGGGGGTGCCCAATCCCCGCTGGCATCATGCCTCCAAACTCATGTGGCACACTAGAGCCCACCCCAGTGTGCCAAAGGTATCTTTTTTTTTACCTGTAACTAAAGAAACGGTCTCCTTGGGTCTTTTTAACCTGCAAAAAGGAAACGGTCCTTCGTCGTTTCGCCTGTCCCCCTTCCCCATCCTGACCCTCCCGCTGTGCACCCACCTCCCCACACCCCCCCATACTTACCTCCAGAGGTCAGGAACAGCGATCTTTTGTGGACTTGGACGCATCTGTACTCTTCAAAGTTGAACTGTGAAGTGAGGAATCAGGAAGCGCTGTGTAATGGGAGTCAATGGGGAAGGGGGGTTCAACTTAAGTTGATATCTCAGACATTTCTAGGACTTTCTCGGTCCTGAAAGGTGATTTCTTGGTCGCTGCGTGGAATCACCTTTTGGGACCAATTAACAAAATGACAGTGCCACAGTTCATGAAAAGAGGTCCCAAAAAGCCCATGCTGCAAATTTGGTAAAAAAATTCCCCAAAATGACTGCGTTACGACTGTGTGTTGTGCAATTTCTACACATGCTCGTAACTTGGACAATTTTTCATATTTTCACTCCAGATTTTCAACATTGCCATTTTTTTACACCTCCTTATGAAAAACACAGCTATCATTTTTTCACATCCTGCCTGAAATGTGTTTTCACACCTGTGGCGCAGAATGGAGTAGTTGCTGTGGGAAATCAGCTTTCCGGGCAGATTAACAAAATCACAGTGCCACAGTTCATGAGGAGAGGTCCAAAAATGGCCATGTTGAAAAAACATTCCAAAAAATTATGGCGTTACAGGCGTGTGTTGCACAGTTTCTATGCACGCTCGTAATTTTTCACATCCTGCCTGAACTGTGTTTTCGCACCTGTGGCACCAAATGGCACAGTCGCTGCGCAAAATCATCTTTCGGGATTGAGTAATGAAATGATAGTGCCACTGTTCATGAGGTGGGGTCACAAAAAGCCCATGCTGAAAATTTGGAGCAAACATACCAACAAACGCCCAGGGTATTAGGGTTTCCAACATAACACCCTACCCTGTAGAGACTGACAGGCATCGGGGGTGTGACTTGGGATCGTCAGCTATAATGCACACGCCATTCGACCTCCACCCTGCAACTAGTGACAGGCATCGAGGTGTGCCTTGGGGTCTTCGGCCCCAACATTCACTCCATTCTCCTATGCTGCACCCATCTCAGCGTATTTCCTTATGCAAAGGGGAGACTGTAAGGTATCTGCAGGGCAGGGTGAGGTGAAATGGTGTGAGTGTTATGGCCAACTACCCAAAGGCACACCCCAACACCTGTCAGTCTCTGCAGCATGGGGGTGGAGTTTGTGTCAGTTCAATACTTCACTGCCATTCCTATTATGCACCTCTCTAACTCCTGCAGTACCAGTGCCAATGCCATCAAGCAAACATTTGGCATTGACAAATGACTGTTATACTTTCCAGTGATGATTTTGTCAGAGAACTGTAGTCCCTTACCTAAGAAGGTCCTTGTTAGTTAAGCAAGTGCCTTTCTTTGACAAAGTTGTCACTGGAACGTATGAAAACAAGCTTTTACAAATTGCCCCCATTAAACTCTATGGAGTGCCTCCTTATGCTGTTCCTTAACTTTCGGCATTGACAAATGCCTGTTGTTGTTGTTAGTACCCCCATTGTGTACCCTTACCCTGGGTTTTTGTTTCCCAGATGCAGTACTTTGCACTTCTTTGCATTGAATTTAAGCTGCCATACTTTTGACCAGTCCTCCAACCTTGCCAAGTCTCTTCTCATCCTTTCCAACCCCCCTTGTGTATCAACCCTGTTGCAGATCTTTGTGTCATCTGCAAAGAGACATACTTTTCCTTCCAGTCCCTCTGCAGTGTCACTTATAAAGATGCTAAAAAGGACCGGTCCCAGTACTGAACCCTGCAGTACCCCGCTAGTAGACCCTCTTTCTTCGGAGTGTACTCCATTTACTGTTACCCTCTGTGTCCTGTTGTCCAGATAGTTTTTTTTACCCAGGCTACCTCCCTGGGACCCACTCCCAGGCTGGCTAACTTGTTTATTAATCTTTTGTGTGGGACTGTGTCAGATGTCTTGCTAAAGTCTAGGTAGGCCATGTCCATAGTCCTCCCTGGTCTACTACTTTGGTTACCCAGTCAAAGAACTCTATTAGATTTGTCTGACATGACCTTCCCGCTGTGAATCCATGCTGCCTTGGATCCTGTGCCCCGCTGGCCTCTAAGTACTCAACAATTCTTTCTTTCAGAATTGATTCCATTATTTTCCCTACTATTGAGGTCAAACTAACAGGTCTGTAGTTTCCTGCCTCTGCTTTGCCCCACTTTTGTGAAGGGGAATCACATCTGCCCTCCTCCAGTCCTCAGGTACCACACCATCCTCCCATGATTTGTTAAAAAGGGTAGTCAGTGGTGTCACTAGTTCTCCCCTTAGTTCTTTTAGAGTTCTGTGGTGAATCCTGTGAGGTCCCGTTGCATTGTTCACCTTCAGTTTCAGGAGTTCTTTCAGAACCCTTTCTTCTGTGAATGGACTGATATCGACCCCCTATCCAGAGTGCTTCTGTTGATTGGATTAGGTTCCTCCTCCTCCTCCTCTTCTTTTGTGAATACTGAGCAGAAGTATTTGTTCAGTATCCCTTCTTTTTCACTGTCACCCTCTGCTCACCCACCCTCTCCTTTTTTAAGCCTCACTACCCTCCCTTTGTCTTTCTTCATTCCCTAATGTACCCATAAAAGGTTTTGCGCCCCTTCTTAACTGAGTTAGCTATCTTTTCCCAGCTTCCTTCTGCTTTAACTGGTACAGTTCTCTGTCCTACTCCTTCTGTGTTTCCTTATACTTCCTGAATGCTATTTTTTTCTCCCTAACCTTCCCCGCCACCTCTTTTGAGAACCATAATGATTTTTTCCCTGTTTTTGATTTGTTTATTTGCTTCACACAAAGGCTTGTTGCCTCTGTGATGGCAGTTTTGATGTTTCCCCATTGTTCCTCCACCCCTCCTTCTTGCCCATTTACTAGTGTTTTTCTGAGGCATTCTCCCATTTTGCCAAAATCAGCCCTCGTAAAGTCCAGTACCCTCACATTTGCATGGCTTGACTCTACATCTCTGTTTATTGTGAACCACACTGTTTGGTGGTCACTTGTTCTCAGATGGCTATCCACTTCTAAGTCTGAGATCTTCTCTCTGTCCCCGTTTGAGAGTACCAGGTCTAAGATTGCTCCCTCCTGAGTGGGTTCCAACACTAGCTGTCTGAGGCATGCCCCCTGTAGGGCATCAAGAATGACCCTGCTCTTGAATGTGGCTGCAACAAAGTTGATCCAGTTAACATCTGGCATATTCAGGTCCCCCATCAACAATATGTCCCCTTTTTCTGGCATCCTAAGGATGCCTTCTATCATTTACTTGTCCATTTCCTCCCCCTGATATGGGGGTCTGTATACAACCCCCGTACAGATTGTGGTGCCATTTCTGTCTCCAGGGTGACACACAGTGCCTCCTCTCCTCCCTGTTTACCCTTTAGGTCTGTTGATTTGATCCCTTCCCTTACATAGAGAGCTACTCCTCCGCCTCTTCTACCCTCCCTGTCCCTCCTGTAGATTGTGTATCCAGGTATGTTGACATCCCAGTCATGGCTCTCTGTGTACCATGTTTCTGTGACTGCCACGATATCCAGGCTTCTTCCATCAAGGCCACTAGATCAGGGAGCTTGTTACCCAGACTATGGGTGTTGGTACTCATTACCTTCCATTTTTTGATGGCCTTACCCCTTTTGGGGTATCACATTAGTCTGCTTGAATGCACAGCTAGCACCCTTATATTGCAGCTGCCCCCCCCACCTTTACTCTGCCTCGTGCCCTGTCCCATGCCCTTTTAATACTGCCCACCATCCTACAGGATACCACCTATTTGGGTAGAGTGTTCCATTTCTCCACCACCCTCTCTGTGAAAAAATGCCCCCTCATCTCTCTCCAATATCTTTCACCCTCCAACCTGAGACCATGCCCTCTCATGTCTCTTCCTCTCCTCAGCTTAAATATCCCTTCTGTGCCCGTTTTGTTAATCCCCATCAAATATTTGAAAGTCTCAATCATATCTCCCCGATCCCTTCTCTCCTTCAGGGTGTACATATTCAACTCAGTCAGCCTGTCCTTGTAGGCTTTGCCCTCCAGTCCCTGGATTATCTTACTGGGAAACCAAGTGATCTACACAGTTAAAGGCCAGTTTCGAAGTTCTGTTTGTAAATAATGATAAGTGTGGAGATACCAAAACTGATCCTGGGTGCATAATCTGGAGGACCTGCTGAGTTCCTGGAAATAAATAAGATCTCTGTTCCTGAGAAACTGTGCAGGGAGAGAGTCCTGTATGGTCCCAGTGGGTATAAGCAAGATCCCATTGCCCAGGTAGAAAGAAAGCATTCTGGGAGAGGGGAATGACTAAAAACCTAGTTGTTTGAAGCCGTTTATGGAGGATAGTTTTTCGTCAGCATATTAATGTGGTTAAGGTAAAAGGATTAGTGGAAATTTCTCAGGGCTGCTGGAGAGGGTTAGATAGTAAAGGTTTTTGGATTGAAAGCAGATCCTCTTCTATTAGTTCTAATGTGTTCCAGTGAGCTGCATAGTGTGGTGTCGAGCCAGTAGAGGTCGATCGTATCTGAGCTGCTACATGGTAGAGGCATAAATTTGGCAAGGCTAAACCCCCCCAACTTCTAGGGAGCTGTAGGACAGAGTAATTAATACATTTTTGTCCCCCCCAATATGTAATAAGATATCAATCTGTCCCATCATCAAAAAGAGCCTCCTGGAGGAAATATGGGTGAGGTTTGGGCCAGATATGATAGTCGAGGAAGGAGTACCATTCTGATACTATCTATGTGCAGTGACAAGGAGAGAGGTACTGTGTTCCATGTCTTCATGTCCTTAACAAGTTGTTTTATAAAAAGTTCTTAGTTCAATCTGATTAGTTGTGCTAAATTTACAGGCAAATATACTCCCAAGTATTTAAGCTTAGGAAGTTTTCCAGTGAAATTTAAAGCAATGTTTTGTTTGTGCAGTTGGGGTATAATTAAATTGAAAGACCTCAGTCTTGGTGATATTGAGGTGGTATCCCAGCAATTGCCCAAAGCCATTGAGCACTTGCCACAAACTAGGAAGAGCCACTTCAGGGTGCTGTAAATAAATAAGCAGATCACATCTGCATACAATGCTAATGTGTGGGTTCTCCCACCCAAGGTAGGTCCCTGAATGTATGGATGGAGCCTGAGGACTTTGGCATGGGGTTCCAAGTAAATAGCGAACAATAAGGGTGAGCGGGGACAGCCCTGGTGGGGTTCCCCTGTACAGGGATAAAGGGTCAAAGATGTGTTCGTTAACCTTAACATGAGCTTTTGGATCCTTACAGATAGCACAAAGGACTTTGATAAACGGCAAGGGGAACTTCATAAGTTTCATGGTGGCAAACAAAAAGTTCCATGCCATCTGGTCAAATGCCTTCTCATCATCTAGACTAAGTAACAGAAAAGGGCTGTTTGACTGGGTGGCATGGGATAAAATGTGTAAGGTCCGTTTTATGTTGTCTTGCATCTGGTGGGTCCAGACAAAGCTCGTCTGGTCACCATCAGTTAAGGATGGTAGGAGCCTATCCAGGCGCTGGGCCAGAATCATTGCAAAGATCTTGTAAACAGTGTTTAAAACCAATTTTGGCCTGTAAGAGGCACAATAAGTTTTATATTTATTGGGCTTGATAATAGATGAACTCATAGCACACTGCCAAGATGGGGGGGACTGGGTCCCCTGCATGGATGAACTGACAGACTTGTAGCAAAGTTGGGGCATGAGAATCTGTAACAGTTTTATAAAATTCCCCAGGAGATCTGGCGGGGCCTGTGCTCTTTCCATTTTTCCATGTCTTAAGGAACGCGGGTAGCTCAGAGTGTGTTATAGGTACCATTAATGTACTGGCAACTTTGTCTGTTAGCCAAGGGAGATTTAAAGGCTGCAGGTAATTGGTTGTGTTGTAGGGAATAGGTGAGCCTCTTTAGAATAAAGAACAGAATAGTATTGCCGAAAAGTCTGAAGTATGCTAGTTGGGTCAGTATATATCTTATTTAGAGTGGGGTCCTTAATATGAGTGATGGCCGACTGCATTGTTTGATGATGCAAGCGGAAGGACAGGACCTTAGCAGACCTGGAGCCCCCTTCATAAAAGTACTGCTTTAAATATCACAGAACTGCCTCTGTTTTAAGGTTAAGTATTTCCTGGATTTCTTGTTATAGTTCGGTAATCTGTGGTCCCAGGAACGGAATTCCCAGGGCATGGGTATTCTGGGCCACTGCTAATTGTGCTTGCAAATTTTGCGACCTTTGTTCTCTTTGCTTCTGTTTTTTTAATATGCATATTTTATTAAAGTTTGATATGTACAACTTACATACACCACATTGACAAAAACATAAGAAAAACATTAAGTACAGAAACAAGGGAGAGAAAAAAGGTTAGAAACAAAGGTACAGGGTCATAATGTCGCAAGACATTATGCCGTCGCAATATACCATGCTGCCATTGCAGTGCAATATATTGCAGCAGCATATGTCTTTGTTTTGTGGGGGGCTATGCCAACCGCACTCCCCCCACTAATATATCTAACTCTGGGGGGGTGTCACTTAAAATCACACAACGTGCGAAAATAATAAAATTTCTTGCGTCTGGGATCGGGAATCGAAACCTGGTCCCAAATCCACTGCTGGCATCCCTTCCTGCTCTTGGCTCATCCCGTCGAGCCACAGCAGCATCTCACTGACCCCCTGTCCCAGCAGAGGTCTTATCCTCTGTATGGGAACAGAGAGAGGCTGCACTACCATGCATACTTCCTTTAGCAGTATTGCACCCTTTCACTGTTTCCTACCGCGTTGTTCCTGTTGCGCGGGTATGTTGTACGCTATTAAGCGTGTGACATATTGACCCAGTAGGAGGAACAAACAGCAATCAACTTTTCAGAACCTCATTCTCTCTGTCCTTATATACTGTATGCCAAATAACTCATCTATTGGTGCCTCTCTTAATTGCATTACTGTATTACTTTTGCTTTTTTGCCTAGCCTCCCCATTCCAGACTTTGTGTCGGGTTTCAGGCATGCTCTCTCTATAGAACAAAGGTGGGATCTCTCACTATAATATAGGGGATCCACCTATTGCATCAATTCCTGCCTTTGTCCACTTGATCCCTTCTTTGGTGGGTCATGCTCTCCAGCTTGTAGATGGAGTTCACGGAAGGCTTCCCAGTCTTCCCCTTAGGGGATTTTTCACTGTCAAACATCTCTGGATTACACGTTTTTTTAATTACCCCCATCATTATTCCTAGAAAGTAATATACAGGCAGTGTGTTTCATTTACCTCTGGTACAGTGTGAACAATAGCAGTTCCTTAGACAACTGCACCCGTGGGGAGAGGCGGTCCTGTATAGCTTTTTCAACTTCTGTGAAAAAAAGGGTAAGTAATGGGCAGTCCCACATCACATGGTAGAGAGCAGCCCTGGCCTCCCCACACTGCCTCCAGCAATGGGCAGTAAGCGCTGAACCTCTATGCACCTGTTGAGTGGGTGTTATGAAAAATCTTACAAGACATTTCCAATTAAATTCTCTCCAGGACATAGAGGAGGAAACCTTATGGTATTTCTGCAGGCTGTTTTCCATGTATCCTGTTATAGTGAGTGGACCATTTCCTGTTCCCATGTCCAAAGTGACCATAGGAAGGAAATTTTGCTTGCTGTCTGAAGAGCCCTTTATAGCCAGAAGATCACGTGGGTCAGTAACCACAATACATTGCATTACCCTGCACTACTGTCCCTTCACAGAATAAAACTGTAAGGGATTGTGTTATAGAGTCAATCTGGCTATTCCTATTGATACGTGAGTTGTGAGAGTAGGTCAGGGGGTGGTGGGTGCTGAGTGGGTTGGCTGGAGAGGGGGGTTAGAAGGGTCTATGACTCCTGTCTTGGGAATTGGGGCGGAGGGGATACCACTGGATTACCAGGGAGGTGGTCAGTTTTGCAATGGGAATCAGAGAGGGAGGCCACCAAGCTACCAGGGAGACATTCAGTTTGGCAAATGGGGATCAGGTGTGAGGGAGACCACTAGGCTACCAGGAAGCTGTCCGGTTTTACAATAGGGATTGGGCTGGGAGTGGGGAATGACTAGACTGGCAGCAATATTTTGTTAGGGATTAAGGTAGGGTGGGGACAATGGCAAGGCTCTGCGCAATGTTGATGTGCATTTGCACACAGAGGCATTGGGCAGTGCTGCCAGTGGGCACATAATGGCCACTTAGTACCTTCCATGCCATATGTGCTCATTAGCATGCTGGTCAGTGAATATGGCTCCCAGGAGCAAAGGTGCTATCTCATGTGGGACATGCTGTTCTCCATTGCTTCTGAGAGTCTGTTGCCAGCAGGAGGTTGGGGTGCCACTGCTTATATGAACTTTGCATAGTGCTAACACAGCCCCATATGCCATATTCATAAAAGCAGCATGCATCAGACAGGGTGTGCTGCCTGTATGAATATAGCACCCCGACAACCATGTGCTATTTTGGGCACATTGTGACATTCTATGTCGTGCAAACAGCCGCTTTTGAATATCTGAGCTGTAGAATATTGGCCTGGGATTACTAAAGAAGTAGAAAAAGTTGCCCCCTGCCAAAAAAGTACAGACCTGCACTGCAGAAAGATCCTCTAATTTCAAAACTCGGGAAATGCCAAACTTTGTGAAAAATTAGGTGTGACTTTGTTCACTCCAGGAGTAAGAGAATGCATGGCTGTGATTGATGCATTTTCCAGTTACCTGGAGGTTGTCATGCTTAAAGCAGCAGTGCATTGAAAACGGGCTAAAATTTTAACCCATTTTTTTTTCTTCCTAATCGATGCCAGATGTCTTCCAGTTTATTTTGGTGGTAAAATTTTCAGTTTTTGTTATCATTTAAAATTTTATGAACATTTTAAGGTAATTATTTCTCAAGAAAAAAGATGTCCGCCTCATTTCTGCATAGAAATAATATTGAGGACCCGAGGAAGGTACGCATGCAGACAAAAATGCAAATGTACAGAACACAGCATAGGAATCATCCAGAAAACCCAAATCAACAGTTTTGCCAGGCAAGTACCCCTACAATTTTCTGCTACAGTAGCCACAGAACTAGATATACTAAATAAATGTGAGACATTGCTAGTCTAGCCTTGTAGTGAATGTACAGCCAGCAATTAAGTATCTAGGCCCTGGGCACCTCGGAGCTCCGAACTGCTTCCCTCCCCACCTTGTGGCATGATAGTTCAGCAGCATCAGACCCTGCCTCTCCCAGTGAGGATCACAGCTCAGAGAGAATAAGAAAAATCTCTCCCAGTACTGTGCACCACTTCCCTAGTGTCTCTGCTCCTGCTTACAGCCACCCAGCTGCATCCAGGCCCTTAGTCTCACAATATCCTGAACCAGCTCCCCCACAGACTGGGCTGAACCAGTTCCCACAGACTGGGCCACTCCCAAACTCACAGCTGCTGCAGTGCTGGACCTCCGCTTGGGACCATAGCTCAGTCCTGCTCCCTCCTGTCCCTAGTTTCATGTAATGCCACATCTGCAGACAGACTCTTCCAGACACAGCAAGTGGCTCAGTACCACTCCACAAGCCTCCTGCTCCTCGCAACTATGGCTCCCCTACCCACAGACTGACTTCCACTCGTCTCACTTGAGCTGAGTCGTGGCTTTGCTCTCCCACTTCTCCATGCCTCTTCAGCTCCACTCCTCCTGATCAGCCACCACAGTCACAAATAGAGCGATCCTTTCCCCGCTTGGCCACGCTACAGCAGGGCTTGCTAAAATAAAATATAAAGCGCAGGAACCCCACGGAGCAAAGTAGTAAAGCGGGACACAAGAAATTAATACAGGGGGCACAGTACACATAACTGGAGGCAGTCAACATAAATAAATGGAAAGACAGCTCTGTGAGACATAAAGAAGAAGAAAGGGAAAAAAAAAAGAGGACGCGGGGAGCAATAAAATAAACAGAGCACCAGTGAAATAAAATGCAGGACAATAAATAATTCCACTACAAGCCTGGGGGGTCTCCAGAAAGACTGCAAAGGCACCCAAACCTCCATAAACCAAAATGGAGAGCTGCAAATAAGTATAATATTTTCCCCAGCATTGTTCAGTCACCGCAAAAAGGGAAATGCCTGCCATTTTTCTGTTTGTGGGTTGGGGAAGAAGGCCTGCAGCATGGCAACCATCATTGTCCTTCCTGCACAGCAACCTCATGGCAAGCAGCCTCCATCCTGTCTGGTACAAATCATAACAAAAGCCCCTGGTGGTGGCCATCTTACTACAGAAAAGCAATCCTGGTAATGTATGTCAAAGTTCAGCAGCCATCTTATGAAGGGCACCAAATTACCTCTCTCCATAAGAATCAATGGTAAACCTATTGAAATAAAGGGACACTACACCAACTAGCTGATTTTTGCAACAAAACTTTATTTAAATAACTGACAACACAGAATTAAGTGGGAAGTATTTATTGAGATGTTTGATGGAAATTCCTTACAAATAACTGTATTTTTATCTACAAAAATATTTTCTTCTCGGCACTTCATCTACTCCACGATGTCTCGTCTCTTACATGACAGAAACTCCTTCTCATTCCTATGACCTTTGCTCAGTGAAGTGCAGCTCATCTCCGACCATGAGGTCAGAGGAAGACGCCACTTTGAGTATTGGAAGGTACGGGGCTCCATCTTCACCCATCTCAAGGGCGTGAGACCTCAAAATAGAAATCACCTTGCATAACATCCAGTTTTCCATCTCAGTCTCAGGAGCACCAACTATGCAAGCTATCCAGGACATGTTGAAATAGATTTTACAGTTCTTGATGGTTTACTGGTATACCAGGCACAGATGTTAGAAATTGTTACATCAGTTTTGTATAGCCAAATTAGAAGGAAAATCCTTTTAAAACCTTTGTATTAGACTAACCAATCATATACATTTCTAGATACAAAGTATGTGAACAGACTTATTCAGTCAGTTTACACACATACAGCTCTCAGTTAATTCTGAACTTACAGTTTGCACAAAGGTAGCTTTTGGCATATTTCTTATTGTAGGTGATACTTCATTCCACAATTTGGCCATATTGTAATGCAACATCATTTGCCTGTATTTAATCTGAATTCTTGGAATAGTTAGTCCGCTGTGCATAACATCTCTCATTGGATATCTATGATCATTTTTCTCATTGACAAAATATAAATGTCTCTTGATCAATCTGTTTACTACTACTGTACTACATTTTTAAAGGGAAAGTCCTTTCCCCCTTATTTTCTATATACCTGTGTAGTCTGTAGGCATGAACAATTATTCCCTATCTTGCATCCCCCTAATTTCATCCTAATTTAAATATAAATGAAGTTGCTTCACTGTGTTCTGCCCTGGTGTGAAAACCTCTTTTACTCCATTGCAAAGGTCTTGACCACACTCATGTATGGCATTATGGGAGATGATGATGCGTACCATCAAAATACAGCAGAAGTTATAATCTCAGTCAGTTCTGTTACATGTCTTCTGAAGTTCCTGTATTCTCTGGAAGCATTTTTTTCTAACTCAGATACACTTTAAACTACAGAAAACAGTTTAATGGCCAAGTTTAATGGCCAACCTAAGACAAGAACATAGGGACTCCAGCGGACAGTAACATCACTGACAGATACAATATAACTACTGCAGGCTTTAGTAATAAAACATCATAAAATTCCAGGATGCCTTACATGAGTTAGGTCATTAACTTTGCGATGGAGTCAAGCAGGTTTTCACACCAGACTTAAGTACCTTCATTTACATTTAAATCCTGGTGAATTTAGGAGGGTACAGTAGAGACAATCACTGGTCATGCCTACAAACTACACAGGTAAACAGAATAAAAGACTGAGGGGACCTTCCCTTTAAGCCCCAAAAGTGGCAAGTTAAAGAAACACAAGTGAGAGAGTGCCCTTGTCAAGGTGGAAGCAACCTACCATGCGGGATCAGGGAAAGGGTAAGGATGGGGGGAGGGAGAGAGATGAGGAGCAGAACCCTTGAAAATATGCCACAGTAAAAAAAAAAAAACAACTCCAAGTAGTTGCTCTGTAGTGGCAGACATGTTGCACCAAGTGCAAAATCCACCATTACTATCTCAGAACTCTGAGCCCTCCTTACAGTCACGAAGCACTTCCAGAAACAAGTGGATAAAATCTACCAATGCAAAGAGCACAAAAACAAAAGGCCTGTGCAATATGGGAGGAATCCACAGAACCTGCGTCTAAGAGAAGCAAGATTAGCACTAGAGCAGGTACTTATTCAATTGAGAAAGCCAAACAAGTTGCAGGTACCACTTGCGGTGGGACTGACAGAATGGCCACTCATGTGAAAAATGTTTTTTTCCATGTTATTGATGACGCAGCAAGCACTGCTAGCAGTGCCAGAGATGTTGATGATGACCATGAGAATGATAAACAGGAGGCTGAGAATAGCCCTACTATTACTACTGAAAGTGAAAAAAATGCTCTAGTGATAGTGCGTGTGAAAGTAAATCATAGTTGGGGTCATTTCCAAACCCAGGCTGAGACCAATCCAATTCAGAAAGCGACTCCACAGGAACAAGATGTTCAACATCTTATGCCTGGCATGAAAATCAAGAGGGTTACATCTGTGATGTGGAATTATTTTCATCTTGACCACAATAATGTGTGTCATGCTACACAGTATGTGTACTAGATAAAAAGTTTGTAAACAGAGGAAGGAAAGTAAGCGATCTTAGAACATCAACTATGATAAGGCACTTAGTCCGATCACGGGCAAACTTGAGGACAAAGTTAAAGGCAGCAGGAGAAAGGTTAGACGGTAAGGCAGAGGAGCAGCAAGCCCATTAGTGATGACACAGTCAGAGCTCCTCCATCTCAAATAACTGGTTTATACTGTACAGATATTATGTAAATTCTCAGAAAGAAACAGAAGGCGGTGCATCATTGTCCAGCTCACAGAGTAGTACCTTCTCTTTCTCTACTCTTGAAAGTCCTCCCAGCTCACCAAGGATGGATGAGTCAAAAACTGCATTTATCCCCTTCAGCTTCAAGTACCCCAGTAGGCCAAAAACAGTTAAGCATGAGAGAATCATTTGAAATGTCTTCCAAATATAATACAAGTCATCCAGTGGCAACAAAGTTAACTAGGGCAACCGCAGCAATGATGGCAGTGGATTTGCCTCCCTTCTCATGTGTAGGAGCTGCTTGTTTTCAGCATCTGATGTGCACTGCAGTACCCTGCTGCCAGGTGGATCTCAATTCCTTTTTTCCCTGAAAAGCAATACCAGATATATACTATGAAATGTGTCAACATCTTAATCATGCTTTGGTGCAGGATTTTATCTCCAGTACACATATCACCACTGACATGTTGACAAATGACAAAACTGTTGACTACATGACAGTGACGGCCCACTGGATTTCGATTTCACACTTCTCTGCCTCAGACTACAGCCCCACCTGTATCAGCAGCATGCAGCAGACTTCCAAAAACAGGCTGCCATGTGTATCACTGCATTGGAGAAAGACCACTCGGGCTCAAATATATTAGAAGAACTAAACAGACAGTTTCAGGAATGACTGTCCCCTCATGGCCTGTCAGCAGGATGTGTGGCTCCCGACAATAGTAGTAACATTCTAAAGGCAGTACAGCTTGATGTTTTCACACATGTCCCTTATTTTTCTCATACCCTGAACTCAGTAGTGCATGATTTTCCAAAGGATGACCCAAATATACAGAATATGCTTGCTGTTACTCAAAAAATCTGTGGTCATTTCAGTCACTCTGCAAAGGTTTGCAAGATCTTAGATAGATAGACAGACAGACAGATAGATACTTTATTTTTATAGCAACCCATTCCAGAGACATGGAGCATTTCACATCATTTAAAAACACAATATAGAAACACACAATGATCATCAATTAACAAAGAGATTCAGGTGGAGCTGACAGCAATAAACATAAAAACTGTCTATCCTTATACATTAAAAATTATGCATTAAATCATTCTAAGTTAATAGCCTGGTTAAATAACAAAGTCTTTAAACCTTTTTTTAAAGCTTTTCACTGAGGGTGCCTCCTGAAGATAATTAGACAATGAGTTCCACAGGGTAGGCGCGGCAACAGAAAATGCAGAATCACCTGAATGCCGCAACCTAACCCTGGGAACCCTGAGGAGGCAACCCTTGGTGGAAGAGAGCCCTGGATGGATGATGGGGCACAAGGAGATCTTGCAGATAGACTGGTCCCCCCCAATGTATGGCCTTATAGGTCAGTAGTCCGACCTTAAAGACAATCCTCCACCTAACTGGCAGCCAGTGCAGTTTGCGGAAAACAGGTGTAATATGCTCACATCTCCATACGCCCATCAGTAGTCTTGCTGCCATGTTCTGCATCAGCTGCAGCTGGTAGAGATTGTATCCAGGTAGCCCTAGGTACAGGGCATTGCAGTAATCTAGCCTGGATGTGACAAAAGTATGTACCAGTGAGGTCAGGTCATGAGACAGTATCAGGTTCCGGATCTGGGCGATGTTCCTCAGGTGGTAAAATCCACTTTTAATGATGGCTGACACCTGAGCATCTAGTGTCAGGCCATTTTTATTTATTTTTTTTTTATTTAGTTTTTGTTAACCGGGTAGGTGCACTAGCCAACAGGTGACTATTTTCAGGCACGACCCGGGAGACACAATTACAGTACAAAATAGGTCAGTTTAGTTAACATAATACAGGCAAAGGTACAGTGGTACAAGTACAGACATACGATTTTCAAAGGCAGGCATACGGTTTCAAATAGGCAGAGGGTACTGGCAGGAGATAACATTTGGGGGAGAGAGAGAGAGGAAAGGGAAGGTAAGGGAGATTTTAGGACAACAAGGGAGGGTGTGAAACTGATGAGAGGTGGAGGGTAATGAATGAAAGGACGGAAGATAGCAGCTAACGGCCTGCGGTGCGCACAGGCAGGGGAGCAGGGGAGGATGAGCGGCAGTAGGGAAGAGTGTTGCAGAAAGCAAGAGGATGAAACCAGAGGGTAAGGGCAAGGAGAAGTCGAGGGACACAGTTTCAAAGTGCAGCATTTAGTGGAAGGCACAAGGGATCCAATAACGGAGCCGGATCAGGAGAGGTGGCTAGGCTGAAGCACGTACGCTAAGGGGCGGCGTAATTATGGCTTTAGCGGGAAAAGGCACTAGGAAGACCCGGGGCTGTGGAACTAAAACCCGGCTGGGCTCAGGGACTCATGCGGTGAAGTACGGCTAGTTGCGGCTTTTGCGAGAAAAGGCGCTAAAAGGACCCGGGGCTATGGAGCTAGAACTCTGCTGGGCACAGAGACGCATACGGCAAAGTACGGCTAGATAACGTCGGGTAGGGGGGAAGAGTGTTGCAGAAAGCAAGAGGATGACGCCAGAGGGTAAGGGGCAAGGAGGAGCTGAGGGACACAATTTCAGGGCGCAGCATTTAATGGGAAGGTACAAAGGGATCCAATAGCAACGGAGCTGGATCAGGAGAGGCGTCTAGGCTGAAGGCACATATGGCAAGGAGTGGCGCGATTACGGCTTTAGCGGGAAAAGGCACTAAGAAGACCTGGGGCTATGGAACTAAAACTCGGCTAGGCTCAGGGACTCGTGCGGCAAAGTATGGTTAATTACGGCTTTTGCGGAAAAGGGCGCTAAAAAGACCCAAGGCTATGGAACTGGAACTCGGCTGGGCGTAGAGACGTATACGGTAAAGTGCGGCTAGATACGGGTTGGCGGAAAAGGCACAAAAAGGGTTTTGAAACTGAGACCAGGTAGGACTGAGGGGGAGAGGAGTGAGAGGGGAGGGGAGAGGGAAAGCAAGAGGGACCAGTACCCATTAACAATAAGATACATCTTATGGTTTAGTACTACACAGTAGAACTGACGAAGGATAAAACAAAAGGATTATGTCATAATTATACACAAAGTCAGAAGAGAATAAACAATGTTGGATATGCAGTAAAAAAGGTCAGAATAATATACATATTACAACATTAAGGCAATTAGGCAGCAAACATGATTGGAATAGAGTGTCCATATGAGAGGTTTGTAAGCATTACATTGTAAGTGCATTGTCGAGGATCACTCCCAGTTCCTTCACCCGTGAGGAGGGGGCCAGAGGGACCCCACCAGTACAAGACTAGGGGGATCCGCCGGACTCCCCTTCCCACTATGATGACATGGATCCACCACTAGCACCTCAGTCTGGTTGGGACTGAGTCATAGCCAGTTTTGAGTCATCCAAGTCTGGATCTCTGCCAGGCAGTTGTTAAATACAGAGGTCGCCATCTGGTTACCGGGCACACAGGATAGGTATAGCTGGGTATCATCAGCATAGAAACATAGGCTTTAAGGGCAGATAAGGACCGCTTGGCCCACCTAGTCTGCCCATTTCCCTACCTACAGGATAAGCTGCAGAACCTAGTTAACCAACAGCCTATTTCTTCCTACCCCCCACAAAAATTGCCTTATGTCTGTCCCATGCATTCTTGAATTCTCCCACAGTTTTAGACCCCACAACCTCTTCAGGAAGGCTGTTCCATACTTCCACTACCCTCTCTGTGAAAAAATACTTCCTCACATTGCCCTTGAGCCATCCCCCCTCTATCTTCAAATTGTGTCCCCTTGTTCTTGCACATCTCTTTTTCTAAAAGATGCTGCCCTCTTGGACTTTGTTGATTCCACTGAGGTACTTAAAAGTCTCTAACATGTCCCCCTCTCCCTCATTTCCTCTAGGGTATAGATATTAAGCTTCTTTAGTCTCTCCTCATATGGCTTCTCTTGCAGACCCTGCACCATTTTAGTTGCCCTCCTCTGGACTGCCTCCACACTGTCGATGTCCTTGCGGAGATGGGGTTCTCAGAACTGGACACAGTACTCCAGATAGGGTCTCACCAACTGTCTGTACAGAGGGATAACAACTTCTTGTTTTCTGCTGGTGATGCCTTTCCCTATACATCCCAGTATCCCCCCAGCCCTTCCTACTGCCTTCTCACATTGCTTGCCAACCTTAAGGTCATCTGATATAATCATCCCCAGGTTCCTTTCCATTTATATTGTTGTTACTACCTCTCCCCTCATTGTGTAATCTTCCCCATGGTTTTTGTTTCCCAGGTGCATTATTTATTTTGCATTTCTTTGCATTGAATCCAAGCTGCCATACTTCTGTCCATTCCTCCAACCTTGCCAAGTCCCTTCTCATCCTTTCCACACCTCCTTGTGTATCAACCCTGTTGCAGATCTTTGTGTCATCTGCAAAGAGGCATACTTTTCCTTCCAGTCCCTCTGCAATGTCACTTATAAAGACATTAAAAAAGGACTGGACCCAGTACTGAACCCTGCGGTACCTCACTAGTAACCCACCTTTCTTCAGAGTGGACTCCATTTACAATTACCTTCTGTGTCCTGTTGTCCAGCCAATGTTTTATCCAGGCTATCACCCTGGGACCCACTCCTATTCTGGTTAATTTGATTATTAATCTTTTGTGTGGGACTGTGTCAAATGCCTTGCTAAAGTCTAGGTAGGCCATGTCCACAGCCCCTCCCTGGTCTACTACTTTGGTCACCCCAGTCAAAGAAATCAATTAGATTCGTCTGACATGACCTTCCCACTGTGAACCCATGCTGCCTTGGGTCCTGTGCCCCACTGGCCTCTAGGTACTCAACAATTCTTTCCTTCAGAAGTGATTCCATCACTTTCCCTACCACAGAGATCAAACTGACAGGTCTGTAGTTTCCTGCCTCTGTCTTACTCCCACTTTTGTGAAGGGGAATCACTTTCACCTTCCTCCAGTCCTCAGGTACCACACCATCCTCCCATGATTTGTTAAAAAACGGTAGTCAGTGATGTCACTAGTTCTCCCCTTAATTCTTTTAGAATTCTTGGGTGAATTCCGTCAGGCCCCATTGCTTTGTCCACCTTCAGTTTTAGGAGTTATTTCAGAACCCTTTCTTCTGTGAAAGGACTGGGATCGACCCCAATCCAGAGTGCTTCTGTTAACTGGATTAGGCACCTCCCTCCTCCTCTTTTGTGAATACTGAGCAGAAGTATTCATTCAGTATCCCTGCTTTTTCACTGTCCCTCTCTGCCCACCCACCGTCCATTCTATTCAGCCTCACTATCCCTCCCTTTGTCTTTCTACGCTCCCTGATGTACCTATAAAAGGTTTTATCCCCCTTCTTAACTGAGTTGGCTATCTTTTCCTCAGTTTGGGCCTTTGCTATTCTGACTTCCCTCCCTGCTTCCTTCTGCCTTAACTGGTACAGTTCTCTGTCCTGCTCCTTCTGTGTTTCCTTATACTTCCTAAATGCTATCTTTTTCTCCCTAACCTTCCCCACCACCTCTTTTGAGAACCATAGTGGCTTTTTCTTTTGTTTTGATTTATTTGCTTCACACAAAGGCTTGTTGCCCTGTGATTGCAGTTTTGATGTTTCCCCATTGTTGCTCCACCCCTCCTTCTAGCCTGTTTGCTAGTGCTTTTCTAAGGCACTCTCCCATCCTGCCAAAGTCAGCCCTCCTGAAGTCCAGTACCCTCACTTTTGTATGGTTTGACTCTGTAGCTACGTTTATCATGAACCACACTGTTTGGTGGTCACTTGTTCCCAGATGGCTACCCACTTCTAGATCTGAGATCCTCTCCCTGTCCCCATTTGCTCCCTCACGAGTGGGTTCCAAAACTAGCTGTCTGAGGCATGCCACCTGTAGGGCATCGAGAATGGTCCTGCTCTTGGATGTGGCTGCAGCAAATGTGCTCCTGTTAACATCTGGCATATTCAGGTCCCCCATCAACAGTATCTCCCCTTTCTCTGCCATCCTAAGGATGCCTTCTATCATATCCTTGTCCATTCCCTCCCCCTGAGATGGGGGTCTGTACACAGCCCCTGTGCAGATTGGGTGCCATTTCCAGTCTCAAGGTGACCCACAGTGCCTCCTCTCCTCCCTGTTTACTCTTTTGTTCCATTGCTTTTATCCCTTCCCTTACATAGATAGCTACTCCTCCCCCTTTTCTCCCCTCCCTGTCTCTCCTTTAGGTTGTGTACCCTGGTATGTTAACATCCCAGTCAAGGTTCTCTGTGTGTCATCTTTCTGTAACTGCTACTATATCCAGGCATCCCTCTTCCATCAAGGCCACCAGTTCAGGGAGCTTGTTGCCCATACTATCGGCATTGGTACTCATTACCCTCCATTTCTTGATGGCCTTACCCCTTTTTGCCCCATCCCTGTCCTTATTGACTTTGTAATTTTCTCCATTTACCCCAGCTCATACCATCTGATAGAGTCCCCCAACAGCAGCATATACACCGTAAACAAAAAAGGCGACAAGAACGAATCCTGCAGAACTCCACGAGTCAGAGGCTTTGGGTTAGATGAGGCTAAGCCCATCACCACCCTCTGCATTCTGCCTGTCAAGTATGATTTGAACCAATTGATGACATTTCCAGGCAGGCCACACCAGTACTGCAGAATGTCAAGCAGCACTTCATGATCCATGGTGTCAAATGCTGCCGCGAGATCCAGGAGGACCAAGATGGTACACTCTCTCCTGTTTGTCACTATCAGGAGATCATTAAGCACCTTCACCAAGGCAGTCCCATACTATGCCCGGCTCTAAAACCAGACTAGAAAACATCATAGGTGGAGAAGGAGGCCAACTGCTCCTCAAGCTGGATGGCCACCACTTTTTCTATAACATTCCCTAAAAATGAGAGGTTAGAGCCCGGTCTGTAGTTGCTGAGACAGTCCAGGTTCAATGAGGGTTTCTTTAGAAGGGGTCTAATCAGGGCCTCTTTCAAGGCCAATGGGAAGACCCCACTCCTCAAGGAACTCCAGGTGATTTCAGCCACCACAGATCCAATTAGGTCCAAACATCCGACCAAAAGTTGGGTGGGGCCTGGGTCCAGATCACAATGTGTTGGTTGCAGCCTCAAGACAATCTTCACTACCTCCTTCACTCAAACTGAATCCAACTCAACCCATACAGGAGGAGTGCCCCAGCAAGCCTCAGGATGAACCCTGCAATCCCTATGAGTGATGTCAGAGAAGATATTGGCTCTGATAGAGGACACTTTGTCAGCAAATAACAGAGCAAACTTTTCACACCTAGTGCTCGAATCTACTACTCCCACATGGAGACAGGCAGGATGTAATAGCCCATCTACCATGCAGAAGAGCTGAGCTGGTCTGTTCCTTGCCTCAGCAATCTCCCTAGACAAAAAAATCTGCCTTCTTTCAGGAGATTGCCCCCTGATAGTCATTATAGTGAGATCTCAGTGCCAATTTGTCCTCCAGCAGGCCAGATCTCCTCCAGTATCTTTCTAACCTCCAACCCTAAATCTTTAACTCTCTAAGTTCCTCATCAAACCAGGGAGGTCTCTGGCGAGTAGCTAAGGGATGGACATGATTGGGTGCAATTGCATTAAAGGCGGCAGTGACAGCCCCATTATAGGCTGCCACTGCCTCCTCTGTTCCAGTCGCATACATAGCCTCCACACTCGATAGGTACAACACCGCCTGTAGTCTTGGAAAAGGAAACCATTCTTCCACACATTGGCTAATATAAAAAGTCATTACTCTGTGGAAATCAAAGATCTACATGTTAAAGAGACTTTGTGAATGGCGTAAATCAGTATACCAGTGCAAGCCCCCCCGCATCTAGGGGTATAAAGGTGGTGCATGTCCTGGGAAGGGGAGCACTGTACAGCCAGAAAACACAGTCCAGAAAATAAAGAATCTCATTACCCAGTTCTTGATTGATGTGAGATGGCTTCACATTTGTTGGGGAGCAGGCATCTTGCTTTTGAAACTGTGGAGGGAAATGCTGCAGGGGCAACAATTGTTAAAGGCACATATCATAAATCAGTTCTTTGTTAAGTAAGCCCAATGTCGACTCTGGAATCAAAACTGCAAAACTGATTTAATGTAAATGTAAGCCCCCCCTTTAAAGAGGGACTTATACTCCCATTTTAGGCATCCCTTTCCCCCTCCTACCCCCAAAGCTAGGGAATGTGTTAGTGCTCTGGGGGATAGTGGCTGCTGGATGCCTCAAGGTGGCAGCAGAGAGTATGTTTCAGGGAGCATATAAGGGAGAGACAGGATGTTTTGGGGCCTTTCCAGCTTGGGCATTAGGCGTGAGGCTGGAGGGCAGTGGCTAGAGGAGCAGTGTTAGGTGGGCAAGTAAGGGAGCTTGGCAGTCTGGGAGGACCAGTGGGGGACTCCCCTCAAAGTACAGATAAGACGGCCTTCGTGGTTGATGAGGAGCTGGGGGAATGGAGCTCTGTGGGGAAAGTATGGGTAGCCAGGTTTTGCGTCGTTTGGGGGCAGGGAAGGTAGGTGGCTTTGTAGGTCAGGAAAGTTAGGAGCCCTTAGAGACCCCTTTAGAGTGTATCCTGGGCCCCCAGGGCTGTGGTGGCAATGGCAGAGCCCCCACAGGAGGGAAGCCAGTGGCAGTGGCTTCCCTCATACCTGGTGTGGCAGGGTGGCCTGGGGGCAGAGGGAGCCTGGGGGGCCCTTCACCCAGAATATGGGGCCTGCTATGGAGGGGCCGGTCCTGGGGTGCTGGTACATTGAGGACCGGGCAGGTCACAGGCCAGAATGGCAGGCCTTGGAGAGTAGCCCTCGAGCTGGAGCTTAAAGCAAGCCCAGGAGGTTTTGAAGGAGATGTGGGCCTGGCAGGGATCCCCCGAGGAAGGCGAACAACAGAAACTGAAGCAGTTAGGCCATCAGTGAGGAGGCATGACAGCCAGTAGCATGGGGCCAGAGTACTGGAGCAGGTCCGAGTTTTGGGGGCTGCTGCACCTGTGGAGCTGATAAGAGTAGACTCTGAGCTGAGTGAAGGTGGTTGATGCTGAAGAAGCACCAGTTCAGTGCCAACCTTGCAGTGGGTTATGGGGCCTGGTTCATAAGGAAAAATACTGGCACCTCCGTGGCTTGGGCCAGCCCCCAGGGGTCCAGGTGGGGGAAGCAGCCTGCTTTCCTATGCCAGTGCTTGGGGGATGACCAGTGTCAGTGAGAGTGTGGGTAACTCAGGTAAAGAAGAAAAAAGGTTTGGCTTACCAGATCCAGAAAAGCCAGGAGATTGCAGGGATCTGAGTTCAAGGGGTCTTGGGGAGGGGGGGGAGAGAGAAAGAGAGTGAGACAGAGAGAGAGAGAGAGAGAAATCCTTGCTTGTGGCTGCCTTGTGATTCATAATTTCTACTGCCTTAAAATGTCCAGCCAGTATGTGTAAAAAGTTTGATTAGCCTCATGGAGCTGCTTTATTTATTTAAATGAAGTGTGTGACCCCTGCATTGCTAGGAATCATTTGCTGTGCTGGAGCTAAATAAAGAAGCTAGCTGGGAGGAAATAGCAGTGATGTGCCTTATTTAACCTGAGAGGGGGAAGCTAATGAAATTAAATCCTACTTCTTTTCCTCTTTATTGTCAGTTAAATTAACTTTTCATGAGTTGCATTCCAGATGAAGTTTTCATCCCACCTGTGGCAGGGCCGAGGGGCTTGGAGGCGGGCACAGCTCCAGAGACAGAGATGAAGCATGGAGTTCCTGGTCTGGCATGTCAGTCATTGGGGAGAAGAGAAAAAGAAAACAAGATTCTGTGGGTGAAGGTGAGAGTGCATGGGTATTGAAGATGCCAGAAAGGTAGGACACAATTTTCCCTGCTTTGTATACAGAAAGGGAACATTGTTTAACCAGGAGTAGCACACTAAGCTGAAGCTTGTTTCCAGATGCGATCTGGAAACACAAGAAAGTTAGGTGAGTTGCTCAGGATCACACAGTATGCACCTAGGCGGCTGTGGGATTCAAACCTAGGTCTCTAGATCTGCAGCTCAGAGCCTTAAGCCACTGTGCTATACTGCCTTCTTGTATGAGGTGCATTAGTCTTGATTTTTAGTGTTTGAGGGTACCCCTCCTTTATTTTCCACTGAATCATCTGTGAAAGAAGTAATGCCCCTAGACGGGGGGGCTTGGAGGGGGGTTACACTGTGGTGGCTCATCTGGGATGTTCCCTGAACCTCGAAATGCTGCCGGACCCTGAGCCTTGTGGTTTGGTGTACTGCCAGGCTTCTTGGCCTGTTTGGACCCTGTTGCACAGTGGAAATAGCTGTGGGACTGGGTCTGGAGCAGGCATAGGCCTCGGCCTGCTGGTGTGGTGTGTACACGTGACCTGCTAGTCACGTGACCCTCAGGCCGGGTTTCAATTTGATGATGGCCGAAAAGGAGCTACAGCAGCTGCAAACAGAGGTGCCATCTTAGGGAGATCAGAGAGAGTGGAGCTGAGGGAGTGAGGTGACCAGGAGCAGGAGAAATAACGCCAGCAAGAGAAAAGGAAAAGAGAGACTATTTTTCCTAGGCGCATCCATGGTTAGGCACATGAGCTGGGTTGCCAATATCAAAGCAAACGAACATTTGAGCCATCTGTTTAAAGTGATCTTAACTGCGGGAACTGGGAGGGTGGCAAGACTGAACACAGGCATCCACCATGGATTGTCAGCGCATTGTGGCAGGGGTGAATGAAGAGAGAGACCCAAAGTGACTCCCCCCCCCCCAGGAGGAACCCCTGGCTACGGTTCCTACCTTACTGCTTTCCCAGCTCTGGAAAGCTGGGGGAAAAGGCAAAGAAAACAAACCTTGTGTGAGGTGTGGGTTTAGGGGGGAAGGAGTTGCCAGGTTGCTTATATGCCCATATTGCATAGGCATTCTCTCAGTTCCAGATTTGGGGATGTTCGCTCCCAGTTCAACTGCCAGCTCTTCTGTGCTGTGGTCACCAGCCAGTGAGGATTCAGGAGGGTTTGAGAGGCTGTACCTTGGAGAAAGTACCCATGCCCAAGTGGATGAGACCAGAAGTAAATCCCCAGATGTGATTGTGGAGGCTGTAGAGGAGGAAGGTGCAGGTGTACCAGTTAAAGAAAAAGGTGACGGGGAACACAACCATCTGCCCCACTCCCCACTGCCGGCTACTGGCTATCCCAGTGGCAGTGGGAGTGGCAGGGGCCTCAGACAACTGGCTAGAGATCCTCCAGGGCCCGGGGGATCTTCACTACTGCCCTCGTCTGGTGGTAGCCCACAGGCCCTGTCGGCTAAGTCAAAGCCTACCTTGGGAGCCAAGTTTAGAATAAAGCCTACAGGGAGTTGCTCCAAGTCTGGTCCTGCACCAGCAACAGCAAAAGGAGGCACTGGTGATTAAAAGGAGTTAGAGGAGCTGAATGAGGAGAAATATGTTGGCAGCACTTTTCAGTTCCAGGACTACCAGGTGGTTAGGGCAATTCTCAGGCAGTACCATTGCCCTGTGATCACCCTAGCAGACAACACCTCACAGCTTCCAGTCTGGGCTATGACCCTCCAGACCTGGATGGATGGGTTGAACCCAAGTGACCCATTGAATTTGAAGTATTGATGGGGGATATGGCTACCTGTGGGACAAGCTAGGAGGACCAGCGTGAGGGACCTGCCAGAGTGAAGCCAGGCTGAGAGGTGGGTCTGCAGGAGGCTACAGGTAGAATATCCTCATTTGAACTATCTTTATGTGCTGGAATGGATTTGGGACATTATCACGGAGGTGAGGGAGAAATGGATCTTTAATGAGCAGATGGAACACTTAAAGAATCGTCCCGGTGGAGGAGGTGCCCCATCTCAGCAATTGATTCAGCAGGCACGATCGATATGTCACACAGGGACCTGGTCTGGCCTAACATTGTTCAAGCATTTTGCCTTGGTCCAGGACTTGGCTGGGACTCGGGCCAAATATTATCTTCTGGACCAGGATTCCCTTGGAGATGTGACCACAAAGCCAGATCCAGAATAGTATTTCCCTCCTGGTGGGAGGCCTGCAACCTAGGCCTTCTGGAGTTTGGACCCCTGAACTGCGCCTGGAAAATTGCTCTGCGGAGCCAAGTTATGGTGACTGTATACAGTTATTGTCTAAAAATCAAAGCCCTTAAATTCAAAAATTATAATGTTGTTATTATAATCATGATAAAACATGTTTGGGAGGCTAGTGAGAGGATCTGTGTGTAAATGTGTGAGTGAGTGGTCTGGGGACTGAACACAGTGAAACTTGTTTTAAAAATTTGGTGGGACGTAGTTGGGGATAGCCAAACTGTATCTACCTCATTATTATTGTTGTTTGCAGATGCTTAATATTGAAAAGTTTAATCATTATGAGAAATGGTTGAAATTGTTGTTAAAGAAATAATGAAGGTTGTTCTCACCAGTTAGACTATCTCCTGGCACAGGTCGGTTTTAGGATTTTAGAGGTAAACTGGGCTAGGAAGGTAGGTTGGGTGGTGCCCTGTGGCCAGACATGGTGCGTATGTTGCCAGAAGGCTGGGGACTGCACATACCCAGTCAGATGCAAGAAGACCATCACTGGGCCCTGGCCATCATTCCCAGGAGGGAATGATTTCCTGGGTGGGGGAAGAGTATAAGCCCCCCTTTAAAGAGAGACTTATACTCCCATTTTAGGCATCCCTTTACCCCTCTTACCCCGCCCCAAAGAGCTAGGGAATGTGTTAGTGCTCCGGGGGATATTGGCTGCTGGACACCGCAAGGTGGCAGCAGAGAGTAGGTTTTAGGGAATATGTAAGGGAGAGACAGGAAGTTTCGGGGCCTTTCCAGCCCGGCATTAGGCCTGAGGCTGGAGGGGGGTGACTGGAAGAGCAGAGTTAGGAGGGCAAGTAAGGGAGCGCGGTGGTCCGGGAAGGCCAGCGGAGGCCCCCCCAAAGTAGAGACAGGACAGCCTTCTCAGCATCATGGTCGACTAGGGAGATGGGGGAATGGAGCTCCGTGGGGGAAGTATGGGTAGCCAGGTCTTGCGTCGTTTGGGGGCAGGGAAGGTAGGTGGCTGTGTAGGTCAGGAAAGTTGGGAGCCCTTAAAGACTCCTTTAGAGTGTATCCGGGGCTGCCAGAGCTGTGGGGGCAGTGGCCGGGCCCCTAAAGGAGGGAAGCCAGTGGCAGTGGCTCCCCTCATACCTGGTGTGGCAAGGCGGCCTGGGGGCAGAGGGAGCCGGGGGGGGGGCCCATCACCCAGAAAATGGGGCCTGCTATGGAGAGGCTGGTCTTGGGGCACTGGTACATTGAGGGCCGGACGGGTCACAGGTTGGAATGGCAGGCCTTGGAGGATAACCCTCGAGCTGGAGCTTAACGCAAGCCCAGGAGGTTTTGAAGGAGATGTGGGCCTGGCAGGGATCCCCCAATGAAGGTGAACAGCAGAAACCAGAGCAGTTAGGCCATCAGTGAGGAGGCAGTACAGCCAGTAGCATGGGTCTGGAGTACTGGAGCAGGGCCAGATTTTGGGGGCTGCTGCATCCATGGAGCCGATAAGTGTAGAGGCTGAACTGAGTGAAGGTGGTTGGTGCTGAAGAAGCAGCAGTTCAGTGCCATCATTGCAGTGGGTTATGGGGCCTGGGTTGTAAGGAAAAATACTGGCACCCCCATGGCTTGGACCAGCCCCCAGGGGTCCAGGTGGGGGAAGCAGCCCACTTTCCCATGCCAGTGTTAGGGGATGACTAGTGCCAGTGAGAGTGTGGGTAACCCGGGTAAAGAAGAAAAAAGGTTTGGCTTACCAGATCCAGAGAAGTCAGGAGATTGCAGGGATCTGAGTTCAAGAGGTCTTGGGTACAGCATCAGAGAGAGAGAGAGAGAGAGAGAGATCCTTGCTTGTGACTGCCTTGAGATTCATCATTTCTGCTGCCTTAAAATGTCCAGCCAGTATGTGTAAAAAGTTTGATTAGCCCTATGGAGCTGCTTTATTTATTTAAATGAAGTGTGTGACCCCTGCATTGCTAGGAATCATTTGCTGTGCAGGAGCTAAATAAAGAAGCTAGCTGGGAGGAAATAGCAGTGATGTACCTTATTTAACCTGAGGAGGGGAAGCTAATGAAATGAAACCCTACTTCTTTTCTCCATTATTGTCAGTTAAATGAACTTTTCATGAGTTGCATTCCACATAAAGTTTTCATCCCGCCTGTGGCGGGTCCGAGGGGCTCAGGGGGGAGCTTCAGAGATAGAGGTGAAGCATGGAGTTCCTGGTCCAGCATGCCAGCCTTCGGGGAGAAGAGAAAAAGAAAACAAGATTCTGTGGGTGAAGGTGAGAGTGCATGGGTATTGAAGACACCAGAAAGATAGGACACAATTTTCCCTGCCTTGTATGAAGTGCATTGGTCTTGATGTTTAATGCTTGAGGATACCCCTCCTTTATTTGCCCCCGCTCCATCTGCGAAAGAAGTTATGCCCCTTGGTGGGGGCTTGGAGGGGGGCTACATAAGGATTCATTTGATGAACCACTCCATGGAGTATGGGGGTTACATGATAACAGTGGGAGCATTCTTGCAGGCATAGGACCTGATCATAAATCTGCATACAGTCTCTTTTTCCAACAGATTGACTTGAATTTATGCAATAATCCCCTTGAGCCAAAAAGACTATGTTTCCTGACAGCAGCAATTAATTGTGGGCCGAAAAGGTCTCACACAAAGATAATAAGTAGTACTTTCAGTCCATATTCCTTCCTTCATTTCTTCCCAAACAACCAGGCTTTAATTTATCTCTTTCTTAGTCACAGATTGAGATAGCAACGAGACAGCATGAGACGTTTCTACCATCCCAATCCCATTCTTTATTTGCTTTCTAAACTTGGGGTTACTCCAATAGAGGGGGGGAAACACTTTAAACTGATACATTCTTGTTTGCTGTTACTGATGTTCACTTTTAGCATGAAAGGTACTTCCAAAAACCCTTCTGCCACCCAATTTCTGATGCCACATGTTTGCATCTGGCTGTTATGCAAACCCCTGGCCATCCAAGAAACTTCAGGTACTTTCTGCTCATGCAGCAATTCCAATGTCAGGACTGCTTTCATCCAGGGGACCAGGCTGATGTGCCACATGGCACACCCAGGCAGAGTGTCTCCCCACCTGAAGTCCCAACCAGCCACTCCCCATGCAGGATTCCTCATGTTTTCACAGGCTGAGCAAACTAGGAAGCCCCAACACTGCAGCGGCCCCACAAACCGGGGAAAAGGGGTAGTTTGCCACGCTACACCCCCAACAATCATGGCTGCCACCTCTGGACCATTCCCAAGGCCCTCACTGCCATAGCAGGCTTGGCCACAGAAAACCCACTGGCTCCTAGACTGTACTCACCCACGGAAGAGAATTTTTCTAAAAAAGGACCCCATTAGTGCTCACCAATACCAAGGTGCCAGAGATCACTTGGCAGGTTCCAATTTCGTCTCCTCCAGCTCTCACACACAGCACCGGTAGGTCCAAACACAAGTACTCCACTGCTTCTCTGCTATCTATGGCCTGAACCTCTGCACAACCATCGCAGGCCTTTGAAGGAGGAGAGACAGGGTGGCAAGCGAACTACCCTGGCCCTGCTGTGGCCTTCCGGATGAACTTGCGGGCCCAACCCCCTGACTCCTGGAACTCTCCTCCTGTCCCCCTGGAAAATGACTCCCTTTGTGCCAAGACCACTCATGTTATACCCCTGGGGATGGGGCCCCCTACTGGCAGCAGGCAGTTCCAACACCCCAGACCTAGAGGCTCCAAAGCTTCCCTGCCTAACTACTGGAATTTAACTAGTAAGCTCCCGAAGGAGTGCTTACACCATTATACAATGGAGTACCAGATAGGAAAGGGGGATATGACACTAAATTCTGCACAATGGACATTCATGACAGTCCTCTGCCAGACACTACAGCCATTCAAGGGAAGCTACATGAGAAGTCAGCTCAGTCAGCACCACTCTTAGTCAAATATTGTCATGTATATGTGTGCTGAGGAAGAAATTAGAAATATAGAGACAGGTTTTTTTTCATGCTTACTGGGTGATAGACAGAAGAAAGCTCGAGGCCCATCATGTCTGTCTACCCGCATTAGCAAGTCCAAAGTACACCTCCATTGAGAAGGTGATTAATCTAGTTTTGAAAATAACAATATTATCACTTAGTATTATATAATTTGGCAGACTGTTCCATAGCCTACCCACATGTTGTGAATAGGTGTTAAGTTTTCCATTCCTTGTGGTATTCAGTGGGAACTTGAAGGGGGGGGGTCATCTTTGGCTGCTGCTGTAGCATCAGCTGCTGACTTTGTAAACCAGTTATCTCTTATGCTGGAAATAGATCCTAGAACTGAGAAGAAGCAAATGTCAGAACATTATATCCTCTCCACACTGCTGGACCCTCGGTTTAAACACAACCTAACATCTTTCATTCCACATGGTATGGACCTTAACGGATATAGAGATATTCTAATTTTGAAAGCTGCAACTGAACCAAGAATTCAGAAGGTTATGGAAAAAGATGGGGAACTTTCCATTTCTCCTCACCAAAACAGAGTGGAAAAAAGCGTGACATCCCCTTGCACCGCAGCAAGAAAGTCAAGACATGCATCTTTAGCTGGTGATGTTGCTGAACAGGAGAATAACATTTTGGCAGGCCTACATCTCATCATAAAACCTCTACTCGCCGGCCCAGTGGTGCTGAGGACAGAGGTGCTGGGTGCCTTACCTCGCGTCATGCCAGCGACCCGTGTTCGGGAACGAGCATGGGCTGCCGTGGGTTGGCAGGGAGGAGAAGGATTGAACATCCTCAGGACTGCTCTCCTTCTCCATGGAGGGGGGTTAGTAGCACTCGGCGATTGTCTGCCCCTAGTGGAGGCTGAGAGGTAGCACGTCAGTGCTAGAGACTGAGGGTGAGTGACTGCGGCAGGTGCTTGGTGAGGGTGTGCACAGGAGCATGTGCGCTGCCACCACTGGTGCCATTGTACACCACAGTCCTCGGGGGAAGCCAGAAAAAGTGGAAAAATGGGAGTCCTCTGCAGGATGACAATGGTCCCCCACCGCAATGGTCCGGGAAGGCACCTCCCTGGATACTTATCCGTTCTGGTGGGTCGAATCGCTCCCCACCCCCTGCCACGAAGGGTAAGTCATAGGGTTCAGGGGAGGGGGGCCTCATACCTGGTGTCCGTGTGGGGGGGGGACATCAGAGGGGCAGCAGAGGACTCCGAGGGGGAGAAAATAGGTAACTTTAAAAAAAATAAAACCTCTGCTTGACACCAGGACATGATTCTGCCATCTGAATCAGCCAAAACTATAGCAGCAGACTAATTAAAGGATACCTAGTCCATTTTAAAAACATTTTTTTTCAGACTTAGCTGAAAGAATTATTGATCCTTAAAGTGTCAATACCTTGATTTAGTCCTTGTTTCCCAACTGGCTGACCATAAGCAGGTTGAAAAATGGAGCCTCCTTGAGTGTTTACAGTCCATTTGTGGTTTAGAAGTGCATTGTCTGCTGTGCTCGGGCCGCAATCCGAACACGTTATCGGAGCGGGAGTGGGTGAGCAGAAAGATTGCACTTTTATTGCACTGCTATACCAAATTAAATTATACTTTCCATTTTTAGTGTAAAAAAAAAATTCCAACACAATGTGCCACATTACTGTCCCTTCCTCTGAGCCCCACCACTGTCTATGATTGTAAAAATGTTGACTCAACCAACAGATATGTGGCATATGCAAAGCCCATAACAGAGTGTTTTATGACAGCCCCTTCATAAAGTCCATGGCATTACCCACAAAGTCTTACATGTATTATGCATGGACACGAAAATATTAAAGTTCCATTGTGATCATAGGTGTCATGATGTATTTTAAAAATAGTTATGCTGTATTTTGCCAATAATTCATTTGCTTTCTGTGTGGTCCATTCACTAGCTAGTTTCTATCTGATGTTGGGGGGCATAGGTGTTATGTGTATTTCTTTTTATTATTGTGTATTTCTAATTTTAATTAATAAATATTTTTTGGTTGAATATCTTTGTATGTGCTTTGTTTTTCCATTCCTTGAATTGTGTAATTATTTGTTTCTTGTGGGTAATGTAAACAATAGCAAAGTTTGGAGGGAAACAGCTTTGGTCTGTCAATTTACTGCTTGATAGCTGCAGTGTTAATCTGGAGCTTAGGCAATAGGGGAAGTCTAAAAATTTGTTTATTTCAATTGTGCCTCAGGGTCAGGTTTTTTGCAGAAATATTTAGGTACTGACTTTCTTTCATTTACTTTTCACGATGCCTTATTGCGTAGTATTTGGCTGTAAAAATAAGAGTTCAAAGGGATGAGGTCTTCACTTTTTCTTTTTCATGAAAGATAAAAATAAGAAGGTATAGGTTAATTTTTGCCGATGTAATAATTTTAAACCATTAATTTATAACCAAATATGTTCTGCCCGCTTTGAGCACCCTGCGGATGACAGAGATCCCGAGAAACTAGCTGTGAGCGGGTGGACAAACGTAAAACTAAAACTGAAGTTGGAAGTTATATCCTCCATATTTAATCCATCTGTAGGTGAGCAAACAAACGCCGATGTTCTGCAAAGATCTGCATAAGCCACGTGAAGTTATATACAGGTGAGCGCCAAATCAGTGTTCTTGTGTTATAGAGCTGTGATGTATCACATACATATGAGGCCCCTAATTCTTACATTAGCAAGTTCAGTCATGACATTGACAACTCTGTTTCAGGACCCTGTCCTGGGTGTCAAGCCTGTGGTGTATTCTGGCAGTGTGTCGTGAGCCCGCTTCTGTGTCCTGGCCAGTTGAATAGTTGTGTTGTTGAGCAGCATAGGGGATGTCAGCAGTGGTGTATCCAGTAATTGTAAACTTGTACTGGAGAGTTGACAGAACTGTTGGCTTCCCTATCTGTAAACACAAACCAAAATATGTGCTGCCATGCCACGCAGATATTGCCCCACACCATGTCATTCAACAATAGGTAGCAAGCAAAGGAAACTAATAGACTTGCCACATTTTATATTATACAACACACTACCAGTCAGGTACAAGTTGGCTGGCATTTTGCTACAGTGTCAGGATACATTGTAATAAGCATGTGTACCACATCAAGGCAACCAGCCTTGCAGAAGCCCATTCACACCATCACTCATGCAGACATACTCAATTGTTTCCCTCACACAGTCATGTTCTCTAAGTGTATCACTCACACATGCTCCAAAGATTCACAAACTCACACTGAAGTATTGAAGGAGTGGAAAAAACTGTTCTGCAGGTACGTCATGCTCTGTTTGTTGCCCTGGCTTGATGATCATGTTGCCCTTGGTTTTTCCATTTTGTACAATACTCAGCAGTGTACACTGAGTATACCTGCCAACACTCATGGTTGGCAGGGGTTCAATGTGGACCATATCACTGTCCAGTGATAAAAACAAGCACAAAGTAACATGTTAAAAAAAAAAAAGATTTTGATCACCAGCGTGAACTGGATGTTGTCTATCAGGACTTCTGTAATGACTTAGAAACTTATTCACACATAAGGGTGATTAACTTTTTCTGGTTATAAAACAGGTTGAAGGCTAGGATGCAGATGGGTTGTGGTAAATGGCAATCACTTGCATGATGGAAGACTGACTACTGGAGTATCAAATGAATTGTTCTGCAGCAATTTCCTCTTCCTTGTCTTCATTACTTATATTGTTGAATAATGGCAGGCTAGTGTGTATGTGTATTTCAGGTTGAACCACAAAATCTGCAATATTCTAGATATGCTTTAGGGTGTTTTCAGCATGCAAACATATGTGAGGCGAGGTGAACTTCAGGACTGCTATACACACTGTCAGGCACTGTCAGGTGTTATTATGTGCCCAACAAAATAGCAAAGCAATACAGGGATGAACTGTACAGTTACAGAGGGAGAGAGGAGACTGTACGCAGGAGGTCCAAGAATAGGCAGACTTCTTGAACAAATGCTTCTGCTCAGTGTTCACAAGGGGAAGGGGCAGGACCACAAAATGGCACCTGGAGCTTTGAGGGGAGGGAAAGGACACTATTCCCTTTTTGGAGGAGATAGTCTGGACAGCACTCTCTAATCTGAAGGTGGACAAAGCTGTGGGGCCCTGCACAGTGCATCCAAAGTGGTGAGAGAGCTTAGTGAGGTCCTACCTGCACTTTTGACAGACATATTTAACAAATCAGTGGAGAATGGCATTGTCCTGGAGGACTGGAGAAGGGCAGATGTAGTCCCTCTTTACAGAAGTGGTAGCACGGAAGAAGTGGTCAACTATAGTCTTTGTCAGCCTGACACTGGTGGAGGTAAACTTAATGGAAACACTATTAAAGGAAAGGATTGTGGAATGTCTTGAATATCATAGATTACAGGCCCCGATGTAGCATGGTTTTCACAGTGGGAAGGTTGTGCCAAACAAATCTAAGAGATTTCTTTGACTGGGTGACCATGGAGTTGGATCAGGGAGGAGCTGAGGACATGCCCTGCCTGGACTTCTGCATGGCCTTCGACATCGTTCCACATAGGAGACTGGAAAAAAGTTGTATGTCATGGTGGTGGGCAATAAGGTTGTAACCAGGGTAATAAACTGGCTAGGGAATAGGTGATGGAAGGCAGTGGTAAGTGGAGTTTGTGCTGAGGAAGGGAGGGTGACCAGTAGGGTACCTCAGGGGTTGCTGCTGTAGCCTGTCCTCTTTAATGTCTTTATCAGTGACATAGCAGAGGAGCTGAAGGTGAAGTTCTGCCTCTTTGTGGTGACACCCACATCTGCAACACAGTGAACACTGGGGGAGGGGGGAGCTGGAAAGGATGGGCAGATGTCTGAAAGAGTGGTCAAAGGTATGGCAGTTAGGTTTTAACATCAAAAAGTGCAAAATAATGCACTTTTTTCACCAAAACCCAAGGATAGAGTACAAAATGTGAGGAGTGATACTGACAATGACCAAGGAGGAAAGAGACATGTAGTTAATCATGTTGGAGGACATAAAGGTGGCCAGACAATGTGACAAGGCAGTTGGGAGAGCATGTGGGATGCTGGTGTGCACAGGTAGTAGTATCACCAGCAGGAAGAGGGATGTGGTATTTCCCCTATATTGGTCACTAGCTGGACCCCACCTGTAGTACTTTGTTCAGTTCTGGAGACCACATCTCAGGAAAACATACTATAGGCAGAGTGGAAGCAGACCAGAGGAGGGCTACCACAATTGTTCAGGGTCTTCATAAAAAGCCCTATGAGGATAGGCTAAAGGAGCTCAATTTGTACACCCTAGAGGAGAAGAGGGTGAGAGTGCATTTGATAGAGACTTTTAAATACCTCATGGGGGTTGATACAATGCAGGAGTGAGTTTATTTTCATAGACAAAGGTGTGGCACAACAAGGGGTCATAATATGAAGCAGGAGGGGGTTAGATTCAAGGCAGATGTGAGAAAGTACATCTTCACAGAATGGATGGTGGATACCTGGAACAGCCTTCCAGTGGAGGCACTTTTGATGAATACAGTGGTGGGGTTCAAAAATTCCTGCAGTAGGCACAAAGGAATCATGGGAGTAAGGAAGGGGGTGGAAAAGACAGCGCCATACATCAAGTTGTGTCTGAAGGAAAAGTGATCATAATAACAAGAGGCAGACTAGGTGGGTCCAACGTGCCTTACCTGCTGTCACTGTCTATGTTTCTCTGTTTCTAGTTGGGGTTTGCATTACATAGGATCTGTGTATAAGATGAGTGGAGGTACTTACTCTTGGCAAGTTAAAAGGTACCTTGGAGTTATCGTATTTGACGATTGCTGGGTGGCAGGACAGTACAACAGGGCATCATGCAATATGACCATGATGCTGTGTCACATACTTTGGTTATTGTGTCTTGTGGTAGGAGAGGAAATGTGAAGGGTCCCCTGTATCTCCCATGTCTGTAACCCCATTTGTTAAACTGTAGTGGTATCAAAGCCCATGAGCATGTTCTAACATTTGTATGAGCTTCACATGGGCCTAAGTAATTGATGTGAGAGTGAATGGAGGTATATCTGTGACTGTCATTCATCGGTAAAGTGTTAGGTAACATAGGGCATAGTCCATGGGTGTAACGGTCCTTTTTTGCCAACATATGTAATGCCCCTAATTTTATAAATATTCATCATACTTACACACCCTGCACTCAGTGTCACAGGATATAACCTCAGCGTGACTTCCTATCATGCTGACCTCCACACCACAATGGCTCACCACCCTCATCAGTAGTAATATTATAATTTGTGGTTCGTGGAGCTGATATGTGTTTAGTTTTCAGTATATGAGAGTATCAGTGACGTTACCATGCCTGAATTACCGTTATACCAAATGTTTTCCATTTATTACATGCATTTGCATTCCTACATTTCATACCCATGTATGTACACAATACCTATGGTAATCATTTTTATTTCTCCCTATCCTACACAGGCTTTGCAGAGCATACTTAATAGTATCCCCACTGCCATTGCAACCAACACAGCCTGCGATGCTGCTATAATTCCTACTGCCGTTCCAAGTAACATAGTCTGCAGTGCCACTTCTATGTTGAGTGTGGTTGATATGACAGAATGTTACTGATACTGACTTATCACATACTGAGAACTTTCAGCATTCGTTGAAACTATGTCTACTTATGAAGAATGCTCTCCTTTAGAAATGTCAAATGATTTTGACTTCCCTGAGGATCAGAAGCCCCTAGATCTGTCCGTCTGTGCAATGGGCACTACCTCTAAACCTGGTTGTCTTGATAGTACATTCACTCATACTTTTGACCATGGACATTACCATCCTAATCTCTCTGAAATCACCACTCTATGTCTTAATGGGTCATCAACAGAGAATGACTTGGAAAATCACCTGAAATCAATTATGAGAATAAAAGGAGCATTAAATGCCAGGCCAACATCCAGCTGAAGTCATGGTCAAGGGGGATCCTGACAGACAAGAATAAACCAACTGTCATTGCCCTTGAACTCTTGTACAGTCCATTGATGTAGCTATTCAGTACAGCCTGGACACTGGAACCTACATACACGGTGGGCTACTAACTAAGCAATAATACATGGCAGGGTGTGTGTTATGCTGGGAAAAAATTACATCTTGCGTGGTTGGGCAAGAGGCCAAAGGCCGAGTGCATCCAACAGGAAGGTGTGACATTATCCCAGCTCAACACACACCCTGGAGTGTATTATTGCTATTATACAATGGCTCGTTAAAAAAAAAAAAAACAATAAAATGAAGAAAAAGTACTTTTTTTTTTCATTTTTTGAATGGGTAGGGTTACATTATGAAAATGTTGTGCTGATTTAGCCAGCAGGGGGAGCTGATGTGCTTTGTTTTGTCAGATTTGTATTTATTGTGCATAAGTTATATATTTATTATGTTTAAATGTGTGTTTTAAAGTTTGTACGGTGCCCAGAGCCTCCGGGATTGGGCATCTTTTAAATAAATTTTGCCTTGCCTTTTTTTTGCCTTGCCTTTTTGAGTGGCTGTACAGTCCCCATAGCAACTTTTGCATTGGTGCCACTTGTTGTTAATATGCCCTGTTGCTTCTATATTTATGTTGTGTTTTGTGATGGTGTTCACGTTGTTTTCCTCTGTGTTTCCATGACTCAGTTATAATTGTGGTTCTGAATGAGAATCAGGACTGCCGCGCCCCCTTCCCACCTCTCTGTCTTATGATGTGCCATGGCACCCGCTGCCGCATTGATGTGTCTGAAAGAGGATAGTAGGAGGTAGGGAGGATTTTTCTGACTGTGTTTTCATGGTCCAGTTAAAAAAAAAAAAAAGAAAAACAAACAGAAGAAAGTGGGTTGAACAGTGAGCCAGCAAGCATTAAAGACAACCGCGCGGTGACAGTTTAAAGGCTCGATTGCTCGCTCATTCACTGGGCACACTCTGTCCTACTATGATTGATGGTAATCATGGTTTTTGGTGAAATTTTTTTTTTAAATAGGAGAAAGACACTTTGGTGATTTGTGGGGAATGTATGAGGGCTGTTGGTTTTGGGATTTTCTGTTACGGTAAAGGGGTCGGGGACACCGGAGGCGGCTGTGGAGCGGGAATGAGTGAAGTGGATTGGCAAGCGGGGAGCTGTGAAACGGACTGTGGTGCACTGGCAGGGCTGCGTGGAGTGATTACACTTACCAGCAGATGCGGTCATCTATGTGTTGGGACTAGAGATGTGATGTTGTACCGAGATAACATCACAGCTCCAGTTCCAGTTGGACCAATCAGAGTTCAAGATTCTTTTATGCCATTGTATTATACAGTATTCCTTTACATGTCATATTGACTGAATCACTTGATGCTGTCAGCCAATCTGAAACTGATTCAGCTGATTCTGACAGTGAAAAAACAGAGGCTCACCAGCTGTCTTGTGAATTAGTACATCCAGCACTTCAGAAATATTACATAGTATCAGAGCAGAGCCTGTCACTATTGCTTCAACAATAGGTGCAAGCTGAAAACAACATTGATATTGAAGAAAACTGTTGGTACGATAATCATGACCACAATATATGGCAACCGGCATGTGATGGAGTAACAGATTCAGCTGGAAGAAGGAACTGTGTCATTGGGAACTCTTTTAACTTGTTCTGCCGTCTTCTGTAGTGGAATCACACCATCCAAGGCACTGCATTTCCTGAAAATGATACAGATGCCAGAATTGTCATTGGTGACATATCACAAGATTCAGAAATCTTATATAATTCCGTCTGTAAACAATTTGTGGAGATGACAGCAGGAACTCATGTTGACTGCTGCACAGGTAAAGCTACTTATATTTGGAGGAGATGCACAATGTGACTTACCCGGTCACTTGGCAAAGTATTGTCTCTATACTGTAATGAATCTTGAGACTACCAAGGTTATTTCATTTGAACTGTTTCAGGTAAGATATCATTTTACACTTGTTCTTGACATTTTATCCCCATTACATTAATGAGAATTACCTTCTCATTGGCGATAGTGGCAAGGTATCATAAGTTACGTAAAGTCATGTTATATACTGATTTTTTTGCCTTTAGAGCTCACAAGTGAGAAACTCTACTGCTATGGAACTTGAAGGACTGAAAAAGGGCATCAAGTCTGTAGAAGATCGTGGGCTGACTATTGATACTCTTGTCATAGATCGCCATGTCCAGGTCAAGGCCTACATGAAGAAGTCACATTAGAAATTTCACATTACATTGACATCTGGCACACGTCAAAAGGTAATACATTCTTTTTTAATTTTATTTATTTATTTATTTAACAAATCGGAAAGACCTTTGAGCCAAGGGCTCTTTTACAGAGGTTCCACGTCAAGTCACAAGAATAACAAATTACAATGGTTTCACTTAGTAATACAACATGAGGAAAGTAGTTACAAAGACAAAAGAATAATATGGCAAGATAAATATTGTGTCAAGTGTAGCCAGTGACCTTGTCTGAAGAGGGATGAAAAGGATTACAAGGAGAGAAGAATGGGGGGTGAATTGGGGTGGAAGGAGCAAAACAAGAGCAAGGAGGGAGATGCCACAATGAAGCTTATGCAGGAAAGACCCACGGGAGGGGAGCATAGAAGGAGAGAACAAGGTGAGGAAACAGAGGAGGGAGGGGGAAGTGGGAGTGGGAGTGAAGGGATAAAGGAAGGGGGGATGAGGTAGGATGAAAAGAGGGCAGGAATGAGGATGGGAAAGGGATGAAGGAAGGAAGTGCTGTAAGTGGAATAGTGCAGCAACAGGGTAGGGCTATACAGTTCAGTTCAGTTTACTTTATTTGATCAATCAAGATACAAACAGTATCAAGATTTTTATAACATTTACAATATTAAAAACAATACAAAAGACAGAACATATACATAGATAGAAACATACTGTATTCTATACAATACATCTCCTTTGAGATAGATAAAAATGTTAAGAATCACTAAGGAAGATATCCAGCATTATTTATAAAACCATGCCTATACCTGTCTATATTTGTAATTCTATGACTTCTTTTTTTGCTCTTGATTACAGAGCTCAGAAATTTAGCAATCAGTATCGCTTCGTCTAAACATTGAGGATGCAGCAGAATGAACACCAGTTCATAATTAAAATCTGCAAAAACCTTTAAGTAGCCCTTCAAAAATTGATCTCTGGCCTTTTTTATACAAAGGGCATATCAAAATGATATGCCTTAAAGTTCCTTAATGACCCCTATTACAAGGACAGGGCCTCTCTGCCACCATTAAACCACCACTATCACTTCTTATATTAAAATAAGTATATTTTGAATTTATTAACCCCAGCCTTGTCCAGGTGGTGGTCTTCCTATATTCTGGTGACAAGGGAAGGGTTAAATACAACTCCATGGAGTGGTCAATTTTATTCACTTTAAACCAGTTGGCACATTTTTGCTTTCTAATGGATAACATATCAAGGGTTCTTCCTAAAGTGTTCAATTTTTTCTTACTGAGCACTCTGTACTGGGGTGATATTAATACACCTTTAGTAAAGTAATTCCGTAGGTGTTCCATCTTTATCCTGATTAGTTTTTTTTAAGGGCATTAAGCCACAAAGAGGACAGACCATCAGCTGCCCATTGCATTTTTTCTTGCAAACAGATTTTTGGGATTATATTTTTCCAGAATTTATCATTCTGATCCAATATAAGATTAATGCAAGATCCTTAAAAAAGTGAATTGGGACTATCCCGCGTTCTGCCCTCACCATGGCATTTGAGGTGGAATTTGGGACTTTGATAAGTGACTTATAATAGTATGACAGGGGCTTTTCCAGCTCTTCCTTATTCATATAACCCCAAACTTCAGATCCGTATAACAGGAGAGGTTGAATTTTTGCCTCCCCAGCCATAAGAGTGAGTGTAACTGTATTCCCCCATAAATACAGCTGAGTTTTAATAGAGCTCTTGCAGCTAATTTTGCTTTATTTATCTGGTTAGTTATATATGCAGACCAAGAAAATGAGGAGACCAATTTTATGCCCAAATAACAATACTCTTTTACCAGATTAATTTCTTCTGGGCCAATTTTAAATCTATATCTTTTCAATATCTGATTGTTGTTCCTGAAAATCAGTATTTTTGTTTTTGTTATATTTACTCGGAGTTCTAAAGATCTACACTTCCTAAGCAGAATATTGATTTTCTCCTGTAGCCCAGATCTGGTCAGAGAGAACATCACCAAATCATCGGCATATGCCAATGAATGTACTGGCATGTTATTAATTTTAGGAGACTCAGCAACTTCAGAGTCCTGATATACAAGTAGTTCATCAATGTACAGATTGAATAAAAGGGGTGCTAGGAGACAACCCTGTTTTATCCCACAGTTTGTATCGAAAGGTTGTGTTAATTTACCATTATTGTCATATCTGATAACTGCGGATGTTCCTGAATACAGTTTTCAAATTAATCTAAGCAAATGATGATCCTTGCCCTTCTGATACAGAAGTTCCCATAATTTTGCCTTATTGATAGAGTCAAACGCTAACTCAGAATCTATAAAGGCTGCATACAGCCTGGAATTTCTAAGATGCACATACTTTTCAATTAAATGTGACAGACAGAAAACATTATCTGTAGTGGAAAAACCTTCCCGGAATCCAGCCTGGAAGGTAGAAATTTGAGAAGTAGATTCAACCCAGATATTGAGTCTGTTTAATAACAATCTAGAAAATATTTTGGAACTTATATCCAATAGGCTTATAGGATGAAAGTTCTTTGGGTCTTATAAAATGGGCAAATAAAATCTCGAATGCTGATTGGCTGGAAGCCCTCTCCAGCCGTGTCCTTATCAGCGCATATTGTTTCAACGCACACTACTTCTGGCAACCACAGCCCCAGCACAGCGACAAATCAATCCCGCGACACCCATCTCCCACTGCATCTTATCCCTGGAGCTCATCACATACCATGCCATGAAACAAGCACTTGAAGCGCTATGCTAAAAGAGCGCTGTGTTGTCACCAACAGAAAAAACAGAAATCATGCCACAAAAGATTCAACATCTGTCTTCCTACACAATAATTCCTCTCACTAATTTTTCATCGGCGCAAGTCTGCTGTCACAAATGTATGTCCCAGAAATACAAACCCCTTCAATGAAAGAGCCCGCGAACAAGTAAGTCTTACCACAAACTCCATGTCCATTTTCAGCATAACCAGCCTTCGTCCTCCAGCCCTCCCAGACATCTTTCTGCCCTCCTAAGAAGCCATCCCTATCCATGCGACTACATTTAAATAAAAATTGGAGCTTGTATCGGCCCCTGTAATGGCAGCATGAAGCAGGTTTCAATTTACAAACCGCAAAGTAAAAACGGACATGTACAATGGCCGGTAACACACATGCTCACGTGTAGTGAAGTCCCCAGTAGCTGCAGATAAAAACAGTAAAAAAAATGAAATAAAATATTCAGAGATGGATACAGTCGAACAAGAAAGACATACAACACACAGGACAGTGCTCTACAGAGTGCACCCTGACATTGTGCCTCACACTTAGGCTGGCTGATGCCTAGACCTGCTAAAAAAAAAAAAAAAAAAATTACAAACATAAAATACAATGGAAAGGGTGGGTGGACAACTGTTACAGTGCTAGGGAACAAAGAGACTAGCCAACAGAAGGACACAGCAACACCCTCCAGTGGTAGCATAATTTTACTGTATATGGTATACAGTGCAGACGGACTATTTTTCTATGTTCTGCATTTCTAACAGATTTTAGCACACTTCTTTTATTTATTTATTAATTTATTTTTACTGGAAAATTCAATGGGGGGCCCATTTTATAAGCGCAATAACACATTCCGAGGAGTGGGTTACATGCTGATAAGAGCACGCCCAGGGGCATAAGGCACTTGGCGCAAGCGCCTCGTGCCTTAGTACACCCCTGGGCATGCTCTTATCAGCACATAACCCACACCTCATCATGTGTTATTGCTTGCATAAACTGAACCTTTTTTCATGAATACTTACAATTATATTACAGGTCCAGGACACGGGAATGAAATTATGAGTTGAGCATAAATTAAAGAACATTGTTAAAAGAGGAATCCAAAAGTCCTTATGTTCTTTATAAACTACAGGTGGGCTATAATCTGGACCAGGTGCCTTACTGTTTTTTTAACATTATTATAGAAGTTTCCAATTCCTCAGTGAAAAATACAGTAGAGGTCCCTAGCTCCAATAATCTACCTGATGGGACAATATTGGAATCTTATACAGAGGAAGTTTTACAAAAAATGTCTTTAAAATATTTAACTCAGGTTTCTTTTGGGACATATACCAATAATGAGGGCTGTTATTGGTTGGTTCCTTTCACCACCATATTCCAAAATGCCTTAACATCTTTATTCATAAAAATGTGGTGCATCTCTTCCCATAGCCTATTCTAGAAAATTAACCTTTTTGTCTGAATAAATTGATTGTATTGTTTTCTAGCCTTATTTAAAGAGGATAGTTTTTTTCTGATCAGATAGTTTTTAGTCCATCTAGTTAATTTCCTAAGACTTCTTTTTTCATTTTTACATGCTTTATCAAACCACATTTTTATTTCTATATGGGTTTCTGGTTTAGAGTTCACGTAAATAATTTGTCTTAGATCTTGATTGAGTTTATTTAATTGGGCTTCGACCCACTCTGCATTGTCCCAGAAACATTCTTCCTTCTTATTTTCAAATTCTCTCAATTAATTTTCCACCATTTTTCTGGTTATAGACTTAAATTTCAGATGCTGTCTCCCTTCAGTGCCAGGGGGGCACTAAAGGGCACCTCATTATTTTCAGTCTTAATTTGCAAACTCAAAGTTGCATGTTCACTTTCTGATCTCATTGATATCTTTAATGAGACAGAACTCTCAAAGCTCTCTGGGTTAGTTATTACATAATCTAGTATGCTCTGTCCAACCGCAGAGAAAAAAGTGAATTCCCCCTACCTGTCTCCTTCTTTTCTCCCTTTCAAAACCATCAAGGCATTTTCTTCAATGAATCTAATTAATCCTCGGCCTTGATCATTTACCCCTTTGTCCTTACTACGTCTGCTATTACAATGTCTAAGATTTAGCTGGTTCTCCAGGTCGAGAAAATTATCATGATTTGAAATGCGGGCATTGAGGTCTCCCACTATTAAAAGAATACCTTTAGGGTATTTCTGAAAAGCGTATCAATATCTGCAGCCAAAGAATTCCAGATATTCATAGATCCAGCTGATTCATTAGATGGTGGAATATATACATTAGCTAAAACCAGCGTAACTTGATTAACAAGAACAACAACCAAAATATAATTTTGTGAGTTTTTAATTACTTCAACAATGGAAACCTTAGGCCCTATTTTAACATATATTGCCAACCCCCCCTTTTGGTATACCATTTTTTTTTTTTATTTTAATAACCGAATTTGAAACTACTTGATATCCATTAATATTTACAGTATCCAACACCCAGGTTTCTTGTAAGGCAAAGATCTCATGTAAAATTAAAAAATTTATACATTCTTGGTCTGCTACTTCACTACACAATCCAGCAATATTCCAAGACAATAGTTTCACATAATGGTCACTTGATTCACCAATACCAGAAATTTTTGTAGTACTTTCAACCTCAGCTCTCAGTCATTGTTCTAAATCATCAACTGGGGTTCCCAAATCCTGTAAATTAACCAGATCCGCTACAAAGACACCTGCTTTGTCAAAAGTCTCTGTGTTACATTTTATCAGAGAAAATAATTCAGGCGATGAGTAGCAGAAGTCTATTTGACTACTCTGTCCATCCAAAAAGACTTCTTACATGGCTTATGCAGCATTCTCCAGATATTCTCGTTAGATAGGAGCCTATTAGGGAACTTACATAAGAGCCTAAAACATCTTCATTTTCACCAGGGAGTTTTTCTGCCCCAAAGAGGGAAAATACGTAGGAATTAACCTTCTTACTATTTGATGTCAAATCTCTAAATTCCCATTTCGATTGCAATAGATTTTCTTTAAAGATTTTTGGGCCAAAGTATGTTCTAGTCCCATGCCATTGATTGACATGGGAGGCGATTGTTTTCCAAGTAATAGGGGCCCATAGACTTAAACCTAAAAAAGAAAGCCTGGAAGTTTTGGACCAAATAGATTTTGCCAAATTCATGTCCAAGACAAGTGCATAAACTGGTTTCTGCTCATGATTCTTGTCCCTACATGCCATAATGATATTTCCCTTTGCCTGAAGAACACCTAATTCTGATGTAGTTAAATACTCAATGAGATCCTTAAGGGACTCCATAGATTAATCTTCTTTGTGGAACATACCGTCATCTTCATTTCCGTCAAGGACCCTTTCACTTCCATCTATTTCTTGGATTGTTTTAGTGTTAGAAAGGTTAGTAGGGCCAATATTCTGTATTTCATCAGCGTTATCTCTCATTTCTCCTATGTGGCTCTTGCAAATGTTTTCAACTGTCTCAGGATTTTTCCCTCTGACAGGGCAAGAACTATTACCTTTTTCTAAACAATCTTCTTTTGCCATTGGTATGTCTGTTGCTTGTATTTTAAATTTCCCTTTTTTTCCCTTTTTCTTTTTTTCATGTTTCTGGGGGCCTTTCCGCTTCCCATTTCCTTTTAGTGGGGTATCAGGAATATAAATAGAGTAAAAAGAGAGTTTTCCTGTCATTCTGCATCTAATAACTTCATCCAACTTATTCTCCAATTGTTGCATTTTTGCAAATAAACTGTTAATGGAACACTCCATATTGTTTTTTAGATCTTTTAATGCCTCCAGTAACATTACATTTACCATTACAGGATGTGCCAGTGCCTTGATAGTGTACTTTGACATCATGTCTGGGCATTGAGCAAAGAGATCTTCCTCTACCACTATTTGTTCTACTTTCTTGTCTAATTTCGTAAATACTGTAGAGGGTGAGCCTGTCAGGATAGAAATATTATCCTTTTCTGGAGAAGCACCTAAAACTAATTCCTGAGGGATATTATCTGGATTTTCAGAGAGTCCAGGGGAGATTTCTAGTGGACTGAACAATTGTAACCTTGTTTCCTGTTTGTTCTTTGGGACAACCACAGAGTTGTCAGTTTTCTCCTCTGCCTGTACTTCCAAGGGGCTCTCTGGAGCTCCTTGATCATTGTTTACACCTATATTTAGTTTAGCAGGAAAGAAGTCAATAATATTTTTCTGTGCAATTTGTTTGGGTTCATTTCTAACATTTTTACCCTTACAAGGGCTCCCCTTTTTCTTCTTTTTCCCTCAGAGGGTCCATGAGGGACTTTTAATTTCTCCTTCTCCTTCTCACATAAGTTACTTACTGATTCAGTAATCTTAATAGGACCACCAATTTCAGTGCATAATTTTTCACCCAGACCATCAACCAAGTCTGAAGTCATTTTAGTAGTATTCTTCAATGCCTCAGCATATGAAAAATTGTTTTGTTCAACCGGAGTGGAAGTAATATGTAGTGTATCATTGAACATGCTTCCATTATTATTTTTCCTTTTTAATTGTCTCCCATCAGATGCATATCCTTTTATACCCTCTTTAGCAGCAAGCATTTTACTGCTTCTAGTATACATCGGGTAATCCAGAGAAACAGTTCCAGACTATAGTAAAAAATGGCACTATTCAATGTCCTTAGTGCCAAGTATCTAGTGTTATAAAAATATATTTCTATAAACTTGCTGAGCAATTATAAAATTATAATAGCTATTAGTAGATATAATTAACTGGGAGTTCACAAGCACATAAAAGAAGTGTCTTCAATTACGCCTTAATCACACTTCCTTATAGATCTCAGAGTGTTTAACTAACAGCAGATAATTATGAATAATGAGTTATTATAAATGCTGCAACCCAATTTGCCCACAATACTGACAATGCAATATCCAGTTGTTTTACAATAATATTTGCTCCCCTATTGAAAATCCTGAAAATCCCAATGTTCCACACGCATGATAGGTAAAAAGCTGGGATCAATCAGCTGGAATTTAAACAAGGACATCCATTGTAGACAAAGAAAATATGAAGAATAGTGCATATATAAATTTTTCTGAGAAAGTCCAACTGTGTCTATAACAAAACTTTGCTTCCTCTTCGTTCTCTTCCTTTCCTCTCTCCTCTCTCTTCCGACACTATGCGCAAAGTGCTAAGGGGAAAACAGAAAAAAGGGCAATAGAAAAACAATATTACCACCAAACCTCTAGATCTCAGGATTTCAAATCTTAGAATCCCCAAATGATGTAAATATGGCTAAGGATGAAATACTCAAGAGAGCCACATTTAAAAAAAAAAACTTGCAGAGTTCCCAAAGAAACAAGTCAAGTCAACTTATTTGCATCTTCCAGAGCTCTCCAGATTCAAATCCAAAATTCCAATACCCGTAACTAACCAGCACCATATGAGGAATTTGTTTTTCACTCGCTATCACTCATTGTGTTATGTTGTATCCATGACACTTCAGACATTACCTCATGGGTTTCCAACCCACCTCATAGGCTAATGATGCACATGTGACCCAGATCACATTTCTCAGTCTACCTAGGTTCCAGGAGTCTCTGCTCTCCAGTTCAACCTTTGCATCTGAAGAGGCAACGTGCACTCCAGGAGTCCCTGTGTGATCATTTAACTGAAGGTAGGCCAAAAAGTTGGTTTCTTTTGCAATAAGGTGTGGCTTCCACCGATCTTAGTTTGTTACAAGTTAATTATGCTTGTTTGGAAAGCAGAAGAGTTGTTTTTAATTAGCTAATTGTTTCTAGCTGGAATTGCAGCAAAACAGTGCTTAGATCTTTCCTGTCTAATAAATTATGCATATCAGTAACTGCTGTTGCATTGGTTTGCCCCTGGGCCTGTGAGAGGCAGAGAGAAAAGAATAAGATGGTTTCTTTCGTTTGTCTAATTCAGACTATTGTGCCGAGATGTGTTTATGCTGATAACATGCAGAAAGATTGAATCATTTGCATTACTAGTTATTGTATAGCCTTCTAAAATGTGCAGGAAGCTAGGATATTTTGTAAAGAACTCCTAGAATGCGGTTATCTCTGTCAAATTCACTAAGTTAGATTGAAATTACTCAGCTTTCATCGAAAAGAGAAGGAATGTATTTATGCTGTAGCGAGCATTCATTTTTTGAATATCGCGCTACAGCGTCCGCCCATTAACCGGTAGTCCTCCCTCCCAAGTGGGAACCCATGCTTGAAATAACGCTGCAGCACACACAATGTTTAGGGCCTGTTCCTGTGGCCTCCCCTCCCAAGCAGAGACCATACGGTCACGATGTACCTTGTACCTCACTATGTGACCAATGCTCCGCGGGTAGCACAGGATGTGTTATTTGCCTCGATTCTCAGTCCCTATCCCAGCATCTGTGAACTGGAGAGCTGTCTCTTTTGAGGAATTGCAAGGGCAGCCCCTACTCAGCGACTGCGTTGGGCCACTACCTCAAGAGCTGCCTCTCCTGAGAAATGCAAATAGGAGCTGGGGTTCACCTCACATCATAACTTGGACTTGCGGTGCATGATCCAGTAACTACTGCTACACATGAGCAAGGGCGCCTTCCCCTCCTTAAACAAAGAATGCTGCGGTTCGGCAATTTTAGTTCGCGCTCACATGGCGCATCATGACGACAACCTTAGGGCTCACTCACAGTTACTTGGAATTGGGTACAGCTCACCATATTAGTTGTGAGTAATGTGTGTTACAGCATTTGTCCACCATTTTAGGTGGCCCTCCACCACATGGCCTGGTTGCCATTTTGCTGGGGTGATTTTCTTGGATTCGGCCGCCTTGTGGTTGACTTATCAGTGCGACCATTTTAGAGCACCCCCCACCATATGGGACTGCAACATCCCGCCAACGGGGCCCTGCTCTTTGATATGGCACATTAATCTGTCGATCCTCCCTTTTCGGACCTCTGCATCATGCAGAAGACTCTGATGGCCAATCCACAATGTTGTGGGCCTAGCTTGGGGCCTCATTCATGCTCACAAGCAACAAGTTTGTTTCTTGTTCAGACAATTACATTCGCCTCCTCCCCCCATCTTCTCCTTGCTGCATCACTAGGCATCATGCCTCATGATCCTCTAAGTTGTTATATGGGGGACATCAGAATTACTCATTATATATATAAATGTGCAATATTTTGTACTTTAGTCCACTTTACAGGTAATTTTACCCCACCGGGTAATGTATCTCTAACAGTGTCCTTCTTTCATCTCCTAGATGGTGAAGACCAAGAAGTGCATCTCATGCAGTACCACCCTGATGCCCCATACCCAAGGTCCTCAATGTCCAGCTTGTCTACAAGAGGATGAACAGTCGGCGGGGGGCCAACTCCCTAATACTGAGTTGGATGACCAAGTGCCTGGAACTTCCGGCTGGATGAACCCAGGAGCACTCCTCATCCAAACACAGCAGGCGACAATGGCAATGATGGAGAGCCAACAAAACTTTATGTTTAAGGTCATGGAGAAGCTAGAGTCACTGACCAAAATGAGGTCAGCACCCGTACTCATTACACCTTTGAATCCAGGCCCAAGCCCACTTCCTCAGCCAGATAATAATGAGGAAACCCCGACTCCCTCACCAGACGATGGGGACGGTGAATGGGCACCAGACGATGGCTAGGAGATAGAATCGGACAATGAGGACATGGATGTTGCACCCGAAATACCATCACTAACCTCAAAACTTTGCTCCTTTGACTTAATTCCAGGCCTCATGTGGGCCATAAAATCTACAATGGGCTTTGAATTGAAAGCACCCAAGCCAGAGTCCAAACTGGACCCCATGATACAGCAGGACCAGAAAAGCAGGGACACCTTTCCTAGCTGCCCCACTATTGATGACATTTTCTTAAAAGAGTGGGAGGTGGTAGAGCTGGGCCGCATGTCCGAAAAGAGAAACTTGGATGCAACCTACCCAGTACAGGAGGACAAAGTCAAGTTGTGGTGCACTGCCTCAAGTATTGGCCCGCAAATTGCAGCTCTAAGTAAAAAGACAGTACTACCTTGTAGCACCATTTCCCTAAAGGATCCCACTGACAAAAAAATTGAGGAAATGCTAAAGAAACTCTTTGAATTCTCAGGCACGACAGCGAGAGCTGCAGTCACAGTGGTGTACTTCACCAGGGCACAGATCTGCTGGGTGGAAGAACTGCTAGAAAAAGCTGACCCCAAGTCCAGGGAGGCAGAACTGCTAGAATGTACCCTTGACACAGCTAAGTATCTAGGGGACATGGCAGTCGATACCTTAAAAGCCAGGTCTGCTGCTTTGGCAAACCTAGCCAGGCGAGCCCTGTGGCTCAAACTTTGGGAGGCAGACAATGAGTCAAAGAACCTTTTACAGAACCTGCCTCTGAAAGGGGACAATGTGTTCAGCGAGGGCCTTAAAGAATTCCGGAAGCAGAAAAAAGAAGACAAGGATCTCACTAAAGACAAACAGAGAGTTGCTCATCTGCCATCTGCACGGCGTAGATTTAGGTGAAATAACATGTTTCAGCAGAACAGAAGGCAAAATTATTTGAACAATTCCTTTTGGGGTGGAGGCCATAAGAATGACAGTAGTTTCTCGGGCACTTCACAGGGTGGCTACCCAGCATGCAGGGGTAGGAACCCGTACTTTCGGGGGAGGGGTAGTTACTCTATCGAGTTTTTAAGCAAACCTTGCAGCGACAGAGTGGTACTCTCTCCCATCGCAAAAAAGAGTGCCACCGCCCACCAGGTCCAGGAGATCATCCTAGAGAGATCATATCGAGCACAGAGTTATGCATATTTATGCATCTGCACCATTTACAACATTTAGACAGCTTCTTCCTTCTCCCTAAATAAAAGGAGTAAAAAACCTTATTTACTATCAAAGAATCTTCCCCAAAAAGAAAAGGCTAACATTTGCCTCCAGGGGTTACCATCAGTTCAGAAGCCAAACAGGTTAGAATGCTAAATATAACTGTAATTCTATCCTATCTGTTAGTCCGTAACAGTAAAATGACAGTATAAGTTAAAAAGAGGTTAATCAATTAATAGAACTTACTCAATTCTGAAGCACTCCCAGCTAAATTCAGATTATGACTGTTTCCACAAAAAATTCAAGTACTTACCAAGTTCTGTGTGACTCTGAGTAGCCCTGTAGGCTGCAACCAAATCACAACTGGGGCACCTGGTCTCTCCTTTATAAAACCACAATTACTGGCAAAATCACAATGCAAAGAGAACCACAGTACTGGAATGCTGGCAGGTACTCAAAGCAAAACGTCTTCTCTAAACAAAACCAGGTACTATTACCTAAAAAATGCCAGGCATGCTCTTTAAATCAGGGTGAGGGCAGAGAAAAACAATCTGCAGCAAATAAGACCAGTGAATTAAGTCAGCCCCTTCCAATGAGCCTTAATTGCATACATGTGTTATTAAGGTACTGAGATACGATGATCTAGCACCCATTTCTCAGTCAGCCATTTAGTCAATTAGTCAATCAGTCAATTAGTCAGTTGATCTAAATATTATTCCAAGCCTCAACCACCAGAATTTAAGTGTCTGAGATCAATATCTGAAAGCGGGGTTATTAAAATTGAGGGTTAGAAACAATTAAGCCATAAGACCATCTGATTGTTTTACGTTTCAATGACACACAGGATATGAGAAGTTACAATGTTTGCTATAATTGGTATAGTTTATGGGGATTCTGAGATGCAAGAAAAAATCCTAGAAACCTTTACAATGTTTTATAGCCAGCCAATTCCCCAACAAATGAGAAAAAAAGAAAGAAAAACATATAAAAAAGGTTAAAAAAGGTTAATAACTTGTGTCTTAAACATAATAAAAATGCTGGAACACTAAAACACTTTCAGATGGCACTCAAGAATTTATTTACTTTTGTAGTTAAACTCTGATTCCATATACAGAAATGGAAAGTTTTCATGCCTCATGATGTAATAGTCAATGGACAGTCAAGTATGTAGTGCTGTTGTACATCGACAGGGTACCGTCAGACTGCAGTCATTCCAGCAGAGGGTGGTGAACATGTCATTCTGCTCATCTTGTTGGTGGATGTTGTTAGTCAAATGGTTACGGCATTCATGTGTAGTTAGCAGGTCTCCTTATTACCATACATGCAGCATTTACACAATCTAACTATGTGCCTATCATCTGTTTACCAGAGTGCTTACAGATGTCACCCTTGTACTGTACTGGCTGCCTTTCATTACAAAATAGAATACTTTACAAGGTTGGGCTATTTCTCTTTACGGGTTCCCTGGGTCTGTAACCAACTTCAATATATATACACACTATTTTCAAGGGCACTGAATGGGTGTGGAACTAAATCACAAAGTAAGTTAACCTTTTCCATCCCTTTTTTCAGAAAAGTTCTGGACAAAGGTCAATACTCTACAATGCTCCTCAGTTGTTTAACATTCTTCCACTGAATATAGTCAATTGCTCCTCTGTCTTTTTGTTCAAAAAGAAATTACGACAATGGCTCCATGGTTCTGATAAATGTACCTGTTTTTAGGTCTGGAATTGTTAAACTGATCTTATATGTTATGTCTGTTGTTTTTATATATTTTATTGTTTTGTATTTATTGTATAACTATTATGTAACATTTTTCTGTTTTTTGTACACATGTCACATATGAAAATGGGCAGACATGCTCATTGTGCTTACAGTTATAAAAAATAAAAATGAAATGAAAGTATTACCTTTCTGAATAATGGTTCTGAAATAGACTCCTGTAACATATCACAATGTCATAGGTCAACACACACAGCACTATGTACTTGAGCAGACATCAAGTGATGGCGCCATCAAGCACTCAGTCAATTAGAGGGTGGTGAACACATCAGTCTGCATTCATGTTTTTGTTGATGTTGTTGCAATAGTAAAATATTTCATGTGTGGTATACATGTTTCTGTATGGCTACACATGCAACCTTGACTCAGTACAAGTATTTTGCCACCATCTGCTGATACGAGCACTTTCAGGCATCCACCATGAATATACTGGATTAGAGGAATTCTCATCCCAAACTCCATGAAGGACACTTGTACCGTGTTCTGATGTCATAGGTCAATATACACACCTGTATGTCTTTGTGAGTTACATCCAGTAGAAACACACATAGAAATATAGCATGTGACAGCTTCCAGGGGCCGCAAGGGCTACTGAGTCTGCCTGTTTTATTATGTATTTTTTTTTTACATCCAGTTTTTAACTGCAGACCTCAGTTGATCTATGGCATCATCTTCTAGCATCCCTTCCTTACCTCTATGATTCCCTTGTGCCTGTCCTAGGCATTTTTAACCCCACCACTGTTTTTGCCCCCACTGGAAGTCTGCTCCTGGGATCCACCACCCTTTCCGTGAAGAAGTACTTTCTCACATCCTTCTATGTCACCTTTAAAGACATTGATAAGGACAGGTCTGAGCCCTGTCCCTGATGTGCCCTGCTAGTCAATGTCCCTTCCTCGCAGCACACTCAGTTTATCACTACCCTCTGTATCCTGTCCACTAATTAGTATTTTACCCAGGTAACCACCTTATTACCCACCCCAAGCTCTTTAAATAGCTTATCAATATCTTATGTGGAATGGTGTTGAAGGTCTTGCTTACATCCAGATCAGCTATGTCCACCACCCTTCCCAGATCCAACTCTTTGGACACCCAGTCAAAGACATCTATCAGATTTGTTTGGCATGACTCTCCCTCTGTGAAACCATGCTGCCTTGGTTCCTGTGATCTGTTGGATGCAAGATATTACGCAATCCTTTCCTTTAGTAGAGTTTCCATTAACTTACACACCACCGATGTCAAGCTGACTGGCCTATAGTTGGCCACCTCCTCACTGCTACCACTTTTGTGAAGTGTGAATACCTATGTCCATCTCCATGCCCCCCTGTGTCCACTCTGGTCTTCGGTGATCTGTCAAATAGGTTTCTCACAGCTGCACCCAGTACCTCCCTGAGCTCCCTCTCCACCCTGGGATGTGCTCTGCCTTGCTCTATAACTATCTCCACCTTTAGGTTATTGAGTGCTTGCTGGACTTTCTCCTCAGAAAGCAGACTGATGTCCACTTTCCTCTCCTCAAAGTTCCTGGTGCCTTTTTGATGTCTCTCCCCTCTCCTTCTACTGTGAATTCTTAGCAGAAGTATTTATTCCAGATGTTTGCCATGTTCTTGATCCCCCTCTGTAAACCACCCCCCACTCTTTAACTCTTTAACCATGCAATCTTTCGCTTTGTCTTCCCTTTATCACTAAAATACCTAAAAAAAAAGGTCTTGTCCCATTCTGATACTCCCTGGCCTATTCTTTCCTCAGTTTGTGCCTTTGCGCTCCATACGCTGTATCTGCCTCTTTATGTTTTACCAGGTACACTTCACTATCTGCCTGTGTTCCCTTATACCACCCGACTGCTCATTTTTTTAAGCCTTTACCTTTTCTGATACCTCTTTTGGGAACCATTGCAGTCTCCTCTTACTTTTGCATGCCTGCTTGAAACAGAGGTTTGTTGCCTTCACTATGCCCTGTTTTACTTTGGCTTACTTTTACTCCACACCCTCAATGTCCTCTGACCCTCTCAGGTCATAGAATACATAGAAATTGTCAGCAGATAAGGACTTATGCCATGTGTGTTCTGCATGTTACTTATCATATGCAAACTCAGGAAAGAAACATATCGGATGTACATGGTGAAACATGTCTTTATTGGTGACCACAAAGGGACATCATGAACTATCCAAAGATGAGAATTCATACGGTGTTATTATTCTATGTTATGCAGTTACCTCACAATACTGCTGCATTTATGATAGCTTTCCCTGAGTACAGTTCACATGTTTCTATATATGGAGGACCATGTTTTGAAATTGTGCTCTGCACATAATTCACCCAGACACAAGATCAACACTGGACATGGTCAGATGTACTAGTGCTTAGCTGATATCACAACTATTGTATAAACAAGTGGTATGTCAATTCATAATAAACAAGTTACACATACAAAGCAACCCCTGTAATAACAGTATCCTTACAGATACAGATCTGTTGCTTGCAACCTCCACATCCTTGTTACTAGACATACTTTTGTGCATATCATTAAAACTCAGTCCATTACTTTGCTATGTAATGTAGTGCTACGATACGCAGTGATGTGCACATATTGCACCAGATATGTCACATTTGGTCATCAACAGTGCTGTCCATATCACATGAGCTGTTGTTATACTGCACAGAAATAGGACATCACATGTCCAATTGGTACCAGAACTATAAACTTGAAGACACATTCCACAGGGGTACAAGAAAAGAAATATGTTTTACTCTGACATGGGATGTTTTCCATATATACTGTAGATTTATTACTTATGTGGAAAATATGAAGGGACTGCAGTGCAACCACAACAGTCTGTTTGGGCCACCAACCTTTCCCAAATGCCTCCTGGGAAAGTATGTCACAAAGGGAGTAATTTGAAATTATATCAGAAGGTAATGTACAATTGTTGATTTTTGACTATTATGGCTAGTTCTTGTACAGCTTGTTAATCAAGAAGTGCATAAACTTGACCACACAGATGTGATTCCATGACCGCAGTGCATGGTCATTGGGATGATGTAGTTTAAGCTACTCATCCAGTTTGCTGTAAGGAAACATTATATAGAACACAATATAATATATTAATGTATCAGTTCTGTTCACCTGATCATTGATATCAAAATATAACTTGTCCATTAGTGAGTAATGTACAAGTTAAAGATTAATATCCATGCCTAGAAGAACTAAAAACACTAAGTTTCACATTTAAATAATCTGCTTTCTAGGGTCTCACTATGACAGACTGAATAACTTACTTGAATTGTATCATCCCATTGCACGTGCACTGCTGTCAGGTTGCACACTTCCTGCTTACTATGGTGTAAAATACTTTGATGAAATGGTATAGTACAAAATAAACAATTGTAAGGTACCGTCTTACATCAATTCAGTGTACTCACTTTAGTCTACACTTCTACATTAACCATGAATGGCAAACAGCATAACAAAAGCAATGTACCTCACACTGGCTGTTTATACTGTGGAACGTATCTGAACATAGTGAGGAGCGTGCCACTGTGCTAACTTGAAGTAGAAGACATAGCATGATTTTATATCTGTCTTTTCAGCACAGTTTGACTATTTGTGTTAAGCAGCCCCAAATTGACTTCGGTCAAGAAGCAGTCAAGAATTACTTACCCTTGCTGGGCTATACACAGGCATCATTTAAAACATGGGTAGTGGATGGTGTTTGCAGGGTAAGGGATTGTAAAACAACCAAAGGGTGAGCATGCCACCACATTGTCACACCTTTCTGGTACCATCCGCACACTGCCATGCCCACCGTGTGCATCCCCTTGATCATGCTTACTGTGATGTTTGTTTTTTAAAACGTGTTAGCAGGTGGTAGGGGTTGTGTGTGGATGGTAACAAGAATGTATTTTGATGTGACCACAGGGTCCTCAATATGAAGATTTATGATCCAATCCAGTGCAAAAACCAGACAATTCCAATTTCTCAACCCAGTACAGCGTAGGTCTTCATTAGGTGACACAACAGTGGCTGCTCGATGACAGTTTGACAAAAGGATTCCACCTATGCCACTTCATTAGTTGTAGATCTCTGTTGATGAAAGTCTAGCCTATGAAAATGAAATCAAATCATTGTTGTGTTTCGTATACATGTTACTTGTATGATAGCAACAAGAGTGTTTTCTGTACATTGCTTATAATTTAAGCATAATAAGGCAGTGGGTGATGCCCTGGATTCAATTGCTCCTGTTCGACCACTCACCCAGTGCCCAAGAACCCCTTGGTTTGATGGGTCCTTGAAGGAGATGAGAAGAGTGGGGGTGAAGGCTAGGGAGGGCTTGGTGGAAATCTGGCCTTGATGCTGACAGGCTTAGATTGATGGACCATTATGGTGTCTATTGTCGGAGGGAGGAACTTGAGTGACAACACAAAACACAAAATAGATGCTGGAACACACTATCTTAGTGTGATGAAATGAATTTATTTATGATCAAATTAAATCAAAAATAATATTTTGAAAATAACACACAAAAAAATAAATTCCACAGTATTTAAAGAACAAATGTACCACAGAGTGATCCTAAATGACCCACAGGACCACCATCCTGTGTGTCCAAAACCTATCTGAAGAATAGATGACTTCCAAACATTTTATACTGCCTACTTGATGACATCATAAAACATCTGATCCGCCCCATCACTAATACAATAAAATAAACTACACTAATACATGAATTTGGGCAGTACCAGAGTCCAACAGATTACTTTTATTAATATTCATTAACTATTCATTTTTAAATAGGTCCAACCTTTTAGAAAATAAATAAGATTTTAAATGTATAGTTAAGGGTCACTTAACATCCTGACTCAACCCCCTCTTGCGTAATGCTTCCACAGACCCATACTATAAAAGTAGGAAGGAAAGGGGTGGTTGTTTCCTAAGGATCCCTGCCTATAAGTGTTAGCTGCTCAAAAGACATCATCCCTTTTTGAATGGTTCTGGTATGTAAAGCAAAAAAAAAAAAGAAAAGAAAGAGAAACAAAATAAAACAAACAAGAAGGACAGGTTGTATTGCCTTGTATACTTGTTGCTAAGGTCCCTGCCTTAGCAATGCATCCAGGCAATTTTATATTATGGGGGATATTTTGGTTGTTCTTAGACTGACCCATTTCTTTAACGTCCTTCTAACAGTTTAAGATTTTATGTTTATATCAAACGGAATTTACTGTCCACAAACAAAAGGGGGGGTTGTACCTAAATGTAATAGCCGCTAACCGTGTTACATTAAAACAGCCGCTCAGCACCTCGGCTTTGTTTAGACTAGTCCTACAAGCACTGCTCAGTCCGAGAGCACGCTAATTACTATTACTTTTTAGCCTGGTGCAGGAGAAGTCTGGTGAAGGAGAAACGAGGGAAAGTGAGCAAATGTCGCAGTTCTCTGCACGCCTTTCGGCACCGAAAGAAAAGACAAGTGCACCCGAGAGACGCATTTAAACAACGAGGGTGTCTCTCTCCAGTAGATGGTCTGTCTAATAATTTTAAAACAAAAAGGTGACCTTTTCATTAAGTATGATTTTCACAAATGTACGATAGTGTGGAGGGAAAAGGGGGGGAATCTACAGAATAAACCTCTATGTTTTGTTTTATTTTCTTCTGACATTCTTCTGCTACCAAACCGTAGCCCCACTCGGTTTCTGCAGGTCCCAACATTGCAACCAGTCCTCCCGTGGGATGCTTGTAACCCGAAATCAAGCATGCAAAATGAGAGGAAGTGGGGGGGGTTCCTTCTTTTTATTAGAAAAATAATAAATACAAGGAATGGACTCTGAACAGAACTATTACCTCATTACAATTATAATTATGTTATGATTGCCTGGTTACATTAAACGGCAATAATGCTCTCACTTAAACCCTATAGATACCCCACCTCATGGGCAAAAGGAAAACAGAGGAGACAGATGACAGAAAGTTACCATAATAGGAGGCCAACCCTATTATGGTAGAAAGGTGAATTACAGAATAGAAGAATTAAGGAAGAGACAAGCACTACTGCAGTAGATTTTGGAAAAGAAGGCAGATGATGTTCGGCGGGGAAGAAATTCCACACTGTCACATCTATCAATCAGCAATCACCCATAAGAAGGCAGAGTTCCTGTTCTGGGAGATTGCTGTTGCGAGGAATCGACCAGCTCGACTCTTCCAGACTGTTGACAGACTATGCAATCCACTCTGTCTGCAGTCTGGAAGAGATTTCTCACAAATGAAGTGTAATGAGCTTGCTCGGTTCTTCACAGATAAGATTGCCAGCGTTAGGTCAGGCATTGGCCCAGCTCCCTCTTTAAGGGATTGCGGAGATCAGCGGGAGGAGATGAACACTTGTGCTACTTGGTTTGACTTTAGTAGGTCGGAGTTAGTGGACATTGTGAGGATTGTTCAGACTGTCCGACCAACCAGCTGTAGTTTAGATCTGGGCCCTACGCCACTACTATTGGGTTGCATAGATATTATCTACCTAATCCTTGCTGAAATTGTCTGGAAGTCCTTGGAGCAGGGGGTCTTTCCTGATCCCCTAAAGAAGGTGGTCATTTGACCACTCCTTAAAAAATCTTCTTTGGACCCAGATTGTCTAGCCCAGGGTTTCTCAAATGGTGAGGCCAGCCTCCCAGGGGAGGCCCCAACCTGTTCCAGGGGAGGCTCAAGCAAGCCTTAAAATGTACTATATTTAAATGTCAAGTTTTGGATGCTTTGTGTGAAAGGATGCAGCAAACTGAAAGCGAATAATGGCATGCGAATTTATGTACAAAATGGTTACCAGGAAAGCATGCTCAACAAACACTTGTTTCCTGGTATGACATGGGGGGAAGCTGAATGGAGGAAATACAATTCTTGGAAACTGTGCAAAACAAAATGCAAAATAATACAAATGAATAGGAACAAGATAACAATTGACCCATTATACTTGCTGCAGAAAAGCACAAATACAAAGGCCAAGCAGAGAGATACTAGAAGCAAGGCCAGGAGGGAGCAAAATGGTCCCCCGAGAAGGTGTTTAAGAGCAGGATAAAACTGACAAAGAAAACAGTCTGACTCATGGAGGTATTACAACGAGGGGTAAACAGGGCCAAAACTCAGAAGTGTGGAGCGAGTAGGCTGACCTGGGGAGGGGGGTTATAGAGATGGAGAATGATAGCGTCAATAAAATGATAATAAACTCAACTAATCATATGCATTTCATTGTATTGTTCCTGTAATGTGAAAAGTATGATAGTTGTTCTAACTATGGGGAGGCCTAAAATTATTTCTATATTAGGGGGAGGCTCAAGATCTTTTCCAAGGCTTGGGGGAGACTCACTATGACAAAGTGTGAGAACTACTGGTCTAGCCAACTTCAGACCTATCCTCTAACCTGCCCTTTGTGGGTAAGGTTATTGAAAAGGTGGTTGCGTCACAGCTAGATGACCACTTTACAAATCACGATGTCTATGATACTCTCCAGTCTGGGTTTAGGAAGAGACATAGCACTGAAACCGCTCTTGTCCAGGTTTTAAATGACCTCCTAATTGCTAGAGATCGAAAGGCTTGTACTGTCTTAGTCCTTCTTGATCTCTCTGCAGCATTTGATACTGTAGACCATGGTGTGCTTTTGGAGTGCCTGCGGCTTCTTTGTGGGCTGTCTGGTATAGTTCTACATTGGTTTCGATCTTTCCTCACAGGTTGGACACAGAGGGTTGTCACTGGAGTTTATTCCTCTGATGCCATCTCTCTGTTCTGTGGGGTGCTGCAGGGCTCCATTTTGGCTTCCATGTTGTTCGCAGTTTATATGCTTCCATTAGGAGATATCATTAGGCGATACAGTCTGGGTTTTCACTGCTATGCAAATGATACCCAGCGGTATCTGCCCTTTATTCCCGGACAGGATGATACAATCTCCGTGCTTAACAGCTGTCTGTCTGAAATCAAAGACTGGATGAGTGCTAGCTGGCTGAGGTTAAACCCGGATAAGACCGAAGTGTTGGTTGTGGACCTGGGTCGACTTGAGGTGGGTCGTAGGGCTGGGCTTCCATCAGGCCTATGGCTTGATGGTGTCCAGCTCTCGACCTCAGACCAGGTGCATAATCTGGGCATTATTATTGACGATGGTTTGACCCTAAAATCGCAGGTGTCTGCCATTGTCAAGTTGTCCTTTTATCATCTTAGGAATATCGCCTGGGTGAAACACCTGGTTCCTCTGGCTGACCTTCCTACACTGGTCCATGCCTTCGTGACCACCCACCTTGATTACTGCAATGCCCTGTACCTAGGGCTACCGGGGTTGATATCTGCCCCTTGCAGCTAGTGCAGGATGCGGCGGCTAGGCTTTTGACTGGGACATCCAGAACTAGTCATATTATGCCTGTGCTGCATGGACTGCACTGGCTGCCGGTTCAGTGGCAGATCACCTTTAAGATCAGGTTACTGACCTATAAAGCCCTACACGAACAGGGACCCCAATACCTGCAAGATCTTCTTACTCCCTACTGCCCCTCTCACTCACTCTGATCCACCGGTGAGGGATTGCTAGTGATTCCCAGGGTTCACTTAAAGACATCTGGGGTTCATGCATTTTCTTTTGCTGCCCCTGACCAGTGGAATTCTCTACCTCATCGGATAAGAGAATGCCTGACCATCGAGAGTTTTAAATCGGAGCTCAAAACATTTTTGTTTCTTAAAGCTTACGGTGAATGATTTTATAAATGTTGATTCAATTGTTTGTTGTTTTTTAATTGTTATTTTAATTTTTGTACATCGCTTTAGTTTTGAAAAGCACTTAAAAATAAAGCCTTACTTACTTACTTTAAATGTATAACTTTTCCTTCACGTCCCCTTATCATAATGCATCCATAGTTCTTGTGAGGCCAACCGAACAATTTGCATTGTGTCCAGTAAGGGAGAAAATGGATCATAACTCTGGCAGAACTGTTGGCAAGCTGATCCCTTGCAATGTTCATCTTCTTCTGACCATGCCCATGCAATCAGACACATCATGATGTCTGACCATGGATGGTGGGAGGACCCACTATCGTAGCCAGTGGTTGCAGATGTCAAAACATTGTTAGGCATGTAGGTGAAAGATGCATATTAATGTTAGTATAACACTCGCCATAGGATTCAATACTTGACTGAGAATGATGACAGAGAAGTGGCTCAGTGTTATGTCTGGGATGGGCTCAAAGCTGTTCTTAGGGGACGTATTATATCCTACGGTACATACAAGAAAAAAAATCTTCTCAAATATCTAAGTGAATTTAGAAGAAGCAGATTATGGAGTTAGAGAAAGAGCAAAAGCACATTGGACCCCCTCAGCTATGGGACAACCAGTCGGTATGGAGGAGGGAGCTTCAGGAGCTGCTGACCCTTCAGGCAAAATCGACAGTGCGATATATTAAACAAATTTACTAGGTACAGGGGACTAGGGCAAGCAGACTTCTAGCCTTCTGCTGGCATCAACAACTTGCCAACAGAACTGTTTTGCAACTAAAAGTTCACAATATGTCCTCAGAAATGGAATCAAAGCCAAAGGATATTGTGGAGCAGTTTTATCAATATTATAAGTAGCTATAATTAAATGAGGATCCTGTAGGTCATGATGATAAGCTGATGGAGGATTTTCTCAGCCATGTTAACCTTCCCACCCTTGATACAGAGGGAAGAGGATCATACTAGAATGATTAAATCCTTTAAATCTGGTAAGATTCCAAGGCCTGATGGCTACCAAGGGGGAGTTCTACCAGAAATTCCCTACACTATTACTAAATCCTCTACTAAAGATCTTCAATAAATAGATGGGATCTCAACTGTGTTCTCCTTCCTGGAAGGAGGCTGGTATTATGGTTTTGTCCAGGGAAGGAGATAATTTGCTAGATACAAGCAATTACAGTCCAATCTCACTACTGAACCAAAACCTTATAATAGACACTAAATTGTTAGCGGACCACTAGAAATAACTTGTCCCTTATCTGATTCACATAGATCAGACAGGATTCATACCTGGGAGATAGCTGAAGGATAATGACTGCAAATCACTGAATGTTAAGTTTTTGGCAGGGAACGCAGGGGAGAGGGAAGGAAAACACCTGGAGGTAGCAGTAGATTCAGAGAAGGCCTTTGGCAGGCTTAGTAGGAGGTTTCTTCAGACCACCCTGAAAGCATATGGCTTCGGTGAAACCTTTGTATGAAACCCAGAGAGAGAGAATGTGAGGGTAAATGGCACCTTATTCAGGGATTTCTACATTCAAATGGAGACTAGACTGGTCTACTCCCTGTCCCCTCTCTTATTTGTCCATAGTGGGATATTGTGAAACATTATAAGTTGGGTCCTGTGCTGGAAGTACAGACTGTGCTGAAAGAGAGGAGTATAAGCACCTAGCTTTACCTTAAAGGTATATTTATTTATATTTCTGTCCATACTGAATGTACCAGCGTAAGTAGGGAGAAAAAAGTTATTTTTTAGGCAGGGTTTGGGGCGCTTTGAGACTTTTCTTTAAAATTGGCACAGGTAATTTAGGGGAAACTAGCTCAGAAGATTAACTTCAGGGCTGGGTAGATTCTGGAAGCCCTGTGAACTGGGTGTGTAGTAGGAGGGGTGGAGCTGACAGAGGCTTATACCCTGTTTACACTTCCCTGTTTGCAGCGCATCAACTTATGCATTCCAGTTGATGCACTGCAAAGTCTCCATTGTGGACGCTCACCTCATCGGCTTAAGGTTTGCTCTGCTCCCGTTTCTGCTCTGGTGACATTGTGGGGACATGTACTGCATTGAGTAAATCAACTGGTAGTGTAAACTGATGAAGCACTCGATCTACTGTGGTCCCATTTCTCCCTGCATCCTCCAGCCTTTCCATCATCCTTTTTTTTGCCGGAACAAGGAAGTATTAGGACACAGCCATTGTTGTGCAGGTCATGCAAGCAGGCACACAGCCTCTGAACAATTTATTTTTTATGCAGCCGGAGGTCAGTGTATTTATTTTGTGGACTTGACATGTTACTGGTTCATGTTTTGGGGTTCAGGACATTTGGATGGAGACTCAGGGAGGGGGGTTGGTTCTGTGTCATCAGTGACTCGATACACATGTCACTGATTAATGCCTGTCCGGCTTAGCATGGACACTCCTCTTGGCACCACTGCGGTGCTTGAGTATCGAGAGGTGTAAACCAAAAATTACAGGACTAAGTAAGAGCGCAGTGGGATGGTGGAGAGTGCAAGTAAAGTGATCCTGCAGTGTAAATAGGGCTTTAGTGTCTTCTAATAAAAGACAGCAGATTTAAAGGTTAAATTGGTTGGGATCCTGTGCTGGAAGTACAGACTGTGCTGGCAGAGAGGAGTTTAAGCACCCTGTTTTACCTTAAAGGTATATATTTATTTATATTTCTCTCTATGCTGAAAGTAGTAGGGTACAGTGGCATCCCCCATGATGAAACGCAATCCTGCAGCATTTTGCAGCACTCTGCTGAATGTTGCAGATTCCATTGAATAAAAGCAATGTAATTTCAATGGTTATTGTTCCTTGTCATTCAGGAAATGTGACACTGCCAGGATGAAGTGAATGCCACAGTTTCCTGCATGACAAAGGGGACTAATTGCCATTGAAATTGCATTGCTTTATTCACTAGGTCTGCTGCAGCATATTGCAGAGTGTGTTAAAAGCAGGGCCACTGGAAAATTGCACCCGCAATTTTTTTGTGGAATCCGCAATCTTTACCATTCTCTGCAAAAACTGACATGTTCTGCAATTTCTTGTAATTTTTGAGTTTAATATTGAACTGTGTAAAAAGTATTAACATTTTAAATAAAATATTCTCAAAAATATTGACAATTTTGCATGCAGACTTGGGTTTGGCTGAAACAATGCAGTGCGCGGTAGGGCAAGGGGTTTATGTGACACTGATTTCTTTTGAATCCTTATCTTGTTTGGTTTCAAAATCCACTGGCCAAGCATAAGTACACTTTAACATATAACATTTGTTTTGTGTTGAAGCAGTGTATCAGAAAACTTTTTGTTGCCACACAGACCGAAACAAAAGATGGGATAAAGGGTGCAAATTATCCCATTCACTTAAATGGGGTGCTAACTATGAAGCCTTTTTGTAAGTGACAGGGCAAGTTATTCCTTGTGAGCATACTTTCATTCAGACTAGTTTTGATTCAAACAGCTGGGGAATTTTGGATGGCCCTGCCAATTTTAAACTTGAATAAGCTAGTTGCTAACAGTGATCTCACTTTTAGCAACTACACCCTAGATGCTCACATGCAAAGACTACAGTGCTTCTTTCTCCAATCCTGGAGGAACCAAACCTCACCAGCCCTCCGGTGCCCCCAGCAACAGAGGTACAGCCTGGGAACACTCCAGACCCCAGTTTCTTTTGAAGCTGGTCAAACCTGCCGAGGTACTTCCCCTTCTGCAACGTATAAACCCGGACTCCTCTCCGGGACATGACCTGCTTGAACCAAGACTCCTACGGGCCACCGCTCTGGCTATCTCCCACCCAGTTGCCTTGCCTTGCTCATCAACAGGTCCCTCCTTGAAGGAAAGGTCCCAGATAAATGGAAGATGGCAACCATCATCCCTATTCATACCCATTCATAAAAAAGGGCCCCGGGATAATGTGGGGAACTACAGGCCGATCTCCATGCTCTGCCCCCCAGCGAAGGTGCAGGAGAGATTGGTCTACAATCAACTGCAGGACTACCTAGAAAGGCACGTACTCCTAGGCGACATTCAACGTGGCTTTAGATAAGGCCATGGCACAGATACGGCCCTTATCCAGCTCACATCGGACATTCTTGATGCAATGGACCGTGGTTCCCCAATGGGGGCACTATTCATAGACTTATCCAAGGCCAAGGCCCCGGGTTTTCTGTGGATGCGGCCATCCATGGAATTAACTGCGGAGTTTTTGGTCACCCGCAGAATTAGTGGCCGACTGCAGAAATCGTGTCCCACCGCAGAATTTTAGGATGCAGACCATGGAACTTACAGTTGGCCACAGCCTATCTCCAAGCACCTATCTGTCCCATTTCATTTATTCCCCCCAAAAAAACCTCCACAGCTCTACCAGCCATAATCAAGTGTCCCCCCCCCAGATAATCAAACACCCCATGTTAAATTGGTCTGCTTTCTCTCACACATAAAAAGTTAAGGGCAACTACTGTGATTTACTTGTTACTTGGGTAGCTGGAGAATAAGTGCAAATGTTTAAAAGTCTGGATGAAGACTTGAAAAAACAGACATATTTTACATGCTGAGCAACTATGGAGCTCTCTCGCAATGCACCTAATCCCATAATATTATACTACGGGCTTTTCGTTCCTTGCAGTGAAGTTTCCTCAGCATGCTGCTGGGTAAGAAAAGGCCTAGACAGTTTATATGCAGAATCAGGCCCAAAACATTCTGTATATGTGCAGATAGATCTACATGTCACAATTGATTCAGCGAAAAACAAACACTGAAATGCACCAAACTGCCAAACATCCTGATTTTCTCTTCAATACAACATTTCCAGTCTCGTGCTTTTTTGTGTTTGAAATCTAAGTTACACAGCCAGACAATGAGGTGCAGTACGACGATAGAAACTCAACTGTAATTCCAAATAGCCCAGCCAGAGCAGTCATTCCCTCTCTCTTTCTAGCAGACATTCAGTGTTCCTGTTTAGTACCGCTACCCACATCAAGGCAAAACGATAGCGTTTATATTATACAGACAGCCACAAGTTATAAAGATTGTGAAGCTATTTGACTGCAGTAAAAACAAAACGATCTCAAAGCAGGACATGCAGTTGCTTGCTACGTGGATTCCCAGTTTTCAAGAGTATATTCTGAAGCAGTAATGCGCCAATGACCAAATAGTTTGGGTTTTTTAAGTCCGGCTACATCAATAACATATCACCAGAGTTCAAACTACTTAATTGCTTTCCCAGGCTAAGCACGAATATAATTAAATATAAATAACTTATTTTTGATATCACTTCACCGCCTAGTGGGAACCCACATTTTAAAGATGAGATTTGTATTTCTATCACATTGCAAGCGGTCTTGCAAATTCTACACTTGCAGCAGCATGTACAAACATTTTCGGCATACTGTACTTCACGACATCCTTGCTACCACTTTACTTCTTTGTATAGTCTCGCTAGCACCCCATTCCAACAATATTCACCCACAACAGCCCCTAATCATATCCTGCCACGGGCACAGTCAAGGGTACTTCTGGTACAATTCATTTCTTTTTCCCCACCCAAGACTCTGTGTACCTGGCCACTCTGGGGCTTGCAAAAGCTGGGTTGGTTGTTTAACATTTGGATTTTTCCCCTTCTGGGCTGTAGGAAAAATGCAATTGACATCCACCTTGAACACAATGCACTACTTAATATTCTATTTATTTAATTAATGATGTTTCTGCTGAGATCAGGAGGGAACTGAATAAACCGAGCCGACCAGAGAGCCACTGAGGGGCTGTGGTTTTATTTAATACCAGTCTGTGCCTTTCCATGTAAATAAACACACACACACACACACACACACACACACACACACACACACTGGAGTTGCCACAAAATATTAATGGGGGAAAAATTAATAAATACTGAGCTTTGCTCCATGGTTTAGAGGATTCAACCCCCCCCTTCAGACCAAGTAGTTGACATTAAAAATAAAAGACAAAAAAAAAAAAACCCTGAACATGCCAGGTTCCCTCTATGGCTGAACGAATATTTAAAAATAAATACAGTTTGTATGTATGCCCCAGAAATCTTACTGCCACGGGACGCTTCCCTTCCCTGGCCATTGAAATTATGTTTTCCCATCCAGAGTGTCAGCCGTTAACATTGAGGCAGAATGAAGGGAATGAAATATTTCCATAGATTTTTTGGTCACCCAACTAAGAATGCGGTTAGTGGGCCACCTAGGGGATTGTAGGAGCTGGGATTGGTAGACTCTCCTGTGCTCAGGACCAAGGAAACAAAAGGCTTTCCCTCCACCATTCAGCACTGTTATCAGTTGCTTTTCTGTATTTATTTATTGTCTGTCTTCGGTGCTTTCTTGGAGGGAACTTGGACTAATTGCTCTAGCCACTCAGTGGCTCTCTGGTGTTTACTGTTTATTTATTAGGCAATCCATTTAAAAAAAAAAAGAAAAGAGATACTGGAGAATTCCCATTTTTGCTGAGAGACTATTAATAAATAAATAGTAAACACAAGTTAAGTCCCTAGCACTACACATCTTTTAAATAAATAAATTAATACACTAATTAATAAACACTGAGCTGTGCTTCACAGGGTGCCATTTAGTAACAACACAATGATGCCTTGAGAGTGTAAATAAAGAAATACACTTTTCCCCTAGAAAGAGAGAAAACATAAAAACAGATGCCCTTGCATGGGTTCTCAGTTAGACCATCCAGTTCATTTTTTTTCACCCCCAGTAGCAGGCCTCAAAATTCAGAAAGAAAAATACTGTGCCCTCCTGGTGATTCCTGCTACTGGCATGAACGAAGGATAAAGAACCTGAGTCTCCACTGCGGCTTTCTGGGGTTCCTTCTGGACATACTGACATAAAATAACATCATGCAAAGTTATTTAAGTTATTTATTTTTTCGGCCCCCAAAAAAATATAATATTGCCAGAGACCACCCAATTTCTGGAATTAGCAAACAGGAGAGCCTCGAGGAGGCTCCGGTAATTAAACATTTTATTCTCTGCCTGTAGCCCGGCTCCTTGACATTATTTCCCCCCAAGCCATTAATGAAATATTCTGCACCAACCACCCCTGTAGCAAGTTGGGGCCCAGAACAGCACTTTGAATTAAATGTTTTTTTCCGCCCGTTCAGTCCTGGAGAATCGTGTTCTCCTGTATGGCAACCACATGTTGAAACAATCACACCCTACCTGGGACAGTGGCTGGATTTTATTTTAATAATAATTTGTGTTATCTTAGCAAGCTAGGGAGCAGTCTTGATAATAAATTAAAAGGATTCAAATAAAAAAAAAACAGACAGAAGCCAGTACTGGACCCAGTCCCTGAGAACCACGGAGGCTTAATATAAATTACAGTTTTTTTACTGCTATTCTAACCAAAACAATGCTTTACAAACCGGAGTTGCCAGCCTAGCTAAAGGAAGATCAATAAATAAACATATTACGCCCCAGTATCCTATCAGAGGACGGTTATTATATTTTTTCCAAGGGGTGCTTTGTTTCCTATTCAAATTACTTTATTCCTGCCCATGGTGGCTGTTGAGGAAATGGATCAGAAACTGAATTAAAATAAACAGAATGCCCTGCTACCCATTTTCGTGTCAAGATTATTGTGGCTTTAACAGAACTCAGCCCCGGTGTCTGGATAAATGTGTAACAGTACAATGTTAGCCACGGTGGGGCCTTCCTGTCCATAAATCAAAAGATATATTCCACAATAAAATTTATTAAGTCTCCATTACTGTCCAGGGCTGTATTCCCTGGCAGCAACTAATAACTACAGGGCTAAATGACCACGGTGCAATTCTTTTATTGTTGGCGCCAGCAGGAGAACCACAGAGGGACATAACGGTGTGAGCTCTGGGGAATTCTCCTTAATCAGGGAGTTCTGCCAAAAATATAGCGATAAAACAATGTCCCACTTGGCTCCATTTTTTATTAAAGCTTGTATGCCTTATTTTCCCCAGAGACCCACATCAAAGGAACTAAATTCATTAGACCCCCGCCGGCATTCTCTGGTTTTCAGTACACTTTGGATGTGCAGAAAATAAAATGCTGTATATTAAAATCTTGCCCCCCAAAATACAGCATGAAGCCTCCATGAGTCTGATTGTCTGTGCCTGGATGATCCAGTGGCTGTACCTGAAATACATCAGCAATTGTTGCTTCATGGGCTCATTTAAAAAAAAAAGCATTACTTTTTGGGCTCCAATTTAGGACACAGTCCCAGAGAACCATGAAGGGGCTTACTGACAGGTAGGTTTGAGGGAAAAAATATTATTATTTCCAAGGGGTGCTTTGTTTCCTATTTCCTGCCCAGGGTGGCTGTCGGGGACATGAGACAGAAAGGAAATTAATATTACCAGAATGCCCTGCTGCCTCTGTAGTCTTGTGAAAATTATTGTGGCTCTCCTTAGCTGCATTTTCCTGATTTGTTGACCCCAGTTTCAGCTACCCCTCGTACTGCTTTATTCACCCCAAATACCCTGTCTGAGCCCATGGTTAGCGCCAATACTGTACCCATGCCCAGAGAACCATGGACGGGCTTATAGGTGGGCACAGTAGGTAGAAAAGAAGTGTGCAAAAAAGAAAGAAAGAAATACTAATAAAAATGTAACTAAACACAGAATGTGTGAATAAAAAAAAAGACTTATTTATTTCAGGTTTTTTTTTCACAGTCCATTAAGGAATATTTTCAGTCCTCTCTGCCATGCCCCTAACACTGAGGTTGCCATACTGGAGGGAACATAATTTTGCCCCGAGTCCCTGGTCGGAGCCCCCCAGGTGAAAACAGGGTGTCCCTGAAAGCAATGCATGTCTGATTTCATGCTCAGCCCTGAAACCTTAGAGGCTCACAACAATTTCTGTCCAACAGCCACGGAGTAATATTAATAAATAGAAAAAAAGAAAAAAAATATTGTCACTCCTGGTGAGCCTATGCTAACCTTTTGTTACCCAGTCCCTGGTTGGAGCTGATTTTTTTCCACTGGCATTGTGGTTGTTTTCCTGTCCAGCCTGGGAGGCTTAGAATCTAAGATTCAGTCCTTAGCACTAAGTAATTGTGACATAAATGAATTAGACAAACTAACCAGAAAAAAGTGCAAGTAAATAAAAACACCAGCTCTGGATATTAATATATATATATATATATATATATATATATATATTGAATGTCAGCCATAGAGCCTTGCTGTTCATAAATTAATATATAGAATTAAAACTGATAAATCCCCCTGATATGGTCCATTTTTTTGGCAACCTTAGTAACCCAGCCAGTGAACCACACAGAGGGACATGTTAGAGAGCACTGGGCTCTTCCTGTTAATAAATTAAAAATAGGCATAGGAAATATTTTTCCTGTCCGCACAGCCACAAAGGATAACAGGCTCACAAATCAAGTAACAGTCTGTAGCACTACTCATTGTTGTGTAAAAAAATAAAAATCAGGTACCACTGAAGCACAAGGCACCAGCACTCTGGCTTTTACTAAACAATAAAGGTATGCTTCTTAGGGTGCCTTTTAGTAAAAATACCAATAGGGTCAGGATAGTTGCAATGGCAATTAATAAGGAAATAACAAAATATACCAGTGCCCTAGAGAGGGGATAAAAATATATTATCACTCAAGCCTGGGCTCTCATTTTCTCCATCCAGTTTCTTTCCGTACACATTAACAGAGCTCAAAGTTTAAGAATGCAGAATGAGATACTGTGCCATCCTGTGGAGCCCTGCTACTGCCGTGGAAGTAGGATAATTGCACGGGTCCTGCCCTTTGGCTTTCTGGTGCTCCTTCCTGACAAAAAATGAAATAACACACAGCAGACGTATTTAGCTGTATACGGGCACTGCTTTTCAGCACAGTTATTGATGATGACCATATTGGCAGAGACCACACAATCTCTAGAAGTACCATCAGATGCCTTTGCTGGGTTCACAAAGTGAATTTTGAATCCACCTGTCCAGATCTCTAGGCTGTAGCCCTGCTCCCTGAGATGGCACAGTAGTGAACTTTATTCTCTTATTAATGTTTTCTTTAAGATATATATTATATATATAATAATAAGCAGGTTTCATATAGTCACCCAGTGGGGAGACAGCTGAGAGCCAAGCAATTACAGCCACCGAGACTGAGTTCCGGACTAGCAGTCACAGCCACACAGGCTAAGCTCTAACAGGTGTACTTTTGGACCTCACTTAAAACCCTGAATAGAACTACAGATGTTCAAGTCTATGGGGAGTAGGTTCCATAAGTGTAGAGCAGTGTACCGAAAGGAACACTTGCCATAGTTAGTTCGGACACGGGGGATGTCTAGGGGATGGCCAATGGAGGATCTCAGGTCTTGGCCCTGAACTTTGGGATTTAGTAGCCTGCACCGATGGGGAGGAGGGCCAACAGTGGTAAATCTGAAGGTCAGGCTCAAAGAGGAGTAGACAAGTTTATGCCACAGAGAAGGCCAGTGGAGATCAGCAAGGACCTCACAGTGGTGCCTTCTTGGTGGGGAGTTGGTAGCAAAATGAGCCACCCTGTGGTACAGCGTGGTAAGTTTTCTTTGTTAGCCATCCCTTAGGGACTGCAGCAGGGGAGCCCCATAGAAGAGGGAGGTGAGTAAGGTGCAGTTTGATATGGTACAATGAGCCTCAAGGGACAGAGAGTCACCCATCCTATAGAGAAGTCCTAATTTCTGGTGGGTGGACTTAACAACAGAGTCGATGTGAGGCTGGAAGGTCATAGCCTGATCAAGCAGGACCCCGAGGTACTTGACCTTGTCCATGACCTCTATTCTCTTCCCTTGGGCAGTATGAAGCTGAAGGAGACCATGCCGGTCTGAACCAAGGCATCTGGGCCCGAATACGACTGTCCTCATTTTTTCTTCATTTATTACAAGTGAGTTGGAGGAGAACCAGGCTTCCAGTGTAGCTAGACTGGCCTGGAGGTTGGCATTGATTACGCTAGGAAGCGGATCACTGCAGTAGACGACAGTGTCATCTGCATCCAGTTGCTTTCCGTACACATTAACAGAGCTCAAAGTTTAAGAATACAGAACGAGATACTGTGCCATCCGCATAAAGGATGAGGTTGTTTCTCCTGCTAACCCCCTCTATATCGAGCCCTGGGGTACCCCAGAGGTTACCGGTTTAGCACTAGACTGGGTTCTCCTCCTTAGGACTTTTTGGATTTGGTTGAGCAAATAGCTCTCAAACCATGTAGCAGAGAGCCCGTCCAGTCCAAGTAGGTAAAGTCTGGTGAGGAGAAGTAATCACATCTATAAGCTTTTATTTGATATTTATCTGTTTGATTTTATAATGATTGTTTTCCTAATTCTGTCCTTTCCTTCCTATCTTCACCCCTTTTTCCCCTCCCCCCACACCTTTTCCTTTTCTAGTACCTTTTTTCTTCTATTTTTTATTTCATTTCTGCCCTATCCTTTTTTTCACAGGGCCCTTAGATATATATAAAATAAAATATCAACAAACATATGTATATTTTAAGACAATTTGTCTGTTTGATTTAGTACTAGCCATAACTGTCTATGCAGGGCTCTGACTTTGACCTGAACTGTATTTGACCTTTTGCAAGGTTTTTGACCTCCCAGTATTACCAGGTTCCTTGCTTAAATTAACTGTTTTTTATTTCTCACTCACAGAAGGGAGCACATATTGGAATAATATGAAATATGTAAGGTGTCTGTCCTTTTGCTTTGGTGCACACCTATGTAACTATTTCTTTAAGAATTTTGAAATAGAGAACCCAGTGCACTTCAGCCCCACCCCTTGAGGAAGTGTCTGAGAGAAGACATGGAGTGCTGGGATAGTGTGCTGCGGACTCCATGCTTTGAGCAAGTTTGACTGCATTTATGTTTTCATTTCATTTGGCAGAGTGCTTCCCTCGGTGTGTGTTTTTTCAGTGTTCCTTTGCTGGGATAGCACCTGCTTGTTCCATGAGTGCAGGTTCACTTGTGTTTTCTCTTTGAAACTGTAACAGGTAGTGTGGAGAAACTAGCTCAGGAGATTGATCTTGGGGCTAAGTAGATTCAGGAAGCCCTGTTATCAGGTGTGTAATTGGGGGATGGAGCTGATAGAAGCTTAGTGTCTTCAAAGTTAGTAGATTTAAATGTCAGGTTGGTTGGGGCCCTGTGCTGAAAGTACAGACTGTGCTGACAAAAGAAGTGCAAGCACCTCACTTTACCTTAAAGGTATATTTATGTGTTTTTAATGTTTTTTTTCCTGGGTTCAGAAGACTTATTTCTTGCACAATATTTTCCACTCCTACAGGGGTAGGAAGACCACAAGTGAGAGTCCTTCATCATATATCCACTGGACCAGTGGGGTAGATTTAAGACTGTATCACATTGTATTCCTTTTGCCTCAGTGTAGATTAATTGACTACAACCTACCTATGGATTAAAGGAGGGAGCAAGAAATATGTTAATTATCACCAAATGAATCCAAAAAAGGTTTCCATATTTCTGCAAAAACATGTAGTTTGTCTTCTGATAGGTAATACATTTGTTCTGTGTTAGCAGTGCCCAATAGTAGATAATTCCATTGTGCATATGTTGGTACTTACTCCTCCAATTAAGTAAAATAAGCTTTCTAGCATTAATTAACATGAAATCTATTAAATATGCTTTATTTGACATTACAAACGCAAAAATTCCTGATAATTTTATACCAGGATCAAAATGATACGTTTGATCCAATATTTTACACAATAACTGCTCTATCCTATTCCAAAATGTTTGCAACTTTCCACAATCCACAAGCATATGTTTTAGTGTCCCCTTTCTACATTTGCTGAGCTTGCGCACCAAATGTTTTGTTACAATGGATGGCATTTTCAGAGGTGTTTCACTGCCAAGCCAATTGTAGTTGAAACTCTAAGGGGCTTGGCAGTGCAAACCAATGACCAGACTCTCTGGTTGTGACACTACTCACTGTTTGCTGAGTGGAAACTTTGCATACTCGAAAGGAGTCAGCTGCTCCTATTGGACAGTGGCTGGCTCATTTCATTTACATGACTCTGCCCAGCAACCAGTTTACAATATTGTCCAAAAACATCCTGCAACACTGAACCATGCTGCAGGCTTATTATATTTCAAACAGTTTTAAAATTTGTTATATTTAAAACAGTTTTCACAATAAGAGGAAACAGATTCAGGCTGTCTTCCCTCTACCTCTGACTTCTGAGCTCAGAACTCCACTTCCACCTCTCTAGCTCAACGGGTAACCAACATTTTTTTTTCTCTAAAACTTGTTTCATAGCTGCTTGAGAATCAAAAAGAGGAAATAGAGACTTGTCTCAGAGTGAATTCTGGAGAGCTCTAACGTGAGTTCCTCATTTTTCAACCCTCCTCAAATGCATCATGTTGTACAATAGAAACCGAGCTGGAAACGGGCAGGAATCTAGCTGTTTCTCTTGAGATTGACTCCCTCTTACAAGTGATCAGAACGAGAAATAGTGGATCTGGGTGGCTTATCATGGAAGATGTGAGCATATATAACTGGGTGAGCAGCTGCCTTACTGAGCCCTGAGGAGCTTCATGTTCTTCCCTTTCCTTGTACTCACAAAGCAACACCCTCACTTCTCATTTCTTTGCTCTGAAATGGGCTGCTTAGTGCAGACTTTGCAAAACTCCACAGATCTTTGTTAGAGTTTTTTGTTTTTTGGATGTTTTTGGCAGGCACAGTATATGACTTGTTGCTCTGCAGTGGCAGCCCTAGGTGGAGCTGGGGCTAAACTTTTTACGGTCTTCTAAAAACAGCAGCAGGGACAGGTTTTGTATCCTTAGGGCTTACTCAGCTTTTGTAAGTTTGTTCAGCAGTTGAGGGGTGCAGTTTTATTGGCAGTTTATTGCAACTGTCATTACAGTCAATGCTGTTAGAGTGTGTATGTGCCATTTCTAGGAGACGTTACATTCCCAGGGCTGGCTTACATGTTCCCTTTACTCTATGGTGATCTTTCTGTAAATTACATTATTTCCTATGGAATCTACTTGGGCCACTTTTCCTACTGTACAAAAGTATACAATACAAGTGTATGGTTGCGATTAACATTTTATATGCTCTGTTTCCTTGTAAAATACAGAACTCCCCTTTAGATCTGGGGGCACATTGCATTAACCTCCTACACCCAACAGAACTAATGGTTGACATATAGTATAGTGGTCTGAGGCATCAGCTTGCTTCAAGACTGTACATATGAAAAAAAAGACACATTTTTATGTTTGCTTGTGCAAATGCACAAGAAACATCTTGGGACAGTATGACATTTTAGAGATGTGTGAGTTTCTCCCCAATGCAGTTGACACTTTATGTGGCTCGTCCCTCAGGCACCAATGAACTGGTGAGCTGTCTATGACAGCTGTTTGAGAGAAGTGGTCTTCACTTGAAAGAAAAGTGCTGCTCCAGTCAGGGATGGTTATGAGTTGATTCTTTGTGGGGCTCATCCCTCAGGTACCAGTGAATCGGCGAGCTGTCTATGACGGCAGTTTGAGAGAGAGGGCTGCACTTGAAAGAAATCTGCCACTGCAATGAGGGACAGTTTCCTCATTGCAGCGGGACCGTCCCCCTCCCTCACAACCAGGCACACAGACATGCTGTCTGTCTTTTGGCAGAAGCTGACAAGACTCTAACCATATGCATTACAGTGCTCAGTAATGTGCATGGCCGAAGTTACGGTTCTTGTCGGCTCCTGCCGCTGAGCACTTTGTTTGTTCGGTGTGCCTTTCCTGGTGAGCCATTTCAATAAATAAATGAGCCACGATGCAGCCTTCCACATTGGTGGCTCCTGCCACCTGCCCCACACACTCCCAGGAAAGCTAACATCAGGGTGCCCAATCCCCGGATTGGCATGTATCTCCCCAATTAATGTGACACACTGGGAGCCCACCCTAGTGTGCCAAAATAATTTTTTATTTATGTTTCTGACACTGGGATGCCCACTCCCGGTGTTAGATGATTCCCCAGAATAGTTCAAGTGCTGCTATCAGGGTGCCCGATCCCCATGTCAGCATGCCCCCCCACACCCACACTATTGTGGCACACTGGGAGTCCACCCCAGTGTGCCTAAATGTTTTGGTAACCTGTAAAATAAAGAAAACCATCCTCGACATCTTTATTTTTCCGCTGTAAAAATAAAATGGTCCCTCATTGTCTCCCCATTCCCCCTCCCCACCCCACCTCCCTCTGTGGACCCACCTCCCTTACCCCTTACCCCCATACTTACCTCCAGAGGTCAGGAACAGTGATCTTCTATGGATCAGGACATGTCTGCACTCTTCAAAGCCAACCGCCAAACTAAAGAAATGATGCTAAGCTGTATAATGGGAGTCAATAGTGGGGTTTCAACTTGGGTTGATATCTCAGCTGTTTTTAGGAATTTTGGCCTCAAATTTTCAACAAAGGGTTCCTGGGACCCCACCTCATGAACACTGTCACTGTCATTTGGTTACTCGGTCCTGAAAGATGATTTCATGGTTGCTGCGTGGAATCCATTTCCGGGACTGATTAATGAACTGACAGTGCCACTGTTCATGCGGAGGGGTCCCAAAATAAAACATGTTGCAAACTTGGTGAAAAAAGTTCCAAAAAATGACTGCGTTACAAGTATGCATTGCACAGTTTCTATGCATGCTTGTAACTTTGCCAGTTTTTAATATTTTCACTCCAGATTGTTAACATTGACATTTTATCATACCTCCCTATGAACAGTACACTGTCACTTTTCACATCTTGCTCAAAATGTGTTTTTGCGCCTGTGGTGCAGAATGGTGCAGTAGCTGTAGGAAATCAACTTTCAGGACAGTGTAACACAATTACAGGGGCACTGTTCATGAGGGGAGGTCCCAAAATGCCCATGTTGAAAATTTGATGAAAAAATGCCAACAAATTATTGCATTACAGGCATGCATTGCGCAGTTTCTACACATGCTCGTAACTTCACCAGTTTTTCATATTTTCAGTCCAGATTTTTAGCATTACAATTTTTTCACACTTCCTCATGAACAGTATAGCTGTCATTTTTCACATCCTGCCCAAAATGCGTATTCACACCTGTGGCACCGAATGGCACAGTTGCTGTGTGAAATCACCTTTTGGGATTGAGTAATGAAATGATAGTACCACTGTTTATGAGGTGGGGTCCCAAAAAGCTCATGTTGAAAATTTGGAGTGAAAATACCAACAAACACCTGGGGCATTAGGATTTCCAGATGTAACCCCCCACCCTGTAGAGGCTGACAGGCGTGGGGGTGTGACTTGGGGTTGTCGGCCATAATGCTCATGCCATTCCACCCCACCCCCACCCTGCAGCCTGTGACAGGTCTTACATACGAACATACAAAATTTGCCAGCAGATGAAGGCCTAGAGGTCTATCAAGTCTGCTCGAATGTGCAGCTAGCACCCCTTATTCTGCAGCTGCCCCTCCCTTCCACCCTTCCCCTTCATTAACCCTCCCCCTTGTCCTGTCCCATCCTCGTTTGAAGCAGTCCACTGTTCTACTGCATACCACTTCAGCAGGTAACGCATTCCACCCAGCCACCACCCTCTCTCTAAAAAAGTGTCTCCTCATCTCCCTCCTGAACCTTCCTCGCTCCAGTCTCATATCATGGCCCCTGGTGGCCCTCCCCTCCCTTACTTTGAACAGCCCCTCTGTACCCATCTTGTTTATTCCTTTCATGTATTTAAAGGTTTCAGTCATGTCACCCCTGTCTCTCCTCTCCTCCAGTGAGTACATGTTCAACTTCTTCAACCTCCTCTCGTATGATAAGTCCCCCAGCCCCTTGATCATCTTTGTCACTCTGCGCTGCACCCCCTCCAGTAACTTAATGTCCCTCTTCGATACGGACGCCAGTACTGCACGCAGTACTCCAGGTGTGGTCTAACTAATGACCTATACAGTGGCAGAATCACCTCCTCCCTCCTCAAAGATATACCCCTTGCAATACAACCCAGCATTTTGTTGGCCTTTGCAGCTGCCTTCCTACATTGTGCAGAGGTGTTCATTGACCCTGTAATGAGCACACCCAGATCCTTCTCCTCCTCTGTCTGGGCTAGCTGCACTCTCCTAGCTGGTAACTCCTTCTTGGGTTCTTCATCTCAAAATGCAGCACCTTGCACTTTTTGGCATTAAAGCCCAGTTGCCAGGTGTCTGACCAGGTTTCAAGCTTTGCCAGATCATCCTGCAACCCCTGCCATCCCTCTAGGTCATCCACCACCGCGCCTACCTTGGTATCATCAGCAAACAGACTGATCTTGCTCTTGATGTTCCATAATATGTCTGCAATGAATATCCCAAACAACACTGGTCCCAACACTGAGCCCTGTGGAACACCGCTCATCACTGCCCTTGGGTGTGAGAGCTCCCCACCCACCACCACCCCTGTTGCCTTCCCTGCAGCCAGTTTCCTCACCCATCTCACCAGCTTTGCACCTGCCCCTGTTGCCTACTAACTTCCCTTCCCAGCCTTCCATGTGGCACTGGGTCAGATGCCTTACTGAAGTCCAGATGCAGGACATCCACTGCATGGCCCTGTCCAGTTGCCTAGTTACCCAGTCATAGAACGCTTCGACCAGGTTGGTTTGGCAGGATCTGCCACATATGAAGCCATGCTGTCTGCTGTCCTGTAGTCCTTTGGGCCTCTGGGAGGGCCACCAGCCTTTCCTTCAGGATAGTCTCCATTAGCTTACCCACGATGGATGTGAAGGCTCCACTGGTCTGTAGTTTCCGGTTCATCCTTGGGGCCTACTCTTGTGAGGGCACCACATGAGCATCCTCCAGTCCTGGAGTACACACCCCAAATGTAGTGAGGCATTGAATAGGTTCTGCCAAAGGTCCTGCAAGACCTCTGCCAGCTCTTTCAGTACCCTGGGTGGATGCCATCTGGGCCTGGCGCCTTGTCCACCCTCAGTGCCTTCAAACCCTCTTGAACTCTGCTCTCCATGATTTCCCCATCTGTCACCCACTTCCCCAGCTGCTTCTGCCATTCTCCCACCTTGGTGTCACCCCCATTTCTCTTTAGTAAATACTGAGCAGAAGTACTCATTTGGTGCTTCCACCTTATCGCACCCTGCTTCCACCCAACCCCTCCTTCCTAATCCTTATTATGTGGTCCTTGCAGCTCCTTTTCTCCCTGATGTACTTAAAGAGTCTTTTCCCCCTTCTTAATGCCTTGTGCCAGCCTGAGTTCCATAGATGCTTTGGCTCCCTTACTCCCTTGTCACCTCCTTCGATTCTGTCAAGTACCCTCCCTGTCCTCCCCTCTCTTTTCTTGTACTTCTAAAGGCAGCTCTTTCCTTCTTACCTTTTCCATGACCTCCTTGCTCAACCAGATCAGTTTCTAGCCCTAGCCTTCTTGCTCTGGGCTTTGCAGCAGGTTTGGTTGCCTCCACTATCCCCAGCTTTATGAGCTCCCACCTCTGGTTAGTGTCCATACTAGATTGAATTCTGGCCCAGGTACCCTTTTACCACTTCCCCATCCTCCCAAAGTTGGCCCTCCTGAAGTCCAGCACTATTGTGCCAGATTCCACCCTTCCTTGCCCATATCCAATGTGAGCCATACTGAGTGGTGGTCACTCTCTGACAGCTTCCTCCATTGTAAGTTCCCCACAAAGTCCCCATTTGCCAGCACAAGGTCAAGGGTATTCCTAACCTTGTTGGTTCACTGACCATTTGCAGCAGGAAGCTGGTCCTGGAAGGCATCCAGCAGTATCTGCTCCTTCTGTTCCTGGTTGTGGGGTGCTCCAGTCCACCCTGGCATGTTGAAGTCCCTCACAATCACCACACTACCCTTCTTGCAGGTCCTCCTGATCTGTCCCGCTAGTTCCCTGTCTAACTCCTCCATCTGAGATGGTGGCCTGTACACCACTCCCATTCTAAGAATCTATTCTTGGAATCCTGGTTTGCATCCAAAGTGACTCCGTACTACCCTCCTCCCCTTCCTCCTTACACTTCTGTCCTTCCTTCATATAGTGCCACCCCCACCTTTCCTAATCACCCTGTCCCTATGAAATAACCTGTACCTCTGGTACAGACAGGTCCCTGTCATTGTATTGGGTGGCCCATATTTCTGTGATGGCTGCAATGTCCACCTCTCCCTCTGCCATGAGAACCTGTAACTCTGCAGTTTTCCTCCCAAGGCTCCTAGCATTATGGGTAATCACCTTCCACCCTTCCCCTCCCATCCTGCCCTCCTTTCCTAGCATCACCAACAGTACTTGCCATTTGTCCTTTTGTCACTTTTATGGGGTAAGCTCATATGGTTTCCCAACCTGTGGTCTCTGTATCTCTTCCCAACTGCCACCCCCCACTCCTAGTTTAAATTCCCAACTTCCTCTTATGTACCTCCCATCCTCTTTTTCAACACTTTCTTTCCCTCCTCACTCAAGTGTAGTCTGTCTTGGCATAGAGACTACTGTCCCCAGGTCCCTCCCCACCGCCCAACAACCCATACCCTTTAGCACAACACCAGGTTCTTAGCCATCCATTAAATTCCTCTATTCTCAGCTTTCTTGTTGTGCTTGCCTTTGGCACGAAGTATCTCTGAAAAATTACTGATCTTCCTGCCCCTCACATAATTGTGCTAGTTCCTCAAACCTCCTCTGGACTGTATCTACTGTCTTGTCAGCCAGGTCGCTTTGTCCCAAGATGTATAATTAAATGAGGCTTGTCCCTACCCTTCTAGCATATTTCAGAACAGACTGTCCCACTCTTTTCCTTGTCATTCCTGGCATGGCCTCCACCCAAATGCGACATGCTCTCGCCTTGTTACCCACCTAACTCCTCTTAGTATTGAGTCCCCCAGCACTAAGATTCCACCCTCTTACTTTCTGCTTGCTTCCCATTCATCCCTCTCTCATTTCCAGCTCCTGACATTATTTCCCTTTTACCCCTGTTGCAATTCTCCCAGCAGAACTTCCCCCCGCTCCAGTTTGGTCCAGGCATTTATCAATTACTCCTCTAATTTCATCATTTCCTCCCCACCTTCTTCCTCTCTAACAGTGCACAACTATTTTCTGAAGGCCCTTCACAAATGCCCTCCTCTCTCTCTTCATAGTAACCTGTTCTCTCCCTTTCCACTCCATGTCTTTTGCCACTTCTTCGCCTCCCCTCACAAGTCCCTATCTCCTCCTTCCATTTGTCTTTTGTCTCCTGACCTGGTTTCCCAACAATTGTTCTTCCTGGCCTGGGCCCTTTGTCTCTGCTTCCTTCTTCTGACCCTCTCCTCACCACTGTTGGCTTAAATCACCGTCCCTCATCTCCTCTTCTTCCTCCCTCCAGTATTGGGCTAAACCCACCCCCAATCTGCCTTGCCTGTCTTAGTTCCTCCTGCAGACCCTCAATTTCCTTTCTAAGTTTTTCTATGTGGTTGCACACTAAACATCCTCCCACACGCCAAGCAATTTTTAGAAAGATTGGTGCACTGCAATTGTTGCAGCCTACCAACCTACCCATTGCTGTCGTTGCCCACCAATGACCCCCCCACCCTTCCAGATGCAGGATACCAAACACTCCCCCAAGTCTCCCCTCTCCCTCCTCTATCAGTGCAAAACATTTTCTTTATTTCCCTTACCTCCTTTGTTTCTCACGTTTTAGATATATTGAGCAACTGCTTTTTATATTCCTATCCTTCCTATCCACACTCAAAACAGACTTTAAGTAGCCATTGCACAACCTTCTTCAACTCCTACTCCTCCTTTCCCCAATGCAATATCAATGCGAAGAAGTAATGAAAGCTCCTAGATTTGCATTTACTTCCCTTCCACTGAGAGAGCAGTCACCTCTTCACTTGCTGCTGTTCCTTTCCTGGATGTCTGCTTTTGCTATGACAGGTGCATATTCTTTTGCCTGTTTGAGGAAGTGATGTCAGAACCCCTGGTATAAAGGAAATAATGGACCAAGGGTGGGACCAGCCCAAGTCTTCCAGAAACAATCAGGTAGCTGAGGCCTCTGGTCAGACCATTAGCATCCTTCCCCCACTCTGCACTCAAACTTTGCTGCTAGTGAAGCCAGCAACAATGAATCACAATTCTACTCAAAGCCCCCAAAATAGGTTTGCTACCCAAAGAAACAGGACTCCAATTCAAACAGCTTCACCAACAACACATCAAAATAGGCTTGGAATTAGAAGATATATGTCTCCAGTTCCAATAAACAGACCCAGTTAAATCACACCAAATTATATTTTAAAACAGAAGAAATAGGCCTCTACAAATGCAGCCTGCCACACAGTGAATCAAACAAATGAGCCAACTTATAGCTACCAAAACAGGTTTCAAAATTCCAACAGCCCCAAACAATACCCTGTTAGTCCCTTAGTAGTAAGGAAGAAAATAAATAACCTTCTACCAAGTAGAATCCACAAGAAACAATGTAAAACAACAATAAGCTACTGTACTGTAGATCTGATCCTGCCCCCCTTCTAGTTCCTTCTGAGAAGCCAAAGCACTGAGTTCCAAACTCTGTGATTTCCCTTGTGCTGCTTTCAAAATCAGACAGTTCCAAACTCTGTGACTTCCCTTGTGCTGCTTTCAGAATCAGACAGTTCCAAACTCTGTGACTTCCCTTGTGCTGCTTTCAGAATCAAACAGTTCCAAACTCTGTGACTTCCCTTGTGCTGCTTTCAAAATCAAACAGTTCCAAACTCTGTGACTTCCCTTGAGCTGCTTTCAAAATCAGAATTCCAAACTCTGTGACTTCCCTTGTGCTGCTTTCAAAATCAAACAGTTCCAAACTCTGTGACTTCCCTTGTGCTGCTTTCAGAATCAAACAGTTCCAAACTCTGTGATTTCCCTTGTGCTGCTTTCAGAATCAAACAGTTCCAAACTCTTGAGTTGTCTTGAGTCTTGAGGTGTGCCTTGGGTCTTCAGCTCTAACGTTCACCCCATTCTTCTCTATTGCACCTGTCTTAGCTTATTTTCTTATGGAATGGGGTGACCGTAAGGGTCAAAGACCCCAAGGCACACTGCAACACCTCTTGGTGTCAGCAGGGTGGAGTGAGGTGGAATTGCATGAGTGTTATGGTCAACGACCCAAAGGCACATCCCCAAATGCCTCTCAGTCTCTGCAGGGTGGGGGTGGGGGTTGGCATTAGTTTAATACTTCACTGCCATTCCTATTCTGTGTCTCTCTAACTCCTGTACTACCAATGCCAATACCAGCAAGCAAACATTTGGCATTGACAAATACTTGTTACATTTGCAGTGCTAGCACACCATCATTTTCTTACAATGAACAGCATTTTCAGAGGTGTGTCACTGCCGAGCCAACTGCAGCTGAAACTCCAAGGGGCTTGACTGTGCAGACCAATGACCAGAGTCTCCGGTTGTGACACTAGTCACTGCTCACTGGGCAGAAACTTTGCATACTTGAAACGAGTCAGCTGCTGCTATCAGACAGTGGCTGGCTCATTACATGACTCTGCCCAGAACCCAGCTTATGATATTGTTTTGTTGCAGCACTGGAGTGCCATAGCACCAAGTCAGCTCTCTAGTAGCAGCCTGTGTTTGCTAGCACAATCTTCTGAGTGTCACATGGATAAATAATTGATTCTTGACTACAGTACAGGCTCCTTGTGGCAAGGCTAGTACTACTGTCAGTCTGGCAGACCAACATTGTCTCTACTGGTAATGCTCTGGGGAACAGTGGGCAAGTAGTGGTGAGCTCTGTAGAAGGTAAACAAGTGGCAGTTAATCATCCAGAGAGACAGGGATGAGGAGCACAAAAATGGAGCAATTGGGTATCTGTACCATTAGTAGCTGCACTTTTACTGTACTGGGATTAGGGGTCAGTAAGAGGGAAGGTGCAGGAGGGTAGAAGGTTTTGAGCAGATTGCATATGTACTGTATGCAATATACACACTGCCATGCTGCTGAGAAGATGTAGGCATGCAATAATCTTTTGGCACCTCATAACTCCAGCGGGAGCAGGGAGGTAATGTGGAAGTCATCAGCAATGTCACAGCAAGAAGTGAAGGAGGTCATAGGTCAGTGAGGACATGAAGTGGGTCCAGGTGGAGGCTCTTTGTTTTTCTCACCGAACCTCTGGTTCTCCTTATGGCCATGTGTGGTGTGGGGCTGGGGCATGGGGACTGATAGATCCCTTATCCAGCTTACTGGATGATCTCAAAGCAGTAGCAGCTGTTTCTGACATTGAGTACCCATGGTACATTGTACCACAGATGTAAAACCGTTGCCTGTTTTATGCTTAGTGCCAGCTGGTCTCTCAATGCAAGATAAAAGACCTGAATCTACACGGCCTGCTTCTTTTATTTCCCAAATTCTGACTGAAAGATTCCATCACTACAGCTGCTGCTGCTACTGCTCATCCCTGACCATGTAGACTGATGAGAAGCTCTAATAGCGCTTACTGTGCAGTTTTTCTCTGCAGACCTCCACCACAGCACCACCTCTACTTTTACTGCTCCTCTCTGACTATGTTACTCTTCTGACTCCTCTAAAGTCTGAGTTCTACTTCTGCTGTTTTAAAAGGTATGTTCCTTCCATCTCTGTTAAAAAAAAAAATGAGACCTCTCAGTGTATCTATGTTTTTAAAAGAGGGCAAAAATAGGATAATACACCTCTCCAGTCTGACTCACATTTTATCTTCTGGATTTTTATGGTTGACTTTTACCATTTTTTATGTAATTGGTTGAGCTGTGTGTGGCCTAGTTAAAGTGAGACTGGGAGAGAGGGAGCACTTGGTATATTTTTATTAATATGGAGTACTTGGACTGTGTAGATGGATGAAGTGTGTGTTGCCTCCATGGGGTTGGGTGCTGGGGTTGGCAGTGATAGTATATTTTTCTTGGTTCAGAATCTGATCAGTGCAGTGGCTCTTCAGTATCAGTTCTGTTTGGGGGAGATCCCCCTTGCAGCCAGCAGTTGATGTCCTTGGTGCTTTGTTGTGAGGGGGGTGGCTGCTCCTGAGTAGCTGGGGAAACGGTGGTGGTGGTGTATTTTTGGAATGGAGAGGAGGTGGAGTGGGGTGCCATTTAGGTCTGGTTTGTGTGTTGGCTTCAAACACCATGAAGTCTTGCTATATTAGGACCATTGCAGTCATTCCCCACACTTGAACTGCCCCGGAGAGGAAACAGTTAACTCCAGAGTGATCTGGAGTTCCACAGCGCGAGGGCGCTGTACAAAGCTCTATCTGGCTAGTTTCAAATTAAACTGTTAGATTCTTTACTCCGCTTCACTGAACAGTCGCTCCGGAGATCAGCTCCTTCAGCTCGGTTCATTTCTCGGTTCAAGCGAGTTTTTTCGGTTCATTTGAACCGGCCAAAAGTATTTATTTTACCGCATTTCGGTTAAAAGCTCTATCTGGTAAACCGTAAGTACAGAAAATTAAGTCTGTGTGGAAATTCATTATCGGTTTGGTTTTGAACCGATCGGTTTGTTAAAATATATATGTCAAACTGTTGGTTGGGCTTTTAGAGTGCGGTTCCCGTTCTTATCGGTTCTAAAAACCTAACGCTTATTTTGGGTTTTTCAAATACCCGTGACACGGTTAGGAACCGATAACGTGTCTTGCCTGGCACTGCCATCAAAAGGGCAAGTTTTTGGTTAGGCTGGCATTATGTCTGAGAAACCCAAAAGAAAAACCGGGCCCACTGGTTTCAACACTGTGATGTCTGTGGGGAAGCCTTTGCCAAGGCTGACCCACACACCACTTGTGTTTATTGTCTGGGGGCTGACCACCTCCTGTCAGACTGCCAGGTGTGTAAGAATTTCCCTGCAGCCACCCTGGAAAAGAGATTGGGCCGGCTCAGGGAACGAGAGGCCAAAAAGTCCGCTGACCTGGATGGCCAGCCCAGTCCAGTGCCTACTGGACCAGAGGGAGTGCCCTCTGACCAGGGCGAGACTTCCTCGGGCCAAAGGAAGGCTGGTTCAGAGGAACCAGTCCCAGCAAAAAAGACAAAGAAATCAGCAGGTCTGGAGTACAAAATTGTCTCTCCAACTGCTGCAGAGATAGCTAAAGCCATTCAGATTGTCCAGTCTTTGTCTCAGGGATCTGTCGAACCCCCTGTAACTGGGAAAATGGTGGCTCGTTCAGTCCCAGTGGTTCAGGATTATGATGTTGAGGATTTTTATGAACCACATGAGGGGGAGGAGGAATTTGATCAGTATGTTTGTGACTGGGAAGGTCTGGACGTGCCCATTGAACCGGACATTTCTCCAGATAGACCTTTAGAATCTCCCCCTATGCTGTCTGAGTCCCCTTCTCATTTTATGTTTTACAAAAAGGTTGCAGAAACCCTCCAGCTTCCTTTAGAAGAGGCTGTGGATGAGCAAGAGGAGCCTGATTATGTAGAAATGATGGATATTCCAGAGTCTAGGAGGTTGTCTATTCCTTTGCATAAGTCATTTAGGAAGCAAACAAAGATTTTAAAAAATCCTCATTCTGTCCCTCCTGTAGATAAGAAAATGGACAGAAGGTATACCTTATCAGGCCCTGATACAGAGTTCCTCTCTGAGCAGTGTAGTCATGTAGGTGTGGTACAAGCTGCAGCCTGTGACAAGGCTAATATTCCCCTGGCCTCACATCCTCCTGATAAGGATTCCAAGAAGATTGATGCCATGGCGAAAAAACAATATATGGCAGCTTCTTTGGGACTCAGGCAGGCTAATTATATGGCTTATGTGGCTAGATATCAGAAGTCTAGATGGGACACACTTTTGCAGTTAGCCAAGCAGGCCCAAGGTCAGCTGGCTAGTGAGTTGGAACAGGTGGCTGCTGATGGCATTGAAGCCTCTAAAGTTCAATTTCATACTGCTGTTGATGTTAATGATGTTTCTCTAGGGTCATAGCCACTTCTGTAGCTTTCCGTGGGTTGGCATGGCTCAGATGCACTAATCTGTCCCAAGATACTCAGTCAAAGGCTATGGATTTTCCTAGCATGGAAATTCTCTGTTTGGTGATCAAACAGAAAATTATATGAAAAGATGGATGAATATAGAACTACCTACAAAAGTGCCCAGGCTAAGGAGAGGCATGCCACTCCACAAAGGCATGTCCCCAGGGTAGGGGTAGGCCTTTCCACAGGCCCTTTACCAATCTCAAGCCTCCTCTGCTTTTCACAGAGGTTTTTTCAGAGGCAGAGGTAGACGGGGCACAGGTAGATGAGTCGCCTCCTCAGCCTAAAGCTGCTGCCAAGCAGGCACCCTGATGGGGTGCCCAGGGCCGATTCTCCTGTACCAGTGGGGGCAGGTTGGCTTATTCAGCCAGAACTGGCTGTCCCTAACTTCGGACAGGTGGGTTCTGGAAGTAGTAAGCCAGGGTCTGGTTCTCAGCTTCAAACAGTTCCCAAAGATGAGAGCCAGGCAATTTCCACCTGTAAACTCTTCAGAAGCCCTTGCTTTGGAAGCAGAGGTTTCTTCCTTTCTGGATTGCAAAGCAGTGGAAAGGGTCCCCCCTTGCCATCAGGGCAAGGGACTGTACTCAAGATATTTTCTTACCCCAAAAAAGACAGGAGAATGGCGTCCCATCTTAAACTTAAGGTACCTGAACAAACATCTGTTGAAACCAAAGTTCAAAATGTTAACTCTAGCAATGATTTTGCCTTCCCTGAGGCCAGAGGACTGGTTAGCTTCCCTGGACCTCAGGGATGCCTATTTTCATGTCATGATCAGGCCTTCTCACCGAAAGTACCTCAGGTTCGAACTGCTCTCTGGCCACTACCAATTCAGAGCAATGCCCTTCGGCCTAACCTCGGCCCCAAGGGTATTCACAAAATGTCTAGCTGTGGTAGTGGCTCATTTAAGAAGGCAAGGGATTGCTGTGTTTCCCTACCTGGACGACTGGCTCATAGTGGGTCAGTCCCCAGAGCAGGTAAAATCCCACTTGCAAGTCACCCAGCAACTTCTCACTTCCCTAGGATTCCTGCTGAACTTACCAAAATCAGTTCTGGAACCTGTTCAGGTTCTCACTTCATAGGTGCAGAATTGAACACAAAGTTAGCCAGGGCATTTCTCCCCTCGGAAAGAGTGGACAGGCTCATTGCCCTGGCATCCTCCTTTACCCTGCGGGTCTCTCGGCCAGCAAGGCACTTTCTGCAACTCCTAGGGCACATGGCTGCTTCCACAGCTGTCGTGCAGGGAGCAAGATTTCAGATGAGGGACATCCAGTTCCACTTGAGGTCTTATTGGTCTCAAAGAAGGGACCCCCTTACCAAATTAGTCCCGGTGACCAAAACCCTAATCCTGGCCCTTCAGTGGTGGCAGGATCAAAGCAATCTTTCTCAAGGGGTTCCCTTCATACCCGTTTCCCACTCCCTCACCCTCACCACGGATGCCTCCCTGTTAGGGTGGGGGGCTCACTTGGGCGACCTTTCCACTCAAGGAGTGTGGTCCCCCCAGGAATCTCTGCTCCACATCAATCTTTTGGAACTCACAGCTGTTCGTTTAGCTCTTCAGGCTTTTTCAACTGTTGTCCAGAACAAAGTAGTTCAAATCAGGACAGACAACACCACAACAATGTGGTACATTAACAAGCAAGGGGGCACTCGGTCATCAGCCTCGTGCACCGAAGCAATGAAGTTGTGGTCTCTGGCTTACTCCCTAAACACCTCCCTGATCACAGTTCACCTTCCAGGAAAGGACAATGTCCTGGCGGATGCTCTCAGCAGGATTTCCCAGGGCCATCACGAATGGTCTCTGAATCCTCAGGTTTTGGGGTCGGTCTTTGCCAGATGGGGCACCCTCAGATAGATCTCTTCGCAGCCCCAGACAACCATCAACTTCCTCTATTTTGTTGCAGGCCTCCAGTGCTGGGCTCAGTCCCCTGGACGCTTTCTGCTGGATTGGAAAGGAAATTCTATATGCCTTTCCCCTTCCTCTCCTCTTCAGGGTATTGGTAAAAATCAGAACTCAGCCCTGCAAAGTGGTTCTGATTGCTCCAGATTGGGCCAGACAGCCCTGGTATCCTCTTCTCCTGTCCCTAACAATCCACCTCCTGACCTTGCCCAGGACCCACGACTTGCTGACCTGTGCACAGGGAGAGTGTGTTACCGGACTCAAATCCCTCCACCTCAAGGCTTGGTTCTTGAGGAATTAGAATTTCTGATTTGCACCTTTCTCAAGGGTCCTGGATATTTTAAAGACTTCTAGGAAGCCTTCCACTAAGACCCACTTACAATTCTAAGTGGAAGAGGTTTTCCTTCTGGTGTTGGACAAGCAATTGTACCAGAATCTGCTGACTTGGCCATTTTACTGGACTATTTGGCCCATCTAAATTCCCTAGGCCTTAGACCAGCTACCTTGAAGGTTCATTTGGCAGCTGTTTCTGCCTTTGTTTCCGCAGGGAAGCCTGTTTCCCTTTCCTCTCACCCTGTGTTTTCCAAGTTTTTTAAGGGGTTACTTCACACTAACCCTCCCTTTCGGGAACCAGCTCCTGCCTGGGACCTGAATGTTTGCATTGCTCAGTTAATGCAACCTCCCTTTGAGCCCCTTTCTTCTGCAGATCTCAAGTACTTAACATGGAAAACTGTTTTTCTAGTGGCTATCACTTCTGCCAGACGTATAAGTGAATTGCAAGCCTTTCAGTGGAAAAGGATTTTATTTCTTTTCACAGGGATAAGTAGTCCTCAGGACTAACAGAAAGTTTTACCCAAAGTGGTTTCAGATTTTCATCTGAATCAGTCCATTCTCTCCCAGTATTCTTCACTGAGCATTCTTCCTCGGGTGAAAGGAGATTACACAGCTTGGGCGTCAAAGAGCCCTAAGCTACTATGTGGAGCGTGCCAAGGGTCACAGGTTGAATCCCTCCAACTCTTCCTTACCTATGGAGAGGTTGGCAAGGGAAACCTGCCACTAAGAGGACAATTGCAAGGTGGATTGTCTCTTGTATCCAATTCTGTTACCAAAAACTAGGAGGAACCCCTCAGGACTGAGGCTCACTCCACCAGGGTACAGCTGCATCTCTAGCGGCTGCTAGAGATATTCCCATTTGGAAATTTGTCAAGCTGCTACCTGGAAAACAGTTCACACCTTTCCAAGCATTATTCCCTGGACGTCAGTCCAGGAGAGATCTTCGTTTTGGCACAGCTGTACTTAGAGCCTATTTCCTAGTAGGTTCTAACCCTCCTCCATGGAGGTACTGCTGTGTAATCTGCAATGGTCCTAATATAGCAAGACTTCATGGTGTTTGAAGAAAAAATTACTCACCTTAGTAATTGCTTTTCTTCTCATGGAGTCTTGCTATATTAGGACAACCCTCCCTCCTGCCCCTCTCAGAACTCCTACTTTGGTATGGGGTTGGCAAATTAGTGCAAGCACTGTGTCATGCCATTTTAGTCTCTCTAGTTCCCCCCCCCCTTGTTTCTTTTGGGTTAAGGAACTAGGTATTTCTGTTTTTTGTTAAGTGGTAGATGGTCCCCTCTCTGGACTTGAGTCTTTTGGGGAGAGGGGGCCTATTAGTGCTTGTAAGGGGTGATCCTAACAATAATAGGTAATATTGTTATTATTCTGTGATTGTTCTTATTCTACTGATGGTAGGTAGCCAATGGCTAGTGTGAGCTTTCCACACAGACTTGCTATGTTGGTTTAGCTCCGTAAGAACCTGACAGTTTCATTTGAAACTAGCCAGATAGAGCTTTGTACAGCGCCCTCGCGCTGTGGAACTCCAGATCACTCTGGAGTTAACTGTTTCCTCTCCGGGGCAGTTCACGTGTGGGGAATGACTGCAATGGTCCTAATATAGCAAGACTCCATGAGAAGAAAAGCAATTACTAAGGTGAGTAATTTTTTCTTCTGGATCATTGTGGCTGACTTGCTATGTGGGTAGATGAAGTCCGTCTGCATTGGGGATTGGCTTAGGACGTCTGGAGGCTGGCACTTGGGCTGAGCTAGAGAGGTGCATTGTCCTGTTTTTTTTTTTCTCCCTCATGGAATACACTGATTTCCCTAACTCTTTGGTTGCTGCCCCCCCACCCCCCGTGGTGAGGCACAGGGCACATTAATTACTTGTTGCTATGGACTAAATTTTTGACTGGTGGAGGTCTGTCATCACTGACTGCCCATGCCTTTTGGTCCCATGCTGAGCTGCACACAGTTCATCCAATGGGTTGTATTGGCTGGCATGGGGTAGAGGGTAGTCAGTGTGTTTTTGTTAATGTAGAAAGGCTTGGACTGTGGTTGGATGGGATGTGTGTGGCTTAGGCTAGCATGGGATTGTGGGGTTGTGGGGCATTCAGTGATGGTTTATTTTTCTTGGTTTAGAATTTGATCTGCTCAGTAGCTGCTCTGTATTGCTTGTGTTAGAGGGAAGACCCCTGACAGCAATTGATGTGCTTGGTCCTTTGTTGTGCTGCTGCAGGGTATCTGGGAACATGGTGGGATTGCTATGTTTTTGACGGGGAGGAGAGGAGGAGGTGGGGTGCACTCTGGTCTGGTTTGAGTGTTGCCTTCTGCATTTTTTGTTGCCGAATTGTTATGTTTGTTACTACTGGCCAATTTCCATCTTACCTCCTGTCTCTAAAGCTCTAGAACATATTGTCTATGATCAACTTGTTGACCACCTAGACAAATGCCATCTACAATGCAAGAAACAACACGGCTTTAGAAAACAACATAGCACAACAACAGCCCTAGTTGAATTTATGGGCATTATACATGACACCTTTGATCGTAGGGACTTAGTGTGGGGCTACCTTCATTGATTCACTAAGGCCTTTGACCTGGTCAATCACAAACTCCTACTAAATCAACTAGGGGAGTCCACTGTGTCCCCTACCTCATTAAACTGGTTCTGGAGCTACCTCACTGGGAGGATTCAACAGGTTAAAATCGTCAGCACACTCTCCGACTGTCAAAGTGTAAACACTGGTGTTTCTCAAGGGTCAATTATGGGCCCTTTGCTATTTAGTCTTTTCTTAAACCACCTCCCACATGCATGTCAGGACAAAATACTCCTATATGCAGACAGCACTATCCTTTACACTAGCCATCCTGACCCTAACACCCTAGAACAACATCTGCAGTACAATTTCAAACTTGTTGAAGATTGGTTCATAAATTCTCGATTGCTACTAAACTACAAGAAAACTAAAACAATGCTGTTTGCCTCCACACATAACAGACATAAAACATTCAAATTAACCATACACAACAAACAAAATGAAACTCTCAAGATGGTCAACACTTTCAAATACCTCGTTATTACCCTGGACACCTCCTTATCTCATTTTGTACACATTGATCAGGTCTCTAGGTCCACAAATAGGAAGATTGGCCAGCTGTATAAACACAGACAGAGCCTTACTGTGGATGCCCTTAAACTTGCCATAACTAGCTCTGTCTTCTCGGTTATAGATTACAGCCTCATTGTTTACAGTTCAGCCAATGACTCAGCCTTAAAAAGAATAGCCCTAACACTGAATAAAGCATGCAGGCTACTCCTGGGAGCTCCATGCCTTACCCACACCTGTGACCTTTATTCCTTCTTGGGATGACTGGACTTGGAATACTAGATTTGTTATCAGCTCTGTCTTCTTCCCAAGAATGCCACTCTCGGTCTAACCCCTCCTGGGGTCCAAACATTACTAAGCCCAGCTGCAACAACTAGGTTTACTAGCGGGTCACATAACAACTCTTTCAGGGTTCCATTCCACTGCACTTTTCAAGGACAACGATCCTTTGGTTACCTACCCCAAACTCTCTCAACTCCCTCCCCTGAAACCTTCTTGCTGAACCTAAAATAAGACCATTCAAATCTAAACTTGTTACCCTCCTCTTCAGCCAAATGTCATGCTCCTACTCCCTATAACAAATGCAGGTGGCCTGGCCTGACATTGTTCTTACCAGCACTTGAGCACACCCTTGATTTTTGATTCCAATCCTTCCGGCACTTAGCCCCCTTCTGTTACCTCCTCTATATCCCCTCATGTCCACCCTCCTCTTTTCATTTTAAATTCATGCTCCCCCTCTGCTGGCTACCCCTCTGCCTCCTTGACACCGTCTCCCTTCTACCTTTGTTCTCCTCTCGCCTCCTTTTCACCTTCTCCAATATTACCCTCCACTTACCTCCCCACCCCACCTCAACTCTGTTTCCACCCTGTCAGAACCCTGCTTCCTTCAGTCCTCTCCCACCTTACTAATAGACCTTACTTTCAATCCCAACCCATTCTTCTTTACTAGCCACACTCCCCCTGACAAAAGGAACTGGTTTATCCCCACTTTGACCCCCTTTATTCTTCCTCCCTGGACACCTTACTTTCCTCCCTTACATGTCTAATTCCAGTCACCCTTGGTAGTCTTTTTTGAAGTTGTGTGTAAAGCTGCTGCTGCTGTTATCAACCTTGTTACATTGTATAATTCTGATTATTACATCTTTTTATGTCTGTTCTCTGACGTGAAACCTCTGTAAATGAGCTCATAGCTCAAAAGTTGTAATCCCCACCCCCACACAACACACACTGCCAACAGCTCCCAGGGAGAGGACAGTTTGGATCAGCCTGAAGATGTAAAGACAGCCCTCCCTGCAGCTTGCTTGTATCTGTGGGTGTTTTACCCGTTGATGCTTTGTGTTGACTCCCCACCCACCCAATCACTCACGGCTGACTCTCAATTTATTACCCCACCCACATCACGTGACTTCCTGTTTACTTTTTTCCAAGTCCCCCAACTCCCATTTGCAGGTTATAATTTTTGGCCACTAGGAGTCAGTATTGTGCCCACTCCTCCTCTCTCTCTCTCTATCCTCTCTATACTTTCACATGCCTTGCTAGCCCAGTTTGCCTTGTCCTCCCAGTTTCACCTCTCCAAACTGCCTTGGCTCCCATTTTTAGCAACGTTATCCTTGCTGGTGTTATCCATGGACCAGCAGCTCTGATTGGCCCCCTACCTCACAGACAGTAATGCTTAGGGCACAGGCACTTACCGTATAAGCATAAGTGTCAGAATCTGAGTTCTACCGTATTTTCTATCAAAGAATCATACTGCATCTGCTATTATAATTGTACCACTTGGGAGACACCTCTATTTACACCATTGTATAACCATTAGTTAGACAACACTGCCATCTTTAGTTCTAGTGCAGAACAGCAATTATTTACGTAATTATGTGCATAACCACAAATAGCCTTCACTAATACAGGTTTTTTGTTTAGTTATCTTGTCTTTCTGCTAGCTCAGCATGCTTTCCCAGGCTAGAGAGAAGTCAGGTTAGTTTGCCATTATCCAATGATGAGAATTTTTTATATCTTTTTAGTAGTTACTATGGTGATTATCGGGGTATAAAACCATTTGCATTACACCTTTTTCTATGAGAAGAAGAAACTTGTTGCTGCCTATAGGTAAGAAAGATTGGAGGTGTTCTCCCCGGTGTTTATCATTGTGATTTGGTTGTAAGCCTGCTTTATATACCAGAAATAAATCACTTTATGTGCTGGACACCTCTTGTCTGTCGTTTCTTCACTTTTGTGCAGTTCCAACAAGAACCTAAGAAAGATAATTTTATTACCCAGTTACATTTGGCCACCGTGTGCAGGTTGGAATGTACAAAGTGATGATTCCATTCGAGTTCTTTGAACTGAATGTCGAGTAGTGTGGTGCGTATTTGCCCACTTGGACCTACTCGAACTTACTGTGGTTGTTCCTTTATGGACTTGTTCCATTTCAGTTTTGGGCATGGCAGAGCCACACTAAACTGCCGGTACATTCCCTTTGTGAGTAGCAGCATACTGCCTTGGCACCACTGTTTGCGCGCAGGGGACTGGAAAGCCGTTGGGTGATGGCGCCAAGGATTTTAATTCCAGTCTTTTGATTGCTTTCTTTGTTTGTTTGTCTACCCCTTTGTTTGTTATGCCTGAACTGTGCACAGAACTGAGACTCGATGTCTCTAACTACCTCACCTCTCATGGAGGATGAACTGATTTTGCATTGGACATGAGATCAGCTGAAGACCCCTTGCTTGCAATCTCTGAACAATATCTCAAGTCCATGCAAAAAGCCAAGAACTACCACACCAAAGGTCTCTTGGTAGCGGCTTTACATACAGCCATACAAAGTTTACTAGCACAATGTGCCTCCCTTGAGCTGTAAAACGTTTCTCTAAAAAAGAGATAGGCTTGCAGGCATTGGAGTTACTGAAAAGGGAAGAGAAACTCATGGAGGAAAAGACACAGTCACTCCATGATCATAACAACAAGCTGTTGCACTGCACTGCTCAAGACTCTGAGTGTGAATTGTGTATGTTAAGGGATGACAATGAGAGGTTAAAATGTGATAAGAAACTGCTATCTTATTTGAATGATATTTTAAGTGATACAAATTAAAGTTTGCATGAAGATAATGTGGAATTGAAAGAGGAGAATGAAAGGTTGTTGAATGAGCCAGACAAAGAACTTAGGGATGACATTGAATTGGATGCTGCGTACAGAGTATTGCAGTGTGAGGTTCAAAAAGATATTGAGCAGGGCACTGCAAGAGTTTGCCATGGGAGATGTAAAGCAAAGATGGCAAAACTGCACCATCAGTGAGAGGATCTCGCTGGCCATGTTAAAGCCATGAATGGTTTCCCGTACACACCCATTGACATTACGTCATCTGGTAATGATGATTCAGATTACAAGGACATTGGATGCCTTGTCACATCCAAACCCTCACCCCACAGGGCGGTGGTCTTTACCAGTAGCCACTCCCAAGATGGTGGCTACATCGCCACGTCACCATGTGCATCACCTACTTACGTAGGCATGCCTTCTATGCTGCCACGTAACAGCAAACATGGTGGCCCCATGATACAGGAGGCAAATCACCACCCTGCAATGCACCCCCACTGGCTCCCATTACCAAGGAAGATGGTGCTGTGGTGCGCAGCATCATGCAAGAGGTCATTACCAACCTAGCCACCTCTACCACACTGGATGAACAATCGTCCCTGCATAACCAGATTGAACGTATGGTTGAGAATGCAGTCAGCCAGGACAGTGCATTCTGAGCAGTTGCTGATGTGGTGGCAGATGCTGCCCTTTGTGGTGTTCTAGCCCACACATCACAGACACACATGTCCAATCCCTTGCAGGTTGTTCACTCTGTTCAGCAGATTTCCCAAGGCATCAGATAGATAGGCCCCACCGTCAACCTCAGTTGTCACTTGGATAAGGTGTGCTCCCTCTGTGAGAAGCTTTCTCTCCAACCAGAGTATCAGGTCCAAGTCCTGAGACAAAGCATCAAACCTACACTCTGGGCCAAACTCCCAGACACTGTCCACAACTGTGACATGCTCGATTTCAATGATATCGCTCAAGCCCTTCTTTCGGCTAAAGCACCAGGTATCATTGGAGCCTGCTTGGCCTACAAGGTTAAGCAAAATGTGAAGGAAAACCCAGCAGTTTACCATCAACAGTTGTGGCTTGCTTACAAGGCTGGCAAGGTCTTGGCAAATGAGACCGCTACTAAGGACCAAATAGAGTACAAGCATTTATACATCTGGAATATGACTCTGGGCCTCCGGGAAAAAGTTGAACTCAACGGTTACGTGCAGTCTGACATCTTTGGACAGATTCTCACCAAGACGGAGTGGGCCTTTCAGGTCTACCTCTGCAACCTCGCTTCCGGCAAGAACAACAACAAGGCTGCTGCTATCACCCTGACAGCCCAGGCAGACCCGGCCCAAGTTGCTGCGGTCAACCCAGCCCCTACCCACTACACTGTAGAGGGTGACAACGACCAGCAGAAAGCCCTTTCCGCTGACCGACAGTCACAGAAGGGAGGACTAAAACTATAGGAATAACTGGAACAACAGCAGAAATTGGCAAAACCAAAATTCCAATAGCAAGTACCATAATGGGCCCAGCTATTGGGACCTGAAGGACAAAAATGAGGCCATCCGTAAACAGCTGGAGGAAACCCACACTGGAATGGATGCCATGGGGAACTGCACCGTAGCAGCACTGGCACTGCTCAGCGATACAAACCCTTTTTGAACCTCAACTACTGTACAATCAAGCGGTCGAGGGACAAACCACTTCATGAAATCAGGAAGTGGCCAGGTTGATGTGGTGATCAGGGAACCGCTGATTGAACAATTTGAAATCTTGGCCCTGATGTCAGAGGTACAGTATTCATGTTCTGTAAAGTGCTGAGAGGAGACCCAATGATCCTCCACAGACCTCAGGTCACAGGGACAGGAGGATGTGGAAGAGGCTGGGAGTAGTACTGACAATTACAAGCCCCAGTCCAGATTGTGAGTGACCTGCTTGTTGACACAAATGGATGGCCCTGTGTAAGGGCCACGGTCGGGGCCACCAACTGGATATGCTTCTGGATACAGGAGCAGCTATGTCTGTTCTCCATGATGAGAAACCAGATATGTCTGCCTGGTCTATCAGCAAGAAGACCAGTGCCCAGGGTGCAGATGGCACCCAACTGCAAACCTATCGATCTGTATCACTGCCTGTGCAGGTAGGTTGCCTCAAAACGAAAGTTTGCTTTTGATCTTGTGATATTACGTCATCATCCCAGCATATTGGGAATTGATTTCCTTGCACAACATGGCTGTGTGGTGGACCTAGCTAACAGGTTATTGCTACAGATCAAAGGACAATGTCATGCTGTCACTATATCAGATTCACATGTGGTGGCAGCCATTTCCCATAAGAACAAGGAATATGACATCATGGCTTTATTTAAAAATCATGACTTTGTTTTCTGAACTGGCGCCTTTGTTGCAGAAACACATTGATGTGTTTGCTACCAACAAGTATGATTGTGGTAGAATGCACACCACCATTGAAATCACAGGACCCAATCCTGTGAGACAGAAGCAGTATCCATTTCCTGCAGAAGCCCTCCCTTCATTAAGGGAAACCATCCGGTCACTGCTGCAACAGAGTGTGATCAGGACTTGTGTCTCTACTGTTAATTCACCCATTTGGCCTGTGAAAAAAGACAAATGGAGCTTGGAGACTTACAGTAGACTACAGGCAGCTTAACCAAGTTACCCCAGCTATGACCCAACTGTGGAATCAGCTACTGATGCCCTCAAGTTGCTGACAAATGACAAAAAGAGGTTCTCAGTTCTTGACATCTCTAATGGGTTTTGGTCACTCCCATTAGCACAAGAAAGCCAATACGAATTTGCTTTTACCTTCGATGGATGCCAGTACACCTGGACCTGTCTGCCCCAGGGCTTCCACAACAGCCCTTCCCTCTTTCATCTCCACATGATGGTTGCTCTGCATGGGTTTCCCACACCCCAGTGTCTCCAACAGTATGTGGATGATTTGCTCTTGGCAACGTCCAGCAAAGAAGAACACCTTAACCTTTTGGATGAACTATTGACTCTCCTCAGGAGAGCAGGCCTCAAATGCAACCCCTCTAAGGCACAGTTGTGTCAGAAGGAGGTTATGTTCCTTGGCCTGTGCATCACAGACCAAGGCAGAAGCCCAGCTGTCAAGAAGATCCAGGGCTAACAAGATCTACCACTTCCTACAAGCGTGGCAACACTCAGACGTTTCCTAGGAATGGTAAATTACTCTAGGGATTTCATCCCTGATTTTGCCTTGAAGGCTGCTCCCCTGTATGAACTGTTGAAAAAGGATGTCCCATGGACATGGGGCCCCAAGTACACTGAAGCTGTGGCCCAGCTCAAACAGGCCTTGACCTCAGCCCCAGCACTGATCATCCTAAATCCAAAACTACCCTTCCATTTGGAAACTGCTACCTCTGATGTGGCAATGTCTGCAGTGCTGGCACAGAAATACAATGGGTATTACAGGCCCATTGCCTATGCATCTCAAATGCTATCCCCAGTTGAGAGGAAATACAGTCTCTGTGAAAGGATACTCTTGGCAACCTTCTGGGCTGTCAAACATTTTCTTTACATCATCGGGTATGCTCCCATCATTTTGCATACCTGTCACACTCCCACTAACGTTTTGCTTTCAGACAAAGTAAAAGATGGATCAGTCTCTAATACCAGACTCACCCATTGGTCTTTGCTTTTGCAGGATAGAGACATCAAAGTACTTCCTGCCAAAATGCCATCAATTCTGGCCCATGGCCTCCTGTACATAGGCAAGTCCCATGACTGTACCCTCCAACTACCTGATCTACCTGATCCAGGACCCTTCCTGACAGCCACACCTGAGATCCTGGAAGACAACACAGTGTTCCACATCTTTACAGATGGTTCTGCATCCTATATGGCTGAAGAACAGGTAATGGGGCTTGGAGTGCTCATTAGGGATCATGCAGGTGATTTCAAGTGCATTGCTAGAAAGTGCATTGTTATCTCTTCACAGTATGCCAAACTAGCTGCCGTGGCCTGTGCATTGGAAAACATGCCACATGGTGACAAGGATGCCATCATCTTTGCAGACTCCAATTGGGTATGTTCATCGCTAACTGGGTTCTTTCCAGTCTAGCAAAAAAAACAACTTTTCCTCATCTGATGGTACTCCCATCTAGTATAGGGAACTGTTTGTGTATATACACACCCTGACACAAATGTTCACTCACAAGTTGTACATTCACAAGGTAAGGGCTCACTGCAAGTCTGACCCTTACCATGAGTTCAATGAACGAATGGACTCGCTTGCAAAAGCAGGCGATCGAGGGAGGAAGACATGGGAAATGACTCGCCCATAGTGCATAGCAGCAATTGTGCAATCTATAATTGCTGCCACCAAGAAACCAGTACCAGAACCCCCACTGGATCTTTCTGCTGCACAGAAAGCAGATCCAGAGATCAGAGATGTGTTCAAGTTCCTAGACAAGGGAGAACCGAACAACCACTGCCTGTTGGCAGTCCCTACAAAAGGCATTCGGACAACTTACATCTGTCTGGTGATCAGAAACTCATCTGGTATCACAAACAGGATACAGATGACAAGTTGTGCGTAGCACCACAATCACTGCAAATGGAATATATCTATCTATCTATAAATATATCTATATCTATCTATCTGTCTATATATATAGATATATGTATATATATATATATATATATATATATAGTCCATCACACCCCCTGTAATGTACACCAGGGGACAGAAAATACCCTCCAGAGGCTCAAGACAGTTGTCTGGTGGCTTGGTATGGCCAAAGATGTGGAACACTATGTGGACAACTGCATAGTGTGTGTTCAGAACAACCCCATTTCAGCAAAGAAAAATGCCAAATTGTTGCCCCAAAGGCAATCTGGACCATGGAATGTGATACAGAACGATTTCATTGTCCCTCTTACCAACTCCAGTAAAAACAAGTATGCACTTGTCACAGATTTGTTCTCCAAGTGGGAAGGAGCATTTCCCACTAAGAACAACATGGCAAAGACAACTGCCAAGATCCTGGTGAATCAGTTGTTCTCCAGGTGGGGCTTACTGTAAAAGATGGACTCAGACCAGGGAACTAGCTTTACAACGGAACTAATGCAACACACACTCCAACTCCTTGGAGTTGATCAGAAATTCCACATTCCTTACCATCCTCAATCATCAGGTCAGGTAGAAAGAGCTAACAGATTCATAAAACAAATGTTATGCAAATTCATTGATGGTAATCCGAAGGATTGGGACTCCCTCTTGCCACTATTACTAATGGCAATCAGGGCATGCCTGCAGCTACCACTCAGTGTATACCTTATGAGGTCATGACTGGTAGAGCCATGAGACTACCTGAGCACCTGTTAATTGATCTACACACCCCTACTGCAGATAGAGTATCTGTAGACAAGTATGTGGAAAAGCTTCATGATAGCATCATGAAGACACATCTGTTCGCTGCCAAGAAAATTGACAAGGCTCAACAACAAGCTAAAGCTCATTTTGACAAGCATGGCAAAGAAGTCAACTGGCAAGTTGGAGATCAAGTAATGCTTCTCCAGTACAGACAACCCACACATTCATTTGCCAGTAAATGGGAAGGCCCTTATCCCATTGTTAACAAGCTCAGCCCTGCTGTGTATCAGGTCAGAGTATAGCAACAAGAAAAGACTGCTGACAAGTGGTTCCATGCTAACCAACTCAAACTATATAAAGGTGACTAAAAACTTACTTTTCCTAACCCCATAGGGCAGAATAGTACTTACAGCTAACTAATCCTTTTCTGTTTCTTTCAGATATCGGCAAGATGGCTGTCTTGCACCCTCTTCTCTTACTGCTAGGACCACTACCTCTAGCCATTATAGCACCCTCACTTAAACTCCCACAGACTCAAAAGGATCGATTGGATTGCTTGCTTGGTAAATTGGACCGATCATCACCTCCCATGGGCGTTTGCATAAACATTCCAAAAAAAATATTAAGGTTACACAAGGCAAAGACGTCTTTCTGGATGCTGTAGTTGTTGTCCCAGATAGATCCTCCTTGTCTATTCAATAGCAAACTGATGCTATGGGGCTACACAATCCCTGTAGCTCACCTGTCCAATGGTACATTCCCGGGCTGGCCTAACACTGACATATCCCAGAATGGTTCTCTTTCTGTTAGACAAACTTCTCCATGACACACTGGTCAGTATAATCTTACTGCACTTATGGATCCTGCCTTTTGTGACAGACTCCCTTCAGAGGAGGCCATTGATTTTTGTCTACAAATTTATGCTGCCTCCTCTTCTGTCTACCTTTCTGTAGTCCCACCCAGCCAGGAGCAACTACTTGCCTGTCCTCGCCAATTTGAGGGTTCTCCTAGTAGTTTGACTGCCATGTCACTCCCAGGTGCCCTTATAAACAATGTACAATTTTTGCACGTCCAAGTTATTTTCAATTTATCACATTGGAATATGGCTGAATTTGCTTTGTGTCAGCAAACTAATACTTCTACGTTTCACAGTATAATACCTACTGATCTTTTTACTTGCGTAGCAAACACACACAAGTGATCCCATTGGTGGACCTCACACCACTGACCATATTGCAGTTTTTAGACCAGCCCATAAATATACAAAACCCAGACCAAAACGCACCAAGTGGGACACAGCCTCAGACATTGCTGGTGCAGCCGTTTCTGTCTCTGGTATAACCGGAGTAGCCGGCACTATTACTGGCCTTTTTGGCTCAATAATGTCTGTTTGGAATAGAGCAGACATTGCCTCCATTAAGGCACAGACACTAAAATTTCAGCAAACACTTGGCAATGATGTTACGTTCCCTATCTTGCAAAGTGTAAATTCTCTCAGTGGGGAAGAATGTTATACTGTGTACAATATGAAGGAGATTGTTCAAGAGTTCAATGATACCAGACAAAAACTTAATGATCTTATTTTTCAGAACAATCGTGAGGCGGACACGCAATGTACTGGGTGTGAAATATTATGTTCTGCTTACGGCTCTTATGTTATTTCTACCATCAACGTTCTCTTCAGGGATTTGGAATCAGGCAAAATTCCAGACATTATTCATGATCTCAGATTGGGTAAATGGTGTTGCCCACATTGCAAAACCACTGGTTGCATTTCCATGTGTTAAAGAATACTCTTAACATTTCTATGTCCACAGTCAGAAATATTGCTTATGTCTCCAGGTTCCCTAATAGGGCCCCATGTTAATTCACAAAATCTTGCTCTGTTAGGGACATGTTTATAACCTTTACTGTCTCATTAACACGCTTTGATCCAGCTACATCTGTCTATGAAAAACTGGCAAACATCCATTCCATTGGACATTTGGAGAATGACATTTTCCATCAATGAACTGAACTTTCCTCTGTGCTTGTTTTACACCCTGTACTTGAAGCATGGGTGGCTCCTCACATGAACTGTTGTGCCAAGAAAGGATATTACTTCTTGTGCCGCTGTGATGTATTTGACATTGTGAAACCAGTTTGTGGCTACTCACTGGAACATCTTGATTGGGCCTTGACTTTGGGTGAAGATTTGCCCAGCAACCTTACTGATGTGGATCCAGATGACATCCCTCCTGCTGCATCTTCAGTGATCGACATCAAAACAGCACCATCTCAAGGTTATCTTGAAGAGAAACATCGCTTCACTACTAGGATCACCAACCAGATGTTTGCTTGCCCTGTACATTTACACCACTGGTGAGTCCCAACTGTCAGAGTCACTTATAGTGCTGAAGGCCAGTACTGCGTGGTAACAAATTACCCTTACTTTGGTTATGGTTCTCGTACTTGCAATATTGATAACCCTAATTTCTGTTTTACTCCACAGCAAAAGACAGTCATAGGTCACACTGTGATCATGCCTATTCCTTTCCCTGAACCAGACGTTATTGATATTGATCCCCAATACTTGCTTGCTCTTTCCCAATATTTGCCCATTTTTAATGTGCGCATTGATCCCTTGACTCTCTCCTTACAATCTCTCTTAGCTAGAAAAGATGCTCATTTGATCTATATTAGCAATAATATATCTAAAGAAAATAATATTCTTGATTTAATTCATGATAGTCATTTAAGTCTTGTAGTTGGCAGTTACTGGGTAGAACTAAGCTTTAAGCTTTTTGTCATTATTCAAGCATTTTTTATTGTTTTCCTGATTTTGCTGCCTGCCACGTACCCTCAAACAACATCGAGAACAACTCAAATTCCTTTTCAAGGCTTGTGTGTCGGGCCTGTAAATTACTTTTTAGCTCCATCCCTACCAGCTTACTTGGTATTGTTGCCCCTTTCAGAGGCAACAAGGCGGGGAATGTTATCCATGGACCAGCAGCCCTGATTGGCCCCCTATCTCACAAACAGTAATAATTAGGGCACAGTCACTTATCGTATAAGCATAAATGTCAGGATCTGAGTTCTACTGTATTTTCTACCAAAGAATCATACTGCGTCTGCTGTTATAATTGTACCACTTGGGAGACACCTCTATTTACACCATTGTATAATCATTAATTAGACAATACTGCCATCTTTAATTCTAGTGCAGAACAGCAATTATTTACATAATTATGTGTGTAACCACAAATGGCCTTCATTAATACAGGTTTTTTGTTTAGTTATTTTGTCTTTCTGCTAGCTCAGCATGCTTTCCCAGGCTAGTGAGAAGTCAGGCTATTGCCATTATCCAATGATGAGACTTTTATATATCTTTTTAGTAGTTACTGTGGTGATTATCAGGGGTATAAGACCCTTTGCATTGCACTTTTTCTGTGAGAAGAAGAAACTTGTTGCTGCCTATAGGTAAGAAAGATTGGAGGTGTTCTCCCCGGTGTTTATCATTGTGATTTGGTTGTAAGCCTGCTTTATATACCAGAAATAAATCACTTTATGTGCTGGACACCTCTTGTCTGTCGTTTCTTCACTTTTGTGCAGTTCCAACAAGAACCTAAGAAAGGTAATTTTATTACCCAGTTATACTGGTCTTGAACCCCCTACCCTGCGCTCTAAAGGTGGACACTTAACTGCTGCACCACTAGGTAGTGACATCTGCTTCCTGCCTTTTTTGTTCCTATATCCTGTTTCCCTGATCCTGTCCATCTTCCCTTTCTTTCCTCCTTCACTTTGTTTACTTTCTGTTTCCTTTTCTGCCAAATGAATCTCTTTGCTCTGTTTCTTCCTGTGCTCTTCCTTCTGTCCTCTCTTCCCTCCTACACCTCTTCATCTTCACTCGCCCTCCCTCAGTTCTCCTACCATTATGTACCACATTACCCCTCTTTTCAACTTCATGTCCTGCCTCCCTCATTTTGCCGACATCCCCCTGTGCACCCCTGTAGTGTATCTGTTTCAAACCCAAACTCCTCTGGGATCCTGAGCTTCATCTGATCCCCTGCTGTAAACCAGCTCAGCTGCCCCCCCTCTAGGGGCACCCAACTCACCTTAAAGAAGCTACCCAAACATATGCTGTATATGTTCTCTCACATTCTTCTGCTCCTCTCTGGAAATGATCATCCCAACCTAGGCCCTATGCCCACCCTTCCTCAAAAACTCATGTATACTGGTGGCCTCCTACTGGCCACCGTGAACATATGTAGCCTAAAGAAGCATGCTCAACTCCAAGCCTGGTATGCCACCACAACCCAGATGCTCTTGTGATAGTTGAAACCTGGCTTCCCCACCATAGCCCTGACTCAGCTATTGTGCTATCTGGTTACACCATAAACAGATCAGATAGAATGGGAAAAAGGGGTGGGGTTGTGCCATCTATCTCTGCAATACACTTCAAGGTCTTGTAGTTCTGACTACCCTCCCCGCTGCTAAGGCTCAATCCCTTACCCTTAAAATTGCCGTTGGGACCTCTAGTAAAACTGTTTACCTGATGTCTATATACATACCTCTCTGTAACCAGAAATAGGCTTTCACTTCAGTCCTAGATATCGCTGCCCAACTCCCCAAAAACTCTGAGATCATCACACTCAGAGACTTTAACACAAATTGGCTTGCCTCTCAGTTAACCTATTTCAGAGATGCTGCTGCCACCCAAAACCTAACTCCACTTAGCGATCATTTCCCAGTCACCTGCCACTGGTCAGACAGCTGGAAAGTACCCCCACCCATATCTCTAGACACTGACTCCTTAGGAAAGGCGCCCTAGGGCATTTCCACAATTATCTTCTCAACTTTGACTGTACCCTGCTTGACTACCTTGCATCTGTCGATGAGGTGCTGTCCTTCTTTATTCGTTCCTGTAACGGTGCCTGCAATATCTTTGCCCCCTTTGTTAAGCAGGCGGTAAAAGACTGTTTCTGTCTCTGGGTCAACCAGTCTATAATAGACCAAATGACTGCTCATGACAACCTATGGTGCAGAGCCCTGGAATCTGACCGCCCCACGGACCATCAGTTATACCATGCTGCCTGAAACTCCTGCAACTGGGCCATTCGCCAAGCTAAGGCTGCTTACTATCAAACCAAACCCATGACCTCCGGTGGGGGCAGGGATGTAACTTCTGGGAGAATATTAAGTAACTCAGTGTTAAATCCTCCCCCCCACTGATCATAGACGGAGTCCCTACCCAGGATCCTGACCAGATTGCCAACACTTTTAATGCATATTTTACTGATCTTAGCTCAGTACCCCCTGATTTTTTCTCCCCTCCCCATGGCTGTTCCCCCACCACTGGTGTCCCACCATTCCATTTCAAGACCATTTCCCCGAGTACTGCCCGCTCCTTCCTTTCTAAGTTCCTTGGCAAATCCAGACAGAGTGGCGATACACTAGACCTTAAGCTGCTCAACCTGTCTCTACAAGCAGTCCTAACCCCCCTGCCCAAAATCTTAAATATGTCAGCTGGCCCAGTGGGGCTGAGTGTTGAGGCGCTGGATGCCACACCTCGCACCACGCCGGTGACCTGGGTTAGGGAGCGAGCTCGGGCCCAGGGTTGGCTAGGGGAGAAGGCCTCAGCTCCGACAATAGCTCACCTTCTGGGGAGGGGGAGTACTTACACTTGGCAAGCGGTGACCCCTGGTGGAGGCTGGGGGTCGCTACAGCTGCTGGAGTCACTGGGGCATGATTGGTTGGGAGGCATAGGCCATGGAACAACCAGCTTTGGGGACGGGAAGTTGGGGGTGGGACTTTGAGAGAGTCAGCGCCTTCTTTTTGTTGCTGGGGCATGCAGTCTGGAGGAAAAATGGAAAATGACCCTCTGGAGTCGGGTAGATGGAGTGCCGAGTTGGGTCTGATATGCCACTGCTTGTCTGCCTTGAACAAGGGACCTGACGAGATTACAAGGTTTGGGGTGGTCCCACCCCGACCCCGGACGGGTGGTAAACTGCACCATGATGGAAGACCCCATTCAGTCAGGTAAGGTGGAGGTAGGGACAAGCTTCATTGGCATCTCCCGAAGAGGCGACTCCAGAGGGGAAGGGGGAGTATAAATAATAATTGAAAAAAAAATCTTGAATATGTCGCTATGGCTTGGTCAGTTTCCTTCCCAGTAGAAATGGGCGGTGGGCACCCCATCCACAAAAGCGGCAACTGAACCTCCCATAATAACTACAGGCCTATCTCCATTCTGCTCCCTCTCAAAAGTGCTAAAAATAAAATCATCGCTGACCAACTCACTGAATTCCTAGATTCACATAACCTCCTTTGCCAGCACGGTTTCAGGAAGGGCCACAGCACCACCATTGCCCTCCTGGAGTATCCCTCATTCATCCATCCACGATGCTTTCAACCAAGGGGCCTTGGTTGGATCTGTGTACATAGACCTCACCAAGGCCTTTGATATGATCACTAATTCTCTATTATCAGACCCTCTCCTTCCACTGGCCTATCTGAGGAGGCCACTGCCTGGTTCACCCACTACCTGCAAGGAAGATCCCAGCAAGTGAAGATAAATGGCATCCTATCCATTAGTCTATGGGTTCACTCTGAGGTACCCCAGGGCTCTATTCTTGGCCAACTCCTATTTACCCTGTACTTGAACTCTCTCTCCCCTTGACCTGCACTGGATGTCTCCTCCTCTGTGCCGATGATGCAGTGATTTTCAGTTGCCACCCTGACCCCACCCTGCTTCAACTGGACCTGCAACACTCCTTCAAGGAGGTTGAATCCTGGTTTTCAACCCATAAACTAATTCTCAATTATAAAAAGAAAAAGGTAATGCTATTTTCCCACCATCAAAATAAGTACAAGACCTCCACCCTCTCCATCCTAAATTTTCATGGCACCCGCCTGAAATCTGTTCCCTATTTTAATTACCCCTGGCCTTGGTGTTTCCCTTGTGGAGCTAGAGGGAGTCGACTGGAGAGTCGGTGGCTTTCTGGGTTGCCTTTGGCCTCAGTGGTTGGCTGACTAGTTTGGGTATATACCTCTGAGATCTAAGAAGGGGGAATTACTTGGGCTTCGGGTATTGATCCTCTTGGTCAGTCGTGATCCAATTTTCTCGGGTTCTGGTTCTTGGTTTTGGTTGAAGGTGTCAGGATTTATTACATCAGTGCATTTTTTGGACTCTATGAGTGGATGGATTTGGAATATAGAACCATTTTAGCCGCAAGTATTTTTAAGGATTGTAGCAGTGGGAGTGATACATTATATGTATCAGTTTCTTTGGAAAGTGGATTGTATTTAACCTGTTGAGTGACAGTTGGACTCTTCTTTTTTCTTTTTTACATCATCAAACCCTGGTGGGCAGTGAGAGTGCCCTGTTTAATCTGATTCTGTGGATAATCTGCTGACTGCGCCCCCGGTCTATGTGAGAGATAGTGTCGGGGGGGGGGACAATAATTTTCATCTCTTGTGAGGTGGGAGCTCCCCAGAGGGAAATAAGTATTGTATTTAACTTGGAGAATCCCTGTGACTTTTCACTTTGTAACAGAATTTGTTTTATACTGTTGTATTTGGGTTTGGTTGGTTGATTGTTTGTTGTGTGTGTGTGTGTGTGTGTGTGTGTGTGTGTGTGTGTGTGTGTGTGTGTGTGTGTGTGTGTGTGTGTGTGTGTGTGTTAGTGTGAAAGCTGAGCTGAGCATTGTCTGATTGGGTGTTTGTGAGCTGTGGTGGAGATGTGTTTTTGGGCAGGCAAAATGACGGTCAGGCATTATTCCCACTCCAGGCTGAGGGACCCCCGCCACTTTTTTTGTCCCTCTCGGTCCCCGGAGGTGTATAGACATTGTAGGGCACTGGGGATAGTTAGGAGATTAAGGGCGGTGGCTCGGCCTGTCAGGGGAATGGAACAAAGTGGGCGGATTGGGATAGTGGGAACAAGGAGACACCCTGGGGAGAAATGTGTCCAGGAAAGGGGTCCTCCCTGTCTGGTTCCCATACCCAATGGCTCTGCTTATAACAGGCAGGTAACTCGGTCTTCCTCGGTTGCTCATCCTACTTGGGCGGTGCTATGTAATGCCAGGTCCATTAAAAACAAGACTGCTATAGTAGCAGATCTTGTTAAATCATCTGACCTGGCTTGCATCACTGAGACCTGGCTGGATGAGAATGCTGGTCCCATTTTAGCATCAGCAATTCCAGCCAGGTATTTGGTGATGTAACACCCGAGGATGGATCGTAGGTGTAGGGGTGTGGCCATTTGTTTTAGATTGGAACTGACCCTGATGGAAGTACCAATGGGAGCCACCAACTCTTTTGAATGTATCTTGGGTGAGGGTGTGGGGTGCAGGATTCTGCTCATATACCGTCCACCAGGAGATGGGAATGTTTTCCTGCTGGAAGTCACGGACTTCATTGTTGACCTGACATTGGGATCCCCCAGATGTCTGATCCTGGGGGATTTCAGTGCCTGGGTCAACGATGAACTCTCGCAGTTTGGACAGGACTTCATCCAGTTAATAAATTCTCTGGGCTTCACAGAGGTTATTTCCTCCTCGACTCATATTGGTGGTCATTCATTGGACTTGGTGTTTCTCCTGGGGATGGGGATATCCGACTTGGTGGTGGAACCAGTTGGGTGGTCTGACCATCGTACAATTGGGTTCAGTTTCCTGGGCCTCAATAGGCCTGCCCCTATGGAGATGGTCTGCAACCGCCCTTTGAGGACTGTGTCACCTAATGGTCTGATGGCGGTACTGGACTTAGCAGGTATGCTGAGTGAATGCATGGATCTAGGGGATCTGGTACCAGCCTATAACAAGGCAGTGACAGAGGCCCTGGATTATATTGCTCCTGTTCGCGTTTGCCCCCTCACTCTTCACCCCAGGTCTCCTTGGTTTGATGAGGCCTTGAGGGAGTTGCGGCAGGTGGGATGAATGTTAGAGAGGTGCTGGAGGTGGTTGGGCCTGGAGTGTGACAAATTTAGTTTGACCGACCATTATTGGGTCTATCAGTCAGCAATTACCCATAAGAAGGCAGAATTCCTGTCCAGGGAGATTGCTGCTGTGCAGAATCAACCAACCCAGCTTTTCTGGACTGTGGACAGATTGTGCAATCCACTCTGTCTCCAGCCTGGAAACGCTTTTTCATAAGAGTGTTGTGAGGAGATTGCTCTATTCTTCGCGGATAAGGTTGCCAAAATCAGGTCCGGCATCCGCCCGACCCTCTCTCAAGGGAGTTGCGGCAGTCGGCAGGAGATGTTGGATGCCCAATTTGTGTGGTGTGACTTTGGCCAGCCCACAATCAATAATACTGTGGTGGTTATCAAGTCATTGTGTCCGACCAACTGTAGTTTGGACCCAGGCCCCATACGCCTTTTAGTATGCTTTGTGGATAGTATCGGTCCGGTCCTTGCCGAGATAGTCTGGATGTCTTTAGAGAGGGGGATCTTTCCTGATCCCCTGAAGGAGGCTGTGGTTCAGCCCCTTCTTAAGAAGTCCTCCTTGGACACGGACTCTCTGGCCAACTACAGGCCTGTTTCTAACCTGTTCTTTGTGGGTAAGGTTATTGAAAAGGTGGTGGCGTCACAGCTTGATGGCCATTTGACCAGCCACAATATTTATGATTCTCTCCAGTCTGGATTTAGGAAGAGACACAGTACTGAGACAGCCCTTGTCCAGCTACTAAATGACCTCTTAAATAGCAAGAAATCGAAAGCCACGTTCCATCTTGGTCCTTCTTGATCTCTCTGTGGCATTTTACACCATGGACCAAAGAGTACTGTTGGATTGCCTGCAGTTCATCTGTGGACTTTTGGGCTCGGTCCTTAGATGGTTTTGATCCTTTCTCAAGGGTAGGACTCAAGGGTAAGACTCAGAGGGTGGTGTCAGGATTTTTTTCCTCAGCGCCACTCTCCCTATCCTGCGGGCTGCCGCAGGGATCCATCTTGGCACCCATGTTGTTTGCAGTATATTTGCTGCCATTAGGAGCGATTAGTAGGTGGTACGGCTTGAGTTTTCACTGCTATGCAGATGATACTCAGCTGTACATGTCCTTTGTGCCTGGTCAGGATGACACTGCCTCAGTCTTTAACAGCTGTCTAGCCGAGATCCAGGACTGGATGAATGTGAGCTGGCTGCGGTTAAACCCAGAAAAAACTGAGGTGCTGGTTGTGGACCCAGGTTGTTGAGAGGTGGGTGTGTTGGCTGGTTCTCCTTTGGGTTTATAGCTCGGAGGTGTCCAGCTAACCACCTCAGACTGGGTGCGGAACCTGGGCATTATATTTGATGACCATCTCACCCTAAAATTGCAGGTGTTGACGGTTGTCAAAACCTTTTTTTACCACCTGAGGAATATCGCCTGGGTAAAGCACCTGGTTCCTCCTGATGATCTTCCAACTGTGCTCCATGCCTTCATTACCTTCCGCCTTGACTACTGCAATGCCCTTTACCTAGGGCTACCTGGGTTGATATCTGCCACTTGCAGCTAGTGCAGAATGTGGCAGCCAGGCTTTTGACTGGTACCCCTAGGACCAGTCATATAACACCTGTGCTCTGCAGACTGTACTGGCTGCCGATACAGTGGTGGATCACCTTCAAGGTTGCTTTGTTAACCTACAAGGCCCTACATGATCAGGGACCTAGTTACCTGAAAGATCTCCTTCATCCCTACTGTCCCCACCGCTCTCTCCGATCCACTGATGAGGGATTGCTAGAGATTCCCAGGGTTCGTTTACAAACATCTGGGGCAAGGTCATTTCGTTTTGTGGCCCCAACCCTGTGGAATTCTCTACCTCATCAGGTGCGAGATTGCCTGACTATTCAAAGTTTTAAAGCTGCCCTGAAAACGTATCTTTTTAGCTTGGCATTTTCCAATTATTAAAGCTGCTATTGTGTTTATTAGTTTGAATTTTATTTTTGTTATTTTATCAGTGTGTTTGTTTTTATTGTACAGGTGCCTTGCTTTTGGATAGGCGGCCTTTTATAAATAAAGGATTGATTGATTAATCACCCTCAATCCTGCCCTCTCCTTCCATGAACACATTACTACTACCTGCTCTGCAGTTAATGCCAGAACTGGCCTCCTCTATAGAATTAGGTCCTGCCTCCCCCTGCTGCTCTTAGACTGGCTATCTCCAGCTCTATCCTACCAATGGTAGACTGTGGTACAGTCATCTATGGCTCTGCCTCAAACTCTGCCCTGAGCAAAATTAAACTTGCCTTAAACAAAGCCTGACAGGTTGATGCATACTTGCGATCTCTATCAAGACTCAGCCTGACTAAATTTCCAAGAGCATCTCTACTATCAAACTTACCTACTAGCAAAAAATATCTCTATGGGCCACTCACCCCCTGGCTGTAACCTTCTCCTCTCTCCAAAGCAGCACAGGTGGGTGACCAGACACACCGACAAAACTGCTTTCCAAGTCCCCTTCTATAGAACCACTGCCATTCAAAGGTCTTTCAAATATAGGGCCCCTTTATGGATGAACTCCATCCCCTGTTCCCCCTGTCCTTACCCAGGTTGGGCCCTTTCAAAAAAGAACTGCGGGACCACATCCTGGTTTCATTAAACTGCGACTGCCCATAACACTGTTGTAACTCTCCAACTGTTTCCTCTCCCCCACCTTGGCCACACAACAGCACCCGTTGTGTGGCTTTCTGGTCTCTACTATTGTCCTCTTTTGGTCCCCTTCCTGGGCCTGTTTCTCACTTTTTCCTCCATAGCTCCTGTCTCCAATACTTATTTTTTCTCCTCAGACTTGTCTTTACAATATTTTGGTTAATCCCATGTCAATTGTCAATGCTTATTGTAATGCTTCGTTGTTAGATAACTCCCTATTATATAATTTTCTCTTTGTGTATAATTAACTTCACTGTTCATGATGTCTGTAACACTTGCCTGCCACACTTTGTACTGAAATGGAGCCTTTTGTAATAGCTCCTATTGTATAATTTTTTTTCTCTCTTTGTGTAATCTACTGTCATTGTTTCATGATGCATGTAACACATGCCTGCCACACTTTGTTCTGACATGAAGCCTTTGAAAAAGAGTCCCTGACTCAAAGGGTTGTAATTCCTAGACCTCAATAAATAAATAAATAAAAATCAATCAATCAATCAATTAATCAATCAATGTGGGCGGATGAAGTCCACATGCATGTGGAGTTGCTTGTGGAAGTCAAGAGGCTGGCACCTGGGCTGGCCTGGAGAGGTGTATTCTGCTGCCTTTCCCCCATTTGTGAGCACATTGGTTTAGCTGACTGGTAGCCTCCACCCCCCGTGGTGAGGCACTGGGCACATTAGTTGCTAGTGGCAGGTTTTGTTTTGGGCATGGATGGTGCAGTGCTGCCATTGCATAGATTGAATATTTCATTGGTGGAGATCTGCCATCATTGACTGCTCCTGCCTTCTGGTCCTGTGCTGAGCTGCACATGTTTCATCCATCTACATGGTTTGAGTTTTTGGGTATTGACAGAGGTGTTCTGCCTGCTCCCTCCCTATAGGTGCCACACCAGCCAGGCTGCACAATTTATCCAGTGGCTGTGAGGCCTAACTAGCATTGAACTGAGGGGAAGGGGCAATCAGTGTGTTTTTGTTATTTATTTATTACTGTTTATTATTTCTATGGGTTGGGGTGGGTGGACGTAGGTGTGTGGGTGAGTTGTTTTAGTCTGAGGATATTGATTTCATTGTGAATGTGAGGGTGGGGTTGGTGGGAGGGTGGGGTTGGTTTAACTAGCTTCACACAACCCACATGACAATGTCACTGTTATAACTTGTGATATTATTTTGTTAATTATCACCTCTGCACTATCAGTACCACACACCCATACAGCAAATACATGCCAGCAAACGTTCGGCATTGGCAAATGCTTGCTCTGTTTGCATCTTGAGCACATCACTGATAATGTTGGGTTAAACGTCTTTATTGTAACAGGTGTAAGACAGTTTTTATGTATTACATTAAACTATATTTGTCGCAATTTAACATTCTTTGATATTGACAATGTTGTTTGTAATATCTCTTTCTAGGTCTCATCATCTAATTCTATATTCAGTTCTTTATTTCAAGTCTTTTGTAGCTTTGACCACTTATTTTCTTTCTTCAGCACAATTAAAGCATAGGTTTTCCTAATTGTTTTCTTATATTATGGTTCTTGCAAGATCCATAATTTTTCTATTGGTGATGGTTCCAGTAATTTCTCAATTCCTTTTCTCTTAGTCAGAAAAATTCCTAATGTGCAAATAAGTTAGATAGTGTCTGACTGGCATATCATATTTGTAATGTGTCAGATGGCATGACTTACAGTATCTTTATCAAATAGCTGTCCTGAAAAAAGTATGCCTCTTTGTTTTCAGATCCTCATACTTTGTATTCATTCTTAGAGCTGGAATTTCATCATTTTCCCACAAGGGGGTATACTATGATAAAGTATTTGTATAGCCCAGTAGCGTATGGAAATTTCTGCTTACTTCCTCAGTGCAGTTTGTAGTAGGCAGTATGTTCTGAAGTTTATGCTTAAACTTCAGGTTCCGGTAGATTGTAGATTTAATGGCCATTTATATTGCATATTGATTGTTCTAGCCTAACCCAGTGTGGTCCACTATTAGTCTCTGTAAAAAAATATGAAGTACATTCTGTTTGTGCTGCAATATAATACCAATATAAGTTTAGGACTTTGAGGCCTGCATACTGCTGTGAAGCATACACTTTTTCTAAACTTCTTCTGGCATATTTTCCTTTCCACAGGAAAGTTCTTAATATCCTTTCCCATTCCTTAAAGAAAGAAATTGGGACTCTTATAGGGAGGGCCTGGAACAAAAACAAAAATGTAGGCAACATGTTCATCTTAATTTTATTAACCCTCCCTATCAGAGTCGGAGGTAGCAGAGACCACCTATTTAAGCCTTTTTTAATTTTTTCCAATAATGAGAAAAAATTAATTCTAACAAGTCAGAATGTTTGAGAGCTATAATAACCCCAGATATTTATTTATTTATTGAATTGTGTTGACTAGGTAGGCCCACTGAGACTAGAAGTCCCTTATTCATGGGCATCCTGGGGAGGGGGATACAGATGGTTACCAACTGAAATTGAACCAGATTAAGCTGTTGGTGATATTTTTAGTGAATGAGGGAAATTTGGTCAGGACACCAGAGAAATTCCCTTATTTGTTGGTAGGGGGAGCTGCTGCTCTGCTTCTCAGAATGGCAGATGGTATCAGACTACAGGAGGAGAAGGAGGTGTTGGTGCAACAGCAGCAGCCCGAGGTTCAATCCCTGACCTCAGCTGTGGAAATACCAGGCAATGAAGAGAAAAAACATTTGAAAATATCAGAAGCAGAGGTACGGAGTGATGTGCATGGAAATATCAATGCATGGGGGGAAATTGGATGAAAGAGAGCAATCCATGTTTTTTCTGACCGCGACTACCAAACTGATTAAGCCTCAAACTGGAGAAACTCACTTGAGTACATCTGGAGATGATACAGCTTTAATAGAGACTGTCAGAGAATGGCCCACTGAATGTCTGACAGCGGCACAGGGAGTAGCAGCTGATTGTCAGCTGAATCAGGAGGCAGGGCCTTCAGTGTTGGGTCTGAGTGCTGATGTCCACAGCAAAAGTATGTGGAAGCAAATGAGAGATGATTCAGCCTTTCCCGCAGACAGTTGGATGAAGGAGTGAGCGCTGTCACAAGCGGGCTGGATACTAGAAAACATCAAATGGGTGCCGGACCCGAACTGGATTTCTTTTTCTCCAACTCCACCGAATGAACAGGGGGCCTCCGGAGAGCAACTTCAGCCAAAGAAAACCTCAGGTCAGCATGTTCCTAATAAACTATTTCAAAATATACAAAGGCAAAATCATGAGGGAATTAGAGACTTTTCTGGCAATAAACAACATACAACCCAGGAGTCTGAAACTTTGCATGAATCTCCAAATACCTCCCCCCACATGCCAGGATAGCAGGAGAACTGAGCCAAGGTTCTCAGACTTATTTAAAAATAACAGGCTTGATCAAGCACCAACACACAATGCAGTCCGACTAAGGTATAGGGGAGGGCTGCAGGAACACCCTGGCAGAACATATGTAGCATGTAAATTGCTAAAGGAATCTATGAACGTTCAGGCCTCAGATGTATATGCCCTCATCAATATTAGGGGTGAAGATACATTTGATATCAGCTTTAAAATGTTTGCCAGCCTGGACAAATTCTGGAATAAGTATGAAACCTGTAAGACTTTGCCTCTGTGGATTCTCTTTTGGGCAATTCCTATAACCAAATCTTTATTTAAATCAGTGAATGTAATGTTCTGGAATGAAGGCATTAATGTGGGGGACATTCAGTTTTGAAGCAATAATTGATGAACAGGGGATTTGGACAGGAAGCTGGGGGTTTAAAGTAAAATTGAACATTATTGGGAGTGAGGTAATGCATATTCCCAACAGCTTTTTTGGGGGGAAAGATAGAAGGATATGTTTTTATCCTGGCCAGCCAAAGGCCTGCTACAAATGTTGCAGCAGAAGGCATCTTAGTAGCTCTTGCGATAAAATTAAATGTGCTGCATGTGTGGATTTTAATCACGACAGTACAGTCTGTAGAAATGTTGTTAAATGTAATTTATGTGATGAACAGGGGCACGTTTACCAGCAGTGCCCATGGGCAGGCAAGAATAGGCAAGGAGGTCCAGACAAAGAAAACCTGATTAACCAGGCACAGGAGAGATACGGGCCACATAATAGGGAAACACCCAACACAGGAGCAACATTTTCTGACCAAACACACACCTCAAGAGAAAAAACAAACACTACAGCACAGAATGGTACACCTAGCACTGAAAGTAGACAAGACCAAGGTCAGAAAGAACAACCTAGCACTTCAAAAGAAAGACAAGGTATAGACACTGTGCCCCCCCACCACATCTGATTTTTATGTTCCCCACCCAAAAAGGGTCACTAGAGCAGCAAGTAAACAGAAGGGTCTCTCCAGTACAATCTCCACACAAAATACATCCCAGGCCTTACAAGACGTGGAGGTAGGCTCAGAATCTAATGTATCATCCAGGCCTGAAACAATCTCAGAAATGGAATGTGAAGAAGATATAGGAACTGAGGTGTTAGAAACTAAGAAAAAAAAGGAAGAAAAAGGAAAAAAGATAAAGACAAACACTAAATGGTAGAAAATGGCGTCCCTACATCTGGTTTCTTGAAACACCTGCAGCATTAAAAACTATAAAAAGAGGATAGCGTGTTTGACATACTGCAGAAGTTTAAAAGCTGATATTCTTTGCTTACAGGAGACCAGATTTAACTCTCTGCAGGATACAGCACAAGCCAAAAGGAATTGGATGTGGGGACCTACTTTTTGGTCATATGGACTGGATGCTGCAGATGGTGTAGGAATTTTATTTAATCACACAAACGCACAGGTTCTCAGACTTGTAGCTATTATACCTGGGAGAACCTTGCTGATAGACTACATGTATAAAGGGTTTTCTCTGCGTTTAATAAATACCTATGTGCCTCAAGTTAAAACTGCAAAAATTGAGCTTTTTAGTCACATACAATCTTACCTATTTACATTCAAACATATTATATTGGGGGGGTGGGGATTTAAACTGTAGCCTACACCTAAAGATCAAGGACAATATTCAAAGAAAGGTATATTGTGACTCACATGCTCTTTGAAATATATTAAGGGTAACCAACTTGAAAGCTGTTATAGGGAGCTGTACAAAGATGCAGGGTCCACATATAAAAGAAGTGCCTACTCATCAAGAATAGATTTCTTTTTTATATCTAAATTTCTAGTTTCTAACAGGTTTCAACTTCTTTTCTGTGAATTTTCAGACCATTTGGTATTGCCATGTAAGGTGGGCTTAGAAAATGCTCCACCTAGGTTTCCTGCAGTTACTAGCAGATGGAAACTAAATTCCTACCTTTTAGAGTAACCTTAAATAAAAAATCAATTATTACAGCTTTTGGAACCTAGGAAATCAGTAGCAGAAATATATGATGATTGGAATACTTGGTTGGAAGATACAAAAGTAGAAATAAAAAATATTTTTATAAACTTAGGGAACGACAAAAGCAATACAGAGTATCTACACTATTTGGATTACAGAATTAATTTTATAAACTTATGTCCCTACCTAATGCTTCTGACTCCAGAATAAAGGAGCAAATAGACATTATTAAAAGTAAAACGAAACAACATCAGTATGACAAGGCTGTTACATTGCAGGCAGAGATGAAGTTTGGTACAGAAAAAACATATGCTGATCCATACTCTGCGTGTAAACAAAAGTTAGAAACAAAACTAATGGAAGGTCTATATGGCGACTTCGGTAATCTAAAAAGTACTGATGTAGAAATGTTGGAGATAATACAACAGTCTTTGACCAAATCTTGTAGTTTTAAATTTACTCCCACATCATGATGGTGATCTGGTGACTTTCCCCTGCCCAACATTATCTACCGAATTGGCGGATTCCATAACTAAAGAAGAAGTCATGGCAGCCATTTTTTTTTTTTTAAGTTGTTTAACCAGGAATAGCACACTAAGCTGAAAGCTTTTTTACAGGAGCAACCGGGGAGCACAAGGAAGTTAAGTGACTTGCTTAGAGTCACACAGTATGCAAGTGGAAGCTGTGGGATTCAAACCCAGGTCTTGTCTGCTGGATGTCACGAAATTTGCAGCTCAGAGCCTTAGACCACTGCGCTATACTGCCTCCTGCCATTTCAAATTTAAAACTGGGAGTTTCCCCAGGAGAGGATAGTCTTACAAATGAACTCTATAAATGCTTAAAAGAGGATTTCAGTGACTTATTACCTAACTTATACAATGAAATACTATTAAATGGATTTTCCTCAGAAAATTTTTTGGCAGCAATCATCATCTTTTTACACAAAAAAGGAAACAAACATGATCTAAGTAACTGGAGGCCAATTAGCCTCCTTAACACAGATTATAAAATACTGTCTGCTATATTGTGTAAAAGGCTTCAAAATGTTGCCTCCACAGTGATCCCTCGGACCCAAACATGCTCAATTTCTGACAGAAATATACAAAATTTGTTATTATTACGAAATATATGTGAATATGGAAAACAAAAAAATTAACATGGTTTTTAATAGCTTTAGACCAAACTAAAGCATCTGATAAAGTCTTGCATGATTTCCTGTTTCAAGTCTTGGAAAAATATGGATTTCTTGAAAAATTCATTCTTTGGATTAAAACACTATATACAGGGGCAATGATACACCCAGCAGTGAATGGGTTACTGGGAAATGGGATTTACTTAAGAAGATGGGTAAGGCAAGGATGCCCAATTAGTCCATTACTGTACATATTTGTCTGGGACCCAGTGATCAGGGCTATATTATACAATAGAACTATACTTGGGCTTACACCATCTGTAACCATAGCACCCCAGAAAATAGCTGTTTATGCAGATGATATTTTTATCATGGTCCAATCCAAAGAACGTGGAATGCGAGCTATGCACACCCTAGAACAGTACGCCAAACTCACAGGGGCGGAGGTAAATTACAATAAAAGTTTTGGGGTACATTTAGGGGAACAACCATTAGAAACACACATAGGTCAAATCAAAATTTCAGATACAACAATTAAAATTTTAGGTTTATATTTTGGTAACAGAGATCTTGCCCTAAAAAATTGGGAAGAGCACCTAAAAATAGGAGAACAAAAGGTGCAACAATGGAAAACATGTTCTTTTTCCAAACTGAAATGAATCATGATTATAAAGACATTTTTAGTCCCTCTATTTTTATATCTCATCCCTATCTTTCCTAGCCCAGTAGTACTGGAAACAAGACTTCTAAGCTGTTTTTTTCAGATGGTGTGGGACAGTTGTCTGAACCCCATAAAAAGGACTTTTACCTATTTAAAAATAAAACAGGGCAGATTAGGAATGATTCATCCTTTAGTATTCTACCTTACCTTTATTATGGCATCCTCCCTTAAGAATAATGTAAGTAACAATGGACATCCTTGGAATGAATGGACACAAAACATGTTTAAATCTTTTTACCAGAAATGGGGGGGAAGAGGTACCAAAGATTAATTAAGCAATAAGGCACGGCAGGGTGTTTGTTATTGTGTAATAACATCACTCCTGGGGTGGGTTGAAGCATGAGGTGAAGCTGAGTGCTTCCACCACCCCAGGAGTGTAGTTATTACACAATAACACACACCCTGGAGTGCTTTATTGCTATTATAAAATGGCATGTTGTTATACAAGATAAAAAAATGTAAAGAGTTTTTTGTAGATTTTTAGTGAGACAATATATCTTTGTTTCTTTTTTTTTCAACTTATTTTATCCTGCTGTGGAAGGTCCTCCCTCATCGTCCACTTGCCTACCAGAGTCGAGGTCTTTCGGGGGCTTGTAGCACCATGCTCACCCCTGCCGATCCCCAGAGCCGGTCCAGAGGTATCATCTTCAGCAGACCCCCACTTTTTCCTCCATTTTCTCCCATGGACCTACACCCGAGACCCCCGGAAGTGGTAGAGCATGTGCGTGGAGGTGCACATGCACACCACAGCTCCAGATGGGGTCTTCTCTGCCCTCCTCCAAATGGCTTATATCAAAGGATCTCAGAGAGATGCCACTTCTCTGGCTTCCACCAGAGGGCAACCAAGCTCCGAGGAGGCCTGTTACCCCTATCCCGACGTAAAGGGCTGCCAGCCGGCAGCCTGCTCTAGTCCTCTCCCTCCCCCCCAGCCAACCCCCGATGACCCAGGCTCATTCCTAAACCCAGGTCACCAGCGTGGTGCAAGGTGTGGCATCCAGCGCCCGCCTCAACCCTCTGCGCCACCAGGTTGGCCTTATCTTTGTTTCGTAAGAGAAAAGAAAGGTAAGAAGCTCCAAATCAATACAGTGGGGTTATTGTGTAATAACATCACTGCTCCAGGCACCCACTGACCAATCAGAGTTCAGAAAATTTCATTACCATTGTATAATACACCATTACAGGTTCCTGAGTTTTCCATTCTGGCAATAAAAAACTAAAATTATGGAAAATCAGTAAAACTAAGATACAAGATTTACAGAGAAAGACATTATAAACAGAAATAATGTGAAATAATTTCACAGTACAAGCAGATTTTCCAAAATGCATACCCTCTAAAATACATCTTTCCTTGAGAATTCTAACAGATAAGAGAATCGCAGTTGCCATGTGGAATGTCCAATGGCTTAGTTGCCATGGAAAATTGGGAGTTAAAGGAAATTTGAAACATAAGCCCATCTTAGAAAGGCAATGTATCAGACCAGAATGTGTAGGTACAGAAGAAACTGTAGAGCATTTTTTCTTAAACTGTATTTTTGCTAAACAATTTTGGATAGATCTGGCCACTAGATGGCAATGGAGCCCAGCACAACACATCACATACGAATGTTTGGTTTTAGGGAATACATGGGTTTTCTAAGCAGATATCATCCTAGCACATTGAATATAATTTTTGCAGGTATTAAGTATTATATGTGGCAAGCAAGGTGATAATATTCTCTACAACATGTAAATACACCAACTATAGTATTAATAAAACAAATAGAATTGGCTATAACTCACCAAAAGATGAAGGAAAAAGTACAACTAGATAGAAAAAAGGTTCATAGATACTGGAACAATATTTCATGGATTTTATAATTCTGTGCAAATACATGGTATAAGGAATGTTTGACAGATAAAATGATGGCTGAAATGGGATACATAATAGAAATGGGGTTTTCTTTTTTGTTATTGTTTAAATAAATCAGAAACCAGGGTACTCATGGTGATAAACTATATATTACAAAAATGTTTGAGAACAAGTTAAACAAAAGGAAAAATGAGAGAATGAAATTTGTATGAATTGTTTGATTTGTAAAACTGATGTTATGTTTTTCATAATAAAAAATTCCCCTACTCTTTGGTAGAGTGCGCTGTCTCTCCGCTAAAAAGCAACCTCCGGTGTTATGGCGGATGTGGATGGTGGAGAAGGTGGAGCAAGCGAGAGAATGTGCACAGCAATCGAGACGGCTGGAATGCACTCCACGGGAGGCCAGCTTAATGTCTTCCCAGACCATTCGCAAAGAATGGAGGTCATGAATATGGACACTGTGATGGAGAAAACTTCAACAAGCTCACCACAGTGTGGAACTACAAGGCAATTACCCACTCCATCTGAGCAGGTGCTACACACTGTGGCACAAGATGAAGTGCAGGATATTGAATGCAGATTCGAGCAGGCAGAACGAGCATATTTTGTTGCGAAACAACAACTGGATGTGGAGAGAAAAAGAAAGAGAGAATTACGGGACTCACTGCTGAAGACACCAGACAATGCCTCAAAGGTATTTGTCTTTTCTGGCAACATCGTATCTCTGGAACTGGACCGAGGTCTACAGGAACAACCCAATGAACATGCAGGAAGCACTTCTCAACTGTGGTCACCGGAGAGGGTATTGAGTGACACCAGCTGGATACAGGCAGAGAATGAAACATGGGTTCCGGATCCAGTGATACCATTACCGGGGACATCCAACATGAAACTGGCTCCCATACAACTCACAGATGAGAAAACAGCTGATTTGGCAACAGGACCCTGGCAGCAGGAACACAATGTGCCAAGGGATGATGAAGATAACATTTCCTTTTCCCCTACTGACACTCCAGTACTAGAAACATTTTCTGATGCCCAAAGTGGTTTACAGACCTCACAAAGAGTGAGCTCTCAGGGGGACATCAACATGAACCCATCTGTTGAAAATACTGAATCTGGAACAGGAGACTCTGCTCCCTCTGACCCACAGCCCACACAAACTGAAGCTCCATCCTATGCTAGCTTATTTAAAAAAACAATTGAATTGGCAATGCACCGTAATGCAGTATGCCTCAAGTTTCTGGGGAATCCTGAAGACATGCCAGATTTTGTTAAAACAATCCTTGTTTTTTTTTCCCCTCCAAGGTGTATGCACTCATACATATGCCCGGAGAAACTATCTTTGATATCAGCTACTGCACCCCTGACATTCTCAACAGATTTTGTCTTAAATATGCTGTGTTGAAAACTAACCCCACATGGGTTCATTTCCAGGCCATACCACTTACCAAGCAAACTTTCAAAGTTATCACAGTTCTTTTCTGTAATGAGGGGGTAAATATTGCAGACATTACATATTAGCTAGAAAAAAGATATAAGATTCAAGGTAATCCTGAACCGATTTTGGATGATGAAGGTTTCTGGAATGGGGGGGGGCAGAGGGTAAAAATCAACTTATGGCAAAATGATCTGGGGTTACATTTACCAAACTGTTTTTATCTTGGAAGAGGCAAAGGGTTTATATTTCACCTAGGCAAACCCAAGCACTGTTACAAGTGAGGTTCTCTGAGGTATCTAAGCCGCACTTGTGAAGTTGTAAAGTGTGCTCATTGTGGTGAAGCTGGGCACTCCATGTATCATTGCAGAAGCCCCTTGAAATGCAGCTTGTGTGAAGAGAACCATTCATTTACTGAGTGCCTGTGGGTGGCTCATAACACTACGGATGCAGACTATGGCATGCAAGACTTCTATATTAATACAGCAGTCAAATCTTCCCATCTACCCAATCCCCCCTCCCGTGGTGCAGAGACAGGCTGCACCACCTGACAAAGAACACCCACCTGGGGATCGAGATGAATCGGTCCCTGCATCTCCTGATCCAGGGGCCCCAACAGGAGTGGTTATTGACCTTTCTACACAAACTCAGTCTGAGTCTGTTCCATGGACAAGTACATCCATGCCCCCCTTCCCTCACTGATGAGAAAACTTACCAAGTGGTAGAAAATTAGGTGAGCCAAGAAAAAGGGACAACCTAAGCAGAAGACCTTACCAGTACCAAATTAAAAACAAGTACACTGCCTTACAAGAAGAAGAAGAAGTTGATATGGAGTCAGAATCTGACTCTGCTTCCTTCCATTCATCACAACCAGATGGAGGCTCTGACATAGAACTTGGGAATGACGAGTCTGACCCTAAACCCCGAAAAACAAGAATGGGTACAAGAGTATGGGTAAAGTTGAAAAGGTGATGATAATTCATGAGACATCCTTTTTATGGCTTATCAGTGGCCTCACTGAATGTGAACAGTATAAAGTCAGAGAGAAAATGGATTCTTATATATGCCCAGTTTAAAACATTGAACTTTGATTTTATTTTCTTACAAGATACTAGACTCCATTCAATAAGAGAGACACAGGAGGCCAGCAATTTCTGGGTGTTGGGGGATGTGCATTGGTCAATGGGAACTGACACATGTAGTGGATTAGGGATCTGTGTTAACAACTCAGCTACAAAATTTGTCCATTGAGTTGATATCATACCTGGAAGGGTGCTAATGTTGGACATTTTTTACAGGGAATGGACTTCCGATGTATTAATATATATGCTCCACAAACTAAGGCTGCTTGGTGTGGGGATAGAACCCACAGCTTTCTGATCTTCCAGCCTCAGAGGTGAGTGTGCAACCTGCTGAGCTACTGACACTGCTACTATATTTAAGAGAATTCTTATATTCTCCTAGTTCAGGAATTTGTGGGGGACAAGAGAGAGGGTCCCTGCTTAGGGACATGGCTTTTGATTTAGTTAAATTCACCTTATATCCTGATAATTTATGAAACATTTCTAACATTTTCATTAAAGGTTGCCACCCTTCTGTAATAATATTTAAAAAGATTAGAGTGTCATCTGCATATTGCAGTACTTTGTATTCTTCTTCTTCCCCTACAGTAATTAAAGGTATATTTATATTTCTCTCCATACTGAAAGAAGCAGGGTAAGTGGGGAGGAAAAATGAGAATTTTAGGCAGTATTTGGGGCATTTTGAGACTTGTCTTTAAAATTGTAACAGATAGCTTGGGGGAAACTAGCTCAGTAGATTAATCTTGGGGCTGAGTTGATTCAGGAAGCCCCGTGAATCAGGTATGTAACTGGGGGGTGTCGCTGACAGAGGTTTAGTGACTTCCATCATGTGCACTATAAAAGACACCCTAGTCCAGTGCATCCCAGCATGCTCATGTCCCAGTGAGTGAGTGGAACAGGTACTGGCATCTCAGGCACCATCAGGTTTCTGCAGGAGGACACAGGGAAGCACAGAGCTCTGCCAGTCAGCTGTGGTAGGGTACTTGGTCACTTCTGTTGTTACACTCACTGCAGGGAAAGGGTAAAGGGTAGAAGGCATGTCACTAGTGGGAATAGGAGATCGCTCTGTCTAGGGTAAGGTGAAATGAGATTTCTAGTGGGGCGAGATCTAAAAGTAGTAAAGAGTCAGGGTGGAGCAGAGAGGAATTTAATGAAAGTAATGAACAGGAAAGCAAGGGTATAAGGGAAAGTCAGCAGACACCCTATCTGGGGTAGGGTGACATAGGAAAGACTGGTAGGAGATTCAAGGGGGTAGAATCAAACAGAGTGACAGGATGCAGTGAGGTGCACGGGGAAGAACACATAGCCAGAAATGGGAGTGGGGCAGTGCAGTGGGTGTGGAGCAGCAGTCTTCAGGGAGACATTCTGGAGACTGAGGTGCTGTCTCATATGTACATACCTCTCTGAGTTGACAGAGGAGGTCACTGGACTCCAGGCCAAGCTGACCATGATCCAGATGGCCTCGTCCCTCATCCAGGGCCACTAAGTCTACTGCTGCTGCCCCAGGGGATGCCTAGAGGATAAAGGGCCAACTGAACAGTGGTGGACTCTGGGAGGATGGGAGTAGCAGGGTAGGGGCACAGTCCTCAACCAGTGCCACTGCTCACCTCCTTCACCATTCTGATGGGACGGGACTGCTAGGAGGTGGCACCCATATAGTGGCAAGGGAGGATGTGGAGGTTCCTTGAATGGGGAAACACAAGGTGAGTGCCAGAGGACCCCAGCAGAAGAAAAATCAGTTTCTGGTGGGGGGGCTTGAGAATTAAGGGTATAGATTTGGGAACAGGGAAGGGATGGAGAGGCCTATCTGGTGCCACAGCTCAGACAAATGATCAGCAGATCCTAAGGATTGTTAGGGTGGTGGTGGGGGGGAGGTGGATGTCATTGTCCACCTGGGTACCAATGATCTAGCTAGGGATGCAGCAGGGAATATTTAGAGGGAGTTCAGGGCTCTGTGAAGGGGCCTAAAACAGGTAACATGCACAGTGACCTTCACCGAGGTGCTTCCTGTATATGACTGAAGGGAGGACAGGGAGCTCTGCGTCAGGAGCTTCAACTTATGGTTGGTGGAATGCTGCAGAGAGAAGGGGGTTGGCAACACTGGGGACTGGGACCAACCTGGAAGTATATGGGCCTGTACAAAGGTGATGGTCTGCATACATCTAGGAGAGGAACTGCAGTCCTTAGTGGACAGTTGAAATGTTACTTTGAGGAGCATTTAATCTAGCTGAGGGGGGTGGCAGAAGGGCAGAGGGAGGCATATACTGCCCCCCCAAAATGAAGCAGGAGGGAAGGAGAACCTGAGGGGGGGAAAAAACTCCCCCAAGGAACAGATTCAAGGCAAAATAAGGGGAACTGGAGACAAAGGGGCAAGGAGCAAACATAGTAATATGACAGGGAAAAATGAGGCGGGCCAAATGAAGGTGGGGGTGGAAGCAGGGTAGGAGAAAGATGTGGAAAGCCATGTGTGCAAATGCAAGAAGTCTTGGAAATAAAATTCCAGATTTTGAGGCTATCATTGCGGAGGCAGTCCTGGACATAGTGGCCCTCACTGAGTCATGGTGCACAAAAAACATGAGTGGGATATGGCTGTACCAGGATACATGCAGTTCAGAAAGTATTGGGGGGGTGAGGGTTGTGTTATATGTCAGGAAAGATATCAAGGCAATAGTCATAAAGTAGAAAAAGAAATGGGCAGACTGGATGGGCCTTGCGGTCCTTATCTGCCGTCAACTTCTATGTTTCTATGCACAGGGCCAATGGAACACAAAAAAAAAAAAATCCACACTCAGAAGCAAATTTGTTAAAGTAAAGACACCAGTCTTGAGGTCAACTTTGCATATATTGCAACTTCAGGCTTCAAAGTAATGCAGAGGGGTAAGGAGGGACTGGAGGCACTGTGGGTCACCCTGGTGACAACAGCTGGAGCCTCCATTCATGTTGGGGTGATTTACTGACCTCCTGAACAGGATGAGGATCTAGATACGGAAATGAGGAAGCCATTAGCAAGATGGCAGATAAGGGGGAGGTACTACTAATGGGGGACTTCAATCTACCAGATATTAATTAGAGCCTTCTGGACACAGCCTTGGCTAGATGCAGGGCCATTCTGGACTGGGGGCATTTCTGAGGCAACTGGTTAACTTGTGATGGGGCAATATTGGACTTGTTGCTTACGAACAGGGACAATGTTGTGGACATCAGGGTGGGATGCCATCTGGGGACCAGTGATCACTGGATAGTGTGGTTTAACATTAGGACAGCAATGGAAGTGAACCACAAAAGGATGAGGGCCCTACACTTCAGGAGGGCAGATTTTAAAAAAAAATAAATAGGTGAATGCCTCAGAGACATTCTGGTGGTGGTGGTGTTGGTGGTGGGGGGATTACCATGATGGAGTGGAGAGGCAGTGGGTCATTTTAAAATGTATTATCTGGCAGCACAACTACAAGCCTTGGGTACATTCGCCAGAGCGGACGTAGACACCTATTGACTATGAAATTGGAGGGAGGGCAAAATCCTTCATTGGAGGCATTGCTGCTCTTGAAAAATACCCCAGAATTGCTCCAAACCACTTTGAACATCTGACTGTGTACACTGTCTTTGCGGCAGAGCCCTGAGAGAGACATCCAGGGGGCAGCAGGGGTCAATAGGTATACCCCAACTGCATACTGTCCTAACTTTGGGTCTAACATGTCAGATAACGCCTTTAAAATCTGAGAAAACAGTATCTTAAAGAGCCACTGATGCCTCAAGAAGAACTTTGAAAAACATAATATTTGGACAGAAAACAGCTTTTTATTTCTCATTAGCCCTGCATATCTTATCATCATCATTTATTACTGAGGTTTGTATGCATGAAATCACAATAGTTGTTCCTTGAGGGTTCATCAGCTCCTGTTGCTTATTTCCAACCTGATGTCATAATACTGTGCTTGTGACATCGCCGTTATTACCATGGCAACAGACTGTGATATCACAACAGAGCACTATGATATCAAGTAGGGAGTAAGCTATAAAGGCAGATGAACTCTAAGGGATATCGATCTTGTTTTTGAAGGAATTTCTTCAGTAATAAATATTGGAGAGGAGAAATGTATAGAAGATACGTGAAATACAAGCTAAGTGGTGTGCAACTATTATGTTTTCCAAGGTTCCCCAAAGTTGTCAGCTGCTCTTTAAATACTTGGGCCAGGTGTGGACAGAAGCAAGATGCAAATCTTCCAAGGATTTAAAGCCAGAATTCAATCTTCCAGATAAAGGCTTTTTTTAGATACTTACATCTCAGTGCTGTCTTAACAAGGCTGGGGATAAGAGCTAATGCAGTGTGAGCATGCTCTTATAATTAAGTGCAAGTCACCCTCTCTAGTGAGAGGGACTTATTGCTCACCTTAGGGTCTACTTCTTCTCCTCCAGGATTTTAGGGTGTTAGGTAAAGGCCCTGGGGGAGTGTCATTTCTGCTGACTGCCACTGGGGGGAAGCAGAGTTCAGTAGGTATATACTGTAAGCAGAGAGATAGAGTAAGTTAAGGGGAGAGGGAAGAGAGATAGGAGTTTAGGCAGGAAGACAGGAGGCCATTCGTGCACTGCTAGGCCAGTGTGGGGGGGCCCCCTCTCGAAGGTAGGACATCCATACAGCGGCGAGGCACCAGGAATGGATCGGGCTCCCCCGGGTGGCAGTAAGCAGCTTTAGCTGGTGTTGTTTGGGGCCCTGGGTCTCCTGGAGGACTGGGTGGTGAGAGGACCTAGTAGCATGGGGTTGGAGAAAGGTTAGGCCCTTGGGGATGTTAGGGGGCTCTGGGAAGGAGTGTCTAATGCCTGGGCTGTCAGGGCTGTGAGAGCTGTGGCAGGGCTCCCGCAGAAGGGGAGGTTGGTGGCAGGGCCTTTCCTTTTCCCATGTGGCAGGGCAGCCCAGGAGGTGTTGCGAGGGGGATGGGGAGACCTCTACCCATGTAAGGGCCTGTTTAGAGGGACAGACCTCGGGCTGCTGGACTTTGCCGAGTGGTCTGCGGAGTGCCCTAGAGGTCTCCCTTTATGCTGGTTGCTCCGCTTGAGCATGGAAAGGTTTTGAGGGAGACTGCTCCTTGGGCTGAAGATTCAGGCTATTTTCATACCTCTCTAATTGGGGGAGCCCATTTCCTGCCATTGGGAATGGTGCAGGTGTTCCATCAGTTTTCTGTGCCTGACGGGCCAGGTTTGGTATCAGAGGTGGTTACGGTGTGAGGAAAGGGGCAACTATGTGGGTTTCTGAGCTGCAGGGTCCGGGTCCCTGGAAAGGAATTTGCAAGTGAGCCCGGGACCAGGTGTGAGAGAAGCCCCTCACTTCTTGTGTGCAAAATGGGTATAAAGGAAAAGGTTAGGCTGGTACTTACCCATGCAAGGGAGTTCGTGAGCACCCCACTTCTGGAATTACTACCAACCTAGTTTTCATGAGATTTGTGCTGCATGTGTTCAGATAAAGATCTCTGCCTTTGGTATCCCTGCCTTATTTCTCCCCTCTACAGTGTATAAAAGTTAGCCCCATAGAGCTGTAAATTTCTAAAGGTCTAAGTAATTGAGCCCCCAGCCCCCCCAAAGATCATTGGGGCATCCAGGAGAATAAATTGAGTTTGATTGGAAAGTTGGGCTGAGTGTAATTTAATTTAATTTAATCCCTAATGAAATCACTCCTTAGTTCTAGAGAATCCTAGAGCATTTTTTTTCCAGGGCAGCATGAGAAGCTTTCTGAAGATTCCAGGAACACTGAGTCAGAGGGAAGATCCGTGTCCATCGTCAATGAATTCATGGGTATTCTCCTTCTGGACTTTCGGGGGGGCCTTCATCAGCCTGGTAAGGACTATCATTTCCATTATGTTTGAGTTGTTTTTGGGAGCCTGTGTTGGGAGAATCTATGTTGTAGCCCCCCACCTCGAGAACATTGGTCTCTAGACATATGGGGAGGTGGGTTGGGTTACATAAGCTTCTTGGACTGTTCAAGGTGGATAATTTTGGTGACCCTTCTCTGTACTGACTCAAGTCTGTCTACATCCTTTTTCATGCAAGGGCTCCATAACTGGATGTGGTGCCGGCTAGTTCATGTTGAATTTCTTATTTCATTATGGTCTTTGCTCCATTCCATGATGTCTGACGATGGTCTTTTTTTTTTTTCTCATTCTGTCTGTGTTCTTAGCATCCATCCAGCCTTTGTCCCCCTCTCAAGCCCCTGCCACACCCAGCCCCATCCCCTTACCTTCTCCATGGACTTATCTTCTCATTGTTGCCCCGTGGCTTGCTTCTCATGGTGAGGCCCTTAGGATGGGCCACATCCTTCAGAGACATCAAATCGTGTTGAAGAGGGAGTGCCCAGGTTGGCGAGTGCGGGGTCTGCATGTGCAGCAGGGCTGTCATGCTGAGCAGGAGTTTTTTTCCTTTCATTTCTTTCTCCTCTGAGGATGTCTGATGCTAGGATGTCATGTGATGCATGTGCAGGTGTGTGCCTGATGACATCGGAGACATCCTCCTCTCCCTTGCAGTCTCCACTGCACATCCTCCTGTGGTCACCTTGGGGATGGTAAAGCAGCAGGGATCTGTCGCCCTCCTTCCTTGGAGGAAAGGTGCATTCTCTGGGATGCTTGACGTCCCTCCACCTGGCTGGCCTGCAATGACCTAGGCTCATTCCTGAACTCGGGTTGCTGGTGTAGTGAGCAGTAGCACTAATGCTGCACCAACGGACTAGCTGGTGATGGCCCTTTACTTTATGTATCACAGCTTCTTCTGCTCTTGTCTTTTACCTTCTTTTTGTGTTGATTAATTGTTCTTTCAAGTTTCTGTCCCCAGCAGTGGTGGATCCAGGATTTTACTATGGGGGGTGCTGTGGTGGTGTGCATATGTGGTATGCAACTTTTTGACATTTTTTTAATCCTTCATATTATCTTTTCCATTAAATTTTTGACTGAAAATATAAATGTAATCTATTGTTTTGATTGCAGATTTTCTTACAATCAAAATATTAGACTTCTCCAGCAAAGTGAAATGCAGCAGCAGCAAGCAAGTAAGTTACAATGGGGTGCATCTGCACCTTTTAAAACCCCCTAGATCCGCTACTGGTCCCCAGCACGGCATAAGGTCAATGATCACACAGTTGCAGAAAATTGTGCCAAAATAAAACTGACCGACATGTTCTTCTCTTTTTTTGAACTCCACCCCAAAATGTACTGAAATAGCCCATTGTGTATTCGTTCAGACACCCTCCATCCCAGCACAGTAATCTGGAAGCCAGTGACTCATTTCACATGTTTTCAGACTCCTACCCCGAACACAGATATAATTGGGTCAATGGTCAGTTGCATCTACTTTTAGAGCTCCTACCAGTCAATTTCATTAAAGTGGTGATCAATAGCAGAGCAGAGCTGGAAATATAAGCCTACACTAAAGGAAATTATATATAACAGTGAATAGCTCTTAAAGTAGAGTAGTTTTACAGTACAGCTTTGAATACCACCAAAAGTGTAAATTTAAATCCTTTCGTTTATTCCCAGAGTTCACCAGAATAGTGATCCATGGTACTGTGCATTTAGAAGTAATGCTACATGGAGTCTCATACAGGACCAAATAGACCTTAAAGTAAAATACTCTGTAACAGTACACTGATCCCAGATCACCACCAGTAGTCAGCTGATCCTGGATCAAATGTCTGGGGTACAAGTACAGTACCGTACTCTGGTGCCTAGCCCATTTGGTCATTTTTACTCTCTCCAACAAAGAACTGTACTCAGTCTTTAGCCATCTGCTCATTCTTTCAGGCTCCTCCCCCACTAGTGAGAAGAAGAGAACAGTACCATGGCACTGACGTATCTGCCCTTTAGGGCTTGGAACTCTCAAAGAATGCCTATTCTGATTTCTGCCTTCCCAATGCAAGTAAACATATAGGAAATTCTAATCTCCATTTTATGGGGTGGGGGGTAGGAGGAAGTAAGCTGTTGGTTAACTATGATCTACAGCTTATCTGTTAGGTAGGAAAATGGGCAGACTAGGTGGGCCAAGCGGTCCTTATCTGCCGTCAAATTCTATGTTTCCATGTTATGGTTGCAAGAGTGTCTTCAGGGAGTTTCTTGGGTGAGAAAACTTTGACACAAACCTTAATGCCTTTTTAAATATGTTTCTTCCTAATTTTCTGTTTGGTTAGGTGGCAAATGTAGGCAACAAAGGAAGGTAGTACGATATTATCTGTCGCACCTTTTGACAGCACTCCAAGTCTCAACACGTGGGTTTTCAGGCACTCTTTTCATAGGCTGATGCACAAAAATTCCAGATTTGAAATCTAATCTGTCTCCTCCCTTGTAGCTCCCAGAATCCTTATTTCTTTTTGTGCATCATCCCAGGCTGGTCATATTTGTACTTGGCTGTGTGCCAAACTACCTTAGGTAAGAATATAAACTCCCCTTTTTTACAGTATTTTAGCAACTTTATGGATATTGATTTTAGAGCTGACTATGTTTACAGCATCTCTCATGTTTTATTTAGTGCTGTAACTTTAATTATCTGCTAGATCACCAGTTTAGATTTCATGGTGCGTCAGTTCAGCTTATTTTTTCAAATTGTGATTTTCTCTATGCATTTGTACTTCATTGTATCCTCTGAGGTTGCTGAGTTATGACACCCCCTTGGTTTACCTTGTTCTGCCAAGGTAGGGTGTAGTGGCCAACACCCAAGGCCTGCATCCGGACCAAGAGTGCACCACCTCAGTTTATCTTATTCATCCAAGGTTGCAGAGTTTAATGCTCCGTTTTGAATCCAGTCTTACCCTGCAGGTCGTGGTTTACCTTGTTCAGCTGTGACCTCAGTAGAGACCCCCTCTGGCACTGTGCTTATGTGCCTGTTTTTGCTCCCTTACAGTCCTTACCTGCAGGACTCTCCACCCTCTGTCACTGTCCGGTTTCTGGTGTGAGCAGTCCATGATGCTGTTCTGACCACTACTGACATCAGGAGAGTCTGAGTTGTATGGCAGCATGTTGGTGAATGCTGAGACTCCCTGACTTGTTTGGTGTGTTTCCCGGTGTCTCCAGACCACAAGGAGCCTCCGTGTTATTGAGGCTGCCATCTTGGATCTCACCCTATCTTGTGAGAGCGGCCAGCCAGAAACAACGCTTGGGACTGGCAGGAGGAGTACTTTATTTATTTAGTTTTTGTTGACCAGGTAAGTGAACTAGACAGCTTCTGCCTATTTTTAGGCACAACCCAGGGGAAGGAGATACAGATGAATGCCAACTGACTTTGAACTAGATTAACCTGTTGGTGGTAGTTTTAGTGAATGGGGGAAATTTGGCCAGGGCACCGGGGAAATTCCCCTACTCTTCATCAGTAGGGGAAGCTGCTGCTATGGAGGAAGGTGTGTCGATTGCTCATTCTGCTGGTGTACTTGTGGGTGAGCAGGTCTCCCAACCCACTGGACCAGCCCAGGAGACCTTTGCTATGTCTGAAGTGGTTAAGGAAATGGAGAACGATTTCTTGGATATTGAAGTGGATCCAGCAAGTCCACCGACTGGTCTTTTTGCTTCAGATGAAGCCTGTTTGTCAAATATTTTAAAGCAAAATAAACAGCTTTGATATGATGATGTGATTCGGAAATCAGCCTCTCACGTTACAGTGGAAGTTACTGAAGTCCAGGACGAATATTTGAACAACGAGGATTTGTGAGCGGCAGCACTGTTCCTGAAAGGTCTGCCTAACCCTGACACAGTAAATGCAGCCCCACCTGAAAGCACTGAGAATCTACCTTGTGATGTCAGTGCATCAAAAGAATTCTGCTCGCCTGAGTCAGAGCGGGTGGAGCAGTCAGTGACAGCTACTGTGTGGCCTAACCTGTAGTTTGAAATGCCGCTAAATGATAAAGAACTTGATGACAATGTGAATAATCTTTCCTCCTTAAATCAAATAAATGATTATACAGCTATACCAAAGCTTGGGTTGCACAAGGGATGGCACAATGAGATGTCTCCTTCTGTTAAAAGTAAAACTTCACTAACTTCCTTAGAGCGCTCAGTAATGAGTGCATGGTGGAAAAGAGGAGAGTCGGGTATTTGGGTTCCTGATTCTTTGCACAGCCCAATACCAGGACAACCTCAGGATAAAAAAAATTTTTGCTCCTACTCCTTCTAAACCTATGAATGAAGATGGGACTTGATTGCAGCGTGCATCCTGCTCAGTGGATTTATATGAGAATAATGTCTCTGCTGTGCCTCCCTTCTCTGCATCAGCATCCTCGGACTCTGAAAGTTCTGAGATACATGCTACAGGGTGGGGTGATAAGCTGACTCTTGACCAAGACTTGCCCCAACAGAATTTTTTTGAACAGTCCAAGAATGCCTGGGAACAGTTTCGTAGAAAGGCCCCCTTTACTGGTCCCCCCCCTTACAATGGCGAAATGCTGTTCGGATTGAATATTTAGGTGGTTTGGAATTAGTTCCAGATCATTTATGTGTTGGAAAAACCTTGCTAAAAATGTCTTTGTTTTTTTTTTCTAATGAGATACATGCATTAATTCATGTTTTTGGTTCAAAACTATATGATGTGAGTTTCAATACACCTCAGGGGTTGGATCTTTTTTGGTCCAAATATGAGGCCTTGAAGTTTACTGAGGTATGGATACCTTTTCGCATCCTTCCCTTGACTAAGCCATCTCTTAAAAATGTCATGATTCTTTTTAGGAATGAATCAGCATGACATTACGTACTGGTTAAAGAAGAAATGTGATGTGACTGAGTCTTCTCAACCCATATTTGATGCAGAACATTTGTGGAATGGAAGTTGGAAATACAAGGTATGATTAAGGAACAATAGCTTGGGCCCAATTCACTTACCAAACAGTGTGTTTTTAGGAAATGAAAGGGGCCACTGTTTTTATCCTAGGCAACTGCGGACTTGTTTTAAGTGCAGGGCTTCCACTCATCTAGGGTCAGCTTGTGATAGGTTAAAATGGAATTTTTGCTTATCATTTAGTCATTATACTTCTGAATGTAAAGAAGAGATGAGGTGCAATTTGTGTACGGATTATGGTCACACGTATATGACCTGTCCATGGGCCACACACAACCGCACAGATTGAGTTAGTCAGGATTCTATTACAAGGGAGGCTCAAAAAAAGAGTATGGTGCAACAAGGGGCCTCTAAACAGCAGCCTCGCCCAGACCCTACTAGACCCACTTCCCCCCTCCCTTATCTCCTCCTCCCCCTGAAAATATTGAGGTGGATGTTGTGGTGGGTGACATTGTTTCTGAAGATGTGGCTGCTCCTCTGATTTCTGTTGCTCAGCCAGTAGTTACTGTGACAGAAACAGAGCGAATTGAGAGAGCTGATGAAATGCCCCCCCACAGTGAAAAGTGTAGCAAAGAAATGAGGCATTAGGCAGTCTAGGCCTTGATCTAAGGTTGCTAAGGCTAATGTCCCTGAAGATGAGGATTTGCTGTTACAGAATCGTTTTGATGTACTGTCTAGAGGTAAGCCAGAATCAGAGCAGTGGGGAGACTCAGAAGCCTCTTCCTTGGCCCCTCATACATCAAAATCTGAAGGAGACCTGTTAGTTCAAGATATTGAAAAAGACAGAAGGAAGAAAGTTGGTGTCAGACTTCAAAGGAGTTCTAGGTTAAAAAAAACACCCTGAGTCTTCCTTTAGCTCCCTTTTCTAGCCAGCCTCATTCACTGCTTGGCATCGCTGTAGTGAATGTGAACAGTATTAAAAATGCACTTTACAAGACTTAAAATGTGACATCTATTTTCTACAGGATACTAGGCTAAATACTGATTTTTTGGTCAGAGCAGCCCAGAAACGTTGGTGTTGGGGCCCTTCTTTTTTTTCTTTTGGGACTGAAGTCTGTGATGGGGTAGGTGTTTTATTTAGGGGTGATGGGTTTAAAATCTCTAAAATGGTTGATATTTTTCTAGGGAGGGCTTTGCTTTTGGATTTTTTTTATAAGGGGGAAGGTTGGAGATTGATAAATATTTATGCTCCCCTTAGGAAAAAAGATAGGATTGATCTTTTAAACAAAATTAAGCCTTACCTGTTTACGACTAAACATATTCTGTGGGCAGGGGATTTCAACTGTGTGGTGGATAGACAAGATAGGGGTGGTTCTACCAAGAAATTATTTTGTGATTCCAATTGTTTAAAGGGCATAATAGGGCAGTGTCATCTACAGGACTCATTTTGACTGTTACATCCCCAGGGTGGGCCCACATATCATAGAGGAGTCTTGTCTACCAGGATTGACTTTTTGTTTACACAAGAAAAATCTCATATACTTAAAGCAGAGGCAATTCCATTAGAAACATCGGACCATATGATACTGAACGTGGTTGTGGGAGGTTTGTCAGGTCTTAGGGTAGGCCGCCATTATTGGAAACTAAATACGGCCTTATTAAAAGAAGACAAGGTGGTTATGGCAGTCACTGACCTTTTAAAGGCTAGGATGTCAGTGGCTGTACTATATGAAAATCTTAGTTTTTGGTGGGAGGATACTAAGAACAAATTGCAAGCCTTGTTTCAGACTTACTCTACCTGGTATCACAATTTTCAGTACCATACATACCTCAAACTACGTCAGCAGTTGTTAAAATTATATACCATAATAAATACTCAACACATTTCACTGACAGCTCAAGTTGTGAATTTAAAAAGTGAGATGGTAAAAATACAATATTCCAGGGCAAAAGCTATGTTAAACGAACATAGAATTTGTTCCCCTGGTAAAACTAGCTTTGGTGATGCTTTCAAAAGTTGTGCACAGAGAGCATCGGATAGATTCATAGAAGCTGTGAGAAATATGGAAGGTAACTTGGTTACTGACAGTCCTAGTATTTTACACATGGTTACAACTTACTTGACTGAAATGTATAAAGCCCCACTTATTACTGACCAGGAAATGAAGGACCTTCTTTATTCTATTCAAATACCTAAATTAATGGAAGATTGTGAGAAAGATCTAATTAAGCCTCTTATTGTTAAAGAAATTGAGAGCGTTATCAGTCATTTAAAAAATCATATTGCTCCAGGTATAGATGGATTACCTTCTGAATTTTATAAAATATTTGTTGAATTATTAACAAATATTTTAGTAGTCATCTATAACTGGGTTCTAAGAAATTTAAGAGTAGATTTTCATTTTTGTGTTGCTGTTCAAATTTTAATTTTTATACATGGGGACCAAACTGATTTCAATAATTGGCGGTCTCTTAGTTTATTAAATACTGATTATAAGATGTTAATGATAATCCTTCACAACAGGTTAGTGAATACAGCTTCGGTGCTCATTTCATTGGGCCCAAACTTGTGCAGCTCCACACCGATTAATGCAGCATAATCTCCTTTTAATACGTGAATTAGTTGAACAAGGGAAAGAAGGCATCCTGTGTGGTTATTTAATATCCCTGGATCAGGAAAAAGCCTTCGATAGGGTACCTCATTGGTTTACTTCCAGCACCTTGTTACATTATGGGATTCCCCAGAGTTTTGTATCATGGATTGATTTACTGTACAGCTCTGCTCGGGCTATTCCTTTAGTTAATGGGACACTAGGTACATATGTAGATATTACACGTGGGCTTCAACAGGGCTGCCCGCTTAGCCCTTTATTATATATATTTTGCTTAGATCCTTTATTACAGCTCCTCCAACAAGATTCTTATATCAGAGGTATTTCACCTGTAGGGGGTGGTATGGGAATTAAGGTTATTGCATATGCAGATGATGTTTGTGTTCTTATTGCTGATCAAGAATCAGGGGTGAAAGCATTGGAGGTGATTGAGCAGTATTCCAGACTGACAGGGGCAAGGATTAATAGGGTGGAAAGTATTATCTATGCCCTTAGTGGTGCAGTATCACAGACAGAGTCATGGCAAGGGATAAAGGTGACAATGGGGCCTTTCAAATTTTTGGGGGTCTGGTTTGGAATGGATGATAATGGCTGTCTTAACTGGAAAGATAAATTAGATTTGGCCCAGACAAAAGTGGCAACTTGGAAGACTTGGCAACAATCCAAAAAAAAGAAGGTTGCTGTGGCCAAAACCTTTCTTCTCCCGACATTTTTATTTCCAAGTGTTATATACCCACTACTACAAATTTATGAGGTTACATTTCTTAGTTTACTTTTCCAATTAATCTGGGGAAGCCGTTTGAATCCTATAATGAGAGAAGTTCTGTATTTACCGTTAGGGAAGGGGGCTTTGAACTTACTTAATCCAGTAGTTTTTGTTTATAGCATTTATTTTCATACAAATTTACCAGATCTTGCTAGACCTAGTCAAGCTGTTTGGATTTTATATGCCAATTATTGGCTCCATCCAATGTATCAGATATGGGAAGCACAGGGATCTATTTTGACTCAGGTCAAAACAAAGTGTGTTTTTTTTTTACCTGCTCTTGCTAAATTAAAAAAAAATTGGGGTTAACAATGTGAATAGTGCAGCTTCCTATGAGTAAATCACTTTCTAATGTTATAAATATTCAGCATGGTATTACAGAAGTTGCCTTTAAAAATATTGACCCCATATATTACACTTACGTATTAGAATCCTTGAATGATAAATTAATCCCCCCAAGGATTTGGGATATTACGTGGTTAAGTGCACATTGGAAATTATTTGTTAAAGGGAATGCAAAACACAGAAGTTTAGAAGAACGTATGTGCCCAAGATTGAGCTGTGTAGCTAAAGAAGAGACTATGAATCACTTTCTTATTCAGTGTCCCTATGTACAGGAAGTGTGGACAACACTAGCTAGTCTATGGGGGAATGACAGCTTAATCTGGTTCAAGGTCAGTTGGCATTCATCTGTATCCCCCCTTCCCCAGGTCATGCCTGAAAATAGGCAGGATTTGTCTAGTGCACTTACCCGGTCAACAAAAACTAAATAAATAAATAAGTATTGGCAGACTGTGACATATGCAGAAGTTATTGGAGGGTTTAGTCTGCAAAATTTAGGGATGGATAGACGTCTAATATGTTTAATATTTTCCTTTATTAAATTTATTCTATGGCAGATATGATGTAAATATGTGTTATGTAAATATGTGTTACAACAGGTGTATCAGGATCCTCAGTCGGTTGTTATTGCAATTGAACATGAATTGTATGACCAATTTGTGTTTGAACGACAGCATATGTTTCCCAGTGTATGGGCTCTTCGATGGATGTCTGTCCCTTTTATGAAAGACAAAATTGGATGATTTCTTATATTTCTTATGAATATGTTTTCTTTTGTTGATTTTTTTTGTATGGAATTTTGTTAATGATGTTTTGATTTGTGTTTTTTTACAAATTGTATATACAGTACTTGCAGTTTCTCTAAATAAAATTTTCCCCTACTATTTTCGAGAAGTGTCATGGGATATTTAACGTCCACCTGAACTGCTACCAGAACAGGCAGATGGGACCTCGGTTTAACATCTCATCTGAAAGACAAAACCTGAGAAGTACAGCACCCGCCTCATGCTGCACTACAGTGTCAGTATTGGAATTTAACCCAAGTGCCTGGTGTGGGGATAGAACCCACAGCCTTCGGATCTCCCAGCCTCAGAGGCGAGTGTGCTACCTGCTGAGTCACTGACTCTGACAATACTTTTTGTGTTTTCCTCACACAAGATGGTGCCCACCATATGGTGCATCCTCTCATAAGATGGCCACCAGAGAGCATGCAGAAAGATTTTAAAGGGATGCAGCTCTTTATTCTTAGGAGGCTGTGTTTTCTCCTTAAAGGGGCAACGACTTTTATTGCACAGGATAAGGGAACAATGCCATGTACATAAGTACACAGTGACATTTTTTTAAAGGGACTAGTCCACAAAATATTGGTAAAAGCTATCTAAGCAGTGATTTCCTTAGGGTGGCATTATTTTAAGTCTGGAGTAAAGGGTAAATTTATCTTTTTGCTGTCAAAATTGTAAAACTTCAAGGCATTCTTTTTTTTCACAAGTGTGATCTAGTATTTTTTTTAGTGACTTTACTGTGAAATGAATTAACCAGCAAGTCACTAATTTCTCAAACAGCATACAATTTTGTTTATGTCTTTCAGAAAATAACAATGGCTACATCTCAAAGAGTGGGCAGAAAATGCCCCAATAGTCTTTTATCTACCAATATTGGGGACCTTTGTTCCCTCTGTATGGTGGACACTGAGCCATGGAATCTTAACCTAAATTCGGGCTCCACAGGTGAGGACCCCATAAATGACGGCGCTTCCACCACATCTCAAAAGCCTGGTGGTGCAATTGTTTCAAAAACTTCTGGAGAGAATAGATTTTATGGGCTAGTACAAAATACCCTGCACCCCGGATAAAACATCACCACACCCAAAATAACCAAGAGGTGCTAGTCAGATCCAGATGACTCTTCAGAGGTGTCTCACTCTGGGGACGAAGACCCAGAAGAGGAAGAAGAGAGCTGTGAGGATATGTCAGCCAGGCTTTGCACTTTAGTCCTTATTCCCGAACTCATTAAGGTGGTCTGTGAAATGCTTAGAATTGATGAGCCAGTGGAACAGCTGGACAGCAGACTGGATCCCCTAGTAAGGGAAAGAAAACAATCCTCCACCTACTTCCCGGTATGCAAAGCTCTGGAGAGCATACTGGCAAAAGAATGTGATGCACCTGATCCCATCAAGACCAGGGAGAAGGGTACTTTTGAGAGAAGATACCCACTGGCACAGGGGAAGGAGAAAAGTTGGTCGGTTGCACCAAAAGTAGATTCAGAAGTCTCCTCACTTAGTAACAAGACGGCGCTACCATCAGGGTCTGCAGCCGCTTTAAAGAACCCCATGGACAGAAAGGTGGACGGCATAGTTAGGAAAGTGCATGACATGGTAATCATGAACATGAGGGCATCCATGGCTGCAACTTAATCATCCAGAGTGGTCTTCAGATGACTGGAAGCCACGTGCCAAGACATCCCTAAAACTAGTACCCATGGAGCCGCCATGGACTATGCAATACAAGCAATTAAATATGTGGCAGATGCCACAACTGACAGTTTCAAGATGGCATCCAGATCAGTGGCATCCATTAACAGAGCCAGAAGACATATCTGGCTTAAACTCGAATGCTGACCAGGAATCAAAATCCAGAGTAATGAAGCTACAGTTCTCGGGCGACAGAGTGTTTGGACCCAGAATAGAGGAATTTGCCATGAAGAAAGGAGACAACAAAGACAGCCAAGGAGGGCAGGCTACGTTGCCATCCTTTTGGAACAACAAGTTTTGTCACTACTCCAGCAAGGGCAAGAGGGGACAAGGTCACCAAGGACAAGATAGGCATTTGTTTGGTTTTAAGCCAAACTTCTTCAGTCACAAGCTGCACTATCAAAACAATTGAGGCTGCGGTGCCCACTACAATGCCAGACAGGGGTACAAACTAAACAAGTCCAACAGGGGATTCCGCCAGTGAGAATCCCCAGGTTCAGGACCCTGCAGACGTAGTGGGGCGAAGGCTGCAACACTTTGCTGCAACCTGGATTGAATCAGTCGAGGACAGATAGGTCAAGGAAATAATCACCCATGGGTATGCCATAGAGTTCAATGCCAGTCCAAGATGAGAGAGGTACATAGAATCACATGTAACAAGGGACAAGGCAACCATACTACAAGTCAGAGCCATTCTAAATCAATTGCTACACAGCAAGCCCATGAAGTCAGTTCCAAATCAAGAACACTACTCCAGCATTTACTGTGTTCTTTCTAGTACCAAAAAAGACAGGCTATCTCAGACCCATACTGGACCTCAAATTTGTGAACAAGTTCATGAAATATCAGAAGTTAAAAATTGGAACACTACATTCCACCATTGTGGCAATCCACAGGAGGAACTTGTTGACCTCCATAGATCTGAAAGATGCCTACCTTCACATCCCCATCAGACCGAGCCACCAGAGATTTCTCCGATTCAGCATTCTGGGTTACCATTTCCAATATCAGTGTCTACCATTCTGCCTAGCCTCAGCCCCTAGAGTGTTTTCCAAGGTCATGGCTCCACTAACAGTGAAACTATGCACAGAGGGGATTCATGTGATCCCATATCTGGATGATTGGCTGATAAGGGCAAGGTCCCAAGAGGAGTCGCAGACAGCAGCTATCAGAGCCCAACAGCTGATCAAGGAACATGGATGGATCATGAACAAGGCCAAGAGACATTTGACACCCATGACAATGATCGAACACCTGGGGGCAGTATTCAACACTGCAACGGGCACAGTCAGACCATAAGAGAACCGTATACCCACGCTGGTGACACACTGCAAGAGAATTTTGCAATGCAAAACGATGATGTTATGGCACCTGATGCAGCTGTTAGGGCTAATGGCAGCCTGCATAGAGCTAAACAACTCGGCGAGGCTGCACATGAGACATCCACAATGTCTACTATTGGATACTTGGAAGTACAACCTACAGAACTACAGCCAAAGAGTGACCATACCAACAGGAGTAAAGAGATTACTGAGATGGTGGGCAAACCCACACAACCTGAGTCAAGGGGCGATGTTGGAGAAAGATATAACAAGAACCCTAGAAACAGACGCAAACCTGCTAGGTTGGGGTGCTGTAATGAACAGACAGTCGGTCCATGTGAAATGGACAGAGCAGGAAGCAAAACTCCTGATCAACATACTGGAGACCAGAGCCATCCGATTAGCTCTCCAACATTTCAAACTCAGGTCAAAAAATGTCACGTAAAGGTGAGTACAGGTAGCAAAGTAGTAATGGCATACATAAAGAAACAGGGAGAAGCAGGGCCATGGCCCAAGAAACAGAAACACTAATGCTATGGGCAGAAAAAACACCTACTCAGTCTCACAGTAGTACACCTGGCAGGCAGCCTAACTACAAGGGCAGACTGGTTGAGCAGACAGTCGTTACAGCAATGCGAGTGGCAACTCAACCCAATGGTCTTCAAAAGGATTCAGAGGAGATGGGGACCTTTCCAACTGGACCTCATGTCATCAGCAGTGAACGCACAGTTGCCAGTGTACATGTCCAGATACAAGCACAAAAAAACACCAGGGGTGGACGTAATTTCCAAGCCATGGAATTTCCAAAAAATGTATGTCTTCCCACCGATATCCATGATCCCAGTGGTCCTATGGAAAATCAGGGACATGGGCAGCATGGTACTTTCTGAAAGTTCCAGATTGACCAAGAAGGACTAGACACTCCCATGACACTCACTCCCCACCAGAACTTGCTCAGACAGGGGCCGATTTGGCACGAAGAACCTCGCCCTCTGAAACTGACAGCATGGCCACTCAGAGGGTTAGATTGTTGGACTTAGGGGTATCTGGTAAGGTGGCTGACACAATGTTGCAAGAAATAAGGGAGTCCACTAACAAAGCTTATAACAGACACTGGTGGGTATTCGCTTCTTGGTGCGAGGCTAGAAATTTGAATGCATCAGACTGCAACATCATATAAATTCTAGAATTTCTGCAAAATGGTTTGGATAAGGGATTAACGTTGACATCCTTACGGGTGCAGACGGCTGCCATTGGTGCAATAAGGAGTGAAGCAGATGGACATTTACCTGGGGCTCATCCGTTAGTCCAAACCTTTTTGAAGACAGTGACTAATATTACACATTCCCCATGGCCAATTAAGGCTCCTTGGTGTCTCAATTTGGCGTTAGACGCTTTATCTACTATGCCCTTAGAGACCCTAGATTCTATTGCATTGTCAGTCCTTACTATGAAGACTGTGTTCTTGGTAGCAATCTCATCAGCCAAGAGAACTAGTGAGCTGCAGGCCCTCTCATATAGAGAGCCATTCCTAATTTTTTTCCCAGACAAAGTAGTGATCCAACCCATTTCCTCCTTCATCCCTAAGGTAGCTAACACTTTTCACCTTTGACAATGCTTTGAACCTGCTCTAGCTTCTTTTCAGCTGCTGCGCCCCCTCCTCAACCCCTCTCTCCCTATTACTCACAGATCTCTGAACTTATCCAAACCTAAGTGTCTCATTACTTTATTTCTATAATGCAACATCTGAACCAATGAGTGTTATTTAATCTCTGTTTTAAACAATTGTTTTTGTTTGCCTATGTATAGACGAATGTAGCTTAGTCTAAAATGTTTGTATTTATCTTGACGTGGAACCTTTGTAAAAGAGCCTTGGCTCAAAGGTATTTGTAATCCTAGATTTTCAATAAACAATAAAAAATAAACCTGGCTCAGGAAATTGCAGTTCCCACCTTTTGCCCATACAAGGGGGGACTCCAACAGGGACACCCTGATCTGTTTAGACCTGGGGCGAGCCATCCAGACCTACCTGTCTCGAACGGATTCTTTCCAGCAATTGGACACACTATTTGTTATCCCTCAAGGGCAAAAACAGGGCCTAGTGGCCTCAAGGGCTACAGTAGCCAGATGGTTGAAATACACCATCTCATGAGCTTGCAAGGCAGGTGGTAATACCCCTTCATCAAATATCAAGGCCCATTCCACTACAGCAGTGGCCACTTCCTGGGCAGAATGCATCTCTGCATACATAAGTGAACTCTGCCAGGTGGCTACTTGGTCATCCCCGCACACCTTCACCAAGTTCTATAGGTTGGACACCTGACTGACAGGGAAGTCAGAGTTTGGTCGCAAGGTACTTCAGACAGCATTAAGTCATATTCCTCTTCCCACCCAAGACAAATCCAATACTGCTGCATATCACCCATGTGCTGAGACTCGGAGTGCTGTAAAAAGGTGCGATAGATAATGGTAGTTTACTCACCTGGTAAAGGTGATTATAGGAGCACCTTTTTACAGCACTCCTTATCCCACCCATTGAGGAGGAACATAACATAAACAGAGTGGCATAACAGAATAAAGATCACAATACTGAGGTTTTATGTGCAATTCTGAATAATGAATGTATAGATAATAAACAGTCATACACCAACAGTATGGATGTAATGTTTTATGCATGTTGTGAAACAAAGAAAACTAAATAATTGTTTTTACCTAGCAACAAATTGTGTCGCGTGCTTTTCTACTTAGCAGCATCCCTACCAGAGGCTGCTGAGGGTCTTTACTGTCAGATTATATATAATTTTTTCAGGATTATCATAAACTGTGGAAGATTTTGTACTGAGGATTCTGGGAGCTACAAGGGAGGAGACAGATTGGATTTCAAATCTGGAATTTATTTTGTGCATCAGCCTATGAGAAAAGGGCTTGATAACCCATGTGTTGAGACTTGGAGTGCTGTAAAAAGATACTCCTATGATCACCTTTACAGGTGAGTAAACTACCATTGTGGTTCGAACAAAGAACTATGAATCAGCAGTGATCCCTGGTTCAAATCTTTTCACAGCTGGTGTCTCATATATGACCATTCAGTTTTATTTTGACTTTAAGTTAACAATGTGCCCTTCTGGGTGAACCCGCAGACTGCAGTGTGTACACACAACTCAAAAAAATCAACATATACATATCACCAAGATTTCCAGAAACAAATGTAACAAAACTATGTCTCAGTTTCAAATGCTTCTTAATGAAGTAGTGTACGATGAGTAAGTCAGTTGATCACCGTGTGTCTGTTCTTCTAGTAGTAAAGCTAGGCAGAAGCAGGACTCCACTGAAAAGGAAATTCTACACCTCAGCTGGGATGTTTGGGCAAATAAATTCATAAAACTAATTACAAATTAATAAATCAATGTTACAACATAGCCATTGCTGGTAACTGGTAGAAATGTGTTAATATATTTAAGGTGTGGAAAATATTCTGCTACATTTGTTATGTTTCCTATACTATATGCTTTTAACGAGGAATACCCATTTAAAAGGGACATGTCCAAGAAAGAAATATAAAATAGTGATGGGCTTTCGTCACTGTGAAAAGTTGTTTTACACTTTGATTTGTCAGCATGTATTGTCAGATTCTGCTCTGGGAAATCCACCTGAGCTGCACTGTATAAGTGGAGACTTTTTAGTCCAAAAAGCGTCAAGTACTCTGCTGGGAGTGAGTTCGCTCCACAGAGGGAGAGCTTCAGATTATGCACGAACGTGAAGTTCAGCAACATGCCCAGCATGGAGCTGTTGGTAAACCAAACTGTCAGATCGCTGCTGTAGCTGAGCCTGCAGGCTGTCTGCTCTCTTGCCTGTGCCAGGACGGTTCTGCAGCTGCACATCAGATTCGCCAGGTTGTAGTCACAGTCTCGGACATAGGAGGAGCAGCTGCAGTTGCGAATGCTGTTGTCCTTGGTGAAGATCAGAGTGTTGTTCTTCTGGGCCATAATGAATCGGCTCACTGGACAGCAGCTCAGGATTGAAAGCAGGAAGATGCTATACAGTCTGAAGGGCATTTCCATATGCATTGCAGACTCCTTATGCCTTAGGTTATTCTGATCATTTTCAAGGAAATGTATTACAGTAGCTGATATCTAGTGACACCTAAAGAAAGACATAAAAACAAAGCTCATCAAATATCCATAGACTTTACAGCCTTAAGATTATTTATCTACATATAATGTATTTAATTCAGTTAAGCAATCAGATCAAGCACAGTAACTGATTCTCAGCTGTGACCTGTGAAGGGATGTACGCAACCCATATATTCACTATTACTGGAGAGGCCCAGGGGTAGCGTGTACAGCTGTTATACAGGTGGCTCAGGTTTGGGAGTCAGATTGATTGACTTTCGTTGTCAGAAATGTTGACCACTCTGTTCCTCCCCTTCTTGCTTCCTCCCATCTTCCTCCCTTCTTCCTTCATGGGTGTATGTACACTGTATGAATGGGAGATGGGCCACACTGATGTTAGGGGGGGTGACTGATCTAGATGATGCAAAGGAACTGTACACTGGTAAGTAAAATACATTACTGCAAGTGAAGAAAAACAAAGGATTTCTGGAAACTGTCAAGAGGATTTCACTAGCCTTAGCACCTCAACCTATGCTAGTCTTCTCAAGGCGGCGCCCCTCTGAGAAGACTAGAATAGGTCGAGGTGTTAGGGGCTAAAGAGTCCTATGACAGTTTTGAGTAATAAACTCCAATTTATTTTCTTTACTTGTGGTTCCTGTCTTTTAATTTGTTACCAGCTTGTAGTTCCTTTGTATTCTCTAGACTACCTAGGTTAATCATCGGTACCTGAACTCCCACAACCTTCCTGAGATGCGCTGCTTGTCTGTTCTATTGGGTGACTGACCTAGCCTGATGTGTGACTACTCAAACACCAGAGCACTGTGGATGGCTTGAGAGAAATGCTGCATTCCAAATAGGAAATGACTCCACTCAGAATCACAAGCTGAATATGATGTAATATGCAGTTTACTTACCCTCCCCATGCTGAATCTCAGCAGCCACAACACCCCAGTGCTTTGCTCCTTCGAACTTCATCGGGGTGGAGTCTTGGTGGGTCACATTCTAATTTACAGTTCACTTAGCCAAACAGAATATTACATGTGAAATTCAAAATGAAATTAAACATAGTGCCACACTTATAAATCAGAATTGAGAGGAAGATGGCTGCCAGCTAAACAGATGCAGTGCGGAGCTCCTCAAAGAGATGTCAACTTAGCACCTAAAAATTACTGCAAGAAGAAGCAAACTGGTGAACAGAATGCCCAAAGGAAGATCGAAGCCAAAGAAGCAGAAAGTGAATTCCAAAAATATAGCAACTTTCTGTGAGGGGGTACAACCTATGACGTCTAAAGCAGCACAGCACAAGCCAAGAAGCAGGGACCTCTGCAGGCAAGTGGAGCAGGAGAAACTGCCTCCTCAACCGGTTTGTAAAAGCACACCGGTGAGAGCAAGATATTGCAGGGAATGAGGCAAGGATCCACGAGTCTGAATGACAAACTGGGTAATATGCAATACAATTGAATATTACCAAATTTATTTTCAAAATACCAAACTTAGAAGAACCATGAACTTAAAAGCAGGGAGTGAGCATGAACGAGGATGGTATGGCACCAGTGGAGCTGCTCGTCACCAAACATGACAGAACCATAACTTTTCTGCAATGTAAGATTGACATCTTAGAGAGTCAAAGGCACAGAGAAAACTTAAAAGTGATTGAGCTACCGAGGGGCATGGAGGGAGACAATAGAACAATTTTTCTGCTCCCTTTTTCTGGAGTTTCTGGCTCCCGAAGGATATAAGGGGCAGGTGGAAGTGGACCAGGCTCATCATGCTCTGATTGGACAGCCAGTGGCAGGTGTGAAACTTAGATTTATGCTTATGAAATTGCATAGCTACACCAACAAAGAATGGATTATGCACCAGGTGAGGAAGGTGGGAGGCATCCTGTACAAAAACATCAATCTATAAATCTACCCTGACATCAGTGCTGAACTGTTCACATGGCAGAGAGAGTTCGAAGAGGCTACAGAGAAACAAAAAGGGGTGCAATTCGCTCTTCTGATGCTGGCCAAGCTCAGAATTACAGAGGATGGAAAACAACTGTTCTTTATAGAATCACAGATGGCAATAGAGTACATAGACCTTCTCAAATGAAGTACACAGGCATCCTCATTTTCTTTCTACATGTGGATTTGGGATGCTGTGGGACTATTAATAAATTCTTGCTGGGTGAACTAAACTTAACTTGGTGGGACTGTGTATTGAGTGAGAGAAGGCTAAATGTAAATGGGGTCTTGCAGTGGCCAAATGAAAGGGGTAGGGCTATATGTTTTAACCCCATGTCCTGGGGTATAATTGGATTAATCAGACTGCCAGTGGTTTGTGGGGATTTGCCAGGTATTTGGCTACAGGTGGACTTGCTCTTACTTGACTGCACTCCACGGCAAACTATGGTGGGACTACTCCTAACTATCTGCTAACGGCCATTTCTGCGACAACGGGGAAGATTGGGAACTTTTTTGCACCTCTCGAGTCACGTTGAGGGAAAGAATTGAGAATTAAATATGAGCAGCTGACTCAAGCATCGAGCAGGGGAGGAATAGGGACCTTTCACTTTCCTCACTACTACAAGGCAGAGCAGCAGACGGGGTGAACGATTGGCCAAACCCCACTGTATTCATACTGGTATACAACTGGAACAGCTCTTATGGGCATACTAAGGCTAACTGGCCTTCTCTCTAGCTCTGCCATACAGGGTGTAGACTGTGCCTAGTGGAATCCCATCATTAAGGACCTGCTTAGAATCTGGCACAAAGCCCATAAGGTTGCAGGTGGTTGCACAGTACACAACACTTACGCCAATGTGGCAGAATACAGTGTTTCCAAGATTTTTTTGAAGATAAAGGATACAAATTGTGGGAACAGCAGGGAATACATGTTCTGGGGCACCTGTGCAGGGATGAGAACTAATGGCTTTTAATATGTTCTGCCAGCAGCATGGACTGCCACATACACACATGTTTGAATATATTCAAATTAGACATCTTCTGCAGGGGAAGTTGGGTCCCACACTGGCTTTACAAGAACCCTCAGAGCTAGCTAGGACCCTAGACATGGCAGACGCCACTAGTGGGTTGGTTTAAAAGTTACATGTCAGTTTGATGTCATCAGTACAGAACAGAGGGCACAACAACATAATAAAATGAGGGGAATTACTAGGGTCAGAGATACCACAAGAAGACTGGGAGGATTTTGCAGAAGAAGGTTAGGGAGTGCTAATCCAAGGCAAGTTGAAACTCACACACAATTTCACACTACAAGGAGCCTACTACACCCTGGCCAGACTAAAGAAATTCTCTGATGGACAAGATGAAAAATGACCCAGATGTGCCTTAGATAATGTGGAGCTAGCCCATAACCATAAGATGTTTCATTGTGCACAACTGAGACTGTACTGGGCAGAGACAGAGCAAACTATGCCAAACACTCAATATCAAAATAGTGCTCTTTCCCGGACAAGAAGTAGTAGTAGTAGTAGTAATAGTTTATTCTTGAAATCAAGAAAAGGATAGCCCAATTGAGCTGAAGTTCATTTATAATAGGGTCTATCATTCATACAGCTTACACAACAATATCAAAAAACTTTGTACAACATCATTAGCAAGCATTTGTCAATGCCGAATGTTGTCTTTCTGGCGTTGACATTGGTAGTGCAGGAGTTAGAAAGATGCATAATAGGAATGGAAGTGAAGTTCGGAACTGATGTCAACCCCACCCCACCCTGCAGAGACTGACAGACATTGAGGTGTGCCTTTGTGCCGTTGGCCATAACGCTCATGCCATTTCACATCACAGTACCCTGCAGACTCTGACAAGTGTCACATTGTGCCTTGGGGTCATTGGGCCTTACGCTCACCCCATTCCATAAGGAAATATGTTGAGATGGGTGCAGTATAGGAGAATGGGGTAAACTTTGGGGCTGAAGAGTCCAAGGCACACCTTGATGCCTGTCACGGGCTGCAGGTTGGGGGTGGGTGTGGAATGATGTGAGCATTACAGCCGACAATCCAAAAGCACACCTCTGACATGTGTCAGTCTCTACAGGGTTGAACCGTTATGTTTAGAAACCCTAACGCCCTGGCTGTTTGTTGGTATTTGCACTCCAAATTTTCAACATGGGCTTTTTGTGACCCCACCTCATGAAAGCATTTGGGACCGCTACTCATGAACAGTGACACAGTGATTTTGTTAATCTGTCCCGAACATTGATTTCCCACAGTGATCACGCCATTCTGTGCCAGATGTGCAAAAACACATTTCTGGCAGGATGTGAAAAATTACAGCTGTACCATTCATAAGGAGGTATGAAGAAATGGCAATGTTGAAAATCTGGAGTGAAAATATAAAAAATTCTCAGAGTTACGAGTGCGTGAAAACTGCACAACGAATGCTCGTAGCACAGTGATTTTATGAAATTCTTTCACCAAATTTTCAACATAGGCATTTTGGGACCTCCGCTCATGAACAGTGTCATTATGATTTTCTTAATCTGTCCTGAACATTGATTTTCCACAGTGACCGTGCCATTGTGCACCAAATGTGCAAAAACACATTTTGGGCAGGATGTGAAAAATTACAGCTGTACTATTCATAAGGAGGTGTGCAAAAATAATAAAGTTGAAAATCTGGAGTGAAAATATTAAAAATTCTCCAAGTTAGGAGCATGCATCAAAACTGCACAATGCACTCTTGTAACACAGTCATTTTGTGGAATTTTGTCACCAAATTTTCAACATAGGCATTTTGGGACCTCCACTCATGAACAGTATCACTGTGATTTTCTTAATCTGTCCCAAATGTTGATTTCCCACAGCGACCGTGCCATTATGTGCCAAATGTGTGAAAACACATTTTGGGCAGGATATGAAAAATGACAGCTGTACTGTTCATAAGGAGGTGTGAAAAAATGGCAATGTTGAAAATCTGGAGTAAAAATATTAATTCGTGAAGTTACGATTGTGTGTGGAAACTGTACAACGCACACTCGTAACAGTCATTTTTTGGAATTTTTTCACCAAATTTGCAACATAGGCTTTTTGGGAGCTCACCTCAAGAACAGTGACACTGCCATCTCATTAATCAGTCCCGAAAGGTGATTCCGCGCAGTAACCACGAAATCACCTTTCGGGACCGAATAACGAAATGACAGTGACTGAGTTCATGAGGTAGGGTCCCAAGAACCCCATGTTGAAAATTTGGAGCCAAAAGTCACAAAAATGGCAGATATCCACCTAAGTTGACCCCCCCCCAATGATGCCATTATACAGCTTACAGTGATTTTCTTCAGTTCACGGTCGGCCTTGAAGAGTGCAGACGTGTTCCTCCTCCACTGAAGATCGCCGTGCTGGGCTCTGGAGGTAAGTATGGGGTGAGGGAGGTGCGGGAGGTGGAGGCGAAAGGGTGGCTGTGGGTTGAGAGGGGCACCGTGAGATAATGAGGGACTGCTTTTCTGTTTTTATAGGTTAAAAAAACTGGAACATCAAGGGAAGGACATTTGTGCACACTGGGTGGGCTCCCAGTGTGCCACTGGCACTCTGTGGCTGTGAAAGTGTCTCTGTGTTTGGGGGGGCATGATGCCAAGGGGGATTGGGCACTGCCTCAGCAAACAAATAAACCTTGGGGGACTTTATGCCAACAGGGATTGGGCTCCCCGTTGGCAAAAAAACTGGGGAGGGGCATGCCAAAAGAGGGATTGGGCACCCCAAAAGTTGACTTGGGGATTGAGAGAGGTGATCACAAGCAGTCATGTTTACTGAAATGTTGCACTAGAGTATGTATGCTCTGCAATGATAGGTCGCTTCATTGCAGCGGCCAAATTGTTTCAAGTAGGTGGCACACTTTTGCAGTGCTGTCATGGACAGCATGCTATTTCATTTGTGCCACAGAGCCCAGCCCAAAAAAGCAGTGGCGCCATTGGCCACAACATGACCGCACCTACAAAACCTGCTACTCCACCAAGCTGCCACAATATGTTGTTTGCACTGCACGCATAAGACAACATAAAAAGGAGCATAATTATCATAAAACGTTCATAATTTAAGGAAAGTGCAGATTATTGGACAAGTACACTGGGAGACTGGAACACACCAGTGGAGTTTACTATAGAGCAGAGAAAGCTGGCTCACATTGCTATGGGCCTGGCTAAATTGGATATTCTCTTCCAATGGAAAAAAGCTAGCCCTCCTACACAGGCAACATAGTTAAGCAGTGTGAAAAATTGAAGAAACATGGAGAGATTGGTGTATAGAGCAAGAGGGAAGATGCAAAACTTCAAAAAGGTATGGGCGCATATGAATCCTACCTTGGCTTTTGACCCATCAGTTGAGTCACAAAAGGACTCTATATAACAATTAATGTGCAAATCTTCCAAAACAGTAAAGCAAATCTCACAGAGAAGAACCTTCCTCCAAAGAAAATGTTTTAGCTATTGAAGCACCTTTTTTCTTTTTTTTTTTTTTAAGTGTCCAGCTTCCCATTAGCAGATTATAAAGATCTGCCACTAGAGGGACCTTAGTTTTTTTCACTGCCCATATTCCTTTGGTGATATGGCGCTTATTATTACTAATATATGTATGAATTTCTAGCCTGTTAGCTGGAAGCATGAAGTTGTACCATTTCACTGCCTGTATTATTTAGATTTGCTAAAGATTCACAGGCTAAAGTGTTTGCTAGAGTTTTAAAAAATACTTCTCAATCCTAATTGCCTGCTGGCGGCTGCCACTAGGCACGTTTCCCTCTGCTCTAACCTCTGACTGCTTCTAAGCCTCTATCACTCATCCTGCCTGAACCTGTGCTCACTCTGACCCTTCTCAGCTGATCAGGCTTCTGCCTCTCGGAAAGCGGCATTGATTTACACCCAACCCCTTTCACAACCCCTCCCTGCTCTCTCTAACTGACCTCACATTCTCATTTGCCTAATCCCATTAATGTCTTTCTAGCCTCAGTCCCCTGCTGGCTGGCTGCTACCGCCAACCCCCGCCCAGCCACTTGACTCCTACTACTATCCAGAATACTCTGCCCTGAACTAACTCATTCTGACTCCGTTGGACCAGCATAACATTCTGTGGTGATTTGCATATGCAGCCCATGATGCTTTGTATTGTGTGGGCATGTGTGATTGTGTATGTTCCACTTGACACTTGGGACTGTAGGGGGCATCTTCCCACTCGGCTAATATCACTCGCAGGCCAGTCTGGCAGACCGTCCCCACAATCTGCACAGCTGAACTTCGAGATGATAGTGCTAAACGTATATGGCACCATCACATCATGTAACAAATGGGCCTTCACCATGTACGGGAATTATATACCATGGACCCAAGATGTCCAGCTACAGGACCCCTCCCTGGTGGCCTTTTTCCCAGGTTTTGTGATGCACTTTAGCACCATGAAAGTGTCAGTACCCAGCAAGAGAAAAAGGGGTCAGAATAACAAGCTCTTACTAAACCATCTCACCCGCCTGGTGTTGCTCCTTCTCCTGCTGTCAGGAAATGTGCACCTGAACCCAGGCCCACCACCACGCATTGTAAACCAGTCCCACAACACAGCAGGACTCACTCTTGCCTCCATAAATATCTGCAGTTTACTCCCAAAGATGGACAGCTTGAAAGTATGGTTCACTCGGCATAACCCAGACATACTCTCTATAGTAGAGTCTTGTCTCTCCCCCAAGGTACCGGACTCTGCTGTCATACTGCCTGGATACATCCTGTTTAGACAGGACCAACTCTCAAACAGAGGTGGGGGCTGTGTCCTATACATTAGGGATCCCCTTCAAGGTTACATACTTCCCGCAGCCACCACTGCCGACAACATCCAAGTTCTGACTATAAAATTTCTGCAGGGACACCATAGCAAAACACTGATGGTTCTCCCTGTCTACATCCCACCTAAACTAACCATGGCTGGCACCAGTGACCTGATGGAACATATGGGGACCCTGAGTCTAAACACAGAAATCATGATGCAGGGAGATTTCAATATCAGCTGGCTCTCCCCCTCTGCTGCCTCAATCAAGGACACCTTATCTGTGGCTCACTTTTCTCAAATGGTCGAGACAGCAACCAGAGTTACCTACAAAACTGGGACCGGCACCCTCCTGGACTGGGTTCTCACCAATCGACCTGGCAACATTACTAATACTGTTGTTCTCCCTGATACACTGAGCGACACTCCCTGTCACCTGTACTTGGTCCTACAACTACTACAAGCCACCTCCCAGAATGATTACAAACCGTGTTCTACTATAAAGTCACCTTGGCACTGCTAAAAGCGGAGCTTCAGGCATTGACTGGACTGACCTCAAAGAGGCCAATGACGTAGACACGGCCCTTGACCACTTCATAAATACATTCAACACCATCTGTGACAAGGAAAATAAAAGGACATTGCAATCCTTGGATCACCCCAGACCTACTGGATTAGCTCAATGCCAAAGATCTCCTCTGGCAGATCATGAGAGCACACGGTACCACCGCTAACATCCAAAGGTACAAACAAGCCTGAAATAAGTGCACAAAAGCCAGCCAACACACCAAAAGTGCATTCTACAAGGAAGCCCTCTCCAGCTCCTGGAACAACAGCAAGTTGTTCTGGGATAATCTCAATGACACGAGCAGCAAAGAACCCAAAAATACCCCATCAATGCTCATGGTTGATGGCACACTATCCTTGGAACAACAGTGAATTGCCAGTGCACTTAATGATGCCTTCACGGACCTCAGCAGTGTACTACCAGCAGACTACCTGGAGGCAGTATAGTGCAGTGTGCTTTAAGGCTCTGAGCTGCAAACCTGGAGACCTAGGTTTGAATCCCACAACCTCTGCTTGCATACTGTGTGACCCTGAGCAAGTCATTTAACTTTCTTGTGCTCCCAGTCGCACCTGTAAACAAGCTTTCAGCTTAGTGTGTCTCCCCTGGTAAAAAAACAAACAAACGAAAAAACAAACATACTACTTTAATCCCTTAATCCCGGCTGACCCTAATACAATCCAGCAACCACCCTCCAACAGACTGCTCTTCTGTTTCAAGGTAATTTCTGAATCTGAAGCAAGAAAGTACCTTGTGCGAGCTCTGGGAAAATCAAGACACAGCAGAGATACCCTAGACCTTAAGCTCATCAGCATGGCACTGGAGGAAATCTTCGGCCCTCTCACTGATTATCAACCTCTCCCTCTGCCACTCGAAGTTCCCCCAGTGATGGAAATCAGCATCAGTAACCCCTGTGTACAAAGGAGGTGATCGGACTCTGCACAATAGCTACAGACCTATCTCCACACTCCACCCCCCAAAGCTCTAGAGCAGATTGTAGCAGATCAATTTTTCGAGTATCTGAACCAGTACCAACTCCTCTGTCCTGAATAACATGGCTTTCAACCAGGTCACAGTACCATCACAGCATTATTGGAATTCACAGGTTACATCCACCACTCCCTAGATCAAGGCCTTCTGGTAGGAGCAACATTTATTGACCTATCAAAAGCTTTTGATACGGTGCACCATGAGCTCCTTCTGAATCAGTTGTGTGCTGTTGGGCTCTCTGTCCGGAATCCGTTTCATGGTTCAATGACTTGTTCGCTCTGGGGTCTGACAAGGATCAATTCTGGGGCCCCTACTGTTTAGTCTTTTCCTAAACCAACTGCCGGCCTCCTGTCTGACCCGGATGCTCCTTTGCACAGATGATGCGGTTATCTTCACCAGAAACCCCTGTCCAGAACAACTAACAGCAGAACTCCAAAGGGGATTCTGATCTGCAGAGAAATGGTTTAAGAAGCATAGACTAATCATGAGCTGTAAAAAAACTAAGACAATGTTGTACTCCAGTACCCAGAGTAAGTTCAAAGCATTACCCCTTGTGATCAGAAATGAAAGTGGTGACATCATGGAGCATGTCCAGTTTTTCAGATACCTGGGTATCACAATAGACTCCACTCTGTCTAATGTCCAACACATTGATAACAGTGCAAAGGCTATCAATACAAGAATAGGGATTCTCTACTGCCACAAGCACTGCTTAACCTATGAGGCATTGAATCTGGCCATGAACAGCTCAATAGTCTCCCTTGTCAATTATGGGCTGGCTGTCTATGGATCGGCAGCCAACACCGTCCTGCAACACATTTCCATCACGCTTAATAAGGTGTGTCACCTTCTCACAGGTGCTGCAAGACACACACACCTGTGACCTCTACTCACAAGCCGGTTGGCTCCAACTAAAGCAAAGAATAACATGTCAAGCTTGCCTCCTTGCCAAGAAATGCTCTCTTAAGCTACTACCGGCAGAGTTCCAGAAACTTCTAACCATGCACTCAAGCTCCTGTTTCACAAGGAACTCCACCACCCAGATATACAAAATTCCTAGACTCTGTAGCACCTTGGCACAATGTGCATTCTGTTACTGTGCTCCTCACTGGACCAATGTCTTACCACCTGACATTTCTGGTGCTGCAACTATTGGTATTTTCAAATACAAACTATGACAGAACCTTATCTCAATCAGCCGCTGTGGCTGCCTCCACTAACACTCCTCAAGGACACCCTAGCACTCTTATCTCACATCTAACCTACTCATCTGACGTGACCTATCCTTAGCACTTCAGGTCACCAACCTACCTCACAACCTTTGCCACCTCTACCCTACCCATTCTGTATATTCCCCCCACTCCTTACCCACCATCTAGCACCTTTACCACTATCCTCCTATCATCTCCTCTCATGCAACCCAGTAGAGTGCCCTAACTTTGACTCAGGCAAATGACTTGCTACCTATGATCCTAAATTTGGTGTGTTTACTATAGGAACGCTGTCTAAAAATGTACTACTGTATTACTGTATCTTACTGTTACCCCATCTAAACATGTACTACTGTTTTCTTTCCTTTTTTTTCTCTCTCTTTTTTATTTGCAAAAAAAAAAAATAATTAACATACAAAAAGATTACAGTGTAAGTTAAGAGTCAAGGGTCAATAGCGATGATACTAACATGCATTGGTATACTATTACATAAATAATACTGTACATATTATAGTTTCTATTTACTGGTCAACATCATTTCTTGAAAGGGAAGCCATATTTCATTAAATAACTGATTGATTGTGCAATAATGAATACATTCAATGGTATGTATCATACTCATATAATTTAACCATATACTAAACAATGGGGGAGTGGGATCTTTCCACTTAAGCAGAATCTGCTTAAAAGCCAGCGTCATACTTATATTGATCAAATATTGTTGTGAAAATCAGAGATTTGCATACATATTTCCAATTCTAATAGGCATCCAATGTAGGTTTTTAATCAGATTCAATTTTAACATTTTGGACAATAAGTCAAGGATCTTATCCCACCATATGTTAAGCAGGGGACAAGTAATAAACGCATGTTGTAAAGTGCCCACATTATTATCACATCTTGGGCAACCAGAAAATATTGATGGATTCATTTTTTGTAACCTAGTTGGGGTATAATAAGTTCTGTGGAGCACATTAAACATAATCTTCTGTGATTGAATTGATCTCAGTCCCCATCTCTTAATATTCATAGCGTTGTTCCACATTCCCCTAGGGATAGACCTCTGCAGTTTAAGCTCCCATTTAAATTTTAATTGTAATGACAAATCCAAAGTCTTAGGTAGAATAATTTTATATATTTGTGATATTAATTTCACTTTTACACCTCTGAATAAAAGATCCTCTATTTGATTTAACATAAGATAAGAGCCTTGCTTAGACATTTCATGAATATAGCTTCTAATTTGCAAGTAGCAGAAAAAACGTTCATTTAATAGATTATGTCTATGTTTAATGTGTCATACTCATATACCACAGTATCCTGACAAAATTGACCAAATTTCCATAATCCCTTATCATACCATTGTTTAAGTATGGAATTAGACAGTGATGGTGGAACATCATTATTATTATAAATCGTAGCATGAAAAGAGATATGTTTTTTTAAGACGCGAATTGTTGAGAACCCTTCTCCACAAATGAAGCATTGTTTGCATACAACTCAACACATTCCTAATTTTACATTTATTCAGACCTACATATAAGATATGTTTAATGTTTAAATAGATTGATTTGCTAGTTTCCATATTCCAAGAGGGATCCTTAATATCCATCTTAAACCATGCTTGAGCAGCAGCCAAAGTTGCAGCATAATAATAATACTTAAAATAAAGTAAAGCCAGGCCCTCTTCCACAGTATGTGAATATAATCTATCCAATTTAAGGTGGGGCTTCTGACATTTCCATAAAAATTTCCTCAACAAACTACCCATTCCTTTAAAGAATGTATCTTCAATTATTATGGGTAGGATCTGAAATAAAAATATCATTTTTGGGAGTATAGTCATTTTAATGACATTAACCCGACCCATAAGTGTCAATGGTAAGGTCTCCCAGTGTGTTAAAAGGGATTTAATTTCCTCCATGGTACTAATATGGTTCAACTGGAATATCTTTCTCAAAGCACAATCTACTTTTACCCCCAGATAATTAACCTGAGAAACTATACGAATCTGATAATCAGAAGGAAGAACAAATGGATCTGAATGGTTAGGTGTTTCCATTACCTCCGTTTTGGACCAATTTACTCTATATCCTGTAAATAAACTAAATTGTTTTAATAGCTTTACTATATGCGGGAAACTTTAAGATTTTTTACATATAACATCATATCGTCCGGATAAAGACTGATTTTATGTGAGTAATTATTAATGACTGTACCTTTAATTAATTGTGAGGCCCTAAAGGCTACAGCCAATGGCTCGATAATAAGTGCAAAGATTAATGGGGAAAGAGGATAGCCCTGATGAGTATCTCTTTGCAGCAATATGGGAGATGACAGACCCTGATTTGTTTTTATCCTGGCCACCAGACCGGAATGTAATATCTACCCATTTGCAGAATATAGGGCCAAATTCATATTTTGGTTTTAAATATTTTATATATGACCATTCCACCCGATCAAAAGCCTTTTCGGCATCGACTAACGTAAGAGACAGATCTTTGTTTTTACAACAATCCAATAAATAAATTATCTGGCGTATATTGGAGTTCAAAGTTCTCCCCTTAATAAACCCATTCGGGTCAAGATGGATTAATAAGGGTAAGACCTTTTCCAGTCTGAGGGATAGGATTTTTGATAAGATTTTTGCATCCACATTCATCAAAGATATGGGATGATATGATATTAATTGCAGGGGATCTTTATCCTTTTTAAGAAATAAAAATATAGTGGCTTCAGTAAAATATGGAATTGATTTCTGAGACAGAAGTATATAATCAAATACTTCCTTTAAGGGAATAATTATTTTATGTTTCATAAGCTTATATAAATCAATAGAAAGACCATCTGGCTCGGCTGCTTTTCCAGATGGTAACACCTGAATAGCTTTAGAAATTTCCTCACAGGTAATTTCTTAATCTAATTGCATACGCACTTCTGGGGAGATAGTAGGAATTTCAAGTCACTCAAAAAAGGAAGTTCAGTCATCTGATGCTTCTGATATTTCAGAGGTATTTAATTGTTTATAAAAATTACAAAATGCTTGATTAATTTCACAAGGGCTATCTCGTATGTTACCCTCAACATCTCTTATCTGAGAAATCAATTTTGCTGCTGTGCAGCTTTTACTTGCCAGGCCATCAATTTATCTATCTTTTCAGCCTTAAAGTAGTAATTACTTCTGGTATAGAAAAGGTGTCTTTCTGCTTGTTCAGCAGCAATTAAATTATACTGCTCCCTAAGTGCAACCAATTCAGGAATATAATCTTTATCAGTGGATATCATATTACTACTCTCCAATACTGAGATTTTAGCTTCTAGCTTTGATAACCTCTGTCGCTGGAGCCTTCTATGTTTAATACTGTATGATGTAACAACCCCCCTGAAATATGCCTTAAATGCTTCCCATAACCAAGGTGGCAATGTTTCTGCTATCTTATTTTGGTCAAAAATAAAACACCTCAATTTCTCTACCCAACTCTATTAAAAAGTCCTTTCCTTATACAGGACTGGATCCATCTTAAAATTTAGGGTTCTAGATTGATCATTATGCTGTATTTTTAGCACTAAGGGTGCATGATCAGATATAATGCTCTTATAATAAACTTCTATAACTTGATGTTCTATAGTTTGTGAAATCAAGGCATAATCCATTCTTGAATACTTCTGGTGTGGAATGGAAAAAAATGAAAATTATTTAATATCTAAATTCCATCGGCGTCAAATATCTACAAGACCATAGTCTCTCATATAATTAATTATCTTACTTGCAGCAGATGAAATCCATGCTGCAATCACTGATGATCAATCCAATAAAGGATTTAAAGTAGTGTTGAAATCACCAGTTATAATGTAAGGGGCAGCATAATGAGCCAATTCCAAAAATAAATGATCAAAAATTGGGGGGAGTTTTCATTGGGACCGTACACATATACTATAGTATAAATACTAACCTTCTAACCGATCTGTGCAATTATATATCTACTATTGGGGTCTCTATGCTGTTTCAATATTGCAATATCCAGAGATTTTCAGAAAAACACTGCAGTCCCACCAGATAAATTTGTATAAGGAACCAGGGTCCCATTTTTTGGCCAAAAATTGGAATTCACTATCACTCAGATGTGCATGAAAATACAGTTTGCTCCTATTTTATCTGCATAATTAAATAATTTTCTTGATTCCACATGGTCTTGGATCCCTTTCACAATCCATGATACTATTTTAAGTAAGTTCACCATATTTTCAAATTGTTAATATGTAATGACGCCAATACATTTTTAATACAATATTCAACTTTTGTTTCCTTTTCCCAAGCACACTGTAACCAGAATCTACTCTACTAAACATATTTACCCCCCCAAGTATACTCCCACAACCCGACCCCCAACCATGCTGAAACTAATAAATCGAGCTAACATAGCCGATCATCCCATTTCTAAACCCTTTTATGTCATACAAAGATAAGCAGAGAGCCTTCAAAAATGGGAGATAGGCAAACATGACACACTTGATATAACTCAACCCATTGAGGCATCACAGTGTTCTCCAATTGACCCATATTTTGTTTGGATCCCCTATAGGTGCGATCTAACATAATACAGTCTTCTGGATATGATCGGTTTAGAGCCAATGTTAAATTTTTTTCCAAAAATGGAAGAGGGTTTCCTGGACCTTCCAGCCCTTCCAGTAAACCAACAATCTTGATGTCTCTATGGGAGTGATCTTCACATGACACAATTTAAGCTGTTAATTCTGCAAGCTCTAACTCAACTTTTTTTCAATTTTAGCTGCCATGGGTGTAACTGTGTCTTCTAGTTTTGAAACTTGATTCTCCATCTCATTAGTTAGAATATTTAATGATTCAGTTTTGTTTTGTATCATTGATAAAGCAGATGTAAATTCAATTAATGCTGAAGACATCATTGCAAAACCTGTTTGAATTTCTTGTTTTTTTTTCGGTTTGTAATTTACTAAACTCCTCCATAGATAGCTTCATGCCTGTATCAGTATAAGCTTTCAAATCCTCTGACTTAACCACGTTTATATCAGCACAGTCTGACTCATTTTGCAAGTCTATCATAGGCACAGTATTCTCCTGTTCCCCCCTCCCCGCTTTGGCCCTTAAATTGTCACTACTACTTAATTCAAGCAGCTTACCATGAGCCATTTTTCCTATAAGCTCTGGAGCATCAATTGTTACTACAGGGACTGTTTCTTCATCTTCAGCCATGGTGTAACCAGCCTCTTCAGGATCCAGATTCAGGTTGGCTATAGAGCCTGATGTCCCAGAAAATTGAGGCATTCATGGCATTGCAGGTAGCGGGGCAATAGGTTTGCTGAGAAAATTGTGGCCGTTTCAAAAAAAGTGTGTAAATTTTGTTGTTGGGATCTAGTCCACTCAGCCACAGTCGAACATTGTGATGGGTTACATTTTTTCACTATGTTTCTTCTTTTCCCGTGGCATTGTTTAGCAATGGGTTTTACTGGAGTAGCTGGAGCAATCTGAGCAGTACCCCTCTCTGAATGAGTGGACATCCTCTCAACACAGGTATTCCAACGGTCGGGCTAATTATTGTGCTGCTAAAGCAGATCTTAACTGACTACAGGTGAATTTAGGTTAGCGTTAGTTACTAACTCCACACTGTGCTTAGATGAAGACTCATAACTTGATTCTGTCCCTTATTTTCCAGCATAGTTTAAACAAATATTTCCATTTAACAGGTTTCAAAGCTTCTTTTAAAATTATATAGAAACACTGGCATCTCTGGCACAGACCTCTAGCTCAATCAATCAGCCTGCCATCATGAGCCAGCTACAGACATACCTCCTCCTCTTCCTCCTCAAGTATTTTGAACTCTGTAGTGTGCCAACCACGTTCTATTGTTTTGATGTACCTTTGTCCTTGTAACTGACATGGAACCCATAAATGAGCAACCGCTCATGGGTGTAATCCAAGAACTCAATAAGTAAATAAAAATAAATAAAACCTTTACAAGCACATTATATCAAGCCACATGGAATGTACGGTAAATTGATCTGAGAATCTTGTTTGTCGCAGTTGTTTTGTTTATTTGTATTCTTCAGTGTTATAAATGAATGGAGACATAGCAAATGTCATAATCTAATGACCACTGCCTGGTACAGGCAGTCGTGCAAAGAGTATTATCTACATTAAACAGCATGGTTGTACTGAAGCTGTGTTTTGGTTGACAATCTAAAATTATATTTAAAACAAATCAGAATCAATACAGCAAACCACATTTGGCAGTTTCTGTCACTGTGTAGAGTATTATTCCCAGTTTGAAGGAAATTGTCACAGGAAACAAAAAGCAAAAAGACTTGTTTTTAGAGAGCACTCAACAACTACAATTATTTCTTTTGTTTTTGTGCTCATGGCACCATATTTCAGAATACCAGAGTGGTCAAAAAGAAAAAAGATGAAAACAGGAAAAAATGCTTTCTTGTACTAAAAGCTAATAATGATTAGAGAAAAATTGTGTGGTCATGTCTATTTGTTGGAACTCAATTTACATGTCTATCACAGGTGTTTTTAATATTAATAACATTTTATATTTGCTTGCACATGCGCAAACATATTGGCAGCAGACCAGCACTGTATGGCTTTTATTCTTTTCTTTCTTTTTTTATTTAATCAAGCATTTTATCCTGGTGGGTGACTCTTGAACCCTGTCCCTGTCTGCCCTGGCCAGCAACCACCTCCCCTGGACCTACCTGGAGCTGCTATCCTCCACAGCATGCTCTTTGTGGTGGGACCAAAAGAGGGAGTGCTGTCCTCCCCCAGGATCTCTCATCCAGTGGTCTGTGTGGTGGCACAGGTCAGGGGAAGGATGTAGGGCTTTATATAGGCCACAGGTCCTTTTTCCTGGTTTCCTGTCCCCAAGCCCCTACCCATGGTGGCACGTATATGTGTGTGCACATGGAGGCACTCACGTACTCTGGAACCATGGCACCCTCCCTTATCTATGTCTCTCATGTCTACATTGTCAGCAGGCCTCCATCCAGTGGCAGCCAAGGATCGAGATGACATGCCTCTCTTCTCTGGGAGAGAACAGCAGTGCTATGGATGCCCAATCCTCTCCCACCTGGGTTGACCCCTGGCAACCCAAGCTGATTCCCAATCTTGGGTTGCTGGCATGGCAGGAGATAAGGCACCCAGTGCCTCAGCCTTCCATGCCACTGGGCTGGCTCACTGTAAGGCTTTTGAAGGTGTGAGTGTTTTTGGACCAATGGAGTTAAGCATTGTACAGTCTGGGCTGTAAGCAGCCTATTGGAAAGATGCTGGTGATGATGTTGTTCTGCTTGCTGATGGGTGGAAACATCTTACATATGAAAGGATGAAGCCAATCCTATCATATGTAGTTTTTACCCATAAGCATGTGAACAGGGCATAATCACTGGTCTCCCTCCCTCCCTCCCACGAGATTTAACATTTAGAATTTCACCAGCGGCAGGTGTCTATTCAGCCCTGCTGTTGGTGTCTCCCCTCCCACTCAACCTGCACTTTTAATGTGACTGGCAGCAGGTGCCCAACCCCACTGCTAGTATCCCCCTCCAGCCTGGCCTGGCATTTGACCCCCCCATGTTCTAACACTGGGGTGCACACAACCAGTGCTGGTTAGCACACCCTCCCAAACACAATGTGACACCGGGGTGCCCACTCCTGGTGCAGCCAACCAAGTACAGTACTTGAAAAGAAGAAAACTGTCCCTCATTAACATCCTTTCTTCATCTATATCTGCTGGCCCCAACCTTCTGCCGCCCACCCCATCCCACTCCATCTCTCTGCACCCACCACACAACATCCCCACAACACCCCTCACTTACCTATTGGATCCTTCTCTGATGACTGATACATCCTGCTGCTTCCAGTGCTGAACAGGAAATGACTGAAACAATGTAAGCTCAGTTGGTGGCTTTTTAATGTGTTTGGAACATTTACTCATAACTCTGTCAGTTTTTAATTCTTTACACCAAATTTTCAAAATAGTCCTCTTGTTATCTGACATCATGAACATGACAAGTGTCATTTTGTAAATCCCCTCCAAAACATGTATTTGTGGTGACTCAGCTAAATCACCTTTTTGGTGGGATTTAAAAAAAAAATCTACCTGCCTTGATCATAATGATCATAATGAAGAAACTACTTTCCCCAGTTATTGTTAAACCCCTAACTTACAATTTCAACCTTGCCCCCTCAACATACACTGTGCCCGACTCTTGGATGCATACTCTTGTGATACCAGTTTTTAAATCTCGTGATCTCCTCGGCCCCCAAAACTATAGACCCCTCTCCCTCCTCCTGCATTTAAATAAATTACTTGAAAAAATCATCCACTACCAACTGTATGAACATCTAGAAAAATATAACCTCCTGTGTCCCCTCCAACACGGTTTCCGCAAACACCACATCACCTCCTCTGCTTTGGCCCTCTTCTCCAACCATGTCCTTAGAAATATGGACACGAGCAAAGCCACATGTGCTGTATTTGTGGAGCTGTCAAAGGCTTTCGACCTCATAGACCACCACCTTCTCCACTCAACCCTGATGAATTCTGACTGCTCCTCGGATACTGCTGCTTGGTGCCATAGTTATCTCTCCAACAGGTCCCAGTCCATTGTGATAAGCAATGTCCCATCAACCTCCCTATCTAGCCACACTGGAGCACCCCAAGACTCCATACTTGGACCACTACTTTTCTCCTTGTTCACAAATGCTCTACCTGCTGAGAGCATCAACTGTAAGGGACTCCTCTATGTGGATGACCTTGTCATCTACCATAGTGAAAAATCCCTGGAATCTATCTCCTCCACCCTCTCACTAAACTATGATGCTGTACAGAAATGGTTTCTCTTCAGGAAATGTCCCGTAAATGAGAAGAAGACAAAAGCCATGCTCTTTGACTCTAAGCCATTCCTTGTAAAGGTATCCAAATCAGACTCCTCCCTCCTTGTTAGCACCACAGGAGGCCTCCCCTCTAGAAACTCTCCCCCTCTTCAAGTATCTAGGTGTGACACTTGAACCCTCCCTCACTTTCAGCGAGCACATAAACATTATTGTAAAGAAAACCCATCAAAAGCTAGGTGCAGCCTATCGCCTCAATCAATATCTGTCCCCTGAGGCTTGCCTAGCTATTGCACAAGGAAACCTACTGCCACTATTAGACTATTGCTCCCCTGTCTATTCCTCTGCATCCTCTTCACTACTGTGTTGTCTAACCACTACATATAACTCCAGCTGTCACTTTGTTCTTCAAGCTTCTTCCTCTACCCACCACTGCAAGCTCTACCAGTTCCTAGGGTAGCTCACACTACAGGGTTGCTTTGACTACACCACAGGCTGCCTGGTAGACAACTCATTCAGGAACTACCGGCAATCACCCTACTCCTCACTGCTTACAGATAGGGTGGCCTCTCAGAACATCAGGGTTTCCTCTACTCCACCACTGGAAGTTCCTCATATATCTTCTGTAATGGGTAGCAAAGCCTTCTCTGTCTCTGCCCCCACCCTGTGGAACAGACTTCCGCTGGCTATCTGCTCATCTCCCTCTCACCAATCTTTCAAAACAACCCTAAGAGCCTGGCTTCTGATGGAGAACACCTGTAACTGTCCTATAGGAAACACTAGTGACTGTAAGCCACCCTAGTGTTGCTCAGGGGGCTGCCTGCCTTCTGCCCCCTCTTACGTCCACATCTTTGACCTTCCCCCTTTTTCTGTCCACATCTCTGACCTTTCCCCGTGTTCTCACCCCTTAGTGCTGTTTATTCTCCTTATCCTGTCCTGATCTCCTATTAAGTCTATTGAATGTCACTCCTTATTTATACTGTTACTTTGTATTAGAGGATACAATGTTAGCTTGGCCCATACGGTGCCATAGCCTGTGGTCTTCTCAATCTAATGTACTATTGCTATTACTGTATCCTATATTGTATACTTTCTGTGACTGTTTGCTTAGTCTACATTTACTATAATATGTTTGATCTTGTAACTCTCGGTACCCCTGTTGGAGTACTATTACATGTACTGATGTCACTGTCAATACCATGAATTAACCTCTAATAGAGGTGTACCATGTTTGAGGCCCAGGTTGTGGCTGAAAATGGTGCTTTGGATCAGCTTGCTTACCCAGTCACCAAAGACAGAAATAAAAACAACGTGGGGTCATAAGAAAAACAATGTTGAAAATCTGGGATCAAAATGTGAAAAAAATAAACAATGAAGTTATGAGGAAATATTGCATTTTATCAATGTTTACTCATAGCTTTATGGCTTTTGCTGATTTTTTCCCCAAATGTGCAACATAGCCCTTTTGTTACCCCACCCAATGAACATGAGGGGTGTCATTTTGTAAATCTCTTCCGAAACATGGTATCACAGTTGCTCTGCAAAATCACCTTTTGCACTGGATTTAAATGGGGAGACACAGCACTAAAAGCAACATAACCAAGTGTGGGGCAGGTCTCAATTTACACTTTGAGTGCAAAAACATACATATATATTTTTACTGACAGATTACTACAGTTGTATTAGACTGATTTTTCTGAGTTGCAAGCTAACATTTTCTGTAACTACAAATCCCAGAATCCCTTGCATGTTACATCAGAGGAGGGCTGCAGCATTGGAAGATTCAATAGCCTGTAGTGCGCTTTTGTGTTTTTATAAGCTCTGATCAGGTGTTTGCTTGTCCCACTGTTCTCCCTGGGCTAAGTACAGTTCTCTGTGATATTTGGACAGGCTGGCTATCCACCTTGCAGCACTGCACCCAGTCTTTTGTGCAACACAGTCAGATAAGTGGGTCTGATGTGTGACTGCAATTGGCCCCAATTCCCCAAAATTGTGGATCTATGGACAGAGAGGCCCACCAACCTAATTAATACATGTTGGTGTCTTGAGGCTGGATAGGAAGGAGGAATTACTTAAAAGATGACAGGAGCCACCAAATTAGGTCACAGTGTAGGGTAGATCAGAGAATGGAAAGCTGACTGAGCTAGCCTGATGTATTTTGGCTAACATTGCCTGCCCCCAAAAACTGTGAATGGGGCATGGGCTAGGGTGGAGTGATTTATTAAATAGACAATGCCAGCTGTTGGCTTAGTAGCAGAAGTCAACCTTTTTTTTAACAATGTGCATGTTTTTGTCAGAGAATGTGGAAGGGGTGGAGGGCAAAGCAAGGCCAAGGGATTAGCCCTGGCAAACTGGGGAGAGTTATTCCAGTCTGAGACCTTGCAAACTCAGATCAAGTTGGACTATGGTAAAAATTGCTTTGTTCAAAGTTCAATGTTTGAAGGTCAAATTTTGGGAGGCTTGCTTAGCTCTAATTATAATTTTTTAAAGAATGTTACAGATCAAGAACTTTTTGTTTAGTGATGTTCAGATAGTATCCACCATGGTTGGGTACTGCTGGGTACCATTCTTTTCAATGGATGTTGGATACCATTGGATATGGATGATATCCAACAATGGATCCATTCTCCCCATCCCAAATGGATCCAATCAGGGCATAAGTGAGGACTGGATCCAAAGAGCCAACCCTCACATGAAGACATCTGACCCCATCTGACCAGAGAGCTGATATGCAGGCTTGGTCAGATGGTGGTTGAATCCGGTAGCCAGATTGCCTTATCATCCATCCTACAAAGCAGTATCTGAACACCACTGCTTTTGTTTATTTATTTATTTTTATTTTGTTAACTGGGCAACCTTAATGGAACACACCGATTCCTAGTTTAGGAGCAAACTGACATTTTTCACACTGCTAAAAGCAGAAGACAGACAAGTTACAAATAAGGAAGAAGTTTACCGTTAGAACACAGCATCAAGTAAAACAGGTACAAGCTAATAATTCCAGAAAATAAGTCTTTAGTGACACATTAAAATGTTTAGGTTTACCGCTAGATTTAAAGTGTTGAGGAATAGAGTTCCGTGTGTTGCTGAGGCACGGGTCAGGAAGCAGAGGAAAACTAGGTACAGTTGTAAAACTCATAAATAGTGTTTTATAATAATAAAATAAAACTAGAACTGTTCAGGATAGCTACTTACAAAGGCAGTTCAGACAAAGAAAACAAAGTCCTTCATCTGAGGGTATCTCTAATTCTAAATTTCAATCTCTCTCTCCCCAACAAATGATTGCTGCTCCTTTTGTAAGAAGTCTGTGCCTGGTAATTAACTTCTGCATCTTGGGCTCATTATGATAAGGCTGCACACTGAGTTTCTGTGATACTCAGCAGTGACCCGACATGCCTTCTTACATTTTGTAATTGGTAAACCGCCATTGCCACTACTTGCCTGGATAGTGCTTTGCACAGTTCTTCACAGCTCTTACACTTCTTTCATTTCTTGGTGACTGTGACTGTGTTTGTGAATGCTATTGACAGCGTGTGTGTTCATACGGTGTCTGCATTAAACATTCAGTTTGTAAGGTCAGGTCCTTTCTGGACCTTCTTGTGCTCCAGATTTTTCCCTGGCCTTGCTCTGTCCTTTGTTTTCCCCCACAAGTTGGACGGTCATTCGGTGGGTGAGGTCCCCCCGTGAGGGAAAGGAGCAGGAAACTCCATGGGGAGCTGCAAAAGGAAGGCCGAAGAGTTTCTCTCCATGAATTGTCCTGCTGATTTATGCTGTCACGTTGCTATGCTCCTACTCAAGGATTAGGTTCCAATTGATTTACTATCTCCAGTTAAATGGCAAAGTAAAGAACAAAAAAAGGAATAAACATCAATTCACCAAGGAGATTCAGAGTTTCAACTGGTGTGTCACAATGGGAGACTGAGATTGGAGAATAGGTTGAAGAAACGCTATCTTCTGTATTGAAGGGGAAGTTTTCTTTTTTGAGCCTGTTTAGTTACATACTTTTAATATGCCTGTTTTTATAAAATGATTATATAATTATCAAAGAATATAGAAGATATAGGTTAAAAGCTAAAAAGAATTCAAATAATTTCCAACTCTTTGATTGGTCAACCTCATGCACGTGACCCTTAGGCTATAGGTGCGCATGCGTGGCATTTTCACTCAGATCAGTCTGTGGCTGTGGGTTGCGAGTGTACAGGAGCAGAACAGAGTTCTCTGGAGAGCTGCTACTTGAAGTAACATTTGACTAGCCTCTCAGATTCTGCTCCATTTTTCCTTTACCTCAGTCGCTAACTATTTTAAAACAAGCAATTGCAGAGTTCCCCTGTTACCTGTTGACTTTTCAGCTCTTTCTATCAACATAGAGATTTGAGCGAATAACGCAGTTAACATGACTACGACTTTGAAAGTGCTGTTCCTGATGGAAATTTATGTAAACCATTAGTTTTATGTAAAATTTTAGTTCATTTAGAAGTTAAGTATTGATCTTAAGTTTTATTTTGTTTTTTTTTTTTCTTGCGATATCATAGTTTCTTTATACTGAGACTTTTTACCTGAGTTGCTTAAGCAGAATACACCTGTGCTTTTTGAGGACTGGATATTTTTAATATGCTCCATAAATGGAATTTTTATGTAAATTAATGAATTGGTAGCAGAGTAACTCCTTACTATTGTACTGTTTGTATCTAGAAACTTACACTTCTCTCCATCTTTCAGTATCCCCACAGACTCTGCGTGGAGTTGGGCAGATTTGGAAGTTAATACTGGAAAACGGAAGAGAAGCAACTGCAGAACCAATGGATATTAGCTGGATTTTGTCTACAGAAGTGAGCTCTTTATCAAGGAAATCTTTGGAATCTTAATTTGGAACTGGCAACACTAGCATTGTGAGCTAGTTGAGAACTGATTCCATCAGTATTACTCAACAGAGAGTTAGCAGAGTATTATTGTCGAAGCGAGGGATGCTTGACATCTCTTTCTTTTACCAGCTAGTGATTGGTGTCGGACTTGTTTCTTTTGCTCTAGCTGACATTAGTGGAAGGATCGGATGAATTTCTTTTGATCTGCTAATTAGCTGGAGGTGTTTTTTTGTATTGGCTATATTCTAGTCACAATATAACCTTGGATTTTGGACTCAGGACTTTGATCTTTTTATTTTTTTATTTTTCATTTATTATACTTTTTGCCCCACTGTGGATGACCTGGCACTTCTGCCTGGTCATGGACCCTGACCTCCACCTCCACATGAGACCACAACCCTCTCGGATACCCCCAGCTTGCCCCCCAGGGTGGGGGTGAGACGCTGAAGCCCCTAGACAGTGCCGCACACTGTAATTAGGTCCAAGGGTCAGTTCTGGAGGCTGTTGAAGGCCAAGGCAGGCTTCATCAAGGGTTGTCCACAGGAGTGATTTTTGGTTGCTGTATGTGGGGGGCGGGAATATGCAATGATGTCCGGTGTCCGTCGTGCCCCTCCGAGTCACTTCCTAATGGCGATCACTAGTGGCACCTCTGGCCTCCACCAAGGGTCTGTCAAGCATTGGACATTCACCCCACCCTCCCACCAGAGAAGGACAGAAGTCCCTGGGATGCTCAGTCCTTCTTCCCCTGCCAGCCATCCGATGACTTGGGTCTGTTCCCAAACCCGGGTCACAGGGATCGCAAGTGGAAATCCAACCACTTTTACACCAAAACCAGTGGAAAGCAGCCTGGTATTAGAGGTCATTGTTCTTTTTTTTCCTTTCCCTTTTTTCCTTTTTTTCTTTTATACTGAGAATACACCTGTGTTTTTTACTGTGCCTTGCCTTTGCACTTTATAACTAAAACTTGGTTAAGTAGTAAACAGAATTAGTATGGTTTACACTAGAAAGCAAGCTTTTGAGATGGAACTAGCAGCTATAGAGGAAGAAATAGTAATGAATAGAGTAGGAATTCTTGAAACTAATATATCAGACACATCAGAGTCAAATGACAGAAATCAGGATGAAAGCATCATGAGTATTAAATTGAAGAAGGATAGGAATCAGTATAGGGAAACATTCCCAAAAGGGGGGAGGAAGGGAAAATCAAAGAAGAGTCAGAAAAGATGAAGGAAACAGGAAAGAAAGGGTGAAAAAGGTGGAAAAGATCTAAGGATCTCTATTCTGTCTCCTAATAGTGAGACAAACGGGGAAGTAGAACAAGCTTCCAAAAGCAATCCCAGGCAAACTAAAATAAATGATAATTTTCTTGTTAAAAAATCTCCCTTAGAAATCAGCATGAATACTGTTATGCAATCCCATGATCCATTAGAGGTCTCTAATATATCTAGATTATCATCTACACCAAAAATAATGGCAAACAGAGACTCCCTTCAAGAACAGGAAAAAACAGCTCCTAAAACCTCTATAGCTTCCTGAAGTGGTCAAGTTGGACCCTAGAAACAGATTGAACAGTTTTCAGAAGTCCATTGCACTGAACTTCTACAGTCCCCAGTCGCGTTTAGCAGTTATAATGATACGTCTAATTAATCTTGCCCTCTAGTGTTTTACCCGGAGAATTATACTTCCATTATGACTAGAAATGCAGATAGGTTAAACCCTATACATGCTACTATTAGTAAAACAATGGAAGAGATGAATGCTACCATCCAAGGCCTGAAAAGACTTGATTCAGAGACCACAAGTTACAAGTCTAAAGATGTAACACACATAGTGTCATCCTATCCTTTTGCATTAAGTGAGGATTTAAAAAGATTTGTTGAAGATCCATATACAGCACATTTAAAGATCCTGGACCAAATGATTTGTATACAAAATGAAATAGAAACAGTAAAAAACTTCACTTCTAATAGTTATAAACTTGATGAAATTTTATCTGTTCTTAAGAAATTGGCTCCAAATACCCCTCATTCAACATCACCTATTTTGGAGACTTTAGAGCAAGTGCAACTAGATTTTTCTCCACTGAAGCTCCCCATTACTCCGGTAAAAAACGGTACCAAGAGAGAGAGGAAGTAAAGAAAAGGGGAAAAGTAGGAGAAGCATGTAATAACATCTGTGCGGCTAACTCCTCAAAATATAAAGGTAAATATAAAGGCAAAAGGAAGGGGAAGGGAAAGGGTAAAAGTGCTAGTATTACAAATGAGTATAATAATGGTGAACAAACTAGAAATATGGTAGATATACAGGAGCCAAATCCTGTCTTGGAGACCAAAAGAAGAGTCCAAAAAAATACTGAAAAATTTGGGCAACTAGTATTGGTAGCCGAATCAGAGGCTCAAACAGAGGCTCAAACAGATGAACAATCTTGCTTCCAGCCTGGTTATGCTGAACTAGCACAGGTTACAAAACTAGTAATACACTTGAGAGCAAAATCAAAGCTCTAAGACGAGAAATGGAAAGGTGGAATTTACCTTCTCATAACAACATGGTAAATTCTCAGCCTCAGCCAGGAATATTACAAGCAAATAGACTTAGACAGTTGTGCAATTTTGTGTCTCTATGGGTTAAAGTGGGACAAGAATCTATCACATGTTAATAATAAGGCCAAGATTGTGCACCTTTTGCAGGCTACCTCTGGTCTGCATATTGCTGAGGAAGATTTTGCTGAAGTCTGGAATGACAGAGATGCACAAGGTATTGAGTGCAACTTCTTGTTCTGTACTTCAGCACGCCTAGCAAATCACCTGTGGTTGAGTGATCATGCCCTGAGAGATACGAGTTATTATATCAGCTATATCAATAAGGATTTTTTTTCAACCCCCAGGTGACTAAGAGTATATATTTATTTACTGAATTTTGATAACCGGGTTGGCCCACTAGGCCCTGAAGCTTCCTTTTTCAGGGGTGACCCGGGGAGCAGAAAACAGTAAAATACCTGCAGTCAGGTGATCCAGGTAACAAAAGGTTTACACGTTTATGAGGATAACATTACATGCAGTTATTCAATTAGTAGACCATAAGTATGGAGACTCATTCTCAGATTTCTATATTTGGCTTCAAGTTATTGCCCTTGGAAAATGATCATAAGCTGAGAAATGCGGTAGTGAACTTGTTCACACACTTTTTACAAAATTAGACCTGAGGAGCTTAAAATTCTTAATGTAGTTAGAAGATTTCATGATGTTGATGCTTCCCAAATAGATCTTTTGTTGCAGACAGAGGACAAGTGGATATGATCATGCAGAAGGCTTTACTCCTAGATTAAATTGGGATTCACATCTTGGATTCCAATGTCCTGTTGGGAAATAACCCTGATGGTGGTGAGCCTGCTCCCCAAATAAACAAATGGGAAATTAGAACTATGGCCATCTTTGGTATAAAAAGGGACGGTGTGAAAATAATCAGAAGCTTACGCTTGTTCTCCAGGATCTTTTCGAGCATGTTCTTGCTATACCCAAGTTTCTTGACGACATCAGTCTGATAGGTCGGTCTGGCTTATATATTGATTGTGACCAAATACTTATCAATATACTCTCACAAGAGACCTTTTTCAGACTGTCAAGACCCTTGCCAGCCTTGGACAGTTAGGGTATTTATATTGTGGAATGGGATAATGTGGACACAACTAGGAAAATCAATGGGGAATCCAACATAGATGAAGTGGTGAATGTAGACCAGGCGCGTAATAACCCCAATTGTGCTGAACCTCAAATTGTGTATAATATACCCACCAAAAATAGATTTGCAAATCTGTCACTGTTTGAATCCTGACTTACTGTTTCCACTATAAATTCGGCCCATAGTCCATATATGAATAGTTTGGCTTTCATTTCTTGGAATATTTCAGGATTAGTGCCAGAATTCTCAGATACTGACTGGAGAGCATTTATAAATTCACATCATATCATTTGTTTGCAAGAAACATGGCATTTAGATTCCACTGATGTTTCTTTAAACAGGTATACATGTTTTCAGGTACCTGGGAAAAAAATTGCAAAATCTGGCAGGGCATCAGGTCGGTTCATAACCTGGGTTAAAGTAGATGACAATCTCAAAGTCTCACATATAGCAAGCAATACAATTGCACAAGCTCTTCTAGTCTACACTAAGGACTCTTCATTTTGCTTAATAAATGCCTATATTCCACCTCAAAAATCCACATACTATTCTACAAAACTCTGGGATGAGCTAGAACATCTATTATACTCTAGTTGGACTAGTACAGGATGTGACAACATCCTGATTTGTGGTGCCTTTAACAGTTGCATAGGCACCTTTGATGGCTATGGGAACTGTGAGGCCCACAATTGGGTACACAGTAACGTATCTGCTTTTAAGAGGTATGCAATGGATCAAAGAGTAAATACTTGGGGAAACAAATTGATAGAATTGCTACAAACTTTTAACTTAGCTCCCTTAAATGGTAGAATTCTGGGGGACCAACCGGGGAATTTCACATACAGTAACTCACTGGGTTCTTCCACCTTAGATATACTTTGTTGGAATGGTAGCATGGAATTGCGGACTTCTTTATCAATCCTTATTAGAAGTGAGAGTGATAATTTACCGGTGACCCTGATTTGGGGAACTAGGCCCCTTGAAATATCTTTTCCAGTGAATACTTTTGAGATCATAGGCCACTCAAAAATCAGATGGAATCCAGGTAAATTAGATATGCTGGTGCCACTAATGAAAGGAATTGTAATCACACTTGACAATACCCCCAAAAATAAGCAGACATTTAAATTTCTGCATACCTTGATGATTGGTTATTATGATAAACTTAGGGAATGTTTTGCTCACCCCACCACTCTGGAAAGAAAACACAAGAAACGTGCTGACCATTTTGCCCCTCATACGTGGTTCAATACAAGCTGTTTAAAGTTTAAGCGCCAATTAACAAAACTAACTAGGGTTACTAGATCACGTAATACTAAGAGCGCCTATAGGGAACTAAATAATAAAAGATCAGCCTACAAAGAATTTTTGATATACAAGCAGAGAATTCATCAGCAGAAAAATGGGATCAAATGCTCACAGCAATACAACATAATGGTTGTCAAACATTTTGGCTCTTAGTCGCCAAAGAAACATAGAAACATAGAAGTTGATGGTAGATAAGGACCGCAAGGCCCATCCAATCTGCCCATTTCTGTTTCTGCCTTATAAATGTGCCATTGGCCTTTGCTCTGTCAATGGCCAATCTATTCATACTCATCTGTATTGCTCCCTTATGCCTATCCCATGCCTGTTTGAAGCCCTGCACTGTACTCATATCCACCACTTCCTGAGGTAGGCCGTTCCATGCATCCACCACCCTTTCTGTGAAAAAGAACTTCCTCACATTACCCCTTAATCGGCCTCCCTCTAATCTCATGCTGTGCCCTCTTTCCTGCTAATTTTCTTATATTGAAACGTTAGACTCTTTCACCTTGTTAATGCCCTTAAGGTATTTGAATGTTTCGATCATATCACCTCTCTCCCTCCTTTGCTTTAGGGTATACATATTGAGCTTCGTTACTCTGTCCTCATATGTTTTCTGATGCAGTCCCTGCACCATTTTGGTTGCCCTTCTCTGGACTGCCTCTATTTGGTTAATGTCCTTGTGAAGGTGTGGCCTCCAGTACTGCATGCAGTACTCCAGATGGGGCCTAAACAGTGTCATGTAAAGAGGGATTATTACCTCCCTCTTCCGACTTGTGATACCCCTACTAATACACCTTAACATCCCCCTAGCCTTACCTACTGCTTTAGTGGTCTGCTTGGATGATTTCAGGTCATTGGTGATGATGATACCCAAGTCTCTTTCTTCCATTGTGACTGCCAGCAACTCCTCTCCCAGCCTATAGGTGGCTTAAGTGTTTCTCTTCCCTATGTGCACGATCATGCCCTTCTTTGCGTTAACCCCAGTTGCCACTCTAATGACTATTTTGCTAGTTTATCCGGATCTCTTCTTATTCTGCCCACCCCATCTGGATCAAGAAAGGCACAGATAATAATAACAACTATCATGATTCTCATATTCACATGGAAAAATGGGTCTCTCATTTTGAAAAGTTATTCTATGACTCAGAACTAGTTGACATGTTAAGTAATTGGTGTACACCAATAAACAAAACCCAAGTACTGATAATCACTACCAAAGAGACTTATTATAGTATCACAGTAAAAGCCAGCAGAATAGGCCCCATGGTCTATCATGTCTGCTCGGAAGCTAGCCCACTACTGGGAGCTCGCTCCTTCACCCCCCTAGCCCCAGAGGTGTCCTTCCCTGGCCTCAGCCTCCCCCTGTACCTGTCCCAACCCTTCTTGAATCCTTCCACTGTGGTCTCTTCCACCGGACTCCTGGGCAGTGCATTCCATGGTTCCACCACCCTCTCTGTGAAGAAGTGTCTCCTGCCCCCCCCCGTACTTCCCCTCTTCCAGCTTCCTTCGTGTCCCCTGGTAGTCCCCTTCTTAAGCCTGAACACTTCCCTGGCTCTGCCCTTATTTATCCCCTTTACATACCTGAAAGTCTCTATCATGTCCCCTCTGTCCCTCCTCTCCTCCAATGCATACAGATTGAGTTCATCCAGTCTCTCCTTATAGGTCCTACCCTCCATGCCCTGAATCATCCTGGTCATCCTCCTCTGGACCCTCTCCAGCAGCACTATGTCTCTCTTGAGATGGGGTCTTCAGAACTGCATACAGTACTCAAGATGTGGCCTAACCAGGGCATTATACAGAGGGAGGATAACCTCCCTCCTCCTGGAGGTAATCCCCCCTGGTTATGCAGCACAGTATCCTGTTTGCTTTTGCTGAAGCTCTTCGACAATTCTCTGTGTTATTCATTTTGCTGTCCACCACTATCCCTAAGTCCGTCTCGCCCGATGTGACTTGCAGTGTGGTCCCCCCCAGGGTGTTTGCATGTCCTGGGTTTCTGACCCCCAGATGCAGCACCCTACATTTCCCTTCATTGAACCTCAACCCTCACTTCCTTGTCCATCCCACCAGGGTATCCAGATCCCCCTGCAGGGCCTCTCTCCCCTCCTGCCCATCTGCCAGTGCTCCCAGTTTTGAGTCATCCACAAAGAGACTCAACCTACTCCGAACACCCCACCCTATGTCCAAGAAATAGGAATTGAACAGGATTGACCCCAGGACCGAACCATGGGGGACCCCTCTGATGACCCTCCTGTGGGAGGAGACTATCCCTCCAACCACCACTCACTGTATTCGCCCCATAAGCCAGTTTTCCACCCCCCACCCTCCCCCAGCTTTGTTAGTAGGCTGTTGTGGGGTACTGAGTCGAACATCTTAATGAAATCCACATAGAGGACATCTACCGGCCTATGTCGGTTCAGGGCACCCATCACCCAGTCATAAAACTCCACCAGATTAGTCTGGCACGACCTCCCCAGAACAAAACCACACTGCCTGTCATCCAGGTGCCCCAACCTTTCCAGCTGCCCTCCCCAGCCTCTTCTTGATAATGCCCTCTATAACCTTGCCTACCACAGACGTTAGGCTAAATGGCCTATAATTCCCCATCTCCTCTCTGGAACCCCCCCTTGTGGATAGGCACCACATGAACCACCTTCCAGTCTTGAGGCATCCACCCTGTCATCAGGGAGATGTTAAAGAGTGAGGCCAGTGGAGCTGCCAGCACATCTGCCAGTTCCTTCAGCACCCTTGGATGCAGCCCATCTGGCCCCGTGCCTTCTCAGCCTTTAGTGACCGGAGGGCCTCTCTCACCCTATCTGCTGTGATTTCAGCCTCTCATCCCCCCTCCTCATGCATCCTCTCCTCCCGTTCTAGATACGACCCATCCCCTGCCCTAGTCTCATCCAGTCCTTCAGTCTCCAACTGACCTCCTGGTTCAGTGGGCTCCTCTACCCTCCCATTGGATTGGAAAGATCCCCCACCTCCCCCGGTAAAGACAGAGGCAAAGTACTCATTTAGTACCTCTGCTTGTTTCCCAGCTTTCTTTGCCCATCCCCCCCTGTTCTATTCCTGCTGATCTGTGCCCTCACTTTTCTTTTCTCCCCTATGTATCTATAGAACCCCTTCCCCTCCGCGGATATCCCCAGCCAAGTTAAGCTCCTTCTTTACCTTGGCCCCCCCTCACCACCCTGGTGACCCTCTTAGCCAGGAAATCATACTATCCCCTCTCCCTAGCCCCCCTTGAGCACTTTAAGTGTGCATATGTAGCCTTTTTCTCCCTCACTGCCTTCTGCACCACCCGGGTCCACCAACATGTCTTACTGGCCCTACATTGCTTGGGCCTTACCTTTGCACAGGCCCTCAAAGCCTTCTGCACCCCCTTCTTAATGGTCTCCCACAAGCTACCAGCATCCATGTCTGGCCTTATCTCATCCAAGCACCCTTTAAGAATCCTTCCCATGCCCTCAAAGTCCACCCTCCTGAAATCTATTACTTCTGTGTTAGTGCAAATTTCCTCTCCCCCTAGGAACATAAGAAACCAGCCCGTGGCATGGTCACTGCCTGCCAGTAGGCTGCTCACCTCCAGGCCCCTTATCTGGTCACTATCTGCTAGGACAATGTCCAGGATTTAATCCTGCCTAGTAGGCTCCCCCACATGCTAGACTAGGAAGGCATCCTAGAAAACATCCATCAACCTCTGCTCCCTGGCCACCGAGGATGTCATAGTGCCCCAGTCTGCCCACGGCACGTTCAGGTCACCCATGGTCACCACCCTGCCCTTTCTGAGGCCACAGTGACCCCTGATGTTCTCAGCCAGATCATCCTCAAGTTACACCACCCCTACTTTTAATCTTTTACCCCCCCTCGTTTGTAGGATTACTCAGATTGCCTCAACATCTCCTTCTGCCTCAATTCCACCAACTACTATGTCATTTTTGAATATCAGTGCCACACACTCCCCTCTTTCCACCCCCCCATCCTTCCTAAACATTGTGTATCCCTCTAAATTTAGGTCCGAATCATGCCTCTGGGTGGCCCATGTCTCAGTAATTGCCGCCAAGTCTGCTGCACCCTCAACTAGCATTGCCTGGAGCTCTGGCATTTTATTGCCCATGCTCCAGGCATTGATCAGGACCGTCCTCCCCCTCCCCCCTCTCCAGTCTTCTCAGCCCAGCCCAATCCCCCGTCTCTCTTCCCCCCTCAGTTCTCCCTGGTCTTTTAATGCTACCCACAGCCTGCTTTGCATGATCTAGTCCTGAACCCTTAAGCTTCCTCGCTGGAGCTTTCAGTCTTTCTATCCCTCCCCCTTTACAAATTTAAACCCCACCTATCACCAATGAATCCCAAAAGTTTTAGTTTAAGGATCTCCCTTCCCTCCAGGTTGAGATACAGCCTATCACTGGCATATAGCCCCTAGTCTTCTCATGTATCACCCCAGTCCCCCATCAATCCATACCCTTCTGACTTGCACCACTCCCTGAGCCACTGGTTTACCCCACTAAGTTTTTGCTTATTTTTCCCGCTTGCCCTTAGTACTGGCAGTATCTCAGAAAAGGAGATTGAGCATCCTATAGAGTGGCAAACCCTGGCCAATTACCTGAATCTTGCCTGTATCTCCAGTTCACTGTTCCCTTCTAAATCGTTTATTCCCAGGTGAACTAGAAAGTCTGGGGATCCTCCGCATTCCCTTGCCATTGAGTATAGCTGGAATTTGGCCTTATGTACTGATAGGCCTGGGATACATTTAACCTTGACTGGGCTGCCTTTTCCCTCCCAAACCCCTTCCCACTGGATACCTCTAATCATGGAGTCACCCAGCAGGAGCACTTTCACCTCTCTCCCCAAGTTACTAGCCTGTTTGTGCCCTTCCATACTCCTTCTTCTGTCTATGTCCCCCAGCTTGCTCCTTGCACTCTCCACAGCCTGGGTGTCTATTTTATATGCATGCCCTTCCAGGCTCCCTCTTCTGCCTATGTTCCCCAGTTTTCTCCTCTCACCCCCTGCAACTTGGGGGTCACAGGTCTGTATGTGCCCTTCCAGACTCTTTCTCCTGAATATGGCCCCCTGCTTGCTCCTCGCCCGTCCCACAGCCTGGGCATCACTAGTTTGATTGTGCCCTTCCATAGAAACATAGAATTTGACGGCAGATAAGGACCGCTTGGCCCACCCAGTCTGCCCATTTCCCTACCTGATGGATAAGCTGCAGATCCTAGTTAACCAGCAGCCTATTTCTTCCTACCACCACCCCCCTAGAATTGCCTTATGACTGTCCCATGCATGATTGAATTCCACCACTGTTTTTGACTCCACAGCCTCCTCTGGAAGGCCGGTCCATACATCCACAACCCTTTCTGTGAAAAAATACTTCCTTAAATTACCTCTGAGCCGCCCCCCTTCTATCTTCAAATTGTGCCCCCTTGTTCTTGCACACCTCTTTTTTTGAAAGATGCTACCCTCTTGGACTTTGTTGATTCCCTTGAGGTACTTGAAAGTTTCTATCATGTCCCCCCTCTCCCTCCTTTCCTCGAGGCTATACATATTAAGCTCCTTAAGTCTCTCTTCATATGTCTTCTGGTGCAGACCCTGCACCATTTTAGTTGCCCTCCTCTGGACAGCTTCCATCCTGTCTATGTCTTTGCAGAGATTGGGTCTCCAGAACTGCACGCAGTACTCCAGATGGGGTCTCACCAGCTGTCTGTATGGAAGGATAATAACTTCTTGTTTTCTACTGGTGATGCCTCTCCCTATGCATCTCAGTATCCCCCCAGCCCTCCTTGCTGCCCTCTCACATTGCTTGCCCACCTTTAGGTCATCTGATATGACTACCCCCAGGTCCCTTTCCATTTTTGTTGTTGTTAGTATCTCACCCCCCATTATGTACTCTTCCCCTTGGTTTTTGTTTCCCAGGTGCATTACTCTGCATCTTAGCATTGAATCTAAGCTGCCATACATTTGACCATTCCTCTAACCTTGCCAAGTCCTTCTCATCCTTTCCACCCCACCTTGTGTATCAACTCTGTTGCAGATCTTTGTGTCATCTGCAAAGAGACATACTTTTCTTCCAGTCCCTCTGCAATGTCGCTATAAAGACATTGAAGAGGACCGTCCTATACTGAACCTCAGTGTACCCCACTACTAACCCCTTTTTCAGAGTGGACTCCATTTACTATTACTCTCTGTGTCCTATTCTCCAGCCAATTCTTTACCCAGGCTATCATCTTGGGACCCACTCCCAGGCTGGCTAACTTGTATATTAATCTTTTGTGTGGGACTGTGTCAAATGCCTTGCTAAAGTCTAGGTAGGCCATGTCCACAGCCCCTTCCTGATCAACTACTTTGGCCACCCAATCAAAGAAATCTATCAGATTTGTCTGGCATGACCTTCCCGCTGTGAATCCATGCTGCCTTGGGTCCTGTGCCCCTCTGGCCTCTAGATACTCAACAATTCTTTCCTTCAGAAGTGATTCCATCATTTTCCCTACCACTGAGGTTAAACTAACAGGTCTATAGTTTCCTGCTTCTGCCTTGCTCCCACTTTTGTGAAGGGAATCACATCTGCCCTCCTCCAGTCCTCGGTACCACCCCATCCTCCCATGATTTGTTAAAGAGAGTAGTCAGTGGTGTCACTAGTTCTACCCTTAGTTCTTTAGAATTCTGGGATGAATCTCATCAGGCCCCATTGCTTTGTCCACCTTCAGTTTTACGAGTTCTTTAGAACCCTTTCTTCTGTAAATGGGCTGATATCAACTTCTGTATCCAGAGTGTTTCTACTGTTTGTTTTAGGTACTTCCCCTCTTCCTTTGTAAATACTGAGCAAAAATATTTGTTTAGTATCTCTGTCTTTCACAGTCACCCTCTGCCCACACTCCTCCCTTTATTAAGCCTCACTATCCTCCCTTGTTCTTCCTTCGCTCCTGATGTACCTATAAAAGGTTTTATCCCCTTCTTAATTGAGTTGGCTATCTTTTCCTCGGTTTGGGCCTTTGCTGTTCTGACTGCCTTCCCAGCTTCCTTTGCTTTCACTGATACAGTTCTCTGTCCTGTTCCTTCTGTGATTCCTTGTACTTCCTGAATGCTTTCTTTTCTCTTGAACCTTCACTGCCACTTCCTTTGAGAACCATAGTAGTTTCTTACCTCGTTCGCTTTGTTTATTTGCTTTACACAAAGGCTTGTTACCTCTGTGATGGCAGTTTTATTATTCCCCATTGTTCTTCCACCCCTCCTTCCTGCCCATTTGCTAGTGCATTCCTTAGGCACTCACCCATTTTGGCAAAGTCAACCCTCCTAAAATCCAGTACCTTTGTCTTTATATGGCGTGACTCTATTGCTGTGTTTATTGTGAACCATACTGTTTGATGGTCGCTAGTTACCAGATGGCTACCCACTTCTACATCTGTGATCCTCTCTTCATCTCCATTTGAGAGAACCAGGTCTAAGATTGCTCCTCTCGAGTGGGCTCCAATACTAGTTGTCAAGGCATGCCCCTGTAGGGCATCTAGAATAACCCACTCTTGAAGTGGCTGCTGCAACTGCACTCCAGTTAACATCTGGCATATTCAGATCACCCATCAGCAATATCTCCCTTTTCTGCCATTCTAAGTATACTTTCTATCATTTCCTTGTCCATTTCCTCCTCCTGAGAAGGGGTCTGTATACAACCCTGTGCAGATTGTGGTGCCTGCTGCGGTCTCAAATTTACCCACAGTGCTTCTTCTCCTCCCTGTTTACCCTTTTGTTCTGTTGCTTTGATTCCTTCCCTTATGTAAAGAGCTACTCCTCCTCCTCTTTTACCCTCCCTGTCCCTCCTGTAGATAGTGTATCCTGGTATGTTTATGTCCCAGTCATGGTTTTGTGTGTACCATGTTTCTGTGACTGCCACGATATCCAGATGTTCCTCCTCCATCAAGGCCACTAATTCAGGAAGCTTGTTACTCAGACTACGGGCATTGGTACTCATTGCTCTCCATTTTTTGATGGCTTTACCTTCTGTTGCAGCATCCCCCACTGACCTTTCTACCTCAGTCTTTTTCTCATTTAGTACTCTGTTTTGTAGGGAGAGGCTGGGATTTTCCTGTTGCTTATCAGTGCCTCCCTCCTTGACTAGTTTAAAAGCTTGCCAATTAAGCTTTTAAACCGATTGCTCAAAAGACTTGTTCCCTTCCTGGACAGATGCAGACCATCCTGCCAGTATAGGCTGATGTCCTCCAGGTGGAACCCCAGTCCCCAATGAAGCAAACCCTGTGCTCACACCATTTTTCAACCATTCATTAAACTGCATGGTGCAAAGTACCCCGCCTCACTCATGCCATTGACAGGCAGCACCTCTGAGAAGGATACTGTGTGTGCTACTTGTCTTAGACCCTCCCCAATTCTACAAAGTCCTTCTGCACTGCTCTAATCTCATGATGAGCCAAGTCATTTGTCCCTAGGTGGACAATGACGTCCAGCTCGAACTCCGTGCAGCTGTTCTCGTGATCCTGAGGATGCACTTCCTGTCACTCCAAGCCATGGCACCAGGCAGGCACCTTACTTCAGTTTTCCTGCTCCCCAGTTCTATCCCCTATAATTGAGTCCCCACCAGGAGCTGCTTCCTTTCCTTGTGGTGTCCTCTGTCTCCTTCCTGTGGGCCTCCCATGTGACAGCTGTCCTCAGCCTCCTTAGTCTCCTCTGCGGGTGCATCCATAGGGGAGCTATGCTCCCCCAGAATGGTGTATGGATTGTGGAGTGGAACAACTGACTGGGTGTGCCTCTGTTCCACCATCCTCACCCTTCCTGAGCCCACTGTGGTCCAACTGCTGTGCTTTCTTTGCAGCCTCTGAGGTAGAGGTAGTGGTGGTGGCTCTGGTGCTCCCTGGATGGGGGAGGTTCCCTTCCTACCATCCAGTGTGGCCTGGGGGAAGGTTCCCTTACTACTGTCCAGCATGGCCTGAAGATGGGCAACTTCCTCCCTCAGGGCAGAGAGTTGTCTGCAAATAGGGCAGCATCTCAGCCTCCAGAAAGACTCCCGGAAGACTGCTGCCCCACAGCCATTACATTGTACTACTCCCCACATGTTTATCTACTTTTTTCTTTTGTGTGTGTGATTGGTTTGTTATATAGAAATATATATATTATACAATGTGTATGCTTATATTGTCAGTGCAGTGTGCTAGCGAGGATATGACAGTGATATGCACCTTGCACTGTTGAGGAAATGATGTCAGAACCCCAGGTATAAAGGAACTATTTCCAAGGGTGGGAAGGGGTTGGGCCTAAACTGTGCCCTCACAAAACAATCAGCTAAAAGCTCTGACCCAGCGCTGTGATGAGTGCCTTCCTGTCAGCAAGATGCCCTACACAACAATTTGACAGAGAAAATACCCTGCTAATCAAACAGAGAAAAATCCAGACATCCAAGTTAGACACAGGTAAACCTCCCCAGCCCCAAAACAGCCTGGTGGTTTGTGCTCTGAAAGCAGTCAGCCCCAAAATAAGTCAGCTGTGCTTTACACTCTTCCTGCACTGAAAATCTTAAGAATTAAGCCAATTGATTGACTAGTGACACCTGTGATGTAAACAGGCCTTTCAATGTAGGCAGTCTGCTATGTCTGATTCCAATACAAAAAATCTTTCAGTGAAACCAGGGATAAAAACTTAACTTCTCAGCCAGCAGGACACTTTTAAAATGTTGCAAAAATATACTTCCAAATCCTAGGTCTCAACCCCAACAATCAAGCAAATTCAGTTGTATCTCACTCCCTCTGGTTATAAAATTACTACACTTTTAACGGAATCCTGCAATTCTCTGCTTAATACCAATAAGGAAAAAAAAAAAAGAAACTTTTTGTAGAAAGCGTAGCTCCCCTGCTATACAATATTATGCCTTACCAAGTGTCCAGCTCCTAAATGGAGTTATAGTTTGTTCTTTGCAGTGTAGCAAGGTTCTCAGCTTCAGAAAAATCAAAGTCAGACTGACTCCAGGCCCCCTCTTCTGTCTCCCTCTCGCAGCTTGCTCCTCGCACCCCTCACAGCCTAACTATCACTAGTCATCCCCCTTAACTCTTCCCCGGTTGGTCTGTTGCCATTGACTTCTCCACCCAGGCCTCCTATTCCTGCTTTCCTTCTCCCCCCCCAGGTGCTGAAGAATGGACCCTTGTGCCCTAGTGCTCTCTATAGCCCACTTCTGGAAATTCCAGTCTCGGAGCTGGCCTACCCAGAGTGCTCCCCTCCTCACCCCCCTCCTTGTCCACTTTACCTTTCCTCAACTCTGCCCTGTCCTGGGTCCTGGCCTCATCCACCCTGACTCTGTTCTGTGCATCCCCCTCTGCCTTACCTCCCTCAGACCTGGGCTTCTGTCCCCCTCACCACCCGTCTGGTGCCCTGTTCTCATGTTTCCCATGCCCTCCCCTCCCCTCCTTTGGATCAGGCCCCCCATCCCCTGCCCCCCCTTCTGACACCTGACCAATCCCTCCCCATCATCCTGCACCCCCTGCCTGCCAGCCTCTTCCACCTTATCATCCGGGTACAGCAGGGTGAAGCAATTTGTAAGTGTGATGCCTGCCCCAAGCTCACCCACTCCTGTCCCCCTCTCCTCCCCTTCCTTGGCTCTCTCTGGGCCGCCCCCTCCTTTTGGAGTGAAGACCGTACACTGGTATTTTCATGTCTCCCCCCCAGAGTGACTATGTGGTCCTAGTCCTCTCACTCCCACCCCTATACCCTGGAGTATGCCATTTTGTCTCGCCATCATCATATGATTCCTGCCCCACTTCCTCTCCAACCCACCCTCCCTCCCTCCGTTTCCTGATCCCCTTGACCCTCCCGCCTGAGGCCTGCCAACTGGTAACACAGTGGGCATCCCCCAAACCTCCATGCCCAATTCAATATTATGGCCGCCCCACACCCTGTACACCCAATCACCCTCCCGAAGATACCGGCTCTTGCATCATTCGATCCCATCCTCACTGTTAGGTGTGGGCAATATGGGACCCCCTCAGCAATCAAAGTACCCTCAAATCCATATACACTCAGTCAATCTACCCTTTTCCCAGCAGTAGCCAACATATGCCTGAGCAATCGATACAAACAGTACCCAAGAAGCAGTAGCCAGCAGTACCCATGCATCACCCTAATAGGATTAGGATGTTGCAAGGCCTTATAGGACTTACCCAATAAATGTAGGGCTAGCCTTGGGGTGGGTGGGTTGTGGGGTGCGTGGGTGGGAGTACCCCCACAGGCAAAACACAGTCAGCCAAGGAGTCCTCTGGCAGTGACACCTCACACAATCACCAACTTGTCTGCTAGAATCCCTTACTCCTGCCCAAACTAAATGTAAAAGCACAATAAATGGCAGTTAAGACCAGCCCTCAAACACAATTACAATCACATAGAAATCCCAGCTAAGAATATCTTTCAGATCTACTTACAGTCACAGCCACCAGCTAGAGGCTCCTTCCCCCTCTCCCCTAACTGAAGACCAATTGAGATGGCAGTTGCACCTCACATTCAAACAGCACTAATCCCCTGTAATATGATGCCTGCACTAACAGGCCAGACAGCAACTTTTAAACACACAAACACCAACTTGCCTGCTAGAATCCCTTACTCCTGCCCAAACTAAATGTAAAAAAGCACAATAAATGGCAGTTAAGACCATTCCTTAAATACAATTACAAACACACAGAAATCCCACTAAGAAAATCTTTCAGATCTACTTACATTCACAGCCACCAGCTAAAGGTTCCTTCTCCCTCCCCCCTAACTGAAGACTGACTTACTTTGCAATAACCAGTTTAAAAAAGAAAAAAGATCCAGGTCCAGATCAAATACCTTCAGAAACTTATTTGCTGGCACCTTCTCTTTGGTCCAATCTACTTACTATTTTCTTTAACTCATGCATAGCCAATAATAGGGTACCACCTTCATGGAAGGGAGCCATCATTGTACCTATATTTAAAAAAAGGCAATAAAAGTGACCTTAAGATGTACAGACCTATTTTCTTGTTGGACATTAGTGGGAAATTATTTGCCAAAATTCTTTTATTGTTTTGTGTTATCTATTTATATCCCTGTCATGCTCTGGAGCTGCCTCTCCTTTGGGCTGCCTTGACCCACAGACTTTCCTCCTTCTATCTCCCCCAAGCCACCTTACCTCAGATCTGCAGCCATCCTCAGGATAGCCTGGCATAACCCTTTTACCGGGTAGGTCCCTCTGAGGGAGAAGACCGGCACACCATTTTTCCTTCAGTCCCGGGTGCTGCTGAGGCTTTCCATTGCTTCCTGGGATTCTTCAGCAGTGTCCTGAGCCAGCAGCCATCATTCAGCCAGTTCCCAGAGTGGTGTTTTCCATTTTTCTGTGGTGTTCCCTTTATTGTGATCCCTCTGCAGTGCTCCCAGTCTCCACCGGGGGCCACTGCAGAGTGACCATGCATCCTCAACCCACCCAGGGGAGGAGAGCAACCCTATGGATGTTCAATCCTTCCCCTTCCCCTTCCCCTGCTGACCCCCAGCACTTGAATCCATTCCCGAACTTGGGTTGCTGGCGAAGTGTGACATAAGGTGCCCATGCCTCAACCCTCTGTGCCACTGAGCCAGCCAGCCAAAATTCTTTTAAATAAATTAATATTTCAGTTAGACCAGCTAGGAAATATTTCTGAATTCCAAGCAGGTTGTAGAGCAGCATTACAACATCCCTAAATAAGGTCTGTCGGCTGTTCACTGGTGCACATCGATGTACCCACACATGTGAACTCTATGCTGACTCAGGTTGGTTGCAACTCTCAAACCGGATAAAGTACCTTACCTGCCTGATGGCGAAAAATCCACTCTGGGCCTCACTCCACCCTGTATCCAAGACCTGTTATGCCCGAGCGCTAGCACCCATTTTACCAGAAGATCAGAACACCAGGCCCTCCAAGTCCCCCGATGCCGGACTTCTCAGGGACAAAGATCATTTGCCTATCATGCCCCCAGCTGGCTAAATGCCCTCAGCACTCATATTACTGCCTCCACCTCTCTAGGTATTTTCAAATCAAGGCTGTTCTCTCACCTTGCCACCTCCAGCTCCTGTGACTGCCCTGATTAAACCTCCTATTTTCTCACTACCCACCCTGTTCCGTTATTTGACAAAGACATGTTTGGGAAACCTTTTCTTCTGCTAGTGTCTGCTCCCCAATCCTTTCACTTACCCTCTCTGTTCTGGACTTTTTCCCTATTTGTTTCTCCTAATCTGGCATGACCTCTTTCTTGTAATAATAATGTGATTATTGATATCTCATGTCCTTTTGCACAAATGATTTGATATGTATTTGTATATGTTTTCTCGCTCTTGACACAGCACAAATTGTTGTGTTATCTATGTAACCTTTTTTGTACTGTACCTAATTGACGCAGAACCTTTGTAAAAGAGCCTCTGGCTCAAAGGTAGTAATTCCTAGAACAATAAACTAAACTAAGAGCGGGGTATAGCACAACAGATAATTGCTTTGTACTATTACATTTAATTGAGAAGTACATTATACTTAGGAAACAAAAATTATTTGTGGCTTTCATTGATTTCACTTCCGCTTTTGACAATATTTCAAGATCCAAACTATGGCAAGTTATGGCTAAGAAAGGTTTTCATCTAGACCTAATTCAGGTAATAAATAATCTCTATTCAAATACCTGGGCCCAGAATAGAGTTGGCATTAATGGTAACTTATCATCCAAGTTCCATACAAACAAGGGGGTTAGGCAAGGATATGTTTTAACACCAGTCCTATTTATTATTTGTATAGACCAATTCTTAGAAAAGGTGCTTAAATCACCATCGGCCTCTCCTAGCATTGGTTCAAGGTCTTGACCAGCTCTTGCATATGCAGATGACCTTGTCCTGGTAGCTTTAACTATATCAGGTCTCCAGAAAAAAAACTGGTTAGCCTTAATGACTTTGCTTCCTCCCATAGTCTACAAATAAATAAAAACAAGAGCCAGATTGTTGTTTTTGGTTCCAACAAAATAAAGGATACCTGGTTGGTGGGGAAACAGGTGTTAAAAACTGTCAAAACTTATACTTACCTTGGTATTACATTTGCAAACAACTGTCAGTGAACGCAGCATATAAAAACATCTTTGATAAAACTAAAACAGACCGCCGGAGCCTTAGCTAGATTTAATAATAAATTTGAGGGTAATAGTGTAAGGTCTTTGCTAAAAGCAATACAAGCCAAGTATGTGTCTCAGGCCTTGTATTTAGATGAAATTTGGGGCCCCAATAAAGTTGGGACCCTAGAACCCCCTTTAAACAAACTTTTACGTACATTACTTGCTGTGGGAAACGTGTTTCCTGCTTCTATCTTGCGGGCTGAATTAGGCTTATCAAGCCTTGATGCACAATGTACATTTAAACTGGTTAGCTACTGAATAAATGTTACCTGAATGAACTCAAATAGACTTCCACAGGAATATATCAAAGAGAAAAGAAAATGGGATGGTCTAGGATGTGAAAAATCTAACTGGTTGAAAAATCTTGAAGCAACTCTTCTAAAGTACGATCTTACTTACTTTCAGAAATATGTAGACAAGAGCAATTAGCATTAATTTAAAATATAAGGCATACTGTAAAAATAAAACCCTCAATCAATTTAGGCTGGGTGATTGTGTCGCCATTTCCCACCTAAAAATTTCACCATGGCTGATTCAGAATGACATTCAGTCCAGGTTTAGATACTAACTGGACTTTCTGATAGACCCAGAACTCAGAAAACTGTTTACTAGATATCATATGGAACAGTTTCTGAGTAAAGTATTGACAGCAAGATTTGAAAAATTGATTTATCCAAAAGACACCTTATGTACCTGTATGAATAAGGGGAGAGAAGATCTAGGTAATGTAGTTTTTGACTGCTCCTGGTATAATAAATCCAGGATGAGATGGCTTCTCCCAATTTGGAAAGGCATTGATACTACAGTTAAAAATGTATTGTTAAACATTATGTTTACATCAGAAGATGATTATGTCATCAGTAAGGTAGCTGGGTATTTCAGAGCAATTGCTGGTATTAGAAGAAAGATCAAATAGCACTTTATTATGTATTCAAGGGAAGATGATGATCTGATATATTTTGTACTGTGTACTTTGACTGTGTTGTAAAATTGTTTGAAGTTGTCACTTTTATTTTGCATTGTCAAATGTATTTTAGAGGCTTAATTTGTATTTATTTATGTAATGGTCTTTGACCAAACAATAAAATGTACTACCTACCTCATTAAGAGGTGTCCTGTTTCACACAAAATGTATAAGGGTTCTTGTCAGTTTCATTCCTTGCAGGTACAAAAAAATGGAACTTTGTCTTCCAGAACTAATCTCCTGTTGACAACTCTGCAAAAGAGTTTGTGGAAGTCAAACTGCATCTCAAAGTTAACCCCCTGAATTCCAAGGAGCTTTTTGCAATCATTTCAACAACATAGCTATATATATTTCCAAACCAAGGGATCCCAGTTTCACACAAAGATTTCACATATACATGTACTTTTATAACCACAGATAAGCAAGGAGGAAGACAAAATAGAAACAGCAAGTGAAGGCAGGGAGAGATGGGGGGCATGAGTCTGTCACAGTGATCAGTTCCTAGGTCTCACAAGAACATTTTACTGCACAATATGACAGACAAGAGAGAGGAATGAGAGGATAGAACAGATCCTTGCGTTTAATTCTTTCTGCATAACAAATGTGACAGGGTCTTATTCAGCTCTGTTACACTGTGCCTTTGGAGCTCAATATACAGAGGAGCATTTTCCCATACTGGGGTGCAAAAATAAAGCCAAGAGCATGTTGTCAGTAGAGTACCTGGAGTTGAAATTACCTTTAAAATCTTTCAGTTGGTCAGCTAAAAAAATTTAGGGCTAGATTCAAAACAAAATCACAAACTGCAATGCAAAATTTTGTGTTGCACTTTGCGATTGCCTAGGTGTAAGAAAATGCTATTCACAGATGGACAGCATACAGCGCTATAAGACTGTGAATAGGGCTAGGTGGAGGTAGTGGTCACACTTTTACTGCTACCTCCAACACACTAGCACCGTCCCAACCTGCTTCCCTGTCAATGGCCCTACAATGAATAGCTCCAGTGCGCTATTTGGTATTCAGAAAAGCAGCCATGGAAATGAGCCTACTGGGCATGCAAGGCACTAGCTGGCCATTTGCATGCCCATTATGGGCTCATTTACATAGGCTGTGGGTGTCGTAGTGCAGCCCCTCTCCAGCCTCTGCCCAACGCCAGCCATAATCACTGGTGGTCTAGTGGTCCCTTCTCTGTCTTCGATGCCAATCCCTGATCATTAATTCCTATTCAATATTCCTGGCAGTCTAGCGATCTCTCCCCCTCCCCATTCTCCGATCGTCATCCCATTTTTAAATAATACTTTCTCTGGTAGTCTAGTGGTCCCTCCCATGTTCTCTGATCGCTGTCCTATTTTTAAATAATAATGTCCCTGGTAGTCTAGTGGTCCTTCCCTCCTCCCCATGCTCTGATAGCCCTACCAATATTAAAAAAATGGATTCCCTGGCAGTCCAGTGGTCCCTCGCCCCTCCCCCAGTCTCCAATCACCGTACTGAGAAAAAGAGATAAGTCTCTCCCTGGTAGTCCAGTGTTCCCTGCCCCAGACCAAAACACCCTCCCAATAAATATATAGTACATTCATTGGTGTCCATTGTCTCCCCCATCCTGCTCCCTTAGAAACATGAAATACGTAGCAGCATATCTTGGTGGTCTAGTCATGGACCCCCCACCCTGTGACGAATTCACCCCCACACCACTCCCCCCCAAATCCAATCCTCAGCCAGTGACCAGCACAGCACTCCTCTCACCTCCACTGCAGGCCACCAACTCAGCTCTCAATGAGGGTGTACTGTATACAGTATGTGCTCATTTGTACCAATGGGTGGAGTGGTTATGCACCGTGGATCCTGGGCTTGTAGCCACTCTGCACTCAGTGCACCCCCCTAAGCAGGATGCCCCAAGGGGGGTGCACAGCACCTATGTTCCCAATCCCCTGGCAGCACAGACAGCAATGCACCAGGGTGGCCTGGCACTACGTGCAATGCACTAAGGCACATAGTGTTGCTCGAAGGGGTGCAGATACACCCAGGGATACCCTGCCATAACCCACTGTGTGCTCCCACAGTAACCACCTGCTGAATGCACCGGGACCATGAAGCAGCCCTCTGTGCTGCCCCAGCCCACAAGGCAGATGGGCAGGGCTGGGGCAGCTGATCGGGCTAGTGCCCACATGGCACATGGTGCCACCAGTGAGGAGCCGCACCCAGGCGGTGTGCACCTGGCCACCCAGTCTGTGTGCTGGCAACCCCCCATCCACCGACACAGTGCACCCCCCCGTATGGTCCAGTGCCCCATGCCCCAACACATGGCAGCACCCGCCGGTCTTAGCTGCATGGCCAACCCAGTGGAGCACCTGCACCATTTGGTGGGTCTGCCAACCTCCCACAGTTGCCCCATGTCTGCCTCTACTGATCCACATTGGAGGCCAGTGTACCTCCCACCCACCATGGCACCGATAACCCCCCTGCCCCCAGACACTCCCACCAGTGCTGCAGCCAGGACCAGCCAGCGGTGTAACCCACCCACACCTCCATGGCTGCCGGCCATCCAAGTGCTGCAGTGTACCTTGCTGAGCGGCTGGTGCAGGGGTCCACTGAGCAATGGGGACGTGCCGCATGGGTCTGAGTGCTTGTGGTAGGTATTCATGCACCCGGACCTGCGCCCTTGCGCAACGTATCCACTGTGGGACCCATGCCGGGCATCTGACTGAATGCCTGGCTGGGTTTGTGACTCTGCCCATGGCTACCCTACAAGGACCTGCGCACCTGGGGGGTGGTGCAGCAGACAGGTGGCCAGCGGTCATGCATTTATTTATTTAATTTGTGATCTAGGATAATACCTTTTGAGAACAAACTCATTACATAGGTTCCACGTCATTACAAAAAAACAAGACAGTACAGTATAGCTTGAGAACAAGCTTGTTACATAGGTTCCAAGACAGTGTAAAAACAAAGCAGTACAGACATAATATATATATAGCAAATTCGGTAATACAGTTAGTTCACAGAAAAGAGAAAAAAAAAAACATAAGTGAAAAACAGTCTATGACAGATAGCTTTATGCATTCAATCAGAAATGAAGGCCAGGAATACAGGTAGACTGAGTGCAGGAAGTTATTTTCACAGGGGTCAATTAGGAAGACTGGAGGAGTCTAAACAACGAGGGAAGAGGGCAACAACAAAATTAAGCACAGGTGAAGAGCTATGGGGGGAGGGTATTTAGCCCAAGTAGAGCCTCGTTAATTGCCATGTAATAGGAACAATAGAGAGATAATTCAGCCCAGAGTAGGCCACGTTCACCCAGACATAACCAGCAGGTATGTTAGGTAGGGAAGAGACACAGGTGCTACATAGTACACGGTCATGTAGGGGTGAGGCCGAAGCCTTGTTACGCCATCATCCAGGGTATAGTGAAAACAGTCACAGCTAGCTTGAGCAACAAGGTATTTTCTGAGCCCCCATTTGAAAGGGCCCATCTTGGTTTCTGTGATCATAGTTGGTGGAAGATTAATCTATTTCAGAGCTTGGTGGGCAAAAACTCTTTGACCTAGGGAAGTGCGACATCGGGGAATCTCAAAGATCATACTGTCTGGGCTTCTGGTGGGGCAACTACATTCATAGGGGAAGAGGAGCTTCAGCACCCCTGTTGGATGGCATGAGGCCCAGACTAGCTTTCTTTGCCGTGATGCAGGTTTGGAATTTGAGCCTGCCTGAGAGCTGGAGCCAGTCAGCCTAGACATACAGATCACATATATGTGTAAGCCATGCGGCCCCAGTTAGGAGGCGACAGGCTTTATTTAAGACGACTGTGATATGGCGGAGGGCTGAGTCTGTTGCAGAGCCATAGTTGACAAGTGATACTATGGAACTTAGTATTGCAATGTTGAGGGCATCAGGGATTAGACTCTGTCTGTGCCTATAAAGCAGACCAATATGGGTGTTGACAGCCTTGGCCATGGCATCAATGTGATTGGCACATGACATGGTGCTGTCCAGTGTGACACCCAAGTATTTAAAGTTATGAACTAGTTCCAGTGGGGCCCCAGACTAATTTTTTATGCTGAGAGGGAAGGAGCAGTGCCTGTTTTGAGGACTGAAGAACAACATAGTCTTGGTCTTCTTGTAGTTCATAATGAGTTTGTGGTCCTTGAACCATCTCTCAACTGCAGAGAAACTATCCTGGGGCTTACGCTCAAGTACCAGAGGGTCAGTGTTACTTGTGAACAGGACTGCATCATTTGTGTATAGCAGAATTTGACAGTGACAGGCAGATGGAAGACGATTCAGGAAGATGCTAAACAACAGGGTCCCCAGGATTTATCCCTGGGGCACTCCAGAGAGGACTGGTCTACTGTCCAATAAAACATTGTCAATCCTAACTTGTTGAGAATGGTTGGAGAGATAGCATTTGAACTAACCGACTACATCCTGGGAGAGCCCAACAGTTGCCAGCTCGTCTAGCAATATGACATGGTTAACCATGTCAAAGGCTTTTGATAAATCAATAAATGTCACACCAGTGAATGGTCCATTATCAAGAGAGTTCTAGTAGGGTAGTTATGGTGCTGTGCCCTTTATGAAACCCATGCTGCTGTGGACACTGTATTTTATACTCATCTAAGTATTCAGTAAGCTGATCAGTGATTATTTTTTCAAGAGCCTTAGACAGTGGTGGAAGAAATGAGATGGGTCTGTAATTTTCCTGTAGGGCTCGGTCTCCACTCTTGAAAACTGGTGTGACTAGAGCTGCTTTCCATAGTTGTGGGAATTGGGAGAATCTTAGTGAAGTATTGATAGTGTGTGTAAGTACTCCAATTATGAAGTCCAAAGTGAGCGTAACAAATTTAAGGTCAAGGGAGCCACCACTGAAACGTGACTTGCCTAGGACCTGTTGGAAGTATTTCCTAGCTTCACCTGTGGTGATAGCTCTAAAATGGAACAGTGGATGAGAGGGTAGTGGGTTATCAGAGCCGCTTCTCAGGGGGGTGGAAACAGGGAGGAAGAAATCAGGTGGAAGCACACCGCTTAGATTAGTGAAGGCATTACTGAATGAATTTGCTATGACACCATGGTCAGTGGTGGGTACACCATTATTGCTTATCATAGTGGGTGCAGCTTTCTGATCTTTCACAATGACGTCTCTGAGGTTATCCCAGAATTTTCTGCCATTAATCCAGGATCTGTTTAGAGCTTCCTTGTAGTATTGATTTTTTTGCTGTACGTACTGTATGGCCCTTGTACAGTCTTAGAAACTTAGAATTTGACGGCAGATAAGGACTTCATTGCATGCTTTTTTGTACTTTTGAACATCAGCCTGCTTACCCAATGCACGGATTCTAAGCCACAGGTGATCCCTCATTTTCATTTGTTTTAGAAGGTCTGTGGGACACCATGTTTTGCTCTGACCTTTGACTTTATGTTTCTTAATCGGAGCTTGCCGATCACACATGCCATTAAACAGATGGATGAATTGATCAAGAGCTGCATCAACAGTACTGGAGGAGTAGATATTGTCCCAGTCTTGCTGTTTGAGGTCTGCTTTGAGCATCTCATGATGTCCAGGTTTAAGGATCCTATTTATAACTGTTCTGGCTGGAGGTTTGGTGAAGTTGCTAGACCAGTGGAACAGAACAGGGGAGTGGTCACTGTAGGCATCAGGAAGAACTGTGGTCTGAGAGATATGCTCAGGCAGGTTGGACAAGACCCAGTCCAGCACAGTGAAGGTGCCAGTTTTGTAATTCATCCTGGTAGTCGAGGCAACTAGCTGAGTGACGTGCACTGCAGAGACAGCACCCCTATAAGGGCTAGCAGCTGGGGAGAGCTAGTTTGCATTAAAGTCTTCCAGTATCACGATTTCAGTGTGGAGATTCAGAGCACTGAGGCACTTCAACAGTGAGTCAAGCCCAGGGGTCTTCTGACCAGGAGAAATATGCACTGTGAGAAACAGTGAGAGTTTTATTTGACTTCCCCAGTAGTATTTTTAGTCCTATAGCTTGTATGCTAGAGTCAGTATCAGGTAGAGGAAGGATATGTGCCTGGAGGCTGTCTCTGATGTAGATAGCACACCCACCACTGCATTTGGATAGGCGATCCAACTTGTATACTGTATACCCAGGGACTGAAATTGATGTGTCCACTACTTTTGGGGAGTGCCAGGTCTCTTCCACTGATAGAATATCAGGATTATGTTGTTGTAGCCAGGCATTTAAGCAGTCCATCTTAGGGAGGAGGCTACAAATATTAATTGAGCCAATGACAAGCTGTACTCTGTTGTGCAGAGGGGTAGCGGAGGACAGTGGTGGGACTAGATGAGGGTGAATATTCCCAGACAGCAGTAATAGCAGGAGTACTAAATGAAAGGGGTATTCCTTTAACTGCTTGTGCTATATCTTCTTTGCCTGCCCTGGTTATGGGACAAAAAAATTATTTCCTGAATATTGAAAATCCCAGGGAAGAGGGCTAGTGGGTGCAGCCACTCCAGGCATTGTAGCAGAGGCCATTTAAAACTTACTGTAGGCAATGCCTGTGATGGGATTTGAAAGTTGCTGCCAGTTGACAATGTTACCCTGCAGTAGGAACACTGGGCAGCAGGTGCTAGAGTACAGTTTCTTTGGTGCATGGTATATGTGAGCAGGATGAACAGAGAGCAGCTCTGAAAAGCAGGACCCCAGAATTGTACATAATTGCAAGTTAAGAATTGGGAGGAATGGTAAGGGTGCAGCCTCTTTTAAGAGGAGAGGCTGTAAAGGAGATGCCCCCCGCCTTGACTTGACAGTAGTCAGAGTTGGTAGCTGGGATCATCAATAGAGAGTAGGGAATGATGCCGGTGCACACCTATCCGCAGGTGCAGAGCTCCGCGGGTGGGTTATGCACCTCCAGTGCATATAACCCACCCATTCATGCATAGGGCCCAATGAAAGCTCAGTCAGTGGCCAGCTGAGGAGGTGAGAGGAGGGCTGTGCTGGCCACCAGCTGGGGATGGGTTTGGGGGGAGTGGGGTAGGGGAGGTCAGTACCTCACAGGGTGGGTGGGTCCACTAGACCACCAGGAAATTGGGATACTTTCATGTTTCCAAGGGAGCAGGATTGGGGGGGAGAGACACTGGACACCAATGAATGTAATATATATTTATTGGGAGGGTGTTCAAGTCAGGAGGGAGGGACCACCGACTAGCAGGGAAGGTTTCATCTCTTTCTGTGTATGGTGATCAGAGACTGGGGAGGGGGAGGGACCACCGGACTACCAGGGAATCATTTTTTCTATATTGGTAGGGTGATCGAGCACAGGGAGGGGGAGGGACCCCTAGACTACCAGGAAAGTATTATTCATAACAGGACAACGATTGGAGTACGGGGAGGGGGGAAGGACCAATAGATTACCAGGGAGACTATTTTTCTATACTGGGACTGGCGATCGGAGACCAGAGAAGGGGAGGGACCACTCGATCACCAGATATTCATTGCTTTTTTCCTTTACAGGGATGGCAATTGACAGTACTTCTGGCAACCACAAGGGCTGCATGGAATACAGCCAGGTCTCAGTCAACGGTATTTTCTCCATGCAAGAGACCCTCGAAAACGATTCTTGCATGGAGAAAATCCTTAGTGAATGGGACTGTGACAATATGCAGGTCTCCTCTCTCCGATTTGCATTGTGGACACCTCAACTCCTTAACCCAATGCAAACCCAGTGTGTGGGTGCAAACTGGACTTTTGTGAATACCACTATGGCATAAAACCCAGTTTACGCTGCACAAATGGGGTTTGCGCCAAGGCAAAGCTTTGTGAATCTGGCCCCAGATATTTTGTCCTTAAAGAGTCTCAAAGTAATCAAGCCAGGCTGTATTTAGAATTGAGCTCCACAGATAACCAATTCAGTTGTGGTAAGACGCAATAATGGTGAGCACTGCAGACGTCCATCAATGCAAATTTTTCAGTTTCATTACATAAAACACTCCTATTCAGCACTGAAGATAGTGTGCATTCTGTTACAATTCCCCATGTTTAATATATGTAACAAGGTTTGCTGTGCAATATGTAACTTGGTCTCCTTTTCCATACAATTCTTAAATCTATATAGAAGACTGAGGGCGTGATACACTGTTGCAAATGGCTATTGCAAAGTGGTCCCAATGATCACTGGGTGACTAGACTTATACTTTGCGCCTGTTTGTGTCAAAGACATAGAGGTTGCAAGGCATTCGCTGTGCTGTCATAATTATTATTGTGACAGTACAGGGCAAGGGGCAGAGGGAAATGGGGGACCCCATAAATGAGGGTGCCAATATACACAATGAGCCATAGTGTTATGCACAGTGGCTGTCTGGTGCCCTCACTCATGGCTGCAAGGAGAACTGAACTCAACCCAAGAACTGCTACAAGCAGATCTACAGGGGAGTCCCTTCCTTGTGAGCTGGAGCATGTGTTCTGGTAGAGGAAGGGTTAGGTGGCATTGCAAAATCCTGCACATGTAGGACCTGGATTGGGGGAGTGGATCCACTGGTCACCAAGGAGACAAATACATGGTTTGAGCTTTGGGCCACTGGACCACCAAGGATGACTGATATGGGATGTGATTATTTGATAGCAAGATGGCCACATAGTAGACCAAAATACCAGGCAAGAGGGGTTGGGTGGGGGAAGCCTATGGCGGTAGTACCATTATCCCAGGGCAAGGACCATGGCATGGCACCATGTAACAGGGATATACCATATTCTGACCTCTGCCTCTGTCACAATCCACCATGCTAGTGGTTGCCCATCCTGTGTGTGACCATTACCATCTAGATTATCCATCTGCATAATGAGGCCTTGTGACACTGTAATGCTGCAGACAGATCACGTCAGATAGTGTCACAGCACTGGATATAGTACAAAAGTGGTGTGTCAGAATGGGGGGCCTCATGCACCACATTTTTCTGCCACCATACTTTCCATCTGTAGTTGGGGACCTACGCTTCTGATGTATTTTTAAGGGATGTATCTGAACTGTGAGGAGTAATTCAAGGATGACTCTAAGTGAACCCTTAGGTACTTAAATGTATCAACATGATTGAGCGTACACATATCATTGGCAGGCACACTGAAACCAGTTTTCTGACCAGTTAATCTGTTTGCAAAACCATATTGTGACACTTGGACAGCTGGTTCTGATTAATCTATGTTTTTTGTAATATAAAAATGTATTATTGAATGTCTCTCTTGAGACATGCTGTGTTCCTGGGATCCCCAGGTTTCAACTACAGGCTGTTAACCTAAAAGCCAGGAGATAATTACAGGCTAGAGGAGACACAAATTAAGGATCTCCTGTTTATCTGGCTTAATTGTAGCTACCAACTGCTAGGATGGAAATTATAAACGTTTATGACGTTTAGAGGAAGAATACAGGTTATGTCACTTAGGTGCTTAGTCATAAATGCTTCTTTGATGTCTGTGAAGGGCACAGAGACACACTAGATCAAAGAGTTATGGGGAAGTGAGTTTTTGCTGATGTCATCTATTTAATTTACCTTCTGAATGATCAGACATCCTGGTTGTATGATTTTTCAATAAACAGAGGAGGAGCTGGGTGACATCATGGAGAAGGCATGTTCAAGACAGTGTTTTAATTATGCTGTGACAGACCTTTAGAGATATACATGTTTGGACTCTGAAGAAGAAACATCTTTCAGCACTTTTAGAAGATATACATTAGACAGACCAGTCTAATTGTATGGTTGGTAGGAATTTGCACTTTTAAACCTTGTTCTTTTAAGTGATTGCATGGTTTTGTGATTTATTGTTCTGTATTTACTTTGTACATATTTTTATCTATTTTAAAGTAAACCTCTATTTTAAGAGACTACTTGGTGTGCCTCTGAGATTCTTTATTTGATAAGTGAAGCATATATAGTTAAAGGTGACACTGTGCATAGCTTACTGGTTTACCAAACTGGGGAAAGGTAAGAGTTTAATCTGAGGTCTTTAATAGAGTTTTTAAGGGTTCATTTTGTACACCTGGTTAGGTGCCCGTAGGCAAAAGATATCTGGCATTTCCCCGTAGAGCAGAATTATCTGAGCCTGTACACTTGGGTATGCTAGCAAGAGGTTCACAGTTTGAATCCCTCCAGAACTTGAGACCAAAGATTGATTCAAACCCACAAAACAGACAGGAGGGGTATCCTGTTTCTGTTCCTGTTCACAATACTGTGCTCAGAGTTTGGCACCATGGGAGCAGAGGGCCTGACCTGCTGAGTGGGGTTGTGACACATATAATATGATTTTTGTCTTATTTATGCTTGTCATCTGTGTAATACAAATTCACCTGTTTTTTGCAGAGCATAATCCAATAAGGCACCTTTTTAGGTTTGCTTGCACGCATGCACAAGAAACATTATGTGGCAGCTTAGTAGAGAAGCGGGTTGTGGAGGTACGGCACTGTGGTGGCTAATGCCGGCACTGCATTGTTGGGTTTGGCAGTGCTCAACCAATGTAGGCCCAGTGTCCTGATGACACTGGTTCTGCAGAGTGCCACTAACTTGTAATGATTTCACTGCTGCAATCAGGAGCCGCCTCATCATCGCAGCATCAGCCATTCTGCTGCAATGAGGGAGCGACCCGACATTGCAGGGTGGTACCTACCTTGCCTGGTGTGACATTTTGTTAAAGAGGCAGCAGCTATGCCACCTCAGAGCCCCATGAAAGCTGGCGGGGGTGCTCAATCCCCCTGTTGGCATGCTTCTGACCCTGTTCATTTGCTGATGGGGAGCTCACGCCCCGTCGGCATAATGCCCACCCCCGCATTTGTTGTGTGTCGAGGGGGGTGCCCAATTCCCCTCTGCATCATGCCCCCCAAACAGTCTTTCTTTGCTGATGGGGGCCCAATCCCCCATTGACTTCAGTCCCCCCTCTCCCAAAAAACAGGTGGCACACTTGAAGCCCATCCCAGTGTGCAAAAAACAAACCTGAAAAACAAAAACCTTCCTGCTACGTCTTTTTTTCTCCCCGAAACCAAGAAAATGGTCCATCGCGGTGTTTCGTGCCCCCTCCCACAACCCACAACTGACCTCTGCACACCCTGCCCCCCTCACCCCATACTTACCTCCAGAGCCCAGCGCGACGAACTTCGGTGGACCGGGAACATGTCTGCACGTTTCAAATCTGACCGCAAACTGAAGAAATGCCTGTAAGCTGTATAATGGCATAAATAGGGTTTTTTTCAACTTTGGTGCATGTCTCAAGCATTTTGGGGAATTTTGGTACCAAATTTTCAACATGGGGTTATTGGGACCCCTCCTGATGAATTCAGTCACTGTTATGGCGTTATTCGGTCTGGAAAGGTGATTTTGTGCTCACTGTGCAGAATCACCTTTTCGGGACTATTTAATAAAATGACAGTGCCACTGTTCATGAGATGGGCTCTCAAAAATCCTATATTGCAAATTTGGTGAAAAAATCCAAAAAATTACTGTTTTACAGTACGAGCGTGCAATGTGCAGTTTCCATGCACGTTTGTAACTTCGCAAATTTGTAATATTTTCTGTCCAGATTTTCAACACTGGCATTTTCCACACCTCCTTATGAATAGTACAGCTATCATTTTACACATCCTGGCCGAAATGTGTTTTCGCACTTCTGGTGCAGAATAGTGCGGTTGCTGTAGGAAATCAGTTTTCAGGACAGATTAAGAAAATGATAGTGACACTGTTCGTAAGCAGAGGTCCTAAAATGCCTATGTTGAAAATTTGGTGATGAAAGTCCATAAAATGACTGTGTTACAAGCGTGTGTTGCGCAGTTTCCACGCACCCTTGTAACTTACCAAATTTGTAATATTTTCATGCCAGATGTTCAACACTGGCATTTTTTCACACCTCCTTATGAACAGTACAGCTGTCATTTTTCACATCCTGGCTGAAATGTGTTTTCCGCACTTCTGGCGCAGAACAGCCAGGTCGCTGTGGGAAATCAGTGTTTGGGACAGATTAAGAACAATCACGTGAGAGAGGGGAAGTGAGCGAGCTGAATGGAGTTTTGTTGGGACTGCTGGGGATTTCTTTGTGGGCAGAAAAAGGATCCAATGCAGGCAGGAGCCGAGTTCAAAAGGGTAGCCTGCAGAGCCGGAAGAAACAGAATGAGCCAGTGAGAGAGGGAGAGTGAGCGAGCGCAATGGAGCTCTGTCAGGACTGCTGCGGATTTCTTTGTGGGCAGAAATAGGTGCCAATGCAGGCAGGAGCCCAGTACAAAAGGGCAGCCTGCAGCACTGGGAGAAACAGAATGAGCGAGTGAGAGAGGGGGCGTGAGTGAGCTCAATGGAGCTCTGCCAGGACTGCTGCGGATTTCTTTGTGGGCAGAAAAAGGCTCCAATGCAGGCAGGAGCCCAGTACAAAAGGGCAGCCAGCAGCGCCGGGAGAAATAGAATGAGCGAGTGAGATGGGGGAGTGGGCGAGCTCAACGGAGCTCTGTCGGGACTTTAGAGTTGCCCACCTTCCTGCCCAGGGTCCTCTGTGGTCCTATATTACAGCAGGGTCTCTGGGGTGGAGACAAAGCAATGATTGGATACTTTTAGGATTGCTGTAATAATACATAGTTAGTTGTTCTGTTTATTTCTCTAACTGAGCTGAGTAATACTTGGAGTGGAATAGTATTTCTAACTGGGCTACGTGAAACTATATGAAGGGCTGAGAACAAAAAGTATGGTAGCTGAGGGGTGAAAAATGGACAAAGAGACTTTAGGATTCCTACAGTAATACAGTATTTAATGGATGAGATCTGAGACTGAATTAACCCGGTCAGCAAAGGGGCAGTAGGGGGACTGATGTGGGGAGGAAGAGACCACGAGGAGTACAAGGGGAGAGAGCAGATGGCTATGGGTAGGGAGGGTCCAGGGGTGGGACCAGAAGGGGCACGGAGGGGAAGAAGTAGGAGAGGAGAATTGGTAGGGGAAGAGATGTAGGAAGGGTATCGACTAGGAATAGATTTGAGCCTCTACTATGTGAGAGGGGGAGCAGGAACATACTGAAGGGGGGAGGACAAGTGGGGCATGACAGGGATGGCAACAGGTAGTGGAAGAGATCGTTAGGATGAAAGAATACAAGGGTGGCTAGTAAGGAAGGAGGGGGGTGACTGGAGGAGAGATGGATACAGGAAGGCGGAAGAATGGGAGGGGCATCACTATCGGGTCGAAGGGAATGGGGGCTGTAAATCAACAACAACAGGGATAGTAGAGGGGTTGGAAATCCGCTGGGTGGGAGGAGGGGAGGTCGACATGAGAAGCCCAGTAGGAAGTAGTGGGGCTGGGAAGGGGTTCAAGGGGGATGGAAGGAATAAGGCAGAGAAAAGGGGTGAGGCGGAAGTAGGGAGTATAGATAAAGAAGTCACAGAGGGTGCAGCTGGTGGGGGTAAGGGGTAGGGAAGAATGAATACTGGGGTGGTGGAAGGGGCATTTGAAGGGAAAGGGGGTAAGGGATGGGGGGGTACTCATCCTAGGGAATTCTATACTGAAAGGGGTGAGAAAGGGTGGAAGGGTGGAAGGCACAGCTGTATATGGGTTGAAGCTATCCCTGGACTGACTGCAGGAGGTGCAGGGTAGGCACTGCTCATGTGTGCAGCAAGGGGGAGGAAGAAACCTCATTTAGTGTTGCATGTGGGTACAAATGACTTGGTGGGGAAGACTGTGGAAGTAGTGAGGGGGAGGTTTGAGGAGTTGAGCAGGCAGTGTGAGGGGGTTGGGAAGTCGGTACCGTTCTCAGAGGTACTCTTGGTACCATATGCAAGCACGGGGAGGAAAGGTTAGGATCTAGGAGTTCAAGGAGTGGCTAAGGGATTGGTGCCACACCAAAAATTATGGGTTAGTGACTAACTGGGGTAGGGTCTGGGGGAATAGTGACTTATACATGGGGGACAGACTACACTTGAGCAGGGAGTAGAGTATTAAAGGCGAGATTAGAGGGGTATATCTCTACTAAGGTGGATTTAGGCCCTGTGGCGCTGGATGCCACACCTCATGCCATGCCAGCGACCCGGGTTTGGGAATGACCTCAGGCCACCGGGGGCTGGCTGGGGAGAGGAAGGATTGAGCATCCCATGACTGCTCTCCTTCCTCTGGGGTGGGTGGGTGTATGGCATTGCACTGCAGCAGTGGCTGGTGGAGGCTGGCTGCACTGCAGTTGCATGCTCGAGAGGGGGGAGCGTGGCGGGCAGCGGCACTACGTACCTTTGATGCCATTGCATGTCCGGCTCCCAGGGAGAAAATGGAGGCAGAAAATAGCGGGGCAATCTGGCTGGCAGTGGCTGTGCCCTGCACCTCCTGGACAGTGGCGCACCCCAGGGATATGGTCAGCCCGCAAAGGCGAATTTCCTGCATGCATGACCTGGTCTGGGGGTGCAGGAGCCAGCAACCGGAGGTCACTAGAGTCTGCTTCGCTAGAGGAGAAATAGTGACATGATAAAAAAACTAAGGTGGATTTAAACTAATGGGGGGGAAGGGGTAGCCAAAAGACTGAGGTTGGTAGAAAGGTCCGGGCAGTGGAACCTAATGAGCTCACCCCCCTAGATATAGGTAAAGGAGGAGGCATAGTAACCTCAGGAGGGGGCGGGCAGAGTGGTCTGAGTGTAATACAGAAGGCACTACCACCCGGTAAGAATAAGGAGGAGAAAGGGTGCAGACTACCAGGAGGAGGGACAGAAGCCAAGGAGAAGAGTGAGGAGAAGGAGGGGTACGGGTGGAAAGTGGTCTCTCTCAATGCAAGAAGCCTGGGGAACAAAATTGCAGCACTTCAGGTGCTCCTTTCAGAGGAGAAGGTGGAGATTGCTGCAGTGACAGAGACTTGGGCCACAGAGTGCCATGATTGGGACTTAGCAATCCTGGGATATAGGATATACAGGAGGGACTGGGCGGTTGGGGGGGTTGCACTCTATGTGAGGGAAGGGATCAAATGCATAAGGGATGAGGGAGAAGAGGAGAGGAGAGGACAGAGGTGCTTTGGGTGCAGCTCCTGGACTCCAAGGGCAGAAAGCTGAGGCTGGGAGTGGTGTACAGACCACCAGCCCAATCTGGGGAACTGGATGGGGAGTTGGCAGAGCAGATAAGGATGGTGTGTAGAAGGGGGAGTGTGGTGATAGTTGGGGATTTTAACCTACTAGGAGTTGACTGGAACACCCCAGCCACTAGCAGTACCAGGGAGCAGATGCTCCTTGATGCAGTCCAGGAGCACAGAGGCCACAGTAGCCGGCACCGGGGCCAGGAGAGTAAGAAGAGCAGAGCCAAGAAACCATTCTGGCTGAACAAGGAATTGCCGCAAGGTGTAAGGGTAAAGAGGGATACATACAAGAAGTACAGGAAAACAAGGAAGGGAGAGGATAAGGATGTTTACGGGAACTGGTCAAGGGAGGTGGCCAGGAGGGTGAAAAAAGCTAAGGCCTCCAGGAAATTAAGGTTAGCACAGGGCATAATGGGAAGGGAAAGGGACTTTTTTAGGTATGTCAGGGAAAAGAGAAAGTGCAAGGAACATATTGTGAGGATAAAACGAGGAGGGGATTGGGTGGAAAAGGGGGAGGAGCAAGCGGAAATTCTAAATGAGTACTTATGCTCCATTTTCACTAAGGAGAGGGATGGTCCACTACCAGCATGGGCTGGGGGAGATAGGGAAGAGGGGAGAGGAGGTGATGGACAAAGTGATCACAGGGAGTAGGGTGCTAGAGGGGCTGAGGGTGGACAAGGCACCAGATCCTGATGGCATCCACCCCAGGGTGCTGAGGGAGATGGTGGAGCTGTTGGCTGAGCCGCTGGCAGATCTGTTCAACACTCCCCTGGAAACAGGTGTGTGATCCAGGAGTGGAGGGTGGCCCATGTGGTGCCCATACACAAGAGTGGACCTAGGGAGGAGCCCGGAAATTATCAGCCGGTCAGTCTCACGTCCATAGTGGTTAAGCTTATGGAGGCAATACTGAAGGAGAGACTGGTGGCATTCCTAGAGAGTAATGGCCTCCAAGATGGGCGGCAACATGGGTTCATCTCAGGAAGGTCCTGTCAAACCAGCCTAATAGAGTATTATGACTGAGTGCCAAGGGAGTTGGACAGGGGCCATGCAGTACATGTCCTGTACTTGGACTTCGGTTAGGCCTTTGATACAGTGCCTCTTGGGAGACTGGGGGAGAAGCTGATGGCAGTGGGGGTGGAAAAAAAGCTGACTAAATGGATAGAGAACTGGTTACAGGGGAGGGTGCAGAGGGTGGTGGTGGTGGTGGGGGAGCTGTCGGCACCCAAAGCGGTGATAAGTGGGGTGCTGCAGGGGTCACTGCTGGGCCCAGTGCTATTTGGGCTCTTTATCTCCAATAAAGCACATGGACTAGGGAACAGGGTTAGTCTGTTCGCAGATGATACCAAATTGGGGGAGGTGGTGAATGAAGAGGATGGATGGAAAAAACTGCAGGGGGACCTAACAAAACTAGAGACATAGTTGGTGGAGTGGTTGCTAGGATTCAACGTAAAGAAGTGTATGGTGAAGTACTTTGTGGCTAAGAACCAGAAGAGGGACTAGTGGTTGGGGGGGTGAGGTTGGGGATCACAGAGGAGGAGAAGGACCTAGGGGTGTTGGCAACTGGGAGTATGAACAACTCAGCCCAGTGCAGGAGAGCAGCAGTGAAGGCAAACAGGATGCTGGGCTGCATTGCAAGGGGGTTCTCATCCAGACACAGGGATGTGATCCTACCTCTCTACAGATCATTGGTCAGGCCACACCTGGAGTACTGTGTGCAATACTGGAGACCATACCTGAGGATAGATATAAAGTTACTGGGGGGGAGGTGCAAAGGAGGGCAACAGAAATGTTAAAGAGGATGGAAGGAAAGGTCTATGAAGTTAGGCTGAAGGAGCTGAACATGTACACACTGGAGGAGAGGAGGGATGGGGGGATATGATTTAAGCGTTTAAATACCTGAGGGGGGGTAAATAAACCTAGCACCGAGGGGGTGTTTAAACTGAGAAGTGGAAGAGAAATGAGGGGGCATGGACTAAGGCTGGAAGGGGGACATTTCAAGCGGGAAATGAGGAGGTACTACTTCATTGAGAGGGTGGTGTCTAGTTGGAATGCGCTGCCAGAGGTGTGGTAACATCCGAATTCTTTAAAAAGGATAGCTTTAAGAAGGAGTGGGATAAAGCAAGAGTCAGGGGGGGCATGGGCTGGGACAAGCGGGGGAGGAACTGAGGGGGAGGAGGCTGGGGCAGCTGCAATCTAGGGTGCTAGCTGCACACTTGGGCAGGCTTAGATAGACCGATTGGGCTGTTCTGCTAGCAGATTCGTATGTTCATATGTATGTTTGTATGTAAAATCACGGTGACTCTGTTCATGAGCAGAGGTCCTAAAATGCCTATGTTGAAAATTTGGTGACAAACATCCATAAAATGACTGTGTTACAAGTGAGCATTGTGCAGTTTCCATGCACCCTCGTAACATCACAAATGTGTAGTATTTCCACTCCAGATTTTCAACACTGGAATTTTTCCCACCTCCTTATGAACAGTACAGCTGTCATTTTTCACATCCTGCCCGGAATATGCGTTTAAACATCTGGTGCAGAATAGTGCGGTTGCTGTGGGAAATCAATGTTCGGGACAGATAAAGAACATCATAGTGACGGTGTTCATGAGTAGAGGTCACAAAATGCCTATGTTGAATATTTGGTGAAATAATTCCATTAAATGAATGTATTATGCACATGCATTGCGCAGTTTCCATGTACGCTCGGAAGTTCGAGCATTTTTAATATTTTCACTACAGATTTTCAACATTGCCATCTCTTCACACCTACCTATGAATGGTACAGTTGTCATTCTTCATATCCTGCCCAATCTGTGTTTTCGTATATCTGGCGCACAATGGCACGGTCGCTGTGGGAACTCAAAGTTCGGGACACATTGACAAAATCACAGTGCCATTGTTCATGAGAAGAGGTCCCAAATGCTTTAATGAGGTAGGGGTCACAAAAAGGTAATGCTGAAAATTTATAGTGCAAATATCAACAAACGCTTGGGGTGTTAGGGTTTCTAACCATAATGTCCCACCCTGTACAGACTGACAAGCATTAGGGGTGTGCCTTTGGATTGCTGACTGTAATGCTCATGCCATTCCACCCCCCTCCCACCCTGCAACCGGTGACAGGCATCGAGGTGTGCCTTGGACTCTTCAGCTCCAGAGTTCACCCCATTCTTCTATACTGCACCCATTTCAGCATATGTCCTTATGGAGTGGGGTGACTGTAAAGCCGAACACCCAAAGGCACACCTCAAAACGTGTCGGTGTCTGCAGGATAGGGTGAGGTGAAATGGCATGAACATTATGGGCAACAACCCAAATGCATACCCCAATGCCTGTCCGTCTCTGTAGGGTGGAGGTGGGGATGGTGTGAAGTTCAATACTTCACTGCCATTCCTACTCTGCATCTGTCTAACTCCTGCATTTCCAATGCTAATACCCGCAGGCAAACATTCAGCATTGACAAATGCTTGTTTTATTAATGGGTTATACAGAAAGCAAAGTGGACAGGACACTCTTCAAGGTCAGTAAAATGCCTGGTAACCTTCACCCTCACAGAAGGGATACTCTCACACAACAAGAACAATGTATTCCACTTGTACTTCCCTTCTATTCCAAGATCCCTTCTCTTCACACAACCATCACTAGAAACTTTCCTGTTCAGCAAACTGATCCCAATATCGAAGTTTTCTTTACAGAGCCACAAACTGCCTTCTACCGCAGACCACCCAACCTTCGGAATTTCCTGGTACATAGCCGTTTCCATACTCCCAACAATTCCTTTTAACCAGATACCAAAGCTTGTAACAGAACCCACTGTTATACCAGCAAATTTACTTCTAGTGTCACTGAAATTCAAGGTCCCACCGGTGTTTTTCTCATTACCAAAGAGTTGTCATGCATTTCCAGCAATGTGATATATTGTATTCTTTGCAGTAAATGTGCAATTACCTACATCAGAGAAGGCTGGCCCGGTGGCGCTGAGGGTTGAGGCGCTGGATGCCACACCTCGCACCACGTCGGTAACCTGGGTTCGGAAATGAGTCCGGGCCATTGGGGGTTAGCAAGGGCAAGAAAGGGTTGAGTGTCCGGAGGGACAGCTTTCCTTTCCTGAGGTGGGGGGAGGTTCAATGGGCTGCTGTTCAAGCAGCCCTAATGTCGGCTGGGGGGGTGCTGCAACTAGCGACTTGCAACAAGAGTGACAACAGCTGCAGCGGATGCCTTATGAGCATGCACGGGAGTGCCTATGCAGCATGCAGGGCATCATTGCATGACCGAGTTGGGGGAGGAACACAATAAGGAAAAATACACCCCCTTCCATTGGTAGGTGAAGGTGGGTCTAGAGGTTGCAGCCCCACATCCTCTGCCGGGCACCAGGATGCCTGCTCCGGTCCCTCCTCCTGTCAACAGCCCTTCCAGTACTATAGATAGAGCACCGGTAAGGAGTATGGTGGTCCTTCCTCTGGGGACTCAGATCTGGGGGGGTCAGGGTGGCTGCACATGGAGAGAGGTGCCCCTTCTCACTGGAGAGAGGTTGTCTGGGCTTCAGGCTGGATGGGTAGAAGCTGGCATACCGAACGGCCACGCTGGAGAGAGGCCAGTGGTAAGGGCGCATAAAGAAAGTTTGAAAAAAAAAAAAATCTACATCAGAGAAACTGTCAGATGCCTGGCTGACTGATTCAGGGAATGTTACAGGGCAGTCAGGAATGGAGACACTTACTGTATAAACCCAATGTATCCTAGCTTACTTCCAGGGACCATGTCAGTGATCTTTCTGTTTGTGTCCTTTAGCAGAGTTTCCATGATGCTGACCAAAGAAAAAACATGGAAACCAAGCTTATCATCCACTTAGGCTCCCCACAGCCCTCTGGTTTAAATGACAGACTTATTTTCCACTAACATCTTTCAGCCACCTTATGGTTTACCACTGCAATCTCTCTCTTTCTTACCCCCACCCCTATCATATCTATGCTTTCTTGCATGCATGGTATGTATGCATGTGTGGGTATGCCTACACAAACTTCCATCGTGTGTGTGTGTGTGTGTGTGTGTGTGTGTGTGTTGGCATACTCATGTGAGCATTCCCACTATGTGTGCATATCCATTTTCTTTTTTTCCAGATGTCTCTGTCTCCTTCCTCCACTGTTGTCACCTTTCAGCCTTCTTACTATTGTGGCCCTGTTAGTTAGTCCCCACTTGAGGACTCCTTAGCTCATTTACTCCTACTCGTAACTTCTATTTCCTGGGTATTGATGAGGCGATGATTTGTCGGGGCAATATAGATAGATTGTTGCTACAGAGGGAGGCCTTTTGGCAGTTCAAACTCAAGTCATATATTCTACCCGACATGAATGACAGTTTTCAATCGGGACCTTTTCTGGAGGTTAATGCATAGCTACAGCAGTGATCTGCTCACTTCCTGATGTCTCTCTTTTCTGTATATAGTTAAATCTGCATATTTATTGGGTATTTATGCTTTTTTTCATCTGCCTTTTAATGTGATGATTTATTATGACAGTTTTCAACCCTCTTCTCCCTCCACCGACCCCCTTCCTCCCACTTCCCCTTCCCTTTTTTTGTTTTTATATTCTTTGGTACATATCTATCTATCTATTTATTCGGGAATTCATGATACATGATTTATGTACACTGGTGTTATTTGACATTGGCTAACCTCACAGTGGTGTAAACCATGAGTGAGGTGTCCAAGGTCAAACAGCACAAGTGTACATAAATCATGTATCATACAGGTCCCCCCTTGAATTTCCCAGATAGATGGATAGATAGATAGATAGATAGATAGATAGATAGATAGATAGATAGATAGATAGATATGTATCATATCACACAAGTTCCCCTCTGCATATTCCATTTATGCAATAGGATATGACCTTGTGTAATAGTTTAGTTTAATTTTATGGATTGCTTTTTTTTTTAAAGTGCAGGGGTTTATGTTGTTAAAAGAAGCTGATCAGCTTCTTGTAACAGCCATTGCTGTGGCTGTTGCCATGGAGAAGGCATCATGACCTCGCGCTTAAGCAGAAATGTCCATGCTCATTGGTGGCTGCAGTGGCCGATCAACAAAAATCTCGGCTAACATGGAGGGCTAAGTTTAACAAAGGGGAGTGAGTTCAGCGTTTGGCAGATGGCCCAAATGCTTCTGCCATTCTGTTCTTCTGTTTTGATTAATTTTGCCTTTAGAATTTGTTTAGTGTGGTTGGCGATGTTTGTCGTGACAGATGGGTCACTGGAGTGCCGGTTACCAAAAGTGGAGTGAGCGGCACCAGGCAGCTGTGGACAGAGGTCCTCAAAGAATGAGTAGTGTATTTTTATGTTGGCTTGCTGCGCTTGCGCGCAAGTCAACATCTTGCGGTAGTGGCAGATTTTGGAGGTGCGTCAGTGTGGGCGAATGCATGGCACGCATTAGTAGGTGCGTCCGGCATTCCCCAATAAGGCAGCATGCTATCGCTGACACGCACTGACACCAACATTATGTAAAGTGGATAAAACTTCTGAGAAAAGTGCCACTGCAGTCAGAGACAAACTCGTCATGCAGCGGCACCAATGACACTCCTCCCAACAAGCGCTTCCTGTTTTTTTTTTTTATATTCTTTCTTGACATAAAGTACTGCGCATGTCCAGCAAAGAGAACAATTCAATTTAGCCAAAATAAAGACAATGACTCCTCCTGGGAGTAGAGGTCTGAATGAAAACATTCTTCTTGAAAAAAACTTTGCAGTGAAATCAAGTGTTTGCTTCCAGTATATTCTTCAGAATGTTTAATTTGACAATAATAGACATGCTAAATCTGTCAAAACACTGAATAGCACTGGTTGTTTAGACATAAAAAAAGTTTTGATAGTATAAAAAAAAAAAAAAAACCTACACCTTTAGGTACTGTAGCATTTAAGGAAGCTTTTAACTGAGAATTGCCTCAAGTGGCAGCATGGACAAAGTGATGGTTGCGATTAAATTGTTTTCAAGAAACATCATGAACTTAGACCGAGTCAGATTAGAACAGCACTATTTCTTCATGTCACTCTATTTTTACCTCAAAAATAATAAACATCAAGTTGTCATTGAGGTCCTGACAAAATGCCTATCTGTTAAAAGTTCGTTCTTACTATAATTTCATTTCCATTTTCCTTTCAAGTAAGTTTAACCTCAAATTGAGCATCCCCTTCCCCTTTGCCGAATAATTGTTAAACTCCTTTGAACCCAGCACTCCACTGGAACAAGCAACCAAAAGAATCTGAATCCACAACCCTGTGCTTGTTATTTCATAGACGTAATTCCTACCTTTACTTGCCAGGGAGATTATCGGAGGAGTGCAGAAAGAATCACCGATCAGGCTGTTCAGAAAGGCATGAGCATCCGAGCCGCCGCTGCTACTGTTGCTTCCTCTGTAAATCCTCGGGTTACAACAGGACTGAATGGTCAAACACTGTCAAACGCCCCTTTCTGCTTCCAAGCAATAACACAGGAGTTGATAATCTCTTCCTAAGCTAAGACACTGGCTGCTGCTTCCACTGCACTGATCAGGCATGCAGAACAGGCCCGTCAGGGGTTGTCCATGCAGCTGAGAGATAATGGAACCATTTTCTCAGCTGGGACTACTGGCTATACTTACCTAACCCGCTATCTGCTGCCGAGCTCAGTCTCTCTCTCTCTCTTTCTCTCCATCTCTCTCACACAAACACACACACACACACACACACACACACACACACACTCACTCACATGATTGCAATTGAGAGGAAGTGCACCAATTCTTTCCTGAATTCTCTGATTCCCTAAAAGGCTCACTCAGTTAGCACTCGGATCACATATAGACAGACATCTGCTGGGCTTCTACTGTCCTTTACTGGGCTCTTTCACAATGGTTTACTGGGGGAATCCTTTTTCCTTAGTAGACACTACCAGCTAGCGCCTTTCTGATGAACTGTGCAGTTCTGAGCTGCGCCCTCTGATATATGTCTTATACACAAATTAGTGGGTTCTTTAATATTTCATTGAGAATAGCAAGAAGCTAACTAGGCTGACTTTGTAGTGCCGGCTTAAACTGTTCTGCTGCGATGGTTAAGACTATCATTTGGAGGTAAAAGATGTATCGTGAGGAGAGGGGTGCTTGAAAGCACACGTCCTACCTTTTCTATTCAGCTGTCACATTCCAGCAACTACAACGGTCTCAGGGAGGACTACATTTCATTTCCAAATATGCAGTAAATACAGACAGTTCTCAGCAAGTGGAAACCTGCTCCAATGATCGGTGGACCACAAGTAATCTCTGCACTACAGTTTGACGGTTTCTGCAGTTCAACCTAAGTGTCATACTTGGCAGAAGCTGTTTCCGTTTACTTATCAACTAGCCGTATTCCATGTATATCCAGTTCTGTTACTATTCTGAGAACAAGGCAACTACAGAATCACTGATTACAAACTACTTATTTTCTAGGTTCCAACATTTTACTTGATTTATGTACAATCTCCAGTCGTTTGCAACCATATTATTGGTAAGTTCATACTGTACAATGTTACACACAGTAGGTGCGATGTAGGAACTCACAGACAATGCTGTGACTTCTCCACAAAAGTAACTGTAAGTAAATCGGGACTGGAGCAGACACAATAGAACAGCAATTCAGCAACATTGTAACACATAATATATGCACCCTACCTATACAAACAAGACTATAATGGCATATCGGGGTTCTTGTTACAAATAACAATCCTCTTGTGTTTTGCGTTCCTGGTTTATAAATGCCATACACCTCTCAATGGAATGACTGACCCATTTTACTCACTTGGGTGTACTTTATTCATTAGATACTAAAATGGGTTATCTCTTACACTACCAGTTGTATATAGTTTATCTTCCTAATCAAATGTGCTTTACTCTGCAAACTCAGTCAACTGATAGTTGTACATAGGAGATCATAAACTAGAACCATTAATTTGTGGCCAGTTTTGTTTACAATAGTCTTGCTCTTTGCAGGAAGAGTTGAGGAGTGGCACGTGTTTCTGATAACAGAAAGGAAACATGTAGTATAACCAGAAAAATGGGCATGATGTAATTTTTGTCTGTAAAGTGATGTGTTGTAGAGCACTATCTTAACATTTAGTTAATAAACTTGTGATTCAACAGTGCAGTCATTGTTCAAGAGTGAATTTACCGAACTTGCAGGGTGGATTGCCACCGCAGAATACATTGAAATATTTAATTTCACATGCATCAGATATAAATAATAACGGAGTTCTATTTACTGAAGTCAGTAGGGTGTAAAGGACTCATAAATAACGATGGTTCAGTGATATGTACAGTACTCAGATGAAATAATGCACACCCCACAGTAATGTAATAAGGTATCTTTTAAACTGCAAGGCTACAGTATATCCCAATCCCAGATGTGCAAAGAACAGTGTTTTATACACTTACATCAGCTTCCTTCTATGTACACTAATTCCTGTACTCTTTAGCACACAAGCTGTATGTGGTAACGCCTGGTGATGCCACCCTCTTGCTTACATTTTTATTTGTTCTTTTTTAAATTGTCATGCAGGTCCTTGTTTGTTGTATGCTTTATAGTGCTGCTGTCCTGTTGTATTTTTGCAGCATTTTTCAATAAAGCATACAGCGTTTCCTTTACCATATATTTTCAAGGATTAGTAGCAATACTTTATTAAGATATGAAACTGCCTTTCACATTGTCTCTGTCTAGGAAAAAAGGCCATATACTGGGTCAATGATGCAATGCTCTGCATCAACACTTGCTTTTCCTCTGCAAAAAAAATAAATAAATAATAACAGTACAGCCCTCAATTTTGCTAAAGAATGTTTAGGTTAAGCTTCTAGCCTAACCGTGGAAAAGAAAATCAGACCATTCTAAAACAGAATACATCAATAAATATGTCATATCAAGTCTCCTAATTGTTAACACTTTAACATAAAATCCCAAATATATACTTGACATGAAACTTATATTCCTTTTCCAAACAGAGCTGAAGTACACTTCAAAATCATGTTACAATAATGTTGACTGCAAATCTTGGAAATGTCTAAACAATTAAATGTACAGCATACCCAATAAGCAGGAACTATGTTGACCGCCCCAAGTAATCCCCTCCCACACAATTAACAAATTATTTTGTTTGTTTGTTTTTCCTTTATGTTGTCTTGCCTGCAGTGCAGACAACATATTGTGGTTGCTTCAGCGAAGAAGTGGGTTTCGGAGGTGTGGTCCTGCTGCAGCCAATGGCACCACTGCTTTTTGTGGCCAGGCTCTGTGGCACCAATAGCATAGCATGCTGTCTATGACAGCAGTTAAGAAACGTGCCACCACCTTGAAAGAAATTAGCGATGCAATCAGGGAGCACCATGGTGGTCCCTGATTGAAGCAGCCAATTACTGCTTGCCTGGTCTGGTGTCCCCATGAAGCAACATGGCGGAGGCTTCCCATCAGCTTCTCATAGTCCCCACAGAAGCTGAAGAACAGCTGCCACCATTCACAGTCCTCTGAAAGCTGAAGGGTGCCCAATCCCTTGTTGGCATGCTCTATCCGTTAAATTGCCAACAGGGTGCCCAATCCCATTGGCATAATGACCCCCATTCCTTGTGTGCCAAGGGGTGCCCAGTCCCCCTCATCTCATGTGACTCTCCCAACTCTGTATGGCCATTGGGGGTGCCCAATTCCCCATTGGCTACAGCCCCGCCAAAAAAACACTCAGGTGGCATGTTGGGAGCCCACCCCAGCATGCCAAATGTCCCTGTAAAAAAAATGTCCCACAATTTTTTTTTTTACCCTGTAAACCAGAAAACAGTCCCTCATTGAGTCCGGTAGCCCTCCCCAACCTGCACCCACTCTATGCACCCTGCCTCCCCACCCCACCACCCCTACTTATCTCTGGAGCCCAGTTCGATGGTGTTCATTGGACCAGGAACATGTCTGCACTCTTCAAAGCCAACCACGAACTGAAGAAATGCCGGTAAGCTGTATAATGGCATAAATGTTTTTTTTCAACTTATGTGAATATCTCAGACATTTTTTTTTGACTTTTCATACCAAATTTCCAACATGTGATTTTTGGGACCCCTCCTCATGAATTCAGTTACTGTCATGGAGTTATTCGGTCCCAAAAGGTGATTTTGCAGTCACTGTGTGGAATCACCTTTTGGGACCAAGTAACAAAATGAGTGTCACTATTCATGAGGTGACCTACCAAAAAGCCTATGCTGCAAATTTGGTGAACAAATTCCAAAAAATGACTGTGTTATGAGCGTGCATTGCACAGTTTCCACGTACACTCATAATTTTGCTAATTTGTAATATGTTCACTCAAGATTTTCAACATTGGCATTTTTTTCACACCTCCTTATGGACAGTACAGCTGCCATTTTTCACATCCTGGTCAAAATGTGTTTTCACACTACCAGCACAGAATAGCACAGTCACAGTGAGAAATCAGTGTTTGGAACAGATTATGAAAATCACAGCAACACTGTTAATGAGCAGAGGTCCTAAAATGCCTATGTTGAAAATTTGGTGACCATGTTACATGCGTGCGTTGTGCGGTTTCTATGTGCACTCGTAACTTCGATCATACGTAATATTTTCACTCAACATTTTTAACATTGTCAGTTTTGCCACATCCTTATGAACAGTATAGCTGTCATTTTTCAAATCCTGCCTGAAATGTGTTTTCACACAAGTAGCGCACTGTAGTGTGGTCGCTGTGGGAAATCAACGATCAGGACAGATGAAGAAAATCATAGTGACTGTGTTCATGAGCAGAGGTTCCAAAATGCCTATGTTGAAAATTTGGTGAAATAATTCCACTAAATGACTGTGTTACAAGTGTGCATTGCACAGTTTTTTATGTATGCTCATAAATTCAAGCATTTTTAATATTTTCACTCAAGATTTTCAACACTGCCATCTCTTCACGCATACCTATGAATGGTACAGCTGTCATTTTTTCACATTCTGCCCGAATGATGTTTTCCCACATCTGGTGCAGAATGGTGCGGTCACTGTGAGAAATCAATGTTCAGGACAGATTAACAAAATCACAGTGCCACTATTCATGAGCAGAGGTACCAAACACTTTCATGAGGTTGGGGTCACAAAAATGTCAAGTTGCAAATTTGTAGTGCAAATACCAACAAACGGCTGGGGCATTTGGGTTTCTAACTATAACATCCCACCCTGTACAGACTGACAGGTGTCAGGGGTGTGTCATTGCATTGCTGGCTGTCATGCTCATGCCATACCATCCCCCTCACCCTGCAGCCAGTGACAGGCATCGGGGTGTGCCTTGGACTCTTTTGGCCCCACAGATCACCACATTCTCCTATGCTGCACTCATTTCAGTGTATGTCCTTATGAAATGGGGTGACTGTAAAGCTGAACACACCAAGGCACACCTCAGCACTTGTTGGTATCTGCAGGATAGGGTGAGGTAAAATGCCATGAGCATTATGGCTGAATGGGGTGAGTGTAATGCCTGAAAACCCCAAGGCACAACATATTTGTTGCACTGCAGGGTAGGGTGAGCTGAAATGCCATGAACATTATGGCCGATGCCCACAGGCACACCTCAGTGCCTGTCAGTCTCTGTAGGGTGATGTGGGGTTTGACATCACTTTCATACTTCACTGCCATTCCCATTATGCATCTGTTCAGCTCCTGCGTTACCAATGCCAATGTCAGCAAGACAACATTCGGCATTGACAAATGCTTGTTTAATATATAGTACCTGAAAAAGAACAACTGAGAGGGGCAAAGGAATGGTGGTGCTGAGGGACCTGCTTTGGAGAGAGATAAATGGAGCAGACAAAGGGAGCGTCAGATCCAGCGAGTGCTGTAGGCTGAGCGACATCAGAAGAACAACAGCATTTACCACCTGAGCTGCTGTACCTGTTGTTCTGCTGCTCCAGGGCTCCAGCTTGCAATTATACTGCTGCTTCTACTGAATTCCATCAGCGTTTCATTTATCAGCAACACAGACTGTTCCCCTGTGCTTTGGTTTCAGTTGCTGATTCAGTTCTGTGGAAGGGAAACAGTGGCGAGCCAACAGCCAACCAGAAGCAAGATGGGGTGGGGCTGAGCACCATAAAAGCTCATGCCAGCATCCGGCCTAGTGGCGCTGGAGGTTGAGGCACTGGATGCTACACCTTGCACCACGCCGGTGACCGGGTTTGGGAATGAGCCCGGGCCACTGTGGGTTGGCAGGGGAGAAAGAGGCTCGAGCATCCGGAGGACTGCTCTCCTCTCCTCTCTCAGGGAAGGGAGAGACAGCTGTCCCACTCATTGATCAGCCTCTAGCAATGGCTGGAGGGAGATACAGGTCAGGAGGCTCGAGCCAACATATGATGTCAGTGAGGAGGGAGAAAACCAGGAAAATGGAGCTAGCAGGCTCCATGATGGCCCCACCAGCACCTGTCCCACTACCCGGAATCTGGATGTGTTCTCTGGGGTGGGGGAAAGCCGGCACTCCTTGCTCCAGCCCTGTCACGGGGGTTAGGGGTTAATCTGTGGGGGATCACCGGGATAGTCAGGCGGGGGAAGGTGGGGCTGGAGACCGAGTCCCTCCGAGGGAGGGACTGGAGCCACCTGCCAGGATCCCCAGAGAATAAACAGAATAATTAAAAAAAAAAAAGCTTGTGCTGGCCCGAGGAAGACAACAGCGTTTACCACCTGAGCTGCTGTACCTGTTGTTCCACTGCTCCAGAGCTCCAGCCTGCAGCTATACTGCTGCTTCTACTGAATTCCATCAACGTTCCATTTACCAGCAATACAGACTGTTCTCCTGTGCTCTGGTTTCTGTTCTGTGGAGGGGCCTCAGCAGCGAGCCAACAGCCAACCAGAAGCAAGAAGGGGCAGGGCAGAGCATCATAAAAGCTTATGCCAGCCCGAGGCGCGTGCGTGAGTGGGAAATATTTTCTGGACTCTCTGTACTGCAGGAACATTGTGAAGCGTTGTAGTCAGTTATAATATAAATAGCCAGCATTTCTACTGACAGTAAAGGTCTGTCAGATTTTCTAATATTTGAAATGAAGTTTCTTTTTATTTTGTATCATCCTGGGGTTTGTATTGTTAGACTGTTTTTTTTTTTTATTTATTAAAAGACAGCAACAGATTAGATGACTTGGGTTTTGATTACTTGGGGTTTCAGGATAGTGAATTTCTATTTTCTAACAGTCTACAAAACTCCACTCAAGTCATCTCTATTAATGTTAAGCTTTTAGATGTAGTTAAAAAGAGAGCTTTGTATGGTCTTAGGTTTTATTTAAGCTCATTTAAGTTACAAGCACCAATACTGATTCCCTTTTTGTTGTCTTCCCTTCTGCTGGGCCTATCTGGGGATGTTGAATCCAATCCTAGCTCTTTGTCAAATATTAATTCCCCAAAATGTGCTTTTAGGAAGTTGAGGGGATGGAACTTTATACATTTAAATGTACGTAGTATAATATAAAAAAAATAAAACACCAAATTGAGGCCCTATTGGATCAACACCACCCGGATGTACTGTGTTTAACAGAGACTTGGTTGAAGCCCTCAATTGATAATACATTTTATTCGATCGATGGATATAAAATAATACAGAAATATCAGGTAGGAAAATAAAGGGGGGTGGAATATTAATTTATTTTAAGAATGGACTAGAGGTTACTGAACTAGGCTCTACTATTAATATTACTTCAAAGTGTGAATGGCTATTAATTCTGCAATTACTTGGAGGTTGTTATAAGTTAAAAATATATACAGTCTTAAATCCCCCCAAAATGGGCACTACAGGACTTAAGGATTTTTCAGAATTTTTAAGTTTGGATTGCAAGACCAGAGACTTATTAGTCTTGGGAGATTTTAATATTAATTGGGCACCGGATGATAATCCCGAAACAGAATCCTTGGTGGCTAATGCTGTCTTAGTCCAACTTATCACTTCATACACCAGAATGAATTTAGCTAGTAAAAAGCATACCATCATAGACTTGGTTCTCACAAACAATCCTGCAAGAGTTCTAACTAATGGCACACTCCCTGATGTGGTGAGTGATCACCTAGTGGTATTTTGTATTTGAAGGGGGAATAAGAGTAAGCCCCCTCCCAGATTTATTTCCTTTAGGAAGTTTATGTCTAATTTGCAGGACAGTCTCATAAGGGAATTAAATCTTACTGACTGGTCCTACCTTGATGCTATTCCCGAATCCCGAGGTAGACCTAGCAGTAGATTACTTTACTAATATCCTGGTGAAACTACAGGATAAATGTTTTCCTAAAAAGACTAGAGTAAGCGGTAGTGTTAATAGATGGATCACTCCTGATTAGTTCAGTCTTATGAAAGACAGGGATGCTGCCTGGAACCAATACAAAAAAATCTCAGATGGAAATTGATTTTAATATTTATCGTAGATTAAGGAACTCATGTCAAATAAAGTTGAGGTTAAGTAAATCAGAGTATCATTTAAATAAACAGCAAAGCGATTTAAAAAACCCTAGGAAATTCTGGTCAGCTATCATTACTATTACATCCCCTAATATCAAGAATCAATCGGAGTCCTTAAGCATAAATGGTAAAGCAACTACTAACTTTGATGAAATATCTGAGGTTTTCTTGGAAAAGTTCGCTCATTTAACCCGTTTTACTGATGCTTTTTCTTTGACTGATTGGACAGATTTCATTCAGTCAGTTGTAGAAGGGAATCAATCCCTTTCTTTTTATTTTCATTTGATTAAACCAAAGAAAGTTTTGAATTTATTAAAACAAATGTCTCCCAATAAAAGTTCTGGAGGCGATAATCTTGAGCCGAGGTTTCTAAAATTAATTGCCACTTACATTTATGTTCCATTAACTAAGGTGATTCATTTATCTCTCGTAACAGGACAATTTCCCAGTCAGTGGAAATACACCGTTATAAATCCAATATTCAAGGGGGGGGGGGCAGTGGCCGATTTGGATAACTATTGACCCATATCTTTACTCCCAGTTTTGGGTAAACTGCTAGAAAAAATTGTAAAGGAGCAACTGGTGGAGCTCCTTGGCTCCTTCGGTCTTCGATCCTCTGAGCAGCATGGCTTTCGTAAACATCATGGTACAGGGACGGCCTTGGCCAAGTTCACAGACCACACTGGTAGAGCAATGGATTGTGAGAAGCTCACCAGTGCTGTGTTCGTGGACCTATCCGAGGCCTTTGACCTGGTTGATCACAGCCTGCTGCTCGGTGGGTTGAGGAGCATTGGAGTCAGGGACCCACCATTAAATTGACTTGATGGCTACTTAACTGGCTGCCCTCTCAGGGTATGCTATCAGGGGGTGATGTCTGGGAGCAGAATGATGGAGGGAGGTGTGCCCCAGGGTTCTATCCTGGGGCCCCTCCTAGTCTTCCTATTTGTTGATAAACTGACAACTTTGTTAACTTGAACTAACATTTTAATGTACGCTGATAACTTCATCCTCTATAGCAATTCTCCCTCTGAGGACATAATAAACTCTAACATGAATGCTGATTTCCAAATTATGGATACTTGGATAAAAACTCACCATTTGCTACTGAACAGTAATAAAACAAAGAACATGCTCTTTAGATCAAAACAATGACTGGCCAGAACTAAATCTCTTGTACTGCAGGATATTACAGGTGTTGGACTAAAACAGGTTTGTCAGTTCAAATAACTGGGGATCTTACTAGATTCTTGTTTATCTTATTCTTCTCACATAAAACTCACTTCTAGAAATATTAATCAAAGATTGGGTGTATTGTTTAAATTGCAGAACTCTTTAACTGAACAGGCTAGATTCATTGTTGCTAATAATGTACTGTTGTCCATTATGAACTACAATTCTTTTTTTATTTCAGGGATTAGCTAAGTCAGAAATGTCTTTACTTACTACTGTTTCTTTTCATGCTATCTGCAGATTCGTTTTGAAAGTCCCATTTCGGACTCACCACTGTACCTTGCATTGGTTATCTGGTTGGCTACCACCTAGTTTAAATTGTCTTTATAGCCTAAATTGCCTGACTCACAATGTTCTGAAGTTGGGCATTCATTCCCCTTTGTTATGTTTGCATGCATGCACGGCGCACAAGAAACATTGAGGTAGTAGAGTACTGCAGAGATGTGGCAGTGTTGTGGCTAATGCAGCAGATGCTTTAATGGACATGTCCCTCAGCCACCAATTAATGCTGAAGCTGCTGATGAGGGCAGTTTCAGAGCAAGCGACACACTTGAAAGAAATCTGCCACTGCAATCAGGGGCAGTTTCGTCATTGCAGCATCAGCTCTCCCCTCCCTCCCAACCAGGCACAAAGCAAGATAATAAATTTAAATGTTAGCTCCCTCCCACTGCTGCTGCCTACCCTGCACCCTCCGTTCCCCATTGCACCGGCATAGAATGAAACCCTCTCACTCACTCCCGCTGCTGCTGCCCGCCCCACAGCCTCCGTTCCCCACACCGGCATAAAACCCTCCCACTTCCTCCCACTGCTGCTGCCCGCCCCGCACCCCCATTCTTCGTTGCACCAGCATACAACCCTCCCACTCCCTCCCACTGCTGCTGCCCACCCTGCACCTTCTATTCTCCATCGCACCAGCATAAAACCCTCCCACTCCCCCCACTGCTGCTGCCCACCCCACACCCTCCATTCTCCGTTGCACCAGTATACAACCATCCCACTCTCTCTCACTGCTGCTGTCTGCCCAGCACCCTCCATTCTTCGTTGCACCAGCATACAACCCTCCCACTCCCTCCCACTGCTGCTGCCCACCCTGCACCTTCTATTCTCCATCGCACCAGCATAAAACCCTCCCACTGCCTCCTACTGCTGCTGCCCACCCTGCACCCTTTGTTTTCATTCCCCTGACAACATCAGGGTGCTCAATCCCCATGTCAGCATGTATCCCACCTGCCCCCATTAATGTGGCACACTGGGAGCTCACCCCAGTATGACAAAAAATACATCTTTGATGTTTCCGACACTGGGATGCCCACTTTCAGGGTCAGATGTGACACCCCCCACACCCCTATGTTCTCAGCTGACCCCAGGGTGCCAAATTCCTGGGTCACCATTGATCCCCTTCCTCCAGTACTCTGACACACTGGGAGCTCACCCCAGTGTGTCAAAATCTGTTTTGTTAGTATTTCACCTGCAAAAAAGTAAACAGTTCCCCGACATCTTTTTTTTTTAAACCTTAAAAAAAAAGGAAATGGTCCTTCGTTGTTCCTGCTAGCCCCCCTTCCCCAAACCGCACCGCCCTCTGTGCATCTCAACTACCTGCCCCCCCTCACCCATACTTACCTCCGGAGTTTGGGAACAGCGATCTTCTGTGGACCGGGAACACATCTACACTATTCAAAGACCAACCAGGAACTGAAGAAATGACGGTAAGCTCTATAATGGCAGTCAGTGGGGGTTTTCAACTTAGGTTGATATCTCAGCCAATATTTGGAGTTTTGGTCCAAAATTTTCAACATGGGGTTCTAACGCTACATTTCCCTACATTTGTCACTGTAACCAGTCCTAACTAGTGCATTAACAAAGTTTTTTGCAAAGAAAATATATGTATCTGTATACACACACACACATAAATATTTCACTACAAAAACAAAACAAAAATGTCTCTGATCATAGGAAGAGCAACAGGGAAGAGGCTAGCAACTATAGACCTGTCAGCCACACCTCAGTGGTGGGGAAATTAATAGAAACACTGATAAAGGTAAGATTGGTAGAGTATTTTGAATCCATTGGGCTGAAAAACCATAGGCAGCATGGAGTCACAGGTGTGGGTGTGTGTGGTGGTCATGCCAGATGAATCTGATTAATTTCTTTGACTGGGTGACCAGGGTAATAGATGGTGGGGCAGTGGACATGGCCTATCTGTACTTTAGCAAGCCCTTTGACACAGTGCCACACAGGAGACTGATTAAGAAATTGAGCAGTCTAGAGGTGGGATCCAAAACAGTGAATTGGGTTCGAAAGTGGTTAGTGGATAGGTGGCAGAGGGTGGTGGTTAATGGCACTCACTCTAATGATGGAAGAGTGACCAGTGGGTTGCCTCAGAACTCAATACCTGGACTGGTCCTCTTCAATGTCTTCATAAGTGACATTGCAGATGAACTGGAAGGGTAAGTATGTATTTTTACAGATGATACCAAAATATGTAATAAGGTGGACACTCAGGAGGAAGTGGATAGAATCCATAGGAATCTTGAGGAGAGGTCAAGAACAAGGCAGTTGGAGTTCAATGTCAAAAAGTGCAAAATCATGCATCTAGAGCATAGGAATCTGTGAACTGAATATAGGATGGGGGGGAGAACTGTCAGGCAGTAAGCAGGAAAAGAACCTGGGGTTATCACATCTGATGACCTTAAAGTGGCAGAGCAGTGTGACAAAATAGTGGGTAGGGTCAGTGCGATGCTGGGATGTATTGGGAGAGGTATGTCCAGCAGGAGAAGGGAGGATGTGGTGGTGCCACTGTATCGCTCATTAGTGAGACTCAACCTGGAGTACTGTGTCCAGTTCTGGAGGCTGCATCTTAGTAAGGACATAGACAGGGTGGAGGCAGTCCAGAGGAGAGTAACTTAAATGGTGCAGAGGTTGCACCAAAAGGCCCACTAGGAAAGACTGAGAGATCTCAACATGTGCACCCTGGAGGAGAGCAAGAGGGGACTATAGATACCTACAGGTACCATACCTCACGGGATGAACAGGGTGCAGGAGGGGAGTCTCTTTCAAATGAGGAAGAGCACCAGGACCAGAGGGCATGTAATGAGGCTGGGGGGGTAGGGTAGTTTAAGAAGTATGTGAATATGTACTACTTCACTGAAAAAGTGGTAGACACCTGGTATAGACTGCCAATGAAAGTGATGGAGGCAAAACAGTTGGGGGCTTCAAGCATACATGGAATAGACATAGGACAATATTAGTAACTAGGCAGGGAGGAGAGAGGGTTGCTAAAGACTAGTTAGGCTATGTGTAGACAGACTAAGCAGTGGCCATCTGGGAATACTGAGTGGGCCATGCTGTCTTTTCTGCTTAAAAGTTCTATATTTCTATGTTTCTTAGCCTGTATGGAACCTCCCAACATTACTTTGAGCTTCTTTTTCATTTCCCCAAGATCTTCCCTTCTAAAATCAAGTACTCCTGTTCTGGAGTTAGTGTGCTTCACACTCAGTTCAAGTGTGAATGAAACTAATAGGTGGTCGCTGGTACCCAATAGCTTCCCTGTTCTTATATAGTTAACAGAGCCACTGTTTGTAAGCACCAGGTCCAGGGTAACTCATTCTCTTGTGAGTTCCCTAACCCCCTGAACCAAGAAGCCATTCTGAAATGCATACATAAGTGTTTGGCAGCTAGTGCTGGTTGCTACTAGGATACTCCAGTCTACGTCAGGAAGAATAAAATCCCCGGTGATCACCATATCTCACAGTATTGTTGCAGTTCTAGTTTCTTTCTCTAGATCCCTATCTGTCTCATCCTTTTGGTGGTCTGTAACCCCGCCCCCCCATTCTAACTTTCCTGCACTTGTTTATTTCCAACTATACCCATATGGATTCTGTCATTGCATGCCCCATCCTGAGATGATATCTCTGGTCCCCTTGATATCCTCCCTCATTGAAAAGTTAGGACTAAGGGCAATGAAGAAGGAGGAGATATTCACAACCAATTTTTAAAATGGGGGCATACTGGATAGACAGGTTTGGGGTATTGAACCCTAAGAATGGTCTCAATGAAGAGGTAGGCTATGTCTTTATTTTTAAATACAGGACTGCTATTTGTTTGAGTTGGTCCCTTTCTTTGAGTTTACCCCTTAGGGGGTCAGAGTGCAGGAAGTTTAGTATTTGTTTTCATTATTTAGTGAGCGTATGTGTTTGAGCCCTCTGTCAGATCACCGTCTGTGCCCTCTACGATGGAGGCCACCCTTTGGGTGGGTTGGGACATGACACATGCTGCAATAGTTGTTGTGGCTGAGTAGAGATGTCCCAAGTCAGCTTGATCTCCTGAGTTCTTGAAATGTGTTTATCCTTGTAGTATTACAATACCACAGGCCTAAACTGGATTGCTGTATTTTTTTTTTGCTATCTAATCAGATGTTGGAGCCAAAGAAAGAAAACAAGAAAGAGAATTGTAAGTTAACATTAAATTAAGCACCTTATAGCCACGAAAGCACAAATTGTAGTGAGAAAGAATGTGACCAATACTGTACCAAAAACATATAACCACTAAAAGAATGTATACATCTTTATAACATGGTTCCTGCATTATAACACTGATGTACTTTTTGGTTTTTACTCTTTCAATGCTCAAATGAAATAGAATAACTGGCTTTACTAGTAAAAATAGGACATGGGGGTTAGATGTTAATCCTTCAGATACTTTCTTTTTCACAAATTCATAACCTTAACTTTCTGGATTATATATATTTGTAAGAACAGCTATTGTGCCTTTTACTAAACAGTCAGAACTGCAGCTGTATTTGGAATTATGAAATGGATAGAAAAAAATGCTGGCTCCTGATTGGCCAAGAGATACTTTCAGCTGGGCCGTTATCCCAGCACAACAGCTCGGCTAAAAAGTAGCTCAACAAAAATATGTTTAAAAAATACATCCAATTTACTAAAAAAGACCCATTTCATAATTGCAATAAGGCACTCCAGAGGGTGCATTATGGTGGGCTAATGACCCTTCTTGGGTGGTGGAAACACTAACCTTTGCCTCATGCTTCAACCCACCCAAGGTTGGCCATTATACCACCATCACACACCCCTTGTCATGCCTTGTTGCTTAAGTAACATTCAGAACAGTCACAGAGGGTTTTATAGGCCAGTATTTCATATACCAGTTGGTAAGTATATTAGGGTGATGTTACAGGAGAAACTATTTATGAAATCTATAAAAACTATAAGGCCTTACACTGAAGAAAAACAGAATTCATGAAGTTGCGTTTTCTTTAAAATAATCTATACAGACAATGCAATGTCTTATCAGTAATGAATTTGGTGGAAGTACCTAAATTTGAGATGTTTTTAAACAATCATACATTCTGTACATATACAGATACTGTTTTCATTTTACTTGTACATACCTCAGGATAAGGCTAACCCTGAAAAAGGGGCCAACTTTAGGCCACAAAACATTGGCTTGTGTTTGGTGTTATCTGTAAATACAGTATCATATGCTATGTCCCAGTGTGTGGGTCTATCACTCCATCTGCTGATGGTGTTCCTAGAGGTTTTGGAGCAGATCCCTCCCAGCTGTTTTTTGTTCCCATTTTTTGCAGATGGTGTGGACCTCACCGACTCTCTGCACTGCTGAATTTAGTTGTGCCAGGAATTCAGTTAAAGAGCCACTGATGCCTTTAGGAGAACTTTGAAAAAACATGATATTTGGAAACAAAGCAGCTTATAATTCTCATTAGCTCCGTTTTTCTTATCTCCATTATTTAATTATTACCGAGGCCATATGCATGAAAACAGGGTAGCTATTCCTTGAGAGTTCATCAGCTCCTATTGCTTCTTCCCAACCTGATGTCATAATATTCTGCTTGTGACATCACAGCTATTCCCATGGCAACAGACTGTAATGTCACAAATGAACATCATGATTTCAAGTAGTGAATAAGCTATAGAGGCAGATTAACGCTTAGAGATAAATATATTGTTTTTGTGAGAATTTCTTCAGTAATAAATCAAGGGAAAGGAAAAATCCATAGAAGATATATGATATACAAGCTGAATTGTGTCTCAATGTTAGGTTTTCCAAAGTTTTCCCAAAGTTGTCAGCAGCTCAAGTCACTAGTTTGGGCTAACTGGGTATTGTTCATTAAAATGCAGGTCTGTCTGAACAAGCAACCTCTTGGTTCAACTTCTACCTAACGGAGTCTAAGCTTCTTACTTCTCTTTCTTGCAGTGTTGATGCTCCTTGGTCTCTCACCTTTACAGCTTTGAGTACCCCACCACCACACTGACGTTACCATCCACCCTTGCATATTACTTCAGATTTTTTTTAGTTGTTTAACCAGGAATAGCACACTAAGCTAGAAGCTTTTTTACAGGAGCGATCTGGGAGCACAAGGAAGTTAGGTGACTTGCTCAGGGTCACATAGTATGCAAGTGGAAGCTGTGGGATTCAAACCCAGGTCTGGTCTGCTGGATGTCACCAGATTTGCAGCTCAGATCCTTAGACCACTGCACTACACTGCCTCCTATTACTTTTGATATCATGGTTGTATTCACTCATTGAACATAGCTATGTGCTCATGATACCACAAGAAGTGTATAAAAGAAACAAAACAGATTCTAAAGATAATGAGTATGTTAATTTATAATGCAGTAACCATCTGACGTTGCCAGCTGGAATAATCCCTTTACATTTCCATAAATGAGAGCTCTATTACAAAAAAAAAGAAAACTCAAACACCCTGCAGCTACTGCTGCTCTCCGCAATATTTTCCCCCCACAGCTGAATCCTGACTTTGCCAACCACTGTTGTCCCTGAACTCTTTCGTTTCCATAACACCCACACTCACCCTCAAACACACACACCCTGCATCTACTGCCAGTGCCCTTGGCGATCCTTCCTACAAAGTTTTATATCCTGACAATGCCAGCCACAACTACACCTTTACATCCCACCCTAACCCCACCTCCAAACACACCCTGCTGCATCTTCTGCACTTGGCGATCTTTCCCACATCTAGCCTATATTGTCTTCCTGACTATGCAAGAGCCACAGCTACCCCTTTAAATTTCCATAATAAAATCCCACCCTCACATAGCTCTCTCTACACTCACACACACACACACACACACACACACACACACACACACACACACCTACAGATCTACTGCCCTTCCTTGCTTTGCTGATCTTTCTTTATTTCCCCACAGCAGCCTCAATCCTAACGTTGTCATTGCCAGCCAGAATTCCACCCCACATCACATACAATAAATTCCACCAGCACACACCTGCTTATCCCAACACACAATTTAAACACTCTTTAACACAGCTGAACCTTGATTTGGCACTGCCACTGAGACACAGTTATAATTATAACTATGTCTGCTATGACTATTATGCCACTGCCAGTATGCAACAGTTGAAGTCAGACAGTGTCACTTAGAATCAAATTATCACACAACACAACACACTTGTTGCACTCCAGTACTACTCCTTCTATGAGGATTTTCTTTGAGATAGGTTGGGTGATGGTGATAAACCTGGCAGATCGGCAGGTGGATGGATGATCAAGTAGCCTGCTGTGGCATTTTGGCACATGTGATGTTTGATGGAAATAGGCCTTGGGCCCTGCCTGCAGATGGACTACTTGTTTTTTCCCCTACAATGGCTAGGCTGGCCCCGATTCCATCAGGGTTCACAATGGGTATTAGAGAGGACCACGACTGATGACATGCAGGTGTGTAGCTAGCTATTTATAAATTGTACATCAACTGGCCAACATGTTGCCCCCTCAAATAAATTTCTTCAGTTCCTATAGCGATTCTTAGCTGTACCATGTAGCAGTGCTTAAGTTTTTATTTATTTATTTTTTTTATTTATTTCTTTTGTTAACCGGGTAAACATATGAGCCAAGGCCCTTTTTCATATGCGAACCAAGACTATAAAATAGTCACAAGATGTTATACAAAAGATAACTTTTACTTTCACTTAATACAGGAATACAAATGCATGACATATAAGACAAACAATATAGTATAATTTGTATATCAAATGTTGCAAAATGATATATTTAATAACGAATGATCAAATAAAATGGTGTTTTCTGACTTTTATTTGCACAGCACAAGTTGCAGATATAGAACAAAATGGCAATATTACATGCATGCTGAAAATAGAAAACTGAGTTGGAATCAATATTTCAACCATAGGTCTTCTTCAGGAATTATCTATGCAGCCTCGGTGCCATATGCCAGTGGGCTAACCCCCCTTGCTGACTGTCTCTGATACCCAGCAAGGGTCCTAGGTCCTGCTACGGTGACTATTTGGGGGTTCATTACCAGAAAAAGTGAAAATAGTGTGGTGCCTCCACCCAGAGTAGAGTATCAGTGAGCCAGATATCCCCTAGGCACAGCCCCCTGGGATGCTGTCCCTACCCACCACTCTGCACACTGTGTCCTCCAGTACCTTGTCCCACCATAAACCATTCAGTTCAATAATGAGCACATGCAATGAAGTTCACCACCACAGTAGATTTAAGCAACAAATTCACAGCTTTATTTGGGGGTACTGAATAGGGAAAGGGATATCAGGATACTGGGTAGCTGTGAAAGCAAAAGAAAAGGTTAGAATAATATGCAAGGTGAACATATGGGCCCACAGGCCAGCCCTACCCCACTGGTACCAGTGCCCCCTGAATTGTCCCTAAGGATACACACTAGTTGCAGGCCTGTTCAGTGCCACGGGGTGGCCAGCTGTTGGGACCCTGAAATGATGAATCTTGAACTTTAAATAGAAGAAATACAATTCCCGCTTGACCCTTCCCAGGAACCAGGTCCTGGGTACTCACAGTTAGTTGAACTCTGCACCAAGGGAAGTGGAGCTCCTCGAATCGTAGTGCAGTAACACAGAAACAGGCCGGCCAGGATCTCTCTGCCCAGATGGAACTTGCTCAAGGATCTTGCAGCTGGTCACCTTGATTGTAGTTCTAGCTGCTTGTCACCTTCAGCCACTTCTGGCCAGGTGCAGAGCACTGTGGCAGTACAACACCAGCTCCAGATGATCCAGACCGGGTAGTGGCTCCACATCCCGGACCCCTGATCGGAGTGCCCTAGCACTTGGGTGCAAGACCCTTGACCTCCTGAGACAGTGAGTCCCACTTGGGAGGGGTTAGCGAAATCCCCCCTGGCTCTGGGTGAGGACTCCCAAATGGTGGGGGTCCTCCTGCAGTCCCTGCACTGAGCTCTCACCAAGTAAAGTTATGGGCAATCACTCAACTGAAGTCCAGTGCCAATTTTAGCAGGTGCTAGCCTCCAATTCAGTCAGGGTCAGTGCAATTCAACAGAGGGGATTCAGCAACACCAGTCCACACTTTCAGCTTAGCAGCAAGTCCGCCAATCTCAGCCACTTTAACCAGTTCACTCAGGACACACACACTTTCTGGCTAGCACCCCATGGCCTAAGATGTTCTGCCTCTTTTAAGAAAATGCAGTTGCAGTCCACACACACAAGTGACCTCTCTGCAGCAACTGTAAAGACTCAGATACTCTGCTCAGTCATTTCGGTTAGCTCAATTTCCCAGTGCAGGGTATCTGCCACCTGTAGTTTCTCCCACACTCATTCTGCAACTTCTTAGTACCTGGAGAAACAGGATCTCAGTTCAGACTCTCTTTCTCGCCTTTCCCCTTCACAATCCAGTCCTGCTTTCAGCACCTGGGAAAATGCTTCCACAACCACACACTTCAGATTAGGGTCTGGGTAAGCCCCTGAAGTCCACAGCCTACTTTTACAACACAGTCCTGACTTGTACAGAGCCCAGCAACAGACTGAAGAAATCCCAGTAAATCCTCACTGTATTAGCCGAAATCCCAATGCACTGATTGGCTGTTGAAGCCTTTCAATAAGCAATATCCATAGTGATCAATATTCCCTGTTCATTTATTGGGGCATGATCTAGGTGCCAGAATTAGTCCCCTTCTTTTTCCAGGTGTCCCTTGGTGTTCAGTTTGGGTGCCTAGATCAATGATTGGCTGCAACTGAGGGGTTAAATGTCACTAAAATGTCCACTCCCATTTGCTTACAGGGAGTCTTATGCAGTTCAATGCAATCTCTCCCCTTTCCAGGTCTGCTGCAGCTCAACCCAGCACTTTATTTGAACACACACCCCACCGAATTGTAACCCCAACTGTCCCCTTTTAAATGAGCCCACTCTCATCTGAAGGCTCCCAGCAGTTTTTCTGTCACTGCTGCCATAACACCTTGCCCCTAAGTGGCAGGCAGCATTCATCTTTATTCATAGCTTTGCTCAGTAATATTCATGAGCCCCCAAGCTGCCCTATTGTTCCATCCCATCTGCTACTCCCATGGACTTCTGCCTAGTTTCCCTTAGGTCTCCGGTCCTCAAGGATATCAAGAGGGGCACCAGGACCATGGACAACCTCCCTGTTCATCCAACCACAATGGCGGTCAGCACATCAAAGCCCCCTTGTGCTTTAATGAGCGCAGTCTGAAAGCAGCATGCCAGTAGCTCACAGTGAAGAAGTTACACCCCGGATGGACAAGAAACAACCTGCTGGCAGGGAAAATGGAGAAAATGGAGAAAAACCCCAGCAAATCGGGGGCAACAACAGGTAAGCCCCCAGAGGGGGGTTACATCTAAAAGAGAAAAAAGCATGTATGGGAAATAAGAGAAATATATGTGAAGAAAGAAAATAGGAGGAGGCTGTAGGAGAAAAAGTGATAATAGGTGAGATAAAGAACAGAATCTGGAAAATGAAAAGGTGATGATAGGTATGAAAAGGCATAGTAGAAGTGAATGGGCAGAGGAGTCCTTAAGTGAGACTAATTATCAGGACCTACTGTACCAAGAAGTGTGAAAGGTGAAAGCTATATGTGTACACTAATTTTCATTTTCTACAGATCAAAGAAATACTCAGACTGGAGGGTCAGTGATTTACACTGGATCTTTGACTGTCAGTACAAAGACACCCAGCGCAAGGACACCTCACCAGAACCATTCAGCTTAACAACATTTTCTGTAATGAGACAACTGGCAAGTGGGACTGTAACCACGTAGAAAGCAGTGGTGCAATAAATGAGGCTACCTGGTAATCCTAGCCACCATGTTACAGCAAAGGTCTCATAGGGCAAACCAGTATTAGGTCAGAATTCCTAGGCTAAACGTCACAAGGCTGCATGTCTTTGCTCCATTTATTGTGCCATGGGTTTATATCACCCGTAGCTCTGGCAGCTCATAATATTGAGAGAATGTGATTATTCAAACCTGAATATCAGCTAGGCTACAAAAAACATACTGCACAGCCATGAAATGTTGCCTAAACCTTTTATCGTGAAGAAAAGGCAAAAATAGTAGGCAATTTGCTTTCAATGTGCAAGGTGAAGATGCTGGTTGCTCACGCAGTACTTGTCAGAAGACAGTTTTTTTTAGCCTGATATAATAAATCAAGCATGCAGTCAGCTGAGCAGCCTTTCTTTACACTGAAAACTAAATATCAAAAGATACCTGCACAATCTCTGGATTCCTGCAATGTCATAAACCTCTTTGTTCTTGAGGTTTATGAAGTCACAGGAACCCCTTGATTAATTACAGCAACCGTAACAGATGGATGCGTATCTGTTATTCTATTTGCAGTACAGTAACTAATTACTTTTAGGGAAAAAAGTAATATTATAATAGTTACTTATTACTTTATTTTAAAAGTAATCCATTACTATTACGAGTTACCTAGAAAAATAATCAGACTACAGTTACTAGTTACAAGTAACTAGTAACTCCCCAAAACTGCATGTGACTGGCCACACCAGCATGTAGCATCCTCTGCAGACAGGGACAAGTCCTGCTGTCTACTATAGGAGTCGCTAATGATGCAGGTTATGGTGTCAGCGCTCCCTAGTTATTGCTGCCACTGGCAGCACTCGCACTTCATGGCCCCACAAATTCAGGTTCCATGGGCTCTCTCCTAAATCAGTGTCACCCACGTGGGGGCACATTGTGCTACCCCTGCACCACTGGGTGGCCACAGTAATTATATTCTCTTTATGAAAGGCATTGGAAAATCAACAGACATGATTAGCTGAAACATGTCAACAACTGCACATTAAAATGCTTTACTGCTCACTCGGAGCATTAATCTTGTTTTACAGTTTAAAAATGCAAGCTATTTTACAAGCACAATAACACACTCCAGGGTGTGCATTAAATCATCTCAAACATGTATTTTATTTTTCACTGTAAATGATAAAATATACTTTATCCTCATGAGAAGCATAGGCATATGCAATATATACATAGACTATACATTCAAAATACCCAGTAGTTGATAGTCATATGTTACTGCTCCCTAATCTTTTAAATTAGATGGGGGGGGGGGACCTTCAGTTTATACAAACATTCAATTATACCAGCAATTACTAGTTACTTTTTTATAATGGAGATGTTAGATGAACATAGGAACATAGGATAAATATGAATCCGTTAACTGAAGGCCTATATGACTCACCAGATCCTAAAAAGAAAACGAGGTGGTTTTACTGCCCAAATATTTATCTAGCGATGTTTTAAAAGTATTCATAGAATTGCTTTGGCCCACATCCACTGGTAGCTATTCCAGAGGTTCACCACTCTTTGGTTAAACTATGCACCGCTTTTACTTGTTTTAAAGAAATTACCTTTTAACTGAAAGTTATTTCACCTGGTCTGAAGAAGGGATAAACTACAGGTACTGAAAAAACAAACAACCTAAGTAACTTATTTTAATGCACTTCCCTGGGGTGTCAGGCACTTGATTATGTCTCATACCTCACACCCCTGGGGTATGCATTAAAGTTAATTAATGCCCACTCTGTTGTGTTACTGCTTACCTTTTTTTCCCCTTTATTCTTTACTCTGAAGCACAGCTGCATAAAAACAGGATCTTTGTGTCTTAGAATCCATCTGCTCTTGTGACTTGTCTACATCTGATGCTCTAGTACTCTACTTTCTGACCTGATAGTCAAAGCCATGGCAAAAGGCTGTTGATGTCACAAGCAGGGAATTATGACTGCAGATGTAGATGAGAAGCAGCAGGCGCAGATGAAGCTCTTCCTAGTGCCGCCAGACTTTGTCTATGGTGAACTGGTAAAGTTACAGAACTGTAAAACAAAAAATCCTGATGGATTAGATAATTTCCTGTTAGCAGTTGCAGTCGGGGGTCACTGCCAACACAGTAACTAAAATTCTAAATCTCTCTCTCTCTCTAGCTTTGGGTGTAGTGCCTGAGTCATGGATGAGAGTTCAAATTTTGCCAATTTTTTAAAACACGTTCTAGCAACCAAGCGTGCAGCTATTAACCAAGGCCAATATAATCTAATATTTCAAAGATCACAGAGAAAGCTGTTCATGCCCAGATGCATCAATCAGTGAACCATATCTTAAATAAGCAGCAGCTCTTTAAATCTGGCCATTTAACGGCTTTTGCCCTGGTGGAATTTGTTAACAAAATATTGTGGACTACAGATAACAGTCTGTCTGCTCTTAGCACTTACACTGATCTAAAGAAGGAATTTGAATTTGGCACCATCAACAATGCCTTACTTAAAAAAAATGCACCAAACTGGCATTTCTGGTTCAATAAGTAATTGCTTTGGGTCATAACTTGAGAGAAAGAAGATATTTCACCTTGATAAATAATTACAAATCAGATTTGTGGAATGTAACCTGTGCCATGCCTCAGAGCTCTACACTGGCCTCCCTTTCTGTTTATTATCTTTATAAACAACATCCCGAGTGTCCGTGAGGTCTCGGATGAGATCCTGTTTACTGAATATTCTGCTGTACCGTCTCTGGGAAAGGAAGTTAAGGCATTACAGACCACTCAGTGCACCATCAGATTTTAACAGCACACTGAAAGCGATGATTTAATTCTGAATACCTGCACGTCAAAATTAAAGTCTGCATTATCTTTATTTATTTACTTACTTACTGCTAATTTCAGAGAGTACCTCTGAGCACAAGTGCTTATGTATAAAGGTATCATGTTAGTGTCAGAGTTACAAGGAAGTATTATGTAAACTAAAGCCTAGCTGTGACAGCAGCCTTTTTGCCTGGATAGGTTGCACTTAAATAGGGAAAATGAGGCAGTGCTAAAGTGTAAACTAGCAGAGTACATGGAGCACCACTACAATTTAAACTAAATCGGGGGTGTTACAGGTAGAGTCATGCCACAGGGCAGATGGTAAGGGGGGCAATCAACCCCTCCCTCGAATGCAAAGCCCTGAGTTAGAGGAGAGGGTAGGCAAGCTAGTACAAGGGAAGGAAAACAGGAGTCTGGAGTTTGGAGAGCCATGTGTACCAATGCAAGGAGTCTAGGAAAGAAGATTTCGGACATGGCAGTGTTCATGGCTGAGGGTAACCTTGACATAGTGGGAATTACTGAAACTTGTTGTCACAAGGAGCAGGATTGAACATGATAACACCAGGGTATATATTGTTTAGGAGGGACAGAGAGGACAGGAGAGGTGGGGGAGGGTGACACTTTACATGATGGAGGGGATCAGGGCTACGGAACTGCAGGGTAGATGAGGGGAGGTGGAAGATTTATGGGTTTCGCTGACCATGGGAAAGGGAGATGTGGTACACACTGGAGTAATATGCAGGGCACCAGCGCAGCAGATAATAATCAATAAACAGATGACAGAAGAGATTGAAGATGGCAAATAGGGGTGAGGTGCTGCTGATGTGGGACCTCAACCTGCCGGACATTGAATGGGGCACCCTATCAGCCTCTTCCACCAAGAACAGGGCAATTGTAGACTCGCTAAAAGCAGCCCTACTCAAACAGCTGGTTGGGGAACCAACTAGGGAGGGAGCAGTTCTGGATTTAGTTCTGACAAATGGTGATAGGGTAGGGGAGGTATCGGTGAGGGAGAACCTTGGTACGAGCGACCACAGCACCATTTGGTTTACAGTACATACATTGGCTGATGTTCACCGGACTAAAGTGAAGGTGCTGGATTTCAGGCGTGCAGATTTTAAGAGAATGGGGGACTATGTTTATCAAGCACTGGAAGGGGTGGGGGAGCTCAGGGGGCGGAGGACATGTGGGATATGATAAAGGGGGTCATTGTGGGGGCCACAGACCTCTGTGTAAAGGTGACTGAGTAAGAATAGAAGGAAAAGAAAGCCCCGTGATTTAGCAGGTAGGTGGCAGAGAGTCCGGGCAAAGAGGTTACCATTCAGAAGGTTTAAAATAACACAAAGGGAAGAGGACTGGGCAAAGTACCAGGTGAGACAAAAGGAGGCAAGCCTGGAGGTAAGACAGGCAAAGGCTAGAATGGAGGAGAGCATTGCCAATGTGGTCAAAAAAGGGGACAAAACCTTTTTCGGGTATATAGGCGAGCAGAGGAAAACAGGGCAGGGGATACACAGACTGAAGAACAATAGTGGAGAGCTGGTGGTAGGAGACCAGGAGAAAGTGGAATTGCTGAACAGCTATTTCTGCTTAGTGTTCACAAAGGAGAATGAGTGAGAGGGTGGTAACACAAGGGTAAAAGAGGAGGAGGGAGATGGAGTGGACACAAGTCCCTTTCCAGGCAGAGGAGATCCTGAGAGAGCTACAGAGATTAAAGGTGGATAAGGTGAAGGGGCTGGATGGGGTGCACCCCAGGGTGCTGAGGGAGCTGAGGGGTGTGCTGGCAGATTCTTTGACTTCCCTCTTCAACAGGTCCTTAGAATCAGAGGTGGTCACCGGTGACTGGAAATGGGCAGATGTGGTACCCCTTTTACAAGGGAGGGAGAAAGAGGTGAGAAATTACAGGCCAGTGAGCTTGACAGCTGTGGTTGGCAAGCTCATGGAAAAACTGTTAAAAAAAACAATCACCAGCTACCTGGAAGCAAACAGCCTGCTGGACCAATGCCAGCATGGGTTCACCGAGGGTAGATCCTGTCAAATGAACTTGATAGATTTCTTTGACTTGGTCACCAAGGTGGTGGATCCGGGGGGCTCAGTGGACATTGTGTATCTTGATTTCAGGAATGCGTTCGACTCTGTGCCACACAGGAGACTACTTCATAAATTGGGATGTCTGGTGCTGGGGAGGGTGGTAGTACTGTGGGTGCAGAACTGGCTGGGGGGGTAGAAGTCAGAGGGTGGTAATAAACAGGGTACCCTTGGGAGAAGGAAGGGTCATCAGTGGGGTTCTCCAAGGGTCAGTGTTGAGCCCACTACTATTCAATACATTCATAGGGGACATGGCAAAGGACCTTGAGGGGAGGGTGTGTCTATTTGCAGATGACACAAAGGTCTGCAATAGACTAGACACACAAGAGGGAGTTGAGCGTATGTGTTGGGATTTGAGGAAACTAAAGGAATGGTCCAGAGAGTGGCAACTCTCTTTCAGTACATCGAAGTGCAAGATCATGCACCTAAGCAGGAAAAATCAGAGAGCGGTGTATTGCATGGGAGGGCAACCACTAAATGTAACTGAACAGTAGAGAGACCATGGCATCAACATTACACGGGACCTGAAGGTAGCAAAACATTGCGAGAAGGCAGTGACAAGAGCCAGCAGGATGCTGGGTTGTGTCAGGAGGGGGCTCACTAGTAGGAGGAGGGAGGTCATAATACCCTTGTGCACCCAGCTGGTTAGGCCGCATCTGGAGTATAGGGTCCAGTTCTGGAGTCCATACCTCAAGAAGGACATGGAGAGGGTTGAGCGCATCCAGAGGAGGGCGATAAAGATGCTTAAGGGAATCAGTCACTTAACACACGAGGAGAGACTGAGGGTCCTCAACATGTACTCCCTGGAACAAAGGAGAGAAGAAGAACATGATTGAGACATTCAAATACTTAAAGGGTATTAAGAAAGTGGCAGCAGGGAGCATATTCCAACTAAAGGGGCAATCGAAGACAAGAGGCCATGATTTGCAAATTGCAGGGGGGACATTCAGAGGAAACATCAGAAAGCACTTTTTCACAGAAAGGGTAGTGGATAAATGGAATAGGCTTCTGGAAGAGGTGGTCGGAGACAGGAAAGTGGAAGGGTTCAAGGGGGCATGGGACGGGCACAGGGGCCTGTTGGCAAGGGGTGGAGATTACAGTTAAGACCTAGCAGTGGTCTAGGCAACTTCCGCAGTCTGGGTGGGCCTGGCGGTCCTTTTCTGCAATCACATTTCTATGTTTCTATGTTTCTGAAGCAAATTCTAGGGAAATGTAGTCAAAACAACTACATAACATACAGGTTGTAGGCTGGAAGCGGTGCAGTCAGTATAAGACATGAAATGCAAAAGACACAAATGGGCCTGATTCTCAAGGCCCCCTGAATGGCGCAAGGGGCTTGTGCCACAAGGAATGGTGCAAGGTGCAGCTTGTGCCTAAAGATGTGCTGGCAGCAATTCTCAAAACAGCCTGCATCAAACACAGTCTACGTGCCCCAAAGGGGGTTTGCACCACCCTTTCAGCACAAACTGGGCTGAGGCATGGCACTAGGGGGCTTGCGGCAGCTGAAGGCTGCAATATCCCCTAATTCGGGATTCTCAAAACCCTTCAAGAAGGCACATTTCTAAGTACATTTAGACCAGCCAAGGCTGGTCTAAGGGTACTTAGAAATGTGTCCTCTGGGAGGGTTTAGACCCTTGCACCACTGCAGAGCACTCCCTGAGTGGGTGGGAACATGTGCTGTGGGCCCCACTTGCTATCCCTGATCTGCCTGTATTAATAGAAATATAACTGTCCCTGGTGGTCTAGCAGATCCCCTCTCTATCCCTGATATGCCTATATTAATAGAAATATAACTGTCCCTGTTGGTCTAGCAGACCCCCTCTCCCTATCCCTGATCTGCCCGTTTTAATATAAATATAACTTTCCTTGGTAGTCTAGCGGACCCCCTCCCTATGCCCGATCTGCCCATAGTAATAGAAATATAACTGTCTCTGGTAGTCTAGCAGCCCCCACCCCCTCCACACTGGTAGGCAGTGCCCCACCACACCACTACCCCCCAACCCATCCCTGAGCCGGCGACCAATATAGCCCTTCACACACCACCACAGTTGGACACCAACTGAGCTGTCAATGAGTGAATACTGTAACAGCTGATTGTACAGTATGTGCCCATTGACAGCTCAGTTGGTGGCTGGCTGTGGTGTTGAGCAGAGGGATGTGCTGATTGCCATCTCAGGGATGGGACAGAGGGGAGCAGGGTGGTGGGACACTATCTGCCGGGGTGGGGGGGGTCTGCTAGACCACCAGGCACAGTTATATTTCTATTAATACAGGCAAATTGGGAATAGGGAGGAAAGCCTGCTGGGGGATTGGGGCTGTGGGGGACCGCTAGTCACCACCTATTTCTGCCCTTACAAGAGTGCCGTCCTACCACCCCGCAACTTGCCGCAAATCCTTCAGTTGCGCGGTCATTTTGGTGCATGGCCACATTTGCTGCAAATTGCTGGATTTAGGTGCTGGGACCCAAACCGATGGAGAATTGGGTGTAGGGTCCCTGGCACACTGGCAAAATGGCGCAAGCTGCCGTTGACGCGGCTTTTGATGTGTTTTGAGAATTGAGGCCAGAATGTCTAGCAATGCTGTGAAATTTTGTTGTGCATGCAACTCAGTGCAGGTAAAGGCTATATGAACCAACCACCATGCAGGTGCCCTGGTGCTTCGTGTGTTGGCCCCCTGACAAAGCTCTAGCGAGCGAAGTGCCGGGGGCACCTGCATGGTGATTGACGTAGCTTTTGCCTGCATTGAAGTACATGCTCAATAAATTTTCTCAGCATTTCTAGACATTTTGGGTCTTTTGCATTTTTGCCTTCTATCCTGAGTGCACTGCTTCCAGCCTGTTGCATTTATGTATTGGGAGTAGCCTCCCCCTGCGGTAGCACAAATCTGCTTGCACCATGAGTGCCAGCCCCTTTGTGGATTGTTGTAACAGACAGACTAGTTCAACACATACAGTTTTACAATAAGACAAGTAACAGAGTAAAACAAGCAAAAAATCAGTACATGAGAGCAGAGCCAGGTATCAGGCACAGATCAGTGTGTTCACTGGGAGAGGCATAGTGTTTACAGTTGCACTGAACTGTTAGGGCTGTCTGAAAAATCTCCTGAACTGGTCAAACGTAAGTAGGTTAAAACAGCATTTCAGTTGCCCTGACTGCAAATGATCGCTTGCCCAGTTGAGTTTTTTCGGAATGGCAGTTCAAGGGCATTCCTAGCCATGCTCCTGGAGTTGTATGGATTGGCAACAGGGTGGAAACAGTTTGTTAAGGCAAGGGGGGTAGGCCAAAATGTGCCTTTTTGGCTAACAGGCATGTCTGGTACTTTATTCTACTAGGCACTGTTGGAATTACAGGGGGTCCTTCCAGGGCTCGGCCTCCCTAGCTCTGAAGCAAGTCCCAGTAGCTCACACACCACTTATATTGGACTATAATGGAAAGGGGGGCTCAGTTTAATAAAATGACCCCTATGGGCCCCCCTAGCTCTAAAATTGAATTCCAACACTGCTGCTGGGTAGGGTAGACAATTTGTTTGGCTATAAAGGGTGCATCTATGGATGTGCTTGTCTGCTCCAAGCACTAAGTGACAAGCCTTATTGTAGGTCAATTTTACTCTGCTTAGCAGCAAGTCACAGACAGGGAGGCCATAGTCAACTAGTGTTAGGACTCAGCTTGCCACTATGAAGCATCCAGTGTCTGCAGTGAGGTTAATCTGGTTGCAGTACAGGGTTCCCAAACTGTTGTTTACTGTGGACACTAGGTGATCAACATCAGGAGCAAAGAGAAGGCATCATTCAAGATCGCCCCGAGGTATTTAAAAGCGTCAAACTGCTCAAGTTTTTGTCCCAGGTCATTAAGAATGACAAGTGGGGGGTTACCTTTTCCTTCACTTGTGGGTTTGTGAGGACCATGGTCGTAGTTTTTTGTAATTTAAGACCCTTTGTTGTGTGAGAACAAACTTACAAGGGCCCTAAAGTTACCTTGGCAGGCAGAGGTGAGTCTGCCAAAGTCAGAGTTCTTGAAACAGATAACAGCATCATCAGTGTATAGAAGTACATTAGCGGACTGACAGGCATCAGGCAGGTGGTTTATGAATTGGCCAAAAATGAGAGGGTTCAAAAACTGCTGCACCATCTATAAAGACTATGGCTGCCAGTGTTAAATTAGAATTAATGTCCAAATTATGGACTTTGGTGACTGACAAACAATTATTATTTGCAGATCGTTAATAGCCTATCAGATAAAACATCAAGTAAATGGGTCACCCATGTTGGTGCGACATCAATATTGCCAACGGCAATTACAGAGCAAGCATTCTGCCCATGGGAAAAAGCATGGCAGGTAACTTGTTTGTCTGATAATATGGGCAAAGTGCAGGTGGTAGAAAAACACAACAAAACCACAGAAACTGAACCGTAGACATCTCAACATATGGCACAACATACCACCCAACAAGATAAACAGTATCTGTGTATTGCGGGGGGCTTTGCCCCCCCCTGCACCACCCCCAAATTAATATAACCAACTCCACATCACAGCAAGGTTGAGAAGGATTGCTAATTTTACCAGGCTGCACACAGTGGCAGGGATGAAAAGAAACACAGGAGGCTCAGATGGTGGAAATGCACTTTTCACTGCAACCGATGGTAACCTGCGCTAGAAACCAACTGACCACACACTAGTCAGTACACAGCCAAACCATACCAGTTCCATCACCTGCCTCAATCCACCACAACTGTGGCACCGTGACTATGGCTGCACAAACAGCACACTAGAATTCCAAGGCAGACACACACCTGTTAGCACTTGGGAGCACCTTACTAACAATGTGCTGTAATGTCACAAACACTGCCAAACCAGTAAGCGCAATAAAGCACAAGTCCTAACAATGCCATTCAGCAACCCGCTGTCACTGTAATCACTGTGCCAGTATTAGGTGGCCATCCTAATGGCACACCCAAGTAGATTGGGAGCACTATGGTGCGCAAGACCGACTTTAACCCAACAAGTTAAAAATACCATGTTTCTCCCTTTATTGAACTACAATGATCTAATACAAACTGCATCGCAACTTCTAGCTATGTTCTGAATCTGACCATGTTATAAAGAAACTGGACATCCTATATAATACAGCTGAATATTCTGCTGTACACATAACTAGAATCCCACCTCCCCAGCAGTTTAATCTGGATTAATGTCAGTTGGTCTGCATCTGTATTCTCTCCACCAGGACAACAAATAGGCAGTATTGTCTAGCCCTCCTTTCCCAGTCAACAAATAACCCACAAATAAATACAAAAAAAACAAAAGTGAAATACTCACTTATCCCTGTGATGTACTTAAGTAAACTTTAATTGCTACCTCTGGCAAAACGTAAGGAGTTATAGGGCCCTTTATGTTTTACAAAAGTACTTTTACATAAGGAATACAACATGACAGGAGTAGGGATTATACTCAGGGCCCCTAGTTGTCCATGACACTTCAGTCCTGATTCCTGCAGCCGGGCTTCTAGGCCTCTGTGCAGAATTTGTTTTCTGTGGCTGAATGCAGTTCTACCATTGACTAAAACATGATGCAATGCTATCGATGACATCACCTGCTGAGCATAGAGGAGGGGGCTTCAGGATAAACAAGAAGGACAAGGAAGTCATGTACAATGGTAAAACTACATTTTCATGAAAAATCATCAAGAACAAAGAATTCTGTCACTTTTTGTGTCACTACAAATAATGCGTGGCAGAATGCACATTCTGCAGGAAATTCTAAGGGTGTGGCACCACAGAATTCCAGAAGCCTTGATTATATATGGAATAATTCACGTGGAAGAGTGTCTAATGAGAATTTTATGTATACCTAAGCAGTGGGATGCTACATCCCAAGGGTGAAGCCCAAGGGGTTTATCAAAGCATCCCACACTGAGGGTATGCATAATATTCAAGTTAGACATTCTTCCTCATGTGTTGTTTTATATAATTGCTGGAGACTGTGGGCTGGATTCTCAAGAGTTTGAAGGTGAAAAAAATGAACAAATCTCCAAGAAATGGCGCAGGTGTGGAAAAAAAGGGCAGTTATACTGCGGGATATTCTCAAAACGTCCGCAGTTATGGGAAAAATATGCAAATTGCAGAAAAAAATGCAGCTGCAGAATTACTTGTGGAGAAAAAAAAATTGAAAAGTATGTATCATCCCCTTAATAGCTACTCTCAGCCACTGCTGCACCTTAGCTACAGAAAAATGTTGTTCACATGCTGCACCAAAGAGAGTGACTGGGGTACATTGGTGGATGGTGTGGCTGTACCTGTACCTGCCTGTACCTGTACCTATACCTGTACCTGCCTGTACTGTTGCTTCCACATGTGTGATGGTCTTGCCAGGTCCCACCTGTGCATCTCTGCAGCCTACTAGCGTTTTTTTTTCTGCATGAGTGCAATTTTCTACTCTCTTTGAGAATCCAGCCGTGGTTTTTTTTTTTTGCCAACCACTACAGGTGAACTGTAACAAGTAAATGGGGTTGAAAACAGCACGTAAATTCTAACATCTATGCCCTTTAGAACTGTGCGTAAGTTTGTTAACTTTAAAACATACTTTAAAGTTTGTCTAATAAAGTCCAAAAACTGTGAACATTTGTAAGTAGGCTGAGCTCTGAAAATTGGTGTCCATGGTGATATGGTAATAAGACAGGTTCAGTTGTCACCAGTTGCTATGGGCAGAGAGGGATTCATTGTGGTTCTGCTTTTCTTCTGCCATTCTGGTTCTGATTTTGTGGGTGTGCTGCTGCTTTTATTGTGTTGTTCTGAGGTGAGTTTTGGGGAGGATAAATGAGCTTGAGAGAAACATTGTCTGAGCACAGCTGTGCAGGAGAGCAAGTGTGAGCTGTCACTTTCACTTTTCATAGGGAAAGCTGGCACGTGTTCATTGTTATAACCAGTTTTCCTATTAAAAAAAATAGCCTGTTATTACACATAGAATAATACATGGGATGGTGTACATTATGAGAACTCAATGCACTCCCGAGGTGTGTGATGCTGCATAAACCCCAAGAGTGAAACCTGAGGGGTTTATTCAAGCATTACACCCCGAGGGTGTGAATTAATTTAGAGTAATTACACCATCCCATGTTGTTAGGGTTTTATGGGCAGACTGGATGTACAAATGGTCTTTTTCTGCTGTCATTGTCTATGTTTCTATGTTTATTTTATATAATCGCTGATCATCAATCCCCCCTCATACATGTAGCTGAATATAGGACTTCTTCCTTAACTTACTTCAGAACACTTTTGTTCTACCCCATTTATTTGCAAACAACTTGCTGTCTCTTGAATGTTTAACTTACTTACATACTACAATGCCAGCAGAGTAGGCCTAAAGGTCTATCGAATCTGCTTAAAAATCAGCACCCGGTCAGGACACTGTTGCTGGCCTCCCCTCCTCCCCCGTTACTTCCCCCGACCCCACCTCCCGATCCAGCATTCCTTAGTTTTACCCTCCCCTTATATCTGTCCCAGCCCTTCTTGAATCCCTCCACTGTTTCTACAGCTACCCGCTCCGCAGGTAGTGAATTCCATGGGTCCACCACCCTCTTGGTAAAGTAGCATCTCCTAGTCTCCCACCTAAACTTCCCACCAACCAGTCTCATGGAATGGCCCCTGGTGGCCCCCTCCTCCCTCAGCTGGAAGACCCTGATTGGGCTGACCCTGCTCAATCCCTTCAGATATTTAAAGACCTCAATCATGGATCCTCTGTCCCTCCTCTCCTCCAAGCAGTACAGATTTAGCTCCTCAAACCTCTCCTCATAGGTTCTGTTCCCCCAGGCCCTGTATCACATAGAAACATAGAATTTGACGGCAGATAAGGACCGCTTGGCCCACCCAGTCTGCCCATTTCCCTACCTACTGGATAAGCTGCAGATCCTAGTTAACCAGCAGCCTACTTCTTCCTACCCCCAACCCCCAGAATTGCCTTATGACTATCCCATGCATGCTTGAATTCCACCACTGATTTTGACTCAAATTCCTCCATAGGGCCTGCTCCATGCATCCACAACCTCTCTGTGAAAAAATACTTCTTAAATTACCTCTGAGCCGCCCCCATCTTCAAATTGTGCCTTCTTGTTCTTGCACATCTCTTTTTTTTGAAAGATGCTACCTCTTGGACTTTGTTGATTCCTGAGGTACTTGAATGTTTCCTATCATGTCCTCCCTCTCCTCCTTTCCCGAGGCTATACATATTAAGCTCTTAAGTCTCTTCATACGCCTTCCGTGCAGACCCTGCACCATTTTAGTTGTCCTCCCTGACAGCTTCCATCCTGTCTATGTCTTTGTGGAGATTGGTCTCCAGAACTGCACACAGTACTCCAGATGGGGTCTCACCAGCTGTCTGTACAGAGGGATAATAACTTCCTGTTTTCTACTGGTGATGCCTCTCCCTATGCATCCCAGTATCCCCCAGCCCTCCTTGCTGTCCTCTCACATTGCTTGCCCACCTTTAGGTCATCTGATATGACTACCCCAGGTCCCTTTCCATTTTTGTTGTTGTTAGTATCTCACCCCCCATTGTGTACTCTTCCCCTGGGTTTTTGTTTCCCAGGTGCATTACCTTGCACTTCTTAGCATTGAATCTAAGCTGCCATACATTTGACCATTTCTCTAACCTTGCCAAGTCCCTTCTCATCCTTTCCACCCCACCCTGTGCATCAACTCTGTTGCAGATCTTAGTGTCTTCTGCAAAGAGACATACTTTTCCTTCCAGTCCTTCTGCAATGTCGCTTATAATGACATTGAAGAGGACCGGTCCTAATACTGAACCTTGTGGTACCCCACTAGTAACCCTCCTTTCTTCTGAGTGGACTCCATTTACTATTACTCTCTGTGTCCTATTCTCCAGCCAATTCTTTACCCAGGCTGTCATCTTGGGACCCACTCCCAGGCTGGCTAACTTGTATATTAATCTTTGTGTGGACTGTGTCAAATGCCTTGCTAAAGTCTAGGTAGGCCATGTCCACAGCCCCTTCCTGATCTACTATTACTTTGGTCACCCAGTCAAAGAAATCTATCAGATCTGCCTGGCATGACCTTCCCGCCAGAATCCATGCTGCCTAGGGTCCTGTGCCCTCTGGCCTCTAGATACTCAACAATTCTTTCCTTCAGAAGTGATTCCATCATTTTCCTATCACTGAGGTTAAACTAACAGTTCTGTAGTTTCCTGCTTCTGCCTTGCTCCCACTTTTGTGAAGGGAATCACATCTGCCCTCCTTCAGTCCTCGGGTACCACCCCATCCTCTCATGATTTGTTAAAAGGGTAGTCAGTGGTGTCACTAGTTCTACCCTTAGCTCTTTTAGAATTCTGGGATGAACTCATCAGGCCCCAATGCTTTGTCCACCTTCAGTTTTAAGAGTTCTTCAGAACCCTTTCTTCTGTAAATGGGCTGGTATCAACTTTGTATCCAGAGTGTTACTACTGTTTGTTTTATGTACCTCCCTCTTCATTTGTAAATACTGAGCAAAAATATTTGTTTAGTATCTCTGCCTTTTCACAGTCTCCTCTGCCCACCCTCCCTCCCTTTATTAAGTCTCACTATCCCTCCTTGGTCTTCCTTTGCTCCTGATGTACCTATAAAAGGTTTTATCCCTTCTTAACTGGGTTGGCTATCTTTTCTTCGGTTTGGGCCTTTGCTGTTCTGACTGCCTTCCCAGCCTCCTTTTGCTTTAACTGATACAGTTCTCTATCCTGCTCCTTCTACGATTCCTTGTACTTCCTGAATGCTTTCTTTTCTCTTGAACCTTCACTGCCACTTCCTTTGAGAACCATAGTGGTTTCTTACATCGTCTTGTTTTGTTTATTTGCTTCACACAAAGGCTCGTTACCTCTGTGATGGCAGTTTTTATTATTCCCCATTGTTCTTCTACCCCTCCTTCCTGCCCATTTGCTAGTGCATTCCTTAGGCTCTCACCCATTTTGGCAAAGTCAGCCCTCCTAAAGTCCAGTACTTTTGTCTTTGTATTGCTTGACTCTATTGCTGTGTTTATTGTGAACCATACTGTTCGATGGTCGCTAGTTCCCAGATGGCTACCCACTTCTACATCTGTGATCCTCTCCATCTCCATTTGAGAGAATCAAGTCTAATATTGCTCCCTCTCGAGTGGGCTCCAGTACTAGTTGTCTAAGGCATGCCCCCTGTAGGGCATCTAGAATAACTGCACTCTTCGAAGTGGCAGCTGCAACTGTGCTCCAGTTAACATCTGGCATATTCAGATCACCCATCAGCAATATCTCCCCTTTTTCTGCCATTCTAAGTATACTTTCTATCATTTCCTTGTCCATTTCCTCCCCCTGAGAAGGGGGTCTGTATACAACCCCTGTGCGGATTGTGGTGCCATTGCCTGTCTCCAAATTTACCCGCAGTGCTTCTTCTCCTCCCTGTTTACCCTTTTGTTCTGTTGCTTTTATTCCTTCCCTTATGTAAAGAACTCCTCCTCCTCCTCTTTTACCCTCTCTGTCCCTCCTGTAGATAGTGTATCCTGGTATGTTTACGTCCCAGTCATGGTTTTGTGTGTACCATGTTTCTGTGACTGCCACGATATCCAGATGTTCCTCCTCCATCAAGGCCACTAATTCAGGAAGCTTGTTACCTAGACTACGGGCATTGGTACTCATTGCTCTCCATTTTTTGATGGCTTTATCTTCTGTTGCAGCATCCCCCACTGACCGTTCTACCTCGGTCTTTTTCTCATTTAGTACCGTGTTTTGTAGGAGAGGCTGGGATTTTCCCACTGCTTGTCAGTGCCTCCCCTTTGACTAGTTTAAAAGCTTGCCAATGAAGCATTTAAACCGATTGCTCAAAAGACTTGTTCCCTTCCTGGACAGATGCAGACCATCCTGCCAGTATAGGCTGGTGTCCCTCCAGGTGGAACCCCAGTCCCCAATGAAGCCAAACCCTTGTGCTCTGCACCATTTTTTCAACCATTCATTAAACTGCATGGTGCCAATTACCCTCGCCTCCCCATGCCTTTGACAGGCAGCACCTCTGAGAAGGATACTGTGTGTGCTACTTGTCTTAGGCCCCTCCCCAACTCTGCAATGTCCTCCTGCACTGCTCTAATCTCATGATGAGCCAAGTCATTTGTCCCTAGGTGGACAATTACGTCCAGCTCAGAATCCCTTGCAGCTGTTCTCGTGATCCTGAGGATGCACTTCCTGTCCCTCCAAGCCATGGCACCAGGCAGGCACCTTACTTCAGTTTTCCCAGCTCCCCCCAGTTCTATACCCCTAATAATTGGTCCCCACCAGGAGCTGCTTCCCTTTCCCTGTGGTGTCCTCTGCCTCCTTCCTGTGGGCCTCACTTGTGACAGTTGTCATCAGTCTTCTCTGCGGGTGCATCCATAGGGGAGCTATGCTCCCCCAGAATGGTATATGGATTGTGGAGTGGAACAATTGACTGGGTGTGCCTCTGTTCCACCATCCTCACCCTCCCTGAGCCCACTGTGGTCCAACTGCTGTGCTTTCTTTGCAACCTCTGAGGTAGTGGTGGTGGCGCTAGTGCTCCCTGGATGGGGGAGGTTCCCTTCCTACTGTCCAGTGTGGCCTTAGGGGAAGGTTTCCTTACTACTGTCCAGTGCGGCCTGAAGACGGGCAACTTCCTCCCTCAGGGCAGATAGTTGTCTGCAAATAGGGCAGCATCTCAGCCTCCAGAAAGACTCCTGGAAGACTGCTGCCCCACAGCCATTACATTGCACTACTCACCACATGTTTATCTACCTTTTTTTTGTTTGTTTGTTTGTATTTGTGTGTGTGTGTGCGTGCATGTGTGATTTGTTATATAGCAATATATATTATACAATGTGTATGCTTATATTGTCAGTGCAGTGTGCTAGAGAGGATATGACAGTGAAATGCACCTTGCACTCGAGGAAATGATGTCAGAACCTCAGGTATAAAGGAACTATTTCAGGGGTGGGTGGGAGGGTGGAAGGGTGGGCCTAAACTGTGCCCTCACAAAACAATCAGCTAAAAGCTCTCACCCACCACTGCGATGAGTGCCTTCCTGTCAGTAAGATACCCTACACAACAATTTATCCAGGTCACTCTCCTCTGGACCCTCTCCAGGAGTGCAATGTCATTTTTTAAGTACGGGTGCCAAAACTGCACACAGTACTCCAGATGTGGTCTGACCAGGCATTTATACAGAGGGAGAAGCACCTCCCATTTCCTCGAGGTTGTCCCCCTGGCTATGCACCTGAGAATTTTATTTGCTATTGCCACGGCCCTCCTGCACTTCTCAGAGTAGTTCAATTTGGCATCCACGACTACTCCCAGATCCTCTCCCTCCCCTGAAACCTGTGGTTTCTCCCCATTAAAGTACTCAGGATCCGGGTTCCTAACTCCCAAGTGGAAAACACTGCATTTCTTGGCATTGAACCCCAATTTCCAAGTGTGTGACCATCTTGCCAAAACTTCTCATTTATATTTATTTATTTGAAATATTATTTTTGCATTCCTTTGAGCATGGTTATGAAGGTGACCACTTTTGTTTTCTGGCCAAAATGATGTTCGTGGACTGCTTATGTTTTCCTTTTGTGGCAGGGACAATGTGTATCTTCTGTGCTTTTTGTGACAGTATATTTACTGTTCAGTTGGCAGATCCACTGATTCAGCATTTTTCTTTTTACTGAAAGCCACTGCTGTGTGAGGGAAGGCTGCACTTACAACACAGAGAATTTACGAGTCTTGAGCACAGCTGTTTAGTATGTTTTGGCACACATTTGTCATAATAACCAGCCAGCTATTACAGCAAAGAATAACTGGCCATCACCACTGCAAAAATTGATGGTCAGTTGTTATACTTTATAAAATGGGGTAGAAAACACCAGTGATCTGAATGGTCAATAGCTGTCCAGACATGTGTGGTAACTGATCAATAACCACACAGGTCTGGAAAGTGCCCTGCAAGTCTTGGAATTTATTTTCTAGGCTGACCTGACTGCATAGAAATATCACTATACTGCCACAGTAACCACGACACTTGGGAAAAACAAAGAAAGGTTCAGCTAACAACATGAGTAACTTACCTGCCAGTCAGTTTGACCTCTTTGATGGGGCAAACCCAGCTGTCTGGTGTGGGAACTGATTTAACAATTATAAAGACTTACTTATTCTCAATATAAAGATTTCTTTAGTATTTTTTATTATTATTACTTTGGTGTCATTTTATAGGTTTTACGTCATAACAGCAAAACTAAAATGGTGACTTACCTCACAGCAAGTGTACATTGCCGAAAACCACAAAAGGCGATGTGCACTACTACCACCAGAGAAACAGCGAGCACCCGCCAAATTGATGCACAGCTGGACATATGTACTAACTTTTTTATGTGGGAGGATGTCCCCCCACATCCACCAAAATTAATATAATCAACTCCAGGGGTTGGGGCACATTTTAAAAAAGGAGAGAAACTCGAGGGGGATGCTACTTGGGGAGGGGACAAATGTCAGTAGGAGGGAACAGTAGCGGGGGGAACAAAGTTGGGGGGATAAGACGTGAAACAAAAAAAAATTTAAAACTTAAACAACATCCCATTCAAACAAAACATGCAATAACACCCAATACCAGTTCTGAACCCAGGTCCATCAGCACCAGTGACAGTAGCTCTAGCCACCAAACCACAGGAGCAGCTCGGAACTGGCCTGCACAACAATGCCTCATAACCCTACAAACTTGACTTTCCCTCCACATACACCATTGCCTATTCGCTATCTTTCGCTATTCTCCTACTCCCTCGCTAGTCAGTATCAGTCGCTGCTCTCACAGGTGCTCAAATTGAGTTGCTCAAAATTGAGTCACTCAATCTGAGTCACCCACATAACGGGATACCATTTTATAAATGCAGTAGCACACTGGGCTGGCAGTTATTAGGTAATTACTGAACTTCCCTCCACCCCGTGGTTTAAGGACACTCAGCTAATGCCTTGTGCCTCCAACCCTTGGAGTGGAGAGGCGTGCAGAAATTATCCAATATCCTCATGCTCTGTCATGTGTTATTGCTTATATAGTAGCATACCAACTAGATTCTAAAAACATGGAGACCCTAATGTGGTCTGTATTCAGTGTGCACTCATGAGTAAGTCAAAGGTTCAAATGTAGAAAAATATACTGTTTAACTCTTTTCTTTTTTTCCATATAAGTATTTATGCCTTACATCCCTCGCTGCCCCCTTGTGACCAACCCCCCCAGCCCTGTCACCCCGGTATCACCGGGATTTACCCAGAGTTCTTGCCTGATTGCTGGGTGCGGATCCTGCAGAGGGTCAGTCGTCATCCACAGCCAGGGTTTTTTTCCCTGTTTTCTCCCTTCCCCATTGCTGGGGCGCACACACCAGACCTGCATACATGGAGGCGCATGCACATCCGTGGAACTCCCGCAGCACCCTCCCTTCCTTGGTGCCCTACAGACTTGCACTGCCTTCAGGCCTCCACCTGGGGGGTAGTCATTCGGCAGGAGCACCAATCCTCTCTCCCTGGGAGAGGATAGCAGTCCTTCAGATGCTCAGTCCTCTCCCTTCCTAGCTGACCCCCAGCAGCCTGCTCGCACCATGAACATGGGTCGCCAGCATGGCAGGAGGTAACGCACGGATGCCTCAGCCCTCCACGCCACTGGGCCGGCTTTACTGTAACTCTTCTCAAAAATCAACTCACCACTGCCAAAGTAAATTGCAACAACTTCCTTTATTTTTTCCTTTACTGTAGGTACAACAGGGTTAGGAACTGTCCACTCAGCAGCAGACTAAACCTCTAACAGGTTCTGACTCCCAGATGAAGGCATGTGGTGCCAAAACTGGTTGGAGATTTAGTCTGCTCCTGAGTGTGTAATTTCTAACCCTGGTGTCCATCTACAGAACAATAAAAATAAAGAAAGGTGATGCACTTTATGTTGGCAGTGGTGATTTGATTCTTGAAATGAGCTATATGCTTATGGAGTCAAACCTTTTACTTAATCTCAAGTGGTGGAGTACTTTTGAAATGCTGTTTGTTGAAGAACTTTTCTAGGTAGGTGGATGGGGTGTCATCAATGTGCAGCTGGACCCTTAAGCACTGGTGTGGGACAAAGATTCAGGAGGGATCAGAATGTCGGACAACGCCTTTTGAGTAATGGAGCTGGGTGAGAATCCACTGGACTACCACGGATGGTTTTGAATGACATTTTGGGTGGGGGCTGACTGGACAACCAGGAACTATGATGAAGGACATACAGAAAGATGGCAATGAGCACCCATGAGCTGGTCAGAGGCACAGGGCAGGAGGTGTGTGTGATTTTGTTATGGATCTGCTGCTCATGTATATATGTATGTGCATGGCACTGCACCATGTGCATACGTGCACATGTTGGTAATGTGCACCATTACTGTGCACAAAGGTTTACCCACAGTGACAGCTGGAATACCTTGTTTGTATCCCAAGACTTGTGCCGGGGAGGTCACTACCACTGATGTAGATCTGATGTGCTGGGTATAGCAATTGTGTGGGTCATAACAGGGTTCCTCTTGATGCTCTGTTGTGTGTAGCATACAACTGTGACTGAGAATTATGCCCTAGCATGTTTAGTGAGTATTTATTGTTTATTTAGCTTTTTAATCTTTCGCTTTTGCAGTGTTTTTTCTGTTAATGTCAGGGGTGGGGGATCTGAAAGTTTTACTGATAAAAAATGTTTTGGGGCATGGCACTTTGGGGTCTTGTTTGGTTTGGGCTTTTTTTTTTTTTGCCATGCCTTCTCTTTAGGTAGGGGGTAGTTCTGTGTTAATTTCAGGTCCATACAAGACCACTAAAATAAACACACAGCATGTCAATAGGCGCTACACAAAATACTAACACCAAAACTGTGCCTTCACAAATACAGGGAAAGTAATGATAGCACGATGATTTACGATTAGAACTTCGGTGGGGGCAGCTGGGAGGGGGATTTATGATTACAACTCTGGGAGGGAGAAAGTTGGGTGGGGGGATGAATGCTTTAGTCATGCACTATAATATCTTCACACTGTTCCATACATGTAGCTGTTTTCACTCACGCTATTTCCATAGTCTGCATTTCACTGGTCTATTACAAGCGAGAGAAAAAATGTCAGATGTTTAAAAACGAAATGCGAAGGTTTAGCCAATTATAATTCAGGTTGGGCAGTATGCTTCTGGTAATGGGGTTGGCCGGGCTGGTACTTTTAATAGCTGGGCATCTGTTGTCTGATAGATGCCTAGCTAGAGAAGTGCCTCAGCCAATCAGAAGGCTGAACTACTTTTACCCATTTTCTAAATATATATTATAGTGCCATGGTAGTGGCACTATAGTTAGGGTTCAGTAAGCACTTTAATGTTAAACCTCAAATTTTGCACCCTAATAACTTTGCCACTGTATGACAGATTTGCCTGAAATTTTGCATGTCCAGTCTGGTACCATAGATCTCTGCATCTGGCAAGTTACGCTATGGTTGGATGTACGTACGGTAACGGAGCTGCAGAACACCATAAAACGGCCTTTTTGCACGTTTCTTTGCTCGCACCCACAGCCTGCACTATTTGTCTGTTTGGTCAGAAATCTTCAGGGAAGATGCAGTCTGAGTCACTGATGTGCCTTTTGAAGATTTAGTGTAAAAATATTAAACCGTTCAAAAGTAATTCAAAAAACAAATGTCCCATTATAATCAATGGGGTAAAAATATATGTGTCTCACGAAAGTGTTGCAAGTACAATTTTCCTTTTGCAAATGACCCTTTTACTTTCATGCTGCCGCCATCTTGTTTTCAGTTAGTGAGAGAGAAAAATGCCTGGGGTTTAAATTTGGGACCCACTAGGTAAACACTGACTGCTGGGTTTACCTAGTCGGGTCCTGAGGATGCCAGCCCTATCTTTTTTGTGGGTAAAATCCCCCAGAAATGCCATTTTAATAATTGGTGCCCCAGTACTTTCACAAATTGTGAAAGAAATGGGCGTGACACTTTCACAAATGCGAACGTTTTGTGCTGTATTTTGTGAAACTTTCGCAATTTGCGAAAGTATTTTGTTCAAAAACTGCAAATCTTTGCTATCGCCCTGCAACAAAACGGTTGGGGCTTTGGGGCTGAAATTTGCAGGGTGGCAAGCACTGGTCCCACAGATGTGTCTTTTTTGGTTTGGTACCAAAACATTCAAGGGGCCCAAAGTTACAGTGTTACAAAGTTAAACAATTTCCCTTAGGATAACACTGCGGTGCCCGTGATGTCTTTCAGTGCCTGTATCTTGAAAACGAAGTGAGATACAGATTTTTCACTACCCACAGCTTAGATCACCTAAAGTAATCTAATCTGTAGAAACATGTTTGGGAGTCATAGATTACACTAGCAGTGGAATTTTTTTCCTACTTGCTATGGTTACAGAGATATTGGTACATTAGTATCACAAGGGTTCCAAGGGTGCCTTCTCGGCTTATTTCGCTGTCCCTATCTTGTAAACATAGCAAGATATGGATTTTGTTGATTTATGTCACATGGAGTACTCACTATCATGATTACAACGGCACTGGAATTTTTTTCCTAGCTGCTACGGTTGCTGAGATATTAGTAAATTAGTGTTACGAGGGTTTCTTGCCCTGTAGGGCTGCTGTATGGCACCTTTGTTATATGTAAGTGGGATTGCAGAACTCAGAGGGCCCACGCTCCCACATACACATGCCATTATGCAAACAATGGGCAATATTAAGGGAGTGCAGGCAAGGTGGGACATATCAGGTAGCCAGGTGGCCAATGGTGACTTAAAAGCCACTTACCAGTTACATTACACTTTCTCAAAAAGAAGGGAAATTCATGGCAAAAAGCTATGTTAATGCATCAGTTAGGGTTCATAGCACAGCAACAGAAGCATGGAAACATGGTGTTAGGGTTCACAACCCCTATCACCCCACCCCCAACCCCCACCCTCCACACACCAACAGGCATCAGGGTGTGCATTGGGGGCATCATGCTTAACTCTCACCCCATTCTCCTATACTACACTGCCTCAGCTTGTTTACACATGGAATGGGGTGAGAGTTAAGCTGACGACCCCAACATACACCCCGATGCCTGTAGGTGTGAGGAGGATGGGGAGGGGTGGTAGGGGTTGTGAACCCTAACACCACATTTCCATGCTTTTGTCACTGGGCTATGAACCCTAACTGATGCATTAACATAGTTTTTTGCCATGAATATATATATATATATATATATATATATATATATATATATATATATATATATATATATACACACATATATACAGTATATACTGTATATATATATATATATATATATATACACACATTTTTTTTCTTTTACTGCAGTTAAGCCCCTACATAAATACCCAACATTTTGTGGTTTTATGTATGCTGCCTTTTCAAGGCAGTGATTATGCACAAATGATACATGTAAAGCAAGTTGGCAAAAACAAGTGCAAGACATGAAAAGACATAACCAGACTGAATTCATTATTCAAATGAGACGTTTTACCATAATATTAAAGTTTTTCTTGCAACTGACATTCCCCATCTAACGAGCACTCGTGCCTGAAAATTTAACCGCGATGACAATTAAGTACCTTATGTAACTGTCTGTGCACACAGCTATCCAGAATATCATCTGAAACCATTAATGTGACCTCACATAGGGAATGTAAGGAGAAAAATGCCTGTTATTCATTTTGTGCAGACAGCATTTTTTAAACATCTCACTTTCTTTACAATTATATGTAAACCAGTTTTACAGCTAAGTTAGAAAATGTGGCCATACCTTCTCTCTCAAAGCTCTTCGCTCAGTATCCTGCTTTTCGCTTCCACCTCAGTGGAAAGTATAACGAACTGGCCTGGCATATCCTGTGAGGGCTGGTCTGAACAGGCAGCTTTTCATCAAATTCCTTATTTGGTTGCACAGTTTGAAACCACTTGTGACAAGACACTCCCTGTGTATATATAGATTGTACAGGGCTCTTTTCACAAAAATATAGGTCAATTTAGGTTGGCTTTCTGCTAATATTGTTTCTTTTGTACTCTCCTGGGTTGTGCCTCAAAATAGGCATTTATATCTCTAGGGCACCTACATGGTTAACAAAGGCCAAGTAAGTGAATAAATAGACAAGACAAAAGGTTAATGAGAGGCTGAAGGGAAGAAAAAGTAGGGGGTCTGATTCTGTCTACATTGGGGGGGGTTGGAACAGGAGATATGGAAGGTGGGATATATATAAGAAGTACAGGAATAATGAAATTGTAAAGGGAGACAAGAGAAATGATACACAGTCATAGATGGAGCTGCTTTCTTCAGGGGTGCAAAGATGTTCCCCAATCTGCCACTCCCACAAACTGCTGTTCACAAAGCCCACAGTTAGCCACCGCTAAGCCACAGTACAAGTGATGGTCACTGGATGTTTGTGGCTGCAGAAATGTTTTTTTATTTACTGTATTTAAGCTCTTAGCACTCCTTTAGCCCCCTTCTGAGCAGCCCACCCAGCCCAGTCACCCACTGTCCCTAGGACCTACCTTTCCCCATGATGTCCCTCATGGTGGGGTCAGAGAGGCTGCCCGAGTCTCCCCGAAGCAGAATTCAATTTAGGGTGCCCAGTCGGTGGTGCCAGTGTGCAGGGGGCCTTCCATCATCCCACCTAGCAATGGGGGGGTCCTTAAGTTTTCTTCCCCGGGACATCTGTCATGCAATGACCCAGCATGTGTCCATCAGTGTCCTACCCTTCTCTTGATCTTTCGAGTGTCATGACATCCGGCTCCTGCTGGGTTTCAGGCATACTGTAGGAGATGTAGTCCTTCTTACTCTTGCAAGGATCGTGATCCCATGGATGCTTGATCCTTCCATGCCCTGGCCCACCAAGGATGACTCGTCTTCCCTCCTGAACCTGGGTCACCAGTGTAGCGAGTGGCATGGCTACTGCTATGCTACCAGGCCAGCTACAAGTATGTCTTTTGACTAAAAACATACGAAGTGCAATCACCACAGAATCTGGGCATGACATTGCCACAGTTCAATGATGTGATGCCATGCCCAGGGGCTGTAGCGTGAGGAGCTACTGCTTTAGCCATACTCCAACCCTATACCTAATGGTGCATTTGTAGGTGAGTAGTGGTTGAATTTTGATGTTCCCAAATGGTCACCTCTGATGGTCTTATGCCCCCCCCACCACTCCACAATGTTTTCTTCATCCCTGTTGTACACTGGAACCCCTTCTTCCCTAGCTTCATTTCTCCACATGCATAAATGATTAAGCATGTCCCTTGCTGATCATGGTCCCTCGAGTCCTATGAGAGCCACTGCATTCCATTCCCACCCCTGTGGAACTGCTTCTCACATTTCTGCAGGGTGAGAGGCATTGTGGCACATGGGCAGCTGTTAGTGGCCAAGAAGTGTCTTATGTATTACACATCACTTCAGTGGCAGGACAGCCCCACCATTTTCCTTATGCTGGTACAATGTCCATTGCACTGGTGCAGAAAAGGGCTTGTGACCTCTTTGTGTATAGCACAAAAGGGTTCAGGTCTGAACAGCTGCACAAAGTGGTTAATGCAAATATGTTGCCCCACCGTACTGTAACTTTATACATGACCCCTAGTCTTTATATTGGCATGCTAAGGAAGTCATCCAAAATAGGAACACCAAAAACTATTAAGAGTAAGATAAAGCAGTGCAAGCAAATGGTGAAACAACTCTCTGAAAAGGTCAGATGATGTAAAATTTAGAAGAAAAAACTAAAGAGGTTTTAAGAGAAATATTTCCAGGCTTATTTTCAGGAGTATAAATCATTCTATAGTTGCAAAACATATCAGCCCATGGAAAGGAGGGTCTATAGTAGAAATGGTGACTAGTTACACTGTTGTGACCACACATTTAGCTGCTATACACAAAGGGCTGACTTAGTCATTGGGGTGGGGTATATCACCTCTCCTAACTTGTCCAGTAGTTCATCCGTCCATGTCATTGGGTGGACATCAGACTTTGTGACTGCATTGAGTCCATGATAGTCTACACAGAAGTGAGTAGAGCCATCAGACTTGGGAACAAGGACTACAAGTGAGGCTCAGGGACTGTGGGATTCCTGGATTACCCCTAAATCCAGCATTTCCTCCACCTCCCTCCTAATGTCCTTTAGGACAGCCTCGGACACCTGGCAGGCTGTCCATCAGATGGGTGCTTGCATTCCTGTATTTATGTTGTGTGTTGCTAAGGGGGGTACATCCTGGCTTGACTGTAAACAAAGGGCCAAAGTCCTCTAAAACCCTTCTCACTTCCTGGGACTGTTCTGGGGTCAGCTGGAGCAACAGTTTGATTGCCTCCACATATGACGCCCGCTTGATTTCCTCAAGTAAGTCCAGCAGGGGGGTCTTCTTCGTCTGTCCCCACCCCAGGACTACACACTGCAAATACCATGTCAGCCCTATTTGCATATGGTTTCATCATGTTGACATGGTACATTCTATGGGTATGTCTTCTGTCAGGCAGTTCTACAATATAGTTCACGTCATTAATATGTCTTACTACCTTGTATGGTTCTGCCCATTCGGCCTGCAGCTTATCCTTCTGGACTGGGATTAGGACCATGACTTCCTAACCTATACTGTATGAGCGAGCTTTGGTTCTGCAGTCATACCAGACCTTTTCCTTCTGTTGGGCAGCTGACAGGTTGCTCTAGGCTGCTCCCATAACCTCCTTCAGCTTTTCCCTAAACTCCAGGACATACTGCACTATGGCAGTTCCCAGGGTGGTGTGCTTGCCTTCCCAATCTTTCTGGATCAAGTCTAGGGGCCCACGCACATTATGTCCATATAAGAGTTTGAAGGGAGAGAATCCTGTTGTCTCTTGGGGCACCTCCCTGTATGCAAACAACAGGTGGGGAAGGCATTTTTCCCAGTCCCTCCCATGTTGTTCAGCAAATGCTTGGAGCATTGATTTTGGGGTACCATTAAACCTTTCCACAATCCCATTGGCTTGTGGGTGATAAGGTGTCGTGCCTCTCTGCACCACCCCATATTTCTCCCACATATACTTCTTCAGGTCCGATATGAAGGTACCCCTTTGATCAGTGATAACCTCCTGTGGAAACCCAACACAGGAGAAAATTTCTAGCAAGGCGTCTGCCACTTTGTCTGTCTTAAGTGAGGAGAGGGCAACCGCCTCTGGGTATCTGGTGGCATAATCGACCACTGTCAGGATAAACCTCTTCCCGGAGGAGCTGGGGGTACTCAAAGTCCCACAATATCCATTCCTACCCTCTGGAATGGCTCTTCCACAATAGGCAAGGGAATAAGGGCAGCTTTGGTTTTACTGCCTGCCTTCTCTATTTGTTGGCACCGGTGACAAAACCTGCAATATTCCTTCACCTGCTGGGTGAACTTGGGTCAATAGAAATTCTGGGCCAATTGCTGCATGGTGCACATGATTCCCAGATGCCCAGACATGGGGATATCATGAGTGTTCTTGAGCAACCACTCACGGTATCCCTGGGAACGCCAAGCTGCCTGCCTATCACCCTTCCCTCTGTACTTACATCCTGCATATACAACAATCCATTGTCCCAAAATACTCTATGTTTCATGTCACCTCCCAGTGTCCCATCAGATTCTGCACAAGCCCTCAGCCTCTCTAAACTATGGCCAGTCCTCTGAGCAGCTGCAAAATCTTTACATTTTCCCAAGGCATGGGACATGTCCCCTTCAGTTTCTAAACTGGGTTCCATAGCTCTTGCATCAGGGCATTCAGGGTCACTGCCATCCCTAACCGTTTGACCATTGGTTACCCCTCCCTCCTCAGAGTAACCTTCTGTAACTGTTTTGTGAACTGCTACGTGGGGAAGTCCTACCCCCCTTTCACTACTCTCCATGTCAGAAGACACAGGCTGGGGAACCAGACTCCCATTGTTTTCCACAGGGGCGTCTATGAGGGTCCAGGGAACTACAACTGACCTTTGCCGTCTGACTGTGGGTAACCGTACACACTACCCACTTCTGGTGATTGTTCCCTATAATCACATCTAGGGTGAGGTTGTCTACAACTGCCATCTTTTGTACCTTCTCTCCTGTCTCACCCCAGTACAGGAGAACACAAGCTAGTGGCAAAGATTTTTCCTCACCAGTGAATCCCCTTACTGTTACAAACTGATTAGGTATAAGCTATTCAGGCTCAACCAAATCCCCTTTTGCTAAGGTAAGAGATGCCCCCATGTCCCATAACCCATGGGTGTGCACCTCATTTACAGTAACTGGGTGTATGTGCTCCCTCATGTTTATAGGCATGCTTTCAGGGATACACAGTGCACCCAACTCTTTTCGAGCACCACAGTTTGAAAGAGCTGAGCCGGTCGGTTCAGAGTGGCTGCAGTCTCCCCAGACAGGAACTCTGCCTTCTTACAGGAGATTGCAGAATGATAGGACTGGTACTGTTCCATCAATCTAAGATGGTCGGCATCGAGGGCAGATTTCTGCCAGCAATGTTCTAATCTTTATCCTTGTCGCCGCATCTCCCTCAAGGTCCCATCAAACCATGGGGACCGAGGGCGAAGGGGGAGAGGATGAACACTGACTGGGGCAATGATATCCAGAGCCGAGGAAATGGCCTTATTATAGGCCAGAACCAAGGCATCAGGATCACTGCTCAAACCCTGAAGATCCGATAGGTCAAGCACCGCCGCCAGGCCCTCAGAACTTATATCTCGCAAAGAGTGGTACTTGCCATCTCCACAGGGGTAGGCCTACAAAGAGGGGTGCAAAACTGAAACCCACGGTGTCATGATCGGACCAACTGACAGGTTCCACCCCCAAATCAAAGGCTTTGATCCCTGAGGAGGAAGACCAAGTCAAGGGAGTGACCACCTTTATGAGTGGCAGAAGTAACAACTTGTGTAAGGCCCAAAAACGTCATCAGCTGGAGGAAGCATTGTCCAAATTGCAAGAGTTCGTCATCGACCCAGGCATTAAAGCCACCCAGGACCATCAGCCTGGACGACTCAAATGACATGTCGATGACGAAGTTCACTACTTCCTGTAAGAACCGCTTCTCATCACCTGGTGGACGGTAAATGAGAACAATCCTACACCTTACACTTGCCACAACAGTACACTCGAATGACTTAGCCTCCTCAACTGGTACACATGTGAAGCCCAGTTCGGTCTTAAAGTAGACCGCAACCCCCCCCGACCACAGTCCAACCTTTGGCGGTGTAACACCGAGTACCCGGCAGGAATAGCTTCCTCTAATACAGGGCCAGCATTCTCATCCAGCCAGGTCTTGGTTATGCATGCCAGATCCACTGACCCAACAAGATCTGCAATAACTGCAGTCTTATTTTTGATGGATCTGGCATTACACAACACCGCCCGAGTAGGACGGGCCTCTAGAGCTGCTCAAGCTACTTGTCCCCCAATATTGGAGGTGCCCTTGGGTATGGAGACCAGACATGAAGGACCACGTTCCAGACTCCATTTCCCCCAGGGTGTCTTCTGGATCCCACTACCCCAATATGACAGCCCCGCTCTTCTGACCTCCACTGTTTGCACCCACCAACTCTTCTCCTCCTCCTATGAACAATACCCAGCACTCTACAGCGCTGGTATATCGACAACTGCAATGGAGGGGGGAAGGGCAGAGGGCACGAAGACCGGAGAGTAAATAGTGCACGACTGTGGAAACAGGTCCCCTACACATCCCAAAAGCTTCACTAACAATACAATACCCCCAATGGAGTCCTCAATTAATTAACTAAATTCCTAAAAATAAACAAAACCAAACCCCACAATAAAATTAATACAAAAAGTAATAATAAAAAAAAAAATAAAACATAAATAACCAAACACATTAAATCTCTTAAGTTACTACTCCCCCCCTTACAAAAGGGAAAAATGACACAATATATTAAATCAGACCTTAATGCTTCCACAATTAACAACAAAATATAATAAAAATTCCCCCATACACTCTTGCTGTCACTCCCAGAAATGTAAGACCTTATTTTAATGTCATTGTAACATGTCACTGCTCTCGAAAAAGTGACCAATTACTGGCTACGTGGACTGGATGCTAAGAACTTCATATGCGCAGTATTTTTGGACCTAAGCAAGGCCTTTGATACTGTGGACCACAACCTACTTCTTACATCACTCAGGAACATTGGCCTGGACCACCATTCCCTAAAGTGGTTCGTTAATTACCTTACAGGCCGGTACCAGCAGGTCAAGGCAGAAGGGGAATTTTCTCCTTTAAAACCTTTATTGAGAGGAGTACCCCAGGGTTCCATATTGGGTCCTCTACTATTCACAATATATAGTAATAGAATCAATTTCGATCAAAACTGCCAACATTCACCTCTTTGCAGATGACACGGTGCTCTACGCTGAAGGATCCTCTCCCACTGCTGCTTGCGATGTTCTGCAGAGTGAGTTTAACCTGCTGCAATTACAGTTGTTAAATCAGAAACTATTATTAAATGCCAAAAAGACCAAAGCAATGATATTCTCATCTCATGCATACAATGCCACATCCACAGCATCCCCCTCAGATCACTACACTACACTACTGGGAGAATCCTTGGAATTCGTGGCTAAGTTCAAATACCTGGGTGTCTGGATTGACCATAGGTTATCCTTTAACGATCACATAGAAGAGTTGCTAAAAAAGCTTAGACAGAAACTAGGTCTTTTTTACAGGATAAACCAGTTCCTGACAAGAGAGGCCAAGATGAGTCTGGTTCAGTCCACCTTCATTTCCCTTCTTGACTACGCAGACTTCTTGTACTGTCAGAACCTGACTGCTGCACTCTCTAAACTTGATACCCTTTGCCACAGAGCCTTAAGATTTATCGCAGGTCTCCCTTACTCTACTCATCATTGCTCCTTATACACAGTGGTAGGATGGTCATCTCTTAAATTTAGACGGCAGAGAAATTCAGCCATATGGACGTTTTGAGCTATTTCCAGTAAGCTGCCCCAATATATTTCACATTGCCTGCCTTCTTCTAGAGTTGGCAAGTACTCATTAAGAAGCTCTGCCTTTATTTCGCTGCTTGTCCCCAAGGTGAGATCTCGATTTGGTAGGGCCTCAATAAGTCATATGCTCCCCTTGATGTGGAATCAGATACAAAAATCCTTGAAATTAGTTCACCCTTTATCGGTAGCTGCTCTTAAAACAAGCTATGCCTTCTTTTTCAAGGAATCCTGTAATTGTTTTCATTAAACCAGTCTTCTTCCTGTCTTGGAAAACTGGGGGCAAAATGCTGGTTATTCACCGCTCTTTTTCCCACCCACACCTCTAGCACTTACCAGTACTCATTATCTCTGCAGCTTTGATCTTCATGCAATGTGGCTTACAACATGGGTTTAGAACCGAAGCTTACTCCATAACTTTAGTACTATCCCCCAGTTACCCATCAGGTAGATGCTCGGAAAATATGCTCCTCTGAACCAGCACTCTAAGTCCTCAATTTCCTCTCCCTACAGTACCTCCCCTAGATCATGCTCTAAAATTGCCCTAGTTCCCAGCTCTTCATAGACTTCTATATCGCTTCAATTACTGGCACTTCCTCCCCATACCCCTTTACTGCCCTATCTTCTTCCACTGCTCATCACCACATTATCCGGTAATGTATTTACGTCCTCCCTCCCTCTCTGGTAGCTTTGGGCTTGAGTTCCTTTACTTGAGCACAGTTATCTTACCAGCTCATTGACCTTGGGAAATCTATATAATGTACGTAATATGGCTAGCCCTCCTGATTGCATCATTTAATCTAGTATGGAACAAGGAAATGTCTATATATACTGTAAATACTATGTCTAATCCTGATTATACCATTTAATCTGCTGTTGAACAATGAAATTTATTTATTTATTTTATTTATTAAATTCTCAGATTACAAATACCTTTGAGCAGAAACTGCTCATTTACAAAGGTTCCACATCAAAGGATGAGGGTCAACATACATACAGAGTAGTAAAAGAATGCACAATAGACAACCAAAACAACTAAAAGAAAAAATAAAGATACTCAGTTATAACATACTTTGAGATAATATTCATATAATGAGCAGCTTGAGTAGGCAGCTGGCTACGGTAACAATAAGAGATAGAGGGCACCATAGGCAGTTAGTATTGCAGGTGTGCGACTGGGAGAGGAAGTTGGCAGGCTAATGGGCCACTGTCTGATGGTGGTGGAAAATGTCTTGTACCAGTGGAGACGCGAAGCAGGAAAGGAGTCACAAGGAAGGCCCGGTGACAGAGGGAATGAGACTGGGAAAGGGCAGGCTGTGAGACATGAGTGAGCTGGGAGGTGTTTAGAGAGATCTCTGTTCAGAGAAGCAGTCACATTGAGTGGTAGAGGTGAAGTAAAGTTTGAGATTCCTTTTGAAGGGTCCATGTGTAGTTGAGGAAAGTGCTTCTTTCTTGAGGGAATTGAACCATTGAGCGGCTGTATAGATAAAGGACTGCTGACCCATGGAGTATACACTGTAAATAATGTGTCTAGGCCTACTGAAGGGATCATCTAGTCTCTGTAATTCTATTTTACCCCTTGACTTTGTCCATTGTAAGTGTGACTATATGTTTTGTCCAGGTCCATCTTGAAAATGAGCGTTGCTCAATGATGTTCACCTGGTAAAATAAAGATTTGATTGATTGATTGATTGATTGATAGACCAGCAGTCCTCCACAGTGAATCAAACAGACAACTCCAAATGTTTGGTAGAAAGAGCCAGGCAAGCTCCCACCTCTCCTGGCTGACTGTATAAAAGCCTCCCAGTCCCAGACTCTGCTCTCACCAAGCATCTAAGAGACAAGCAAACAGTAACAAAAGATGAAAATTCCCAAAAATAATGTGATTATAGAGGAGGACACGCTGCAATACCAGTCCAATCCAGTCAGGTTGCTGCAAAACAAAACTCAACAGCCAAACTATGGTCCCAAACACATTTGAGGTCCAGCCCAAGAGATCTTCAACACGGCAATGGGCTGCGGCATGCAACTAACTCCCGGGGGGGTCCCCCCTCCCAGTACGCCCATTTTAGGCCTCGGCACCCAGCTACCAATGACCCACAGCTACAGACCCTCGGAGGGCAAGCTACAAGGCTTGTCCCACAAAAGACTTATGAGAAAAACCCCACCTGCACACCAGCTTCCTGGAGAGCATGGGGCAACTCCTGCTTGGTCACAAAGCACGGTCGAAAATAGCCCCAGGAACAGGAGGAAGGCCAATCCCCACCCAACACAGCTCCCAAATCACACCACTCCTCTTGTCTCAAAGTCCAGAAACACAGGATAATACTCCTCTTCACAGTCTTAGTTTTACTCATGGTTTACACAGAGTCTCCAGGTTTCTGGGACCATAACAACTGCAGCACTAGCCTGTAATAGTCCAAGTCCAGGTAGAATCCCAACCACTAACCCAATGTGGTATCTTCAAAAATCCACTGCGTGCTGCAAGCAACAAGAGCCCCAGGAACAATAAATCTGAGTCCAAGAAGAACCCAAATATCCAAATATCCCTCATGTTGCACACAAGTCCTTCCCAGGTCCTCAGACGCACAACTTCAGATATCAAACACTCGCTCCGATACTGCCAGAAACAACATAGACAGAGAAACAAAGAAAAGGTAAAGCCAGTGGCAGCTCTTCAAAAAACCAAATGTCCTCACGTTTTGTAAGCAGATTCACATAACTCCAGACGTCAGACGCCAAACACTCGTTCTTAGACCAGTACAAAAAAAAAAAATTACACAGCGAGACAAAACAAAGAAGCAGCAGAGCGAGAGGCGGCAAACAAAACTGGGAGAAAACTAAACTAGAATAAGTAAAAATAACAAGCAATATCAAACAAAATAACAAACAAAATGTTTACAAACGACAGACTACTGACAGCAGGCTCAGCGTAACTGCCATCTTGAGGAATCATGGATATTACAATTCCGCTTCGCTCTTACAAGAAACATAAATCTTTTATTCACAGTTTTGAATATACTGTAATTTGATATCTGGGTACATGTGGAATCTAACACCCCAAGTGTATTGTTTTGTGTGTTTGTTTTGAAATAATCCTGTTTTTTTTGCCAAGGGATCCTAGTTAATGCTGTCTCTGTTTCTGCTGAATATTTATTTTTTAATTACTTATGAGTTTCAGAACCTGATGTCATCACTTAGCAGAAGTCCTGGGCAGAAAACTTTATTGTAGGCTTCTGCTCAACTGATGTCACTGGCTTCCGGAACTCATAATTGAAAACTGAATATTGGACAAGTATAGGTAGCATTAACAAGAGATGGCAAATGATGACATAATTAGACAACTTGAAAACCATTACTCAAACAGTACACTGGGGACGTTAAAATGACTTCACACATGCCCACATTTCTGATTACATTAAACAATGTAAAAGGCTGGCACACCAGCGCCGCTGTAGAGCTACTGCTGGCAATGTCAGTGACTCAGGTTTGGGAACAAGCCCAGGACATTGTGGGCCCGCCAGGGGTGGAGTGGGGTGGGGTGGAGGATTGAGAATCCCCAGGATACTCTTCTCCTCTGAGGAGGGAGGACAGCATTCCTCATCACAACACAGCAGCCTGAATTATCATAGGTGGCACTGCAGCTGAAGAGAAGAGCACAACCTGCTTCTGTTGTGTGGCCATGCAATAACATATGCAGGTGTGTCATGGAGCCCTAGCCAGCTGCATCCCAAGGGCGGGTTGAAATACAAGCAGGAAAACCCCTGACATGCAACCATATGAAGCCAGCACTTTTGGGCCCCACTGCTCCCAACTGTCTGCTGTCCTCTCCCACACATTAGGTGGGCCTGAATGAGGTCACAACTGAAGATTACCCAAAGAAATCCAACATGAAAGAGTTGACCTCTGGTGAGGAAATGGTGGAAATTGTGAGGAAATGCCCTCCATGGATGCGCTGTGGAAACAGGTAAGTGACAGAGAAGGGTGGCAGTTGGGGATGGGAGGTAGCCTGGCAGAGGAGGGCAGCATCAGTGATGGGGAAAAATCTGAAAAAACTTGTAAACAAAAACAACAAGGTTTATGTTCCCTCTAAGATCTATGAGGAAGGGATAATTGTTTTATATTTTTTTTAATTTTATTAGTTATTTTCCAGGTAAATAGTGACAATCTACATACAAATCAAAACAAAACATATGCTATATATATACTGTTTCATACCACATTTTCGTATCTTTTACTAATGTTAACTGTAATGAAGAGGCAACTTAAATCAGCCTGAATAGTCATGTAGCATAAAATAACATAAGACATGACAAAAAAAAAATTAAAAACAACAGAAGAAATAGCAACCAACTTAATAAAATCTTTAAGTAATGATTAGTGGGAGGTGCTGAATTAGAGACCACAAATGCCAAAATATATTCAAACTCATGGCTACAAAAGTGGTCTGTGGGTGGAGTATTTCATCAAGCAAAGATTACGATCTCACCTTGCCTCTGTGGACCAATGCACTTGTTTTGATCCTACTTAAAGTCCTGATACTTTGTTCTCCCCCTATCTAAGTCTACCTCTGTGTTCCCTTGCATATGTCCACTCGCTCACCTTCTACTAAGTTTTGATGCCCTATATAACTGTCATTTCTTGTATGCCTGCACTTTAGTTAAATGTTTACAAAAGCATCCTGTATGGATACTCTGTCCTAAACTACCGCTATTAATGTCTCAATAATGCCTAATCACTGTGACTTCTATAATATGTGTGGTATTCCACTTAAATGGTTCTACCGATTGTTATTTTGTTGTACTATGATTGTCTACAATTGTCCTACTTTCTCTGCTATTTGTGTATGAATTAGTCAAAATCCCACTATTGTTGGACCCTCTTGTGTTGCACTAAAACCTATGATGTACTGAATGTAAGTGAGTACTGGTCTTCCCTCCCCCCACTCCACTTGCGCTCCCTACCCGTTGTGCCTTGCCGTTCCAGTTCCATAGCTCCGGGTCTTACTCGCCTTTTCCCGCTAAAACCGTCGCGCCCTCTGGTTGCTGAATCCCTCCTGCCCTAACTGGCTCTTGGTTTCTGCTAAGCGTGGTCCATGTTATCCCCTGCAATGGCCGTTACCCCTCCTCCCATAGACCGTGCTCCTCTTCCTTCCCTGCTGGTCTATGCTCATGTAGGACAGCTCTTCAATGACTTTCAATCCTCTCACCTTCTGTCCCCTAGTCATGCACTCATTCTACCCTACTCATGCCATTCTTCCCTCTTTTTCCCCTACCTGTACCTCCTCCATCACCCTCTGCCTTCCTTAGCTTATACTTCTACTTGTGGGTATTGGTCTCTCCCTTTCCCCCTTCCCTGCCTGCCGCTCAACCCTCTTTGCGCTTTCAGTTCATTTCGCACCTTTCACTTTCGCCCTTAACCTTCCCCTACTTGCAGCCATCCCCTTCTAGCCCTGCCGTCCCTCGGTTCCACCAGCCTGGAAGCAGATCATAACCTTGTACCGCAAAAGCCGTATTCGCCGTCACTTTCCCACATTGATTTTTCTTTCCCTGTCTAGCCCATTTCACCCTTCAGTGAACTGAGTCATACACCTCTCCCCTCCCTGCTACACTTCCCCCTCACCTTCCCTTCCCTTTCCTATCTCCCCCCTCTCCTTCCAAATCTGTGCTCCCTCCAGTACCCTTTGCCCTCCCCTTTTTTGGATTGTATGCCTGTACTTGTATCAATGTACCTTTACTTGTACTGTATAACCTGAACTGTCCTATTTTGTACTGTAACTGTACCTCCCGGGTCGTGCCTGAAAATAGTCACCTGCTGGCTAGTGCACTTACCCGGTTAACAAAAACTAAATAAATAAAAATAAAATCCATTTCAAACCACAAACCTAACTGTGGAAGTGTTTCTTTACTTGGGGGGGGGGGTATAGGCACCAGAAAGGAGTCTCAGCCTACACATACTGTACAAACATAAACCCCACTTTCCAACTCTACCCAGTTGTGTTAACCTAACACTATTAGAATAGCTGAGCCATGATACAGAACACATTTCAAACTTCTGTCTCTGCTTGATAATATAGGAAGTGGAGTCAGCAGCTTTTGGAATCATCTTATTGCATCCTCAACTGCGCGATCACTTTTTCCATCTCTTGTATTCTGTGGCAGATTTTCATCCATAGTTCCTTGGAAGGGAGAGTTGGGGTCAGCCACATTTGGGTGATGACTTGATTGCTGCTGCCCTTCAGTCAGGGCAAGAAAAAGGGAGGGGCAAGGGGAGGAAATAGAGCCAGTGGATGGGGGAAAAGGGAGGTGTTTTAGAAGATAATGCCTGCAGGGATGTGGGAATGCATAGAGAGAATGGGGAGTTAAGTGCTCAGGGAGATACAAGAGGAAAGGGAAGCAGGAATGACGAGATTAAGAAAATGCAAGGGGCTAGGAAAATGACAGAGGTGAAATACAAGCTGATGGCTACTGAGGGAAGGGTCTTAATCATCAGAGACTCAATAATAAAAGTAATTCACTGGGGGGCAGAGGGGACAGAAACAGTACAATATGGGTCAAATGTCTACCAGGTATGACATCGGCAGAAGTCATACACTATATCTCCTCTTGGGGGAAGGCAGCAGGATGCAAAAAACTCACCTGGTGTTCCACCTTGGAACAAATGACCTGACAGGGCACAGCTTGTTGGAAGTGCAGGCAAGGTTTAAGGCACTTGCTGGGTACTGTGGCAGTCTGGGGTTCAGATCTTTGGCCTTCTCGGAAGTGTTGCCCATACCAAGGGCAAGCACAGAGAGGAAGCTGAGGATCATGGAATTTAACTAGTGGCTGATGGGATTTTGTGCACAGATGGGATATGTTATAGTAGGGGACTGGGGGGCAATGTGGGGGAATGACAGCCTATGCACCCCTACTAGACTGCACCTGAACAGGGAGGGCACAGCAGTACTTAGGAGCAAATTTGGGGATTTCATAGAGCAAAACTATAACTTTAATTTAAACTAAATCTGGGGGGGAGGTTGGGAACAGTCCCACACCACAGGACAAAAACAACGGGAGGCCACCAGCCCCCTCCCCAGGATGGAAAGAACCAGGCTAGAGGAGTCGGGAAGGCAACATGCACCAGGGGACAACAAAACGGGTCCAGCATATGGAGAGCCATGTGCACCAAACGCCAGAGGTCTGGGAAATAAGATCCCAGTCTTAGCAGCGATCATGGCTGAGGTGGACCTGGACATCATAGGAACCACGGAGGGCATGGGGTCATGAGTGACAGGAATGGGACATGGCAATACTGGGGTATGTACTCTATAGGAAGGACATGGTGGGTGGGGGGGTTGCCTTATATGCGAGGGAAGGCATTAAGGCTATGGAACTGCAGGGTAGGTGGGGCAGAGGAGAGGCTTTATGGGTATCATTGGACACAGGAAAGGGGGAGGTATTACATACCAGGGTGATATACAGGCCACCAGCACAACAGGAAGTTGTGGATAAGGAAATTATGGAGGAGACCCAGAGGATGGCAAGCAGAGGGGAGGTGCTACTGATGGGGGATTTCAAATTTTCAGGTGTAGATCAGGGCACCCCATTGGCAGCATCTGCCAGCAGCAGGGAGATAGTGGATTCCCTGCAGGGGGCACTCATGAAACAGCTAGTGAAGGAACCGACTAGGGAGGGGGTGATTACTGATGTGGTTCTCACAAATGGGGAAAGGGTGGGAGAGTTATCTGTAGGGGGAGAACCTGGGCATGAGTGACCACAGCAGTGTTTGGTTCACGGTTAAAACGTCTGCAGAACTGCATCTGCCAATAGTGAAAGTGCTGGACTTTAGGCATGCAGACTTCCAGAAAATGGGAGAAAGTGTCCAGAAAACATTAGCAAGGGCGGGGGAACAAAGAGGGCTGAAGAAAATGTGGGACCAAATAAGAGGGGCAATAGTGGAGGCCACTAGCCTTTGTGTCAGGAGGAGAAATAAAAATACAAGAAAGAGGAAGCCACTTTGGTTCAATAAACAGGTGGCAGAGAAGGTCAGGGCTAAAAGGAAGGCATTTAGGAGATATAAAAGGACACAGAGGGAGGAGGCTATGGTTATATACCAGCAGAAGCAGAGGGAAGCAGGTAGGGAGATCAAGAGGGCGAAAGCAGGAATGGAAGAGAATATAGCCAATGCAGTTGGGGGGGGGAGATAAAACTTTCTTCTGGTAAGTGAGCAAGAGGAGATGGTCAAGGGGAGGGATAATCAGGTTGAAAAACGGAGCAGGGGAGTTGGTGGAAGATGACTGTGGGAAGGCAGAATTGCTCAATAGCTACTTCTGCTCTGTGTTCATGGTTGAGAAGGAGGGAGAGATCCAGAAAACCGGGGAACATGAGAAGGTGGGGGGTTGACTCCAGTCTGTTCCAGGTGGAGTAGGTCCTGCGGGAACTTGAGGGGATGAGGGTGGACAATGTGATGGGGCCGGATGGGGTGTACCCCAGGGTATTAAGGGAGCTTAGGAAAGTGCTTGCAGAATCTCTCACCAACTTCTTCAATAGATATTTGGAGTCAGTGGAGATCCCGGATGACTAGAGAAGGGCAGATGTGGTCCCCCTTCATAATGGGGGGACAAGGAGGAGCCAGGCAATTATAGGCCGGTGAGCTTGACATCAGTGGTGGGTAAGCCCATGGAGAAACTACTCAAAATGAGAATCACTAGCTACCTGGAGGCCAATGGCCTTCAGGATCGACGGCAGAACGGGTTCACTGAGGGAAGATCATGTCAAGCAAACTTAATAGAGTTCTTTGACTGGGTCACCAGGGTTCTGGATCAGGGGTTTTTGTAGATGTTGCATATCTGGACTTCAAAAAGATATTTGATTCTGTGCCTCACAGGAGACTACTGCACAAAATGAGTTGCCTTGGGCTGGGTCTGCTTATGGTTAGGTGGGTGCAGAACTGGCTGGAGGGCAGAAAGCAGAGGGTGATTGTAAATGAAGTATCTTCAGGGGAGGGTATGGTCACCAGTGGGGTACCTCAGGGGTCGGTGCTGGGGCCACTCCTTTTCAATATATTTATAGGGGACATAACAGAGGGGCTAGAGGGAAGAGTGTGTTTATTCATGGATGACACGAAGGTCTGCAATAGAGTGGATACGCCTGGGGTTGTTGAGAGCATGTGCAGGGATCTGGAGAAGCTGGAGGGATGATTCAGGGAATGACAATTGGCCTTCAACACAAAAAATGTAAGATGATGCACTTAGGTAAAGATAACCAGGGCACGGAACACAGCATGGGGGGGCATACCCTAGAGGTTATTGAGATGGAAAGGGAAATTGGCATAATCCTTTCATGGGATCTGAAAGTGGCAAAGCAACATTAGAAGGTGGTGGCTAGAGCCAGTAAGATGCTGGGTTACAGTGGCAGTGGTATAGCTAGCAAGAGGAGGGAGGTCACAGTGCCCTTGTACAGGCAGCTTGTCAGGGCCCCACCTTGAGTATGGGGTCCAGTTCTGGAAGCCATCCCTCAAGCAGGATGTGGATAGGGTTGCGCACATCCAGAGATGGGAGACAAAAATGGTAGGGGGTCTCAGGCATCTGTCATACGAGGAATGGCTGAGGGAACCTCAGCATGTATACACTTGAACAAAGAAGGGAAAGGGGGGACATGATTGAGACATTCAAGCACATTAGGGGTATAAACAGGGTGCTGGTAGGGGATATCTTCCAGCTAAGGGAACAATTGAAAACAAGGGTGCAAGATTTGCAGATAGTAGGGAGGAGAGTTCAGGGGGAACATCAGAAAATTCTTCTTTGTAGAGAGGGTGGTAGACAGCTGGAACAGGCTCCTAAGGGAGGTGGTGGAGACAAAAACTGTGGGGGACTTTAAAAGAGCATGGGATAGACACAAAGGGCTGTTAGTTCCGGGGGGGAGGCGGGCAGGAGGCGGGCAGGAGGCAATAGCAAAGTCCTAGCAGTTTGCTAGGCATACTGGGAAGACTGGGTTGGCCTGGAAGTTCTTTTCTGCTGACACATTCTATGTTTCTATGTTTCTGTGTTACTATGCTGCAACCAATATGTTATACAGGTATTTATTGTTTTGTCTGTTGAGCTCTGAGGGGAATGTCCAGGATCCAATTTTGAAACTGAAGTGGTGGAGGGGCTCTTAGTATTTGTCCCCTTCTACTTGCTCCCTTCTCCCAATAGTCCTTAATTAAGGGGCAACTCCAAAAAATATGGGTATGGGTGCCCAACCTGTCACACCCCTTCAGCATAAATCTGGTGGGTGTGATCCAAAATGTTTAGAAATGGTACGTGAAATACCAAACTACTCTCTGCCAGTAGAACTCCAGCCATGATGGGGATGCAGTTGTTTTATACAACCCTTTCCAGACTTTCCCCCATTCCCACTGCTGAATTATAAGAGCTGTATCATTCTCTCACTTTCTTTTAATGTCTGACATCTGATCCTGTTCTAGACTCTGTAATGTGCTATACAGAGAGTCAATCTTTTTATTAGCCTGAGGTTGGGCTGCCAATGACTGTAATAATTTCAGGGAGTTCTCCTCACCTGAAGCATGTCTTTTTTGGGCCCTTCATTTTAATAATGATGGATTTTTAGGTATCTAAAGAAATTCTGGGGTACTAGGTCAAATTCTATGCATAGCTGAGGGAAAGTTTTAAAAGGTATCTCCATAAGAGGTTGCCCTATATGGGCAAGTCCTTTCCTTTCCCATCGTTGGAAACCTAAATCTAGTTTGATTGGAGCAAAGTCTAGGCAGGAGCATATGGGCATTAATTTACTCATCCTGCTGTGAAGCTTATATTTGGAACAAACTTCCTCCCATACTTGTATGTTCAGGTCTGCACAAGGGTTAGCCACCCAAAGAGAGTGTGTAAATTGACCCTGTCCATGAAATGTAGGTCAGCCATTGCGACTTAACTTAGATTGCTCTGTTCCAGGGAAACCCAGATTGGTCTTTCTATATGGTGAATACTTAGGCTATGGAGTTTTGTAACTGAGCCACTCAATAGTAGGCCCTAAAGTCCGGGACCCCTAATCCACCCCCCAAACTTTGCTGCCATAATTATATCCCATTTGGGATGGGGTCCCCCTCAAATAAATTTAGATAGTGTGGAACGTAACAAGTTCAAAAAAGAAATGAGAATTTTAAGTGATAAAAAAGAATAAAAAGATAAACCAAGGTAATATGTTCATTCGAATGATTTTGACTCTTCCTGCCGCAGATAATGGTAGTTCTTTTCATCTATTACAATCAGCCTGAACGTTTTATTTATTTATTTCATCAGAATTACAACCCTTTAAGCCATAGACTTGTTTCCAAAGGCTCCACGTCAGGTACAGAATGAAAACAATACAAAAACGGTTGAATGCATATAGTACAGAACAACAAGTTAAACAGTAGGACACAGTTAGGTGTTATCCAGGCAAGAGGATATATGTACAAATATCTATTTACAGAATAAAGAAGTTACAGATACAGTAATATGCACAGATGATGAGCTAGCCAATACATGTGGCAGTTAGGCTAATTTGTCATACAGTAGGTAGCCGAGCAGAATTAAATACAGGTTGCAGCCAGATAACAGAGTGTCCAGGAGGCATTGTCATGAGTCATATCTCAGAAAAGCTAGGAGGCTAATATGACCATGGCCAGTGGACTACAATGGGAGATAGTGAGTCGCCTCAGTGGAAGCGAGGTCAGAGCGTACAGTTCGATAACCATTGAGACAGTTTTGTTAGCGGATGCACTGGCAATTCCAGGACGACATAATGTGGGTTTTCAGGGCTGCCTTAAAGGGACCTAATTTGTGTAAAGCAGTGATAGAGGGGGGAATTGGTCTGAAATAATCTGTTCATTTCTCGGGAGATCCATATGCCCAAACATCAAAATCCAGAGGTAAACCACTTTAGGTTACAAATATTTGTGTAGGGAAGGTCTGTATGTGTACCTAAAAGCATAACTTCTGTTTGATTTCAATAATTTTAAACCCAGACACCCGTCCGAACCCTCGTAAACAAGTCTAGTACTATGGAAAAAATATATAACAGGCTTAAGTTCCTCCTCATTAATCTGAATACCCTGAAAAGCTTCAGACCGTCTTATAATGCTGCCATGTGTTCCAGATTAAGGGCAAAAAGGAAGGGGGGAAGGGGCATCCTTGTCTAGTATCCCACTCAATAAATAACCGTAGTGACAGAGTTCCGTTACCCCTTATTCAAGCATGTGGCTTCCCATAAAGGTTGTGGATCCAGCTATGGAACCTGTCTCCGAACTTGAACTTGCCCCAAGTGGTGTACAGAAATCCCTAATCAAGATGGCTCAACATCTTTTCAGCATCAGTTGAAACTATCACCTATGGGGTGTCCTTTGGGAAATGTATAGCGGCTGATATAACATTTAAAAGCCTGTGGATATTAGCTTGAATATGATTTACCAGTATAAATCTGGTTTGGTCTGGATGAATAAGCATTGGAATAACCCTTTGCAACCTAATCCTTATGGTTTTGGTGAAGATTTTCATGTCTTGGTTTGAAAGGGAAATTGGGCAAAAGTTAACACATTTAATGGTGTCCTTTCCAGGTTTAGACAGAACTGTTATTATATCTTCCCCCCATGTGTCTGGGATCACGCCTTCTTTATGAGCCGAGTTACATACCTTAATCAATAATGGGGTATCCAGTTATAATAGTGCACTCTAAACTGTGCAGTGTAAACCATGCAGTCAGGACTGCTCAAGCAGGAATAGCGACAGGGGTAGAATAGTGTTTAGCAGCCACCACTGCTGTCGCTATTCAGCCAGTCAGACTGAGAGGAGAAGTATAAGAAAAGTTGCAGTGTTGGCTGAGCTGCCTCCATAGTGTGAAGGGTTAGTAAATCAGCAGCTCAGCCAGCATGGGTTGGGAGACCAGGGTTCTGTACCTGGTTTCCCAACATTTTTGCTAACACTCAAAATGTCTTCTTTTTTTTACTAACAGCCACGGAACGGTAGATCCACTGCAGCACAGTTTTCTTCTTTGCCTCGTGATCCACACACCCTCGGAGTAGAGAATCATAAATACAGTGGGTGCAGGGGGCAGAGCCTCCCCCCAAAAAACAAAGTTGTTTGATTAGTTTCTTGCCAAAATAGTGGTCCTCCGTTTGTGTCTGGACCACTACAATTGGCGCTATTCAGTGTTGCTGCATTCACTCTTGCCGCTGTTCTTGAGGACGCCATTTGTACTGCATGGTTCTGGACCATGCTGTTATTATAGGTGCTCATGTAACCTAGTGCCAATACTGCAACAAGATTTGGGGCAAATTTTTTATAGAATTCAGCAATGAACCCATTAGGGCCCGGGGCTCATCCTGCTTTCAATGATTTAATGACAGCAGCTATTTCCTCCTCCATAAAGGGAGTTTCTGTTCCTTCCCTTTGCTCATCTGTTAGGATGGGGAGGTGAATATCTTGTAAAAAGGCATCAATCAGAGCTCTGTTCCTTTTTATACAGGCAGGCATAGTAATCCTGGAACTTCATTACTATCTGTTTTGGGTGGGTAAAGGCAACTCGGCGGGTCAGTTCCGGATGAATTTTCAGGACATACCTATCTGTTCATTGTTTCCTAAGAAGTAAAGCTAAAAGTTTACCAGCCCTGTTGCACTGCTCATAATACTTTTGATTGGTAAATTGAATTGTGTTTTCCACCTTCCTTAGTGCTAACTGGTTCAGTTCCTCTCTGCCTTTTTGTATTTGGGGAAGGAGTAAGGGGCCTCCGGTCTCCTTATGTTTAGTCTGTAGCTGAGCTAGTTTTTTCTCTGCTTTGCAGTAACTCTCCCAGTGTTGTCTTTTTCATATGTAGCATATGAGATCATATGACCCCACAAAACTGCCTTGAGGCCATCCCAGATATATTTAAGGTGGGTGTCCCCTTCTTTGTTCTCTGCCATATAATTCCTAATCACCTCTTTGGTGGCATTAATAAAAACTTCATCATGGAGTCAACTGGCATTCAACCTCCATACACCCCTCACCTCTGATGGCCCCAGCTCCACCACACAAGAAAATATTGCATGGTCTGATATTGAGATGATGTGTGTGGATATCTTTAAAGGTGAAAGACCATCTCTTCTGAGTGTAAAACCTATCAAGCCTAGAATATGAATTGGAAGCAGAAGAATAAAATGTGTAGTCTCTGCTGTTAGTATTATACAAGCGCCATGGGTCTACCCACCTTCTTTCCATGACTAGGATCTTTAAGAGCTTTGAGCATGCCCTGTCTCCCCTCCAAGGAATTGGATTTCTACCTAGAGTGTTGACTTCCATGCAGTTCCGGTCCCCTGCCCAGTAATTTGTCCCTCAGGTAACTGCACTAAAGTAGAAAACACTTTTCTGAAGAATTCTCCTGAGGGTGGGGGTTGGAGCATACACAGACACCAGGTGTATAGTCCTGCCTCTGAATATGGCTGAGACCATAAGCAACCTACTAGACTTATCTAACTGTACTTGGTCATTTGGAAGGGTAGCCCTTTCTGGATCAGAATGGCCACCTCTGCTTTTTTTTTCAGAGGGGTGTATATCTGCGTAGACCGCCCCACTAATGTTCGATGGAGCTTGAGATGTTCTGACTCTGACAGTCTGATTTCTTGTAGAAGGTCCACATCACATCCCCTCCTACCTAATTCTTGTAATATCCTGGCTTTTTTCACAACACTCCTGATACCTTTAACATTAAGGGAGCATATTGTCAGAAATACCATGGTGAGGCATCAGTTATTGAAACAAGTGCTACTCCCCTCCCCCGGTAGCTAAGTCCCCCAGCCCATACTCAGCATAGGCCCCCCAAACATAGAACATATTAAATGTCAACAATATCATCAGCTACAACTGTAATAACAAAATTTATAAAATGGCAAGGAAAAATCTAGAAATCGCATTGGCCAAGAGACATCAGCTGACTGTACATTAAATCTCTTTATACACACAGTCATCCTGGTCCTAAACCACATCACACAATGAACAAATCAGTCCTCCTACAGCCAGAACTATCTTCCGTCAGTCTCCCTGCAACCAGAACTGGGCTTCCATCACAAACATGGCTGTTACCTTTACAGTATAAAAAAAACCTTCAACTGGGCCCTAAAAATAAAACTACCTTAAATAAAAAATAAAACAATTAATGAAATGTTTCCCTGATCATCACACTCTCCTTAAACACATAAACAAATTAGAAATATTAAGTATTGTTTACAGTTTTCATTACAACTGTTTGTTTACTAACAGTGAAAAATCCCCTTTCTGTCTTTACCTGCTCATCAGTGAAATCTCTCATGCTTGCCCTGACAGTGATATAATTGAGTCTCCGGCTCTAAAACAGGCCTCTTGTCTGTGTGTACAGAATGTCAGGAAAGTAACATTCTACAAGTGGAACAGAGCAGAATTTTGAATCCCTGTATTCCATGCTAAACATTCCATGAACAACATTCTGGCCCAGCTATTCAAAAGAGTTGAGCCATGCACAATAGGGTTGTGCCTGCGCAAGTCCGAAAATGTGCCATTCTGCGATATTCAGCAGGAGGCAGTTGCGCCCCCCAAATCACGCTGAGCAACAGCACAATGATAATGAAGGCATGTGCAACTGAAGGGGGAGGAACCATGCATAAATGGCGCAGTGCAATATTCAACAACTTGCGCCATGCGCAATAGGGGAGCAAGCGGAAGTTGCGCTATAGAGGAAATGAGCCAAAATAAAAGGGAGCAAGGGAGAGGTGCAAGAATGCTACAGGGAAGCCACATTTGAGAGCTAAACACAGCAGGACACACTGGGCAGCAGGGACACACAGGGCCAGGCAGGAAAGGACACCTGGAAGCAATAGCCACAGGGGAAGGTGTGGGGAGACATTGCACAAGGGGGAAGTACACCACACAGCAGTGAGGCCAGCACAGGCAGGTGTTCCTGGTGCAGGGGAAGTAGCAGTGAGGACAGCGGGGGGAATACAGTAACAGCTGCCAGGGGGGGTGAACACAAGCCAGGGACATGGCCAGTGCAACCTTCCAGATGGAGGCCATTATGAGGGGGGTGAGAAGACGGGCAGCAGGGGGCGTGGCCGTGGAAGGGCCCGTTGGCGGTATGCCCCCAACAGGCAGTACTGAGCCCGCATCAGCTTCGAGCTGTACAGTGATACTGAGATTGTGGGCCAGTACCACCTGAATCGGGCAATTCTGAGGCAGCTCTGTGAACTGTGCAGTGATGTGATGCAGGCACCCACACGACGGAGCCATGCCCTGTCAGTGGAGACCAAAGTGACAGCTTGCATGTGCTTGCTCGCCACGGGTACCTTCCAGAGACCAACTGGGGACACCACAGGCATAACCCAGTTGGCCATGTCACGCCACCTCACCCAATTCCTCAGCGCACTTCTACCACATGCTGCGGAGTACATCCATTTCCCCAGCACACTGGTGGAGCACCCAGAAAACATACAGGAGTTCCACAGGGTAGCACGTATGCCTGGTGTGCTAGGAGCAATAGACTGCACCCATGTGGCCATCCACACACCACCTGGCCCCGAGGGGGCCGCATACATCAATCACAAGGGCTATGCCAGCATCAACTGCCAGGTGGTGTGCAATGCTAGGGGGCGCATAATCAATGTCTGTGCCATGCACCCTGGGGGAGCACACGATGCCTTCATCTGGCACCAGTCGGCACTGTGCCAGATTAGAGAGTGGGGATATCCCCACTGGACACCTAGTGGGTGAGTATGCAAACCACATGGACAATCATAGGGCCTGGGGGGACATGGTCAGAGGTGACATGGGTAGTGGCCTACATGGCCCGGGGCAGGCTGATGCTGATCACCAAACTAACCTCCACCCTCTACACACAGGTGACAGTGGATACCCACTCCGTCCCTGGCTGCTCACACCCTACTGGTGGACCGTGACTCCATCGCAGCAATGCTACAATGAGGCACACTCCACCACATGTAATGTCATCGAGCGGGTGTTCGGGATGCTGAAGGCATGTTTCTGTTGCCTGGACACCTCCGGCGGTGCCCTACAGTACAGCCCCTCAAAGGCCTGCAGGCTATTCCTGGCCTGTTGCATCCTGCACAACATGGCCAATGAATGTGGGATAGCCGTACAGGTCGAAGAGGGGGACAGTGATGGGGGATAATGAGGATGCCGGTGACGATGGTGATGGGCAGCACCCCTTGGCCGATGGGACCCCCGACTGCTCTGGCTGGCACAGCTGCACTGGGACACCATCACGGAGGAGCACTTCAGCCAACCCAGGTAAGTCATGGGGCCATGTGCAACCACCAGTGGCAAAGGCACAACCCACAAACACACATGGACACACACCAAAGGGTGCATGCCATCAAGGGAAGTGGCCAGGCATGGAACCACACACACCACCAGGGATGGGTGAGGTCTAACATGCCATGCAGATGGACAGACACACACACACAATGCACCAAACTTCCACAAAGGGTAGGAGGCACACTGACCCAGAATGCCACCCCTAGCCACACACATGTCCACAGACCACCACGCCCACTGCCTGTCCATGTGCGTTGTGTCAGATGCTGAGCACCATTGCATATTGGTGTACAGCACAATGCAGGCATCATCATGCACATGCAACTGTGGACAGCAGCTGGGAGGGTGTGCAGATGGACTGTGTGTCCGCGTGCTGGGCTGGGTACCCACCCATGCCCTGCCCACTGAAAGACACAATGCACACAGGGCAACACCAGACAGTAGCCGCATTGGGAGACAGGTCAGTCACGTGACACAGTGCCCTGGCCACCACAGATGCGTGGGCGGCCCCACCAAGACCCGCCAGCACTGACAGGCTGACCACTGGCCTCATGGGGTGGCACCGATGGTCCCCCAAGGGTTCCACTGCATGAACACGACCGTGCTCGTGCAGGGGTCTGCAGCACAAAGAACATGCCTGCGCCAGGTATGCTCAGGATGCCCACAGCTGAACCCGGTGTTGACAGGGAAGGTGTTGCATGATGCCAGGAATGGGGGGTGGACAGTGCACTGCGTGGTGTCCGCGACACATGGGCGCATGACTGTGTGCCCATTGTGGCCATGACAGCAGTGAATGCCTGTGCATGCCTGTCAATGGCAGCAGTCACATCCTCCTGCAACCAGTCCATCCCTGCCAGGATCAGAGCGGTATCTCTGCTGCAGTGCTCCTCTGCATGCTCCAGAGCTGCACACAGTGCATCCACCGACATCGCAAGCCACATCTGCTGCTGGACTGATGCTTGCAGTAGGCGGGTGTGCTCATTCAAGAGGTCATCTGCCTTCTCGGCATCCTGTCCCTCAGGGTGTGCACGGCCCTGATGCTCAGCACCCCTTGAGGGTGGGTGCTGCACACCAGGACCAGGTCTGGGCATGTCCACAGGTGGTGCACAGATGCTGCCACTGGACCCTGTACCCCCAAGCCCACTAGCCGACCGCTGATGCTGCCCCTCTGGCTGCCACTCCCCAGGGCTCAGTGGTGCCACCGCAGTGGCCACAACAGTCCCACTGTCCTGAACAAACACCAGTGCTGCCCCACTGGTGCTGACAGGCACAGGTTGGGACTGTGCTGACACACAGACCTCCATGGCAGCACCACCCACAGCCATGGCTGCAATGTTACCTGATATGTGGCCATCCCATGATACACACTTGTCACTGCCCATGCTGTTAGCGACATCATCATCAGTGACAGACTCGGCACCGACCTGTCACAGCATGCTGGCATCCTTGGATGCTGTCATGCTGGGACACGGGCAGGGCTTCCTCCACACCTGTTATGACAACATCAGTGTGGACAGCCAGGTGGGCCAACTGTCACACTGAGCCACGTATACCTGTGGAGGTGGATGGTCCCTCCTCCATCTCCAGCTGACTGTCCTCAGTGGACAGACCCACCACCGCTGACCCATGCAGATGCTCTGGACCTGTAAGGGAAGACAAAGTCGCATTACTGCATGTGACCTACCCTGCCCCCCCCATTGACAGACCATGACTTGCCATGCAGTGATGGGCCACCACCCGTCTGGAAGCCACCACCCGGAACATCGTCAATGGCACAACGCTGCATGCTTCCAGCAATCCTCTCCTCCTGTGGGGTCAGGTATACCACCTCCGGCTGTCCCCCACCTGTCACAGCTCATGCTGCCCTGATGGCAGCCACCTTCTCCTTTATCCTCCTCCTGTCTGTGCCCATCTTCTTCTTGCACTCCTGCATGGAGCGCTGGTGGCTGCCATGCAGGTTCACAGCACGTGCCACCTCCTCCCATGCAGCAGCACGGGCTTGAGGTGTTCCCTGCCATCCGCTGAGAAGCAGCTCCTGATCCAGGTAGGCCTCAAACAGGGCTTTGGTCTCGGCCTTGGTAAAATTAGGCTTCCTCCTCCCTCCACTGTGTTCCTCCTCTCCCACAACTTGCTCGGTCATTATCTAGCCTGTAAGAATGGCAGTTGTTACCTGTGACTGTGCAGTCCCATGCATGTCCCTAAATCCACAGTCCACACTCCCAAACAGCATGCAACTCACCAATAGACTGCAGTAACCGACTATGGCCACTGCAGCCCAATGCTGAACTTTTATAGCACTTTTATAGCGCAACCCATGCAAATGAGGCGAGGCGCAACTTTAAGTGGATGCAAATTACAGTGCTGCGCCATTGCATGGCTGATTAGCTGTTTTGCATATGATGACTGAATATCGTGCTGTTGTGCTTTGTGCAATTGTGTTGAACGTGCTGAGCCAATGGCGCAGTTCTGTGACATGCGTAGTACACACCTCACTGTGCATGCCCGGGTTGCTGACGCAGGTGTCTGCCATGCTGCTGACATGCTGTACATGGGAAGCAATGCAGGGCATGGCCACCATTGTGCCAGTGGTGCTATAGCGAAGTTCACCTACATGGCGCTGTGGCACTGGGCCATCATAGGCACACTGAGGCAACAGCGCGGTAGGCCACTACTGGTGGTAGCACACAGGCAGCCAATCGTGATACACACATTGGGTTCCAATGGCACTGTGCATGTCCGTGCGCCAGAGACCCTTGACCCTGTGCCCGACCTTTGCCCCCTAGGTGCCATGCGTCAGGCATGGGTGCACCACTATTGCACTGTTCGGTCACAGCGCAATAGGGAATGGCAGCGCTGTACCGTGCAGCATCTGCACATGGGGAGCTGCACTGCAGAGCGCCATATTTGCAGACCGAGCAGAGAGAACGGCACGCAGGAGGGCTGTTCAGTGGATGCAGTTGGAACTGGCCAACCTAGTGGCCATAGTGGAGCCACACCATGGACCACTGTTCGGTGAGGCACTCCTGGACAGGTCCAGGAGCCAGGTGTGGGAGGAGGTGACCACTGCACTGGAGGAGGCCACTGGATGGGGGAGGAGTGCTGAGCAGTGCCACCATAGGTATGGGGACCTGCAGCAGAAGGAGCCAGAGCTGCTAGCCCATCTGCGAGGATGTGCCAGGAGGGGCACGGTGCCATGGCCAGGTAGGTGTTACGTCAACAAACTTTTATCTTCCATATGGATATCACGGTTGTATGTGTCCAGCACATGGGGGAGGGACTGTCCGGGGTTGGCTGTGGTGGTGTTATCAGGTGTGGGTGGGTGGGTCTGGCTGGGTGGGAAGGCACACACCTGGGGGCAGGGGGGCTTTGCTATGGGATTGTACTGATGTTCCTCTCTCCATGTTTTCACCACAGGCCTGGAGGAATGGCGCTTGGCCCATGAGTTGCGGCACAATGAGGAGGAGAGGGAGGCCAGGCGGGGCGAGGGTCCACAGCACCCAAGGGATCGGCCCGATGATGGTAAGTGCCATACCTCCATGATTACCATTGCATGCTGTGTAACATGGTGGGCAGCAAGGCATGGCCACCATCCATTGACACCACTGCCATGCACGCAACTTGTTACAGTCAGCACTGTCCAGTGGCAATGCATGTCTGGGAGTGCTTCAATGGTGGTCCATGCATGCACCGGGTACATGGCTGTACCACTGCCTTTGCACCACATAGCCATGTCACTAAATGGCCACAGTGGTGCTGTGCGTGACTTGGCCAGTGGGTGTGTGCAGCATTCCACATGGCTGTATGCTCCTGGGTGGGCAGATCATGTGAACGTGATCAATGTGGGTGGTCACACACCATCACAGAGGTATGTCCCATGGCCGTATGCCATGCACAGTGGGTGGGCTGTATGGGGCTGTGCATTCACACCTATTGACTGTGCTCCCTCGTTTCTAGGTACACGCCAGCTCCATGACATCTGGGAGGCACTGCGGGAGATCCTGCAGGTGGTGAGGGCGTCACTAGATATTCTTTGCAGGATAGACGAGACCGGGGTCCTGAGGAGGCACAGGCAGCGAAGGAGCCAGAGCGGGGAGCAGCACTCCCATTAAAAGTCCCTCTGCCCCTGATATCCCCTACCCCCCTGGACCCACCCTCACACCCCTCCTTTCCTGTCCCATTTGTCCACCCTCGCCTCTCTTACCCACTCCCACCTTGTTTGTGGCCCTCCCCCCCACCTTGTATATATTGTTGTAAATAGTTACCTTTTATATGTTGCTTTAATACAGTTATTTTGATATGAATACTGTGGTGGTCTCTGATTTGCAGCGGGCTATAGGTGCTCAGCTGCAGTGGTGTGCATGGCGTCAGGGTGGTGCAGTCATGGTATTGTGTGTGTGTCCGTGTGGAGGTGACTATGGTGTGGGGATAGCTATCAGTCAGTGTCTGTGGTGTGTGTGTGTGTTGTGCCCTGTGCACTGGATGACTGTGTGCAGTGGTTCATGGTGCGTGCTCTGTGTCCATGGTGCCCCTATCAGCCCATCCATGGCCTGTGCAGCTGACACCCATGCATGTCTGTGACCTGCACAGTCTGCTGGCATGTCAGTGGTGGCAGTCCATGCAGGGCAACCACTGTACACGTCATACTGCTGGGTTGCCTCCTGTCACTGGTGTGGTGCATGTCTGCCTCGTGTGACACTGTGGCCTCCACAGTTGTTGACCCACCTCCATGCTGTGGCTTGTATGTGTTGCAGGGGAAGTGCACCACTGCCTGTGACTTGTGCTCTGGGAAAATGCTGGTGGCGTACAGGTCAACAGTGCCTACGCAGTGTGGCTGGCACTCCAGTGCCATGGAGGACTGTGGGTTGTGTGTACACAGTTTACATGGGCCCACGCTGGGGGCTTGGTTGCCCCTCCACTGCGTCCCTGTGTTGTTGTGCCCTTGGGTATGGGTGGGTGTCTGTCCATGCACTATGTGGCATCTGGTGTGGTGCATGCTTCCACGCACCACTGTGGGTGTCTGTGCTGGCTGTTGTGGCCAGTGCTGGGTCGGGGTGTGTCATTGGGAGACTGTGCAGGGTGCTGTACCACTGGTGGTGGTGTCCGGGGCATGCCTGTCCCGTGTGGGGTACCTCGTGTGCCGAGGCATGGTTGGTCTCTCAGCAGTACCTCGGGGGGACTGTGCATGGTAGTACTGTGTATGCCGTTGTTGCATCACTGTGTGCTGCCACCCACTGATGGGTGCTTATGGTGGGGCTGCCTTGCATGGTTCTGTGGTGCACAGGGTTGCAGTGTCACAGTGGGGGTGGTGGCATGCATGGGGTTTCCTGCAGTGGTGGACGACGCTCCTGGGCAGGGTGTCTAGAGGTCACGGTGCAGGATGTGCTCTGCATTGGGGGGATGGTGTGGCATGGGGTGGTCAGCCCTCCTTGTGTGCCAGTCACAGCTTGCCGGGGGGTGTGATGGGGAAACATGGCCCAGCTGTGGGTTGGTTGCTGGTCTCCATGGGCCAGTGGTTATTCCAGCCCTCCCCCAGTTGTGCAGTGCATGGGGTGTGGGGGGACGATGTCTGTTCTGCTGTGTGTTCCTGTGCCCATCTGTGGCATGGGTGGTGGGCCCCTACCTCCCTGGTTGTGCAGTTACATTGCCCTGCTGCTGAGGGGCATCCCTTCTTGCACTGTGGGACCTCTGGACTGCTCAGCTGCACATCCCTTGTTGCACTATGGCGCATCAGATCTACTCAGCTTCCCCTCCCTAGTTGTGCTATGGTGCAGGTGGTGTGATATTCAGTCATCGGCTGTAGGCGCAGTTTGGCCGGCTCACTTTTTGAATATCGCGCCTCTTGTGCATGGGCGCAATGGACTTGCGCTTGCTCCTGCTATTGCGCACTTTTTGGGCACAGTTTCAATATCTGGGCCTCTATGTCTTGAATGTGGGGAAAAACAGAAAACAAAAAAACAGAATGAAGAAAGTAGGCAATACAGTAATACTTTATAAACAAAAAGAAAAGGTGGGAAAACACAGTTAAATAGGCAGAGGCAGACCCAAAGTGCCCAAATATATTGCTAATGTTAATAAAAGCATGTACATTTGAATCTTATATGGTAGTTTTCAGGTGAAATGCACCCTCCGTGCCCACCCAAAAAAAGGCAACCTGGCAGGTTTGAAGTTTTTTTTTTTCTTACTAACCTTTCACCTCAATCCTATAGCAGTTTTCCTTTTATGTAGTAGACCACAGCACATAAGTAAAACACAAAAATAAAGAGAAGGTTGCCTTCAATGAGACTATATAACTACAGAGTAATGAAAATTAAGTTTTAAACACTGCTTATGTCTTACAAATTTACAAATGTTGCAGTGCGTTTTTATGATAACATTTACACGTGACAGAGAAAGTATTTATTTTCAACCAACTCTACTAATAAATACTTTTACTGCAAATTACTGTACTAGTTAACCTATTGCTGACATATCCTATTTTATGCATTAATAGGGACTACCCTTTTCAATTTTTAGATGTTTTAGAGGTAATGTATTGTACACTCTTTTGAAAATAGTAAATACATTTTAATCCCTATCAGAGTACATCAAACTAATTCTTTTATGATGGTGGCCCATTTTATGAGTGTGATAAGCCACTCCAGGGTGTGAATTAAATGATTTTAATGCACTTCGCAGGGGTGTAAGGACAATCGGCTTTCAGTCTCATGCCTTAGCACACCCCTGGGTCACTGTGTAGTGAGTCCTTTCAATGCCCAGATCAAAGTCTTCTTGTAGGTCTAGCTCCTTTTTCAACAATACTGACATAAAGCCCTCCATGTCATTTTGCTCCATGCCTTCTGGGAATCCAAGAACTCTAATATTATTCTGGCATGAATGTGCTTCAGCATCTTCAGCTGTCTGTGACAGTTCTCTTTCTGTGCGGTACAAGTATGCTACGGAGCACCTGTTTATCATATGTTCATCATGAAGTGAGCCCACATGGACTTCTACATCTGCTGTACCTTGCTCCAGGCATCAAATATCTTTTCTAGTGACTGAGACTTTATTATCAGTTCTGTGTAGGAGTCTTAAGATATCCCTGCTGCTGGCTTTGTCTCAGGTGGATCCAGTTTCAGATCAGCAGTCCTCTTCCTCCTTGTCCCCTGACCCTGCCGGTGGACCAGAGGCTTGTGAAAGTGCAGGGCTATGGCTGCAAGGCTGCAGGGGTTTTGACTTCCTCTCTGGCTCAAGGGTATCCGTTGCTGCAGATTTGTTTGGGGCTCCCATATCTTGGTTAGTGCGGGAACAATATACTGTGTTTCTTAGGATTTTGGAATGAAGATAGCAGCCGATTGATGCAGATTTTGCTGTTGGGGTGCTGGAGCTCTGAACTAAGCCATCATTTAAGGCAGTGATGTCACCGGAAGTCCCGATATGTTTTTTTGTTTGAGCGTGATGGAATGCAGTGGCATGGAGAACTGTATTACAGATGGTGATTTTTCTGTATAAGGTGTTCACAAGCATATCACCCTTTTTAAAAATACTCAGGTCCAAAAATGCAAGGTTATTGGAATATATAGTCTCATGTGAAAATGTACTGTAAAATAGAGATTATACATGGGAGACAGTAGGAATTTCTGCTCAAAGATGTGCATAAACAAACTGGCATAGGCAGGGGCCATGGTGCAGCCCATGGACGAGGCAGAAACTCATTCAAACTATTATTCACATCTGAAATAATTCTGATGTCAAACAGTTTCTGCTGTCTCCTGGAGTAGTGCTGTATGAGGGTGTAATCATGACTGATGGGGGTATAGAGATGAATAAAGGTTGTCTAAGGCTCCTTCACGAGACATAAATATATAAAGATAATGTATGACAAATGAGTCAAGGATAAAACATTTTAAAATACTTTCCTCATTATGTTGTTTAACAGGTGCTTCCCTTTCTCAGCCAGTGACACTCTGTAGTCATAGCTGTATCCAAATAGCTATTGGTTTCATTTTGAATAGTTTTCAAAAAGCCCCCGTCTAAATTTTTATGAAGTTGTGTCACTTAACTTTAACACTCTTGTTGGTATGCACATCTGTCCATAATAACTATCTCTACCCCTTACTGCTGGCTTGATTATAAAGGACTCAGTACATAATGTTCAGTGAATGACTCCCACAGCAACTTTAAGGTTCAAAATAATGTCAACCTTTATTTTCAGCAATTCTGTTTTTGCACTTACCAATTCTTTTTTACTGCCCCATAAAAGCCATCGTTTTGCTCCTTAGGCAAGGAGCTTTATCAAGCATGTGGTCCTGCATTACAAAAACATTCAATAAATGATCTGCAAATTAAATGCATGTTTATGCATTCAGTATGCCTATTAAATTATTAACATTTGTAGTTTTCCACTTCATTTCATTCAGAGACTCAGTCTCACCATAAAAGGAGGCAGGTCAAGCAACTTAAGTCTTTGGAGCTATGCTCTCTGCAGCCACACTGTAAAAGGGCACTGTTCTGATGCTTGGCTTACTGCCTTTTATGCTTCACTACCAGAGTACACACCCCCTGATGTCATCATCAGGGTGTCACTGTGGCAGCTTATGCATGCTGCCTCAGGACAGGGGTGGCAGCATGTCATGTGTCATGCTTGACTCCGCTACATCTCTGTAAGAGACATACTGTCCTTAGAGGTTCAGAAAGTGGCTACTAGAAATTACAAAACAGCAACAGTTGCGAACATAGTGTAAACATACTTTGTTTCACAGATTCCACACTTTGAAACAAAATTATTTGTGATAGGCCACAAGTTTGTTATATCAGTTTTGAAAGTAAAAGGAAAACAATTTAACGGGGATTTAAAAGGTAGAAACTATTTACATTTTGATAATATCAATCATTGAAAACTATCACCCTATCAAAGCTGTTTTTATTCTGGACTATGGCAGTAATCCACTGGTATACTAGACATACATACATAGATACATAGACAATGTCGGCAGATAAGGGCCTATGGCCCACCCAGTCTGCCCATTTAAGTTTCTAAGTTCAGTTTATGTTTTCCAAGAAGTCTGTTGCCCCTTACCCCTGACCTCCAGAATTCCTTTATGTCTATCCCATGCATTCTTAAATCCCGTGATTGTTTCAGCCCCCACCACTTCCTCTGGCAGGATGTTCCACTTGTCCACCACCTGTTCTGTGAAGAAATTCTTCCTCACATTTCCTCTGAATCGTCCTCCCTCCAACTTCATCCCATGCCCTCTAGTCCTGGAACATCTTTTTCGCTTAAAAATAGTGCATTCCTGCACCCTGTTCCTCCCTGTAAGATACTTGTATGTCTCTATCATATCCCCTCTCCTCCTCTCCTCCAGGGAGTACATGTTCAGTGCCTTCAACCTGTCCTCCATAGGACTTGTGATGCAATCCATGCACCATCTTTGTTGCCCTCCTCTGAACCTTCTCTACTCTGTCTATGTCCTTACGTAGGTAAGGTCTCCAGAACTGCACAGTGTACCCAGGTGCGGCCTCACTAGTGTCTTGTATAGTGGAATTATGACCTCCTTTTCCTGCTGGTGATGCCCCGCCTATGCATCCCAGCATCCTATTTGCTTTACCTGCTGCCTTGTCACACTGTTTCCCTGCCTTGAGGTCATCAGAGATGATTACCCCAAGATCCCGCTCCTGCTTGGTGCATGCTATATCCTCACCCCCAACTGATATATTGTGCCAGGGTTTTTGTGCCCATATGCATTATCTTGCACTTCCTGCATTGAATTTCAACTGCCAAACCCCTGACCATTCTTCAAGTTTCTGCAGGTCCTTCTCATTCTGTCTACACCTCTGGTGTGTCTACTCTGTTACAGAGCTTTGTGTCATCAGCGAACAGTGAAATTCTGCCTTCTAGGTCCTGCGCAATATTACTGATGAAGATATTGAATAGTACCGGTCCCAGCACTGATGGCCACAATGTCCAAGTCTGACTGCACCATGACAGCCTCCAGATCTTCCATCTTGTTGCTAAGGCTCCTGGCATTTGCACACATGGCTTTCCATGATTTGACCTCCCTAGACTGTTTCGCTGTTCTACTCCAGCCCCTTCCTTGGTTGTCCTTTATCCCTGGTTATATGTTTATAGAAACAGTTATAAAAACTCAGAAAATATTGAAGGAACAGTATACAGTAGCCTTTGAACTGAGCAGATGGGAGCAGGTAGGGGAAAAGAATGCGACCACACAACTTATAAACATAAGCAGAAGCCAACAAATGATGCAGCCACATTTATGAGACAGAACCATAGTCTTGCTCCTCATTCATCCCATATCTTTTGTCAAGTGCAATGCCTCATGGGTAAAGAGCAGGGGCCAGTCCCCCCCAACTTTGAGATGGTGACACCCTTTCACCCTTTCTACTCTGGGAAAACATGAAGTTGTAACCAGGTGTTGTTAGATCATAAAGTGCCTGGCACGTCTAGAGATTTTGTTACTGCACCTGACTGAGGATTTTTGTTCAGAACTCCTCTTGCATAGCTCCCAGTTTGTTTTACCCACATACAGTCTGTCACATGGACATTTCAGGAGGTAAATGACATGTAGTTCCACAGGTGCTATATTCTCTGATTTGAATGGACTCATTTGTATGTGATTCTGGAACTTCCGAATTCTGTGAGTTCAGTATTTAAACACTGGGCAACCCCCACATAGGAAATTCGGTGGGGAGGGGTCAAATGTAGCCAGACACTGTGCAGTTCTGGAGTAAGTCTGAGCTTACCAGTTTATCTTTAAGAAAACTATCTCTCTTGGCTACCACCAATGGGTGTGTGGGAAAAATACCTTTCCTTCTCTCTGTCATTCTGAGAATGTCACAGCAGCTGTCCCTTATAATCTTGCCCACTCCCCCAAATAATTGTGAAAGGGTCTGGAGATGACTACATGTGTGGGAGAGCCAGCAGACTTTTTGTTACTAGTCAAGGGGGGGGTTGGGTTTAGGAGATCGCTCCACTAAATTGACAAGACCCTTCTCTCAGCCTGTATAAAAGTTTGTCTTGGATAACCTCTATCCATGAATCTCTGAGTCATCAGCTGTTTTTCTTTCTCAAAGTCCAGTTCCCTAGAGCAACTGGGCTTAGCTCTGAGGATGGGGCCATATAGGACATTCTTGGTTAAATACCTGCAGTGACAACTTTTTTGATATAGTACAGTATTTCTCTCAGTTGGCTATTTTGAAAGCCTTGATTCCAGATGGTTCTGTTCAACAAAAATTTTCAAATCCAAATATGCTATTTTTGATGGTGAAAATTCTAGAGTAAACTTCAAGTCTGAACTAGAGCTCTTCAAATAGGAATGATTATCTCTTAAGTGATTTTGTTGACTCCTTCCAGATGAAAATTAAATCATTAATATATTGTTTGTACATTTTGATATTATCAAACCATTAGTTAATTGTCCTGTCCAGAATGTAAGATGATTCAAAACTGAGCATATACAAGTTAACATAGGATGGGTCCGTCATGGACCTCGCTATTGTGTGTTTTACTTGTTGGCAGTAAGCATCATCAGATCTGAAGTAATTCAGAGTTAAGATTAATTCTGTCAATTCTAACAAAAATGAAGTTGGAGGTCCCCTTCAGTCACTGCCATCACCTGGAGTTTATCAGTCTTAATACAAATTAACAGCAGTAGTACATGTAACCCTCAATTTCCTTAATTCATCTCCATTTGTGATACAGTTGTTTCAGTTTGGGGTGTTCACAGTGTGACATAGGCAGCCAGCTCCGAGTGCTGTATCATTTTTTTTTTATTTCTTAAAAATAACAGAAACGTGGTATTGAATTTGTCGGTGGGAAATGCCACTGTACTTGGAGTGACCTCCTTCACTCTTACCAACATCCTCCCTCCAGATCTCAGTATGTGAGATGACCACACATACAGGAACTTAGATAAAAAAATCTAACACCTGCAAGGCCAAGATAATTGCAGGGCTAAAAGGTACCTAAAATCAGGGACATCCTGTTTAGCTAGTTCTATTATCAGTAGCCGAGTTGGCAGGAAAGAACATATCCATTTTATAACGTTTACAGGAAAGGAAAGCAGGGCATGACACTTCTATATGAAATTAAAAAGGCTTTGATATCTGTGAGGATCAGGAAGACTCTTTTTCATCAAAGAGGTGCCATTTGAAAATTCATGTTTTGCTGAGAAAAACAGGATCTTACTGCCTTTAAGGATCCTGTTTCCTGTAGAGATATATTTTTAGTAAAAATATCCTGATAGGGAGGAAATACAGTGACCTCATCCAGGGGGCTGGAGAAAGCAACTTTTAAAACTATGATTCTGGTTTCATAGAATGACTTCTTTACCTGACTTTGAAACAGCAACATCAAGCCTTTAGAAGATAAGTATTTTGTGGATAAGAAATATAGTTGCACTTTTTCACCTTTTTGTTTAATGACCTGTATGTTTTTTGTGATGAGAGTTCTGTATATTATTGTTTACTATTTTACCTTTTGTTTAGTAAAGATATATTTTAAAAATAGAAACTGCCTGGTGTGCCTTGAAACATTTCTTTGGTTTTAAGTGAAGTTAGATGGTTTTAAAGCTGACACGGTGCATGAGTTTATGGGTGTACCAAACTGGGAAACAGTTTAAGAGTTTCTCTAGGTCTTGTATAGAGTTCAAAAAGAGTTCATTTTGTAATACCTGGTTAGGTGCTCATAGGCAAAGATAGCTGCCCCCAAAGACAGAATTATCTGAGCCGGACAATTGGGTATGTTAACAAGAAGTGAACAAGTTTGAATCCCTACAGAACTTGGGACTAAGGTGACTCAAATCCACAAAACAGACAAGAGGGCTACCTTGTTCTATTCACTGTTCACAAGACCATGCTCAGAGATTGGCACTTTGGGAGTAGAGGGCTGATCTGTTGAGCGAATCTGTGACATAGAGTACTGTACCATAATTTAAACCATTATGCAGTTGTGTACTCCCTATACTAACCTGTATTGTGGGAGACCTAGTGTACCCAGGAAAAAATTATCTAAAGATACATCTTGGACTAACATGTCTCCCTTCCACCTCACCTGGGCCCCTTACTTCCCCTCATTTAGTTACTATCACCATTGGGTTCTGTCCAAGTGCACTGATACCTCTGGCTAAGATGCAGCCCAGTCTTAGTTAAAAATGTTCTCCTCCTGCCAAAAGGTCTTCCACCTTGCTGCCTAGATAAAGCCTACCTCCTCACAATCTCAGTACAGGAGTGAAGATATGCCCAACATGAACAATACAGCTCATTTGTAAAGGGACCCCTCAATTCCATTGTCTTACTCCCTGTGTAGGACCCTTCTGATCAGTGTTTACACCTGGTGTATTTGTCTGCCAATGCAGGTAGCGGACAAGAGGGTGGCTTTGATCACTCCTCCCTCAAGTGCAGTACCTGGAGGTTGCTGATAGCACCTAATTTATCTCAATGAGGGCAGCAAGAGGATCAGGAGGGGCAAGTGTAACCCCTGAAGCTAAAGGTAGGCTATTTGGTATGGTCTGCTTATCCTCTATTAGCCTTACCTTGTGAGCTGGTCCTTAAGTATAAAAGTAGAGAAGGCAACAAAGGAAGAAGAGGTTGAGGAAGTTGCCAGAGAGAAGTACTGCATTTATCACTTGTGCTGCTGGTGCTTGGAGACCCTAGGACCTACTTATTTCCCTGCAGACCAGCCACAGCAATACCCGGGTGTGACATGACAGAGGTCAGCTTTCAGACTGCCTCTCTGGGAGTCTGAGTCACTCAGCTGGGTGTCCCAATATCAATAACCGCTATGAGAGTGGAGACTGAGGCATGCATTGAAGGTACAAAAACCCTATGAAAGTAAGCAAAAGGACAGCAGTTCTCTCATTACTCCTCAGGCATAGAAACAACAACACAACTGGGCATTCACTACCTCCAGTTTAAAAAATGACACCGCCGCTCCAAGTTCTGTTAATGTGTAAAAATGTTTTGTTTTACTAAAGAAGTGCAATAAACATGTTGGAAAGGCACTTCAAACCACCTAATGTGTTTCAGATCCCTGGAACGATTGTTTCTCAGAAGGATTGTTCCAGGGATCCAGAATGTGTTAGGTGGCTTGAAGCGTCTTTCCAGCATGTTTTTCGCATGTCTTTTGACAAAATGAAGCAGCTGTGCACGTGAACAGAACAAAAAGTGGTGGTGTCATCTTTTAAACTGGAGGTGGTGTGTGCTCAGTTCTTTTGTTGTTTCTATGTACTGCAGGTATTTGGTTGTGCTAAGAGCACCCAGGTCCTCAGGATGATGTGAGGAGTTTGCTCAACAGTCAGTATCACAATGAGCACCCAATAAGTAACTGACGGTGCCACCATGCCTTTACCCCAGTGCAATTCCCTGTGTGCCAGGGCAAAAGCTTGCATGTTCACAGTGCCTTCCATCAAACGTATAGTATAGTGAGGGTCAAAGATCCCAGAAGGTAACCAGGAGCCTGACTGCACAGAGCACACCAATGTGGGCAATTGCTTCTTAAAATGAAATTGGAAAGGGTCAGTTTGCTTGGCCCCCATCCCCCCATCCCATGAGCCTGCTAAAATAAACTGGTTGGGTGTTACCTCTTCTGCTCCCAGGAAGGAGAATAATTGCTGTAACTACAATCAAATAAATTCAAGGCTGCTTGACTTAAATACTGATATGTGGACATTTAAAAGGAAAGTATTTGCCCTAAACCCCCTGCACCCAAAGTCCATATTTACAGGGTAGACAGTGGCCAATCTTACATTGCTGAAAGCCCTGAAGTATTGCTCCCAGAGTGGCAAGTCACGTAATGTATACAACAATAGTTTCTCATTTGTTTGGCAGTGCATCCCATTCTAGTTACAGCTGCAATGTCTGTTCCCTCTAGTTATATGGGCACTCACCTCCAGCCTTTGCTGGGAATCAAACCTGGATCCTCAGTCCCAAAGGCAGCAGCTCTAACCATTTAACTAAAAGGGAAGTCCTCCTGTTTCAGCTGCTCTAGATGATGATGCACACTTTTAACATGCTACATTTCTTCTACTATACATCAGATACCCCATTCTTACACTACCAGGTACTGCGCACTTACCAGAGCTTGCTCTATCCCAGAAAAGCACAAGAGACATGAGCACACAAACAATAAGTTATAGTCGACTGTTGCTTGCTTGGGTGTTGCTAAATTGAAGGGCAGTAAAATATGTACTGCTTACTGTACATGAAATGGTTTACTTACTGCGTGCAACATAAAAGCATAAAGGCAGAGTGTGCAGTTCATGCTACAGAAATACAAAGCATGTTGTATCATCACATACAACTTAGGCTTCCAAAGGATATACTGTATATCAATATGTTGAAAAATTCCAGCAGTCAGATTAGCTGAGAACTCTCACATGGTGTGCTGGTATCTCTGTATGCCTAGACAGTTCAAATTACTAAAACCATCAGTTTATATTAGCACTGTTTTAGAATGACAGTAACATTCAACAGAGGGTCTGGTCATGCAGAGATATATGGCTATGGATGGATGAAGGCACTCTGCAGTGCCTCATAAGAAGCATAACACTCCCTTGTTGTCATTGTATCTTTATTTATTTATTTGAAAATTGGTAACCAGGAGATGCACACTGAGCCAAGGCTCGTTTCCGGGTACAACTTGGGGGAGAGGGAAAGAGAATACAATAATAAAGCATACACATGTAACCCCCCTGTAGGAAGAGAACCTACATGGGGTTAGTGGAAACATTTGTCCCTTTTAAGGTCCCTGGGCTTACAACCCATAATGGGTTAATTTTCTTCCCCTAGGGGAGCTGGTCAGCTATTGGTTGGGAGTTGCTGTGGAGGGTGGGTCTCGTTTGGGAACATGAAGGAGAGCACATCTGGAAGAGGTCAGTCTAAAGGCGGGAGTGGGGGTGATTGCCTGCTCCTGCACAGGTTTGCTGGTTTTTATGTGAATGGGAGGCCCAGTCTGACCATTGTGAGGATGTGGCAGTGGTTGTTGTTTGTGATACCCCTTTGGGGGGTACGCTGCCCGTTGAGAAGTAGGGGAGAATGTTGTCTGCCTCTTGCCACAATGGGAATAGAACCTAAGGAGAGGAGAGAAGGGACTTCCTGTCTACGGTGGAGATCACCACCAGCCATTGAGCCTCAAGGAGCAATAGAGGCATACAGCCTGATTCAGTAAGTAGGGACCTGGGAGCGTTGGGAATAGGATGAGTCTTGGGATATATACTGCCTGTGTAAGAGGAGTGGCATAGCTCCAAAATTACCATAGGAGATGGCGGTCACTTTACAGCAAGGAGACTGAGGTTAGCCAAGTCTGGGACTGCAGACCAGAATGGAGATTTGAACCAGTGGATTGTAGGCATCATTGGGACCCTGCCAGAGGAGGAGATAGCCAGTTGAAGGAGGCTAGATTTGGATTCTGCAAATGGGAGAAGTGAAGCTGCCAGCATTGTTTCAGCTGAAAATGCCAGAAGGGGTTGCTGTATGCTGCTCAGTTACCAAAGATAGTGGTAATGGCTACCTTTGGGAACATGGACATTAAATACATGGGGACCTAAATTCAAAGGTTTGCCCTGCGCAAATCCAAGTTTGCACACACAAACTGGGTTTTGCACAGAAACCCTATATTCAAAAGCCTGGTTTGCACAGGCAAACAGGGTTTGTGCCCCGGTAAACAGTGGAGGGGTGCGCAAGGTAAAAGTATGCAAATTGGAGGCTGAGGACCTGAATATTGGTGCAGTCCGATATTCAGAGTATTTGCTCTGTACAAGGATGCTTTGCACAGTCCCCTTGCACTGAGAAAATACCCCTGACCTAACCCTCATCTCAATCCGGCACAACCCTAGCAGTTGCTGAAGGTAGTGCATCGGTGCCCCCACAACACAGTACTCCCTGATGTCAAGTTGTGCCCCCCTTTTCTCCAATCCCAGTCCTGTTAAAGAAAGAAATATCCATGGCATCCAGTGTTGCCCCTTTTGTCTTTGCTGCTCTCTCCCTGTGGAATTCTCTACCTTGTCGGATACAAGAGTGCCAGACAGTGGAGAGCTTTAAAATCTCTCCAAAAACATACCTGCTTTTATGTGCCTTCCCGGAGCTTTATTATGTTGAATTGCACAATTAGTTTTTTAACTATTCTGTTTTTATTTGTGCATTGTTTTTGAACTGCTGTATTTATTTGAGTAATGTTTTTAGAAAATTGTACAGCACTTTGATATTTATTGATATAGCGCTATATAAATAAATTTATTAATATTATCTTGCCAATCCCTGTTACAGTATAAGATACAGTTTTCCTGGTTTCCTGTGGCCCCTCCCCCACTCAATCCATATCCTGGTAAGTTTACTATTTACCTTGGTGTCCAATGGTCCCTCCCCATACCTGGTCCCCGTCTTCGGACCACTGCCCCTCTGGTTTGCCAATGCCCTTCCCTAACAGCTGGACTGCTCTTGGCATGGCAGTAGCAAAGAAGTCCAGCCCCCCAACAAAGCCCCATCCTGAACTGTGAGCAGCGTCCCCCCAGCCTATACCCAGTTGGTGGCTAGTGGCCTACCTCCCACCCACTGCACTGATACCCACTCCCTGGTCCACCTACCTATCAGTCAGTGCCGTGGTTCAACGATGGCGAGCAGCACAGCCCACCTCACACCACCTCAGCTGCCCGGCATCTATCTGTAGCAGGAAGTATGGCTTATTTATAGGGTACCGTGGTGGCTGGGTGAAGTTATGAACTGTTTTGTACTCGTTGCTGAGAGTCTGAATGCAAAAGTGGCACTGGAGAGCTGAGGAATTTCGCATCTTGTTGGATGTACAGAGGAGGACCTGAGGCCTGAACAAGCGAGGACAATGCAAATGGGTAGAAGATCAAATGCAGTCCATGTAGGAAATTGGATTATCGTGCAAGAATGGGGAGTGACTGAAGACTGCTGTCCGTTTTTCCTGGGTGTGCCTGTTCAATAGAGCTCTGTGATTGTTGTTGAGAGCATCTGTTCCCAGTGCAAGATTTTTTTTTTTTTGTTACTGAAAATAAAGTGTTTCACATTATCCTTGTGCCCAAGTTGGGTGACCTGTGTCTGCGCACCTGGACTTTCGGTGGACTGTCTCTCAGGGTGAACCAGCTAAGGCCTATGCCCAACATGGTGGAGAACCCATCCAAAATAGACATCAAAGTGCCCGCAAAGTTGTTCAAGTGACTGTGTGAGACTGCAAAAAAATTGGCCCCCTCCCAAGAGTGCACATTATATAAATACAGGAGTCCGCTGGTGAAGCCCATCCTGATGAGTGCATGGTGCTATGAAGTGGGACACTGAGCCCATGGACTGTTACCTCCCTTTGGTCTCCGGAAGTGGGAGAGCCTTGCTACATCAACTGCTGAATCTGAGGAGGCCTTTGCAGAAGAATGGGAGAGGCTCCTGGGGGCTGAAACTCCATGGGTAGGAAGCAGAGGCTGCTGCGACATCTGAGAAGTTGGAATCCACCACCCAAGCTAGTGTGGCACTGGAAAATAAACTATTTGCTGGTTATGGACCTATTTCCCCTGTCCTCAAGGTGGTGCCATCTCCCAAGCTGCTGACCCTCGAGGATATTAGTGCTCATTTTCATCTGGGGGTAAAACTGAGCAGCCACTGCAGCCTGAAACCTCTGCCACTCATCAGTTTGCCCCCTCGAGTGCACTGCCTGCAGACCTTCCAGCCATACTCTAGCCAAGCCCTTCCCCAGTGGTGCAAGAGCCTCAGCCAGCAAGTCATGAGAATAAGCCCGATGTAGAAGTGGAGGCAGTATGGGGGGAGGAGGAATCTTCCAAAGATGCCACTGTGGACAGTTACTTGGAGGTCCTTTTGCTGCCTGGGCACCCTTTACTAGATGTGACCCCCAAAACTAGGCCCCATGCCGGAACCCGTAGACAGGAGGCAGAGAGAGAGAGAGAGAGGGGGAGAGAGAGAGAGGCAGGAACGACAATACCAGGATGGGGTATGGCTCCCTTCAGAAAGAGCCCCCAGACAACTTTGAGGAGCATGCCGTAGTGCTCTCAGGCAGAAAGAATAGTCCAGAGACAAGTGAAGCAGGATTACCCCCAATATGAATATCTGTACCTGCTGGAGTGGATCTGGGATGTCACAGAATCGAAAAGAAAGGAATGGGTGTATAGGGCCACATTGCAGAAGATCTACAGAAAGCATGGCCTGGATGCCTATAGTTCCACCTTGGCTTTTCAAGAGGCACAGAGGGTCACAAAGGGGATTTGTGGGAGCAGTGTCTTTAAGGGACTTGCTTTGATGAAACACTATGCTTTGATCCAGGACTTGGATGATGTGTGAGAGAGGTACAGTGAGGAAGCCACAGATTCTGGATGTCCCTGTACCTAGCTAGATTCCCGGTACTAATTCACCCCATTGTTAGAAGCGTGGTGTGAAGGACTGAAGGCATGAAGCATCCAGAGTTGCCATTTGATGCGTCACCCTCCAGAGTTCAGCAGATGGGTGAGACCATTCTTTCTTGTTGCTTATAATAGTGGACTAGGCCGTTGGTCCCAGACATAATTGGAATTACTGCATTGTACCTTTGCCATTTGTATTTACCCCATGGGTACGACTAGCAAAACTGTTAGTGATTTGTCATTAATAATGCATGTTTGTATAGATAAAAAAAAAACATGTTTGTATTATGGTTATATTAAATCTGAGCCCCATGGGCCAGTAGCATTGGTTCAGTTTATCTATTGCAATTGTAGGGGGAGTGTATTCAATCAGGGGGAAATGTATAAGGCAATTTGCTGTCCTGCAGCCTGTACTGTACTAGACAGTCCAGATATGTGAATGGATCCATTCACATATCTGGTCTTCAGTACAGTCTGGACAGACGTACCACTGGCCTACTTATTATGGACCAATGGGCATACAGCCCTACCAGATGGAGTCAATCGGCAGGCGGTGGGGTGGCTGGCGGGTGGGGACCTGCCGCCCACCGCTGACTGGGGGGGGAGCAGGGAGCTGGGGATCAGTGGGCCAGTGCAGAGGGGGATACCGCTGGACCACCAGGGATGGATTGTTTTTTCATATTTTATTACTGATGCCCGTGATCGGGCTGCGAGCAGTCCACTGGACCACCAGGGATATAGGATGTTTTCATATTGGTACATATGCCCACGATTGGGCTGCGAGCGGTCCACTGGACCACCAGGGATAGTGGACCTTTCATACTATTACATATGCCCATGATCGGGCATGGGGGTCACTACTACCGAAGGTGCCGCCGGAGCTTGGGGGGACACATGTGCTGGCAGCTGCCATGTTGCACCCTACAACATGGCAGCTCACCTGTGGGTGGCCAGCTGTTGCTCTTTTTTTTTTTTGGATCAACTGTGTGCAGCGCAAGTAGGGGTTGCACCTGCATGGGCTCAGCACATCCCGGGCTGAATAACGGGATGTGAGGAGCATGCATGGGCACACCCCCTCTACTTGCACTGCATACATTACTGACGCGCTCTGGTGCATCTGGATTTGTGCTAGGCACATTCCCCTTTTGAATATCGCACCTGGACGCATCAGTGGGTTGTGCTGGTGCAGCCCTTCTGAATATCCCACCCATGGACTCATGGACAATGCATGGACATTGGTATAGTGAACCACTTGGTCCAATGCCTTAACATTCCACTTTTGGGATGTGGAGTTTATCCTTTTAAGAAATGATCCATGGAATAGATTAAGTTCATTATTAAAGGATCCTTTGATGTTTTCAACTGTTGTTTGGACTTATTAATGCCCACCATGTTTTGCTGTGTTGCTAACCCATTTTGCCTCCTAGCCCAGCACCCTGTGAAGGAAGCCTTCGCCCCAGTCCCAGGGAACAAACGTAAGTAAAGTTTCTCTTGTGGTTCCCCCTTCCCATGGACATACCACTATCATACCCCTAGGGAGGAGTGGGCTACACACAGTATCAATGAATGGTACATGGATACCTTTTTGTTCACCATTGCTTACTTATTTGCTGGTACTGTGGGCATCACTCTGTCTGTATGTATGTACACCGACATGATGTACACAGACACACACATATGTTGAATTGACTGACTGCAGAAGTGAAGTGTGTGTATAGATAGACAGAGAGACAGAGAGACAGAGAGACAGACAGACAGACAGACAGACAGACAGACAGCTAGATAGATAGATAGATAGATAGATACTTTGCAAAAAAACTGTGTTAATGCACCAGTTAGGGTTCAACTTAAGTACTTCACACCACCAAAGGAGGGAAATATGGCATTAGGGTTTGCAACCCTAACTACATATCCCCAGCAGCAAAAGGACAGGACCACACAAACAACCACAGACAGCCATCATCAGGTTAGACAAACAACATACAACTATTTTCAGATAGCGCAAATGCAGTAACACCAATGTGCTAACTTTGTGGATTTGTATCTGTGCCATGCACACTGCAAGACATACACATTCCCTTCTTGCTGCAGATAGAAATTCACAATACTCATTTCTCAGCAATGCTTTGGTCTGCAGTAGTACAGGCCTCTGCTGTCACAGATACTAATCCATGATACTCAGATTACAAGAGTTGTTTTCCCTGCAGAAGATCAGACCCCTATGGGGGCAGTGCTTCTGTAGCCACAAGTACAATGAAAGACATACACACACTTCAGCCTGCATAAGCACAGATGTAAGACATACACACTGAGCTCTGGCTGCAGAAGTGCAGGCCCAGTGAACTCCATGATACCCAAACAGCAGCATTACTTCTGTAAGCTGAAGTACAAGTACCTCAGGGACCTTCACTTCTGCAGCTGCAGAAGTAAGACATACACACTGCATTCTGTGTGCAGAAGCATGGGCCCCTGTGGGACCTACTCTTGTGGTACTGCATATAGAAATCCATGATACCCATATTTCAACACTACGTTTGTCTGCAGAAGTGCAGGCCCCATTGGGCCAGCGATTCTGCAGTGGCAGGTGTAAGACATAGACACTGACTTCTGTCTACAGAACAGCAGGCTCCTGTGGGGCCTGCTCTTCTGCTGCTTCATATAGAAATCCATGATACACAAATGGCAACATTTCTTCTGTCCGCAGAAGTGCAGACCCCTGTGAGGCAAGTGCTTCTGCAGCCACAGGTGCTCATGCATGCAGTAAAACATACACACACACACTTCTGGCTTTGGAAGCACAGGCCCCTGTGGGGCCTGCTCTTCTGTAACCACAGATACAAATCCACAAAGGTAGCACAATGGTGCTACTGCATTTGTGTCATCTGGAAACAGTTGTACAGTATATTATTTGTCTTATCTGAGGAGGGTTGTCTGTGGTTGCTTGTTCTTTTGCTGATGGGGGGGGGGTTAAGGCTGTAAGCCCTAATCCCACATTTCCCTACTTTTGTGGTGTTAAGTTGAACCCTAACTGATGCACTAATGCAGGTTTTTGCAACACATTTCCTTTCTTTTTGAGACAGTGTAACCTCCTCATCCACATAGATCCCAAAGGACCTGCGTGAACAGAAGCTGACACACAGGGCATTCTGGGTCCTGTGGCAAAGGAAGACTCCATTTGCATATGAAAGTGCAGGGCCCTGCAGGTCCTGCAGTTCCATGTCGCAATAGATGTCAAGAATTTGTGGGGTTGTCTAACGGGCTGCGAAAGTGCAAGGTGGAATTTCGGCAGTGAAATGTGGAATTTCATCCTCAAATGTCAGAATTTTGCCTGCGAGTGGAAAAATTCTGCCATTTGTAGGTGAAATTCCACATTTCACCAGTGAAATTCTGCATTTAGCCAGTGGAATTTCGCATTTTGCACTCGTGAAATATTTCACGAAATGCGTGAATTTTGCTAAATATTTCATGGAATTAAATCTGCCAATTTCACCCATCTCTAAACATATTAGGACACATGATCTCATTTACTAGGGGGTCCTTGGTTGTTTTTTTGTTTTTATTGGGCACTAATTCTGACAATTGATATATCTTGTAAAAAAATCTTGTTACAGCACTGAAGGTTTTAATGTTTATAAAATACATTATCTGGTTGAGTATATAGTTGATCAATTGTCTCCAGATTGGCTTAATAGTGTATGAATATGTGAAACAGTTTGTTCACTCTAAGGAAACTTTTCTTTATACCCACCTATTGACATAGATAGAACATTTCTGTTTTATAGTTTTTAACATAGAATACTATCACATTTTTAACATGTACTTAAGTGGGTGTTAAATCATAAGGTCTTGCTTTTAATTAAGATTGTATTTGCATAACACAATCACTCATTCATAATGTAATTTAGTGAAACTGTCTTGCCTCTTGAAGGATTCCTCTTATCTGCCTCTATTGACATATGACCTTGGAGTGCTGCACAGCAGCCAGCTGACTTAAACTGGCTCAGTGCATTTAAACCTCAGTTATGGTTTTAAAAAATATATGTTTAACCAATGAGAATTCTTTGTTTTTTTATGTATGATCTGGGTGTTAACAGAATGTGATTTTCCAAACAACTGACATAAGCTTCTGAGGAAGGCCTTGGTTGGTCCGAAAGCTTAGGCACTGTTTTCTTTTGTTACATTTATGTTGGTCCAATAAAAGGTATCAAACCATTTGTTTCTAGATTTGTTCTTACAAGGACCAATATGGCAACTAACTAATTCTGTGTGTCTTTGCATGAAGTTATTGTGCTGTGAGGTGGCCTTTACTTTGGAAGAAACCTGTATTGCCCAAAGACTGCAGAGACGCCAGGGCAAAGCTAATCATAGTTTTTGAATTCTTTACTCAACATACATTGCTTCAGCTTCTGCTACTGCTTTTATTCATTTTACAGAATTTGTCTGGTCTGTCAGCCTCTTTTGGGGGGGGGGTGCTGCTATGTTGCGATTCAATTAACACTGGCATTTTGCACCTCTTTTCTGACATCTTCTAGATCTACACCTTCTCTTCATGTGAAGCTATTGTGCTAGGAGGTGGTCTTTGCTTCATGGGAAGAAGCCTGCATTGTCAAAAGGCTGCAGAGAGGCTGGGGCAGGGACTGTCATAGCAACTGAACTCTATCAAAACAAACTGCTGCAGCTTCACAATCTGCTTGCAGTGCCAGCAGCGAAGATATTCACCCTGCTCCACCTCATCATTCCCAAAAATAAAATAGGATCATCACTGAAATGTGTACTTTTCAAATTCACCCTAGTCAAGTACAAATACAAGTCCCACACAAAAGGTTAATAATCAAATTAACCAGCCTGGGAGTGGGTCCCAGGGTGGTAGCCTGGGTAAAACATTGGCTGGACAACAGAACTCAGAAGGTAAGTGTAAATGGAGTCCACTCTGAAGAAAGAGGGGTTACTAGTGGGGTACTGCAGGGTTCAGTACTGGGTCCAGACCTTTTTAATGTCTTTATAAGCGACATTGCAGAGGGACTGGAAGGAAAAGTATACCTCTTTGCAGATGACACAAAGATCTGCAACAGGGCTGATACACAAGGAGGCATGGAAAGGATGAGAAGAGACTGGCCAAGGTTGGAGGAATGATAAGAAGTATGGCAGCTTGGATTCAATGCAAAGAAGTGCAAAATAATGTACCTGGGAAACAAAAACCCATGGGAAGATTACACAGTGGGGGAGGAGGTAGTAACAACAACAAAAATGGAAAGGGTCCTGGGGATAATCATATCAGATGACCTTAAGGTTAGCAAGCAATGTGAGAAGGCAGTGGGAAAGGTGGGGGTTATACTGGGATGTATAGGGGAAGGCATCACCAGCAGAAAACAGGAAGTTGTTATCCCTCTGTACAGACAGTTGGTGAGACCCCATCTGGAGTACTGTATCCAGTTCTGAAGACCCCATCTCCGCAAGGACATAGACAGAATGCAGGCAGTTCAGAGGAGGGCAACTAAAATGGTGCAGGGTCTGCAAGAGGAGCCATACTAGGACAGACTAAAAGAGCTTAATATGTATACCCCTGAGGAAAGGAAGGAGAGGGGGGACATGATAGAAATGTTTAAGTACCTCAGTGGAATCAACAAAGTCCAAGAGGGTTGCATCTTTCAGAAAAAGAGATATGCAAGAACAAGGGGGCACAATTTGAAGATAGAGGAGGGACAATTTAAGGAAGTATTTTTTCACAGAGAGGGTGGTGGACACATGGAACAGCCTTCCTGAGGAGGTTGTGGGATCTAAAACTGTGGGAGAATTCAAGAATGCATGGGACAGACATAAGGTAATTCTCGTGGGGGGGTAGGAAGAAACAGGCTGTTGGTTAACTAGGATCTGCAGCTTATCTTGTAGGTAGGGAAATGGGCAGACTAGGTGGGCCAAGTGGTCCTTATCTGCTGTCAAAGTCTATATTTCTATCTGGTTCTGCCCTCTAACTTCAAACTTTTTAATTTCAGCCTGACTTGAAAGTGGAGTAAAGCTATCAACTGCTGAAGGTGGGGGCAAAAATTATGATCCAGAAAAAAACAAAACTGGCTACAAATAATCAGTGAGGAAGATTTTGCAGTTGTGTGCAAGTTGCAAATTGTGAATACAAAGATACGCTATGTGGCTTGAGGAACTTTAGTGAAATATTAATTGTGGGGATAGAAGGCCCCCAGCTGAAAGTTGACATGATCTGGGAATATCTAGAAATACAGAAACACAGAAGTTGATGGCAGATAAGGACCGCAAGGCCCATCCAGTCTGCCCATTTTTTCTACCTTATGAATGTGCCATTGACCTTTATTCTGGCAATGGCCTATCTATTCATGTTCATCTGTATTGCTCCCTTATGCCTATCCAATGCCTGTTTGTATTCCTGCACTGTATTCATATCCACCTCTTCCTGAGTTAGGCCGCCCCATGCATCCACCACCCTTTCTGTGAAAATGAACTTCTTCACAATACCCCTTAATCGGCCTCCCTCTAATCTCATGCTTTGTCCTCTTGTCCTGCTATTTTTCTTATACCGAAACATGTTAGACTCTTTCACCTTGTTAATGCCCTTAAGATGTTTGACTGTTTTGATCATATCATCTCTCTCCCTCCTTTGCTCTAGGGTATACATATTGAACTCTGTTACTCTGTCCTCATATTTTTTCTGATGCAGTCCCTGCACCATTTTGATTGCCCTTCTCTGGACTGCCTCCATTTTGTTAATGTCCTTGTGCAGGTTTGGCCTCCAGTACTGCACATAGTACTCCAGATGGGTACTAACCAGTGTCTTGTAAAGAGGTATTATTACCTCCCTCTTAAGATTTGTGATACCCCTAATAATACACCCCAAGATCCTTCTAGCCTTACCTACTGCTTTAGTGGTCTGCTTGGGTGATTTCAGGTCATCTGTGATGTTGATTCCCAAGTCTGTTTCTTCCCTTGTGATTGCCAGCAACTGCCCTCCCAACCTAGAGGTGGCTTCAGGGTTTCTCTTCCTTATGTGCATGATCTTGCACTTCTTTGTGTTAAACCCCAGTTGCCACTCTTCTGACCATTTTGTTAGTATATCCAGATCTCTTCTCATTCTGCCCACGCCATCTGGATCATCTACTCTGCTGCAGATCTTGGTGTCATCTGCAAACAGCCAAACCTTATCCTCCAGTCCATCTGCAATGTCACTGATAAAGATATTGTAGAGGACCTACCCCAGGACTGATCCCTGAGGTACCCCACTTGTGACTTGCATCTCTTCTGACTGTATACCGTTTACCACCACTCTCTGCTTTCTGCCTGCCAACCAGTTTGCCACCCAGTTGACCAACTTCTGACCCATCCTGAGCCTACCCAGCTTATTAATCAATCTTCTATGTGGAACAGTATCAAAAGCTTTGCTGGAGCAAGGTAGGTGGCATCAGCTGCACCCCCTTGGTCCACCACTCTGGTCACCCAATCAAAGAAATCTATGAGATTAGTTTGACAGGACCTTCCTGTTGTAAACCCATGCTGTCTTGGATCCTGAGCTCCTATGAATTCCAGGTACTGCACTATCCATTCCTTAAGGAGTGCCTCCATAATCTTGCCCACTACTGAGGTAAGACTGACTGGTCTGTAGTTCCCTGCCTCCTCCCTGCTACCACTCTTGTTGAGCGGGATCACATGATCCCTTCTCCTGTCTTCTGGGAACTCTTCTGTGCTCAGAGACTCACTAAACAGTTCTGCTAATGGCTTTGCTAGTTCCACCCTTAGCTCCTTTAGTACCCTGATACATATGCCATCAGGTCCCATTGCCTTATCTACCCTGAGCTTAGCGAGCTCTTGTAGGAGCTTTTCTTTTGTGAAGGGACTAGTGCACACCTCCCCCCATGTCCATGGTGCTGAGCTGTGGATCCTGCCTTACCCTCTCCTCAGTAAATGCTGAGCAGAAGTATCTATTTAGGATAGATGCTTTTCCTTGGTCCTCCTCCACACACACCCCCATATCCGCTTTGATCTTAGCAACACCCCTTCTGGACTTTCTTCTTTCACTAATGTATCTATAGAAAGTTTTGTCCCCAGATTTTACTCTTCATGCTAGTGTTTCCTCGGTTTGGGCCTTTACCTGCCTTACTGCCTTCCCTGATTCCTTTAGGGAAGTTTGGTATGCCTTCTACCTTTGTCCCATGCATTCCCTTATATTTCCTGAAGGCCATCCTTTTGGCTCTGATCTTTCCTGCTGCTGTTTTTTGAGAACCAAAGTGGTTTCCTCCTTCTTTTGCTCTTGCTTTTCTCTCTAACACAACGGGATGTTGCTTCAGGTATTGCATCCTTAATGCTCGCCCACTTTGCCTGAACTCCCTCACCTGTATTTCTTCTTGCCAGGGCTAGCTTAACTCTGCTGTCCATCTTATCAAAGTCAGCTCCTCTGAAGTCCTATATTTTTGCCTTGGAATGGGATGATTTAGTTGTAGTGACTAAATTGAACCATAGCATGTGATGGTCACTGGCCCCCAGGTAACCTTCTACCTGGAGATCTGTGATCCTTTCCCCGTTGGTCAGTACTAGATTTAAGATAGCCCTATCTCTTTTGGGTTGTTGTACTAGTTGTTTGAGGCCCTCCCCCTGCAGGGAATCCAACATGTGTCTAGTTCTGGTGGATGTTCCTGCTGGTATTGACCAATTTGTATCTGGCATGTTGAAGTCTCGCATTATCAGAACCTCCCCTTTAAATGTCATGTTTTGTATATCTTCTAACAGTACTGTGTCTATGTTCTCCCCATCTGGAGGCCTGTAGACAACCTCAATTTGTATGGCTGTCCCATTTCCTATTTCCAGGGTGACCCACAGTTCTTCTGGCTCCTTATGTGTATTCTGAATTTCTGTAGCTTTGGTATTTTCATTGACATAAAGGGCCACTCCACCCCCCACCCTCATTTTGCACCTTGGCCTCTGTCATTGTTGCCTGCAGATCTGGGATCTCGTTTCCAAGACTGCATGCATTTGTGTACATCATTTTCCATAGGCCAGATTTTGGTGTGTTAATTGTTGGGCGAGGTCCAGTGTTTCCCCTGCACATCATATGGGGAGACAGACCTTTTTCCTTACCAGGTGATGCAAATGAACTATAAACATGCTAAACTCCTGTTTGATCACTAGCTGAGGTGGGAGGGATGTTCTTCCCATTCGATGTATCAGGTGCTGCACCCCTTTCCCCATTTACTAGTTTAAATATTCTGCAAAGATGTCAAACTTCAGCCCCAATGCACTGACTCCCTCCTTAGTTAGATGCAGTCCATTGAATTTAAAGAAATTTCGCTCCCAAAACTGTTGCCAGTTACCTACAAATCTGTGTTCTTTTTCCTGGCACCAGCCCTTGAGCCACATGTTTAGCTTCCCTATCTCCCCTTCTCTGACCTTCTGTCCATCTGCCCCTCTCTCCAAGACTGGCAGGGTCTCAGAGAAGGTGATGTCAGATGAAATGGATGACAGTTTGTCTCCCAGCCTGGTCAAGTGTTCCTTAGTCTCTACAATTGACCGGCTGGTGAGATCATTAGTCCCTATGTGTACCAGGACATCAATGTTTTCTTCTGCTTCCTGCACAATTTTAACAATGCAGTCAGTGTCTCTCCACGCTGATGTACCTGGGAGACATCTGACCATTACCCCCAGCAGGAGGTATGTATCAACTCCCCGAATCATGGAGTCTCCTGTGATCAGAGGTGTTCTGGATTTCCTTTTTTTTTTTGTTTTGGTCCCTGTTTTGGGCGAGTTTTGTTGTGCTAGCTCCTGTGCTGCAGTGTCCTGCTCTGCAGCGTCCTCTGCCCCTTTGTTTCATTTCAGAGTTAGAGGCAGATACCTGTTTGTAGTTTTTCTATGGTTTGTGGAGGTGATACGCTGGAGATCATTGAGTGATGGGCACCCAATTTGCCTCTTCTAACCACCTGCCAACCTCCTGGACCAACTGCCCTCTGTGGTCGAAGTGCTTCAGTTGGATGTTGGGCAAATGGTGGGCAGTTCTTATAATATGTTTCCTCCTGAGTATGCTATTTGAGGCACATAATCTCTGCCCATGCTGCCTGGAGCCGAGCCCTTAGATTTCCAATGGTCCAGCATATAGGACAGCATCCTAAATCCTGTATAAGTACCCTTTTGAAAAGTGCCCCGCCATACCTGTAGTTAATAATATCCATTCCAGATGAGTTGCCGGGTTTATAACCTGATCTGAGTAATGAGGAGGAAAATGAAAGCACATGTTTGATTTTTTGTTTTGTTTGTTTGTTTTTGTATAACTTATTATAACAAGTTAAGTTGCCTGTGCCCCTGTAAGTGAGGTCACTGTGTGGATACCTTTCTGATCCTCCCCTTCCTGCTTTGCAATAGGAAATGTCATAACTGTGCTACCCTATGAAAGAAGTGTAGCATTGGGATGGAGTGGGTGGTTGGGCCCTTCCCCTGCATAAAAGGAAGAACCACAGATGAAAGAAACAAGGAGGTAACAGCAGAAACAATCAACCAACAACAAATGCCATAGCCCTGAAAGCTTAGCCTAATGATAGATTACACTAAAAACCTGTAAAGCACCACATGTAATCATTTCACAGAAGATATACCCTGCAAAAAACACTTTGCTGCAGAGAAAAATAAAGCAGTGACAGAAGATATACCTTGCAAGAACAATTTGAATCAGAGACGATTACAGCAGTAATCTGTAAGCACAAAACAGTAACAATTACAAACCTGTAGGCACACCCTGTAATAATGCAGCAGAAGGTATACCCTGTAACAGCAATTTGAATCAGAGAACAATAAAGCAGTAAAATGTTTAGCAAAAGACAGTAACAAACCCTGTGAGTTCAAAAGAAAATATCACACAGTAAATCTGCCTAGCCAAAAGAAGCCTTATTCTTTTTCCTTGCTCCAATAATGTTCCTTGCTCTGTCCTTATAAGCAAACCTAGAAGAAAAGAGCTCAGGTGAAGCTAAATGCCTTTGCCAGCAAACCTAGTCTTCCACCTCAAAAACACCAAATAACCTGACCTTTTAACTTTTCCTTCTGTTAGAAGTTACTAAGAATTTGTCAGCTCCACCCCCAGTCACACACCTAATTTCTTGGGAGAGCTGTGGGAGGAAAGCAATTAGCTCCTTCAATACAAGAAAGAGACTATAACACTTTTGAGACCAAAGCAAAAAAATAAATAAATAAATAAATAAAATAGTAGCAAACAGTAATTTTGCTTAGCCTAATCATAAATAAAAAGTCACAAAAATGTAAACACCACCTGTAATAATTTCACAGAAGGTATACCCTGCAGCAAACACTTTGCTACAGTGAAAAATAAAGCAGTAACAGAAGATATACCTTGCAAAAAACAATTTGAATCAGAGAAGATTACAGCAGTAATCTGTAAGCACAAAACAGTGACAATTGCAAACCTGTAGGCACACCCAGTAATAATGCAGCAGAAAGTATACCCAGCAACAGCAATTTGAATCAGAGAACAATAAAGCAGTAAAATGTTTAGCAAAAGACAGTAACAAACCCTGTGAGTATAAACAAAAATAATAGCACACAGTAAATCTGCCTAGCCAAAAGAAGCCTAAATATTTTTCCTTGCTCTGAAAATGTTCCTTGCTCTGTCCTTATAAGCAAACTTATAAGAAAAGAACTCAGGTGAAGATAGGTGCCTTTGCCAGCAACCCTAGTCTTCCACCAGAGACAGGGCAGCACAAGCAAGCTATTAATACTAAGAAATTTGGTAAAACAAGGTCACCAGATATATATCAACACATTAAGGGGAAGGTGTGGAGAGGAAGGGGTTGGGACTCAGAGAGAGCTTAGACATTTAAGCAGTTTTATTTGCAGGCAGAGCTTTCAGTAATGCAGAGGAGCAGCATATTGTAGGCAGGCTGATGGAGATCCTGTATATGATGGCCAAAGAGGACAGGACATCCTATTTAAAAAGTCTGAAGCAATAGCAGAGCAAGAGAAGCACCATGGAGTGCATTTGGGCAATAAATACATCATCACTGTTAGTGTAAAAGAACACATAATGCGTATTGGCAAGAATCTTGAAGAAAACCTGCTGGCAACTGTCAAATTATTTTTCATTGCTTATGGACGGTAGTACTGACAGTGGTGTAACTGAAAAGGAACTCATATGCATCATTTATATTAATCCCCAAAAAGGGCAAGTTGAAATTAGATTTCTATGAATGAAAACTTTATCAGACGGCAAAGCGAATGATTGAAAAATCTCTTCTTAAATAGTCTTGTAGATTGTGGCCTTAGAATGAAAAAATGGTGGGGTTCGGGGCTGATGTGGCATCTGTCAATATGAGTGTAAAACGAAGATTTGTTGCACTTCTGTGGGCAGAAGTTGAGAGGCTAATTGCTGTTCACTGTTTCTCACACAGATTTGAACTGGCCATAAAAGATGCTTTGGATTAAACCCATTTTAATGACATTTCAAACTGTCTGACCCAGCTTTTTTCTCTTCCCTTGCCCAGGTGATGAAGATGTCAGCTGAGAAGCCCAAGAAAGCTCACTGTACTGTACATGCTGGGTGCAAGGGTGTAGGCAGGCATACTCACTGTACACATTTGAGTACAGTTTTGTTGAGTGCCTGTTACAAACCATATGCCTTCTGTTGACATTTTCATTCTAAGCTATAGTATTTGGGTTAGTTTAGGCCACTGAGGAGTGTCTCTGTTCAAACTGCTGTTGTTTAGGAGACAGATACATATATAACCTCTTAGAGATTAAAGGAATCATCTGACTACAATCAGACTTGTTTGGAAGGGGGTGCCTTTTGGGAAGGATGTGTACATTTTTTAATTGGGGGGGTGCAACTGTTGGAGACTGTGTGTACAAAATGGAAATTTCTGGCTACACCCCCGGTTGGGTACAGCATAAACTTCTTGCCACCTGGGCTGTTACCAAATCATTCCCTGTAAGTTGTGCCCATTTACATTATGTGGCCGCAGATCCAACTCATGATCAGGCCAAAACCCAGTGTGTGTTTCAAATTATAAATACATTCAAAATGGTGGCCCACCTTTTCTATTTTGAACAGTTGCTTCAGCCACTTGCAAGATTCTCACTAGCACTTCAAAGAGAAGTATTTGAACTACTAGAGCTCTGTTGAAAATAACACTCTTACATCTACACAGGAGAGAGTGGTTCATTAAATGACAGTGAGCTTGAAAATCTCTTGAAAAATGGGGCTGATGTTCTTTTGGGAGAATGTCGTGAAGTTACTTATAAGGGTGTGAAATTAATTAAAGATTTTAAACAGCAGTGTAAGAAAAACATTACGAACATTGACAAGTCATGCAAATATAGGTTCTTTCTGACTGAAAACACTATGTATAATAAATATATCTGTGCAAAATTGTTAGATACTAGACTTTGGCCATCAGAAGCAAAGGAACTGGAGCTGTGTGGTAACAATGACAGTACTAGCTGATCATTTTTCACAACTTTTGCACTCTGACTGTGAAAGTACTCTGGTGCTTGCAGAATTGCAAGTTTAAGATTTTTGCTCAAACTAGTTTTACAGTAAGAATTTGCCTTCTTCCACTGTTTGGAAAAAGCTGGCATGTGAATTTCAAAATTCATATCATAATCTTCTGAAGATTGTGAATACTTCCTGTGTCTAATGCAATAGTGGAGAGGTGTTTTTCAACTATGAATAAGATTGCAACTGACTAGAGAGCATCTCTGGCAGAGGATACTGTAGAAACATTGATTCGCATTAAAAACTAGGCCAGCCTCCAGCTGAATTCAAATCACAAAGGGCTGTAGATGCATTTTTTAGCTTAAAGCCAAGATGTCCTGGCGATATGGCAGCTAAGGATGTTGCACCTGGTCATCCTCCCCAAACAGGATGGAATTACAGGCTGCATGCCCGGTGGAGGAGATGATGCAATTTCCTTTGGTACTTAGAGCAAGCAGCCCCTGCATTTTTCATTATTGCCATGCAAAACCTGTTTTCTGAAAGAAACCAAACTGGAACCCTAATGTTTGGGATAGAAGTTGTATTATGTTTTTAATTGTCAAAAAACTGCTTGCAGTTTTATTTATGATTACGGGCACGCTTTTCATTGTAGCCTTCTTCCATCTCACGGTCTTCATATTTCAGAGTTTTTTTAAAAGATGGTATACTGTCAGATTATTGTGTTGAATTGCTGCCTCTGTCACATGTGTCTACTGAATGCCAATAGATGGTATTTTTGTGTGTTTTTGTGCTAACTCTAGAGGAAAAAATAGAAAATGGCACAAAATAAAAAGTCTCAAAACTGTGTGTACAATGCCATCTTTATCAACATATACACTGATAATAAGTAATTATATGGTTTAAAGTAATAATACCCATTTTTGAAAATTGTTCCTCAAAACCAGGTGATTGCTAATAATTTTTTAGTTTGATTAGCAGTACCACTAATCAACTCACCAGCACTAATTTATGTCTTGTATAAATATGTTGAGCTGTGAAACCTTGGACAGACAATAGGCTTGTTCACAAGGCAAGAATGAAATTGCTGCTGTGTTGATCATTGTTGCCAGACTGTTCAGACACACTGTGGAGCAGCGTTCAGACAGCTGACAAGGGAGTGCTGATTTGACTGTGGAGGTGGGCTCCAGTGGGTTGGGGGAGTGCCCTGGAGTTGGGGTGAGTGACATCACAGTACCAATGGTGCTGCAGCACCAGATGACCTGAGTTCAGCTGAAGGTTGATTTTTGTACTTTAGACCTGGCTGAACTCGGGGAAAGTAGCTCTTTTTCTAAACCGAGGGCTAAAACACTCCCCCAGGTCATGCCTGAAAATAGGCAGGATTTGTCTAGTGCACTTACCCGGTCAACAAAAACTAAATAAATAAAATAAAATAAAATAAAAAAGAGTAAAGCTGTGACACTGGGCATGCATGAATGCATATGCATACATGCATGCCCAGTGTAACAGCTCGACTGTGAGACCCTGTTTTCTCCAGATTTTGGCCCTCAGTTATTTCCCCCCCCGAGTTCAGCTGTATCTAAAATACAAAAATCAACCATCAGCTCAACTATTCTGAAGCCTTCTTGTGAAAGCCAGACACAATGTTTTGTGTGGTGCTGGCTGTTCACACAGCCAAGTAGAACGGAGCAAAATGTCGGCACCACTACATGATCTCAGAGGAAGCAGGATTGCGGTCACAATGAAACGTCACTGAAAAACACAAAAAGATGGCATTCAGACATGCGGAGTTGAGCTGATCTGGCTGCTGTGTACCATCACCAGCGGCTCAGATTTGGCCATGTGAATAAGCCTATTAATTTCTCAAATTTCTTGCAGAAGGGGGCCATGTTGTCAGAAGCAGAGGAAAGCAGCTCACCAGCAATTGACCGCTGATGGATGCTGTGGCTCTAGCAGCTTGCCAGCAATTGACAGCTGATGGACAGTGCCACTGGAGGATTGTGGAAAAAGTTACCCAACATTGCAGAGATTATTTGTTTATTTAAAAGTTGATAACTGGAAAAGGCATACTGAGCCGGGGCTCGTTTCCAGGTGCAACCCGGGGAAATGGGGTACAGGAGAATAAATAACAATCACATCATATAAGCAGTTGAAGACAGCAGAGACATCACTATAACAGATAACAGCAGCGAGGACTAATTCAATACTAATACACAAAGTTTGACCTGTATACAATGAGGATCTAAGCATGGGTGAATCAATACAGCTATACAGTTATGTACAAAGCAGCTGGACTGGACAGAAAAAGCTTGAGAATTATGCTCAGGGGGAGGCAGGTGCAGAGTGGGGGAGGGATGAGTTTTATTTGCTGCTTGGGGGATATGAATGAGGGGGAGTCTCGAAGGCTAGGGGGTAGTTGGTTCCTGAGGTGGGGGAGATGGGATGAGAAGGCAGAGAGGCCTGATGAGGGCCAGCTATGAGGGATGGAGAAGGTGCGGGGGTGAAAGGAGCGCAGGGAGTAGGAAGGTAATGGGGCAGGTGTGAAGGTGGAGGTGAGGTAAGGGGGAAGGCACAAACTGCGAGGAAATTGTGGGAGTTCTACTATAGACCCTGAGTGCTTCACAATAAATCTTCTACTGTTTTTTGCAGCATTAATTAGTTAGTATTAACTGCTAAATTAATACACTACCATTTGAATATGTTTTAAACATAAAGAAAACCTTATATTCCTAAAATAAATATTAAACTGATAAATGTGTTGCCTATCTTCCAAAATTTAAAAACATCTGCATCATACAGTGCTAAATAGATACTATTTAGTGAGCCACAGCACATCAATAATAAATATATCCAGAATAAATATTTTTTTCTGTTGCTGGATGTAGAATAATGAAGCCTGATGAACAGCTGTTTACAGTACTTTGTCGACTATTCACCCACTTTGGTGTAAGAAAAAAATAAACAAATAGAGTGGCGAATAACTGAGTTTTAGTAAAATGTTGTTACGTGTTTAATGTTCATAATTTGTACTGTTGGTTACAAGAAAGACCTAGCAGAAGTCTAGTGAACCTAAGCAGACTGGGTGGGCTTGGCGGTCCTTTTCTGCCATAACATTCCGATGTTCCTATGTACACTATTTTTGAAATCACATATTAAAACATAAAATATGGGGTTTATCTGGGCTGGCAGTATAGCCTAGAGGTTAGAGTTAACAAACTCACTGTAAATGAGCTGGGTACATCGAGCAGATTTGGGACTGATCCCCACAGCCTCCACTTGCATACTGTGTGACTCTAAGCAAGTCACTTAACTTCTCCACTGCTCCTGGGTTGCCCCAGAAAACAGGCACTTGTGCCTAATGAGCCTTACCCAGTTGCCAAAGAATATATAAAACAAAATACCAATACAATTTGATTCCATAATACAGTAGTCAAAGTACCCTGTAATTTACCTTTGTTTTACTCTAGTTGCAATAATTTTGTTTACAGCATACGAACATACAAAATTGCCAGCAGATAAAGGCCTTATGGTCTATCAAGTCTGCTCGATTGTGCAACTAGCAACCCTTATACTGCAGCTGCCCCTCCGTCCCCTTCCCCTTCCAGTGACATTCCCCCCTTCCCCTGTCCCATCCCCTTTTGAAGCAGCCCACTGTTCTACAGGATACCACTTCCTCTGGCAATGCGTTCCACCCAGACACCACCCTCTCCATAAAAAAGTGTCTCCTTACTTCCCTCCTGAACCTTCCCCCTTCCAATCTCAGATTGTGCCTTTGAGTGTCCCTCTCCCTCCTTAATTTGAAAAGCCCATCTGTGCCCATCTTATTTATTCCCTTCATGTACTTGAAGGTTTCAATCATGTCCCTCCTCCACGGAGTACATGTTCAACTCCCTCAGCCTGCTCTCATAGGGTAAGTTCCCTAGCCCCTGAATCATTTTTGTTGCCCTGCACTTTACCCCCTCCAGTAGCCTAATGTCCTTCTTCAGGTATGGTCGCTAGAACTGCATGCAGTACTCCATGTGTGGTCTAACCAGTGACCTGTATAGCGGCAGGATCACCTCTCCCCTTCTGGAGGATATGCCTCTGGCAATCCATCTCAGCATCCTGTTGGCCTTTGCAGCTGCCTTTCTGCACTGTGCTGAGTTGTTCATTGCTCCTGTTATGATCACCCCCCGCTCCTTCTCCTCTTCCATCTTGACTAGTTGAATCCCCCTAGCTGGTATTTCCTCCTTAGTTTTTTTGCACCGAAATATAGCATCTTGCATTTCTTGTCATTGAATCCCAGCTGCCAAGTGTCTGACCAGGCCTCCAATTTTGCCAGACCATCTCGCTACCCCTGCCACCCTTCTAAGCCATCCACTACTGTTTAGTTAAAGATAAATGTTCAGAAATATTTTATGCATTTTGTAAGCTTGTTTTCAGACTTTAGTCAGGTTTTTATTGTAGTCTTTGCATGTGAGCATCTAGGTGGTAGATTGCTAAGTACATGATCACTGTTACCAACTAGCTTATTCAAGTTTATAATCAGCAGGGCCATCCAAAATCCTCCTCTGTTTGAATCAAAACTAGTTTGAATGAAAGTTTGTTCACAAAGAAAAACCTGCCCTACCACTTCAAATAGGCTTCGTATTAGCACCCCATTTAGGTGAATGGGATAATTTGCACCATTTCTCCCATTTTTTGTTTCAGTCTCTGTGGCAACAAAACGTTTTCTGATACGACTGCTTCAACACAAACCAAATGTTAAGTGTTTAAGTGTACTTAGGCTTGGCCAGTAGATTTTGAAACCAAACAAGACAAGGATTCAAAAGAAAGCAGTGTCACATAAAACCCTTCCCACACCTTGTACTGCACTGTTTCTGCCAAACCCAAGTCTGCATACAAAATTGTCAATACGAACATATGAAAACACCAGGTCAAGTAAGGTGCTAGGGTTCCGCATATAACATACATACAGTATAATAAACAGAAACATAGAAGTTGACAGCGGATAAGGACCGCAAGGCCCATCCAGTCTGCCCATTTCCTTTTCTGCCTTATGAATGTGCCATAGGCCTTTGCTCTGTCAATGGCCTATCTATGCATACTCATCTGTATTGCTCCCTTATGCATATCCCATGCCTGTTTGAAGCCCTGCACTGTATTCATATCCACCACTTCCTGAGGTAGGCCATTCCATGCATCCACCACCCTTTCTGTGAAAAATAACTTCCTCACATTTCCCCTTAACTGGCATCTCTCTAATCTCATGTTGTGTCCTCTTGTCCTGCTATTTTTCTTATATTGAAACATGTTAGACTCTTTCACCTTGTTAATGCCCTTAAGGTGTTTGAATGTTTCAATTATCTCACCTCTCTCCCTCCTTTGCTGTAGGGTATACATATTGAGTTCAGTTAATCTGTCCTCATATGTTTTCTGATGCAGTCCCTACACTGTTTTGGTTGCCCTTCTCTGGACTGCCTCAATTTGGTTAATGTCCTTGTGAAGGTGTGGCCTCCAGTACTGCATGCAGTACTCCAGATGGGGCCTAACCAGTGTCTTGTAAAGATGGATTATTACCTCCCTCTTCCAAATTGTGATACCCCTACTAATACACCCCAACATCCCTCTAGCCTTACCTACTGCTTTAGTGGTCTGCTTGGATGATTTCATGTCATCGATGATGATGATGCTCAAGTCTCTTTCTTCCCTTGTGACTGCCAACAACTCCCGTCCCAGCCTATAGGTGGCTTCAGGGTTTCTCTTCACTATGTGCATGATCTTGCACTTCTTTGCGTTAAACCCCAGTTGCCACTCTTCCGACCATCTTGCTAGTTTATCCAGATCTCTTCTCATTCTGCCCACACCATCTGGATCATCTACTCTGTTGCAGATCTTGGTGTCATCTGCAAACAGACAAACGTTATCCTCCAGTCCATCTGCAATGTCACTGATGAAGATATTGAAGAGGACTGGCCCCAGGACTGATCCCTGAGGTACCCCACTTGTGACTTGCATCTCTTCTGACTGTATACCGTTTACCACCACTCTCTGTTTTCTGCCCATCAACCAGTTTGCCACCCAGTTGACCAATGTCTGACCCACCCCAAGCCTACCCAGCTTATTAATCAATCTTCTATGTGGAACAGTATCGAAAGCTTTGCTGAAGTCAAGGTAGGCAACATCAACTGCTCCCCCTTGGTCCACCACTCTGGTTACCCAATCAAAGAAATCTATGAGATTAATTTGACAGGATCTTCCTTTTGTAAACCCATGCTGCCTTGGATCCTGTGCTCCTATGGATTCCAGGTGTTGCACTATCCTTTCCTTAAGGAGTGTCTCCATAATCTTGCCCACTACTGAGGTATGACTGACTGGTCTGTAGTTCCCTGCCTCCTCCCTGCTACCACTTTTGTGGAGCGGGATCACATGAGCCCTTCTCCAGTGTTCTGGGACCTCTCCTGTGCTCAGAGACTCACTAAACAGTTCTGATAATGGCTCTGCTAGTTCCACCCTTAGCTCCTTTAGTACCACGGGATGTATGCCATCAGGTCCCATTGCCTTGTCCACCCCAAGCTTATTGAGCTCTTGTAGGACCCTTTCTTTTGTGAAGGGACTAGTGCACATCTCCCTCCCCCAGTGTCCATGGTGCAGAGCTGTGGGCCCTGCCCTACCTTCTCTTCAGTAAATACTGAGCAGAAGTATCTATTTAGGATAGATGCTTTTACATGGTCCTCCTCCTCACACGCCCCTTATCCCCTTTGATCTTAGCAATTCGCCCTCTGGACTTTCTCCTTTCACTAATGTATCTATAGAAAGTCTAGTCACCTTCTTTTACTGTTCATGCTAGTGTTTCCTCAGTTTGGGCCTTTGCCTGCCTTACTGCTGTCCCTGCTTCCCTTAGGGAAGTTTGGTATGTCTCCCTATATTCATCCTGTTGTGTTCCCTTATATTTCCTGAAGGCCAGCCTCTTGGCTCTGACCTTTTCTGCTACTGTGTTTGAGAACCAAAGTGGTTTCCTCCTTCTTTTGCATTTCCTTTTCTCACTAACACAATGGGATGTTGCTTCAAGTATTGCATCTTTAATGCTTGCCCACTTTGCCTGTACTCCCTCACCTGTATTTCTTTTTGCCAGGGCTAGCTTAACTCTGGTGGCCATCTTATCAAAGTCAGCTCCTCTGAAGTCACATATTTTTGCCTTGGAAAGGGATGATTTTGTTCTAGTGGCCAAATTGAACCATACCATGTGATGGTCACTGGCACCCATGTGACCTTCTACCTGGAGATCTGTGATCCTTTCCCTGTTAGTCAGTACTAGATCTAAGATAGTCCTGCCTCTAGTGGGTTGTTGTGCCAGTTATTTGAGGCCCCCCCTGCAGGGAATCTACCATGTGTCTAGTTCTGGCAAATGTCCCTGCTGGTATTGACCAATCTGTATCTGGCATGTTGAAGTCTCCCATTATCAAAACCTCCCCTTTAGCTGTCATGTTTTGAATATCTTCTAACAGTAATGTGTCTATGTCCTCCCCATGGTCTGGAGGCCTGTACACAACCCCAGTTCGTATGGCTGTCCCATTTCCTGTTTCCAGAGTGACCCACAATTCTTCTGGCTCCTTATGTGTATTCTGAATTTCTGTAGCTTTGATATTTTCATTGACATAAAGGGCCACGCCACCCCACCCCCTGTTTTCTGCACCTCGGTCTCTTCTGAACAGTACATAGCCAGGTACTGAAGTCTCCCAAGTGTGGTTACTGGTAAACCATGTCTCGCTAATGGCTCCTATGTCCAGTTTAGTCTCTGTCATTATTGCCTGCAGGTCTAGGATCTTGTTTCCCAGACTGCGAGCATTTGTGTACATGTTAAATAAAGTGAACTTACAGTAACAGCAGCAGCGACATTACTTACAATAGGACAATACAACAATTAAGAACTTCAAATCAATCTTTAAAGTGCATTACAATGATTACAGATGTTAACATTCTTGGTCCAAGTAGTACACCACTTAACAAATTCTAAGACATTAATTTTGGCCCCTGGACATCTTAAATGCAGAAGGGACAAATTCCATAGGGATGCTCCTCTAAAAAGAACAGAAGATCTTCCAATACTCAAATTACAGATAGGAAGACAAAACTAAGCACCATGTGAGGTCCTCAGATCCCTTCCAAACTCCCTGAACTTAAACAACCCAGCAGTATAGTCTGGATCCTTATGGCTCCAGACCCTAACCATAAAGTGCAATAAATGTACATTCCTTCTCACAAATGGTTTGTCCCGACTCAGCTCATTAAATAAGAGACACCTATGGGTTCTATATGGGACATCTAAGATAAAATGAGCCAGTCTGTGGAACATTCAGTCCACTTTATTTAACAATAGACCAGAAGCCCCTCCATAGAATATGTCTCCATAATCAATAACTGGAAATAGCAAAGAATTAACCATGTTCTGACAAACCTCCCAGGACATAACTGTTTTATACTTACAAAGGGTTCCTAACTTTTTATTCATTCCTCCTGTAAGGAATAAATTGTCTATCATATCATAACTTCGTAGAAATCAACAATGAATAGAACACTAAGCAGTAAATAACACTAATGATAAACAATTATATGGGGTTTTATACGAGTTGTGACAAAAGACCATCCAGCACTTATGTAACATTTTATAAACCGTTTATTAGGGGAACAAAGAAAAGGTAAACTTACAGACAAGATTACAGACTTTATAAACAACTTTCACTCCTGGATGCATAGAAGGCTAAGGTTATCATGGAAGCCCTTTTTAGAATCTGCTGTAACTTCTTCGGACCCTCTTCTGGTGTGGCCATGGAAGCACACACACCAAGCAATGCCTCGGGCTGACATTAAATACTGTTTCTACTTACATAAGACCAAGATATAATCTATTCCTAGTAATTATGTCATAACTACTTTGTCAAAAACACTTCTTCATATAGAAATTACAAATAACATTTTTCGAAAAACAGGGTGTATACCTGCTGTACAAACACTTCGGAGAATGTACTGACATCTGACGTCAATATGCTATATCATTACAGTAAAGCTCTAAAAGCATCATACTAATAAAAGTCTTTTTCTCTCCATTTGCTACTAACAAGTTTCAAGTCACACCTATTCTGTTGCTTATAGATAAAGTTGTTTTCGTAAAAAGGACTGAAAAACATTATGTTTGTATGTTCATTCTGAGCAAGCATTTCTGTGCATGTCACGTTCTCTGAGGCTGGTTCACTCTGGTCAGCATGACAAAGCTGTTTTCCCATATAATGTTATATCAAACTATAAGTGTGAGTTTCTCTCTCTCTCTTCCCTTCATAGCCAGTGAATACTGTAGCATAATTAGCTGTATAAAATATTAGAACATAACAATACTGGGATAAATCATTCCCTTACACTCCTATGAGTGAATCTATATGAAATGCCCAACTTAAATGGGAATCAAGCCAGAAACCAAGATATGTATATTGGTCAACATGTTTTATGACTGAATGTAGCAATTTCCAATTTCAGATCACATATGTTATTGTTTATTTCTAAACAAAAGTACCTGCATTTTATTTGTATTCAGGATCAAATGATGTATCTTAAAAAAATCCTGAACCTCATTTAAGGCTTGTTGCAGCTTTAGCCTAATTACGTCCAGGGAAGCTCCTTCTACATACAGTATGGTATCATCTGCATACAGATGATACCAAATATCTGAAGACTGAAACTTAAGCTTGTTTACATAAATATTGAAGAGCAGAGACCCCAAGATTGACCCCTGAGGAACTCCACTCCTTAATTCCCAAAATCCCAGATTTAAAGAGGCCTACTTCCACAAACTGGCTGCATCTCATCAGGCATGAAGGAAACCATTTAATTGAAAGGGAAGACAAGCCAATCTCCCCAAGTCTGGACAGGAGCACCTGATGGTTCATGGTGTCAAAAGCCTTTGAAAGATCAATAAAGAGGGCACCTACTATTAACCTCCTGTCCAGACTCAGTTGGAGATCACCAACCACTTTAGTTAAAGCTGCTTAAACCTGTCAACCACCCACTGCTGGCCATAAAACACTCATTATTACCATTTAAATTTTGGTGAAACTGAGGTGTTTTTTTCCTTGAGAATAGTCCTAGAGATTGGAGTGCCTTTAACCCAGTTGCATACAATCCAGAGGTATAGTACATGATTGAGATCATCATCCTTGCAGCCCTTCATTGTTTTTTTGCATTTGGGCTCTTGCTGCAATCCAAAGAGGCAGCAAATTCTCTGATGTTATCCTTAGCTTTGAAAATGTTGCACATGCTTGAACTGCCAATGCCATACTGCTTAGCCATGTTCACAATCTGCTTTCTTTTCTCAAGGCAGTTCAGAATCAGTAGTTTCTGTCCTATATCCAGGACAGAGTGCTTGCCTTTTGTCATGGTATGATCAATCAGGGGACAGAATGAATCATAGCAGAATCTGCTTTCTAACATACTGACACACGGAAGACTCAGACTTAATTGATCAGCAATCAGGTCAGGTGAAGAACCCGGGGGCATGACCTAAATTCAGATTATCCAGAGATTTGGATGGCCAATATTCATAAAACTGGGATTGTACTATATCTACATATGTAACTATTCAGTGCAAAAAAACTGTATTAATACACCAGTTAGGGCTCAACTTAATGCCACAAAAGAATGGAAATGTGGTGTTAGAGTTTCCAACTCTAACATCCTATCTTCCCAAGCATGGTTGTCAGCAGGCATACTCAGGGTACTTTGCTGAGCACAGTAAAATCTGGAAAATCCATGGGCAACATGAGCCTCAGGCCAGAACAATAAACACAAACAGAGTCTGATGTACCTGAAGAACTGTTTTCCCCTTATTGGATGCTTTAGTGTGAGTTTGTGAGTGATTTTTTGGAAGATGTGTGGATGCTAAACTTAGAGCCTATAATTGTAAGAATGACCTGGTCAAGTATGTATGCATGACTGCTGGTGTGAATGGACTTCTGTAAGGCTGTCTTGATGTGGTATAGAGGCTTATCACAATGTATCCTAAACATTATAACTAAAAGGCAGCCAGCTTCTATCTGATTGATAATGTGTGTGTTAGATGAAATAAAATGTGTATCTATTATGATCATTGACTTACTACATAATGTTGAATGAAATGGGGTGAGGCAGTGTTTGTGTGGTGGGACAGCACACCTCTTGGTTTGTGTTCATGGAGGGAGAGCAACAGTTTCATCAACTCTTGAGTATCAGCTTAAAATTCCTGGCTATACCCCAGCCCCCAAGCAGCAAAAGGATAAGACCACATAATCAACCACAGACAGCCATCATCATGCAAAACAAACAGCACACAACTACTTCCAGATGACAAAATTGCAGTAGCACTAATGTGCTGCTTTTGTGGATTTGTATCTATGGCATGCACACCGCAAGACATACATACCCTCTTGTGACTGCAGATAAAAGTACACAATACTCAAATCATAACACTGCTTCTATGTGCAAAAGCAGAGGCCCCTGCAGCTACAGATACAAATCCAGGATATCCATATTACAAGTGTTCTTTTCTCTGCAGAGCCTCAGGTACTCTTGCTCACTGTAAGATACTGTATACAGTACACACACTTGACAGGCTTGCTCTTCTGCAGCTGCAGTGTGACTGTAGCAGCAAGGGTGCCACAAAATCCCATGATATCTAAATTGGAACAGTACTTCTGTCTGCAGAAATGTAGGCCCCTAAGGGGCCTACACCTCTTCAACTGTAGGTGCAACACGTACTGTACACACTGATTTCTGATTCCAGAACGCATGCCCCTGTGGGTCTGCTGTTATACAGACAGAAGTATTGTTGCACAGTGGGTATCATGGTTTCAGCAGCAGATCTAGAAACTGTTCAAGGGGGTAGCAGTAATTCATTTACGCAGTTGCATATAGAAAACCATGCACTATTGGATCATGCTAGATACTGAGGTACCTCGTACAGTATAATGTCCATGAATACCTTTGACTGCAGAGGCACTGGCATAATATGGCCTTTTATTTGCAGAAGCACAGGCCCCATAGGGTCTGTGCTTATACAGCCACATGTATTAATGCATACATAACAATATACACATGCAGGTGTGGCAGCATAAGCACAGGCCCCTATGCAGCCACAGATACAAATCCATGAAGATAACACATCAATGCTACTGTATTTGTGTGATCTGGAAACAGTTGCATGTTGTTTGTCTTATCTGATTATGACTGTCCGTGGTTGCTTGTGTGATCTTGTCCTTTTTCTGTTGGGGAGCATTAGGGCTGGAAACCCTATTGCTCATTTCCCTGCTTTTGTGGCATTAAGTTGCATCCAAACTGACAGAGTAACATTGTTTATGCAAAGAATTGTCTTTTCTTTTGAGACTGTGAAATCCTTTTGGGACCCACATGAACAGATAAAGACAAGAATGGTCCTCTGGACCATGCGCTACACTAAGTTTGTGTCTGCATGCGGAAGCACAGCAGGGTCGTTCCAGGCCCTGCAGTTCTGTGTGGCAATGGATGTCAAGGATTTGTCTGACTGTCTGGCAGGTTGCACTTCCATGTGGCTTCAGATACAGACAAAGAGTCCATTTGTCTGCTGAAGCACAGGACCCTCTGGCAGCCATTGATGCAGAATGGCAGGGTCCTATGCCAAGAGAAGATTTCTCTTCACTATATGGTACTTGGGACCATGCTGCAATCCTGCACATTTGCTTCCCAGGCTGGGGGAGTTCCTATTATTTTATTTATTTCTTTTTTGTTAAACTTTGACCCCAGATTTTAAGCTAGTCATTTTATGATTCCACCTTATAAACATGACATGTGACATTTATACAATACTGGCTGAAATTTCATTTTGCATCACAAATGCAAAAACACATCTTGTACAGGATTTGAAAAATGCACATGCCATATTTATGAAGTGGTGTGAAAAAAATGACTATGTTGAAAGTATGGTCTTTCATGGAAAGTGTGATCTTGTGGTTACTTGTGTAGTCTTGTCCTTTTGCTGCTGCGGGGGTGTGGGAGTTAAGGTTTAAGTTTAACTCTAACTGGTGCCTTAACACAGTTGTTTTTTTTTTTGCAAATTATTTCCTTTCCTTTTGAGATAGTGAAATCATATCCTCATTCATGCAGGTCCCATTGGGACCTGTGCATAAATATGCACAAGCACAAGGCCATACGTCATGGGATGAGTTCATCTGAATGCAGAAGTGCAGACAAACTGTATGCCTCATTTACCTACTTTTGTGGCATTAAGCTGAACCCTAACTGGTGTATCAATACAGTTGTTTGCAAAGCATTTCCTTACTTTTTGAGACAGTGGAATTGTATCATCATTCACATAGGTCCCACAATCAAATCACACTGAAAAATGAGGGTAAGCAACCTGGTAGGCTTATTATATTTGCAAATTAATAAAATGAAATAAACATTGAAAAGGGGGGAGCAGGTGACCTGGAGGGGAGTGGGTGGGCAAGTGGTACTGGGGAGGGGCACCCTGGTCCACTTTTACAATAACATTATATCGGGAATGAAGAAGGGAGGGCTGGCTGAGCTGGGAAGGGGAGAATAAAAAATAAATTAAGAAAGATAGATAGATAGATAGATAGATAGATAGATAGACAGACAGATAAAAAGATACATAGATAGACAGAAGATAGATGGACAGATAAGATTAGAGAGGAACGAGAGAGACAGGAATCGATTAGGTGATCACTGACTCACTGCTCCCACACAAGTCAGTAGCATGACTCAAGCTGTGGCCACACAAACCAAGAAAGTCCCACTGTTCTCATACAGAGAATGCAAGTGAATGGCTCCTCTTGCTAAGCTGGGCACCCAGGATTTTTGGATGCGTAGAAACCTTATCTTGAGCTATATTTTTGACAAAGTAATGCCAGAACCAGAGTTTTTTTTTAAATTTATTTGAGATCTTGGATGAACACCTTTGAGGACAAGCTCATTAAATAGGTTCCACGTCAGGGCAAACAGGAATAAGAACATTAAACAAATAAGCAAATAGCAACACCATTGTACAGGAATGGCAATAAGTATTAAAGTCACAGTCATTGTACATGGACGTAGGCTTTGTACAAATAGCCAGAGTCAGTTAAAGTAGCTTAGTCAATTATACAAAGGCTACATCGAATAGCTGGAGTCAGGTACAGTAACTTAGGCGTTGTTGCTAAGGATATATGACAGAAAAGAAAAGAAAGATAGTAACTTTAGGTGGAAAGACGACAGGAAATAGATCAGAGGTTAAGAGTGATGGAAAGAGCAGAACTGAATCAGGGGGTGATGGCAGAGGGTGGAGTACCAGCTACAGGGCCTGCAAGTCAGAGGAGGGGATGATGAACAGAAGATTTAGATGTGGAAGGGTGGGAATGGTTTTAGGTAGGGTAGGTGGATGGCAGACGAGTGCTAAGGGGAAATATGAGCAGAAGTGAGTAAATACCAGGCAGTGTTGCACCCGACTGGAGACAGGAAAGGTTTAATAGAAGGCAATGTAGGACTGGACTGGTGTAAGATCAGGGTGGAGGCCAGAGAAACGCTCAAAAGAAGTTATTAGAAGCAGTCACAGCTGGCATGTGCTGTTAGCTGTTGTCTCAGTTTTCTTTTAGAGCAACCGATAAAAGTTTGCAAAGAAATATCAGCGTGTAGAGAGTTTAGCCATCCAGGGGCAAGGAAGGTGAAGGACCTTTGTCCCAGGGAGGAGCAACAGTGTGAAATTTTAACTATACAGCTATCCAAACTTCAAGTAAAGCGATGGTCATTGTTATGGGAGAGAAGATTCTGAACCCCGGTGGGTACCAGGGCAAGATTAACTTTTTTCACCAGTAAACAGGACTGGTAGGGAAGTCTGCCGGAGAACTGAAGCCAGTTAGTCTGGGCATACTGGTCACACGTGTGCGTCATATGTGTGGCTCCTGCTACAGGCTGACAAGCTTTATTTAATGCTAATTTTATGTGGTGAAGGGCAGTATCTGTAGCTGAACCAAATATTACCAGCCCGTAGTCATTGAGGGTCACCAGAGAACTTTGCACAGCTAACTTGAAAGCCTCAGGGATTAGACTGTGCTTGTGCCTGTGCAACAGTCCAATGCGTGTATTAACTGCCTTAGTGACTTTGTCGATGTGGCAGTGAAAAAACATTGTGCTGTCCAACGTGATCCCCAGGTATCTGAAATTTTGTAGAAGCTCCACTGGAGAGCCCACCTTGTTAGTGATGAGAAGAGGGTGAGTTCTGTACTGATTTTGGGCGTGGAAAACATCTTTATTTTTGTACTTGTATAATTCATCACAAGTTTCTGATCTTTAAACCATCTTTCTACAGCAGAAAAGTTGGTCTGGAGTTTGCATTCGAGGGCGAGGGGGCTTGAGTCACCGACGAACAGAACAGCGTCATTTGCATATAACAGTAGACGACATTGGCAGGTGGATGGGAGTTGGTTTAGAAAAATGTGGAATAAAAGCAGGCCCAGAATGGACCCTTGTGTTACACCTGAGTTGATCTGTTGACTATCGGTTATTGTATTGTCAGTCTTAACCTGTTGAAATCTATTCAGCAGGTAGCTGGAGAATCATGCTACAGTGACAGGGGAGAGACCAATGATGTCAAGCTGTTTGATCAGTAATGCATGGTCGATGGTGTCAAATGCTTTTGATAAGTTGATGTAGGCTGCGCCTACTAGGAAACCTCAGTCAAGGGAGTTGTTTACATAGCCTATAAATCCAAGCAGCGCTGTTGAGGTGCTGTGGCCTTTTCTAAGTCCATGTTGCTCTGGGCATTACAGCGGATACTTTTCTAGGTATTCGCCAAGCTGGTCTGCAACTATTCTCTCAAGTGCGTTCGAGAGTGGTGGTAGAATAGGAATTGGATGATAGTTCCCAGTAATTGCCCGGTCACCACTCTTAAAGATTGGTGTCACTATTGCAGTCTTCCACTTTTTGGGGAAGTGTGAGTACCTGAGAGAAGTGTTGAGAATATATGTAAGTTGAGTCAGTATTTCATCCAAGGCCAGTTCAATGACTTTCAGGTCCAGGGTATCGCTGCTGTACCTAGATTTGCCTAGAACCTTTAGAAGGTATTATCAAGCTTCCTTGGTTGTGATGGTTTTGAAATAGAAACGTGGGTAGGAGAGGTTTGGGGTACTTTTCTCTCTAGCGACAGCAGAACTGGGCAGGCAGAAGAAGTCAGGGGGGAGTACCCCACTCAAGTCCATGAAGGGTCTGTTGAATGAGTTTGCAATTATTCTGGGATCCAGGGTGGGTGCGCTGTCAATATTGAGCATTGTGGGGACAGATCTGCAGTTTTTACCAGTTACTTCCTTTAAGTTGTTCCAAAATGTTCTGCCATCACTCCATGTTTTGGAGAGGGCTTTGTAGTACTGATGTTTTGCAGCTCGTATTGCCTGAGTGCAGTCATTACATGCTTTCTTATAGCTTTGCATGTCTGTCTGCTTGTCAGTAGCACGTGACCTCAGCCATAGGCAGTCCCTTGATTACAGCAGGTCGAGAAGGCCGGGGGGAGCTAAGGGTTGCAGTGGCTCTTGACTTTCCGCATTTTCAAAGGGGCATGCTGATCACAAATTTCATTAAAGTGGCAAATGAAGTGGTTCAGAGCAGAGTCAGCATTGCATGAATTATCGACTAGGGACCAATCGTGAAGATGAAGATCCACCTTTTGTGATTCTAGGCAGCCCTGTACGAGTACCCTGTTAGTAACTCTTCTCACAGGGGGCTTGGTATAATTATTGAACCACTTGAACAGAATAGGTGAGTGGTCACTGAGTGCATCAGGGAGGACAGTTATCCCCGATAAATGACTGGAGCGGTTAGACAGTATCCAGTCCAGTAGGGTGCTGGTACCAGTAGTGTAGTTAACTCTAGTAGATGCATCGACCAGTTGAGTGACATGAATTTCTGTGAGTGCAACTTTGAAGACTTTGGCCTCTGGGGAGATCCAGTTGATATTAAAGTCCCCGAGGAGTATAGTTTCCGTGTTGAGGCTCATTGAATTAAAGCACTCCATTAATCCATCGAAGCCAATAAACTTACACTTTGGAGGAATATAGACTGACATGACTGTGAGGGTTTTATTATGAGTGCCAAGGAGCACTTTTATTGTTAGTGCTTGTATGTGGTCACCCAAAGTGGGCAATTGCATGACTAAACTCTGTAGATTGTTTCTTAGGTAAATTGTACACAATTCTCCATGCTTTGATAAACGTTTTTTTCTGAAGACCATATAGCCTGGAAGTGAAACAGAGATGTTTGCTATGTTGGGGGAGAGCCATGTCTCAACCATAGAGAATATGTCTGGATTATTATGCTGGATCCATGCATTCAGGATGTTGAGTTTGTGGAGGAGGCTGCATATATTAATTGAGGTGATTGCGAGAGACCCAATTGTTCTGTTCAGAGACTGGTGCCTAATAAAACACAAAAGGTGTGCACAAGGCTGGTGGTGCTCATGAAGAACCTCTCGGGTGTTGGACACACTCAGCCTGCGGCCTTGTACCCAACCACCCGAGGCATGATGTTATCCCAGCACAACACACAACCTGTCATGCATTATTGCTTAAATGATAGCTTGGTACTGAGAAAGCAAAAGTTGTTCGACACAAAAATAACTACAGAATGAGTAGTGTTTCATTTATAGATACCTTTAAATTTTTTTTTTGTAATTAGCAAATAATGGCAGAAAATAGCTTCCAGTTACATTTTTTTATAATGAGTAAAAAAATTGCTGAAAATGCAATTATTTTCACTTTTTCAATGATCAAACTTGAATAACTTTATAACAAAAATTATAGCATGCTACTTTGAGCACATAAGTTGTTCTACACAAAAATATCTACAAAATGAGTGGTGTTTCTATACGAGGATGTATAGACATTGAAGGAGCTAATTAGGGCTATAAGGCCATGATCCTGAAGAGTGAGTGACTTTATTGCCCTAGTTATTCCTCAAGATTGGCATATTTCCCACTGTATACGGACAGTGCAGTAGATTGATTTACCAATTATTTAAGGGGTAGGAAACAAAAAGTGTATTTAAACATGTCTTCTTCAGATTTCAGGCTGATTAGGCAGGTGGTATCCCAGGGATCAATCCTGGGGCCCCTTTTACTAAATTTATATACAAATGACTTGGAATTTAAACAAGACAACTTATTATATCATCAGTATGCTGATGATGTTATTATGTGTGCTTCAGGAGTGGATTCTAATTGTATACAACATACTTTACAAGTGGCATTTGATGAAATACAGAAATAATATATTAAAAACTACTGTGACTAAGGTAATATTGTTTCGGCAGAAAAATAAAGACCCATATATTATAAAACCCGTGGAAATAATAGTGAAAGATGGTTCCAAATTACAGTTGGTAAATGAATACAATTACTTAGGGTTATGGATGGACATAAATTGTAAGTGATCCTTTCGTATAGATAAATTGGTTAAGAGGCTGGGGCAACAACTGGGGATTCTGTATAGATTAAAGAATGATTTCTCAAGGAACACCAGGACGGTAGTACTGACAGTGGTGTAACTGAAAAGGAACTCATATACATCATTTATATTAATCCCCCAAAAAGGTCAAGTTGAAATTAGATTTCTATGAATGAAAACTGTATCAGATGGCAAAGCGAATGGTTGAAAAATCTCTTCTTAAATAGTCTTGTAGATTGTGGCCTTAGTATGAAAAAATGGTGGGGTTTGGGGCTGATGTGGCATCTGTCAATATGAGTGTAAAACGAGGATTTGTTGCACTTCTGTGGGTAGAAGAAGTTGAGAGGCTAATTGCTGTTCACTGTTTCTCACACAGATTTGAACTGGCCATAAAAGATGCTTTGGATTAAACACATTTTAATGACATTTCAAACTGTCTGACCCAGCTTTTTTTCTCTTCCCTTGCTCAGGTGATGAAGGTGTCAGCTGAGAAGCCCAAGAAAGCTCATTGTACATGTGGGTACAGCATAAACTTCTTGCCACCTGGGCTGTTACCAAATCATTCCCTGTAAGTTGTGCCCATTTACAATATGTGGCCGAAGATCCAACTCATGATCAGGCCAAAACCCAGTGTGTGTTTCAAATTATAAATACATTCAAAATGGTGGCCCACCTTTTGTATTTTGAACAGTTGCTTCAACCACTTGCAAGATTCTCACTAGCACTTCAAAAAGAAGTATTTGAACTACTAGAGCTCTGTTGAAAATAACACTCTTACATCTACACAGGAGAGAGTGGTTCATTAAATGACAGTGAGTTTGAAAATCTCTTGAAAAATGGGGCTGATGTTCTTTTGGGAGAATGTCGTGAAGTTACTTATAAGGGTGTGAAATTAATTAAAGATTTTAAACAGCAGTGCAAGAAAAACATTACAAACATTGACAAGTCATGCAAATACAGGTTCTTTCTGACTGAAAACACTGTCTATTATATATATATATATATACAAAATTGTTAGATACTAGACTTTGGCCATCAGAAGCAAAGGAACTGGAGCAGTGTGGTGACAATGACAGTACTAGCTGATCATTTTTCACAACATTTGCACTCTGACTGTGAAAGTACTCTGGTGCTTGCAGAATTGCAAGTTTAAGATTTTTGCTCAAACTAGTTTTACAGTAAGAATTTGCCTTCTTCCACTGTCTGCAAAAAGCTGGCATGTGAATTTCAAAAATCATATCATAGTCTTTTGAAGATTGTGAATACTTCCTGTGTCTAATGCAATAGTGGAAAGGTGTTTTTCAACTATGAATAAGATTGCAACTGACTAGAGAGCATCTCTGGCAGAGGATACTGTAGAAACATTGATTCGCATTAAAAACTAGGCTAGCCTCCAGCTGAATTCAAACCACAAAGGGCTGTAGATGCATTCTTTAGCTTAAAGCCAAGATGTCCTGGTGATATGGCAGCTAAGGATGTTGCACCTGGTCATCCTCCCCAAACAGGATGGAATTACAGGCTGCATGCTCGGTGGAGGAGATGATGCGATTTCCTTTGGTACTTAGAGCAAGCAGCCCCTGTATTTTTCACTATTGCCATGCAAAACCTGTTTTCTGAAAGAAACCAAACTGGAACCCTTATGTTTGGGATAGAAGTTGTATTATGTTTTTAATTGTCAAAAAACTGCCTGCAGTTTTATTTATGATTACGGGCACGCTTTTCATTGTAGCCTTCTTCCATCTCACGGTCTTCATATTTCAGAGTTTTCTTAAAAGAAGGTATACTGTCAGATTATTGTGTTGAATTGCTGCCTCTGTCACATGTGTCTACTGAATGCCAATAGATGGTATTTTTGTGTGTTTTTGTGCTAACTCTAGAGGAAAAAAAAGAAAATGGCACAAGATAAAAAGAGTCTCAAAACTGTGTGTACAATGCCATCTTTATCAGTATATACACTGATAATAAGTAATTATATGGTTTAAAGTAATAATACCCATTTTTGAAACTTGTTCCTCAAAACCAGCTAATTGCTAATAATTTTTTATTTTGATTAGCAGTACCACTAATCAACTCACCGGCACTAATTTATGCCTTGTACAAATATGTTGAGCTGTGAAACCTTGGACAGACAATAGGCTTGTTCACAAGGCAAGAATGAAATTGCTGCTGTGTTGATCATTGTTGCCAGACTGTGCAGACACACTGTGGAGCAGCGTTCAGACGGCTGACAAGGGAGTGCTGATTTGACTGTGGAGGTGGGCTCCAGTGGGTTGGGGGAGTGCCCTGGAGTTGGGGTGAGTGATATCACAGTATCAATGGTGCTGCAGCACCAGATGACCTGAGTTCAGCTGAAGGTTGATTTTTGTACTTTAGACCTGGCTGAACTCGGGGAAAGTAGCTCTTTTTCTAAACCGAGGGCTAAAACACTCCCCCAGGTCGTGCCTGAAAATAGGCAGGATTTGTCTAGTGCACTTACAGGGTCAACAAAAACTAAATAAATAAAATAAAATAAAAAAGAGTAGAGCTGTGACACTGGGCATGCATGAATGCATATGCATACTGTACATGCATGGCCAGTGTAACAGCTCGACTGTGAGACCCTGTTTTCTCCAGATTTTGGCCCTCAGTTATTTTCCCCAAGTTCAGCTGTATCTAAAATATAAAAATCAACCATCAGCTCAACTATTCTGGAGCCTTCTTGTGAAAGCCAGACACAATGTTTTGTGTGGTGCTGGCTGTTCACACAGTCAAGTAGAACGGAGCAAAATGTCAGCGCCACTACATGACCTCAGAGGAAGCAGGATTGCGGTCACAATGAAACGTCACTGAAAAACACAAAAAGATGGCATTCAGACATGCGGAGTTGAGCTGATCTGGCTGCTGTGTACCATCACCAGCGGCTCAGATTTGGCCATGTGAATAAGCCTATTAATTTCTCAAATTTCTTGCAGAAGGGGGCCATGTTGTCAGAAGCAGAGGAAAGCAGCTCACCAGCAATTGACAGCTGATGGATGCTGTGGCTCTAGCAGCTTGCCAGCAATTGACAGCTGATGGACAGTGCCACTGGAGGATTGTGGAAAAAGTTACCCAACATTGCAGAGATTATTTGTTTATTTAAAAGTTGATAACTGGAAAAGGCATACTGAGCCGGGGCTCGTTTCCAGGTGCAACCCAGGGAAATGGGGTACAGGAGAATAAATAACAATCACATCATATAAGCAGTTGAAGACAGCAGAGACATCACTATAACAGATAACAGCAGCGAGGACTAATTCAATACTAATACACTAAGTCTGACCTGTATACAATGAGGTTCTAAGCATGGGTGAATCAATACAGCTATACAGTTATGTACAAAGCAGCTGGACTGGACAGAAACAGCTTGAGAATTATGCTCAGGGGGAGGCAGGTGCAGAGTGGGGGAGGGATGAGTTTTATTTGCTGCTTGAGGGATGGGAATGAGGGGGAGTCTCGAAGGCAAGGGGGTAGTTGGTTCCTGTGGTGGGGGAGATGGGATGAGAAGCAAAGAAGCCTGAAGAGGGCCAGCTATGAGGGATGGAGAAGGTGTGGGGGTGAAAGGAGCACAGGGAGTAGGAAGGTAATGGGGCAGGTGTGAAGGTGGAGGTGAGGTAAGGGGGAAGGCACAAACTGCGAGGAAATTGTGGGAGTTCTACTATAGACCCCGAGTGCTTCACAATAAATCTTCTACTGTTTTTTGCAGCATATGTTAGTTAGTATTAACTGCTAAATGAATACTCTACCACTTGAATATGTTTTAAACATAAAGAAAAGCTTATGTTCCTAAAATAAATACTAAACTGATAAATGTGTTGCCTATCTTCCAAAATTTAAAAACATCTGCATCATACAGTGCTAAATAGATACTATTTAGTGAGCCACAGCACATCAATAATAAATATATCCAGAATAAATATTTTTTTCTGTTTCTGGATGTAGAATAATGAAGTCTGATGAACAGCTGTTTACAGTACTCTGTCGACTATTCACCCACTTTGGTGCAAGAAAAAAATAAACAAATAGAGTGGCGAATAACTGAGTTTTAGTAAAATGTTGTTACAGTAAGTGTTTAATGTTCATAATTTGTACTGTAGGTTACAAGAAAGACCTAGCAGAAGTCTAGTCAACCTAAACAGACTGGGTGGGCTTGGCGGTCCTTTTCTGGCATAACATTCCGATGTTCCTATGTACACTATTTTTGAAATCACATATTAAAACATAAAATATGGGGGTTATCTGGGCTGGCAGTATAGCCTACAGGTTAGAGTTAAACTCACTGTAAATGAGCTGGGTACATCGAGTAGACTTGGGGGTGATCCCCACAGCCTTCACTTGCATACTGTGTGACTCTAAGCAAGTCACTTAACTTCTCCAGTGCTCCTGGGTTACCCCAGAAAACAGGCACTTGTGCCTAATGGGCCTTACCCAGTTGCCAAAGAATATATAAAACAAAATACCAATATAATTTGATTGCATAATACAGTAGTCAAAGTACCCTGTAATTTACCCTTGTTTTACTCTAGTTGCAATGATTCTGTTTACAGCATATGAACATACAAAATTGCCAGCAGATAAAGGCCTTATGGTCTATCAAGTCTGCTCGATTGTGCAGCTAGCAGTCATTATACTGCAGCTGCCCCTCCTCCCTCCCCTCCAGTGACATTCCCCTTCCCCTGTCCCATCCCCTTTTGAAGCAGCCCACTGTTCTACAGGATACCACTTCCTCTGGCAATATGTTCCACCCAGACACCACCCTCTCCGTAAAAAGTGTCTCCTTATTTCCGTCCTGAACCTTCCCCCTTCCAATCTCAGATTGTGCCCTTGAGTGTCCCTCCCCCTCCTTAATTTGAAAAGCCCATCTGTGCCCATCATATTTGTTCCCTTCAAGTACTTGAAGGTTTCAATCATGTCCCTCCTCCACAGAGTACATGTTCAACTCCCTCAGCCTGCTCTCATAGGGTAAGTTCCCTAGCCCCTGGATCATTTTTGTTGCCCTGCACTTTACCCCATCCAGTAACCTAATGTCCTTCTTCAGGTATGGTCGCTAGAACTGCATGCAATACTCCATGTGTGGTCTAACCAGTGACCTGTATAGTGGCAGGACCACCTCCTCCCCTTCTGGAGGATATGCCTCTGGCAATACATCTCAGCATCCTGTTGGCCTTTGCAGCTGCCTTTCTGCACTGTGCTGAGTTGTTCATTGCTCCAGTTATGATCCCCCCCCCCCCGATTCTTCTCCTTTTCCATCTTGACTAGTTGAATCCCCCTAGCTGGTAGTTCCTCCTTGTTTTTTTTGCACCGAAATGCAGCATCTTGCATTTCTTGGCATTGAACCCTAGCTGCCAAGGGTCTGACCAGGCCTCCCAATTTTGCAAGACCATCTCGCAACCCCTGCTACGCTTCTAAGCCATCCACTACTGTTTAGTTAAAGATAAATATTCAGATATATTTTATGTGTTTTAGAAGCTTGTTTTCAGACTTTAGTCAGGTTGTTATTGTAGTCTTTGCATGTGAGCATCTAGGTGGTAGCTTGCTAAGCACATGATCACTGTTACCAACTAGCTTATTCAAGTTTATAATCAGAAGGGCCACCCAAAATCCTCCACTGTTTGAATCAAGACTAGTTTGAATGAAAGTATGCTCACAAAGAAAAACCTGCCCTATCACTTCAAATAGGCTTCGTAGTCATACCTCTCAACCTCTTGCCTCATGAATCAGGGACAAGGCTTAAAAAAATCAGGGACACATCTTAGAAACTGGTACTATTCACTTTGAAAGCTGATAGAATAAGGGGATTTGTGTTAAGATGCATTATCTGAAGAACAAGTCTGTAACTTTAACGTTTGATATTATTTTGTGCTTTTAATCCCCACTGTTCTGTCACAAAAACACAAATTTTACCAGGGGCAGCAGAAAATTTGAGGCAAAATCAGGGAAGTCCCTGAAAATCAGGGACAGTTGAGAGATATGTTCGTAGTTAGCACCCCGTTTAGGTGAATGGGATAATTTGCACCATTTCTCCCATCTTTTGTTTCAGTCTCTGTGGCAACAAAATGTTTAAGTGTACTTAGGCGTGGCCAGTAGATTTTGAAACCAAACAAGACAAGGATTCAAAAAAAAGCAGTGTCACATAAAACCCTTCCCACACCTTGTACTGCATTGTTTCTGCCAAACCCAAGTCTGCATACAAAATTGTCAATACGAACATACGAACATATGAAAACACCAGCAGAAATAGACCTCACGGTGTATCGAGTCTGCTCAATTGTGCAGCTAGCCCCTCAATATATTTGAGGGTATTTTATTAAAAATGTTACACAGTTCAAAGTAAAAACTTAAAAATTGCAAGAAATTGTGGAACATCAGTTTTTGTGGAGAATGGTGAAAATTGCTGATTCTGCAAAAAAATCACCAGTGCAATTTTCTAGTGCCCCTGCTGATGGATGCTGTAGCTCTGCTTAGTAGTAGTAGTAGTAAATCATTTTTATTCAGAGAATAATGGAAACATTCAATTGAGCAAAGCTCATTTTCAATGAAGTTCCAGGTCAAGTAAGGTGCTAGGGTCCCACATATAACATATATACAGTATAATAAATAGAAACATAGAACATAGAAACATAGAAGTTGACAGCAGATATGTACCGCAAGGCCCATCCAGTCTGCCCATTTCTTTTTCTATCTTATGAATGTGCCATAGGCCTTTGCTGTGTCAATGGCCTATCTATTCATACTCATCTGTATTACTCCCTTATGCCTACCCCATGCCTGTTTGAAGCCCTGCACTGTATTCATATCCACCACTTCCTGAGGTAGGCCGTTCCATGCATCCACCACCCTTTCTGTGAAAAAGAACTTCCTCACATTTCCCCTTAATCGGCCTCCCTCTAATCTCATGCTGTGTCCTCTTGTCCTGCTATTTTTCTTATATTGAAACATGTTAGACTCTTTCACCTTGTTAATGCCCTTAAGGTGTTTGAACGTTTCAATCATATCACCTCTCTCCCTCCTTTGCTCTAGGGTATACATATTGAGTTCAGTTAATCTGTCCTCATATGTTTTCTGATGCAGTCCCTGCACCATTTTGGTTGCCCTTCTCTGGATTGCCTCAATTTGGTAATGCCCTTGTGAAGGTGTGGCCTCCAGTACTGCATGCAGTACTCCAGATGGGGCCTAACCAGTGTCTTGTAAAGAGGGATTATTACTTCCCTCTTCCAACTTGTGATACCCCTACTAATACACCCCAACATCCCTCTAGCCTTACCTACTGCTTTAGAGGTCTGCTTGGATGATTTCAGGTAATCTGTGATGATAATGCCCAAGTCTCTTTCTTCCCTTGTGACTGCCAGCAACTCCTCCCAGACTATAGGTGGCTTCAGGGTTTCTCTCCTATGTGCATGATCTTGCACTTCCTTGCTAAACCCCAGTTGCCAGTCTTCCGACCATTTTGCTAGTTTATTCAGATCTCTTCTCATTCTGCCCACACCATCTGGATCATCTACTCTGTTGCAGATCTTAGTGTCATCTGCAAACAGACAAACCTTATCCTCCAGTCCATCTGCAATGTCACTGATGAAGATATTGAAGAGGACTGGCCCAAGGACTGATCCCTGAGGTACCCCGCTTGTGACTTGCATCTCTTCTGACTGTATACCGTTTACCACCACTCTCTGTTTTCTGCCCATCAATCAGTTTGCCACCCAGTTGACAAACGTCTGACCCGCCCCAAGCCTACCCAGCTTATTAATCAATCTTCTAAGTGGAACAGTATTGAAAGCTTTGCTGAAGTCAAGGTAGGCAACATCAACTGCTCCCACTTGGTCCACCTCTCTGGTTATCCAGTCAGAGAAATCTATGAGATTAATTTGACAGGATCTTCCTTTTGTAAACCCATGCTGTCTTGGATCCTGTGCTCCTATGGATTCCAGGTGTTGCACTATCCTTTCCTTAAGGAGTGTTCCCATAATCTTGCCCACTACTGAGGTATGACTGACTGGTCTGTAGTTCCCTGACTCCTCCCTGCTACCACTCTTGTGGAGCCGGATCACATGAGCCCTTCTCCAGTCTTCTGGGACCTCTCCTGTGCTCAGAGACTCACTAAACAGTTCTGATAATGGCTCTGCTAGTTCCACCCTTAGCTCCTTTAGTACCCTGATATGTATGCCATCAGGTCCCATTGCCTTGTCCACCCTGAGCTTATTGAGCTCTTGTAGGACCCTTTCTTTTGTGAAGGGACTAGTGCACACCTCCCTTCCTCAGTGTCCATGGTGCAGAGCTGTGGGCTCTGCACTACCTTCTCTTTAGTAAATACTGAGCAGAAGTATCTATTTAGGATAGATGCTTTTACATGGTCCTCCTCCTCACACACACCCTTATCCCCTTTAATCTTAGGAATGCCCCCTCTGGACTTTCTCCTTTCACTAATGTATCTATAGAAAGTCTAGTCACCTTCTTTTACTGTTTGTGCTAGTGTTTCCTCAATTTGAGCCTTTGCCTGCCTTACTGCTGTCCCTGCTTCCCTTAGGGAAGTTTGGTATGCCTCCTTATCTTCATCCTGCTGTGTTCCCTTATATTTCCTGAAGGCCAACCTTTTGGCTTTGACCTTTTCTGCTACTGTGTTTGAGAACCAACGTGGTTTTCTTCTTCTTTTGCACTTCCTTTTCTCACTAACACAATGGGATGCTGCTTCAAGTATTGCATCTTTAATGCTTGCCTACTTTGCCTATACCCCCTCACCTGTATTTCTTTTTGCCAGGGCTAGCTTAACTCTGTTGGCCATCTTATCAAAGTCAGCTCCTCTGAAGTCACATATTTTTGCCTTGGAATGGGATGATTTTGTTCTAGTGGCCAAATTGAACCATACCATGTGATGGTCACTGGCACCCAGGTGACCTTCTATCTGGAGATCTGTGATCCTTTCCCTGTTAGTCAGTACTAGATCTAGGATAGCTCTGTCTCTAGTGGGTTGTTGTACCAGTTATTTGAGGCCCTCTCCCTGCACGGAATCCACCATATGTCTAGTTCTGGCAAATGTCCCTGCTGGTATTGACCAATCTGTATCTGGCATGTTGAAGTCTCCCATTATCGGAACTTCCCCTTTAGCTGTCATGTTTTGAATATCTTCTAACAGTAATGTGTCTATGTCCTCCCCCTGGTCTGGAGGCCTGTACACAACCCCAGTTCATATGGCTGTCCCATTTCCTGTTTCCAGAGTGACCCACAATTCTTCTGGCTCCTTATGTGTATTCTGAATTTCTGTAGCTTTGATATTTTCATTGACATAAAGGGCCACTCCACCCCCCTCCCTTTTTGCACCTCAGTCTCTTCTGAACAGTACATAGCCATGTACTGAAGTCTCCCCAGAGTGGTTACTGGTAAACCATGTCTCACTAATAGCTCCTATGTCCAGTTTAACCTCTGTCATTATTGCCTGCAGGTCTGGGATCTTGTTTCCCAGACTGCGAGCATTTGTGTACATGTTAAATAAAGTGGACTTACAGTGACAGCAACAACGACATTACTTACAATTGGACAATACAACAATTAAGAACTTCAAATCAGTCTTTAAAGTGCATTACAATATTACAGATGTTAACATTCTTGGTCCAAGTAGTACACCACTTAACAAATTCTGAGACATTAATTTTGGCCCCTGGACATCTTAAATGCAGAAGGGACAAATTCCATAGGGATGCTCCTCTAAAAAGAACAGAAGATCTTCCAATACTCAAATTACAGATAGGAAGACAAAACTAAGCACCATGTGAGGTCCTCAGATCCCTTCCAAACTCCCTGAGCTTAAACAACCCAGGAATATAGTCTGGAACCTTATGGCTCCAGACCCTAACTATAAAGTACAATAAATGTACATTCCTTCTCACAAATGGCTTGTCCCAGCTCAGCTCATTAAATAAGAAACACCTATGGGTTCTATACGGGACATCTAAGGTAAAATGAGCCAGTCTGTGGAACATTAAGTCCACTTTATTTAACAATAGACCAGAAGCCCCTCCATAGAATATGTCTCCATAATCAATAACTGGAAATAGCAAAGTATTAACCATGTTCTGACAAACCTCCCAAGACATAACTCTTTTATACTTATAAAGGGTTCCTAACTTTTTATTCATTCCTCCTGTAAGGAATACATTGTCTATCATATCATAACTTAGTAGAAATCAACAATGAATAGAACACTAAGCAGTAAATAACATTAATGATAAACAATTATATGGGGTTTTATACGAGTTGTGACAAAAGACCATCCAGCACTTATGTAACATTTTATAAACCGTTTATTAGGGGAACAAAGAAAAGGTAAACTTACAGACAAGATTACGGACTTTATAAACAGCTTTTGCTCCTGGAAGCTTAGAAGGCTAAGGTTATCATGGAAGCCCTTTTTAGGATCTGCTGTAACTTCTTCGTACCCTCTTCTGGTGTGGCCATGGAGGCACACACACCAAGCAGGGCCTCGGACTTACATTAAATACTCTTTCTACTTACATAAGACCAAAATATCATCTGTTCCTAGTAATTATGTCATAACTACTTTGTCAAAAACTTTTCTTCGTATAGAAATTACAAATAACATTTTTTCGAAAAACAGGGTGTATACCTGCTGTACAAACACTTCGGAGAATGTACTGACATCTGACATCAATAAGCCATATCATTATAGTAAAACTCTTAACGCATCATACTAATAAAAGCCTTTTTCTATCCATTAGCTACTAACAAGTTACAAGTCACACCTATTCTGTTGCTTATAGATAAAATTGTTTACGTAAAAAGGACTGAAAAACTTTATGTTTGTATGTTCATCCTGAGCAAGCATTTCTGTGCATATCACGTTCTCTGAGGCTGGCTCACTCTGGACAGCATGACAAAGCTATTTTCCCATATAATGTTATATCAAACTATAAGTGTGAGTCTCTCTCTCTTCCCTTCATAGCCAGTGAATACTGTACCATAATTAGCTGTATAAAATATTAGAAAATAACAATACTGGGATAAATCATTCCCTTACACTCCTGTGAGTGAATCTATATGAAATGCCCAACTTAAATGGGAATCAAGCCAGATACCATGATATTTATATTGGTCAACCTGTTTTATGACTGAACCACCCAATGTAGCAATTTCCAATTTCAGATCACATATATTATTGTTTATTTCTAAACAAAAGTACCTGCATTTTATTTGTATTCAGGATCAAATGATGCATCTTAAAGAAATCCTGAACCTCATTAAAGGCTTGTTGCAGCTTTAACCCAATTACGTCCAGGGAAGCTCCTTCTACGTACAGTATGGTATCATCTGCATACAGATGATACCAAATATCTGAAGACTGAAACTAGCTTGTTTACATAAATATTGAAGAGCAAAGACCCCAAGATTGACCCTTGGGGAACTCCACTCCTCAATTCCAAAATCCCAGATTTAAAGAGGCCTACTACCACAAACGGGCTGCATCTCATCCGGCATGAAGAAAACCATTTAATCGAAAGGGAAGACAAGCCAATCTCCCTGAGTCTGGACAGGAGCACCTGATGGGTCATGGTGTCAAAAGCCTTTGAAAGATCAATAAAGAGGGCACCTACCATTAACCTCCTGTCCAGACTCAGTTGGAGATCACCTACCACTTTAGTTAAAGCTGCTTAAACCTGTTCAACCATCCATTGCTGGCCATAAAACACTCATCTTTACCATTTAAATTTTGGTGAAACTGAGGTGTTTTTTCCTTGAGAATAGTCCCAGAGATTGGAGTGCCTTTAACCCAGTTGTGTACAATCCAGAGGTATAGTACATGATTGACATCATCATCCTTGCAACCCTTCATCGTTTTTTTTGCTGTTTGGGCTCTTGCTGCAATCCAAAGAGGCAGCAAATTCTCTGATTTTATCCTTAGCTTTGCAAATGTTGCACATGCTTGAACTGCCGATGCCATACTGCTTAGCCATGTTCACAATCTGCTCTCTTTTCTCAAGGCAGTTCAAAATCAATAGTTTCTGTCCTATATCGAGGACAGAGTGCTTGCCTTTTGTCATGGTATGATCAATCAGGGGACAGAATGAATCATAACAGAATCTGCTTTCTAACATACTGACACACGGAAGACTCAGACTTAATTGATCAGCAATCAGGTCAGGTGAAGAACCCGGGGGCATGACCTAAATTCAGATTATCCAGAGATTTGGATGGCCAATATTCATAAAACTGGGATTGTACTATATCTACATATATAACTATTCAGTGCAAAAAAAATGTATTAATTCACCAGTTAGGGTTCAACTTAATGCCACAAAAGAAAGGAAATGTGGTGTTAGAGTTTCCAACTCTAACATCCTATCTCCCCAAGCATGGGTGTCAGCAGGCATACTCAGTGTACTTTGCTGAGCACAGTAAAATCTGGAAAATCCATGGGCAACATGAGCCACAGGACAGAGCAATAAACACAAACAGAGTCTGATGTACCTGAAGAACTGTTTTCCCCTCCTTGGATGCTTTAGTGTGAGTTTGTGAGTGATTTTCTGGAAGATGTGTGGATGCTAAACTTAGAGGTTATAATTGTAAGAATGACCTGGTCAAGTATGTATGCATGACTGCTGGTGTGAATGGACTTCTGTAAGGCTACCTTGATGTGGTACAGAGGCTTATCACAATGTATCCTAAAAATTATAACTAAAAGCCAGTCAACTTCTATCTGATTGATAATGTGTGCGTTAGATGAAATGAAATGTGTATCTATTATGATCATTGACTTACTACATATTGTTGAATGAAATGGGGTGGGGCAGTGTTTGTGTGGTGGGACAGCACACCTCTTGGTTTGTGTTCATGGAAGGAGAGCAACAGTTTCATCAACTCTTGAGTATCAGCTTAAAATTCCTGGCTATACCCCAGCCCCCAAGCATCAAAAGGATAAGACCACATAATCAACCACAGACAGCCATCATCAGGCAAAGCAAACAGCACACAACTACTTCCAGATGACAAAAATGCAGTAGCACTAATGTGCTGCTTTTGTGGATTTGTATCTGTGGCATGCACACCGTAAGACATACATACCCTCTTGTGACTGCAGATAGAAGTACACAGTACTCAAATCATAACACTGCTTCTATGTGCAAAAGCAGAGGCCCCTGCAGCTACAGATACAAATCCAGGATATCCATATTTCAAGTGTTCTTTTCTCTGCAGAGCCTCAGGTACTCTTGCTCACTGTAAGATACTGTATGCAGTACACACACTTGACAGGCTTGCTCTTCTGCAGCTGCAGGGTGACTGTAGCAGCAAGGGAGCCACAAAATCCCATGATATCTAAATTGGAACAGTACTTCTGTCTGCAGAAATGTAGGCCCCTAAGTGGCCTACACCTCTTCAACTGCAGGTGCAATACGTACTGTACACACTGATTTCTGATTCCAGAATGCGTGCCCCTGTGGGTCTGCTGTTATACAGACAGAAGTACTGTTGCACAGTGGGTATCATGGTTTCAGCAGCAGATCTAGAAACTGCTCAAGGGGGTAGCAGTAATTCAGTTACGCAGTTGCATATAGAAAACCATGCACTATTGGATCATGCTAGATACTGAGGTACCTCATACAGTATAATGTCCATGAGTACCTTTGACTGCAGAGGCACAGGTATAATGTGACCTTTTGTTTGCAGAGGCCTGTGCTTATACAGCCACATGTATTAATGCATACATAACAATATACACATACAGGTGTGGCAGCATAAGCACAGGCCCCTATGCAGCCACAGATACAAATCCATGAAGATAACACATCAATGCTACTGCATTTGTGTGATCTGGAAACAGTTGTATGTAGTTTGTCTTATCTGATGATGACTGTCCGTGGTTGCTTGTGTGATCTTGTCCTTTTTCTGTTGGGGGACATTAGGGCTGGAAACCCTATTACTCATTTTCCTGCTTTTGTGGCATTAAGTTGCACCCAAACTGGCAGAGTAACATTGTTTATGCAAAGAATTTTCTTTTCTTTTGAGACTGTGAAATCCTTTTGGGACCCACATGAACAGATAAAGACAAGCATGGTCCTCTGGACCATGCGCTACAGGAAGTTTGTGTCTGGATGCGGAAGCACAGCAGAGTCATTCCAGGCCCTGCAGTTCTGTGTGGAAATGGATGTCAAGGATTTGTCTGACTGTCTGGTAGGTTGCACTTCCATGTGGCTTCAGATACAGACAAAGAGTCCATTTGTCTGCTGAAGCACAGGACCCTCTGGTAGCCATTGATGCAGAATGGCAGGGTCCTATGCCAAGAGAAGATTTCTCTTCACTATTTGGTACTTGGGCCCATGCTGCAATCCTGCACCTTTCCTTCCCAGGCTGAGGGAGTTCCTATTATTTTATTTATTTCTTTTTTGTTAAACTTTAATCCCAAATTTTAAGCTAGTCATTTTATGATTCCACCTTATAAACATGACATGTGACATTTATACAATACTGTCTGAAATTTCATTTTGCATCACAAATGCAAAAACACATCTTGTACAGGATTTGAAAAATGCACATGCCATATTTATGAGGTGGTGTGAAAAAAATGGCTATGTTGAAAGTATGGTCTTTCATGGAAAGTGTGATCTTGTGGTTACTTGTGTGGTCTTGTCCTTTTGCTGCTGCAGAGGTGTGGGAGTTAGGGTTGGAAACCCTAAAACCACATTTCTCTACTCCTGTGGCATTAAGTTGAAACCTAACTGGTGCCTTAACACAGTTGGTTTTTTTTGCAAAGTACTTCCTTTCCTTTTGAGATAGTGAAATCATATCCTCATTCATGCAGGTCCCATTGGGACCTGTGCGTAAATATGCACAAGCACAGGGCCATATGCCATGGGAAGAGTTCTTCTGAATGCAGAAGTGCAGACAAACAGTATGCCTCATTTACCTACTTTTGTGGCATTAAGCTGAACCCTAACTGGTGTATCAATGCAGTTTTTTGCAATGAATTTCCTTTCTTTTTGAGACAGTGGAATTGTATCATCATTCACATAGGTACCACAATCAAATCACACTGAAAAATGAGGGTGAGCAACCTGGTAGGCTTATCATATTTGCAAATTAATAAAATAAAATAAACATTGAAAAGGGGGGAGCAGGTGACCTGGAGGGGAGTGGGTGGGCAAGTGGTACCGGGGAGGGGCACCCTGGTCCACTTTTACAATAACATTATACTGGAAATGAAGAAGGGAGGGCTGGCTGAGCTGAGAGGAGGGAGAATAAAAAATAAATTAAGATTTGTAGGATAGATAGATAGATAGATAGATAGATAGATAGATAGATAGTTAGATATAATAATAGATAGATAGACAGATAAAAAGATACATAGATAGACAGAAGATAGATGGACAGATAAGATTAGAGAGGAGCGAGAGAGACAGGAATCGATTAGGTGATCACTGACTCACTGCTCCCACACAAGTCAGTAGCATGACTCAAGCTGTGGCCACACAAACCAAGAAAGTCCCACTGTTCTCATACAGTGAATGCAAGTGAATGGCTCCTCTTGCTAAGCTGGGCACCCAGGATTTTTGGATGCGTAGAAACCTTATTTTGAGCTATATTTTTGACAAAGTAATGCCAGAACCGGAGGTTTTTTTTTTAATTTATTTGAGATCTTGGATGAACACCTTTGAGGACAAGCTCATTAAATAGGTTCCACATCAGGGCAAACAAGAATAAGAACATTAAACAAATAAGCAAATAGCAACACAATTGTACAGGAATGGCAATAAGTATTAAAGTCACAGTCATTGTACATGGACGTAGGCTATGTACAAATAGCCAGAGTCAGTTAAAGTAGCTTAGGCAATTATACAAAGGTTACATCGAATAGCTGGAGTCAGGTACAGTAACTAACGCATTGTTGTAAAGGATATAGGACAGAAAAGAAAACAAAAGAAAGATAGTAACTTGAGGTGGAAAGACGACAGGAAATAGACCAGAGGCTAAGAGTGATGGAAAGAGCAGAACAGAATCAGGGGGTGATGGCAGAGGGTGGAGTACCAGTTACAGGGCCTGCAAGTGGGAGGGGGGGAGGATGAACAGAAGAGTTAGATTTGGAAGGGTGGGAATGGTTTTAGGTAGGGTAGGTGGATGGCAGATCAGTGCTAAGGGGAAATATGAGCAGAAGTGAGTAAATACCAGGCAGTGTTGCACCCGACTGGAGACAGGAAAGGTTTAATAGAAGGCAATGTAGGACTGGACTGGTGTAAGGTCAGGGTGGAGGCCAGAGAAACGCTCAAAAGAAGTTATTAGAAGCAGTTGCAGCTGGCATGCGCTATTAGCTGTTGTCTCAGTTTTCTTTTAGAGCAACCGATAAAAGTTTGCAAAGAAATATCAGCGTGTAGAGAGTTTAGCCATCTAGGAGCAAGGAAGGTGAAGGACCTTTGTACCAGGGAGGTGCAACAGTTGGAAATTTTAAATATAATGCTATCCAAACTTCAAGTAAAGTGATGGTCATTGTTAGGGGAGAGAAGATTCTGAACCCCAGTGGATACCAGGCCAAGATTAACTTTCTTCACCAGTAAACGGGACTGGTAGGGAGGTCTGCCGGAGAACTGAAGCCAGTTAGTCTGGACATACAGGTCACACGTGTGAGTCATACGTGTGGCTCCTGTAACAGGCTGACAGGCTTTATTTAATGCTAATTTTATGTGGTGAAGGGCAGTATCTGTAGCTGAACCAAATATTACCAGCCCGTAGTCAATGAGGGTGACCAGAGAACTTTGCACAGCTAACTTGAAAGCCTCAGGGGTTAGACTGTGCTTGTGCCTGTGCAACAGTCCAATGTGTGTATTAACCACCTTAGTGACTTTGTCAATGTGGCAGTGAAAAAACATTGTGCTGTCCAATGTGATCCCCAGGTATTTGAAATTTTAGAGAAGCTCCAGTGCAGAGCCCACCTTGTCTGTGATGAGAAGAGGGTGAGTTCTGTACTGATTTTGGGCGTGGAGAACATCTTTATTTTTGTGCTTGTATATTTCATCACAAGTTTCTGATCTTTAAACTATCTTTCTACAGCAGAAAAGTTGGTCTGGAGTTTGCATTCGAGGGCGAGGGGGTTTGAGTCACAGACGAACAGAACAGCATCATTTGCATATAACAGTAGATGACATTGGCAGGTGGATGGGAGTTGGTTTAGAAAAATGTGGAATAAAAGCAGGCCCAGAATGGACCCTTGTGGTACACCTGAGTTGATCTGTTGACTATCGGATAGGGTATTGTCAGTCTTAACCTGTTGAAACCTATTCAGCAGGTAGCTGGAGAATCATGCTACAGTGACAGGGGAGAGACCAATGATGTCAAGCTGTTTGATCAGTAATGCATGGTCGACGGTGTCAAATGCTTTTGATAAGTTGATGTAGGCTGCACCTACTAGGAAACCTCAGTCAAGGGAGTTGTTTACATAGCCTATAAATTCAAGCAGCGCTGTTGAGGTGCTGTGGCCTTTTCTAAGTCCATGTTGCTCTGGGCATTACAGCTGATACTTTTCTAGGTAGTCGCCAAGCTGGTCTGTAACTATTCTCTCAAGTGCGTTCGAGAGTGGTGGTAGAATAGGAATTGGATGATAGTTCCCAGTAATTGCCCGGTCACCACTCTTAAAGATTGGTGTCACTATTGCAGTCTTCCACTTTTTGGGGAAGTGTGAGTACCTGAGAGAAGTGTTGAGAATATATGTAAGTTGAGTCAGTATTTCATCCAATTCCAGTTCAATGACTTTCAGTTCCAGGGTATCGCTGCTGTACCTAGATTTGCCTAGAACCTTTAGAAGGTATTTTAAGCTTCCTTGGTTGTGATGGTTTTCAAATAGAAAGGTGGGTAGGAGAGGTTTGGGGTACTTTTCTCTCTAGCGACAGCAGAGCTGGGCAGACAGAAGACGTCAGGGGGGAGTACCCCACTCAAGTCCATGAAGGCTCTGTTGAATGAGTTTGCAATTATTCTGGGATCCAGGGTGGGTGCGCTGTTAATATTGAGCATTGTAGGGACAGATCTGCAGTTTTTACCAGTTACTTCCTTTCAGTTGTTCCAAAATGTTCTGCCATCACTCCATGTTTTGGAGAGGGCTTCCTTGTAGTACTGATATTTTGCAGCACGTATTGCCTGAGTGCAGTCATTACATGCTTTCTTATAGCTTTGCATGTCTGTCTGCTTGTCAGTAGCACGTGACCTCAGCCATAGGCAGTCCCTTGATTACAGCAGGTCGAGAAGGCCGGGGGGGCCAAGGGTTGCAGTGGTCCTTGACTTTCCACATTTTCAAAGGGGCATGCCGATCACAAATTTCATTAAAGTGGCAAATGAAGTGGTCCAGAGCAGAGTCAGCATTGCATGAATTATAGACTAGGGACCAATCGTGAAGATGAAGATCCACCTTTTGTGATTCTAGACAGCCCTGTACGAGTACCCTGTTAGTAACTCTTCTCACAGGGGGCTTGGTGTAATTATTGAACCACTTGAACAGAATAGGTGAGTGTTCACTGAGTGCGTCAGGGAGGACAGTGATCCCGGATAAATGAGTGGAGTAGTTAGACAGTATCCATTCCAGTAGGGTGCTGGTACCAGTAGTGTAGTTAACTCTAGTAGATGCATCGAACAGTTGAGTGAGGTGAATTGTTGTGAGTGCAATTTTGAAGACCTTGGCCTCTGGGGAGATCCAGCTGGTATAAAAGTATCCGAGGAGTATACTTTCAGTGTTGAGGCTCATTGAGTCAAAGCACTCCATTAATCCATCAAAGCCAATAGACTTATGCTTTGGAGGAATATAGACTGACATGACTGTGAGGGTTTTATTATGAGTGCCAAGGAGCACTTTTATTGTTGGTGCTTGTATGTGGTCGCCCAAAGTGGGCAATGGCATGACTAAACTCTGTAGATTGTTTCTTAGGTAAATTGCACACAATTCTCCATGCTTTGATAAACGTTTTTTTCTGAAGACCATATAGCCTGGAAGTGAAACAGAGATGTTTGCTATGTTGGGGGAGAGCCATGTCTCAACCATAGAGAGTATGTCTGGATTATTATGCTGGATTCATGCATTCAGGATGTTGAGTTTATGGAGGAGGCTGCATATATTAATTGAGGTGATTGAGAGAGACCCATTTGTTCTGTTCAGAGACGTGGTGCCTAATAAAACACAAAAGGTGTGCACAAGGCTGGTGGTGCTCATGAAGAACTTCTCAGATGTTGGACACACTCAGCCTGCTTCCTTGTACCCAACCACCTGAGGCATGATGTTATCCCAGCACAACACACAACCTGTCGTGCATTACTGTTTAAATGATAGCTTGGTACTGAGAAAGCAAAAGTTGTTCAACACAAAAATAACTACAGAATGAGTAGTGTTTCATTTATAGATACCTTTTAAATTTTTTTTTATAATTAGCAAATAATGGCGGAAAATAGCTTCCAGTTACATTTTTTTATAATGAGTAAAACAATTGCTGAAAATGCAATTATTTTCACTTTTTCAATGATCAAACATGAATAACTTTATAACAAAAATTATAGCATGCTACTTTGAGCACATAAGTTGTTCAACACAAAAATATCTACAAAATGAGTGGTGTTTCTATACGAGGATGTATAGCCATTGAAGGAGCTAATTAGGGCTATAAGGCCATGATCCTGAAGAGTGAGTGACTTTATTGCCCTAGTTATTCCTCAAGATTGGCATACTTCCCACTGTATACGGACAATGCAATAGATTGATTTACCAATTATTTAAGGGGTAGGAAACAAAAAGTGTATTTAAACATATCTTCTTCAGATTTCAGGCTGATTAGGCTGGGGGTACCCCAGGGATCAATCCTGGGGCCCCTTTTATTTAATTTATACACAAATGACTTGGAATTTAAACAAGACAACTTATTATATCATCAGTATGCTGACGATATTATTATGTGTGCTTCAGGAGTGGATTCTAATTGTATACAACATACTTTACAAGTGGCATTTGATGAAATACAGAAATAATATATTAAAAACTACTATGACTAAGGTAATATTGTTTCGGCAGAAAAATAAAGACCCATATATTATAAAACCCCTTGAAATAATAGTGAAAGATGGTTCCAAATTACAGTTGGTAAATGAATACAAATACTTAGGGTTATGGATGGACATAAATTGTAAGTGGTCCTTTCGTATAGATAAATTGGTTAAGAGGCTGGGGCAACAACTGGGGATGTTGTATAGATTAAAGAATGATTTCTCAAGGAACACCAGGTTGCATGTTATAAACACTGTGTTAGTACCAGTGATTGATTATGCTGACATAATATATGGGGGGGGCAAATAAGACTGATTTTAAAAAAATAGTATATATAACAAAATTGCTAGGTACATCATGGGACGCATAGATTTACACATCACTGTGAGTTATATAGGGAGGTGGGTTGGGATCATTTGTATAATAGGAGAAACCAGCATATAACTAAAATTATGTATAAGTTTATGGAAAATAAATTACCTGAATATATTACTAAAGAACTGAAAATTAAACACCCAATGAAGGGTCTGAGATCAGCCCAGTATATACAGTTTGAAGTGCCAAAGTGTAGGACTAAACGGGGGTGTGCAACATTGTTTTACCTGGGTCCAAAAATCTGGAATAATCTACCTGCTGATTTTAGATCCTATGGTATCAAAGTGAGTTGTACTAGGATTAGGCAGTGGTACCTTAAACAAAGTGACAAATTGCACCAACGTTGCATAGCATTAGAAAATGGATAGTTTTAATAGTAGGGTAATTAGTTATTATGAGATGTAGTTTAACATGTTGAAGCGTATTTAAAATGTATAAGTATACTGCATTTTTGTATGTCTTGTTAAATTTTCTCCCTAGATTGTAACCAGGTTATGCACTTTAGAAGGTGCCCCTTGAAAATGAGTGTACTTGTGTACTCAATGGGATTGTTCACCGTGTTCACTAATAGATGAGTAAAATCATTACTACTTACTACTACTATTGCTACTACTGTATACCATAATTGTCCATTATTTATCTAATACAATGGATTGGGATGCTTACTATTTCTGTATCTGTAGGTTGGTTGCTGTGTAGAGCAGTTCCTGATTTTGTCTCCTTGTGCTTGCTTTAGTGTAATGGTTTTGTGCTTGGCATTTTTGTTGGTTTGCCTGCTTGGGATTCTATAGTGTAGTGGCTCCCTATATAAGGGGGCATGCCTGGGCCCGCTCCTTCCTTTAGTTTGGTGGTGGCATGTGGGTTGTTAATTCAGGAGTGGCACACTAGTGGGGCAGTTTGTTGGTGCAGTTTGAAGGAGGGGCCATCGGGAGCAGCATTTGTAGGAGCACCATCTGAAAGGAGCAACTGTGAGGAGAAGCATAATGTTGATGGTGTCGGGGCAGTGGAGGAGGCCTGGACTACAGCATTGTGAAAGGCCTGGGTGGAAGCCATTGCATGGTTCTGAGTGCTGTGAAGTATCAATTATATGTTTGGCGAGAATGTTTTTTTTTTCAGGATTTAGCCAATAACATTGTTTTTTCCAGGCTAATACCAACATTTTTTTTCTAGGCTGTAGTGTGCATGATTTAGGAATTAGTATTTTGCAAGTTGATGCACTATTAATGGATGTGTTTAGTGGTTAATTTACCAGGTTGTAGTTCTGGTCCCATAAGATTATATGTAGTGTAGGTGTTTAATTGGTATAGGTATATCCCAAGGCATTCTCCTTCCCTGTCTCCAATACAACTCATTTATCCTCACAAATGCCCTCAGAACTTCTCTACATAAATGGGATATTACTTATAATAACAGCTGCTGCTTTGTCCTGGCCTCCCCCTGCCTAATCTGTCATTGCTCCTAGTTCCTATACTCCACTCTGGGCAGGCTGTCCCCATCTTCTTTGTGCCTTATGCTCTAGAATGCTTTCTTTTCAAACTTTCCAGTCATCCCTATCTCACTACTACACTGTGCTCACCCCACTTACTTATACTGATCGACAAATACTACCCCCCTGGTTGTTCCTATGTGCTCAATCAAACTGGATGATCAGGCCTGTTTCTTTTCTGCCCCAGGGCGGTTGAACTCCCTCCTTACCAACATTCACAGCTCTCCAAACCTGCCATCCTTCCAAGCAGCTTTGAAGGATCATCTCCTTTTATCTATGGCCTGTATCTACACTTAACCTCATCCACCACTCAATGTTTATTCAATACCCTTTTAAACTGTGTGGCCAGATAGCCCAGTCTATCCATGTTTTCTTATAGCAAATTTGCCTACTCTACTTTTAATTCTCTATGATTAAACTAATGTACTGTTTGCTACTTGCTGTCACACTATATTATTCATAGTTTTGCATTTGTTGTTCCTGTATTTGTGTACCTTACTTTGCTCAATAGTGTTGATGGGTAATTACTTGTCTTGCACCCTCCCAGGCCATCGTATCAGTGGGTTAACTCTAAACCCTACTGAGCATTTTCTGAAAAAAAACCAAAACAACTTAAAATCCTTATAACTCGGGAACAGTTTAATATTTTTTCAGAAAACTGTTGAAAGGCACTATATTGGCACAGGCCACTTCTAACCAGAAAGTTTCATGAAAAAATTCTGTATTGTCTAGGTTGCACATGAGAGCAAAAAAATACATATTAAGTACAGGAAAAATGTAATTCATTAAAAATTGATGCTCTGTATCTAGGAAAATGCACTTTTCATGTCTTGAGATCCTGCCAGCTAGACTGCACATGCAAAATTTTGGGCTGATTTGTCGCATGCCACCAAAGATATTACAGTGCAAAAATTGGGGTTTGACATTAAATACCTTACTCAACCATAACTATAGTAGCACTACTGTGCCAGTATAAAATATCTCTCTCTCTCTCTCTCAATTGATATATATTTATAAAATGGGTAAGAAAAATCAGTGAAATCCCAGTGTTCTGATTAGATGAAGCATGTCATGTGACCATGCGTTATTCCACAATGGCCGCACACCTCCCAGTATGACCGCATGCCTGCACAACTTTCCAACCCTCAAAACATCTTCACCACCACCCAGATCATTCCACACCTGGCACACACAGGCTGTCACACAAACCCTCCTGGCACACACAGTCTGCCACAACCATAACTATACCTATAGGTTTCCGACACTGCACACAGTAGTCTGGCTGATCCTGCCATTATTCTTTATAAATAAACACTGAAAAAAAGCTGTCTGGTTGATCCTGCCATTTTTTCAGACATTCACTGTGTAAATTACTTTCACTATTGTGTGTCAATGTAGCATGACCGAGTGATGTTGTGTTCTGTCCGGTAAAGAATGTGTGGCAGAAATTAGTTTTATTGAGGTGATCTGGTTGGTCCTGCCATAATTTTGCCCAAACATCATAAAAAAAGCTATCTGGTTGATCCTGCCATTTTTTCCAGACATTTAGTGAGCCAATTACTTTCACTTTTTGTGTCTCAGTAGCATGACCGAGTGGTGTTCTGGCCAGTAAAGAATGTGCCAAGAAAGGTATAGCAAGAGGTATGTTTGGTAGAAAAATGTTGTCAGCTCTGTGGTTTAAGTTAACTTTTTTGAGATTTTACAGAAAGAAGCCATGGAGTGTAGCGTCAGGAAAGCGAGTGTCTCCGTGGCTTCAGAAGACCAGATGGAAGCGTGAGCGAGCATTGCTATGGCAGCACTTGTTCATGCTTCCGTCTAGTCTTTGGAAGTCATGGAGTCACTTGCTCTCCTCACTTTACACACCGTGGCTTCTTTGTATAGAAATTCAGAAAGGTTAACTTAAACCACGGAGCCAACAGCAATTTTCTACCAAACATACCTCTTGCTATATCTTTCTTGGCACATTCTTTACCGGACCGAACACTGCTCGGTCATGCTACTGAGATACAAAAGTGAAAGTAATTTGCTCACTAAATGTCTGGAAAAAATGTCAGGATCAACCAGATAGCTTTGTTTTATGACATTTGGGCAGGATCAACCAGATCTGAGACACAGAGAGAGAGAAAGCAGCCAGAGCTTCCTTACATCAAGGAGGTTATTTTCTAGACTACACCGAACTGAATTATTACTTTTTGGACCTGTGTAAGTAACTAGTATTGATTCTGTTTTGGGTGTTGATTTGTCTTAGTTTTAACTTTAATTTGCCAGGGAGGAACTGTAGCTGGGAGATATTTGCAGTCATTTGTGACTAGACCTGGTACTTAACCTCTGTGAAGTAGGTGTCTGAAAGGAAGGAAGGCACTCCCCGGGGTGGAGGGTCAGAGTTGTAGTTGATTATTTCTGGACGGCATAGGTTTACTCCCTCCCACCCTTCCCCACACCCCACCAACCCCAAGCACATAACTTCCTTTATAGCAGGGGTTCTGACATCACTTCCCCAAAACTGCTAACAACATACACCTGTTCATATCCTTAAAAGCACAGTACACTGAATAGGGGGTAGAGACACTCACAAGCTTTCACACACTAAACAAGAACAAAAAAACAGCAAAAGAAAAGCGTCTGTAACAGGAAGGGACACAGACGTGTGGGAAGTGGTGCAATGTACTGGCTGTGGAGCAGCAGTCTTCTGGGAGACATTCTGAAAACTGCATTGCTGCCCTATTTGCAGGCACCTCTCTGATCTGAGGGAAGAGGTTGCTCGTCTCCATGCTGACCTGGCAATGATTCGGAAAACCTGCTCCCTCACCCAGGGATCACCCAGACCACCACCACTACCTCAGAGGTTGCCAAGAAAGAGGAGTGGTTGGACCACAGTGGCTCAGAGAGGGTGAGGGTGGTGAAACAGAGGTGCATCCCTCCAGTTGTGCCTCTCCACAATTCGTTTGCCACTCTGGTGGGGCATGGTTCCTCTATGGAGGCACCCACAGTGGAGACCAAGGAGGATGCTGGGAACCTCCACAATGGAGACCCACAGGAGGGTGGCACAGGACCCCAGAGTGGAAGGAAACAACTCCTGGTGGGGGACTCGATTGTTAGGGGGGTAGAAGTGGGGGAGGGAAGGTACCTGCCTGGCACCATGGCTTGGAGGGACAGGAAATGAATCCTTAGGATCGTGGAAGCAGCTGCAAGGTGGAGTGAGCTGGATGTCATTATCCACCTAGGGACGAATGACCTGGCTGAGAATGGGATCAGAGCAGTGCAACAGGAGTTTGTGGAGTTGGGAATGGGCTTTAGACAAGTAGCACACGGTAACTTTTTTGGAAGTGCTACCTGTCTAAGGCATGGAAGATGCTAGGGTACTCCACACCATGGGATTCAATGACTGGTTGAAAAACTGGTGCAGAGCTCAGGGATTTGGCTTCATTGGGGACTGGGGCTCCACCCGGAAGGATGCAGGCCTATACAGGTGCAATGGTCTGCATCTATCCTGGAGAGGAACCAGGATCCTAGGTGATAGGTTTAAATGCTTCATTGGCAAGCATTTAAACTAGCCAAGGGGGGAGGCACTGAAAAGGAGAAGGGAAATCCTAGCCCCCCCCAAAAAAAAAATCAGGGTAGTTAGTGAGGTAAACACCAAGATAGAGCAGTCAATAGGGATAAGGGCAGGGGTAAAGGGAGACAAAGGCAGTAAGGACAGGGATGGGGCAAAAAGAAATAAAGCCAGAAAAAAATGGAAGGTAATGAGTACCAATGCCCATAATCTAGGTAAAAAGCTCCCCAAAATGATGGCCTTGATGGAAGAGGGATGCCTGGATATCATGGCAGTCACAGAAACAAGGTATACAGAGAACCATGACTGGGATGTCAGCATACCAAGGTACACAATCTACAGGAGGGACAGGGATGGAAGAAGAGGAGGAGGAGTAGCTCTCTAAGTAAGGGAAGGGATCAAAGCAACAGAACTAAAGGGTAAACAGGGAGGAGAGGAGGCACTGTGGGTCACCCTGGAGACTGGAAATGGCTCCACAATCCATGCAGGAGTTGTATACAGACCCCCGTCTCAAGGGGAGGAAATGGAAAAGGAAATGATAGAAGGCATGCTTGGGATGGCAGAGAAAGGTGAGATATTGCTGATGGGGGACCTGAATATGCCAGATGTTAACTGGAGCACCTTTGCTGCAGCCACATCCAAGAGCAGGGCCATTCTTGATGCCCTACAGGGGGCATGCCTCAGACAGCTAGTTTTGGAACCCACTCAGGAGGGAGCAATGGGGACGGAGAGAGGATCTCTGATTTTGAAGTGGGTAGTCATCTGGGAACAAGCGACCACCAAACAGTGTGGTTCACAATAAACCTAGCTGTAGAGTCAAGCCACACAAAAGTGAAGGTACTGGACTTCAGGAGGGCTGATTTTGTAAAAATGGGAGATTGCCTTAGAAAAGTGCTAGCAAATAGGCAAGAAGGTGGGGTGGAGCAATAATGGGGAAACATAACAACTGACATCACAGACGCAACAAGCCTTTGTGTGAAGTAAATAAACAAATCAAAATGAAAGAAAAAAATACTGTGGTTCTCAAAAGAAGTGGTGAGGAAGGTAAGGGAGAAAAAGACAGCATTCAGGAAGTATAAGGAAACACAGAAGGAGTAGGACAGAGAACTGTGCCAGTTAAAGCAGAAGGAAGTGGGGAAGGCAGTCAGAATAGCAAAGGCCCAAATTGAGGAAAAGATAGCCAACCTCAGTTAAGAAGGGGGATAAAACCTTTTATAGGGACATTAGGGAGCAAAGAAAGATGAAGGCAGGGATACTGAGGCTGAATAAAGAGGACGGTGGTTGGGCAGAAAGCGACAGTGAAAAAGCAGGGATACTGAATGAATATTTCTGCTCAGTATTCATAATGGAAAAGCAGGGGGAGAGACCTAATTCAGTCAATAGAAGCACTCTGGTTGGGGGGGTTAATATTAGTCCTTTCACAGAAGAAAGGGTTCTGAAAGAACTCTTAAAACTGAAGGTGGATAAAGCAATGAGGCCTGATGAGATCCACCCCAGAATTCTAAAAGAACTAAGGGAAGAACTAGTAACACCACTGACTACCCTTTTTAATAAATCATGTGAGGATGGTGTGGTACCTGAGGACTGGAGGAGGGTGGATGTGATTCCCCTTCACAAAAGTGGGAGCAAGACAGAGGCACGAAACTGCAGACCTGTCAGTTTGACCTCAGTGGTAGGGAAAATAATGGAATCACTTCTGAAGGAAAGAAATGTTGAATACCAAGAGGTAAGTGGGGCACAGGACCCATGGCAGCATGGATTCACAGCAGGAAGGTCATGTCAAACAAATCTAATTGATTTCTTTGACTGGGTGACCAAAGTAGTAGAAGAGGGAAGGGCTGTTGACATGGCCTACCTAGACTTTAGCAAGGCATTTGACACAGTCCCACACAAAAGATTAATAAACAAATTAGCCAGCCTGGGAGTGGGTCCCAGGGTGGTAGCCTGGGCAAAACACTGGCTGGACAACAGGATACAACGGGTAATAGTAAATGGAGTCCACAGTGAAGAAAGGGGGGTTACTAGTGGGGTACCGCAGGGTTCAGTACTGGGGCTGGTCCTTTTTAATGTCTTTATAAGTGACATTGCAGAGGGACTGGAGGGGAAGGTATGTCTTTTTGCAGATGACACAAAGATCTGCAACAGGGTTGATACGCAAGGTGGGGTGGAAAGGATGAAAAGGGACTTGGCAAGGTTGGAGGAATGGTCAAATGTATGGCAGCTTAGATTCAACAAAAAGAAGTGCAAAGTAATGTACCTGGGAAACAAAAACCCAGGGCAAGAGTACACAATGTGGGGTGAGATACTGACAACAACAAGCATTTGTCAATGGTAAATGCTGATTGCGTTGGTCCATTGAGCTTGCTCACTGCCCCATGTAACTCACTCGTTCTGTTTCTCCCAGTGCTGCAGGCTGCTGTTCAGTACTAGGATCCTGCCTGCATTGGCACATTTTTCTGCCCACAAAGAAATCTGCAGCTGTCCCGTTAGAGCTTCATTGAGGTCGATCTCTCCACCTGTCTCACGCACTCATTCTGTTTTTTCTGGTGCTATAGGCTGCACTTTTGTACTGGGCTTCTGCCTGCATTGGCACGTTTTGCTGCCTACAAAGAAATCTGTAGCAGTCCCGTTGAGTTGGGTCACTCCCCCCTCTCACTCACTCATTCTGTTTCTGCAGGCGCTGCAGACTGCCAGTTTATACTTCTGCCCACAAAGAAATCTGCAGCAGTCCTGACACAGGTCCGTTGAGGTAGCTCACCCCCCCCCCACTCGCTTGTTCCGTTTCTTCCAGCACTGCAGGCTGGCCTTTTGTACTGGGCTCCTGCCTGCTTTGCTGCCTTTTTCTGCCCACAAAGAAATCCACAGCAGTCACGATAGAGCTCTGTTGAACTCGTTCACTCCCTCTCTCTCACTCGCTCATTGTATTTCTCCCAGCGCTGCAGGCTGCCCTTTTGTACTGGGCTTCTGCCTGCATTGGCACCTTTTTAACTGTCCACAAAGAAATCTGCAGCTGTCCTGACAGAGCTCTGTTGAGGTTGCTCACTCTGTCTGTCTCACTCGCTCATTCTGTTTCTCCTGGCGCTGCAGGCTGCCCTTTTGTACTGGGATTCTGCCTCTGTTGGCATTTTTTTCTGCCACAAAGAAATCTGCAGCAGTCCTGACAGAGCTCTGTTGGCCTCACTCACTCACTCCCTCCCCCATTTCACTTGCTCGTTCCGTTTCTGCTGGTGCTTCAGGCTGCCCTTTTGTACTGGGCTCCTACCTGCGTTGCTGCCCTTTTCTGCCCACAAAGAAATCTGCAGCAGTCATGATAGAGCTCTGTTGAGCTCACTCACTCCCCCTCTCTCACTCGTTCATTCTGTTTCTCCCGCTGCTGCAGGCTGCCCTTTTGTACTGTGCCCCTGCATGCATTGCTGCCTTTTCTGCCCATAAAGAAATCCGCAGCAGTCCCAACAGAGCTCCATTGAGCTCACTTACTCCCCCCCCCCACTCATTCTGTGTCTCCCGCTGCTGCAGGCTGCCCTTTTGTACTGGGTTCCTGTCTGCATTGGTGGCTTTTTCTGCCCACAAAGACATCTGCAGCAGTCCTGACACAGCTCCGTTGAGCTCATTCACTTCCCCTCTCTCATTCACTCATTCCGTTTCTGCTGGCGTTGCAGGCTTGCCTTTTGTACTGGGCTCCTGCCTGCATTGCCTCCTTTTCCTTCCCACAAAGAAATCTGCTGCTGTCTTGACAGAGCTCCATTGAGGTCGCTCACTCCTCCTGTCTCACTTGCTCATTCTGTTTCTTCTGGCGCTGCAGGCTGCCGGTTTGTACTGGGCTCCTGCCTCTGTCGGCATCTTTTTCTGCCTACAAAGAAATCTGCAGCAGTCCCGACAGAGCTCCGTTGGCCTCACTCGCTCCCCCCGGTCTCACTTGCTCATTACATTTCTGCTGGCGCTGCAGGCTGCCCTTCTCTACTGGGCTCCTGCCTGCATTGCCACCCTTTTCTGCCCATGAAGAAATCTGCAGCAGTCACGATAGAGCTCCGTTGAGCTCGCTCACTCCCCCTCTCTCACTCGCTCATTCTGTTTCTCCTACCCCTACAGACTGCCCTTTTGTATTGGGCTCCTGCCTACATTGTCACCTTTTCCTGCCCACAAAGAAATCTGCAGCAGTCCCGACAGAGCTCAGTTAAACTCGGTCACTCCCCCTCCCAAAGTCGCTCGATCCTAATCTGTCCCAAACACTGATTTCCAACAGCGACTGCGGTATTCTGCGCTGGAAGCGTGGAAACACATTTCATCCAGGATGTGAAAAATGACAGCTGTACTGTTCATAAGGAGGTGTGAACAAATGCCAGTGTTGAAAATCTGGCGTGAAAATATTATTAATTTGCAAACTTACAAGGGTGCTTGGAACCTGCACAACACACGCTCATAACACAGTCATTTTATGGAATTTCATCACAAAATTTTCGACATAGGCATTTTAGGACATCTGCTCATGAACAGTGTCAGTGTGATTTTCATAATATGTCCTGAACACTGATTTCCCACAGCGACTGCGCTATTGTGTGCCAGAAGAGGGAAAACACATTTTGGCCAGGATGTGAAAAGTGACAGCTGCACTGTTCATAAGCAGGTGTGGCAAAATGGCAATGCTGAAAATCTGGAGTGAAAATATTGCAAAGTTGCGAAGGTACGAGCATGCATGGAAACTGCGCAATGCACTTTCGTAACACACTCATTTTATGGACTTTCGTCATCAGATCTTCAACTTAGGCATTTTAGGACCTCTGCTAATGAACAGTGTCACTGTCATTTTCATAATGTGTCCCAAACATGGATTTCCCACAGCGACCATGCCATTTTACGCTGGAACTGCGAAAACACATTTCAGCCAGGATGTGAAAAATGACAGCTGTGCTGTTCAAAAGGAGGTGCAGAATAATATCAGTGTTGAAAATCTGGAGTGAAAATAATATTAATTCGTGAAGTTGCGAGCGTGCATGCAAACTGCGCAACGCACGCTTGTAACACAGTCATTTTATGGAGTATCATCACCAAATTTTCAACACAGGCATTTTAGGACCTCTGCTCATGAACAGAGCTACTGTCATTTTCTTAATCTTTCCTGAACACTGATTTCCCACAGAGACCGCTCTATTCTGTGCCGGAAGTGCAAAAACACATTTCGGCCAGGATGTGGAAAATGACAGCTGTACTGTTCACAAGGAGGTCTGAAAAAATGCCAGTGTTGAAAACCTGGCAGGAAAATATTGCAAAATTCGCAAAGTTATGAGTGTGCATAGCAACTGCACAACGCGTGCTCGTAAAACAGTAATTTTTTTGATTTTTCCCACCAAATTTGCAGTATAGGCTTTTTGAGAGCCCACCTCAGGAACACTGGCACTATTGTTTTGTTAATCAGTCCGAAGGGATTCCATGCAGTGACTGCAAAATCACCTTTCAGGGCCAATAACGCCATGACAGTGCCAGAATTCATGAGGAGGGGTCCCAAAACCCCATGTTGAAAATTTGGTGCCAAAATTCCAAAAAATGCCTGAGATATGAATCAAAGTTGAAAAACCCTATTTATTCCATTATACAGCTTACTGGCATTTCCTCAGTTCGCAGTCAGCTTTGAAGAGTGCAGACGTGTTCCCAGTCCACTGAAGATCGTCACGCCAGACTACAGGGGTAAGCATGGGGTGAGGGGGGGTGGGGAGGCAGGGCGCCCAGTAGGTGGGTGCAGGTTGTGGAAGGGGGCCAGGGAGACTGCCGAGGGGCCGTTTCCTTTTTTACAGATTAAAAAAAAAAGACACCACGGGACCGTTTTGATTTTACAGGGGCATGTGGCACACTGGGGTGGGCTCCCAGCATGCTAATGGAGTCTTTTGGGGGCAGCTGTAACCGATGGGGGATTGGGCACCCCTGTCAGCACACAACAAAAGGGGGGGTTGTTCCATTATGCTGACAGGGATTGGGCACCCCCATCGGCACACAACAAAAGAGGGGGTGACATTATGCCAATGGGGATTGGGCACCCCGTCAGCAGACAAAGAAAGTGGTGGGGTTACATAATGCCGACAGGGAGTGGTCTGCCCCATCGGCAACATAAACCTTGGGGCACTGAAGCCGACAGGGATTGGGACCCCCGTTAGCAAACAAACACGGTGGGGGGGGGCACATGCTGCCGAGGGGGATTGGGCACCCAAGGTTAATATTGTTTGTGAATATGGTGGCAAGCTGCCGCCATGTTCACAAACAATATCAGTGTTTCAAGGTTTCGCCCTGCAATGACGGGTCGCTCCCTCATTGCAGTGAATGGCTAATGCTGCAATCACGAGGCGGCCCATGATTGCAGCAGCTAAAATTTTACAAGTTGGTGGCATGCTGGCTGAACTAGTGTCAGCAGCAGTGTGCCACAGCATTGGGGGAAGTGGGACAAGCCTTTAAAGGCTGTGGGGGCATTGGCCACAACAGTGCTGTGCCTCCAAAATCTGCTTCTGGAGAAAGCTGCCGCAATATGTTTCTTGTGCATGCGCGCAATCAACATAAAAATGGAAAGAGACCTGGGGGTAGTCATATCAGATGACCTAAAGATGGCTAGCAATGTGAGAAGGCAGTAAGGAGGGCTGGGGGGATACTGGAATGCATAGGGAGAGGCATCACCAGGAGAAGTTGTTGGCCCTCTGTACAGACAGTTGGTAAGACAACATCTGGAGTACTGTGTACAGTTCTGGAGACCCCATCTCCGCAAAGACATAGACAGGGTGGAGGCTGTGCAGAGGACGGCAACCAAAATGGTGCAGGGTCTGCACCAGAAGACATGTGAAGAAAGACTAAAGGAGCTTAAGATGTATAACCTTGAGGAAAGGAGGGGGGACATGATAGAAACTTTCAAATACCTCAAGGGAATCAACAAAGTCCAAGAGGGTAGCATCTTTCAAAAAAAGAGATGTGCAAGAACAAGGGGGCACAATTTGAAGGTAGATGGGGGATGGCTCAGAGGTAATGTGAGGAAGTATTTCTTCACAAAGAGGGTCGTAGATGCATGGAACAGACTTCCTGAGGAGGTCATAGAGTCAAAAACAGTGGGGGAATTCAAGAATGCATGGGACAGATGTAAGGCAGTTCTAGTGGGGGGTAGGAGGAAGTAGGTTGTTGGTTAACTAGGATCTGCAGCTTATCCGTTAGGTAGGGAAATGGGCAGACTAGGTAGGCCAAGCAGTCCTTATCTTCCGTCAGATTCTATGTTTCTATGTTAATAAAACTAATTTCTGCCACACATTCTTTACTGGATGGAACACAACACTGCTCGGTCATGCTACACTGACACACAATAGTGAAATTAATTTACACAGTGAATGTCTGAAAAAATGGCAGGATCAACCAGATAGCTTTTTTTTTTTTCACCTTTTTGCAAAATTATGGCAGGGTCACCTGAATAAAACTAATTCCTGCCACAGAAGGACTACTTTTTTGCCCCCCAAAAAACATTTCTAGCCATTTTATAAGATAGATAAACCACTCTAGGGTGTTCAGTCCCGCTCAGATATATGCACACCTTGGGTAGTTGAATGCACATCAAGGTGTGCATATATCACAGTGTGACTGCACACCCTAGAGTGGGTAATCAATCAATCAATCAATCAATCAATCAATCTATCTATCTGTCTATCTAAAGTTTGACGTTCAGACCTGAAACTAAGCGTTCAGTTGTCTAGTGTACTTAACCAGTTATCAAAAAACAAATCAATCAATCAATCACTATACGTTTAAGTGGAGGTATAACATTTGAATGGTTTGAGTAGTGTTGGTATATACTTTTCATTGATCATTTATTTGCAGGCATACAGGAAATAACTAATGGCTTTTTGTATGAGAAAAATCCTCATCCATGTATTAGATTTATATACAGTATAATCCAGCTTCCCTATTCCATTTTCCTCACTTTCTCCCAATCCACATCCCCTCACTTTGGGGCTTACATGGCCACACCCTTTTTAAATCCAGGAGAGGGGGTGAGGGACAGCCTTCATAGCCAACAATACCATTCCATGATCAGCCTGCAGGAGGTGTGCAAGCACCGGACAACTCCAGCCCTTGCACTTTTGGAGCCAAGCACCTCACCTTCACAGGTCTTGGGGTGGGACTGTCTGGGAACTGCACAAATAAACTCAGTCTCCCAGATAGCAACGTGCACTACTGGCCCAGATTTGTAATGCAACTTTTAAAAAATGATCTCAGTTTTTTCCCTATGTGTGGCTAGTGGTCAAAGTTGTAAAGCTATACCTTTGAATCTTCATACAGTTCTCTACTCTCACAGATCTATATGATCAAATCCAAACCAAAGCACAGTCATGCTGACAGCATGGAAATCTCTTTAATTTGCAAGGATGCTATCTATCCCTCATGCAAATCTCTTTAACCTGCAAGGATGTTATCTACTGCATGGAAAATATCAAATGTAAACTGAAGAAAAAAAAAATGCCACAGTACCTCGAGTATAGCAATGTTGGCAACAAGGCTCTATGTTTTCCACAGCAGTGATGAATCCAGCATATGCAGGCAAAAAAAGTTGTGCCTAGGAGTGGAGGCACATTGAAGCAAAAACAGCTACTTATTCAAATGGTAAAAATAGCCTTTAATGATTCCTGGCTCGGCACACAGGAAAACAGAAAAAATGAGGAGAGAAATCAGCGTGTCCTTACTGCAGAGTCACACCCACGCACAATAGCAGACACGCCTTTTTAGTGCATGACATAATCACATACTTTGCCAAATGTATAGCTCTGTGCCCAAAGCATCAACCAAATACATGTCCTTTAAAAGGGAAATGTACTATCAGTGCTTTGAATCATTACTGTAGTGCTACAAGGTTGAGATAGTGATGAAAATGTTACTAACTTCAAAACTCAGAAAAATACTAGCAACAAATGAAACAGTCATACTATGTTGCCAATTTGTACAACAGAAATAAGAAAAAGTGGAACCTCTCAGAGTGCTTAAACTATTGTCCATCCACATACAAAGTTAAATAGAAGCATGCCTATCATATGAAAATTGTTTTCAGGGGAAGACTTTCCATTATTTTAAAAGATCAGAGGCTGGATTCGCAAAACTTTGCCCGGATGCAAACAGGGTTTTCATGGGGCAAACTGAGTTTTGCCCAGAGGTGGTTTTCACAAAGCCAAGTTTGCCCAGGCAAACTGGGTTTGCACCTGGGCAATGCAATGAGGGGATCCGCAATGCAAATGAGGGGGAGGGGACCTGCATTTCCCCGCAATCCCATCCACAAAACTTGCGATCCACGCAAAGGCCATTTGTGACGGCCCTTGCGTGGAAAAAATACCGCTGGCAAAAACTCAGTGGTAATCCGTGCAACCCTAGTGTTTGTGGCAGTACCATGGCTCCCCATTCCCTGATCTCCCACCTGATAATGGACATCCCTTTTCCACAGTACAGTGTCTCTCTCTATTCCCTGATCTCCCACCTGATAATGAATATCCCTTTTCCATAGTGTAGTGTCCCCCCCCCCCAATACAGACAAAACCCTTTTCCATAGTTTCACAGTCAAGGAGCTGTACTGTGTACAGTATGCACTCCTTGAGGGCTCATTCAGCAGCCAGCCACAGGTGTGTGAGGAGGGCTGGGCTGGCTACCGATCACCAATTGGGATGGGAGGGAGCAGGGTAGTGGATCACACTGGACGTGGTGGGGGGAGGGACAAAGACTACCAGAACATGAGGTATTGGACTTCGGGGATGACGAACAGTGACCGGGGAAGGGATAGGGACACTACACTATGGAAAAGTTTTCCTTTCTATATCAGGTGGGAGATCGGGGAGGGGATTGACACTACACTATAGGAAAGGGTTTTTTCTATATTGGGTGGGAGATTGGGGAGGAGGGAGGGACACTACACTATGGAAAATTAGTTTTATTCATGTCGGGTGGGCGATCGGGGAATGGGGAGGGACACTACACTATGGAAAATTAGTTTTATTCATGTCTGGTGGGCAATCAGGGTGGGGGAGGGCACCACTAGACTTCAGGAATGTCACTGCGTGGGGCATGGACTGGTGGGGGGCACACTAAGCCACCCATGGGCCATGCAAATGGGTCCATAATGGGCAGGATAATGACCAATAGCACCTTGCATGCCCAATGGGCTCATTTGCATGGCTCCTTTCCTGAATGTGGGATTAGCATGGTGGCACTATTGCTGGCAGACCATTCTCCTGGCTGGCTGTGGGGGGGCAGCAAAATTAAGATTCCCAGTGTTTTTACTGGGTTAGCACTGCCCCTAGTCACAGCTGGATAGTGTGGTGCACTATCCGATTGTGAATAGCAATTTTTGGCCCCTGCGCAATGGCACGGTATGGCACAAACCTTTGCACTGTACTTTGCCCTTTTTTGTGACTCTTGCCCCAGATACTTTTGCCACTGTATCCAGTGTGGGCCCCACTAAAAAGCTAACATGTGCCAACAACAGACAAACGTATACATTATGAAACTAAAGAGGTAAAAAAAGACTGAAAGAATAACACAAATGTCCATAGTTACCTACAAAATAATGTTATTTATTTAAAAGCTGGTAACTGGGAGAGGTGCTCTGAGCTGAGGTTCATTTCTAGGCATGAAATTAAAAGTAAAGAAGGGTCCTACAAAAATGGAGTTCAGATCATATAAAATCATGAACCTGAGTCCATACAAGAAACTGGATTCTTAATGCCAAAACACATCAAGGAATACACATCTCTAATCCACCCCATTCAGCAATACACCAGGGGATCATAATAACTGAGTCAACACTTCCTTGGGGTGGGTGGGAGAAGAAGCATTTCACAGCAGTTTGAGATCAATCAATACAACAGATCAAAGATAGGGACCTTCGTCACAACTTTTTTTTTTTTTTTTTTAATTTGCCCTTTATCCTGGCTGGACCACAGTCTGCTTTCTCCGCCCTGGTCACGGCCCCCGGAGACCTCCACCACCGCCTATAGCTGCAGAGGACCCTCGGTCACCCCCGGCTTACTCCCCGGAGGTGGGGCCTGAGCCACCTCCGTGACCCGGAACTGTGACTGGTTGGGGTCCCATGGCGCAGTGGCGAGCGAGGGATCTCCGGGAGGGCTTCATCCTTCGGTGGTCCTGCCCCCATTTTCTGTTTTCTCCCAGAGGAGGCGGGGATGTGCAATGACACCAGCATCTGCCCGCCTCCTCCCCACGTCAAGCGTCGGCTGTGTGAGAACTCCCGCCACCGCCCAGGAGTCCCCAGCGCCCGACCACCCACACCTCCCCGAGAAGGAGAGCTGTCCATCGGACGCCGATCCCACTCCTCGTCAGCCTCCATGACCCGGATCCATTCCCCGAACCCAGGTCACCGGGCGCTGTAAGCGGAAATCCCACCGCGCCCGGACGGGCAGCACAGACCTTCATCACAACTTAGAAATAAATTGATGGTGGCTCCACATAAAAGGAGTCAATGCTTTTATGTTTGCTTGCACACATGTGCAAGAAACATAGTCGATGATCAAAATGCAGTACCATACAGTTGAAAGAGAGAGCACCGCTGAGGTGAGCAGCGCTCTCCCTCCCACACACACAGGCCACGCGCGCATGCGCAAATTGCGTGCTCTGCGCGCCTATGCATTAACATTCGTATAGCCGACGGGGTGCCCACCCCTGGCCGGCTTCACACCCCCGCCAAAAAAGCTGTGCAGGTGCCATGCTGGAGCCCACCCCAGTGTGGCAAAAACTGTTATAGCCAATGGGGTGCCCAATCCCTCATCAGCTCCACGCCCCCCAAAAAACTTTCAAGGTGCCACGCTGGAGAGACCACCCCAGCATGGCAAAGCTTGTTGTGGCAGACCGGGGTACCCATCCCCGCCGGCTGCTCCAGCCCCCATCAACACAGTTTAGCTGCCACGCTGGGAGCCCACCCCAGCGTGGCAAACGCCCAGCATCATCTTAATAATACATAAAAAAAACTGTAAACAAAAAGGTCCTCGTAGTCTCCTGCCGCCACCCGCACTCCACCCACTGTGCACCATGCCTCCCACACCCCCATCCATACTTACCTGAGGAGTCCGCGTGATGATCTTTGGTGGACTGGGAGCACCTCTGCACTCTTCAAAGCTGACAGCGAACTGAGGAAATGCCAGTAAGCTGTATAATGGAATAAATAGGGTTTTTTCAACTTTGCTGCATATCTCAGGCATTTTTTGGAATTTTGGCACCAAATTTTCAACATGGTGTTTTTGGGACCCATCCTCATGAATTCTGTCACTGTCATGGCGTTAATTGGGCCTGAAGGGTGATTTCACGGTCACTGCATAAAATCACCTTTCGGGACCGATTCATGAAATGACAGTGCCAGTGTTCATAAGATGGGCTCTCAAAAAGCCTATGTTGCAAATTTGGTGAAAAAATTCCTAAAAATAACTTTTACGAGCGTGCATTGCGCAGTTTCTGTGCATGCTCGTAAGTTCGCAAATTTTTTATATTTGCACTTCAGATTTTCAACATTGCCATTTTACCACACCTCCTTATGAGCAGTACAGCTGTTATTTTTTACATCTCGATGAAAATGTGTTTCCACGCATGTAGCGCACAATGGCGCAGTCGGTGTGCGAAATCAATGTATGGGACACATTAAGTTAATCACAGTGACACTGTTCATAAGAAGAGGTCTTAAAATGGCTATGTTGAAAATTTGGTGAAAAAAGTCCATAAAATGACTGTGTTACGAGTGAGCATTGCGCAGTTTCCATGCACCCTCGTAAGTTCATGAATTTGTAATATTTTCAGTCCAGATTTTCACCAGTGGCATTTTTTCACACTTCCTTATGAACAGTACAGTTGTCATTTTTCACAACATGGCTGAAATGTGTTTTCACAATTTCAGCACAGAAATGCATGGTCGCTGTGGGAAATCATTGTTCGGGATAGATAAAGAAAATCACAGTGACACTGTTCATGATCGGAGGTTCCAAAATACCTGTTTTGACAATCTGCTGTAAAAAAATCCCCAACTAATTACATTACAGGTGTGCGTTGCACAGTTTCTACACACAATTGTGACTTCACCAGTTTTTTTAATATATTCACTGCAGATTTTCAACATTGACATTTTTTATACCTCCCCATGACCAGTACAGCTGTCATTTTTTACATCATAGAAACATAGAAACATAGACTTTGATGGCAGATAAGGACCGCTAGGCCCATCTAGTCTGCCCATAATCGAACATCCTGTTCGGAATGTGTTTTTGCACCTGTGGTGACAAATGCCGTAGTCGCTGTGCAAAAGCAGCTTTCGGCTAGCAAACTGATATTGCCACTGTTTGTGAGGTGGGGGGTCACAAAAAAAAATGTTGAAAATTTGGAGTGAAAATACCAACGAATGCCTGAGGTGTTAGGGTTTCCGACCATAATACCCCACCCTGTAGAGAATGACAGGCATCAGGGCTGTGACTTGGGATTGTCGCCTGCAATGCTCATACCATTCCACCCCCACCCACACTCTGCAGCCACTGAGAGGCATCAAGGTGTGCCTTGGACTCTTTGGCCCCAAAGTTCACCCCATTCTCCTATACCACACCTATCTCACCATATTTACTGATGGAATGGGGTGCGCATAAGGGCCAAAGACCCCAAGGCACACCGTGACACTTGATGGTGTCTGCAGGGTAGGGTGTGGTGAAATGGCATGGCCATTATGCCTGACGACCCAAAGGCACACCCCAATGCCTGTCACTCTCTGCAGGGTTGGCTTCAGTTCAATACTTCACTGCCATTCCTATTATGCAGCTCTGTAACTCCTACACTACCAATGCCAATGCCAGCAAGCAAACATTCGGCATTGACAAATGCTTGTTTTATAAAGCTGCAAGTTCAGTTCAATGAGAGAATCAAGCCCATCAAACTTCAGGTTCATAGGATTCATAGGATCAATATCTGGTCAATTAGCGTTAGCCATTTCAGACCAGCACTTGTTCATGCTACAAAACTGTAACATAAAGCACCATAATATCTATTTTATCTTTAAACTGTCTCATATTGCTGCAAGATACTACATCTGATGGCAGAGCATTCCACTTCATCACCACCCTCTGGGAGAACCAATGTTCCCTCTGTCTATTTTTAAAGGAATTCCCTTTTAATTGGTACTGGTGTCCTCTATTGTTTGTTATTGCAGTTCTTGCTTGGAGTCCCAAGCATTTCCACAGGTCGGGCTCTTGAAAGGCGCTATGGACCAGACACGTGTCTCCCCTATGACAATGGTACTGCAAAGAATAATCCTCAGTGCTGTTAGTCTTTCATCACATGTTTTACCAGACAGCCCATCCACCAATCTGGTGGCCTGTCTCTGCATCCCCTCCAACCTCCTCAAGTCCCCCTTTAAATATAGTGAAACAAAACTGCCCACAGTACTCCAAGTGAGGACAAGCCAGCTATACATAAAGTGGGAGCACCACCTCCTTGCTCCTACTCCTTATATTTTTTCTAATACAAGCAAGAATTCCATACCCCTTTTTAGCCACCTTAACACAGTGTTCAGAAAAATTAAATGTACATGAGATCTGTACTCCCAGGTCTCTTTCTGAATCTGCAATTAATAACTTGCTTCCTTTTATGTAGTAGGGAAATCTCAAATTCTTTTTCCCTAGGTGCATAATCTTGCATTTACCAAGGTTTAGTCTAAGTTGTTTCTTGTCTGCAACCTGAACCGATGCATTAATATTTTCCTTAAAGGAAACTGCATCTTGCGTAGTGGTTACTAGTGCTTCCAACTTGATGTCATCAGCAAAATTTTCACTACACTCTGTTTTTTTGTTAGGGTGGATACCAAGATGTTAAACAATATTGGTCCCAGTACTGATCCCAGGGGACCCCGCTGGTAACCATGGCACAACTAGATGTATATCCTTTAATTACTACTTTCTGCCTTCTATTTGTCAACCAGGTTGCTATCCATCTAATTGTGCAGTCATTTAGTTTGATTTCCTTAAGCATATTAATCAATTCAGAGTGTGAGACACTGTCAAATGCCTTTTTCAAAGTCTACGGACAACAAGTCCACTGGGATTCCTATATCCAGTGCCTCAGATTAGATTATTTCTTTATTTCATGTGAAGATTTTCATCTAGTTCAAGATGTCTCCAATGGCCCATATCTACTTTTGGATCATCACTCCCTCCTGTTGAAAATAGACTTAGGGAAGAAAAGGCAACAAACACTGGCACCTGAACGAATCCCCATTGAGAGACTCTCAATTCAGAACATTCATACAAGATACAATCCCTCAGATAATACAAGAAAATGTCTCTCAGGGGATCTTGGATGCAGTACTGTGGGACACAGTGAAGGCAGTAATAAGGGGTGAAATTATTGCATATTCTTTGAGAGAGAAATGCCAATATGAGGCTCGATACAATTTTCTGCTGGAAAATCTGCAGACGTATCAATTGTTATCCAGGGAGGGGGATAGGGAAGTTAAACTTAAAATTCGAGAAACAAAACAAGAAATACAAAAAATAATGGACTATAAAGGCCACAATCATTATTGTACCTAAAACAACATTTAACAGGACTGGCTCCAGGACTGATCCCTGTGGCACCCCACTGGTCACCCTCCTTTCCTCAGATTGAGCGCCATTTACCATGACCCTCTGTCTTCTATCACTCAACCAGCTCCTTATTCAGTTTACCACCTTGTGACCCACTCCCAGGCTGCCCAGCTTGTTAATAAGTCTACTATATGGAATGGTATTGAAGGCCTTTCTGAAATCCAGGTAGGCCACATCCACCGCCCCGCCCCCCCAATCCACAACCTTAGTCACTCAGTCAAAGAAATCAATTAGATTTGTTTGACATGACCTTCCTGCTGTGAATCCACGCTGTCTCGGATCCTGTGCTCTGCTGGAGTTCCACAATCCTTTCTTTAAGTAGTGATTCTATAACCTTCCCTACTCACATACACAGGTATGTACATTAATACGCAATATCACTCTCTTCTCATCTCTCACCAGCCCAGTCTGTGGTGGAGGACACAGTCCTGGAGGATGACCTGGGACCATCCCGGCGTGTGCTGCCCCCAAGGGCCACCCATGTTGGGGAAGGAAGAGACTGGGAGAGTAAGTAGGAGGAGGAGGAGGATGATGATGATTCTGAAGAGGAGGAGGAGAACACATTTGTTGATGGGTGGACAGAAGGAGTTGCCTGCCCTTGCCAGCCCCCATACATATAAGGTCCATACCCACTCCCCAGCACGGCCATCACTGTACTGCCACAGGCCACTCCCAATAGCCCAGCCAATGCTGTGCCCCCCAGCACCCCACACTTGGCACAGCCCACACTCTGCCTCCCCAGGCCAATCCCAATGGCTCAGCCAATGCTGTGTCACCCCAGCACATCACTACAGGCACATATACTGCCCGGATGCCCAGGCCAGTCACATTTGCCTATCTACTCCTGTGGCACCCTGGCCACAACATTGTGCAGTACTGACCATATTGCAAAGCTGAGTCACACAATGGCCAAGGGTGCTGCCTGACTGTCTAATGTGCAGTGCGACTCTGTCTAACTGGACAGTCCATGGTGACAGCATGAGGTGGTGGCCAACAGACAGCTGCTGCAGACATCTGCGGGGGCACAGGAGGGTATTCAGGTAGAACTGGCATGCATATGCCACATGCTACAGGACAACATGCAGCATGCAGAGGTACACCATGCAGAGCATATGGTGGCCATGTGTGAACTGTGGCAGGATATGTCTGCTAACATGTCTGCTGGCTTGGATAGACAGTATGCCACTGTGCTGGAGGCTGCAGCCACAGTCTCAGGCACTGCATGGGATGGCCAGAGCACTGGCCATTCCAGTGGGAGGACTGTGACCTTATGGCAGACACCTCAGAGTACCTGTACCTCACGCAATGCAGGCATCCAGATGTCCTGCCTACCCATAACACCCAGGATGCCCAGGACATGGTGCATTCATGGCCACAGCTTGCAACTTGGTGGGTTCAGTACTCATGAGGCTGTGGCCATGTAACACTGTCTTCATGCTTGTGCCCCACTGAGTTGATGATGACCCCCCAGCTACCATCCCAGGTACACCACATGTGCAATGTCCATGTCCAGGAAGGTAGTATGGGATGCACCTAGGGGGCATAGGGTGCATATTGCTCCCACCCACCCACATACTCACTGCTGTAAGGAGGGGGTTGTTATATTCACATGACTTTAGGCTACCTCAGGCCCCCACCACATTGCTCATGTTTTCCCTCTGCTTGGATGACTCTGCATTTATTTTCATCTCCCTTTAAACCCCCCCACCTGGATGGCACTGCATTCATTTTCAGTCCCAACCTTTGAGAAAGGATGCGAGTCCGAAAAGCGTCAGGCAGGGCATGAGGTGTCTGTCCGTCCAGCACAATATGTGCTTTTACAATAAATTCCTAAGAATTATTTATGATGTTGTGTCCAAACTTATTGGCGGTGAGTTCCCAAATTCCACCTGGTTTCCTGCTCTGCAGTTGTTCATGAGCACCACCTACCCTGTGTGCACTTTATTGTTTTCTCAGTATATCAATATACATTATCGTTATGTAAAAAATATATTGATGACTTTTATTTTACAAAAAAATGTCAACACAGCTACAGAAAACTGCCTCTTTCAATATTGATAATATAATTACTACTGTTACATAGTAACGATATAATGACACCATTCTTAATGGCTGAACGCCAAGATTTCATTTAAAAAACAAGTTTCTAGCCTCAAAAGTTCCTGAGTTAGACCTTTCAAATGATATTGGGCTCCATATTCAAAAGTTTGCATGGGTGCTAACCAGTGTGTGCCCATGCAAACCAGGTTTTGCGCAGGAGCCCAATATCCAAAAGGCTCGGTTGTGCTGGCAAAGAGGGTTAATGCCTGTGCAAACCAAAAATGGGGGGTATGCAAATGGGGTGGGGGTAGGGACAGGAATATCAGTACAAGCTGATATTCAGCAGAATTGTGCCACACAAATGGGTTTTGCATGCAGCACATCCTCCTTGATAGCACATTCTGTAGCTGGCCATGGTGGTGAGTGGAGGGCTGTGCCAGTTGCAGGATCTGGGTAGTAACAGGTTAGGGAATAGGGTGTTTGGCCAATGCTGGATGGGCTGGGGAGGGTGGAGGCTCCACTATACCATCATGGCTATTACCGTATGGTTTTCAGGTGAGATTGGGGATTGGGGGGGCACTATAGGATCACGGCACATCTGCTATTTTATACTTGGGGGAGATCGTGGCTTGTTGAGGGGGCACGACATCTCTCTGTACACACTGGGGATTGAGGGAGCACTAGACTACCAGTGGAGCTATATGCTTACAGCATCAGCTTGCTTTCATTACACAAAACTTTCACTTTCTGTACACTGCAATGGCACCCCACTGTGTGCCACATCATGGCAGCTCATCCCAGCTGTGCCCTGACATCCCCACAGCTGCCTCCCGTGCCCCTACTACACCCCTACTGTCCCTTGTCCTACCGCATCCTTGGGACACAGCCACTTAGACCACCTCCTGACTGGTCTAAGTGATGCCCATTGCTGCATCCATGGCGGAGCTTTGAAAATCCCTAAAAAGGGGATGTTGTGCAAGCCCCGTAGTGACCTGGTGCACCTGGTTGTTTGACACAAGCATGGCACGAGAGAGCTTTTGCACAGCAGTGTCTGGTTCAGATGCAGGCTGCTTTAGAAAATCACATTTGACCCAAGTTGTGATGCAAGTCACCACTTGTATCAAACTCTTTTCATGCAAGTCCCTTGTGTCATTCTAACCTGTTTGAACATCGAGCCCATTGTGTTCATCATGGAAATTGTCGTGAACAATGGATTAAATCAGATTCAATTTTACATTTTCTACAAGATTTATTACACTCCCTATCTCTTAAATAAATTCAACCCCAATATCTGCTTGAGTTGTCGAAGATGTAAACTGCAAGTGGCAAATTTGTCGCATCTAATGCTGCTGTGCCCTAATATTTCTACATTCTGGCAGAACATATTTAGATCAATTAATAGTATTCCTAATATCAGTTTGTTTGTTGAAGTGGAATTATGCTTATTAGGTAGAACTATATTACAAACCCTCCCAGATGGAGCAAGTCATAATTTATTAAGCATGATGCTTATAAATGCCAGATGTTGCATAGCCAGAACGAGGAAAGAACAGTTAGCACCTAATTGGGAGCTATGGAAAAATCTTCTACTGGAATGTACGAGAATTGAAACACAACATTTTATTACCGTTAAAAGTATTAGAAAGAATTGGGAAATCTGGAGCCCAGTACAAAGGGCCTTGAAAAATGCTTTATGATTTATTGTAACATTTCAGAATGGGGATTTGTATTTAGATAGAGGAAAACAGTGTTGTGTTGCCTGTTACTCTCCCAGGTAATCAGCTAATCAATATATTTACTGGATTAATGACTTTGAACTTTAGATTATTTATCATTGCAGATAATGTAGCACTTATGGATATGTTTGTTTCTTTTATATGCAATAAAATATATAAAAAAAAATTGGGTTGGCAGGAAGGGGATGCCAGCAGTGGGGCTGAGTACCTGCAGCATGTCATGTTATGAAAACTGGGTTGGGCGGGAGGGGAACCAGTGGCAGCGTTTAGCACCCACCACTGGCTGGGTCGAGCTTGAGGGGGGATGGTGCTCTGCTGCCTGATGGTGGCACTAAGAAAGGATGTAGATCCACTGTGACAGGTGCAGCTGCATTCTTTCATATGTGAAAATGTTCTGCCCATCAGGCAGCAAAGTAATATCAGCAGCATTGTGAAAGCTTGTGTAGTGAATATTTCTTGTTGGTCCAGTAATATTAAATCACCTAATTTGTTTATCTGTTTGTACAAGCACTGGTACCGCTAGAAACATTTATCTGCAATCAGTACACTTATTCGCAAAAGTTGTTTAAGGTGGCCATCCTGTTTTTCCCTCTAGTCTTTGGCACTGCTACACCAGAAGCTAAACAAAATGGTGCCGATAACCTCCATTATCTGGTGCTACAACAAATACTCAAACTTTATTGGCTAATGGCAGTGGGGGCACCCCTGTACATACCTACAGTAAAACAAGTGCCAGCCATCACAGGCTTTTCACTTGCCTTAGTAATCCACCCTCCTTTGCCCACACATAATATGGCTGCTTTGGCATTTATTTATCACAACAGTGTTTTAAAAAAATGGTAGACTGGTCACTACAAAAACTACTGCACAGCTGCCCCCAGCCCCATGTTTCCACACACCTTACCTGCTGGTGCTGCACTCTCGGACTCCGAGCTGTATGGAACAAGAACGGGCTAGTTAACTACCATCTAAACTGAGAGCCATCCCTCCTCCTACCATTACTATTCTGCTTCCTGCTCTGCTGTGCTCTCCTCTCCTCTGAAACTGTTTACAACAGTGTCATCTACTGACCATATACAAAAGGGAGCTATTTTTCTGAAAATACAACTGCACTGTAAATATTTAATTTTTTTATTGTCTATGTACACAAAAACCCTTGGATAATAGACATAATACACTCAAGGATGTCATATATCATGGGTTATTGTAATTTCTTGGCCTCATGACTCACAATGCACATGTGGCTTGGCAATATCCCATGATATACCACATCCTGTCATGTATTTAAGCAATAATGACTGAACAGCTGGTAATTTCCTGGTGATTAAAGACTGGTTGGGGGGGAGGGTGGCCCAAGGCACAGACGGAAGCACTACTTGTACATAACAACAAATTCACCGATGTCCTGCATAGCGACAGCACAATACCGACACCGGTATTGTGCCATCACAAAAGTAAATGTTTTTTTACAGGGGGCTACACCCCCACACCCCCCATGCAGGGGGCTGTGCCCCCCTGTACCCCCTGCATTTAATTATAATAAACTCCAGGTCGGAGCTGTTTTGGGGAAGGGGCAGAACACTGAGAGGAGCTGTATCAGTGAAAACAGACCATTATAATGACTGTCGCTGTAATAGTCTGTTTTCAGGTTTTGCTGTCATGGTGTCACTCTCAAGTGGGCCACCGGGTGCAGTCAAGGGCCAGCCCCACCCAGCCAGTTGTTAATCAAAGGAAATAACCGGCTGTGAGGTCATTATTGTGATTATAAGTCTAATTGCAATACCGGCAGTTTTTTTCTTAGCAACAAAAACAGTTTTGTTCTGGTGCCACTGCTGCTGTCCGTGTACAGCGTGTGAGCAGAGTGTCGCTGCCGTACCGGTCATTTCTAGGAGATTTTAGACTGGCATGGCAGCCAATCAGTGAGCTAGTTCAGCTCATGAATAATTAATTAGACTTGTAATGTTGCTTAAATACATCTTAAAGCAGCAGCTCGTGAATAAGAGGTGCTGGGATAGTGTAAATACCATACTCTTAATGCTCTACTGGATAGCTCACCTATCTGATGGTTAACTTTATCAATAGTAGATATGCTCTGAGGCACATTTTTAGGATAGCTTTAGGTCTAGCCAGAAAAAATTGTCCTGGTATCTGGAGTTTGGACATGTTTCAACCAAAATCATTTCCCACACTCCACCCCTCCCCTGTATTCCGAGATACTGATCTGTCAAAAAAATTGGCATCTTTTAAATAACCCCACTTCTGACCCCCCAAAACCATTAGTCAATAGTGGGTTTCCAATCCACAATTTGTGGGGGGGGGCATAGTAGTCCAAAATCATGGCTAGCTACTTGAGTCCACCCTCCATAACCTGCAGTATGCCATTCCCTTGCTAATACAGTCATATGACTTATTAGCACATGGTAAGCATAACGGGTAATGGAGCCCAATTAAGGACACAAAGGCCCTAGGACATTTTTGAGCTCAAGCACCTCCCCCACATAGTGCCACCCCCCTGCACCACCTTTCCATAATGCAGTTCTCAATCAGATCCCCTCCCTCCACACACCACATCACACTCCAAAATACAGTTTAACATGAAAAGCCTAGGATTCCATTCAGAGAGAATGCAAATGAATGCGCCCGCTATGGAACTAGATATGCACTGCATATATCATTCACAGCTTCACCTGAAAGTCAAAATGTCATGAGGCAAGAATGGTTATACCCACAATAATTCAACTTCTTTCTTAACTCAACTGTTGGATATTACAGTCATTAGTTATGCGAGAGTAGGCTGAGCTGGGTAGCACTGGGCACTCATATGTTAATATTTTTCTATCTGAAAGCTGAGAAATAATTCAGCAAGAGTCTCAACACAACAATAATTCAACACTAGACTCTCACAAGAGAAAGTCACCAGCATCGATACGAGCAATGCTGGCATTTTATACATTGGCTTTAAAATTGCCACATTGCTGAACATCCTTAATAAAGGAGGGATCATTCTGAGTTGCAATGAATGCATCCAGTGCAATGTGTGTTGCATTTATACATCTTAGCAGGCACTGATGTAATAGCTCTGCATCACTCAGAATGGTGTAGGCTTGAGCTTGTAAACACACCTATAGGATCCATGCCCGAGTGGCCCTTAAGCAGTCGCGGGTGGAGCATAACGGCTGCTTCTCTCCTTGGCTGCCACCCACCAAACCTATAACCCCTGACTGCTCTCCTGGAAGCGAGTGCCGGATCCTCTTTGAAGGTACAGCCGCTGTTTTTTTTACTGTTTCCCGGTCTTGCCACGGCTTACCTCGGTGGCTCCTGATAGGTGTCACGTTCCAGCCAGAGGGCTCCGATTCGCCTGCCTGTGTCCATGGCCCAGCTGATTGGTGCACCTCAGCCTGCTGCATTTGTGTCCTTCTATTTTCTGTGATTCCTACCTCCTCAGTTGCACAGTACTCCTCTCTCTTTTCCTGACTAGTATAGCCTGCCAGCATTGTATTAGTGTTTACCTGCCTAGCATAGCCTGCCTATACATTTTGAGTGTAATCTGTTTAGCCTGCCAAATTTCGCAATGTGTTAATTCTGTCTAGCGTAATCTACCAGTCCTTCATAAGTATAATCTGCCTAGTGTAGCCTGTTTGCATGATATAAGTGTTTTCATCTGCCTATCGTAGCTTGCCAGTACTACAGAAGTATATATTTTGCCAAGTGTAGCCTGCCAGAATATAATCTAACCTGTGCTGTAACTGCCTAGCTGTCACTGTCCCCTCTCTACCTTCTCTCCCACTCTCCTAATTTACTGTCTGTGTGTGCTCCCCCATATTTCCCAGTCTGCTTTCTCTGTTCTACCCCCCCCAACAACAACTCTCCAACTACTCAAAAAACAGACTCCTAGGGTCACTGAATTTGGCTCTTGGTCTCTAACCCACCCCCCAACTTTGTACTTAATTCCTTCCAGCTAACTTAAATCATCTCTCTCTCCCCCTCCTTTGTTATTCATTTGCAACTCCACCCCTGCGACTGTCTGCACAGACCCTTTGTTAGCTGGCAGCCACCTCCACCCCCCAGCTGTCGGACTGCCTTCTGACTCTCGCCCCTTTGACATGCAGCTTCCTCCTGATTATTTCTGTCCCTTCTGCTCTTTCCCCAGAGATCTGTCCATGCCCGAGTGGCACACAAGCAGCCACGGGTGGAGTGTAATGGCCGCTTCTCTCTTTGGCTGCCACCTGCCAAACCTATAACCCCTGACCGCTCTCCTGAAAGCGAGCGCCAGATCGTCACTGAAGGTACAGCCGCTGTTTTTTACTCTTTCCCGGTCTTGGCACCAGCTTACCTCGGTGGCTCCTGATTGGTGCAGTGTTCCAACCTGAGGACTCTGATTTGCCTGCCTGTATCCACGGCCCAGCTGATTGGTGCACCTCAGCCTGTTCTAGTTGTATCCCTCTATTTTCTGTGCTTCCTACCTCCTCACTTTCACAGTACTCTGCCCGCCCTCCTAGCCCCCTCCCAGGCCGCCTTTAAATGCACTTTCGTCTCCCCCCCGAGGATCTCCTATCTTATTGACCCGCTGTGCTCTGCACTCAACCACTCCAAGCTGATTCTGCTGCAACCTACTATATCTCCTTCTCCACCACCCTATCTTCTCATGCTTCCTGGAGAATACAGGGCTGTCTAGCAACTGTCCCTGGATCCCAATTCCCACTTGTCCTCTGGAACACTTTACTGCATTCTCACTACCTGACGAATGCTCTGCATAGCCAAACCAACCATGCCATCACTTGTTAACTGGCTTGCTTTATTCGTGCTTGCCTCTAATCTACCCTACAATTCTCTGTCCTATGACAGCAGCAGTGAAGTGGCAGTCCCAAAACTGACCTACAGGGATGGGCCACTGAACTCCACATCTGTGCCAGGTCTCCCAATGTCTGTTGTCCTCCTGTCTGCAGGATCTCTGTACCTGTCTCCGTCAAGCAACCTCTATCCAATCCCACCACCTGCCATAACTACAATCCCCATTGCTTGCTACTCTGCAACATAATTCCACTCCCATCGCCACTCACCTAGCTCCTTTAAGCAACTCAAGCTACTAGCAATCAGGGTAGCCCAGTTACTACTGATGCTATCAGGCAATAGCCATCCCAAACCTGGCCCCAGGAACTGTGATACTAGGACAGCCGGGCATAACCAATTGATTTCCATTGCTTCTATTAACATCTGTAGCCTTCTGCCAAAACTAGACCTGCTCCAAGCCTGGGTTACTCAACACAACCCAGATGTCCTGTCCGTTACCGAATCATGGCTTACACCCAAGACCCCAGACAATCAAGTTCTGCTCCATGGGTACACCCCCTTCCGTCTCGATAGGCTAGGTAAAAGAGGAGGGTATGCATAATCTGTATAAAAAAAAAATCACCTCCTGTGCAAAGCTCTTCCCCAATTACCAATAAGGAATGACGTTCAGATACTCTGGGTGAGGCTTACCCTTGGCTCCCAGGGCAAGGGCCTTACACTTGTCTCAATCTACAACCCTCCCCCCCCAGGGAACAAAAATGGGGGTTTTGCAGTTCTCCACGAACACCTCGACGACCTTCGGTCCAATAGTGAAGTCATAGTACTGGGGGACTTCAACATCAATTGGCTATCACCAGACTCGGCCACCTTCAAAGACGTGACCTCCTCTATCAACTTCCATCAACTAGTTGACCAACCCACTTAAGCAAACTATAGAACTGGAACCAGCACCTTAATAGACTGGGTATTAACAAACCACCCTGAGCGGATCTCGGGCCTAAAAGTGCTCCTGGACTCCCTCAGTGACCACTCGCCCATTACCTTCCACTGGTCAAATAAGGCCCCCAAACCACAGTGAAGGTAATAATATCCCAAATCCTAAAAAAGGTCCAGCAAAGTCCCTTTAAGCAAAACCTTCAACAGCAGAATTGGGCCCCCGTCCCAACCTCTAAAGACGTTGACACGGCGTTGGACAAATTCATTAAAATTTTCAACGAAGCCTGTGATATCTTTGCCCCCATTACTAAAAGAAAAGTCAGTGGTACTCATAAAACATGGGTTACCCCCCACCTCCTTGCTCTGATGTGTGCCAGAGACCTGCTCTGATATAAGTATAGTAGTTCTCGTACAGCCAAAGACTTGCAGAGCTATAAGGCAGCACATAATAACTGTACTTTTGCTATCCGCCAGGCCAAAGCCAGTTCCTTCAAGTCTGAGCTAAACTCCTCCTGGGGTGATGGACGCAGATTCTGGAAAAATATCAATGAGATCACAGGGAAATGAGATACCTTTGAACCCTCAGTGCTGAACTTTGAAGGGTCCATTACACAAGACCCCAAAACCATTGCTGACATCTTCAAAGCAGCTTTTACCGACCTCAGTGCTGTGCTCCCCCCCAACTTCCATAACCCTGTGAGTGACACTCTAATAAAACCACCACAAACATATCCAACGAAGCATGCCCCCCCTTTCTACCTCAGAGTAATATCCAAAGTTGAGGCAAAAAGATACCTCTCCAAAGTACTGGGGAAAACCAGGAATAGTGCCAAGGGCCTGGATCCAAAACTAATCTCCCTGGCGCTAGACGAATTGCTAACACCCCTCACCACAATTATCAACCTATCCCTCACCACAGGAACATTCCCTAAATTATGTAAAGAAGCAGTTGTTACCCCTGTCTTCAAAGCTGGTTGTAAGACAAGTCATACTAACTACCATCCTATCTCGATTCTTCCGCCGATCTCAAAAGTCCTAGAGCATATAGTCTACAATCAGCTGGTAGACCACCTTGACAAATATCAGCTACAATGCCAACAGCAACATGGCTTCCGTAAACTCTACAGTACTACAACAGCCCTCCTGGAGTTCTCGGGGTTTACTCACGATGCCTTTGATCAAGGGCACTTGATGGGGGCAACCTTTATACACCTCACCAAGGCCTTTGACACCTTCAACCACGACCTCCTCCTGGCCCAACTTGAGGCAACAGGGCTATCCCCCGATTCACTGTGCTGGTTCCATAGTTACCTCACAGGGTGTGAGCAATAGGTAAAAATATCTGGTACCCTCTCGGACTCACTGCAAGTGTCCACCGGGGTTCCCCAAGGATCCATATTGGGCCCCCTGCTGTTTAGCCTTTTTCTTAGTAACCTCCCACTAGCCTGTATACACAAAATCCTTCTCTACGCAGATGATGTGGTTATTTACTCCAGCCACACTGACCCTACCATCCTAGAACAACATCTTCAACATGACTTTAACAATGTGGAGGACTGGTTTGATCGTGCTAGGTTGGTTGTGAACCACAAAAAAAACAAGACTATGTTTTTTGCCGCTGCCCACAATCGCCACAAGACATCAACCGTTAACATTCTAAGCAAGCAAAACATAGCCATAGAAATGGTCCAAAACTTCAAATACCTGGGGCTCACTCTAGACCGCTCCCTTACATTCTCTACCCATGTAGACAGTGTTACCTCATCTGCAAATAGGAAGTTCGGTCTTCTATATAAACACAGTAACTGCCGTACTGATAAAGCCCTCCAGCTCACCATCGCCAGCTCAATCTTCTCAACTATCCACTATGGTCTGACCATCTACAGTGCAGCGCCTGACACTACCCTTAAACGACTTGCCACTACACTGAATAAAGCCTGCAGGCTTGCACTAGGGGCTCTGTGCTTAACCCATACCTGTAATCTCTACCAGCAAACGGGATGGCTAAATCTGGTTGAGAGGACCTGCTACCAAGTCTGTCTACTAGCCAAAAAAGCAACCCTAGGCCTATTACCACCAAGAAGCTGTTCCCTTCTTCACCTGACTGAGCCTACTAGAACTACCAGGGCATCCAACAATCTCTCCATCAAGGTCTCCTTCTGGCGCATCTCTCAAGGGCAGAGATCCTTTGAATACAGAGCCCCACTCTGGCTTAGCTTGCTCCCTCCTGAGCTAACCGCTCTCAGTGTAATCGACCCATTTAAATCATCACTCAGATCTCACCTTTATAACCAACAGGTATGCACCTGCTTCCCCTAACCTCCACGCTGTGTCGCTGATAATGATTACACCCAACCCAGCACTTCTCTACTGCCTACCTTGTTCTTACCCCCTTCCCATGTCTGCCCCTCCTTTCCATTTCACACATTCCCCAACCCACCCAACAAACTCCTCCACACCTTCTGCCTTATCTCCCCATTCCCCCCAGCCCCCTATTCGACAAAGTGACCCATAGCCTGAGGTCACCGCCACCCCACTCCACTACCTCTACCTATTCCCCTTTCCTCCTATTCAAGGCCTTCAGTGCTGCCTAACGAACCTTCCATCCTCTAATTCAATTATTGTAAATTTTAGGTATTATTAGTACAAGCAGCTGCAACAATTGATCAAGTCTATGTAAATATGTCCCTTCAGCATTCTCTGTGTTTCACATCTGTAACTTGTGCTGTGTATATTGATTTCCTGTATGCCCGACATGGAACCTTTGTAAATGAGCTTGTAGCTCAAAGGTTGGAATCCTAGATTTCAATAAATAAATAAAAAAAGAAAAACACAACCTCCCCTGCCCCCCACACACACTCACACTCTACCCCAGGCTACAGATGAATGGTCTGAGGTAGATCTCATACACAAAGAAAGGATCCGCACACCTTTCATATTACCACCACATGAGCTGCATCCCACGTGTTTGTAGCCTGGGGTGAAGCTTGTGGAGCTCCAGGGGAGAAAAGCATGTGAATCTTTTGTTCGTATGCAATCTAAGATTGTGCATGTGGAGACTTTTGTATATGAGCCCTGGGACTGTGTGTCTGGAACCGTTGTGTGTGCGTGTGTGTGTGTGTGTGGGAGGGGGTAGGGGCAAGGGGGGCGTGTCGATCCTTTGTGTATGAGGCCCATCTGAGACGGTGTGTTTAGATACAAACATGTGGTCTGAGGTAGGCCTCGTACACAAAGGATCCCTCCACCCTCCACCCCTTCCCCCAGACACACAAAGGCTCCAAACACACAGTCCTAGGACTCATATACAATGTTTCCAAAATGCATGGTCTTAGACTGCATACAAACAATAGATCCACACACCTTCCTTCCCCTCACCCCCCCGCGGAGGGGGCACCATAATCTTTAACTCAGGTGTAACCCCCCTGCAAATGGGAGTTCCCAAAAGACTTCCAGGAGCTTGCTTGAATGCTCCAAGCCTGAATGGTGTTTGGCATTTAAGCCATTTATCAGTGAGTGTTTTTAGAACCTCTGGTACTGTCTCTTTAAGAGCTGTCTGCTTGCAGACATAATTAGTTGTATGGGGGACTGTGTGTTTCTTTGAGTACCACTCAAGCTGCTGCCAATTCACTCCATTTTGCAGTCACTAGGGTGCAAAGGAACCTATCTGAAAGATGTAACTGTTTGCCAGAAACCATTTAGAGTAATAATGAAATTACAGTTTGTCTAACCTGCTTTCTTTGCAGTCAGAACTGTGTCTGCCTAGTTCCCCATTCTGGTTTTGAACTGCTGAACTGGACCAATCAGTGTGGGGTAAGCTAGCTCTAAAATGGTGCCTTGGACAATCAGAACTTGGACTCATAATCTGAACCAGCCACAAGAGGATTGTATGGGCAGTGACTCTGGGAGATGTAGTTTAGACTTTGGCGCCTTTTGGACCAACAGCAGCAGTCTATTGTGAGTGACAGCCAATCCAGTCAAGAACTGGGAGGAACTCAAAGGAAGTGCCCGGTTTGTCTGTTGAAGTTTTCAGTTGAGCTCTGACAGTGAAGAAGGAAGGAGCCCTGTGCTTTTCATGTGCAGTTTTAGTCGGAAAGCGTGTGTAAGGCCCAGAGTTCGGTCTGTAGCTTGTGTAACTGCTTGTTAGGACTGAATCCATCCTGTGAAGAGAATCAAGGATATCTGAAGAGTAGAAACCAGGCTCACCCTGTAGAAGACTGGAGAAATAGCTGAATTGCACTCGGTCTGTCAGGAACTGAATCTGCTGTGTGTTCTCCCGGGTATTGTGCAGTAATTGCGATCGGGATAGAGAAGCAGCCTGCCTGGTGTAGTACTTTCTATTTTACCATATAAATGTGTGAAGAGGCTTGTGTACCTCAAGTGAATCCTGCTGCCATTAAGTGACTTTTGCCTGTGACTGTTTACCATATAAATGTGTGAGGAGTCTCTTGGAGCTCAAGAGTAGCCCTGCTGACATTGAAGGACCCTATCTTGTTTGGAGGTCGTGAGTACTAATTCAGGGTCGCTCCCTGTTGAATTGCCAAATGGAATTACTGTACTGCTGACTGTTTAACTAATTTTTCTGTGTGAAAGGGCCCTACCAGCTGCCACGGTTTGGACTAGCCACTAGGGCTTGGGTACCCAGGGACAGTAACTGATAGGGATAGGCCTGTGCACAGAGCCATAGGTAGATGAGTAGAGTGATAAGCTAATTAACCTGATTTCCCCCTGTCCTTGTTATATCCCCCTAAATAAATCAGAGCTGCTTGTTTCAGCAAAGTTATACTGCCTGAGGTATTTGTCTATGTTAAAGTACTGTACTGTGATTGTTGCACTGTATCTTATTTCACAGGAGGTCCCAGTGCCGGAACCAGTCCTGGGGGTAAGTGTATACTGTGAAGGTAATTCTGATATATTGTGTGGGCCACTAATGGGAAGAAAGGGGGGTTGCAGTGTCCCAGAGGGCTGTGACCAAGTTAGTTTAACTATTGCAAACCCTGACCTCTGGGTGGAGGCACCCGCCATTGGATCCAGGCCCCTCAACCTGTTAGTGGCAAATCAGGCAGGGGTAGTAGCCCCTGGGATAGCGCCATCTAGGGGTTACACAGGTTAAAAGCACACAGTTCAAGGACACAGTAAACAAAGGCTAGTGTAACCCCCCCGTCAGGGGCTTACCTGTGAGCCCCCGGAAAAGGATAGTTTCCCCAGAGGTTTGGTCTCACCCCGTAATTTTTGGCATGGGTCGGCTTGCCGTGTTTAAATCCTCTCCTGCCGGCCGCCGTGTTTGATTTAGAGAGAGCGGGACTTTAGGAGCTGGTGCATGGAGCCACTCATTTGAATGGCACTCCGGTGCCGGGCGAGTTCCGGGTATGTGCAAAAAGTGCATTTTCGAGTGCCTGTTTCAGTGGCCTTTCAGGTTGTCTCTCCAGTGGTCCCATTCCCGTGGGCAATCAAGAGTGGGTCCAGAGACTGTAGAAGAGAGGGAGAGGCAACCAGGAGCAAAGAAATCTATTTTTAGTGAGCGCCAATTGCGCTCGAGCTACAGGGATGTTGCCTCATTAATATTCATGAGGCAGCTCGAATAGCCAGTGAATGGAGTCCTGTCTAGCACTGGGGGCAATATATAGAGATAGCGCTAGGACAGGGGAAGAAATAAATGTTTAAATGAATAAAGAAATGTGTGCAAGTGAAAGGGAAGGCTGCCAGTCCGTGGGGAAATAAATATGTAAAATGGGTTCACGGACTGCAGTCAAATGATAAAGTGGGTCTGTGTGTGTGAGCTGCCTAGGGACACTAGGAAACGGCAGCAGCGACTGCAAAAGGGATGAGCTGATGAGTAAATGGATGCAGTCACTTAAGATTGGACAGGGGTGGCTACTTAATGCTGGAGCTAATGTTAAATGTTTGGAGGCAGTATAGTGCAGTGGTTTAAGGCTCTGAGCTGCAAATCTGGAGACCTGGGTTTGAATCCCACAGCCCCCACTTGCATATACTGTGTGACCCTGAGCAAGTCACTTAACTTCCCTGTGCTCCCAGGTTGCACCTGTAAACAAGCTTTCAGCTTAGTGTGTCTCACCTGGTTAAACAATTGAAAAGAAAATAAAAGCAAAATGTTTGGTTGTAGGAACTTTTACAACCTGGGACACTGTGTGAAATGTATAGATTATGTTTACATTCGCCACCATATTTGCAGCCATGTGACATCAGCCAGCCAACCACCAAGCCAGGATTCTTGCCATGGACTCTGGGACTGATTGAAAGGACCCTTGAGGGGGAAAATACCGGGGAAAATCTAGGTGCCTTTTTCTGCACCAATGAGGCATCGAGGAAGCCTCATACATATTCATTTTTGCCTAAGGACAGTGGCTCCAGCCAGTGGGGAGTGAGGAAAGGGCTCCCATATAAAGCAGGGACAGTTGGACTTGGAGCAGTTCAGTGGGAGCTCCTCCTGAGGGAGGGGGGCTCTTGGCCCTGGAGAGAATGGGGCTGCGAGATGGGCCTGCCTGGGGTGCTGCCAGCCATTTTTTCCCCCAGGGCAGGGGGTGCCTGCCCCATTGGGAAAAGAAAGAAGCAGCCTGGAAGATAAAAAGGAAAAGCTGCAGGATGCTGAAAGTTCTGTGCTGCTTTGAGATTGCACCACAGTGGTGAGACAAAGCAGAAGAGAGAAGAGGTTGTGTCCTGAGCCTCACTAAAAGGACAAAAGTTGGGTTTAAGCCTGGAAAAAGACCAAGGTTGCATTCTGAGCCTGGAAAAAGAACAAAGGTTGCATCTAAGCTCGGAAAAAGACAGGATACAGAGGATGAGGAATATAAATGTGATGAGGAAAGAGAAGAGGAAGAGTAAGCCTCTTCGAGCCAGAGAAATACTAAGTACCTGCACGGTGAGAAATTGGACTGTGAATGTGCAGGTGATATCTGTGTGAGCCAGAGTGTAAAGGTGGCTGTGTTGCAAAAAGATGGACAGCTGCTTTCTGGCCCGAGTACCTGTTGTCTGCTCCTGAGATACAGCCAAGAGAGAAATGGATTGCTGTGGCTACACACTGTAGCAGGAAAGAGAGAGAGAGAGAAAGAGAACAGCAGAAGAGAATGTGCTGAATGTTTCTGCCGGCATCCAGGGTCAGGTGAGGAACTTGCTAACCCCCATCAAGGGGGGGCCTGCTGCTGCAGGGGGTCACGGGTCTTGTACCCAAGTGCTAGGGTGCTCTGATCGGAGGGAGTCGGGCGGTGGGGCCACTCCCTGGTCTGGGCCCTCTGTGGTGTTAGGTCTTGTGCATGTGCTCCGCAACGGGGCCTGTAATGGACCAAAGGGGACAAGCTGCAAGACCTTCAAGCAAGAGAAAGAGAGAGCAAGCCACAGCTTCTATGTCCCTGATCAAGCATCATGCCTGGTTCTGCCTGTGAGCCAGCCAGCTAGCCATCCATCCATCTTAATCTGAAATTGTGAAATAAATAAATAAATAAATAAATAAAATCCCCAGGATTTCTTTGAACTGTACCATCCACGGACTGATTCAGAAAAACCATGAGTAAACCACAGGAATTGCCCTTCACCTGGGGACTGTAAATAAGTTAAGCAACCACACTAGGGTTGGAGGTAGATCCAAAGAGAGAGAAATGTAAAACTTAAAGTAGCTTAATTCAAGTAAGCATGCCAACGTTAGCTAGCAGCTGCACCTCAGACCTACAACTAAAATCTGGGTACCTAGGATAGGACTGTAGGGTTTTAATGGACTGGGACCTGTGGGTCTGGGCTTGGGTTACACTGCAGCAGTTAACTAGATAGATAGACCTGGTGGCTGCATTGACTGAGATCTGGGTTTGAATGTAGGGAAATGCAAATCTTTAAAAATGCTTACTTGACCTCTATTCCACTACCCCATTCCTAAATCCTCCCCCTGTAAATAAACCACAGAGTTATTGTTTTTCAGCAGAAAATGAATCCAGAGTCTGAGTTTAGTGAGCCTGTGTATTGATGAAGTGAAAAGGTAAATGTTTTAACTGATTGTGGGGAGGTTTCGAATCCTTGTAAGTCCGTGTCTGGGGTAACTGTTGGGGAGGTAGGTTGGTACAACATCCCAGAGCGTTGTACTGCTGGTAATCAGACCCACTAATATGTACTCTGGGTGGAGGCACTACCATTTTGTTTTTCTCTTTTGGGAAAGGATCCCCCGTAGGTCAGCTATGGGAACCCAGGCCCCTTGCCTGTGGTCAGGCCTGCACGGCAGGGGCAGTGGCCCTCTCCAGGACGGTGCCAGAGAGGGGCTACACTACAAATGCACGGTCTTAGACAACATACAAGCAAAATATCCACACACCTTCTTCCTTTCCCCCCAGGGTCCTGCAAGTTTTAAACAAGGCTACAAACACACGGTCTGAGGTAGGCCTGGCCTCACCCACACACTCAATATGCCAGGCTACAAAAAGCGGGTGGGGGGCAAGGCAAACTACTAAAATGTGTGAAAAAGGGGGGGCGCAGCATGCAAATTGGTCATAGTCGAGGAATATATTCCTTTACTTCCCTCTGCAGATTTTGGTTATGTTGGTGGTGAAAGGGCACAAGGAATGTAAATCCAACATTTCTTCTGCAGCAGCAGGAACCAAGGGCCCAAATGGAAACATGAAGGCAGAGGCAGGAGAATCTTTTCTCAGCATGCATGCAGGTTTCTTCTCTCTCCCTCCCTCCCCTCTTTCCGCACAGGTTGTCCTCCTTCTTATTTCATGTTATGCATGTCTCCCCTGCTTTACCCTCTCTGGCAGGCTGTTAGTAACATGAAAGGCACCAGTACCACAGCCACAACAGCTTGAGTGGACAGACCAATATGGCGTGCGGTTAGCAGGACCATTAAAAAAGTTGAACTGTTAGCACTCAATGCCTGGGCTATAACTCTCCACTATTACTCCTGCTGCCATCACCAGCCAGCATTTTACTACTTTTCCAGGCTGTTTTCTCCTTTTTCTACTTTTTAAATTCCAGCACAAAGATGGCCTCTCTGTCACTGGAGAAAGTGACTGGTCATAGCACTCATACATCATCGGAAGTGCCCTGAAGTACCCGACAAGGGCCATTTTTGTTGGTGGCAGCCTGGCCACAGTGCCAATAGACACAGACCTTGAACTTGAAAGACAAGTGCTTCAAGAGTGATATAGTGGTTTAACTGCAGAGGCAGCCACCTCGCTGTGGGTGCTGATGCAGCGTGGAGCTTATGTGGTGGGAGGGAGTGAGGTCTTTATAGACAACAGCTGCTAGATCTATGTGTAGTATGTCAGCTGGCCAAGGGCCCCCTCAGAGAGAAAGCTCTGGGACATTATCCTGTTTGTTCCTCCCTAATCCAGTCCTGGCAAGTAGGAGAGGTAGAGCAGTCTGCATAACTGATGACACTAGGCATAGTGAGTTATCAGCCTGTCTAGTGTCATGAATGATGCTGCCTGCTCAACCCCCTCCTTCCAACTGCACAGTCACCTGACTGATAGTACAGTATTAGCAAGGGGGTGGCATGTTTTGGGTTAGGGAAGGGGGACCAGACTAGCTAACCTGTTTTGTGGGCTACTATGCCACTCTGCAATTGCAGGTCAGGGCTCAGGAGGGGGGCCCACTATGGATCTGACCTGGGGGCTAGGGATGGGGTCTTTATGTAAAAAGACTGTTGGCTCCTGGCACAGGGTCAGGAACTGGCAATTATGTTTTTACAGATCAGTCCCTTGGAGGGTGGAGGAGGGGGTGGTGACCAAGGATCTAGCTCTGGCCACCTAAAGGAGGACAGAGGTTTTTTAAAAAATGCTCATAACCTATAACCCTGTATATATAAGCAATGGTTCCATGTCATAATGGCAAAAAAAAACCCCAGCTCCGACAATATAAGCGAATACACAATACCGTAGCCCCAAACAGTGAATGCACATAACACTGGACGTCAAAACAGCGACTATACAACCCCACCAAAAAAATATACAATAAACATACAGCTGCAGTGTTCCAAAATCTATTTATTCGTAACAATAAGCTACCACAACACAGAATACACGGTCACTACGTGGTACTACTGGTGGACCTCTTCAACTCCTCTCTCCAGTCCGGTTGGGTACCATAGGACTGGAGGATGACCCACATCGTGCCAATACATAAGGGTGGCTCACGACAGGAGCCAGGAAATTACAGGCCGGTATGCCTGACGTCGATGGTGGGCCAGGTAATGGAAGGCATCTTAAAAGAGAGGCTGGAGGGGTTTCTGAGGGAATGGAGCCACCTAGTTAATCGACAGCATGGCTTTGTTTAGGGCAGGTCATGTCAGACCAGCCTGGTGGAGTTCTATGATTGGGTGACGAGGGCACTGGATCTGGGCAGGCCAGTGGATGTTCTCTTTCTTGACTTCAGCAGGGCGTTTGACTCAGTGCCGCATTCTGGGCTGTTGGAGAATCTAGGGGTTGGGGTACAGATGGTCAGGTAGATAGGAAACTGGCTAGCAGGTCATTTTCAGAGGGTGATGGTTCAAAGTGAGGTCTCGTTCCCCAGTGGAGTTATTAGAGGGGTCCCACAGAGATCAGTGCTGGGCCCACTCCTGTTCAACATTTTTATCTCTGATATTAGAAGGGGTATAAGGAGTGAGATGAGCCTATTTGCTGATGACTCAAAGCTGGGGGCTGTGGTGGAAGGGGTGGAGGGGGGGGTTGGCCCTCCAGGGGGACCTAGAAACTCTAGAGGGGTGGTCGTGCACCTGGAAGTTGAAGTTTAATACTGGGAAGTGCAGGGTCCTGCATTTGGGGGCCAGAAATCCATCTCATGTATATACTGTGGTTGGGGAGATATTGCAGGTCTCGAAGGGGGAGAAGGACCTCAGGGTGGTGGTGTATGCCAAAATGAACAAGTCAGAGCAGTGTAGGAGGGCTGTGGTCCAGGCGAATAAAATGCTTGCGTGCATAGCCAGGGGGATTACCTCAAGGAGCCGGGAGGTGGTACTTCCACTGTAAAATTGTCTGGTTAGACTGTACCTTGAGTACCGTGTGCAGTTTTGGTGCCTTTATTTAAAGAGGGACATTGCTCTCCTAGAGAGGGTCCAGAGGCGGGCGACCAAGATGATACAGGGCCTAGCGGACATGCCCTATGAGGAGAGACTTGGGTAGCTTGACCTGTACTCTCTGGAGAAGAAGAGTGACAGAGGGGGACATAATTGAGGTCTTTAAATATCTCAAGGGGATAAATAGGGTAATCTGGGAAGGGGTGCTTCAGATGAGGGAAGAGGGTCCACCAGGGGACACTGTATGAGGCTGGTTGGAGGAGACTAAGGGGGAGACAAGGAGATGTCATTTCACTGAGAGTGTGGTGGATCCCTGGAATGCGCTGCCCATGGAACTGGTGGCAGCTGAAACTGTGGAAGGGTTCAAGAAAGGGTGGGATAGGTATAAGGGGAGGCTTAGGTATGAGGGGCCCTGTGGGATGGGAGGGGAGGGCCGTGGCAGTGCCTTGTATGGGCACTGATCACCGAGCAGACTTGATAGACCAGAGGGCCTATTATGCTGGCTTCTTGGTATGTTAATATGTTAGTATAATTAGACCAACACCTGCTTAATTGCTAGACCAAAACAAAAACTACACAACAGTTCACCACTAAAGCACAACCACATGGAACAATTCAACTACACAGAAGAACAAACCTGGAAATGAACCCAGGACACAACACAATGCAGAACTTTGAAATGACAACCCTACCTACCTAGCACCCTACGCTGCTGACTATGCCACAACAGAAGGATGATCAGCACCCAAAACAAAGGAGCATCTATTACCACACAAACATATGTTACACAACAAACGACTCCACAGCAACAAGACCAAATAAAGGCACACATCCTCACAAGAAAAACACTTTTAAAATCAACACTTCAAAACTTTTCACAAGATACACAATATGAAGTTAAAAGCTGCAAATGTCTTTACAGGTACGACATTTTAAAGCCAATAACTTTAAAACACATTCACAAAAAGCATTTTAAAGTTGGGGGGCATCCCCCAAACTCCCCCCAATTAATATAACTAACTCCAGGACTGCACACCCTCCACAATCGCTCATATTAACCCTACGCCATTTATTCTCAGTCACTATAATGACAGTCACTATTACTGATTCCCTCAAATTGAGCCGCCCATTTGACGTGATACCGAGGCAATAATACCCAACAGGGTGGGCAGTATTGGGATATACTGGACCACTCAGGGGCGTAATGAGGCCTGATGCTGCAGTAAGGTCCGGTATAACCTAATACCACCCGCCCTGGAAGGTATTATTGCACTTAGAAAATGGGCTATAGGTGACTTTTTTTGGAAAATATTTGTAAGCCCCCTCTCATTCGAGAGGGGCTTATAGCTCACATTAGGAACCCCCTCCCTCCTTCCCTCTGTCTTTGGAGCTTAGGATTTTATGTTAGTGCTTGGGGGGGGTTCTGCCAGCCACCACTTGGTGACAGCAGAGAGTAGTTTTTCTGGGTAGTATATAAGGGAGAAACAAAAAGTTTTTGGGGTATTTTTAGAGGGAGGGAGAGAGAGACTGGTGGGCACTGCTAGGGCAGTCAGCAGGGAGAGAGCTCCTTCCCCTTCCACAAGTAGGGTGAGCAGCTTCTGTGGCAATGCGCCAGGTTCCTGGGTGGGCATTAGCAGGGAGGTCATCTTTAGGCAGCTGCGGTTGTTGGGTCCAGGCCCTAGGGAGTCCAGTGGGAAAGTAGAGTAGGAGCAGGTAGGAAGGCGAGTGGGACCTTGAGGGCAGTGTAGATCCTTGTTTGGTGGTGTAGTGTTCCTGGGTCATTGAGGCTATAGCAGGTTGTGGCAGGGCCTCTGCAGCTTGGTGTGGCAGGGCAGCCCAGGGGGGCTGGTGAGGGGGTTGGGGGGAACCTCTGCCCGTGTAAGGGCCTATTTGGAGAGACAGGCCTAGGGGCTGCTGGACTTTGCCGAGTGGGCCGTGGAGTGCCCTAGATGTCTCCCCTTGAGCTGGTTTTCACAGATCGGGCAACAGTTTGGAGGCGATAAGAGGGTTGGCGTCAAGTAGCTGCCTAACAAGTTTGGAGTCATGCTTCAATTTCAGGTCGGATGAAAAGAGTGGCAGGCAGAGCACTCGGGGGCCCAGGTGGGCCAGGTGAAAGCCTTGGGGACTGACACTGAAGAAGAGATTAGACAGCAAAGTTTTAGCAGGCTGCAGATATGGCAGCACACCGGTGTGTGTGATGGTTTGTTAGGGGTGGCTTGGGGGAAGCTCATTGTTTCCCCACAGGGACAATGCTTCAGAAAGGAAAGTTAAGGGAGAACTGGGAGTCAAGTTGTGAGAAGTAGTCCCAATTTGCAGTGAAGCTTTAGATAGGTATTTACCAGTGCCAGAGACTTCAAGGAGCTTCACGGTCCAGGTCTGAGAGGTTTTTGTCCTGCTGGAAAATCTCTGCTGCTAAAGTTCTGCTGGTAAAGTTCTTGCTCCAGCTGACAAATGCTGCCTTTAAAATTCTCCCTTCTTAGAGGTGTACAGAGTTTAGCATCATGGAGCTGCATTTGTATGTTTTTAAGTAATGAAACCCCTGAGCTTGTAATCATTTCAACAGCTCAGGAGAAATAAAGTTTAAATCTTTTGGGAGACAGGTCTGATTCCCATGGGTTTATTCTTCAAGGTGATCAATAAGGGTCTTAATGAAATTTAGACTTTTTTAGATTCAGTAGTCTCTGCAAGTTCTTTTTTTTAGCAGGAATCAAGTTTATTTCTAGAAGATCCCGCATCTTCCTACTTCCGTACCAGTACCAGTGGGGTTTTGAGTGGCCTTTTGATGAAGTTTGGGGTCACCTCCTGCTGGATTCCCTGAGGATGCCGAGTGTCTGCCTGAATGACTCGAATGAAAGGAAAGAAGACACCTCGAGGTAGGCAGTATTTTTTTCTAGCTGATTGGGTATGCTCAGGGAGTTTTGGTGAGATTTCTATGTGGTGGGCCCCTTCCCCCAGAAGATCGGTAGCCCTGGATATAGGGGAGGGGGTGGCCACACGTGGGGGCTCATCTGTCGGTTTCCTTAGACCCCTACCGCTCCCTCTGCCATGGGGATAGTGAGCAGCCAGTGATGAGGGGTGGGGCAGACATCTGTGCTCCTCCTCATCTTCTAGATCTGTCTCTGCAGCACCACTCTCCTCCTCCACCACTTCCTCAATCACGTCTGGGGAGAACTCTGGAAGCTTCTCCTCCTACGCTGGGGATGGATATTCAAGGGAGCACCTCTCAAATAGTCCTGACCCCACACTTCCCTGTGACCACACTGAGGATGGGCCTCCTGAGATGCTTACAGTGTACCCCCAATGGAACACAGGCAGGGCCCGGTCAAAAAGGCCTCCAGGGACAAAGCTGGAACAGATGCTGCATACTGGCAGTCTAGCAATGCCCTCCCCCTGAAGTCTACTGCAGACACAATGCTCATCTGGCTGTCCTTTCCCTCTGTTATTCCACAACCATGCCAAAAGAGACGCAGGCAGCACCGACATAGGCTCCTCAGGGGGAAGCACATCCTCCAATTTGAACCCTCTGCCCACTATATGGTAAAATGAGTTTATTCAACCAGTGCTCCTCACTGTTTCTTACCAGGATCTGGGGGAAGAAGATGGCTAGCCCTGGTCACTGATGGCAAACTCTCCTTTCTCTCATGGCCACAAACTTTGGAGCTCACACCTGCTTTCATCGCTTCATTGCTACAAATGGCACTGGCTCTCAGCACTGCTTCCCCTCCACAAGCAGCAGCCAATCAGAAGGCAGAAATCCCACCATGTGACCCACAAGTCACACGAGAACTCTCTGAGAAGAGTCTGCAGCCCAGCACCAGGGAAGGCTTACCACCACAACACCACCAATGGATTTTAAAGTGCATCACATGGCCTAGCAGGCAGAGCGATCTATCAGCACCTCCGCTCCAGGAATGCAGTCTTCTTCTCCCCCTAGGATGCAAGGAAAATCCCAGATGAGCCCCACATGTGATCACCTCCTCCCCTATGCCTAGGGGCTACCGATCTTCTGGGAGAAGGGGCCCACCACATAGAAATTTCACCAAAACTCCCGAGCTTACCCAAACAGTTGGAAAAAATGCTGCCTACCTTGAGGTGCCTTCTTTCCTTTCACTTGTAGCATTCAGGCAGACACTCAGTGTCCTCAGGGGATCCAGCAGGAGGCGACCCCAATATTCATCAAAAGGCCACCTGAAACCCCACTGGTACTGGAAGCAGAAAGGTGCAGGATCTTCTAGAAATAAACTTGATTCCTGTTAAAAAAATTATTTGCAGAGACTGCTGAATCTAAGAAAGTCTAAATTTCATTAGGACCCTTATTGATCACCTTGAAGAATAAACTTGGGGGACCATGTGATGCAGTGCTCAGGGTAACAGCTCACCGCGATCACTCCCTCTACCCGATGTTTATTTTCATTTATAATACATACAAGCAATTAATATTCGAAATACGTTTGGTCTGGATTGCATCCTTTCTAACTGAGAGGCACTATTGGGGTAAGAATGGAAGCAGAGATGGGTCTTGCCCTCCCGAAACACACGCCGTCTATGACCCCAGAAAAATCCAGCAAGCGATCAAAGGCCCAGCAGGGTGCCAACGGCAAATCATTTACTTCTGCCACTGCTACCACGCAGGCTTTGGAAGCGACCCCGCTCACACTCGAGCGTTTTCTTTCTGAATTTACCCCCGTATGGGAAGACTTAAAATTTCTAACTATTGAAGTCAAACAGATGGCTATCTCACTTGACGATATCTCTACGAGGATGGCAGACAATGAATCTCACCTAATTTCCTTGGAGAAGCGAGCATAATCCATGAAAACTGAAACTGTGGGTAACAGACACAGGATTAAAAAGTCGGATGCCAAAATAGAAGATGGGGAGGAGTCGTAGAAATAATATTGTATTAATCAGTCTTCCAGAAAAAGAGAGAGGTGCCAACACCATATTTTTCATTCAAAGGCTCATAGAAAAATTAGCTGGGCACTCTTCTTTTGGTGCAGCCTACACCATCGAGCGAGCCCATCGTGCTCTTAGACCGATGCCTGCACTGGGGTCAATCCCGTGCCCTCTAATCCTCAAATTTTTAAACTTTCAAGAAAAACAAAATTTTCTGGATAAGGCAAGAGATCTTCAAGAAATACTATGGGAAGGAACCAAAATCAGAATCACACAAGATTTGCCTACTGCAGTTAGATAAAGGAGAACCCTATTCCATCCCATTGTCTCGAAATTAATAGCGGCTGATATAAAATTCAAAATGGGATACCCTGCCCGATTGCAGGTCCTGGTAGCTGGCTTTTGGATCACTTTTGAGGAGATAGAACCAGTGCAGACTACACTGCAAGCGGCCTTCCCAGACCTGGTCCACTCTCATTGAGCTGAGGTTGCAGAGAAATATAGCGAATGCTTTACCAGACATATTATCAGGAGATTTTCTAGTAATTGCCTGATTTTTGATCATGGGATGACTTACTAACATCTGAGCAACTCATATGGGTACCTGAATGGGGCTTTGCCAGTATGTGTGACATCAACAGATGCCCCATACTTTGCCGTTTTTTCCAGCATTATGTTCTTTTTCATGTTCATGCTTATTTTGGACACCTAGAATGGTGGAAGTTTTGACTATTTCTGGGTCATGTTATGTTTCTTGTTCTCGTGTTGAACATTCACTTCAACTTATCTCATAACTTGTAGCTCCTCAAGAGGGTCATTTACTTAAATTTTTGACTTTTAGCAGGACTTTCAAAACATGGGTAAAAGGAATAAAATCCCTATTTCTCCCTCTCCAGGCACTGGTAATGTTTCCTTGTCACCACTAGAGGGCCGATACACTTCAGACATTACTGCTTAGCCTAGCTATAAAATGGAGCTATACTCATAAAGTAGAGCATGATACAAGACATTTCTTTATCTTTTATCTTTTTCTTTGCCAGGAAGACCTGCAAAACTCCTAAAAGAAGCGCATGGGAGGTGTAAGGACACTGGGAATGTTTCTTTTATAGCCTTTTAGGAACTCAAGGCAATGGGTTTCAATCCCCTAAGACAGTTGGTGGTAAATACATTTTTATTTTATTTGTTAAATCTGATTTCAAAGCTCTATAATTATGGGGCATTGGTTGGGTAGAGGGAGGTTGGGAGTGGGGGAGCATAACTGTGAGTTCTGCAGATCGCTATCATAGCAGCAAGGGGAGGTGGGTGGGCTGGGCTTCTATAGCTTCGCAACACAGTTGTTTGGTTCCAGATATCAATAGGGGAATGTTTAGGAAAGGAGGGGGAAGAGGGAAGATGGGGGGGGGGGTGGCAAGCACTACAAGGGTTTCCACAAGAGATATCAAATGTTGTTGGTCTTATATTACTCTGATATGTTTTGGGGTCTACTTAAGTCAAGACAATGGCTAGTAAGGTTCATATTGCAACATGGAAAGTGAAAGGGGTTAGGCAGAAACTCAAGCAGTATAAGGTGCTGAAACATAAATATTTTATCAACTGAAATTTCCTTTATTCAGGAATCCCATCTGCTAGACTCCGAAGCGATCCAGCTTAGGAGACAACAAGTGGGTCAGGTATTCTCAGCCGAGGGTTCTACTAATAGCTGTGGCACTATGACATTAATCAATAGAAATATCCCCTTTTCTCCTACCCATATAATAAAAGATCCTGAGGGTAGATATGTATTGGTACAAGGCACAATGTTTACCAAAGAATTATTGATAAGGAGTATCTATGGCCCCAACCAGGATGCACCTGGGTTCTTCACGCAACTTCTCTTAACTCTAACCCCCTTTTTATCAGTCCCAATGATCCTGGGTGGGGATCTCATTCTCATTTATGACCCGAACTTAGACTGATCTGGCCACTATCATAAGGGTCTTTCTCCCGCTCAATGTGCACTGCGCGAACTAATGGATCGGGCTGGGTTATGTGATATCTGGCGGGTTCTCCACCCAACAGATAAAGAGTATACCTATACCTCCTCGGTTCGTGGTTCCTCTTTCTGCATAGACTACCTACTTTGTTCTCACTCATTTATTCCTGGGATCCTAGACGCCTCCATCCAGCCTGGCCCTCCCTTGGACCACTCCTTGTTCACTTGTTATATATCTCTGTTATCCACGCCTAAAGGGGGATCCCAATGGAAATTTAATTATCAGTTGCTGAAGGACCCAGGTGTGGCCCAATTCATTCAGAAACATATAGAACAATACACCTTAACTAACCATGGCTCCACAGATTGGCCAGATATTGAATGGTGTGCCCTAAAGATCTATCTCAGAGGGATCCTGATAGGGTTAGCATCCAAAAGAAAGAGAGTCACAGAACAAAAAGCTTTACAATTATTGTCCCAAGTTAGGACCATAGAACACACTTTATCTCCACAGTCTCCGGACTCCCTTCACCAAGAGTTGATCAGACTGAGAGTGGCATATCTAGAACTATTGAGAGAAAAAGCAGAATTTGCTATACTCAGAACTAAAGCTTCTTATACAGATCAGGGAGAGAAGATGGGACATCTACTGGCCCTTAGGATAAGACAACAGGAATCTTCTCGTTTCGTAGCCTCGATATGCTCTCAGTCTGATGGCTCTTTGAAAACATCCCCTGAAGACATTATCACGGAGTTTACTAGTTACTATAAATCTCTATATGGCCTGATGTCCGTTCCCCCCACTGAACAGGTATTGGACAGGTATCTTGAAGATATTAACTTGCCATGCCTTTTGAAGGAGCAGCAGAGCTTATTATTACACCAGATTGTAGTAATGGAGTTAGAGGACGTAATTAAAAATCTTCCCAGAAATAAAACCCTGGGGCCGGATGGTTACACAGTTAACTTTTACCAAAAAATTCAGTAAATACCTTATCCCTCTCCTCTCCTCTTCCCCTTTATCAACATATACTCTCTGGGGATGAAATTGACTCCACCGTATTTGAGGCATTGATTGTTTTATTACTGAAACCTGGTAAGGCTCCTGAACTGGTTTCGAAATAACGCCCCATTTCTCTTCTTAACCAAAACCTAAAAATATTAACCAAATTACTTGCCAACTGCCTTAATTTGGTACTTCCTGATTTTATAGGCCCAAAACAAGTGGGCTTCATGAAGGGTAGATCCTCTGTAGATCACCTACGCACCCTGTCTCACGTCTTCTCGGTATCCAGGGACGCCCCTTTCCCTACAGCTCTGGTCTCCCTGGATGCAGAGAAGGCCTTCGACAGGGTGGACTGGCATTACCTCTTCAGGACTCTTAAGGCTTTCGGTTTCCCATTATGGTTCCAGCAATGGATCCATGCCTTGTACCGACTCCCCTCAGCTCGTATAACTGGTAACAGGATAACCTCAAATTCTTTCACACTGCACTCAGGAACAAGGCAAGACTGCCCCCTTTCCCCACTACTTTTCAATATTTATTTAGAACTGCTGATTCGCAGACTGGTTAAATGTCAGCTGATTCAGGGCATTCCTATCCAATCCCAGGAAGTAAAGGTCTTGGCATATGTGGACGACCTTCTTCTCCAGTTATTCCATCTGGTTTCATCTGCTCCCCCAATGTTAGAAATTATTGCAGAACTCAGCCATTTAACAAATTACAAACTGAACACTAGTAAGACCATAGTCCTCCCCCTTAACCATAAAATATTTAAACAAGACATAACAACACTAGGACTCTAATGGAAACAGGACTCCCTAAGATACCTAGGTATAGAACTTACAAAAAACTTAGGCAAATGTTTAAATCTCAATTTGGACTCCCTGGTGCTCACAATTAGTCAGGATTTAAATCCCTGGTCATCTCTCCCAATTTCCATTTGGGGCAGGATTAATCTGCTTAAAATGAATCTTTTCCCACGCATTTTCTACCCACTTAGCTACTTAGCTTACTCAATATGTGGCTCCCCTTGTCCTGGTTTAAAAAAATACATAGCCTTTTCAATAAATTTATATGGTCCAATAAAACACCTAGACTAGCTTTTCATAAACTAGTTGCTCTTGGTGGTGGTGGTGGGGAGAGAACAGTGTTACCATGACTTCATGTAACCATCATTATATTATAAATGTAACTGTTCTCTGTATGACAAAACCTTTCAATAAATTTTGAATTGAAGAAAAAAAAAAAAGAAGAATAAACTCAAGGGAATCAGATCTGTCTCCCAAAAGATTTAAACTTTATTTCTCCTGAGCTGTTGAAATGATTACAAGCTCAGGGGTCTCATTACTTAAAAACATACAAACACAGCTCCATGATGCTAAGCTCTCTACATCTCTAAGAAGGGAGAATTTTAAAGGCAGCATTTGTCAGGCAGAGCAAGAACTTTAGCAGCAGAGATTTTCCACCAGGACAAAAAACTCTCAGACCTGGAATGTGGAGCTTCTTGAAGCCTCTGGTACTGGTAAGTACCTATGTAAGGCTTAGAAACATAGAAGCATAGAAGTTGACATCGGATAAGGACCACAAGGCCCATCCAGTCTGCCCATTTTTTCTACATTATGAATGTGCCATAGGCCTTTACTCTGTCAATGGCCTATTTATTCATACTCATCTGTATTGCTCCCTTATGCCTATCCCATGCCTGTTTGAAGCCCTGCACTGTATTTATATCCACCACTTCCTGAGGAAGGCCATTCCATGCATCCACCACCCTTTCTGTGAAAAAGAACTTCCTCACATTACCCCTTAATCGGCCTCCCTCTGATCTCATGCTGTGTCCTTTTGTCATGCTATTTTTCTTATATTTAAACATGTTAGACTCACCTTGTTAATGCCCTTAAGATATATGAATGTTTCAATCATATCACCTCTCTCCCTCCTTTGCTCTAGGGTATACATATTGAGTTCTATTAATCTGTCCTCATATGTTTTCTGATGCAGTCCCTGCACCATTTTGGTTGCCCTTTTCTGGACTGCCTCAATTTGGTTAATGCCCTTGTGAAGGTGTGGCCTCCAGTACTGCATGCAGTACTCCAGATCGGGCCTAACCAGTGTCTTGTAAAGAGGGATTATTACTTCCCTCTTACGACTTGTGATACCCCTACTAATACACGCTAACATCCCTCTAGCCTTACTTACTGTTTTGGTGATCTGCTTGGATGATTTCAGGTCATCTGTGATGATGATGCCCAAGTCTCTTTCTTCTCTTGTGATTGCCAGCAGCTCCCCTCCCAACCTATAGGTGCCTTCAAGGTTTCTCTTCCCTATGTGCATGATCTTGCACTTCTTTGTGTTAAACCCCAGTTGCCACTCTTCAGACCATTTTGGCAGTTTTTCCAGATCTCTTCTCATTCTGCCTACCCCATCTGGATCATCTACTCTGTTGCAGATCTTGGTGTTATCTGCAAACAGACAAACCTTACCCTCCAGTCCATCTGTAATGTCACTGATGAAGATATTGAAGAGGACTGGCCCCAGGACTGATACCTGAGGTACCCAACTTGTGATTTGCATCTCTTCTGACTGTATACCATTTACCACTACTCTCTGTTTTCTGCCCACCAACCAGTTTGCCACCCAGTTGATCAACTTCTGACCCACTTGAGCCTACCTAGCTTATTAATCAATCTTCTATGTGGAACAGTATCGAAAGCTTTGCTGAAGTCAAAGTAGGCAACATCAATTGCACCCCCTTGGTCCACCACTGTGTTTACCCAGTCAAAGAAATCTATGAGATTAGTTTGACAGGACCTTCCTGTTGTAAATCCATGCTGTCTTGAATGCTGTGCTCCTGTGGATTCCGGTGTTGCACTATCCTTTCCTTAAGGAGTGCCTCCATAATCTTGCCCACTACTGAGGTAAGACTGACTGGTCTGTAGTTCCCTGGTTCCTCCCTGCTACCATGTTTGTGAAGTGGGATCACATGAGTCCTTCTCCAGTCTTCTGGAACCTCTCCTGTGCTTAGAGACTCACTAAACAGTTCTGCTAATGGCTCTGCTAGTTCCATCCCTAGCTCCTTTAGTACCCTGGGATGTATGCCATCAAGTCCCATTGCCTCATCCACCCTGAGCTTAGTGAGCTCTTGTAGGACCCTTTCTTTTGTGAAGGGACTTGTGCACACCTCCCTCCCTCCTGTGTCCATGGTACTGAGCTGTAGGCCCTGTCCTACCTTCTCCTCGGTAAATACTGAGCAGAAGTATCAATTTAGGATAGATGCTTTTCCTTGGTGCTCCTCCACACACTTCCCCTTATCCCCTTTGATCTTAGCAATACCCCCTCTGGACTTTCTTCTTTCACTAATGTATCTATAGAAAGTCTTGTCCCCTTCTTTTATTGTTTGTGCTAGTGTTTTCTCGGTTTGGGCCTTTGCCTGCCTTACTGCCTTTCCTGCTTCTCTTAGGGAAGTTTGGTATGCCTCCCTATCTTCATCCCACTGCTTTAACTTCTATTTCTCGAAGGCCAAGCTCTTGGCTCTGACCTTTTCTGCTACTGTTTTTGAGAACCAAAGTGGTTTCCTCCTTCTTTTACTCTTGCTTTTCTCCCTAACACAATGGGATGTTGCCTCAAGTATTGCATCCTTAATGCTTGCCCACTTTGCCTGTACCCCCTCACCTGTATTTCTTCTTCCTAGGGCTAGCTTAACTCTGTTGGCCATCTTATCAAAGTCAGCTCCTCTGAAGTCCCATATTTTTTTCTGGGAGTGGGATGATTTAGTTCTAGTGGCCAAACTGAACCATACCATGTGATGGTCACTGGCCCTCAGGTGATCTTCTACCTGGAGATCTGTGATCCTTTCCCCATTAGTCAGTACTAGATCCAGGATAGCCTTGTTTCTTGTGGGTTGTTGTAACAATTGTTTGAGGCCCTTCCCCTGCAGAAATCCACTATGAGCCTAGTTCTGGCAGATGTTCCGGCTTGTGTTGGCCAATCTGTATCTGGCATGTTGAAGTCTCCCATTACCAGAATGTCCCCTTTAGCAGTCAAGTTTTGTATATCTTCTAACAGTAATGTGTCTACGTTATCCCCCTGGTCTGGAGGCCTGTAGACAACCCCAGTTTGTATGGCTGTCCCATTTCCTGTTTCCAGGGTGACCCACAGTTCTTCTGGCTCCTTATGTGTATTCTGAATTTCTGTAGCTTTGATATTTTCATTGACAAAAAGCGCCACTCTGCCCCCCCCCTTTTTTCACCTTGGTCTCTTCTGAACAGTACATAGCCAGGTATGGTAGTCTCCCAAGTGTGGTTACTGGTGAACCATGTCTCGCTAATGGCTACTATGTCTAGTTTAGCCTCTGTCATTGTTGCTTCCAGGTCTGGGATCTTGTTTCCCAGACTGCGAGCATTTGTGTACATGAATTTCCATTGGCCAGATTTTGGTGCGTTAGTTGTGGGGAGAGGTCCGTTTTTTCCCCTGTGCATCGTATGGGGCGCTGGACCTTTCTTCTCACGTGGTGATGCAAATGAACTACAAACATGCTGAACTCTTGTTTGATCACTTGCTGAGGGGGGAGGGGTGCTCTTCCCATTTGATGTATTGAGTGCTGCACCCCTCTCCCCATTTTCTAGTTTAAATATTCTGCAAAGACATCAAACTTCTGCTTCAATGCAGTGACTCCCTCCTTTGTCAGATGCTGTCCAAGAAATTTAAAGAACTTTCACTTCCAGAACTGTTGCCAGTTACCTACAAATCTGTGTCCTTTTTCCTGGCACCAGCCCTCGAGCCACATGTTTAGCTCCCCTATCTCCCCTTCTCCGACCTTCCACCCATCTGCTCTCCTCTCTCAGACTGGCAGGAGGAGGGGATGCCAGACGAAATGGATGACAGTTTGTCTCCCATCCTGGTCAGGTGTTCCTTGGTCTCCACAAATGACCAGCTGGCTAGATCATTACTTCCCATGTGTACCAGGACATCAATGTTTTCTCCTGCTTCCTGAACACTTTTTGCAATGCTGTCAGTGTCTCTCTCCATGCTGATGTACCTGGGAGACATCTGACCATTACCCCTGGCCAGAGGTAGGTATCAACTCCCCGAATCATGGAGTCTGCTATGATCAGAAGTGTTTTGGATTTCCTTTTTGCTGTTTTTGTTTTGGTCCCTATTATGGGTGAGTTTTGTAGCGCTAGCTCCTGTGATGCAGTGTCTTGCTCTGTAGCGTCCTCTGCTCCTTTTCTTGATTTTGGAGATAGAGGCAGATACCTGTTTGTAGTTTTTATATGGTTTGTGGAGGTGCTACGCTGGTGAGCACTGACTGATGGGGCTCCTGATTTGCACCATCCTGTATTTTTATAGTGTATAGTACTGTGTGAAATGTGTGTGTGTGAGTTATTTTGCTTTCAAAACAAAACTGAATGATGCAGTCTCTAGAGGCTTTAGAATGCTGTTCTACCTTAGTAGGGTAGAATCATTCCATGACCTTTGATCTGTGGTACAACAACATTTTGAAAGTGATGGAATTCTGTACAGAACAATACTCTACTATACACTATAAAACTGTAAAACCTGTCAGCACAGAAAGTAACAAAACCCATAAGCACCACTTGTAACAATTTAACAGAAGATATACCCTGCAAAAAACAGTTTGCTACAGAGAAAAATAAAGCAGTAATCTGTAAGCACAAAAAGTAACAAAACCTGGAAGCACAACCTGCAGAACAATTTAACAGAAGATATACCTTGCAAAAAACACTTTGAATCTGAGAAAAATAAAGCAGTTATTTGTAAGCACAAAAAATAACAACCTGTAAACACAACCTTTACAACAATTTAACAGAAAATATACCTTGCAAAAAAACATTGAAACAGAGAAAAATATAGAGGATACCAGATGGGCAACAATGCACAACCAGTGTGTACTGCCGCAGAGGGGTTCTGATTCCCTTCGACCTCGACAGTGAAGCTCGAGAGGTCCATGGGAATCAGAACCCCGAGGTGGCAGAATACACTGGTTGTGCATAGATTGCTCATCCTGTATTTTTTATAGTGTATAGTACTGTGTGACAAATATGCGTTTTGAGTTCTTTTGCTTTCAAAATGGAACTGACTCATGCAGTCTCTAGAGGCTCTAGAATGCTGCTCTACCACAGTAGGGTAGAATCACATTCCATGACCTTTGGAACTGTGGTACAACAGCATTTTAAAAGGGATGGAATTCTATATAGAACAACACTCTACCATACACTATAAAGCAGTAATCTGTGAGCACAAAAAATAACAACCAAAGCACAACCTTCACAACAATTTAACAGAAAATGCACCTTGCAAAAAACAAACCCTGAAACAGAGAAAAATAAAGCAGTAATCTGTAAGCGCAACACAGCATCAACCTGCAAGCACACCCTGTAACAATTTAGCAGAAAATATACCATGCAAAAAAACAATTTCAATTAGAGAAAAAATAAAGCAGTAAACTAACACCTGTTGGCACAACACAGCAACAAAAACCTGTAGGCCCAACCTTGAACAATTACACAGAAAAAGTACTCTGCAGAGAAACAATTTAAATCAGAGAAAATAAAGCAGTAATCTGTAAGCACTAAACAGTAGCAAACCTGTAGGCACACCCTGTAACAATGTAGCAGAAAGTATACCCTGCAAAAACAATCTGAATTAAAGAACGACAAAGCAGTAATACAGTATGTAAGCAAAAAACAGTAACAAAACCTGTAAGCACAAAAGAAAATAGTAACACACAGTAAATCTGCCTAGCCAAAAGAAGCCTTAATTATTCTCCTTGCTCTGATAATGTTATTCCTTGCTCTGTCCTTACAAGAAACCTAGAAGAAAATAGTTCAGGTGAAGCGAGGTGCCTTTGTCAGCAAACCTAGTCTTCACTACAAATTGGGGCTACTTCCCACAACTCGACTCCCAGTGCTCCCTTAACTTTCCTTTCTGGAGCAGTGTCCCTGCAGGGAAACGATGAGCTTCCCCAAAGCCACCCCTAACAAGCCACCACACACACCAGGGTGCTTCCATACCTGCAACCTGCTAAAACTTTGCTGCCCACTCTCTTCTTTACTCTTGGCCCCCAAAGCCTTCACCTGCCCCCCCCCCGGGTGCTCTGCCTCCACTCTTTTCATCTGACCTGATATTGAAGCATGACTCCAAGCCTGTTATGCAGCTACTTGATGTCAACCCTCTTATTGCCTCCAAACTGTTGCCCGATCTGTGCAAACCAGCACAAGAAGAGACCTCTAGGGCACTCCATGGCCCACTCGGCAAAGTCCAGCAGCCCCGAGGCCTGTCCCTCCTAAAGCCAGCTATAAGCCCCTCTCAAATGAGAGGGGGGCTTACACACACAAAAATAAAAATATATGTAACCCTGCCTTCCTCTTCTGTCTAGGGGGCCGATGTTGGAAGGGTGGCTACTCCATAGAAATCTCTCTCCAAAACATACTCGCGACCCTTTCATTACAATAAATACATTTGTTCTTACCAGGCAGGTGCAGGCCCTTTGCCCCCCTCTCCGATGCTGATTAGGGATCTCCTAAATTCATATAGCAGCTGGAACTCACTTTCTCCTTTGGCCTCAGCCCCTGGAAGGTTCAGCTGAAACAAAACATAAGGTACTCTGACAAACTCCTGGATGCTACTAGACTAAGGATTAATTCCATTAGGATTAAAAAAAAAAAAACTTTAATCAAATGAAGAAACTGCTTTTCTAAAACAAAAGAATTTATTTGCCTGGGCTCTTAATGATTTTAAGAGATCCCGGGGTCCCATTTGCTTGAAACTTCATAGCAACTCAGCTCCATGGGGCTAAAAAATTTCTTCTATGTACAAGCGAAGGAGAAGACATTTTCAGGGTGGAATTAGGCAGGCAGATGTTATACAACTATAACGGGCAGCTATTGATTTCGACAGAGCACAAAATGCATTTATCAGAATTGTAAAGCCCCTAAAGGCATACACTTGCTTGAGTAAGTACCACCCAAACTTCACTGTTACTACTAAGGACCCTCCTCCCTCTTCTTATCCGGAGACCTTCTACCCTCTTCTTAACTGGAGTGCTCACTTTGTTTCCACCAGCCACTCCCATCAATGAGAAAGGGTCAGCCTCTCCCACACGCCATTCCCTGTCTCTAACTGGCCCAAGGGACATGGATGATGCAGCCTGCCAATATCACAGCTGCCACCATTTCCTCTAAAACCAGTCTCAGCAGCTCTTTGCATTTTGGCCCAACCACCTGGTCCACACGGCTGCAAAAATGTGGCCCTTCTGCTGCCCACATGGCCTTCCCTAGGAGCATCGATCTTGCTGCTACTACTACTATGGTGGCCTCAACTGCTAGCCACACACAGTCTCCCACAAATTCCTCTTCCTGAGCTTGAGCTGAGCAAACTGCCAAGGGGAAACCCAAAGGGCATTCTACCACCAACCCGGGCAAATTCATACGGCTGCCCTGAGGTCTGTCCCTCCAAACAGACCCCATATGGGTAAGGGCTTCCCCCAGCCTCATCACTTAACCCCCTGAGTTGCTCTGCCACACTAGGAATGAGAATGGCCGCTCACACCGACCCCCCTTCCCCTGCAAGGGCTTTGCCACAGCCCCTGCAGCCCTGGCAACTCAGGCATCTAAACAACTTCCAGGAGCCCCCTAAGCATCCCCGGGGCTTAACCAAACTTACTTACTTACTTCCTTCCTTCCTTCCTCCCTCCCTTCCTCTCTCCACCCCACCAGGAGACCCAGGACCCCCATTTGATCGCATGAAGTGCCTACCTTCCCCTACCCTTGGAAAGCCCAGCCCAGTACCCAGTACTTCACCACTCCATAGCTGTCCTGCCTAAAGGTGGTGGAGAGACCACTCTCTGACTGCCCTACCAGAACCCGTCGGTCTGAGCCCTCTCTCTCTGCCTAATCTGCTTTCTCAACCTTTTATACCCTACCCTCTGCTGCCCCAAGTGGCGGCCTGCATAAACGACTCCTCAGGACACCAACCTAACTACCTAAATCTGGGAGAGTCAGGCGGAAAACCCAGGGGGACACCAAGATTAAGGCCCTAAAGTGAGCACAAGCCCCCTTAAAATTGAAGGGGACTTACATATATATCTAAAAAGTAAATAAAAAACAATTAAAAGTAACTTTTTTAGTAAAGTAGTCCCTGTACTGGTGGAATCATCACTGGAGAGCGTTGATGTTTTTTTTGTAAATAGTTTCTTTACATGAGCATTTTCTCCAGGTTAGCTTGCTTGCTGCTTTGTCTCCCCGCCCCACACACAACAGAGGAGAATTCTTTCTTTTACTTCCTGTAATCAGCACCAGTTGGAACAGGGAAATGTGTAGCCTACTGATCTGGATGTGAAGAGAGGTACCTGTTTTTTTCCTTTTGATGGGCTTTCAAATGTGGCTCGATTCTCCAGTGCCAGTTTCAAAGTGCGCTGTCAGTTAACGTGGAGCATGAACAGGAGTGTTCTGTTTAATAAAGGAAAGTGAAATTATTTTAAAAAAAGAACAAAGTGTTCTGTTGTTTCTGCATTTTTTTTGGTTTCTTTGCAGGGAAACAGTGTGGCTGAACAGGGGAATAGTGCTAGCCTAGTGCTGCGAGGAACCACCGGAAAGGTGGCTGGCGAGTTTCACAATTCGGATGGTCCCAGGATCTTCTAAGTAATGAGACACCCCAAATTGGCACTCTTTATTTAGCGGGCATTATTGAAAAATAAATGCATGGCTGGAAGGGCTTTCAGACAATTAACATGCTTAATTTTTCAAGCCCATTTTCTAATCTACAAATAAAAATTCATTTTACCCCAATGTGGAGGCCACAATATCTATATTACCTGCTCCGTACCAAACTTGTGAAATCTGATGGCATCAGAAGTATTGAGGTAGCCTCCGGGGAATCTCCGATTTTGATATTGTTCGTTCAACACTCCTTTGCAGCTCTCAGTGTTGATCCCTGCTGTTCATTCATTTTTGTTTCCAAGCCTGCTTATATGGCGCCACTTTCCATTCTATGTCCACCATTTTAGCATTTTAGTTTGTGGCCTGGAGTTACTCTGTTGTCTCCAGTAACCCGTGTGGTCAGGGGAGCAGTACCTGTTGTATGCTAGTTTGTCTTAGTCACAAGAAAAGTGATGGTAAACTGTAGATGTTCAGATATAGCTGAGAACATTGATGAAAACTGTGTGCCCGATATATTAAACGATGCTTCACCATCAATTATTTAAAGTCTACAAAACATGCTAAAGCAGACTGAAAAAGAGAAGAGAAGGGCACCTTACAAGGCAGGAGATAAATGATGATCTCAAATATAATAAGTACAAATTTTCACAATGTAAACTTCTGCTTAGCCTTTGTGAGTTTTATGGCATTGTTTGAAACTTAAGCTGATTCTTATACAGGGGGAAAATGAAAACTGATGTAGCCCACCCCCTCCCTGGTGTCTAGGGGTATGCTGATGGTAACCATCTGAGGGGAGGGGGGACCTCAGTACAACTATGCCAGAAATGGCTTGCATTTACCAGGTTTTCATCATCACACCAGTGTGCATGGCTTTTCGAGTACTGGGCTGAAAGACAACCAATGTTAGTCATAACAAACATTTGCAGAAATAACTGGAGACAACAACTCAGTGAACAATAGGGATCGCATTTAATAGACGATTTACTGAACTCCGTGGAGCAAAGAATGAATTGGGTTGAGGTAGGCCGCACATATCCTGGACCGCTATGATCCCATATTTCACATTGCAAACAGTTCACATGAGCAAACAGCTCACAAATAACCCATGGGGCATGAATCGAACATCCCCAAATTTAGCCAGCAATTATCGCCAGATACACCTTAGGCCGATATGGCCCCACTTGTTCTCTTTTTCCATTACTCACTGGCATCTCTTCCCATGGAACAGGCTGGCCTTTTACCTTGGCGCAGACACCTCCATCATATGTCCCATCTCGACTGGCTCTCTATGAATTCTCCACATGAAACCGGCTGGCCTTTCCAATTGGGGCCGCTAGCTCCCTTCCAAATCCCATGTTGGCTTCATGTAGCTTCACTTGGGTGACTGTCCCCACAACTTACAGGTGACATGTCCCCGAACTGTGGCAATCAGCGCTTCATCCCTCCTCAATCTACTCTCTCTTCCAACAGGGCTTCAGAGATGGAAGGTCCCAGAGAAACCCTTCTCAGTGCTTCTCTACATGGCTCAACCTCATGCCTCACATTCAGATGACAGTCCCAATGGGGCATCTTGGTCCAATCCCACTGGGTGGCATATCTTGGGGTCCCACATGGGGCTCAAAGCTACAGCCACTGCCACACCCTCTCACAGGCTCTCTCAGTTCACACTGAGGTCTAGAAAACCTCTGACTAACTGGATCAGGCAATTGCCCCCACGCCAGTCCTCTCCCTCTCTCAATCTCTCTCACTCAAACTCTCCCTCTCTACTATATACGGATGCTTATATCCTGTCCACCCATGGTGACCTCCCACCCAGCAGCAGGTCTCAACCGGTGGCACTGAGTTAACCCTTAGCTTACCAGGGCTGACCATCCTTACTAATTACCTACTGGGGCATGAACTGTACCCTGCCTAAGGACCTACTCTAAAAGGGGATTACAACTCTCCCCCCCCCTTTAAACACTTGTCATCCTCAGTGAGCACCTAAGGCTCAAACAGCTACTCCATAGCAATGTTCCCATTCATGCATAATGTATGTGAACTGCATATAAATTGCGAAATTCATGCACATTTATATGTGGAGGGGGTACAGTGCATGTAGAGGACTTTGATTATAGTAGCACTACACTAGTGCATGCACAATAGGGTTCCTGGCAGAAAGCCTGCATTTCCTGGACCTTGTGAGTATGTGGTGGGGGGGAGATAGTTAAGAGGGAGCAGAGGAACACACAGCCAGGACATCAGCAAAATGATGAGGATCAAAAGTGAGAGCAGTCAGCGTGGCTGGCGAATGGAAGAAACCAGTGAGGTTAGTAATGGTTATATAGTGTGCCTGGCTGAGAAAGAGAAAAAAGGGAGAGTCCAATTAGTATTGAGAACACGAGTCCTCCAAACAACCCCACTCCCCAAAGCAGACCCCCCTGACTAGGCGTTTCAGCCTAAAAATATTTTTTTCTTTACCTCCCTATAATAATGACAACTTCGATATATTCAACTATAACATACAGATGGCTGGAGCAGCACAACGCCATTTGACATGCTTAGTGTGGCTCCACGCTGCCCCACTGTATCAATTATATGGTGGAGCAGCGCAGAATTATGCTAAGCATGTCAAATCATGCTGCACTGCTCTGGCCATCTGTTCATTACGGCCGAATACAATGGAGTTGCTGTTATTATAGGGAGGAAAAGGAAAAAATATTTTTTAGGCTGAAAAGCCTAATTGGTAGATCTGCTTTGGGGAGTGGGGTTGTTGGGAGGGCTAGTGTTCTCCTTTTCTATGTGCATGCCATGCTCTGCTCCACCGCATTGTGCGTGTGTCATTGACGGCAGCTTGTGTATGTCATGTGAAAGTAGGGTCTGTTGTCTGTAGACAGAAAGTGTTCAATTCTGTGGGTGGCAAATATATTTTTGTAAAATGCCCAAAGCTAGTCTGCTGCCAACAGGAGTGTGGGAGAGAAGTGGCAGCACAGGAGAACTATTGAAATATGGAATAATGGGGTTGTTTGTATTGCGAATAGTCCCATTAAGTTCAGAATGCCCCATTTTTAGAGCAGCAGTTGGCAGAGCCGTGCAGATTTCCTGCGATCAAAAAAGGAGATTTTTCCTACCGAAAAACATTTAGGAGTTGCATCACAGTCGCCTCCACATTGATTAAGCATTCTGTTTTGTCAATGCACTTTTCCCATAGCACTGTTTTTATCCCATCATCTGATGGTCCATGCATGCGTGGTAACATGCATTTGTTTTCTCGCCACAGTAGCGGTGCATGAGGAACTCCCCCTGGTGATTCTGGACCACGAGATCAATTAGCTTGATTCTGGAGACATGAGGGCTGCAGTGGAGAAGCCACAAAAATATGTATTTAAAGAGTGCCAAGGAGTGGTATGAAACTGAATTTGTACATAATAATGACCGTTCATGAATATTAAAGAACCCTGCCTGCCATCTGCTCATTAGTGCTCATTGGCAGGGTTCACTAGTATTCATGAGTGAGTCATTATTATGTATATATGCAGTTTCCTGCAGCTTATTGGCACTCTTTAAATACATATTTTCTCAGCTTCTCCACCACACGCCCTCTTGTCTCCGGACCCCCGCAGTCAACCCTCCCTCTCAGCCCCCCCACAAACATAACACTGACACTGGGGGTGCCCAATAACCCAGTGTTGCTGCTCCTCTCTGTTGTTACCCCTGAAACTATTCCGCCCACAAGCCCTTACTTACCCACTGAGGGACCAGCACCAGAATCTTCTGTGGACCACAGACATGTCTTCACTCTTCAAAGCCAGATCACGAACTGAGGAAACAAGTTTGCAGTTCAATGTACTTCAATGGGGTTTTGAACTTAGCTGCATAACTTGGCCATTTTTGCATATTGAGAACAAAATATCACAGGGCATGTAACATTATATTACCATACTCACTACAGCAGGATGTAGGATGTTGTTGGCCAAGCCTTGCTGAGCTGGCCATTTAGCATAGTGGTGTAAGCCACTGCTCTTGAAACCAGCAGACTTGGGTTTGGGTCTGGCACTAGGAGAAAATTATTTTTGTCTTTTTTTTTTGTTCTTTTACCCTAAGTCTGCACCCCCCATGACGTTGATTATATTTAGTTTGTGGGCATGGGTGGTTTGTCCCCCACAAAGGGGGAGAGGGTGTGGGGGGCATAACCCCCCACATAAACATACTTATTTTGGCTGTTTTTGTTTATGTAGGAAGCGACCATCGCTATTTGCAACGGTCGGTGTTATTTTAGTCTCCCTTTTGACGTCAGATGTTTTTTGTCTCAGTCATTGTGGCCAGCGAGATAAAGTACTCACCATTATCACATAAAACCAAAATACTAATAGCCCAACAAGGCACAGATGGGGAACCCTCTTATAGCTGCTGAGAACAAAATATCACAGGGCATGTAACATTATATTACCATACAGTCACATTCTTAGCCCATTCCCCATCATCCCAAATGCAATACTGTTTTGAAACATGAAACAATACAGTAATTGCAAATAGCCTAACGAGTCTACATTGAGCACACTCATGGTCAGATGCTTCAAAGCAGGGAATTCCAGTCCATTTACCAGTATCTCCTGTCAAAAAAAAACAGGGGGTCCTGTTTTGTGCATAGACATCCAAAAGAGTTAGTCACCTCCACAGCATACTTAGTGTGCCCTCCATCAATGTCCTACAGAAAGGCACAGTGCTTGGTAATAGTCAGTCCTTCATAAGCACTTCATGAACAAACTTGGCAGGCAATTTGCTGGGCCTCTTGCAAAGCTGGAGTACTACTGTTACTGTCTAGTCCATGCTTCTGGTACAGTTTGCCCCAAATATCTTGAAACACCCTGTCCCTTCTTCTCCCCTTTATTTCATCCCATACTCGCTCTGACAGGTAGAGGCACTCTTGCACATGATGTTGCACAATTTGTTCAGCCTGCAACCACTCTGGCAGACTCCTTATGGTGGTCCTGGGCACCTGCCCCTCCGGTAGCCATGTCCCTACTCAATATTTTCTCACACAACACTCATGTTCTCGTATCTACTGAACTGTCTTCATGGGACCAGGCAAAGGAGCACTAGATAGTGAGGAATGAGGTGATTTCTTGGTGGGCAAAACCAGTGAGGCATAGGGCTGTGGGAGATCGACATTCAATTCTTCCTTCCAAACATCCACTGCCAAGAGGTGGCTCTGGTCTGGTTGCTCTTTACTCCCATTCTCACTCGGGGGGGGGGGGAGGTCTCACTGTGGAATGCTCTGACTGGGTCCAAGACAGCTGACTTGCATCAGGTTTTACAGATGGCTCTTGCAGTACAGGTGACTGGGCTTCAGCCGCCTCTGATGTTCTTGGCTGCTCCTCGTCAGTGAGTTGCAAAGGCATATAAAAGTCCTCCAGGGTCCTAAGTCATGCTGGCTCCAGTGGCTGTGCAGCGGGGATACTTGGCTGGTCAGACGCCAAGGGTCTCTCCAGTGGGGCACTTGAAACTGGGGCTCCCACTTTCTCTTTCTGACTTTACAGCAGTGAAAAATCCTCCCATCCTCAGACTCCAGGGAGGTAAGGGACATGGTGGTCCAACAGCGGGTTGGCAATGAGAACTGGTTCCCATGATCCCCATAGCACTGATGACAGACTGGGCACAACATCACGCTCTTTCTTCTGGCACATTGAACATGTACTGGTCATGGAAGATTCAGTCACCATCTCACACATCCACTGAAACATTTGTGCTGGCACAGGAATGTCCGATGCTGCTGGCGCCTGAGCCATTTTCCTCCATTTAAACACTTGCCAAAACATAGTAGAAGCCACACTGACACAGGACACTGCTATCTCTTCTGGGTCCTTTAGCAGTCTGCCCCACAACAAAGGAAGCACGTGGCAGGAGGGGAATCATCTGTCCACCCCAGCAACCCAAGCAGTCCAATCATCCAATCTGATCCCAGTCCATTTACATATCTTTCACATAGATCAGATATGTGGATCTCTTTTTCCAGACTTCCAGGTGCCCACACTCCATCCAAAGGCATGAATTGTCATAGTCCTCCAGTGCCATATTATGCAGTTCCTTATGCCAGTTCAAAAAGTCCATACAAGAAACTTCTTCATTCATCACCTCTGGGAGGTCAAAAATAGTGTCCAAGTACCCCAAAACATATCTCAGATGAGCCCTCAGTTGTAGCCCACCCCCTCCCCACTGTCTAGGGATATGCTGAAGGTAGCTGTCCACGGGGAGGGGGAACCACAGCAGAACTGCACCAGAAATGGCTTGTGTTTACCAGTTTTCACTGTCACACCAGGGAGCATGGCTCTTCGGGTGCTGGGCAAAAGACAACCAATGTGAGCCATAACAAACACTTGCAGAAATAACTGGAGACAACTTGGTGAACAACAATAGGGATCCCATATAATAGATGATTTACTGAACTCCATGGAGCAAATAATTAATTGGGTTGAGGTAGGCTGCACATATCCTGGACTGCTATGATCCCATATTTCACACTGTAAACAGCTTACAAGAGCAGACAGTTCACATGCGCAAACAGTTCACAAATTTCCCATGGGGCATGAATCGGATGTCCCCAAATTTACCCAGCTTTAATCCCCAGATATACCTTGGTCCGATATGGCCCCACCTGTTCTCTTTTTCCATTACTCACTAGCATCTCTTCCCATGGAACAAGCTGGCCTAGGGGCCACCACCTCCATCCTAAGTCCCATCTTGACTGGCTCATTATGACTTTTCCACATGGAACAAGCTGGCCTCTCAAATTGGGGCCGATAGCTCCATTCCAAATCCCATGGTGGCTTTGTGTAGCTTCCCTTGGGCGACTGTCCCCACGACTTACAGGTGACATGTCCCTGAACTATGGCAAGCAGCACTTCAACCCTCCTTGATCTACTCTCTCTCTCTCTCTCTCTCTCTCTCCATTGGGCTTCAGAGCTGGAAGCTCCCAGTGAAACCTTTCTTGTGGCCTCTACTTGGCTCAACCTTGCATCTCACATTCAGGTGGCATTCCCAACGTGGCATCTTGCTCCAGCCCCAATACGGTGGCATATCTTGGTGTCCCACATGTGGCTTAAAACTACAGCCACCACCACATCCTCCCACAGGCTCTCTCTGTTTACACTGTGGCCTAGAAAACCTCTCGCTAACTGAAAGAGACAATTGCCCCACTCCAGTTTTCTCCCTCTCTCGATCTCTCTCTCTCTCTAACTCTCCCTCTCAACTGCATATCCATGCTTATATCCTGCCCCCCATGGTGACCTCCCACCCAGCAGCAGGTCCCAAATGGGTGGCACAGAGTTAACCCTTAGCTTACCAGGGCTGACCATCCCCCCTAATTACATACTAGGGCACGAACTGTACCCTGCCTTAGGATCTATCCCCATAGGGGGTTACACTGAAAACCGGCAATACCAGAACCAAATGTGCTGAAACATTTCCACTGGGCTTTAATATCTACCCATGGATGGTTCATAACTGTGGCCCATTGATCATGTACTTGAAAGCAGCAGCAGCCTAGTGAAACCATGTTTTTGTATTACGCAGTCAGTAGACTAGCACACATACGTGCACATCCATTTTTCATTCCATTTTTTTTCATTCCGGAAGTAAGCTACGTGGGTTGGAACCTAATAAAAATTCATGCTCTCTTGCAACACCCTCGGAATGGTGCTGTGCAGTTTGCCATCAGAAACGTTCACTACCACCATCCTGCTGGAGCACGATATAAAGCCAGCGTGACCAGTTCAAAAAAAAGAAACCTCAGCGGAAGGGAGTTTTAAAAATGGCGAGGTAGTCCTATTTAATTATGTTAATATTTAATTACAAAACTACGGTAGTAATAAAAGTTGATTTAAAAATGTTTCAAGGAATGCAAATACACTGATGAGTCAAGCTGTCAGAATACTAGTACAAAAACATAAAAATACAATTTTGTTTAATACATATTGCTCCTTGAAAAGTGGTGAACTCCATACCAGTGTTTCACTTGCAGTGGTGCCTTATAATGCTTACATAACCAGCTCGGGAGTGTTGAACCCATTAGGTGAATCCCAGTGGCTTCAACTACCCACAGAGTTGCTTATCTGAGTAACAGCCCACAACCTCTCGAATGTTCTTTTGCGGTTATAAAATGGGTCATTGATCAGTAAAAAAAAAGTGTATGTTTTAGTATGAAAGAGAAGTCTGTTTGTTATAGTGTCTGTCCTGTCCTGCAATGGAAAACAGTATCTCTGAAAATGTAATGTCATACAGTGGTAGTCACCGCCACTCATAAAAATAGTGTACGATGGCACGCCATGGCAATTCCCAATATCAGAAAAGCCATTTCATCTGAATGTGGCTTTGAACAAAGATTCCAGGCCGTGGCACACCATATCTTGCAGTGGCCTTCAAGGTGGCGGTGGCTAGCATTGTAAGTGTAGGACTAATGACCCTGCTGAATGATGTACGTGAATTCCAAATGCTAGTTTTTTAACGTACTCCCACACACAGTTTCTGCACTGTTTTAGAGTATGCCTCTAAAAACTGAACAGAATGGGATGTGGGGGGGCAGAACACCCTAATGTATCAAAAACCTAACTATCTGCTGTTTTTTGTTACATGAGGGGCTGCGCCCCCACAACCCCCAATATTTTTATTTAGAAGGTAGTGTGTATGTTTCTTTACTCTATGATCACTGCTGCTAGCACAGTAGCCCAGCTTACTTAACTCATTCACACCACAAGAGCTCTTTGAGACTTCCACCACTTGTGCCCTGTATACTCTTAGCACTGCATCCTAGGCCTTTCTAAGCAAAATCAAGCCATAATCAGCATGCCACAAACAAATGTGACTACCTCTTGAACCGTAAGTGCTACACACAAAGTATGAGTGGCAAAGTTGTTCAGCACAACGTTACCTTTCCAATGGTGCTATGCAATCAGTTGTAATTTTAGTTTTTATTTCATACTAACTAAAATACCAAACAACTGATTATTTTCTGATTTTTTCAAGGTGCTTAGGTGACACATGAGAGACGAATGTCAGCCATGCACACCATACCTTAAACAAATGCAAATAACTCCTGAAGTATATGTGGAAGACATAAAGTATCAGTGGCAAAATTGTTCAGCATAAAATAACATTTCTAATGGTGCTATGCAATCAACTGTAATCCATTTAGTTTTTATTTTCTAGTAGCTGAAATACCAAACAACTTGTTTTTTTTTCAGAGTTATTCAAGGTGCTTAGGTGAGGCTTGAGAGACAAATGTTAGCCATGCACACCATGCCTTAAACAAATATGAATAACTCCTGAAGTATACATGATAGACACAAAGTATCTGCAGCAAAATTTTTCAGTGCAAAAGTACCTTTCTAACGGTGCTATGCATTCAATTCTAAGCAATTTGGTTTGTTTAATAGTTAGGTAAAAACTGCTGACTTCCTCAGATGTTTCTAGGCCTGAGTGAAAGTCAGTTGAGTACGTCTACAGGCGTTATTGTCCTGAGTGGCTATGCTCTCAGATGCCGCCTACAGACGTCTCTAGGCCTGAATGAGTTAAGTGCATGGAACTATTATATAGGCTCCATAGAACTTTGGGATAGCTGCATAGCTGCACTGTTTGTTTAGTGGGGTCCATAGTCCTCAACGTATTCCAATGCAGCAACACAAATGTCACCTGCTGCTGTGCTGTACTGCTAAGCATTCTATAACTGGGTTTTGTTACTGGATCTCTAATAAAGGTCAGTAGTTTGAAAAACAGTTTAGTTGGCAGTGACAGGGCATACAGTATATCCCCTCTACTCATACCTCTCAACCTCCTGCCTCATAAATCAGGGACAAGGCTTAAAATAATCAGGGACGAAAGACCAAAATCAGGGACACATCTTCAAAATTGGAGATATCAGCTCAGGAAGCTAGTAGAATAAGAAGCTTAGTGTAACATGCATTTTCTAAGTAAGAACAAGTCTGTAACTTTAATTTTTAACATTATTTTGTGCTTACAACTGCCACTGTTTGGTCACAGAAACACAATTTTTAGGGGGGACAGAGTAAAATTTTGAGGCAAAATCAGGGACGTCCCTGAAAATCAGGGACAGTTGAGAGGTATGCCTCTACTAGTCACACTTGGGTAACTCCCTCTGAGTCCTTTGAGAGCAATCAGAATCTCCGGCTACTCATGCTGATTGCTAAGCTCAAATCTAGCTGTGCTGCTACAGGTTCATACAGGTGGATGGCTGTCTGCACAATTAAGGGGAGAAAGAGAGAAAGAGGAATGTTGTGAGAGACAACCAGAAAGAGTTGTCTACCAAACACTCAAAAGTAATGAGAAAGATTCTGAAAGAGAGAGGTACAACTGAAATAGAGACATCTTGGAGAACAATAACACTGATAGAGAATTACGAGTGTAATACATGACATCTTCAGATCTGGTGTAGTGATTTTCTTTGTGTACTGAGGTTTAACTGTTGGATTAGGGGGCCAAAAAAGTACCTCAGAGTATGTAGGTGCCCTCTTAATTCACTGTCATGTGGTACAAGTTGACAGTGATGCTGTGGGATTTTTCAAACCCATTTTATACCTAGGTTTGACAAATTTCAATTAAATCATGCATTAGCAATAGAATACAAATTTATACAAAAGGGGCCAGATATTCAAAGCGTAGCGCTGGGCACAAACTGACTGTGCTGTATTTGGGCCAGAATTGCACTGGGCTGCTATATTTAAAAGGCCAAATAGTGCCAGCACAGCGGGTTAGTGCCAGCACTAAAAGATAATGTATGCATGGGGCAAAGTGAGGTACATGCATACTGGCATAATGGCATATTCAAAAACATAGTGCCGTGCAACGAGTGTTAGTGCCACATGTAGCATGGTGCTGGTTACCACCTATAAAAAGGTAATCTAAACTCAGGGTAAGCCACAGAGGGGTGTGTGGACACAGCAGGAAGCAAGATGATGGTTGGCAACAATCCCTGGATGATTCACCTGATGGCAGCTGTGCTGGAGGAGGAAGAGAGGGACCAAGGCCACCCTGGGCCATACCGTAGGCCAAGGAGGAGATATGCTGCACACAGAATGTACCAGCCCAGAGTGTCTTTCGAGACATTCACAGATGACTTCCTTGTGGGCCAGTACAGACTGAACAGGGTCCTGCTGAGGCAGCTTCTGCATGAGCAGCTGCAGTCTAGCACCCAGTGGAGCCATGCCATATGAGTTGAGGAAAAAGTGACGGCTGCAATGTGCTTTCTATCCATTGGGTCCTTCCAGACACTGGTTGGAGATGCCATCGGTGTGTCGCAGTCTGCAACATTGTGCCTCCTGACCCAGTTCCTAGACTCACTGTTGCCACATTCTGGTGAATTCATCATATTCCCCAGCATGGCAGCAGAGCACAGAGAAACCATGCAGTGATTCCGTTGGACTGCGCACATACCAGCAGTACTTGGTGTCATTGACTGCACCCACATTGCCATCTGTGTACCACCTGGTGAAGTGGGTGACACCTTCCTCAACAGGAAGGGTTACCACTCTGTAAATTGCCAGGTGGTGTGTGATGCAACTGGGCGTATCATCACTGTTCTTGCATGGTTCGCCAGCAGTGCCCACAGTACCTTCATCTGGCACCAGTCACAGCTGTGTCAGGCCTTTGAGGAAGGCACAATACCCAGTGGATGCCTTGTCAGTAAGTACTGGCAGGCACAACCACAGTGCCCCAATGGTGGGACAGTGCCACAATAGAGCACACAAAGGAGGTAGTGAGGGGTGGGAGGGAGGGCACAGAGGTGCACAGGAAGCCCAAAACAGTACCGGCTGCAAACTGGACAGTGTGTGTGTTGCAGTATACACATGCTGACCAGTGTTAATGTTTCCACAGGTGACAGTGCCTATCCCTTGACATCCTGGCTCCTAACACCAGTCTTCCGGCCAGCTAATGTGGCTGAGGAGAAGTATAATCAAGGCCCCTGGAATTCTGCGTTTCTGCGGTTGCGGAATTTGCCGAAGAATTTGCTTCATGCCACAGAATATATATAGTACCGAAGAATTCATTGTTTTTGGTGAATTTTCATATAAATATACTGTTTTTCCATAGTGTCAGGCTTTCTTTCCCACCTAGTTTATCCTGAAGCCCCTCCTCTATGCTCAGCATATGACGTCATCGATGACATCACATCACATTTAGCCAATGACAGGACTGCATTCTGCTAGAGAAATGAATAAATCATGCCGCAGAAATCAGAAAATGCTGCCGTAGAAGTCAAGGAGCCCTGCCGCAGAAATCAGAAAATTCTGCCGTAGAACACCAGGGGCCCTGGGTATAATGAGGCACACATCGCAACACAGAATATAATAGAGCGTGCCTTTGGCATGCTCAAAATGAGGTTCTGATGCCTCGTCCATTCCAGTGGTGCCCTACAATATGACCCTCAGAAGGTGTGCCGCATATTTCTAGCCTGTTGTATGTTGCACAACATGGCACTAAACCATGGAATATGCCTGCCGGACCCTGAGGAACATGCTGACAGTGACATCGAGCCAGAGGTCCAGGGGATAGTGGCGCAGATTGATAGGTGTGACCCACGGATGGTCAGGAGGGCTTAGGAACACAGGTTCAACATCATAAGAACTCTGACACAGATGGGTAGGTGAGTGACAACAACATGGACAACAGACATGATTCAAAATGTGTATTTACAGTATAAACAGTAGAGTGACAGACACAGAATGGTGCCAGGATGGTAAAAATACAAAAACATAAAGCATGGCACACAGGTGATACAGGGAATGTGGTGGGAAGTGGCTATGTACATAGAGGTGCATGTGAGGGGTGCAGGGGGGTAAAGGTTGAAAGAAGGTGCGACACACACATGGCATCATTGCCGTTTCCCACCATGGACCCTCACAGATGCCCTTCCGCATGAATGCTGAGGAGATGTACTGATGGCCGGGGAGCTGATAGGCAATGACTTTGGGGGTGAGGAAACCCTGGGACGACCCCGCGTGGTGTGGGCTTGGTGTAGCCATTGTAAATAGCCACCCAGTGCACCCTAGAGTGCCCACTGATGGTGGTGTGGCAGTGGTGCTGGCTGATTCCGACCTAGCACTCTGTGTTGAGAAGACATACTGGGGGACACTACCAGCATGCTGATGGCCTGTGATGGTGCAACACCACCCAGCTATCACAACCTCTCTCACCATGGCTCTGAGCTCCCTCACAGCCCCAGTGATGTCACCACAGACTTAGTGAAGGGCATTCAGGAACTGTGCCTGATGCTCCCGTGCACCATGTTCTGTCTGCATAAGGTCAGCGTGCACAGCCTCCTGGAGATGGGCTAGTTCATGCCATATTTGTATTTGTAATCCGAGAATTTAATAAAAAAAATAAATAAAAATATCTCCCTCCAGAAGTCATGCAGCTCCTGCTGTGTGGCGGTCTGCGAGTCCACTGCAAAGCGTAGGAACTGCTGGGCTTCAGCGGTATCCTGTCCCTGTGGTGCATGCACACCCTGGACAGTGGTTGGAGTTGGGTGGATGTGATCTGCGGGTGGGAGTGGCCCTCACCTTGTGTGTCTGCATTCCGCATCACCCCACTGCCGGCTGTGGCTCTCATGTTACGTGTGCGGGCTCTTGGGCCATTAGGATTGCTGCCCACAGGAGGGTGTCGTGTAGGCTGGGTGGTGTGTGTGTGTGTGTGGCTGCAGACATGGTAGCCACATAAGTGGCGGTGGTTGTGATGATGGTGGTAGTGGTGGCAGTGGAGGTACTGGGGCATAGACCACAGGGGACCCTGGCAGCACCAAAGGTGCTGGGTGTCTTGTGGGTGTATTGTGCGGAGGCTGCTGTGAGGCCACTGCTATCAGCCCTGAGAGGTCCTCCAAGCCTAGTCCTGCATCTGACAGGGAGTACCCCCTCCCAGACTGACAAGGGCATCAAGGTAGTCCATGGTGGGGATGTATGTTTCCACATTGTCATCATCATCATCATCAGAAACATCCTTGAATAATGTGGTCATGAACACCCCCTCAGTAGCTGCTTGTGCTGTGGGCCTCTGCACATCAGATGTCAATGGGCATTCTTCCCCCCCCTCCTCTGACTGTTGCACTGCTGTGAAGCCATCACCTTGTGCTGTGGACAGAGAAGGACACTGTAAGTCTGGTGCACAGTACAAAGTGGCCCCACACCAGTGCCGCTACATGCAAACCACACCAGTGCTGCCAATGATGCACAGTGCAAACCCAAAAAAGGTGACCAAAGCACACATAGCCACACAGAAAAGGTGCACACACAACCATGGTCGGAATGTGGATCACACAGGCATGCACACAACCTTCACCAAGTGTACGCAACACACCACACACACGTGCAGACCACCACCAAGAAGGAGGTAATGGGTGCACCACCCAGTGACACACGTGACAGCATGCAACACAGCATGGTTATGGCATACCCACTGACAATAAACACACCATGTGCAGTGGCACTGGGACAGTGTATGCAGGGTACACCATAACTGTGTCACCATGGCACACGCTGACGGCCCAGCACTGCAAAGGCCACATTGCCGGGCTGTGCCATACTGCACCCAGGCCATCACAATGCACACATGTGTGCACAGGCCAGGGCAACAGTGTGCTACATCCCAGGCAGTGCAACCTGTAAACCCATGAAGCGCCATACATGCCATGGTGGTGCATGTCCCTGTACTCACATGCCCAGTGTAACTCCAGCGGTATTTCACAGCCACCTCCCTTCACACCTGCCATGGTCACAGAATGGATTGTTGATACCACCGCTGCCATTGTGGGGTCTGTTGTTGCAAACTCTGCCAGCCTTGGTCCTCCCCTTATGCCCTGCAGGGCATTGCGGTGTGATGCCTCCTCCTTCTTGGCCATCCCCTGCATGTCATGCCACCGCTTGTGTACCGCATCCATTGTGCAGCCACATCCACCCACAGCATTCACCTCCACAGTGATCTGGTCCCACATGTCCTGCAGAGCAGCATTGGTGGTCTTGTAATGCCACATTGCCTGCTTCCTGGACTTCTACCCATTGGCCAAGGCCTTCAGCTCCTCCCTGGAGAACTTGTGGGATGACAGGCTTGCCCTTCCAACAGAGGCACCTGTGTGGGGAAATAAGTTGCCAGTGATCAGTGGCTGTCCTGTACTGTGTGTGTGTGTGTGTGTGTGTGTGTGTGTGTATGTGTGTGTGTGTGTGTGTGTGTGTGTCACTACACACAACTGAAGGATCACAGTGTGGCATAGGCTATGGTCGTGTATCACAGGGCTATGGGTCAATGCCCTTACCACATGCTGGACATGTCCAACAATGTCCTCCACATGTCTGTCTGCTGGTGTTTGCCACATGATGGTGTTTATGTGACACAGGGATACAGGCATCACCCTGCAGTGTGAGTGCAGCACCAGGATCTGTGTGTTGTCTGCACACCGTGCGGCCATCACCAGGTGTGTGCCAGGTGGTGGCCGCATGGACCAGTAATGATGGCAGAATGCACAATGTGTCCTGGGTGATGCACAGTATAGCATGGGCTACACATACACATAATGGTGGGACAGCACCAGCCATATGTACACTGTCTGTGTTGTGTGCTGTCCCCCGGACTGTACTGCATACCTTTGGATGCGCATGGACATCCGTATATGTGTCACAATGTTTGCATCTGTAGCCACAGTCACATTGTACAGCTGCTGTACGACACAAAAACAGTGCTGCACCATGACTGTACATACCTGCATGCTGGGTCTGCTGCATCTGTGATTTAAATAATCTGCAGTACTTGGGTTACATGACATCCCAGTGATGTTCACTTAAATGAACTGTGGCCCCATGACAGTGTAGCCAAATGCACACATCGTTGCAGAACAATATAGCATGGTAATGACCTAAGGACACCTACCTGTACCTTTAAGGGGAGAAGTTAGTAGTTAAAGTCTAAACGGGGAAGGCCACAACAAGCATGATGGGAGCAGTGTAGTGCAGTGGTTGTGGAATGGCTATCTTCAGAGAGATGTTCTGTAGGCTGTGGTGCTGCCCTATCTGCAGGCACCTCTCTGAGTTGAAGGAGGAAGTCACCTGTCTCCAAGCCAAGTTGGCCATGTTACAGGGGGCTTTCATCCCCACCCAGAGGTAACTGGATCCACAACTTAAACCTCAAAGGATGCCCAGGAGGAGGAGTGGTTGGATCATGGTGGGCTCAGGGAGGGTGGTCTGAGGCACATCCCCCAACCAGTCCGGCTAACTAACTCCTATGCTGTTTTGGAGGAGCGGGATAGCCCCACAGGTGCACCCACAGCTGAGATCAGGAAGGATGAGTGGGTCCTCCATGATGGAGCCCAAGTGAAGGGGAGAACAGTAGCCCAGAGGAGGATGAAGAAGCTTCTACTGGTAGGGGACTCAATTGTCCAGGTTGTTACTTTGTGGGAAATCTAGCAGGAAGGACAGGGTGGTCAAGTGAATCCCAGGAAGCATGGTATGGAGGGATGGGAAGCGGATCAATAGGATCACAAGGGCAATAGCAAGGAGGGAAGAACTGGATGCTGTTATCCATTGACCAGCACACCCCTGATTGTACTCCCACCTTGCGGACAGCAACACATATATAGGTATATGCACTAACCTTAGGGCAGAGGCATTTATCGTATAAGCATAAGTGTCAGGATCTGAGTTCTACTATACTTCTCTGATGTATATTATGCTTCACTGTACTTTTATAATGTATTCTGCCACTGGGAGATGTTATCCATTGTATTTTATTGTATAATCATAAGTTAGGCAACAGTGCCATCTTTAGTACTTGTGCACAACTGTAACTGCAAGTGACCTTGGAAGCATCACATACCTTATTGTTCAGTTATCTTCTGCAAGCTAAGCAACTTCTCATGTTAGTTAGGGTGCTTACTCATGCCACCTGTTACTGTCCAATTGCATACTTTTTATGTATCATCTTTTATAGTTACCATAGTGATTATCGGGTTATAAGACCCCTTGCTGCATGTAGCTTTACTGAGACTAGAGACTGTGACTACATAGGTAAGGAAGCTGGATGCTGTCCCAGTAATTATACTGTTGGTTGTAAGCCTGTACCATTATTACTTACCAGTAATAAATTATATTTATTATCTGGAAACCACTTGTCTGTTGTCTCTTCCTTTTGTGCAGTTCCAGCAAGAACCTGAGAAAGGTAATTTTATTACCCAGTTACATTTGGTGACCATGTGCAGGTTGGAATGTACAAAGTGAAGATTCCATTCAATTAATTTTGGATGTCGAGTAGTGTAATGCATTTCTTGCCTACTTGGACCTACTCATACTGACAGTGGTTGTTGGTCTCGGACATGACACACCTACACCGGACTCTTTTACACTCCCTCTGCAAGTGACAGTGTACCGCCTAGGTACCACCCTTTTGCCCACAGGGGACCGGAAAGCCATTGGATAACGGCACCAAAGATTTTATCTAGTCTTCCGACTGCTTCTTTGTTTGTCTACCCCTTGTTTATCATGCCTGAGCTTTGCACTGACTTGAGACTCGACATCTCGAACTACTTCACATCCCATATTAGATGGACAGATTTCACGCTAGTCGCAAAGTCTGCAGACAACCCATTGCTGCTCATTTCGGAGCACTACCTAGAGTCCAAACAAACAACCAAACAGTACAACCTTAAAGGTCTTTTAGTTGCGGCTCTTCATACCACTGTTGAGAGTCTCACAGAGAAGTGTGCCTCCCTTGAACTGCAAAATACGTCTCTAAAAAAAGAGATGGGCTTGCAGACATCGGAGCTACAAAAAAAGGAACAGAGACTAGCGGAGGAGACACAGTCACTCTGCAGTGCCAATAACAGACTTTTGCATTGTACTGCTCAAGATTCTGAGTGAGAAATGTGTATGTTGAGATGTAATAAACAACATATATGAATGATATTTTGAGTGACATGAATGAGGGTTTGAGAGGAGACAATGCTGAGTTGAAAGAGGAGAATGAAAGAGTGAATTGTGAGCTAGATAGAGAACAGCGTACAGAGTATTGCAGTGTGAGGCTGAGAAGGGTATTGAGCAGGGCACTGCAAGAGTTTGTCACAAGAAATGTAGAGCAAAGATGGCGAATATGCGCCATACAATGAGAGGTTCTTGCTGACCATGTCAAGGTTATAAATGGATTCCAGTATACGCCCATTGACACTGCACCATCCGGCGATGATGACTCTGACTTTGATGATGAGGCATGCCATGTCACACAAAAGTCCAGTCCCCATAGGACTGTCATTTTCTCCGGCCATCCCCAAGAGGTACCTATGTCCGCACGCCCTCTACATTGCCGCATCTTCACAAACATGGTGGAAGCAATGTACAGCACCAAGATGACAGCCCCCATGACACAGGCAGATGGCCTGTAGTCTGTGGTGTGCCTCCACTTGCCCCCCTCTCCAGGGAGGACACGGCTGAGGTGCGCATCCTAATTCAGGAGGCCATTACTAATATCACTGCACCGGAGAACCGACAGAGAGCCATCCAGGATCAAATTAACAGAATGTTTGAGGATATGGTCAACCAGGATCATGCATTCAAAGCAGTCACTGATGCGGCAGCAGAAGCTGCCCTTCGTGGCACCATGGAACATATTGAGTTGAATATGATTCCTCATACTTCCAACCACTTACACGTTGCTCACTCTGTCCAGCAAATTGCCCAAAGTATTGGACAAATGGGCTTGACTGACACTCTTAGTTGCCACTTGGAGACGGTGCACTCCCTTTGCAAGAAGCTTTCTCTCCAACCCAAATATCAGGTTCAAGTCTTGCGACAGACAATTGGACCTACCCTCTGGGTTAAACTCCCAGAGATTGTACACATCAGCGACACACTCACTTACAATGATATTGCCGTGGCTCTCATTGCTGCAAACTCTCCAGGTGTCATTGGAGCCCTCTTGGCCTACCAGATTCAGCAAAATGTGAAGAAAAGCCTTGCAGCCTACCACCAATGGTTATGGCTCGCCTATGAAGTGGGTAAAGCTCTTGCAAGTGAACTTGCAGACCGAGACCAGATCAAATACAAGGATCTGTACATCTAGAACATGACTCTGGCCTTGAGGGAAAAGGTTGAGCTTAATGTTTACCCGAGTACCGATACATTTGTGGAAATTCTGACCAAATTCTGACCAAAATGGAGCATGCCTACCAGGTATACCTCCGTAATCTCACTTCTGGTAAAACCAACAAAACTGCCACCATTCAAACTCTGGCAGCACAGGTAGCTGCAGTACAGCCTGCCTCTGACACACCTACCCACTATACTGTGGAAGGTATCAACAAGAAGAATGATACCCCTTCTGACGACAAGCAGTTGCACGGGGGGGGGGCGGAGACCAGAGCTATACAAATGACAGAAATAGAGACAAGAGCAACTGGAAAAATCTAAATGCCCAGTTCAATGGCTGGAACCATAACGGTCCTAGCTATCGGAGTCTAAGGGATGATAACAAGATCTTCTGCAAACTCCTGGAGGAGATCTGTGCTGAGACAGCGGCAAAGTCTACACGTACCGTAGCAGCCCTCGCTCTGGCCACTGGACAGCCATGTGGCCAGGGAAATCCTTTTTTGCCTTCGGCTACTGAACAACTGAACAGCCGAGGAAAGAATCCTTTCATAGCATCGGCTACTGGCCAGGCCAATGCGACGACTAAGGAAGAGTCAACTGAGCAGGCCGCTGTCGTGCCTGTGACATCGTGGGCACACTTGTATCCCATGCAAGACATACAGGAGGCCAGAGAGATCCTGCGGGCCTCAGATTCCAGGAACAGGATAATGATGACAATTCTGAAAATGCAGATTGACAATTACGGGCCCCAGTCCAGATTGGGAGTGACTTGCTTGTTGACACAAATGGACAGCCTTGTGTAAAGGCCATGGTCGGGGGTCGCCACCTTACCATGCTTCTGGATACCAGAGCAGCCATGTCAGTCCTCCATGACGAGGACCCAGTCTCATCTGACTGCTGTACCGGCTGGAAGACCAGTGCCCAGGGTGTAGATGGCACCCAGCTACACACCTACTGATCTGTTCCTCTGCCTGTGGTGGTAGGCCACATCAGGATTAATTTTGTTTTTGACCTCATGGTATTATGTCATCACCCCAGTATATTGGGAATTGACTTTCTTGCACTACACGGCTGTGTAGTAGACCTAGCCAATAGGCTACTCCTTCAGATCAAAGGAAAATGTCATGCTGTCACCATTCCAGACTCACACATGGTGACAGTCATCTCCCATAACAACAAGGAGTATGACGTTATGGCCTTATTCAAAAGTCATGACCTGTTTTCTGAACTTGCACCTTTGCTGCAAAAACACCTTGATGTGTTTGCCACCAACAAGCATGACTGTGGTAGGATGCATACTACCATTAAAATCACAGGACCCAACCCTGTGAGGCAGAAGCAGTATCCATTTCCTGCTGAAGCCTTGCCATCACTGAGGGAGACCATCCAATCATTGCTACAGCAAGGAGTGATTAGGACCTGTATCTCCACTATCAATTTGCCTATTAGGCCTGTGAAAAAGTCAAATGGAGTTTGGAGACTCAGAACTGATTACAGGAAACATAATCAAGTTACCCCCAGCTGCACCTCAACAGTAGCATCAGCACCTGATGTGCTCAAGCTGTTGACACCTGACAAAAAGTGGTTCACAGCTCTTGACATCTCTTTTTTTTAAACTCAAGTTTATTGTTTAATTTCAAAGAGCTCATTGTAACATTTGACAGTTATCATCAGTTAACAGATTATTAATTACTTTGTGACTTTATTATTTATTTATGCTAAAGTCCAGTAACCACTTCTTTAATTTCCATCTAGGTGTTCCGGAAATTCCTTCTGACCTTTAAGCGGCCATAAATGAAGTCTCTTGTATTCCCTTCCATTCCTGTTCTGGGTTGCTCCTTCCGTCGTAACAATCTGTCAATAATTAATGTCTCCATGCTCTACTAATATAAAACTTCAATATAAATAATAGTGAATGTACACTGATTAATAAAACATAAATTTAACAAAACTGTTGTTGGCTGGTTATTTGATGCATGATAAGTAAAATATTTTGTAGCTTTACTAACTGTACCACCCTATATCCCTTACACATTAGCTTGTTGGGAAAACACTGAGGTGCCTTCAAGTTCTTCAAGTCAAGCACATGAATGGCAGCCAAACCCCATTAAACTTATATTTCTGTAGCCGTAAGTATGCAGTGAGTTTTTCAACTCTCTCTATTTCTTTTATGATATCTATCCACTCACTCAGTGTGGATGGAGAGGGATTTAACCATCTCCTAGTGATTGCTTTGCTTGCCGCAGCCAGTAATATACCCACAAACCCTTTTTGCATGTTGGAGGCTTTTTTATTCATGGGTACCCCCAACATCTGATGCTCAAACCCTGGGGAGTCCTGAGCACCCCAACATACTTCTAACTTTTTCCTGTATTAACACCCAAAAGGTAAGCAACTTAGGACAACCCCAAAATATGTGATAGTGGGTACCCACCATCCTGCAGTTCCTCCAACAGAGATCAGATGTTGTGGTTCCAAAATGCTTAGTTCTAGTTGATGTATTGAAGTACCTATTAACAACTTTCCAATGACATTCTTTCCATAAGTTGGAAGCTGAAGTTTTGAATACTCCCTGCCAAATCATCTGCCATTGCAACTGACTTAACTGTACTGCAACCTCCTGTTCCCATGCTAACCGACACTTCAAGTGACCTTCCATTGTTGATTGCTGATAAATTTTAACTAAGTTCGAGACCAAATGTATTTCTTCACTGTTTTCTGCAGCTCACAATTCCTGTTCTGCTATATGGTGGGGATCTTCTTGTACTTCTTCCAAATGACTTCCCTGGGATAAGAAAGATGTAACCTGAAGATACCTGAAGAAATGAGTAGCTGAAATCCCATACTCCCGTTGTATTTCCTGAAAGACCTTCAGCTTACCCTGTGCTTGAAGCTAATTAAAGTAAATCAGCCCATGATGTCTCCATCTTGTGAATGTATTGTCAAGCCTTGGGGGGGATAATGCAAATGAGGCTATCTTTGACTTTACTGACAATGACTGGCTCAAACTGAGGTTTTTCTTAATTGCACCCCGTATTCGGTATGAGTGCATTTGCCAAAGGTTACCTGACGTATACTTCATCAGTTTAGTCAGAGGATTATCAAAGTCCAGCCAGGGGTTAACGTCCGGACTTGCTTTAACCTCCATTTCTCTCTAGACATGATGCTCATCCTTTGAGCAGTAAGTTACCCAGGATGTTAATTGGGCCATTAAATAACAGGTTTTAAGATTCAGTAAACCCAGTCCCCCCTGTGTTTTAGAGCGCATCAAAGTAGCCCATGCTATTCTAGCTTTCCTAGTCCCCCACACAAAATGGTGTAAGGCTGCATTAATCTTTTTCCACTCTGACATGGGTATATTCAAAGGGAGGGGACTAAACAAAAATAGGAATCTAGGAAGGACATTCATACGTATAGTTTCAATCCTACCCATTAATGTCAAGGGGAAGGCCGCCCATCTTTTAAATCCGTGAATACTTCTTTCAGAAGTTTACCATAGTTAAACTGATAAAGTTGATCTAAGTGGACAGGGATATAAATGCCCAAATATCTGATTTGTGTCTTTACCCATTTAAAAGGAATCATTACGGTTAAGGTCATCTTAGATGGGCCACTAACTTGCAGAACTTCCGTTTTATCTATGTTAATTTTAAATTCCGAGATCTGGCCATAAACCTCTAATATCTGCATCAATATGGGAAATGACTATATGGTATTACCCAGATAGATCATGGTGTCTTCCGCATATAGGGATATTTTATTTTCAAGCCCTCCCACCCTTATTCCCTCCAAATGTCGACAAGAATGTATGCATTCTGCCAGGGGTTCAATACTTACTGCAAGCAGCAATGGTGAGAGGGGACAGCCCTGCCTTGTACCTCTTTGAATGTTAAGAGTTTCTGATACTGTTCCGTTCACCCTCACCCTGGCTTGGGGTTTCTGGTACAGTGCCTTAATCCAGGCAAGAAACTGGGGTCCAAACCTGAATTTAAGTAGTGTCTCTTACAGAAAATCCCATCTTAGGTGGTCAAACGCCTTTTCTGCATCAATTGAAATGGTGATTTGTTGTTTTTTTGGTTTTTACTGGATTGTAGAATATTTAAATAATGTCGTATGTTGTCCTGTAAATGTCTATAGGGGAAAAATCCGGATTGATCTGGATGTATCAAATCTGGTAAAAACGTATTAATTCTGGAAGCCAATATCTTAGTGAAGATTTTTAAATCTACATAATAGGGATATAGGGTGATAAGAGGAGCAGGCCTCCGGTGGTTTTCTTTCTTTAGTGATAACAGCGATTAGGGCATTCCACCATGAGTGTGGGAGGTCCTTTGTCCCTTCACATGAGTTAAATAAATTAAACAAGATGGGGCTAACCGATTCCCTAAAGGTTTGGTAAAATTCAACGTTAAACCTATTGGGGCCTGGGGATTTACCCTTTTTCAAATCTATTGTGGTGCGATCTATCTCCTGTGCAGTAATAGGTGTCTCTAGTTGCAGTTTCTGACTTTCCCCTAACTTGGGGAGCTTTATTTTGGACGGGAATTCTGTGGTTATGCTTGGTAAATTGGTATTTAACTTCTCCAATGCATACAGTATAGCATAATATGTTCTAAAAGCTTCAGCTATGTTTTTTTGGGTAAAATTGCTAACTGGCTGTGTGTTTCCTGAGGTCTGGATTCGTTTAACATATCGGTCCACCTGTGCCTTATGCAACCTAAAGCCCAATAATCTTCCTGCCTTGTTACCTTGTTCATAGTATGTTTGGTTCAAATATCTAAGCCTACCCTCTAACTGAACATCCATTAGGGATTGTAGTTCCTTTCTAGTCTGCTCCATTTGTTTCTGCACCATACCTGTCCCTCCTGTTTTATGTTCTGCTTCAAATTTCTGCATTTTTTGTTCCAGCCCCAGCTGTTTTTCTTTTCTTGCTCTTTTGAGGTGAGATACTGTAAGCATGCAATCATGTGGCCCCGGATTACCACTTTGAGGCTGTCCCAATGCCACTTAACCCCTGTGTCTTGCACCCTGTTATTTTCCTGAAACTCCTGTATAACGGATTTAATCAAAGTTTTAAAATCCTCCCTGTCCAGTAGGGAGGAATTTATCCTCCAAAGAGTCTCTCTTTCCCAATCTCCCATCTGAAGATCCAAAACTACTGCAGAGTAGTCTGACACCAGTTTTGGCTGTATAGAGCAATCTTTCACTTTATACACATCTACTTTACTACACAAGAAATAGTCAATCCTCGAGTATGACTCATTAGGATTTGAATAAAAAGTATAGTCCTTACTCAAGGGGTTAAGCTCTCGCCATACATCCACTAAAGCCATTTCTTGCATTGCTGCCCTCACTATCTTACTCATGTTTTTGTTCGTTGATGCAATTTGTGATGAACGGTCTTTACCTGGGGAAATCACCCAATTGAAATCTCCCAGCAGCAGCATTCCCTCCTCCAACTCAGACATTTTTTGAAACACCCCATTGTAAAAAGATTTTTGTCCCTGTTTGGGCCATATATATTAACCAAATGGATTATTTGGGAAAACATGTGTCCTGTTACCGAGGCAAATCTGCCGTCTGGGGTTCTCTCTTCTGCAGTAATCTCCAATGGTGTATTTTTTTTAAGAAGGATAGCAACCCCATTTTTTTCTCCGTGGGGTGCGATGCACTTATTACTTTGCCCACCCATGAATGGGCCAGTTTCTGATGCTCAGTCTGGGAAAGTCTCATTTCCTGTAAAAAACAGACATTTGCATTGAGCCTCTTCAGATAATGAAGAATTCTGGTGTACTTAATGGGGGAATATATGCCCTGCACATTAAGGGAGACTACTTTAAGGGTACTTATTTTTAATATGGGTACCTCTGCATCTTACTTGCTTTGCCCTTCATTTGGATATCTGTATCATCTGTTGCCACAGGTAAAAGACCCCACTCAATTTAATTAATCCACCTTGTGCCCTCTTCAAATACGTTCTGTATTTTAGCCAACATCTAAAATCAAATGGTGCAACAGGCACCCATGTTAACCGTAAAACACAGTCAATTTGCTTCATTTTCAAACACAACATTTAAAAACAATCAAACATTTGAACAATGTGCTCAGTTTCCCTTTTAAATAATAAAGGGAATATAAACAATAACAGAATTTGAATATTGGTATTTCTTCCAAGGCGGTACTCCGCTCGAACATGGAGGAAATAGCAATTGCTAATTTGCCTGTCAGGTCCAAGCAGGCCTGACTACTATGAGTCAGTGTGTATTCAAAGTCACCCTAGCCTTCCATGAACAACGTGGCAAGGTATAGCCTACTGGTTTACATAAGAGGCTTTGGCTGTAGTCGAGGGGTAAGAGGGGAAAGCTGCTCCTATTAACCACCATCCTACCCAAAATTGCATCCCCTAAATCTACTGATGCCCCTGTCTGCTAAGCAGTAGCGCAGGACTACAATTAAAACATTTTGCAGGATAATTCAAGCAGGTACAGGAGGCATGAGTATACTGTTAATAAAGATGAACTACAGATAACCCACCCTACCCAAAGCAGTTTACCAATATTTTCTCCTGTCTGAGTGGGTTACTTAAATGTTCACAAAGGTTCTAGTTCCACAGTTCAAGTAGGTAGAGAGTTTAATCAGGGAGACCATCTCCCTGTCATATGTTTAGTCCAAAAACAGTACCTGGTGTTATTCAAGAGCCAGTGGATAAGCCCACTTCATATTCCTATTCCCTTATACCAGCTGTAGATGTGGCATTTTCTCTGCTCAAAATCTCTCTTAAGTCAGCTCCCAAATGTGATGGCCATGAGATCACTGTGTGCTGATTATGGCGCAGTCTGCCCACTCTGCGCCATGCTCCTCTAGTGATATCTCTTCTCTAGGGCCACTGACTATGATTCAGGGACCTATACTCCCATGCCATGAAGAGTCGAGGCTGCCTTGAAGAGGGAGTTGAACATCTGAGGCCCTTTTTCAGTGAAAACAAGAAGGTGCACTGGATACTGTAGTTGGATTAGAATGTTTTTCTCCTTCGCCACCGGAATGATTTCTTTCACCTGTTTCCTTTTATTATTCAGGTAATCTGAAAAATATTAATCAAAATACAGCCTTTGACCATCTAGTTGAATGTCCTTTTTTTTTTCCAGGTGGTCTGCAAGATGGTCTGTCTGTCCTTGTAGTTTAACATTCTAATTATTATCGAGCGAGGCTTGGCATGCTGTTCTTTAGGCCTCTGCAGGAGTGACCTATGGGTTCTTTCTATGAGCAAGGATGGTACTGACTTCAGCTGTAGTACTGACTTAAAGATATGATGAATAAAGTCTTCCATCATGGGGAATGACTCTTCCATCCCTTCAGGTACCTCATAGACCCAAAAGTTATTTCTTCTCACTCTGTTTTCCTGATCGTCCAACTTTAGCTGTAGTTCTCCTTCTTTGGTTAGTAGGTAAAGAATGGTCCAATCGTGTTGGCCTGATGAGTCAGCCAAAGTGCCTATGACCTGTTCTGATACCGTGGTTCATTTATCTATAGCACGAAGATCTGTAGGCACATCAGCTACTGATGATTCCACCCGATTAAGTGCCTTAATGATACCGTCCAACTTAGACATTACGGCCTGTGGATCCAGCACTTCCAGGCCCTCATCGGAGTTGGCTAGGCTGGCTACAGGAGATGCGGGTTGAGAATATGGTGGTAGGCTATGTTTTTTCTCTGTTCCCATCATGCTCTTGACATCTCTAATGGGTTTTGGTCACTCTGTCAGCACAGGAAATCCAATACAAATTCGCGTTCACCTTTGATGGATGCCAGTACACCTGGACCTGCCTTCCCCAGGGTTTTCACAACAGACCTTCCCTCTTCCATCTACACATGATGGATACCCTGCAGGGGTTCTCCACACCCCAGTGTCTCCTGCAGTACATGGATGACTTGCTTCTAGCAACTGCCACAAAAGAAGATCATTTGGCCCTTCTAGATTAACTTCTGTCCCTCCTCAGGACAGCAGGCCTCAAGTGCAACCCCTCTAAGGCACAACTGTGTGAAAAAGAGGTCATCTTCCTTGGCCTACATATTACAGACCAAGGCAGAAGCCCAGCTGTCAAGAAGATCCAGGGCTTGCAAGATCTGCCACTTCCTACTAGTGTGGCAACACTCAGATGCTTCTTAGGAATGGTAAACTACTCCAGGGATTTTATCCCTGACTTTGCCTTGAAGGTACTCCCTTGTATGAACTTCTGAAAAAGGGTGTCCCATGGACATGGGGCCCCACTCACACTAAAGCTGTCACACAGCTTAAGCAGGCCTTAGCCTCAGCCCCAGCACTGATTAACACCAAACCAAAAGTTTCATTCCATTTGGAAACTGCCACCTCTGATGTGTCCATATCTGTAGTGCTAGCACAAAAGTACAATGGGTACCACAGGCCCATTGCCTACGCATCTCAGATGCTGTACTCAGTAGAGAGAAAATATAGTCTCTATGAAAGGACACTTTTGGCAACCTTCTGGGCTGTCAAACACTTTATGTATATTATTGGGTGTGCTCCTATTGTCTTGCATACCTGCCATACTCCAACTAACTTTTTGCTTTCAGACAAAGTAAAAGATGGTTCAGTCTCCAATACCAGACTCACCCACTGGTCTTTGCTTTTGCAAGACAGAGACACCAAAGTACTGCCTGCTAAAATGCCCTCAATCTTGGCCCATGGCCTACTCTACACAGGTAAGCCCCATGACTGTGCACTCCAACCTCCTGACCTACCTGAGCCGGGACCAATCCTACTGGCTACAACAGATGTTTTGGAAGATACCACCATGTATCGTATCTTTACATATGGCTCTGCCTCCTATGTAGACAGAGAGCAGGTAGCAGGATTTGGGGTGCTCATTTTAGACAAAGATGGTGATTTCAGATGAATTTCCAGAAAATGCACTGTTATCCCATCACAGTATGCGAATTGACAGCTGTGGCCTGTGCGTTGGAGGTTATGCCCCATGATGACAAGGATGCCATCATCTTTGCAGACTCTAATTAGATTTGCTCATCCCTTACTGAGTTTTTACCATTCTGGGAGAAAAATAACTTTACATCCTCTGATGGCACGCCTGTCAAATACAGGGATCTGTTTGTGTATATACACACCCTGACACAGCAGTTTACTCACAAATTGTATATCCACAAGGTAAGGGCTCACTGTAACTCTGACCCTTACCATGAATTCAATGATCGAGCAGACTCACTTGCCAAAGCAGGCACTCGAGGAGGGAGACATGGACAATGACTCACCCAGTAGCTGTAGCAACTATTTTCTTAGCTGCCAACACTAGGCAAAAACCAGTACCAGAACCTCCACTGGTCCTTTCTGCTGCACAGAAATCAGACTCAGAGCTAAAAGATGTGTTCAAATTCCTGGACAAAGGAATTGAACAACCACTACCTGTTGGTAGTCCATACAAGAGACACTCTGACAACATACACTTGTCTAGTGATCAGATGCTCATCTGGTACTGAAAAGAGGATACAGGTGACAAACCATGGGTTGCACCACAATTTTTGCAAACCGAATTCATTCATATGGTTCATGATATCCCCACTGGTGGACATAGGGGGGCAGACAACACCCTCCAGAGACTCAAAACTGTCATCTGGTGGCCTGGCATGGCCAAGGATGTAAAGCACTATGTGGACAACTGCATAGTGTATACCCAGAAAAATCCAATATTGGTGAAAAGAAACACCAAATTGTTGCCCCAAAGGCAAACTGGACCATGGAATATGATACAAATCAATTTCATTGGCCCCCTTACCAACTCCAACACAAAAAAAAACAAGTATGCGCTTATTGTTACTGATTTGTTCTCTAAGTGGGTAGAAGTATTTCCTACTAAGAGTAACATGGCAAAAACAACTGCCAAGATCCTGGTGGATCAATTGTTCTCCAGGTGGGGCCTACCTCTAAAGATAGACTCAGACCAGGGAACCAGTTTTACAGCTGAGCTGATGAAGCAGACACTCCAGCTACTTGGAGTAGATCAGAAATTCCACATCCCTTACCATCCTCAATCCTCAGGTCAGGTAGAAAGGGCCAACAGAAGAATCAAACAGATGTTATGTAGATTCATTAATGACAATCCCAAGGATTGGGATTCCCTCTTGCCACTACTACTGATGGCAATCAGGGGCACTCCTGCAGCAACTTCTCAGTGCACGTCCTATGAGGTTATGACTGGTAGAGCCATGAGATTACCTGAGCACCTATTTATTGACCTCCACACCCCTACTGCAGACACAGTATCGGTAGACAAATATGTTAAAAAGCTTCATGATGACATCATGAAGACACACCTGTTCATTGCCAATCAAATGGGTAAGGCTCAACAGGTTAAAGCTCATTTTGATAAGCATGTCAAAGAAGTCGACTGGCAAGTTGGAGACCAAGTTATGCTTCTCCAATACAGACAACCAACTCATTAATTTGGCAGTAAATGGGAAGGCCCATACCCCATTGTCAACAAACTCGGCCCTGCTGTCTATCAGGTCTGAGTTCAACAGCAAAAGAAGACCACTGACAAGTGGTTCCATGCCAATCAGCTCAAGTTGTACAAAGGTGGCTAAACTTACTTTTTCCAACTCACTTAGGGCAGAATAGTACCTCACACTTAACAATCCTTTTCTGTTTTCTTACAGGCACACTGGCAAGATGGCTATCTTGCACCTCATCTTGGTGGGACTACTACTACTTCCCTTGACTGAATCCCAGAATAACCCCCTATCAACTCACAGACAATGTGTACAACATTTGCTTAGCAAACTTGAACATTCAGCCCCAATGGAAGTTCATATTAATGTGCCCAACAAAATGATTACTGTTAAAAAAGGCTCAGACGCCTATCGTGATGCCATGGTAGTAGCTCCAGACAAATCCACACTTTCCATTCAATGGGAAACTGACGTTAATGGCTATACACCCCCTGAAGCCTGCCTATCCAAAGGTACATTCCACAGATGGCCCAATACTGACATATCCAAGAATGGTACTCTCTCTATTCGACAGACTTTCCCCAGACATACTGGTAATAATAACCTTACTGCTCTCATTGGTCCTGCTTGGTGTGACCGCATCACCTTTGAGGAGTCATGTGCTTGCTGTCTTCATAACTATGTAGCTACTGAAGCTCTTTTTCTTTCTGTAGTCCCACCCACCGAAGAAGAAATGACTGCTTGCTCTCCTCAGGAGGATGGTCCTCCTAGTGGTTTGACTGCTACTTCCCTTCCAGGAGCCCTGATTAATAATGTACAATTTATGCATGTCCCTGTTATTTTCAATCTAACACATTGGAATATGGCTGAGATTGCTCTCTGTCACATGACCAATACTTCTAAATTTTATAGTATGATGCTTACAGATATTGTAGCTGCATATCAAACATGCATTAATGATCCAGTTAGTGGTCCCAATACCACTGATCATGTAGGAGTCTTTTGACCCGTACCTAATGCTAAAGCTAGACCACGCACTAGGTGTGACACTGCAGATGTAACCGGTGCAGCAGGCACCGTTTCTGGCCTTTTTGGCTCAGGCATGTCTATCTGGAATAGAGCAGATATAGCTGCTATTAAAAGCACAAACTCTTCATTTTCAACAAGCTGTTAAGAATGCTATCCTACCCCCACTGTTACATGGTATAGATGGTTTAACTCATTGCCTCCACAGGAGCTCTCTGAAGTTGCACCACTTGTCTCCTGTATACTGTTAACAGTGAATACTCTGCCTTTCTAAGCAAAATCAAGCTATAATCAGCATGCCACAAACAAATCCTAATAGCTCAAGAACCGTAAGTGCTAGACACAAAGTATGAGTGGCAAAGTTATTCAGTACAAAATTACCTTTCCAATGGTGGTATGCAGATAATAATATGTAATTTCATGTTTTATCTATGCTGGTTGAAACAGCAAAAAGAAAAGTCACTAAAATAGGCAACATAAGCCATACATAATCCGTCTTTCGGATGAGACGTTAAACCGAGGTCCCATTTGCCTGGATTGGTGGTAGTTCAGGTGGATGTTAAAGATCCCATGGCACTTATCGAAAAGAGTAGGGGAATTTCCCCGGTGTCCTGGCCAAATTTCCCTCATTCACTAAAAATACCACCAACAGCTTAATCTAAGGTCATTGGCATTCATCTGTATCCCCCTCCCCCGGGTCGTGCCTGAAAATAGGCAGGATTTGTCTAGTGCACTTACCCGGTCAACAAAAGCTAAATAAATAAATAAATACACACCATACCATAAACAAATGCGAATAACTCCTAAAATATACATGCTATACACAAAAGATCAGTGGCAAAGTTGTTCAGCACAAAATTACCTTTCCAATGGTGCTATGCAGTCAAATATACAGTATATTATATTCTGCTATATTATATATTAAAATATATAAGTGACTTCTCCAGACGTTCCACAGGCACACAGGAAGTCAGTAGCTGACTTCTGTAGGCGTCCTTAGGACACACCAGTGTATTTTACTGACGACTACAGGCGTCTGCTAGGAGACAATGAGTTAAGTAAGGAAGAACGTTTTACAGTCTATAACATCCAGGAAATTGCCAAAGGGTTCAATGATACTAAGAATAAGATTAATGAACTGATTTTTCGAAATAATAAGGAGGCAGGCAAGCAATATATTTCCCGTGAACTTTTATGCTCCGCTTATGGTTCTTATGTAATTGCCACTGTTAACAATCTCTTCAGGGACTTGGAAACAGGCCGCATTCCAGATCTTATCCATGATAGAAGAATGGGTAAATGAAATTGCCCTCATTGCAAATCCAATGGTTGCATTACTGCTTGTTTAGCAAATACAGTTAACATTTCAATTTCTACACCTCGAAACCTTGGATATGTCTCCAGATATCCAAACCAAGCCCCTTGCTACTTTTCTAAGACGTGTTCCATTCATAAAAACATGTTCATCACATTCACCATGTCACTACCCCACTTTGATCCTGAAATATCTGTTTTTGATAAACGGGCTGCTATCAATTCCATCGGACATTTTGATGATGACATATATCGTGAAAGAACTGATCTGCCTCATTACTTGTCTGCCATGCTGTGCTCCAAGCCTGGGTGGCACCCCACATGAGCTGCTGTGCCAAGAAAGGATATTACTACATGTACTGCTGTGACATTTTCGATATTGTGAAACCAGTGTGTGGCTACTCCCCGGAACACCTTGACTGGTCCTACACTTTGGGTGAAGAATTGCCATCCAATCTTACTGATGCTGATGAGGATGACTAATCCAAATCTCCACGAGCTGCATCTTCTGTGCCAGATGCCAAAATAGCTAAATCCCAAAGCTACCTGGAAGAGGTACATCACTTCACTTCACAGCTCACCAACCAGTCTTTCTCTTGTCTGATACGTCTACAGAGATGGAGGGTACCAACTGTAAGAGTGACTTACAATTCTGATGGGCAGTATTGCATAGTGACGAATCACAAATCTTGTGTTATTTCAATACCTAACTTCTGTTTTACTCCACAGCAGAAAACAGTCATTGGTCACACTGTCATAACTCCTGTTCCTCTCCCTGAACCAGATGTTACTGATACCGATCCACAATACTTGCTTGCCTTGTCTCAATATTTGCCCATGTTTAATGTGCGCATTGACCCTTTGACTCTTTCCTTGAAATCTCTTTCAGCTAGAAAGGATTCACATTTGATTCATATTAGCAATAATATTTCTAAGGCTGGCGATGCTCTTAATGATCTTATTCATGATGGTGATTTAAGTACTGCTCTATCTAGTACCTGGTTAGAACTCACTTTTAAAGCTTGTGTTATTATCCAAGGATTTTTGACTTTTTCTGACATTAACCTTCAGCTGTCTGTGACATACTCTCAGACAACACCAAGAACAACTCGAATTCCTTTACAAGGCTTGTGCATCGGACTTTTAAATGACTTTTTAGCTCCATCCCACAACTTTCCTGTGGTTGCTGCCTTTTCTTTCGAAGGCAACAAGGAGAGGAATGCTATCCATGGACCAGCACCCCTGATTGTACCCCTGCCTCATGGACAGCAACACATATGTAGGTATATGTACTAACCTTAGGGCAGAGGCACTTATTTGCATAAGCAAAGTGTCAGGATCTGAGTTCTACTGTACTTCTCTAATGCATATTATGCTTCACTATACTTTTATAATGTATTCTACCACTGGGAGATGTTATCCATTATATTTTATTGTATAATCATAAGTTAGGCAACAGTGCTATCTTTAGTGCTTGTGCACAACTGTAACTTCAAGTGACCTTGGAAGCATCACAGACCTTATTGTTCAGCTATCTTCTGCAAGCTAAGCAACTTCTCATGTTAGTTAGGGTGGTTACTCATGCCACCTGTTACTGTCCAATTGCATGCTTTTTGTGTATCTTCTTATATAGTTACCATAGTGATTATCAGGTTATAAGACCCCTTGCAGCATGTAGCTTTACGGAGACTAGAGACTGCGCCTATGTAGGCAAGGAATCTGGATATTCTCCCAGTAATTATACTGTTGGTTGTAAGCCTGTATCATTATTATTTACCAGTAATAAATTATATTTATTATCTGGAAACTACTTGTCTGTTGTCTCTTCCTTTTGTGAAGTTCCAACAAGAACTTCAGAAAGGTAATTTTATTACTCAGTTACAATGTCATCGTCCACCTGGGGACAAATGACATGGTGGGAAACAAGGTGGAGTTAGTCAGAATACAGGAGTATTTCAGGAAGCTGGGGGGGCCTGAAGCAGGTGGCACACTCCATCTCATTCTTGGAGGTTCTACCTGTCCACAGCAGGGGTGAGGCTAGGATACTCTGCATCCAGAAATTCAGCTCCTGGTTGAAGAAATGTTGTGGAAGGGAGGGGTTTGGCTTCATGGGGGACTGGGACCCCACCTGGATGATGTGAACCTGTATAAGGATGATGGCCTACATCCATCCAGGAAGGGGACCACAATCCTGAGTGACAAGTGTGAATGCTTCAGCAGTGAGCATTTAAACTGGCCAAGAGGGTGGAGCCAGGAGGGTCAGAAGGCTTAGCAACACCTCCCAATGGCACAGGCAGGAAAATAAATTGACAGCAAGTACAACTGAAGTTGTCAGGGGGGTGGCAAAGTGGTAGAATTAGGACCATACAAGAAAGGTACCTGGGGTTGGGGAAGGAAGCAGGAGAGCAGTAACAGGGGCAGAGGGAGTAATCTAAAATGCAGTAGATGGAAGGCCATGGTAACTAATGCCCACAGTCTGGGAAATAAACTCTCAGACCTGAAGGCCTTGATAGTAGAGGCAGACCTGGACATAGTAGCAATAACTGAAACCTGGTGCACTGCAAATCATGGTTGGGAAATCAATGTACCATGTTATGCTCTGTTCAGGAGGGATGGGGGTAAAAGGGGGAGGTTGCCCTGTATGTCAGAGAGGGTATAAAGGCAATACAGGTACAGGTTAGGCACGGGGAGGCCAAGGCACTGTGGGTCACCCTTGAACCTGGAAATGGCACAGCAATATGTACAGGGGTGATATACAGGCCCCCAGGACAGGGGAAGGAAGTGAACAGGGAGCTAATGGATGAAATACACGACATGGCAATGAAAGATGAAATTCTGCTGATGGGGATTTCAATACGCCAGACATGGATTGGACCACCCAGGCAGCTGCTTTAGCCAGAAGCAGAGGCATCCTAGATTTCCTACAGGAGGCAGGACTTAAGCAGCTTGTGTTTGATGCCACCAAGGACAGGGCAATTCTGTATCTAGTGATGACCAATGGGGATAGAATCGCAGATGTCTGGGTAGAAGGGCAACTGAGGTGCAGTGATCACCACAGTGTGGTTAAGCATGGGGACAGGGACTCAATCAAGTTACACTAGGGCAAAGGTTTTGGATTTAAAAGAGGCATACTTCATTGAAATGGGGAGAGTTATCAAAACAACCCTGGAGAAAAGGGGGATAGGGGATGGAAGAACAGTGGGAGCACCTAAAAGGAGCCATAGTGGAAGTGACAAACCAATGCATCAGATTGGTATCCAAAGGCAAGAGAAGGAAAAAGCCACTATGGTTCTTGAAAGAGGTGGCAGACAAAGCAAGGGCTAAAAGGGAAGGGTTCAGGAAATACAAGGAGACCCAAAGGGAGGAGGACAGGGAGGTGCACCTACAATGTCTAAGGGAAGTGAGGAGGGCAGTAAGGAGAGCAAAGGCGTGGACTGAGGAAGGATTAGTGCAGACAGTAAAGAAAGAGGACAAGACATTCTTCAGGTACATCAGCGAAAGGAAGAAAACTGGGGGGAATGTTAGGCTCAAAGGGGAGGAAGGGAAGTGTAAGGAGGGAGACATGGATAAGGCAGAAATACTGAACAAATATTTCTGTTCAGTATTCATGGAAGAGGGGGAGAGACAGGGACCACAGTCGAGCAACGTATGCCAAGGGTGGACAACAGTCCAATTTTTTAAAAGGGTGAGAGTCCTGCAGGAACTCACTAAATTGAAGGTGGATAAAGCAATGGGGCCAGATGGCATACACCCAAGGATATTAAGGGAGCTGCCAAGAGAGCTAGCAGAACCTCTGGTAGCCTTGTTCACCAGGTCACTCAACATAGGAGTGGTGCCAGTGGATTAGAAGAGGGCACATGTGATCCTTCTACACAAATCTAGCAGTAGGGAGGAGGCAGGGAACTATAGGCCAGTCAGCCTCACCTCAGTAGTGGGGAAGATCATGGAGGCACTGCTTAAAGAAAGGATAGTGGGACATCTAGAAGCCATCGATGCCCAGGACCCTAGTCAGCATGGATTCACAGTGGGTTGGCCATGTCAGGTGAATCTGATAGATTTCTTTGACTGGGTGATGAAGGAAGTAAATTGGGGGGGGGCATGGTGGACGTCACCTACCTTGAGTTCAGCAAAGCCTTCGACACCTTTCCACACAAGAGGCTGGTTAACAAGATGGGTAGTCTGGGTATGCGAGACAAGGTGGTAAACTGGGTTAGGAACTGGCTAATGGACAGGAGGCAGAGGGTGGTGTTAAATAGGGTACAATATGGGGAGAGGGGGGTGATCAATGGGGTAACTCAGGGATCAGTCCTTGGGCCAGTCCTGTTCAATGTCTTCATTAGTGAAATTGTAGAGGGGCTGGAAGGAAAGGTCTGCCTGTTTGCGATAACACCAAGATCTGTAACAGGGTGGATACTCCAGAAGGGGTGGAGAAAATGAGGAATGACCTGGGAAAGCTTGAGAAATGGTCTGAGGAGTGGTAACTGAGGTTTAATTCAAAGAAGTGCAAAATTATGCACTTGGGGCATAGAAACTCTGGGGAGAGCTACAGGATGGGGGTCTGACGGTCACCAAGGAAGAAAGGAACCTGGGGGTTGTTATTTCAGATGAGCTGAAAATGTCAAAGCAGAGTACAAAGGCAACAGAGAGGGCCAGTGGCATGCTGGAGTGCATAGGCAGGGGCATCACTAGTAGAAGGCGTGAGGAAGTGATGCCGATATATAAAACTTTGGTCAGGCCTCACATGGGGCACTGTGTGCACTTCTGGAGGCCGCACCTTCGAAAGGACATTAATAGGCTGGAGATGGTCCAGAGAAGGGCAACTAAGATGGTACAGGGCTTGCACCACAAAACCTAAGAGGAGAGAGTGAGAGACCTCAATATGTACTCGCTGAAGGAGAGGAGAGGAAGGAGAGAGGGGACATGATAGAAACATTCAAGTACCTCAAGGGCATAAACAAGGTGCCGGGGGGGGGGACATCTTCCAATACAGGAGGAATACAAGAATGAGGGGGCATGACATGAAATTGGAAGGTGGCAGGTTGAGAGGGAATGTGAGGAAGTTTTTCTTCACAGAAAGGGTGGTAGACTCATGGAATGGCCTGCCACAGGAGGTGATGGGAGTGAGCACTGTGGTTGGGTTTAAACATGCATGGGACAGGCATAGTGGAACCATAGCGGTAAAGCAGAGGGAGGGTCAGAAGCCATAATCAAGTACAGAACTTAAGGGCAGACTGGATGGGCCTAGCGGTCCTTATCTGCTGACAATTTCTATGTTTCTATGTTTCTGTAGAAGTCATGTCCTGGGACATTTTAAGGGCTAGTGTTGTCAGCAATGTTGTCTTTCTGCTGCATGCAGTTCCAAGAAGCTCAGCAGGTGGAGCTGAAGCACACCTTAAATAGCCTGGCCAGGCAATCCACACATGGTAATACATACAAATGAGGCCATAATGAGATGCTAATGTGATGGATTGCACTCTGATTGCCTAAGTAGGCTCATTTGCATACCACATTTGAATACTGCAAAATTTAGTGCCAGGCAAATGCGATTGTACCGGGCAAAGTGTTTGCGCCGCACCAGCGCTATTTGTTTAACACCGGGCTAAGTCATTTTGCACTGCTCCTAGGGGCCCATGCGCAATGACGTCATAATGGTGGAGGTCATGCAAGGACAGCGCATGCTCAGTGGTGGCAGTCTAGCTTAGCGCTGCACTATATTATTTTGCACCACGCCTGCACAACTAGGGTGATGCTAACGTTACACGCAGTTCATTTTGTGGCCTACACAGCTCCTGTCAGCATTAGTGTCAGGGTGGTGCCAAAAGGCTTACAAATCATAATGATGGCAACCAGAAGGTGCATGAGGGTGGTAGTGCAGAGGGACCAGAGGTGGAGGGAACCGAGATGGCAAATTTAGTGCAGTTAGTCATGGACAGGGAGCGGCAACTGTTTGGGGAGGTGCGGGTGGAGGACAGGCCTCAGCACCAGCTGTGGGCATTGATTGCATGTCACCTATCCCTATGCACAGGAGTGGACTGCAATGGTGAGCAGTGCCGGCACAGGTACATTGACCTGCAGTGCTGGGAGAGGTCGAGACTGGAATGCTTCGGGTGCATGGTGCGAAATGGCACTGTGCCCACACCAGGTAAATGGACACCTTACTCAGAGCTGTGCCTTTTGCATGCCATTGGGTGTGGGCATCCACATACACACTACACATGTGGGTACATTTGTGTCTGGGGGTCACTGCACACATGCCTGCAGTGTTGCTGGGTATGTCCCATGCAGTGGACTGTGTGCAGCACTATGGGTATAGTGGTGCACGTGTGTGGGCCAACAGTGCCTGTGTCTGTGGGCACACATGTGACGTGCATTGCTGGACCCATGTGACAGTTCACGGGTTTGTCTGGTACTGGTTGTGTGGCACATGTACATTGCACCTACAGTGCACATGTGTACCAAGCAACAGCTGCATCTTGGGGAGGGCACGTTACACTGCATGACAGTTGCTTATTGTGTTCCTGGCACAGGTGGAGGGAGGAAACTGCTGTTCATGATGGTACTGTCCCTGGTCCATTCCCTTTACTCTGCAGACTGCAACACCAGGGCCAAGGACCGGGGCCGCAGCCAGAGGAGCCAGGGAACCAGGAGGCAGGATGATGACAGTGGTGATGGGCAGCAGGATGCGTCAAGTGAGTATGCTCCTCTGTTGTCTACCTGTGTGACATACCTTGCCAGGTGAGGCAGGTTTGGTACCCTTTACAGTACTGTGTCACCAACAAATGTGCTCGTGCCCTGTTTAATGTCACTGGTCCCAGAGGCACATGGCCATGGGTTGCCCATGGTGCTGTGCTGCTGGGGAGGGCATTGCACAGAACTAACGCTGTCTGTGGTATGGTGCACCTGGACACTGCCTAGCCTGCCCACATGGCCTATGGGCCTCTGTTGTGGCAGCACATAGCTCCCCACAGCCCTGTACTACTGCAGCTTGTGGTGTCCTGTATGCACGCACCATGCAGGAGTCATACTGTGCATATCACACTAGGCTGCACAGGCACACAACCCCCTTGGTGCTGCTGTCTTGCCATGCTGCTTCTGCACCCTGGGTGTAGCATGCCAGTCATTCAGTGGACCGGATGTCGCATCTGTGTCTGTCACATGGTGGCATGGGCTTGACAGCTGCTTTGCACCCTGTGCATCGGACTGTGCATGGTGGCCTACGTTACACTGTGAATACATCATTCACTAACACTGTGCTGTGTAGGGGTGTGCTGCTCTCCAACTGTGTTCTCCATCAAGGGTGTAAGTAGGCTTGCTCACTGTACACATTTGTGTACACATTGTTGAGTGCATGTCCCACCCATATCCCTCTTTTGTTCCAATACTCATTCTAATGTGTGTATTAGACTACTGTAGGCTTGTCTAGGGGATGGATATGTGTATAGTCTATATAGAGTGTAGAGGTGTCATCTGACAAATATCTTTTATTTTTGTAATGGGGCCAGCATCTGGAGAGGCTGTGTACAATGACATTAAAAGGAGGCACCAGTTTTAGAGTGTGTGCAAATTGGACTGTGCTGCAGGACACATGCACATGTGCCATGGCCATGTTTGCACAGTGTACACTGTATGGCGGCCATGTGGTGTGTGGTGCTCATGCCTGTGAGCAGCTGGGGGGTGTATTGTCAGGTTCTTGTGGTTGTATGTCTGTCCACAGCATGCATACACCGCATGACATGCCTCTGGCCTGTCCATGGTCCCTGTGGACACTGTGTTAGCACAGTGGCGTTGGCATGTGTGCGCCATCTGCATCACACATGCACACCAGTCAAATTGCACTGTGCTGTTCCAGTGTGCCACCATATCGGGGCTGTGCTGCACACTGTGGCCACTGACCCATTGTCTTTGGGGGGTTGTTGCTGCTGCTGCTGTCTGGCTCATTGGGGTGTCATAGCCCTGGGGTAGTGTGGCTGTTGCATGTCCATACGTCACTTTTGTGTCATGGTTAGGGTCTGTGGCTGTGACAGGCGGTATGGGGACACCTGCACACTGTCTGCTGTGCAACCCTGTGGATTGCCACTATGGGTCACAGTCTGTTGACGTGTGACCATTGGCCATGTGGTTTCTGGTTGTGATGTTGCAAGGTCACCTGGCTCTACCTTCTGTTCCATTGGGCAGCATGTTCCACCTATTCCGTTGCTACAATGTTTTGCCACTGCTCTGGGGCAGTCTGTTGTTGACCTCAGGGGGACTGTGTAGCTGTACTGTGACAGGATATTCATTGGTCATGCTTGGGGCATCATCCCATCTGTGATGGTGGTGGCAATGGCATTTCGGGCCTTCCCATCTGCATGGGATGGGCGTGTGTACCATGAGGTTTCATGCTGCTGCATACAGGCACAGGTCAGGTGGCATGTGCACTATTTACATTGTTGGGCACATGGGCATGGTGATTGGGACATGCTGTCCTTCCCTGGGGCCACATCCTGAGTTATGCATTTCTCCACAGTGTCAGCACACCATTCTTACATGGGCATCATTCCCCCATAGTACACGTCAGAGCTCACTGTGCTCACTGTAGGCCAGGTGGCCCGAAGAATGGGAAGGAAGGGATGACCTTCTGTGGAGGCTTGTGTGCCAGCAGCGCACCATCATTGAACAGCAGGCTGTCCTTATTAGTGAGACCAGGTGCATGGCTGACATCCTTGAGTGGAGGCTCCCTGAACAGGACCAGGACCAGGCTTCCAACCCTTAATCCCATCTTCCCTTGTTATTCACCCTTCCCTGCCACCCCATTTTGTTTTTTTCTTTCTATTATAAATAGTTGTATGTTTTATGTGCTGTCCCCCCACCAGTTTTGTTTTTTCTTTCTATTGTAAATAGTTGTATGATGTTTTGTGTACTGTTTCCATAATACATATTTTTCTAGTTGCATTCCTGTGTCCCGTCTCTTTCTTGGGTAACTGTAGTCAGTGTCACTGCTGTGGTGTGTTGCACCTACTATCCTTCTGGTTCATCATGGAGTATGCCATGCTGGCCTATCCTGTGGCCCTGGTCTCACAACAGCTCTCCCTGCACTGTCTTTGGCTGTGCATGTGGCAGTAGGTTGTTTTGGGTGTGGTGGGTTTCTCCTCCACATGGCTGTCACATTCTGTTCTCCATGTGTACCCTGCATGTCCTGTGTATGCCTGTGGACATGGTCTGTTCCTTGGGTGCACCACAACGGCATTGCCTGGTGGGGGGGGCCTTGGTCTGCGGGTTTGTGTTGGCCTTTGTCCATGTGACCATGGCTACCATCCATCCCCGTGTCCTCCCACTGTGTATCCTGTGGTATGCAGTCCCCTGCTCTGTGTCAGGGATCCTTGTCCCCTTCCCCTGTGCATAGTGGGCACTGTTTGGGTCCGTACTGCTACACAGGCATGGACTGTCCTTTCTGTGGGTCACATCACCACTGTCCCATCTCTGCATCATTCCACAGTTGACATCCATACAGTGTTGATACATTTTGGGGTTTCTCTTTCACGTTATTTTATTAATTTATATTTTTTGGTTACTGTGTTTTTTTCCTGGCATTGCCTTTGGTGGTTCATTTGCTGTTGTTTGTGTTGTACACTGCTGTGTGCTCTGGTGTTCACATTTTGAGCTGCACATCTTTGCATGCGCCCCAGTGGAGATGTTGCTGTTTGCACTGCCCGGTTGCTATATTCAGAGCTGTCTTCCTTGCTATTTTTGCACTGCACTCTCAGCCCAGTTTGTACAGCCTCATTTGCATGCTATATTCAACAGATTTATCTCATTGGCTACTCCTTTGAATATAGCATGCAAGTGGTTCCAGGCTACTTTTGCACGCCGGGCAGTGGTAATTTTGCCTCGGGGCTAAGTTTTGAATATTGGGTCCCAGGTGTGCAAGATAATTGTGCTATCTTAGCACTAACTTACAAGTTAACATTATATTGCAATTTATTGGTGTCACAATCACTATCTTGGAGGTTAGAAACATCACTATTGACTACTGAACCAATCGGAGAGCAATTTTCACAATACATTTGACATCACAATAGCCCAATGCAGTACTGAAACCAGCAGTTCAAATCTAGAAGAAACGGCTAAATCTTCACAGAAACAGCACATTTAAAAGTTTTAACCAATAAACTGATGCATAAATAAAAAATGCAGCGGCCTAACTCGAAATATGCAGGTACTTACTGGGGGTGTGTGTCGGGGGGCAGGACTTTCATAACTCACTCATGGTTCTGTCACTCATGAGTTATGGTCTTGTTCCCTCTCACGTAAGATGAATTGTACATTTTAGGTGTGTTTATATGCAGTTTACATGAAGTGTTGCTGTATGTATCGACTCCCTCCACTCTGATCGCACCACTGCTGTCTTGTGTTTACACACTGTAGCTGTGCAGTGTTCCTGATGGCCTTCCTGTGTTTTGGGTGCATTTCCTGCAATCCATCATGTAAATAATAAGAGAGCGGGAGTGACATGGTGTGTCACGGGTCTGCACAGGTGCAGGCGAAGTTGCATGTTTACATACTTGCATAAAATGCCTGCACAGGTACGCATTCCCACCAAAACAGGGAACAGTCTGTGCCACAATGCAAACGCTCCGGCAGCTGTTTACACTGACAGATCTGCACCGGTGCAGCTCATCTGCACCACTGGCACCAGTGCAGATGCAGTAGTGTAAACATATCTTTTGAGTTATTTGGGTAGAATGGAGTCTCTGTTTGCTACCCATGGTCACTGAGTCTGATTTTTTAGCATGCCGAGAAAGCTGGCATAAAACCAGCACTGGATGTTGTCAAATCACACTGGAGTGTTGCTTTCAAATAAGGAACCAAAAACAAAGGAAAACGTTTTGTATCATCTACTTCCACTTGAATGCAAGACATGAGGAAACAAACTGAGTGGTAGTCATTTAAGAAGATTAATAGATTAATAACAGCATAGGACCCAGGATAGAACCTGAAGTGTCCTCCGCCCAGATGGAGGGGAGAGGATATTTTCTTAAAACTTAATTATAGATCATAAGGAGCAAGATCTAGACACAGAGATCGATCATTGCATCCCTGGTCATACAGACAGCAGTTCTAACCATTCAGCTAAAGTCCCGTTGATTGGACTGTTAGACTGAGCACTGGTTCTTTGCATGTTGTAATCTTAACTTGTAACTGTATCCACCAGCTGGAAATCTGCAAATGCCATATTACTAATTCTGTATTCACTACAGAGCCCTACTCTGACTTTATTAACTGAGGGGGAGGTCAACTACAAGGACAGAAAGTTGCTGGTCAGACATGTAGGAGCTGAACCCCTATGAGTTTTGCGAGTCAGGATGTAGCCCCCATCTCTGGTTTGTCACAGAGTTGGTCAGCACAGAATTTTTTGACAAAGGCAATTTAGGCAAAACAGTTATCCCGTGGCAAAATTGCTCAGAAAAACACATTTTTGTAACTTGCTACTGTAGGTTACCTGAACATCCCCCCACCCAATAAATTAAGTAATTAATGCCAGACATGCAGTTTCTAGAGCAGTGGAACATCACCAAACTCATCATTACAAAACCCTTCTGTCCTCCTGATTGACTAAGAAATGTTATCTTTACTGTAAAATACCGTATTTATCAATTTTTCTCTCTAAAACAGTTTTTTTATCACTGTGCCCTTAGTCTGATACTTTAATTCATATCAAAATACTCTTTCAACAGGAATTGAGAATAAGCAGTAAGATCACCGATTCCTTCAAGATCGGTTGGTGTGAGGACTGGAGAAGAAAAGGATTGTGATACAGATATTATAACATTTAGTGCCTTGTGTGTCAGTCTGTCTGAGGAGGTATGGTGGTCACTGATCAGAAATCCTCAGATGTCTCCCCGAGAATGGAGGTTGAGAGTGGAGCTGTGTTGTGCTGCTCTGCTTAGGAGGCTCCAGATGCACGGACGGCATCAATATTCTACAGAGTCCATCCAGATCTGTGCTTGGTGTGGTTGTTGGAAGTCGAGAAGAAGTCCATGTTGGGGTAAGTGTGTCATTACTCTGACCACGTCTGACTGCCAACTCGCGAACTCATCTATCTTGTTACTGTGCATTGCAGTCTGGTGCCGAAAGACAACCATATTAGCCGTGAGAACAGTTCATCACCAGTGCCATTCAGCCGACGAGAATGCCCCTGCTCAGAGGCTCACACCATGCAGTTAGGCCCCCCTTGTTGTCAGCTCACAGCCTATACAATGGGACTGCAGCCAAGAGGGAACATCATCCTCACACTCACCCCCCTCCTCGTGGACTTTTGACAACAGATGAGTGCATATATACAACTGGCAAAACAAACAGGAAGAAAAGGCAAAAAAAGGTACAATTTTGAATGCCTTTTTAGTGCATTTCCCAATGAGGGAGAAAACAAACATCTATAGTCTTTTTAGTGCTCCCTAACAACTGGCACCCTAATCAACCGCCTACTTTGCGTATCCTTACTAGTTTTGAATGACTGTGTGTTCATACTGTGATTCATCATACTACAGCATACTACTTTAGAAGGAGCATGAGGAGGCACAAATTACCCACAAAGCATGTCGCCATGCTGGTTCAGCAGATAATGCAATGGAAAGGCCTACTGTTCATATACATATTAAGTCTAGTTTTAAAAGAATTGAAAGTGGGTGATGTTTCCATAAGTGACCCCTTGTGTTATGGATGTTACTTTTAAAGTCCAAATTTAGATCTCTCATGAATCTCTTGTCATTAAAAACTGTATACATCCATAACAGGTGTCCTCTAACTCATCTTCTCTGTAAACTACGAAGGCAGGGAACACCTAACCTACTGTAGATCAATAAGGCTGGTTTGCAACTCTTCTCACTAGTTTAGTGGCCCTACCCAGTACTATCTCCAGTACTTCATAAGCTGTTTTGCTGGACAATATGTTTATGTCAGGCTATGATTAAGTGTTAGATACTGAAAACATTTTCCTGTGCAGCTGGGCTCCTCCTGGAAATGTGAAATGCTTTTTTGGCAGAGAAACTGCTGCCTACATCTTCTAAGAACATCACAAGAATTTGCAGTAGTTATAAATTCTGATGAAGTCCCAGAATTCTCTGGACTATCATGTGTATGTCCAAAACAAAGTGTTTCTTAAATTTGCAGGGCACGCCACACCGCAGATGCAAATGTTTGAATGTCTGGCTCTAAAAACTTAAAGCGGCTCTTGTGATAAACAGGAGAAATTCCATCATACTTAATGAAATTTCCTTTTCTGTTAGCTTCAGCATTGTCAGTGGGCAAGGTAATTAATACATATGGGTAACGCGCTTCCCCACTGGGGTAGTGGTACAGCTCAAAAGCCATGACCTCAGTATAGACCCCCAGGAACATGGTGCATTCCAGCTGCAATAGACACCTCAGTTCACTTCTGTCAATGCAGTACACAAAATGCAAACTATTAATGCCCACATCCTTGGTTGCACCCTCACATAAACATATACCATAAAAAAACAGAGATGAATGGAAAATGCCAGCCAACCGGACTTGAAGTACAGGACCCCCATTCGAGATGTACGACTGCCATTCGAGGACTCCAACAATGAACACCATGTTCACTATCAGATCAGATCATCTATTCCTGAAAGCTTGTCTTAAACATAGAGAAATGTTTGGTTAAAAAGGATATAACTGGATTTACACGACTGGCGGATACCCATGCAATTTCCTCAGACAAACATAACTTCATACATTTCACCTTGAAATCTATGGTCCATTATACAAACCATAAGTTATTGTACAAAAATGTCCAGATACAGCCGATGAATCCTAAACCACGAAAGAACACAGCAAGTGTCGTCCAATACAAAAAAAAAATGCACACTTAAAAGATATATCGAGAGAGAGAGAGTGTGCAATATTCTCCACAAGAGCAGACAGCTCCAGGGAAAGGCCCCATTGACAATGTCTGAGATAACAGAAAAGGAAACTGCAGTAAGTATGATGTCATTTCTCCCTTCTGTATTGCTCTATGTTGTCAATGGGGAAGGTAGTTAATATATATGGGCTCTAAAAAGCAGTACCCATCTAAGTAGGGTGGGGAAGAATATTGTCCCATATAATTCCCTAACAGGTAACTACTGGATTAATCTGACAACTACCACTTGTCAAACTGAGTACTGGACAGCCGTCAGAGCTCATGGCACAACCCCTGTAAGGCCTTGGAAAAGGTAAGGCTAAAGAACTGCATGGCTGATTGCCAAATTCTGCAGCAAACTTAGCCTCTCAGCCTAGGATGCCATCAGCAGCTTGAAAGGAAAAGAAACTCTGTCCTGAGCAGGCCTGCCCTTTTCAGCAGCAACTGCAGAGGCAACTTTATCCTTCCATTAATATGACTGCAACATCTTCATCCCTCTTGATTCTGAGTTCAGAGACAACAGTAAAGGACTGGGAAGACAACAAAAAGCAAATTTTCATCACACTAACTACTTCACATTTCCCTGACCTTTGAGGGATGCCTTTTTCTGTCTCAGTGCCTTATCAGGTGCATTTCCCAATGAGGGAAAAAACAAACATTTATAGTCTTCCACTGTCCTGGCCAAGACCCGATTGATTCGTGGAACTATGATGGAGCTATTGGAGACAGGGGAACAAACTTTTATTTATGAACCTTTGTGGGTGCTCACTGGCAGTGGGTAGTATTTTTCCTATGTCCAGGTTCCCTCATAATCCCTTTTTTTTTTTTTTTTTTTGTCTTTAGTAACCGGGTAAAGCCCACTAGGCACAAGTGCCTGTTTTCAGGGGCGACCTGGGAGCACTGGGTGGTTAAGTGACTTGCTCAGAGTCACACAGTATGCAAGTGAAAGTTGTGAGAATGAAACTCAGGTCCGTCTGCTGGATGTATCAAGCTCGTTCATACCTCGTTCCTCTAACCTCTAGGCTATACTGGCAGCCACTTTTTGCAAGCTTCCCACAAAACCTTGAGGGTGGTAAAGTCAACTTTGTGGGTGCTTGAGCACCAGAGCACCCATGGAGTCGGCACCTATGATTAGTGACCACCTCCAACAAAAACAAACATCGAAGATGGGTAGAATCATGGCCTCTAGGGTCCTAACATCCTAGTCTTCTGACCAACTTGAGAAAAAATGTTACACTCTGAGCAGAGGCTGCTGAGATGAACCTCTCATAGAAAACATAGAAACATAGACTTTGACGGCAGATAAGGATCACTTGGCCCACCCAGTCTGCCCATTTCCCTACCTATTGGATAAGCTGCAAATTCTAGTTAACCAACAGCCTACTTCCTGCAACCCCCCACTATAATTGCCTTATGTCTGTCCCATGCATGTTTGAATTCCCCCACTGTTTTAGACCCCACAACCTCTCCAGGAAGGCGGTCCCATGCGTCCACCACTCTCTCCGTGAAAAAGAATTTCCTCACATTACCCCAGAGCCGTCCCCCCTATAACTTTAAATTGTGCCCCTTTGTTCTTACACATCTCTTTTCTGAAAGATGCTACCCTCCTGGACTTTGTTGATTCCTTGAGGAACTTAAAGTTTCTATCATGTCCCCGTCCCTCCTTTCATCAAGGGTATACATATTAAGCTCTCAGTCTCTCTTCATATGGTTTCTGATGTAGACCCTGCACCATTTTAGTTGCCCTCCTCTGGACTGCTTCCATCCTGTCTATGTCCTTGCATAGATGAGATCTCCAAAACTGCGCAGTACTCCAGATGGCGTCTCACCAACTGTCTGTATAGAGGGATAACCACTTCCTTTTTTCTACTTGTGATGCCCCTCTCTATGCATCCCAGTATCCCCCTGGCTCTCCTTACTGACTTCTCACATTGCTTACCCACCTTTAGGTCATCTGATATGACTACACCCAGATCCCTTTCCATTATTGTTGTCGTTAGTACCTCCCCTGCTATTGTGTACTCTTCTGGATTTTTATTTCCCAGGTGCACTTCTTTGCATTGAATCTAAGTTGCCATATGTCTGACCATTCCTTCAACCTTGCCAAGTCCCTTCTCATCCTTTCTACCCCCTTGTGTATCAACTCTGTTACAGATCTTTGTGTCATCTGCAAAGAGGCACACCTTTCCTTCCAGACCCTCTGCAATGTCACCTATAAAGACGTTAAAGAGGACTGGACCCAGTACTGAGCCCTGAGGTACTCCACTAGTAACCCCCCTTTCTTCAGAATGTGTTCCATTCACTATTACCTTCTGTGTCCTGTTGTGCAGCCAGTTTGTTACCAGGCTACCACCCTGGGACCCACTCCCAGGCTGGCTAACTTGATTATTAATCTTTTGTACGGGACTGTGTCAAATGCCTTGCTAAAGTCTAGGTAGGCCATATCCACAGCTCCTCCCTGGTCTATTACCTTGGTCACCCAGTCAAAGAAATCGATTAGATTCATCTGACATGACCTTCCTGCTGTGAATCCATGCTGCTTTGGGTCCTGTGCCCCGCTGGCCTCTAGGTACTCAACAATTCTTTCTTTCAGAAGTGATTCCATCATTTTCCCCACCACTGAGGTCAAACTAACAGGTCTGTAGTTTCCTGCTTCTGCCTTGCTCCCACTTTTGTGAAGGGAATCACATCTGCCCTCCTCCAGTCCTCAGGTACCACCCCATCTTCCCATGATTTGTTAAAAAGTGTGGTTAGTGGTGTCACTAGGTCCTCCCTTAGCTCTTTTAGGATTCTAGGGTGAATCCCATCAGGCCCCATTGCTTTGTCCACGTTGAGTTTTAGGAGTTCTTTCAGTACTCTTTCTTCTGTAAATGGACTGGTGTCAACCCCACTATCCAGAGTGCTTCTACTGTTTAGTTTAGGTAACTCCTCCTCTTCTTCTTTTGTGAATACTGAGCAAAAGTATTCATTCAGTATCTCTGCCTTTTCACTGTCTGAGACCATCAGGACAATACATCACTGTTCAGAGACCCCTGATTCTGGGGTGTCCTGCTGTCCTGGAGGACCACGCTGCTATCGTTACAAATAGTTATGTTAACAGGGGCTGAAAACCACAGTCTTCTTGGCCACTACAAAGATGTCAGAGGGTACCTCTTTCTGACTATTGAATCCTTGACAGATACAGGACAATAGAGGGAGAAGCACTAAGCAGGTGTAGTTGATGAAGTTCCACTACCAAGGCAGGCATCTACTGCCTCCTCCCATGACCACTGGAATCAACTGATGGACCTCAACACCTGAAACATCTCCTGTGGTTGAACAGCTCAACCTGCACCAGACTGACCTTCCGCTCTGTAGTTCAAAATACTCCCAGGATCAGGGGACACCCTCCCCCAGGTGTACATAGTCACTGTCTAGATCAACTGTAAGACATTTTGTTCTCCTGCTGGAACAAGTACTTCTAGACAGTGACTGTATGGTGCCCACTGAAGCCCCCAGTTGCCCCTGTGAGCAGGCTGCTAGTCCTGTGCCTTCAAGACTGTAAAGAGTGTCCCAAAGCTAAGCTGTCAGGACTCAGTATCATTGTCTTGGCCTGACCTGGTCCAAAAAATGCAATCTCACATTTGGATTACAGTTCTCCATTCTGGAACCCTTATCTGAGGCAGAATATAAATTTAATAGAAAGGACACAAAGGTGAATTGCTAAACTAATGCGACGGATGGAAACAATGAGCTGTAATGAGAAACTTACATATCTTGGCCTTTTTAGCCTAGAGGAGAGGAGAGGAGAAAAAGAGGGGACCTCTTGTTATTGCTTAATATATTAAAAAACCCTGACCTTATGGCACAATGTGGCCTTAGATTAAACAATTGGATAGCATATTTAAGGTCCCATAATAAACAACTGTTTATTCCTAAGGTCAATACAAATAAAATAATTTTTTTTTACAATACATACAGCAAGACTGTGGAATTCATTCCCCCATGATTTGGATGACAAAACCTCATTCAGTAGCTTTAAACATGGGCTTGACAACTCCTTGTTGTACTCAAGGAACAAATAATACACTCACTCAGTGTGGGAGACAATCCTGATGGGCCCTTGGCCTTCTTTTGTCTTAATAAACCAAGTGAGTATTCAAACTAAATATGCCTTTCTGCTTGCCAAAACATTGATCTGGATACAATAATGCTGATGGTCCCAGACCTCCTGTACCTGAATCTGGTTTAGAAAAGCCCCGCCAGCAACTGAATGGTCGTCAATGGGTTTGACATCAGCATAGAAGAGGCTTCAAGGTTAGCCCCCCTAAAGAATAGCTTGGAACTCCCCTAGCATGCCATCCAGAGGAAGACAGGCCTAGACAACTGAGCTTAAGTCTGGAGAGCCTTCAAACTGGGAGCACACAGATAGGGATCACACTGACAGCAGTCCATCCATGTGTGTTCCTATGTGGACACTGGACCATGGCACCAGTTCCCTTGCTGCTGACATATTTGAAAGTGTACCATGTCTGAAAGTGTACCAACTGACAGGTACCTTAGCCACTGAGATCCCCGGACTATGTTCTTCTTAGCTGAGTGCAGGAACAAATATCCTGCCTTTTCATCAGAAAACCCTGGCATTCCAACTTCTGCCATCATGATAGGAGCACTTCCCCCCTGCTGCTTGTCCATCTCAGTATCTCTCTGGCTCCTAGTATCCTGCCACCAATTGCTCTTCCATCGGCACCCTGACCCCCTGATGAATGATCATCCCGATAGAGGTATACATGATGCTCATCCTGTCTCAGTGATGTCTTAAATAGTAACAGGAGTTTCGATAAAAACATTCAGCACAACTGCTAACCTCATGGGGAACAATTAGATGAACATGGCACCCCTAGATTGCAAATTTCTGGATGTCTTGTGGTACTGACTGGACTATCCTTGGCCATTATGTGTTGGACAACCCATTCTAAGGCACAAAACCAGAATGGACTGAAAAACCTCATGTCCTCCTAACGACTAAAAAGGGAAGGTTGCATTTGGTGGAGTTGCTGTCAGGAAAAGAGAAGCACAAACCTTGTACATTGCAGATAGCCTCCTCTTCCACCTGCACCTATACCTGTATCTGCATTGTACGAATAAATGAAGCCCTTAACATTAAGATTATTGTACCTTCCACTACTAACTGGGAGTTGGAAATTGTCATGGGTCAGATGGGGCAACCATCCCTTGCATGGATATTGCAATAGAATAGGCTGACCAAGCAAACATATACAGAAGCAACAGCCTAAGAGTGAAGGACATGCCAATAAGGCTCCTGGGAATAACCTGTATGCAGTTGCTGCAGTTGAAGTGCAGGCCTGTCTGCATGCTCTGTTGACTTTGTCCTGAGCATCTTACCAGGCAGTATAGTGTTATGAGGTAAGGTGGAGCTCCCCACGGCTCTGCATACACCTCATCTGATACCAGAGTACACTTACCAAATTACAAATAAAAATAATTCTGTAGGCAAGGCAACAGAACAGTCAGTTTAGAGAAACTGTGACTTGGCCACCCTGGTCTATTTCAGATCTATCATGTACAATGTGATGGGATGTGGTAACTAATACTTTCTGGAGCCTAGGGCAACATGTTGTAACATAGCACAGGAGCCTCGCATCAAACAAAATAGGGGTTCAGACCACTCCCCCCCTTCAAGCCACATTCGCTCTGCTATGGCGCATCTGGATGTGCCTGTAGGGACCCCTCCTTGACTAGCGGGATCAGTTTGGACTCGGATGTCTTTGCAGAAGGGGCTTGCAGATCACTGGTGGATAATCCTGTATATTCAGCACAAGAATAAACAACACAGACATTATGTAACTCAGCTTTACCATTGCCAGCAGTACCACAGGTGCACCTCCCACTCTAGCTCAATGGTCCAACTGGGAGGGACTAAAACAGACATATTAAATTGGGTTACACAATGCAGACAACAGGTCTCTTGAATGAAGGACCTTATAGTCCTACTGCAGGTCTTACATCTATTTTTTATTGGTCTGTGATGAGCCATGGTGCTACTACACATACCTGAACCGGAAGGCATTGTCACTGCTCATGTAAGAGGCTCCCCAGTATGCTCCTCAATCCTGCTGCGAGAAAGGGAGATGAAAAAACACTCACCCATCTCAAAAACAGGGAGAAAACATCACTGACTGCAGTATGCAGGCCCAACACACTAGGAGGGCCCTGAGAATGAGGACGCATCATCGACTGTAATATGCAATATTACATACCGGGGGAGGCCCTGCACCTCTGACTGGCTGACCATGTAAACCAGATAATGGTCTACATATTTAGGTATTAAACTCAATGAACTAATGCATCAATCAATCTTCATTCAATCACACACATAGCAGGAAGATACTGCATCCTTAATGAGCAATATAAAACCATACAGACTATCCTCTCCCGACCTAGGCTAGCCACAGCACGAGGGATTTGCTAAACTAATACAGCCATGCAGCTAAGTTGTTAAAATGCAGACGGCCTGTGTCAGGATCACAGAAGGAACTTGTCAGTGCTTGACCACCCCCTACTCCGAAGTGAACCTCGCAGCTCACACGCCACTGCAGTCATATTAAAATGGGCAGAGGAGGGCTCCATTGAGAAATAAGACCCTCGTGGACCCCACTAGCTCCCAAACTCATAAAGAGTGATTTCAGCACTGCATACTTCCCTTTCACTCTGGGACCTGGGTCTTGGTCAAGATGGCCAGTGTCTTCGAACAACCATGCCACTCTAGGACACTGTGCAATAATAAACAAAAAATGACTTACTGTGCCTGATACATCTAAATAAGCACTCCTCTGCCAGGCCAATAAGAGGAATCCTCTTGCTACTCTCAGTCAGCTAGCTACTCCCTGAGGCAAACTCCATAGCATTCCCATTCAAATAAAAAATTAGTACTATGCCGGTGCAACTCGCACTGAGCAGGCGCGAACATCTGGTGTCACATGGCGTACATAACTTCATTAGGCTGGGACACGCGTTGCTTGTGTGCATTCTTGCACACAAATAAAACCACTGAGCAGATCACAGTGAGTAATGAACCCCATTGCCTGCCAGAAGGCGCAACAAGCACTGTGGTTAGAGCTTTCATGGCAGGCAGCCAGCTGCCAAATGGAAAAAAATCTGCCATCTCTGAGGCACGCAAAGTGCTTTAACTAAACGAGCAAACAAGGAAACGGCTATCTCCAAAGTGCACAAAGCACTGTAACCAAACCAGCATCCAAGAAACCAGCAACAGCAGCAAACCGGCTGGCAAGAGGCAAGCAGCCAAGTGATGTGGTTAGAGCAAGCCACAAAACATGCAAAATGGGGGAAGGGCAAAAACTCCTCTCAGACTTGAGCCTGGGAAGTTGGAGGGCTGGCCAGGAGAAGAGGATTGAGCATCCTACGGATGGACTGCTCTCTTCCTTTGTGGTGTAGGGTGGGGAAGCCACTGGCACTTGACCAACCCCGTGCGGGGGATGGGGGCTGACAACCAGGACTGATTAAGACTGGGAGGTGCGTCAGATGTTCGACATGCATGCCACTACATCATTGCATTCCATGCCTCCAGGGAGAAACTGGGGATAAAGGTGTTCTGACTGCTGCACAATGACGTCCACCCCCATGCCGCAGACCCTGTGCCACCAACTGGGCTCTCACTCCTGCCGTACCATTTCATCTCCATTGGGGAAGGGCCCCCCGGCAGCCCCACTCTGGGGGGCAAGCCAGGGTGCCTGGGAATCGAGGTAAGTCCTGGGGTGAGTGGTGGGGCTGAGCCCTGGAATTTGTACCAATGGGGTCTGGCTGAACTGGAGTATAAAGCACGTTAAATAAAAAAAAAAAACTTAACACAATAGCCCAAACACCCCCCTCCCGAGCAACTCCCCCCCAGACAAATAAAATTACTTACCTGAGGCACCAGGCTAGATATTTGATTGTTTACAGGCCTACCAGAAAAGAACAGCCTGCAAGGCATGTGGTCTCCTTCCAGGCACTGTAGGCACTAGAATGGAAGCATACCTCTCACCTTTTTGTCACTGAAATGAGGGACAGGGACACTCAAAATGAGAGACTATTAGGGACAGTGACTCTCAGAATGAGGGGCACATCATCAAACATGGAGATACAAGCTCAGAACACTGTGGAACCATTGTCTTTACTTGTACAAAGTTTATTTTTTTATTTAGCATCATAGAATACTATTAATTTCTGCTTTAAAGCCTGAATTTACAGCACATTCTCTGTATGTGCAGCATCTTCTCCGGAGGGATAGATGAGGGACAGGGCAATTTTGAGGGGTAAAATGAAGGATGTCCCTCATAATGAGGGACACTTGATAGGTATGAATGGAAGTTAGCTAGCAGGTTATTCAGTTTGAAAGCCTCAGCTTACAGGCATGATTTCTTTTTTTTTTTTTCCTTACTATGCTTTTTGGTGCCAGACCTCCCCAAGGGCTCAGCCCCCACTCCCTGGACCTCCATCCCCCTCCAAGACTTACCTTAACGATGATCCACCCATGCTTACCCGCTTTGGGGAGGTCCGCTGGGCAGGCGCAGTCCTATGGAAGCCTGTAACAGGTTCGGTAGAGGAATCTACCAGGGAGCCTCCCTGGATCACCCCCCAGGGTGGGGCCATGAATTGGGCCAGTTCCGATGGTGACTTACACAGTTTGGTCACTGGTAAGGCAGAGGGCAAACCCATGCCCGAAAATGGGCCATCATTTAAGGAGCTAGCAACTGTTTGTTCGGTAAGCTCACGGGGAGGCGTGATGTGCAATGACGTAATGCGCTACACACGATGTCCTGTATGCTCAGTTCTGGCAGCTATATTCCTCCTGGTCTCCGCCAGGGGTCAATCATGCAGCGGCCGCACCCCTTCACCCTTCAGAGAAGGAAAGCAGTCCATAGGATGCTCAATCCTCCTCCCCTCCCCCCGGTTGGCCCTCTGATGCTCAGAGTCTGTATCTGAACCTGGGGCATGGGCGTCACAGATGGAAATCCAACCTCTGTGCCAGTGGGCTGGCAACAGGCATTATTTCTGCATTTAGGGGTGCTCCTTGTCACCAGGAAGGCCCAACATACCTGGGAGTTATACAGTCTTAAGCAACAAGTGACAAATAACATTTAATCTTCTAGCGGGCTCTTCTATATTGCTATCCCTACAGTGGTACTACTGAAACAGAGATGCCTGTTTCAGCTGGAATGTACCATGTCACTGGGGGTCTATGCTGAGGTCACAGCTTTTTAAGCTGTACTAGTACTACTGTACCTCCATTGTGGAGCATCGCACCCATATGTATTAACTACCTTTCACTTTGACAACGTGGCGCGATACAGAAATGAGAGGTATCATAGCATAGGAAAGAACCATGCAAGATTTTTCAGTTTACTGTCTTCTTTGACTATCTTACTGAGATTTGTTATGTTACTTCAGTTACTGTCTTCAGACTTTCACAGAACTGTACAACTGAAATAAAATAAAAAAAATAGGTTGCAACATAACATGTGGCAGAAGTCAGTGTCCAAACTGCTGCCAAAGTCTAGGCCGAGGGAAAACTTGAATAAATTCCATGGAAATGCACCCTTTGAATTTTCAGTTGCACTTCTGAAATAATTAAACTGCAATTCCAACCACACCCTTTGCTTCTCTTCATTACTCCCACTACCCAACACACCAATCTAGGATGATTTTAAAGGGATAATGAATCTCCCACAGACAGATTTTGTCCCTTTTAAACTAAAGTGTACGTGTGTGTGTGCGTGCAAGCATGCGTGCATGGAAAGGGGTTTTGGCAGTGCTTTTTACACAGAATATTTTCTTGCAGTGAAAGCTTTATAATGACGTTTCTTTCTTTAAATTGCAAAAACAGAGCAGGTTCTATATTTGTGTGTCTGCCCATAAACACACCACTCTTTCACTTGTATTAAGTATACTCCCAGCACGTAAACAGTGCCACACGCAGGCTGTAGTATTGGTCTGTAAAAGAATAAACACTGTTTTGAAGTTGTAATCCAATACAAAATAGATCTGAGAGATATAGGAAGGAAAGGCCAATCAATAGTGCTGGCATTGGCCTGCCATGTAGGGCACCAAAGTTCACGTTTTGGACTTGGAACGATCACCACAGCTAGTAAGAATGAAACCTACAAAATCAATAAATGGAGGCAATGTGGTCTAGGGGTTAGAACATCAGCTTGGGAACCTGAAGATTATAGGCTCAAACCCCACTAGAGCCAAATACTCACTGTGTGATCATGAACAAGTCACCTAACTTCCCTGAGCTCCAGTCCATCCAGCGGCAATAATGGGTAGAAGCAGGACCCTACTGGAAACAAGATTTCACATCTCAACTAGGCTATCCTGGATAAATAACTTGTATAACAAAATGAGAAAATAAAATACATTGGCTTGGGTGTTGCAGTCAAACTGAGGCCTCAGTAAGGGAGGCATACCTCTCAACTGTCCCACTTTATAAGTGACATTTTTCATTTTACCCCTAATATTAGCTCTGCCCCATGTGAAAAGGGTGTGATACTATATAGAGGAGGTGCCATCTCACACAGAAGCATTGGACTTGAAAGCAGGAATTCACAATAAACTATGAAGCCTCATTAAAATCAAACTGCGCTTTAATTAAAAACACTAGCCTCCACAGTGTCCGCAGTGTATCTCCATGTTTAATTATGTGTCCCAACATTTTGAGGGCCAGTGCACCACAGTTCACTGACAAAAGTTTGTGATGTATAAACAAAGAAACATGGCATTTGTAGTCGGAAAAGGACTGTTCGGTCCATTCAGTCTACTGAATGTTTTCTTTATAAAAGCTGTCTCGTAGACCCCACTGGTCTCTAGCAAACCCCTTCCACCTTGTCTGTTTTCTAATATACCTCTATGTCTATCCCATGCCTGATTGAAGCCCCCACTCTTTTCACCCCACCACTTTTGCTAGCAGACTGTTCTAGGCATCTTCCACCCTCTTAGTGAAGAAATACTACCTGACATCTCTCTTAACCCCCAGCTTCATCACATGCCATCTGGTTCTGGTGCTTCTTATTTAAAAAGGACTCCCCTTCTGCACCCTGTTTACCCCTGTAAGGTATGTGTAGATCTCTATTATGTCATCTCTGGCCCTCCTCTCTTCCTGGGTGTACATGTTGAGATCCCTCAGTCTCTCCTCATAGGGCTTCTCGTGCAAATTCTGCACCATTTTAGTTGCCCTCCTCTGAACTGCTTGCACCCTGCCTATGTCCTTTCTGAGGCATGACCTGCACAGTGCTCCAGGTGGAGTCTCACCAGTGAGAAATACAGAGGCAACACCACTTCCCTTCTTCAGCTAGAGATAACCCAGTCTTTGCAGCCCAGCATCCCACTAGTTCTTTCCCCTGCTTTGTCACACTGCCCTGCCACTTTGAGGAAATCAGCTATGATAACCCCAAGGTCTCTTTCCTGTTCAGTGACTGTTTGTACCTCCCCAATCCTATACTCAGCTACAGGGTTCCTATGCCCTAGGTGCATGATTTTGCACTTTTTGGCATTGAAACCCAACTGCCACGCTCCTGACCACTCCTCAAGTTCCCCAAGATCCCTGTGCATTTTCTCTGCCCCCCTCCTGAGTGTCCACTCTATTGCAGATTTTGGTATCATCTGCAAAAAGGCATACCTTCCTTTCCGGTTCTTCTGCAATGTCACTTATGAAGACATTGAGAGGACCGGTCTTAGCATTGAGCCCTGTGGTACCCTGATGGTCACTCTCCCATCGTTAGAGTGAGTGCTGTTTATCACCACCATCTGTCTCCTATCCATTAACTAGTTTCTAACCCAATTTACCACTTAGGATCACACTGCTAGGTTGCAAAGTTTATTTCTTTATCATCCTCCTGTGTAGCAGTGTTGAAGACTTTGCTAAAGTCCAAATAGGCCACATCCACTGCCCTCCCCAAATCAATTCCCTGGCCACCCAGTTCAAGAAATCCATCAGATTTGTTTGGCATGACCCCTTCCCCACGAGAATCCATGCTGCCTGTGGTTTACCAGCTGACTGGATTCAAGATACTCTACCACTCTTTCCTTTAGCAGAGTTTCCATTAATGAAGAGAGGAGGAATGGAAGTAAAAGGAAAGGAAAGATGCAGTGTCTTCATTTAGAGGCAAAGCTCGATCCCTGGCCTGTGTTCCATGAGTCACTGCAATGAGACCTGAACAAATAGGTATCACAGGTAATGATTCAGGGTCAACAGGGCAGATCGCATGAGGACCAGCTTAGGGCACTAAACATGTACTCCATAGAAGCCAGAAGGGAGAGGGGTGACATGAGAGAGTCCTTCAGGTTCCTGAAAGGAATAACAAGGTAAACTGTGGAGAACTATTCAATAGGAATAGTGGGTCAAAAACAAGGGAGCATTAACAGAAGCTGGCAAAAGGAAGATTTTGGAGGGATACAAGAAAATATTACTTTATAGAGAGAGTGGTTGAACCATGGAGCAGCCTACCAGCTCAGCTGGTGGAAGCAAAAATCATATGGGGTTCAAGCACAGCTGGGATAGAGTACATAGAGTAAGTGATTCGATAGATGTGCAGGAGGATTGCAGTAAGGCAGAGAGCAAGGGGGGGGGAAGGTGTAAACCTAAGCTAGACAGCAGGTAATGTGGTAGGATATGATACAATGGGGCAGACTGGCTGGACCAATGGTCTTTTTCTGCCAATAGTGTAGTATATTTGTTTCTATATTTCTAACAAGTTTTGCCTACCCTTTCCTGTCCACCGTGAGATCATCCTTAATTCTTGAAGTGTTTGGCTATGTGAATGTAGTCTATGGGGAAGCCCCAAATTCCTCCCTTGCAAGACTAGACCCTCTTTTACATGCTTTTTGCCATTTTGCTAACTCTCTTCTTGTCAACCACCACTGTTCGATCTATGCTGACCAGGGCCAGATTAATGGATGCGGGGGCCCTACTCCAAGTCATATTTTGGGACCCGGGGGGCCCCTAAATGCCAACATCCCACTCTTCTGTGGCGCTGGGCACGCAGAAACCTTGTAAACTCCAGCAATTCATCAATTTAAAAATTAGCCTCCAGCTTAGTGGTGAAGCTAAGTAGAATCTTTTCAGAGCAATGTGGTTTTGCTTCCAGATTTCTGATAAATGATGCATCAAAGAATTTAAATTCAAACAGTGAATATAGTAGGTAGCCCCACCATGGCTATAGAATATTGCAGCCCCCTGAGCCCAGGCTAGAAACAGTAGCAGGCAATCCTCACCCCCATGTAAATGCAATTATTTTCTTTTCTCTGTTTTTTTAGTCTTTTTTTGCTTCAATTCAAGTAACTGCTAAGTGTTCCTTTCCCGCCATTTCCAATCCAACCAAATCATCAACCAAATCCAAAAATCATTGAAGTCAAGGCAAAATAAGAAAGTCAACATGACAGTGTTGGCACTTAGCATGCAGCAAGTAACAACACACCTGGTGGTGTCGCCTGCCCTGACAGACTGGTCGATCATCGGACTTGGCCTGGGACTCCTCACAGGACCAGAGGCCCAGCAGCAGCACTGACTGACTACAGTCACCTGCACACAACAAGCAGCACACCGTCTCTCCAACTCTCGGAATCAGAGTTGTCATCAACATCTAATGAAAAGAAGCGCTGAACGGTGGCAAATCAGTTGACTCCTGCCCGGTCCACTCTCTCTACTAGTAGTCTATAGTCTTCTTTGATTGAGAGTGAGGCAATCTCCGACCAACCGTTGTCCACTCATCCTCCTCCATCCTCCACTCCTCATTGCCTGGCCACATGCCCTGACACTACTCACATGCACGCAGATTCCTGCTTCCTAGTAGCCACACCTCCAGGAGGACCTCTGAGACATTGTTGGTTGTGGTGGTGGTGTCAGGGTGGACCAATCCTAGACTACTTTGTGCTGTGCAGCTCGCCCCACCCCCAAGAGGTGGAGCCGGAGAAACTGAGAGACTCACTCAGAGCGGGGGGGGGCTTTTCTTTTTTGGCAATGCTGCAAATGTGATGATCCCACAACTGCTTGACAGTACAGCAAGTATGGCCAGTCCAAGGTTGGCAGCTATGGTCTGCCGTGTATGGAAAAAGGAAATAAATTAAGTTACATTAAACAGTGAGGGGGCCCTGCTGAACCATGGGGCCCTACGCCGTGGCGTAATCTGCATACAGGTTAATCCAGCCATGATGCTGACCTCTCTCCCTCCACATACATCCAGGCAACTCTCTCATTACTCCTCTTTTCTCTCCAAATTCTATTTTTCCTCCATCCCTCTGTAGCTGTCCTCCCTTCTCTCCCCCATCTACCTACCAGCTCTGATCTGATGACTCTTGATCTTTCTCTGTCTATTGCTACAAAACTACTGTAGGGAAAACTGCCTTGTCCATCCATCTTCCCTCCCTTTGTAATGATCTACCCCTTCAGCTCGGCCATTCCTCCTCTTATTGCTCAATCAAACAGCTCCAAACAGCTCACTTTTACTCCATCGTGCTCCTGCTCCTAGTTCCTCTCTGGCCACCCAAAACTCTTTTTAGGGGCTGATGGATTGTGTACCCCTCTCTGACCACCCAGTATCACCTTAGTTATTTTGTGCCCTGTTTATCTTGTAAGCTATCATTATGTACCATGGTTCCATTATTGATCATCTTTTAGGTCCTTACAGTGTTTATTCTGTTGTTTTATTTTTTCCTATATGATGAATTCTTCCATGTACCCTTCCCCAGACTGCACCTAGAAATGAGTCTTAACTTACTGTGCCTTTCCCAGTCACCACTTTCTACACATACTGTACATACTGATTCAGCTTCCTTCTTTGCTGTCTGTCATTCCTCCTCTCCTGCTTTCCCCTCAGATCCTGTGACTCCTACTCCAAATCCTCTGTTGGACAGGGTACTTTCTCCTCCCACCACCCCACCTCTGAAATGGCCTCACTCTCTCACTTGCCCTCTCTCTTTCACTATTTCTCTGCTCCCCAAGCCCACTTCCCATCATTATCTTTCCCCTCCTTGTGTCCCCCTTTCTCTCTGCAAGCTCAAGGTGCAGGTCTTGGGCCATGCCTCATGGGTGTAATATTCCAAGCTAGATGTCTGGAGCCATGCCCCAGAACTCTGCTGCTCCAAATAGTGCTCATAGAATCATTCACAACTTTCTTCTCACAGGGCCTTGAGGGCCCTGTGCAAAGTGGAAGATCATCCATAAATTTCTTCACAAAGGGCCCTGTGGGCCCTGTGCAAAGCAGGAAATCATTCAAAACTTTCTTGACATGGGCCTTGCATGAAGCAAAAGATCATTTGGGCCCTGCCTGAAACAGGAGCTAAGTCGAAACTTGCTGTCTGCAGGGCCCCTCAGACTCTGTGTGAAGTAAGACATGCAGAACCCTGTGTGAATCTGGGACTGGGTAAATAAATACTGCTGAAGGAGCAGGGGAAGCAACAAAACACTTGGGGTGAATTGGGGAAACCCTGCTGAAATTAAAGGAGCTGACTAGGTGGGCCAAGCAGTCCTTATCTGCTGTCAAATTCTATGTTTCTATTGTCTGCAGGTATAGTAGAAAGGGAGGAAGTATGTCCTGGTCATGGAAATATTTTAAATGTTGAACATAATGTACCACAAATCTCTTCTTTGTTGCAACCTAAGGATATGGAAGAAGACAGTGTTGTGGCAGGCCCCAGTAATCCCCCACCCCAGTCAGTGCCCGCAGAACAAATATCAGAGGAGGATATGTCCTCTAAAAAAGACTCTGATGGTAATATTTCAGGTGTCTCTGATATTAACTCTGTATTCCTGGCTACTGGATCAATGTTATTAGAATGTCTCCAGATAGACTACCTAGGGAATGTTTAAAGGAAAAAGAAAGTTGGAAAATCAGAGGCTGCCAACAATCCACTTGGTATTTGCAATTGATGAATGTCCTAAATAATTATGGTTTACAGTACTTAATGAAGCTACAACAGAGGGGGATTGTCATTAGTCAAAAATACAAAAAATATTGCACCAATTAAATTATTAATAATAATAAAGAAAAAGATTGCCAAATAATCTCTACTCTTAGGATTGCTCCCTGGATTGTTAAGAATATTTGTCATACCTTCAAGTTCTATTTGGAATCATTAACAGACCAGGAGCTAAGATTTATCTATACACAATATAGGTTTGAACTGTTCAAAAGTAATGTTTTGAGGGCCAGTTATAGTAAATCAACCAATATTTCTATCAGTTATTATAACTGTACCAAGGAGGAAATGGAAACTCTCTTTCATGTGCTCTTTGTGTCCATGGTACAGTAAACCCAGGATGTATTGGTGACCCAGTTTGGTCTCAGATTAGTACTTTGGATAAAAGTGTACTTTTAGAAATTATGCTAACAGTGCAGGATGACTATGTGGTTAAGTAGGTTGCAGGCTTCTTTAGAGCTATTTCCATTATTTGTAAGAAACATACGTGATTAAGTGCTATTATATTTATTTGATGAATCAGCACTATGCACTTTATTCAGATAATTTATATTTAGTGTTTCACTGATTGTAGGATGATTATATATTTATACCATGAAATCTATTGTACATTTCTGTACATCTCCCTTGCAAAGATGTTTATTTATTGTTTTTATTGTAATGGTCTTTGATTGAACAAATAAAAGTGTCTGAGTTCTGAGACTCTGTATCCCAGCCACATCCTAGGGCACATGAGCCCTCACAAACTTTTAGACTTTCAGACCTTTTGCTGTTCAAGGGGAGCCTGCCCAGAGGTGAAGTGCAATAAGTCTGAAATATAGGGGTGGTGTAGAACTTTCCCAGACAGAATTTATGTAATAAGAAATTTACTAAAACATTCAATGTTTGTTTCTGCTGAAATATATGATGTAATTCATATCTCTGGGGATACTGTGTTTCATACTAGTTTTAAAGCCCTGAACTCATTAGATAAGTTTTGGTTGAAGTATGAACAGCTAAAAAACTCTGCTATATGGGCCCCATTCACAGTGACCCCCCTGTCTAAGCCAGCTATTAAGACCATCACAATTCTTTTCAGAAATGATATTTTATACTGCTTAAAAAAATGTTGTGAGGTCTCAGTAAATCCTATTCTGATTATCAACATGGAGCAAGTGTGGATGGGGGGCTGGAAGTTTAGAGTTCATTTGAGACAAATGAACACAGGAATTTGACATGTACTAAGTGTGATGCTTCACCTATCTGCTTGTTATTATTGATATTATATTTGTGATAAATATATGTTTCTTTGAATTTCTGCTTGGAAAGATGGCAGTCAGCACAAGGCATTGTGGGACATTGGATTTTCAAAAAGATACTGTTCTCCCTCTGAGTGAAAAATCTAATTAAGAGCTTCCTTTACACCAGATTGTAACAGGTTGGAAAACCAGTCACTTGTATAAAGTATTGTATTTTATTACCCATTAGGAAGAAAGCAACTTCTGGCAAATACCTGTTACATTTCTTACCACTAGGAGAAATAGCTGTCAGGAAGTTCTCTTGAAGATCAAAGAGATAATTCTGACCTGCCATGAAGCAGGCTCACCAATTAAAAAAAAAAAATATATATATATATATATATATATATATATATAAACATTTTTTTTGTGGGATACTTAGCAATATGCAGATGCCTGAGACTAATGTGGTAGGCAGGAAGAGAGTGACTTCACAGCCAGCATCACCACTGAGCTGTGACCTCACAAGATAGGTGGAACCTTTTTTCCCCCCATTGATATTGTCAAAGCTCAGGGAAAATTGTGCTTTTTATCTCTGGACTCCTGAAAAGACACACTCTCAAGAGCACTTCTACTGAAGTTAGGTGAATTAACCTCCACTATTTGCCAACTGAAACTAGGGTGGGATTAGATACTCAGTAATAAGGCAGTTTTGTTTAAATTGCCCATTTAGTTTGTATGGCTGTACCCTCAATGTTATATGTTCTGTGTTTTGTATTTCATCTACTATTTTTAATTTCAGTTAATTTTGTTTTTCTTGAAATCTTGCTTGAGTCTTTTCCTCATTTTGAATGTGAATGCTGGGACAGTGTTGATAATTCTGACAGAACTGTTCAGCGCTTACAGTGTGTTACTATATGCACCAAGGTAAGAAAAGTACCTAGGTCTCAACTGAGTCAAAGGGGGGATTGTGAACCAGGTCGGGTGCCCACTGGGTTATGTATTACACTGCATTTCCCCAAACAGGGTGTGATATTTGAACCTGTTAACTGGGAGTGCTATCAAAAGGGTTCATATTTGACCCCAGGACTCGAGACTGGTACAGTACAAATCACATTAAACTGTTCCTTTAACTCACTGGTGTCACACTGTTCAATGAGTTTCCTAATCTGTGCAGTGTTTAATTCAATATATTATTAAAAGTTTAGTATTGGTTTGCAATTAGCTGTTAGGACTATAAGCTTTATTTTCAGCTGAGTGCTTATGAGTTTCATTTCAGAAGGCAGACTAAACAACTCTTAAGGAATGCTGTGATATTTATAAACAATGCCATGAAAATGCATTGCATAAACACTGCAAAACAGCTACTGCCATATCACTAAACAGGTACAAGTAAGTTGAATAGGCAGTGAAGAATGGTTGGAAAAGAATTAAAAGCTTCAACAATTCAAGATTCCACTGCAGTAGAATCACACAAAAAAAATGCTACACCAGTGAGTTGATGGAACAGTTTAATGTGACTTGTACTGTAGTTGTTCGGACCCGAAAAAGACAGGAGGGTTACCCTGTTTGTCTCCTGTTCACATATTGCACTTCGAGGTTCAGCACTGAGGGAGCAGAGAGCCTGACCACCGGAGTGCATTTTTGACAGATCTGGTTGGCAGCAGTGTGATCTAAAAGATTTTGTCTGCAGTGCTGCAATCAAAAATATTTGTTTGCATACTGTAAAATTATTTGGTGACACAAGCATTAACAGTCCAGTGTGTTGGATAGATAACTGTGACAGTTCACACACAAAATAAGGCAGTGATTTAAAAGAAAAAAAAAAGAAATACATAATTGTGGTTATAGTCTAAGTTCCCTACCTGTTTTATTTTTTTTTCAGGTGCCAAATTAGTGTAGCCGTAGTTTAGGGAAGAAGATGACTTCCACCTACAGCAAGTACACTGTAGACTACCTGAGGCAATTGTGCCAGGAGAGAGGATTCTGTTGCAAGGGGTGAAACAAGCAGCACCTCGTGGATGCTCTTGTGGCAGTCAATGCCCAAGACCATGAATCACAGACATTGAGTAAAAGGGACCAGACCATGGGTGCGGAGGGGCCAGGGTCCACCGCAGTGTCCAGACCCAGGGATGATGACAGTGGGACCAGTGTAAGCCGAGAGCCACAACCACAGGGGAAGGTCACCACCTGCTGGAGCCAGAAGGGATCAGGCTGCAGATAGAGTCGAGGAGAATGGAGCTGGAGTTTGACCAGAGGAAGTGGGAGATGGAGAGAGAGGAGAAGTGAAAGCAGCAAAAGACTGAGTGAGAGGAAAGAGAGTGACAGCTTCAGAGAGAGGCTGAGTGACAGCAGTGAGCACCAGAGGAAATTTGAACAGGAGAAGCTACAACTCCAAAGACTGGTGCCAGAGCAGGTAAGTGGCATGGGTGAGCCTGGGACTCCAGGGCTGAGTAACAAATTCAATTCTAAATTAAAAGCTGAATTTAAAGAAGGTGAAGATATGGATGCATTTTTAAACTCATTTGAAAAGGTATGCATTCAGGCAAAAATTCTCAGAGAGTCCTAGAGCTTTCAGCTATCCCCACTGCTTACCAGAAAAGCTTGTGATGCATTGGGTCAAATGGACAGTCAGGACATTAATGATTATGGCAAACTTAAAACTGCATTATTAAAAAAGTATGACTTGACAGCTGAAGCATACAGAGTTAAGTTCTGTAAGCTCAGAAGAAGCCTTGACATTAGCTATGAGGAGTTAGCTACCAAACAATGTCAGTTTTTAAAACGTTGGTGGGAAGGGATACAAGCAGACTCTGTAGAGAAAATTGAAAATGTTGTACTTTTGGATTAGTTCTTTTGGGCTTGCCCAGTAGAGCTTAAAACCTGGCTAGAGTACTGAGATCCAGAAACAGTGCAGGAGGCTGCTGAGCTCTTGGACCACTATGCCAGGAGCAGACCTGCTCTGAGAGGGAGCGGGGCAGGCATGGCAGTGCAGAAAGGGAAAAGTGCACCTTCAGGGCAGCTAAAACCCTCACTGCCTCCCTAGAAAGTGGGCAGCCTAAGGTTACAAAGAAAGGATTTTCCTGATAAAAGAAATGATTGTTGGTTTTGCAAACAACCTGGACATCTTGCAAGACAGTGTCCTAAAAAAGCAGAGAGTGCATAAAGTGGTGCTGGGAAAGAGGCATTTTTTTTGTGTATCCCTGAAAGCATGCCAGTAAACATGAGGGAGCACATACACCCAGTTAGTTTGAATCCTGTGCAGACCCATTGTTTAAGGGACAAGGGGGAATCCCTTACTTTGGTAAAAGGGGATTTGGTTGAGCCTGAACAGCTTATTCCCAATCAATTTGTTACAGTATGGGGATTCACTGGGGAGGAGAAAATTTAGCCACGTGCTAGTGTTCTCCTGGACTGGGGTGAGACAGGATAGACTGTGCAAAAAGTTGAAGTGGCAGAAAATCTTGCCCTGGCTGTGATTATAGGGAACAATCTCCAAAAGGGTATGGTGTGTGCAGTTATCCACAGTCAACCAGCAAAAGCAAATTGTGATTCCCTGGACCTCATAGAAGCCCATGTGGAAAACACTGGGAGGCTGGTTCCCCAGCCTGTGTCTCCTGATATGAAGAATAGTAAAAGCGGGGTAGAAATTCTCCAGCTAGCAGTTTACAGAAGGTTACTCTGAGGAGGAAGGGGTAGCCAATTGTCAGAGGGTTAGGGATGGCAGTGACCCTGAATGCCCTGATGCTAGAGCTAGGGACCCTAGTTTAGATACTGGAGGGGACCTGTTCCATGCCTTGGGAATGTGTCAAGATTTCGCAGCTGCTCAGAAAAATAACCCTAGTTTAGAGAAGCTGAGGGCTTGGGCAGACTCTGTTGCAGCACTGGGAGGTGATGGGAAACAGAGTTTATTGGGACAATGGACTGCTGTATACGTGGGATGTAAGGACAGAGGGAGGGGTTATGGGCAGGCAGCTTGTCATTCCCCAGGGGTATCATGAGCAGTTGCTCAAGATTGCTCATGATATTCCTATGTTTGGACATCTGAGAATCATACGCACTATGCAGCAATTGGCCCAGAATTTCTATTGACCCTACTTCACCCAGCAGGTGAAGGAATATTGCAGGTCTTGTCACCGGTGCCAAGAAATAGGGAAGGTGGGTAGTAAAACCAAAGCTGCCCTAATTCCCTTGCCCATAGTGGAGGAACCATTTCAGAGGGTAGGAATGGATATTGTGGGGCCTTTGAATACCCCTAGCTCCTCTGGGAAGAGGTTTATCCTAACAGTGGTGGATTATGCCACCCAGTACCCAGAGGCAATCACCCTATCCTCACTGAGGACAGACAAAGTGGCAGATGCCTTGTTAGGGATTTTCTCCCATGTTAGGTTCCCGCAGGAGGTTATCACTGATCGAGGGGGTTCCTTTATGTTGGGCCTGATGAAATGTTTGTGGGAGAAGAGTGGGGTGGTGCAAAGATGCATGACACCTTATCATCTGCAAGCCAGTGGGCTTGTGGAAAGATTCAATGCTACCCTTAAATCGATGCTCCAAGCATTTAGTGAACAACATGCGAGGGAATGGGAGAAATACCTTCCCCACCTGTTGTTCACATACAGGGAGGTGCTCCAAGAGTCTACAGGGTTCTCCCCCTTCGAGCTCTTATATGGACGCAGGGTACATGTGCACCTAGACTTGATCCGGGAGGACTGGGAAGGCAAGCACGCCACCCAGGGGACTCCCATAGTAGATTATGTCCTGAAGTTTAGGGAAAAGCTGAAGGAGCTTATGACAACATCCCAGAGCAACCTGGAAGCTGCCCAGCAGAAGCAAAAGGTGTGGTATGACCGCAGAGCCAGAGCTTGCTCATACACTATGGGTCAGGAGGTCATGGCCCTAATCCTGGTCTGGAAAGATAAGCTGCAGGCTGAGTGGGCAGGATCATACAAAGTAGTCAGACAGGTGAATGATGTAAATTACATTACAGAACTGCCTGACAGGAGACATACCCAAAGGATGTACCATGTCAACATGATGAAGCCAGCCGGCCTGGTGGTGCAGAGGGTTGAGGCGCTGAATGCCACACCTCACACTATGCTGGTGACCAGAGTTTGGGAACGAGCTCAGGCGCAGGTTGTCAGCAGGGGACAGGTGAGGATTGAGCACCCACTGGGCTGCTCTCCTCCCCGGGGGCAGAGATCGGGGGAGTCCCGGCATGCTAGCGGCTCCTGGTAGAGACCAGGAGCACTGCAGCATGCTGGCCAGTATGCAAGTGGTGTGGCCTGATGCAAGGCAGAATTGCTGTGCGCCATTGCATCAGGGGTGTTCCCATGTGGGGGGGGAATGTGAGCACCAGAACAAGGAAAAGCCAGGTCGTCAGGGGTAGGCGACGGCACCTGCCCCCATGCCCGCATCCTGGTCTGACCTGCCTTTGTAGTCCAGACAGATGCCTCTGATGTGGGTATTGGGGCATAACTTAGCCAGACTTCTAACCAAGGGAAAGATCACCCAATAGTGTACCTCAGTAAGAAATTACTTTCCAGGGAGCAGGCTTATTCTACAGTGGAGAAAGAATACCTTGCAATGGTGTGGGCACTAAAGAAATTAGAGCCATACCTATACGGGTGGCATTTCAAGGTACAAACAGATCACAGTCCCCTAGTTTGGATGGCACAAATGGGTAAAACAAATGGTAGGCTTTTAAGATGGAGCCTTGCCATGCAGGGGTATGACATGACTGTTACTCACAGGGCAGGGGAAGCAAGCACAAAGCAGATGGGCTATTACATCAGTTAGAGCAATGAACTGGATTTGGGAAACAAATCCCATGCCTAGGAATAGATCCCCCCAAATTCAGTCTAGGAGGGAGGACTGTGATGCTTCGACTGTCTGCGTGTTATTATTGGTATTATATTTGTGATAAACATATGTTTCTTTGAATTTCTGCTCGGAAAGATGGCAGTCAGCACAAGGCATTGTGGGACCTTGGATTTTCAAAAAGATACTGTTCTCCCTCTGAGTGGAAAATCTAATTAAGAGCTTCCTTTACACCAGATTGTAACAGGTTGTAAAACCAGTCACTCATATAAAGTATTGTATTTTATTACCTATTAGAAAGAAAGCAACTTCTGACAGATACCTGTTACATTTCTCACCAATAGGAGAAATAGCTGTCAGGAAGTTCCCTTGAAGATCAAAGGGGTAATTCTGACCTGCCATGAAGCAAGCTCACCAATTAAAAAAAATAAATATATAGATATAGTGGGATGCTTAGCTATATGCAGATGCCTGCAACTAATTTGGTAGGCAGGAAGAGAGTGACTTCACAGCCAGCATCACCACTGAGCTGTGTCCTCACTAGCTGGGTGGAACTTTTTTTCCCCTCTCATTGTTATTATCAAAGCTCAGGGAAAATTCTACTTTTTATCTCTGGACTCCTGAAAAGACACACTCTCAAGAGCACTTCTACATTAGGTAAATCAACCTCCACTATTTGCCAATTGAAATTGGGATAGGATTAAATACTCTGTAATAAGGTGGTTTTGTTTAAATTGTCCATTTAATTTGTATGACTGCACCCTCAATGTTATATGTTCTGTGTTTTGTATTTCATCTATTTTTAATTTCAGTAAACTTTGTTTTTCTTGAAATCTTGCCTGAGTCTTTTCCTCATTTTGAATGTGAATGCTGGGACAGTGTTGATAATTCTGACAGAACTGTTAAGAAGCGCTTACAATGTGTTATCATATGCACCAAGGTAAGAAAAGTACCTAGGTCTTAATTGAGTCAAAAGGGAGATTGTGAACCAGGTTGGGTGCCCGCTGTATTAAGTATTGCACTGCATTTCCCTGAAGAGGGTGTGATATTTGAACCTGTTATCTAGGCGTGCTAGTAAAAGGGTTCATATTTGAACCCAGGACTTGAGACTGATAGATGTTCAGACCCAAAACAGACAGGATGGTTACCCTGTTTGTCTCCTGTTCACATATTGTACTTTGAGGTTTGGCACTGCGGGAGCAGGGGGCCTGACCACCAGAGTGCATTTGTGACACTAAGTAGTCTTTATTTAGGGAGAGGCAGAGGAGTATGTTTTTACCCTGTCCAACCTCTTGCTTGCCACAAGTGTGGGTCAAGGGGACACATAAGTTCAGCATGTGGAGCTGAAAGATGCAATTTATGCATAAAATATAGGCATATTAGCCTAAGATGTCCTAATCCTTTTTGATGCAATTTGTATGAGTAACAGGGACACTGCTATATGCATGCCCATCGGCCTCACACAACAGGAATGGAGGGCTGAATCAAGATGACTTAATAGGCAGAGAACAGTCAAAAGGGGAATCGGCAGCTTCTGCTTAAAGATTTTTCAATACATCAAGGACTGGCAAGGCAGAAGGTTTTTCATAACAGAATGCTAATGAGGAGGCTCCTGGACCATCTAGGAGTGACACAGATCCTAATATCACAGACAGAAGCCAGGAAAAGGAAATAGAGGGTGCAAGTTCTCATAATAACGTAGAAGTGATTGTTCCTTTGGTGAGAAGGATTACTGAGAGTGAGATGCCCCGCCCCATCTGGAGCTTTTCAGGGTGAGGCTTCAACAGAGAAGACCCCACAGTTAAAAATGCCTTCTCCTTTTCCTCCTGAGGATGTTAACATGACTGCAGTTTTCTCTAGCAAATGAGGAAGACAAAAAAAGAAGCAAACCCTGAACCTCAGAGAACCCCTAGGGTACAGACACACAACAAATATGTGGCCCTTAACATGGCAAAGCAACAGTGGGACATGGATGATGAGGAGGCAGATTCAGAAAATTCCTCAACAGCATCCTCTGCTCTGCGGCACTCCTCGGATTGGCAGCAAGAACACCGGCACTAGGATCCAGCACCATGAATGAATTTGTTAAAGTGCAAAAGTGTGTACAATACCGCTAAATGCTGTAGTTACAAACAGAACTTCCCGACCAGGTTTCACCCACAGGCTTTCTCAGGGAATGCTGGTCAAGAAAAGGATCATGGCTTTTAAAATACATACAACCAATCCAGTGACGAGTACATTTAAAGGTGTAGTGCAACAATACATACTACTAGCCCATTACTAAAAATGTGCCTGCTAGGACAGGTACAATCTTAAATCATTTCATGCAACATTTTATACAAACTGAAGTTTTAAATGTATAGCATATTTAATTCATTTTATACATGTTACTTCACAGAGAGAAAATGGTTCCATGTCATCATAGCGATCGCAAAATAATGATCGCTATTATGGTGAGTGTATATCACTGAAAAGCAAATCGGCAATATACACTTGCAGGTGACCCAACATCTGGCAAAAGAAAAAGTGTGTTTGCGGGGGGGGGCTGTGCCCCCCACCTCCCCTCAAGGGGGGCTTTTACCCCACACCCCCTTGAATAAAGATTACTAACTCCAGGGTGGTATGTGTTGGGGAAGGGGCACAGCGCACATTTGTGGGAAAAATTAAGTGCTGCACCTGCAGGCAGCGGAAAAATTGTAACCCTCCTGGTTTCCAGCCCCAAACCCCATACCTGCTCAGCCAGAGCTAGCCACCCATACCACCACACCACAGGGCTAGCTTGGCTGGAGCGGGCACAACATTCCCCTATGAATCCTTCCCCTATCCCTTCCCTTCCCTTCGCTATCCCTCCCTTCTGGTCAATCTCCCTACAGTCGCTTTCACTGTAGGGTCACTACCCTTGCAGTGTAGCCCTTGATGATATAATTGAAAATGTGCCTCTGTTTTAGCAGTCACTCATTTTCTGTTGCTATCATCACAGGATACAGTTCTACTGGGTTTCACCAATGGTTACTGAGTTCAATACCTGCCGCCCCCTATGGCTGGCTTCTATTCCCCTCATAACTTAGTGAATCTCCTCACATGGAACCTGTAAGGGTAAAAGAGAGAGAGCAAGTAGAGTTTAGTGTAGAAACAGTTTAAAAACCAGTTGGGTACATCCATTTTAACATAACAAGTTAAACAATATTTTCTCAATACCAGCTTTTAAAGTACCACTAGTGTAATTCCCACTATTATTTAAGGGCTATATTTTTTTTTTTTAAAAACTGTATTTCTGCACCTTACCTCGGTGGCCTCTCTCCAGTAAGGATTCTTGGCTCACAGTTCTGCTGCCCACCTAAAGCCCCCCCCATTTATCCGCACTCCAGGCCAGTCACTCTCTCTCCTTCCTTGTCCAGCTGCCCAATCTGAGTCCCCCAAGGCAGGACCACCATCTCCTTTTGGCACTCTGTCTATAATCCAGATGAGTGGCCGGGAGAAGGAAGAGATGGAAGTGTGTAGTGGCAGAGCCCGGCATTGGGCATGGGACCGTGACCACAGATCCCACCTTTGCCTACCCCCAAGGCAGGGTTTTTTTTCTTAAATTCCTCCCCCTTGATGCAGCATGCAATGGTGTTAGCATGGGGATCCTCCCACAGTCTGCCTGCCATCACCAATCCCTACTACTTATCCCTGCTGCTGGGCTAAGCCCCTAGCCTCCACCAGGAGCTGCCATCGAGCAAGAGAACCCCGAAACCCTCCGCAGAAGAAGAGAGCAGTCCTCTGGATGCTCAATCTTCTCCTTCCCCTGCCAACCCCTGATGGCCCAGGCTCATTCCCAAGCCCTGGTCACCGGCATGGCACAAGGTGTGGCATCCAGGCCAGCTAATTTAAGGGCTATAAAGGGAGATGTCACTGTGATGCTTGGCCAGCTGGTTATGATTGTTATATGATATTTGTAATATATAAATATAATATGTGAGCCTGTGCTTCCATGGGTGCCCCCACAGGTTTCAGTGAAGCTACAGGATATTTAGACTGACCAGGAGATCTCTGTAATGTAATTAACTTCCTTGAGAAATTGCATTTTATGGCCATCTGCTAGAGGATAAGCCTCAAACTTTTATGACGTTTTAAGAGGAACTGGCCATTGATACCAGCATGGTGTTAAAAGTTGTAAAACCCTTTGAATCTGCCTTGGGAACAGGAAACCACACAAGATCAAAGAGAAAATGTTTAATTAAGGAGTCATATTTAGGAAGTGCTTTTCCTTCTGATGTGACATTATTTAACATACCTTCTGCTACAAAATCATGTCTGGAATTTTTAATTCTAAAAAGGAGGAGCTAGATGACTCACCAAGGGGGTGGGGAGATGGGGTCGAAATGTATCCTTGTAACCGAGAAATATGATATATTCCATCTTGGGACTCTAGAAAGACACAGCTCTCTGATATAACTGCACTTACAGAGGTAATATGTTAGCTAGAAAAGGTCTAAATGTATGGTGGTAGGAGTTTTTGTTTTGTACCTTGCCCTTGTTCTTTTAAGTGATTGTATGCTCTTTGATGTAGTGTTCTGTGTTTACATTTTTCATATTTTTATCACCTTTTAGTAAAGTATCTTTTATTCAAAAGACTGCCTGGGTGTCTGCCAGTTCTTTTTTTGCATGTGACGTATAGATGGTTAAGGCTGCCAAAACGATTCAACAGCTTGATGGTGTTACTGAGCTTGAGTAAAAAGGTAAGAATATACCTAAGGTCTCTTAAAGAGTTAAAAGGGTTCATTTTGGAAGCCTGGCTGGGTGCCCCTGGTGAATGATTGTACCGAAATCCGCTAGGAGAGTACATATCTGAGCCTGTACATTGTATACGCTAGCATAAGGTTCTCAGTTTGAATCTCCCCCAGAACTTGAGACTAAAGGTGATTCGGACCCAAAAGCAGACAGGAGGGTTACTCTGTCTGTTACCTGTTCACACTATTGCGCTCTTGAGTTTGGCACTGTGGAAGCAGAGGGCCTGACCTGCTGAGTGTGTTTTTGTGACCGATTTGGTTAGCAGCAGAGCGATAATAAAACTGGTAACACAAGCTTTAACTGTTCAGTGTGTCAGCTTATTACTGTACAGCTCACTTGCAAAATAAGGCAGTAATTTATTTTTAAAAAGGAAACAGAGCTATATCACTTTGTGTACAGTCAAGTTCCTACCTGTTTTATTTTATTTTTTCTAAAGTGCAAGTTAGAGTAGCCGTACTTAGGGAAGAAGATGGCTTCCAACTACCGTGAGCACAATGCAGACTACCTGAAGCAGTTGTGCAAGGAGAAAGGAGTCCTGCATGAGGGGAGAGCCACCAAGCAGAACCCCGTGGATGCCCAGATGGCAGCAGGTGCCCAGAGCATCGAGTCACAGACTGTGACTGTAAAGGACCAAACCTTGGGTGTGGAGGGGCCAGTGGCAAGTGCAGTGTCCAGATCCAGTGAGGAGGGTAACATGGCCAGTGCCAGCGAAGGGCAACAGCAGCAGGGGAAGGTCACCAGCATTCTGGAGCCAGAAGCAATCAGGCTGCAGATTGAGTTGTGCAGAATGGAGCTGGAGTTCCAGAGAGTAGAGAAGCGAGAGCAGAGAGCTGCAGAGGAGAAGAGGGAGCGAGAACAGAGAGAGGCTGAGTGAGAGAAGCAAGCCACAGAGGAGAAGAGGGAGCGAGAGGTGGATCGTGAAGAGTGTGAGCGCCAGAAGCAACATGAACTGGAGAAGTTACGACTCCAACCACCAGCACCAGAGCAGGTAAGTGACTTGGGTTTAACTGGAACTACAGGACTGGGTTACAAATTTAATTCCAAATTGACAGCTGAATTTAAAGAGGGGAGGATATGGATGCCTTTTTAAATTCCTTTGAAAAAGTTTGTATTCAGGCAAATATTCCTAGAGGGTCCTGGAGCTTCCAGCTATCCCCGCTACTTACCGGGAAAGCTTGGGATGGACTGGGTCAAATGGACAATGAGGACAGTAATGATTACAGCAAACTTAAAGCTGCACGTTTGATTTAACTGCAGAATCATACAGAGCTAAATTCCGTAAGCTCAGGAGAAGCCCTGACATGAGCTACGAGGAGCTAGCCAAGAAAAAACATCAGCATTTGAAACGTTGGTGGGAAGGAATTGAAGCACACTCTGTAGATAAAATTGAAAATGCTATATTGTTAGAACAGTTTTTTTGGGCATGCCCAGCAGAGCTGAAAACCTGGCTGAAGGACCGAGATCCCAAAACAGTGCAAGAGGCTGCTGAACTCTCAGATCACTATGCCAAGAGCAGACCTGCTCTGAGAGTGAATGGGGAGGGCGTGGCAGTGCAGAAAGGGAAAAACACACCTTCAGGGCAGCTAAAACCCTCACTGCCTCCACTGAAACCACTTAGCCCCAGGTTTCAAAGAAAAGATTTCTCTGATAAAAGAAACAAATGTTGGGTTTGTAAAGAAACTGGGCATATTGCCAGACAGCATCCCAAAAGATGAGCAATACACAAAATGGGGCTAGGAAAGAAGTGGGATGTTTGTGTGTCCCTGGAAGCATGCCTGTGAACATGAGGGAACACATGTACCCAGTCACTGTGAATGGTGTACAGACACAAGAGTTAAGGGACACGGGGCATCCCTGACATTGGTAAAAGGGGATCTGGTAGAGTTTGGTCAGCTTGTACTCAATAAATCTGTAACTGTACAAGAATTCAGTGGGGAGGAGAAAACATTGCCACTCGCTAGTGTTCTCCTAGACTGGGGTGAAACAGGGGGAACTGTGCAACAGATGGCTGCAGCCAAAACTTTAGCAGTTGATGTCATCCTTGTCAATAATCTCAAACAGGGGATGGTGTGTGCAGTTACCTGTAGCCAAGCGGGATGGGGAAATTGTTGCTCTCCGGACCCCATAGAAGCTATTGTGGAAAACACAGGAGGCTGGTTCCCCAGCCTGCATCTTCTGATATGGAGACTAATGAAAAGGGGGTAGACATTTCCCCAGTAGCAGTTAACCAAACAGCTACGGAGGGTAACTCTGAAGAAGGAGGGGTGACCCATTGTCTGAGGGTTAGGAATGGCAGTGATCCTGAGTGCCCTGATGCTAGTGCTAGGGTCCCTAGTTTAGAGACTGAAAGGGACCTGCCCCATGCCTTGGGAATGTGTAAGGAGTTTGCAGCTGCTCAGAAAAGTGACCCTAGTCTAGAGAAACTGAGGGCTTGGGCAGACTTTGATGGAGCACAAGGAGGTGACGGTAAGCATAAGGTTTATTGGGAAAATGGACTGATGTATACTCAGGCTGTAAAGACAGAGGGATGGGTGATAGGCAGGCAGCTTGTCATTCCCTAAGGGTACCATGAGCAGTTGCTCAAGATTGCACACAATATTCACTTATCTGTTCATCTGGGAATCGTGTGCACTATGCAGCGATTGGCCCAGAATTTCTATTGGCCCAACATTATCCAGCAGGTGAAAGAATATTATAGGTTGTGTCACCGGTGCCAAGAAATAGGGAAGGCAGGTAAGAAAACCTAAGTGGTCCTAATTCCATTGCCCATAATGGAGGAACCATTCCAGAGGGTGGGAATGGATATGGTGGGGCCCTTAAATACCTCCATCTCCTCTGGGAAGAGGTTCATCCTGACTGTGATGGATTATGCCACCCGGTACCCTGAGGCAGTCGCCCTATCCTCACTGACGACAAACACAGTGGCAGATGCCTTACTAGGGATTTTCTCCCATGTTAGGTTTCCACAGGAGGTTATCACCCATCGAGGGGATTCCTTCATGTCGGACTTGATTAAATGTTTGTGGGAGAAGTGTGGGGTGGTGTAGAGGTGCATGACACCTTATCATCCGCAAGCCAATGGGCTTGTGGAAAGATTTAATGGTACCCTGAAGTTAATGCTCCAAGCGTTTGCTGAACAGCATGGGAGGGACTGGGAGAAATACCTTCCCCACCTGTTGTTTGCATACAGGGAGGTGCCCCAAGAATTGACAGGGTTTTCCAGCTTCGAGCTCTTATATGGATGTCGGGTATGTGGGCCCCTAAACTTGATCTGGGAGGACAGGGAAGGCAAGAACACCACCCAGGGCACTCCCATTGTGGATTATGTCCTTAGGTTTAGGGAAAGTCTGAAGGAGCTTATGGGGACATCCCAGAGCAACCTGGCAGCTTCCCAACAGAAACAAAAAGTGTGGTACGACCACAGAGCCAGAGCTCGCTCATACACGGTGGGTCAGGAGTTCATGGTCCTTATTCCAGTCCAGAAAGACAAGCTGCAGGCGGAGTGGGCAGGACTGTACAAAGTAGTTAGAAAGGTAAATGATGTGAACTATATCATAGGAGTACCTGACAGAAGACATACAGAAAGAATGTACCATGTCAACATGATGAAGCCATATGCTAATAGGGCTGACATGGTGTTTGCAGTATGTAGTCCTCGGGAAGGGACGGATGAAGGAGACCCCCTTCTGGACTTGCTGGAAGAAAGCAAGCAGGAGTCCTCTGTGGAGGTAGTTAAATTGTCACCCCAGCTGGCCCTGGACAAGATCCAGGAAGTAAGGCAGGTTTTAGCAGACTTTGCCCCACTGTTTAGCGCCAAGCCTGGACTAACCCCATTAGTGACTCATGATGTGGAGACAGGGACATAGACGCCCAGATGGTGGACAGCATATTGGGTGTCAGAGGCTGTCCAAAAGGACATTAGGAGGGAGGTGGAGGAAATGTTGGATTTAGGGGTAATCTAGTGATCCCACAGCCCATGGACCTCACCCATAGTCCTTGTGCCCAAGCCAGATGGCTCTACTCATTTCTATGTGGACTATAATGGACTGAATGCAGTCACAAAGTCAGATGCCCACCCGATGCCCTGGATGGACGAACTCCTGGACAAGTTGGGAGGGGCGACATACATTACGACTATTGACCTGACAAAGGGGTATTGGCAGGTAGAGTTAACTGACAGAGCTCGGGAGAGGTTGGCCTTCATCACTCTGATAGGCTTATTTGAATTTAAAGTAATGCCTTTCAGAATGAAGAATGCACCTGTTACTTTCCAAAGGTTGGTGAACCAGGTGTTAAATGGTGCTGAGGAGTACACAGTGGCATACCTGGATGACACTGCCATCTTTAGTGCCAGCTGGGAGGAACACCTGTTCCACCTTAGGGAAGTGCTGGGCAGGATACAGAGGGCCGGGTTCACTGTCAAAGCTGAGAAGTGCCAGGTGGACATGGCTGAAGTGGCCTACCTCGGGCACATTGTAGGCCGGGGACAGCTCCATCCCAACCAAGTAAAAATAGAGGTGACAAGGCATGGCCTAGACCAGAAGCAGGTCAGGAGTTTTCTAGGGACAGCAGGGTACTATAGGAAATGTGTACCCAATTACAGTGCCCTGGCTGCTCCCCTATCTGACCTGGTAAAGAAAAAGATGCCTAAGAAAATTACCTGGGAACCAGCCTGTGAAAAAGCCTTTACCAGACTAAAGGAGGCACTGTGCAGTGCTCCTGTATTGACAAGTCCTGACTATAGCAAACCCTTTATAGTCCAGACAGATGCCTTGGATGTAGGTATTGGGGCAGTACTGAGTCAGACATCCAACCAAGGGAAAGATCACCCTGTAGTGTACCCGAGTAAAATGTTACTTCCCAGGGAGCAGGCTTACTCTACTGTGGAAAAAGTGTGACTTGCCATAGTGTGGGCCCTAAAGAAGTTACAGCCATACTTATATGGGCAGCATTTTGAGGTACAAACTGACCACAACCCCCTGGTTTGCCTGACACAAATGGGAAAAAGTAATGGTAGACTATTAAGATGGAGTCTTGCCTTGCAAGGGTATGACATGACGATCTCACATAGGGCTGGAGCGACCAATCAAAATGCAGATGGCCTGTCACATCTATATGAGGAGTGAACCGACTTAGGGAGCTCATCCCATACAAAGGATAGAGCCCCCAAATTCAGTCTAGGTGGGGAGGATTGTGATGCTTGGCCAGCTGGTTATGATTGCTATATGATATTTGTAATATAAAAATATAGTATGTGAGCCTGTGCTTCCATGAGTGCCCCCTCCCCAGGTTTCAGTGAAGCTACAGGATATGCAGACTGACCAGTAGATATCTGTAACGTAATTAACTTCCTTGAGAAATTGCATTTTATGGCCATCTGCCAGAGGATAAGCCTAATAAACTTTTATGATGTTTTAAGAGGAACAGGCCATTGATACCAACATGGTGTTAAAAGTTGTAAAACCCTTTGAATCTGCCTTGGGAACAGGAAACCACACAAGATCAAAGAGAAAATGTTTAATTAAAGAGTCATTTTTACAAAGTGCCTTTCCTTCTGATGTGACACTATTTAACATAACCTTCTGCTACAAAATAATGTTTGGAATTTTTAATTCTAAAAAGGAGGAGCTAGATGACTCACCAAGGGGGCGGGGAGATGGGGTTGAAATGTATCCTTGTAACTGGGGAATATGATATATTCCATCTTGGGACTCTAGAAAGACACAGCTCTCTGATATAACTGCACTTACAGAGGTAATTCGTTAGCTAGAAAAGGTCTAAATGTATGGTGGTAGGAGTTTTTGTTTTGTACCTTGCCCTTGTTCTTTTAAGTGATTGTATGCTCTTTGATATAGTGTTCTGTGTTTACATTTTTCATATATTTATCATCTTTTAGTAAGGTATCTTTTATTCAAAAGACTGCCTGGGTGCCTGCCAGTTCTTTTTTTGCATGTGACGTATAGATGGTTAAGTCTGACAAAATGGTTCAACAGCTTGATGGTGTTACGGAGCTTGAGTAAAAAGGTAAGAATATACCTAAGGTCTCTTATAGAGTTAAAAGGGTTCATTTTGTAAGCCTGGCTGGGTGCCCCGGTGAAAGACTGTACCGCAATCCCCGAAGAGAGTACATATCTGAGCCTGTACATTGGGTACTCTAGCATAAGGTTCACAGTTTGAATCCCCTCAGAACTTGAGACTAAAGGTGATTCGGACTCAAAAACAGACAGGAGGGTTGCCCTGTATGTTGCCTGTTCACACTATTGCACTCAGAGGTTGGCACTGTGGGAGCAGAGGGCCTGACCTGCTGAGTGCATAATGCATTGATTGCCCACATAAAAGCAGCCCCACAAGCAGAAAATCATGCATTCAAATTCAGCGGCATTGAAAAAGTGACCTCGCGGAGACAGGGTGGAGATTTGGAAGCCTTACTGCTGGAAAGGGAGGCACTGAGATCTTTCAGCTTGGGGGATGCTACGCACCAGGTCTAAATGACTGACTAGATGTAATGCCATCTATAAAGAAAAAGAGAAGGAAACCTTAACTAATAGTGGGAATTACAGCAGTGGTACCTTAAAGTCTGGTATTGAGAAAATATTGTTTAACTTGTTAAAATAGATGTACCAAACTGATTTTTAAACTATTTCTAGATTAAACTCTACTTGCTCTCTGTTTTACCTTTACAGGTTCCATGTGAGGAAATTCACTAAGTTATGAGGGGAATAGAAGCCAGCCATAGGGGGTGGCAGATATTGAACTCAGTAACTATTGATGAAACCCAGTGGTACTGCTTTTCTCTCTGTGAAGTCATATGTATAAAAGTGAATTAAATATGCTATACATTTAAAACTTCAGTTTGTATAAAATGTTGCATGAAATGATTTAAGATTGTACCTGTCCTAGCAGGCAAGTTTTTAGTAATGGGTTAGTAGTATGTATTGTTGCACTGCACCTTTAAATGTACTTGTCACTGGATTGGTTGTATATATTTTAAAAGCCATGATCCTTTTCTCAACCAGCATCCCCTGAGAAAGCCTGCAGGTGAAACCTGGTTAGGAATTTCTGTTTGTAACTACGGCATTTAGCGATATTGTATGCACTTTTGCACTTTAATAAATTAATTTATGGCACTGGAACCTAGTGCCGGTGTTCTTGCTGCTAATATTCACTACTTTTACTAGGCACAGGAGTTAGGAGTGGAGCGGTAGCTTTCTGCTTTAATTAATAAACTCCTCAGATTGGAACGAGTCCACCCAGGAAACATCTGTTGCTAAAAAGAGTAGATGGAGGTCTAGGTCCCAAACATGTGCAAAGGCAGAGACCCACCACCCCTTGATAATTTAAAATGTGTAGAGGGGTTACAATTTCATCAGACTCAATGAATGTTAGAAGCATTAAAACATACACAAGACAAGGTTAACAACAGCAACGGCTGTTTTAGACAGTTTGCCAAGGAACATATTTTTCTTACATGACACAAGGTTAAAGACATTGTATGAAATATCAACAACTAAGAAACCATGGAATCATGGGGCCTCATTTTGATCACGGGGTAGAGAAGTGTGGTGGAATAGGTATATTGTTCAAATGTGTTACTGTTTCTTATACAAAGACTGGTGGAAACTGAGCCTGGGAGAGCGCTTATACCTGATATAAAACAAGCAGGGATGTAACTGCAACTTACATTTATGCCCCACAGACTAAGGCAGGCAAGATAACTTCAAAAGTATCCACCCATATTTGCATACCTACAGATCAGTTATTTTTGGAGGGGATTTTAATTGTAGACTGTCTTTAACAGATAGGGGAGGTAAAACAAGAACAATCTGTAATGATATGACTTATCTGAAAGAAATTATTCTTACTGCTGGTCTGCAAGATGGTGTGGCTCAGGATAAAAGGTGTCCAGTGGCTACCTTTTTTATAGGCACGCTATGCCCCAGAATGGATTTTTTATTTCTATCAGCAGCGCTGAATGTACATTCTGTTAGAACAATAGCAACTGAAAGCTCAGGCCACCTGGTTATTATTTTTGTGTGTTCTGTAGGGAAAGCTATTTCTGCTAAAAATAATCCGTGGAGGCTAAATGTATCCATGTTACAGCAAAAGGAAGTTGAAATAGGATGGCTAGATCTTTTTAGAGCTAGATGCTCAATAATTACAGCATATGACACTGTTGAACAATGGTGGGAGGAGTCAAAAAAAGAATGTCAGTTATTTTTCAGAAGTAGAGATGTAGGAGACGTATCAAACAATATGTGCAATATTTAACTCTTTTGGTCAGACTTGCCTAGTTTCATTTCTCAAAGTCAGGAGCCTGCTTTTGATTTTATTAAGTAAATCACTAACATAAAAGAAGAAATAAGAAAGTTCGACTATGATAGATTGTCTTCATTAGAGCAAGAACTGAAATTTGGAACACAAGGAAAGGCGAAGTCCTTAGACATTTCTTCTGGCTGCAAAGAGAGAGTTGAAAATAGATTTATGGCAAGGGTCAGAAGGAAATCTGTTGGGTTGATGGTTCCAGACTCAGAAGACATATTGGAGTTTGTTCAGTCACATTGTGAAGATCTTTTTGGTGTACAGGGAGTTTGAAGTGGAAATGGCCAAATATTAGATGATTTGAATATCCTCCAGAACTCCTCCCATATTTTGGACCACATTTCTAGTCTGATGCTAATCTCTGAAGTGCAGTGGGCTATAGTTCACCTTGGGAATAACACTGCCCCAGGGTCAGATGGCCTTCCTACAGAGTTTTATAAATTCATTAGATTTTATTTAGTTCCCATATTGCAAATTTTGTAAAAAGAAATTCTGGAAACAGGTTCTTTACCACCCTCCATGTAGAAAGCAAGCACCTAGTCCCACAGCTTGCAGCAAATGTGGCAGTGCACCAAAAAGACAGTGCACCTGCGAGGACTGTCACAAGTTGTGGGGCAATTGGGGGGCACTCTTGGCAGGGTACAAAAGGTGCATGCACAAACTCTAGAACAGTACGCATACCTAGTAAAATATACACATGTGCAATATAAAGCATTCCCTGGCAGCTAGTGATCCTCCCTCCCCATCCCTGATCCCATGTATGCAAAACTGGCAACACTGCCCTCGTGTCCAGTGTCCTCTCATCCCTGAGTGCCCTGTCCAAGAATATCCAACAATCCCTGAACTCTAGATGACCCCCCACACTGGCAGGTAGTGACCCACCACCCTGCTCCCCTCAACTCATCCTGGAGCTAGAGACTGGCACAGTACTCCACTTTCCACCACAGCCGGCCACCAATGGACCTGTCAAGGAGCATGTACTGTACAATCAGCTGTTATGGTACACACTCCTTGACAGCTCAGGTTGGCGGCTTGCCATGGTGGAGAGCAGAGGGCTGTGCCAGTTGCTGGCTCTGGGATGGGGGGGTGAGTGGAGTGGTGGGGCACTACCTGACAGGTTGAGGGGTTCTCTAGACACCAGGGACTGTTGAGTATTGTTGGACAGGGTGCTTGGGGATGGGGAGATGGGGCACACTGAACACCAGGGAGTTCTGTTATGTATGTATACAGGGGACAGTGGAGATTGGGGGAGGAGTACAGCTAGCCGACAGGGAACTGTTTTATAATACAGTTGAAGCCTCTTAATTGGGATGCAGATAAGCAGAACATCCACTTTATAGGGACATCCTGCTGGGCATCGATTAAGTAGCTATTTAGTTCAATGGCATCTCCATCCATTTAATAGGGGTAGAGATTCCAGATTATTGGGTCAATTCTGCCCCACTCTGCCTATTCATAAGCACTATTGATAGTCACTCAGCTTGTAAAGTACAGTATGTGCTAATCACAAAATCATCAAACTCCTCACACTCCCAGCTTTTTGTTAATGAGCCACTCCTAATCCTGTACAATGGTGCAAGCAAACAGCACTCGCAACAAGCTCTGACAGACACGCTGTCCTGACAGACCCCCTGACCTACTCCTGCCTCACCATGCTAATAGGTAAATGAGAGCTAAGGCAGTCAGAAGGGTAGTAGATAGAGTAGTTAGGTGAGTTAGTAGGTTTGGGCAGGGTGAATCATACCAGGACCACAAGCTGGAGAGTCCCCTGGAATGCTGATTGCTAATCACGATCCACATAAGATAAACCCAGAAGCTGAAATAGCATAAACAGTCTCTTTTAGGAATTTAATTTAAAAGGTAATTCAGCACCTTTTCTTTAACGCTTCTACTTGATGTGTACCATACCAGATCTCCATGGTAACTCCAGACTTCTGGTTCCTGGTGTCGGGCGGGTTCTGCTTATCCATGTCAGCTTGCCAGCATGTTCCTGTCCAGTGAGTGATCGTAACAGAACTGTGCCTAAAACTTGACTCTTGATGAGTTTGGGGTTCTCAGTAACTCTTGCTGCTAGTGTGTCAGCATCACTGATGATGCAATCATGTGGGCTGCGTACTCGAGGAATACAGTGCTGTTATACTGCAATATTTGTGCATGTACATTTGTTTTAATCTGCTCCTGCTAAGTACTGTACACTGTCAATGGAAAACATGGACTTCTTAATGGGATGGCCACTTAATCAGGATGAAAGGTCTGCCCCAATTAAGCAGCTTCAGCTGTATTCAACAATGGATCTGGGTTGGGGAGGGGGACCATGACACATATTACCTCCTGGCCAGGGAGAGCTCTGGGGATGGCACAAGTTCTCTTAACCCTCCCAGGGGACACACTTCTAAGTACTGTTAGACCAGCTCTGGCTGATCTAACAGTACTTAGAAGTGTGCCTTCTGGGACAGTTTAGAGTATTCCAAATTAGGAGATATGGCAGCTTGCGTCTGACGCAAGCCCCCTAGTGCCCTGGTGCACCCAGCTGCATGAAGGAGACCTGGCACAGGGCCAGTCTGGTGCACTGGGTCCTGGCGTGGTGCAGTTTTTTTTTTTTTGAGAATGGTGAAATCTGCATGTTTTGATGCAAGGTGCCACTTGCGCCACTGCTGTGTGACGCAGGCACCTTGTGTCAAAGTCGGTACTTTGAGAATTGCGCCCTTGTCTAAAATTTTAGCACAGAGACTGCAGAAGATTGCAGTGGTGGCAATTTCATTAGAACGAATGTGCAATAAAAGAAATATTGCAGATTTGATTTTCCTTCAAGAATTAGTAGTAAGGGGTAACAGAGGGCTGGATGAAGGATTCCTGTTAGCTATAGATCAAGAAAAGACCTTTGAAAGAGTACCACATACTTATTTAAAGTCCATTTTGTTGAAATCTGGTGTCCTGGAGTAGCCGGTACACTAGATAATGACAACATATAAGGGAGCTAGCTGCCCTTGTACCTTTTGTAAATTTAAACTTTGGGACTCCAATACAAGTATGGAAGGGGGCTCGACAGTGATGCCCCTTTAGTCCTTTATTATATATTTTTACTCTAGATCCTCTTTGACATCTCATTCAACAAAATTCAAGTATCGGGGGTACACAGCTAACAGGTAACACACCTGCATTTAAAGCTCTGGCTTATGCAGAAGATGTGTGTATTATTCCGAATAAGACAGATCCAGGTCAACTTATTCAGGACAAAATTGCAGCTTTTACACAGGTAGTGGGAGCTAAGATTAATTATAGTAAATGTGTTGGCATTCAAATAGGTCAAACATAGAAACATAGACTTTGACAGCAGATAAGGACCGCTAGGCCCATCTAGTCTGCCCATTTCCCTACCTACAGGATGGGCCGCAGATCCTAGTTAACCAACAGCCTATTTCTTCCTACCCCCCACAAGAATTGCCTTATGTCTGTCCTATGCATTCTTGAATTCTTCCACAGTTTTAGACCCCACAACCTCCTCAGGAAGGCTGTTCCATGCATCCACTACCCTCTCTGTGAAATAATACTCTCACATTGCCCTGAACCGCCCTCCTTCTATCTTTAAATTGTGTCCCCTTGTTCTTGCAAGTCTCTTTTCTGAAAATGCTACCCTCTTGGACTTTGTTGATTCCACTGAGGTACTTAAAAGTTTCTATCATGTCCCCCCTCTCCCTTCTTTCCTCAAGGGTATACATATTAAGCTCCTTTAGTCTCTCCTCATACGGCTTCTCTTGCAGACCCTGCACCATTTTAGTTGCCCTCCTCTGGACTGCCTCTATCCTGTCTATGTCCTTGCGGAGATGGGGTCACCAGAACTGGACACAGTACTCCAGATGGGGTCTCACCAACTGTCTGTACAGAGGGATAACAACTTCCTGTTTTCTGCTGCTGATGCCTCTCCCTATACATCCCAGTATACCCCAGCCCTCCCTACTGCCTTCTCACATTCTTGCTAACCTTAAGGTCATCTGATATGATTACCCCCAGGTCCCTTTCCTTTTTTGTTGTTGTTACTACCTCCCCACCCATTGTGTATTCTTCCCCTGGGTTCTTGTTTCCCAGGTGCATTATTTTGCACTTCTTTGCATTGAATCCTAGCTGCCATACTTCTGACCATTCCTCCAACCTTGCCAAGTCCCTTTTCATCCTTTCCACGCCTCCTTGTGTATCAAACCTGTTGCAGATTTTTGTGTCATCTGCAAAAGGCATACTTTTCTTCAGTCCCTCTGCAATGTCACTGATGAAGACATTAAAAGGACTGGACCAATACTGAACCCCTGCGGTACCCCACTAGTAACCCCTTTCTTCAGAATGGACTCCATTTACAATTACCTTCTGTGTCCTGTTGTCTAGCCAATGTTTACCCAGGCTACCACCCTGGGTCCCACTCCCAGGCTGGTTAATTTGACTATTAATCTTTTGTGGGACTGTGTCAAATGCCTGCTAAAGTCTAGGTAGGCCATGTCCACAGCCCCTTCCTGGTCTACTACTTTGGTCAACCAGTCAAAGAAATCTATTAGATTCGTCTGACATAACCTTCCCACTGTGAACCCATGCTGCCTTGGGTCCTGTGCTCCACTGGCCTCTAGGTACTCGACTATTCTTTCCTTCAGAACGTCAAAAGGATGAACTGAGGAAGCTGAAGTGTGCTGCTGGGGAAAAGATCAGTGAGAGACCAATTAAAATTCTAGGGTCAAATTTGATATGAGTGATACGAGTATGGATAATTAGGGGGGGAAATAGATTTTGAAAGCAGAAAAAAATTTAGTGAATTGGAAAATAGAATGTACCATAAAAAAAGAGAGTTTATCTAATTAAAACGTTGTTGCTTCCCTGCTTTTTATGCATTAATATGATCTTTCCACTGCCTAAATGTCTGAAAGTGAAAATTTATAGTTTATCTTCTCAAGGTGTCTGGGGGAGCTGATTATACCCAATTAAAAGAGAAGTCACATACAAGGTTTATAAAGAGGGAGGGGAGGTTTGGTGAACCCCATTGTTTTCATGTTCTCATTATGTATTCATCATATTTTTGCAATAGCTCTAAGAGAAGCAGGAAAAATATGGAGTTCCTTGATAGTGGATTGAGTCACTCCATTTCTAAATGAATGGCAAAATGGGACATGGGTAAGTAGGATAAAGGATCATAGTCATATTGTACCACAATATATTGTTTGTGCATCAGAAAAAAATCAAGGGGTGGAAGTTAACTTTGACTCAAGTAACCTCCCTGACTAGAAACAATTATATATACCCATATTTAATGTACTAGTTTTTCTCTTGCTGTGATCATAAAATTCTGTCTCACAGGGAGGGGAAAAAAGGCAGTAAGACAGTTGCAAAACAAAAGGATCCCGAGACAAATGTGGGCCATAACATGGTTGAGCCCCCATGGGAGGATCGTGGCTAAAGACTCTTTCATGCATAAATGGATTGAAGAAAGAGGTTGTTCTAGAGAATAATGTGTAAATATTCCTGAAATTCAATGCCATCTCCTTTTTGAATTGCCCTTTGCAATTTATTTTTGGAGGTCTTTGAGTAGTATATGGAAAGAATCACCATTTAGGAATGTTACGTATCAGGTGCCAGTTTTAAATCTGTATCAGGGAAACTGAAAGAAGTCTCACCCTTCCACATTATAATTGAGTTTTATAAATACTGTTTATGGCAGGCTCATTGTTCCTTACAAATACAACAAAAGCTTTGGTCACCTGAGGCTGTAGTTCTTATGATTTTTAGGACATTTCAAAAGGTATACAGAACCAAAGCTAAGGAATGTGATTCTGCACAGTTCCAAGCTTACTGGAATTCATGTCACTGGCTTTAATAGGTAGTGTGGACAATATAAATACTGTGTTTGATGTTAATTTTACAGACAATTGTCATGCTTCAATCACGCAATAGTAAGGGCCTGTGTGTGTGTGTGTGTGTGTGTGTGTGTGTGTGTGTGTGTGTTCTGTTTTTTTTTCTGTTTGTAATTTTTTAAATGGAACTGGACAGTATGCATTGATTGTATAATGTACAGTATTATACATAGGTTTATACTCGGGTTGAAGGGCAATAAGAGGCCGATAGTACATAAACAATTGCCCCCCACTTCTCAGTAGTCTTGGCTGGGTAGGCAGCCGGTCACTATAAATGTGTCCAGTTTATTTTTAAAACTAGAAGGACTGTTACAAGTTTCAATCTCTTCAGGTAACTTTTTCCATGTTCTGACAGTCCTGGGAATAAAAGCATATCTTCTTATGTCCCTATTCGTTTTTTTTTTTCAACAAGTCATAACTGATGCCCTCTTAAGTTGTACAGTGGTTTCTTGAATTCCAATCCCAGTTCACTAAACAACTGTTTATCTTGAATTATATTGAATAATAGTAGTAAATCACCTCTCGTTCACCTATCCTTCAAGGTGAACAACCCCAAATCCTTCAATCTGTCATTGTAGGGTTTGTTCCTATAGCAAGTAATAAGTTTAATGAACCTTCTTTGAGGTGCCTCTACCAGATTAATATCTTTCTTTAAGAAAGGGTTCCAGATCTGTAAACCATAATCCAAGTGCGGACGTATATAAGCCCTGTATATGGGCATTAGAACTGCTCTGGATCTGTTTATGAAACTCTTTTTTTACACAATTTTCCAAGTAGTTGGATTTAGTTACAACCTGTCTACAATGGAGATGTGATTTAAGTGAGTCACTGAAATGGATTCCCAAGTCTACTACTTGGTTAGAATGTTCAACCATGGTTCCATTCAAATAATAGTTCTGACATGCATTAGTCCTCCCAAAATGCAAAATTGTACATTTGCCAATGTTAAACTGAAGCTTGTTCGTTTTAGCCCACATTTCTATGGATTGAAGGTCATTCTGCATCTTGATTCTGTCCTGCAATTCTAACACCGGTCTTCCTTAATTGGTATCATCTGCAAACTTCATCAGGTAGTTGTCGCTCCCTAGATTCAAATCATGAATACAAATGTTGAATAAAAGCGGCCCCAGCACTGACCCCTTGGGAACACCACTGGTCACAGCTCCCTCTGTGCATTGTATTGTTTGCATGTTTTTATATTTTAATAAAATTTCCTGACTCTTCATTGATAAATGCCACAGGATCTTTTACTTCCACCAGACAGTGGCCAGAGATGGGCAGAAGGGACCTTAGTTTAACTTCTCATCTGAAGGACGGCACCTCAACAGTGCAGCACCCCCCCCCCATACTGCACTACAGTGTTAGTCATGGATATAACATCAAGTGCCTGGTGTGGGGCTAGAACCCACCACCTGATATTTCAGCCCGAGAGGCCAGTGTGCTATTTGTTGAGCCACTGACACTGATACATAACATCCATGGCTGGACAGCCCTTTTCTAGTTTTTCTCAGTACAATGCTTATCTTTCAACAAGAAAGAAAGGGAACATTATTTTATGAAGTACTGCACATTTTATACACATTGTATCCCAAAGGACTTTACAAGCCACCCCATTACGATGCACCTCAACATTCTGTTAGCCCTTTTGACAGTGGCCATGCACTGCTTGTCATGCTTCAGACTCATACCTCTTACGCCCCCAAGGTACTTTTCCTCCACGATTGCAGCCAGAGGAGTCCCACACAGTGTGTATTTTACCTCTGTTTTTCCTCCGCACGTGTAGCATCTTGACATTAGATGCATTAAATCTGAGACTCCAGAAATTTGACCAATCAGCCAGCTTGTTCAGGTCCTTGTGAAGTTTGTTCTCATAATCATGGGAATTCACCACCCTTGCCAGCATCAGCTAACTTAAGCACTCTCTTGGTCAAATCTGATTTCCTCACGAAGCAGCTCATGAGATAACTTTCTGGAAACAGAGTGGCTTTCTTTTGTCTTGCATCCTGTTTGTAAGGCTAAGCTCTGGTAGTCAGGAGACATGCGGGTCCCTTCCACCCTGGGGAAGAAGCCAGTCAGAGTCCCTCGTGCCTGGGGGACCTTAAAGGTGAGCACCCAGTGTGTGGCTCCCAAAGGGTGTTGAGGTGTGCAGTGGTTTCATAACAAAAAGTCAATAATCACCATGTCCATATCCTTACATGAAGTTCTCAAGCAGAGCATTTATTCAGTGCTCACAAGTTATGTTTCCTTCTTCGATACCTTCCAGTAGTTCCCCTTTGCTGTCTACTGCAATCGATAAACTGGTATTTTCTCACTAATCCATCCTACCTCCCTAAATCAGCTGGAGGCACAAAGTCTCAGCAGGCAGCTGACACATTCAGACTGTAATCCTGAACAGTAGCCATACCATGCACATCGTGAAATACACATCTGATTTCATCTCAGCCCTGAGTCACGTCAGGCATGTCAGTCATTCAGTTTGGGTCATTCAAAACCAAGACCAATTCTGAACCCAGAGTCCTGGCCACTGGTTCCCTTAGGACAGGCAAGCAATAGCAAGTTCTTTCATAAAGTAATATTCTAGTCACAAAAGACATAGTACACACACTGTTCTGGACCCAAAGGACCCATGCTAAATGGCAAGATTCTGAACCATGTCTATTCCCTTCTTTCTGTAGTTTCTTGGAGTCAGTCTCCAAATCACTTATCTTCCACCTCTATCTTCTTCACCAGTGAGGCAAGAAGTTTTGATGACTTCCACCACTTCAGTCTGTTTTTTGGCACACTAGGAACAAAAGAACTGTAGGATGGAAAAGGTCTTGTTGCCTATCGAGACCCAGGCTTGTTGCCTATCAAGACCCAGGCTTGTTGCCTATTGAGACCCAGGCTTGTTGCCTATCGAGACCCAGACCCACTTCTCAATGGCATCTCTTTATTTTTGACTCCCACAAATGTATATCTAATCTTTCCTTAAATGTTTCCTTCCTTTCTGAATTCACTGTTACTTGGGAGTGAATTCCATATGCCCACCACTCTCAGTGAGAAGCAGTTTTTCCCTGTCCCCTCAAAAATTTCCCATTTCAGTTGTTTGTTATGCCCCCTTGAGGTACTTCCATGTTGTTTATTATTAAACTTCAGTTCCTTGCATACTTCCTTATCCTTTAGGAAACCATACAGCATAATTAGATCTCCTCTCATCCTCCTTTGCTCCAGGCTAAACATAATAAGAGTATCAATCTTCTCCCCATATTCCATTATACCTCCATCTATCATTAATCTTTTTGATCTTTTTTAAGATTCTTTCCTTTCATCCATGTCCTTCCTGTGATAGATATTCCAGAACTGGCAGCAACACTACAGCTGCAGAATCACATATGCCCTATAAACTGGCATCATTACTTCACTTGAGCTGCTTACAAAGTTTCTCTTTATACTCTAGCACAATCGGGAGTCAGTCGGGCATGGGGGTGGGAGCACCAAGGCAGTGACCTAAGGGCAGTGACCTAAGGGTCAGATTCCAGAAATCTTTCTCACTCTCTCCCTTCTTGCTACTCCCTCTCCTTCTCTTTTCTGTCTCTCCTTGCACCAAAATGTGAGTTACCTTGAACCCCTGCCAACTGCTAACCTCCCCCCCTTGGGGCATGACTGGCACTGGCAGTCAAAGAGAACTGTTTGGTGGAGTACACTGAATCTAATTTGGGAACCCTCGGGGGTCCCACCAGTGGATACATGCTGAAATTTTGAGATTTTAAGCTATCCTGTAAGCAGAGGAGAGGGGAGAGTATAGCTGGGGTATGGCACAGGAGGGCACATCTTTCCAAGTACTGATCTAGGTAGCTTATGTTTTGGATCCCATAGTTTATACTGTTTTGTCTCAGTGACTCAGCAACACGTAATCTCACCTAAATCACAAACTCTCTCTAAATAAAAGTCCTATTTTGTAAACAGCTAAAGTCTATGTTGCAATTCTGACCTGCAGAAAACTGACAGCAGATGGAAGTATGCCATCCAATAATTGCTTGCATCCAGAAGGAGGAGAGAAATCCCAGTGTGTGATAAATGATGAGCTTTTGCTCAGAAAACTCAGGTGAGATGCAATAATTGAAAGGCTGTAGCCTGCAGTTCAAGAGCCTGAAGCAATAGCCATGCCCCCCCATCTGACCTATTTAAACTCTTCCTAACTGCTTCATTCAGAAGCTTTTTTCTTTGCCAGCTGGATGCTCTGTTGATCTGTCTCCCCCTCCCCAGGGCCTGCTGGGGCTTATCCCTCCCCCACCCTGTTTGTGCTTTGGGCTTTGCTGGTTTTGCTGGACTCTATTGAATTCTTCTCCTCTTTGGTTAGTATTTCCTGCCTCTGGCTGCTCCTTGCTCCCTTGTGTTGCTTGTTTTTTCCATTTGTATTTTCATTTTGTGTTTTCTTTTTTGGGCTTTCTAGTTTCCTAGCATCCTGTTGCCCTTTGATTGTTTTGTGCCAATCCTGTGTCTGTGTTCTCGGGGCCCGTTTTACTTACCAGATGTTGCAAACTATCAGTTCACTGCAATGTTATATCTGCTTCAGTTCCAGCTTCTAATATTCAGTTTTCCTCCACTTGTCCCTGGTCACACCTGGAAATAAGCCTCAGCTCAGTGTGCCTTTCCCGGTCATCAAATTTTAAACAAATAAATAAATAAATAAACTTGTCATTGTATGCTGCAGCTCCCACTGCTGTATTTCCACGGTCTCCTGTGCTTCTACATTAATTCTTTGCACCTGGTCCACACTCATACAACTCAGCAGCTGCCATTCCATGTTATACTGTGTTTGTTCTACAGCTCTGCTTTCACACACCCAATGCTAGCTCCCTGCTCCCTTGCTGTTCCTTGCTAACCTGCTACCCAGTCAACTGCCTTGGAAGTTTACCAACCCATACTTTTTACCAGAACCTCAGCAGCCCATTTCTGCCTTCTGCTTTACTAAAAATTTAATGATTTAATCAGTTTTATGTATATGTGTGTGTGTGTGTGTGTGTGTGTGGGTGTGGGGGGTTCTACCCAACCAACATTACAGTCGCTATTTGGTCTTCTGGTGCTCAGCTTGTGACCTATCTGTTATTCCCACAGCAGGGGACTGTGATGTCACAGTGGGGCATTGCAGCTCCAAGTAGTAGGAGCACATTTTTATGTAAGCTATATGATTTTGCCCTGCTCCTTTCAGCTACATGGCTTTTACCTATCCATGACAAAATATGTTTACCTCACAGCCTACACAGCTTTCAAAAATTGATGCATTTAATTACTACAGAAACATAGAATTTGATGGCAGATAAGGACCGTTTGGCCCACCTACTCTGCCCATTTCCCTACCTAATGGATAAGCTGCAGATCCTAGTTAACCAACAGCCTACATCCTCCTACCCCCTACTAGAATTGCCTTATGGCTGTCCCATACATTTTTGAATTCTCCCACAGATTTTGACTCCATGACCTCCTCAGGAAGGCCATTCCATACAGTCACAACCCTCTCTGTGAAAAAATACTTTCTCACATTACCTCTGAGCTGTTCCCCTTCTATCTTCAAATTGTGCCTCCTTGTCCTCGCACATCTCTTTTTCTGAAAGATGCTACACTGTTGGACTTTGTTGATTCCCTTGAGGTACTTGAAAGTTTCTGTCATGTCCCCCCTCTCCTTCCTTTCCTCGAGGGTATAAATATTATGCTCCTTTAGTCTCTCTTCATATGTCTTCTGGTGCAGACCCTGCACCATTTTAGTTGCCCTCCTCTGGACAGCCTCCATACTGTCTATGTCCTTGCAGAGATGGGGTCTCCAGAACTGCATGCAGTACTCCAGATGGGGTCTCACCAACTGTCTGTACAGAGGGATAACAACTTCCTATTTTCTGCTGGTGATACCTCTCCATATGCATCCCAGTATCCCCCCAGCCCTCCTTACTGCCTTCTCACATTGCTTGCCCACCTTTAGATCATCTGATATGACTACCACCCAGTCCCTTTTTTCATTTTTGTTGTTGTTAGTATCTCACCCCCCATTGTGTACTCTTCCCCTGGGTTTTTGTTTCCCAGGTGCATTACTTTGCACTTCTTTGCATTGAAACTAAGCTGCCATACATTTGACCATTCCTCCAACCTTGCCAAGTCCCTTCTCATCCTTTCCACCCCACCTTGTATATCAACCCTGTTGCTGATCTTTGTGTCATCTGCAAAGAGACATACTTTTCCTTCCAGTCCCTCTGCAATGTCACTTATAAAGACATTAAAGAGGACCAGTCCCAGTACTGAACCCTGCAGTACCCTACTAATAACCCCCCTTTCTTCAGAGTGGACTTACTATTACCCTCTGTGTCCTGTTGTCCAGCCAATTTTTACTCAGGCTACCACCTTGGGACCCACTCCAAGGCTGGCTAACTTGTATATTAATCTTTTGTGTGGGACTGTGTCAAATGCCTTGCTAAAGTCTTGGTAGGCCATGTCCACAGACCCTCCCTGGTCTACTACTTTGGTCACCCAGTCAAATAAATCTATTAGATTTATCTGACATGACCTTGCCACTGTGAGTCCATGCTGCCTTGGGTCCGGTGCCCTGCTGGCCTCTAGGTACTCAACAATCCTTTGCTTCAGAAGAGATTCCATCATTTTCCCTACTGCTGAAGTCAAACTAACAGGTCTATAGTTTCCTGCCTCTGCCCTGCTCCCACTTTTGTGAAGTGGAATCACATCCAACCTCCTCCAGTCCTCAGGTACCACCCCATCCCCCCATGATTTATTAAAGAGGATAGTTAGTGGTGTTACTAGTTCTACCCTTAGTTCTTTTAGAATTCTGGGATGAATCCCATCAGGCCCCATTGCTTTGTCCACCTTCAGTCTGAAGAGTTCTTTCAGAACCCTTTCTTCTGTGAATGGACTGGTATCGACCCCCCTATCCAGAGTGTTTCTATTGTTTGGTTTAGGTACCTCCCCCTCCTTCTCTTTTGTGAATACTGAGCAGAAGTATTCATTCAGTATCCCTGCTTTTTCACTGTCACCCTCTGCCTACATTCGCTCCCCTTTATTAAGCCTCAGTATCCCTCCCTTGGTCTTTCTTCACTCCCTAATGTACCTATATAAGGTTTTATCCCCCTTCTTAACAGAGTTGGCTATCTTTTCCTCAGTTTGGGCCCTTGCTATTCTGACTGCCCTCCCTGCCTCCTTCTGCTTTAACGGATATAGTTCTCTGTCCTGCTCCTTCTGTGTTTCCTTATATTTCCTGAATGCTATCCTTTTCTGCTTAACCTTCCCTGCCACCTCTTTTGAGAACCATAGTGACTTTTTCCTTCATTTTGTTTTGTTGATTTGCTTTACACAAAGGCTTGTTGCCTCTGTGATGGCAGTTTTGATTTTTCCCCATTGTTTCTCCACCCCTCCTTCTTGCCCATTTGCTAGTGCTTTTCTGAGGCACTCTCCCATTTGTCAAAGTTAACCTCCTAAAGTCCAACACCCTTGCTTTTGTATGGCATGACTCTACAGCTGTATTTATTGTGAACCACACTGTTTGGTGGTTGCTTATTCCCAGATGGCTACCCACTTCTAAATCTGAGATCCTCCCTCCATCCCCATTTGAGAGTACCAGGTCTAAGATTGCTCCCTCCTGAGTGGATTCTAACACTAGCTGTCTGAGGAATGCTTCCTATAGGGCATCGAGAATGACCCTGCTCTTGGATGTGGCTGCAGTAAAGGTGCTCCAATTACCATCTGGCATATTCAGATCCCCCATTAACAATATCTCTCCTTTTTCTGCCATTCTTAGGATTCCTTCTATCATTTCCTTGTCCACTGCCTCCCCCTGACAATGTTTCAAGTACTTCCTGCCTTCCTGTAACCTTACTCTGCCTTCATGGCATATGAGGTATTCATGCCAATGCTATCATTCACTATTCATGTTGCTACAAGGGATGGGTCCCTCATGCCCAAGAGCACTCCTTTAGCTGGCTAAATTGGGTTCGGCGGCACCCTCTATGCTATTCTCCTCATGACCGCCTCTGGTTCACCTGGTCTGTTTTAGTTGGTAGGCTGGCTAAGTGCCTCAGTGGTCATTGCTCTCCTCCTCCTCCCACCTTGGGTGTCCTGCTCAGCCTTCAGAGCTTCTGCTGTTGCAGAGGACTCTCACAACCCTTCATGGCGTGAGGGCTTCCCACCAAAATGGAACATTTTCCTCCCCTTGGATTGGATTTATAAATTGCAACAGCAGAGCAGTCACTAAATAAAGCACTGGGAAGGAAGGGGACCTAGGCCTTGGATCCCCAGAGGTTTCCTCCTCAATGGGTTTTTTTCCTCTCCTCAGAGTCAAAGGTCATAATCTTAGTAACCCCCTAAATTACTTAGGTAGTTTCTGCAGTTATTTAGGTAGAGTTCCACTGTTGGATGGTGATGGATGGTGGCCTTCCTTTGCCGTTCCCTCTCTCCTTGGGAAATCATGTCCTCTTGTCATAATTCATACAACCTATGTTCAAACCATTACTCATTTCAGTTATTTCCAACCACTACCCTCTTCTCCGATGACCATGTGTATATTACAATCTCAATAGCAGCTCATTACCTCTGCAATGCTTTCCAATTTACTTATTTTTTGGGCATTTCCCAAGCTACCTTTAGCCTAAGGGAATTCTTCCCACAGCACCTCTAGGAGTGGAACCCTCCTCCAGGTTTCTGCCTTCGGCATCCTTACAGGGTAGTATTCCTGAGGCACAAAGTGGTGAACAATCACAACAAAGTTCACTCAGCATCTGCAACAAAGTTTATTCAGCAAGTTGCATAAGCACAACACCACACTAAGTTGTGTTAGCACACTGAACTAATTTTGAGTGGGGTCCTGCTTTTAACCTATTTTATGGCTGGGTGGGCCCAAGCACTTGGAGGTTATATGACTTGTTTTAGGTGACACAGCAATTAAACGGGTATGGTGGGATTTAAACCTAGGTTTCCTGGTTCTTAAACCTTTACTCTAACCACTGGACCAGATACTGCTACTCACATTGCTTTGGCAGATCCAATGTGTCAGCTGTCAGAGAGCTTAGAGAATGGCAGTTACATACTGTTTCTATGCTTGGCAGAGTGGATAATACACTATTCAAAGTGGAACAGTCAGCAGTAAGAGACTCACACCCAAGTGTGGGACTGGTCCCAATTTGCAGTTTTTGTGCAAAACAAAATATATAGTTTTACTTACTGTTTACTACAGTATAGTAGGAGATTGTATCTTGCTGATCCTTTTGATTCCCATCCTGCCATTTACTGCAACCAGAAATCCCAGAATCCCCCATGCCTCATGTCAGATATGGGTTGCAACTGCAGGACATTCAATAGCCTTCGGTGCATCTTAGAGATTTTATAAGCTCCGATAAGCAGCTTGCTAGTCCTGCTGTTCTAGTAGGGCTAAGTACAGTCCTCTATGACTCTTAGCCCTGGAGAGACAGGTGAGATCAGAAGAACAAAAGATCAGAGCTTATAAAAACTCTGACATGTACTTCAGTCTGTTGAATCTTCCACAGCTGCAGTCCAGCTCTGATGTCTGCTGCAGGGGATTCTGGGATTGCTGGTTACAGTAAATGTTTGGTGGAAGAAAGTAGGATCAGCCAAATATGTAAGGATTAACCCACGTGGCAGCCGTGGGTTGCTGGGGAATTAATCCACGGCTGGGTGGGGGTTGTCACGTGAGTGTCGACAACCACCCAGCCATGGATAAATTACCCCAGTAATCCACAGCTCTTGAGTGCGTTAATTCACTGATAACATGGCCAGGGAAAAATGGGAACTGTGCGGGGGTAACTTTGCAACAGTAACAACACAACGAGATGTTCCCTGATCATGTTATGAATACAAAGATGTGGGACGGATGATTTAGAACAGCGCTATCATGGTTACATTGCTATTCCTCATTTTTGAAAATCCTGTATCATGACAATGCTCTGTGCAGTGTTAATCTTACTGAACGAACGTTGGAGCCCAGAAGCAACACACTACGACTTGAGCATCGCATTAACTTTCGCTATGGATGGAGGGGTAATGGGAGTTAATGCTCACATTATCAAATGATTTGTGGAGCCCAAAAAAACCAGGACTGAGTGCTGCGTGGCAGGTAGGAGACAGGACGGAGGGTACAACCACTGGATTCCAAAGGAGCAATGGTGATCATGTCTTGCCATCTCACATGGAGCCACTTTAACCTGACCCGAGGACAGCGCAGTGTAAGATGGGAGGTACAGGGACTTGGGGGTAAATGACAGGACTGGTATTGGGCAGGTAGGAGACAGCAGACAGAGGATTACAAGTGCATTACCGGAGACACTGTAGCACAGCACTTTCACTTCGCGCCTGCCTCCACTTTGTGCCCTCAGATCACAAACTTACTTCATAAGATGACCAGACAACTGTGGAATTAATGACATCCTGTAGCCCTCTCTATCTTTTTGCAGGCTGCACTGTGTGGGCTCTGATAACAAACTTACTAAGAACTCTTCACCCCGGGGACAAAACTCATGGTACTGTTTGACTTCTTTTACATAATTGAAATTGGCTATAACTGTACCGCTGTACATAACTGGCACCTGGGACAATGGTCAGGTGAACAGCAACTTTTACTTCAGCTGCAGGTGGCTGCAGTGCCGAGCAGGTATGGCTGCAGCAAGACTCCAGGTTGTGCTAAACCTGTCTCAGAAAAGTCATCCACTCCCCTGGCTCTCTGATGGCTTTCTGCCATGTTCTGCATCCACCCCCCAACCCTCTCCCCAGTCACTGTGGGCTCGGTGCCAGGAGATCCGCAGGGACGGTGGGTGGGGAGGGGTATACAATGAATAGAGAGAGACACACATTTGCAACTTTCAGGACTCCATCTCCCAATGCACTTTCAGCTGTGGCTGCTGAAGGTACTGCATGAGCAACTGTGGATTAATTGAGAATTAACCCAAGGTCACCTGACGCCTCCTAACAAATGGGAGCACTCCATTTTCCCTGGCCATGTTATAAAGTCTAATATATTGCAGTAAACAGTAAGTGAAAAAAATATTTTGCACACAGACTGCAAATTGAGACCAGCGCAATACTTGGGTGTCAAGTTCTTAGTGTTCACCTTTGAAAAAAAAAAAATCTGTGTCAAAAGGATCAGAAACATGGATATCTGAAATGGACAGTCTTAAAATATACAACTTATCTTCACATGTGAGAGGTAAAACCAAAACTCATGAGTGGTGAGGTCATGATTGAGTTATAAATGTTCTGACCCCTTACAACTGATGTAAAACTGTGTGTTTTGAGTCAGACCATTGTGTGTTCGATTTATACAGCATCCGTTTATTAGTTACAGTATAAAACTTTTGATTCTGCTGTTTGTGTGAAGATTTAACATTATGATTTCAACTGGTGGCTTTGGTGCTGCATAGGGTGATTGTGAAGTCAGTAGCATTGTGAAATCAGCTGTCTGAATGGTTAAGAATCCCACTGTATCCAACCTTTAAGATATTGCATGTGACCTACCCAACAACAGATAAACATTTTTCTTACAGGTTGGGTTTGCCATCAACAAACATAACACAACTTTTTTCCCATAGAGATATTTATACCCCCAGCCTGTCACCTCCACTCTGCTTTCAGCCACCACACAGTCTATCCAGCCCAAGGGTCCAAAGGTGCCCCATGGCTTTTTCCCCATGTGTGGGCCAGTGGAGAGGGGTCCCTTCCCTTCAGGTAAGGATCTGGTGTGCGGGCTTGGCATCATGAGGCCCAGGTATGCCAGCACCATTGTACTTGAATGCTGGCATTTTTTCAGCTGCATTCAGACTGATGATATCTGTCACAAGGGAGGCCCACAGAAAGGAAGCAGAGGGCACCAAATGGAAAGGAAGCAGCTCCTGGTGGACTCAATTATTAGGGGTATAGAACTGGGGGGAGCTGGGAAAAATGAAGTAAGGTGCCTGCCTGGTGCCATGGCTTGGAGGGACAGGAAGCGCATCCTCAGGATCATGAGAACAGCTGCAAGGGATTCCGAAGGGACATAATTGTCCACCTAGGGACAAATGACTTGGCTCATCATGAGATTAGAGCAGTGCAGGAGGACATTGCAGAGCTGGGAGGAGCTAAGATGAGTAGAACACACAGTATCCTTCTCAGAGGTGCTGCCTGTCAAAAGCATGGGGGAGACGAGGGCAATTGGCACCATGCAGTTTAATGAATGGTTGAAAAAATGGTGCGGAGCACAGGGGTTTGGCTTCATTGGGGACTGGGGTTCCACCTGGAGGGACACCAGCCTATACTGGCAGGATGGTCTGCATCTGTCCAGGAAGGAACAAGTCTTTTGAGTAATCGGTTTAAATGCTTCATTGGCAAGCTTTTAAACTAGTCAAAGGGGAGGCACTGACAAGCAGCAGAAAATCCCAGCCTCCTCCCTACAAAACAGGGTACTAAATGAGAAAAAGACTGAGGTAGAACAGTCAGTGGGGGATGCTGCAACAGAAGGTAAAGCCATCAAAAAATGGAGAGCAATGAGTACTAATGCCCGTAGTCTGGGTAACAAGCTTCCTGAATTAGTGGCCTTGATGGAGGAGGAACATCTGGATATCGTGGCAGTCACAGAAACATGGTACACAAAACCATGACTGGGACATAAACATACAAGGATACACTGTCTACAGGAGGGACGGGGTAAAGAGGAGGAGTAGTTCTTTACATAGGGAAGGAATAAAAGCAACAGAACAAAAGGGTAAACAGGAGGAGAAGAAGCACTGTGGGTAAATTTGGAGACAGGCAATGGCACCACAATGCACAGGGGTTTGTCTAACCCCTCTCGGGAGGAACTGGACAGGAAATGATAGAAAGTATACTTAGAATGGCAGAAAAGAGGAGATATTGCTGATGGGTGATCTGAATATGCCAGATGTTAACTGGAGTGCAGTTGCGCTCTGCCACTCAAGAGTGCAGTTATTCTAGATGCCCTACAGGGGCATGCCTTAGACAACTAGTACTGGAGCCCACTCGAGAGAGAGCAATATTAGACTTGATTCTCTCAAATGGAGATGGAGAAAGGATTACAGATGTAGAAGTGGGTAGCCATCAGGGAACTAGCGACCATCGAACAGTATGGTTCACAATAAACACAGCAATAGAGTCAAGCCATACAAAGACAAAAGTACTGGACTTTAGAGGGCTGACTTTGCTAAATGGGTGAGTGCCTAAGGAATGCACCAGCAAATGGGCAGGAAGGAGGTGGAAGAACAATGGGAATAATAAAACTGCCATCACAGAGGTAACGAGCTCTTGTGTGAAGCAAATAAACAAAACAAGACGATGTAAGAAACCACTATGGTTCTCAAAGGAAGTGGCAGTGAAGGTTCAAGAGAAAGAAAGCATTCAGGAAGTACAAGGAATCGCAGAAGAAGCAGGACAGAAAACTGTATCAGTTAAAGCAAAGGAGGCTGGGAAGGCAGTCAGAACAGCAAAGGCCCAAACCGAGGAAAAGATAGCCAACTCAGTTAAGAAGGGGATAAACCTTTATAGGTACATCAGGGAGCGAAGGAAGACCAAGGGAGGGATAGTGAGGCTTAATAAAGGGAGGGAGGGTGGGCAGAGGGAGACTGTGAAAAAGGCAGAGATACTAAACAAATATTTTTGCTCAGTATTTACAAAGGAAGAGGGGAGGTACATAAAACAAACAGTAGTAACACGCTGGATACAGAAGTTGATACCGCCCATTTACAGAAGAAAGGGTTCTGAAAGAACCTTAAAACTGAAGGTGGACAAAGCAATGGGGCCCTGATGGGATTCATCCCAGAATTCTAAAAGAACTAAGGGTAGAACTAGTGACACCACTGACTACCCTTTTAACAAATCATGGGAAGATGGGGTGGTACCCGAGGACTGGAGGAGGGCAGATGTGATTCCCTTCACAAAAGTGGAGCAAGGCAGAAGCAGGAAACTATAGACCTGTTAGTTTAACCTCAGTGATAGGGAAAATGATGGAATCACTTCTAAAGGAAAGAATTGTCGAGTATCTAGAGGCCAGAGGGGCACAGGACCCTAGGCAGCATGGATTCACAGCGGGAAGGTCATGCCAGACGAATCTGATAGATTTCTTTGACTGGGTGACCAAAGTAGTAGATCAGGGAGGGGCTGTGGACATGGCCTACCTAGACTTTAAAAGGCATTTGACACAGTCCCACACAAAAGATTACTATACAAGTTAGCCAGCCTGGGAGTGGGTCCCAAGATGACAGCCTGGGTAAAGAATTGGCTGGAGAATAGGACACAGAGGTAATAGTAAATGGAGTCCACTCAGAAGAAAGGAGGGTTACTAGTGGGCACTGCAGGGTTCAGTTAGGACGGTCCTCTTCAATGTCTTTATAAGCGACATTGCAGAAGGACTAGAAAGAAAAAGTATGTCTTTGCAGATGACACTAAGATCTGCAACAGAGTTGATGCACAGGGTGGGTGGAAAGGATGAGAAGGGACTTGGCAAGGTTAGAGGAATGGTCAAATGTACGGCAGCTTAGATTCAGTGCTAAGAAGTGCAGGTAATGCACCTGGGAAACAAAAACCCAGGGAAGAGTACACAATGGGGTGAGATACTAACAACAACAAAATGGAGAAGGACCTGGGGTAGTCATATCAGATGACCTAAAGATGGGCAAGCAATGTGAGAGGGCAGCAAGGAGGGCTGGGGGATACTGGGATGCATAGGGAGAGGCATCACCAGTAGAAAACAGGAAGTTATTATCCCTCTGTACAGACAGCTGGTGAGACCCCATCTGGAGTACTGTGTGCAGTTCTGGAGACCCAATCTCCGCAAAGACATAGACAGGATGGAAGCTGTCCAGATGAGGGCAACTAAAATGGTGCAGGGTCTGCACCGGAAGACATATGAAGAGAGACTTAAGGAGCTTAATATGTATAGCCTCGAGGAAAGGAGGGAGAGGGGGGACATGATAGAAACTTTCAAGTACCTCAAGGGAATCAACAAAGTCCAAGAGGGTAGCATCCTTCAAAAAAAGAGGTGTGCAAGAACAAGAGGGCACAATTTGAAGATAGAGGGGGGCGGCTCAGAGGTAATTTAAGGAAGTATTTTTTCACAGAGAGGGTTGTGGATGCATGGAACGGCCTTCCGGAGGAGGTTGTGGAGTCAAAATCAGTGGTGGAATTCAAGCATGCATGGGATAGTCATAAGGCAGTTCTGGGGGGTGGGGGTAGGAAGAAGTAGGCTGCTGGTTAACTAGGATCTGCAGCTTATCCAGTAGGTAGGGAAATGGGCAGACTGGGTGGGCCAAGCGGTCCTTATCTGCCGTCAAATTCTATGTTTCTATGTTTCTATTTTCTCTCTTCCCCTCCATGGAACAGCATCAGCTATGGCTCCAACATGCACACACCGAGAAGCGTTGGTGTCCTGCTTGCACTTCTGCCAGGAACACCAGGGGGCAGTGACAGAGCATGGCATTCATCCCTTTCTCCTCGATGGCTGGAGGAGTCTGAATACACCTTCCCAGTGTTCTGCTGGCATGCAGCAATGAGCCAAGCTCAGGGTGTGAAGCTGTGTCACTGGCATGGCAAGTGGTTCCCTAACCACTGTGCTGTCGGACTGACCCAATGCAATATATTTTCACAGATTTATCCACCCAGGTGTATAAGCCCAGAGAGTGCACTATGCGAGGCTTCAAATAATCCAACAGATTGGATAATGCACTATCTATACAACACTAGTGCTAGGGCATTGAAACCAAGGGTCTGGCAAGTGTGACGCACTTAATTGAGTGTCAGAAGGTGTGAGACCATCACAAATGCACAAAGTGAGCAATAATACACAGCAGTGTGTGCATTCATCGGGTGATAAAGACACTCCTCCAGTGTGTATGGAGGTATGAGGCTGAAGGCAGAGCACTCCTCATCACATGCTGATGGAATGCCTATAGTTCCCAATGTGTGTAGCACCCTGCAGTATGTTACTGCACTTATCATATGGCTCAGGATTAAAACTTTTGACATTAAAAATGCAGCACTGTCCATCCGTGAGTACATATAGGTGTGGCTGCTGATCTGGTACATCAAAACACAGAGCAGTATATGCAGCAGACATCTGGACAGATTTTATAATACCTTAATATACAGTACTGTAAATGTCCCTGAGCTGATTAATATTTGCAAATGTTACATCAAATTCCCTATTGTTTAAACATCCCAATACCTCCCTAGGGTCTAAAGAGGGGTAAAGAAGGGCAGCAGGGGGCTCAGGTAAAGGGGGCAAGGTAGTCAAAAGGGACCAGGGGAATGGCAGGAGATAAGGTACAGAGGTGCTGAGCCTGTACTGAAAGAAAAAGGGGAAGAAGCATGGAGAGGTGCCTCAGTCAGAGGGATGCGGGTGGTGGGCATAGAGCATGTAAACAGATTTGCTCCCCTGGGGACACATGAAGAGGAACAGAAGCAGGAGAATGGAGGGGAGGAGGAGGACTTATGTGCATCAGGAAAGACAAAAGCCGAGGAATGTTCTGCAGGTAGGGGAAAGGGGGAAGCCTCCATAGGAAAGAACCAAGAGGAAAGTAAACAAAAGGGGAAGGGCGACGGGAAGAACACACCCTTGAAAGGGTCAGGCCCCACGGGGTGGAAGGCAGCAAGCACAGGACTAGAGGGCCAAACAGAGGAGGGGAAGGACCAAGTTATCTGCTCACCGAGGAAATCAGAAGGATCACTGGCAAGGGAAGTGCATAAAATAGTGATCAATGAAGGAGAGACAGGGGAGAGTAGAACAGCAGATAATGCCAGTGGGGAGGGTAAGGGGGAGTAGCCCAGGGGAGGCAGGGCTCAGGGTGAAGAGATAGACAAAGGGGATGATGAGAAATGGGAGGTAAAGGGGATACCAGGAGTTAGGAGAAGAATAAGTGAAATAAAGAACAAACAGAAGGAAAAGGGGGGCAGGGTCCTACTCATTGGGGACTCGATCATAAAGTGAATCAGATGGTGGTGAGGGGGGCAGGAGCAGTGTAGTTTGGTTGTGCGCATGCAGAGTATGACGGCACTAGAGGTAATACACCATATTCCCTGATGGGGTAAACAACAGGATGGGAAAACACACCCGGTGTTCCACCTGGGGACCAATGATTTGGAGGGGACTAGCCTGTTGGAGGTGAAGGCAAGATTCAGGGAGCTTGCTAGGTGTTGTAGCAGTCTGTGTTTCCAATCTTTAGCTTTTTCAGAGGTGTTGCCTGTGCCAAAAGCAAGTACTGCAAGGAGGCAGAGGATCAAGGAGTTTAATCAATGGCTAGTGGGATGGTGCGGACAGATGAGGTTAGGGGTCAATGTGCGAGGATGAGAGCCTATTTTCCCTAGATTGACTGCACCTAAATGGAGAGGGAGTGGCAGTTCTGAAAAGTAAGCTAGGAGAGTTCATAGAAAAAATGTATCATTTTAACTAAATCTGGGAGGGGGGGTAGGAAAAAAAACACACCAAAAGACAGGAGAGACAGAGGGCTTTCAGCCTCCCCCCCAGGAAAGGGATAAAATGTTAGGCACCAATATGCCCAAGGGAAGGGGTGAAGGGGGGAATTTGATGGAAGGGATTAGCAGCTAACGTCAGGAGCTTGGGAAATAAGATGGTGGACTCGGAGGCCATCATGGGATCGAAGGACTGAACATAGTAGTGATAAGTGAGACTTGATCACCTGGGAGACAGCCATCCCAGGTCACAGGTTGTTCAGAAGGGACAGGGTGGGTAGGAGTGGGGTTGCTTTATACATCAAGGATGACATAAGGGTAACAGAGGAGCAGGAGGAGGACGAGGGGAAGGCAGAGCTCCTGTGGGTAACACTGGGCAAAGGGACAGGGAGCTCCTTGTGACGGGGTGGTATACAGACCTCCTATGCAGGGGAGGTAGGGGATAGACAGCTGATGCAGTCAGTCATGCGGATGGCCCTCAAAGGAGACTTACTCTGGTGGGAGACCTAAACCTCCCAGATGTGGACTGGGGCATCCCAGATGCAGTGTCGGCTAGGAGCAAGGAAATCCTAGAGACATTGCAGGGTGTATTCTTGTAGTAGCTGGTCAGGGAGCCAACCAGGGGCAACAACCTGCTGGACGTGGTCCTGACAAATGGGGAGAGTGTGAAGGAGCTGGAGGTGGGAGACATACTGGGCAACAGAGACCACGGGATGGTAAGGTTCAGGGTAAGGGACAGGGAGAGAGGGAAGCAAATTGAACCAGCACAACAGCCATGGACTTCAGGAGCATGGACTTCCACAGGATGAGAAGGATAGTGAGGAAAGACATGGTGGGAACGGAAAATATAAAGGAAGTGGAGGAGTTATGGGAAACTATTAAAGGTGGGGTGCTGAACACCACACAAATGTGCATAAAGAGGGTAAAGAAGAGCAGAAAGAGGAGGAGACCACTATGGTTTACAAGGGAAGTGGCAGGAGCAGTCGGAAACAGGAGGAGGGCTTTCAGAAAATATAAGAAGACACAAAGGGAGGAGGACAGGGAGGCTTATAGGGAGAAAAGGAGTCTGGCAGGACAGAAGGAGGGCAAAAATGGACACTGAGGAGAGAATAGCTAAGCAGGCCAAAAGGGGGGACAAAACATTTTTTTAGATAAGTGGGGGAAAGGAGGAAGGCAAGGCAGGGGACTGCAAGGCTGAGAGGGGAGGGAAGGATACAATTGGAAGTAGAATGGAAAAAAACTGAAGAGCTGAATAAGTACTTTGCTCTGTATTTACAAAGGAGGAGGAGGGCAGGGAGCCGGAGCTTAGGAGAAGGGGAGGGAGGACAAAAGGGTGGATCTGAGCCCATTCAATATAGAAAGAGTTAGGGAGAAACTAGGCAGATTGAAGGTGAATAAGGCAATGGGGCCGGACAGGTTGCACCCGAGGGTGATCCGGGAGCTGGTAGAGGAGCTGGCCGCCCCACTGACGAGGCTCTTTAACTTGTCTCTGGATTCAGGGAGGTTGCCAGAGGACTGGAACAGGGTGCACATGGTGCCACTGCAGAAGAGGGGTAATAGGGAGGTAAAAGAGAATTATCGCCTGGTCAGCCTCACCTCAGTGGTGGGGAAGATCATGGAGGCACTCATAAAGGAGAGGGTGGTGGACTACCCGGAGGACAGTGGCTTGCAGGATGCCAGATGAAGTTAACTGAGTTATTTGATAGGGTGATGTAGGTGGTCGACTGGGGGTGGGGGGGGCAGTGGGCGTAGCCTATCTGGACTTCAGTAAGCCCTTCAACACTGTCCCCCACAGAAGGCTGGTGAGCAAGCTGGAAAGTGTAGGGGTAGGTGGGAAAATCACCAGGTGGGTGGAAAACTGGTTGGTGGGCAGAAGCCAGAGAGTGGTAGTAAATGGGGTGTACTCCAGGACAGGAGGGGTGATGAGTGGGGTGCTCCAGGGGTCAGTGCTAGGACCCTTTCTTTTTAATATCTACATCAGCGATATAGTGGAGAGACCAAGGGGAAGGGTGTGCCTGTTTGCTGATGATACAAAAATCTGCAATAGGGTGGACACCGCTAGGCGGGTGGAGGACATGAGGCAGGACCTGAAGACACTTGAGGGATGGGCAGAGACTTGGCAACTGAAATTCAATGCCAAAAAGTGTGCTGTGATGCACTTGGGGCGCAGGAACCTGAGAGCAAGATACACCCCACTTGGTGGGGAAGGCATCAAAGAAATGGAGCAGGAGAGGGATCTGGGGATTATAGTATCATGTAACCTTGAGGTGGGAAACAAATGTAGCAGGGTAGTGGGGAAGGCAAATGGAATGTTGGCATGCATTGTCAGGGGCATCACTAGCAGAAGGAGGGAGGTACTGATGCCCCTCTACAAAGCCATGATAAGGCTGCAGTTGGAGTACAGAGTCCAGTTCCAGAGGCCACATCTACAAAAAGACGTAGATGGGATTGAAAGAGTTCAGAGAAGTGCAACCAGGATGGTGCATGGTATGCAAGGGATGACATATGAGCAGAGATGTAAGGAATTGGATCTGTACACATTGGAGACTAGAGGGGAGAGAGGCAACATGATTGAAACTTTTAAGTATGTCAAAGGGATCAACAAAGTAAAGGAAGGGTGTTTACTTAAAAGAAAGGAGGGGGCTGTAACTGGAGGGCATAGCCTAAGACTTCAGGGAGGAAGATATAGAGGCGATATGTGGGGACGATTCTTCATGGAGAGGGTGATAGAGGTGTGGAACAGACTTCCAGAGGAGGTGGAGGGGGCTCCAATAGTGGAGGGATTCAAGAGGGCATGGGACAGTCATATGGGTCTGACTTGCCTGGGGGTGATCCGGGGAGGGACAAGTAATGGAGGGGAAGGGGTAGACTAGATGGGCCAGTGAGTCCTTTTCTGCTGCCAAGTTTCTATGATTCTAACAAGACTACCAGCAGGATTTAACTACAAATAAACTAAAACTAAACATGGCATTGCCTTTGCATAGTCAGACCCATATGCTTTCCAATACCTAGTGGTTTCCTGACTTAAAAAAGTGTAATCTGCAGTCTCCAACTACACGCAGCAACATCTACTAAGCAAACTATCAAAACATTAGCACAAGCCTGGTTTTGTAAACGAAAAAGCTAAAAATGTTCTCCTTATACTTGTAAAAACTGAGGTATGCAAACATCATTAACATAGTCTGTAAATGAGCTAATGTGTAATGGCAAACGTTAAACAGAAAATGTACCAGCAATCAGCAATGGAGAACCATTCAGCTGGATACTGCCCCTGTTGGGGATTTTTAACCCTGACTGCAGCATAATGCTTTCTGTTCCTCAGTGAGCAGAGATGACACTAGCAATCTACAGTTTTAAAGAGAGAGGATGTAGTGAAAGATCTCTAAAACCACCCATATTACACTTCTGAAAATAAATGGACTCGATTTACACTGAAAGTCTTGATACTGTAGAAAATGACCTTTTCCTGATAGTGATATGTCAATGAAAAATTGGGGATACTTCAGGAAGCTTTCATTTTCCAGCAGGGACAGTCGAAAGAGATAGCCCAGTATTGGGACAATTCTAGTCAAACTGGGATGGATGGTAACCCTACTGTTACTTTTGTCAATCCCTTGGGTTTCTAAATTCATTGAGGTTGCTCACTGACACTTCAGGGGTTAAAGTTTCAGAGTTCTTGCTGCCATGTGCCTTCTTGGTGTACCTGCAGTGGGTGGGACCCGGTGTGCTGTGTAACTGCCACTCAAAGGAGCATCAGTCAGTTTTGATTTCTGCTTAAAAAACACTGAAGGGAGTTCAGAGATGAGCCACCTTGGCTCGAGCTGCAAGGGAGGCCCACACATCTTGATTTCTCTCAAGCTGCTCGTGAATCACCCTGTCCTTTAGTGAAATGGCAGAGGCCAATAACAGTTTTTATTCGTGTTTTTTGTGCTATAGCTGATCCTCACAACTATACCCTATCTGGGTGAGCACTACAAGTTAATTTAATCTATATGGGGATGGGGTTCAGGGGGGAGGCAGTCAGTTGTGGCTGTGGGGTTGCTCTTCTCTAGGCATATGCTCTGGAGGAGGGGGCATTGCCCCATCTTTAGGTTCATGGCAGAGCTCCAGGCTCAGCTAGTGGAAGCAAGGGTAGAAATGTCTCAGCTGTCACCAGCTCAACCGGCGCCCACACTCACATCCCCACTCCCCAAGAGCCCCACTGGTCCAGGGGGGATGGAGAGTGGTGGAGAGGGGCAAGGGGCAATGGTAACCATAAGGAGGTTGTTCAGCCCCTCACCATCCAGATGATGAATCGCTTTGCACCCCTAGAGGAAGTTCAGGCACCTGACTCCTTGGGGGGTGACTCCAAGTCAGTTGATGGGAAAGGACAGGACAGTGTGATGGTACCCAAGGGGAGCAAGTCTACCAGGAGAGTCTTAGTGGTCAGGAACTTAATGATTAGGGGGGAAGAGAGGGTGGTGGAGAGGGCGTTGGATGGGAGGGTGCCTTCCTGGGGCATCGGTCATCTGGGATCTAGACAGGATTGGGATGATACTGGAGGGGGAGCAGGGGAATTTGGGGTGCTGGTACACCTGGGTGCTAATGATCTGGTGAATCAGCCAGTGGAGATGGTGAAGATCCATAGACTGGGGGGACAGACTGGCAGTACACACAGCCTTTCTGACCTTTTCTGAAGTCCTCCCTGTGTGGGTCAGGGAGAGGAAACAGGATTGGAAAAAAAGTGATGTAATAGAGGAGTTTAGCAAGTGGCTTAAGGGTTGGTGTCAGGAGAAGGGGTACCACTTTGTAGGGGATTGGGGGGATGTCTGGAACAGGAGACTCTTCAGAGGTGATGGACTTCACCTGGCAAAAGAAGGGGCCTGTGCATTGGGGCCAAAGATTAACATCTCTATCAGACATTTAAACTGACTGCAGGGGAGACTGGGTCTAGGGGAACCACAGTGGCAGGTGAGAAGAAGGAGATCCTAGGTAGTATACTCCCACATCTGGGGGCTTGTAGCAGCACACAGTGGGTACAATGAGAGTCATGGTCGTAACTGGACTTGGTGAAGGGACATTAGAGCAAAGGAACAAAAAGGATGCAGACATGAAAACCATGGAATGAGAAAACACGATAAACACAAGGGTAGTAGTACAGAGGATTAGGGGGCAGACAGAAGGGGGGGTATGCCGTAATCCTAGGAGCCTAGGTAATAAAATCAGTGAGCTCCAGGTGCTGATGGCAGACACTGAAGTGGGACTTGTGGCCATCATCGAAACATGGGCTTCAGAAGACAATGACTGGGAAGTGATGGTCCCTGGGTATTCATATCAATATATAAAACTTGCCAGCAGAAGCCTCACGGTCTATCAAGTCATCTCGAATGCAAAGCTAGCACGCTGATACTACAGCTGCCCCATCCCCTCTCTCACCCTCAGGGGGATAGGGGTTCAGAAGGGAGAGAGGAACAGGTAGAAGGGATGAGTAGCCCTTTCTGTCAAGGAGGGCATTGAGGTGTTGGAGGATGAGTGCATCAGGGTAGTAATGGGAGACAGAGTCACTGTGGGTGCAACTCACAACATCCTCTGGCAAGAAACTGTGATTGGGGGTTATCTGTGGACCTCTGAGGCAGGGGGAGGAAAGGGACAGAGAGTTCAGGGAAGAACTTGAAAGAGGGGTAGCAAAGGGGGAAGTAGTGGTGAAAGGTGATCTAAACTTGCTGGACATCGATTAGGATGTTCCAGTCGCCAGGCGCACCAGAAATCAGGCCTTGCTGGATGCTTTCCAAGACTCTCTACTAGTACAGCTAGTTAAGGCACTCACCAGACTGACCCCAGTTCTCAATGTGGTGCTCAGCAACTCGAAGGTGGTAGGAGCCATGGGAGTAGGGGAGCCGCTGGGGAACAGCAACCATAGCACAGTTTGGTTCAAACTGGCCCTTGGGTTCAGTAAACCACAAATGAGAGCGGAAGTCCTTGATTTTAGAAGGGCAGACTTCAATAGGCTACGGGAGCTGGCCAAGATAATTTAGTAGGGCAGGAAGACATAAGTGGGGTGAAGGAGAGATGGGGTCAGTTAAGGTAGCCATTCTCAGCATCTAAGTTATGCATGAGAATTGTAACCAAGCAGAGCATGATCAAGAGACCATTATGGTTCTCAGCATGGGTCAGAAAAGTTGTGAGAGCCAAGAAAAAGGTATTTTACAAGTATAAAAAGTAACAGGGGAGGAAGAAAGGGAGAAAATTTACTGAGAAATAGGGGGACAAAGAGGGTGGTTAGGGAGGCAAAAGTAGACACAGCTGTCTATTGTGGAGGGGGTCAAGAGTAGTGAAAAATGGTTCTTCAGATATATTAGGGAGAAAAAGAACAGAGGAGGGGGAATTGTAAGACTAGCTGAGGGGGGTAGGGTACAGAGAAGGATGGGCAAAAGGCCGCCATCCTTAACAATCACTTTTTCTCAGTTTTCACTAGGGAGGATGGTGGGCCTTTGCCAGACAGCAGCCACTAAGGGGGTTTCGGAGTTGAGGCAGCCAATATTTACAAGTGAAAGAGTCCTGAATGGGCTGACAGCCCTAAAGATAGAGAAGTCCCCGTGACCAGATGGATTGCATTCAATGATACTCAGGGAACTGGCAGTGGTAATGGCTGAACCTCTGGTAGGTCTATTCAACAGCTCACTGGGGAAGGGGTGGTTCCAAAGGATTGGAGAGTGGCAGACCTAGTTACGCTACATAACGGGGACAAGAAACAAGGAGAGAATTACAGACCTGGCAGTCTAACCTCTATAGTAGGGAAGCTGATGGAGTCACTGGTGAAAGATGACCTCATGAGCTACTTGGAGAGCAATGGTCTTCAGGATAGTAAACAGCACAGATTCATGGCAGAGAGGTCCTGTCAGACTAACCTTACAGTTTTCTTTGACTGGGTGACAAGGGAATTAGATAGAGGCCACTCTCTGGAGTTGCTCTACTTTGAGTTCAACAAGGCTTTTGACCTGGTACCTCACAAATGATGCTGAAGAAGATGAAGTATCTGGGTGCGGCTAAGATCATAGTATACTGGGTAGGTTGATGGCTCAAGGGGAGGGCAGCAGAGGGTTGTGGTCAATGGGGTTAAATCAGAAGAGAGGGAGGTCATGAGTGGGATACCACAAGGATCCATCCTGGGTCTGTTCCTCTTCAATATGTTCATCAGTGACATTAGTGATGGACTCTGGGGCAGGTTGTGTCTCTTCACAGGTGACACTAAACTTTGTTGGAGGGTGGCTAGTAATGAGGGAATAAAGGAAATGCAGAGACTTATGAAAGCTAAATGAATTTTCTAAGGTTTGGCAGTTGAAATTCAATGCCAAAAAGTGCAAGGTAATGCACCTAGGGAATAAAAACCCCTTGAAGGAGTCCTGGATGGGTAGGGTGAGGCCTAGCACTATGACTGAGGACAGATACCTTGGAATTATCATCTGTGACTTACTAAAACAATTGAATCAATGCAACAAGTAATACAACAAGGCAAGTAGGATGCTGGGATGTATCGGGAGAGGGACTGATGGCAGAAAGGAAGAGGTAATACTTCCCCTGTATAGATCCTTAATGAGGTCACATCTGGTGTACTGCACCCAGTTCTGGAGTCGTCACCTCAGAAGGGATAGAGACATTCAGGAGATGATGCAGTGCAAAGTAACAAAAATGATTTAGGTCCAACAGGACAGGTCCTATGAGGATCGACTCAAGACACTGAACAGAAGGATGAGAGAGAGAGGAGATATGATAGAACCCTTCAAGTTCCCAAAAAGAATTAACAAGGTGAACTGTAGGGAACTATTTAGCCAGAATACTAGCTCGCGGCCATGTGGACATGAATGGAAACTAATACGAGGGAGGTTCAGGAGGGACATGAATGAATACTATTTTACAGAAAGGGTGATGGCACAGATGAACAGAGGTGGTGGGTGCAAAAACTGTTGATGGTTTCAAGTACGGCTGGGACAGAATGAAGGGTATAATGATTGCTTGGGGCAGCAGAATCAGGGAGGAGAATGGGGGGAGGATAGAGAGGGCTGGGACCCTGGAGGGATAGTAGATCCCAGGGATATGTAAGGAACTCAGGCAGACTGGATGGACAATTGATCTTTTTCTGCCGTCATTGTCTAGGTTTCTATGTTCAGCGAATGAGTGTCTGCCCTGCAGGGTCGAACCATCAGCTTTGGTTGCAGCCAGCTTGGGCTTTTGTAGTCTGTAATACAATCATGGACTGATTGTAATATAAGCCTGTAATATACTGTTTACATCTGTAATCATTTATCACCAGAGATGTTGAGTAACATATTTTTGTCCCTAGCATCACACACAAGTTCTCCCTAAGACTGCCATTGCAAGAACTGATAAACATTTAATGCCTTTAATGATTCAAACAGTGCTCTTCTAGACCAGGAACCATGTTCTGTTTATTGACTTTGCTGCTGTTGGAAACTGCCATTGCATTGCCCTCATCAAGGACAGTAATGTACTGTATATGTTTTACTATTTTCCTCCAGTCTAAACTGTGATTTAGGTTGTGGTGACATAATATAGCTCACCCCTGTAGGAATCCTTGGCTACTGCCATGGATAGTGTTGCTACCCTACAAGGTCTGATGCTTACTCTTAGGCTGGCATGGCACCCACAGGTTCTGTTCTCCATGCAATGGAGATAGAGGACTGAGGCATTAAATGCTGGTGCCCTCGTGGGTCTGAACCATCCCACTACATGATCATAGGCATGGTGAAGCCACAGAACCCTCTTTCTAATTCCTTACTTTACACAACTACTCTCAGTTGCTAGGTCTGACTACCAGACTCAGTAGCTGTGTTGTGTCCAAACACCTAATGTGCACACTACGTCAACAGAGTGACTAGAGTTTCAAACTGTTTGTTAAAATGCCTTCTCATCATGTATTAGGTAACAAATTGCATGCCAGCTACACAGTCATCCAGATCTCCCCAAAGTGGTAACCTAATTGAAATGATGAGAGACTGTCATCTAGAGCTCATAATTTGGATTTGTGTCCACCATGATTTCTGTTCTCTCCCACTCCTGCTCCTGTCTGTTGATCTAATAGATCTTATATTTTGATTATGATTGCCTGTTATTCATAAATTCATGCTTACATTACACAAATTGAAATGTGACTTTTTTCTTGTTGCCTGCACTTTACATTGTACCACTGTTAATGCATTTTATCACTTGTACCCATGTCACCATCTGCACTTCACATTGTACCATTGTGTTCACCTGTTGCCTTGTATTTTATCCCCCACCCACCCCGTGTCACCTGGAAATGACCCCTGGCTCAGTGTGCCTTTCTCAGTCATCAATTTTCAGACAAATAATAAATACATACATACATGCGTAACTAACTAATGACTTGGGGTCATCATGCCACTGACACACTGACATTCATAGCACAGTCAAAACCATGCAACCAAAATGCTACAATCAAAGGTAGCACTCAGCAAAACACTGATCTCTACAAAAACAGCAAGCGCTACCTTCGAAACCATGGTAAATAAGAAACAATTTTATATTTGAGGGGACCCTGCCTCCTGCACTTCATGTTACGGGGGGGGGGTTGTGCCCCCCAAACCCTCCACATTAAAATAACTAACTCTGGGGGATAAAACTTGGGGATGGGGAGAAACCTCGGGGAGGGTTGGATTCTCCAGGAGGGGAAAAGGGGAAAGGGACACAAGAGAATAAAAAAATAAAATCATATGTCCCAAGACTGGGAATTGAACTCCTGGACACTAACATTCCACTTCTCTTCTTACCTGTTGATCTAGCCTCTGAGCCACAGCAGCTGCTCAGTAGCACATTGCCAACCAGAGGCTTTCACCTCTTTCCCTAAAAGCAACATAGCTACAGGGATAGTGGTAAAGTACCTTTGCTATTCTGTCCCTGTAGCTATTTTGCTTTTAGCTGTTTTGACCACACCATTTTTCATGCACCATTTTTACCTCGACATATTGACCTGATACACTAACTAACTTTCTGTCAGCCAGTACCTGATGTGTGTAATAAAGTAACATTCAGACTCTGCAGACGGTGTGGACATTTAACTTTGAAATTATTATTACCCATTACCCAGTTCCCTTCTAACACTCAATCCACAGACCCCGGAATCCATCTGTACATAATATAAATGCATTTGCGATGTGCTGTCTTATTCGCAAAATCCAGATGTGACTGCCTGAAAATCCCATAGACTAGGGAGGGGGGCTTACACTACTCCTTCATTTAATACACACTACAGAATAAGCTTCAAGGTAGGCACCACCACATCCTCTCTCTGATGGCCCTTCCTATCTGAGCTTTTTTGACAGCCTATAGTCCTCCTGTGTATGATACAAAACTGTTGCCTGATTAGCTCAAGTATTGGCCCACAGCCTTTTCTTTATAAAGATTATATGAATTCCTCTGCATTTATTTGCTTAAAAATAGCCTCTCATTTTCTTCTTTCTCTTTCATAGTCCCTGGCCATAAGCTTGTCCTCCAAGGACAATATTTCTATCTGTGCCCAAACAGAGTGCTTCTTCTCTGGACAAATTCAGTCTGACTTCTCCCAGGCAACAGCTGGCCATAATGTTAAAAGTTGCATTTCTTTAGCTTAGAAAGAGACCCTGACTCTCACTCTGTTGGTATCCCCTTGTATTTTTGTGGGCTCTGGCCCTGTTGGTATGAGCTCCTGGCTTCTGGGACTTTAAATGGCATAAGTGGAGGGCTAAGGAATCTCATACCGATCACTTCTAAATCTAAATCTATCTAAATACTGTGCCCAATTCTGGAGTCCCCAGCTAAGGAAAGACTGGCTGGAGATGGTGCAGCATAGACTGACAAAGATGATTCAGGGCCAGCAGGACACATCCTACGAGGATCGGCCTAGGGCACTGGACATGTACTCATTGAAGACCAGAAGGGAGAGGGAAGATGTGATAGAGACCTTCAAGTTCCTGAAGAGAATGAACAGGGTTGATTGTAAGAAACTTTTCAGCAGAAATAGCTGGCTGGAGAAGGTTCAGGAGGGACATGAGAAAGTTTTATTTGTACAGAGAGAGGTCTAAGTTTCCAGCTCTAACTGTTCCTAAGTTAGCCCAGTCTAAATATTAATTATTTGAAAAGGTCTAAGTTTGGAACTGTTTGGGCTAGGAATGGATTTTTTAATGAAAGCTTAGAGTGAAATCAGCATGGCGATATCATATTCATTTTCATGTATTAATGTACATCAAATCAGGTGTCAAACTATTAAATGGAGTTGGACAGTGCTTGGTGTAGAGTAATACTGGCTGCTGCCTCAGAAGATACTAATAGTATTCCATCAAGGAGGACCATCGTCTTTTTTTTTCCAGTTTAACTAACTGTCAGCAGCTGCTGACAGTAAAGGGGACAGGTAAGCTTTTGACTCTGCACTTCAGTGTGTACCTAAGGGCTCAGTAGTATGTCCTCTTACATTTGCAATTTAAGTTATCAGCATTGGCTATCATTTTCAGATGGATAAAATCCAGTTCTATGCAAATGATACAGTCCTATACTGTACCAGGGTAAAATCAATGAAATTCAAATCTCTTCACAACAGGGCATCGATTTAGTGCAAATATTTTTCTGCCATAATGAGTTGACCTTGAACAAAAATAAAACCTGGGAAATGCTGTTTGGGCCAAAAGGGGGAAAAAAAACTTGTAATAGTAGTAGTTTTGTTCCTTTAGTCATTAGAACTGAGGATGGTACTAAGATGGTGCAGGTTATGCCACATTATAAATGTTTGGGAATCTGGTTAAATTCCCATATTAACTAGCAAGAGATGCACATTCCTGACCTCAAGAGCAAGGACAGATGACAATAAAGAAACTCTTTGTTTCGCGACATTTCAATCATGCGTCAAGCAAAGTAGGAAAATTAATTCACCAATACTGATCTACTTTGAAAAATGATCTTGCACTGGCAAACGCAATAGGAAGGCACCTAGAATCTCACTTAAGGGATCAAGTAACATTAGAGACAAACTTCTGCGTAACCAATATAAAACAGTTGTGAATCGGCCAGATTATTTAAAATGGTTACCAGTACAATGACGTGGGATGTTCAGATGCGGGCATTGCAGTGTGTACCAGAACGGCAATCAATCCAAGAAGTTTCATCTGGACACTGTCAACAAAGCTGTAGTGATCAAAAAGTTCATAAATTGCAGTACACAAGTTATCATATACATCTTTTGGTGTGACTGTAAAAAGGTTTATGTTGGACACATCATTTATCCACTTTATGAACAATTTCAGGAGCTCATCTAGAGTATTAAAAATACTCAGGACGAAAGTCTGGTGGGATCCCATTTTCAGGAATTCCACCAGGGTGACCATAAGAAATTAAAATTTATAGGACATGAATGTATCCAAGCAGGATGCTGTTATGTGGACTGTCTCACCAAATTCCTTCAATGAGAGACCTACTGGATCATCTGTTTGAAAAGTCTGAAAGCTAAGGATTTAAATGAAAACTGGGATCTCAGACCTTTTCTGTAAATAAATACATATGGTGTGTGTATGGTGTAATATAAGCCCCCCCCCCAAATGTCTATATTGAATATCTTTCGATACAGCATGCTTATTGTAATTACATGTGAATTAATGTGGCTTATTGCCTTAGCCTAGAGAAGCAACAGAAATGTTTGATGGTGATGGTTATAGTGGGTATGTTTTTTATATCCTTATATTATTTCTGATCTTACAGCTAGGTCTGGTGGGGAGGCATCAAGACCATGGCAGCAGATCCCTTTCATTTGCTGTTTGAAGCCTGGAAGGGGTGATGGCAGCACAATGGTTCTTGCCTTCCCAGTTCTTCATATTGAATCTCCAAGTTGTTTTTGAACTAGCCACAATGTGTTCAAAGTTCTGCCTTCTTTCTTCATTTTTTTTTACATTTGTATTTATTTGTGAGTGTCATTAATAGTGTTAATAATTGTTTGTGTTATTGATTATACTGGTAAGCATAGTAGGCAAAATAATGCCCATTTTCAGTAGTGACCATAGTAAGTTAAACATTTTAACAGATTTAACATTAGCAATAAAAACATATTATGGCTGGTTATTGCAATGACATGAAGACATAGAGCTATAACATGCACTAAGACTAAGTCTAAAAGCAGAAACAGTATTACGCTGAGTAATGGTTGATGGACAATTGTTGTACAGTTTGACTGCATTATATGACAAAACTTTGGGCCCTGTTGAGTGTTCCTAAAAGGAACAACAAATGAGAATGTCTGAGAGTCCACTGCAAGAGTATCTCTAATCTTCTCTTAAGGAGTAATAAGGCTGGTTATGCATTTTGTATAGTTACCCCGGCCAACCTTATGTATAAATGTAGGAAGCTTAACTTTTTTATGATCTCCAAAAGAAAGACACCCCATGCTCTCAAAAGAGCACAAATGGTGAGTTTGAAGCAGACCAGTTACGCACCGACAAACAAGATTATGCAAAGAACTGACTTTAGTTAACAACCTCATCCCTGCTGAAGAATAACAGTCAAATCCATGATCTATTGTAGAAAATAGGAAACTGGTAGCTAACAGTATCCTAGTCTCCCTAACCAAATAGTTTCTTATCCTAGGAAGCATGCTGATCTTCTAACAGATTGTCTTAACCAACCTAGTAATATGTGGACCTTATGTTAATGAACTGTCCAGTGTCAAGCACAAGTATTTAAATTCATTAACTGTCTCAATTAATCACCATCCAGAGATTTAATTTAAAAATCTAAATTTACCTTCTTGCGTTGGCTAGCAAAAAGTATGGTCTTCAATGTTTTATGTCTACAATCATCTTATTCGACTTAAATCAGTGTAGCAGATTGTCTAAATCTTTTTGGATCAACATATTGAAGGTCCCCTGCTCCCCTCTCAAAACAATACTGTATCGTTGGCATATAATACCATCTCTGAAGAAGGGCAAACAACAGGTAAATTGTTGAGGAAGAGGAAGAATAGCAGGGATCCAAGAATGGAACTCTGAGGGGCCCCACAGTCAATTTTTCTATAATCAGAGAACGAGTCCTTGACCATTGTCCTAAGTGCCCTGTTGGTCAAGTATTCACCAAACCAAACAACCACCTCATCTGAAACATTTAGGCATGACAGAGCTTTAAGCAGTAGAGCATGAACCATCGGGTCAAAGGCCTTAATTGTTGTATGCATACACATTGATACACTCTATGATGTTAATTATACACCTTCACACTTAAAATACTTTGTATAACACTAGACTCGGATCTGCCAGAGCCAGTGGCAGTATGTACCTTTAAATTAATATTGCCACTATTAATTACAATCAAAAGGCTGCCTACCATGTCCTGTCTGCACCAATTACCCACCTATTCAATCTTTCACTGTCCCATGGAATCCTCCCACCCTTATGGAAAACAGCTCCCATCATCCCTTTGTTCAGATCTGGGGACCCTTGTGATCTAAATAACTACAGACCGATTTCATTACTACCTATACTGTATAAAATTACTGGAAAAACTGTAAGCAAGCAACTGAAACCATATGTAGAAACTATGAATCTTCTAAATCCAATGCAATCCGGCTTTAGAGCACAGCACAGCACTATCACGGCCCTAGCTAAAGTGAACAATGACTGACAGCGAGACCTGGAAAATAAGAAATTTGTCTGTGCAGTGTTTTTAGACTTGAGCAAGGCTTTCGACACTGTCGACCATGGCCTGCTCCTCTCCTCCCTTAAGGCAATAGGTCTGTATTCACTGTCCCTACATTGGTTTGCTGATTACCTTTCTGACCGGTGGCAGCAAGTAAAGACAGATGGTGAACTTTCTCCCATTAAATCTTTGCAAAGAGGGGTCCCTCAGGGATCGATTCTGGGCCCACTACTGTTTGCAATCTATTCGCAGACAATGTGGTCCTCTATCTAAGTCATTCCTCACCTGAAACAGCCTGCAAAGACTTACAATTGGAATTCAATCTTCTTCATAGCTAACTTCTAAACAAAAAACTGTTATTAGATGCAAAAAAAAAACAAGGCTATACTATTGTCTCCTTTTCTCCTTGATGCAAACCCAGCCATTGTTGGCTCCATCCCGCAAATTACCACAATCCTGGGTGAAAATCTAGAATTTGTTAGCAAATTCAAGTACTTGGGAGTGTGGCTAGATTATAAACTTTCTTTCACGGACCACATTGAAAACCTTCTAAAGAAATTAAGACAGAGACTTGGCCTCTTTTTCAGGATTAATAACTACCTCACCAGCGATGCTAAACGGCGGCTGGTACAAACTGCATCTCTCTCTTTGGGTGACCATGCTGACTTCCTTTATAGTCACTGCCCCGTCTCGCACCTTGCTAAACTGGATATGTTGTATCACAGGGCCTGAGATTCATTACTGGTCTACCTCATGCCACTCATCATTGTGCCCTTTACACAGCCGTGGGGTGGCCCTCCCTCCACTTCAGGAGAAACAGAAATGCTTTACTCTGGACATTCAGAGCCATCATAAAGAAACTTCCCCTGTATATCTCCGATTGTCTCTCGCTATGTGAACCTGGAACCTATGCATTGAGAAGCTACTCTTTCATTTATTTAAAGGTACCTAAGCTAAAAACATGCCTTGGAAGAATGGCTATAAGCTTTACGCTGCCATCTTTGTGGAATACATTACAGAAAACACTGAAGCTTAGCTCTCTGATCAGCATGTCCTCCTTTAAGACCTTATATGACCACTCAGTCAAAGAAATCTGCAACTGCTTTCCCCACCTCTAAAATCTGCACTTTGGCTGACCTCATTAACATGGGCCCTGCGCTACATCCTAGATTGTGTGGCCCCCCCACTCCTTCTCCAATCACCTTTTGTGTTATATGCCCACCTGCTTTGTGCCCCTCCTGAGTCCTTCTGTCCTGAGATTATCCCCCTCCACTTGCCTGTACGTTTCTTGCCTCAACTCTGATCCCCTTCCTTGTTGCCCTTTTTCTGTCTTTATCCTCCCCTTAATCTACTGTCCGCCTGGCTCCTAGAGGACAGGCATGATACTAAATCTAACTGTTATATGTCACCCCTCAGCTTATGGAAAGGCCAAAATTATCCAATCAATGAACTGGACCTTTTAGCCCAAGCTATCCTACATTCCTGTATATGACTACTGATGTTCACTAGTTTTGTACTGTATCACTGTTTTGCAATGTTTGTAACTGTATATATTGTACATTGTTTTGATTGTGTTGTTATACTTTCATATTTTGTGTACCAGGTCCATCTTGTAAATGAGCTTGCTCAATGGTGATTGCCTGGATAAATAAAGATTTTGATTGATTGATTGAGTGATTGAATTAAGGCCTATACATCATCTACCAGATATTATTTAAAGGAGAACTGCGCTGAACTCGTATGTTGTTTTTCCTATAAAAACTAACTTTTAAAAACTGGTTTAAATGCTGTTATTGTTCCATCTCTATGAGATTTTTAGTTATCCTAGAGTGTGTTTCTGATTTACAGACAGGTGCTAAGTGCCATATTGGAACTGTATGATGCACTTTCTGTCCCTTGCTCAGCTCTTCCATTGTTGGCACAATGCATCCATGTTCTATTATATAACTCTTTGGCTGAGGGGGACATAAAGTGCATCATACAGTTCCAAAATGGTACTTAACATCAGAGTGTAAATCAGAAACACCATCTTTGTTAACTAAGAAACAGTGAAAAATAACAGAATTGGAACTGGTACCTAAAAACAGATGCTACTGGGGAAAATGGCTTACATGCTAAGCACAGTTCTTCTTCTTTAAAGGGTGTTGTTAATCAAGGAGCCCACCCCTGATGAAGCTCTAGTGAGCAAAGTGCCAGGGCACCTAGTCAGTCTGTACTTGTGTGGCATGTTTGCTGCCTTGAGTCTCTGATTAATAGATTTTATCTGAGACTTATCTCTTGAGTCTCAGTTGATTTATTTTGTACCTATATACCTGCTCGGGGGGCACTGCTCCTTTGTTTTCATGCTTTGACTGTTTTGGGGTTGATATTCCTATGATTGCATTGTATAGCCTGCACTGTAGTGTGCGAGTCCGTTTTGTTTTTGGTACTTGGAATGGTTACTTAGTGTTAGTTCTTAGTTTTTGCCCTGTCGTGCTGTGCCCAGCGGGGTCACAAGTCTTTCCTTGTGCGGTTGCAAAGTGAACTGCAACTGTGTGGGTAAACGGGCAGTGACTGTGTGGGTAAATGGGCAGTGACTGTGTGGGTAAATGGGCAGTGGCTGGCATGGTAACATAGGCGTCAGCATGGTAATGAGCTGATGAGCCATGCTCAGCCACTCACCGACCTCAGCAAGCCCCCCCCCCCCCAGTGGCAAACCACAGCACCATCCCACCCAGTAGGACTATTAAAGGCAGTTCTACAGTGGTTGCAGACTTCTGAACCAAACGTTCTAGAGTGGTTAGAAATTAGGTGGTGCACAGTACCACCGATCAATAGAAAGCAAGGGCAGGCATGGGGTGGGGGAAACTACTGGATACCAGGAAATGTATATTTTTGCTACGGTGCTTGGGAGGTAGGGAGGCAAATGGACTACCGGAGAAGACCAAGGATGGGTTGGATACACCAGCCCACAAGCTGACTACAAGGTGAGGGTTGGGTCAGTGGGGACGTCAGTAGCAGTAGTGCAATACCACCAGGATGCTAGTCATGGCAGAGAACCATGCAGCTGGCACTGTGCCATGTACAGACCCACTGGTGGCCACAGGCTAGCAGGTTAGTTGGCACAATCAGTACATTCATATATTGTGCTGAACAGCACTGTTATGGGGGGACGCCACTACCCTGTAAGACTGCTTAGGTTTGGACATCGCACAAAAAGCATGGTGGTACTATGTGGGGTGCTAGTGTGCCCCATTTAGATCCATAGAATGTTTGTGACTGTATTTAACACAGACTCTTTTTTAGTGCTCTATGATTTGTGCTCCTTTAGCACACATGAGAATACAAGTATTTTGCATTTTTTAAGGAAAAAATTACTACCGCATGGTTCATAACAGGAATGGGAATGCCTATTGTAGTGTGCTTTTCTTTGAACTGAAACCGTGCAAATGGAAGATTCCTGGAAATTAAGTAGCAGCTATAAAATATTTCAGATTTAGAGGTAGTGAAATACTAATGTTTTCTCTGTACTTAAGAGGACCTGCTGACTCCCTGCAGATACCCCTTATTTCTCTAAAAAAGGAGTATGTTGACTGAGCCACTGACCTTGCTGTAGTTGTCTGCTCTGCCACTCAGGAGACCCTGGTTAAGGTGTGACTACTGGTGTCTTGCTCACTGGAGTGATGGATGGCGGACACTGTAACATAAAAATAGAATACATCAATTACATTATTACAGCAAATTAAATTAACAAATATATCAAACAGGAGTTGTGTACTGCTGTATACATTCATAGAATTTAGGTGAGGCTAAGTGAACATGACTTATTCAAACATTCTAGAACTTTAAGTACAGCATGGCCTTGACAGACAGAGTGAGCAGGTCCTACAGCCTGGGTAGATCTCATAGTGGAGTATGTTCAACAGCAGTGTTAGAGCACATATTTTAGTATGTACAGGCATGTCACAGAGGTGATGCACTCACTCGGCAAGGGGTGGAAGGATGGCTACAGGACATCCCGTCAAGGTACCCCACCCCGATGAATGTGGTAAGAGCATAATATGGTGGCATCTTGAAGGACACCAATGCCTGTGCTCCTTATGGCCAAGGAGGTGCCAAGATGAGTTCTATGAGTATTGGGAAGGGTGAATGACAGGCGAAAAAGGGGTTGGGGACAATGCATCTGGCTCAAACAATATCAATAAATAAAATAAATAAGTAGAAACACACATAGAAACATAAAATTAATCAGCAGAAAGGACTACTTGGCCCACCAAGTCTGCCCAGTTGTTCCTTGCCTATACTGTCTCTGCACAACCTAACTGATCTCCAGCGACCCTCACGCCATGCTTACTTACCAGTATTCCCCTGTGTGTATCCCCTGCATATCTGAACTCCATCTCCTGGTTTTTGCCCCTACTACCTCTGGTGGCAGGCTAGTCCAGGTGTCCACCACTCTTTCAGTGAAACAGCATTTCTTCACATCCCTCCAAGACTTCCCCTCCTTCTAGCTTTAGTGCATACCCTCTTGTTACGTTGCACTTCCTTTTTTGAAACAGACTCCCCACCTGCACGCTGTTCAACCCTGTAAAGTACTTGTAGGTTTCTGTCTTGTCCCCCCAGTCCCTTCTCTACTCCAGGGTGTATATGTTGAGATCCCTCAATCTCTCCTAATATGGTTTCTCATGTAACCTTTGCACTATTTTAGTTGCCCTCCGACAGATTATTCTACCCTGTCTATGTCTTGCTGTACACAGTACTCCAGGTGTGCTCTCACCAGCGATGTATACAGAGGAATACCTTCTCCCTCCTTCTAAATAAATAAACTAGATCTGCATAATCCCAATACTAGTCAGAAAAAAAAACACACACATACTGCACTGTTTACAAATACAGATATCACTCTTACATATTCGTAGTTGCATTAGACCATATAAAGTATTTTAAGATCTTGGCTGAGGCTGGTGTAAGTTACATACTGTATGATGACTACTTTTCATAACGTGAATGCACATATTAAAGATAACTACTCTGCATATGTTACTAAGAACTCTCAGCTCCTTGGTCTTTTGCCATCAGTAACAACAGAAACAAAGCCTGAAATGTAAAATAATAATTTTAGCATATGACAGATACAGATATACTGTAGCTACAACTACAAATACCACAGTCACAAACACAAATGCTAATCAGCCACATTCCCTGCCCTACGATAAATAAACATAAAATGGGCTAGAGCCACAGGTTTTGGGATGGCAACACAAAATGTCACAGTTATGTTAATGTTGTATTGTGTTTTTTCCAGTCTGATCACATGATTCTGGTGCTGAGTGACCTACTCTGACTGCCTATACAGTGCAGATTGATTTCAAGGTGCTGATGCTGTACTGACAGTAGGTACTGTGGATTCCATGGTTTGTCACCTCTACCTGTCCAAGTTCCTGGACCCGAACCTCTTATCTGGCACTTACACACAGAGCATTTTGGGGCTTGGGACCTCAGTCTTACTGAGATCTTGGGTCTGCATGTCCCCTCTTGCTCCCTTATGTTAAATGGGGAGAGGGGCTCATCATTTCAACCCCCATAAATGTGCCAGCGACATGGCTTTTGCCATACACGCTCTTGTGAGGTGCAACGGCTTCCCGAGACATATTAGACTGGCAACCACCTTAGCAGTTTTTTAAAAAGGCCTTCTATGGCATGCTGTTTCACTTTTTTATTAACTTTGATTTCTTATTTCACATTGGGCTCTATTCACGAATGGTGCGGAGTGGCTACGCGCTGTGTACCCTGGCACATAGCCCATCCTGCACTTGTCTGCACCTGCTGGTGCCCCCAGCATGGCATTCACGGTGCCACTATGCCCCTATGTGCCCAAACCCCCAGCTGAACATGCAGCTCTGCATGGGGGTGGGCCGGGGGCTGACACAGGGGGGGTTCCGCACTCCACACCATTCAGAAAGGTGTGGAGGGCATTGCATTTGGAGGGCAATGGCTATGCCTTCTGAAGGCAGCAGTAACTGTTATGTGCCCCCCCCAGGATGTCACTGTATGTCGTGCAGGGATGGCGGGGGTCACCAGACCCCTCACTGAGGCCACATCAGCTGTCAGGGCACACTGGGTGAACTGGGGCAGACTTCTGGGAGACACCCCTACCCGTGCTGTTGGCGTGATATGCGCCAGCTGCCAACATGGCACCCCATGGACACAGGAGATCCACCGAGGGACCTGGGTCTGGCAGCTGATTGGCTGCCTACCCGGGTCTGCAGCGCCTCACCTGACTGCCCCCTTCGAACTTGTGCACCGGGAGGGGTGGGGCCACAGATGGAAGCTCCGTGTTAGCAGGATGGTTAGGAGAATCTGATCGATACTGCGGATCTCGATGGGGCGGAGCTGCAGGGGGATACATGCCTTTCATGCATAACCCACATTCGTATTAGTGAATAGGCATCATTGATTGGATTTTTGGATCAAATTTGCCTTTAAGTTGGAGTATTCCTTGACTATTTGATTTGATAAATTATTGTGTTTAATCAAGCAATAAGGCATGACATGGTGTCGGTCATTGAGGAATTTAGCCATGCCTCATGTGGTGTGGTGTGGTGTGGTGTGGTATGAGGCATAGCTGAGTTCAAGTTTATTGCAGGAATAACTCCATTGAGCAGGCTCATTCACAAGGAGGTCCTGAGAACATATATCCGGAACACATACTGAGAAATAATGAGGCATAGTACATACAACAAAGCATTGTACATACAGTCATGGTTGATAGGATTAACACTGGGTACAAATGTATGTTATATACATGACAGATACAATATTTACAAGGCAATAACTTCTGGTACAAAGCAGACTAATAGAGGTGCCAGTCTAGTGAATTTGGCACAAAGTACTAATATACATGAGGAGTAAGCAAGGAACCTGAGAGGGTAGTAGAGGGAAGAAAGTGGGAGAGTGTGGGGGTAATGAAGGGGGCCAAGGGAAGCAGGAAGAAGAGGAGGGGAAGGTAAGGGGTGCCAAGTGACAGAGGAAGGGATATCGGGATGATAGGAGTGGAGTAGTGGTGGTGGTTGGGTGGAGTAGTGTAGGTGGTGGGGGAGAGCAAAGATGGGGAGGGAGGGCAGGGGAGAGAGGAAGGAAAGGGAATAACCGGGCAGCCTGGGGGTAGAACAAGAGGGAAAAGAAGACACAGTGGGGGGGGGGGATAAGAAAAGCCCTAGGTGAGAAAAGATGTGGGACACGGCTAGGACTTGCAGCAGCTGCAGGTAACTTTCATTTTTCTAGCAGTTAAGGCTTTGATGAAGATGGACTACAAGCTGTTCCAAGTAGCAGGTAGGGTATAGGAGATGGCACTCTTGCCGAGGAAGGTACGTGACCTAGGAACATCTAGGAGAATGGAGTCTGACTTCCTAATGGAATAAGTGCAGCGGGAGATATGAACAAGAGGGGGATAAATATCCCGGTAGCTTATTCAGCAGGATTTTGAGCATCCAGATTCCAGAGCGTATCAAATGCCTAGTAGAGAATGACGTACAGCCAATGGCTGCGTATAGATCACAGTGGTGAGTTCTGAGGGGAGCTTTGGTGATGAACCATAGGACTCAATGATAGAGGACATCCAGTTTGTACAGATTGGTAGACGAGGTAGAGTTATAGATTATGTCTCCATAATTGAGAAGAGGCAGGAATGTGGCTTGGACAAGCCTTGTTCTAACCTCAGTCATGAAGAGAGCCCTATTTCTGAAGAATAAACCTAGTCTGACTTTGAACTTGCTAGTGTAACACCTAGGTGGTGCTATCCCAAGGGATACTACCCCTGCCTGCAGGACTAACTGCAGATTGAGGGGCCTGAGCTCGTGAAAAGAGTGCCTCCATCTGGAGGGTATGTTTAAGGGTAGAGTAGCTGCTCTGGGTACAGCCCTCCGGGACACTGATACCCCCATCTGACCCCTCTAATGGCCTGTACTGGTCAACAATAAGACAATAACAATTATCACAGGAATGCACTGTTAACCCCACAATTGACCAATTTACCACCAGGGCTGGATTAGTTGCTATGGCCCTCGAGACCCCCTGCAAAATAAGGCCTGAAATTGAGAAAAGAAATAACACAGTATTCCCCACCACAGAGGTACACCACAGCCAGTTTAGATGCAAAAAGATTTAGATCTGATTTATTAGGGGGATGTGAACAAGGGAGGGGCAGTAATCTGATGATTGATTCTGTCTCTGATTTAGTCAGAGTAAACATGCATGCATGCCTAAGAGTCCCTCTAACACAATCACACACTCTGGGTACCCAGCTGTCATGCAGGCTAGCCTGAAGCGTTGCCCAGGGTAGGCTGGCGTTGCAGCTGTTGTTGGGGCCCTTGGAAAGAAAACACAACATGCACTTTACCCACAATGTGTAATCTGGAGCCAGATGGCTTAGTCCCAAATAATTAGCAACCACAAATAAATCAGATGACACACATTGACATTTGATCTTTGTTGCAGGGAGCTACCCTGATGTTTACTCATGCTACCCACAGATCAGGCATTCTTCAGATGAAATGAGACCTGTAGAAACAGTTGGAAACTAATAAAGGTGAAGTCCCTCGTGGTCCTCGTTGATGAGGCTGGTCTTCAGGCTGGCGGAACATGTCACCCGGGCCGAGGAAAACAGGCAACATGAACGTTTTCGAACTACTCAGCCGTGCAACACTTTGAACAACTCAAACACATTTATATGTAACACGGCCCTTTCTGGTCCTTCTAGGCAGGATGCAGGCTGATCTTCTCTCCCAGACTTATGGAGCAGAGTTCCTGCAGCTACAGGCAGCAGCTACCCAGGCTGAAACAATTTGGATCTGCAGACTGACCACCGAATAAGTCTAGGCCAGGAAGGCCTAACCCCTGAGAGCTGGCAAGCTTCCCAGAGGCATACACACTAGCTCTTGGGATGTCTCTCCAAATCTGACCTTTTCCAGTAGTTGCCCCCTTTTATATGTGGCAGAGTTCCAAAGATCTTACTGGATGTCAAACCTGTTTTAAACAGTTCCCAGATATTGATTGGCTGGTGTTTTGGTGCCTATACAGTATATTGTCCCAGTCAATCCCCCATAAGTCTCTAGCATCTCCCCAGAAACTCCTTGGTAAAATCCTGGCTTTCGATTGGTGGCAAAGCACTAAAATGGAGTCTGTAATCACAGCTTTCATGCAGTTCAAACAGTGTCCCCACACATCAAGCTCTGGTGCATCCAGGATTAACTCTAATTTTATTTACATTCCCCACTGTCCTGTAGTCCCAACAGTCCTCTCTTGAAAAAGTCCACTTTTACATAGATCCAGGGAGCCATGGCCCCTCCACTGGGATATGTATATACTGTATATACTGTAAATATTAGCTTAACTTTCCTGTAACCGATTTTTATCATGTGAATGTTACTGTACATCACTGTGTTTATAAACGTTTTTCACCTGTATGTATAACTGTTTTATATAAGTGTATGATGTATCTGTTGTGTATCAACTGTTGAACCTTGACCTTATCAGGTCCATCTTGTAAATGAGCCTTGCTCAATGATGTTCGCCTGAATAAATAAAGATTTGATGATGATGATGATGAAGATGATGAGATGCTCCCCCAAGGAGTCGCCACTTCTGTAACACACTGCCCCTTAAAAACACAAAGCAGCTCATAAATATTCATGAGGGCACTATACTGTGACCTCTTGCCCCCTGACCTTTTCCTTTCTGGTGCCCTGGAGGCAGTGCTTACGGCGGTTGCCTATTTATTTAATTAAAATATTTTCCCCCACTTTGTTTTATGTCCCCGGTGCCTATTTAACTCAGCCTGGCACAATAAAGGAGACACATATTTCTCTTTTTGACTGCAACAGCGGTCATAATGTGCAGTGCGCCTCCTCGATTGTGCGAGTGGTGGCTCTGAGACATGTCGGCCGCTTGCAAATAGATCTTATGAGCCCTTCAGGGCTCATTCAAACAGGGAGACCTGGGAGGAACGGCAAAGTGCCACAGAGACCGGGCGGACATCAGGAGACAGCAGGAGGCACCCGGAGGCACGACAGGTAAGCCCCCCAAATGGGGGGGCGTTACATGCTCCCCTGCCTTGGAAAGCTTGGTGCCCCCATCAAGTCTAAAATATATTTTCAACCACTAACACATTTTTAGATATAGTCTTACTAGTACTCTATTATAACAGATATATTTGACTAGCCTGACTAGGCATATAACTATGTACAAGGCAGCATACTATCATTTTTATTCTCCTAGCATTGTACAACATTTTGATTTCAATAAGTATACTTCAGCAATTTAACATCGAACTTAAGGACACTTGAACCTTGGGGTCGAGGCGCTGGCAGCTCCTCTAGCCTGGTGGACCTCCCCCGAAGCAGAAACGACCGCTTGTCTTCTTGTAAGCACAGGGCTTGCTGGCTCCACCGCGCTCCTTTGTTTGAATTTGGTGCCTTCAACTTTGAGAGGGGCACCTGCGCTTAGTGGACTGGAGGATCAGTGATGGAGAGCAGCCCTGCAGTTAAAGACTGCAAACCCTCCCCGCACAGAAGCTGAATCGCAACCGATAGGGGCGGCGAGGGAGACCTGCTTAATTGTGTCCCCCCCTCAACTGCTTGAACTTAAGGACACTCGAACCTGGGGGTCGAGGCGCTGGCAGCTCCTCTAGCTGGGCGGACCTCCCCCGAAGCAGAAACGACTGCTTGTCTCCTTGCAAGCACAGGGTTTGCTGGCTCCACCGCGATCCTTTGTTTGAATTTGGCACCTTCAACTTTGAGAGAGGCACCTGCGTCGATTGGACTGGAGGGTCAGTGATTGAGAGCAGCCCTGCAGTTAAAGGCTGCAAACCCTCTCCGCACGGAAGCTAAATCGCAACTGATAGGGGTGGCGAGGGAGACCTGCTTAAATCGGGTCCCTCCTCCCTCAACTGCTCGAACTTAAGGACACTTGAACCTCAGGGTCGAGGCGCCGGCAGCTCCTCTAGCTGGGCGGACCTCCCCCGAAGCAGAAACGCCCGCTTGTCTCCTTGCAAAAACTTCCCAGCCACCCACCCCATTCCCTTCTCCCATTAAATAAGCAGATGCCCCTCCCACTGCTCCTAAGCGACCAATAGTGGTGACTGGAGCTATCACTATCAGGGGGAGCTTCCACCTGCTCCACCTACTACTTTTTTCACCCCCAGTCAAGTCCCACAGGAGTTGGCACCTTTCAGCTTGATTGGGATTAGTCCCTAGCCCCTGCTGTGAGATTACCTGCTGGGGAAACAATTTTTCAGGCAGAAATATGATCAAATTACTTAACGTTACTACGCAGTGATGCTAGCCTACCAAAATGAACGCTGCAGCCAAGCCCTGTAGTGTCTTATTGACCTGATGCTAGCCAGTTCTACGAAATGTTACCAGTAATGTATTCCCTGTATGTGTAACTATATAACTAAAACTATGAAGAGATGCTAGCCTCACTAATTGAATAGCCCTGAAATGTCTTATTGATTCTGATACTAGACTGCCCTACGAATTGAAGTGTCTTATTGATCTGTTGCTAGACTGTTTAACGAATTGAATGCTGAATTTTTCCCCAGAATGTGCTCGTACAACAGCAATAATTCAGACACAGTGGGGACTGCCTTAGCTGGTCACTAATTTACTAAACAACTATAGGTAGGAATTTAGTCTCTAAGTGATACTACTTTTACTTTAATGCTGAGACTAATCTGCATGGAACTAAATTAGGTAATAGTAATTTTCTGTGCACACTTATTTTTTTATTTTTTTATTTTTATTTTAGTTTTTGTTGACCGGGTAAGTGCGCTAGACAAATCCTGCCTATTTTCAGTCACGACCTTACCGTTGAGCTGTAACATAGTTAACTTAACTGTGCTCAGCCCTTGCTTGCATTGCACACTGCCTGTCAGGAAACTGCACAAGACCTGAACCAGCTACTTTCTGGACAAGGCATTAAAACTCAGAGCAGGCACCCTGACCAAATGAGGCCCAGCCAGGGGACTACAGTGGCTGGCAAGATGTGTCTGCATAAACTAAACAGTGGTCTCCCCCTTGCTACTCTCTATATCCTGTCTGTGCTCTGGGTGGACTGGCTCGATAGCAATTTTGTCCCTTCCACCCATACCCCTCAAGGACCGGGAACGCACCCGGCCAGGCACTACTACTGTCCTTCCTGGACGTGCAATATCTCCCTCTTAGTGGCATATGAATTCTCAAGAAAAGGGATCTGCTATAGATCCCTTCTCCTTACTAGGAGCATGACCAGCAGAACGACTCTACCATCCCTTACCCTTACTCTCCGTCTCCTGCTCACAGCTCTGTTGCTACTTGCGGGGGACATTCAACCGAATCTGGGCCTGGGTATTGCTAATATCGCAATTTCCTCCTCCCAAGACCAGTCCTAGCTATCAGCAAAGGGTGTGAGGCTGGCTTATATGAATATATGCAGTCTTCGGCCTAAGATGCACAACGTTCAGGCATGGCTAGCCCTGTGTAAACCTGACATGTTAGCAGTCTCAGAGACCTGGCTTAAACCCCATGTCCTTGATCACGAGGTTGCTGCCTCTGGATACGTCTGCTATAGAATGGACAGATTATTGAAAAGGGGGATGGTGTACTTATCTACATAAATGACACCCTGATCTCCTCCCATGTTAGCATGCTCCACAGCACGTCCCATGACACAGAATCAATTTTCATGCGTCTCACACTAGGCGGTGCCAAGCACCTTACCATAGGTTGCATATATAGCCCTCCCACAGATGCTCTCCAATCCTTGAAGACACTCTTGAAGGACCCAACCTTAGAGGTTGCATCCGAACTTATCATACTGGGGGATTTCAATCTCAGTTGGGCCCAAGAGGTTATGTCCTCCATAAACGGCTTGTTACATGAGACAAATCTCGCCCAGGTTATCACACAACCCACCAGAATGAACTACAAATTGGGAAGGCACTCAATCATCGACTGGGTCCTGGTGTCAATCCCGAAGAATATTAAAATAGCAGGCACCATGGCCGATGCCTTGAGTGACCACTCGCCCATCTTCTGTGTATGGAAGACTAGGGCAGACAAGGTCCAGCCAAGAGTAATCACATCCAGGGACTACTCCAAATTCTCGCTGGTGCAATTTAATTGCTTTCTTAGTGGCATTGACTGGAGTCCACTAAGATGCCTACCTACCCTGGAAGGGGCTGTTAACTTCTTTCTGACATCCCTCTCCTGGGCTGCAGAACTCTTTGCTCCGATGAAAACCCATCGAGTAAAAGGAAGTTGCTATAAGTGGATCACACCCTCCTTAAAGGTCTTGATGATAACCCGGGACAAAGCCTGGAGAAAGTTTAAGAGATCTCTGCTCCCAGCTGGCCTTGTAAGCTACAGAGCCCTTAGAAACCAATGTAAGCAAGCTGTTATGCTAGCAAAAAAGGCTTACATCACTCATTTCCAGAAAACTAACCTAGGGAACCCGAAATTCTTCTAGTCCCACATCAATGAGCTGATTAAGGGCAACAAAAAAGGAGCTCCTCGCCCTATTGAGGCCAATGGGCAATTACTGGATGATGAGACACTCATCGCCGAGGCCCTAAACAGCTATTTTACGAACCTCGATGAATATAAGGTTGGGCTCCCAGATAACTACAATGAGCCTCTCGGATTGGAACCTCCAAACCTTGGCTGACCACCATTTCATTTGAGGCTGGCTAAGGTAAATGAGGTCCTATCCATTCTAAAATCCTTGAAAACAAGAGGATCAGGGGGGCCAGACGGCATCCAAACTAGAATCCTCAAGGATGGTGCCCCAGCTCTAACTAGGCCTCTTACCTGGCTTATAAACAGGTCCCTTCTAGAAGGGTCTGTTCCCGAGCTGTGGAAGCAGGCTCATGTGGTCCCAATTCACAAGGGCGGGCCTGCCGAACCAATTGGGAACTATAGGCCAATCTCCTTGCTGTGTGCTATTGCAAAAATTCAGGAGAAACTAGTGTACACCCAACTCAGGGAATACTAAGAAGCACACCTGCTTCTTTCCCCAGACCAACATGGTTTTAGAACCAAACACGTGACCGACACCACCCTAACTAAGTTCTCTATAGATGTACTTAAGGAAATCGACGTAGGGTCCAACATGGGTGTGTTTTTCATCGACCTTTCCAAGGCATTTGACCTGGTGGACCACAGGCTCCTGCTCCAAAAAATGTGCCAGTTAGGCCTAGACACTCACGCACTCAGGTGGTTTGAAAGCTACCTCACAGGGCGCACACAGAGGGTCAAGTGGAAGGACAAAATCTCTGATCCACTGTCACTTAAGGAAGGGGTACCACAAGGGTCTATACTCAGCCCCTTATTGTTCTCCCTGTGCATAAATGAGCTGCACAACCACTGTGGGAGCAGCAATGTCATCCAGTATGCTGATGACGCAGTGATTTACAGAGCCTCTGATAACTTATACGACCTTGGGACAGCCCTCCAAGGGGACATCCACAAGATGGAGGATTGGCTCACTATGAACAAAATGGTCCTCAATACCAACAAAACAAAGGCTATGCTGTTTGGACCCAGATCCCTTGGCCAAGATAGGTCACAACTCCTTCAACTCAAGTCCAGGGTGGGTAATAAACTTGGAGTAGTTGCCTCCACAAAATACCTTGGACTTACCTTGGACCAAGGATTCAACTTAAAACAACATGTTGATCAAGTCACAAAGGTCATCCATGGAAAACTCAGAACTCTCTATAGGCTAAAGGATCAGTTGATCCCAGAAGACAGGACAGCCATTGCCTCGAGTGTCCTACTCCCCACACTGACCTACGTGGCTCCTGTACTTCAGGGAGTGGCCAAGCTGGACCTCAGCAAGCTACAGACCTTGTACCCCCGAGCCTGACCAGCGGCCTGGCAATTTGCCTAATTGACTAGCTTATATACTGCCCCTCGCACTTACGCCCACACCATCTCTCCTCTCTCCCCCCTCCCTATCTAACATACCCTCCACTTCCCTACCCCCAACAATCACTACCATGCTCACTCCTTCTCCTTCTCACCCCATCTAAACTTACCTCCTCATGCTCCATTACCTACTAGTCCTATCCTCCCTTACCTTCCCATCCTGCTCTCCAATGCCTACCAGCAACCTGGGAATCCCACTGCAGCACAAGTCTGGTACTGTCACTCGGACTGTCCTGGCATAATAGTGTGCAAATGGCACTTATGTAACTATTGGATTCCTTCATTGTGTAACCATGTTATGTTCACCCCCTTCCCTGTTGTACATGCTCTCCATTGCCTCCACTGTGCCTTCTACACATTTAGGTTTACCTACGATATGTCTAACCTTGCCTTTATAACTATGAATTGTATACCCTGTCATTGTTTGCTCACTGTTCTGTACTGCTCTACTATGCAATTTCCATATGTAATACCTCCAATCCAAGTACATTGTCTGTATTGCACTAATGTGAAACTCAACTACTGTATGTATACCTGCCTCTTCTGTAACCCCTCCCCCCAGATCGCACTGTGAGACGAGCATCTTGTTGCTCAGCGTGCCTTTCCTGGTGAAACATTTTCAATACAATAATAAAAATAAAAGAAATATACAATAAGATGGTCCACTTCACCACTCTGTCCCACTCCAGGAGCCACCACTGCGAGTCTTTATCAAGACTCAGCTGGCTGTCATTCGAAGCTCGCCTTAGGCACCCAACTCTCTGCCTGGCATTTAAGCTAATGAGCTCCATGCCTCCCCCAAGTCTTGCTGGCTCATAACTGTTAAACGAAATCAGCGGAATCTACGGACCTCAGGCCAAACTCTCCTTGAGGTCCCTAAGGTGAGGACCAAGGCTGGGCCCTTGTCTTTCTCTCATGCTGCCCCTTTCCATTGGAACAACCTCCCATTGGAGGTTCGGGAAGCTCCATCATTAACATGTTTCCGAACTAGACTCAAGACTCATATGCTTGCCACGAGTAAATGCTTATGCTACAGCACCTGATTCTCCCTCTCTACTTGCTGGCCTGCGTACTTACCTCACTGTCTTCCCAAACACCTGATCTGGCAGCACTTACACGTTAGTGGTCCCTCCCTCCCTTGAATTCCCTAGCAGGGTAACTAGAGACCCAGCCAAATCCATTGCTCCTCTACACTGTGCACCTGACTAATATAAATGGTACCTAGTATATAAGAAGCTTTTTTTTTTTTTTTTTATTACTGTCATATATCCACGTGACTGCTGCCTGCCATAATATCTGTATCTGAATGTACTGTTTTACCAGGTATTAACTGTAACTCCTGGGTCGCCCCTGAAAAAGGGACCTCCGGGGCCCAGTGGGCCTACCCGGTCATCAAAATTCAATAAATAAATAAATAAATACCCACCACATTATTTTGCAACATTTCACTTTATTCCCATCTGGTTACCTCAGAATCCCTTGTTGTGCTGAGAGGGCACCTTAACTTGGGTGGAGAGTTTGAATACCATTTTGGGCAGGGAGTCTGGCATGGAATACACCCCTTTGTGCACGACATTCATGGACAAATTGACAGGCTGTCCGGGGGTGTCATAAGTGAGCTTCAAGACTGGCTTTACAGCTCATTTGGAGTGACGTGGCAAAGGGGGCACTGACACTTTGTGGTGAAGCTCACTGTCATTTGTCAGGGTTATTTCTGCAAAGTCCAGCTCATCCAAAGCATCTCTTTCTGGTTCTTCATTGACACGTTCATTAGTACGAAACAGTTCATGTAGCTCACTCAGGTCATTTTCGCTTGCACTGTTCCTTGTAGGTTCACTACCTGCCTCATGGGATTCAGATTGAGGTATTTCCATTAGTTCCACCATACACAGAGATCCAACCTTATCAAGGTCCACACTATGGGTATCACTTCCTGGAGGTTCAGGCACAAGAGATGAACTGGAGTCTGGCACCACAGCTGGGGGTTCAGGTTTGTCACTGTAGTTAATGGAAGGTATTCCCTGGAACACTCTCTCCAGCTCACAAGAGGGATAGAAAACAGAATAGAACTCACTTTCATTGTCACTTTCATTATTTGCATTATCTACAATGTCTGCAGAATTGAAGGCATTAGGAACAGCAGACTGGGAGGCAGAAGTCTGCTGATCTTGTTGCTTGGCTTTAGTGGTTGATCCAGTGACAGGGCGCCGAGGAGCATCAGTCTCTTGAACGTTACTGATCACTATTTGGCCGATGGGTAACAGGTGATTCCTGTGGATAGTTTTCACAGCACGAGGGTCCCCTTCCGGGTGTATTTTATACACTGGTAGATCATGCAACTTACTGACTATAGTGTACAGGGTGTGACTCAAGTGGTCTGCTATTTTATGTTTTCGTGGTAGTCCAAAGTTTCTCATTAGCACCCTGTCACCTGGTTGAAGCTCTTGGGCCTTTACACGTTTGTCATGCCAAGTTTTGTTAGTCAGGTTTCTTTTTGCAGCCGTGGTATTGACAAGCTGATAGGCATGATCAATCTGAGCCTTTGGGTTTTTAACGTACTACAGGTAGTTGGCTGGGAGGCACTGTATTGTACAAAGAACTTGTCTACGAGTACTTTGGCAACAGCTGAGGCCTTTTGGTCTTTGGTTGGGTAGGCCTGCACATACCTTGTGAAGTGGTTGGTAACTACCAGGATATTGGCAATGCCCTTAGAATTTGGCTTGAGACTGAGAAAATCGATACAGACAAGCTCCATGAGTGGATCCGTGACAATGTTTACTATGGGCGCAGCTCTTTGGGGTGGAGCCTTGTGCAGAAGACACCTACTGCGTGTCTTAATGTGATGTTCTATGTATAGGCTTATTTTGGGCCAATAGAAATGTGACCAGGCCAGATCAAGAGTTCTTTCACCACCAAAGTGTCCCGTTTGGTCATTTAAGGCTTTTAAAACAGCGTTTTTGAATTTAGCTGGTAGTACTAACTGCGTCCGCACAATCTCACCTTGGCTGTTAGTAAGCTCTCGGTACAACAATTGCTCTCAAAGCTTGAACTTGCTCCCCTTGCGAAGAAGCAGGGAAGTACTGGGGTCCCTGGATCACACCTTGGAGATATCTTCCCCCTTTCTCAAAGCATTGATTACTGGTCTGGTCATTGGAACATAGTACTGCTCTTTTTGAATGTCAGCTGGAGTTAACTGTGGTGAGAAACTCAAGTCCAAGGCTGTGAATTACAATAGGCAGCTGGCACGCAGGTTTCTGGGGGTCCCAAACAATCTGTCAAACAATTTACAGCTGTAGAGGACTGGACTTCTTGTTTGAACTAATGACATAGTGCTTTTACAGATTGCTCCAGGATACACACCCACTGTTGGTCAGGAAAGAATTTTGTGAAAGAGCGTCAGCATCTATGTGGTTTAGACCCGGTCGGTATTCTACCACATAATCATATGTTGTTAAGGTAAAAAGCCATCTGTGTCTAGTAGCATCTAGTTTAGCTGTCATTTGAACATAGGTTAAGGGATTGTTATCAGTCTTGACCAGGATTTTAGCACCATACAGATATTCATGATATTGGTCAACTATGGCCCACTTCAGAGTGAAAAATTCTAATTTATGCACCGGATAGTTCGCTTCTGACATTGTCAAACTTCTGCTTGGAAAGGAAACAGGGCGCAGGCTGTTCTGATGTTCCTGGTAGAGTACTGCTCCAAGACCATTCAAACTGGCATCTGTGTGTAACGCATAAGGCTTGGATGGATCAGCATAAGCAAGTATGGGAGCATGAGTCAGCCTGTAGATTATTTCTTCGAAAGCAGTGTCACAATCGAGAGTCCACCTTTTCCAGAACAACTCATTGGGCTTAAAATATGTTTTTTTCAGTTTCTTGGTCAGAGCCTTTCTTGAACCTTTTGTGAGTGGGGAGTACTCATGAGTCAAATTCAGCAGTGGGTGGATCACCTTAGTATATTCCTTGACAAATTGTCGATAATAACTGCAGAACTCAAGAAATCTTTGAAACTCTTTTAAAGTTTTGGGCTTCGGACAGCTGGTTAAGGCTTCCACTTAACTGGGGTCAGTTTGAATGCCTTCTGGTAACACAATGTGGCCTACATACTTGGCTGAGCACTGGAAAAATTGGAATTTGTCAATAGATAAAAACTTAAGACCAAACTTTTCAAGTCTGTCCAACACTTTGAATAAGTGAGCCTCATGCTCTTCAAGGGTTTTTCCGAATACTATGACGTCATCAAAGTAGACGAGACACTCTAAGAGATTCATATCTCCCACAACAAGTTCTATTATTCATTGGAAAGTTGCAAGTTCACCCGCGATACCTTGGGGCATGCGGAGGAACTCATAAAAGCCTAAAGGACAAATTAATGCATTTCTTTCCTTGTCCTTAGGAGCCATTGGGATCTGATAGTATCCACTTCTGAGGTCGAGGAAGGAGAACCATTTGCTCCCATTTAAACAGTTTAGGGCATCCTGTATGTGAGGCATTGTATACTGGTCAGGTACAATTATTTTGTTGAGGGTCCTGTAGTCAACACACATATGGACAGAGCCATTCTTTTTCTGCACCATGACAACTGGGGAGATGTATGGACTGCGGAATTCTTGGACGATGCCAGCAGCTAACATGCCTTGTAGATAACGTCAGACATCATCTATGTCAGCAGGAGATAGGCATCTAGATAGTTCTGAGAGTATCTCGTCATGCAGGCGAATGTGGTGTTCATCACCCATGGCACAACCAACATCCATTCCTTAAGGGAGAATACCTTGTCTCTCTGAGCCAGCTTGTTACTTATCCTGGTTCTCCAGCCACCTGGAAGGGGTGAATCTCCAAAATCAAACATATCAGGTGACACCTCACATCCCTTTCGGCGTGGCACTTGGACAGGAGCACAGCAGTGTTGGCACAATAGACTTAACCGGGGTGCATTCTCTAGATACTTTGATGTCTCGGTCTGTAACATTTTCTACTCGTACTATCACTCATTGGGCGTAAGCAAGAGCCCAGGCAGAAGCACACTGGGTTTGATCAGTAGCCCTTCGGGTAATTTTCCCTCATCTGGAGTGTCCAGCATCAAAATTTTGTTAGTCACATCTCTTCGCAATCGCACTTCACCACTGATACTGCATTCTACATTGGGAGGTAGTGTGATCGTAGCAGGATCATGCTTCCAAACCATGCCCACAGGCTCATCTTGTTCACTTGGCTTAGGGTGCATGTACTTTTCGTAGGCCTTTCTGACCAGGGTATGGACTTGCAGGACTTTTTCATGTCCTTTTCCTCTGTTTCTCTTCACATAGTTGGGGCAGGCACCCAAACAGGTACGCATTTGTGCCAGTCAGTACAGGGATACCATCATAAAGCCTGGAAGAAGGGCAAACGAGGGCTAGAGTCTCCACAGCATCCTCCACCCCGGCCACAGAAGATTGAAAAGAAAGCCATACCTTCAGATAGCCAAGATAAGGATATGATGTCTCGCTCAACCACCACACATGCAGTCCTTCAAGAGGGTGTAATGGGTGATCAGATAAATGTTGCTCATACCAATCCTGAAAGATTATAGTGACTTGGGACCCGCTATCTAATACAACTTGAGCTGGAATCCCATCTATACACACTATAGTATCCATGGAAGGATCTACCAATTTGGACCAGTCTGGAGGAACAGCAGCAGGGGCCTGGACAGATGATTTAGCCACAAAGAAGTTTGAGTTAGGACTTCCTGAGTTGTCACTGCAGTTGTTACGTGCACCCATTGGTCAATGATTTGCTTTCTGGAGCTCCCCTTGAAGCCTGTTCACTACTTTCTCTAAGTACCTCTGAGACCAACATTCTCTTTTCATGTGACTATCCTTTTCACAGTTGTGACAAATGATAAGCTCTTGGGTCATCCATGGTGAAAACATTGCATGAGGAGCTGGTCTCCATCCACAACTAGGAAGCTGGGCGGGGTACACATCTGCTGCTGGGGCTGGAGTACTAACCACTGAAAATCTTGGATCAACCTCTGTCTGCGGTGTTGAAGGAGGTGGGAGACGTCTCAATACTTCTTTTATTACCATGGCCAAGTCATTGGTTTCAGTTTTTGAGCTGCTATTGGCGGGAGGCACCTGAGCATGCACCCCCAACCCCATAGCAGATGCGCTCTGAGAGAGGCTCAGGTCTGTTGTGTCTTTGGAAAGGGCCTGGAGACAGACAATAGACTTCACTTCTCGGACTTCTTGTAATATCTCAAACCATGGCTGGGTGTCCTCAGTCGTCTCTGAGTGCTCAACTGGCGCTGTATTTCGCCCTTGAACTTCACTTGCATGATCACCCTCGGTCACCAGGGTGGCAGCAGATACGTGAGGGCCCCCCCCCCCCGAGTGGCCGCCTTTTCTTGATCCTCCAAATTTCTTTCATTAGTTCTGCATCGATGGGAGGCTCATCGAGCCAGGCTGCAAGTCATAATTGAAGTAACGACAATTCAGAAAATGGGCCCGACTTAAGAATTTGATTCAACCTAGTCCGATCTAATTTATCTGGTGCCATGCTCCCTTTTCTTGAGGCATTCCTGTAGCCTTATTTCAAGTTGAGTCACATGCACTGACAAGGGTTCTCCTTGGTATTGCTGAGTGTTTTTTTTACCCTGCACCACAGATCCTCATCCAAATCAGGGCTCCCATCCACACTTTCCAACACAGGCAAATAGTCCTGATCAGTTGCTTCTGGGTTACTAGCTCATGTGGCATTGATAGTAATCAGGGCAGGACCTCTGAGGCTTTCAACCAACCTTTTCCTCTTCTCAGCCTCAGGACATTGCCATTTGGGTAGTTGAGGGGCAACATAGTCTATCCAGGTCTCCCAATCATCCTCCCCCTGGGGGGTGGGGAGGGTGCCCAAAAATATCCTCAGCCTGCGGTAGGAGTTGTGACCAATTGCAGGCACAGATGTGGATGCCAGCACTGGCACAGGAGCCAGGGCAGGAACAGCTACTGGAGTAGGTGGAGGTGTTGGGGAAGGAACACACCCAGGTGGCAGAACTAATTTCTTAAAGTCCTCTATGGTCTTTCCCTCCTCCAGTAAAACTTAACAAACTTCTCCTTAAAAGTCTCAGATAAGGATGGGGGCTCATCCTCCCCGGGGTCTTTACTGTCTTTAGTTATTACCCTCCAGGTGGCTGGGACCCCTTCTGGGGCAACAGTCTGTGGCACTTTAGTGCTGTCCACGGGGTCACTCCACCCCACCAAGGCCATGAAAGTTTGGGCAGTTAAATCAGCCTGTCAACCCACCACTACGGCATTTTTCAAACATTCAGCTTTGGAAAGTGCCCCTTTTACTGTGTTCTTACCAGTGCCCAAGGGAATATCCAGTATAAGCAAGGCATTGTGGGGATCAATCTCCTGCCCCGTACACCTTCCCACCAACTGATGCGCATCCACTTCTACCGGGGTAGCCATTAACTTTTAACAATAATTCTTGATTTTGGCCACTAGAGGGCACTAATCTCAATGGTACCTCCAAGCTGTAACCCATAGGTGGCACTAACCCAAGGGATACTACCCCTGCCTGCAGGACTAACTGCAGGTTGAGGGGCTTGAACTCGTGAAAAGGGTATGTTTAAGGGTAGCGTAGCTGCTCTGGGTACAGCCCTTCGGGACACTGATACCCCCCCCAATCCCTCTAGTGGCCTGTACTGGTCAACAATAAGACAATAACAATTATCACAGGAATGCACTGTTAACCCCACACTTGACACACTTACCACCAGGGCTGAATTAGCTGCAATGGCCTGGAGACCGCCTGCAAAATAAGGCCTGAAATGGAGAAAAGCAATAACACAGCATTCCCCACCACAGAGGTACACCACAGCCAGTTTAGACGCAAAAAGATTTAGATCTGATTTATTAGGGGGATGTGAACAAGGGAGGGGCAGTAATCTGATGATTGATTCTGTCTCTGATTTAGTCAAAGTAAACATGCATGCATGCCTAAGAGTCCCTCTAACACAATCACACACTCTGGGTACCCAGCTGTCATGAAGCTAGCCTGAAGCATTGCCCGGGGTAGGCCGGCATTGCAACTGTTGTTGGGGCCCTTGGAAAGAAAACACAACATGCACTTTACCCACAATTTATAATCTGGAGCCAGATGGCATAGTCCCAAATAATTAGCAACCACAAATAAATCAGATGACACACATGACATTTGATCTTTGTTGCAGGGAGCTACCCTGATGTTTACTCACCTAACCACAGACCAGGCATCCTTCAGATGAAATAAGACCTGTAGAAACAGTTGGAAACTAATGAAGGTGAAGTCCCTCGTGGTCCTCATCGATGAGGCTGGTTTTTAGGCTGGCAGAACATGTCACTCGGGCCGAGGAAAACAGGCAACACGAATGTTTTCGAACTACACGGTCGCGCAACACTTTAAACAACTCAAACACATTTATATGTAACACGGCCCTTTCTGGTCCTTCTAGGCAGGATGCAGGCTGATCTTCTCTCCCAGACTTTTGGAGCAGATTTCCTGCAGCTACAGGCAGCACCTACCCAGGCTGGAACAATCTGGAACCACAGACTGATGACTGAATAAATCTAGGCCAGAAAGACCTAACCCTTGAGGAGCTGGCAAGCTCCCCAGAGGCACACACACACTAGCTCTTGGGATGTCTCTCTAAATCTGTCCTTTTCCAGTAGCTGCCCCCTTTTATATGTGACAGAGTTTCAAAGATCTTACTGGATGCCAAACCTGTCTGAAACAGTTCCCAGATATTGATTGGCTGGTGTTTTGGTGCCGAGATAGTGTCCCAGTTAATCCCCCATAAGTCTCTAGCATCTCCCCAGAAGCCCCTTGGTAAAATCCTGGCTTTCGATTGGTGGTAAAGCACTAAAATGGAGTCTGTAATCGCAGCTTTTATGTAGTTCGAACAGTGTCCCCTCACATCAAGCTCTGGTGCAACCTGGATTAACTCTTATTTTATTTACATTCCCCACTGTCCAGTAGCCCCAACAGTCCCCTCTCGAAAAAGTCCACTTTTACATAGATCAGATGCTCCCCCAAGGAGTCGCCCCTCCTGTAACACACTGCCCCCAAAAAACACACAGCAGCTCATAAATATTCATGAAGGTACTGTGCTGTGACCTCTTGCCCCCTGACCTTTTCCTTTCTGATGCACTGAAGGCACTGTTTATGGTAGCTGCCTATTTATTTAATTAAAATATTTTCCCCACTTTGTTTTATGTCCCCGGTGCCTATTTAGCTCAGCCTGGCACTGGGAACCACGAAGGAGACACACATTTCCCTATTTGACCGCAATAGTGGTCATAATGCATAGTGCACCTCCTCGATCATATGAGTGGCAGCTCTGCAACATGCCAGCCACTCACAAATAGATCTTATGAGCCCTGCAGGGCTCATTCAAACAGGGAGACCTGGGAGGAATGGCAAAGTGCCACAGAGACCAGGCAGACACCAGGAGACAGCGAGAGGCACCCAGAGGCATGACAGATAAGCCCACAAATGGGGGGGGCATTACACTAGTAAGATTGTTGATGTGTGTATGTTAAAGGAGAGCTTGCTATCGAGCCATAAACCTAGGTATTTGAATTTAAACACCACCTCGAGAGGTTCCCCTAGGGTGGTAGTGATAGAGGCATTATGCGGATTTGGAGAAGAGGAGGGGAGGTATTGTTGGGGGTAAAGAACATGGCCTTTGTTTTTTTGGTGTTCAGGAGAACCTTCGAGTTGATGAGATTCAGTTTGAGCTGGGCAAAGTCAGTTTGGAGTATGTCTTTGACTTCAGACAGGGTTGGAAGTGAACAAAACGTTATCGTCTGCGAAGAAGTGCAGCTTGGAGTTAGTGATATTGGAGTCTAGGTTGTTGATATAGAAAGAAAAGAGAATAGGGCCTAGAGTGGACCCTTGAGGGATACCCCTGGTAATGGGGATGGAGGCTGAGAACAGATCATCAGCCTTAACTTCCTGGACTCTACCTGAGAGGTAGCTGGTGAACCACTGGGCTGTAAAAGCATTGGCTCCTAGGTTGCGTAGACTATGGATGACAAGGTGTGTTAAGCCACACGAAAAGCGGGTACATCCCACAAACTCCAATGCCCTGAAGTACTTTACTCTGGGTAGAAAATTAACCCATCTGTGAAAAACATTAAAACATAAATTAAATGTTTTAAATAAATATTTTAGGCAAGGTAATGTTATTTATATAGTGCCCAGTCCCAGGGGCTCTAGGCACCTCACAAAAGTGAAACAGATTAATAAAAGTACAATTAAAGCAATAAATAATAAAAACAGACAAATTAACACAGTCATAATGGCAAGAAAATAACAGCATCATGCTCCCAAATAGGTGGTATTCTGTGGTTTTATTAAAATTGCATCAAATAACGATGTGATCCATCCACCAATAATTAAAGTAGTCCCAAATTCAAAAGTTTTGCACTGCTGGGAGTAGAGTGTTTGTGTTACAGAAAGTGTTTTCTCCTGAACAGGTTCTTCCACCCCTGGTTCCAATACATTTGTTTTTAAGATCTACTAGAATGACCTTTTTAAAGTACTTAGTCGGTCTCCCATTCCCAGACTTTCATTTTTTCTCTTTCCTTGCATTCAGTAGATGGAATGATTGTTTAGTGAGCAACAAGATATGACAGGTGTTGTCTTATACTTGTAATCCACATGCCCAGGCACATTGCGAGGCATGAGGTACTTGCGCTGAGTGCCTTTAACCAGCTAGAAGTGCGGTTTAGAAAAATAAAACCACACCCTGGAGTATCATATTGCACTTGTAAAATCGGTTATAAGAAAGAAATATAAAATGATAAATTCTCTTATTTCATTTTTTTTGGTAAAAACTGGAAAAAAAGAGAAAATGTAGTTTCTCAAGCTGTCATTGTTATATATTTTTTTGCTGTCTGCCACGAAGACAGAACAATGAAGTTGTTCATCCTCCCCCCCCCAACATATTCACACCCTCACACATCCTGGGCCACCTTCTAACACACACACACACACACACACACACACACACACACACACACACACACACACACATATCAACATTACTCACTACCCACCCCCCAACACACCTCTCTATTTTTTTTAAATGTTCACCAACAGATGCCACTCTTTTTTTCCATCTCTTTTTCCCTCCAGTCACGGTCTGGGGGGCCTCTCTCAGGCATTGTGCCTGTTCCTGCCCTGCCTGAAGTCCACCTACCTGTGGTTCCTCTCTCCCTCCTCCTCTGTCCACGATCGGCACCCCTGGCTTAACCCCTCCAGGGTGGCAGGCCCTCCTCTTTGGGTACACTTATAGCCAGACTCCCACGCAGGAGAGGACCCGGGCGGAGGAACCTGGAAGGCCAGGCAGGATAGACTTGGCCTTGGGCATGGGGACAGGTGCCACTGCCTATCCCTCAGACCGGGCTTTTCCTTGTTCTTTGAGATCCCTCCCCCCTCCCATGCATGTGCACATCCCCGGAGTGAGGCGTACACGGCAACCCCTGCCTGCATCAGGGCACGCAGATTGCGTGCTGCCAAGTGTGCTGCAGCACCCCGGTCACCACCAGCAGCTGCTGTCATGCCAGGCAATCCCCGGGAGCAGAGCAGGCCATCAGGCACTCAATCCTTCGCCTGCCCCTGCCAACCCCCGGCACCAGAGCTCGCTTCCGAACCCGGGTTGCCGGCACAGCACGAGGTGTGGCATCTAGCGCCTCAACCCTCAGTGCCACTGGGCCAGCCAGGTGCCACTTAATCGGTCTGTGCCAGCAAGGAACATTTAGATGACTTTCCTTTGGCTTAGCATTCCTCTCCCACCCCACGAGATGTGGTAGTGATAGTGGGTATAATCTTACATACTGGATTGGTGAAGTTACACAACGTACATCTGTGCAGCCTTCTCTACCCCTATTGTACATCTCTACCAGTCTGGCAGCGTTTTTCGTTCATGTCCCAGAGAGCACGATTAATTTATTGTAACTGCTGGTCTGCTAGTTGTATCAACTCTTGTCAGAGGGAAAGTGCTTGTACAATTGCAACCACTTGTCTTGTGGTGTTCTCCACTCCTGTCAAAGGGAGCATGATTCTTTAATTGTAACCACTGGTCTGGCAGTATTCTCTGCTCTCATCTGAGAGGGCGCAATGTTTCAAACAATCAATTTCTATCCAATGACAAGGGATAGTCAGTGACCATATAATCTAATATTACCATTATAAATTGTAACATTTGTGCTCAAAGAATTATTTCCAAATGAAATCAAGACAACGTGAAGGAGTCAGTCTTTCCTATCATTGGCGTGGGATGGTCAGCCTCAGCTGCTGAGCATGAGGAATAGCAGCAGTGAATGTTCGAAATTATGAAGAGAAGAGGGGCCAAATACAATTCCCTTTTCACTTAAGAAAAGCATCAAAATCAGAAAACAGTGTTATAGACTGCTATGTCTTGGTGGTTGTCATAGGCAGTGTGCACAGCGGATGGGCAGGGATTTGTTAGCGGCCAGGAGTACAGACATGGTTTAGTTACTGCACATTGGGTGGCAAAGACAGGAAAAAAAACTGAGGCAGTAGGCCTTTGGAAGCCTTTTTTTCAACAAATGTAAAAAAGAGATAAAGTGGAATTACTGTATTAGAAGTTTCCTTTTTATGTTTGCTCGTGCAAGTGCAGCAAACATGTTATCATAAATACCGGCCTTCAGAGGCATGTCACTTTCCCATCCAATGCAGCTCAGGCTGTAAGGCCTTTACAGCGAGGCTGACCATGATGCTGCCCTGCTGATTGATGGGTGGAAGCTTTGTGTAGGTGAAAGGAGTCAGCTGCTCCTATCACACAATGGTTGGTTCCCTTTATCTACATGACACTGCCCAGCAACCAGCTAAATGACATCATTATCAGATGATCCTGTACTGTTGTGCCGTGCCCTGCCCTGCCACGGTTCTTTCTTCCCCCCACTCCATCCCTCTGATTAGTACCACCCACCAACCCTGTTTTGCCCTGCCCTGCTGTTTGTTATCTGTCACATCCGCTCCATCCCTCTGCTCAATACCACCCTCCAACCCTGTTCTGCCCTGCCCAGCCACTTTTCTCTGTTCCCCCCACCCCTTCTTTTTGCTCAGTACCACCTGCCAACCCCATTCTGCCCTGCCCTGCTAGTCTTCTTTTTTTTGTTTACATCAAAAAAGCAGAAAACCATCCATCAATGTCCTTTGCTGCCAACCCTGCCCAATCCTCCCACCTCCATCTGAACTCCCACTCAGCATCCACTACCCCACCCCCACCACTCACTCACTCACTCACTCACTCACTCACTCACTCACTCACTCACTCACCTAAAAATAGTCCGGCACTGAAAATCCACTCTGCAAAGAAAACACATCCTTCATCTTCAATGCTGGCCAGTAATTAAAGAAACTTTGCTCACTAAGAATACCCCTGACTCAGCTGTATCCATTAATGGGTACACCATCTATCGTGATGACAGCTGTGGAAAGTGCAGTGGGGGCTGTGCAGTCTATCTCCATGACTCACTGCAAGGTCACTCACTCCCCTCAGACAAGTTGAATCATAGTGCCTAAGCTGTTTCTCTGAAAGTTATTACCATCTCAGCAAGGGCCCCCTCTTTATTACCTCCATTTACATCCCCCTGGAACCAAAAACCAGCATTTCAGTCTGTTCTTAACCACCTCTCCCTCTTGCCTACCAAGGCGGAGCTCATTGCACTGGGAGATTTCAACATTAATTGGCATTCAAACTCAGCTGCCCCTCTAAAGGATGCCATAGCCACTACTGACCTCTCACAAATTGTTATATCCCCTACCGGCAGTAATCCTAAAACTGGTTCCTCCACCCTACTTGACCTTGTACTCACCAAACGCCCTAATAAAATCACTGGTGTCTCTAATTACTTGAGTGACCACTTACCTGTGCTCTGTAACTGGTCCTGTAAGATAAAAAAAAAAAAAACAGCACCAAAAAGTGTACTTCAATGCCATCTCAAACCAGGTAAACTGGGGCAATTGAAATGCCACCTAGCCTGTTGGGACTGGTTCCCCCTTGATGATGTCCCTGACATTGACTCAGTGCTGGACTATTTCATTCGCTCCTTCAACTCAGCCTGTGACAGATTTGCCCCCTACTCTAAATGCATTATCAAAGGCCCAGACACCCCCTGAATCTCCCAGGCTCTCATGGACCAAATGCACCATAGAGACACCCTTTGACACCTAGCCCTTGAACCCAGCAAGCTGTCTGATAGACAGTGCTATCAGGCGGCAAGGAATAAATGTACCTGGGACATTCGAAAAGCCAAAGCTGAATACCACCAGGCATCCCTGACCTCCTCTTGGGGTTCAGGTTGCAAGTTTTGGGACAACCTGAAGGATCTCAGTTGAAAGTCTGTATCTGACCCCCCTTCCCAACTCGATGTCAATGGTTGTGTCATGACTGACCCCAATCTCATTGCTGACACCCTAAACTCCTCCTTTTCTGACCTCAGCAGTGTGCTCCTCCCTAACCTTTTTGCTCCTCACACCCTACTCACTCCTCCCACTCTCCAGTTCCCCCTCTTTTGTTTCAGAACTATCTCCCAGTGGGAGGCAAAGCCCTATCTATTAAAAGCTTTAAGCAAGTCTCACTGCAGCAGCAATTCCCTGGACCTAAAAATACTAGACTTAACTCCAGATGAAGTCCTCCCCCCTAACTAGCCTTCTAAATTGCTCCCTCTGCCTAGGTAAATTTCCCTCCAAATGGAAAACTGCATTCATTACACCCATCCTCAAAAATGGTGACTGTACCTCTCCGGGGAACTACCACCCCATCTCCATACTTCCCCTACTATCTAAGGCCCTGGAAAAAATCATCTCTGACCAGCTCACTGACCACCTCATTAAATATAACCTTCTCTGCCAAGAACAACATGACTTCCAAAAAGGACACAGCACCACCTCAGCATTGCTAGAATTTACCACTGCCATCCACTCGACCCTTGACAGTGGGCATCTGTCTGGGTCCGTATTCGTGGACCTGTCAAAAGCCTTTGACACTGTTAGCCACTCCCTCCGGTCTCTCCCTAGATGCCGTCAACTGGTTCTCTGACTACCTATCAGGTAGGTCTCAGCAGGTCAGGATAAATAACACACTCTCCACCTGCCTCCGCCTCAATTCTGGTGTACCCCAGGGATCCATTCTGGGCCCTCTTCTTTTCAGTATATTTCTCAACTCCTTTCCCAAGGCGTGCTCTGGGAAACTGCTCTTGTACGTTGATGATGCTGTACTCTTCTCCACCAATATAGACCCCACCCTCCCACAACAGTCCCTCCAACAATCCTTCAGAGAAGCTGAATCTTGGTTTACTGAGCACCGGCTGGTGCTAAATTACTAAAAAACCAAAACTATGAAGTTTGCACACGCCCAGAACAAACATAGTGGTCTCCCACTGCTAATCCTTAATTCCCAACTGGTACACCCAGAGCAGGTAAACTCCTTTAAATATCTCAGGGTCACCCTTGACTCTGCTCTAACCTATCATGAACATATTCACTTCCTTAGTTCCGCCATCAACACCCAAAATGGCCTACTCCACCGCTATCAGCTTTGTCTCCCACCAGAAGCTGTGCAGCTTGCCGTATCTTCTTCTATCCTGTCCCTTATTGACTACAAGATCCTGGTCTATGGGGTGGCTGATAGTACCGCTCTTCACAGAATCAGGGTATCTCTAAATAAAGCATGTCATCTTGTTACCGGTTGTGACCGGCTGACACATACTGGCTCACTTTATAGTCTTACTAACTGGCTTGATTTTGACTGGAGGTTAAGGTTCCAGACCGGCCTCCTTACCAAAAAGATCACAAATGGTCTCACTCCCCCCAGTCTCACACCCCTAATGCTACCTGCGCCCATGTTAAAAGCCACCCGCAGCTCCTCCAAATCCCCCTTCCAGATTCCCCACTGCAAAACGGCCTTGGGCCAGAGAACCTTCTGTTACAGGGCTCCCCACCAAAAATAAACTTGGCCTCTTTAAACTCCTTCTCAGGGAACATCTCCGCTCTGTATGGGCCTGTGACTGCTTCTAGCCAACCCCCTATGTTCCTTTGCCTATGCCAACTCACTCCACCCACTACCCCATACCCTCACCCTACCTACCGCTTATTATTATTATTATTATTACTTCTATCCCTGACAAAGGACTAGTGTATCATTGGACACCTATCCAGCTTGATTTCTACTGGCTAATCCTGCTTAACCCCACCATTGCTTCACCCTCAGGACTATAATTACATTACCGATTGTAACAATGTCAAATTATGACTACCGTGCTCTGTAATTCATTTTATATGCTCTTTGATGATTGTCTGTCTTATGTTTTGTACACTGTTTCACTGACGTGGAGCCTTTATAAAGGAATAAATAAGGGAAGTGCGGTTAATGTATTTCAATGCGTTTTGAACTTTTACTCATATGTTTTTAATTTTTTTATATTTTTTTCACCACATTTTCAGCATGGCCTTTGAGCCCACCTCATGAACAAGGTGGGTGAAATTTTCCAACTCTGGCCCAAAGGGGGATTTTGTAGTCACTCCACAAAATCATCTTTCATTTACCAGCTTCATGAAGACCGTGTCGAAAATCTGGGGTCAAAATCTTAAAAAAACATCAGTCATAAGGGTACATTTAAATGTTTCAATGTTCACTTATAACTTTAGTAATTTACAATATTTTGACTCCAAATTTTCAACATAGCCAGTTTTTCATGACAACTGATGAACGTGACATGTGTCATTTTTCAAATCTTGCCAGAAATATGATTTCGCAGTCACTCCACAAACTCAGTTTTCTGACAGGATTTGAAAAAAATTCACCTACCAGGTTCATGAAGTGGGGTCACAAAAAAACTATGTTGAAAATTTGGAGTCAAAATCTCAAAAAAAAACACCAAAGTTATGAAGGTGCACTGTGGCTCTGTGTTGTTACACTTACAGAAGTGATTGGTAGGGGTTGCCAAGGACGCTCTGACATCCTAACATCTTGGATGCACTGGCATGCATTTCTACTAGTTGATTTTCTATGGCTACTGTACATTTTGCATCTTGCACTGTACATCTCGCCCATTAGTGATTGAGAGGACAAGAAGTCTGACAGTGGCTTAGATTTGCTGTTTGTGCAGTCACTGTTCAGGAAAATAATTTAATTGAGCACCCATTTTATTTTTAAACTCTCTTTTGCAGTGGACCATGTGGAGTGAGTGAGTGTGCTGGCCAAGTTTTGGCCATGGTAGAGGAGGAAGGAGCGAGCGGAGGTCCCAGGCAGAGAAAAGTACCACAGTATTCGAGTTATAAAATAAAAAGGGCAGTGGAGAGAGCATCCTTCTTTGATTTTTATCAAGGCAGAAAGTTGTACTGACAGGCCAGAGTTAGCAAGTTTATCAGAAAGCCGAGTTAAAGTTCTGCATTTTTTTTAATTGGCTGTGCTGTGCTGGGCTGCTTGGTAATGCCAGTCTCCATAGCCAGTGTATTGCTTTACTCAGCTTCCTTCCTGGTTTCGGGCTCACAGACAGGGCTGAGATGAGATTACAGCTTGCTAAGGGTCTGCATCTTTTTGCTGAATTTATGCCACCCACTCAGCTCAGCTCCAAACCTTCTGCCAGCATTGCTAGAAAGGGAAAGCTACTGCCTTTTTGAAGCAGCTACCAACTGGACTGTCCAAGCCTGCCATGACCAGACCAACCAGCTTGCTCTTTTAATCTCCTACTCCTGTTCTGATCTGGAATTCTGTGTTTCCACACCACTGCAGGAGAGTGATGGCTACTTGTGGTAATCGGACACAGCATAAGTTATGCCAGGAGTCTCAGGAGAGTTGCTGGATATGGTGGTCAGTGGAAGGCAGAAGTCTGCTTTTGTTGTGCTCTTGCTGGTGCTGCAGGACAAACACCAAAGAAGGGGCTGAAAATTAATACAAACTACTGGCAGTAGTCACAAAGTCTGTCAGCCAGACATGTCCAGTCAGAAAGAACTCCATGAGAGACATGCAGCTTTCCTGAGGAGTTGAGCACAAACATCTATACCCAACAATCACACGGCAAATACAAGCAAACATTCGGCATTGACCAGTGCTTGTTTTAATTACCTGTGTGGTGGTTGTTAGGTTGCTGTTTGATAAAATGTTCACATTTGTAGTTTTTAAAATAGCGTCATTAAGATGGGACTGCAGGTTTTACTTAACTAAGATGGCTGGCACATTTAAAAAAATAAAAACAAAAAAACTTCTTGATAGGCATCGATACCCAAGTGCATTATACCCTGATTGCTTGAAGAAGTTTAAAGCCACACGTTTTCTTTTCTAAACTGCATGGCTTTGGAACCTTCTTGGCCAATCAGGATGCAAGAAATTCCCTACACATTTTATAACTATGTAATACAAACATTCAAAATTATGCATGCTTCTGCGGGCAGATTAGCAGACTGCTTACTGCCTTCTGCAGTATACGGACCTGGAATGTTTACAATGCAATAAAAAGAGTTCAAAATTCTGCATAATTCTGCTAGCAGAAGGAGAGAAGTGGTGATGCCACTTTATAGATCACTGGTGAAATCCCACCTGGGCTACAGTGTCCAGTTCTGGAGACCACATCAAAGGAATGACACAGATAGGGTAGAGGCTGTTCAGAGGACAACAACTAAAATGATGCAGGGGTTGCATCAAAAGCTTTATGAGGAGAGACTGAGGGTCTCAATATGTACACCCTGGAAGACAGGAAGGATAGAGGGACATGACAGAGACATATAAATACCTCACAGAGGTGAATAAGGTGCAGGAAAGAAATATTTTTCAGAGAAGAAGATGCACGAGAACATGGTGGCATGCAAAGAAGCTGGAAGAGGGGGACTTAGGTGGGATGTGGGGAACTACTTCTTCATTGAAAGAGCGATGGATGCCCAGAACAGACTTCCAGCAGAGGTGGTGAGGCAAAAACAATGGTGGGCTTCTAGCATGCATGGGACAGGTACAAAGGAAGTAGTGAGAGATCACATAGGTCTGCGGTGACAGTATAGGCAGGGAAAAATGAACAGACTAGGTAGCCCATGAGGTCCTTATCTGTGAAGAAATTCTGTTTGTATGTTTCCACCCACACAGATACACACACTCACAACAGAAGGCCTAATATGGAATCTGAGCCTCAACTGTATGTGTGGAAGGATAATCAGCAGAGATTTTCCTGGTAAGAAGATAAAGACAGGAGAGGACATTTTCATGGTAAGCAAAGAAACACCAGAAAATAAAATTGTGCAGTACTTTATTTATGAAGCAGCAGTGCAATGAAAAATATTTTTCCAAAAAGTTAATTTCAGCTACAGTTCATAAAAATATTAACATACCTGACAACTCTTCTTTTCTAAGGTACCTCTTATGCAGCACCCCATGATTTCTTATTTTCTCAGTCCTAACCCTTGCTAGGTCTTCAATGATATTTGTAAGCCAAATGTGGCGGCCATCTTTTTTTCTTGAGAAACAATGAAATTATAACATTTATAAAGTATTCAAGTTTTTGTGGAACTAGAAAAAGTAATTATCAAACACAAGTGGGAGATGCCTGGAATCTTTTATAGTGAAAAAAAAAGGTAGGGTCAGTGTTTTTTTTTTTTTTTTGCCCAGCTGTGATGCACTTTTCCTTTAATTTGTATATGAACATAATGATGGGATGAGAAGGTAAAACAACATATAATTATTATTATTTTGTTTTTAAATTTAGGGACTTTTCATTTTTAAGGTCTAATTGAGCGTTTTAGTGGTGGGAAAAATGGGTGCCATGTGAAAGTTTTTAATAAGTGAAAGTTCAGGGAGGTAGGTGTGAGAATTTTAATGCAGGTAATGAGGTTGACTGGATTAGTATTTGTGGTTAGGTCCTGCAATAACCATTACAAAAGGACCAAACTGACCTATTGGATCACAGGATTTTTCTGGCCCAGTTTATTATGTGTAATATTTCATGTTTGCAGTTTTTAATGTTTAAATATTTCTCTGAGTGCTTCAGAAGTGAAAATTATTATGATGATTATTGATACTAGTTTTATGACAGTTACTGATATGGATTAATTACAATAACCAAGATGTAAAATTTGAATTATAACTCATAACTGTCTAGTTATAACTATAAGTGTGAGACAGCAGAGAGCTGTCAGTCAACACACTGCAGCGTAGTGTCAGCCGTACTGTATCACCAAAAGCCATCCATTTTAACTAAAAGCAACTGTGTTGGACAAAATAGAGTCTTTCTCTGTGAGGAAAGTGAAAACATTAAAAAAAAAAAACAGTTTAGATTCTGGAAAATGGCATCAGGTTTCTTCTTACCAGACCTTGGCACCAGAGAACAATTTTTATGTGAGTAAGAAAACACGAATAAGAGCCAGCAGACAGAAAGCAAGAGCCAGAAGACAGAGAGCAACACCAGGCTCTTCACAGTGCTTCTAAGTGAGGCAGGTGAAAATATTAGTTTCACAGATCATTTCTACAACAGTTTTGTCAAAATTCAGAAATAATATGAAACAGTATATAGATGAATGTGTGTAATGGTTTTTAACACACGCCCTCGGTTTGTGATGTTTTAATAAACCCTTTGTGCTTTACTCTTGGGATTTACGTAGCATTACGCACCTCTGCTGTGCATAAAACAACTTTACACACCCCTACCTCTACGTTATTATCTGTGTAACACATTATTAAAATAGGTGTCAAGCTAGTGACTACTAGACCTCGCATAAATAAGGAAAACTGAGATGCTCCTTGGTTGCAGGTGGTGCCCAGCTTCCAATAAATAGTGATGAGAGAAACAAAAGAGGGAGCAGTACTCACCCGAAGAGTGACTTTGGGGGGAGAGGATGGCAAGAAAAGTCAGAGACAGTGGTGGGGATGAGCCCCTGGCCACTGACAATGTGAAAGCGAGGGGGTTTGCTGATTGGTGCCAGCAGTGAGGATGGGCTCCCACACAGGCAATGTATATAAAGTGCCACAGTGTGACTATCAGAGGGAGGGGGGATGGACAGTGGCAAGCACTGGGTTGTCTGTGAACCTACTTCGTGATTTAGCCACTGTGGCCTGCCTGTGCATGTGCAGCTCCATGCTTATGGTAGGGTGGGCTATTTTCAGCATGTGTGGCAAAAATGGCATTCTCCTGTGATGAAAATTGGCACTCTTTTTTTTTTCTAAAACAGCTTTTAAAAATTTTGTGAAAACACGACTGTGCATGTTTGAAAGCACTGTTTTTGTCACCAATTTAAAATCTACACTTTTGACAGACAAACCAATTAGCAAAGCAAGAACCTTGGCCCTAAATCTTAAAAACTTGAAAGAAGTTTCATGTTTCAGTCCTCTGCTATACGTTTGTTATCTGTGAGCAAAGAAACTTTTAAAAAACATATTTTTTTTCACATTTTCAACCTTCTACAACTTATAAATCCCTAAAACAATCATTATTAAATTTGCAGGATTCAGAGATCCTGGACCCACAAACATTCATGTCAAATTTCAGGTTATTAAGTCCAAGGACAGCTGCAGTACTTAGTTGCAAAATTAGGGTTTAACATAATAATGCCTTCCCATCCCTAACTATAATGGTCACTATAAATTACACCTTACTGGCTAAATGAAATTTAAACATACATCCATACATGCATAAATAAATAAATTACAGGCAAGGACTGTAAATAACCAGATCTTTCAGTTCTTTGGTTTTAACCTTTCATTGTCCCCACTTAGCACTGAGGAATCGTTAAGTGTTAATCTTTTCCTTCGTGTGATTATTTATTCCAGTTGTGTCCTTCACATTCCTCAGAATCCCTCCCTCAGAAGGTCAGGTTGTTATTCTATTACCACAGGGCCCTGATAAACTGCTGTTTATTAACAAAACTCTGAAAGAATTTAGTTAATCTATCATTCTTTCCAAGGCAGCTCCACTTCATCTTACACCAAAGTTAATTTACCGCCCAGCAGGTGGTGGCATTCCTGGCAAGCTTCTCCACATTCTCCAAATTTAGCAGTAAAAAAAAAATATGTGTGTGTATGTATGTATATATATATATATATATATATATATATATAACACACATTTTTTTTCTCATTTAAAGCTGTTTGAAACAGATAAAGGTTTTGTCTGATGTCCCCAGGAAAGAGACTGGTCAGTGACATAAGGCGTTATATTCCAGAAGGCCTGATAAACAGTGCAATAAGTACATTCTGAAAGAGAACAATAATTTTACACTTTTTACAACTCATCTTCAGGAAGTAACAATTAACTGTTTCCATGTCAGATTGTCTTGTGAGCTCTGCTAGTGTGGTGAAGAATACCTAAGCAGCTATCTGTACTGTATATAATATGGAAGTAAACCAATCAGTCTCCCGGCTACTTAACCACTTAAGTCAAATTTTATAAGTCCTATCCAGCAACACATTGCATTTTCTTGTTTTCTTTCTTTTTTTTGAATGTCTAGATTTTTATTGATTCATTTTATGAGAACGGATTTTCACAGTTAACTGCAATACATTCCATTTTGAGGTTACCCAAGGGAATACTCACAATCCCTATATATGCATTAAAAAAAAAAAAAAACAACAAAAGTCATCCCCAGTTTTGCTCACAGCCTGACACAGAATGACAAAAATGAAACCCCCATCATGGTGGGTGCATATAAGAAGTAAAGATGATACCCTTCTATGGCACTCAAATTATTGTAAAGCACTCAGTCTGTAAGTGTGTAATGTATATATTCTTTATTGAATTTTGTTAACCGGCTAGGCCCGCTTGCACAAAAAGTCCCTTTTTTGGGGCAACCTGGAATTAATTACATAGATACATACATACATATCAGATAGTATACAGAGTCAGTGAATGCATAAATACACTGCATAAATATACAGTAACATACTAACAAGATGTGTATACAGTATTCAGGGGTACAAGAGACTACACAGGCAAAATCAAGTGCAACACAAAGCCAGACCAAAGATGAACACATACAAGATGGGTACCACAGTTGTGAGCTGTGAGTCAAGATACAGATAGATCAGTACAGTTCAGAGGTGTAGTGTTGTCAAATACAAACCAAGGGCACTGAGAAAAGGCAGTGACTACAAGTCAATGATTGCAGGAGCATAGACTGCGCTCAAGTAAATACACCTGGATCCCTTTTTTAAAACTACCAAGGGAAGAGCAATTCTGGAGGGAAGCAGGAAGAGTGCTCCATAGGAATGGCACTGAGCAGGCAAAAGATCTTTCCCCTGCACTGGTCCTAACTCTGGGTATTTCTAATAGTGAGCAGCCAGAGGACCTGAGCACTCTCCGGAATGGTTTAGGTGTCAAGATACCTTGGAGGCAAGGGGGGGTAGGACCCTTTACAAGTTTGTAAGTAAAGCAGAGGAGAGGATGGTCAAGTCTACCTTCCAAGAATGGCCCATTCAGGGAGTGGAAGATACTGCAGTTGTGCATCCAAGGTGGGGCACCCGAGACAAAGTGACCAGTCTTATTGGAAAGCACATTAAGCTTATTAAGTTCAGTGCTCCTCAAGGAGTTAAGAAATAGGTCTCCACACTGTATGAGAGGGAGCAGAGTGCTTTTGGCAGTAACCAGCTATGATTCCTTAGATACGTTGTTCCCTAAATGGTATAGCAAACCGTATTTTTGATACAAGGATTTTGAGACATATTCACAGTGGGTTCTGAAAGAAACTTCTTAGTCCAAGTATGCGCTAAGGTACTTAATTGCCCCAACCACTTCTATGTAAGTTTCCATTGATGTGGCTAGACCTTGCAGGTGCTGCCTGGCTACAAAGAAGTGTCTGGGGCCAAACAAAATAGCTTTAGTTTTCTTGGCATTGAGTATTAATTTATTGGAGAAGAAGCACCTTTCAAGAGCCAGGAAGTCCCCCGAAAGCAGATGGTTAGTAAGGAGCTCCTATGAAGTACTGCATCATCAGCATAAAGCTGTAGGCTAGCAGCACCACAAGTGACCAGGCATATTTCCAAACAGGGACAAGAGCAAGAGAACCAGGATGGACCCTTGAAGGACACTATCAGTTATGGGTCTCAACATGGACTGCATGCCTTTCCATTTCACTTTCTGAGACCTGTTAGTCAAATAGTGAATGAAACACTGGCAGGACAAGCTGTCAAGACCAAACCTCTTATGTTTTTCTAGTAGGAGGCCATGATTAATGCGATCAAATGCTTTTGTGAGATGTACAGAGACTGCACCAATCATGCGCCCGCTGTTCATGACACCAAAGATATCAGTGTTCAGTCTAACCAGGGCAGTGTCAGTACTACAATGTTTTTTGAACTATGTTGCCAATCAGTCAAAAGGTATCACTGTTCAAGGTAGTCTTGGAGCTGGTTATATATTAATCTTTCTTGAGTTTTAGCAAGGGAGCGCAGTAGGGAAATTGGGCGGTAGATTTCTACAGGCTCCTTAGGGCCACCTTTGTATGCCCTTGTATGCTAGTACTACAAGGGAAATCTTCCAACTGAGGGGAATGGCAACAGGGTAGACAAGTACAGGAGTGACTGTTTTTAGCAGTTTATGCTCCAGTTTATCAAATTTCTCTGAGTCTTCTGCTTTTAGTTGCTTTAGGAGAGACAGAACCTCTCTCTTAGTTATCCCTCTGAAAGTGGAATTCGGGAGTAGGGTTCACTGTTTCATTCTGAGCTGGGGTGCCTGGAGGGGACCCTGGAAAAAAGTAACTGATAGCACTCTTGGACTGGGGTGATGCTGAGGAATATTGTTATTACAATTCCATAATTAATTCCAGTGTAACACCATCAACAGAAATGCTGTGATCGCTGGAACCAGGAGCTTGAACCCCAGTACTTCAAGACTCAACCAGCCTCTTCGTCAGGGGGGATCCATGGGAGGTACTTTTAAGTCTATCCAGAGCAGAGAAAAACGTGTTAGAGACCACCTAGAAACTGCCAATTTCTTTAACTAGCTTACCCTCAGCCAATATATCACATTCAGAGGGGCTGGCCCAACCATTTAGGAGGGCAGTGATGTGAGAGCAAATGTTTTTGAGGTTGGACAAGTTTTTATCTTGCAGATTTCCTAACACAATATATTCAACACCCCAAAAAAAAAAACCCTGCACACATTGTTGAGGAGAGGGGCTCAGCTCACAGGGAAGGAACATGCATTCCAGCCCACATGTGCATACCCCTGTCAGTCAATTATGGAGCAGCATCAGTGACAGCTGTAAAGGCAGCCATCCACCTGCACGTGGGCAGAGGAAGGGTACAGCCATGGTGGTTGCAGTGATCATGGTGGGAGTCTGGGGGTCCAGGGGTACAACAGGGAGAAAAGAATAACAACAAATAATATCCAAATTCCTTTTATTGTCTATAGATAGGCACCTCAGCATGTACTGTACAGAAAAAAAACAATTGTAAGGCTGCAAAAAAAGTCCTTACAATACAGTTTTAAATGCAAATAAAATTGGTTTTATTGCTAAACATGTTATTCATGCCATAATAGGGAGCACATGAAAAACTGTCCCCAACACTTCAGACAAACACGTGACCTTTCTCTGAGGGTTCAATGTGTACTGTATATGGTAACATTAGTTGCCTACATTATCTCATGGCACCTGAAGATGTACTGTATATGGCAACAGAAGTAGCCTAAATTATCTCTCAGCACCTCAATGTGCACTGTATATGGCTACCAGGAGTAGCCTAAATGATCTTATAGCACTGTGTACTGTATATGGTAACAGGAGTAGCCTAAATTATCTCATAGCACCTTGATGTGCACTATATGTGGCAACAGAAATATCCTAATTATCTCATAGCACCTCAACGTGTACAGTATGTGGTAACAGGAGTTGTCTACTTTATCTCATAGCACCTCAATGTGTAGTGTATATGACAAACAGGAATAGCCTAAATTATCTCATAGCACCTCAGTGTATACAGTATATGGCAACAGGAATGTCCTAAATTATCTTATAGCACCTCAGGGTGTACTGTATATGGCAGCAGGAGTAGCCTAACGTATCTCATAGGACTTCAATGTGTATTGTATATGGCAACAGGAGTAGCCTAAATGATCTCATAGCACCTCAATGTGTACTGTGTGTGGCAACAGGAGTAGCCTAATTTATCTCATAGCACCTCAGTGTGTACTGTATATGGCAACATTAGTAGCCTAAATTATCTCATAGCACCTCAATGTGTACTGTATAAGGTAACAGGCATAGCCTAATTTGTCTCATATCACTTCAATGTGTACAATATGTGGCAACAGGAGTAGCCTAAACTATCTCATAGCACCTCATTGTGTATGGTATATGGCAACAGCAACATACTAAATTATCACATAGCACCTCAACATGTAAAGTATATGTCAACAGGAATAGTCTAATTTATCTAATAGGACCTCAATGTATATTGTATATGGCAACAGGAGTAACCTAAATTATCTCATAGCACCTCAATGCATACTGTATATGACAACAGGAGTAGCTTAACTTATCTCATAGCACCTTGATGTGTATCATATATGGCAATGGGGTAGCCAAATTTATCTCATAGCACCTCAGTGCATATTGTATATGGCAAACAGAGTAGCCTAATTTATCTCATAGCACCTGAATGTGTACTGTGTATGGCAAAAGGAGTAACCTAAATTATCTCATATCACCTCAATGCATACTGTATATGGCAACAGGAGTAGCTTAACTTATCTCATAGCACCTTGATGTGTATCATATATGGCAATAGGGGTAGCCAAATTTATCTCATAGCACCTCAGTGCATATTGTAAATGGCAAACAGAGTAGCCTAATTTATCTCATAGCACCTGAACGTGTACTGTGTATGGCAAAAGGGCAAAAGGAGTAACCTAAATTATCTCATAGCATTGTGTACTGTATATGGCAACATGAGTAGCCTAAATTATCTCATAGCACCTTGAAGTGTACTCTATATGGCAGCAGAAGTAGCCTAACTTATACCATTGTGTACTGTATATGGCAACAGGAGTAGCATAAATGATCTCATAGCACCTCAGTGTGTACAGTATGTGGCAACAGGAGTAGCCTAATTTATCTCATAGCACCTCAACTTGTACTGTATATGGCAACAGGAATAATGAAAATTAACTCATAGCATTATGTACTTTATATGGCAACAGGAATAGCCTAAATTATTTCAAGGCACCTCAATGTATACAGTATATGGCAACAGGAGTAGCCTAAATTATCTTAAAGCATCGTGTACTGTGTATGACAACAGGAGTAGCTTAAATGATCTCACAGCACCTCAATTTGTACTGTACAGTATATGGCAACAGGTATAGCCTAAATTATCTCATAGCACCTCAAGCTGAACTGTATATGGCAACAGGAATAGCCTAAATTATCTTACAACCCCTTAATTTGTATTTTATATGGCAACAGAAGTATTTATTTGTTTATTTAGACAGCAGTTTGGAAAACCTTTGAGCCATAGGCTCATTTACAAAGGTACCTTGTCACAGTATCCTAAATGATCTCATAGCACCTCAATGTGTACTGTATATGGCAACAGGAGCAGCCTAAATTATCTCATAGCACATCAATGTGTATTGTATATGGATACAGGAGTAGCCTAAATTTATTTATTTATTTATTTGCTTTTGTTAACCCGGTTATCACACTAGACAGCCAAGTGCCTATTTTCAGTTGTGGCCTGGGAGAGTTACAGGTGAAAAACTTCATACAAAAACAGTTGAGGAATCGAAATAAATAAATAGGAAAAACAGGCATTTCAGGGCTGGCTCTAAGCAGGGTGGCACGAAAATTCATACATAGACAGTTGGGGAATTGAGAAAAATACATAGGAAATAAACAGGCATGACAAGGCTAGCTCTAGAGCACGGTTGGTGGAAAGTTCACACATGGACGGTTGAGGAGACCAGTAAAAAATACCTAACATAACAAGCATTTCAAGGCTGGCTCTAGGTCAAGGTAGGCATGGTGCATAACAATACGATGGGACATAAAGGACATAAATTAGGAGGTGAACAGTGGAGTAGACAGAAGCAAAGACAATGGTAAGTGCCTGCAAGGGGGGGGTACCCATTGGCAGGGGGTCAGGACCAGGTTACTAGGCCGGGACTGGAGAAGAAGTGCAAGTAGGACTGAGGCTGAGGCCCCCACCCAACTGGGCTGGAGGGAGGAGAGGGGCAATGGAGTAGGCTACGAGGCGCAGGGACAGGGGGAAGAAGGTTTCAGGAAGTTCCAGAGGGAAGCATTAAAGCTTGGATGGGAGGAGGAGGTCCTGACTAGCTCAGGGAGTGAGTTCCAGAGTTTGGGGGCGTATATGTGGAAGGACTGATCCCCCGCAAGGGTGCGGGTCCTAGGAAGCAGGCATTCCTGGTTTGTCCCAGATCTTAGGTGGTAGGATGGGGCACCTGGTTTGAGGGGAAGGGCTAGGGCTGGAGGGGTGCCAGAGTGGATAATATTGTCAATGAAATTACCTAGAACGAAGGAGCAGTGCTTCTCCGGGGGAAGCCACTCTAGGCGGTTGTAAAGATCACAATGGTGGGTGAGGGGAGGGGCGGAAAGCACGAAGCGGCAAACATTGTTGTAGGCTGTGTCCCATTTTGAAAGGCTGGATTTGGGAACTGGGGCAAAAGTTACGAGACCGTAGCAAAGTGAGGGGAAGAGGACCCCCCTGGCGAGGGCCAAGTGGGTGGCGGGGGTGAGGCAGTTATTATCTCATAGCACTTCAATGTGTGCTGTATATGGCAAGAGGAATGTCCTAAATGATCTCATCGCCCGAACATGAACAGTATGTGGCAATAGGACCTAATTTATCTCATAGCACATCAATATGTATTGCATATGGCTAGCATGAGTAACCTAAATTATCTTATAGCACTGTGTACTGTATATGGCAACGGGAGTAGCTTAAATTATTTAATTGCACCTCAACACGTTATGTATATGACAACAACAGTAGCCTAAATTATCTCATAGTACCTCAACATGTACTGCAAATGGCAGCAGGAGTAGCCTAAATTATATTTTGCACCTCAACTTGTACAGTATATGGCAACAAGAGTAGCCTAATTTATTTCATAGCACCTCAATGTGTACTATATATTGGAAGAGGAGTAGCCTAAATTATCTCACAGAACCTCAAGGTGTACAGTGTATGGCTACAGAAGTAGTCTAAATGATCTCATAGTACCCTAATGTGTACTGTATGTGGCTAACAGGAGTAGCTTAAATTATCTCATGACTCCTCCATGTGTAATATATATGGCATCAGGAATAGCCTAAATTACCTCATAGCATGTCAATGTGTGTTAAATATAGCAAATGTAGTTGCCCATATTACATCATAGCACATCGATGTGTACTATACATATCAACAGAGTAGCCTAAGTTATCTCATAACACCTTGACGTGTACTGTATATGGAAGAGTGTTTCCCATCAAGACGGCTAGTGCAAAAATGGTAATGACGAAAACAGCGATCAAAAACAGTGCAGCCATATAAGGCGAATGGCAAAAAACATTGATTTCCAAAACGGTAATCTATGACTCTTTCCCCATCTCTGAGTTGCATCCCCTGGAGCTGGTTATATTTAGTTAGGGGGGTGTGGGGGCCGAAGTACCTGTTAGAAAGTCAACGTGGCATTGTTGTTGCAGTTTTGGCGATCACTGTTGTTTGCCACTTACCCTATGTGTGCTCGTCTTTTTCACATGAAACCAAAACAGAGTAGCCTAAATGATCTCCTTTAATAATTAGAACATAGTATATGCAATTGTAGTAAGAAAGGAAAGACATTTGGTTCTGCCTGGAGCCTTTCCTACGCACTGCATCCTAAAGTGTTTTACAATCAGTGAAGACTTGGCAACAGCCATGAGGAAAGCATGGATATGGTAAGGAAAAGTCACATGGCTTGGGTTTGAAGACAAAGAAAGAATAAAGCACAAGGAGGCTAACTGACTTGCTCAGGGTCACACAGTAATTAATTAGCAACTGTGGGATTTAAACCTAGGCCTGCTGGGTTTCCAGGTTAGAGTTCTGTGCTCTAACCACTAGGATATATTTCATATATATATATATATATATATATATATATATATATATATATATACACACACACACACACACACACACACACACACATACATACATATATATATACTGATTTTAATTTAATATTTATTATTTATAGCCTGATTGTATAATTAATGTTTTTCCTATGTACTGTAAGGTGGCCAGAGCTACTGGGATTGGACACTGTATAAATAAAATTGCCTAGCCTTTCCTTGACATAATAGAAACAAAGCTGACAATAGAAGAAATAATGTTTACTGTCTCAACGTTAAAATTGTTGTGTGGGTGTACTTAAATAATGCTGAAGTACTGTAATTTTTAAAAATGTTCACATTGCATATTGACCCATTTTTAAATGTCAGCATTTTTCAAGATTTTTTAAAAATGTATTTAAATACTTTTTAAACATGTTTAGGTTTTTGGTGCTTATTCAGGCCTGGTAAATAACTTTTCAATAATTTCCGCAATCATAGCTAGTTACAAAGTACCCCAATTGCATCATGAAAGTTGTAGACCTCTTCATTTCATGTTTAACAAGCACGGATCTTCCTTGCTTTCACAGGTAAAGCTTTGGAGGATGATAAATACATTATACATAGCCAAATACAGTGAAATTAAGTAAGTAAGTGCAACAACCCCCTCCTGCCAGCAGAGGGCTTGGAGTTGGTTACTAGAATGCCAGGCCCGGAGCATGAAGATTGGTAGCGCCTCTGACTAGAAGGTACATAGAAACATATAAAATTGACAGTAAAAGAAAATTGGTCCATTCATTTCTCTCTGCTTTACCCTGTCCTATTCCAAGACTATTGTCTAGTTGGGGTTACTGCCCTCACCTCCCTCCCCCTTGCCCCACTGCTTTCTTTCTTTCTGTTAAACTATTAAGCCTTTTCACTTGGCCCAGCAGGTGTCCACCAATGTTTGCCAGGGGATGGGAACCTCTGTATTTCATAACAAGGTAGGCACTAACTAGGAGCACCATATAATCTGTCTGGTATCTAAGCCTATTTAGTTTACATCTTTACCTATTCAGCATACTGTAGACACAAAGACTCCAGTTTGTGGGTGCTTTAAAAATATTGTCCAGTGATGACTACAAGTGAATGATCAGATTATCAGACAGGTGTAAGGGGATCTGGAGCTCTACTTGCTGTAAGTTCAGCACTGAGTCAACAAATTGTGGGTCATTTGTATGCTGTCAATGCAAACATATTCGGGAGCTAGAAAGAAAAGTATCTAACCTAGAAGCTGAACTGCAAAGGGTCAGGTCCACTGAATTCAAATTATTCATAGACCAGTCCCGTTTAAGTATTAATATACAAGAAAAAACAGGGACAATGGGAATGGGGAGGCTGAAAGTACAGCAACTGGAAACATAGACAACATCATGGAATATAAAAACCTGAACAGGAAAAGACAGAGAGGAGAGGGGAGGACACTTCTGATGAGGGCTGCATTATAGTAGATAACACTGGGCATTACAAAAGAGGGAGGAGGGCTAAGCATCATGAGTGTCAGGGGATTGAGACTCAGAAACACTTTGAACCCCTCCTGGAACTCGATGAACCAGTCTCGAGGGTTACTCAGACTATTGTTGAGTCACAACATAATTTATCAGGAATCCAATCCCCACTTCCATCAAACAATTTATTTATATTATTTATTGAAAGAGTTTCATCAGAAAAGCCTACTGAGCCACAATAGCTCATTTCCAGAGGCCTCCTGGGAGAAGGGGTAGATTGGATGACTATACAGCAGCAAAAGTGTGGAACAGTTACAATGCACAGAAAAATAAGCAGCAATAGGCATGGTAGCATATATTGGTATGTAAACAAATTTCGATTACAATTTACTGCTTACCTTTTCTAAGTAAATAGCCCAAGCAAATGGGAGCAGTGAGGGTTGAGCAAGCATCGAGAATGGAGCAGGCAGCAATGAGAAGTAGCATGGCTGCATGTGAGCGAGAGAAGATGTAGGGAGAGGGAAAGATGAGTAAAGGCAAATAATGAAGTTTAGTGGCAGCCAGGAATGATGTGGGTATGGAGAAGGAACTTCAAGAAGGAGGGGGAGATGGCAGCACAGATATGGGAAGGGGGGAGGACAAAAGAAGCCTGCAGGAGAGGGCGACTGACAAGCAAAGCATTTATCAAGTGGGACGGCAAAGAAATGAGACTCTACAGAGTGAAGGGAACAGGAGGTTGGGTCAGAACAAGAAAGGTGGGAGGAGAGATAACAGTGGAACGATCCAAACCAGAACTTAACAATGAGGAGGGTGCAGTGAGGGAGGCAGAGGCCCTCCAGGGATAGGAAACTGACAGAAGAGTTCAGGAAGCAGTGGTGAGTATGGGGCTGACAGTCAAAACAAGGTGGCAGGAGTAGAAAAGGGGGTCCCAGTCTAGCAAGCGTGGATATTGGCATGCCGATGTATACCACATTATTGAAACTGAAGGCCGAGAGGATCATTTTACAGACAGTCTTGTGGTAGGTAGGTAGGTAGGTAGATAAAACTTTATTTTTATTCAGGAAATGCATGTTATTTGGACTTTACTCTCCAGTTTACAAGACAGTCCGGTGTTTAAATATCTAAAGTTTCAGTACATAGAACATTAAGGATTAAAATGATTAAGTCACATACAGAACAAATGTCATGTTGTTAAAACAGCTCGGAAAACATTAATAACAAGTACACATGTAGTTTGCATAACTACAGTATTTACATATACAGAGATTAATTAGTTAAGTGTATTGACAAGTAAAAAGCAATAATCCCTTAAATGCATGTTGTACTCCATATAGTGGCTGCCCTAGAATTCAAGGTTTTGTCTCCATAGTTGTTCATTATTTTGTCTAAATACATTTTATATGAATGAACTAGTCTTAATAATACCCTCTTATGTTTGGTTTCCAGTGGGAAAAGGAGTTGGGAGATGGGATGTTCAGGAAAAGATGGCTTCAATGTATGTATTAGTGTCAGGCAATTTCTCGTATAACCTGTTTCAAGAGGTTGCCAGTCTAATCTACTCAGTAGCTGGCAATGATGTGTTCGAAAACTACATTGGAGTACATATCTTGCTATTTTATATTGAGTTTTATCTAATTGGTCTAATAATTGTTTATTTGCCATTCTGTATACAAATTCACCATATATAAAAGTAGGTAAAATGAGCTGTTCAACTATTTTTTTCCTATCATATAATTTTAAACATTTTGTAGTTCTCTTTAAAACGCCTAATTTTTATTAACTTTCCCAATGGTATTTGTTATGTGATCACTAAAAGTTAATTGGGAATCGAAAATTACACCCAGATAACAATAGCTATCCACCAATTCCAATTTGGTTTGGTTATTTGTGTAACTCTGTAGTTGACAAGATTTGTTATTATTTTTCAGTGCAAGATGCATTAGTTTTGTTTTTTTAATATTCATAGCGAGTCTTGACCTGATGAAGCACCCTTCAGTTCCTACAAGATCCGACTGCAGCTTGGTCTGAAATTCCATTACATTGCCTGCTGTGGCAATTATAGCTGTATCATCTGCATACAGCCTTAGGGCTGCATACTATGCCATCTGGGCAATTCATGATTGAAACTTAAGAACAACAGGGTCCCAGTATGGACCCTGAGGTACCCCCCCCCCGGTTACTTCTTGTGGTTTAGATAGACAGCCTTGTACTTCTACCCTCTGAGTTCAACCTCTCAGGTAGGATGTTAACCAGTTTAAGGGGCCATCAGAAAAACCAAACTGCTGCAATCTCATACGCAAGAGGGGGAGGTTCACCAGGCCAAAGGCCTTTGATAAATCTACAAAAACCACTGCGGTTTCTAAGCCCAAGTTCAGTGACCTACATATCAGGTCACTAAACTCCAGCAAGACTGTCACAGTGGGAAATCCCTTTCTAAATCTTGACTGATAGGGGTCAACAAATGATATTTATTCAAATAGTCACTAATCTGAATATGCACTAATTTCTCTAAACATTTTGACAGAATTGGCACAAAGCAATTGGTCTGTAATTATTTCCTTCAGCTAAGCCCCACCTTTATAAACAGGTTTGATCTTACTGTCCCTCCAGGGTGCTGGGAAATAGCCCAATTGCAAGCTCCAATTGAAGATACCAGTATAGGCAATTACTGGGGCAATGTGTTGAGCTACTAGTTTTAGGAACCTACCATCCATATAATCCGGGCCTGTTGATTTATACATATTGATTTTTGTTAACTCCCTGTATACCTCCAATTTAGTAAGTTTCTTTTAAATCTAAAAGGTGGTTGATGGCATTTGGCTGTTTCTACAGTCTCTGACTCCGCCTCTGTTTTGTGGTCTACCGAAGCATTTTATCCTCAGAGATCTGTAAAAAAAATTGTTTAGCATATCAGAAACAGCCCCTGGTTCAATTAACTTATTTGCAGCCCTTAACCTCATGGTGATCTGCGAAGACCTCCCACCCGGGTTTGTTACTTGTTTTATGGTATTCCAAAACTTTTTTGGGTTGGTGCTACTGCATATTTTATTCCTATAGTATACTGTTCTTGCACACTTTATCAATTTTTTACTTTCATTTCATTTTTTTTTTTAAATATACCCAGTCCTCCTCAGATTTGGTTTTTAAAGCTTTCTTCCATATCCTATTTTTAACCGTGATATACTTTAGTATTTTTTCATTAATCCAGGTAATCTAGGGGATTTATTTTGTGTTTTAATTTTAGGGGTTATGTAAATCACAGATCTCACAAAATATGTCCATAAAATAATCAACAGTTAAGTCTAAACCAGGGATTAGTTTGTGGTGGTGGTGGTGGGGGGAGTACAGGCTTTCATTCATATAGAGCCCCCCCCAATTTTAAGGAGCTTAGAGTGGATGGCATCAATGTGGGCTGAGAAGTCGAAGTGACTGTGAAGCCCCACACACACACACACACACACACACACACACACACACACACACACACACACGTATTTAAAGGAGGGCATGACATCAATTCTGGTGCCATCAAGGGTTAAAAAGACAAGGGGGGATTGGATGCTGGGTGACAAAAGTCATGATGATTGTCTTTTTTGAATTTAGATTGAGCTGTTTATTTAGGAGCCAGCCTTAAACATTTAACAAGTCGAGTCAGAGCTCAGCTGTCAACTCAGGAGCAGTAGAGATGGAGGTGAAAAAAGCTGTATTATCACTATACAGTTCAATGTAAGAGGAGGAATAGACCTTAGAGAGGTCATTCAGGAAACTGAGAAAAGGACAGAGCCAAGTACTGAGCCCTTTGGTACCCCAGACTTGAGGGGGAGGTGGAGAGTAGGGCTCTGATGGCAGTGACAACCTGTGAGCCACCATATGAATGACAAAACCATATTATAGATAGGAACAGAACCACCTGCCCACTGAGGCTCTTAGGCAAGCACCAGCAAGTCTGGACTATAGGACAGAGTGGGTGACAGTGTTAAATACCTTTGCCAGGTCAATAAACATGGTGGCAAAGATGTGGTCCTGGTCCATCCCTTTAAGGATAGAGTCCCAGACTTTTAGGTACTGATGGAGGCAAAAGGGTCAAGGAAAGAAGAGAGCTGAGAAAGGACAAGATACCTTGAATCTCAGGGAGGGTAGGAAGGAGGAAAATGGGACAGTAGTTCCCTGGGACAATAGAGTCACCACCAGTATGTAAGTAGTAATGACCTAAGCCACCTTTCAAGCTGTAGAACCATGCCCAGGTAGAAAGAGAGATTAAAGAGATCAATTGGGGCAGACAATAGCAGGGGTGGAGAAATAAAGTTTACTGCTGAGCCCATCTGGGCTATGGCCCTTCAAGGATCTAGCGAGAGTGAGGTACAGAGGGGTAGCTGAGATAGTAGTGGGACAAACAAAAGAAGACATGGGGGGATGGGGAGGAGATGAGGAAGGGAGGAGGGAGCAGGTACAGGTAGAAAAAAGTGGTTAGAGGTAGTAGTTACCTCCAGGGGGAGGAGATGACAGAATGCTCAAGAGATAGGCTGGGGATGGATGACCGTAAGGGGGGGGGGAATTAAACAGGGCATGGATAACTTTCTAGAATTTTGAGGGGGAGTTTAAATTAGTCCGGAAATTCAAGAGAAAATAATTGGACATATCTTGTTTTGTGGCATATGTGCAAACATTCCAGAATGTTTGTACCTTAGAGGATTTGGCTTGCAAGTCAGAGGCCTTGTACTGATGCCTAGCAGATTCTCTGGACTGCAGGCAAGTGATGAGCTCAGCAGTTACCAATGAGAGATGGGAACCTCTAACCTGAGATTTGCGAAGTGGGGTATGTTTATCCCACACTGAGGAGAACTGAGAGCTGAATTTGGTTATGGCATCATCAACATTGTGGGATGAAGACATAAAGGACCAGTCAGTGGCAAGGAGATCAGATTTGAGGGCATATAGGTCAAGGGGCCTAAACGACTAGAGCTGTATGACTTTGGAGGAGGGGGGTTTGGACAGTGTACTCTTCATATGCGTTAAACCAGGTAGTGATCACTGAGAGCACTTGGGAAGGTGCCTGCAAATATTATACTATGGGGATGTAAGGACAGGACCCTGTGAAGAAGGCATTTGTTGGCGGAGGAAGGGTCGAAATGTGTATACTCCATAATATGCTGTGCGAGTTTGAGCAATTCAATTTGCTGGGAGAGATTTTTGCAGCAGGGGAGGTCCAATTATGGTTCAAGTCCCCCTATATAATGAGTACCTCATTGGAGGTAATTCATAGAAACAAGGAAGAAGGTCAAGGAGGGGGCCAGATTTAGAACCTGGGCAAAGAAATATGCCAGTAATAAGCAGGTACAAAGAAAGCGACAACAGAAAAGAGAGATATCCTGCACCAGAAGTGGAGTGGTGCAGCTCAACAAGATAAAAGGCAGCTAACCCAGTACTATAAATTCAGAAGATGCTGGCGCTCCTCGTCCTCTGCTCCCCAGAACTCAAAAGATACAAAGTCCATTCGAAATAAAGTTGCAAATTAGCATTTATTTAAAGCAATGTGGAGTTCACATTCATCGCCACACACTGCTCCAGCACTTCACCTTCCTCAGGGGAAGTGGCCATTCTGTTCAGACACACACATTTTATAGGGCAAACAATACCTCAGTGTCTCTATCTCCTCTCCTCATACATTTAAACAGAATATTACTCACTTAAAGACACAGTGATTGATAAATATCAATAAAATAACTTCTTTATAAACCTATACATTTTAGAAATGAAAAAGTTTCTTTTATACAAAAATGAAAAAAGAAAAAACTGATTAAAATTTACTGTCATCAGTTTAGTCCTGGGTCAGAGCTACTAGCTTTTAAGGACAAAAAGATCTGCAAAGCTCATTAATTTAAGTTGTGCAATTATTTCAAAAAATTATTAAACTTATTTTCTTTGAATTCATATTTACACAGAGAAGATACAAGACGGTAGAAGGGGGAGGCAGCAAGTGGCATGCTGGAGTGCATAGGCAGAGGGTGCGAGGTAGTGATGCCATTGTATACAGATACATATGTATGTCAAGATGACACACAACATGGGATGGTCAGTTGCTTTGCAGGTGCCAGGATCAATGACATTGACAAAATGCTAAATAAGATCCTTGACATGGGCCCTAGTCTGGTAGTAATTATTCATGCGGGCACAAACAACATAGGCAAGAACATCGGTGACAATATAAAAGAGGATTTTATCAAGATAGAGAAGAAGCTCACTAATAAAAAAATGTTCAGCAGCCTTCCCTGAGATACTGCCAGTACCCAGAGGCAGCGCAGGAGGCAACCAGTAATCAAAAACTAGAAAAATTGGTTAAGATTTTGGTCTAAGCAAAAGGAACATACATCTCTCAGGAACTAGGATAATGTCCACAATATAAATGACCTGTGTAGCAGGCACAACTGCATTTGAACAAAAGAGGGACTATGTTACTTGGTCAAAGGCTAAAAATAATTATGGAACAATTTTTCAGCTAGAAGACTAGGGGGCTCTGTATGCAAAAAACACCTGTCTTAAAGCAAGACATAACACGAAAAGTCAGGCTACAGGTGGCAATAAAGTAAATGCAAATAACATACTCGGAAATTGTGTTATGCATGGGGGGATAACATCCAGTTACTGACAGTCAGTACATGCAGCCTGAACATTACAACAAATCAGAATTAGAATCAGTTGTACATAAGGAAGAAGTTGATGTGATTGTGTAACAGAAACCTGGTGAAATGCTGAACATAGCTGGTCTACAACACTAGGGATTACAACCACTACAAATACAATAGGAGAAACAAAAATGGGGAGGAGTTGCACTGTACATAAACAGCCTGCTAACTTGCTCAGAAACAACTGGTATTGAAGTAGGCAGTATCGTAGAAAGTATTTGTGTAGAACAAAGAGATATAAAGGGCAAAAGCAATAACATAGGTGTGAGTTATAGACCCCCAATTGTATATCAGACAGTGCGCAAAAAACAGAGCACTGAATACTGAAATTGAAGCCGCAGTGGAGAAAAGGGATATAATACACAATGGGGGAGTTTAACCACCCCAGTATAAACTGGAATACCAACACAGCAACCAGTGCTAGTGAATCAGAGTTAATGAATATGATTGTAGATAACTTAATAAATCAACTGGTAATAGAGCAAATCAGGGAATCACATACTCTTGACCCTATCCTAACCAACATTCCTAACAAGATTAATGATAAGAGACCATCTCTAGAAGGACATGGAGTGAAGGTAGTCCAGAGGAGGATAACTAAAATGGTGCAGGGCCTGCATCAGAAGCTCTATGAAGAGAAAGTAAAGGACCTCAGTAGTGTATACCCTGGAAGAGAGGAGAGATAGGGGAGAAATGATAGAGACCTTTAAATACCTTATACGGGTAAACAAGGTACAATATTGAAGTATTTTTCAGAAAAAAGGTGTGGAAGAACAAGGGGACATGATTTGGAACTGAAGCAAGGTAGATTGTGGAGAAATGTGAGGAAGTACTTCTTCACAGAAAGAGTAGTGGATTCTTATAATAGCCTTCCAGTGGAGGTGGTGGTGTGAAAACAGTGGTGCAATTCAACAATGCATGGGATAGGCATAAGGGAATCTTAGAGAAAAGGAAGGGGGGAGGGAGAATGGGCCAGACAGCAAGCAAGATCTGCGGTAATACTGTAAGTAGGGAAAATTGACAGAGTAGGTGAGCCAGGTGGTCCTTATCTGCTGGCAAATTCTATGTTTCTATATCAAGGTGCATGAGCCAGTGTTGACAAACAATCAGAATATGGGTTATGCTTCAATGTTTAGAAAACATGATGGAAATAAAAGTAGTATAATAATGTTTCAGCAATCACTGGGAAAATTTCCTAACTATTAAAAACAAACTGGTGGGTTGGAATTGGAAATTGGAGATGGTATAAATAATAAACAATAGTGGAAACTGATCAAAGCAAAATTATTGGATTTGCAAGGCACAGTCATACCCAAAAGAAAGTTACTCAATAAAAAAGGGATAAACAAAATGGGTAACCGTAAAGGTGAATAAGGCAAATAAAAGAATAACAAAATTGTACCATATTATTTGTTTATTTAGTTTTGTACTTCTTTGCATTGAACCTCAGTTGCCAGACCTCTGACCATTTTTCAAGCTTCAAACATAGAATTTGACAGCAGATAAGGACACTTGGCCCATCAACTCTGCTGGTTTTCTCTACTTACAATATTACTGCAGATCCTACTTGATCTCTAGCCAGATGGAGTGGACAGAATAAGGAGAGACCTGGGGAAGCTTGAAGAATGGTCAGAGGTCTGGCAACTGAGGTTCAATGCAAAGAAGTGCAACATAATGCACCTGGGATGAGGGAACCCTAGGGAGAGCTACAGGAAGGGGGGGGGAGTTGCTGATGATCACCAAGGAAGAAGGGGACCTGGGGGTTATAATTTCAGATGACCTAAAGGCATCTAAGCAGAGTACAAAGGCTGCAGGGACATCAAGTGGCATGCTGGGGTGCATAGGCAGAGGTATCACAAGCAGAAGGCATGAGGTAGTGATGCCATTGTATAAAACACTGGAGAGGCCGCACCTCAAGTACTGTGTGTAGTTATGGAGGCTGCACTTTTCGTAAGGACATTGAGAGGGTGGAGGCAGTCCAAAGGAGAGCAACCAAGATGGTACAGGGATTATACCAGAAAACATATGAGGACAGATTAAAGGATCTCAATATGTACTCGCTGGAGGAGAGGAGGGATCAGGGGGACATGATAGAAACATTCAAGTACCTCAAGGGCATAAATAAGGTGCAGGGGGAGACATCGTCCAATACAGGAAAACTACAGGAATGAGGGGGCATGATATGAAACTTGAGGGTGGCAGACTGAGGGGGAAATGTAAGGAAGTTTTTCTTCACAGAGAGGGGTGGTGGACACATGGAATAGTCTGCCACAGGAGGTGGTGGGAGCAAGCACAGTGGTGGGATTTAAACATGCTTGGGACAGACATAAAAGTAGCTTAGAGGTGGGAAGGAATGGAGTGGGGAAAAGTCATTGACCAGTTAGGGTCAGAGGATGCAAACAAATGTAAGGCTTATGGGCAGACTAGATAAGCCTAGTGGTCCTTATCTGCCATCAATTTCTATGTTTCTATGTTATTGACCAGGTAAGCACACTAATGCTTGTTTTCAGGTATGACTTGGAAGGCTACAATAGGATACAGACAGACAAATTACAAGATAAAAAAAAAACAACATCGGAAAAAAATTACAGGAATACACAGGAACAGTATAATATAATAGTTATACAAGACAATATAAAACAGGGTACATGAATGAAAAAAACAGTGCAGTTAGAATCAAATATATCCATGGGGATAGATACAAGACACCACAGATTCTTTCTGATTGATAGAGAGGTCAGTCACTCCGGGCAGGTGCAGGCAGATGAGTCCTTCAAGTAGTTCCAAAGGTATTTTTTAAAAGAGGTGGAGAGAGGAGAAGCACCGGACAGACATAGGGAGGAAGGTCCACATCCTAGGGCCACAAGCTGTAAAAACCTGCTCACCCCTGGTAGTCCAAGTTCTGGAGACAGCAAGCAGGGACTGGGTCATAGATCTTAGGGGGTAGCCAAGGTTAGCAACCTTTAAGTTCTCAGCAAGGATGGTGGGGTGGCAGTCAGGAGTAACTTATTTACAAAACAGCCCAGCACAAAGTCACGGGCTGTAGGGCTGATAGCCAACCAAGTTTGCTGTAATGCTTCCAATGATGAGTGTGGCATGCAGAAAACAGGGTGAAATGACAAATGTTAATATGAACTACATCCCACTAAGACATGAGGCAGTTGGCAGCATTGTTGTAGGTAATTAGTCTGTAGTTAAGGGAGGTAAGAAGCATTCCCTTAGCAATGACCAGATGGGCAGGTGGGGGGATAAGGAAGTTCTTGGCTCTGTAAGCCATGCCCAGCTTCCCGTTTACAGCCCTGCCTGCATATATTAAAAGTATGCAAGGTAAGGTCCAGTTGGGGGTCAAGAGTGACACCAAGGTACTTACAGGAAGAGGTAGCAGACAAGGACAGGCCATCAGAACTGGACATTGCCAGGGGCTCAGGGCAGGACCTGATTTTAGCAGGGGAGCCAAAAAGCATTGTTTGGGTTTTCTTTATGTTGAGGACTAGCTTATTAGCAGATGGCCAAGAATGAATTATGTGGAAGACCTCATTTAATTGGGAGTTGATGATCTTAATATTATGGGAGCTCGACAAGAGCACCAGATCATCTGGAAGATGGGGTGGAGCAGCAGTGTACCGATATGCTAGGGAGGTCATTAACAAACAAAGAGAAGAGAATAGGACCAAGGATTGAGCCTTGGGGTACTCCAGTTGAAACAGGTGCCAGTTTAGAGAATGTTCTATTAAACTTGACCAGCTGCTATCTATTGCGTAAGTAGTTGGCAAACCAGGCAGTCAAATGGTCAGATAATTCAAAAGAATGCAACTTTATACAGAGAAGCCTGTGATCCACCAAGTCAAAGGCTTTGGGTAGATCAACAAAGATCACTCCACATAGCTTGCACTGGTCTGTGGCCACCCTAATGTCAGAAGTGACCTGGGTAAGAGCAGTGGAGGTAGAATACTGGAATCCGCTGGAAACCATGTTGAGCTGGAAATATTAGGTCATGGTATAAAGATTCTCAGTGAATTGGGATGTAAATTTTTTTTTCCAGAAGCTTACTAATGGCAGGTAGGATAGCTATATGGTGGTAGTTTGCAATGCATTTTGGGTCACCTTGTTTAAAGACTGGAACCACTTGAGCAACCTTCTAGACATCAGGTACAGTGCCAGTAAGTGAGGACGTATTGAATATATGTATGTGATGGGTAGTGCCAGAGATGGAGCACCAAGGTGAAGGAGCTTAGGTTCCAAGCTGTCATGACCTGAAGTAAAGGGGGAAGACAGAGATACCAATAGTGTACAAGCCTCATTGGCAGTCACAGTAGTAAGGTAGAAGGAGGGATGGAGCACTGATGATGTAGGGAAAGGCTTGGTCTCCTTCTGAGATGCAGGACCAGAGAACAGGGAGGTGAAGGCAGAGAGGTCTGAGAACTGTTTATTGAAGGCATTAGGTATAGTGGCAGGATTGTTACAACTGACTCCATCAAGAAGCATAGAGTTGATTTGGGAAATTTAGAGAGCCCCCAATAACATTTTTAATGTTACACCAAAAAATCCTTGGGTTTTTAGCAGTAGCCAGAAGAGAGGACCTACAACATTCACACTTAGCAGAGCACATACCGTATATACTCGCACATAAGTCATTTTTTTGGGAGTTTTTTCAGTCTCTTCAATTATGGGTACCGACTTATGTGCGAGTAACTGGAATTCACAATAAAAATCATGTGATGCCAGTCCATGAAAATATACACTTTGCAGTCATGGTTATCATCAATTGTCTCCCGCAGTGTGACAAATGGCATCAAAGGCATTTGTGGTGCTACATTGTTCCATACTCCGCTTAGTGTCCTGTGGTGTGCTAAATGGGATACAAGGTGCTACACTGTTTTAATTGAGGCTCACGGAGAAAACCTGAGTTGCAAACTGCGAACTGGTAAATGAACAGACAGAATTTGGTAGCTGCAGTTCACCTGCACTGTTCCCCGCGGTGTGCTACGTAGCTTCAAAGGCATCAGCAAGCAGATAAGAAAATAATATCTAAGCAAGCTTCAGTTGTCTTATGTGGTGTGTTAAATGGCACCATATTAAGCTTCACATACCTCATCTTTTTACCATTTTCCATCTGTTGTCATCATTTGATACAGCTCTGTTTTCGTCCCTATGTACTCGCTCACAGTCACTGATTCAGCCAGTCTTCAAAAAAAGTAATTCCAACTTATGAGCGGGTCAATAAAAAGTGTGTTACTGCTCTCAGCTGAATTGTACCCCTCGACTTATGAGTAGACCAACTTATGTGCGCGTATATACTTTCTTACATACATTTTTAAGCCACCTGTATTTAATAAGGTCAGGCTGAGCTCTTATAAAATAGAGTGCAGTGAAACTATAGTATCATAAGATACAAGGCAGAATTAAATGCATGCAAATATGAAATTAGGAAGCGTAAGTCAAGTATTGAGTTTAAACTTGCACATTTTAAGGTCAATGAAAAAAAAGCTTTTATATGTACGTAAACAGTAATAGGCAGCCTGCACAGGCTGTGCACCCCCTTAAACAGAATAGCTTAATACTTAATACTTAATATCAGTGCAGATGGCCTCTGCTTTCAACAAATATTTCTGCCCAGTGTTTAGGTTTAATAGCCTACTAACTGCTGACACAGAGATACATATCAATGAGCATCAAGCAAATGATGGTAGTGCAATTAATATCGATAGGAAATTGGTGTTACAGAGGTTAAGGACATTGGATAGAAATAAGGTGGCAGACCACAGATTACTGAAAGACTCACTATATATTCCATTTGAAAATCCAACCAATACAAGTAGTGTACCCAAGAACTGGAAGAAAATCACGGCTGTGCCAATATTCAAGAACGCGATAAGTCAAATAATAGCAATTATAGGCCTAAAAGCCCAACTTCAACATCAAGAAAAATTCTGGAATCCATCATAAAGTATTATACAGATACCTACATGTATTTGGAAAGCAGTGGTCTAAGGCACAAAAACTGGACGTGGGTTCATTGAAGGAAGGGCATGCATGACAAACTTAGTATCATTTTATAAAAATATCAATAATGCCTTGATAAGGGTAGAGCTGTGGTTGTCATATATTTATACTGTAGTAGAAGAGCATTTGACAAGTCATCCCATACCAAACTGATACACAAGCTTGTGTCAATATGGCTAAGTAAGCACATCATAAAATGGATAAGAGGGTGGATAACAGAACCCAGAGAGTGAGGATAAATGGCTACTTAACTGAGGCTGGAGGGTTACTAGTGGAGTGCCCCAGGGAACAGTCTGGGGTCTACTCTGTTTTTTATCTATATAAGTGACATGACAGGACATGTTATGGGGTGAACAAGCAGATATGCAGATGATATTAAACTATGGGGACATGCAGACAATAAAATTAGCAAAAGATCAATACAAACTGGCCAAAACAGAATCATAGGGTTGGTAAATGAAAATGGTATGATGCTGAATATTGAGAAATGTCATGTAATGTACCTAGGTTCAAACAATGTTGGAGGTACTTCTTAAATGCAAAGGCTATTAATGCTGTTACCATAGAAAAAGACCTAGGAGTTTATATACAGCAGATCACGACTTTATAAGTTATACACACTGTAAACGGACAGCTACAAAAGCAGGAAGAATATTAGGGTGAATAAAGAAAGCTTACACTAGCATTTCATTCAGTATTATCATCTCACTTTGCAAGACCTATGTTAGACCACACTTTGATTATTGTTCACAGTTTTCGAATCTATTTAATAAAAATGATACAGGGAAAATTGAAATAACGTGGCAAGCTACCAAAATTCTGCATTGGCTAAATGACACCAACTACACTGTGAGATTAACCACATTAAAACTTTATAGCCTCAAGAGATGACAAATAAGGGGTGGTTTACTTTTACTCAGTAAAATAATCGGAGACAAGGCATTGTAGCTGAACTTAGGATGACTTACAAAATAATGTCTTACAACACAAGAGGGTATAATCTTCAACTGGAGATCAATCTATTCAAAACTAAGGCACATAAATTGTACTACATGCAATGTGCAGATGGGAAAAAAAAAAAAAACACACTAGCAAAACATGCAATTTAATCCAATTCTCAAAAGGTTTTCAGACAACCTGAATTGCTTTATGAGTCTGGGAGCAATTTATACTGATACCACTGAGAAGTGGGGGGATGGACACAATGGGCACACTTGCCTCTTTCCATCTCTACCACCAAGAATAATACCAAGTATAGTACCAGGGTATCCCCTGAGAGCCATTAGTGAAAGTAGTGTGAGTATAAAGTCCCTACAATGGTGATAGCTCCAGCACCACCTGCTGAGAATACACTTCGGAGTCACTGAGTGTGTGTAAATATGTGTGTGAAACCCAAAGGGTATAGAAAGGTGGGAGATTCTGGGAAAATAATGATGAGAAGAATAGACTCTGACTTGAGGTATTATCTAATGCACTGTTGTTGAAAAGAGGAATAGGAGGGGCCGCGTGTCTCCTGTTATGTGTGTGCGTAGGGTACAACCTATGCAAAGGGACCCTTAGGTCTGTCTCAAGTCTGGGATCAGGATCTAACTTGTCTGTACACTGCCATCCAGGAGCGCTTTTAGGTTTGTAAACCATAAATCAGTTCAGTAAAGCAGGACTACTGCTTAAAATACCCTTGCAGTATATAATTTCAGTCAGAACAGAGGTCCGAGTTTACTCACCACACTGGAGGTAGTAGGGGTACAAATGTATGACTGATGTGCAGAGAACCCTCTCGCGAGCATACCACCTTATCCTTAGACACAGAGGGATTTCCTGGGCTATGCCTGGGCACTGCTGACACTAAGAGGGGGTCGCAATATGGTGCCAGCCTGGGCTTAGAGACAATAGAGCAGCAGATGAGTGGGTTGCATATAACAGAATGTAAGCAGAAGAAGGTTGCATAGTAAGTTAGTTTTGTTTAGAACAGGAGCGGTACAAAACAAATAAGTGCTAGCACATTTCCAGTGATGTCCTGTATATGACAACAGTAGCACATCAGCATGTTACAAATATTAAAAGTTATAATATATCACTATATTATACAATCAGTTTTACCATACTGAGTGCAATACATACCGAACATATACTTCTCATTTACACATGAAGATATCCATCAGATAAATGAACATACACAAGGATGTAGGAGTTGGTCAACAAGCCAATTGGTTAAAGCTTAAAAATGAGGGACACGACCAGAAATATGATAGAGGTGTACAGGAAGCATGTTCTACTTAGTTGGGCTGGAATTTGTAAAAGCTGGTCTGCTAGAAGAGCTGGAGGTAAAATAATATACTGTACTAGCTGAAGTCCAGCAGAAGAGCACAAACCAGGTCTTATGGCTCTAGGTACCAGCAAGTTGATACTGTACAGAAATCAGGAAATCCTGATAAAAGACAACTATGAATAAATTTTAAAAAGTGAAACTGCCTTCATTCCGCCATACCCAATACTAGACGTAGTGGTGGGTGCCTTTACGGGAGCAAAGAATAGGATGGCCAAGTTTGTTAAAAATAACATCCAGTTTATGAAATAGGGTGGCCAAGGATGATCCATAAACAAAATCACAATAGGTTAGTAATGGCATTAGCATTGAAGTGACAATCTTGAAAGTTATTAAAGGACTGTAACAAATTAATTCCCTCAGATGTATATATAGAGACTAATGCATGTGCATCCGTACACAATGAGTCTGCGTTTCCAATAAGGGGTCGAGATGACATCATATGATCCTCAGGAGCGAAGCTCGAGTGGCCCCTGATGTCATCTTAACCCCACAATGGAAACACTACCCAAGTTGGGCATGGTTGCTGGTGTCCTGGCCTGGAGCTGTATTGTCCTAGTGAAAGCACATAGCAGTCTTTGCGGTTCGGGTATGGCTGCGGTAATGAAGAGTGAGTGAGTGCAGCAGTGAGTAAAGCCATCTTACGCTGGGTTCTCGCTCTGGAACAGAGCAGCGGGTTGGCAGTAAAAGGGCCGGCTCAGAGTTTTGGAGGTGCTTTTTGAGTCCTGCTGCAGTTTCCCCCCCTCAGCTCTTGGTAAGAAGGAAGCTGGGGAACATTTGGCTTATTGGTTATGCTGGTCGAGGAAAATGAAACTTTTTGGCAGCCTGTGTGAGAGATGCGCTGCCAGTTGTCTTCCCCTCACTACTTGGCATGTTTACTTTTGGGAAGTACTACTTAAGCAATAATGACCAAACAGCCGGTCATTTCCTGGGGATTAATGACCAGCCTGGGGAGAGGGCAGCCCGAGGCGCAGCTGAGGCCAACCCCCACCAGCCGGTTGTTAATCCCCAGGAAATTAATGGCTGTGAGGTCATTACTGTGATTATGTCTGCTCACAATAATGACAAGTTTTTTAACAGCTTTTTAAATTATTTTTTTTTGTGGCAGCATGCACTGACAGTGCCACATGCTGCCAATTGTTCTCTGTGGTAATGTGAGGAGCTGACACTGGGAGGTGATGTGCTGTCAGTACTACTTATCGTGTCATGTGGGGGTTTAGACTGGCTATGCTAAAAGGATTTCAGAAACAATAATTTGCAGGCATGCAGAACTGTTTTGTTTTTTTCATTTTATTTAGGAAATGTTTGCCAGTAAAGGGGTTCAGTGGCAACAAGAATATTGTGGCTGTAATGAATATGCAGTAAGAACACTTACAAAACTGAGCAATAACAAGTGACATTCTCAGGAGCATCATGAATTATTGAACATATATAGTTTGAATTTATTTGAATATGCAAATAAAATGTAGCTACAGTACACTACAAATCAGATTGAACTTCTTTGCCAAACATATTAATAATTCATGAGTTTTGAAGAGATACTATTTGTGCTGCTAAAAGGAGAACAAGCTAACACATTTTTCTTTTACAACTACAAAAAAAAAACAGGTAACACATTAACTTTTTTCACTTGGGCAACTGTAACTGTTTCAACATTTTCAAGATTTCTACTGCTGCAGGCAAGAAACTGCTTTTTATACCAACAACAGTGCCAAAAACACGTTTTGTTTTGTCACCACTGCTGTCAGCGTAGAGCACATGATCATCTGTGTGTTTGCCGTGCTGGGCATTTCTAAGAGATTTCAGACCAGCATGGCTGCCAAGCAGTGAGCTAATTTAGCTCGGGAATAATTAATTAGACTTATAAATAGATTTATCATCTTCAGTTACAGCCAACCTTATTTTGGATATGTACAGGACTTTGCTTCTCTGGATGGTTGTTGATGGAGTTGGACTATCTACATATATACTGATAGCCTTGATGTGTCTGCTTTGCCTGGTGGTAACAGGTGTAGTATGATGCAATATAAACTGTTTAATTCTGTTATAATTTTATTTCTGCTTGTGCAGGACTCTTTCTTCCCCCCCTCCTTTTCTTTTTTTTCTTAAGGTATATATTTTGTTGATTTTGTTGAAGGGAGTTGAAATAGTGAATGGCAGGGAGCTGTTGATTTATTGAGTGAATCGGAGTGCGTGTGTTTGGAGTGGGAGTGAGTAGTTCAGTATTGTTTTAAGTTCATTTAGTGGTTGGTCAAGATGTGTCAAGGTAAGTCCCCTGGGAGGAAAGTTTACTCCTTGGACCAGCTTTGGCAGCTCTGCCCTTTTGTGGTATGCTCTGTGGCATTGCCTGCAGTGGTGGTTAACACCCTCAGAAGGCAAAGCAATGGTCAAGGTATGGGGATGGGAAGTGATGTTGGGGAGGGTAGAATCAAGGTGGTGAGGTCTCATAGATGCCCAGGAAGATGTTGGGGTTGGGATAGGGGTACTCCCTTCCTGATTCGGATACCTAGGGCTCCACTGCAAAAGAACAGGTAGGAGATAGACTGGCTGGCTCTGCTTCTCCCCTTTGGGTTGTGCTTTGCAACTCTAGGTCTTTGAGGAATAAAAATGTGGTGATAGAATGTTCATTGCAAACATTTCAGTTGACCTAATTTGTAACATGGAAACTTGGCTGGGGATGACTCTGGCCCTGTGCTGGAGGCATCTATCCCAGCCGAGTATTCCATGGTATATTGCCTGAGGCAGAAACATAGAAGGGGTGGAGTGGTCATCTGTTTTAGATTCACCTTGGGACTCATGGCATGCTTCACAGGAGTGACCAGGTCATTTGAATGTGTGGCTGTTAGGGGTGGGCTGGGTACAGGCTACTGGATTATTCTCATATACAGGCCTCTGGGACACAGGATTGAGTTCCTGCAGGAACTTACGGACCTCATTTCTGACATGGAGTTGGAGACTTCAAGACTGATTGTTCTCAGGGACTTCAATGCCTGGGCTGATGATGAAGCCTCATCTTATGGTCAACAGTTCTTCAGTAGGTACGTCAAATTAGATTTGGATGGATCACCATGCTGTGTCATTCCTTTGTGGGGCACCTCCTTTTATTCCCTTCCCCCATGGAGAAGGTCCTTTACCGCTCTAGGAAAAATATGGAGCCTCGCAAACTCTTGGCAGTTTTGGATCTATTTGGTAAGATGTCTGCTTGTGCAAGTGGGGTTGAGGAAGTTGTGGAGAGCTATAATCTGGCTCTTGCTTCTGCCTTTGACTCCATAGCACCTTATCATTTCTGTCCCTTAATTTCCCAACCCAGTGCCCCATGGTACTGTGAAGAACTGAGGCAGTTGAAGACACAAGGACAGAGGTTGGAGTATTCTTGGTGGAGGTTCAGTTCCTTGGCAGATAGATTGACTCTGAAAACTCACTATGGAGAATATCAGCAGGCAATCACTCTAAAAAAAAAAAAAAAAAAATTTCTGTCAAGGGGTATTTGCTATGAGGAAGAATGGACTGGCTCAACTTTTCACATTGTGGACAGGGTAATTAACCCCTACTGTCCATAGTCCCCCAAAGTTGTTTTTTTTCTGCTGAGAAGTGCAATGAGTGGCCCTTTATGTCAATGAAAATATCAAAGCTACAGAAATTCAGAATACACATAAGGAGCCAGAAGAACTGTGGGTCACCCTGGAAACAGGAAATGGGACAGTCTTACGAACTGGGGTTGTCTACAGACCTCCAGACAAGAGGGAAGGCATAGATTCATTACTGTTAGAAGATATACAAAACATGACAGCTAAAGGGGAGGTCCTGATAATGGGAGACTTCAACATGCCAGATACAGATTGCTCAATACCAGCAGGAATATCCACCAGAACTAGACGCATAGTGGATTCCCTGCAGGGAAGGGCCTCAAACAACTGGCACAACAACCCACAAGAGACAGGGCAATCCTAAATCTAGTACTGACTAATGGGGAAATGATCACAGATCTCCAGGTAGAAGGTCACCTGGGGGACAGTGATCATCACATGGTATGGTTCAATTTGGCCACTAGAACTAAATCATCCCATTCCAAGGCAAAAATGTGGGACTTCAGTGGAGCTGACTTTGATAAGATAGCCAACAGAGTTAAGCTAGCCCTGGCAAGAAGAAATACAGGTGAGGGGGTACAGGCAAAGTGGGCAAGCATTAAAGATGCAATACTTGAAGTAATATCCCATTGTGTTAGAGAGAAAAGCAAGAGCAAAAGAAGGAAGAAACCACTCTGGTTCTCAAAAACAGTAGCAGAAAAGGTCAGAGCCAAAAGGCTGGCCTTCAAGAAACATAAGGGAACACAGTGGGGCGAAGATAGGAAGGCATGCCAAACTTCCCTAAGGGAATCGGGGAAGGCATTAAGGCAGACAAAGGCCCAAACCAAGGAAACACTAGCACGAACAGTTAAAGAAGGGGACAAGACTTTCTATAGATACATTAGTGAAAGGAGAAAGTCCAGAGGGGGTATTGTTAAGAACAAAGGGGATAAGGGAGAGTGTGTGGAGGAGGACCAAGGAAAGGCATCTATCCTAAATAGATACTTCTGCTCAGTATTCACTGAGGGAAAGGGGAAAGGTAGGGCAGGGCCCACAGCTCAGCTCCATGGATGCGGGGGATGGAGGTGTGCACTAGTCCCTTCACAAAAGAAAGGGTCCTGTAAGAGCTCACTAAGCTCAGGGTGGACAAGGCAATGGGACCTGATGACAAACATCCCAGGGTACTAAAGGACCTAAGGGTGGAACTAGCTGAGCCATTATCAGAACTGTTTAGTGAGTCTCTGAGCACAGGAGAGGTCCCAGAAGACTGGAGAAGGGCTCATGTGATCCTGCCCCACAAGAGTGGTAGCAGGGAGGAGGCAGGGAACTACAGACCAGGAAGTCTTGCCTCAGTAGTGGGCAAGATTATAGAGGCACTCCTTAAGGAAAGGATAGTGTAACACCTGGAATCCATATGAGCACAGGATTCAGGACAGTATGGATTTACAACAGGAAGGTCCTGTCAAACTAATCTCACAGATTTATTTGGGTAATCAGAGTGATGGACCAAGGGGGTGCAGTTGACATCGCCTACCTTGACTTCAGCAAAGCTTTCAATACTGTTCCACATAGAAGATTGATTAATAAGCTGGGTAGACTCGGGGTGGGTCAGAGGTTGGTCAACTGGGTGGCAAACTGGTTGGCGGGCAGAAAACAGAGAATGGTGGTAAGTGATATACAGTCAGCAGAGATGCAAGTCACAAGTGGGGTACCTCAGGGATCAGTCCTGGGGCCAGTCCTTTCAATATCTTCATTAGTGACATTGCAGATGGACTGGAGGGTAAGGTTTGTCTGTTTGCAGATGACACCAAGATCTGCAACAGAGCAGATGATCCAGATGGAGTGGGCAGAATGAGAAGAGATCTGGATAAACTGGCAAAATGGTCGGAAGAGTGGCAACTGGGGGTTTAACGCAAAGAAGTGCAAGATCATGCACATAGGGAAGAGAAACCCTGAAGCCACCTATAGGTTGGGAGGGGAGTTGATGGCAATCACAAGGGAAGAAAGAAACTTGGGCATCATCATCACCAATGACCTGAAGTCGTCCAAGCAGACCACTAAAGCAGTAGGTAAGGCTAGCAGGATGTTGGGGTGTATTAGTAGGGGTATCGCAAGTCATAAAAGGGAGGTAATAATCCCTCTTTACAAGACACTGGTTAGAACCCAACTGGAGTACTGCATGCAGTACTGGAGGCCACACCTGCACAAGGACATTAACAAAATGGAGGCAGTCCAGAGAAGAGCAACCAAAATGGTGCAGGGACAGCATCAGAAAACATATGAGAACAGATTAAAGGAGCTCAATATGTATACCCTAGAGCAAAGGAGGGAGAGGGGTGATAAGATTGAAACATTCAAACTTATTAAGGACATTAACAAGGTGAAAGAGTCTAACATGTTTCAATATAAGAAAAATAGCAGAACAAGAGGACACAACATGAGATTAGAGAGACGCCGATTAAGGGGTAATGTGAGGAAGTTCTTTTTCACAGAATGGGTGGTGGATGCATGGAACGGCCTTCCTCAGGAAGTGCTAGATATGAATACAGTGCAGGGCTTCAAACAGGCATGGGATAGGCATATGGGAGCAATACAGATGAGTATGAATAGATAGGCTATTAATAGAGTACAGGCCTATGGCACATTCATAAGGTAAAAAAATGGGCAGACTGGATGGGCCTTGTGATCTTTATCTGCCGTCAACTTCTATGTTTCCATGTCTCTATGTAATCAGTTCTTCCTCTCCAAGGTGTCCTCCATTCAGAGCAGGATCTCCTCAAGTGGCCGGTTATGGGCCAGCAGTACCAGGTCACCTCAGAAGTAGACTTGTTTGCCTCTTGGGAACACAATCAGCTCCCATAGATTTATTGCAGACCACCATTAAAGAGCACAATCCAAGAGGATACCCTAGTCCTAGATTGGGCAGAGAAGTTCCAGTGCCTTCCCACCATTCCCACTCATTCCAAGAGTGCTCGTAAAGCTCAGGAGAGAGCCAGCAACAGTGATCCTGATTGCACTGAAATATTTTCTTGACAAATTCACTGAGATCTGTGATACTTACGTCCCTTTAAGGAAAAGAAAGAATAGGGGATCTTCCAATGGATGGCTCACCCTCGACCGACTAGATCAGTTCAAGGCACTAGATAGCCTCTGGAATAAGGCCAGAAACTCTGGTAACCCACTTAACCACCAGAATTACCGGGCAGCTAGGAACAAGTACACATACCTCTCCAGGCAGGCAAAGACAAAATACTGCAAAGAACAGCTAGCCAGTAGCTGTGGGAATGGTACAAGTTTTTGGCAAAACATTAAGCAACTGCTAGGTAAAGAGAGTAAGAAGCACCTCTCACAGCTCAATGTCAACAGCACCCCCATCATGGACCCTAACAAAATCGCTGAAACCTTCAATTCAGAATTCACGGATCTAAATGGGGTCCTCCCTCCTGATTACCTGTCTCCTGTGATCTATCCTTGTTGACCCTTAGACAGGATACAAAAACTCCCAACTTTTACTTTAGGAGTGTTTTGATTAAGGAGGTTAGAATCTATGTCAAGAAGGTACTTGGTAAAACCATACTGGGGAGTGACAATGTTGATATGAAGCTTGTGTCACTTGCACTAGAAGAGCTGCTTGCCCCCATCACCAAAATATTTAACAAATCACTCACCATGGCTACATTCCCGGCTGCATGGAAGTTAGCACTAGTGACCCCTCCTATTCAATTCATTCTTAAATAGACTACCTGAGGCTAGTAAGAGCAAAACTATTCTGCATGCCGACGAAGCGGTCATCCTGAGCAGCAGCCCTTGGCTTGATCAGCTGCAGAATGAGCAATTTTCACCTCAGATTTTATTTGTGCAAGAAACCCACTTGCTGGACTCACAGATGTCCTTCCTGATCAAATTTTGGGTAGGCAAGGCATTTGGTGCTGGCAATAGTGCACGCCAATGAGGTATGGCAATTCTTATTTTGAAATCTGTACCTTTTACCTTATTGGCAGACATAAAGGACCCAGAAGGGCATTTCATGTTAGTGCATGGCTGCCTGGGGAATTTGGAACTCCTCTTGGGATCTGTTTATGGCCCTAACGCTGATACACCTAGCTTTATTCTGAAATTAGCCTCAGTCTTGGCTCCATTTAGTCACCTACCAATGATATTAGGTGGAGATTGGAACCTTGTCCAGTCCAACGCTTTAGACCGCACTTATTGTATGAAGGCTGGGCTATCTCCAGGATAGCGAGCTTTGAGTGAATTTTCAGATGCCCTGGGTTTGGCGGACCCTTGGAGAAGCCTTCATCCTAATACCCGTGATTATACTTTTTTTTCTATACCCTGTAAGGTGTTCTCTAGAATAGATTTTTTTCTCATTAGCAAGCATTTAATACCAAACATTCAATACAGCCAAATACAAGTGAGGGTCATCTCAGACCACTCCCCTGTTACCCCAGTGGTCGATTTTCCATAAGCTTGCCAATGACCACATACTTGGTCACTAAATAACCAGTTGTTGTGAGACCCATAAATTGCTGCTAACTTTAAACAGTACATGGAGGTTATTATCCAATGTAACAAAAACACCTCACTGCCTTTTGACATCATTTGGAGTAGTCTCAAAGTCACATGGAGGGGAGAACTCATTAGGTTAGCCTCCCTTAGAAAATGGAAAAAATAGGTGCAACTGGCTGATTGGTTATGCCAAGCCCACTTAATTGAAAATACCCTTTTGGAGTCATCTTCAAACCAGACCCAGGAGAAACTGACTCAGCTCCGAGCCTTATATTGAGAACATCTTTTGGAAAAAGTAGATAAAACAGTGGCTAGGTTAAAAGCCACATACATTGGTCAAGGCAACAAAGCGGGTAAGCTGTTAGCCTTTAGAATTAAGCAGCAATCTAACCTTAAGTGGATATCCTCACTAGATGATCTGGAGACGGGGTTATCAACAACAGATTCCAAGTGGATGGCCACAATCTTCTCCTGTTTTTACCAAACGCTTTATACTGTCCCTCCACCCAACCAAGATAATATAGCCAATCAAGAACAGTTTCTATCAATGCCTCAACTACCTCAACTCTCACAGACTCGGTCCATTCCTTATTGGGCCTGATCTCAGAATTTGAGGTGTCCATGGCTATAGATTCACTACCTCTGGGGAAAGCCCCTGGCCCCGATGGGTATACTGCCCTTTTTTATAAAACTTATAAGGTCCTACTAACTCTCTTACTTACTACTCTGTACAACTATTGGGGCACCCAAGCCCCCTCCAACAAATCACTTTTTGAAGCCTGAATAGTGTTGCTACCAAAACCCGGGAAACACCCTACTATACCAGGCCACTACTGACCCATATCTTTGGTAAACAATGATATAAAACTTTAAGAGAAAATATTGGCAACCAGGCTCTCATCCATCTGGACCTCTCTTTTGGGCCCAGAACAAGCAGGCTTTGTGGTCGGATGAAATGCAAGTGAGCACTTCAGAAACATTTTTCATCTTCTCTCTGCAATGGGGGGGGGGGGGCTGCAGGGGCCAGTTTTGGTCTCCCTGGATGTAGAGAAAGCATTTGACAGGGTCTCCTGGACCTACATATTCAGAGTCTTGGAGAAATTCAGTTTTCCAGTAGAGTTTTTTAAATTGAGTAAGGGTCCTTTATACATTTCCTACAGCACACATTTTGTGTAATAATGAGCTATCCCTTTCTTTTCCCTTATCTAGAGGCACTTGGCAGGGTTGTCCTCTGTCCCCCTACCTTTTCAACCTGTATCACAAACCCTTAACTATGGTCCTAAACTTGGCCCCTTTGGTTAAGGGGATAGAACTAGGGGCAGTTTCCTATAAAATTTCATCATTTGCTGATGACATTCTATTCCACCTTTCAGATTGGACTACATCTTTACCCAACACCCTAGAAATTATCTCTACATTTAGTACCTTTTCAGGCTACAAACTTAATCTCACTAAAACCATTGTCTACCCCATATCACCTGTCAATCCCAAGCCCCTTAATGCTCAATTATGCCTTCAATGTGATAACCAGACCTTGAACTACTTGGGTATTAAACTTACCAGAGACGTGTCTAAGCTCAAAACCTTGAATTTAGACCCAGTGGTCCAGCATATTGAATAGTATTTCCTTAGATGGAGGCATTTACCATTATCCTTTTGGGGCAGAGCTAACCTTGTTAAAATGTGTGTTCTCCCTAAACTGATGTACCCCCTAGGTATGTTAAACATTTACCTCCCTAAACAATGATTGCAAAAATTAACTACTCTATGTTCCAAGTTTTTGTGGCTGGACAAACTCCCTCACAGAGCTTATAAGAAACTGTGTAGACCCTTCAAATATGGTGGAGTACAACTAGTGGATTTCTACATGTACTACCTAGTCTTGCATGGAGCCAAATACTTCCGTTGGGGAGATACCACAATGGCATCCCCGCAACGTCCCTGCTGGTTGGAAACCGAGCACTGTTTTGTCAAAAAACTTCACCTTTCCTTAGATTCTTTACCATACAGACTGTACTCCAAGCTTCCTGGGGTCCTCCGTTCCTCTCCCATTGGGTGGAGTTTCCGAGCCCACTCTCAGTTGTGCCAAGTATTCAAAGTAGATAGAACCAAAATATTTTCACAACCGCTCTTCAATAATTGTAACATTTGAATTGCTGGCAAAGCGATTCCACCTTCTTTTTGGCCTGTATTGTCAACCATTAGGGTGGAAGAGTTGGTGGTTGATAATAAAATGATATATTTTCCCAGTATGATGAGGAAATATCAAGTCTCCCACAATTTCTTTTTCAAATGCTTGCAATTGTGTAAATCGCCTTAAAGAATGTTTAGGTCCTCCCCCTTGGTTGCAGACCTCATCATTTTCTTTTCAGGAGTACATTCAATTTGCTAATCAAAGGAAGGCCATTTCTAAGATTTATAAAGCTCTATCACTTCATATCCGTGCCTCATTTTCCCCAATTGCCTATTACTGGCATAATCTTTTGGAACTCAATTGGAATTATTCCCATTGGCAGACAACTTGGACTGATATTTATGCTCTCATAAAACAAGACAGACTTTGACAGCTGCAGTTGTATATACTGCATAATCTTTACCATACACCACATGCCTTATTCCAAATGCCACTATTGCCTTCACCAGTATGTTCAAGTTGTGGAAAAGCAGAGGGTACCCTATTTCATATATTATGGGAATGTCCACCTGCTAAATAGTTATGGGCTATGGTTATTACAAAAATGTCCCCTTTGTTCGTCTCCAATAACGATTTTACTCCTAAAATATGCCTTGTGGGGGATTATACTAGTATTGGAATCCATGCACATAAATACTACATTGCCCTTATCTCCTTTGTTACAAAGTTAATTATAGTTAGACATTGGCTTGGTGGGTGGACCCCATCTCTTTTGGAATGAATGCATGAGTGCCTAACTGCCATTTCTGCTGAGAAGGAAATCCAAAACTACACCCTACAATCACTAGAAACTGTGAATCATTGGACAGAGCTTTATTCCTACCTTTCACAATAATTTAGGTTCAAAGTATTTCTTTTTACCGCTAAGTTAACTGCGAAGGCTGGTGCACCTTGGGTGGGAGGGGTGGGATGATGGTTTATATGGGAGGGGAGATGATAACCTGATTTTGTTCTATCTTTTATGTTATATTCCTTCCCTTCTTGATTTTTTTGATTACATTGTTCGAAATCTTCAATAAAGTATATTAAGTTGCACAAAAAAAAAAAAGTCTTCCCTCTCATTTCTTCCTGATGCTCTCCTTACTGCATTTTCATATATGAAAGGTGGCCTCAGATTCCCTGCTTCCCAGACTTAGCAGCTCAGGTGTACCTGATGGTAGCCCTCTCCCACCCGGATGTTCTGTGACTCATGCTCTGGTGGGTGCCGGATTCAGAGCTCCCCTCTACTTTGTGACATTCCTTGGATGAGTTGCATAACAGTAGAGCAACAGCTATTTAGAGCAGAATCATGCTGCTGTGTTCCTAGCCTAGTTTGCGCTTGGAACTCACCCAAAAATGTAGACTGATGACCTTATAGAAGAAATAAGGATCAGCATTCTTTCAGCAAACTCCCTTGATTACCTTCTCCGACACAGGGATTCACACACCTTTCACATCCCTCGCCCACAAAATACTACCGGACATGCAGCCTTTTCGGACCGTCTTCCCCCTTCTCTGGAACAGCCTTCCCTCTGGTCTGCACCTGGCCTCCTCTGTCCCATCCATAAAAAAAAAAATCCTCAGGCTCCTCCCAAGCCCCCTCTGCCCCAAATGCCCCAACAGTCCTAGAATGCCCCCTAAGCCCTACCACCTGCTAACAGAAGTCTTGCAGCAGTTCAGCACACTTTTGTCCTTGTACTGGCCTACTTTATTGTGAATGTAAAAATGTGTACGGTATGTAAAATGGCTGTTTATACTGTGTCCTGGGAATTTCCTTGTGTATCTCTTCTCATTTCTGTGTACGCTCTGTACCCGGGTCTCACCTGGAAATGAGCTTTGGCTCAGTGTGCCTATCCCAGTTATCAGTTTTTAATAAATAATAACTAAATAAAAATTCTAGTTTCTGGTTACTCAAAAACCTTGTACCCAGTCAATCTTGCAAATTTTCACTTGACTTTCTTACTCTACCAACTACTAGAATGCCAGTCTCAAGTCATGCTGACACACCTTCCTCTACTCTGTTTAGCAAAGACCATGAACAACTTCATTAGTTAAAACGCAGCACCTGACCATAGATTATTTACATAGATTGTGCACAGTGCGTAACTAACCTGCTGTCATCTACCCAGCAACAACTTAACTAAATGAAAATACAACCCTTTTCCATTAAAATAACATTTTCCCCATGTTTGAAACACAAAAACCCACAACAGGGCATGGGTTTCTTCAAAATAAGTGCATTTCCTGTATTCATTCAAAGGTACATGGCTTTTGCCACCAAACTCACCTATTCTGCCCTAGCAGCAACCTAACTAAAGGAAAATGAAACTTTTTTCCATCAAAAAAATCAATTTTATTTATTTACTTAGTTTTTGTTGACTTGGTATGTATACTAGACAAAACACTGCCTATTTTCAGGGCCAGGCACGACTTGGGAGGTTACAGAACAATGGTACAACAGCAGAGACAATCAGACAGTACTAAACAATGCAGTATACACGTTACTTTTTTGAGCAATACAGTGGGTACAAAACATGACACTATGAGCTTAGATGTAGAGAAAAAGTTAAGATAACTACAGTGCAGGGGAAATTGAGTGTAATTACCCAATCAGTAGAAGGTGGGGGGGGGAGGGACACTAGGCAGGAAGGAGTACGAAGGCAGGTAGGGTGAGAAAGACAGCAATTTATAAGCACAATTAACCCACTCCAGGGCATGGGCTTCTTGAGAATTAATTCACTTCCCAGGTGCATTTAAAATCACTCAGCTGTTATCCTTGTGCCTTCCAGTTCACCCAGGATGTGCATCAATTCTCTAGAAACGCCTGCTGCATTGTGGATTATTGCTCACTTAATACCATCCTCTGCATGCTGTGGCTTTTCCACATTGCAAATCAAGCATCAAGAACTTATTTTGCCATGCTGTAATAATTTTTCCCAGTTTCCTAAACTTTCTTTGCTGAATTGTTTTGGATTTTCTCCCTAATCAGTTTCCAGAACTACTGCAAGTGAAAGTCACGCATTGTTCACGGTACCTGGGTTGGGTATATCTACAGTAGAAATCCTGGATCTGGACTTTCATAGTAAAGGCCTGGGGTATACAATATATAGATTCATTGTTACCACTTCAAGCTTCTGATAAAACCTGGACTGGATTCCTATACAGCTCATACAAGGCGTCACCCTCCTATCATTACAATTTAGATGTACTTGTCATAGATGAATATAGTACAACCAACCTGTGTATATACAACCAGAAAACTGAACTGAATGTTGTTGTTTGATAAATGTAAGTTGTATTATATGTTTGTATGTTTATGACCTTTATGTGCAAATTTTAAATGACTTAACTACCTACAGGGACACCTTGTAAACAGGACATTTATTGACCTAGTGGTGTACATAAAATCTTTTACTCCTGTTTAAATAAATATTTTTACTACTACTACTACTACTACTACTATCATGCTAGCTACCCAGGCATTCACCCCCTTATCACACTTGTTCTATTACCTTCTGGGCAACTGCCCTCATCCTACCTACCTAAAACTTTGCTTCCTCATTCCCTTAACATCCAAGCAAATGCCTAACTCAGCCTCCAACTCAGCTCCATTTTCCTACCCATCTGCAACTGCCCCTCAAAAGCTTCTCCCCAACCCCAATAATGGCTCCTCCTTCTATGCCCTTCAAGGGTTCAGCTCAATCTCCATCCCAGCTAGCCTTGCCATTTAGGCTATTTCCTTGGAGCCCAGTTCCCATGTTATTTTGCTCATACCATGCTTCACCTTCCTTCTCATACTGCCTACATGGCTTTGTCCTTCATAACAACTATCAGCTGGCCTAAGAAGGATGCTCATGCCATCTTACTGGATCTCAGTACCCATGTATTTAACTCATACTGGTCGATGCCCTCTTCTTATACTAGCAAGCAAAGAATACTGGCACCAGTAGTGGATATATTTACCAAAAATGTATAATGCAAACAGTAGCAAATGGTACAAGAAATAAAATGCAGTAAAGTGACTCACATCCACAACAGCGGGTCAAGAACACCAACTGGAAAGCTCCTGACTGTTTTCTCATGAGACTTCATCAGGGCCTGTTTGCATAATACATTTTTGGAAAATACATCCACGACTGGAGTCAGTATTCTTTGTTTGCTACTATTTGTTACTGGGCATAGTTTGGCTGTGGAATGACCATGTTGTGGCCTCCTCCTTTTTATACTGTCTGCCAAGCTATGCCCTTCATTACAGCAATCAGCTGGCTCCAGTGGCATCCAAGCCATCTCCTCAGATCTCAAAAGTCATGTATTTATGCATACTGGGCTATTTCCTTCTTCTACTGCCTATCAGGCTTCATGTCACCCTCCTTCTTATAGTGCCTACAAACTTCGCCCATCATTACACCAGCTGGCTTACAACTAACACGCCTCCTAGAAGATCTCCTGACTGAATACACTCCTACCTGCCCTGTCTGCTCCATCAAGGGGGGTTTGTTATTGGTTCCATGCTAAAGGTTAAAGCTTTTAGGTGACATAGCTTTTGGGGCGGCAGCCCCTTTGGTCTGGAATGTGTTGCCTTTCTGTGTTCATAATGTCCTCTCAGTGGAAGCCTTTATGAAGGCTCTCATGTCTCTCTTTTATACATTAGCCTGCAGTAACTCCTTATAATTATAATTCTGCTTTATGTTTTTTTCATTCATGACTTTTCTGTTTTTCCCTGCTGTAAGTTGTCATGAGGCTTACTGACAGAGTGCCATAAAAATACACTTGCCATTCCTTCCTTAAATCAGATATTTGGTCTTGCCCCTATGTTCTTGGCCCAAGCTACTCTAGGACTTCTCAGCTCATCTCCATATCACATGCCATACTTCCTTAAAAGCTATCTGCATACAAAATCAAGTAACTCCCAAAGGCTGTCTGATTATTCAGACTTGGCTGATAAATGTGAGCCTTCAGCACTGACTCTTTGGTTTATCTGTTTATGTCACCTACAATTAATATAAAGACACTACAGGCTATTTTTTAATCTGCAAAAATCACTTGAAGTCAATTAATGAACTAAGACTGACCAATCAGCTTGCATCACCTACTGTCTAGTCAATGATTCATTGGGTTGTCACTAGGATGTGCAGTATCTATCAGAGGCCTTTACAACTTACTGACTAACCAGCCCTAATTCATTAGAGGGTCACAATACCTCTTTGAGCTCACATACTATGGTGCTTCAGTATGCTGTTTATCTCTTCATTCTCATTTAATGCATCCACTTCCCTGGCACTTCATGGCTGCCCCAAGAAGACAACTAAATGATGCTTCTTCTCAATAACAGCAATGTCCTACTGAATTAAAAGCATTATTGATTGCAGCCAACCACATCGTAAAGCAAGTCCTTGCTCACTATACTATATCTGGTTGTCTCATTGCTTGGAATATGCAACATTCTACCATGTTCAGAATGTCAACCTTATTGACCTAACCATACTCCTTCACCTACTAGTTTGAAATTTCTAAGGAAGCTGTCGTGTCTCAATACAATTTCACTTACAGATATTATGTGTCTTCATACCTGTATCTTCTAATAAAATCACTTACTGCTTATCCTCTTTTGACTTTTAGACCTCCAAGAACCTTGTTTACTGAGCAGATTATCCATAACACTTCAACGCATTTCAGCTGCCTTCAAATGACTTGACGTTTTCTCTGTGACAAGCAAGATGTACAGTAATCCTACACTGTCTTCATAATTGCATATTACTCAGAGTTGAATGAATATTCAACTGCTAGCCATATTCAAACCCTCAACCATAAATTCCCACCAATAAGTCAGGTCATTGCCTTCCCTCACAGTGCTATTGGACTGAGCACTTATCATAATTAAAACCTCTCCCAAGTGTCAACTGTCTGGGGTTCATATTTTGTTATCCACCATCTTGTCGCAAAATCTATCATTCCTATCCAATTCTCCATTCACTATCATCCGAGAGTCAAGAAATTGTTCCTTTTAACTACACTCAGTCTCCAGTCTCTCGTTGTTGAACTCTTCTGTCTCGTCAATCTCCTAAGAGTCTAAGTACTTTCAAATCACTTGGACTTAAACCTGCAAGTATTAACTCTAGCATTTTAGGATTCTCTCAGACCAGATTGTTTACATCAAGATTGCCTTTCAATCCTTTGCTGAAAGGAATTAACATTCTCTACTACCCTACGAATATCAAATGATGTCCTGTATGAATTCTTGACTGACTTTAATCCACTCTGATCCCTCAAGATGGATCATCTTCCCTCTTGACTTCAGAAAGTGAAATTGACATGGCTCATAAAACAATTCCAAATCCTCTTAACCTACCTGGGTCTTAACCAACAACTCTGCCTGGCCATTACTTCATAAAAACATAGAATGCTGAGGGCAGAAAAAAAGCCCAAGGTCCATCCAATCTGTCCTGTCCCTTTCTAATGATCCACACCTCCTTCTGATTGTTCAGACTAGATCTCACCAGGGGCATAGCTACAAGAGTGCAGGGGGTGCAGTGGCACCTGGGCCCATGATGTTTGAGGGGCCCAAATCATAATTTTGATGTTTATTCAAAACTGGGGAAGGGCCCTATAACATCGCCTTGCACCCAGACCCTCTGGGAATTTGCTACACTACTGGGTCTCACTATACCTGCCAACACCCACTTGAATTTATCCAACCCTTCCTTAAACCCCACCACACTGCCAACATTTACCACCTCATTAGGCAGGCTGTTGCAGCCCTCTACTACTCTCTCTCTCTGTGAAGATGAACATCCTCATATCCTTTTTAAACTTACCCACTGCCAACATACAGTTGTGTCCTCTGCGGACTGTGGTCCCTTTTACTGCAGACAGTTCTGTTGTGTCTAACTTGTTTACCCCACATAGAAATGTGCACATTTCTATCATGCCCCCCCTTGGTTTACAGTGAATACATATTTAAGATCTTTAACATATCTGGATATACTTTATCCAGAAGACCTTGAGTATCTGTGTCTCCCTCCTCTGGACTGATTCCAACCTATCCCTGCCTTTTTTAAGATGAGGGGACCAGAAGCCAGCCTGGTGGCATTGAGGGTTGAGGCATTGGATGCCACACCTCACACCATGCTGGTGACCCATGTTCGGGAAAGGACACGGGCTGGCAGGGGTCGAAAGGGGAGGAGAAGGATCGAGCATCTGGAGGACTGCTCTCCTTCTCCTGGGAGGGCAACGGAGATGGTCCTGGCATCGCTCGCCCCCTGGTGGAGGCTGGGGGGCATGGCGCCACGCCGGAACATGGGTGGAGCTGGGGTGAACGCTTGCCTTGGTGTTAGCGTCATTGCATGCTCCCAGCTTCAAGGGGACTCCATTGAAAAATCTGCTGGTCCCTGTGTATGAGCCGGGGCTCGGTGACTGACCCTCCAGCCACCTTCAGTTCTGCCTTGGCGGCCCCACTCGGGGCGGGGAGGCATTCTCAGGTGAGGGTATGGGTCGCTGAGCCCAGGGCGAGTCCGCTCGCAGGGCTAGGGGTGCCGGCAGGAAAAAGCATACTATGGGGAAAAAAAAAGACGAGGGGACCAAAACTGGAAGCAATACTCCAAGTGTGTTCTAGCTAGAGATCAATATTTCACATATTCCCGATTCACATATTTCTCTGCGATCCTCTCTTTGCCCCCTTTTGTATTTTTTGAATGTAGCAATCCTTGCCCCAACAGTATGATCACCTCCCGCCTTTGGCTAGTGATGCCCCTCCCTATGCAGCCCATCATTCCACTGGCCCTCTTTATTGCACTGAGCATTTGTTTTTAGACTACAGCTGATAAATACCCCTTAGTCCCTCTCCTCTGATGTCTGAGTCACCCTTATACTATCTATTGAGTGTTGTGTTTTTGGATTCTTCCTCCATGTGCGCATGACCATACATTTTTTGGTGTTAAACCTCAGTTGTCATATGTTTGACCATCTTTCTAGCTTTTTGCGTCCTTGACCAGGTACCTAACTCACTCTACACTATCCACACTCCCACAGAGTTTGATGCCATCTACAAACAGACACATATTTCCACTGATCCCATTCCCTGTGTCTGAAATGTACATGTTGAATAGCATTGGTACCAGAACAGAACCTTGAGGGACCACTCTTGTGACCATGTTGACTTCTGCACCTTAACTATTTAGGTCGACCCTCTTGGTCCTTTAATCCAGCCAGTTCTCCATCATCCTTTTAGTTTACCAATATGCCTAGGTCCCTCACATTTTTAACAAGTCTTTGATGTGTCATGGAGTTGAAGACCTTACTGAAATCCATATACAGTACATCCACCACCTGTCAACTGTTCACCACCTGTATCACTGAATTAATGAACTCTATTAAGTTGTTTGACATGACCATCCTGTAATGAACCCATGCTGCTTTTGTCATGTAGCCTATGCACTTAACCATAATCTCCAGCAGATTCCCTAATGTGGAGCTCAGATTTACTGCCCTGTAGTTCCCGGGGTCATTCCTAGCCTGACTTTTATATGCAGTGGCACCACATCCACCATTCTGTAGTCTCCTGGCACTAACCTGTCTGCAGGGAGCAGTTCAAGAGGTATGCCAATGGCCCTGCTAGTGCTTGTGCCACCTCTTTAAGAACCCTGGGATGCAGACCATCTGAGTCTGAGAATTTATTCCCATTTAGGCCTTGCAACCCTTTTAAGACTCTGGCCTCAGCAACATCTGCCACTCCCATATTCTTCCCCAGATCCCCCCTGAACTGGACCCCACTTTCCTGTAATGGTCCTATTGCTTCCACCGTGAAGACCAAGCTGACATTCATTCAGAATGCTTGCCTTCTCAGTGTCATCCTCTGCTATGACCTCTCCCTCTCAGTTCAACTTATCTATACCCCTTTTGAACTTCCTTTTCTCATTTATATAATTAAATAAGTTTTTGTCTTTGCACTTGGCCCCATCTGCTATCTTCAGCTCAGTGTCTGCATTGGCCTTCCTAATTAGTTGCTTGGTTGTTTTAAGCTGATTCACATATTTTCCATGATCTCCTCTGTTTGCCCCATTTTGTATTTTTTAATGCTACAGTCCTTGCCTTAACAGCCTCCCTAACCTGGCCATTGGAGATGGACCTTCTATGTTTTTAGTACACATAATTCTTTCCTTGACGCCTTTGACTTCTCATTTTTTAGAACCTCCCATATGCTTTCCACTCTGGACACTTTCTCTGTCTCCTTTAACTTATCGTATTCTGGAGTGTCTCAGCACATTGAAATCCACCCTTCTGAAGTCAGTGATCAGCACCAAAGAATGCCACTCTCCCAGGGAGATACTAAACCTCATCATATTGTAACCACTTCACCCCATCCACTCCTCTATCCTTGTGTTGCTTATAATGTTCTTGTTGGACAGTACAAGATCAAGGATAGCTCTTTGCCTAGTTCCTTCCCATACCCACTGGCTTAGGAAACCATCCTGTGTAGCCTATATAAACTCCTGGCTTTTAGCACCACCTGCTACTGGGATATCCCAATTTACATCTCGGAGATTTAAATCTTCCATGATGACAGCATTACCTGCACTTGATGACTTTCTTACTTCTACACACAGAGCCTCATCTTTTTCAGCTGTCTGAAAGAATAAATGCAGCTACTCCATTTTCCAGGGCAGTATACCTGCCTACACTACTAAACAACAGGTTGATGGTCTTCCACATGTTTTGAAACATATATTGGAAATCCAAATTCAGAACTCCATCAAGCTTATATACAGCCAACCTACCAATTAAATTAAGCCCGTAGAGAGGGCTAATCCAGTTTTCTCCACATGGGTTTCTAACCTTCTTTGTGTCTTGGATCATAAATCCATGAGTTGTAGGAAACAGAATTCCATTCCACACAGAAACAGATGATGACAGCAGAAAAAGATTGATGGTCCATCTAGTCTGTCCATATTACCCTATCATACCCCAGGAACTATTGTCTCTGTGGAGTCTACATATACCCTATTCCCCCTTTAGTTCTCCATATTTTCACCTCCCTCATACTGCTCAGTAACTAATATATCCTTAACTCTATCCCAGCTGTGTTTGAAGCCATTTATGGTTTGGGCACCCACTACCTCTACTGGCAGACCACTCCATGGCTCAATCACTCGTTTTGTAAAATAATCCTTCCTCACATCCTTTCTGAATCTCCCCCTCCCCATTAACCGCCACTCATGATCCCATGTCCTAGCTTCTCTGTTGCTGGTAAATAGTGCTTCACAGTTCACCTTGTTTATTCCTTTGCGAAACTTGAAGGTCTCGGACATATCCCCTTTCTCTTGTCTGGTTTCGAGTGAATACATTTTCATCACCTTTTGCTGATCCTCATGGGATCTGCCTTCCAGGCTGTGAATCATCTTGTTCACGTGCATTGCAACATCTCTAGCCTGTCCCTCTCCTTTTTTAGGTGGGGACTCCAGAAATGGGCACAGTACTCCAGGTGTGGCCTTACCAGTGATCTATACAGAGGTAACATTACATCCTGCTTTCAACTGTTGAACCCTCTCCCAATGCACCCTAGCATCCTGTGAACCTTGTCGAAAGCTTTGTTACACAGGCTGCTTTGCTGACGGGAGTCACTAATTATGACTCCTAAGTCCCTTTCATGTCCAGCTATATTCCTCCCATCCAATACTCTGTTCTGGGGTTTTTGTTCCCTAACTGCATCACTTTGCACTTGTTGGCACTGAATTGCAGTTGCCGGACTTTGGACCAATTTTTCTGCCTTTTTAGGTCTCTCTGCAATTCTCTTATGCCTTCCATGTTGTCAGTTCTACCACAGAGCTTAGTGTCCTCTGCAAATAGACACAACCTGCCCTGGATTCCCTCTCCTATGTTCCTGGTGAACATATTGAAGAGGACTGAACCCAGGACAGATCCTTGTGGCACTCTGCTGGTGACCACTCTTTCCACTGATATGACCCCATTCACTACAGCTCTCTGCTGCTTCCCCTTCAAGCAACTCCTTACCCACTTTGCTGTTTCCCTAGCTGGACCCATAATCTCCATATTCTTCAGTAGTCTTCAGTGTAGCACTGAGCCAAATGCCTTGCAGCAGTTGAAGTATAGTAAGTCTGCTGTGTGCCCCTTGTCAACTATCCTGGTTTCCGAATAAAATATTACCTTCCAGTTGGTCTGGCAAGATTTCCCTACCAGAAACCCATGCTGCTTACTATCCTGAAGCCCACTGTTTGCCTGGTATTCCACTAGGTCCTTTTGGAATACTGTCTCCATCAGTTTCCCTACCATGGAGGTAAGGCTGATGGATCTATATTTTCATGGCTGCTTCTTGTCCCTTCCCTTGCATAGCGGAACTATGTCTGCCTTCCTTCAGTCCTTGGGAACTGTCCCTTGCTGCAAACATCTACTGAATGGCCCAGCCTGGGGTTTGGCTAACACCAATGCCAGTTCCCTTAGTATCCTCAGATGTACCTCATCCAGCCCAGGGGCCTAGTTCACCTTCAGGGCTGCTAACCCTTTTCTAACTCTTTGGTAGTATACATCTGCAGTCTCATTTCTGGGAAATTTCTATCAGCTGCCTTTATGCTACTCCCTGGCAAGGGCCTGCTGTTTTCAACAGTCCATTCTATCTCCCCTGGCTAACCTGCCTAGGACTAGTTCCCTCGTTTGGTTGAAATCTGCCCTTCTGAAGTCTATCACCTCTGTCTTAAATGAGGGCTTACTGGAGTCCAGGGCCAATTCAAACCATATAGTATTGTGGTCACTGGACTCCAGTGGTTCCCAACCTGCACTCTATCTACTCTTTCCGGGTTGGTAAATACAGCGTCAAGAATGGTTGATTTTCTAGTGGGTTCCCTGACCTGCTGCACCAGCATGAAGTCCTGCAAAGTATCAAGCGGGACCTGGCTTCAGGCACTCCTGGCTGCTGGCATGGCCCAGTCGATGTCTGGTAGGTTGAGATCTCCTATTACTATAACTGCCCCTTTTGCCACCACCTTTTCTACTTCTTCTCTTAATTCCTTATCTTTCTCCTCTCCCTGCCCTGGTGGCCTGTAAACCATCCCAAGTGAAGTTTTCTACTGGATGACTCTGGGAGCTGTACCCACAGTGATTCTACCTTCCCTTTCCTTCCAATGGATGCATCCTCTACTGCTTTCCTACTCCTTCTATTCCTTCTCTGAAATAAATAACCACACCTCCACCTCTATCCATCCCTCTATTGCACTTATAGAAGGTGTATCCAGGGATTGCCTGGTCCAAGTCATTGTTTTCATTGGTCCAAGTTTCTGTGATGGTCACTAGATCCTGTACAGAGTCTGCCATCAATGCCTGGAGTTTGTTAATTTTATTTTATTGAAGAACACCACTATCCATCTTATGCTCCTACCCCTGACATTGGTGGTGGGAAGGTTAATGGAATCACTGCTGAAGGAAAGGATTGTGGAATATCTTGAATCCAGTGGGTTACAAGACCAAAGACAGCATGGTTTCACAGGGGGAGATCATGTCAAATTAATCTGATAGATTTTTTTAACTGGGTGACCAAGGATTTAGATCAGGGTAGAGTGGTATATGTGACCTACCTAGATTTCAGTAAGACTTTCAACACCATTCCACATAGAAGACTAGTAAGCAAGTTTGGTAGCTTAGGAGTGGGTCCAAAGCTGGCAAACTGGATAAGAAATTGGTTAGGGGATAGGCAACAGAGGGTGGTGGTGAATGGAGTTCACTTCAAAGAGGGGAAGATGACCAGCATGGTGTCTCAGGGATCAGTGCTGGGACCGGTCCTCTTTAGTATCTTTATAAATGACATTGCAGAAGAGCTAGAAGGGAAGGCCTACTTCTTTGTGGATGATACCAAAATCTACAATAGTGTGGACACTCTAGGGGGGTAGAAAGGATGAGCAGAGACCTGAGAAAACTAGAGTAGTGGTCAAGGTTATGGCAGCTGGGCTTCAATGTCAAAAAGTGCAAAATAATGCACTTGGGGCACAGAAACCTGGGGCAGAATACAAAGTAGCTGGAGTGCTAATGACAACCACCAAGCAAGAAAGAGACCTGGGGTAATCATATCCAATAACCAACAGGTGACCAGGCAGTGCAACAAGGCAGTAGGGAGGGCTAGCATAATGCTAAAGGGGAGCGGAGGGAGGGGTATCACCAGCAGAGAGAGGAAGGTGGTGTTGCCTCTGTATAGATCATTGGTAAGACCCCACCTAGCGTATTCGGTCCAGTCCTGGAGACCACATCTCTGGAAGGACATAGACAGAGTGAAGGTAGCCCAGAGGAAGGCAACTAAAATGGTGCAGAGTCTGCATCAAAATCCCTACAAGGAGAGACTAAAGGACCTCAATATGTACACCATGTAACAGAGGAGGGAGGGGGGATATGATAGAGACCTTTAAATACCTCACTAGGTAAATAAGGTACAGGAGGGAAGTATTTTTCAGAAGAAAATGTGCTCAAGAACAAGGAGACATTTTATAAAGCTGGAGGGGGTAGATCCAGGAGAGACATGAATAAGTACTTCTTCACAGAAAGTATGGTGGATTCCTGGAACAGCTTAGCAGCAAAGGTGGTGGAGCGAAAACAGTGGTGGGTTCAAGAATGCCTGGGATAAGCGCAAGGGAATCATAGTGTTAAGGAAGGAGGGGGGGAGGGAGAAAGAGCTGTAGATAGGGCATGGTCTATGGTAATAGTGTAGGCAGAGAGAAATGGATAGACTTTATGGGTCAAGTGGTCCTTATTTGCCATCAAATTCTACATTTTTATGTTTCCCCTCTTGATTCTTGAATGACTCCCCATCACAATTCCTTGATATCCTAGGTGTCTTGCGTTTTTCCTTTTTTTTTTTTTTGCTCCTCTGATGCCCCCGACTGGCCACTCCTTCAGGATGCCAAGGAGTCTCCTGCACTGCCAGGTCTGTCCCCTTTGCCACCATCCACTGTCCCCCATCTTACCATGTCCCAGTCATCCCGACATATTCCTTCACCTGGGGCCCACAGGAGGGGAGAGCAGATCCATTATTGGTCTGGACACATGGTGGGAGACCAGCTCTGGCAGCATGCCAGGGCTTTGTGGCATGAAGGGACCCAGGCAGCCATCATCCGGTTGGTCAGGTGGTGGCTTTCTGCTTTTCTCCCCATTCTCCACCCACAGTGGTTGCACACGCAGTGGCCTCCTGGCATGACACACATGCAATGTATGGTCACCCATGCCACATCATGCACTGTCGTTGGGTGTCGCTCCACAGTGGTGCAGACCTGCGCCCCCCCCTCCAGGGAGGAGAGCATCCCTAGGACACCCTAAACCCTCCCTGCCAGTCTCTGCTTCTGACATCTCAGGCTCGGGCGTGAACCCACGTCGCCAGCATGTGTTTTTCCTTTTTGTTGGTCTATTTGATCTATACTCCCCAGTCCCCTGAACTCATTCCACTCACCTACTACTTCTTGTACACCTTGCCTCCATCCCTGGGGAAGTCTATGTTCCCCACTTCACCTACCTCAACTGCGGAATCCCTAGCCCCAGCCTCCCCCACATTTAGTTTAACTGTCTGCCAATGTAAACATCAACCCCCTGCCTTAACATACTAGTTCCCCTCTCAAAAGGGTACTCCCATTCCTGACACCACCTTTTTAACCACCCATTGAAGTCCTCAGTCTCCTCCTTCCTCACGCTATACTTCCAGTTCTCTCTACCCTAGACATGGTGCATCTCAAAGAAGGTCAAGGAAGCCAAATGCTTTTTCAGTCTGTCCCCCAACCTCTGGAAGTCCTGCTTCACTGTCTCCATAGGCTAGTTCACCAGATTATTGGTACCAAGGTGTACCAGCACTCCCTGCTCCCTCGCCTCCTTCACTGTCCTCCCTATACCCTCCTAATCTCAGATAGTTGATGCTCCAGGCAGGTATCTGATCATCTCCCTCCCCTTTTCTGTACTGACTACTACCTTCACTATGACTAGAATGCCCGGTCACCAGAATTCTCCTTACTAACTTCTGCTTCCTCTTGCCCACTGGTTTCACTATGTCTTCTTTCCCCTCAACACCAATTGACTCAAGGCCCCCCTCCCATTAGAGTAAGCACCTGTACCTCTTCCAAGGGTGCAAAGTGATTTGCCATTGGTATCTCTTGGGTATGGATAACTGTTGTGTGACTGCCCCTGCCGCCTGATCTCCTCCCCTTTCCCTTTCCCTTCCCCACTACCATCTATCCCCTGGAGCCAGTGGGCCTCTGGGATAGTAGGGGGTGCGGAGGTGGGTACCAGCTTAATTGGGGTCACAACTGGGATATTTCCACCTTTGCTGCTCCAAGTGAGCATGGAGCTCCCAAAAGGTCCTACATATTGCAGGATTGGGCAATGTTCCCTCCTCCAAAGTGTAGCCCTCAAAATAATAATAATAATAAATCTTATTTCTAAAGCACCTTTCAAATTTCCAAGGCGCTGTACAAACATAATAAAACACAGATAAAAACTTCAGTCTCAGAATAATACATCACAATCGATGATCTAAAAAGGCAGATTGATACAAATAAGTTTTTAAATCCCTCTTAAACACCTCCATGGAGGTACACTGCCGCAACCGACGGGGTAGAGAATTCCAAAGAGTGGGAGCAGCATAAGAGAAAGCTCTGCAACCAGATGAATTTAGGCTCACTCTTGGAATCTCTACAGTAAGTGCTCCACAATCCACACAGCTGCCTACCTCCCCACTTACCCCTATGCTCCATTCCAGCCTGCTGAGCGCTTATAAAGCTGCCTGAGTTACTTAGTGTTGTGTGGACATCACTGCCTGTCTTGTAACCTTTATTTATTTTGTTTAGCTTTTGTTGACACTAGACAAAAACAGATGCCTATTTTCAGGTGCGACCCAGGAGAGTACAATGAACAACATATTGGTGCAGAGAAACACATGGCACCAGATACAGTCAACATAGTAGTTAAGGAATTATATACAGAGTGCATAAAAAAGTATACAGACAATAAATATTGCTAACATCAGTGTTTAAGAAATAGGCTTCACACAATTGCGAAGAGTGCAAACATAGACAAACATAATACATAGCTGGGTCAGCACTATTAATTAAAGCAGTTACGGACAGCTACAAGCCGATGAGCACTCAAGTAATCCCAGAGGGAACTCTGGAATCAAGTGTCAGAAGAGGAGGAGGAGTGGACATGGGTAGGAAAGGAGTTCCAGGTTCTGGGTGTGCATGCGGCAAAACCCCTGTCCCCCATTTGCGTGCGAGTGGAAGGGACCTTGAGAACCACTGAGCCCAGAGACCTAAGGGAGTATGAGGAGGAGGTTGGTTTGAGAAGCCCAGCCAGTCCTGGGGGGATGCCTGCTCTAAGCACCTTGTCAGTGAAGCAGCCCAGGACAAAGCTCCTGTGGTTTTGTGGGAAGAGCCAGCTAAGTTTATTGTACAGGACACAGTGGTGGGAGAGGCGAGGGGCAACTAGTGCAAAGCGACAAATGTATTGTAGGTTACATCCCATCTAGAGAAGTGCACTTTAGGAGTAAGTGCAAACTCGATGAGCCCATAACAGAGAGTAGGTAGAAGCACACCTCTGGCCAATGCAAGGTGAGCTGCAAATGTAAGGTTGTTTTTAGCTCTATAGGCCAGGCCCAGTTTGCAGCTGACTGTACGGCAAATGTTTTGGATATGTTGGGCAAGGTCAAGCTGGGGGTCAAGAGTCACCCCCAGGTATCTGATGGAGTCAGTAACCAGTATAGGGATTCTATCAGTTCCGGTGACACATAGTGGAGCAGGGGAGGCTTTGATCTTAGCCAGGGATCCAAAAAGCATGGCCTGGGTTTTTTTTTTATGGTTAAGGACAAGCTTGTTTGCAGAGATCCAGGACTGAATCTTGCGAAAGTCAGCACTAAGTTGGTGGTTGATGCACTCAATGTCTCTGGAGTGGGTAAAGATAACAAGATCATCCGTGTATAGTATAGGGCTGCAGTGAGACGAGACAGAGGGCAGGTTGTTGACAAAAAGGGAAAAAAAAGAGAGGTCCAAGGACTGACCCCTGTGGGACACCAGTAATCACTCGTATGACCCAGAGAGGGTCTTGTTGAATTTAGTTAGTTGCTGTCTTCCTTGAAGGTAGTTAGTGAACCATCTAAGGACAGGGACAGACAGGCCAAGGGACCAAAGTTGAGAGCTAAGAAGCACATGATCAACTAGGTTGAAGGCCTTGGATAGGTTAATGTAGATGGCACCAGAGAGTTTACCCTGGTCCATTGCTGTCCTGATCCCAGTTGAGATGGTAGCAAGGGCGGTGGACATGCTATGTTCTATACGGAAGCCATGCTGTGTGGATGACAAGAGCTCATGTGCCTGGATATACTCCATTAGTTGTCCTGCAACAACTTTCTCCAGGAGTTTGCTGATAGCTGATAAGATAGCTATGGGCTGGTAGTTGTCAAGGATCTTAGGGTTACCATACCTGCAAACAGGTACAACCCTCGCCACCTTCCAGGGGTCAGGGATGATGCCAGAGATGAGAGACATTTTGAAGGTATGGGCCACAGGATGGGCAATATATGTGGCACCAAGATGTAGACGCTTGGGCTCCATGTTGTCATGGCCAGCACTCGAGTGTGGGGAGAGGCCAGAGAGAAGTCTCTGTGTCTCCCGAGTTGTCACTGTCCTGGAATAAAATGGAGGGTGAGAGGCTGGGCCTGACTGAGGGGTGTGGGGGGGGGGCAAGACAAGTCCTTCACTCCCACAGGGAAGGAATAATGAGGTAAGAGCAGACAGGTCAGAAAAATGGGAATTAAAGGCATTGGCAATAGTTAGGGGATTATTGCGGTTGGATCCCTCGATGATCATGACCAACACCCCAGAGTTAGAGGAGCCACTTACAATATTTTTGATGTTCCTCCAGAAATTCCTAGGATCCCTAGCTGAACTTAGCAGGACGGATTTGCAGTTACCACTCTTAGCAGCACAAATAGCTTTCTTACACTCATTCCTAAGTCTCCTGCACTGCTGAAAGATGGCCACGTCCATCAAAGCTAAGATTAACAGTATTAACTGAAATCAGGAACACCCCACCCGAGACACAGCCTGTCTGTCTACCTGTTTTCTAACCTTACCTATATAGGTAGAGGCTAGGATCTAACAGTTTTAGCAATAGTAAGTAACAATTTTATAACCTTACCCTATGTAGGTAGAACCTAGGATTTAACAGTTTTAGCAGTAGTCAGTAACACTACACATTAGATACATTTTGTGCTTACCAGCTGCAGTTAGACATTCACTGCTACTTCGGAGACCCCAGCAGAACTGCAGACTACCTGTCCTAGAGTTCCTGTGGGTAGCAAGCTCCTACACGACTATTTGGGTGTGCAAGCTGACACATCCATTCTATTGGCACCTCTACCAAAAGTGGAAATTACATCAGAGATTGTGCCAAAGTTACATTACATAAGCACCTCTTTGTCAGCTGCACACTGAATTTTAAGGCTATGCCTGTGGTTCAGTGGGCAGCTGACAAGTGACAAAGCTCCTCACAGTCATCCTATTTAAATAACTCCCTGCCCTAGTTGCTTCACATGCTCCTTTCCTCCTCTTCTCCTTCCCTGATGCTTTCTTTTTCTCTCCTTGCTTTACAAGCGAATACATTTCCTTTAGTCTAGAATTCCCTTTTGGCACCTCTACTGAGGGTGGAAAATTACATCAGGGAGCAGGGCCAAAGTTACATTACATAAGCACCTTTGTCAGCTGCACTGTCACACTGAATTACAACAACTGAGCCACTTAATAGACAGCAGTGGAGGCAAGAAAGGTTGCAGAAGTGTTTCTGTGCAGATGCTACTGTACAGTATGTCTAGCATAATCATGCCTTGCCTGTCTGCAGAAATGGGATGTCGATGGCCGTGTAGGGAAACTGGTAAAATAGTAGTCTGCCACTGCTAGAGTTTTTTCCATGCACTGGCAAGTTGCACACTGGGCTTGGCTCCCTAGGCTGGTTTTGTCTCTCTGAAAATTGTGCACCAGATAGATACTGTGCTTTTGGAAATGTAATCAAGCAATGATGGTGTTGAGCACGATACTAAACACATAGAAGCAGCTGCAGTGTTTTAAAGGTATTTTAATGTTTTTGTGTCAATTCAAAACTCTCTGCCACCCTGACAGTGGCATTCTATTGCAAGTAAGAGTCCATGCAGCAATGTTTGTCAGTGACTAGGGACAGCTGCAAAAATTGGCTTTTGCAGCCATTTACATTTTTGTGGCATTTCCTAGTTTTCGTGGTCCTTGCTTTGTTTCAGTGGGATTGTACTGCAATAATTTGTATTTATGTATTTTCCAGGTAAAATTCCTTGTGCATATGTTCCCATTTTCACAAATGACCTGGATGACAGAGTCATCTAATATTTACATTACAAATAAAATATGATACAAATAACTTAAAAACAGGAACGATATACATATTGTAAAATATGAGTGATACTACAAGAGAGAAGTACAGTACTAGAAGCTGCAGCAAATACTTGTTTGAAAGTATTTAAGCATAGAAGCCTTAACTCCCTTGGCTGGTTACCAAACAATAATAAAAAAAACAGAAACCTTAAAGCTGTAGTATTTGTTAATCATCACTAAGATTCACTGGGGGGGGGGGGCAAAAAAGCAGAAGCCCATATCTGCTCCCATCATTCACCCATAATAAAAAAGGGAGTGGTCAGTTAGTAATAACTTATCAAGACTGTTTTAAAGGATTCCTTTGAATTGCTAATAATTATTTCTGTTGGTAAGGAGTTCCAAGGTTTTATTATTCTTTGTGTAAAGAAGTATCCACGTTTGTTGGAAAAGTACCCATTTCTTTTTAATTGTAGAGGGTGGCCTCTTGTGTTGACATTTATTTGTTTGAATTCAATGCCCATCTCAGTAATTAAATAATTATCATTTATGATTTCCCTTGCAAGCATGAAATCACCCCTTAATCTTCTCTTCTCTTCTCTTCTCTTAAGACATTAAACCAAATTTAACTAATCCTTGATCACAGTTCAAGGATTTGGCACCTTGTATATATTTTGTGACTTTCCGCACTATTTTTTCAATTTGTTTTAGATCGAGACCATATTTTGGATGAATAATCCAACAGAGGCTGTATATCTGCTCTGTAAAGGGGTAGAATGGCTGAGACCTGTCTAGATTTTATATTTCTCCTGATGGCCCACCATAGTTTATTTGTTTTATTGATTTTTCTGAAGCTGCTTTTCAAAGCTAAATTGTTTCTCGATAATAATGCCTAGGTCTTTTTTGGCTCCTGATTTTTTAATTGCTGGTTGTTTAAAGTATAGATTACTTCAGTGTTTTCTGACCCAGAATGCATCGCACAGCATTTATTGGTGTTAAAGAACAAACCCCATTGCTGAAACCAATGTGTTAGTTTGTCCAGATCCTTTTGTAATGTGGTAATTTCCTCTACAGATTTACACGGGCCTCCGATATTGCAATCGTCAGCATATTTTATGATCCAGCTGTCTAGATTTGCAGATAAATCTGCTGTGAAAATTTGGAAAATGAGTGGGACCAGAACTGAACCTTGGGGTATGCCACTTCTAACTGTGTAGTTTTTTTCTTCAGCAATAATGTTTTTCTGTCAAAAACTTTAATATATTAATTTTTCTCTTTTGTTTTCTTCTATTCTTGAGCCTATATATGGAGTTGCCACTTCCATGCCATGATGGCCATGAGAAAAATAAATATCTTGGTAAAGTGCTGTGCTGTTTTCCCTCAGAAACAAGCAATAACAATATATAGAATAATGGCTGGGGAGGTGGTTGTAATGAAAATTTTACACCCCTTCCCCTTGAGGTGTGGGATGCCACATAAACCCTGACAGCGAACCTCGAGGGATTTATTAAGGCATCCCACACCAAGGAGGTGTGTAAGATGTGAGTTTTACACACCTACGCGGCCTTTATTTTATATAATTGCTGGAAAGCATTTTTTGCCACATTAGTTATATAAAATAAGCAGACAAAGCCGCAGACTATTCGAATGTCAGCTGGTCCGAAGCAGCTGATAGAAAATAAGGTTTTCATTTTCTTTTCGCTTTAAAAAAAAAAAATGTAAACATGACAGGAGAAAGAGGTCTTTTCTTTTTATTTTTGAAGTAACTTACCACCAACTACGAGGGAGGTGAAGTCTTCGGCAATAAGCAATGGCCCCGGGGAATAGCACAGAGTAAGGGAAGAGTGGCAGCTGGCATATGCATGATCTGAAGGAAACCCCATGCATGTTCGCCATTATAACCAGCTAAGCTTGTTAGAAGAGTGGTCAGGTGTTTGGCAGTTAGGTTCCAATGCTAAAAACGCAAGATCATGCACCTGAGACACAGGAATCCAAGGAAGGAGTACAGGATGAGTAGGGAGGTTCTGGCCACCACAAGTCAGGAAAGAGACCTGGGGGGGTGATCATATCCGATAACCTAAAGGTGACCAAGCAATGTGAGAAGGCTGTGGTAAGCGCAACCAGAATGCTGGGGTGTATGGAGAGAGGCATAACCAGCAGAAAAAAGGATGTGATGGTACAGATCACTGGTGAGACCTCATCTGGAGTACTGTGTCCAGCTCTAGAGACCACATCTCTGGGACATAGACTGGAGGCAATCCAGAGGAGGACAATGAAATTGGTGCATGGACTTCACCATAAGCCCTGTGGGGAAAGACTCAGGGACCTCAGTATCTATTCACTAGAGAAGAGAAGGGAGAGGAGGGTTATGATAGAGACATTCAAGTACCTTAGAGGTATAAGCAGGGTACAGAAGGGAAGCATCTTTCAGAGAAAACAATGCACAAGAACAAAGGGACATGATATGAGGCTGGAGGGTGGAAAGCCCAGGGGCAATGTGAGGAAGTACTTTTTCTTTTTTTCAGATTTAATAAACTTTATATGATTGAAGGCAAAAAATCAAACAGTTAACAGATCGAGGAATACAGGTCTTGAGAAAACATTGACAAAAATAAAATATTAGAAGATACAGGAAGTACTTTTTCACAGAAATAGTAGTGGAACAGCCTTCCAGCAGAGGTAGTGAGAGCAAAAGCAGTGCGGGGATTCAAGAGTGCAGGAGATAGACATAAAGGTAGCCTGGAATTGGGTAGAAAGGGAGAGCTACAGATCACATACGATCTGTGTTGTCACATTGAGTAGGGAAATGGGCAGACTAGGTGGGCCATATGGTCCTTATCTGCTGACAACTTCTATGTTTCTATATAAATTATAACCGGGTTTCCCTTAGGGAAAAAATGCTCAACATAGCCACAGTAGAAATCTTCTATGTACATTCAATAGGTAACTTCAGCTAAACAGATTTTAAAAAATTGCTAGTGGTGGCCATCTTTAGTGACTTAAGTCTTTAATTCCAAAATGAAATACAGTTTTAAAAATATCTTAGAAAATATACTGCGGATGCATCCAAGGATGTTAGAAATACATTTTTGCTAAAAAAACTATGATGAATAATTTTTGCTGACTACCAGATCCTGTTGCTTTAAAGGAAGCAATCGTTCTACAGGAAGATAAACCAACAGGGAGACTATTTCATAGTTTAACTGCTTGGAGGGAGTAAATTCCTTGTACAGGTTTAGTTTTCCTTAAATAAATGTTTAATACTGATGTGATAGGTGATATAGTACAAGTAAGGATTAACCTACGACAGAGCATGGGTTTACTTGAGAATTAATCCACGCCTGGGGGGGGTGCTTGAACCATCCAGGCATGGATTAATTCTCAAGCTAACCCATGGTCTGGAGTGGGTTAATTCACTTGTAACATAGCTAACAAAAAGGGTTCAGGAGAGCGGCACAATGACCAACAGATACACTGCGCAGAGCTGCGTGGAAGGATGTGGAATTTTTTGTAGCCATATTACGCAAAGGTTTCAAGAGAGCAGCACACAATGATTGACAGATACAGCTACCAAAATGAAACACAGGCACATTGCTGAGATGTTGGAATAACAACTTTCTGTAGATGGCAATACAGAGTTGCTGACATGGTACAAAAGGACGTCTATCACTGAGCTGACCAGGGGCATCATTTTGCATATCTGTTTTGCTCTCCATGTGTCTGTGTCTCAGTGTCTCTCTCTCACTGGGCTCTCTGCCACTTGTAGCTTGTCAGCTCACTGCTGCTAATGTTCCCAATGACCCTGTTTGTGGCCAACACAGACACTGTTGAAAATGACAAAGGCGACAGACAGAGAAAGAGAGAGAGACACACACACTGAGAGTGACACACACAGTGGGGCAATTGAGCCGTGAGGCACATGCTGCTTCCTGTGTGTCTCTGTCTCGGTCTCTCTCTCTCTCTCTCGCTCATATCTCTCTCCCACCTGTGGCTCGTCTGCTCACTGCTGCCAATGTTCCCGATGACAGTTGCTGTATCAACCCCATTTGTGGCCAACACAGACACAATGAAAGTGACACATACAGCAGGACATTGCAGTCACTGACAGTGATTTTGCACACTTTACATCCACTGTGTTTAACTCTGAGGAGGAGCTTTGTTGTGGCAGCAATTCCCCGGCCCAGCAACTATGGATTAATTCTCACAGCTGTGGATTGCTTGACAATTAATCCATGGTCAGCTGATGTGTTTTGCCACCTTGAGGAAGGATCAGTGAGATCTGAAGCACCAGGGAGTGAGTGAGGCTTTTTGTTCTCTGTTGACACCCAACTTTAATAAAATGCCCTTTATTGGCATCCATGTTTTTCTGGACTTCGTGATGTTTTTTTGCGCATCTGTCTTTCTTTGAGTAATGTATCTTTGTTTGTGAAGATGTAGTATCACCATCTTGCTTTGCCAGTGCCTTCAGTATGTGACTGGAGTAAGGATGTGTTTCAACCAATGGGAGGTACTGTAAGGCTGTTCGATAGCCTTGTTACAATGGGAGTTATGAGCCATTAGAACCCTATTAAGGATTAGAGGAGAATAGCCATTTGAAATTTTTCAGGTCGGCCAACTAACCCTGGCATGAATAAAGTTCACATGATGTGTGTTTCTTTGATAGTTTAACACAAATTGACATATTTTATTTCAAATATTTGGACCCTTGACAGTTCACTGAGAGAAGCTGCAAAATAAATTCAAATTCCATAATCAATCACAGATATCAAAAGTGACTGAGCTATTTTTGTTCTAGTCTGAAAGTAGTAAAAACTCACTCAGCAGGGATAGGTTTTGGTGAATAGGGACAGCTAGACTAATAAAATGGTACTTTATCTGGACATATTTTTATCTTTTTTGGTAGCTCCTCCTAGTCCCCATGGGCCTTTCAGTGTTTAAGATGTATTCTATTTCAAGTAAAAGCCCATGTGACACAGTGAGGGTATATACAGCACAGTGAGAGTATATATAAAACAGTAGAGTGCAAAAGGCTGTTTTCATCTGTTGGGTGCTTTTTAAAACAATAGCCAGTAGCAAGCATGTTCACTATTGTGCACTGAACCTGTGTGAGAGTTGTCTATAGATCAAGTTACTCCCCACACTGATTAATATTAATAATGTTACTAACCAGTTCAGTGTTACACTGCCATGTAAACATATATTTTTGCTGTGACACTGGAAGTGTGGTGTTTTTATCTTTCATATTTATCAGATTGTTTTAACTAGTTTCCATAGGGTGTTTTAAACAGACAGTAGCGCTTATTCATCTATGTTTTAAAGACACTTAGGGACATTCCCTGGTGTTTCAGCAACTGCTTGTCAAAATCATAATTTTTGCCCACTACACCATGGTCATCTAAACATGTAAATATATAACAAAAAACATGGGTTGCAATGATTGTTTTTAAGTTACACTGGTGAGACTTAATCCCTCTTTTTGGAAAAAATCTGGAAGGGGTCAGATTGTTTTATTTCCTCAAAGGCAAAACCTCCAACTCCCCAGACTCTATTTCTGTGAAGTACGAAGTAGAAGATCATTTGCTTATACTGCCCACTTGGCTTAGAACTCCCTCCCCCATCTCTCCTCTCCTGCACTACCCTCCCTTGGATCAAACCAGCTCTGAATAATTACTTGTATGTGTCAGGAACCTGTACCTGCCTCACCTGACTTCCAGGCTTCTGCTCTTACCCTTCTTTTCCTACAACTTTGAAACGTATCTTTATATTCCACTACCACTACTACTACTGCACTGTACTTTCCACGCGTACACCACTATTGTACTGTTCTTTAATGTGAATACCTAAACACCCGCACAGCTGCTCTCAAGATTGTACCCTATTTCAATCCAGTCCAAACAAAACACTGTATTGCACTTGGAACACAGCCTTAAATCTTATATTGCACTGTGACTCTCTGGGCTGGATATTCAAAAGGGTTGCACCCGCGCAAGTCCGAAATTGCGCCATTCTGCCATATTCAGCAGGAGGCAGTTGCGCCCCCCCAAGTCAAGCTGAGCAACAGCGCAATGCTAATGAAGACATGCTGAACCTGAGGGGGAGGAACCATGCATAAATTGCACAGCCCGATATTCAGCGGGCTATGCAGAGTTGTGCAGGTGCAACCCCCAACCTGCGCCTGCACAACTTTGAGCCAAAAAAAAGGAGTAAGTCGAAGGGCCACCCACAGGTGAGCTGCCGCATTGCAGGGTGCAACACAGCAGCTGCCACCTGTGGGTGGCCCTCAACCTACTCCTGTGCCCCTGCAGCCCAATCGCGGGCATATAGTAACCCCATGCCTGACTGGCCCGATCCGCAGGCAGGAGTTCAAAACATCCCCATCCCCTGACTGGCCGATTGCGGGCATAAGTGAAATAAACTTCCACCCCACCAGCCAGATCGCAGGCGAAAACAGTTCAACCCCCAAGAACATATCCCTGGTGGTCAGTGGACCTCAAACCTGATTGCAGGCAGAAATGCCTTCCCCCAAGAACATGTGGACCTCAAGCCCGATCATGGGCAGATGCCTTCAAACACCCCCAGGACCACCTCCTGGTGATCTGGTGGCCCCCACCCACCCACCCAGGGCCCACCACCCGCTCCCCGTCAGCGGCAGGCGGCAGCATCCCACCCCGCCTGCTGCCCTGCCACCCGCCGACTGACTGCCGGTAGGGCACCCGGTGGTTCAGAGCAGAGCCAATGGGTGTGCAACACTTCCTCTAAGGCAGTCAGACAAGTGAATGAATTCTTTCACATATCTGGACTGCCTTGTATGTATGGATTTGCGCCCATTGGCTCTTGCTCTGAACTAATGGGTGTAGTACCTACTGGGCAGTCAGCGGTAGGGCAGGTGGGTGGGATGCTGCCACCCACCGCTGATGGGGAGTGGTGGTGGTGCTCCATGGGTGGGTGGGGGGCCACTAGATCACCAGGGTAGGTGGTCCTGGGGTTTGAGCATTTCTGCCCGCGATCGGGCTTGAGGTCCACTGACCACCAGGATATGTACTTGGGGGTTGAAGGCATTTCTGCCCTCAATCGGGTGGAATTTTATTTCACTTATGCCCACAATCGCCAGTCGGGGTGGGGGATGTTTAGACTTTGCCGTGATCGCCAGTCGGGGGTGGGGGATGTTTAGACTTTGTCCGCGATCGGCTGCAGGGGGCATCGGTCCCTGATGGCTGTTGTCTGGCAGGGCGCCAGGCACAAGTCCTCAGGGATCGGCATACCTGCATGCTAATGGCATGCAAATGGGGCTATAAATAGATGCAAATGGCCCCCCCTGCGCCTTGCATGAATTATGGCCCCATTTGCATGTCACTTTTTGAATATCAGAAAATTGTGCATGGAAAAATGGTACTTGCGCCACCGCATCTTGACTGCTCCACTCTGACCACTTGCGGTGGCGCAAGTTCCACTGCACCATGCACAGTGGCTGTGGCCAGAGGGGTGATATTCAAAGGAGTTGCTCAATAGTGCAACTCCTTTGAATATCGCCCCGGCCACACCCCTGCACAACTATTTTGTGCAGCGCAAGGGCTTGCGCCACAGAATAGCACAGTTTGAATATCCAGCCCTCTATGTATTATGGTCCTGTTAATTGTATAATGTCCTCGAGACATTGGTTTGATTGCTGTTTTGATTTTGTATAGTACTGTGTCCCATTTGTATGTTCTAAATGATTGTCCTATGTTCCCTCCCCCGGGTCGCCCCTGAAAAAGGGACTGCATGGTCTCAGTGGGTTTACCCAGTCATCAAAATTCAAATAAGTAAATAAATAAATACATTTATTTGGTTATAACATCAATATTTTAGATGTCAACATGAGTGTGAAAGAAAAAGTGAAACAAGGACACATCATTTGTCGTGATGCTTGCTTCATTTTTTCCACAAATGCAAAAATAAAGAGTGAATTCCCAATACTATGACAGCCTCTTGAACAGATATTCCCAAAAAAGTGGAAAATATTTGTATGTTTTCAATACATAAAACCATTTCAAACCCATGTCATTTTCATAAAACATCTTTGATAGATGTAGAATATGGTTATGAATATAGAAAAATAAAGAAATAGTGGGGTCACTGTGCTTCTTTTGGTTATATCTGCTTTCAAAGTTGCAGTTTCAGAGGTGGTCGGCTCAGGACAAAAATAATTGAAACATCCCAATAAAAAATAAAACTTGCAAGAAAACTATTCAAACAACTCAAAAGTACATGCAGAATGGCAAGGACTGTAACATAAAAGAAACAGAATAACTAAATAGATATGTAGGTAAAGTGCCTTGAATCATACCAACTGTTGCATTTGGGGGAGCTAATTTCCTTGCTGCCATCCTGTATGTAGTCTTATCTGGACATTGGAAAATAGGATAAACCATTATTCTAACAATGCTTCCATGTGTTTAATAATCTACTTGTGCTAGAAAACAACCTTGAAAACATTTTCGAGTGCTTCAGAAAAATGGGAATTTGAAACACCAGGGAACATTTTTAAAAAGCTACTGTACTGCCTAAAACTAATATTAGTTTTTAAAAGCAGTCAACCATTACCTTTTATATCTGAGGAACTTTTTCTTTTCCCTTTGGTTATTTGGAAGATTGTTTACCTGATGTTAATGAGTGGAACAGCACTCTGCCTGGCAGCTGACACATCTATCTTTATTCCCTCCCCCACTACATCATCAGTGTTGTGACATCACTGACTGCAACATGGCATGCCCAGACCATCTCTACCACCCCCTACCTCCACTTGGTGGCTTAAAACTCTGCTTGGCCACCCGCCTCATGCATCCACCCCTCATGTCTTTCTTGACAAAGTCCATGACTGCAGCAACTCCACTTCCCATCCTACTCCCCCCCGCCTATCATCTCTTAGCCCCTCTTCCCTACCGCCTACTTCTTCTTTCCTCTAACTACTACCTCAGTGAACTGACTCCAACCTTCTACTACCTGCAACTATCCTCTCCTATAACTTACTGTAAACGCAACCCTATGGGTGTCTTACCCTCTATAGTTTTTTTTTTGTTACTTTAACCTGCTTGAATAATCCATTATAATTATTGTAAATATTGTACATGGTTTATACTGTGTTGCTTGAACCCTTGTAATGTTGTCTTCCCTCCTTTTGACGTGGAACCTTTGTAAAAGAGCTCTCAGCTCAAAGGTGTTTAATACTAGATTCTAATAAATAAATAAAATAAACATCACTGCTGGTTAGGAACAGCCACTCAGCAGCTGCCAGGTCAGGCACCTGTGATGTCACTGTCAGTGAGATCACGATGCTAGGGATGTAGTGGGGGAGAACATAGATACACATGTCAGCTGCCAAGCTAAGAGCTATTCCATACATCCAGAACAATATTACCAATGGAAGACTTTCCAATGAGCAAAAAGAAAAGAAAAATACTTCAGAAATAAAAAGTTACAACTGACCACTTTGTAAAATTTGTATTATTTTCCTGTGTGCTTGTGTTGACTGCACTAGCTCTTTAATTGTCCTTTACTGTCTTCATAATATCTGGGCTTGAGACATCACAGTCAGTTCCTACTGTGAACAAAGTCAAGAAGTGTTTTGCATCTGTGGTATTGCACTGCATTGGGGGCTGGGACTTGTAATACAAAAGGAGCGTGGAGGTGTTTACTGTTCCCTGCTACTGCTGTCTGTCCTATTTTACAAGTTTACTGTTAGTTAAGCTGTGAAAGGTGCATGACCTGAACCTGTCCACAATGCATACTGTTAAATCTATGTGAGAGGAGTGGGGAAGTTGTCAAGGGCATGTGCTGCTGCTGTTCTGTGTGTAATGCATGTGCCAGTATTTTAATGTATGTTAAATGTTCAGAAAGAGCCAAGTGTGTGCTTAGTTGCCTTTGAATTACATTTTCAAAACAAGCTCAGTATGTGGCCAAAATCCTCAGCAGTACTTGTTGAACTGAATTGCTCAGTGGAGCTCCCAATCTCCTCACCTGTACTCCCAAAATCAGTAGCAATGCCAGTTTAAGCTACGCAATGGCACTCACACTCCTCCTACCCCCAAAATTAGCAACAGCAATGGTCTAACTACATAGAAACAGAATTTGATGGCAGATAAGGACCGCTTGGCACACCCAGTCTACTTATTTCCCTACCTATTGGATAAGCTATAGATCCTAGTTAACCAACAGCCTACTTCTTACTATCACCACCAGAATTGCCTTATGTCTGTCCCATGCATTCTTGAATTCCCCCAATGTTTTTGACCCCACAACCTCCTCAGGAAGACTGGTCCATGCATCCACCACCCTCTCCATGAAAAAATACTTCCTCACCTTGCCCTTGAGCCATCTCCCTCTGTCTTCAAATTGTGCCCCCCCGTTCTTGCACATCTCTTTTTCTTAAAGATGCTACTCTCTTGGACTGTTGATTCCCTTGAGATACTTGAAAGTTTCTATCATGCCACCCCCTTTCCTCGAGGGTATACATATTAAGCTCCTTTAGTCTCTCTTTGTATGGCTTCTGGTGCAGACCCTGCACCATGTTAGTTGCCCTCCTCTGGACTACCTCCATCATGTTTATGTCCTTGCAGAGATGGGGTCTCCAGAACTGCATTCAGTACTCCAGATGGGGTCTCACCATCTGTCTGTACAGAGGGATAACAACTTCCTGTTTTCTACTGGTGATGCCTCTCCCTATGCATCCAAGTATCCCCCCAGTCCTCCTTACTGCCTTCTCACATTGCTTGCTTAACTTTAGATCATCTGACATGACTACTCCCAGGTCCCTTTCCATTTTTGTTATTGTTAGTACCTTCCTCCCCATTATGTACACTTCCCCTGGGTTTTTGTTTCCCAGGTGCATTACTTTGCACCTCTTTGCATTGAATCTAAGCTGCCATACACTTGACCATTCCTCCAACCTTGCTAGGGCCCTTCTCATCCTTTCCACCCACCCCTCCATTTATCAACCCTGTTGCATATCTTTGTGTCATCTGCAAAGAGGCATACTTTTCCTTCCAGTCCCTCCGCAACTATGCACTCTGTGGCACTCACACTCTTCCCACTGGCATTTCCAAAATCATGGCAGTGCTAGTTAAAGTAAGTCATTCAGCAGCACTCATTCTCACCTCACCCTCCCCAAAATCCCTAGCAGCACTGATCTTAAGTGAAGCTACTCATTTACACTTGTACTCTTTCAGCCCTTTCCATCCTCCCACCAAATTCACCAGCAAAGCTTGTTCAACTAAACCACTCAGTGCTGCTCACTTTCTCCTCCCCACCCAAAATCCCTGGCAGCACCAGTTTTACTGAAGCTGTGCACTCACACTGTCTGTCTCCCTCCAAATCTGCAGAAGGATTAACCCATGACAGAGCATGGTTCTGCCTGAGAATTAATCCACACCTGGGGCACAAAAACAACACATATTCACTGGAGTTGGGGGGGATAACTACAGGCAGCAGTAGTGCACCTGGTTTGCATGAAATTACAAACACAGCGCAACACAGAGAATGTGTCCCTCTCACTGTTACACATACCACAACACTACGACTGGAATTTGTGTGTGTGACAGAGAGAGAGAGAGAGAGAGAGAGAGAGAGAGAGAGACACAGAGCATACAGGAATCGCTGTCCGATTGTCTCTCTTCGTCTCCCTCAGCATACGGTGCAGAGTTCCCCTTGCTCACTAGCATTCTCAGATATTGTCCATTCCCTCCTGGCTACTGGATTACTGAGCTGACTACGAATCTTTTGCGCACTTCTTCACTCCCTCCCACTGTGTGGCTTACATGGTAAAACACTCAGTTGCTACAGAGTTTGTACTGCAGAGCTGTGTACTTCTTACCAATTTAAATAAAAATAATCAGGTCACTATCACACAAGTTGCTTACATGGCGCTAATACCAAGGAAGGGTTGCATGCATTACTGATGGGGACAAATGGTGTTACAGGGAACAAGACAACACAGCAACTCTGCCTGCACAGCAATGGGGACACATTTCAAAACCGTTCAGCCAACACTGTGTCTCTCCCAGTCTTTCTCACTCTCTCTCTCTCTCACCACACAACTCTCCTGCCTTCATCCCTGTATGCTGTATAAATGGAGACAGACACAGTGACAGAGAGAGAGAGAGAGGGAGATTCCACTGTGCTGCGCCTCATGGCAGCAGTTCTCTCCCTCTCCACATACTCAACCAAGTGCCAGTGGGGAGCACCAGGGCTGACAGCAGCAACAGTCAGCAGGATAATAATAGTGTGACTGACACAATTGCTGGAGCAGCACTCCCGCTCCCCAGTCACTGTAAGCTCGGTCCCCAGAGGTCCGCCGGGCAGGTGGGTGGGGAGCACAGTACTGCTTGCTAAACTGCCTCTAAGTATTAATCCATGACCAAAGAGAACAGTAGCTGCTCTTGGTACTGCAGGAGCAACTGTGGATTAATTAAGAATTAATCCATTGTCAGCTGCTGTCTTTGCACCAATCAGTCGCAACCCTTTTTGTTAGCTATATTACAAGTGGATTAACCCACGACAGAGTCTAGTTCTACTTGAGAATTAACCCACATCTGGGTGGTTGGAGGCATTCAGCCATTGAGAATTAATCCATGGTCAGCTGCTGTTTTTGTACCAGTCAGCCCCAACCCTTTTTGTTAGCCATGTTACAATGTATTTTGATGGTCTGTTGGTAATGACATTCACTTGCAATTTGTTATTTTCAGCTACTAGTTTGGTATAAAAAGACCCACGTTACTGCCTGGAGATCCCTAAATGTAGCCATCCCAGCACTGCTAAGCTTGGAAAATATTGCTCAGGTAATTTCAATGTGGCTTGAGACACTGCATTTATGAAATAGGGTCTGGTTAGTTCTGGCTCCTCATTGGTCAGGATCCTTCACATGCTACTGCATTAACCTAGCAAATACCCCTGCTTAGAAGACATGATAGCATACCTCTCAACCTTCTGCATTGCAAATCAGGAACAAAACTTAAAAAAAAAAAAATCAGGGACAAGTGGCCAAAATGAGGGACGCATCTTAGGAAATAGTACTATTAGCTCAGCAGTTCTGCCATAATGTTTGGCTTAGTGTAAAGGCATTTCCTGAAGGAAAACTGATCTGTAGCACTAAAGTCTGGCATCATTTTATGCTTTGAATCCCGATTCTTCTGGAACAGAAATCTAAAATTTAGGAGGGATGGTGGAAAATTTTGAAGCAAAGTCGGGGACGTCCCTGAAAATTATGGACAGTTGAGAGGTACGCATGACAGGGTTGCATTAATCAAGAGCACAGCCAGTTGGAGTCAAAAAGGTCACTATGCTAATTCATATCCTCAGGGCCAAAAAGATCACAATGCAAATCAAAGAACCCACCAAATCAAAAACAAACCATGCAAATAAAAACAACAACAGCACGTGACCCTCCCTGCAAAGCAATACTGCTCAAGAATCACAAACTGGAAAGGAAATCATCCAACAGCTTTGAAAAAACATGCTTCATACTCAGACATTCAAACTCAAAAATTCTCAGTGCTGATCACACAAGAAAAACATTTGAAACACCCAATAAAAACACATATATTTCAAACCTATGATTCTACACAACAACAGAAACATGTACACACATACATCACTAGACCATCAGCAAAACTTCTATAAGCATTGCACTAAAAATTAATAAAATATCCACTTACCTATGGGGCATGCAGAAACAAACACAAGATCACTTATACTCCCAGCCTGAACCTCACCAACTGCACTGCAGTGGAGCTGAGTGAGGTCACATGACATCTAATCAACAGCCTGTGTTTCCAGGTCTGACTGTGATCACCTGGAAAGTACAGGAAGCACAGCCCAGGCTCCTAGCTTAGCCTCATAGATCACATGAAAATTGTAGGAAATAGGGGTGTGTGAGTAATGAACAGCATTTCCCGAATACCACAAATAACAGGCTATTCGTTACTCAGGAAGAAAAACGAATAATCTGCACTCTTCATGGCTATTTGGCATTTTTGCTATTCGGTGGGAGATCAAGATCTCCCGAGACTTCCTGTCCAATCTGAGGCCACTTTGGAGGCTCACTGAAGGTGGTTCACATGACCCAGCACTTGCAGAAGCTTCAGGTAGGAGAGACAGATGACTTGAGCTGTTGCAGAGAAAGAATGTACTTCTAATCAGTAGTTAAAACTAGAAAAAAATCAGAAATCTTTTGTTCCCTGCTTAAATCACAAGCTAGAGAGAGTTAATTTTTTACACTGTAGTGTGAAAATTAGGCTTTTAAAAAGGGAAAATACTAAGGTTATTTAGTGTTTGCTGAGAGAGAGGGAGATAGGCAGGCAGGCCACAACAGCACTCGCACAAGCACACACACACACAAAACACGCACGATATGTGTGTATGTGTGTGTGTGTGTGCACTAAACAAATGAGATTTAAACCTGCAGTGCAGTGAAGAAGGCTAAGAGCTTAAGGCAGGAAGGTTTGGTAGGGATTTATTGTGATTAGAAATTTAATGTTTTTCTAACAGTTGTTGTCTGAAACAAAGAATAAAGCAAGTAGTCTAACTGAAATGCAATTAGCTTAGGGACATTTTTTCTTTTGTTGGTTGCTCGACTTTGTGCTCAAGAAAAGATTTTAAGTAATATTTTTTCTGAGAAAAATCAGGCTTGATTATTATTAGTTGACAGTGAGACTCGTCCAATGAGCATTGCTGCAGTGACTTATTTCATAATAAATACATTTTTGTTAAATTTAATATCAGAAATCTCCCTGTGAGGAACCTAGGCTTGGGTCCCTCCATGGCCACTTAAGCAAGTGTGAATGAGGGTGGGACTAGTCAGCTGACACCCTCTGCCTCAGTTAGCTGTTCTTCTGTTCTGTGTATGTGTATGACTGCACACTCAAGACATTTTTATGTTGATTGCGTGCATGTGCAAGAAACATGTTGTGGCAGCTTGCTGCAGAAGCAGGTTGTGGAGGCGCGGCACTGTTGTGGCTAATGCCCCCACTGCCTTTTGAGGCTCGGCCTGCTTTCCCCAATGGGGTGGCATGCTGCTGCTGACACTAGTTCAGCTAACGTGCCACCACCTTGAAACATTTTAGCCGCTGCAAACAGGGGCTGCCTCTTCATTGCAGCAGTCAGCCATTGTGCAGCAATGAGGGAGTGACCCGTCATTGCAGGGTGGTCCCTTGCATTCCTCCGACTCAGTTTGTCAACGGGGAGCCCAGTCCCCATCAGTTTGTGTCGTCTGCCGACGGGGTGCCCAATCCCCCTCGGCATCATGTCCCCTCCCCCTGTTTCTTTGCCGATGGAGGTGCCCAATTCCTGTCGGCATGTTCACACCCCCATTTCTTGTGTGCTGAGGGGATGCCCAATCCCCCTCGGCTCATGAGACCCCCCCACCAGTATGTGCCGATGGGGGTGCCCAATCCCCTTCAACTCCAGTCCACCCCCCGCCAAAACACGCAGGTGGCATGCTGGGAGCCCACCCCAGCATGTCAAAAGTACCTGCTAAAATGACAAACCGTCCAGCGATGTCTATTTCATTTTCCAACCCTGTAAAGAAGAAAATGGTCCCTCACCGTCTACGCCCCCTCCCCCAACCCACCCACCCTGTACCCCACCTCCCACCTCCTCACCCCATACTTACCTCCAGAGCTCAGTGCAATGATCTTCGGTGGACTGAGAACACGTCTGCACTCTTCAAAGCCGAACACGAACTGAAGAAATGCTGGTAAGCTGTATAATGGCATAAATAGGGTTTTTTTTTTAACTTTGCTGTATATCTCAGACATTTTTGGGAATGTTGGCACCAAATTTTCAACATAGGGTTATTGGGACCCCTCCTCATGAATTCAGCCACTGTCATGGCATTATTCGGTCCCAAAAGGTGATTTCACAGTCACTGTGCGGAGTCACCTTTTGGGACCAATTAATGAAACGACAGTGCCAGTGTTTCATGAGGTAGGCTCTCAAAAAGCCTATGTTGCAAATTTGGTGGAAGAAATCCAAAAAATGACTGTTTTATGAGTGTGCATTGCGCAGTTGCTACACACGCTTGTAACTTTCCGAATCTGCAATATTTTCACGCCAGATTTTCAACATTGGCCTTTTTTTACACCTCCTTATGAAGAGTACAGCTGTCATTTTTCCCATCCTGGCCAAAATGTGTGTTCGCACTACTGGCGCAGAATAGCACGGTCACTGTGGGAAATCAGTGTTTGGGACAGATTAAGAAAATGACAGCAACACCGTTCATGAGCAGAGGTCCTGAAATGCCTATGTTGAAAATTTGGTGACGATAGTCCATCAAATGACTGTTACAAGTGTGCGTTGTGCAGTTTCCATGCACCCTTGTAACCAGAGATTTGTAATATTGTCACGCCAGATTTTCAACACTGGCATTTTTCATACCTCCTATGAACAATATAGCTGTCATTTTCACATCCTGCCTGAAATGTGTTTCGCACTTCCGGTGCAGAATAGCGCGATCGCTGTGGGAAATCAGTGTTAGGACAGATTAAGAAAATGACAGTGACCCTGTTCATGAGCAGAGGTCCTAAAATCCCTATGTTGAAAATTTGGTGCTGAAAGTCCATAAAATGACTGTGTTACAAGCGTGCATTGAACTGTTTCCATGCACCCTTGTAACATCACAAATTTTTAATATTTTCACTCCACATTTTCAGCACTGGCATTTTTCCCACCTCCTTATGAACAGTGCAGCTGTCATTTTTCACATCCTGGCCAAAATATGTTTTTGCGCGTCTGCTGCAGAATAGCATGGTTGCTGTGGGAAATCAGTGCTCGGGACAGATTAAGATCGAGCGAGTGAGGGAGGGAGTGACCGAGCTCAACTGAGCTCTGTCGGGACTGGTGCGGATTTCTTTGTGGGCAGAAAAAGGCACCAATGCAGGCAGGAGCCCAGTACAAAAGGGCAGCCTGCAGCACCGGGAGAAACAGAATGAGCGAGTGAGAGAGGGAGAGTGAGCGAGCTCAATGGAGCTCTGTCGGGACTTTACAGTTGCCTACCCTCCTGCCCAGTGTCCTCTGTGGTCCTCTATAATAGCAGGGTCTCTGGAGTGGAGACAAAGCAATGATTGGATACTTTAGGATTGCTGTAATAATACGGATTTACTTCTTCTGTTTCTTTCTCTAACTGAGCTAAGTACTGAGCTATACTGTTATGATTGCTGTAATAATACATATTTATTTGTTCTGTTTATTTCTCTGACTGAGCTGAGTAATACTTGGAGTGCAATAGGATTTCTGATTGGGCTAAGTGAAACTATATGAGAGCCGAGAACAAAAAGTATGGTAGCTGAGGGGTGAAAAATGGACAAGGAGGCTTTAGGATTGCTACAGTAATACAGTATCTAACGGATGACATTTGAGCCTGAATTATCCCTGTCTGCAAGGGGTCAGTAGGGGACTAGTGTGGGGGGCGGCAGGAATTTAAGTAAATAGGGGCCTAACAGCTGTAGTAGGGTACAGAACCTGGGAGTAAGAGCCCCTAACATAAGATGGGGGCCAAAATGGGGCAGGTGCCACATGTCAATAGGGCCGGCATCTTTGGAAGGGTGGAGGGGTGTACAGGGTGTGGGTGTGCCATGATCCTGGACTGGGCTTGGAGGATGGGGGGGTGTATGGTCTGTAGATGACTGGCTAGTTTGAGGAAGGAACTGTGGAGGTTAGGGAGGAGTGTATGTGGCAGGGCAGATGTGTATGATAGGCATCCTGAGGGGGGGAGTAGAGGATGGCAAAGGGGGACAGAGGAAGCATAACTAGGGACTGAAACCAACCCCAGTATCAGAGGCACTAGCAGGAAAGAGAGAAGAAAGGAGGGGGTGCCCAAGGCGAGGGCAGGGCTGCCTCCTGATGGGGAAGGAAGAGACCACGAGGAGTATCAGGGGAGACAGCAGATGGCTGCGGGTAGGGAGGTACCAGGGGTGGCATGGAGGGGAACAAGTAGCAGGGGGGAACTGACAGGGGGAAGAGATGTAGGACAGGTATCAACTACGAATAGATTTGAACCTCTGCTATGGGACGGAGAGGGGGAGCAGGAACATACTGAAGGGGGGAGGACAAGCGAGGCATGAGAGAGATGGCAACAGGTAGGGGAACAGATAGCGAGGACAAAAGGGTAGAAGGGGGCTAGTAAGGAAGGAGGGGGTGGTGACTGAAGGAGAGAAGGCTACGGAAGGGGGAAGGATGGGAGGGGCATCACTATTGGGGTAGAAGGGAATGGGGGCTCAAAATCGATAACAGCGGGGATAGGAGAGGGGTTGGAAATCAGCAGGGGAGGAGGGGAGGTCGACATGGGAAGCCCAGTAGGAAGTAGTCAGGCCGGGAAGGGGTACAAGGGGGATGGAAGGAGTAAGGCAGAGAAAAGGGGTGAGGAGGAAGTAGGGGGTACAGTTATAGAAGTCACAGAGGGTGCAGTTGGTGGGGTAAGGGACAGGAAGAACGATACTGGGGTGGTGGAAGGGGCATTAGAAGGGAAAGGGGTAAGGGGTGGGGGGGTACTCATCCTGGGGGATTCTATACTGAAATGGGTGAGATGGGGTGGAAAGGTGGAAAGGCACAGCCATATTTGGATTGAAGCTGTTACCAGGTTGAGTGCAGGAGGGGCAGGGCAGGCACTGCTCACGCGAGCTGCAGGAAGAAACCTCATTTACTGTTGCATGTGGGTACAAACGACTTGGCAGGGGACACTGTGGAAGTAGTGAGGGGAAGGTTTGAGTACTTGGGCAGGCAGTGTGAAGGGTTGGGGAAGTCGGTGGCATTCTTGGAGGTACTGCTGGTACCAGAGCCCCCCCCCCACACACACACACTCTCCCCGAAAAGCTGCTTAAAAGCCTGCAATTCGTTCAAATCAGTTCAGTTCTCTTACTGACTTGGGGATCAATGCCAACAAGTGTAAAATCATATACCTAGGGCATAGGAACCCCGATGCTGGGTATAGGATGGGGGAAGGTACTGATACTCACTAGACATGAAAGGGTCCTTAAGGTTATTATATCCGAGGACCTCAAGATGGCAGTACAGTGTGACAAGGCTATGGGCAGGGCAAATTGGATTCTGGGGTGCATAAGGACTGGCATCTCGAGTAGGAGGAGGAGGGATGTTGTGCTGCCATTGCATCACTCCCTGGTATACCCCCAGCTGGAGTACTGTGTCCAGTTTGAGTCCACACTTCAGAAAGGACATAAGGTGGAGGTTTTCCAGAGGAGGGCAACTAAAATGGTTCAGAATTTTCACAGGAATCCCTACAAGGAAAGGCTGAAGAATCTCAACATGTACACTCTGGAAGAGAGGAGGGCGAGAGGTGACAAGATCAAGACCTACAAAGTACCTCAAAGGGTAAAGAGGGTACAGTTGAGGAGTTTCCTTCATAATGGGTATGAGCACCCAAACCAAGGGACATACAATGAAGCTGGGGGCGGGCACTCAGGATAGATGTGAATAAATATTTCTTTACTGAAAGGGTGGTAGATGCCTTGAACAGACTGCCAAGAGAAGAGGTGGAGGCTAAAATGATAGGGGGCATTAAGCATGCATGGGATAAACATAGGGGTATATTATAGAAAGGGGAAGGAGGGGGTCAACAGAGATCAATAGGGCCATGGAAGTGGAGTAAGTTCAAGTTCATTGCAGGAAAAATCCATTGAGCAATCTCATTCACAAGGAGGTCCTGAAGGACACAGGCAGAACAGAACATGCAGTAACATATACAGGCAGGAGATGCAAGTAGGTAGAGAACACTTGGCCAGACTGGGTGGTCTGAACAGTCCTTTTCTGCTGACAAATTCTATGTTTCTATCGCATAATGTGTTAATTCAGGTGCAGTGTTTATTTAAAGTTGGGCCTACCATACATCCAGATGTAAGGTACAGTAAATTACTGAATTAGATACAGCCCACTTACAGTGCAATAAACAGAACCCCAGTGCTTTGAGAAGCCTTTACTCTTCATAAGGCTGCTTAAAGAGCTGGGGTTCTATTTGCAGTGTCCACACCAGTATGCTGATCTTAAAATTGACACTGCATCTGAATGAGTACTTGATTCTTGCTCACTCTGTTTCTTCCCCACTTTGAAACCTGCTTGTCCTGAGTTACTTTTGGGCTGGCAGTGCCTTGCCTGGGTTGGAAGATGACCAATAAGCAGCACTGAAAGATGTCAGACTTCACAGACTGTGAAGGCAGCTGCTCACGGACAGACATAAGGCAATTCTACTGGGGGGTAGGAGGAAGTAAGCTGTTGATTAACTAGAATCTGCAGCTTATCCATCAGGTAGGGAAATGGGCAGACTAGGTGGGCCAAGCGGTCCTTATCTGCAGTCAAATTCTATGTTTCTGTGTTTCTCACCCACCATCTTGGCAAGAAGAAGGTTGAAGCTGTGGCCAGTGATGACTGTTGGGGTGTGGGGATGGGGGGACCAAAGGGGACAGACATAAGGAGATAAAATCATAATAAAAATTGTGAGACCTTCACCAGCTTTCCAAAATGCTTACCAGTAAAAGAACACTCTATGAAGTTTTTCAAATGGCAGCACAATCTGGTGAGCCCTCTGTCTGCCATCTGACACCAGGCATCAACCAGCATAACATTGCCTAAAGAAGGCAGTGTGGTCATGTGGTTACCGAAATACTGGAGATTACAGATATGCAAGAACAAAAGAATATCACACCGAAGTTGGCACATATGCCTATAGCAGCTGTCTCCTGCTTCTCAGTAGTTATATTTATACCCTTGAGGTACTTGAATGTTTCTATCATATCCCCCTCTTTCCCTCCTCTCTTCCAGTGAGTACATATTGAGGTCCCTTAATTTCTCCTCATAAGTCTTGTGTTGCAAGCTCTGTACCATCTCATTTGCCCTTCTCTGGACCATCTTCAGCCTGTTAATATCCTTACGAAGGTGCGACCTCCAGAAATGCACACTGTACTCCATGTGAAGCCTGACCATGGTCTTATATAATGGCATCATTACCTCCCTCCTTATGCTGGTGATACCCCTGCCTATGCACCCCAGCATGTCACTGGCCCTCCCAGGTGCCTTACCACTTTGACATTTTCAGGTAATCTGAAATAAGAACCCCCAGGTCCTGTTCCTTCTTTGTGACTGTCAGCAACTCCCTCCCCCCTCCCTTATCCTGTACCTTTCCCCAGGGTTTCTGTGTCCCAGGTCCATAATTTTGCACTTTTTTGAATTAAAGTTCAATTGCCATTCTTCAGACCATTTCTCAAGCTTCCCCAGGTCCCTCCTCATTTTTTCCACCTCCTCTGGGGGATCCACTGTGTTACAGATCTTGGTGTCATCTGCAAACAGGCAGGCCTTTCCCTTCACCCCTTCTGCAGTGTCACTATTGAAAACATTGAACAGGACTGGCCCCAGAACCAATCCTTGCAGCACCCCACTGGCAACCACCTCTCCCCAGACTGCGCCCCATTTACCACCACTCTCTGCTTCCTGTCGCTTACCCAGTTTCTAACCCACTTTACCACCCTTTTCCCCCATGCCCACCCTACTCAGCTAGTTTATCAGCCTCCTATGTGGGACGGTGTCAAACGCTTTGCTTACATCAAGGTAAACGTTGTCCACTGCCCTACCCTTATTTACTTCCTTTGACACCCAGTCAAAGAGATCAATCAGATTTGTCTGACATGACCTCCCCACTGTAAATCTATGTTGCCTATGGTCCTGGGCTCCGATGACTTCTAGATGCCCCACTATCCTTTCTTTAACCAATGTCTCCATGATCTTCCCCACTACTGAAGTGAGGCTGACCAGCCTATAGTTCCCCTCCTCCTCCCTACTGCTGGATTTGTATAGAGGGACCACATGTGCCCTCCTCCAATTCTCTGGTGCCACTCCTCTGTTGAATGACTCAGTGAACATGGCTGCCACAGGTACTACTATTTCTCTTCACAGTTCTTTTAATATCCTTGAGTGTATGCCATCTGGTCCCATCGCTTTGTCCACCTTCAATTTAATCACCTTCTGCAGGATTCTTCTGCCTGTGAATGTACTATTGTCCCCCTCTTCACGCATTTGCAACTGCTGTGGTCCTTGCCCCTTCCCCTCTTCTGTGAATACTGAACAGAAAGACACAGTGGATGTCTGGGGTGGGGGGCACATGACAGTCCTTAGGCATGGTACTTTCACTTCCAAATACCTAAGCAGCACATATAAGCAATCAACATTCGGCATTGACAAATGCTTGTTCTAAGTCTGTGGCTGTATGCACAAGAAGAGATTTAATTTTTTTTTTTCTGAGGAAAATCAGGCTTAACTATTAGTTGACAATGAGACTTGTTAGCTCAGCATTGCTGCAGTGACTTGATTTCATAATAACTACAATTTAAATATCAGAAATCTTCCTGTGAGGAACCCAGGCTTGGGACCCTTCATGACCACTTAAGCAAGTGCAAATGCACCATACCTGATAGGGTGAGACTGGTCAGATGACTACAACCACTTCAGTTAGCTGCTTTTCTATTTCATGTGTGTCACTCAAGACATTTTTCTAATTTTGTGGCAGTGTGCCCAAGAAGAGATTTAATTTTTTTTCTGAGAAAAAACAGGCTTGACTATTATTAGTTGCCAGTGAGACTTGTCAATTCAGCATTGCTGCAGTGACTTGAATGACTATATTTCATAATAATATAATTTCGGTTTAATACATCTTCCTGTGAAGAATATAGCCATGGCAGACAGAGAACATAGTACCAGAAAATGTAGTTGGCCCAGCAGCCCAGAAAAACTGCAGCAGGTATAGAGCAGCAAGCAGCAGGGGGCAGTGAACAGTAGCATACGGCAGAGGAACACTCGGGGTGCATTTGCTGTACAAAATTATGTTTTACCTCATCAAAGCCTACAGTCTCCACCCGCACCAGTATAGCATCAGCTGACACCAGGGAAAAAAGTAAAAGTACCATTCCAAGTGCTAGCAGTGCTGCTAGGAGGACATTGTCATTAATGCCACTGATACTACCAGTGTGAATGTGTCCTCTTCATCCCGTGCCACTATCACCAGTACCAGTGAGATGAGGACATCTTCCTTAACCACCACTGCTCTGATCCACCACCCATTCACTGAGACTAACAATATCCCAACTTCTGCTGCAACAGTGGCCCTGCCAGCCACTTCTGCCACTGTGTCTGAGGACACTTCTGCTACTGTGACTGAGACCACTCCTGCCACTGTGACTGAGATAATTCCTGCCACTGTGACCCAGACCATCTGCCACTGTGACCCAGACCACACCTGCCACTGTAACCATGGCAACCACCAGTACTGCTTTGGTGACACCGGCCACTACTACCATTGTGGCCTTAGCCAGTTGGCACAGCTATTTCCAGTACTGTGTCCACCGCTACTGTGACACCTGTTGGTTCTTGGTCTGTCTCCTCTACTGTCAAACTTGTCAGTGAAGATTAGGAAGAAACACACTCATCTGGGTCTGAGTACTTTCCAACAGGAAATTTGCCCAGTGATACTTCATATGAGGAGGCTATCCAAAGCAGCTTTGATGATGAGGCAGAGTATGGGGCATACTAACTGCCAGCAGATTAGGCCTTATGGTCTATCGAGTCTGCTCGAACCTCAGATCCCTAGTTGGGTACGGGCCCTCCCCTTGTGATTCAGAAACCCCTATCATCCATCCCCACCCCTGGGCCAGGCCATCATCTGAAACATCCACTTTCTGTGTCTGTCCCACCCTCTCTTGAAGCCCTTCACTATGGATCTCTGAACCAGCTCGCCAGGCAGTGCATTCCAAGGATCCAACACCCTCTCGGTGAAAAACCTCCTCCTCTTTTCCCCCCTCATCCTTCCACCTTCCAACTTCAAACCATGCCCTCTAGTGATACCTCCCTGCTTTAGTCTAAAGATCCCCTCCATGTTTACCCTATTTATTCCCTTGAGGTACTTGAAAACCTCAATCATGTCCCCCCGTCTATCCTCTCCTCCAATGAAAACAGGCAGAGCTCCTCAAGTCTGTCTTCATACGTCAAATCCCCTAGTCCTCATGTCATCTTAGTTGCCCTCCTCTGTACCCTCTCCAGGAGCTGTATGTCCCTGTTCAAGTGTGGTCTCCAGTACTGTACACAGTACTCAAGGTGTGGTCTAACCAGTCCATTGTACAGCGGCAGAATCACTACCCTGCTCCTAGAGGTGATCCCCCTTACGATGCATCCCAACATCCTGTTTGCTTTGCTAGCTGCTTTCCTGCACTGCTCAGTTATTCATACATGTATCCACTATGATCCCTAGGTCTTTTTTCCCCTGTTGAAGCCTCCAGTGCCTCCCCTCCCAGGGTGTACCTGTGTTTAGCGTTTTCCCGACCAAGATGTAACACCTTGCACTTGGTGATAGTGAAATTTAATTTCCATGTGTGAGCCCACCTTTCCAGGGTGTCCAGGTCCCCTTGCAGGGCCAACCTCCCCTCTTCCCCCTCAACTACTGCTCCCATCTTGGAATCATCAGCAAAGAAACTCATTTCACACCCTATACTCTCCCTGGTGTCTGATATGTATGCATTAAACAGGATCGGACCCAGGACTGAGCCCTGCAGTACCGCACTACTGACCTCTCTAGGGTTCAAGAGCATCCCACCGACCACTACTCTCTGAGTGCGTCCAACTATCAGTTTTCAATCCATCTGACCATCAAAGGGCCTTTTCCCAACTCCGTCAGTTTCTCCACCAGACCATTGTGGGGGACAGAGTCAAATGCCTTGCTGAAGTCCAAGACTAATACATCCACAGGCTGGTCCCTGTCCAGTTCTGAGGTTACCCATTCATAGAGCTCCACGAGATTGGTTTGACACGATCTACCTGGCACAAACCCATGTTGCTGACTATCCAGACCTCCCACCTCCTCCAAGTACACCCCCAATTGTCCCTTTAATATACTCTCCATTAATTTTCCCACCACCGAGGTCAAACTGACGGGATCTGTAAAGTCAAGTGGCCAAAATAACTCAACTTCTCAAGGTTGCAGTGTCAAGAGACAGAAGGATATGGCTCCCCCCCAAAAAAAACTTGGCAAGCTACCCTTCACCACTTTGTATAACAGGCTCCATCCCAGCCTGAAAGGCCAGGTAAAGTAGGTGCATGGACACCAGTGGTGCCAGGGAGAAACCCACGGATTCGGGTCCAAATGAGAAAAGCTAATGGGGGGAAAATAGAGTGGTGGTGATACTGGTGACACTAGCCGCATGAGTGGTGTCAGGAGCAGTAATAGCATGGTATGGTTGCATTTCACATTACCAAAATAAGATAACAGAAAGGCAGTGTGTACACTGAGCAGTATGACAATCAGCAGGGAGGAGCCTCTGACAAATTTAACAACCATTTCCTTTGTGAACCACCTAGGTAAAACATCCCCAGGTTTTTAAAGCATCAGGGTCTATGCCTATGGTTCCATCTTGTGGTGATGATGCAGGCAGTGGTGCTGGTAGCATTGGTGGTAATGACACAGAATGTTCTGCTATGAAAAAAAATGCTGTTTGCCTACTGCAGCTACCACTCCATCTCACTCAACTGCAAAGACTCTTCCATGCACCCCAAGCACTCTCGTTAGGCTCCATTCTCTCACCTAGGCCTTCTTTCGATCAAATCCACTCATACCACGCACCACTCTCCTCCCTTCCCCTTACCGGTGCTAACCACCCACTTAGTTAACTAACCAGTTCTTAGCACTCCACTCTTTTCTTTGGCTACATTAACCTGCTGTCCTTCTTCCATATCCCCTACTGCCTCTGTTACCTGACAAAGTCTACTCTCATGGCTACAGCCTTAATTTATAAAGTTAGGGCAACCTCTTTCCTCACCTCGCAGCCTCTTCTTTTTCTTACTTACTTTTCTCACTGTATTTTAACCTTTCCTGTAACCATTAAGATACTATGTAAATGCAATGTGTACCAAGTTTATTGCCTCCTCATTATGTAATGCAATGTAAAATAATGTTATGTTATTCTCTATTGAGTGTTGTGTTCTCTGAATGTATTGTCACCCACTTTTGCTGACGTGGAACCTTTGAAAAAGAGCACATTGCTCAAAAGTTATTTCCGAATACTCAAATAAATAAACTTCCCTCTTATTTGCACACCATCTGGCAAGCGTGGAACCCCTCCCCCCCCAATCTACGATTAACGCCAATAGTGGAAGCGTTCCACACCAGAATAAGTACCAGTCATCCCATCCAACTCAATACATCACACAGCTCACAGCTGAAATGATGGTGTTGGATCTACACCCCTTTTCACTTGTGGAAGACATTGGCTTTCACAGATGTCTGCAGCACTTGCAGCCATTGTACCGGCTCCCATCACATTCCACATTTTCACACACTATGGTGCCAAAGATATATGAGGCTGTGAGAATGGCAATTGCCACACTACTCTGTGAGGCTGTGGGTGGAGTTTTCCAGTGCACCTCAAACATCTGGAGCAGTACAAACTCCATGCATGCATATCTCTCCTTGACCACACATTGGTGTGTGCAAACTCCTATGTCTCCTGTTGTGGATTCCTTCTTCTCTCCCAGGGTCACTAGATCTTTCTTCATCCCTTGCAACCTGGCAGTCACTCCAGGTCTGCTTCTCTAAATGTTGGGCTAATGGAGAAAGACCATACATCACTGAACATCCTGACATTCGTTCAAGACATGCTGCACTCATGGACAATTAGTACCAATCTAAAAATTTTTTGTCATTATGGGTAATGAGGCAAATATGGTGAAAGCAGTCACTGAGGGAAATTTTGTCAGCATTCGTTGCTTTGCAGATTTTGTCAACCTTCATTGCTTTGCAGATTCATCCGTCTCTCCTTCCTGAAGCTTCTGTGAGTGCTGGATCACATGACCTGCCTTCAGTGAGCTTCTAAAATGGCTTCTGATTGGACAGTTAGTCTCAACAAATCTTGTAGTTTCATAGCCAGTTCCAGTGGCTGAATAATAAATAACGATTCATGAGTAACGAATACTTTGGACTCCCACACGAATGCTTGGCGAATGTTCGATACAAGGTATTCAGAACATAAAAGTCATGAATACCTATTTAAAGCAACAGGACCAACTATAACCATACAACCATAATCCACTCCCTGTAGTTCAACTGCACCCACCTAGTGCACCTCTGAAATCACTGGCAGCTTCATTTTGCTTTAACTAACCCGATAAATAAATATCCCATATTGTTCCATGCCCCATGTCTGAATTGCATTAGTTAAGGCAAAGTGTCAGCACAGCGGTAGGGCTTTCTTCTGTGACACTGATGCCCTGGGTTTGGGAAGGGACTGGTGGCATCAGAGGGTTGGTGGGGGTGAGGATTGGGTGTACCAGGGAGGAGGGTGGGCTAACATTTGGTGAGTGGTTGACCCCTGGCAGAGGCTGGGGGGAGTGGCGACTAAAGCTTAATAGTCAGGGAAGCATGCCAGACATCACAGTCTGTGCACTATGTCATTGCATGCCACGCATCCTACTAGAAAAATGGCATGAAAAAATTGCTGGCCCTGCTGATGACACCTCACTTCCTGGTCCCTGGCTGTGACTGAGATCAGTCTTCTGTCAGGCGTAGCCTGACCCCTGGGCCCTACCCTGGAGAGGTAAGCCAGAGAGTACTAATGGTAGATGTTGGGCTGCCGGTACCGTGACGAGTCTCTGTTGTGGGTGTGCCGGGAGGATTGCTAGTTCTTGCTCAAGGTAAGTCCTGGGGGGTAAGTGGGACCAGAGACAAGTCAGAGTCTGAGTCAACTAGGGGGTGACGGCACAAAAAAAAAGTAGTGTTGAAGCTGAAAAAAGCATTTGTAGATACAGGCCAGTGGTCTGGATTCAGGTTTGCCTATCCTATCAGTGCCTGTTCTGCAGATCAGGCCACTGCACACCTACTGTGGCATATAGGATTCTGGACCCTGGTGGTTGTGGGCAGCAGTGAGCAGGCTGTGAATCATGCAGGCAGCTGGGCTGCACATAAATATGCATAATCATATCCTGTTCATTGTACGGCTCCCTGTGCTGTGCCACTGGTGTGCTTTATATCTGAGAAAATTAAAAATACACAGAGGATGACTCTAAGGATGCCAGAAATACATTAAGAAAACAACTATATGATGAAATGTTTCGCTGACTAACACATACTGCTGCTTTAACTCATGGAGCCTCGGCACAATTCACTATTTATGTGCAATGCTGTTTTTCTAACTGATATGGAAGAGTTACTCTGCCACAAAAATCAGTGGATGATAGAAATATTTTTTGATGTTCCCATTTTCTCTCTTTCCTTTTAGTGATCCCCCATAAATCTGACCTGTAGTTTACTTATTCTCCAGCCAAGCTACGTCATTGTTAGTGCTGTCGGTGTGCAACAGATAGCTGTTCTGAACATGTTTCCAATTAAAATAGAACTGCTGCAATTCAAGGTCAGAAGAACGTGATGATGGTGCAATGGATGAACCTGGTACAGTCTTTCCCATAGCCGTTTTTTTTTGTTAATTTATTTACTCAGGGGAGCTGGACAGCTGAGATGCAACCTTTTGTTTCCAGTAGGGTCTTGCTTCTACTTATTTCTGCTGCTGAGTGGACTGGAGAGCACTGGGCGGTTAAGTGACGTATCCAAGGACACATAGTGAGCATTTGGATCTGGTGGGGTTTGAACCTGTGGCTTTCTAGTTCCCAAGCCAGTGCTCTAACAATTAGACCACATTACACCAGCTGTAACAGTAGCTTTAAATCCACCCATATCTGTGCAGTCCCAACATTAACCCAGAGAAAAAGAGCCCCACGATAATATATTTTTGCTATTATGCCTTTTATGTTTCTTTTGTTATTTATTGGGTTTGTCAAGCAAGGTAGTGTAGTCTAGGCCAATTCACTGCTTTCAATTACATCCTGGGCTTGTAAAAGGCAAATAATTGTAATAAGACGTGACAATACATCAAAGTGCAGTGGTTACATACAATGTCTTTTTGTTTATAAAGGGTTTATTGAGGACAAATTAGAGAGCTACTGCTGCCAGCTCCCCAAATGCCAGTCATGTTACTCATGAGAAGGGGGGGCTGATAGTAGGTGTATCATGTAATAGAACTCTGTGTCCATCAATTTCTATTGTAAAATAGCATGGGACACCCTAGTGATGTGCTACCACCAAAACAGAGTGCAGCTGTTAATTGTACTGGGTGAGCTCCCAGTGCTGGCAGATCAACAGAAGCAGTTACTCAAGTTTTAAGATGTTTGGAAACCCCCAAACCTCAGGCATAACAACAAAGACATAATTGCAGTGTGTATTAAAACGCTGTGAGTCCCCTGTTTTAGGATCAGAATCAGCCCATGGTGGTAGTGATGATGGTGGTGCTGAGGGGGGCAGTGTTCCTTAAACACAAACACAATACGATGACTACATGGAAGTGGTCATTTGCTAACATCAGAAACAATGTATGTACACATGCCCCTTGTTTGTACTCATGTGCGAGCCAACATCTTATGCACTGTCAGAAAAGCCTGAACCAGTAGAAATTTCCAACAGGTAATTACAGAAGCAGCTGGGGCCACATTTTTTGCTTTATCTACAGTAGTTTAGTGAACAGATGAGACCTTGAGTGGTTACATAACATAGAAACATAGAATTTTCCAGCAGATAAGGACCGCTTGGTCCACCTAGTCTGCCCATTTTTCCCTGCTTATAGTATAACACAGATCCAACTTGATCTTCAGACAGAGCTACTATGACTGTATGTCACTACGCATCGCTACAGTGTCTGCGCTGTATGTCGCTATGCATCAGAGCAGACATTCTAGCATTAATATACTTCATTTAATACTTCAGTTTAGGACAGCAGGAGGCTGAGGCCCATTATTGCTGTCCCCACTGCTCAGTGGTGGTAACCTGGAATGTTACGGTCCTTTAATATGTGTGCACTGTATGCATGCTTGGGGATTTCTTCTGTAACCCCCTCCGAAGAGTGGGGATTTACCTTAGGCTCCTCAGAGCCAGTCACCCACTGGTACTTCCCTCTCCAGTCCACCGGGACTAGTATCAGGAACAAATGCAGATTGAGGAGAACCAGGATCTTAGCCACATCTGGTGCCATTCAATAAGTGGTTCCCAGCTGTACACAAGTTTTAACAGGTCCACTGTCACCTCCTGCCATGACAGAGGTGTGAAATCATGCTCAAAACCAAGATTCCCTCCAACAAGCCACTCAAGCCCCTGATCAACCACCCACTGATCAAGAACACTAGCACAGCCATGAAAACCACAGGGGTGCAACAACAAAATGGTCATCTTTGCTGCCCCTGACTCCAAGGACCATGGCAATGGGATCTGCACAATGGCTAATCAGGTACCAGTGCCTACAGAGGGACCAGAGAGGGATCATTGTACACTGGAGGGCTCATTTGCTAACAACACTTATAACACTTTTGACCAATTTTACATTGGCAATGACAATGATGGCAGAAAAGACCAAAGATCCATCCAGTCTGCTCAAGTTCCCCATTTAGCCCTGGGACCTATTGATCCTCCAGAGTCCTGGACCTCCCATCCACACAGCCATTCTCCTCCCAATATCTGACGTCCTAAGCAACAACAATACCCTTCATTCTGAACCAGCTGTGCTTAAAATCAATAACATTTTTCATGCCCACAACCTCAGCCAGCAGCCTGTTCCACATCTCCGCCACCCTGTCTGTAAAATAGTATTTCCTCATGCCCTTCCTGAACCTCTCTCCTGTTAGCTTCCATTCATGACCACAAGCCAGTATTCAAATTAAATATTTCCCCGCAGTTCATCCTCTTAATTCCTTTTAGGAATTTGATGGTTTCTATCATAGCTCCCCTCTCCCTTCTGGTTTCCAGAGAGTACATGTTCAGTGCCTTGAGGTGCTCCTCATAGGACTTGCCCTGCTGGCCCTGAATCATTTTGTGACCCTGCACTGAACTGTCTCCAGCCTGTCCCTATCCTTGCTGAGGTGGGGACTCCAGAACTGGGTGTAGTACTCTAGGTGTGGAGCTATACAGGGGGAGTATTTATGAATGTTATAGGTGTAATAATCCACTCTGAGTATGCATCAGTGCTATAATAACCTCACTTCCTGGGTAGTTTAAGTCTGCAGCTCGGGCCTCACAACCCAACCAGTTCATTTGATTATTACAATATTGCCACACTCCTGACTGTGGATTATTTCTTACGTATGGTGCCATGTCAGTCCAGTTTAATGCGGCTCAATACTGGAACAAAAAAGGTCCAAACTTTCTTCAACGAAATTCTATAAAACAGTTCCAACTGGCTTTGAAATTAGAAATTACCACTGCCTGTAATCGTACTTGAATAATTTATATTATTGTATTTTCAATATCTGCTGTGTTTTTGTACTGCAATGAAACAGTAATTATTTACAAAGAGGACAACACTGAAAATTGAGCAGTATTGGCCCTTAAGGTCTAATTTTGTATAAAGATAAAGATTTTACCTCCCTCCCTCTCATTTAGTCACCTGGAGCAAGACAGCTAATAGAGCACTGAGTAACAGGTAGACATATGTGGCCAGTGACTGACAACGAGGATCTAGCAAAGGGAGGGCTGGGTTCCCTGGTGAACAGCAGAGGCTGTTCCAGAACTTTGTTGATCTGTGTGAGAGACAGCTTGGAGATAGTGCTTCTGCCTGGACCGCTGCAGCCTGGAAACAGGAGGCAAATGCTGGGCTTGAACAGTCAAAGGGAGAAGATAATTTCAACAGTAACTCGTTATCCTTCTTTTTCATGTTTAAGCTAATACCAGGTAACCTTTTCAACCCAGGCTCACTAATGCTATTTTTAATAGGTGTGATAATTCTTACAGTAAGTGTGCAGCTATCTTCATCAGAGAAACTGGCAGATGTTTGGCCGACACGTTCAGGGAACATTCCGGGGCAGTCAGAAATGGAGAAACTAATAAACCCAATGTATCCCATTTTACCTCCAGGAACCACAGTGTCAGTGATCTTTCTGTCTGTGTTCTTCAGCAGGGTTTCTGGGATGCGGACCAAAGAAAAAAAAAACATGAAAACCAAGCTGACCGTCCACCTAGGCTCACAGCAACCCTCTAATTTAAATGACAGGCTTATTTTCTGCTAAACTCTTTCAGCCATCTTATGGTTTACCACTGTAGTCAGTCATTTTAACCCTCGTCCCTGTCATATCTCTGCTTGCATATGTGTGCATGGTATGTTTGCATATGTGTGTGTGTGTGTGTGCATGCTCACATGGGCATTCCAGTTTATGTGTGCACATCTCTTCTCATTTTCTACAGATCTCTGTGTCTCTGTCTCCTTTCCCCACATTTGTTACCTTTCAGCCTTCTTACTAGGACCTGTTAAGTAGTCCCTAGTTGTGGACTACTCAGCTCATGCACTCCTACTATGCCTTTTCATACTCATCATCACCTTATAGTGTATGGTGGAACATTGTTTGGGATGGAAATCCATCCCTTGAACAATGTTGTTGTGCTGCAGTAGCTACGTTATTGTAGCTGTTATGCTGCACTAGCTACGTAGCTACTGCAGCACAACAACTTGGAACATGTTCCCGTATGTGTGTTCCTCAACAGGAGTGTGTTTACGCATGTGCATTCTGCAAACTTTGGCACTTCCTCAAATGGCCATGGTGGTGAAAGCTGGACCTGGAGCAGAGTGACATTGAGAAATGAAAGGAAAAAGTCAGGAGTCTGCTGGCATATTTTAAATTACAGAGACTCATTTTTATGTTTGCTTGCACGCATGCGCAAGAAACATGTTGTGGCAGCTTGCTGGAGTAGCAGGTTGTGGAGGTGCGGCAGTGTTGTAGTCAATGCCAGCAGTGCTTTTTGGGGCTGGTCTCTGTGGCACCAATGGAGCAGCATGCTGTCGATGACAGCAGTTTTGCAGCATGCTACCAACTTGAAAGAAATTCACCATTGCAATCAGGGAGCGCCCTATCATTGAATAATCAACTGTTTTTGCTGCTGGGGCGGTACCTGATTGCAGCAGCAAAAAGCAGCTTGACTTGTCTGGTGTCACATTTCAATAAACATGGTGGTGGCTGTTGCCATCTGCCTCTCACAGTCCTCATGAAAGCTGACAGGGGTGCCCAATCCCCCTGTCGACATGACCCCTCCCCAGTTCATTTGCTGATGGGGGAGCCCAATCCCCGTCAGCATAATGTCCCCCATGTAATAGTTTTGTATGCGAAGGGTGCCCAATCCCTCGACATCATCACCCCAAACACAGACCTGTTTTCTGTGCCAAGGGGGGCCCAATCCCCATTGGCTTCAGTCCCCCTCCCCAAAAAATACAGGTGGCACACTGGGAACCCACCCCAGTATGCCAAAAACAAACCTATATAGGAAAAACCTTCCTGCAATGTTTTTTTTTAACCTGTAAAAGAAAAAAAATGGTCCCTCATTGTCTCTGGTGCCCTGTCCCCCAACCAGCACCCACCCTCTGCACACCCAACCCCTCTACATCCCCCCTCACCCCATACTTACCTCTGGACCCTGGCGTGACGATTTTCAGTGGAATGGGAACACATCTGCACTCTTCAAAGATGACCGTGAACTGAAGAAATGCTGGCAAGCTGTATAATGGCATAAATGTTTTTTTTTTTTAACTTAGGTGGATATCTCAGTCATTTTTGTGAATTTTGGCACCAAATTTTCAACATGGGGTTCTTGGGACCCCACCTCATGAATTTAGTCACTGTCATATGGTTATTTGATCCCGAAAGGTGATTTCACAGTAACTGTGCAGAATCACCTTTTGGGACTGGTTAATGAAATGACAGTGTCACTGTTCATGAGGTGGGCTCCCAAAAAGGCTATGTTGCAAATTGGGTGAAAACATTCTAGAAAATGACTGTGTTATGAGCGTGCATTGTGCAGTTTCCACACACACTCATAACTTCATGAATTTGTAATATTTTCACTCCAGATTTTCACCATTGCCATTTCACCATTTTCACACCTCCTTATGAACAGTAGAGCTGTCATTTTTATGTTGATTGCACACATGCACAAGAAACATATTGCGGCAGCTTTCCAGAAGCAGGTTGTGGAGGCGCAGCACTGTTGTGGCCAATGCCCCCACGGCCTTTAAAGGCTTGGCCTGCTTTCCCCAATGCCATGGCACGCTGCTGCTGACACTAGTTCAGCCAGCATGCCACCACCTTGAAATGTTTCAGCTGCTGCAATCAGGGGCCGCCTCATCATTGCAGCATCAGCCATTCGCTGCAATAGGGAGTGACCCATCATTGCTGGGCGAACGTTGCCAAGTGTAATGTTGTTTGTGAACACGGCAGCGCCTGCTGCCGTGTTCTAAACTATTCGTAACCCCAGTGGACGAGGGGCACCCAGTCTCTCGCAGCACTCCCCAGAACAGTTTTGCTTGCCAATGGGGCCCCACTCCCACTGGCTTCAGTGGCCCTACCCTGTACTCTTTGATGTTGCCGAGGGGAGCTCACTCCCTGTTGACATTATGTCCGGCCCTCAGTTTCATGTGCCCACGGGGAGCCACTCCCATCGGCATAATGCCCCCCACAAACACCCAGTAGATATGCTGCTGGTGCCCAATCCCCTCGCCTACACCCCTTTGTGCCGGATGGGGTGCCTAATCCCATTGGCTACAGTTGCCTCCCCAACAGAAATGCTCCATTGGCATGCTGGGAGCCCACCCCAGATTGCCACATGCCCCTAAAAAAAAAAAAAAAAGTCCTGCAATGTTTTATTTTTGTTTTTAACCTGTGGAAAAAAAAAACAGTCCCTCCTGGTCTCCCTGCCCCTTCCCACAACCCGACCCCACTCACTGGGCACCCTGCCTCCCCACACCCCCACTCACCCCATACTTACCTCCGGAGTCCAGCACGACGATCTTCCGTGGACCGGGAACACGTCTGCACCCTTCAAAGTCGACTGCGAACTGAGGAAATGCTGGTAAGCTGTATAAAGGTATAAATATGTTTTTTCCAACTTTGATGCATATCACGGGCATTTTTTTGAATTTTGGCACCAAATTTTCAACATGGGGCTTTTGAGACCCCTCCTCATGAAGTCTGCCACTGTCATGGTGCTATTCAGCCCCGGAAGGTGATTTTTCAGTCACTGCGTGGAATCACATTTCGGGACCAAGTAACGAAATAACAGTGCCAGTGTTCATGAGGTGGGCTCTCAAAAAGCCTATGTTGCAAATTTGGTGGAAAAAATCCAAACAATTACTGTTTTATGAGTGTGTGTTGCACAGTTGCTACGCACACTCTTAACTTTGCGAATTTGCAATATTTTCATGCCAGATTTTTAACATTGGCATTTTTTCACACCTCCTTGTGAACAGTATAGCTGTCATTGCTCACATCCTGGCAAATGTGTTTTCGCACTTCCGCTAGAATAGCGTGATCGCTGTGGGAAATCAGTGTTCAGGACAGATTAAAAAATGACAGTGATACTGTTCATGAACAGAAGGTCCTAAAATGCCTATGTTGAAAATTTGTGATGATAACTCAAGAAGCTGTGTTACGAGCGGATGCGTTGAGCAGTTTGCACGCACGCTCGTAACTTCGCGAATTTATAAGATTTTCACTCCAGATTTTCAACATTGCCATTTTCCAACACCTACTTATGAAGAGTACAGCTGTCATTTTTCCCATCCTGGGCGAAATGTGTTTTTGCACTTCCGGTGCAGAATAGCATGGTCGCTGTGGGAAATCACTGTTTTGGACAGATTAAGAAAATGCCAGTGATACTGTTCATGAGCAGAGGTCCTAAAATCCCTATGTTGAAAATTTGGTGATGAAATTCCATAAAATGACTGTGTTGCAAGCGTGCATTGAACTGTTTCCATACACCCTTTATAACTTCGCAAATTTGTAATATTTTCACGCCACATTTTCAACACTGCCATTTTTTCACACTTCCTTATGAACAGTACAGCTGTCATTTTTCACATCCTGGCCAAAATATGTTTTTTCACTCCTGCTGCAGAATAGCATGGTCACTGTGGGAAATCAGTGTTTGGGACAGATTAAGATCGAGCGAGTGATAGGGGGGAGTGACCGAGTTCTACTGAGCTCTGTCATAACTGCTGTAGATTTCTTTGTAGGCAGAAAAAGGCCCCAACACAGGAGTCCAGTACAAAAGGGCAGCCTGCAGCACTGGGAGAAACAGAACGAGAAAGCGAGTGGGGGGGGAGTGAGCGAACTCAACAGAGCACTGTCGGGACTGCTGCGGATTTCTTTGTGGGCAGAAAAAGGCATCAATGCTGGCAGGGGCCCAATACAAAAAGGACAGCCTGCAGCGGTGAGAGAAACAGTACGAGCGAGTGAGACAGGGGGACTGAGTGAGCTCAATGGAGCTCTATCAGAACTGCTGCGGATTTCTTAGTGGGCAGAAAATGGTGCCAATGCAGACAGGAGCCCAATACAAAAGGACAGCCCGCAGCGCCGGAAGAAACGGAACAAGTGAATGAGAGAGGAAGAGTGACCGAGCTCAACGGAGCTCTGTCAGGACTGCTGCAGATTTCTTTGTGGGCAGAAAAAGGCACCAACAGAGGCAGGAGCTCTATACAAAAGGGCAGCCTGCAGCACCAGGACAAACAGAATGAGCACGTGAGAGAGGGAGACTGAGTAACCCCAATAGAGCTGTGTCAGGACACCTGTGGATTTCTTTGTGGACAGACAAAGGTGCCAATGCAGCCAGGAACCCCATACAAAAGCACAGCCTGCAGCGCCAAGAGAAACAGAATAAGTGAGTGACAGAGTGGGAGTGAGCGAGCTCAATGGAACTCTATCATGACTGCTGTGGATTTCTTTGTGGGCAGAAAAAGACAGCAACGCAGCCAGGAGCCCAGTACAAAAGGCCAGCCAGCAGCGCAGGCAGAAACGGAACGAGCGAGTGAGACAGGGGGAGTGGGCGAGCTCAAAGGAGCTGTGTCGGGACTGCTGCAGATTTGTTTGTGGGCAGAAAAAGCTGCCAATGCAGGCAGGAGCCCAGTACAAAAGGGCAGCCTGCAGCGGTGGGAGACACAGAATGAGCGAGTGAGGGAGGGGGGATGAGTGAGCTCAATGGAGCTCTGTTGGGACTGCTGTGGATTTTTTTGTGGACAGAAAAAGGCAGCAATGAATGCAGGAGCCCAGTACAAAAGGGCAGCTTGCAGCGGTGGAAGAAACAGAACGAGCGAGTGAGAGGGGGGAGTGAGAGAGCTCAATGGAGCTCCGTCAGGACTGCTGCAGATTTCTTTGTGGACAGAAAAAGGTGCCAACAGAGGCAGGAGCCCAGTACAAAAGAGCAGCCTGCAGCGCCAGAAGAAACAGAATGAGCTAGTCAGAGAGGGGCAGTGAACGACCTCAATGGAGCTCTGTCAGGACAGCTGCAGATTTCTTAGTGGGCAGAAAAAGGTGCCAATGCAGGCAGCAGCCCACTACAAAAGGGCAGCCTGCAGTGCCGGGAGAAACACAACGAGCGAGTGAGAGAGTGGGAGGGAGTGAGCGACCTCAATGGAGCTTTATTGTGACTGCTGTGGATTTCTTTGCTGGTAGAAAAAGGCGGCATCACAGGCAGAAGCCCAGTACAAAAGGGCAGTCTGCAGCGCTGGCAGAAACGGAACGAGCAAGTGAGAGAGGGGGAGTGAGCAGGCTCAATGGACATGTGTTGGGACTGCTGCAGATTTCTTTGTGGGCAGAAAAAGCCGCCAACAGAGGCAGGAGCCAGTACAAAAGGGCAGCCTACAGCACCAGAAGAAACAGAATGAGCGAGTCAGAGAAGGGGAGTGAGCGCCCTCAACGAAGCTCTGTCAGGACAGCTGCAGATTTCTTTGTGGGCAGAAAAAGGTGCCAATGCAGGCAGGAGACCCATACAAGCAGCAGCCTGCAGCACCGGGAGAAACAGAATGAGCGAGTGATACAGGAGCAGTGAGCGAGCTCAATGGACCAACGCAGTCAACATTCGGCATTGTCAAATGCTTGTTCACATCCTGGCCGAAATGTATTTTTGCACATCTGGTGCACAATAGCGCGGTCGCTGTAGGAAATCAGTGTTTGGGACAGATTAAGAAAATCACAGTGACACTGTTCATAAGTGGAGGTCCCAAAATGCCTATGTTGAAAATTTGTGACAAAAGTCCATAAAATTACTATGTTACGAGCGTGCGTTGCGCAGTTTCCATGTACACTCATAACATCCAGAATTTGTAATATTTTCACTCAAGATTTTCAACATTGTCATTTTTGCATACCTCCTTATGAACAGTGTGGCTGTCATTTTTCACATCCTGCCCGAAATGTGTTTTCGCACATCTGGCGCACAATGGCGCAGTTGCTGTGGGAAATCAATGTTCGGGACAGATTAAGAAAATCATAGTGACACTGTTCATGAGCAGAGGTCACAAAATGCCTATGTTGAAAATCTGGTGAAATAATTCTACTAAATGATTGTGTTACGAGCATGCGTGGTGCAGTTTTCGCGTACACTCGTAAGTTTGAGCACTTTTAATATTTTCACTCAAGATTTTCAACATTGCCATCTCTTCACACCTCCCTATGAATGGTACAGCTGTTATTTTTCGCATCCTGCCCAAACTGTGTTTTTGCGCATCTGGCACAGAATGGCGCGGTCGCTGTGGGAAATCAATGTTCAGGACAAATTCACAAAATCACAGTGCCACTGTTCATGAGCAGAGGTCCCAAATGCTTTCATGAGGTGGGGTCACAAAAAGGCCATGTTGAAAATTTGTACAGCAAATGCCAACAAATGCCTGGGGAGTTAGTGTTTCTAACGATAACGTTCCTCCCTGTACAGACTGACAGGCGTCAGGGGTGTGCCTTTGGATTGCCGTCTGTAATGTTCATGCCATTCCACCCCACCCCCACCCTGAAGCCAGTGACAGGCATTGAGGTGTGCCTTGGACTCTTTGGCCCCAGAGTTCACCCCATTCTCCTATACTGCACCCATTTCAGTGTATGTCCTTGTGGAATGGGGTGACTGTAAAGCCGAACACCCCAAGGCACACTTCAACACTTATCGGTGTCTGCAGGATAGGGTGAGGTGACATGGCATGAGCATTATGGGTGACGATCCAAAGGCACACCCCAATGCCTGTCCATCTCTGCAGGGTGGAGGTGGGGTTGGCGTGAGTTCAGTACTTCACTGCCATTCCTATTCTGCATCTGTCTAACTCCTGCACTTCCAGTGCTAATATCAGCAAGCAAACATTCGGCATTGACAAATGCTAGTTCTTGTAGAAGTGGACCATACACCATAAAAGACAATATATGGTCCACTATCCACAGCATAAGCGTGTGTATCCCTCTCCAGGTAGCCATGGTGACCAAAACATATCGAGCTGTGCTCTCAAGATTAAAATGGTCGCCATGGCTACCTCTCAAGGGATACACACACTTGTTGCAGATAGCGGACCATACATTATCCTCTGTGTTGTTTTCCATCTTCTATTCTTAGCTGTCTATTATCACTTTTTCTCCTAGATCCTCCCCTATTTTCTTTGCTCTCATGTCCCTTATTTCCCCTTACCTTTCCACTAACTTTGCTTTTTTCTCTTTTAGATATTTCCTGAAGAAGACCTGTGGTTGAAATGTCAATTCTAACTCTATTTTGTATTTCGGTATGTATTTAATATTACCATTTTGTTTCATCTTCAGATCATACACTGATGCAGCACCTTGTTTTTTTTTTTGCTACAGCAGTTCTTATACTTTACAGGGGTACTTCTGCGAGGGGGCAATATTTACATATTTAGTTGGTTAGTTTTTGTTGGCCAGGTAACTGCACTTGACATTAAATGCCTATCTTAAGGCATGATCCAGGAGAATACACATAAGAACGGTGAAAGTGAGACATAAGAACAAAATATTAGATGTTGTACAATATGGAACAAAGTAGCACAGTGGTGCCAAAATAGTGCACAATAATTCAGCAACACAGAAAGGTATGCAAGCAAAAAAAAAACACAGGGTAGCACAGCACACATTACCATCGTAAAGCAAAAGTAACAACAGTAAATCAGTTAAGCACTGTTGTATACATTAGAAACATTCAGATATCGTTGCAGACCACGTTTAAATATTCTATGAGAAAGAGAGTGATGACGAGCCAATTGAATGCAGTTCCAAAATTTTAGGGTAAAATGAGGAGATTTTTTCACCCATATTAGGAGTACATCTAAATAAACACATAAACTTACATCCATGGTCCACCTGGGTACAAATGACATTGAGGGAAATAGCGAGCTAGAGATACAGGCAAGATTCAGGGAGCTCGCCAGGGTCTGTCATGACATAGGATGCACAGTTTCCTTCTCAGAAATCCTGCCAGTGCCAAGGGCTAGTGGGGAACACAAAAGGAAAATTAGGGAGATAAACCAGTGGCTCAGGGAGTGGTGTGAGGCCAGAGGGTATGGGTTGATGGGGGATTGGGGGGAGACGTGGGAGGATAAGGAGCTGTATGCTAGAGATAGACTACATCTCAATTTGGAGGGGAGGGGAATCCTTAAGTTGAAAATAGAGGAGTTCATTGGTGAAAAGTGGGGTTTAAACTTGTGAAGGGGGGTGGGATGGGAGAAAAGGCTGTCAAGGGGGTGCCGATAAAGGACTGACTCTGTCTCCACCCCCCTGGGGACCAGGAGGATTGCAGGAAAAGGCCAACTGGCAAAGTGCAGACCAGGAGGAAACAGAATCCCCATGGGAACATGAGCAGGGAAAATGAAACTATAGGGAAAGGGTGGAAGGTAGTCCTGCTAAATGCCAGGAGCTTGGGCAATAAAATGCCTGAGCTCCAGGCGATGTTAACTGAGGGAGCAGTGGATGTGGTAGCGGTCACTGAGACTTGGGCCACTGCAAGACATGACTGGGACCTGAACCTGGAGGGTTACACTATGTTCAGGAAGGACAGGGGGAGGGAAGGGGAGGAGGGGTAGCTATGATAGTCAAAAACTGCATTGGCATAGGGGGAGTAGAGGAGGCGGAGGGAACCGTGGCGGCGATTTGGGTCACCTTGATAACAAGGGGGGGCAAGAGAGTAAAAATAGGAGTGGTGTATAGACCCCCTGCCCTGGCGGAGGAGCTGGAGGACAGTCTGGTGGCAGATGTTAGGAGACACTGCACACTGGGCAGAGGAAAGGTGGTGGTGTTAGGGGACTTAAACATGCCAGGAACAGACTGGGAGACTATGACATCCTCTGTGACCAGGGAACAGAGGTTGTTGGATGTCTTTCAAGACGCTGCTCCTAACTCAGCAGGTGAGGGAACCGACCAGGAGGCACGGGTACTGATGTGGTCCTGGCAGATAGTGACCAGATTGGGGCCTGGAGGTAAGGGACCCATTAGCGGGGAGTGACCATGCCACGGTCTGGTTCTGCCTGGACCTAGGAGGGGTAGAAGGCTGCACAAAGACAGAAGTAACCGACTTCAGGGGGGCAGATTTTAAGGAAATGGGAAGGATCCTTAAGGAGCATTTGGATGGGATTGGGTCAGACATGGACGCTGATAGTAGGTGGGAAATCATCAGGAGAGGGGTGCAGGATGCTACCAGCACCTGTGCAAGAGTAAGACGAAAATGCGGTAGGGCCCAAAAACCCTGTTGGTGGACCAGGGAGGTCCAGGAGGTGGTGCGGGGAAAGGAAGCAGCCTATAAGAAATTCAAGTGCTCAAGGAGTGAAAGGGATCGAGGGGAGTACGAGCTGATGGCTAGAAGGGCCACTAGAGTGGTGAGGGCGGCTAAGGCAAGGAAGGAGCAGAACCTGGCCTGGGAAATTGGGAGAGGGAAAAGGGTTCTTTAGATACATTGGGGAAAGACGAAGGGTGAAGGGGCAGATTAGCAGGATTAAATCAGGAGAGATGGGCACAAGACCCAGGAGCAGGCTGAGGTACTAAATGAGTACTTCACCTCAGTTTTCACAGGAAAATGGGATGCTGCATCATACATGGGAGGAGACAGAGATAATGAGGAGGGGACCCTTACCGATCGGCAGGTCTGGGGAGAGGGGGCATCACTGGCAGGTGGGGAGGGCTAAGCAGGGAGAAGAGGTACCAGAAGTGGAAATCACAGCAGAGAGAGTGAGGGAAGCCCTCAGCTCCCTTAAAACGGAGAAAGCACCGGGGCTGGATAAATTACATCCTAGAGTGCTGAAGGAACTTGCAGATGTCCTGGCGAAACCCCTGGCAGAGCTTTTCACCACCTCTCTGAGGACAGGGTGGGTGCCCCAAGACTGGAAGGTGGCACATGTAGTGCCTATCCACAAGGGGGGATCAAGGGAGCTGGTAGGGAACTACAGGCCTGTCAGCCTGACATCGGTGGTGGGCAAGGTGATGGAGGGCATTGTCAAGGAGAGGCTGGGGGGGACCTGGATAAGTCAGGGTGCCTGGACAATAGACAGCATGGATTCATCCCAGGAAATCGTGTCAGACAAACCTGGTGGAGTTCTATGACTGGGTGACAAGTGCCTTGGACCTGGGTAGACCAGTGGATGTCCTCTTTCTAGACTTGCAAGGCACTTGACTCTGTTCCTCATGTGGGCCTGTTGGATAAGCTAGGAGAAATGGGGTGGGAAACCAGATGATCAGATGGATAGGCAATTGGCTCCAGGACTGGACCCAGAGGGTCGTAGTTGGTGGGATAGTCTCATCCAAGGAGGGTCATTAGTGGGGTCCCACAGGGATCAGTCCTTGGGCCCCTTCTGTTCAACGCCTACGTATCTGACATAAGGACAGGAATCAGGAGTGAGATGAGTCTCTTTGCAGATGACTCGAAACTGGGGGCAGTGGTGGATGGGGAGGAGGGGAGGGTGGCCCTGCAGGGGGACCTGGAGGCTCTGGAAAGATGGTCTAGAAAGTGGAAGCTGAGGTTCAATGCAGGGAAATGCAAGGTACTCCACCTGGGGGCCAGAAACCCAGGCCAAGTGTACACCCTGGGGGAAATACTACAAGTCTCAATGGCTGAGAGGGACCTGGGGGTGGTGGTGGATGTCAAGATGAACAACTCTGAGACTTGTAGGAGGGCAGCAGCCAAGGCCAACAGGATGCTGGGATGCATCACTAGGGGATCACCTCCAGAAGGAGGAAGTGATACTCCTCTGTATAACTGCTTGGTGAGGCCGCACCTGGAGTACTGCGTGCAGTTTTGAGGCCACACTTAAGGGGACATTAACCTCCTGGAGAGGGTCCAGAGGAGGGCAACCAAAATGATTTGGGGCTTGGGGGACAGGACCTATGAGGAGAGGCTCGAAGAGCTAAATATGTACACATTGGAAGAGAGAAGGGACCGGGGGGACATGATAGAGGTCTTCAGGTACATGAAGAGGGTAAATAGGGGAGGAACAGTCAGGGTGCTTCGAAGGAAGGAGGAAGGGGCCACTAGAGGGCATGGGTGGAAGCTGGAGGGGGGAAGATTCAGGGGAGAAAGGAGGAGGTGCTACTTCACTGAGAGGGTGGTGGAGCCATGGAATGCACTACCTAAGGGGCTGGTGGAGGCAGAGACAGTGGAGGGGTTCAAGAGGGGGTGGGACAGGTACAGGGGAAGGGTTCAGGAAGCAAAATCCAATGCAGCAAGAATATCCGGAACTGGGAAGGGAGAAGCCAGAGAAGGCAAGGGGGACAGCAAGGTCAGCACCCAGGGTGGGGGCTGACCAAATGAGCAGACACGAAAGACCGTTAGGCCTATTCTGCTGGCATTTTAGTATGTTAGTAATATGTTAGTATGGTCCAGACCACCCCCCCCCATAAAATGCTGACAAAAAGTATTGTGCTTTCTAGTCAGTTATCATTACAATTCTCAAGAGCTTTCTTTCTTAATAGACAGTATGTAGCCTAGCCTGCAGTGATCACTTCCTTACTGAATTTACTAGAAGAGGGAGCCAGGGTCACTCATACAGTCCTTAATACATTCAAATAATAATGCCTGAGTCTGAGGACTCTTCCAGGATGATATGCCCTGTGGAAGGAGATATGGCCCAAAGCACAACTGAAGACCTTAAACCTTCTAACAGGCAATATATTTATACAGCTGTGTTAAAGCTACATTTACAGTTCATGAGGACATTTCTAGGGTACTCTTCTGCTTGTAGCACTTAACTTCCCACCGAATTCCTCAGTGACTAATGATGTACAGGTCCGGTTCACTCATTCCATGTTCTTATCTGGGCATGTAGAATTTGAATATTCTATTGCTTTTACATGTTTTCTGCTCTTGTGTTCAGTTGTATTGTAGTTTGCCTTTTAACTTTTATTATAATGTAATATTTTTCATTGTAACCTTCTGGTTATCCCTGAAAATGGGCATTTATCTGTTTAGCATTCCTACCTGGTTAAACACGATCTAAATCAATCAATAAATAAAATCCTTCTAGGTAGGCCTACGCATGAGGGACATATTGCTGTTCTAAACTTTTATATTTTTAAACTGTCTAAAACTGTTTAAACTGTTTTAGATGTTGCTAAGTTCTCAGTACTGACCATGGCAACCGAAGGAATGAGGATTACTGGACTAGTCTCTGAATATTTACTTAAAGCAGCAGTGCATGACAGCGGTTAAAATTGCAACCTGTACTTTTGTATTCTATTTTAGATTACCCCTTATCACCTGACTTGTATGACACTCATCTTTCTCTATTATGAATCTGCTTTAGTACTTTTTTCACATTTGAAATAATAATAAGAGTGCTCAGACCAGGTTTTCACCAGTATTAGCAGCTGTCTTGGACTACCCATTGTGCCATAATGTCAAAATGAAATGTCCCATAATGTCAGGGAGCACTGCCTGCTGCAGAATAGTTCATTTTAGTCACAACAGAAATTATTTAAAAAATCTGATGAGCAAAACAACTGATAATACTGACGAAAACGTGGCCCAAGCCGTATTAAAAGGAGCGTGCCATTTATTATTTCAAATGTGAAATAAAGTACTAAAGCATGCTCAAATTAAGAAAAGAAGGGTATCAGACATGTCCAGAGAGAAGGGTCACTCTAAATTAGAATAAAAAAGTATAGGCCAAAATTTTCACCACTGTCATGCACTGATGCTTTAAGTGATAATATGATAGTAAATTCACTATATGAGGCAATCATCTAATTGTGGAGTGGATAAAGTATGAGGCTGAAGGCTGAGCGCTTTATTTCCATGAAAAATCAGATGCTTGCCAAGTCTAGTAAATCTTATTATCGTTACTATACACAACATGGTTTGAATTTTTTTTTCTATTTTTTTGTTCAGCACCACTCTCCTAATTAAAATGCAAAGCAAGGTGATGATGTCACTATGGTCATTTTATTAAAAATAAAATGGCAGTTGTGAGGTTGCTGTAGGATTCACTGTTTGTAACTCTGCCTTCTTTTAGCAGAGAGTCTCCACATGTAATATAGTAGATGATAATGCATGTTTGCTTGACCATTCAGAACATAGCTTTTAGCTAATAACATTAGCAAAAGATTTACAATTAATTACAAATGACATATTTTACAAGTGTGCAGAAGGAAGATGGTCATCCACACACACCCCAAATGCTGGTGAAAGGGGTCTACAGTTCATTCAAAACTTTTCTTCTTTTCCTTTTACTATGACATAGTGTAGCTATGAAAAATGCAATGTGTTTATGAGAGAAAATGGGAAAGTAGAACAGCTGAGTACTACTCATAGCATCCATGAATTCAGTGGAGTAAACTGCATTGCTAAAATTAGTATGCATCAGATTGCCGCACTTTCCCCTCCTTTCTCATAGAACTAGAACAACGAAAGTAGGATGGCAATTCCATGAGCAAAAGCATGTTGCCATCTCAATTTGTTCCCTGCTGGCCCCCAATCCACATTAAAAATAGTCCCACTCATTGCCACTAATTCCCTACCTCCTGATCTATTTCCTGCTGGTCCCAGTTAGCATTCCAGTTTTTCCTACCCACTGCTACTAATTCGTCTGCCTCCGGATCTGTTCCCCACTGGCCTCAGTCCCTATTCTAACTTGTCCCACTTGCTGTGTAGAAGGAGGGGAACCACCATTGCTGAAGACATTCTCTTCCCAACTGCATATTGCATTTGTTTTTAGTGTTGGTCAGGTGAGCGTGGTAGCATGCCAGTAGGGTGGGTGAACAACCAGAGAAGGAACAATAGAGCTGATCTATAGCCTGTAGTAGTGCTGGGCCCCATGATGTGTTTTCCTAGCTTGGGCCTGAACAAGCCCAAGGAGAGGAGATGGACGCAATCACGTGATGGCTAGGGCTAAAGGACTCACTGAGAGGAAAAGAGTCTGGGGCTGGTGATGGTTGGTGGAAAGAGTGAGGCTGTGAGCAAGGAGCCACACCAGTGGTAAATGTCAGTGTCTGGTCCCAGAATGAGGAGGAGATGAGAGAAGCAGCAGCATGACATACTAACTGGCATATAATACATGCAAGTCTGAGAGACAGCACATGAAAACATCTAGCAAAGAGTCAGCATTTGCAAGCTATGCACTGTTTAGTTTTCCAGTACTGAAGTGTAGCCGGCATTTGCAGGAGTCTTGCCGAAATAAATCAGTAATGTACTTTATAACTTCAACCCAGAGAGTGCTGAGCCTTTTTGTTTTCTAGTCGTTGTCTTTGATTACTTGGCATGACTGCTAAAAGTTTTTATTTTTTTTTTTTACGATGCACACACTCAGTTTGCAACTTTTTTAAAGTTGTTGGCACTGGCATGTTATTCTGACATTGCTATACTGGTGCCAGAAACCCTACACCACATGCTGGGACCAATGCAAGCATGCTGGCACCTGGGCAGGTGCTGTCAACCTGACATGCCAGCACTTGGTTTTGGCATGCTGGTGTAGGTGCTGGGTTTCACTTTCTGGCATCTTGACTAGCATGCCAGCAAGACATGCTGGCACCGGAAATGGCTCCTAACTGTACTGCATCTCATCCCTGATGCATCTGGAAATGAACTATTGCCATGCTCAGTATGCTTTTCCAGGTGAAATGTTTTGAAATGCAAATGGTGGGCATGCAAACATGTGCGTACAACATTCCTGTCCAGGCCAAAATGTCTACAACCAGTCTAAAGTCCCATGGTAACTAATAGAAATACCCTATGTCTGGGGAAGGAAAGATACTAACATAGTAACATATGACTGTAGGTCCATCCTGTCTGCCACCATCCTCATTTCACAAGAAGGGATGAGATAAGTACAGTATGCTGCGCAAACAAATTACAGAGACTTCCGATGCACTCGACTACCCAGGGTGCCTTATGAGTCCCTTGGTGAGCAGGATTCATGCATGATTACTTTAAAGGACTGCACAGTCTTATGTCCACTGCCTCTGCTGCTAGGCTATTCCACAGGTTCACCACCATCTGGGAGAAAAACTGCCTCCTAGCATTACCCTTTAATGTACCACCCCTGAGCTTCAGGGTATGGTTCCGCCTCCTGCTGCAAGGCGCTAGATCAAACATATCTCACTGTCTGACCTTGTTGGTACCCTTGAGAATGCAAATGACTGAGATCACATAGGGAACAGGTAGGGAAATGAGCAGACTAGGTGGGCCAAGCGGTCCTTATCTGCCATCAAATTCTATGTTTCTGTGTTTCTAACATGTCCCCTGTCAGCCATCTCTTCTCCAGGGTGAACATGTTAAAGGAAGTGTCCCAATTCTAAATCAGGACCTGATTTTGCCAAGTACTGATCCTAACATGCCTAGTTACTAAGATAAGTAACAAGGACAGTTTTCTGTGTTTTTTATATTTTTTTGTTAAACTGATGCTGAAACCAGGCTCTTGATTGCCACAGCAGCATACCATTTGTTTTGTTTATGTGTACATCCTGCAGCTCTCAGGGGGCTGCACTGCAGGAAAGGATGACATAAACTTGTCCCCAAATTCCAATAACTTTCATGGGACCTGGGGACGACCCTACATCATCCTGACCTGCAGCCCAGCCTCTTGGGAGCTGCAGGATATACACACAGGCAAAATAAATGACTGGCTACTACAGCAATCTGTAGCCCAGTTTTGGGCTCAGTTTATAAAAAACAGAAAACTGTCCTAGTCACTTATTTTAGTGGCTAGGCATTTTGGGATCAGTACTTGGCAAAATATCCCACCACAGACTCCAGCACACACCCCGTAGGGCCTCTTGGCAATAGGAACCCACTAGTAGGTCTGTGTGAAGTTAAAATACTTTGCTATGTGGAGCACTATGTGAAGTGACAATTCTTTGCACAGCCCTTTGCTTAGCTCTCCACATAGTTAAGTTCCGACTTCACCAGGTAAATACTCTATGAAGTGGCACTTTACCTGCAAAGTGCCACTTCACAGGGTGCTTTCATTTTTTTAAACGTTTGTTCCCCCCCCACCCTCTTTAACCTCCTTAACACTCTCCTCCCTCACCCACCTTTACCTGTTTAAATAATAATACTACTTCCCCCATCCACTAAGCAGCGGCACCCCTCTATCTTCCTCACACCAGCCATTTCCAAAATCTTAAAAAAAATAAGTTATAAATGAACCCACCCTTCCCTCCACCCAGTTGCATAGTCCCAGATTTAGACAATTCTCATATTGCAAAGTCCTGACCTCCCCTCCCAGCCATGGTGAAAAAATTAGAAGTACACCCTCCCACCTGCTCAGCACCCAATTTACCCCCATACCACCCAAAGTAAAGGATACATAGCTTGAGGAGAGGGATCCTCCTCTTATCACCTCAGCCAGCTGCCATCTGAATGAATGGCAGTGTGTGTGCATAGTAACATGTTGCTTTTGCTGTTTAATCACTTCTACATGCAGTCCATGTCATTCACGCTATACCCTTAATATCACATCAGCAGCCATTGTGGCTCTGACTAGAGTTTGTTTTTCCCAGCTTTCACCTTAGTTGAGATAGATATTTTGTTTAATATTTCAGCTGAGATGTGAATACACTTGACCACCACTTCATGGCAACCCCTAAAGAACTAAGTGTCAACACTATACCCTTCTATTAACTAAGGGAAGAACTAGAAAAAAAGGAAAAGAAGAAACGTTTTGAATAAATTGCAGGTCCTTCCTTTTATTTGTTTCCCTAGATGGGATGGGATAAGATAGGGTTAAACCTTTTGAAGCTTATACTTTTTGACTATAAAACCACAGGTAAATGGCATGTAGTGTAGTTAATCTGCTGATAGAGGGATGGAATCTCAAAGCCGCACACCTAAGTCAAAAAAGTAAGCAAGCATGATTATCATCAGTACCACTGTGTGGTTTTGGAAGCTGGCTTGAAAATAATGGTGTTTGACAGTATAACAGCTAGTTACAGTTAATTTTCCAGGGGGAAAAAAAGCTGATATCATCATGTTTTGCAGGCAATCTCAGACCCAGTTATGAAGGGGGAAGATAGTTCTGATCAACCAGCACAGGTGTATGCATTGCCAGATGAGGGGAGTAACTGAGTACAACAGAGGCTACACGAAGCTGCCTGGAGACAGAAAGCATGACTGTGTGTCTGAAAGTAAATGAGTGTAAGAAATGAAGGATCTGGTGCCCTAGATACAATATCTAAACCTATAAAGAGAACAGACATTCATATTCTGCTTAACCTCTGTGCATAGTTTTTTCAAAAAAGTACTTTTATTTCCGCTGTGCAGATGAAGCCTGTCTAATTGATGTAAGAACTGCACATGCCTTTGAAGTATAGCTAGCTACCAGGGTTTGTGGAGTCCTATAGAGGGTAACTAAAGCTCATGGTGTGAGGTAAGAGTCCAGTCTGAGAGAGGACTGTCCCTGTGGCCAGGAGCTGAATAAGAGTGAACCTGCTGGGAGGTAGCAACCTCTGTTATAAGGAGCTCCAAATATATACCTGGCTGGTGGTGACTGAGAGGCCAAAAATTGCAAATGCCACAGAATCCACAAAAAATGAGTTCAATGTGCTTATGCAACTTGGTGTGGTGGTGTGCTTGTGCAATTTGCTGAATAAACTTTGCTGTGGCCATTCACCTCTCTGTGCCTCAGGAATACCACCCTGTAGGGATGCCAAAGGCAAGGAACCCTGGAGGAGGGTTCTACCCCTAGAGGTACCACAGGAAGGATTCCCTTAGACTAAAGGTAGCTTATGAAAAGCCTTCAAGGAGAGAGGCTAGCTGCTGGAGGAGGAGGAGGGGAGGATGGTGGGGAAAAGAAAAATGCTTCTGAATGAAGTAGGAAGGAAGTGTTTAAAAGGGTCAGGCAGAGGTGTGTGGCTGTTGCTTCCGCCCCTTGAAGCACAGGCTTAGGCCTTTCAATTCAATGTGTTCATGCAACTTGGTGTGGTGTTGTGCTTGTGCAGCTTGCTGAATAAACTTTGATGTGGCCATTCACACTCTGTGCCTCGGGATACTACTCTGTAGCGATGCTGAAGGCAAGGAACCCTGGAGTAGGGTTTCACCTGTAGAAGTGCTGTGGGAAGGATTCCCTCAGGCTAAAGGTAGCTTTTGAAAAGTCCAAAAAAGAGAGTAGATCAGAAGGCATTGCAGCGGTAATAAGTTGGTATCGAGATCTGAACATAGAAACATAGACTTTGATGTCAGATAAGGACAGCTTGGCCCACCCAGTCTGCCCATTTCCTTATCTATTCGATAAGCTGTATATCCTAGTTAACCAACAGCCTACTTATTCCTACCCCCCCACCAGAATTGCCTTATGTCTGTTCCACGCATTCTTAAATTCCTCAACTGTTTTTTAACCCAAGACCTCCTAAGGAAGGCCATTCCATGTGTCCACCACCCTCTCCATAAAATAAAAGTCCTCACATTGCCCCTAGCCATCCTCCCTCTATTTTCAAACTGTGTCCCCTTGTTCTTGCACATCTCTTTTCTGAAAGATGCTACCCTCTTGGACTTTGTTGATTCCCTTGAGGTACTTGAAAGTTTCTATCATGTCCCCCCTCTCCCTCCTTTCCCTCAAGGGTATAAATATTAAGCTCCTTTTGTCTTTCTTCATATGGCTTGTGGTGCAAACCCTGCACCATTTTAGTTGCCCTTCTCTGGACTGTTCTTGACTCCACAACCTCCTCAGGGAGGCTGTTCCATGCATCCACAACCCTCTCTGTGAAAAAATACTTCCTTACATTACCTCTGAGCCATCTCCCCTCTATCTTCAAATTGTGCCCCCTTGTTCTTGCACATCTCTTTTTCTGAAAGATGCTACCCTCTAAGGACTTTGTAGATTCCCTTGAGGTACCTGAAAGTTTCTATCATGTCCCCTCTCTCTCCCTTCTTTACTCAAGGGTATACATATTAAGCTCCTTTAGTCTTTCTTCATATGGCTTGTGGTGCAAACCCTGCACCATTTTAGTTCCCCTTCTCTGGACTGCCTCCATCCTGTCTATGTCTTTGCAGAGATGGGGTCTCCAGAACTGCATGCAGTACTCCAGATGGGGTCTCACCAACTGTCTGTACAGAGGAATCACAACTTCCTCTTTTCTACTGGTGAAGCCTCTCCCTATGCATCCCAGTATCCCCCAGCCCTCCTTACTGCTTTCTCACATCGCTTGCCTACTTTTAGGTCATCTGATATAATTACCCCCAGGTCGCTTTCCATTTTGTTGTTGTTAGTACACCCCCCCCCTCATTGTGTACTCTTCTCCTGGGTTTTTGTTTCCCAGGTGCATTACTTTGCACGTCTTTGCATTGAATCTAAGCTGCCATACTTTTGACCATTCCTCCAACCTTGCCAAGTCCCTTCTCATCCTTTCCACCACCATTCCTTGTGTATCAACCCTGTTGCAGATCTTTGTGTCTGCAAAGCAGCATACTTTTCCTTCCAGTCCCTGTGCAATGTCACTTATAAAGACATTAAAAAGGACTGGTCCCAGTACTGAATCCTGCGGTACCTCATTAGTAACCCTCCTTTCTTCAGAATGGACTCAGTTTACTATTACCCTCTATGTCCTGTTGTCCAGCCAATTTTTTAACCAGGCTACCACCCTGGGACCCACTCCCAGGCTGGCTAACTTGTTTATTAATCTTTTGTGTGGGACTGTGTCAAATGCCTTGCTAAAGTATAGGTAGGATATGTCCACAGCCGCCCCCAGTCTACTACTTTGGTCACCCAGTCAAAGAAATCTATTCAATTTGTCTGACATGACCTTCCTACTGTGAATCCATGCTGCCTTAGGTCCTGTGCCCCACTGGCCTCTAGTTAATCAACAGTTCTTTCTTTCTGAAGTGATCCATCATTTTCCCTACCTCACATTACCTCTGAGCCATCCCCCCCATCTTCAAATTGTGCCCCCTTGTTCTTGCACATCTCTTTTTCTGAAAGATGCTACCCTCTTGGACTTTGTTGATTCCCTTGAGGTACTTGAAAGTTTCTATCACGTCCCCTCTCTCCCTTCTTTACTCAAGGGTATACATATTAAGCTCCTTTAGTCTTTCTTCGTATGTCTTCTGGTGCAGACCTTGCACCATTTTGGTTGCCCTCCTCTGGACAGCCTCCACTCTGTCTATGTATTTGGAGATGGGGTCTCCAGAACTGCACACAGTACTCCAGATGGGGTCTCACCAACTGTCTGTACAGAGGGATAACAACTTCCTGTTTTCTACTGGTGATGCCTCTCCTTATGCATCCCAGTATCCCCCCAGCCCTCCTTACTGCCTTCTCACTTGCTGGCCCACCTTTAGGTCATCTGATATGACTACCTCCAGGTCTCTTTCCATTTTTGTTGTCACTATCTCACCCCCCATTGTGTACTTTTCCCCTGGGTTTTTGTTTTCCAGGTGCATTACTTTGCACTTCTTTGTGTTGAATCTAAGCTGCCATACATTTGACCATTCCTCCAACCTTGCCAAGTCCCTTTTCATCCTTTCCACCCCACCTTGTGTATCAACCCTGTTGCAGATCTTTGTGTCATCTGCAAAGAGACATACTTTCCCTTCCAGTCCCTCTGCAATGTCACTTATAAAGACATTAAAAAGGACCGTCCCCAGTGCCGAACCTTGTGGTACCCCACTAGTAACCCTCCTTTCCTCACTGTGGCCTCTCCCTATGCATCCCAGTATCCCCCCAGCCTTCCTTACTGCCTTCTCACATTGCCAGCCCACCTTTAGGTCATCTGATATAATTACCCCCAGGTCCCTTTCCATTTTTACTGTTGTCAGTATCTCACCCCCTATTGTGTGCTCTTCCCCTGGGTTTTTGTTTCCCATGTGCATTACCTCACACTTCTTTGCATTGAATCTGAGCTTCCATACATTTGACCATTCCTCCAACCTTGCCAAGTCCCTTCTCATCCTTTCCACTCCATCTTGTGTATCAACCCTGTTGCAAATCTTTGTGTCATCTGCAAAGAGACATACTCTTCCTTCCAGTTCCTCTGCAATGTCACTTATAAAGACATTAAAAAGGACCAGTCCCAGTACTGAACCCTGCGGTACCCTGCTAGTAACCCTCCTTTCTTCACTGTGGACTCCATTTACTAATACCCTTTGTGTCCTGTTGTCTAGCCAATTTTTTATCCAGGCCACCACCTTTGGATCCACTCCAAGGTTGGCTAACTTATGTATTAATCTTTTGTGTGGGACTGTATCAAATGCCTTGCTAAAATCTAGGTAGGCCATGTCCACAGCCCCTCCCTGGTCTGCTACTTTGGATAACCAGTCAAAGAAATCTATTAGATTCATCAGACATGACCTTTCCATCATGAATCCATGCTGCCTTGGGTCCTGTGCCCCACTGGCCTCTAGGTACTCAACAATTCTTTCCTTCAGAAGTGATTCCATAATTTTCCCTACCACTGAGGTCAAACTAACTGGTCTGTAGTGTCCTGCCTCTGTCCTGCTCCCACTTTTGTGAAGAGGAATCACATCTGACCTCCTCCAGTCCTCAGGTACCACCCCATCCTTCCATGATTTGTTAAAGAGAGTAGTCAGTGGTGTCATAAGTTCTACCCTTAGTTCTTTTAGAATTCTTGGGTGAATCCCATCAGGCCCCATTGCCTTGTCCACCTTCAATCTTATTAGTTCTTTCAGGACCCTTTCTTCTGTAAATGGATTGGTATCGACCCCCGTCTTCAGAGTGTTTCTCTTGTTTGGTTTAGGTACCTCTCCCTCCTCTTCCTTTGTGAATACTTAGCAGAGATATTCGTTCAGTATCCATGCTTTTTCACTGTCACCCTCTACCCACATTCCCTCCCTTTATTAAGCCTCAGTATCCCTCTTTTGGTCTTTCTTCGCTCCCTAATGTACCTATAAAAGGTCTTATCCCTCTTCTTAACAGAGTTGGCTATCCTTTCCTCTGTTTGGGCCTTTGCTATTCTGACTGCCTTCCCAGTCTCTTTCTGCTTTAACTGATAAAGTTATGTGTCCTGCTCCTTCTGTGTTTCTTTATAATTCCTGAATGCTATCCTTTTCTCCTTAACATTCCCTGCTACCTCTTTTGAGAACCATATCGTTTTTTTCCTTCATTGTGTTTTGTTGATTTGCTTTACACACAGGCTTGCTGCCTCTGTGATGGCTGTTTTGATTATTCCTCATTGTTCCTCCACCCCTCATTCTTGCCTGTTTGCTCGTGCTTTCTGAGGCACTCTTTCATTTTTCCAAAGTCAGCCCTCCTAAAGTCCAGTACTTTTGCTTTTGTATGGCTTGATTGTATGGCTGTGTTTATCGTGAACCACACTGTTTGGTGGTCGCTTGTTCCCAGATGGCTACCCACTTCTAAATCTGAGATTCTTTCTCCGTTCTCATTTGAGAGCACCAGGTCTAAGATTGCTCCCTCCTGAGTGGGTTCCAATACTAGCTGTCTGAGGCATGCCCCTTGTAGGGCATCAAGAATGACCCTCCTCTGGATGTGCCTGCAGCAAAGGTGCTCCAGTTAACATCTGGCATATTCAGGTCCCCCATCAACAATATCTCCCTTTTTTCTACCATTCTAAGGATGCCTTCTATCATTTCCTTGTCCATTCCCTCCCCCTGAGATGGAGGTCTGTATACAACCCCCATGCGGAATGTGGTGCCATTTCCTATCTCCAGGGTGACCCAGAGTGCCTCATCTGCTCCCTGTTTACTCTTTAGTTCTGTTGCTTTGATCTCTTCCTTTACATAGAGAGCTCCTCCTCCTCTTTTACCCTCCCTGTCCCTCCTGTGGATTGTGTATCCTTGTATGTTGACATCCCAGTCGTGGTTCTGTGTGTACCATGTTTCTGTGACTGCCACAATATCCAGCCAACCCTCTTCCATCAAGGCCACTAGTTCAGGGAGCTTGTTACACAGGCTAAGGGCAATGGTACTCATCACCCTCCACTTTTTGATGGCCTTACCCCTTTTAGCCCCATTCCTGTCCTTATTGCGTTTGCCTTTTTTTACATTTACCTCAGTCCTGCTCCCTAATGACTTCTCTACCTTGGTGTTTATCTCACTAATTACCGTGTTTTGTGGGGGAAGGCTGGGATTTCCCTGCTCTTTTTCAGTGCTTCCCCCCTTGGCTAGTTTAAATGCTTGCCAATGAAGCATGTAAACTTCTCACCTAGGATCCTGGTTCCCCCCCTGGACAGATGCAGACTATCGCGCCAGTATAGGTCTGCATACCTCCAGGTGGCTCCCCAGTCCCCAATGAAACAAAAACCCTGAGCTCCACACCAGTTTTTCAACCATTCATTGAATTACCTGGGGAGGAGTACCATAGCATCACCCTTGCCATAGACAGGCAGCACCTCCGAGAAGGTTAACGTATGTGCTACTTGTCTAAGGCCCCTCCCCAACTCTACAAACTCCTCTTGCACTGCTCTGATCTCATTCCTAGTCAGGTCATTTGTACCTACATGAAAAATAACATCCATTTCCCTCCCTTGTGCAGATGCTCCCACGATCCTGAGGATTCGCTTCCTGTCCCTCCAAGCCGTGGTGCATCTTACCTCCCTCTACCCTTCCTCCCACATTTCTACCCCCCCAATGATTGAGTCCCCAACCAGGAGTTGTTTCCTTCCCCTGTGGTGTCCCATGCCACCCTCCTGTGGGTCTCCTTTGTGAAGGTTCCCAGCATCCTCCTTGGTCTCCACTGCAGGTGCCTCCATAGAGGAACCACTATCCACCAGAAGAGCATATGAATTGTGGAGAGGTACAGCTGGAGGGATGCAGCTCTGTTTCACCACCCTCTCCCTCCATGAGCTCACCCTGGTCCAGCCTCTCCTCTTTCTTGGCAACCTCTGAGGTAGTAGCATTGGCCCTGGTGGTCCCTGGGTGGAGGAGGAGGAGGTTTCACGAATCCTAGCCAGGTCAGCCAGGAAACAGGCAGCCTCCTCCCTCAGACCAGAAAGGTGCCTGCAAATAGGGCAGCATCGCAGCCTCCAGAATGTCTCCCAGAACACTGCCACCCCACAGCCATTGTACTGCACCACTCCTATCATGTCTTATTTTGTGTCCCCTCTCCTGTTTCTCTGTATGCTTAGTCTCTCCTCTCCTCTCCTTACAACTCTTACCCTTCCTGTTCTGGGACAGCACCTTCCTATATTCTTCAGTAGCCTCCTTCTTCCTTGCTCAATGTCAGACCACCAGCAGCTGGGGAGGGGGGAAAGTGAGCTACTTTTTTTCCTTTAAGGTTGACAAAACAAATGTTTCTCTATGATCCTTCCCTTCCTACTGCCAAACAGGAAGTTCCTGTTGTCAGTCAAATCCAGTGGCTATAAAAGTAGAACTGGCTTAGGGTGGGTGGGATGGAGGGCAATTAGTAAGGAAAAAGGCTAGCAACAGGAAGTTATAATTTGAGTCACCTGCTTTTATATTGTCTAAGCCACACCCCCAATTAAGCTCTCTCTCCTCCTACTGATTTAGCAAAGTAAGTTGATACAGTACCCTTCCTAGCACAGAACACACACTGACTTTCTTTATTTTCTTTTTTAACCCTAAATAAGACCCCTTCTACTTCTAATAAAGTATATGTCTGCTTAATCTCAACAGACACTGATTCCTGCTGAGATAGAAGTGTTAAATTAGTAAGGAAATGGTAGCTTCTTTTAGTTAGCTGCTTTCTGCTCTACAAGCAAGGCTAGCAACAGGAAGTTGTAATTTGAGTCACCTGCTTTTATATTGTCTAAGCCACACCCCCAATTAAGCTCTCTCTCCTTTTACTGATTTAGCAAAGTAAGTTGACACAGTACCCTTCCCAGCACAGAACACACACTGACTTTATTTTCTTTTTTAACCCTAAATAAGACCCCTTCTACTTCTAATAAAGTATCTGTCTGCTTAATCTCAACAGACACCAACTCCTGCTGAGATAGAAGTGTTAAATTAGTAAGAAAATGGTAGCTTCTTTTAATTAGCTGCTTTCTGCTCTACAAGCAAGGCTAGCAACAGGAACCTATCATCTAGGTTCCTGGTTCCACTCCCAGACAGATGAGGACCATCACACCAGTATAGGCCTGTATCCCTCCAGGTGGACCCCCAGTCCCCAATGAAGCCAAAACCCTGAGCTCTGTACCAGTTTTTCAACTATTCATTGAATCCCATGGTGCGAAGCACCCTAGCCTCACCCATGCCATATACAGTCATACAGGCAACATACACATTGGTCAGCAGAGATAAGGGTAATGGTCAAAGATAACTGAAGGGAGTAATGATTTTAACATTGATCAAATGAATTATGATGAGAGGGCATAACTTCCCAAGGAAATTGGGAACAGCAAGGAAGGCCATCATCCATCTCCATCCAACAGTGGAAACCTACCTAAATAACTGCAGAAACCTACCTAAGTAACTTAGGGAATTACAACTAAAGTAACTAGATATTATGATCTTTGGCACTGAGGAGTGAAAATAACCCTTTGAGGAGGAAGCCTCTGGGGATCTGAGGCCTAGGTCGCCTTCCCTCCAGGTGAGGGATGTTTTAGTTAGTGACAGCTCTGCTGCTGCAATTTAGAAATGCAATCCAAGGGAAGGAAAATATTTCAGTTTGGTGGAAAGCTCTCACAATCCCTCTAACAGGAATGCCAGGAAGGGTTACGAGAGTCCTCTGCAACAATAGATAGTCTGAAGCAAGAGTGAAACCCCAAGGTGGGAGGAGGACAGCAACGACCACTGAGAAACTCAGTCTTCCAGATCCAGTGAATCAAAAGTGGCTGTGTGGAGAACAGCATGGAGGGCACTGCCAATCCTAATTTGGCTAGGTAAAGGAGCACTCTTGGGCATGAGGGCCCCGTCCCTCATAGCTGAAGTCCTAAATTCTAAATCAAGAGGTGCCATAAATTGGCTGCATGGCTAAAGCTCTGCTCAGAGCAAGGACATTCCCAATATGGGCCAGATGAGGAGGACCCCATCCCAAGGTTTGTATGTTGAAGATGCGGACTTCGGTGCAGAGCGAGACCATCAACTGCAGGGTGGGTCCTGAATCATAGAAATTAATGGTGATGGCTGGCATGCCTCAGATTTATAATGAGAGCATACAGTCAACTATAAAGCACTAAATATAAGGAGGCTGGGCAAAGCCAGCAGCCATTGGTTAGGTATTGGTATCTGATATACTTGACTAAGATGACTGACTGAGATGATTGACTGATACAATGGACTGATATAATTGACTGATGAGATTGATGGATAGGAATGCATAATATCATTGACTGATATGAGCAAAGCCAGTGAAAGCAAGCCAACCAATTCCGTTAAGGAAGCCAAATTAATGGTGTCATAGAAGGTACGTGATTAAGTAGCGAGAGGCTGTGATGCTATTAAGCTGTGAGAGGCTGTGATGCCATTAGGCTGTGAGAGGGTGTAATGCCAGAAATTGATTCAATGAAGTTTACTGTAACTGAATCGATGCAGTTTAGCAGTGATTGGTATGGTTGCAGCATAAATAGAGAATTGATATGAGTGGCATGAATACCTTAAATTCCATTAAAGCAGAGCTAGGTTATTCAAATAAGAAGCATTTGGAATGCAGTAATGGAATGAAGATCATGAAAGCCATATAGGCTGTGAGGTTAATGTATTCATGCATGGATTAGTGAAAATCCATGTAGGCAAATGATGCAGGGCAAAATCATATAGCTTACATAAAAGCATGCTCCTACTACTTGGAGCCACAATGCCCCACTGTGACATCGCAGTCCCCCTCCATGGGAACAACAGGGAAGTCACAAGCTGAGCACCATGAGCCCAAATAGCAACTGTAATGTTGGTAGGATGGACCCCCCCCAAAAAAATAGAACTAATTGAATGGTGAAAGTTTCAGTACGGCAGAAGTCAGACGTGGTTTTGGTAAAAGTATGGTTTGGTAAAATTCTGGGGCTGTAGATTAGATAGCAGGTTAGTGATGAGGAGGCTGGGTGAAGCCAGCAGCCTGGGAGACATAGGAGGCTGTTCTGAAATGGCAACAAATGAGCCTGAATAACACAAACACATGGAATGGCAGCTAACGTAGCAGTATGAGCCTAGACCAGATGCAAACAATTAAGGTGGAAGCACAGGAGACAGCAGAGAAACAATGGTGTGAGCTGAAGCATATGATAACAGCTGCAGGAAAACTGAGGATTGTTAGGCAGGCAAGCTTGATTGTAGCATACAGATAAGAATGTAGTGAATTGAGGGTTTGCATTATCTGGTGCGTAAATGGGAGCCTGAGAGCTCAAGTGCAGGATTAGCACAATACAAACAAAGGGCAACAGGGCGGTGGGAAAAGCAGAAAGCCCCCCAAAAAGACAACACAAAATGAAAAAGAGAGACACAGGAGAACAGAAAAACAAGCAACACATGAAACATAAAGCAGCTGGAGGCAGCAAATACTAACCAAAAGCAGGAGGAACACAACAAATAGAGTCCAGCACAACCAAGCAGAGCTCAGGGCTCAAGCAATGCTGGGGGAAGGGGGGCAAGGGGCAAACCCCATCAGGCCCCAATGAAGAAGACAGACCAACAGAGCCTCTGGCCACCAAAGAAAAATGCTTCTGAATGAAGCAGGATGTAAGTGTTCAAATAGATCTGGGGGGGGCATGGCTGTTGCTTCAGCCCCTTGAACCACAGGCTTAAGCATTTCAAAATCAAGAGGGTGTTATAAACTTTTTAGAATAATTGCTGATCCGCTTTCAAAAGTAAATTTGTTAGTAGCTGCTTTCAAAACTAAATGCTCAGATGATTAGCTGAGCATATATTGGATATTATCAACATAAATGAACAGGCATGTGTGCCACAACTGAAAAAGGGACAGTTGCATGAAGTGGCTGGTAAATTAAATGCAGGATTAGGGATTATGGGCTAGTAATATATGCAGTTCCATTTGCTCCCATTAACATCTTGACACAGTGAGGATATGTCCTTCTGGAAAGTCAGCATGAGGGACTTGGCTATAGACTACACACTGCAAGACAGAAGATCTGGTAGTGAAGACACCAATGTAAACAAACTCTGGTCAGAGCCAAAATGTCTGCAGGATTTGAGCTGATAAGGAATAAATTTAGTGTGCATGACCCATGCTACTAGATGTGTTCAGACCTGCTGAGTTGCAGCTGTGGTGCTGTCAGGTTCATGTCAAGGTACAAAGTAAACAGCAGCACCTCCGAGCTGTTTTGCACACTGTTAGCAAGGCGGGTAAAGCAAGCATTACTGACTAATACCAGGCCTAACCTTCCCATTGCCCCCCCCCCCATTCAGCTGTGGAGCAACAAAACTGAGACCTTGTCCAGCTGACGAGAGAAAATTCCCCATCAGTGACACACAAGTTGCCTGCCTGGACCAGGCTCCCTGCCAGACCGGTACCAGTTGAAGAATTAATTGACAAAAGCAGTGATCTCATTGAGTCAGAAATTGTCGAATTGTCATGTCTGGAGGCATGTCTGTACTGGGTGGTGGGAGGTGTGTCAAAAGGGAGTGAATAACTGCAGAATTACACCAGAATATGAGGTGTTTTGAAGGTTTTCTCCGTGGTGTCACTTCGGAGTCATTCCTCAGCTGAATTCTGAATCATAACCAGATGAATACAATTACAGCTTGGGGCTGTCCAAGGCAGAATAATATGTACATGTCGAATACTTGAGAGTGACAATACAAGTTTTTCAAAGCGGGTGACTTAGTAAGCACCAAATCATCCATTCTGTTGATCTTTTTGTACAAGACAAATATGCCTGCCATCTATCGTACAAATTATAGTGAGATAATACCGTCTAACATTATTCAGAGTAGTTCAAATGTTCCAGGTTAAATTCGGGGTAGTCACAAAAAAGGAAAAAGACATTCCTATTAGTAAGGGGAAATACAGCCTGTGAAGGAACTCCATTCTCATTCCTAGATTTTCTGACCTCGGTTCCTACCTTTTTTGTGCCCCTATCAAGTTGCTGGTTCCGTGGAGATCTGGCGCCGTCTAGTGGTCAAATGCGGAATTGAGCAGTGTGGTAAAAACTCGTTATGCACAATTTCAGGAGATGCATTTGTCTGGAGGGAATCGCCTGGGAACTCCTCTACACAGAAGGCGCAGAACAGGGTCTTTATTTTACTGCACAAGGCCAACATTTCACAACATATCAACTATCCTACTCCAAGTACTTAATGTGGAATTTTGACAGTGGAAAGAATTTCCTGCCCACACTGACCGTGACACGGATGTGCTGGTAACTAGAATTATAATAGGAGCACACATTAACAACAAGAAGTCTTGTACGGAGCCTTTTTTGGAACACTGAACTGGTGTTTTATTGCCTGAGTAGGGAGTTGTGTCAGAAAAGCCATCAAAGAAACAGTAAGCTATGAAAACCCAGCCATCAGTAATGGCTTACTGCACACCTGTCTCCATTCGCTCAGCAGTGCTGCAGACATGGGCAAAGGGGGAAAAAAAAAATATATATATATATATATATATAAAATAAACAATCAAAAGAAGTTTGGGATTCTCTAATTTGAGCAAACAAATCCATGGGTCCCTTAATTTATGCAAAATGCAGCTGTTTGAGACTTTTGTGTGTGTATATGTGTGTGTGTGTGTGTGCTTGGGGGGGGTTGGAGGGTGTTTTCAGTAAATGCAGCCTTACATTCATGGAGGGATAATACTGTGAGGGGCAAGTAAAGCTTTAGACGGTTGGAGTCATATCATTTTAAACTGAATATTACTGAAAATGCTGAAGTGCTCTAAAATTGTACTATTGCAAACAATTACTCTACTAGGAAAATCCTTAATACTAATGGCAAAGAATGAAAAACATTTCATTCAGAAAACATAGATTTCCAAGACATTTCATATTAAGACAGGTTAATAATAAATGCTAATATTCTAACAGAACTGTTGTGTAATGAGTGACCAGGAAAGATGGCAACTATAACTAGAAACTGAAAATGCCTAGGTCAAGAATTGATTACAAATATTCTATGCAACATAAGCAATCCTCCCCTTTATTTCTTGCTTAACACTAATGATGCTTTCAAACTGTGGATGTAAATTCAAATACTGATGTTAAGTCACATGACTACAGTATTTAATTCCAATTAGGCTTGAACCGACAACCTTCACACCTCCAGTGCAGACCACAACTTCTCAACGATACCCCAAATGTGCTGTACAAATGCAGAAGTGGGCAGAGAAAATGTCACTGCCATTGGGGAGAGTGGGAGATTAAAAGATGCAAGACTAAGCCAGGGAGACAATACTAATTTTGCTCCGCTCCCATATTACCTATTGGAACATGACCTGCAGACCAAAGGAGGGCTAGCAGACTATGAGGGGGACTCGTAGCCCCTGACACTGCTTGGCTTGCGGCCAGTACTTTAGTGCTTTACTTTGTGGAGCTGGTAAAATACTCGCTCTCACACTGCTCGCATCCATTCTTCCGGGTTCCCTTTCCCCTCGTAAGGTGGCGGGCGCATGTCTCCATGGAGCCAATAGACTGACAGTGTGCATCTGCCCCAAGCCTTTATAGATATGCTTTCAATGGGAGAGCTTGCAACAACTGAAATCCCCGATTGCTGAATGAACGTAACGCGGCATCAATTTTTTTTTGCAAATAAGGTAGGAAATAGGTTTAGGCACACTAGCTCTTAAAGTTTAGTCATGCAAGGTTTAGTAGCATCACCAAACATGTCATTTGGGCTATATTTGGGTGTCAGTAGGCCTGCCAGCTATTTTGTTCTATGATCATGGCTTTCATTTATATGGTTCTGTATGAAATACCATTCAGTTGTACGTATAATATTAAATGCCTTATTAAACTATCAGTTCATCAGTGATTACATTCTTTACATTTTATTTATGTGACAAATTGGGCCTTGTAAAATGTTTATTTGTATCGGGGAATGTTACAAGAAAAAATAGCAGAGCCTGCGATGGGTGTGGGGAGGGGGTGGAAGCGTAAAGCGCGAGACTGTGGGAGGGTTTGTCTACAACCGTAGTAAACTACATGTGGGGTGGAGTTGGGGAGGGTTAAACATACTCTGTGTGGGGGAGGGCACCTCTGGAGACATGAAGCGGCAAGAAAAATAGGGCTGTTTAACTACCATGCCTTATACAGTCAGCGTAGTACTTTGGCTGGGCTCTCCGCAGAAGAAATACTGTTGCGCTGACGGAAAACATGATGTAGGTCCTTTTCTGATGCAAAATGTCTGCAGGTTCCGCCCACTGCAGACGTATAAAAAGAGGAGATAAATACAGGAAATAGGTTAAATATAAGAAAAATTGTGTTAACATCGTTTTCCAAGACATATCACAAGGCTCCTTAAATGGTAACAGTTCTAATTATCCAGAATTAAAACTGTTAATGTTTGACTGGCTAGTTAGCAGACCACCATCACTCCTATAAACTACATCACTATTTTTGGAACAACATGTTAAGCATTTAGTTGCAAAAGAAAGTCATTACGCAAAATTTTAGACAGGAGTCGGTTTTAAAAAATAAAGTGTGGGGTTAAGCACTGAAACTGTCATAATGCAGTTCTCCAGTTTTCCTGTTACACTTTAAACAGTTACTTTCTTAAATGAAATACTGTTAAGAACCATAGTTTTATTTGTTTGTGTGTTTGTTTGTTTTTTAACCTTTGGCACTTAGCCAATACCAATCCACTCAGTATAGAACCTTTACTGAATGGCTTCCCTAGCTGATGTACAAACAGTAGGTAATGTGGAAAAAAAAAAATAGTTCTATAGGATCAGGCTAAAGCCAGCGAAATAACAAAAACGTCTTTACCAAACTCATCATCATAATAATAATAATAATAATTTCAGCAAGTCACATCAAATGGAAGGGCACTCCTCTGCCATTATTTCATGGACGAGATCAAAAAGGCTGAGAGATTCTGAAACTTAAAAAAAACAAACTTTTTTGACTCCCATGAGGAGATCTCTGTAAAAAGAGCTTGTTTATGCATAGTGTTGTTTCCTGATAACAGTTCTAATTATCGAGAATTAAAATTGCTAGTGTTGGACTGGCTAGCTAGCAGTTCACTATTACTCCCATAAACCACATCACTATTTTTCAAACAACCCTCCCCCAAATGGAAATTCATTAACACTGTTTAATCCTAAGAGGAGACCTCAGTAAAACAGTCTGTTTTCGTATAGTGTTCTTTCCTGGCTTTTTTTTTCTTTGTCTGCCTGTATTCATCATTGATTTTACAACAAACCCATGAAAGAAAAAAACACTGGTCCATCAAATTATTTCCTCCACCGTGAGGTTACCCTGTCACCCCCTTTTCTACAAAACATGACAGCTAAAGGGGAGGTTCTGATAATGGGAGACTTCAACATGCTGGATACAGATTGATCAATACCAGCAGGAAAATCTGCCAGAACTAGACACATGGTGGATTCCCTGCAGGGGGAGGGCCTCAAACAACGGGTACAACAACCCACAAGAGACAGGGCTATCCTAGATCTAGTACTGACTAACAGGGAAGGGATCACAGATCTCCAGGTAGAAGGTCACCTGGGGGCCAGTGACCATCATATGGTATGGTTCAATTTGGCCACTACATCTAAATCATTCCATTCAAAGGCAAAAATATGGGATTTCAGAGGAGCTGACTTTGATAAGATGGCCAACAGAGTTAAGCTAGCCCTGGCAAAAAGAAACACAGGTGAGGGGGTACAGGCAAAGTGGGCAAGCATTAAGGATGCAATACTTGAAGCAACATCCCATTGTGTTAGACAGAAAAGGAAGTGCAAAAGAAGAAGGAAACCACTTTGGTTCTCAAATACAGTAGCAGAAAAGGTCAGAGCCAAAATGCTGGCCTTCAGGAAATATAAGGGAACACAGCGGGATGAAGATAGGGAGGCATACCAAACTGCCCTAAGGGAAGCAGGGAAGGCAGTAAGGCAGGCAAAGTCCCAAACAGAGGAAACACTAGCACAAACAGTAAAAGAAGGTGACAAGACTTTCTACAGATACATTAGTGAAAGGAGAAAGTCCAGAGGGGGTATTGCTAAGCTCAAAGGAGAAAAGGGGGCATGTGAGGAGGAGGACCTTGTAAAAGCATCTATCCTAAATAGATACTTTTGATCAGCATTTACTGAAGAGAAGGTAGGGCAGTGCCCACAGCTCAGCACCATGGACACAGTGGGGAGGGAGGTGAGCACTACTCCCTTCACAAAAGAAAGGGTCCTACAAGAGCTCGCTAAGCTCAGGGTGGACAAGGCAATGGAACCTGATGGCATACATCCAAGGGTACTTAAGGAGCTAAGGGTGGAACTAGCAGAGCCATTAGCAGAACTGTTTAGTGAGTCTCTGAGCACAGGACAGGTCCCAGAAGACTGGAAAAGTGCTCATGTGATCCTGCTCCACAAGAGTGGTAGCAGGGAGGAGAAGGGAACTACAGATCAGTCAGTCTTACCTCAGTAGTGGGCAAGATTATAGAGGCACTCCTTAAGGAAAGGATAGTGCAACACCTGGAATCCATAGGGCACAGGATCCAAGGCAGCATGGGTTTACAAAAGGAAAGTCCTGTCAAACTAATCTCATAGATTTCTTTGACTGGGTAACCAGAGTGGTGGACCAAAGGGAGCAGTTGATGTCACCTACCTTGACTTCAGCAAAGCTTTCAACACTGTTCCACATAGAAGATTGATAAATAAGCTGGGTAGGCTCGGGGTAGGTCAGAAGTTGGTCAACTGGGTAGCAAACTGGTTGACGGGCAGAAAACAGAGAGTGGTGGTAAATGGTATACAGTCAGAAGAGATGCAGGTCAGAAGTGGGGTACCTCAGGGATCAGTCCTGGGGCCAGTACTCTTCAATATCTTCATTAGTGACATTGCAGATGGACTAAAGGGTAATGCTTGTCTGTTTGCAGATGACACCAAGATCTGCAACAGAGTAGATGATCCAGATGGGGTGGGCAGAATGAGAAGAGATCTGGATAAATTAGCAAAATGGTCAGAAAAGTGGCAACTGGGATTTAATGCAAAGAAGTGCAAGATCATGCACATAGGGAAGAGAAACCCTGAAGCCACCTATAGGCTGGGAGGGGAGTTGCTGGCAGTCACAAAGGAAGAAAGAGACTTGGGCATCATCATCACCAATGACCTGAAATCATCCAAGTAGACCTCTAAAGCAGTAGATAAGGCTAGGGGGATGTTAAGGTGTATTAGTAGGGGTATCACAAGTTGTAAGAGGGAGGTAATAATCCCTCTTTACAAGACACTGGTTAGGCCCCATCTGGAGTACTGCATGCAGTACTGGAGGCCACACCTTCACAAGAACATTAACCAAATTGAGGCAGTCCAGAGAAAGGCAACCAAAATGATGCAGGGACTGCATCGGAAGACATATGAGGACAGATTAATGGAGCTCAATATGTATACCCTTGAGTAAAGGAGGGAGGGAGAGAGGTGATATGATCGAAACATTCGAACACCTTAAGGGCATTAACAAGGTGAAAGAGTCTAGCATGTTTAAATATAAGAAAAATAGCAGGACAAGAGGACACAGCATGAGATTAGAAGGAGGCCGATTAAGGGGGAATGTGAGGAAATTCTTTTTCACAGAAAAAGTGGTGGATGCATGGAACGGCCTACTTCAGGAAGTGGTGGCTATGAATACAGTGCAGGGCTTCAAACAGGCATGGGATAGGCATAAGGGAGCAATACAGATGAGTATGAATAGATAGGCCACTGACAGAGCAAAGGCCGATGGCACATTTATAAGGTAGAAAAAGAAATGGGCAGACTGGATGGGCCTTGCTGTCCTTATCGGCCATCAACCTCTATGTTTCTATGTTAAGGTATAATACAATAACATAGTGATGCCACTGTTCGTAGAAATAAACCAGAAGCTCCAATTAACATTCTCTCCTGTCACGAGCAGTTACGATTAGAATGATTTAATGAGACAGTGACTCTTAAGACTTAAACATGTCAGTTTATCTTGAAATTCACTTTGATATCAAAACCTGCCACAGTGCAACCATCACATTACTTGTAAATAAAGCCATATAACTATGGCGTAGACTTGTGTGGGAAGTAGAATACTGGATTGAGGATAATTCTCATGAAATGTTGAACTCCTCTACAGGTAAACATCAGATTTACTTATTTCCAGCCATGCATTGAAATGGGATACTCACAATCCACTAATTGAATGGGGGATATTCAATAAATATAACATGTCCTGGGTCCCAGGCCACTGTTAGTGACATGCAACACAAGCCATAATGGTGCTCAGCTTAGAGGGCAATTACATGCTGCAGGTAGAGATGCAAGCACTTCTCTTGTCAAGTGGCTCTCCCCTGTGTAATCACAAGTACACTACTTTAAAGAGCTAGCAGTGCCAACATTAGCAGACAGAATAGACTTCTCACTTTTAAAAGTAACTGCTTTTTTTTTTTTTTTCTGAAATGCATTTCATGTTCCATTTTACCATTTGAAGGTTTTTCACCTGACTGTATTAGGCAGGGCTCCCAAATCTACAGGGATACCTGTATTTTATAGAAAAATTGAGTCAGTTAGACAGAATTGTTCCCATACACTTGCACTGGTTATATGGGAAAACAGAAATTCTGCTTCCATAGGAAATAATGTAATCTACAAGAAATCACAGGAAATTGCCCTGGAGTTACAGGGAAAATGCCAAATCAGTCTAGGAGCAGTGATTATGTGTGATGTGAAGAGCAGTACTTTTCCAGGTGGCAGACGCATCTAGTTCCATTCCCCTTTATACTTCGGTGTTTTGACCTCACTCACTGAGAAATCATAAGTGACTGATCTAGCAGCAGCTGACCGGCTCTTCTAGGTGAGTTTTTATGCCACAGTCAGTGAGGTTGTTGTTGTTGTTAAACTACCAGGTCCATCTTGTAAATTAGCCCTGCTCAATGGTGTTCCGCCTGGCTAAACAAAGATATTGATTGATTGATTGATTGAGGTTGTGATGTTGATGAGGTATGAAGGAAAATGGAACTAGAAATGTCAACCTCCAGATAGGGTGCAGTTCCACAGATCACACATAGTGCTGTCAGGTAGAAAATCTAATACGTGAAAGGAAAAAAGAAAAAGAACTTCTGATATAACAAGTAACATCTGGCTAATTTTAGAAATTATTAAAAATTTCAGGTAATGTACTAGCTCTTTAAACTTTGGGGGAAAAAAACACACACACTTACCTAAATTGTTGATGGACTGTTTTTTTAATCACATGTCACACTTAAATAGCACATTCTGTGAGTTGTAATTCCACTTCTTATCCTTAAGTTTTTAAACCACAAAGAAATGTCCAAGTGAAAACAGGCTAAACACAGTTCATGCTATCTTTTTAAGGCTATTTGGTGTAATCCAACAGACTTCTTGTGGGCAGTCAAGAGTAGGTCTACCAAAAGGAAGCCAGCAAGTTACATACTGAATAATGTACTACTTTTGAGTGTGTCTCCACCACCTGGTGGCTGCCTTAGGATATTGACATAGAAATTATACATAAGAAAGACTTACATGTGATCTCTGTGAGTGTGCCAATATGGGTGTGAAGTTGGGAACTTGGCATTATGTGTAGTGGGGAGAAGTTTCCTGACTTTACCCTGACTTTTGAGCCCAGAGGTAGTGCTAAGCACTTTCATTCCAGGGACCTACGTTTGGGAGCAGACTCAGGGAATCAGAATGATGGTGTTCAGGGCCATGGAGTCAAGCCAGCCGGGCACGGGAGATGGCAGAAGGCTGGTCCACATCATAGAATGGTGGGAGGTAGGAGAAAGCTGGTGAGGAAAAAACACAGCTGCCATCTAAATGATGGTGGAGGTTTTCACAGTCTATATCCCTATGCAGCCACACAGGGTATATTCCTGAAAGACTGCACTGGCCAGGGCATGCAAAGCAATATAGAAAAAAGCCTAAAATACTCCCACCCTGCTAGCTATATTCTCCCATCACTCCCCCCAGCCTCAACCATTTAATGTAACTTTACCCTCGTAGTACCCATACCTGATCCTCTCCCTTCTTGTATTTACTTCAGTAATCACTCACACTTCCCCCACTCTGTCCCCAACACATAGGTATAGGCTTACATTATATGTTGTTTATACATGTTTATTGCCTCCTCCCTTCCCACACTCTGGCACTCCCTGCCCCGCCCCCCAGGCCAGGAGGAAAGGATACAGCACAGGGTGCACTGAAGTGGCTGTAAAGAAGCAAACCATCTCTTGCTGGAGCCAGTTTGCAGACACAGCCTTCTCCACTGCTGTCTGGCCAGAATAATGAATAAACCAGTGACACACTCCTATAGTAACATGGGGTCGGAGCCAATTTACACTGTGTTGTATCTTTTCCTTTTAGCCTGACTGGGGGTGGAGGTTGGTGGTGTTTCAGAGGGTGGCTGGGATGGGGGCTATTTAGATGTAACCCCATCACAATGCAGATGTTACAGGTGTTGCTTTCTTGCCACCTGCCTTGCACCCATAGAGGGCTAAGTGTTGGGGGACCTGAGCTTGTTAAACTCCTCATGTTGGGGGGGGGGGGGTTGTTTGGATGAGGAATAAGGGAAATAGTGTGGTGCCTCCACAAGTAGACTACTGCTCCCTGGGATGCAGTACCAACCCACTTTCCCAGTAACTAGCAGACACCACTTGAGAACCAATTTGTACCAGTACCCACCCTTTAATTGCAACTTGAGACACTTTTTTACCAATTAAGGTAGATCGCTAAAAATATGCTCACGCACCAGGATTTCAGAAACTAACAGAAAGACTTTATTAATCAGCAGCACAGGTCCTCTGTAGGGAATAGGGGTTATGCAAAACTGTTTTAGCAATTATTTTGAGGCACCAGCAACACATTCAATACTTTCACTATTTGTAAGATAGCAAGTACCGGTTTTAAAAATGCTTGGGATAGACATAGAGGATTACTGGTAGTTGAGGGAGGGGTACAACCTAAGTCCATCAGTACATGAAAGAGCACTGTTGTTAGAGGTAATGGGGCAGACTAGGTGGGCCGAAGGCCCTTATCTGCTGACAATTTCTATGTTTCTATGCAAGTATGTCACCCCAAGCAATGCGATCTCCAATTACCAGGTATCTCCATAGAGCTAATGCAGTAAGCCTCCCAACAACCACACACAAGACTGCAATCAAGGTTGCGCTGTATGGCCTAACACTACCCTCAGTAGCAGATCCCCACAGTTTCAGTTAACTTTTACAGCAGTCGCTTTTGTTTCTGAACTGCAGTCCTGTTCTAACTACTGAGTACCCAGGTAAATTACATACTGTTGCAAGCCTGATGTTAGGGTGCCCAGGATCTTGCATCAGTGCACTTACAGACATGAAAGCTTGCTTAAACCCCACTCGACATACTGGCAAGCACTTTTCATATGAGAACAAATTTGTAATCCAGCAGGAAATACAACACAAGCTGTAATCCAACAGGAGAAGTTCAAACTGCAGCAGCATGTTCTGGCTGGCAGGCCAGTACTCACATGTCCTATACCAATAGAGAGCAGTCTCAGACAACTCTGGATGGTGATGCCGCAGCAGCAGATAGATGATGGTTGCAGGCCCAGTCTAGTCCCCATCACTGCATTGCAGCATGGCAAGTTCAGAAGGGCTGAGACTGATGAGCTACTCTGCCACACCCAGCCCAGTGGAATTTAACTCAATCAAGGGTACAAGTATCCCGGAGACAAGTTCCTGACCATTTCCTCCACTGGCACACAAGACAGAGTAGGGTAGGGTAGGGTAGAACAGTTTGTTCTCACCTCTGATGACAGCAGTCTGCAGATGGATTCAGCAGATTTGGTCTCTCACAGCTATGCAGACTTCATAGCACTTCTTCCTCAGCTCAGATGGAACTTCCAGAACCTTGATTCACTCATGCTAGGATCTTTGGCTCTGAGGCTTGGCTGGGCCCTCTGCTCTCCTCCTCAGCGCCTCTCTTTTTTCTCACCTCTCTCTTCTGCAACCGCTTGGGAAGGACTGCCCTGAACTCATCTGAGGCTGGTAATAATTTAGGTGCACAGACCCTAGGGAATGCTTTTAACTATACCTTAACATCTCTGTCTTTAAACTAACACCTAAGGGGGAACAAGGGATTAGAAAGCCCATGAATACAGCCTCCAATCATAACCACAGACAGAAACCAGCATTTGTCAGTGCTGGATGTTTGTTGCTTGTAGCACTAGGCTCATGTATATGCGGTGATTGCTTCTGCTGAGCCTGCCATGCACTCTGCTGAACAGAGGATGACTGAGGAGAAGAGGAGATTACAGCCTGAGCCAGAGGTAGCTGCGAGTGGGAAGAGAAGCTCCGAATCTGAGCAGTAGCACTGACAGTAGTGATGGGACTAGGACTCATTCGGGAGCTGGAAGGCAAGTGATGATCAGCTGCTGGGGTGGTGGGTGTTTGGCATAATGACATACAAATGCGGGGGGGGGGGGACCAACCAGGAGCACAGAAGCAGAAGGGGGAAGGGCAGACAGGCAGCAAGCATTCCCCCTCTCTACTCCCGGAGAGCACTGGTCCAAGAAAAGCTTGCCTGGGGAAAAAATAATCTCAGCTGTCAGCAGTTTAACCCAGAGCCATTTGCAAGACATGTGGGGTACTGGCCCCTGTAGCGCTGGGTTAAAGACTCCCCTGCTGGCAAGTAGCTGTTTCCCTATATAAAATGCCTACTGAGCTTAACAGTATGATTTAGCTTCTGTTTCATTTTATTTTCTTATTTTCCCCATCCCGACTGAAACCCCACTTGTTAGGCAGGTTCATGTTGAACATGGCAAGGAAGCACTGGTAAAGTAGTGCTTTGCTGAGTTTGACTTTTTCAATCAATCAATCAATCAATCAAAATCTTTATTTATCCAGGCGGGCACCATTGAGCAAGGCTCATTTGCAAGGTGGACCTGGTCATGAATACATCAAAGTACAGTACAGAAGCATCTATACAAAAAGCAATAATATACAAGGGAGAAAAAGTATATACAGTACAGTACAAGGTTGAAATAAATAATAAAAAAAGCAATATTTTACAATTGAAGAAGTCAGCAGATGTACAATCAACCATAGTCATACAGGGGTTATAAGCAGAGATCTTTTGAGTGAGGCAGCCAGCAACTACACATATAGGGGGAAAAGGCCGTATATGGGGGTAGCAGGTTAGAGAGGTAAAGAAGAGGAGGGATATATTATCGATGACTGGGGGAAAAATTGAGCTAAAACCACAGAAAGTGACGATGGCTGTCGTGTACTTGTTTATTATGATAATGACGGAGGAGGGGTAGATAATTGGGACGCTACTATGGATGGGGTGGGACTTTAGCCAGGCTGGAGTGGACAGGGAAGGTTGGGTGCAGCAGGAAGAATTAATAGGGAAAGAGTGAGAGCCAGGGGTAGAAACATGGTGAGTGTCAGGATGGAAAGAGGGAGTTGTGGAATTAGTGGGCTAGTGGTGAGGAAAACATTTGTAAGGTGCTTTCATGTAGCGATCGTAGAGCACCTTGAAGATATTCAGGCTAACAGGGCAGCTCAGCTTCAAGTTCCTTTGTAAACCGTTCCACAATGTGGGTAAAGAGAAGCTTAGAGCAGCTTTGCCGAAATGAGTTTTGACCCTTGGAACTTGGAGGGCAATTGGGGAATAGCTCCTTAGAGCGTAGGTGCCTAACACACTCCGGGGAATACAATCTGAGACATATGAGAGGAGCTTGTTGGTCACCGCTCTGAAGGCACATAGGGCGGCGTTTCTATTCCTTCTATAGTGAAGGGAAGTCCAGCCTAATGATGAGTACAGGGAGCAATGGTATGTGGAAAGTGGAAGGTCTGTAATGAACCTGATAGCTCTGTGGTAGAGGGTGTCCAACTTAGCCAGTGCAGAGGCAGTGCAGTGGCTGTAGAGCAGGTCCGCATAATCTATTAAAGATAGGAAGGTAGCTTGAGCCAGTTGAATCTTGGCCTCCTTTGTGAGCAAGTGGTTAATTCTGTAGAATAGTCCTAATCTTTGTCTTAGTTTCTTCTGTAGTTCTTCAAGATGGTCGGCGAAGGAAAGTTTATGATCGAGCCAAACTCCTAGATATTTGAATTTAGCTACATACTCTAGTGTTTCTCCAAGAATAGTGGTAATTTGTGGGATAGCTCCCCCCCAGCAGGAACTGCCGCAAGCAAGGAGCGGAAGAAGAGCATGGCTTTTGTCTTTTTCGCATTGAGCAAAAGCTTTTTGTTTATGAGCTGGTATTGTAGGTTAAATTCAGCTTGGAGGTCTTCACAGGCTGCTTCTGGCATGAACGACTCAAGTACAGTACAGTGTTGTCCGCGAATAAGTGGATGTTGGCTTTTTTGATGGGGCCATTGATGTTGTTAATGTAGACTGCAAAGAGGAGGGGACCAAGAATAGAGCCCCGGGGCACGCCCCTCAGCATAGGTTTTAATGGAGAAAGATCACCTTCAGCTTTAATCTGCTGTTTCCATTCTCCGTGGCAGTCTGCAAACCAGCACATAGATTTATGGTCCAGGCCTAAGGTGCTTAGGGAGGAAAGAAGCAGGCTGTGATTGACTGTGTCGAATGCCTTACTAAGATCTAAGAAAACAGCACAGACATGCTTCTTGTTGTCAAGGTCTAGGAGCCAATCATTGGTCACTTTAGCTAGGGCTGTTCTGGTGCTGTGCTTTGCTCTGAATCCAGACTGAACCGGGTTTAATAGGCTTCTGGATTTTAAGTATACTCCTAGCTGGCCACACACTATTTTTTTCTAGTAATTTAGACAGGATGGGGAAGAGAGAGATCGGTCTGTAATTATTTCGATCGCAGGGGTCACCTGCTTTTAATAGAGGGATGACATGGGCTATTTTTCATTGAGGGGGGAGGCTACCCTGGGAGACTGACATGTTGAATAGGTGGGTGATTGGCACTGCAAGCACATGGTAGGCACATTTCAGATAGTATGGCTCTATGAAGTCAGAGCCTGCTCCCTTCCTGGTGTCCAGTTGCAGCAGTAGGTCTTCCACCTCTTTTAGAGAGACAGGCAGGAGGGAGAAGGCCTCCTTGGTAGAGGGGGACTCGTGGGTTGGTGGGCCATGAGCTGTGTGGAGGTCATTGGCAGGAGAAGTATCAAATGCTAGCCCTGCCGTTGCAAAATGGTTATTGAGGGCTTCAAATATCTCCGATCGGTTAGCGATAATGCTGCCACCGGACTTAATTTTTGCTGGAATGGAATTACCAGGTGAGTATCCAGACATGTATTTTAATGTTTTCCAAAGCTTTGAAGGATTTCTTGATGAAGAGGCTAGCTCTGAACGATAGTAGGCAGCCTTGGCTGCTCTGACCAACTTGGTGCATTTGTTACGTGCTCTTTTAAAAAGACACCAATCCGAGTTGTTCTTGCTTCTTCAAGCTTTTTTCCATAAAGTATCCCTTTCTAACAGGGAAGCTTTGAGCTCAGGTGAGAACCAATGGCAGGTGCTGCTCCTGACCCGCACCTTAACCAAGGGTGCATGCTTATTTAAAGCCTCACTTAAAATATCGTAAAAAATAGTATAAACCCTGTTAACCATTTTGGCTAGGAAGGATTCCTGCCATCGCAGCAAATGTTTCAAGTTGTGGATGTAAGCAAACAAATCAAAGTTGCGTTTGCACCTCTTGATAGAGAACTTTGCCACAAACTGTGGGTTGTGCACAGATCTAATGGTGGTGATTATACAATGATCACTAATGTCTGAAAAAAATGTTCCGACGTGAGAGAACAGGTGTGGCTTGCTAACCAAAATTAAATCTAAGAGGGAGCTGTTATTAAGGTTCTTTTTATTTGGGCAAGAAGGCTCGTCAATGAGTTGCACCAGCCCTAGAGTGTCACAAAAGGATTTCAAGGGAGATGTTGCACTTGATAGCCAATTGTAGTTCAGGTCGCTAAGAATAATGGTTTCCAAGGAACTGAGCCCCAGTACGGAATTGAGGTGAGACAGGAGATGAGGCCCGGCAGAAGGGGGCCTGTAGCAGCCTATTACACAGAGTGCACTGGAAGGAGAAAGTTCGATCTTTAGGGTCAAGCACTCAAATTCTTTGGGGGAGGATGATGCGTCTATGCATGCAGCTGAGTATTTGTCCCTTACATAAATTGTCACCCCACCTCCTCTTGATTGCCTATCCGCTCAGAAGAGTAAATAATTTGGGATATTGATTTCATTGTCTGGGGTGGCTGGCCTAAGCCAGGTCTCGGTGATCACTAGGACGTCAGGTAGGGTGTGGCTCACCCAAGCCTGGATAAGGGTGAACTTTTTCAGCAAACTACAGGCAGTAAGATGCATAAAAGACATTCCTTTGATACCTGCCAGGTCTGATTGAGAAGCAAGGGTGTCTAATGGTCCTGGGTTGAGTTCGACATTGCCTGAGCACAATAGTAAAAGAAGCAGAATTCTTTTTAAGGCAGAAAACTGTAATTTGTAAACACTATTTTTTGGGCAATAGGGGAGGTGGGGTTGATGGATAGGCCTGTACCCACTCCTGGTGTTATACTGGCCTTGTGTTGCAGCCACTAGTGTTCTGGCAGAAATTTGCCATGAGCAGGAAGTATCAAGTCTGGATGGGGGAGTAATCTGCAGAGGCAGCTCGGGAGATGTATGTCCCACTCCCTGGCAGAGACAGCTGAGAAGCCCAATAGTTTTTGCAAGTAGTATATTTTAAAGGCATTATGTGATAGGGTCCAACTTTGGGGTGTCATAAAGTAGCTCATTTATAAAAACAAGCACTATAACATCAGTACTTTTAACTGCAAAATATAAAGCCGTGACTCCTAATGCGCATGCCAGGAGCCACAGCTTTACATTTTGCACCTAAAATTACTGATGTTATAGTGCCTTTAAATTATACTGCTTGCAAAAAGTCAAACTTGGCAAAGTGCTATTTTACTGGTGCTCCGGCGCCATGTTCAACGTGCATGCCCTTAATGAGCGGTCTGCTGGGGTTTCAGTCAGGTCAGGGAACATATGGAAATAAAGTAAAACAGAGGCTAAATCATACTGTTAAGCTCAGCTGGCACTTTATATGGGAAACTAGTGCTAGATACGGCTACTTGACAAGAAAGTAAAAAATGCAGAAAGCTGACAGTGTTTTTGCCTGGCTGACAGGCTCCTGATGCTGAAAGCTGATCAACTTTTTGCAGCTGATCAGCTTCATGCAAATCAAAAGACTGAAGCCTTCTCTGATTGGAGCAGCTTTGGGTCCTTTGAGATACACGAAGTTTCTGCCCAGCAAGCAGAGAGCGGTGTCACAACCACACTGCGTGGTCATTGGTCCAGACTACCGAGCCCCTGCTATTTTGAACTGCAGTGGGTTAGGCAGTGACACACTCCTGAAATCCCCTTTCACTGAAAGCAAAACGTTTGGTGCGCAAGCACATCAAACATAAAAAGATATAACTGTACATAGGGACTCCCGATTGTGGCATGGGGCACTCACGAATACCAGAAGCACAGTAACTAAGATGGATTAATTAAATGCATTTGCTCACATCAATGATCTTGTATTTATTTCATTAACAGAAACATGGTGGAACATAGCTACTACATGGGGAAGCTAAATTAATGGATATAAACATTATCAGCTGGACAGAGGGGGAATAAGAGGGGGAGGTTTGGCTTTCTATCTAAAAGATATTATAAATGCACTGGATATTTCAAATAAAATAAAACAAGGAAACTTAATCAACACTAAAGTAGTCTAGGTCAAAAATTCACTAATAACAGTGGAAAAAGTCTTAATTTTAGGATCTGTTATAGACCACCTGATGTCACAATATATTATTCAGAAACCATACTAAATGAAATTGAAACAGACTGTGCCAGTGGAGAACCTATCATTTTAGGAGATTTCAACTTTGCTGACATAGACTGGACTGTAATCAAAGAACAGCTGTCACAGCACAGTAGAAAACTTTATTAATAAGATAGAACAGCTGGGCCTGTCACAGTTTATCACTACACCAACCAGAGGAGAAAACATTTTAGACCTAGTCATGTCAACTTCTACCTCACTTACAGACTCCTGTACAGTTAGCACCCCACTAGGCACAAGCGATCTTAATACAGTACTTATTAACGTACAGTATATACAAATCATAACATGAACAGTGAAATGACTGAAATTTACCAATATAATAGGGCAAATAATTTAAGAATACAGGACGCAATAGTTAAAGTCAAATGAGAAGAAGTACTTAAAAACAAAAGCTAAAAAACAGTTGATGAAATGTGGCTTACTTTAAAACACACAGTACTGGAAATCTGCAATAAATACATTTCCAAACTTAAGAAATATAATTCAAGAGGACTCAAACCAAAGTAGCTTATACATAAAAGTAAGAAATTACTCAACAAAAAAGACAAATCTCATAGAAAACATTTAAAGTAGAAAACGCAGAACACTTGGGACAAATTTTAAACTCTGCAAAAACAATGCAAACAAGCCATACGAGGGCCAAACAGAAGATGGAAACAAGTTCAAACAACATTAGCAATGAACATACAAAAAAGGGTAATAGTCAAATATTCTTCAGTTATGTAAACTCATTAAAGAAAACAGAGAGTGGTGTAGGCCCAGGTAAAATCCAAGATGCTGTAATCAGTGACCCCATCAAATATGGCTAAAAAATTAATTCATTATTCCATATCAGCATACTCTATGAGTACAAGAACTTCACAAGTTGTAGACCTTACTAATGCACCAAAAATTCATATAGAAGAAACCATAATCTGAGAAAAAATAATCAACCTAAATAATAACTCATCCCATGGCCCTGATAATATATTAACAAAAATGCTGAAAATAATGATTAATACTTTCACAAAACCCTTACGGATTATATTTCAAGCCTTCATTTACACTTGACAAATACCAAATGACTGGATGACAGCAGATGTCACCTCGATACACCAAAAAGGGAACAAATATGAAATGTCGAATTACAGACGTAACAGTTTAACCTTTGTCCCAGGCAAAATTCTTGACAGCACAATAAAGGACAGTATACAAACAACAATATTACAAATAGACGCAGAACAACATGGATTTACTACCAGACAATCAGGTACTACAAACTTATTAACTTGTATGAGAAAATCAGTGCCAGCTTAGACAACAAAATACTTTGTGATGTTATATTCTTGGATTTCAAAAAAGCTTTCAGTCTGGTTCTACACTGTGCTGTGATCAATAAAACGAAAACACACAACATTAATAAATCCCTAATCAACTGGACAAATAATTGGTTATCAGGAAGAACACAGAAGGCCAAAATAAAAGGGCACTCATCTGGTTATGGTCCTGTGACTGAGAGGTACTGTAGGGATCTGTGTTGGGACCAGTCATTTTCCAAATTTTCATAGCTGATTTAATAAAAACACATACACAATCGGTCATGAAAATACACAGATGACTCCAAAATAGGAGGTCCATGCTGCACATCTGAACAGGTTGAAACCCTACAACAGGATCTAAATAAAATTTCTGAGTCAGCAAAACACTGTCACTAGGAAATGCAATTCAACCTAGAGAAATACAAAATAATGGACTGGGGACCAAATAACGACAAAGCCTGTTATTCCTTATGTGACACCATATTACAGGACACAACATTACAGAGAGACCTCGGTGCCTTAGTCTCAGCAGATTTTAAACAATGGAAACAATGTAACAAAGTAATAAAAAAGGATAATAATGTACAATGGTCAATCAAACAAAAATGAAATCTAGAAAGAAAGAAGCACTTTTCCCATTATACAGTACCTATGTTAGACCACACATCAATTATGCGAGTCAGTTTTGGAATCCACACAGACATAAAACAAATGGAACGAGTCCAATGAGCAGCCACAAACAGTATAACAGCACTAAGGAATAAGAGTTATGAGGAAAGACTGCAGGAACGTAAATTAATGACCCCTGAAACAAGATGAAAGAGAGGAGATTTATTATTAATGAACAGTGTAATTAATGACGCTGGACCATTCTGTGACTTAAACCTAGAATTCAAGCCAAATTAAAGTGATACCAGTGACACCTACTTCAGTTAACATTAGAAAATGGGCATCACAAAAGTCAGACGCTGATTGGCTAATTTCCCCTGCTGCCAGAGTTGTTATTTTTTAACAACGCCCGGCCAATAACAAGTTCTCCTTCGCAGTACCCATTACCACCTTGTATCTTGTGCCCACCTGAAACATCATACCAGTTAATTTTTTTAACTAGCTTAACGAGATACAGATCCAAATGGCCCCCATGCAACTCAGTCCTCCTCACACCAGTCCCTACAGCTTACACACAGTACGATTAAAAAAAAATTCCCAAAAAGTTTTCTTTTCTTTCTTTTTAATCGTACAAACATGACCAGAACACCACTGTCCCTGCCATTCCCATCCTCTGATCACCATTGTGCTCTCGCACATGCTAGCCGACAGCACTACTCCATCTCTAGGGCTCAGTAGAGGAAACCACCGCTCCACTTCAGCGCCCGACCACGATAGAACTCAAAAAAACAACCTGTTGGTTGCCCACAAACAAATCATCCCCACACTGTAAATCAAAATACCTTGTTTTTTTTCCCCCGACTTCAGCAGCCCACTCGATTTGTACCTTCCCGTTCCAATCTTGCTTAACAGATGTCCACATTATTTTCGCTGCACTGCTACCACAAACTGTGCACTTAAACTGTAAAAATAACACCATTTTTTTTACTACATAGATCACAATAGTCTGATGCGAAAACTATTGCAAGATTCCTAAAATACCAACAATAACAAAACACTGCAGTTCTTATTTAATACAAAAAACTGCCTTCTCATAAGCAACAGCACTGTCTAGTGCCAGTAAATGGACTATTTTACAGAACCTGACATTTCTGATTATGTCTCATCAATATCTCTTTTTTATAAACTTTATTAAAAAAAATAATGTTACCCCATTTTCTAAGTGTAATAATACCCTCCAGAGTGGGCGTTATGGGATATAGCGGACCTTCCAGGGGCTATAAGGCCCTCCGCCTGCAGCATCGGGCCTCATTACGCCCCTGGGCAGTCCGTTATATCCCAATAATGCCCACCCTGTCGAGTATTATTACTTACGTAACCCATTTCAGACCCACAAAACATAAATTTTATTTCACACAAAGGATCATTAACCTGTGGAATTCACGTTTGATGGATATAAAAATTAGTAAATCTAAAAATGAATTCAAAACAAGATTAGACAGACATATAGTAGGTGGATATCAATTGCATTATTATACAAATTACTAAGAGCTATTTATGGGCAGCTCTCCCTTTCAGCTCCAAAATCTCCATAGTATGTTCCATAGTAAGTTCCATAGTGTGTTCCATAGTATGTTCCATAGTAAGTTCCATAGTATGTTCCATAGTATGTTCCATAGTAAGTTCCATAGTATGATGGAAGGGCCCAGCTTAGCCTCCTCATCTCTTAGTCTGTTATTGACTGTCCAACTTGTCACTCACACTGGCTTCCTCCGTGGCTGCTAAAGGATGTCAAGCACTCTGTTGCTGTTCTTCTCAAGTGCCTTTGTCTTTACCAGACCCCTTGCATTTTGGTTGGTTATCGCAGGGGTCAAGACTCACAAGATGGTGATGTCCATCTATTTACACTCAGTTCCATGTCTGGCTGATGTTTTGCACAGTTTTTGTGCACTACTTTAACTTTTTATAACACTTAGTCCATCAGAGATACAGTCTGGGATTCTATGATGATGTCAATGATCTCTCCAGTTCATCTATGGGTGCAAGGGCACCCATTTCATTGGCGGCATACAACAAAAGAACAAAAATACAAATGACAACTCCTCTCCTGGTCTCCAGCACCAGCACAATCGCGGCTCCCCTAGATTGTGCTCCCCTCAGGTGTGTCAGTGTTCCTTCACAAACTGCCCAGCTGTGACCAGAGTTGGTGAGAGGGTACCAGGTTATCCAGTTCAGGGTTGTGGAACTTAATTGTTTTTTTCTTGGTGAATATTTCCTACTCATTCTGCTTGTACTGGACATGCCCTGTAGGGCTTTGTTTGGCTGATTAGTGGCCTGCATAATAGCTCTTCAGCAATAGGAAACTAAGACTCTTGTCTCCTGTTTTGCCATGTTTGGGGTGGTTGGGGGGCTTTGTGGGGGTGGGGAGGATTTTTAGCTGGTTAAGTTGTGTGTGTGGTGTGTGATGTGGTTTGAGGTGACTGTCTAGCTGTTTCTGTGTATTAGTTGTGAGTATGGGTGTGAGTGATAATATTTTTAACAGGCACAAATAGTGTGCCTTGAGAGTTTTGCAGGTAACAGGATAGTGATCTGGCATGTGTAAGGGTCGGGGTGTACCTGGATTGCCTACGAGGTGTCCCAGCTGCTTGACTTATGGTCTTTCACCGACCTCCCTGTATCAACTATGACAGCGCGCCGCTGTCGTGAGGTCAGAATTAGGAGGCACTGCACTGATCAGGTGTGGTAAAGTGCTGTAGATACACTGGAGGGGAGCAGGATAGAAGTGGTTAGGTGCAGGAGGCGCCCTGGGGTTAGACAGGGCCTGGAGAGAGGCCAGACATTTTTGATCCCTGTCCCCTGTGGTCCCACCAGACCGAATGGGCAGGTAGCTAGTGGGGCAGCAACGCTTGACAGTCCCCTTAGGGTGGTGCTTTGCAATGCCAGATCGATATGAGATAAGACCGTAATTATAGCGGACTTGATTTTGTCGGTTGTTCTGGCTTGCATTACAGAGACCTGGATGGGTGACAATGCTAGGCCAGTTTTGGAGGCCGCTGTGCCCCCGGGTATTCTATAGTGCATTGCCCTAGGGTGGAGCGCAGGGGCGGGGGAGTGGCCATTTGTTTTAGATCTGACCTGGGCTTCACTGTGCACCTGGTGAGAGCCACCAGGTCCTTCGAATGTGTGGCCATGAGTGAGGGTCCTGGTGCAGGCTGCAGGATTCTCCTGATTTATCATCCCCAGGGGCAGCAGGAGAATTCCTGCAGGAGGTGGTGGATTTCATCATCAGCGAAGTGTTGGAGGCCCGCAGATGTATTGTATTGAGGGACTTCAGTGTTTGGGCTGATGATGAATCCTACAGGCTTGGTTCCAACCTCCTCCAGACGATGTCATCTCTGGGCCTGTCACAAGAGGTTACCTCTGTGACCCATCAGGGCAGCCATATGTTGGACCTGGTGTTCTCACTGGGGCTTGAGGTCTATAACCTCAAGAATGGTCAGGTCAGTTGGTCTGATCATTGCACAGTGGAGTTCTCATTTGTGGCCCCCTTTGAGAGCCCTCCCCTGTGGAGATGGTCAGCTACCACCCTTAGAGGAGATTGTCCCATGAGGGATTTCTGGCAGTAGCACATCTATCCAGTGTAGGTATTGCATGTGCGAGGGGCACAAGTGAGGTGCTTGATGCCCTTGCACCAGTCCATGTATGACCCAAATCCTCTCACTTGAGGTCCCCTTGATTTGATGGGGAGCTCAAGGCGATGAAGATTGTGGGTCAGATGTTGGAACACTACTGGTGGAAGACCGGGCTACAGAAGGATAAACTGGCCCTGCGTGCTCACTACGGTGAGTATCAGGGGACAATCAACCATAAGAAGGCAAAGTTCCTGTCCAGTGAGATTGCTGCAGAGAGGAATTGACCACGTGCTATTTGTGACTGTGGATAGGCTGTTACACCCAGTCTGTCTACAGCTAAAAAAAGCCTTTTCTGACTCTCTATGTGAAGATTTTGTTCGGTTCTTCTCTGACAGGGTGCCCTCCATCTGGCAGGGAATTCTGCCAATGAACCGGAACACGGCCTACAGTGATCGCCATGGGCTTTGCAGAGACACTCCACCCATTTGGGGTGAGTTTAAACTGGTGGAGGTGGCCGAAGTCATTGAGGTTGCTTCCAGGCTAAAGCACACATACTGTGAACTGGACCTGGTACTGATGCATTTCTTGATGGGATGTGTCGGCTCCATTGGCCCAGTGTTCACCTTGATTGTCCAGTGTTCTTTGTCAAAGGGAGTTTTCCCAGAGGCCTTGAAAGAGGCACTGGTGAGACCCCTTCTGAAAAAAAACATCTTTAGACCATGACATCTTGGCGAATTATCGACCTATCTCCAACCTTCCCTTTTTAGGTAAGGTTGTAGAGAAGATTGTGATGCAACAGCTTGAGGAGTACCTCGAGGCCTTCGACATCTATGAGTCATTCCATTCTGGATTTCGTGTGAAGCATAGCACTGAAACAGCATTAGTTTGGGTGCATAATGACCTCCTCAGGGTGAGAGATAGAGGAGAGGGGTCAATTCTCATTCTCCTCAGCACTTGACAAGGTGGACCATGCTGCGCTTCTCGACTGTCTCAGAGAGTACTGTGGACTCACCAGTACTGTCATCCTCTGGTTTGAGTCCTATCTCAGGAACAGGAGGCAGCGGGTGGTGATGGGAAATTTTTCCTCCTCCTCCCTGAACCTCCTGTCTTGTGGCATACCCCAGGGCCCGGTCTTGTCGCTGATGTTGTTCGCTGTGTACATGCTGCCTGGGTGAGCTCATTAGGAAATATAACGTGGGTTTTCACTGCTATGCAGATGATACCCAGTTGTAGCTTTCCTTTGCCCCGGGACATCAGACACCATGGAAGTGCTTAATAGCTGCCTCGTTAAGATCAATGACTGGATGTCCTCCAGCTGGTTGCGACTGAACCCTGATAAGACAGAGGTACTAGTGGTGGAGTTGAACCAAAGGTGTGATAGGATTGCCTCTGGTGTGGCAACAGATTTATTCCTGGGGCCTATGCCATTGAAGGCTTCCTCTAGGGTGTGCGATCTGGGCATCTTTCTTGACGACAGACTGACATTTGAACCCCAGGTGTCATCCATTGTCCAAAGCAGTTTCCATCATCTGAGGAATATCGCTAGGATCAAACCCCTAGTTCCGCCTGAGGACCTCCCCACCCTGGTGCATGCCTTCATAACATCCAGGCTGGATTACTGTAATGTGCTGTACTTTAGGGTCTCTGGAGGTACCCTCTGCCGGCTGCAGCTGGTGCAGAACGCTGCTGGCAGGCTGCTGACAGGACTTTCTAAGTTCAGTCATGTCACCCTGGTGTTGCGCGAGCTGCACTGGCTGCCAGTCAGGTGAAGGGTCCTCTTCAAGATGGACTTGCTCACCTTTAAGGCCCTTCATGGACTTGGCCAAGGCTACCTGCCTGATCACCTGCCACTCCTGTCCTCTCCCTCCGTTCCTCCTCTAGGGGTCTCCAGTCCTCGTACTTCCCAGGACAAGTTTAAAAACTGCCAGCGACGAAGCCTTCAGCATCACCGGCCCTGTCCTGTGGTACTCATTACTAGGGATGTAAGTTTGTCATGGATGAGGTTTTAATGACTCATTGTTTGTTCATGAAATCATTAGTAAACAGTAGTAAATGTTGTGGCACTGTCATCATTGCTACATTCTGATGACACTAGTGAAAGTCATGGAAGTCCTGAATAAAGATCAAACGTCATGGAATCAATGACGTGAATGACTGCCATGACAAACTTACATCCCTACTTATTACCACTAGCTGTTAGGGAGGGCCCTTCAGTTGAGGCCTTTAAAATCTGCCTTAAGACCCACTTGTTTTCTCTAGCTTTCCCAGACATTGATTTGTAGATATATTAGTATCTGTTCTATAGGTAATGCCTATTCTTTTTGCTTTAGCCTGCTGTTCTTATGCTATTTGTTTTGTCTTTTAACTGTATTTCTGAATTGATGTATTTATTTATGCACTGTCCAACTTTTAATGCTTGTATTTGTACAGCACCCAGAGCCTCTGGGATTGAGCGCCTAAGAAATAAAACTTGCCTTGCTTTGCCAGTTCCAGCCAGAGGATGCAGGCACCACAGGTGGACCCATCTCAAGCCTCCGGGGCTCGACATGTAAGCCCCATCTTTGGGGAGGGTTACACAATAACACGTAACTTAAGGTTATACCTATGTGGGGGGATGGGGTGGGCAGGTGTGGGTGATTATTGAAGTTAATACAAGAATAAATTAAACTAAAGTGAGTAACTGAAAATGAAGTACAACTCTATTGGAACTGGGGGGAGGAGGAAAGAGGTATGGGTGCTAAGAGGGTATGGTGGTTGGGGGCTTAACATTAAATGGTCAGGGCTGGTGGGAGAATATAACTACATGAAGGTGTTTTTTTTTTTTATGAGAAACATTTTTTTTTAAATCAGCACTACTCATAGTGACACTTCACCAGCAAAGTACCCTCTTTGTACAGCGAACAGCTGCATATAGTGGCACTTCACTGGTGAAGTGCCATTATATGTACTCTGTACCTGAAACTACTATAGAAAGTGCGACTATACATAGCACCAAGTCAGGAAACTTTGCAAAGAATTTCAAAAAGTGAAGTTTCCCAATGTCACAGATCTTTAACTGTGAGCCAGTGTTGGCTAGCAGAGGGTACAAATGGAGCCAACACTGCAGGCAGTGGCAGGGGAAGGCATGGAGGCAAGCACACTCCCTGTGCAGTATGGATGATGTGCACTCCCTGTTATTGTATACAATGGCCAGCCGAGGTGGTGAGAGGAGTGCTGTGCTGGTTGCTATATGGCTCCCTGTGGCACTGGTGACTATGGTAAAGGGGGTGACAGGGTAGTGTTTCCAGTGCAGGTGGTGCAGAGTGCCACTAGACACCAGGGACTTCATTTAATACACTGTGGTGAGTGATTGAAGGGTGGGGGTGCCACTGAACACCAGAGACTATCTTGAAAGCTATGGGGACAAGGATTGGAGGGTACAGGGTACCACTGTACACCAGAGAATGCTTTATTTTTAATAGGGATGGGGATCAGAGGGCAGAGGCACCACAGGACACCAGTGGCTGCTTTATTTTCAATGGGGCCAGGGATCAGAGGGTAGGGATGCCACTGTACATCAGGAATTGCTTTATTTTCAACGGTGCCGGGGGGTACTAATGGACACTAGGAAATGTATTTTTAAAGGGGATGGGGATTGGAGGTCAGGGATATCACTGGACATGATGGAATGATTTATTTTTAATGGGGACAGGGATCGGAGGTTGGGGGTGTCACTAGACACCAGGGAAACTTTAAGCTGTTACATGGACCAGCCATCGGGGTGGGAGACCAGTCACAGACACCAACCTCCTGCTGCTTCCCATGAAAATGAGCCCATAATGGGCATGCATATGGCCCCTTCCTGACTTGCCTGCCCAATAGGCTCATTTGCATGGTGCCGGTTGAATATCATGCCAGGGAGTCCTGGTGCTATTGGGTCGGGGGTGCTGTTCCCTGCACTTCCCAGATCTATGTCGGGACAACTCTACTTGACTTAGTGCTACACTAACATGCCCCTATATTCAGTTGGATCGTGCCAGTGCACTATCCAACCGAACATAGCATCCTCAGGGTCATGGGCTAGGGCAAACGCAGTGCAAACCTTTGTGCTTCACTTTTGCTCATTTCCCAATATCACGCCCCTAGAGTCACAACTGATGTGTTGTTGTTTGGCACAGCTGCACGTACAGGTATGTGAGCAGCACACATTCTCATATGCATCTCAATTAAAACAAGTTAAAATGAAATTCCATATAGTTTGTTTTCCACATTGAATGCCCCTGTTTTTGTAATGTCTCAATAAAAAAGCACTTGTTTAACATTTAGAACCATTAATACTTGTAACTCATTTGTATTCTAGTTCTAAATTAGTACTCAAACCCCTGGGTTCTAAAAAGATTCTAATCTTTTTTCAACTAGTTTTGGCAACCCTAGGCTAGAAGCACTTGCATAACCAACTGACATTTGGGGACACCCCCTCTTCAGAGTTTTAAAAAAGGGAGCTTAAACTGTGCTTTGCCAGTTTTCCACATGGGCGGTTTCTTTGTGATTTAAAAAGTTCAGGATCACAACTGGAATTACAACACACCGATATGCTGTTTAAACCTGAAGTAAAATTAAACTGAAAAAAAAAAACATTTTACCAGCAACTAAAATGTATTTTCTCTCCACAAAAGTAGGAGCAGAGAGGAGGATGGCAATTACAGGCCAGTCAGCCTGACCTCGGTGGTGGGGAAACTAGTGGAATCGCTACTAAAAGAAAGTTCTGTGATATATCTTGAAGCCAGAGGATTACAGGACCCGAGGCAACATGGATCCACAGCGAAAAGGTCTTGTCAAACTAATCTGATAGATTTCTTTGACTGGGTGACTAGGGAAGTTGATCAGGGAGGGGCAGTAGACATGGCCTACCAGGACTTCAGCAAGACCTTTGACATCGTCCCACATAGGAGGCTTGTAAACAAGCTGGACAGCCTAGGGGTGGGACCCAGGGTGGTAAACTGGGTCTGAAACTGCTGGAGCGATAGAACACAGTGGGTGATGGTGAATGGAACCCAATCCAAAGAGAAGGAGTGACCAGTGGGGTACTGCAGGATCGGTGCTGGGACCAGTCATCTTTAATGTCTTCATAAGCGACATTGTAGAAGGGCTGGAAGGGAAGGTATGTCTCTTTGCAGATGACATGAAGATCTGAAACAGAGTAGAAATTCCCAAGGGGTTGAGAGAATGAGAAGGGACCTCAGCAGGCTTGAGGAGTGGTCAAGAGTGTGACAGATTCAATGCAAAAAAAGTGCAAGATCATGCACTTGGGGCACAGAAATGCAGGAGATGAGTACATGATTGGGTGAGAGGTACTGATGGCCACAAAACAGGAAAGGGACCTGGGAGTAATCATATCTGATAACCTACAGGTTAACACACAATGTGAGAAGGCTGTGAGGAGAGTCAGTGGAATTCTGGGGTGCATACAGAAGGTATCTCCAGCAGAAGGAAGGAGATGGTGATGCCACTGTGTAGAACATTGGTAAGACCTCATCTCGAGTACTGTGTCCAGTTCTGGAGGCCGCATCTCTGGAAGGACATAAACAGAGAAGAAGTGGTTCAGAGAAGGACAACAAAAATGGTGCTGGGGCTGCACCAGAAGCCATATGAGGAGAGACAAGAGGACCTCAATATGTATTTCCTGGAGCAGAGGAGGAAGAGGGGAGAAATGATAGAGACTTTCAAATACCTCAAAGGTGCCCCCTGTATAGCCCACTCTTTAACTTTGATATTTAATTTAGTTCTTGCTAGTGCTGAATTCCCAATCCAATGGAAAACTACTAAAGTCATAAATCTGGACAGAAATATAATATTGGTAACTACAGGCCAATTTCATTATTGCCTCAAATTTCTAAAGTTTTTGAACGAGTGGTATCCCGTCAACTCATAGCATTTTTGGTAACTGAGGAAAAACTGGATGTATTTCATTTGAGATTTAGGTCCCACCACAGCACCCAAACTGCTCTGGTTGGGGTTGTAAGTGATATTCAGGAGAGCCTAGATAGGGGTTTAAAATGACCAGGGTGATTTGTATAGACGTATCAAAAGCATTTGATAAGCTAAATCATGTTATTCTCCTGTCCGGGCTCAAGGACTTGGACCTTTCCCCTTCAGTAGTGGAATGGTTAAAGTTTACTTGCAAGATGGGGAGATCACGTGATGAGCTGATCGGGGAAGGACGAACTGAGTGGAGATCCCAGGCCCTGCTGAATCTGCCTTATTATTAAGCTATTTTTGTCCCCTGTGTGGTGGTGGAAACAGAGTGGTAAACCCACTAGAGACTCCTGCATTCCCCTGAGAAACCTTTTGGTTCGGATTCCGGGTCCTTTTTAAACTGTACCGCGGAAGCTCGCGGGGCCGACTGCAACACCTGAGATGGAGTATGAAACTCCTGAGAGCCTGGATGCACGAGCGCCGGCAACGAAGCGCCCGAAACCCCCATCGCCTGTGCCAGAGGATCAAGGGGCTAGATCGGAGATGGCAGGAGGAGGGCAGGCATCTCTTGAGGACATTACTGAAATTAAAACCCTACTTCGGGGGCTTGTTGCTGACTTCTCAGCAGTTAAACCAACGTTAAATGCATTGGCTCAAAGAATCGAGGATGTGGAGGTGCATATGGCGTCTCAGGAACGCAAAGCTCTAACTCATGATCAGGATTTGGTGGCCCTCCGAAAGCAAGTATGAAAGTTAGAGGATCGAGCTGAGGACCAGGAATCTCGCAGCCGGAGGAACAATTTAATTCTGGTGGGTCTCCCAGAGCGATCAGAGGGATCGGGACTGTATTACATTTATTCAGGATCTGTTAATGAAGCTCCTAGGCCCAACTCCATATGGGGACTCATACAATCTGGAGAGAGCTCATCGTTCGATCAGAGAATTGCCTCCACCAGGGGCCAGACCGAGAGTCATCATTATGCGGTTTCTAAATTTTAAGGAGAAGTCGCACGTCCTAAACAAAGCCAGAGCACTTAAAAACCTGCAGTGGAATGGTGCCTCCTTGTTGGTATTTCAAGATCAAACCTCGGCGATTCGGGAGAAGCAGAAGGAGTATGGGGATATAAAAAAAAAAGCTTTATTTGGCAGGAGTGAAGTTTAGAATTCAGCATCCTGCTACTCTAGTGGTGAAACTACAGTCCGGGGACCAGAGATATTTAACGGCGAAGGATGCGGCAGAGGGACTGCGACAAGAACTCCCGGATTTGTTCAAGTCTGTGACCTGAAAGTGGCTTGCAGGGGAAGGCTTTGACCAGACTTGGTTCTCTTTAGGAATCTGGACATATTAATGCAAGCTGGACAACAAGGAAGAAATGACCCAAAAAGCGTATAAGAGAAGGGGAAGTAGAAAAAAGGAAGAAAGAAGAGGAGAGGAGGAATAAAAGGAAGAGAAGAAGAGAGACAGGAGGGAAAAAGAAGAAAAGGAAGAAAATATCCCCCTCCCTTTTTTTTCTTTCTCTTTTTCTTTCTTCTTTTCTCTCTCTCTTCTCTTCTATCTTGCTGCATCTCCTTCCAGGGGTCTGGGGGGAGGGGGCGTTGGGGCTGTTTTGGTTTTCTTTTCTCCTTTACTCTTTCTATTTTGGGCCAGGAATATATGGTGGGACTGATCAACTATATTCTGACCTGAGGACTCATTTAAGATGGCTCAATCGTGTTGCTATGTGTTTTAGGCATAAACGTAGGCTCAAAATATGTACTCGAATATAATTTTGGGTCTAAAGGGATTAGATCCTAATTTGAGACCTCAGTATGGCAAGAATGTGTGATCTCATACTGGGGTGTTTTATTTGTCTTTAGCTATGTTGGGTCAGTGGTATTTGACTCAGTCCAGGCTACTATTACTATTTTTTTCTGCATAATTTGGTAGGGTGTACCTAAGGTTATGAGTGAATACCAAGGGGGGATAGGGGGCCGGCTGGTGTATAGGGGAATTAGGAAGGTATAGAGACTATAGTAAGGATTTGGAGGGTCTGGGGGTCCACTCAGGAGATGGCTCATCTACGTATCCACCTGGGCTAGGAGGACGATCGAAGGAACGGGGATCAGGTTGGGGGGGGATTACTGGGGGAGGCAAAAGAGAGAGTCCACGATATGTTTATATGCAAAGGCAGATTTTGTGGGTGTGAGAAGCAGGGGTGTAAATAAGATTGCATGATCAACATCAAAATTATTACTTGAAATGTTAAAGGCTTCAGAGGGAGAAAAAAAAGAATGGTGATATTAAAACATATCCATCAGCTAGGGGCTCAGATTGCGGCCCTGCAGGAGACTCCTCTATTAAAGAAGGAGCTGGGTCTCTTAAAGAAATTGTGGGTAGGACAGGTTTTTGGAGAGGGAAATGCCAAAGCTTCAGGGGGGGGTAGAGATATTGATTGGGAGAGACTGTCCGTTTACAGTGCTGCAAATTAAAACTAGAGAAGACTACAGAGGGATCTATGTTACGGGTACTGTTATGGGTAAATTACTATCGATTGCCTCTATGTATGCTCCCACACCACCTAACACTGATTTTTTTGCTTCGGTGGAAATGGATATAGCCCCTTTTTCATCTCACCCCCTAATTTTAGCAGGAGATTGGAATCTTTGCCTTAATAATATGGTAGATAAAAACCCCCCATCAAAACGGCCGCCTTCTACAGCACAGGCAGCTATGGCTAAACTTCTAGAGGTAACAGCGCTGGTTGACCCAATTATGGCTTGTAATAAAGGGGGCCACAGTATGACTTTCTATTCAGGGGCGCACAAAACCCATTCAAGAATCGATTTTTTTTTGGTTAATAAAGAAGCAATCCAGGGAGCGAGGGAGTTGATCACTCACACTAGAATTTTATCTGACCACTCTCCAGTTCAGTTGACTTGGATGATGGAATCTCTCCCAATGAAGCCATATAGATGGAGGTTAGATGATTCTCTATTAACTGATGATAACATGTTAGCCATATTAGAGCATGCATTGGTGGAAGTTATCCAGACCCAAGTCCCAACACTCTCGGACAAGAGATTAACGTGGCCCACTTGTAAAGTCTTGTACTCTGGTATAGCTCAGAGGTTTACAATTAGGAGAAATAGTATGAGAAGAGCAAGGGAAGAGTTTATATTGGGTGCTATTAATTCATTGGCTCCCCTAGAGGGCACTTCCGAGGGGTTAGACCTCGAGCTTAAGGAATTAAGAGATGAGATGGCAAGCATTATTTGTGGTAAGTTAGATCAGTGGTCTGAAAAGATTCATGCAAACTATCTGATACAGGGGGATGTTCCGGGTAAGCTTCTTGCAAATAGAATAAAAGAATGGGAGGCGGCTCGGGTGATTCCGTTGATAAGCTTTCAGGGGGAAATAATGACAGAGCCCCAGAAAATGTCTGATGCCTTTGCGGCTTATTTTGCAGGGATTTATCAAGGGGGTGTTCCGGTTAAGGAGGTGGATATTACAGGGTTCTTGGAGAGCATACCTCTTCCTAAGCTGGATCAAGAACAAGCTCAGGGGTTGACGGTCCCTATTTTGGATTCTGAAATATTAGAGGTGATCAATTCACTCCTGAATGGTAAGACACCGGGACCAGATGGTCTAACAGCCCAATTTTATAAATCCCATACTGCAACTATATTGCCTCTATTGAAAGAATTATTCTCAAACATTATGCAGGAAGGGGTCCCACACCCACCATTATATCAGGCCTATATCACACTTATCCCAAAACCGGATAAACCCAAGGAGCTTCCGGAGAGCTATAGACCTATTTCCCTGATGAATCAGGATTTGAAATTACTGACGAAGATACTGGCCAATAGAATTTTGAAAATTGCCCCTAGGCTAATTAGTCAAGAACAAATAGGGTTTATGCCAGGCAGAGGGGCGCATGATGCACTTTGGAAACTTCACCATATATTACATAAGGCCTCTACTTCTAGGTTACCTATGGCGTTAATTGCATTAGATGCCAAGAAGGCCTTCGATAGGGTTTCTCATGATTTCCTATTTGCAACTATGAGATCTATGGGTTTCCTGGAGGGCCTTTTTAGAGGTATTAAAAATGTATATGCTGCCCCTACGGCTAGGGTTCTGTGTAATGGCTATTTGTCAAAAGAAATTTGTCTTGATAATGGGACCAGGCAGGGATGCCCCTTATCACCAATTCTGTTTAATATTTATCTGGAACCCCTATTAAGGGCGATCCAGATGGACTCGGCGATACAGGGGGTTGTTGTGGGAAGGAAGGAAATAAAAATTTCTGTCTTTGCAGATGACATTCTGCTGCATCTACAGGAACCAGCAAGGAGCTTTAAAAGGGCATTGGAAATAGTTGAGAGATTCTCTAGGGTGTTGAACTATAAGTTAAATTTGAGTAAGACACAGGTTCTCCCCCTTACCGTATACACTTACAAAGTGGACTTTGAACCTCTGCAATTGAAGTGGTCCCCAAAAAAGATCAAGCATCTTGGCATTTGGATTACAACTAATGAGGATGAGGGCCTGGAAACAAATATAGGTGAGTTGCTATCGGTAGGCAGAACAGATATGATTAGATGGAATAAACTCCCTTTAAACTGGACAGCGAGACTAGGTTTGATTAAAATGAATCTATTGCCTAGACTTTGATACCCAATACATTTATCCCCGTATAATGTTCCAAAATGTTGGTTTATTAAAGTACAAAAGCTCATTTCTAACTTTCTATGGAATGCTAAACCCCCTAGGAGAAGGTATAATATCTTGAGGCTACCCTATAATATGGGAGGTCTCAAAATTCCGGATTTACACTTATATTATGTAGCTGGACAATTAGGGATAATGGGTCGATGGCACAGACCGGTGGAGGAGGAGGGATATACCCCAACATGGCTTCAGGTTGAGAGGCAAATTCTCATTGACTTGGGCATTTCCCCAGAAGCAGTATTGTTTTTTAATCCAGAAGATTTATCAGATGGGGAAAGCAAACCCCAATCTATAAATCAATGTTGGCCTGGTGGACTCTCTTGTCCCCGAAGCAAAGGAAAGCCCAAAAGGGCTCTAGAGAACAGCCTATACTGGGTAATCCAAATATGCTCATTGGGGGACAAAGAATTAGAAGGCAATGGGCTCCTCAACTGCTTAACTTAAATTGGGCAGACTTTATAAGAGGAGATAAGGTGGTCTTCCCAGACCAATGCAAGAATATGAATCCTTTTAAGAAAATACAGGTTACTAATCTGGTGCAGAAAATGGAGAGAGGGAGGGGTGGACTACAGAATGCCCCGTTTACTTGGGATAGCTTTAAGGAAGTTAACTATTCCAGAAGACCCCTTTCCAGGATATATAAGGTGCTATTAGATTTCTTAGGTGGAGATGTCTCTGTAAAAGTTTCATATTGGGATAAAAAAAAGGACATTATACCCCAGGGGCCTGACTGGAAGGAAGTTTGGAGGAGTGGTAGGTATATTCCTATACCTAAGTATAAGATCATGCAGTTTTTTGTAGTTTCTAATATATATTATACCCCTGCTAAGCTATGTGCTAGGGGCCTCAGACAGACAGACCTATGTTTTAGGTGTGGCACGAACCCAGAGGATTTATTGCATGTCATGTGGTATTGTTCCAAAATCCACACTGTTTGGGAGCAAATTAAACATAATATGGACCCTATGGTGAACTATACGGATTTTATTGTCCCGGAGATCTGTGTTTTGGGAGATATGACTTATGTTCCTAGTACACTTGCTAAATGTCATATTTCTTTAATGTCCTCCTTAGTAAAAGCATTTGTCTTGAGAAACTGGAAAAATGATCTAATCTATGCATGTGAGCAGTGGGTGGGAGATTTGCTGAAAACACCTAGCAGGCTTAGAAGGCAAATGCTTCGAAATGGACGAAAAGAGATGGAGGACCCTAGAGGCGGTTTATTCCATGCAGTCTAAAACCTCCCAAATGTGGGCCTGTCTGTCTGAATGTACGTAGTTTACGATCTATGGATAGGGAGTAGACGATATAATAGTAGTAGGCTCTATTTAATTATTCCTAGCTATAGGAGGTATATACACTCGGATCGAATATTAATGGGATCCGTTAATGGGAGCCACAAAATCTTCCAAGTGTTCGGGGTGGGGGGGGACTCTCTCTTTTCCCTTGGGACGCAGCTGCAAGGTATTACCCTAAGGGTTGCTACCTTGTAAAACACTGTTTTAAATGCACGAAGGGACGTCTTGGGATACTGATTTGGAAATATAAATGTAGCTATCTAAGCAGAGGATGTCCTATATTGTGTAAATGAGAATAGTTATGGAGAGTGTGGTTGAGGGGTACACAATGCAGCTGTGTATGTACATAGTTAATTGTTGTATATAGTAGCCGCACTCAGTTTTGGGGTGTGGGCTCAGGTAACACCTGAGTATCTATGTATGTTTGTCTAATGATCATTGGAAGAAAATGACAATAAAGAAGATTTAAAAAAAAAAAAGTTTACTTGCAGGACAGGAGTCAGTTTGTGTCAATGGGTGCATACAGTTCTTCCCTGGTAGAAATGGAATTGGGAGTGCCCCAGGGATCAATCCTGGGGCCCCTGTTATTTAACGCCTATGTCAATAGACTTCATTTCCATGGTATGGATGTAAAGTTCCAGCCATACACTGATGATATGGTGATTTATACTGAGGGGAGATCTGTAGACCAAATACAATCCAAACTTCAGAATGCATTTGAATATATTCAAAAATCTATTGAGGCCCATTTAATGGAACTTAATGCGAAAAAAAACCCAGACAATTTTGTTTAAAAGATCAAACAAATTCTCTTCCAACCTTGATCTAAATATTTTAACAAAACAAGGAGAAGCTATAAAACAAGTTACACACTATAGATACTTAGGCATGTGGTTGGACAGCTCACTCAAATGGGACAAACATATTAAAATGATAGCATGTAACACCTATAAAAAATCGGGAGCATTGTATCTAGTAAAACACTACTCCAGGGACGTGAAATTGAAATTGATAAATGCTACAATTATCCCATTGATAGATTATGGAGATATTCTATATACAGGTGCCACCAAATTATTGCTTGGGAAAATTGATGTACCGTACAATAGATTGGCACGTTATATCTTAGAAACTGATTACAAAACTCACCATTGCCAATTGTACTGAAATCTAAACTGGATTAGCGTGCAGTATAGGAGAGACATGTATGTCTCGCTATTTATGTTAAAGGTATTGAAGAGAGATGTCCCAGGTTATATTACGGAACTGTTTAAAATTAGACTGGTAAAACAATGCTTAAGAGCATCAGGGGGCATAGAATTTGAAGTTCGCAGTTATAGGTTTGAAATAGGGAAGGCTTCGATAATTTATAGGGGTGCTGTGGTGTGGAACTCAATTCCAGTTTACTTGTGAGAAATCAATTTACCAATCAAGAAATAACAGTCTAAAACATTGGTTTCATGAACTGAGTATAACCCCCTCACCCTGTTGTCTATTAGTTACTTCTTGAAATGTTGTTGTTTAGGTTAAAATTGAACTTCTTTGGGTATTCCTAAAACAAATATCGGCGAGCCAAATGGACCATGGTCTTTGAAAGCTCCGTATCAACCTTAGAAACCTATTCTATTTCCCCTACCCTCCCCTGAATTTTATCGATATATCTCTTTGTATAGCTAATATTGCAATACTTTATGAAGATGTGATGGATTAAATGGAAACTAAATCAATGTAATCAGGACCTCCTTGTGAATGAGCTTTTGATCAACAGAGTGTTTCCTTTTCATGGCTTTGAATAAAATATGCTACTACTACTACTACTAAATAAGGTGCAAGAGGGTAGCATTTTTCAGAAAAAAAGATGTTCAAGAACAAGGGGCCATGATATGAAAATAGAGGGTGACAGACTCAGGGGTTGAAGTATTTTTTCATGGAAAGGGTGGTGGATGCATGGAACAGTCTATCTACACAGGTTTTGACAGCAAAAATGGTAGAGGAATTCAAAAATGCATGGGATAGACATAAGGGAACCCTAGAAATAAGAAAGGGGGGTAAGCCACAGATCACTTAGGATCTGTAGTATATGAAACAGGCAGGGAAAATGGGCAGACTGGGTGGGCCAAGCAGTCCTTATCTGCCATCAAATTCAATGTTTCTGTGTTTCTGTGAGTGATGCCACCGGGTCACCGTGCATTACAGGCGGTGCCACCTCCCTGCCTTCAAGACAAGATCTTAGACATAGCGTAATTGGCCTGGTTTATTACACTCCTTGATAATGGGGGTTTAGATTCTGACAACTTGAGGGATAAGCACGTGTTCTTGTGCATCCACCCAGAGAAAGAACAGTGGGCCTGATAATGAGTATGGTACCTTCCACTGGGATACTGTACCAATGCACCTCCTTTCTACAGGACACTTCCCCATGACTGTGCATAAAACAAACCCCTGCTCTCAGCTAATGATGGTTATTCCCCAATCCCTAGCGAAGTGCATGGACACCCCTTCCAGGATGTTTTGCTGCTGTTGATTATTTTGTTAACCAATGCATGGAAAACACCACTAACTTCAATTTTCATTGAGGGCACAACCACTCCAACCTGACACCTGGAGAGCTTGCAGCTCTCAGATCTCTGCAATGTAGGAATGACATTGTTATTAAACCAGCTGATAGGGGAGGTGCTGTTGTAGTCTGGCAAAAAGAGCTATACATCACTGAAGCCACACAGCAACTCTCTGACACCAGGTTTTATTCTTCTCTTCCACAGGACCCCACCGCTGACTGTCAGACTGAGGTCACCACCACCATCACCTCTGCTATTGAAAACAAAGAGCTCCCTGCTTCTGCTAAGAGACTCATAGTTCAGCATCCCGCAGATATCCAGGTTTTACCTCCTTCCCAAAATCCACAGAACAGGTAACCCTGGTCGTCCCATTGTGTCTGCCTGCTCCTGCCCCACATCCCACATCCCACATCTCTGCATTCTTGGACAGCCTCATGAGATCCCTCGTTGAGTCCCTGCCCTCCTATGTTAAAGACACTAACCACGCTCTCCAGTTATTTGACAGGTTCAGATTCAGTGACTCTCATCAGCTCATCTTCACCATGGACATCAAATCTCTTTACACAGTGATCCCCCATGATGATGGTCTGACAGCTTTGCAGCATTTCCAGAATAAGCAGGAAGTCCAGCAGCCACCCACCCACACACACTAACTCATCTGGCAGAACTTGTTCTTACACTCAGTGATTTTTCTTTTAATAAGTTTTTTTCAGCAGGTCAGTGGAGTTGCCATGGGTACCAAGATGGGTCCCAGCTTTGCTAATCTGTTTGTGGGTTGGGTGGAGGAATGTTTTTTCTCTCATTCACATGGACTGTGCCCGAACTCTACAAACGCTACATAGATGACTGTGTGGAGGCCACCTCCTACTCCAGGGAGACCCTCCAAGTCTTCCTCGACAAGTTTACCACGGCCCATCCTTCCCTTCAATACACTGTTGAAGTATCCTCCTCCACACTGCCTTTTCAGGATATCCAACTGTCAGTCCAGAACACTGGTCTGAAGACATCAGTTTATTACAAACCCACTGACTCTCACAGTTTCCACCTCCACAGCTCCTTCCATCCTAAACATGTCAAGAATGGCCTGCCTTATTCACAGTTTCTTAGACTTCGCAGGTTATGCAGTGAAGAGGATGATTTTGTTGAGCAGACTCAAATAATGCCTAGTTTTTTTTTTATCAATAGGGTATACCATAAAGGCACAGTGGACAGAGCACTCTCCCAGGTCATTAACATGCCCCGTAACCTTGACCCCTGCAGGAAGGATACTGTCACACAAGAACAATGGCGAATTTCACTAGTGCTTCCTTTCCATCAGAGTACTCCTTCTTTTCACAGGATCATCACCAGTAACTTTCCCATTTTGCAAACTGACCCCAACATTGTTGCTTCCTTTACAGAACTACCTATTGCCTCCTACTGCCGGCCACCCAACCTGTGGAATCTCTTGGTTAAAAGCAGCCTACCTAGCCCTAACAGTTCCTCCCTAGCAGGTACCAAACCTTGCAACAGAACTCGCTGCTACACCTGTAAATTTGTTTCTAGTGTGGCTGAAATTCGGGGGCCTACAGGTGTTTTTCACATCACCAAGGAGTTCTCATGCACCTCCACTAATATGGTATATTGTATTCTTTGCAGGAAATGTACAGCTATTTACATTGGAGAGACTGGTAGATGCCTTGCTGACCATTTCAGGGAACATTACAGAGCAATCGGGAGTGGAGACACTGCTAAACCCATTGTATCCCACTTTATCTCCAGGGACCACAGTGTCAGTGACCTTTCTGTTTGTGTCCTTCAGCAGGGCTTCTGGGATTCTGACCATAGGAAAATATGGAAACCAAGCTGATCATCTGCCTTGCCTCCCAGCAGCCCTCTGGTTTAAATGATAGACTTATTTTCTACTAACATCTTTCAGCAACCCCTCATTTTCCCTAAAGTCTGTTTGTATCTGTACACATTTAATTTCTTTTTCATTTTCACCATAAGTCTCCATCTCTGTCTCCTTCCCACACATTTGTCACCTTTCAGCCTTCTTACTAGGGCCTGTTAATTAGTCCCCACCTGGGGACTTCTCTAGGTCTTTCACTCCTATTATGCTTTATCTTTCCCATCATCACCTTTTTGTTTCACAGATTCTCTCTTAATCTTGCCATTTATCACTTCTTCTCCCTGAGCCTCCCCTTTTTTCTTTCCCCACATATATATCCCTTATGTTACCTCCCCTCTACACTAACTTTGTTTTTTTCTCTTTTAGATACTTCCTGAAGAAGACCTAAGGTCGAAACATAGATTTTTAACTCTATTTTCTATTTTCACCATGCATTTAATATAACCATTTTGTTTTGCTTTCAGACCACATGCTGACGCAGCACCTTGTTTTTGGTTTTACACAATGATGGTTATTGACACAGGTAGTTGAATAATAAAGCTTTTAATCCCAGTAACATATCCATGTGGGAGGAAAATGAGTGGGGTTACAAACACCAAACACCAAGAATCTGCATGCACCCAAACTAATGATGTGGGCCTCTCTGTGCTGTCAGGCCACCCCAGAAGCACCAACAACCACAAGTATTGTGACCAAGATGTTAAACGGAATACTTCCCCTGCTACTGCCCTGTATGTAACTCAAGGTTGGATCACAGTAGGCCCATTGTCTGTGCTGCTCGGGATTTTGCAGTGTAGTAGCTTTATTTATATGGCGCCCCTTCCCTGAGTCTTAGGGCACCTAACAGATCAAACAAACATACACAACTACTCAGAGTGAGGAACAAATAATGTACTGTATAAATACAACCCAAATAAAACAGCATCTTAAGACATAAAAGGCATCAGCAACTACATAAATCAAACACTCAGGAGGGGTTCTCAAGTGTTGTCAAAAGCCTCCTTAAACAGGAAAGTTTTGAGACTACTTTTAAAGGCCCCCACTGAGGGGGGCCCCTCTTATGGCTTTGGGGAATGAATTCCATAGTAATAGAATGGTTACTTCAAAGACTCGGTCACTGGAAGATTTTATTCCAGTGGAGAAGAGAGGGATAGGTGATTGGTAAGGTGGCAGAAGTTAAGTCAGATAGCCTAGGCCCAACACATCTAGGGCCTCATAGGAAAAGAGTCCAACCTTAAAAGTGATTTGGCACTTCACCAGCAGCCAGTGTAGCTCTTGCAAGACCAGGGTCATGTAACATGACTTTGGGAGGCCTGTTTGCAGCCTGGCTGCGGCCCTCTGCACTAACTGCAGGTGCCATAGGCAGTAGCAGAGCCAGGTTTGGGATCATTTGGGAGCCAGGGAGGGCCATTCAGTCAATGACAGGCTCCACAATGGGCACTAAACAGTGAATAAAGAAGGTGGCAGGGTGCCACTACTCACACTGGGGTAGCCAGGAGGGGCGACCGCCCCCCCACTGGCTCCGCCACTGGCCATAGGGTACTACCGCTGACCTGAGGTGAAGGCTGTTGTAGTCGTTGAATCTGAATGTGTTTCAGTGTCATCAGGTCCTCAGGAGGAATAAGGTATTTAATCTGGCTGATATTCCTCCATTGGAGCAGTATACATAAATAAACAAGCTCTACTCCTGAGTGGTTTATGAGTAATTATACAATGGCAAGAAAGAATCCTAGACTCTGATTGGTCAGTGTATGCCTGAGACAGTGATGTTATTACACAATAACATCACTGTATGGATGATGATATTCTTTTGCACATCTTTTCTTAAGAAACAAAGATATACTGCCACACTAAAAATCTACTGAAAACATTTTTTTAAATGTTTTTTATTTTGTATAACAATGAGCCATTGTATAATAGCAATAAGGCACTCCAGTGTGTGTGTTGTGTATGTAATGTAACTCCTGGGGTGATGGAAGCACTCAGCTTCAACTCGTGCTTCAACCCACCCCAGGAGTGATGTTATTACATGATAACACACACCCTGTTGTGCCTTATTGCTTAATTATGGCAGATAACCCAAACACAGTGTTGCAACAAGGCCTGATGGTAAATATGAAACTGCAGTCAACAATACTTACCTGCAGACAGGAGGGGCCTGAGTATTCATGACCTTCCAATTAAGAGAGTAAATGTCTGCATAGCTGGTGTGGCAGTCACCTCAAATGGATGATTTATCTGGGCCTCTGGAGGTCAGTTATTTGTAGAAACATATAAAGTGTCAGCAGAAGAGGAACAGTAGACCATCTAGTCTGCCCTATTTTCCCTGCCTAACACAACACCCTGGACCCTACTTGGTCACAGGTGTCCCTCCCTCCTCCCTTACTACTTCTTATTATACACATGTTTGAAGCTCACCACTGTTTTCACATCTCCACCTCTTCTGGCAGGCTGTTCCAGGCATCTACCACCCTTTCTGTGATGTATTTCCTCCCATCCCTGTCAACGCCCCCCATAAGTTTCACAGCATGCCCCCGTGTTCTGGTGCTGCTCCTCCTTTGAAGTAGTCTCTCCCCTGCACTTTGTTCACCTTGGTCACCCTGTGAGGTACTTAAAGGTCTCAATCATGTCACGTCTTGCTCTCCTCTCTTCCAAGGAGTGCATGTTGAGTTCCCACAGTCTCTCTGCATATGGCTTCTTGTTCAACCCCTTTACCGTTTTAGTAGCCCTCTTCTGGGCTACCTCAACTCTGTCAATGTCCTTGGGGAGGTGCAGCCTCCAGAACTGGATGCAGTACTCCAGGTGGGTTCTCATCGGTGAGTGATACAGAGGCAATAACACCTCCCTTTTCCAGCTAGAGATCCCCTCCCTATGCACCCCAGCATCCTTCCTACTGCCCTATTGCTTTACCAGGCCACCTTGAGATCTTCAGATATGATCACCCCAAGGTCCCTGTCTTGCTTGGTGACTGTGAGTACTCACATATCTTATATATAGTCCCTGAGTTACCCCACCCCAGGTGCATACCTTTGCACTTTTTGGCATTGAAACCCAGCTGCCACTCCCTAGTCCACTCCTCCAGTTTCTCTAGATTCCTTTGCATTTTCTCCACCCCCTGCTGGGTGTCCACCCTGTTGCAAATTTTGTGTCATCTGCAAAGAGACTCACCTTCCCCTCCAGTTTCTCAGCATTGTCACTTAAGAAGACATTGAAGAGGACAGGGCCTAGTACCAATCCCTGTAATACTCTTCTGGTCACTTTCCAGTCCTCTTAGTGACTGTTGTTTACCACCACCCTCTGCCTCCTATCTTTCAACCAGTTTGATACCCAACACACAAGCTTCTCCTCCACCCGCAAGTTTCTCTTTCTTTATCAGCCTCCTGTGTGGTACATTGTCAAATGACTTACTGAAGTCCAGACAGACTACATCCACTGCCCTCCCCTGATCCACCTCCCTAGTTACCCAGTCAAAGAAATATATGAGATTTGTTTGACATGACCTCCGCCTGTGAAGCCTTGCTAATGGTGGTCCTGTAGCCTGTGTGTCTCCAGGTACTGCATCAGTTACTTCTTCAGCAGGGATCCCATTAACCTACCCACTACTGAATCTTGATGTAAGACTTACTTATGGATTGGGTAGGCTGGTTATGACAGGTTTTCAACACCAGGAAGCAGTGGAAACAATGCACTGGTAATCAACTGACCACAGATCGGTGATTCATAGCTCATACACTGCTGCTGCTGCTGGCTGGTGGGATCAATTCACACACTCAGTCAATCCAAGCACTTGCCATTGCACTTACATCAAACACAGATGAGGCTGTACTGAAAACTGGGTCCAGAATGGATGCTTCTAAAGGGGGATAAATACTGCTTTAAGAGCAGTCAAAAGTATACTGAAGAGTGAATAGGTCTGTTGAATGAACAGTCAGAATTACTCCAGAAATCAGTTCTGCATGAGAATGGTTTGCCTTTGCCAGTAAATGCTCGCTTTCTCACCTCAATCAACAACACTTGATACACAGTTCACACAATGTATGTGTGTTTTTTGTTGCTGGGCAAATCAATTGTCTATTTCACCTCTTTCTCTGAATGTGCAGCTCTAAGCTACAGTAGTAGTAGTGTAGCCCCTCTCCGGCGCCATCCGGGAGAGGGCCACTACCCCTACCTGGGTGTCCTCTAGCCAGGTTAGGGGGCCTGGGTGCCCATAGATAAAACACGGGGGTTCTTTCCCAAAGTTAGCAAATAAAATGGTGGTGCCTCCACCCAAATCACATATTAGTAGGTCTGATTACCTGCAGTACAACCCCCTGGGATGTCGTACCAACCCACTTCCCCAACAGTTACCCCAGACATGGACTTACCAGGATTCCAACCTCCGCACATTCAGTTATACCATTTACCTTTCCCATTTCATCCAATAACAAGCTCAGTAAAATTAGGCTCTGGAATTATCTCTGCTGCAAAACAATAACGTCATGGTTTATTTACAGGGGAGGGCTAGGATGGGGTAAGTGGAATAGAGTTCAAGCAAAACACTTTCCCTTTCATTTTAAAGATTTGCGTTTCCCCAGATCACATTACCCTTTTGATTCAGTCCCATATTGCAATCATTGCAGCCACCAGATCTAACTAGCTAACTGCTGCAGGAGTAACCCAAGCCCAGACCTTCCCTGTCCAATTTAACCCCAAAGTCCTGTCACTGGGTACCCAGATTTTAAGTTGCAGGCCTGAGGTGCAGATGGTAGCTGGCGTTGACACGCTTAAGAAGTTTAACTCTTTACATTCCTTTCTTTTATTTAAACCTTTGCTCTACCTCCTGCCCTGGTGGGCATTTCTGAACTATTCACAGTCTCCGGGCACAGAGAAATCCTGCGGTTTACTCACGGTTCTGCCAAATCAGTCCTTAGATGGCACCTTTCGCTGAAGTCCTGGGGAATGATGGAAACACAGGCAGAACTAGGCTTGATGCTTGATACAGGGGGCACAGAGGCTGCAGCTTGCTCTTACTTCCTCTTGCTAGCAGATCTTGCAGCTTGTCCCCTTCAGCCCATTACAGGCCCATTGCAGGGCACGGACGCAAGGCCTGCCAACTGCAGAGGACCCAGACCAGGGAGTGGCCCCATGGCCTGGCTGCCTCCAGTCAGAGCGCCCTAGCACTAGGGTGCAAGACCTGTGATCCCCTGTAGCAGCAGACCCCACTTAATGGGGGTTAGTCAGTTCCCCACCTGGCCCTGGGTGTCAGCAGAAATGTTCAGCACATTCTCTTCTACTCTCTTCCTTTATATTTCCTGCCACGGTGTGTAGCCAAAGCAATCTGTTTCTTTTTCTCGCTGTATCTCAGGAGTAGACAACAGGTACCCGACCCCGAAAGGCACCTGTCCATCCTTCTGCCTTCACAGTCTCTCAGCTTCAACACAGCCACATTCTCACTTTGGCTCACACATATTTTCTGCACTCAAAGTCCCTTTTCTCACCGTGCAGGTACATAGTTATTCTCCAAGTGAAGAGGCTCACTCTTCTGTTTCTTCTCTCAGCACATTCATATTCTCTGGTTCCTCATCATTCCTCTGTATTCCATCTTTTCCCAGGCTTAAATGCAACCTTTGTCCTTTTACCAGGTTCAGGACACAACACTTGTCTTTTCCCAGGCTTAGACGCACTCTTTGTCCTTTTCCCAGGCTCAGGACACAATCTCTTTTTCTCCTCTTCCCACCGCTCAGGTGCATCTGCAATTCAACGCAAATTCTTGTAACCTGTAGCTTTCCATTTTCCATTTGTGCTGCCTTTATTGCACCACTGTGGTGCAATTACAGAACAACGCAGACCATTCAACAACTCACAGCTTTCCTTTTTACATTCGCTTGCACGCATGCGCAAGGAATGTCTTGGGAGAATGGGACACTTTGGAGGTGTGCCCCTCCTGTGCAATCCCCTGCTCCATTGAGCAGGCGTGGCGGTCCTGCACCAATTGGATGTGGTGCTGTGTATGACAGCGGTGGTCTTCTCTTCAAGGAAAACCACCGCTGTGTGCTGGCAGCGCATCACACCCCCCCTCCCAAATCTTTGGCGCCACGCTGGGAGCCCACCCCAGCGTGGCAAATGTCCTGTGTCATCTGCCGACGGGGGTGCCCAATCCCCCATCGGCTGCACGGCCCCCCCCAGCCATCCTTCTGCCATGCTGGGAGCCCACCCAGCGTGGCAAACATCCCGCTCTTTTTTTTTTTTTAAAACCCTGTAATTAAAACGGTCCCACGGGACTTCTCTGGCCCCCTCCACAACCCAGACCCACCCACTGCGCACCCTGCCTCCCCACACCCTCACCCCATACTTACCTCTGAGCTCGGGTACCACGATCATCTCTGGACCGAACATGTCTGCACTCTTCAAAGGCTGCCGTGAACTGAGGAAATGCCGGTAAGCTGTATAATGGGCTAGATGGTTTTTTTTCAACTTTGTTGCATATCTCAGGCATTTTTTGGAATTTTTGCACCAAATTTTCAACATGGGGTTTTTGGGACCCCTTCTCATGAATTCTGTCACTGTCATGGCGTTATTCGGGCCCAAAGGGTGATTTCAAGAGTCACTGCACTGAAATCACCTTTCAGGCCTGATTAATGAAATGACAGTGCCAGCATTCATAAGGTAGGCTCTCAAAAGCCTATTTTGAAAATTTGGTGAAAATTTGTAAAAACACTGTTTTACTGAGCTGCAACAGTAGTTCCTATGAGGCTCGAAATCACGAATTTTCAATATTTTCACCCAGATTTTCAACATTGACATTTTACCACACTTTCTTATGAGTAGTACAGCTGTCATTTTTTACATCTCACCCAAAACGTGTTTCCGCCCATGTAGCGCACAATGGCGCAGTCAGTATGCAAAATCAATGTATGGGACACATTAAGAAAATCACAGTGTCACTGTTCATGAGCAGAGATCTTAAAATGGCTATGTTGAAATTTGGTGCAAAATTCCTAAAAATGACAGTTTCTGAGGTGTCGTTAAGTTCCTTTGCACGTGTAAGTTTGTGAATTTTCAATATTTTCACTCCAGATTTTCAACATTGCCATTTTACCACACCTCCTCATAAGCAGTACAGCTGTCATTTTTCACATCCTGCCCAAAACATGTTTCCCCCATGTAGCGCACAATGGCACAGTCGGTGTGCGAACTCAATGTATGGGACACATTAAGAAAATCACAGTGACACTGTTCATGAGCAGAGGTCTTAAAATGGCTGTGTTGAAAATTTGGTGAAAAAATTCCTTAAAATGACTGTTTTACGAGTGTGCGTTGCGCAGTTCCTATGCACGCTCGTAAGTTTGTGAATTTTCAATTTTTTCACTCCAGATTTTCAACATTGCCATTTTACCACACCTCCTTATGAGCAGTACAGCTGTCATTTTTCACATCCTGCCCAAAACGTGTTTCCACTCATGTAGCACACAATGGCGCAGTCGGTGTGCGAAATCAATGTATGGGACACATTAAGAAAATCACAGTGACACTGTTCATGAGCAGAGGTCTTAAAATGGCTATGTTGAAAATTTGGTGACAAAATTCCTAAAAATGACTGTTTTACGAATGTGCATTGCGCAGTTCCTACGCACGCTCGTAAGTTCGTGAATTTTCAATATTTGCACTCCAATGACTTCCACATACCTAAACAGCACATAGAAGCAAGCAACATTCGGCATTGACAAATGCTTGTACTTCTTTGTCACTGATTTTTTTAAGCCATGTCCAAGTGCCAAATACCACTGCAAATACCTGCAAACGAACGTTCAGCATTGACAAATGCTTGTTCTCTTTAAAGCTGCTTCTTCCTTACTTCTTCTTTCCCCTTTCCTGATGGGACAGGCACTCCCTGCCCTGGGGGACAAATTGCTGGCAGCCCCTGGGCAGGCCCATCCTGACCCCCTTCTCTCCAGGGGCAAGAGCTCCCCTCCCTCTGGAGGGACTCTCCCCAAACTGACTCAATGCCCAACAGTTCTTCACTTTTGGGAGCTATTTGGCAGCTCCCCATTGGCTGGAGCCACTGTCCACAAGAAAAATTAATATATATGAAGCTTCCTCGATGCCTCATTGGTGCAGAAAAAGGCACCTAAACATTCCCTGGTATTTTCTCCCAAAAGCCTGTTCACACAGTCCCAGAGTCCTTGGCAAGAATCCTGGCTTGGTAGTTGGCTGACTGGTGTCACATGGCTGCTAAACATGGTGGCTGATGTAAACAGTGTCCACAGTTTACACAGAGTCCCAGGATTTTAAGAGTCCCTACAGCCAAACTCTTTAACTGTATTTTACATTTCCCCCACACAGCTAGAGCCACCCCTGTGCCCTGTTAAGCGACTGCTTTCTTAAATACATTTATGTAACCCTCTGCCAGTTGCTGCTGCTGATTTACCTTGCCCCTAGGCAGCCTGTATACAGTACAGTTTAAACAGTGTCCCAATCCCAATCTCTGCTGCAGTCTGTGCCAACCCTTTTTGTTTACTGACGCTCCACAGACTGGCAGCCTTCCTTTTTCCCCTGGTGTGGAACCTGGTGTTTTCACCAAGGAGGTGTGGAAAGGATGAGAAGGGACTTGGCAAGGTTGGAGGAATGGTCAGAAGTGTGGCAGCTTGGATTCAATGCAAAGAAGTGCAAAATAATGCACCTGGGAAACAAAAACCCAGTAACAACAACAAAAATGGAAAGGGACCTGGGGGTAATCATACCAGATGACCTTAAGGTTAGCAAGCAATGTGAGAAGGCAGTAGGGAGGGCTGGGGGGATACTGGGATGTATAGGGAGTGGCATCACCAGCAGAAAAAAGGAAGTTGTCATCCCTCTGTACAGACAGTTGGTGAGACCCCATCTGGAGTACTGCGTCCAGTTCTGGAGACCCTATCTCCGCTAGGACATAGACAGGATAGAGGCAGTCCAGAGGAGGGCAACTAAAATGGTGCAGGGTCTGCAAGAGAAGCCATATGAGGAGAGACTAAAGGAGCTTAATATATATACCCTTGAGGAAAGGAGGGAGAGGGGACATGATAGAAACTTTTAAGTACCTCAGTGGAATCAACAAAGTCCAAGAGGGTAGCATCTTTCAGAAAAAGAGATGCAAGAACAAGGAGACACAATTTGAAGATGGGGGGGCAATGTGAGGAAGTATTTTTTCACAGAGAAGGTGGTGGATGCATGGAACAGACTTCCTGAGGAGGCTGTGGGGCCTAAAACTGTGGGAGAATTCAAGAATGCATGGGACAGACATAAGGTAATTCTTGTGGGGGGTAGGAAGAAATAGGCTGTTGGTTAACTAGGATCTGCAGCTTATCCTGTAGGTAGGGAAATGGGCAGACTAGGTGTGCCAAGCGGTCCTTATCTATGTTTCTATGGTGCTCTTTGGCACCCTCTGACCTTTATTTTCTTTTCCTCTGCCTGTCGCTAATGCCTAAGTCTTTTCTCCAGTGCTACACAGGCTTTCCTCATCTTCAAGGGGATGCTGCCTCATTAATATTCATTAGGTGGCTCCCGTATTCTCGAGCGCAACTGATGCTCACAAACTACCCTGCATGTTCCCTGCTGCCTCTCTCATCCTGCCAATGGTCCCAGTCTTTCCCTGGGACCAGGACCACCAGAGAGGCAGACTGAAAGACCGCCAAAGCGGCCACCCACAATTTGTGCAACTGCGCATGCATGGAGCTCGCTGGCACTGCAGTGCCATTTTCAAAACCGGCGGCTCCGAAAACTTGCTTCTCTGGCCCTGCTCTCTCTAAAAAGCACATGGGGGCTGGCAGGAGAGACAGGGACTCGGGCAGCAGCCAAGAAACTTGGACCCAGCACAAAATAAAGAATGGGGTGGAACCAAAACCCCTGGGAAAACAAGCCTTTTCAGGGGCTCACAGGTAAGCCCCCAACAGGGGGGTTACACTAGAAGTAGTAGCAGTTTATTTATTCTTGGCATTCAAGAAAAGGATAATCCAATAGAGCCGAGGATCATTTACAATGGAGTCGTACATTCATACAACAGGCAAATACAGTGTTACAGTATTCATAAGGCAATACACATTTTACAACTCAGCATATAAATGACAGCAGTTAATATGATATTTCGTAAAATTTAAACAAAACATTTAAATAAAACAGAGCTTTGTTCAATCCTTTCAAAGATTTTGGGTAGTGAGGAGACTTCTGAGTACTAGGATTTTATCAAATTCCAGGATGTCATATGTAACATTTTTTTATTTTATTTTATAATTTTTGTCCAGGGAAGACAGAGGTGACATGATACAGATATATAAATACTTGAAGGGTATCAACAAGGTTGACCTCAGTGAATTATTTTGACCCAGTGACAACAAAATTATGAGGGGAAATAGCTGCAGATAGGCAGGGGGCAAATTCCGGAGAGATGCCATGAGATATTGCTTCATGGAGAGGGTAGTGGAGGAGTGGAACACGCTACCAGAGGAAGTTATTAGTATAAATTCCATGGATAACTTTAAGAGAGGGTAGTGTAAGGTAAAAGGGTAGGTGTAAGTGAAAGGGGGAAGGGGGAAGAGCGCCATGGAACCCAAAGGGGAATGTGGGTTCACATCAAGCTGACTTGATAGACCACATGGCCTTCTTGTGCATGCAGGTTTCTGTTTCTATGAATAAATGACCACAACAACTCCAGTTTAACCCATCTCTTAATCAATTGACAAAGCAACATGCATCAGAGTCTTCATTTCCACAGCAGTTTTCTCCGTCTCCATTAATCTAAAAATACTTTTCACTTGGGGATGGTGGAAGTGAGTAACTCATTCTGTCTCTCCAAATGTCATATAATGTGACAAAACCTTTGATTCCCTGCTTACATTTTTGCTGCATCTCACCCCACCTCCTCCTCTACCTCTTCTTGCAGCTCTCTCTCTCTCTCTCTCTCTCTCTCTCTCTCTCTCTCTCTGAGTGGGGCATCGCATGCCCTCTTATTTCATTTAGTCAGCTAGGCAGAGCCCCACTAGCACCTCTTAATGAGGGTGGAAAGGTCTTGTCTGTGTGTCTTATAAAAATGAAGGCTAAAATTCAATACATACAGAAGCACACAAATGCACTCCTGTTCCGCTAAACCAGTGAACTAATAATTGCTTCCTCCCTTTATGCCTTTGTTCTCACATTGAGGCTCACTCCCCAGATAAAGAATACCAGTCAGGATTCAGAGAATGGTGCAGTAGTATGTAAACCTATAGCTGTAAGTGCTGCATGCCATGAATAACCAAGTGGTTAGGGTGCAGGGCTGCAAACCAGGTGATCCAAGTTAAAATCCCACCAGAGCCACTTACTACATGACCTTGAGCAAGTCAGTTGTTTGACCTCCCTGTGTTTCAGTCCACTTAGCTGTCAAAGTGATTAAAGCAGGATTCCCCTTCAGCAATGAGATCCTGCATGAACTGGGTAAACAGATTATTAAAAAAGGTGGAGGGAAAGAATAAGTGGCTACATCAATCAATCAATCTTTATTTTACCAAGAAAAACACCATTGAGCAAGCTAATTTACAAAGTGGTCCTGGAAGGACACGGTAGAAGCAAATTACAATACAATATACTATACATGGCAGGAATACAATAAATCACAGATATAGGCAGTGACAGTGTACACTGGGCTTGGGGACAATACACACAGTATACAATACACAGTAAGCAGACTGGAACATAATTCTATGTTAATTAAGACAGTCAATACGTGGGTTCCGTGCATGTGTAGAAACACATAGCAGGGTCAAGCCAGAAGGCATTAGCAAGCAACACTAAATAGAATAGGAGGACAAGGAGGTAGTAGAGGGGGTTTTGGGGAAGAGCGGAGGTAGAGGTTGAGCAGTGTACGGTGCAGCCAAGAAGAGGGGTGGGACACAAAAATATTATCTAACAATAAGAATAGGGAGAAAAGAGGGAGGGAGGGAGGTAAAGAGGAGGAACACTGAGAGGGGGAGCAAAGGATCAGGAAAGAGATTATGGATACACCAGGAGGGAGTCCAATTGCAGAGTTGGTATTACACAATGACCCATATAGGGGTTAAGTGCTGAAGATGGAATATGGTCTAGGTTCTTCTAGGATTGAGACAGGTCAGGAATAGCAGTTGCATGTTTCCTTCAGTGCACAATTTAGCAGGGATTTAAATGTGAATGTCCCGATTATTTGTGTGAGCTTTAAGGATTTCTAAAGGTTATTCCATAACGTGGGGAGGGCATAGCTAAGGGAAGAGGCACCGTAGTGAGTTCATATTTTGGGGATGTCGAGCAGGATGTAGGAATTTGAAGAGGTCAGTGATGTGGAGGGGGGGAGTTGTTTGTAATGGCTCTGTAAATCCAGAGGGAGGCATTTCCCCACTTTCTGGCAGTAAGTGATGACTAGCCTAGCTGCGCATAAAGGGAGCAATGGTGGGTATTGTAAGGCACATTGGTAATAAACCTTAACACTCTGTGATACAATGTATCCAGTTTTGTTAAGGCGGTTTTGGGGCAGTGGCTATATAGAAGGTCAGCATAGCCGATAAGAGGTAGAAATGTGGAATGATCCAGTCTTAGTTTAGCCTCGTGATTAAGTAGATGTTTGCTGCGATAAAAGAGGCCTAGTCTCTGCCTAAGTTTTTGGGATAATTCATCAATATGTGTCATAAATGAAAGTTTGCTATCAAGCCAAAATTCCAGGTACTTGAATTTATCCTCTGTTTCTAGTGATTTCCCCAAGATGGTCAGTATCTGTGGATTGGCGCTGGAAGAGTTAGCAGGCATTACTCGAACATAAGGTGAGAGATACTGTACATAGCTTTCGTCTTTTTGGCGTTAAGCAAGAGTTTCAGCTGTAATAGATTTTGTTGAAGGATATTGAATTCATTCTGTAAATCCTTGCAAGCAAACTCAAGAGTGGGCCTAGAAATGTAGAGTACTATATCATCTGCAAATAGATGAACACTGGCAGAACTGATTTTGTAGTTGAAGCCGTTTATATAAGCTGCAAATAATAGGAGCCCCAGGATTGATCCTTGCGGTACCCCTCTCAGCAGAGTTTTAAGGGGGGGAATCTCCTTGGGCTTTAATCTGCTGTTGCCTGCCCACAAGGTAACAGGAGAACCATTTCATCGCAATGTCATTTAAGCCGAGATTACACAAACTTGACAATAGCAGATCGTGATCGACAGTGTAGAACGCCTTGCTTAGGTCTAAAAAAGGAGTGCAGACATGTTCCTTAGAGTCAAGAATGATCTGCCAATCATTACTGACCTTACTGAGACCAGAGACTGTGCTGTATTTAGGCCTAAAGCCAGACTATATGGGGTTAAGCATGTTGTGGGGTTCCAGGTAATCTCTAAGCTAAGAGTTGGCTCATTTTTCTAACAATTTTGACAATATGGGTAACAGGGAAATAGGATGGTAATTGTTAAGATTGCAAGGGTCTCCAGATTTGAAGAGAGGGATAATATGGGCTAGTTTCCAGATGGCAGGGAGTTTACCTTGACAGAGGGAAAGATTGAAGAGGTGGGTGATGGGAGCTGCCAGAAAATACAAGCCGAGCTTTAGGAATAGAGGTTCGATCAGCTCGGCGCCAACCCTTTTTTGATGTCCAATGTATTTGGAAGATCTTCGACTTGTTTGTAGGATATTGGTTTGAAGCTAAAGTTAGCTGAATGATTGGAGACCTTGGTATAGAGGCATGAGGGGTCATTAGCGCTGGAGTGAGTGAGGAGCTTGCTCGCTGGTGAGGATTCAAAAGCCAAACCAGCAGTGACAAAATAGTTATTGAGTTGATCTAAAATGCATGATTTGCTTGTGGAGGTGTTGTTAACATTAATAATTTTGGTCAGCAGGGATGATGCGGGGCTGTGGCCTTCTATCTCCTTAAGGATTTGCCAACACTTGGTGACGTCATTTTTTGGATGAGGCAAGAGCTGATTGAAAGTATTTTGCTTTTTCAGCCCTTATAAGCTTGTTACAAAAGTTTCTTGATTTTCTGAAGTCTGCCCAATCTTGTGCTAATTTAATTTTGTGTGCCCTCTTCCATAGTAAGTCCCTGGCACATGGGGCTGATTTTAGTGTATTGGTGAACCAAGGACATGACCGCTTCCTTGTTTTAATTTTAATGATCGGGGCATGTTTGTCAATTACCTTCAAAACCAAGTTTTGGAATAAGGTGTAGGCCTCTGAGACTGAAGTGGCCAGGTAGAATTCTTGCCATCTAATGAGCCTTAGGTCAGCCAAGAAATTTTGGCAGCTGACATTTTGGAGATTCCTTTTTAATCTGAAACAGAAGGTGGATTTTAGCTTAGGTATATGCCTTACACATGCTATGGCCCTGTAGTTGCTGATGTCATTATGGAACAATCTGGAGTGCAAGGTATTGTGAGGTTTATTGGCAATATTTAAATCAAGCAGGGTACTATGTGCAGGATTTTTGGTGTTAGGGTGAGTGATGCCATGGGTAAGCTGGGATAGGTATAATTGTCACATAGGTCTCTTACGGGTTTAGAGCAAGAGGAGTTCCAGTCAAGGCTGAAGTCTCCCATAACAACCATCTCAGAATTAGCAGCTTCCAAAAGTTTATGGAGATGATGTAGTAACTGGAGGCCCCCTGATGGAGATCTGTACCATCCTGTTAAGGATATAGTCTCTTCAGATGGTAGGGAACTCTTTATGGTGAGGCTTTCAAATTCTTTAGGCACCGAGGAGGAATCAATGACAGAGACTGCATGTTTGTCCATGACAAATATAGCAGCCCCTCCCCCTGGGATGGCCTGTCAGCTCTGAACACACTGTAAGGGGAATATTAAGGTTTTGGTCGGGGGTAGAGCTTCTAAGGGAAGGGAAGGGGAAGGGGAAATTGTTTAACCAGGAAAGGCACACTAAGCCAGAGCTTGTTCCCAGGTGGGAACTGGGAGCACAAGGAAGTTAAGTGACTTACTCAGGGTCACACCATATGCAAATGGGGGCTGTGGGATTCAATCCCAGGTCTCCAGGCTTGCAGCTCAGTGCCCTAAACCACAGCACTATAGTGCCTTCTTAACCAAGTTTCAGAGATCACCAGCACATCACAGGTTTGGTGTGAGAGATCCAAGCCTGAGTTTCTAAGCCAAGTTTCAGAGATCACCAACACATTACAGGTCTGGTGTGAGAGAGACCCAAGCCTAAATCAAGACCTGCTTTTTAAGCAGGCTGCATGCATTAATATGCAGGAAGCTGAGGCCTTAGCTGTGATAGATTTGAGGGGGTCTCAATAGGCATAGGGGATCCAGGATTTAATTCCACGTTCCCTGAGCAGAGCAGTAACAGGAGAATGAGCTTCTTGAGACCATCAGTTATAATTCTGAAGAGTATTTGCCATTGCCGTTTGAGGCATGTAGGATTGACTGTAGGTGGATAGGAGACTGTGAAGCGATGAAAGATTGACAGGGCGTATATAGCCACTCTGGTCCTATGGAAACAGAACTGACATGGTTCAGTTTCTTAGATCTCTCTCTGCCACATGAAAACTGTTTGACTGTCTGCCGGGTCCTTATGGTCCTCCCGGTACTGAACTCTGCTCAAATCCCCTGTACACAGCATGCAAGGTACTTTTTTTTTTAAATAGTATTTTTATTGAATTTTTCCATTTTGGCTCAACAGGTATGCATACATAAAAACTATACAATAAGTCCACACTAAGACATACAGAAAAAAAAAAAAAATAATAATAATACAATCCAACCAGACAGAAAAAGAAAGAGAGGGAGGGATAAGCAACCCCCCCCCCAAGGTTGACATTATGAGAAGACAGTTACAAGTTGGTAATAATATTACCCCTCGCTAACTCAGACAACAAGGGGGGAATTAAAAAGAATTAAAAATAAAACTACAGTATAAGCCATAAGTTGGAGATGGTGGCACCAGAGGTGGTGGGGTGTTGGATTATTACCAAAATATGAATTAATACCCTGAATGTAGGGAAACTTACACAAAATTTGATTGAAGTCATGTATTCTTTGTGGTTATGTAGAGGGGCAATAAACTTATCTGCTTATGATGAATGAACCAAATGATAATAAATAATACTAGTAATAAAGGGGAATATAAAGGGAATAAGAGGAGGGAAGGGGAAGGAGAAGCCTAAAATCCCATTGGTTTGGGCTTGGAGCCTACCCCTAAAGTTCCCAGACTGGGAGATTTCTACCTCAGAAAGTCCAGACTCTCACACAACTAGGGGAGACCACCATTCCAACCAATACCTGTCTTTAAGATACAGAACATGAAGCCAGAATTTCCAATACCATTTTATTCTCCCTTTCTGCTTGGTAATGGAAAAAAGGTAACCATCTCCCCTGGAATTTTTGTTTCTGTAATCTTAAATGTGCAGAAAGTCTTTCCATTTCCTGCACTTGAATACATATGGTATACCACAGACCAAGGGCCGGGACAGTTTTATCTAACCAATGTTTTGCTGGGGCAACCCCAAAAGACGTGAGTATGTGTACCCCTTTCCCCACATTCTCTCCAGCACAAATCTGAAACTGTAGTCTCATAATGTGCTATGATGGCTGGGGTGTGAAAGTATCTCACATTTACTTTCCATCTGAACTGCCTCCATATCTGTGAGGCCGAGGTTGTGTGGACCCCTTCCTTAAATCTGTTGCCAGTCCTTTTCCCTCAAAGAACAGCCCAGTTCTTCAGCCCATCCCGTTTCTAGGTTTCCTATGAGAATGGATTCCCCATTACAAAAGAAGGCTACCAGCTTTGAAATTAAATGCTTACCATTCCCACCAGTCAATATTGAGAGAAGAAAATCTGCCAAAGAGTTAACATCTTCTAACTCCTCTACACTTAAGTTTTTACTTAATACAAAATGATGGATTTGTAAGAAACTGAAATGATCTCGGGAAGATAGGCCAAACTCCTTAGTTAACTAATGGAAGTTCTTGAAACCTTGTGGGTCGTATAGCTGGCCTATATGGTGGAGACCTGCTCTTTCCCATCTAGAAAAGCCCAAGTCCATGTGATTTAGATGGAAGTCCACACAAGCTCGAATAGGAGTCTGGGCAGATATCCTCAACTGCAAGCCTAAATTTCTAACAACCCAAATCCACACTTGTTTTAATACTGTCGACCAGGGGTTGGTCAGCCAGAACCTTGATAGACCCGCTTGATCTACAAAAATTATGTCTGCCAACTGGACCTTTGGTATAGCCGTTCTCTCCAAAGCCATCCACAAGAGCTGATCTTTGCCAGGCCACAACTGGGCCAGCACCTGGAGCTGGGCCTCCAAATAATATCTTATAAAGTGTGAGAGCTCCAAACCCCCCTTCCCTTTGGCCCATTGTAGTATGTGTCACTTAACCCTGGGTGGTTTATGGTTCCAAATAAATCCGGATGTAGCTGATTTCAAATTCCTCCAAAATGAGGAAGGGGGGTTTAATTGGTAAAATTGAAAACAAAAACAACAGGCGGGGTAATACAATCATTTGTATTGTTTCTATGCAGGCCGTAAATGATAAAGGTAACTCCTTCCATATATTATAATCCATTTGTATACTCTGATGTAACTTAAGGTGATTAGTATGATATAGCATGTTTATTTTATCTGGTATCCACACAACTAAATACCGAAAACCTTAATTCGCCCATTTAAAATGTCCCACTTGCGGAAAGCTACCGTGCTCTGGCTTGGGAATGGGGACCGTCTCAGTTTTGGTTTCATTTACCTTAAATCCAGAGATGGAACCAAACTCCTGTATCAGATCAAGGGCATGAGATGCTGAGTGCTTCGGATCTTCCAAGTAAAGTGTCATCCACATACATGGACATCTGGACCTCCCTGGCCTCCAACCGAATCCACCTGTATTGCTCTGGCTGTCTTATTTTAGCTGTCAAAAGTTCCATACTTAAGGCAAACAGCAGCAGGGAGAGCAGGCATCCCTGCCTTGTGCCTTGTGTGATACTGAATTTGTCAGACAGAATTTCATCCTCTCTGATCCGAGCTCCTGGGTCACTATATAAATTAGCAATCCAGGCCCTGAATTTGGCTCTAAATCCAAACCTAGTTAGAGTTTTGTTTAGAAATAGCCAATTGAGGTGATCAAATGCCTTTTCGGCATCTAATGCAATAACTGCTCTGAGATTTTTTGGGGGAAGGGAAGGACCCATTGCCTAGACATTCAATAACAACCGAATGTTGTCCTGTATGTGTCAACCGGGGACAAACCCTGTCTGATCACCATGTACCAGACATGGGATCAGCCCCTGTAGTCTCTCTTCTATCAATTTAGCAAAAATCTTTGCATCAACATTTAATAAGGATATTGGCCGGTAACTGGCACATTCAGTGGGGTCTTTCCCTGGCTTCAGAAGAACCGAGATGGTGGCTTCCTTCCAAGTTTCTGGGATCGACCCCTGTTCATGTGCTTCATAGCATATTTTCAACAACGTTGGAATCAACTCCTTCTGGAATATCTTATAGAATTCCACTATGAATCCATTGGGGATGGGTGACTTCCCAGGGCTCAGGGATGTTATCACTGAGTCTAATTCTTTTGCTGTGAATGGTTTTTCAAGGTTGAGGACATGAGCCCTGTACAGCTTAAGGAGTTGTACTGAAGCTAACAAGCATTTGTCAATGCCGAATGTTCGCTTGCAGGTATTTGCAGTGGTGTTTGGCATGTATGGTGCTTTACCCTAATGCCCTGTGCGATTGCTGGTATTTGCACAATAAATTGTCAGCATGACCTTGTTGCTACCCCCATTGTGTGCTACATAGGCGGAAACACGTTTTGGGCAGGATGTGAAAAATGACAGCTGTACTGCTCATAAGGAAGTGTGGTAAAATGGCAGTGTTGAAAATCTGGAGTGGAAATATTGAAAATTCACAAACCTACGAGCGTGTGTGGGAACTGTGCAACGCACGCTCATAAAACAGTCATTTGTAGGATTTTTCATCAAATTTTCAACATTGCCATTTTAAACCTCTGTAATGAACAGTGTCACTGTGATTTTCTTACTGTGTCCCATACATTGATTTCGCACACCGACTGCGCCATTGTGCACTACATGGGCTGAAAGACGTTTTGGGCAGGATGTGAAAGATGACAGCTGTACTGCTCATAAGGAGGTGTGGTAAAATGGCAATGTTGAAAATCTGGAGTAAAAATATTGAAAATTTGCAAACGTACGAGCGTGCGTAGGAACTGCGCAATGCACGCTCGTAAAACAGTCATTTTTAGGAATTTTTGCCAAATTTTCAACATAGCCATTTAGACCTCTGCTCATGAACAGTATCACTGTGATTTTTCTTAATGTGTTCCATACATTGATTTCACACACTGACTGCTTAATAAAGGCTACATGGTTGTGAAACACGCTTTGGGTGAGATGTGAAAATGACAGCTATACTGCTCATAAGGAGGTGTGGTAAAATGGCAATGTTGAAAATCTGGAGTGAAAATATTGAAAATTTAAACTCACGGAGCGTGAGGAACTGCATAGCGTAGAGTCATAAAACAGTCATTTTAGGAATTTTTCACCAATTTTCAGCACAGCCATTTTAAGACCTCTGCTCATGATCAGTGTCACTGTGATTTTCTTAATGTGTCCCATACATTGAGTTTGCATACCGACTGCGCCATTGTGCGCTACATGGCGGAAACACATTTTGGGCAGGATGTGAAAATCACAGCTGTACTGCTCATGAGGAGGTGTGGTAAAATGGCAATGTTGAAAATCTGGAGTAGAAAATATTGAAAATTCCTGAAGCGTCACGGCGTGCGTAGGAACTCATAGCACTGCGCTCGTAAAACAGTCATTTTAGGAATTTTTGCACCAAATTTTCAACATAGCCATTTTAAGACCTCTGCTCATGAACAGTGTCACTGTGATTTTCTTAATGTGTTCCATACATTGATTTCGCACACTGACTGCGCCATTGTGCACTACATGGGCGGAAACACGTTTTGGGTGAGATGTGAAAAATGACAGCTCTACAACTCATAAGAAGGTGTGATAAAATGGCAATGTTGAAAATCTGGAGTGAAAATATTGAAAATTCGCAAACTTACGAGCCTGTGTAGGAACTGCGCAATGCATGCTTGTAAAACAGTAATTTTTTGGAATTTTTGCACCAAATTTTCAACATGGGGTTTTTGGGACCCCTTCTCATGAATGATATCACTGTCATGGTGTTATATGAGGCCAAAGGGTGATTTCGTGCAGTGACTGTGCAGTGCCTGCGAAATCACCCTTTGGGCCCGAATAATGCCATGACAGTGACATCATTCATGAGAAGGGGTCCCAAAAACCCCATGTTGAAAATTTGGTGCAAAAATTCCAAAAAATGACTGAGATATGCAATAAAGTTGAAACCCCCTTATGTAGCCCATTATACAGATTACCGGCATTTCCTCAGTTCGCGGTCGGCTTTGAAGAGTGCAGACGGGTTCCCGGTCCACCCGAAAAGAGCTGTCGGCGCGAGTCTGGAGGAAAGTATAGAAGGGTGGAGGTGTGTAGGAGGCTGGAGTGTGCAGTGGGTGGAGTGCGGGTTGTGGGAGGGGCTGGGAGGCAGCGCCCGTGGGACCATTTTTGTTTTACAGGTGTTAAAAAAAAAAAAAATGGCGGCGTCAGGACATTTGCCCGCGCTGGGGTGGAAGCTCCCAGTCGTGGCGAAGAAGATGGCTGGGGGGTGAGGAGCTGATGGGGATTGGACATCCCGTCCGGCAAAGTAAATGGACCGTTTGCCACACTGGGTGGGCTCCCAGCGTGGCAGCAGGGACAACTTAGAGGGTCCGTGGAGCTGACGGGGATTGGGCACCCCATTGGCAAACAACATTTGCCATGCTGGGGTGGGATCCCAGCGGGCACCAAAGCTTTGGGGGTGGCGTGATGTGTGCGGGGAGTGGAGACGCGAGGGGCGGCGTCAGAATGGCAACGGTGCTTTCCTTGAAGCAGAGAACACGCTGTCATACTGAACTCCTGCACCCATTAGTGCAGGATCGCCACGCCTGCTCAAGGGAGCAGTGCATTGTGGAGAGGCACACCCGCAGTGCCACTTTAAAACGCTCCTCGGCGCATGAGCGCAAGCGAACGTAAAATGTGTCTGTTCTCTTTCTTTCCATGATCTGTCTGTCTCTCTCTCTCTGGTGTATAGATGCTAATAAAAGTCAACAAAAGCCCCTGCTATCTCTGAAGGCCGGTCCAGTACATCTCCTGGGTTTCTAAAACTTTTAATTTTGGGGATAAACCTGTCCATCTCTTGCTTTTTAAGGTGCATAGCCAGTAGTTTCCCTGTTCGGTCTCCACCTTCATGATACTTTTGATTCATGTATCTTAAAGATTTATAGGTGCGATGTACATTAACTTATTATACTCTTCCCGGGCTTCATGTAGCTTTTAATATACAAGGGGGTCACTAGTGAGTTTATGTTCATTCTCTAGGGATGTCATGGCATTAAGAGCCTTAGTAATTTTAACTTTATGCAATTTATTCCTATGCACACGTGACTGATGGATTTACCCCTTAAGACTGCCTTGAGCCCGTCCCAAATAAACTTTAACTCATTGCCTCCACAGGCGCACTCTGAGATTACACCACTTGTCTCCTGAATCTCCTGTATACTTTTAACAGTGAATCCTGGGCCTTTCTAAGCAAACCAAGCCATAGTCAGCATGTCGCAAACAAATGCTAATAGCTCAATAACCATACATGCTAGACACAAAGTATGAGTGGCAGAGTTATCCAGCACAAAATTGCCTTTCCAATGGTGGTATGCATGTAATAATAAGTAATTTCATTTTTTTCTATGCTGGTCGAAACGGGAAAAAAAAATATTTTTTCACTAAAAAAAGGCAACATGAGCCATTTTTTATTGGAAAATATGTCAAATATCAACTCCAAATTAAGCATACAGACATTAGATGGTGTTTTACTATTGTGTTTGTTAAAAAAAAGATATCTTTTTACTATGAAACATAATTTTTCCCCATTTTAGTCAAGGTGCTTTGATGAGATTTGAGGGATGAATCTCAACCACGCACACCATATCATAAACAAATGCATATAACTCCAAAAGTATGCATGATGCACACAAAGTATCAGCATGAAAGATTATCAGCACAAAATTGCCTTTCCAACAATGCTATGCGATCAATTGTAATCAATACGGGGTTTTTTTTATGCCTGCTGAAGTGTCAAAAAAGTGCATTTTATTCTAGCTGCTTAGGTGAGTCTTGAAGGAAAAAATGTCAGCCATACACACCATACGATAGACAAATGCATATAACTCCTAAAGTACACATGGCACACACAACGTATCAGTGGCATAGTTGTTCCACACAAAATTGCCTTTCCAACGGTTCTATGCAATCAGCTGTACTCAATTTGATTTTTGTTTTATACTGGCTAAGATACCCAGAATGTGTGTGTTTTTTTTTCATAGTGCTTAAGTGGTTCTAGATTGACAAAATGTCATAAACAAATATGAATAACTCCTAAAGTGAACATGATACACACAAAGTGTCAGTGGCAAGGTTGTTCAGCACAACATTACCTTTCTAATGGTACTATGCAGTCAATTCTAATCAATTCTGGCTGGTAAGTAATATTAAAATATGTGAGTGACTTCTCCAGATGTTTCTAGGGCACACAGGAAGTCTGTATGTGACTTCTGTAGGCGTTCTGGGACACTCTGTAGTTAGATTTGCTGACTCCTAGAGACGTTTCTAGGAGGCAGCGAGTTAACTGAGTATCTGATTCTAAATTCTCCTCTAAGTACCACTTTATTTCCTTTCTAAATGCAGTAACTAAGGCCTTGTCAGCTAATAGCCCGGGGTCTAATCACCAGTGTCCCATTTTCATTGGTGGATCCAATTCTACCCATGTCTTAACTATTGCATGGTCTGAGAAAGATATCGGTAATATCTGGACAGGTCTAAAGGGATGCGTTTCTGAATGCCAAGTATAGATCTTATCCAATCTGGAATAGGTGTTGGTGGCAGGGGAATAAAAAGTAAAACATGCAAGGTACTTTCATATACCTCCCATTTGAAAAGGCTTCTCATTCAGGGATGCAGCTGTCACTCACTCAATATCCAGTTGGCAGATTGGTACTCAATGCTGGGTTCACTGCCTTCATGACTGAATTGCAGAAGGGGCACGTGCACTTCAGAATCTACTTGGGTTCCTGGTTTGTGGAACCTAACACACTAACAGACTGGGAACCTTACCCTATCTCTGATGCAGAGGCAGGAGTTTCAGTGAAATGCTGCCCACATCGCTGATTGTTAGTGCCACACGATTACTAGCACAGTGCGAATTGTGATTGTGGAGCGTATGTCCACTCAGTGTTAACACCAATGGGTCACTGGAACACGCAGGGTCTCATAAAATACCACAGTACCCTAACCCCACATTACACCCGGCTCCAAGTACAAATCCAGAGGATAATGCACAGCAAGGCACAATGCTGACCAAGGGTCCCAATACAGGGGTATGCTGGTAAGCCAGTGGGGGAGGGGGGGTTACATGAGGTAAGCATGTTATTATAAAGTGTTATAGTAGTATAATTTTAGTTCCCCAGGGAGTGCCACTGACATATCGCTAAGAACCCTGTATGACCACCTGATAGCTAAGAGCAATGGCTTAAGAGCTAGAGTGCCCAGAGAACTGGCATTCAAACTGGCTAACCCATGGCAGGTTCATTTTATAGCTCACTAAGGACCAGAGTGGTCCCATGGGATTAGTGGACAGTGACATGGTTTGACTCCACAAGGGAGGGGATGGAGAGGATCTAGGAAATTACAGACCTATCAGTCTTACCTTTGTTGTAGGTGAACTGATGGAGAGGCTAGCCAAAGCGGACCTGGTAACCTGCATGAAAAGCATGGGTTCCAGAACAGAAGTCAAATGGCTGCAAAATAAAATGTAGTTGAATGTGGGTCATACTGCCAAGACAAAAAACAAGCAGTTCCACAGCACTTTGAACGCAATCTGGGTTCTTCCTCAGGGATATGTGGCTCTAGGCAGATAGTACATCTCATTATAAAGGGCATATTTAAAGAAACAGTTAATTAATTTACATGTATTTGATAAAGCAACCCTGTGCCCACACTTTTACAGATTGAGAAGCACCTAAATAAACACCCATAAGCTACAGTGCATGTGTAAACATAAATTATAAAATGGGTGGGGAGTTTTCTGTCATCTGATTGGCTGAGAGGTACCCTTGGCCGTGTCCTTATCAAGGCAGATTGTGGCAACCGGTACCTCATCAGCCACTCAGGACATTTTAGAGCAGATATCATTGTGCTAACTTCTATATTTTAAAACTGGAGCTGACTCCATGGCTTGCCATTGCCGATCTGCAGAACACATTCCCTCCCCACGCATGCACGTGCACATAAACACACACATATCACACGCACGCACACACACACACAGCTGAGTAGACAGCTCCATTTTACAATCCATTTCAGTTTCAGAAAAAAAAAATTAAACTGTCACCTACAGTATGCTGCTCCATTTAACTAATGCAACCACAACCAAGAGAGCACTCCACCCACCTCACCCCACCAGCAAGACAACATCTCTTATTCCACAACACTATTGTTACCACTGGGATCACTGGGCAAAACCATTTCTTATACCTTGTCCCAATTTAAAAAGTAAAAGTCAGACCTATGCAGAAGCTGCCCCGATCCAGCAAGTGTCACACTTACATTCTCCAGCTAGTAACCCCGCAACCTGCCTGAGCACCCACACACATGCTGCTGCAGTCCTGGCTATCTCCTTATCTAAGGAAACATGAATACAACCACAGTACTATGCAGCTACAAAAGTTGGAACAAACATCTTTTCAAAATGGAGTGATCAAGATCGCTTATACTGTGTTTGGGAAATCCGTAGTAAAGAAAAGTGCTAACTATGGCAGTCGCTATGGGACATGCTCACTCCCACTTGCTGTTACTGAAATTGGCTGCACAGTTGGTCACTTACCATAAAACAGTGACAAAGTAAGAAATGCCCACCAAAAGAAAGTAAAATAAGCATATTGTGTAAATGTGTTTATCTGGTATGTGTGAGGGGGAGGGGTTCAACAAACATGCTCATTCCTGCTGGAAATGTCTGTAAAAGTAAGAATCAGAAAATGGGCACAAAACACAGCCAAACTAACATCCATCCATCTATTTATCTATCTATCTATCTATCTATCTTTATAGTTATACAATATGGGTGAGTGACAAATGAGTGAGATAAAATGTTTTATTCTCACCAGAGTGAGATAAATGCTGCTGACCCAAGCAAATGGTAACTTTTGCAACAATAAGGGCCCCTGTTGTATAAACTGGATACATGATGTGCACTCGTGTGATATGGAAAATATTTTCATTCCTGCACAGTGACCTCTGGATACTCACGAGTGGCAAAGCCACTCATTAATATCCAGAGGTCACTCTAAAGGTATAAAAATATTTTCCATACCTGATGATCTCTATATTATATATATATATATATATATATAATATATCTATCTATATATATATATATATATATAATAGAAAGCATGTTGTACAGCGTTTTGAGTGTTTCTTTGTATATGTGTGTATGTGGGGGGGGGGGGGCAGACGCCACCAGCCTCTAGTGACTTTTAATACAAGGACTATTTTTTTATTTCTGCTGATATTATATTTTTTACTCTTTTTATGTACATTTTTATGCCTTTTTTTAAAACTTACTTTTTACAGGGTGACCCATTTTATAAGCAGAATAAGACACTCCAAGGTGCAGTTTATGGCCAGATCAGAGCACTTCCCAGGTGCTAAAGGCACTTGGCACAAATGACTATTGCCTCATTATGCACCTGGGGCATGCTGTTATCAGGCCATAAACCACACCTCATAGTGTTCTATTCCTTACGTAACTTTAGTTAAAAATACTTAGCACAAGCTGGAGAGCAAGGGAGAGAAAGCAAAGGGAAAAGGGCACAGGGGGGAGAAGGAGAATAAAGATTTTATAAATCATCAACTTCACAAAAATACAAGTTACATCAAATATATAAAACTTGCATTAAGTTAGCACACTATCAGTAGTAATAAATATTATGGAAGAATGAATTCTCCTAATAGGTTATAATTCAAATAAATGGAATTAACATTTTATATGTACAGCTTCACATGCCATTCATCAATTAAGTGTTCTGGATTAAGAGCTCTTAGTTCAAAAATCAGTCTACTTTCCAACTGTAAAAGTTTCTGTTCCCTATTACTACCTTTAAGGGATCTCTCAATATGTCCAATACATGAGATATGGAAAGTATTGATATCTGAATGGTGATATTGATGCCAATGAATACCCACTGGAGTGTCCAAGTTTAGATTTTTAATGGATCTAACATGCTCCTGAATGCATCCTTTTGCTGGTTAGTAGTTTGCCTATATAAAGGAAGGGGTAGTCACACCATATACCATACATTATGAAGGATGCCTTACAATTAATAAAACCTCTAACTTCTTACTTACTACCATTCATAAGACTACTAAAATTGTTACCCTGTTTCATAAATCTGCAAATATTACAAGATCTACATTTCAAAGATCCACATGGCAGTTTCAACATGTTACCTACTCTATCACTGTTCTTTTCACCAGAGTGGCTATGAACTAATAAATCCTTGAGACTCTTCTCTTTTCTATAAACTACATTGGGACTCTCTCCTGTTTTACCTTTTAAATCTATATCTGCGTCAAAAACAATACTGTTTCAAAACTCCTGCAACCTTAGGTATTACTGAATTGAATTCTGCAATGAAGTTAATTTGCTGTTCATTTTGTTTTGTTATGGTCTTAGGTTTTAACAAATCTATCTGTATTTAAAGCTCTTTGTTTTGCATTATCTAAAGTCAATTTATCATAGCCTCTTAGAATCTATTGTATAGGTCTGCTGAATGTGTCATGAATGTATCTAAATGAGAGCAGTTACTTCTGAATCTTAAAAACTGCCCAGTGGGTATACCCTTTACCAAACATTTTGGATATGCCCTTTCATATTTTAGAAATGTATTACCAGATCTGGGTCTCTGGTATGTTTCTGTAATAGTTTTACCTTGTGGACCAAACTCAAGATTTAAATCTAGGAAGGAAATACAGATTAGACCAGTTAAAACACAAATTCAAATCGTTATTACATAAATCAACAAAATCAGCTGCTTCTTGTACAGTGCCCCCCCACAATACACAAAATATCATCAACAAAATGGCCCCAGTATCTGATCCTGTCCAGATAAGGGTTGCTCTTGGGGTTGTGTATGGCCCCTTCCTCTCACCAACCCAAAAAGAGGTTGGCATAGGAGGGGGCCACAGACAAGCCCATGGCAACCCACAAGTTTGCAAATAAAACTGTGAGTCAAAAGTGAAACAGTTACTGGACAGGATCAGATACAGGGCCTCTAAAACAAAATCGGGTGCAAGTAACTCAAATGTCTGAAAATGATCCATAAAATAACTCACAACATTAAGATCAAGATGATGTTTGATGCTGGTAAATAGTGACTCAGCTTCTATTGTTAGCCACACACTACCAGCATCAGACTAATATTGCTCCTTTATCTCAAGAACCACCATTGCATCCCTTAAATAAGAGGGTAGCCTCACTGCCATAGCTTGCAAAAACATAGGTACTCCATAAGGGGGCTTACACTATAAACTATAGACCTCCCAGGTGGGTGGGTGGGGTTCTTATAGAGCTTAGATAATAAGTGGAAAGTTGGTACTATTAGATGATCTTCTCTTAAAAACTGGAATTATTGTTCTGTGATGGTGCTCTCAGTCAAGAACGTATTAGGAAAAATATCCAGATGTTTCTTAAATACTCAAGTGGGATCACAATTACATTTTTGATAATTTATTTATTTATTTTATTTTTGTCGTAATGCCTCCATCACACAATATTCTTGATCCAGTATCACAATTTGCCCTTCTTTCTCTGATTGTTTTATGACAATGTCTTTCATTTTTTGTAGATCTAGTAATGTCTGTTTTTTCTCAGTCGTGATGTTTCCAAAACTCTTGTTTTTTGAAGAGTTTAACACTTTATCAACTTCAGTGATAACTAGTTTTTTAAACGTGTTTATTGCTGCAGAGAAACAGGTAGTTGATCAAAAAGTAGATTTTGGCTTCAGATTATTTCTTTGTTTCATAAATTCAGCCTTAATTTTGATGTCTGATAAATTTGCGGGATTGTCATACATTATGGAGACTACATTTTCAAAATTTTCTAGAGCCCATTCAGGGTCCCAGTCTGGAGGGAGGTTTAAATGGTCAAAGCTTTGGGTATTTTCACATATGTCCTGTGTGTCAGGAGGAGAATATGTAACATCAATTTCATTATGTGCAAACCATATTTTAGAGGCAAACAATTTTTGAAGTCTGATCCTACTGAATGTGTTTCTTAGATCAACATAGATCATGAATTTGTCAATGAAAGGCTTAGGGACAAATGACAATCCTTTGGGACAGAATACTTATTTGAGCATCAGACAGTGCTGTATTATGACTATAAAGGAAACATTTGTATTCCAATAAAAATTATATTTGAACTATCACTAAAGGAAGGGGCAATCCCACAAGATTGGACAACAGCAAAAATTACACCCATATAGAAGAAGGGTAACAAGCTGGATGTGCAAAACTACAGACCCCCTCCATCTGACATCCGTGCCTGGAAATCTGATAGAGGCCATAATTGTGGATAAGATCAAATCTCAGTTAAAGTCAACAGACTCAGTAGCTAGATCTCAGCGTGGTATTACTGCAGGTTGATCACGTGTAACAAAGCTGCTCCATTTTTATGAAAAAAATAAGTACAATATTAGATCAAGGTGGCTCAGCAGACGTGATCTTGTTGGACTTCTGCAGGGCATTTGATACTGTCCCACACTGGGCAATAGTGGAAAAACTGATTAAACATAAGATCAGTCATGTTATAGTGGGTTGGATTGTGAATTGGCTAACAAATCTCACCCAGTGAGTCTCTCTCTCTCTCTCTCTCTCTCTCTCTCTCTCTCTCTCTCTCTATATATATATATATATATGACTTTCTGTTGGATATGGGGGGTGTGACCAGCAGTGTGCCTCAGGGATCCGTACTGGGTCCGATCTTGTTCCAGCTGTTTATATACAGTTTACATAATAACATTAATAATCTCATAGTGAAGTACATGGACAATACTAAGATTGGTGGCCTGGCCTGTACTCAGGAACAAATAGCAAGTATCCAAAAAGACCTGGCTACTATCACCATCTGGGCTTTCGATGGGGTATGTTTTTTAATATAAGCAAATGTAATGTTTTACATTTGGGCATACATAACACTCAGACTCAGTATATACTATGTAACATCCAGGTCATGCATGAAAAAGGGCTTTGGCTCATTCAGTTTACCTGGTTAACAAAAGTTTAAATAAAAAAATAAAATAAATAAAACACTTTCTTAAAATCAGCTGCATCGGAAAAAGACCTGGGTGTAATTATCGACACCTCATTAAATTTTAAGGAGCAGCGTACTGCTGCAGTATCAAGGTAAAATAAAATGATGGGTGCCATCAAATGTAACATCAAGAGTAGAAATACTGTACATGTTATTATGCCATTATGCAAGTCATATGTCATACCACATTTGGACTACTGCAGTCAACAGTGGTGCCCTTATAGAAAAATGGAAATAAGCAAAGCAGAGAGAGAGAGTGCAGTGATGTGTCACCAAAATCATAACAGAATATAAAGAATGTTCATACATTGAGAGATTTACAGACTTAAAACTATACTCTTTAGAAGACGGTAGGAAGAGAAGGGATTTGCTGATGTTTTTTGATGTTGTCAAAGATCATCACTTGATGGCGCAGTTAAATATGAACTACAGGCAAAATATTCATAACACACGTGGTCATCCTCTGCAAGTGCAGATTACAAAATTCAATACTGATAAAAGAAAGTATTTTCTTACACAGAGGATAGTTAACTTGTGGAACAATCTCCCAGAAAATATTGTTATTGGTGAATCTAAGGGTGTCTTTAAAAACAGGCTGGACAGATACATGTCCAGTGGTGGCAATCTGTCATTGTATCCTTAATTCAGAAGAGCTAACCAGTGGGCTAACGCCTTATCAGCTCCTGAACATCATTAGTGTCATTAGTACTTGACAAATTGACTACCTGCTTTTATTTCTCAAGTTGTGATAGCTCATTTGTTCTGCTGGAGCCCCATCTTTTTCTATGTTTCTGGCCTGCCCTGCGGCCCCTCCTTGTTTTCCTGATTTGTTTTTGGGACCGTTGCCTTTCACATTTTTTGCTTGCTGATCTGGTTCCAGCTGCACACTTGTGGAGGTTCCACTAGATGAACTTGCCAATTCCCTTTCTGGGGCAACAGTCACCGTTTAATTTGATGGATTGGAATTAGTTGAACTAGAGCAACTTTTATCTTTCATTTGTTCACTTTTAGAACATTCTCTCCCATTCCGTGACCTCGCGCGTCTATTTCTTGGCCTCCCTGGTGACCTCCCACATTGCTGAATAGAAAACTGATCCCAATTATAAATTATATCTTTGTAATCATTTGTATCTCTGATAAACTTTGTTTGTTTCCTGGCTATAATTTGCTTTTCATGTAAATATATCTTTTTCTTTGCTTTGTCACTTAGTTCCAAGTACTCTGTTTCTGTTTCATGCTTAACTAGTTCTTCTTCTAAAGATTCAAGTTCTTTAACAATGTTCTCATGTTTCTCCACATCTTAATCTACAAGGATTTTAATTAGTGTACTGGAGCACGTATTAAGTGCTGTCTCCCATTCATCACATCAGGAATACTAGCACTCTGAGGGTCCTTTATCTATTCGGGGACCTCTTGGTATCATATGGGACTCCAAGTATTTTTTTAAATTAATTCCATTGTAATATAAATTCACTTCTGTTACTTTTAGTTTCTCATACCTGTGAAGTAGCTCTGTAACATCATTTTCAACTTCAGCACCAAGGGTAAATTCAGAGGAAAAGATATCTCCACCTTGTTGGCGTCTTCTCCTAGACTCTGCCATTCTTTCAAGGCAGGTGGTGTAATTCTCATGTGGAGTCTGTTCAGCTACTTGAGCCATTTGCTGTTGTATTGTTTCAGTCTCTGGTTCAGAGCTAGAATCCATTATGCTGCAGAACAGTTATTTACAGTCCAGACACTCTATGAGAATTCCACATGCTCAAAATAATTTTTTTGGTGCTCAGCCTTGTAGGTTTGAAACAACCGCCAATTACAATGACCCACTGCTTGATAGCACACCAGTACTCATAGCATTCTTAAGAATTAATTTTAAAAGTTCACAGACAGCTGAAAAATAGAAAGTACTTCTTATTCCAACTTGTACTCTTGCCTTATATACTTTGTGTCTTCACCCAAAACATCTAGAATTTTTTTCTTTCTCTCTCTTCAGACCATCTGAATATGCGGGGCAAAACTCAACATCTCACTATGGCAGCCATGAGACATCTGAGTAGCTGGGCAACAACAAAACTTTGAACACACTCCCAAAGTCCAGCACTAAGGAAAGCAGAGGAGTAGCTCAGCAAAAAACCAGAACGACAATGCAAAAAAGACATTTGTGTCTGTAACCTGGGTTCCACCTCCCAAGCAGGTTACTACCCCTGCCTGCTTCCTTAACTGCAGATTGAGGAGCCTGGGTTCTACTGTAACTAGCCCAAGGGTCTCAGGGCTAACAATAATGCTAACGAGATGGTGCATCCACCCAGAGTAAATTTCAAATGGGTTAGATGCTAGACTAGCACAGCCCTCTGGGAAGTTGTACTCACCCACAGCCCCAACCAGTGGACCCACACATGAAGTTGTACCAAACACTTCACTTAACATTCATGTTGCAATTAATAGTGAGAACTAATAATATGGTCACAGTTACCACTCTTACCAACAAGGTCCAGATTTCTTAGATACCCTGTGTACCTGGGAAGAAAGCTTAGCAATTCCAGCAATATGCCTTTAAACCGTTCCTGGTAACCAACACCCCTGCAATAATATGCTCAGTAAGAAGTTTAACATGTAAACAGTAAACTGATTCATTTGGGGAGGTTAACAGGGTGTGGGCATAGAAATCAATAGTTGTGTAATGAAATAGTTAGGCTGTGATATTAAATTAACATTCACACACATTTAAATAACCAACAAAAGAAAGCCGCTCAGCTACTAAGCCTGTGCCATGCAAAACATTTAAACTACAAACAAATCACATGGCACCAGGTTATAGTGTGAAACATACTTTATTAAGCTAAAATAGCTACAATAACTACTTGGCTGAGGTGTGCAGACAAAAGTGCAATACAACTCTGGGTGGTGTGACCCAACCTAGTTTTGCCACAAAGGCACTTTTGTTTGCACACCTCAGCCAGGCATTTATTGTGGCTATTTTAGCTTATTAAAGTATTTTTCACACTGTAACTTGGTGCCATGCTATTTGTTTGTAGTACACACATTTAAACAACTGACTTAATTCAGTCACTAAAATCTGGGTACCCAGGATTTAAAGTGTTGCAGGCCTGAGCATTGCAATGGGGTGGCTGGCGTTGCAGCTGGTTGGGACCCTTAAACAAATAACTGATTATCAGCAGTCTTACCAGCAGTCTTTTAGCAATATTATTTGGCATCACCAGTATTTGCTCTAGTACAGTCTCAGATAAAACACACAGCTTATCCGCTTGCAAACTGCAGTCTTGGAAGTGGTAAGCTGGCACTACACACTTGCAGGTCTCCCTTCTGTAGCAACAGATATGGAGACAAGTCTGATGGCCCCAGGAAGTTATTATAGGTCACACACTCTGGTAAAATTAGGATTCTTCCAAAACACACCTTTAGGGTCTTTTAGAATTCTGACCCCCTCTTGGTCTGGATGCTTAGCTGTGAGGAAAAACATATTCTCCCCTTCTGGAGAATCTTAAAATCAGTCTGGAATTCAACAGTCCAAACAAGGTACACAGGTTCTTAAGCCAAGGAAAAGCAAAGCAGGCCTCTCCCAAAGTTCCCCAAGCTGAAACACAGACAGCCTCTTTACAGCACAGAAGCTAGAGACTGACAGACCGTTCAACTGTTTCTTTTGGCTGAGGGGAAATAGAATACTGTAATCTGGTTGACTACCCAGGCTGTCAGTCACAGTCCTTGTAATCTGATTGGGCAAAATTGGGCACTAAGGATAAAGTTCACAGCTCTTTCCCAGCATTCACAGTTTTAGGACCCATTAGGACCTCTGCAGTTATGATTCGCCCACAATAAGGTCAAAGTACCATCATGGCGGCAGGCTGCTTGGAATGTAAACAGTCTAAACATTAAAGTTAATTTTAAGCATAACAGTTTGGATTTAGCAATAAACAATCACATCATTCAAAAAGGCTTCATATACACTGGTAAGTGACTGTACAATGAAACACATTGGGGTGCTGCCCGGCCAGTCGTGGGCTTTGATTTTCCCAGACCTAGCACAGGTTATACACTGCAATGGCAGAACTGAGCCTCTTAAAGTGGCAGTGTGGTGGCTTTCATCTGCACACTTATGCAGACTGAGAATACAGCAATACTTTACTCTGGGCCATATTTACAGTACTGGACTTGCCAAGCTCTCAAAGGCAGAGCACCAGCTGGGACCCTTTTCTGGCAGAAGAACATTGCAAGGTCCATGGAGACTATTAAAGTAAGCCCACCATTTGGGGGTTGGGTTACATGTCAACAAAAAATGTGTCTTCTGAGTGCACAAAATCAGAATTCTTCTAATGAAAATAGACTGACTAATTAGAGCTCAAACATTGGGCTATGGACATTTAAACCTCAGTCCAACTCCAACCCCCCCCCCCCAATACGGTGGTCCAGTCTTCAAAAGGGTGTTTCTTAATGATTTAGAAGCCCTTTTAAGAGACGTAAGAAGAAGGGCTTTCACAATGTTTTAAATGATGAAAAAGTGGCTCTGGAGGAGCTTGTACAAAACCAAAAACTCACAATCAAACTAGCTGTCAAGGGTGATGCAGCTGTGGTTCTAAACACCTCTGACTACATTAAATAAGTTCAGAGACAGCTGCATAATGAAATTGTTTATCGTCCATTACAACAAGATCCTACTATGGATTTTAAAAATGATGCTCTATTCGAGTCTGCATGTGTAAATGGTATTATTTCTTACAGTACTCTTGAGTTCTTAAAAGTTGCCCCCCGGTGTGTGCTACCATGTACGTGTTGCCCAAAATTCACAAAAGTTTGGAGTGTCCTCCAGGTAGACCTATTGTGGCAAGTACTGGCTCCTTAACAGAGCCGCTCGCACAGTATGTAGATGCCCACATCATGGATATTGTGATGAGCCTCCCTTCATTTTTAAGGTCCTGAATCTCCTCGAGGACATCCAAATGAAATAGAATTAGCTCCCTGTTTCTATGAACATTGAGTCACTATATAGTAACATCCCCAATGAGGGTGGCTTGCGGGCACTGCATACATGGTTAGAAAATGCAACAGATTGGGGGGGCATAAGGAATTTCTGATAAAACTGAAGTTGTGTTAAAATGTAATGTTTTAGCTTTCAAGGGAAATATTACCGCCAAATTAAAGGTACAGCCATGGGGCCACTTTTACCTCAAACTATGTTAACCTTTATTTGGGACAGTGGAAGAAGGAGGTCATTTATGACCAAAATACTAAGTCCTTCTTTGAGCAGATTGACCACTGAAGATTATACATTGATAATGCGTTGATGGTGTAGCAGTGATCCCTGGAGGAACTAGACAGTTTTGTAAAGTATCTGCATTTGTCTAATCCCAACTTAAAATGTTCCATACAGGTGGATTTGAAGAGAATTAATTTACTGAATTTATGTGTTATCAAACATGAGGATGACACTGGGAGCCTGATCTGTTTTGTAAGGAAACAGATCATAATACCATTTTGCATGCTTCTAGTTGTCATCCCTGCCACACCATCAAAAACATCCCAAGGTCTTAATTTATGAAGCTGAAACACAATTGCATGAAGAACTGTGACTTCTAAACACATCTGAAAGAAATGTCCACTAGGTTTTCTAAGAGGGGATGTGGACAACATACTATAAGGGAAGCTGCTATGGTGATGGAAGACATGCCACAAACTACTCTTTTAGAGCATAGAGAAATACAGGAACAAGACAGTGAAAATATAAATTTCATTACCACTTATGACCTCAACTCTATGAAAATCAAGGGTATCATCTATCAGCATTGGCATATCCTTATGGCAGAACCAGCTTTAGCGAGAGGAGCCACCACTCCACCATGAATGGTTTTTAAACATGGTAGAAACCTTTCTGACCACTTAGTTCATTCATTTCAGACTGTTAATAGACCAGCTTCACAGTGGCTACCACCACAACCTAAGGGATGTTTTCAGTGTGGGCATGATAAGTTTTGTGAAGTAACTCCCAAAACAATTACAATTTACATCTATAAATTTCAACCGAACCTTTAAGAAAAGGCAATTCGTTAATTGTTCAAGTATGGGGGAATTTCCATGGCCATATGTGAGTGTCAAGCCTTCTATGTGGGGAAGACCATAAGAATCTTGAAACACAGAACAGGAGAACATCCTATTGATATCCGGTGTGGCAATGAAAAGAATGCACCTGCAAAACACATTATACAAAGTGGTCTGAGTACTAGTCATAAACTCAGTTTCTGTGGCATTGAGAAAGTTACTACAGGATCTAGAAGGGGTTATTTGGAGAACAAAATACTATATATGGAAGCTTTTTGGATATATATGAATTGGGGGGCACTAAGGACAACAGGACTTAATGATAGTTTTGATATCTCTCCTTTCCTTAAGACATAAATAATTGACATCCCATTGCTTCTTTTTTTACCCCTTGGATTTTCTTTTTCCCCCACCTTGCCCCCCCAATTCCATAAACTTTCTTTTCCCATCCCACTCCCTATAATCCTTACCCTTTCCACCCCATCTCTTGACCCTGTTCCCCATTAACTCACTCATTACAGCTTATCCCACCTTAGCACCAAATCAACCCCCAATAATGGATCTCCGTATGATGTTTTTTACTTGTGTGCACTATTAAACATATGTGATTTTTAAGCCACTGATTAGTTTTTCTTTCTTCTTATAGCTCCATATAGGTAGTTAGTGCCCCTTAGTATGCCAAAATGGACAGTGGAGAGACATGGCTTTTTTGGAGTGGATTCAGTCTCATGGATATAAAGGACCTGTCGATTGATAGCATAATAATTCTGTAGCCTTACAGTTTCTATTTAAGCTACATATTTACTGTCCTTTGGAATAATTAGCACTAGATAGAATTTAGCTGATTTTGTAATTAAATTAGAATATTTATTATTCTTATATAAAGCTAGCAATTTGAAATGAATTATACAAAATCATATCATTAAGTATTTTTAACTTTTCCTCTTTCACTTTATTTTTTGATGCACTGTCACTTCAAATGTTTTACTATTTACGTGTGGAGTGTGGATCTGGAGGCCATCCCTGAGGATGCGCAAATGTGTGAAACCAGTCAGGCCATTTTATGAGGGGTGTTTGTTACTTACGTGGCACTGTGGATTTATTTTTAAAAATAAACTGTCAATAAATAAATACTGTTTTTGCAATTTCTGGTGGATGGTGCTATCTTTGTGACTGTTCCTAAAACCCTGGAGGATACCAAGGAGTTGGGGCTGGGGTGACAGGTAGAAGGGGGCCAGTCAGACAGGGAGAAAAAAAAAACAGAAAAAAGAATCAGTATTGTGAATGGTCACCAAAATGATTCAGTGCCAACAGGGCAGATTTTAAACATCCAGAGGCACTCCACATGTACTTGTTTGAGGCCAGAAGGGAAAAGGTTGATGTGATAAAAACCTTCAAGGTCCTGAGGGGAATGGATAAAATGAACATTAAAGAACTATTCAAAAGGAATTGGGAGCCAGTAATGAGGGGACATGAATGGAAACAGCCAGGAGGCAGGTTCAGGGGGGATGTAATAAACTTTTTCAACACAGAGAGAGTAGTTAAACCATGGAACAGTCTACTGGTAGAGGTTATAGGAGCAAAGACCTTAATATGTTCAAGCACAAATGGTACAGAGTCAGAAGACTGATAGGTACATCAAAGGAAACCAGTATGGTAGACATGGAGGGATGGGGTGAAAACCCTACTTTAACAGCAGGTCACAAGGTAAGGTAGGGAAACAAATTAGGGCAGATTGGATGAACCAGAGGTCTTTTTCTGCCAACAGTGTTTATGTTTTTACATTTCTAATTTTTATTTATTTGTTTAGTTTTTGTTGACCAGGTAAGTGCACTAGACAAATCTTGCCTATTTTCAGGCACGACCCAAGGGAGGTGTATACAGATGAATGCCAACTAACCTAGAACCAGATTAAGCTGTTGGTGGTATTTTTAGTGAAGAATCCTTATCTTCTATCTGCCAAGCTGCATACAGTACATATCCCAAATACCTACTTTTGTCATACACATTGGGAGCCACAGCAAAGTGCTCAAAATTTACATATTCCAGAACTAGTTTGCAGTACATGTTATATCAAGGACCACAGATTCCAATAAGTTATCATGTGCCTCTTCTAATTGGGCAGCTTTCACTAGACAGCCATTACCCAGGCACCCCAAACCAAAATACTGACACAAAATATGGAAGCTGTGGATTAAGAATTCCAGTGATGATGTTCATTTGAACTAGTGGTCCGATACTGCATTTGTGACTTGGTGTATCATTACACTCAATAGAATTAATTACAGCAATCTTGCCAGCTTGAAACTAAAGCCAAAATATAGCAACAGAAAAATACTGTTTGTAAAACATTTGAAACAATTTGGAGTTCTTGGAGATTCAAACAATAACCAATTGTGTTTTAATTAGCACTGTGGCAAATTCCTCAGAATAAAATTTGCCTATCAGACCTATGTTAACTGGCAAACTATCTAGGTACTTTTGGTAGAACTGTCAGACTGTCAGATGTTCTGGCAAAAGTTTCATGGCAGGCATTATGAACAGCCTTTCATGGAAAAGTGCTGAAGGCCCTGTTTTCAAGGTCTAATGAGGTGAGAACATGCTAGTTGGACATTTTTTAATGCTTTCTTCTGGTGGCGCCTTACCCATCAAGGGTACACTCCCTTTTCCCTGTTCTGCTACCAGGACCAAGGTGCCTATGATACTGACCTCAGGCAATCCACAACAGTGACCCAGGCTCTGTCCCAGAGGGGTCAGATTAATCACCTTTCTTGTCAATGATGAGAAAAATTTCTATTCTATTTATCTTGTTCACCACTTTTCTTTTCTAGCACTTTAAGCTTTCCATACTGCTTTAGCTTTTCAATGTGAAAAACAATCATCTAAACCCTAAACAAAGCCACAGTATTGCACGCTTCACATGCCATTGCAATCCTTCTTTCAGTGTTGGGAGTTTGTTCAATAGAATCTGATCCTCAGGAGTCCTGAAGGGGGAATCAACCATGGAAGTCATTTGTTGAAAACAGTGGTAATAGGGACTGACTGCGCAAACTTCATGAAGCTGCCATCTTGCGACCTTGGGGATGGCTACTCCATAATCTTTCCTGGTCCAATAACCACTGCCAAGACTATGAAACAGGAAGGATGTTGTGTTGGCACCAACTGAACCCCTGTCAGGTGTCAGTAGGCTGAGTGACAAGTTTTGAGACCAACTAGAACCCAAGGTCAAATGAAAGGTGATTCTGATCTGCTCCTGCTCACTGTAGACCAATTGTGGACGTGATAGATGTCCTTTTCGAACCTCCACTGTGATCGATCTGAAGTCAACAGGCATGGTCCAGAGCTACCTTTTGTTCAGATCTACACGTAGTAACAAAAGTAACCATTAAAATAAAATTACTTCTGAGCATGGATGAGTCTTTACGAAGGACATGAAAGGACCTCATCCATGCTCAGAAGTGGAACAATATGTTTCTGTGCCATAACAGAGCTAGACTAACGTTTCTCCCTATTTAACATATTGAGAGATGGGGACAATGATGCATCAGCAGTTGTACCCTCCTGTGATGGCCAGTGTTTTGCAGCCATGCAAACAAGCTGCTGGAGCTGTGTGAAAATAATGTGCATGTACCCTATTAGTACAAGCACTTTAAAACATTTTTTAAACAGAGTTATCTGAAAATCCCTGTTAGTGATGACACATACCTCTGCCTCCTCTTTTAAAACAGCTAAAGAGGTAGGTCTGGGGGAGCCTTCCTTGAAATACAGTTTAGTAACAGTCTATCCAGTGATCTGGGGCAGATAGGATAGCACTGTTTTGATAATCAAGCCAACAGAAACAAGTATTTGTCAATGCCGAACGTTCGCTTACAGGTATTTGCAGTGGTGTTCGGCATGAATGGTGCTTTACCCTAATGCCCTGTGCGATTGCTGGTATTTGCACAATAAATTGTCAGCATGACCTTTTTGTTACCTCCATTGTGCACTACATAGGCGGAAACACGTTTTGGGCAGGATGTGAAAAATGACAGCTGTACTGCTCCCAAGGAAGTGTGGTAAAATGGCAATGTTGAAAATCTGGAGTGGAAATATTGAAAATTCGCAAACCTAGGAGCGTGCGTGGGAACTGTGCAATGCACGCTCGTAAAACAGTCATTGTTAGGAATTTTTTCACCAAATTGTCAACATTGGCATTTTAAAACCTCTGCTAATGAACAGTGTCACTGTGATTGTCTTACTGTGTGCCATACATTGATTTTGCACACCGACTGCGCCATTGTGCACTACATGGGTGTAAAGACGTTTTGGGCAGGATGTGAAAAATGACAGCTGTACTGCTCATAAGGAGGTGTGGTAAAATGGCAATGTTGAAAATCTGGAATGAAAATATTGAACATTCGCAAACTTACGAGCGTGCATAGGAACCGCACAATGCACTCAGTAAAACAGTTATTTTAAGAATTTGTTCACCAAATTTTCAACACAGCCATTTAAGACCTCTGCTCATGATCACTGTCACTGTGATTTTCTTAATGTGTCCCATACATTGATTTACGCACACGACTGCACCATTGGCATGCTACATGGTAGGAAACACGTTTGGGCAGGATGTGAAAATGACAGCTGTACTGCTCATGAGGAGGTGTGGTAAAATGGCAATGTTGAAAATCTGGAGTGGAAATATTGAAAATTTGCAAACCTCACAGGCGTGCGTGGGAACTGTGCTGCGGCTCGTAAAAGTGTTTTAAATTTTCGCAAATTTTCAACATCAGCCATTTAAAACCTCTGCTAATGAACAGTGTCACTGTGATTTTCTTACTGTGTCCATACATTGAGTTCGCATACCGACTGCACCATTGTGCACTACATAGGCGGAAAGACATTTTGGGCAGGATGTGAAAAATGACAGCTGTACTGCTCATAAGGAGGTGTGGTAAAATGGCAATGTTGAAAATCTGGAGTGAAAATATTGAAAATTCGCAAACTTACGACTCACGTAGGAACTGCGCAACGCAAACTCGTAAAACAGTCATTTTAGAATTTTTCACCAAATTTTCAGCACAGCCATTTCAAGACTCTGCTCATGATTGGTGTCACTGTGATTTTCTTAATGTGTCCCATACATTGAGTTCGCACACTGACTGTGCCATTGTGTGCTACATGGCGGAAAGACGTTTGGGTGAGTTGTGAAAAATGACAGCTGTACAGCTCATAAGAAGGTGTGATAAAATGGCAATGTTGAAAATCTGGAGGAAAATATTGAAAATTCACAAACCTACGAGCTCATGTGAGGAACCGCGCAACGCACGCCAGAACAGTATTTTTGAATTCACCACCACAGTGGTTTAGACTCTTCATGAACGATTTACTATCATGGTAAGAGATAGCCCGGCGGCGATTTCACACAGTGACCGCGCAATGCCTGTGAAATCACTCCTTCGGGCCCGAATAACGCCATGACAGTGACATCATTCATGAGAAGGGGTCCCAAAAACCCCATATTGAAAAATGTAGCAAAAAATTCTAAAAATGACTGAGATATGCAATAAAGTTGAAACCCCTGTCTAGCCCATTATACAGCTTACCAGCATTTCCTCAGTTGCAGTCGCCTTTGAAGAGTGCAGGCGTGTTCCCAGTCCACCGAAAGATCATCACGCCGAGTCGGAGGTAAGTATAGGTGGGCGTGTGTGGAGGCTGGGTGCGCAGTGGGTGGTGCGGGGTTGTGGGGGGGCTGGGAGACGAAGGGACTGTTTTATTTTACAGGTGTTAAAAAAACAACGACTTGGGACTTCATTTGCCACGCTGGGTGGGCCCCAGTGTGGCACAAGATGACTGGAGGGCGAGGCCGATGAGGATTGGGGATCCCCGTCAGCAAACTACGCGGTAGGGGGCGAGGGCCGACGGGGATTGGGCACCCGCGGCAAAACAAAACGTACTTTGCCACGCTGGGTACCCCCAGCGTGGCAGCAGGATGGTTTGAGGGGGCCGTGGAGCCGACGGGGGATTAGCACCCTGTCATCAAACAAAGTTAGCCACGCTGGAGTGGGCTCTCAGCGTGGCACCAAAGCTTTGGGGGGGCAGTGTGACACGCGCGGGGGGGGGGAAGCACGTGAGGGGTGGACGGCGTGATGGCGGCACTCAGTATGGCAGTGGTGCTTTCCTTTGAAGCAGAGGAACACCGCTGTCATACAGAGCTCCTGCACCCATTGGTGCAGGACCACCATGCCTGCTTAAGGGAGCAGTGCATTGGATGGGAGAGGCACACCTCCAAAGTGTGCTAGTCTCCCAAAACGTTCCTTGCGCATGCACGCTAGCGAACGTAAAAATGATTTTATTTTTATTTCCCCCCACTTTCTCTCCAGTTTTAGTTTTCTACCTGGTAATTATCCCCAGTGCTTACAAAGTCACAAGTGTTATGGAATTTTTAACTTCCTCTTAGACAGCTACCAGAGATGGGCAGAAGGGACTTTGGTTTAACATCTCATCCGATGGATGGCATCGTTACATTACAGCCCCCTTCCCCAGTGTCACTATTGTGTATGTAGCACCGAGATCCTCAGGGGATTCTCTCAGATAGCAAAGAAGCCCACTGTCACTGATCTTAAATGTCCTAATGGGAGGAAAGGGTGGCGGGATGGTAACTGCAAACACACAGACCTTTTGTCTGTTCTTAACTGAGAATGCATTCATTTACCTTTGTATCCCCTGGGAGCAGCAGCCTTCAAACTTGAATTTCTCAGCCTTTTCTCCTGGAGCAAGAAAAAGTTGACACAGAAGGCTGCTTCAAAAGAACTGCTGCCTGTCTTATTTGGTGAAAGTGACACTTTAAGAGACAAGCATTTGTCAATGACGAATGTTGGCTTGCTGGCATTGGCATTGGCAGTACAGAAGTTAGAGAGATGCATCATAGAAATGGTAGTGAAGTATTGAACTGATGCCAACCCACCCCCACCCTGTAGAGAGTGACAGGCATTAGGGTGTCCCTTTGGGTGTTTGGTAGTGCTGTGCAGAAAAACATGTTGGGCAGAATGTGAAAAATGACAGCTGCACAGTTCATAAGGAGGTGTAAAAAAATGCCAGTGTTGAAAATGTGGTATGCAAATATACCAAATTTGTGGAGTTATAAGGGTGTGTGGGAAATATGCAACACACGCTTGCAACACTGCCATTTTATGGGCGTTCAGCACCAAATTTTCAACATAGGCATTTCAGCACCTCTGCTCATGTACAGTATCACTGTTATTTCCTCAAAGTGTCCCAAGAAGTGATTTCGCACAGCTAACATGCTATTCTGCGCCGGAAGTGCGAAAACACATTTTGGGCAGGATATGTGAAATGACGGCTGCACTGTTCATCAAGAGGTGTGGAAAAATGGCAATGGTGAAAATCCAGAGTGAAAATATCGCAAATGCACGATGGTATGAGCGTGCGTGCAATCTGCCAATGCACGCTTGTAACACAGTCATTTTATGGAGTATCATCACCAAATTTTCAACATAGGCATTTTAGGACCTCTGCTCATGAACTGTGTCACTGTCATTTTCATAATCAGGCCCAAACACTGATTTCCCACAGCGACTGAACTATTGTGCGCCAGAAGTGCGGAAACATATTTCGGGCAGGATGTGGAAAATGACAGCTGTACTGTTCACAATGAGGTGTACAAACATGACAATGCTGAAAATCCAACGTTAAAATATTGCGAATGCACGAAGCTATGAGCCTGCATAGCAACTGCGCAATGCATGCTCATAAAACAGGCATTTGCTGGATTTTTTCCACCAAATTAGGAACATAGGCTTTTTGAGAGGCCACCTCATGAACACTGGCACTGTCATTTTGTTAATGGGTCCCGAAAGGTGATTTTGCCCAGTGACTGCGAAATCACCTTTCGAGGCTGATTAACGCCATGACAGTGATAGAATTCATGAGGAGGGGCCCCAAAAACCCCATGTTGAAAATCTGGTGCCAAAATTCCAAGAAATGCCCGAGATATGCAGCAAAGTTGAAAAACCCTATTCATTCCATTATACAGCTTACCGGCATTTCCTCAGTTCGCGGTCGGCTTTGAAGAGTGCAGACGTGTTCCCAGTCCATGGAAGATCGTCGCGCCAGACTCCGGAGGTAAGTATGGGGTGGGGGGTGAGGGGAGGCAGGGTGCACAGTGGGTGGGTGCAGGTAGGGGAGGGGCATTGAGACTACGAGGATGGTTTTCATTTTACAGGGTAAAAAAAAAACAGGGAAAACCATCGCAGGACAGTTTTCATTTTGCAGGGCATTTGGCACACTGGTGTGGGCTCCCAGCATGCCACCTAACTGTTTTTTTGGGGGGGTGTCAGTAGTCGATGGGAGGTCGGGCATCCTCGTTGGCACACAACACGGGGGTGGAGGAGGAAGTAATGCCGTCGGGGATTGGGCACTCCCGTCAGCAAACAAAGAAAGCGGGAGGGGCGAGCCAGGGTATTGCACCCCCTCGGCATTCAACACTGGGGGTTTATGCCACGGGGAGTGGGCTCCCTTGTCAGTACACAAAAACAGCAGGGGGGTTAACGACTGGGGTACTGGGCACCCCCGATGTTGGCAAACGTTAGGGGTCCACTTGCTCGCCGACCATGCTCACAATGGCGGCGAGCACAGCAAGAAAAGGACCTCTGCGTATGACGAGCTTAGATGTGCTCACCCCATTATGTATGCATGGTGTGGTGCCGGGCATGCAGGCTGATTGGGGAATGAGGGACGCACCTTCTGATGCGTGCCTTGCATTCACCCAACAGCGGCCGCACCCCCAAATCTGCACTCTCCCAAGATGTTGACTTGTGCACAAGCGCAGCAAGCCAACATAAAAATGTCTTTGGTTTGTTAACCCTGGGCCTAATGCTCCACAGTCTATGTCATGAAGCCTAGTCCAGCGCCCAGTTGCCCATACCAATGCCATTCTTCCAGTGCTTTCTAGTCCTTTGGGGACATTATATTCTGGCATCCTGGATTGAACTGCTATTGTATGTAGACAGCTGCATGCTATCTCTTCCTAAGTCCCTCTCTAATTCTAATTTTAGTCCATTTTGTTGGACCACTCAAGGAGAGCAAGCTCACAACAACAGTCAAAACTCTGCAGTGCAGCAGCTGCCACTTTGCTTCTGAAGCCTTGGAGTGTACTTCCTGTGGGCATGGAGGAAAAAGTCTAAGACTGAATTTCATTTTATTTTGATTAACCCAACTATTAATGCTTTCTAGATCTCTCAATACTTTTCTTCTGTCTGCCTCAGTGTCTACGGTACCCCCCAATTTAGCATAATCTGCAAATGTAATCAATTTGTTACCATTTGTAGTTGTTAAATCACTTATACAGATGTGAAATAATAGGGGGCCCAGCACCGAGCCCTGGGGTACACCACTGGTGAACCCTACCTCTGGTGACATGAATTCATTGATTCTGACACTCTGAGACCTGTCCGTTAGCCAATTTTGTGTCTATTTGATCACTACTGGATTGATTCTCAGTTGGGTTCATTTGGTTATCAATATTTTATGAGATACGGTATTGAATGCTTTCGTAAAGTCCAGCATCAGTACATCAACTGCTCTACCCTGATCCAGATGTCACCCAACATATTCATAGAAGCTAATTAGATTCGTGGTACAGGATCTATTACTAGTAAAGCCATGGTGAGTAAGATCAGCATATCCAGTATCAATTAGGATTCTGTTAAGCTCATCTTTATTGGTACCCTCTATTATTTTTGCCCACTATGGGTGTTAGGCTTATTGGACAGTAGTTAGCAGGGTTTTCTTACCATCCTTTTTATGTTTGCTTGCACGCATGTGCAAGAAACATAGTGCCATCATCCGAGTTTTCAGAGGTGTGTCACCCCCTCTTCCAATTCAGTCAGTGTGTTGGCAGGCGCGGCCCCAGTCCTCCAATGCATGCTGGAGCTGTCTATGACAGCTCCAAAATGCAGTGGCGTACACTTGAAAGGGGGAGCTATGCTTCAGTGAGCAGCGATCAGATATCGCCTGCCCAAACGCCAGCTCCCCACACCTGCCACGCATGCACCCAAGTGCTGCCCCCACGCACACACTGTATAGCAGCGGGGTGCCCAATCCCCGTCGGCTGTGCTGCGCTCCGCCCCCCAAGCCTTTGACATGCCACGCTGGGTGCCCACCCCAGCGTGGCAACTCATGTATAGCTGGGGGTGCCAATCGATTGACTCCGCTGTCCTCCCCCCCCAGAGTACAGGGTGCCACGTTGGAAGCCCACCCCAGCATGGCAATAGATGCTATGGCTGATGGAGGTGCCCAATCCCCCGTCGGCTCCACGCCCCCAACCAGCTGTCCTTGTGCCATGCTGGGAGCCCACCCCAGCATGGCAAATGTCCCCGTCATCATTTAAAAAAACTGTAGCAAAACGGTCCCACGCAGTCTCCTTGCCCCCAACAACTCGCAAGACCCACCCACTGGGCGCACCCTGCCTCCCACACACCCACCACCCTATACTTACCTCCAGAGTCCAGCGCGACGATCTTCAGTGGACCAGGAAAATGTCTGCACTCTTCAAAGCCGACCGCGAACTGAGGAAATGCCGGTAAGCAGTATAATGGGATAAATAGGGTTTTTTCAACTTTGTTGCATATCTCAGGCATTTTTTGGAATTTTTGCACCAAATTTTCAACATGGGGTTTTTGGAACCCCTTCTCATGAATGCTGTCACTGTCATGGCTTTATTCAGGCCCAAAAGGTGATTTCACAGTCACTGCGTGAAATCATCTTTTGGGACCAATTAACGAAATGACACTGACAGTGTTCATTAGGTGGGCTCTCAAGAAGCCTATTTTGAAAATTTGGTGGAAAAATTCCCAAAAATTACTGTTTTACGAGCGTGCATTGTGCAGTTCCTACGCATGCTCATAAGTTCGCGAATTTTCAATATTTTCACTCCAGATTTTCAATATTGCCATTTTACCACACTTTCTTATGAGTAGTACAGCTGTCATTTTTCACATCTAACCCAAAATGTGCTCTGCCCATGTAGCGTACAATGGCGCAGTCGGTGTGCGAAATCAATGTACAGGACAAATTAAGAAAATCACAGTGACACTGTTCATGAGCAGAGGTCTTAAAATGGCTATGTTGAAAATTTGGTGAAAAAATTCCTTAAAATGACTGTTTTACGAGCGTGCATTGTGCAGTTCCTACGCATGCTCGTAAGTTTGAGAATTTTCAATATTTTCACTACAGATTTTCAACATTGTCATTTTTCCACACCTTATTATGAGTAGTACAGCTGTCGTTTTTTAACCTCTCACCCAAAATGTGTTTCTGCCAATGTAGCGCACAATGGCGCAGTCGATGTGCAAAATAAATGTATGGGATACATTAAGAAAATCACAGTGACACTGTTCATGAGCAGAGGTCTTAAAATGGCTATGTTGAAAATTTGGTGAAGAAATTCCTAAAAATGACTGTTTTACGAGCGTGCGTTGCACAGTTCCTATGCATGCTCGTAAGTTTGCGAATTTAATATTTTCACTCCAGATTTTCAAAATTTTTTATATGTCGCCCAAAATGTGTTTTCGCACATGTAGTGCACAGTGGTACTGTTAGTGTGCGAAAGCAATGTTTGGGACAGATTACGAAAATCACAGTTACACTGTTCATGAGCAGAGGTCTTAAAATGGCTATGTGGAAAATTTGGTGACAAAAGTCCATAAAATGACAGTGTTATGAGTGAGCATTGTGCAGTTTCCATGCACCCTCGTAAGTTCATGACTTTGTAATATTTTCAGTCCAGATTTTCACCAGTGGCATTTTTCCACACTTCCTTATGAACAGTACAGCTGTCATTTTTCCAACATGGTCGAAGTGTGTTTTCACACTTTCAGCGCAGAGATGCGTGGTCGCTGTGGGAAATCATTGTTCGGGACAGATAAAGAAAATCACAGTGACACTGTTCATGATCGGAGGCACCAAAATGCCTGAGTTGACAATCTGCTGTAAAAAATCCCCAACCTAATTATATTACGGTTGTGCGTTGCACAGTTTCTATGTATGCTCGTGACTTCACCATTTTTTTTTATTTTACTGCAGATTTGCAACATTGCCATTTTTTACACCTCCCCATGAACAGTACAGCTGTCATTTTTTACATCCTGTTTGGAATGTTTTTGCACCTGTGGTGCTAAATGCCGTAGTCGCTGTGCATAAGCAGCTTTTGGCTAACAAATGGATATTGCCACTGTTCATGAGGTGGGGTCACAAAACATGTTGAAAATTTGGCGTAAAAATACCAATGAATGCCTGAGATGTTAGGGATTCCAACCATAACGCCCCACCCTGTAGAGAATGACAGGCAGCAGGGGTGTGACTTGGGATTCTTGCCTGTAATGCTCATATCATTCCACACCCTGCAGCAAGTGAGAGGCATCGAGGTATGCCTTGGACTCTTCAGCCCCAAAGTTCACCCCATTCTCCTATATCGCACCCATCTCACCGTATTTCCTAATGGAATGGGGTGTGCATAAGGGCCAAAGACCCTAAGTAACACCGTGACACTTGTCAGTGTCTGCAGGGTGGGGTGTGGTGAAATGGCATGGTCGTTATGCCTGACGACCCAAAGGCACACCCCAATGCCTGTCACTCTCTGCAGGGTGGTGGTGGGGTTGGCTTCAGTTCAGTACTTCACTGCCATTCCTATTATGCAGCTATGTAACTTCTACACTACCACTGTCAATGCCAGCAAGCAAACATTCGGCATTGACAAATACTTGTTATAAATTGGTATCACTACTGCTTTGCACCAGGCTAAGGGCACACATACTTCTAGCAGAGATCTATGTCCTATTTCAGCTATGATTGGTGTGAGCTCATTAGCCAGTTCCTTCAGAAGTCTTGGATTTAGTCCATCTGGACCAGGTGATTTACTGACATTTATTGATTTGAGTATTTTTAATATGATATCAATTGAAATGAAATGTTTGTGGTCCAACTCTGTTGCTTCATAAGGTGGTAGACATGCATTTTGCTCAGAGGGAGTAAAGACTGACCCCATATATTTTTAAATTCAATTGCCATGTCTTCAGGTTTGTTAGAGGGACACCAAACAGTTCAATACAAAAATAAAATTTATTTGAAGAAAATGATTTAGAGCAGTTTTTTTCAAACGCTACATTTTAACTTCTTTAAAGAGCTGTTGACACCATTTGACCAAAAGTGCTACATTGCAGAATTAGAATAAGCATATCCACAGTAAATCTCATACCAACAAGTAGATTTCTATGTTACTTCATTTTAAAGTTATTAGACATTTTGTAACCTGATTTCACTACCTGTTCAAAGAAAGCCTGTTCCAGTGAAGAGCTGCTGTTGATGTCATGTAGGGACCTCACAGTCTAGTTTTTTCCCTGTCAGCAAGCTTATAGGACCTGTTTCTCTAAAGTTGTAAAGATCATGTGCAATGGTTTTCATAAGTAAAACAGGCAGCAGGAGTTGGTAAACATCGCTTTAAAAACTTTGTGTTTCAGGCTTTGTAACAAAACTGACAATATTTTGTCTGGGTGCCTTTTTATTGAGGTCCTTTTGCTGAATACTAGATCATAGCACACTGTGAGGTTTGCAGACTGTTTCTGATGAAAGGCTAAGCTTATTCACACCTATCAGTCAATTGAGGCAACTTCCAAGAATGGCAATTTAAAACAATTATCCCATCTCCTTGTTAATGGGGGTTGGGCAGACTCATCTATGTTCTACTCTAAATTACAATGATCATTTTACCAGCACTAACACTTCCACCCCCAGTAGGAATTAACACATATAAGGCACCTATTAAAACATATTGTAAAGCAGACAATGACAAACAGCAGTAAAATTAGTAGCACTCTAATTGGCTTCAACAGTCTGGAGGCATGCTGACTTAGTATCCAGCAACCCTGGAGAAATGGACCACACAAAAACAGCATTAAATAATACAATTTTATCAACTTTGTTACAAAACCTGGAACATTTATAGTATTTATAGAAATTTTTACTGACTGGCGTTGTCTGTTTTACTTGTGAAAACCATTGCACATGATCTTTACAAGTTTGGAGAAATGGGTCCTATAAGCTTGCTGACAGGGATTACTAGACTTTGAAGTCCCTACATGACATCATCAGCAGCTCTTTACTGACACCTGCTTTTATTGCACAGGTAGTGCAATCAAAGTTACAAAATGTGTAATAACTTTAAAACAAAGTAACTTAAAAATCTAGTTTTTGGTATGAGATTTACTGGGAGTATGCTTATTTGGATTCTGCAATGTAGCACTTTTGGCATCAGTAGCTCTTTAACAACATCAGTAAAATAGAGAAAGAAGCCATTACTTCTTTACAGATGGACAGTAACCTTATTATTAAACCTGCTGATAAGGGAGGGGCTGTGGTGTTACTGGATAAAGACATGTGCATTCAAGAAATTAAACATCAACTGGGGAACCAGGAGTTCCACATGAAACTGAGGGGAGATCCCACCCTTGACTTTAAATACAGTATAGACAAATGTGTTTTGACTGCTCACAGCAAGGGAATTATGGATACCAAAACAAAAGACTACCTCATTACACTGCATCCTGAGTGAGCTATGTTTTATGTCTTACCAAAGATTCATAAAACTATACACTATCCCCAAGTTGTCTCATCATGAGTGGGATAGGCTCCTTAATGGAGCCACTCTCCAGATACTGTGATTCCTTTTTAAAACCTTTAGTAGCACAGCTTCCATCATTTCTGAAAGACATTAAAGAAGTACTCAGTTTGATCTCTACCATTAAAATGGATGATGACACAATCCTCATAACAATGGCTACTGAATCACTGTATACTAATGTCACCATGAGGGGGCGCTAGATGCTGCAGCACATTTTTTGAATGGTTCAGAAATATGGAGCACACCCCAACCACAAATTTCCTGCTTAAACTGTTTGAATTTGTACTGAAACAAAATGTTTTCCTTTTTAATAGGGAATTGTACTTGCAGGTGAAGGGGACAGCAATGGGGGATACCTGTGCCGCCTCTGTTGCTAATCTCTATGTGGGCCTGTGTGAGAAGCAAGTGATTTATGACAATACTGTTAACGGGTTTAAGGATAATTTAGTAGTCAGGAAGAGATACATTGATGATGTATTAGTAGTATGGTGAGGGACAAGAGAGATGTTTCAAGAATTTGTATCCTTCCTGCATGAAATCAACCCACACCTTAGATTCACTTTTCAAAGCAGCAATACTGAGATTTCATACTTAGCCCTGGTTATCAGCAAAAACCAGGAGGGGGCACCAGAGAGTGACATCTTTCACAGACCAACAGATGGAAATACTCTGCTTTTAGCTAGTAGTTGCCACCCCCCACATGTTACTCTAAATATACCAGCAGGACAGTTCCTTAGAACCAGACACATTTGCTCTACTTTTGATAACCTTCAGGAAGGAGCCAAATAACCGACAGAAAGATTTCTAAATAAAGGTTACAGCCAGAAAAAAATTGAACAAGAAAAGTGTAGAGGAGAAATAACAGATAGACTATCTCTATTACAAGATAAGGAACCAACTCCGAACTTAGATACCAGATGCAACTTTGTCACCAGTTTCTCAGTGCAGGCCAAAGAACTTGAGATTATTTTAAATCAACACTGGCATGTTCTCTTAGCAGAACCAGGTCTCAAAAAATCAGTGAAGAAAAGTTTAGAATGTGTTACAAAAAAATCACCTTTCTTAAGAGATATGATGGTACACAGTCATTTTATAGAAAAACAAACAGACACATGGCTTAGGAAACCTCAAAGCTGTTTTAAGTACAAAAGATGCACCATGTATACACATATCCAACAGACAAAACAGTTCACATCAGCCAACATAACAGGTTCTTTTAACGTAAGACAATGTATCACTTGTGATACGGACAGAGTCATCTACGTTGCCACATGCACATGAAAAGCATTTTAAGCTGTCAAGAGTGGGGGAACATGTCAGGGCAATACTCAAACAGGACAGTACATATGCAGCTGCCCAACATATATTAGCAGCAACAGAGGAAGTATACCATCAGTTTGACTTTGTAGCAGTGGACAAAGTCTGCAGGAACCATGGGGGGGGGGGATTTTGAAAACCTTATGTTACTAAGGGAAAATTATTGGATCCGGACTTTTAAAGCAACAAACAGACCAGGCCTGAACACACATCTAGATTTTATTTTATTTATTTATTTAGAGTCTAGGATTACAAGTACCTTTGAGCCAAGGCTCTTTTACAAAGGTTCCATGTCAATTAAGGTACAATACAAAAATTACATAGAGTTGAGTAGCAATGCAGAAATGATGCACAGACATTTTTGAGCAGTTGAAATACATTACATTGAGAGAAAGTGAGTACCGGGGGCAGGATAGCCAGCGGTAACTGAAGCTTGGAATGGACACAAAAACAGCAGTGCAGCCATGGGCATTTGTCAGGCCTCAAAAAAGTGCTTGGGGGTAGGGGGCAAAAACAGGAGGGGAGGGTAGGCTGTAGGAAGAGGAAGAGAGAGGGTAGGAGTAGAAGTGCTAGGAGGGAGATCAGATTATGAGGGACAGTCGCAGGAGCCAGAGGCAGCTAGGTGGAAATGAAGGTTGGCTTTGAATGAGCCTAGCTTTTACAGAGAGGAGATGTCTTTGTTGAGTCCAATAATCCAGCTAGGAGCTCAGTGTGCAAAGGATCTTTGGTCCTGTGTGGTGCAGCACTGAGAAATGTGCAGCATTCCATTTTCTGAAGCCCTGGTGAGGAGGGAGTTGTGTGCTGTATGGAGAAGACTTTGGACTCTGGGGGGAGCAAGATGTAACACAATTTTCTTAGCGATTAAACAAGTTTGGTACTTGATACGGTTTGATAACTGGAGCCACCCTGTTTGGACATAGAGGTCACACATATGGATGAGTCGGTGGGATCCTGTGATGAGTCGGCAAGCTTTGTTTAGGGCCAAGGATAAGTGCCTGAGGGCTGTGTTAGTTGCAGAGCCATAAATAATCAGACCATAGTCGATCAGAGAGACCACCGAGCTCTGTACTGCTATCCTTAAGGCATCCGAGGTAAGGCATTGCCTGTGCCTGTAAAGGAGACCAATGCCTGTGTTTGCAGCTTTGGCGACGCTATGTATGTGGATGCTGTAGGATAGGTTGCTGTCTATGGTGATCTCCAGATATTTAAAGGAGTGAACCTGTTCGAGGACAGCACCAAGGCAGGTTGTAATATTAAGGGGATGAAGTCTATGTTTGTTGTGGGAGCCACAGAAAAACATTGACTTGGTTTTCTTATAGTTGAGAACCAGCTTTTGACTACTAAACCATGCTTCAATGGAGGTGAAACCCTTCTGAAGCTTGTTTTGGAGTAGGTGGGGGTCCTATTGGGTGGTGTGAATGACAACATCGTCAACATAGAGTAGGATTTGTTCTGGACAGGATTGTGGAAGATTGTTCAAAAACATACTGAAGAGGAGTGGCCCAAGAATGGATCCCTGGGGGACTCCTAAGCATACTGGTCTAGCATCTGAGAGGACATCAGCAATTTTCACTCTTTGGGAATGGGTAGCTCTTAAACCAAGTTGTAGACTCAGGGGAGAGTCCAGCTTTTAGCAGTTCTGTAAGGAGTATTCGATGACGGACGGTGTCAAAAGCCTTGGTCAAGTCTATGAAGACTGAACCAGTGAGGTAATTATTGTCCAGGGAGTTGTGAATTGCTCCTGTGTGTAATGCCCCTGTCAACCGGGGTTACTAGAATCCCACTTAGATCTAGTGGCAGGCAGGGAAAGTCAAATCATGAGACACCAGTTAAATGGGTTTCACACTGTCTCACTCGGTCCTCAGTCTCAACTGAGCTGGAGGGATGACATCATATAGAATTTTCGCAGCAGCATAAGCCACATTGGAATGCTGCAGCAAGGGGTTAGCTTAGAACACTGGTAATTTTAGTCAGTCTGTAGAGGAGTCTTGGGCAGTGAGCTGTGGAAGAAGGAGGTGTGCTGCAGGTGGCAGCCCCTCAGAGTTTAGCTCTGAAATAGAGCTACCCAGAGGTAGAGGGTGTGTGTTCTTGCCCTAGAGAAGGACACAGAAGAAACCTGACATGGTGGTAGAGACCACTTCCCAGCTTGTTCCAGTGCCCCATCCCTGGAGGGATAGGGAAGAGTCCAGCAATTCAGGAGCAATCCCCTGGCCCTGCTGAAAGGAGGGAAAGCTGCCTGATGAGTTGTAGAGCAAGTACTGAAGTACCAAGATGTGTTTTTCTTTGCCAGAAGCCCTGGGGCACCTGCAAACCAGTTGGTGAGTCTGCTCTGTATAGAGCCCATGTTTTCACTGACACAGTGTGTAAAGTATCTGCTACTGTGGGGTCAGGGAAGGACAGTCAAGTACAGTACTTGAAGTTTGTGTATGACTTAAAATGCATCTAAACAGTGGGGTCTACAGGGATGGACATAGCAACCTAAAGAACATTACAAATCAGAACACCAGTTCAAGAAGAACAGAGTGTTAAATGTGATGTATGTTTTGAGATAGCATTCTACAACCAGAAAGGTTCACAAGGAAATGTGTTGATTCCAAAGTAATAGCCAGGTATGGATTTGGGAGTGAGAGGTGGGAGACCCCCCCATCTGGAGTAACCAGATTTACCTCCATGGGTTCACTTTGGGCACCTATAGCTTTCTTCCGGGCACTTGGCCAGTGTTCGCAGAAAGTACCCAGACGTGGGATTGAGGATGATGTTTTCCCTGTGGAGCTAGGAAGTGCTCATGGGTGGCAGAGGGAGCCACAAGATAAATATCCATGCCATATGGAAAAATGTCCCAGTGCTGGCCAAGGTGCCATGCCAAGGAATCCAAGAGAAGAGTACCAGTTCGGGCTGAGAAGCCAGTGTGCTCAGAACCTGAGGGTTACAGTGTTGTGAAGAAGATGTGTTCTAGTCTCTGTTAATCTGCCTTACCAGGGAGTATAGCCCTGTGGGAGTCCATCTATGCTTTATTATTCTGTCATTGTTGTGAAGAAAAGCCACACTCTAGAATCCCACTCCTGGTCTGGACATTTCAGTTATTGCTTCCTGTGTCCGGATTACTTGGGTACCTCTGTGCAGAAGTTTCAAACCTAGCCAAAATGCTGAGCAACAGTTTTCTCCCCAAACCCAGGCAGTCAGGCAGTGGTTATAAATAAATGGAGGCACCACGCACAAAAAAAAACCAAAAATAACATCAACCCGACCCCTGGTTACATGTGAATTCAAGGAGGGCAGATGTGGTGTTGTGGCCTTTTCTGAAGCCATGCTGTTGTTTGCAAAGGATGTTATACTTGTCCAAATATTCCATTAGCTGGTTGGATACCAGAAGTTCAATGGCTTTGGGGGGGGGTAGTATGGATATAGGCCTATCATTTCCATGAAGGGCCTTGTCCCCACTCTTGTGGACTGGTGTGACGGTGACAGATTTCCATCTGTCAAGGAACTGGCCAAGGATGAGGGAGAGGTTGAAAATCCAGGTTAGAGTAGATAGCACTTCATCAAGAGTAAGTGACAGCAGTTTGAGATCGAGTGAGTCACCACTTATTCTAGATCCAGCAATTGCTTTACAGACATATCTATGGACTTCATGTGTCCTGACTGTTCTGAAGTAAAAAGGGGGTAGACTTGAAAAAGAGGGCGGGGGTGTGGGAGGGAGCAGGAGGGAGGGAGGTTTTCATCAAAGAAGTCTGGAGGAAGAACACTACTGAGGTCAGTGAATGCGTTATTAAACGTGTTAGCTATAGTGGAAGGGTCAAGAGTTATAGTCCCATCCACGTCCAGCATTGGAGGTGATGTATTGGGCAGTATTCCTGCAACTTCCTTGAGATTATTCCAGAAGGACTTCCCCTTTCCCCAGGTGTTTGTGAGGGCATCTTTGTAATAGTTACTTTTCTTCAGGCGTATTTCTTTGGTGCAGTCATTTCAGGCACATTTGTAGTTTTGTGTATCTACTTGCCTACCAGTGGCCCGGGCCTGAAACCAGAGGTGGTCCCTAGCTTTCAGCAATGTAAGGAGATCAGCAGTGTGCCATGGATTGCTAAGGCCTTTTACTCTCCTCTTTTTGAACGGGGTGTAAACATCACAGGCTGCATTGAAGGAGCTGATGAAGAAGTCAAGTGCAGAGTTGACATCTTAAGCATGGAAGATAGGTGACCAGTCTTGTTGTCTAAGGAGTAATTTGAGGTGCTTCAATTGACCACATGGAAGGAGTCTGCTGTTTATTAGTTTAGGTGGTGGTGGGCTGAATTTGTTAGACCATTCACATGCGGCTGGGGAGTGGTCACTTAGCGTATCTGGGAGAACGGAGACTTATGAGAAGCGGGATGGGTGGCTGGTCAGTATCCAGTCTAAGAGGGTGCTTGTCCCAGTCTTATAGTTGAGTCTAGTGGGGGAGACAACCAGCTGAGTGAGGCTGGTAGCTGAGATGGCATCCTTGTAGCCACCTGTATCTGATCCAAACCAATTTATGTTAAAATCGCCCATTAGGATTATCTCAGTACCTGGTGGTTGGGAATGGACAAGGTCAAGGACGGAGTTGAGACCTTTACCTTGATCCTTGGGAGGGATGTAGACAGCAGCAATAGTCAGTGCCTTGTTGTGAACCCCAGGTAGAATTCTGATGGGTAGTTTCTAGGTGGTAGAGACTGAGGTGGGGGGTTGAACACGGTGCCACAGGAGAGAGTCTTTGAGGTAAACAGCACATCCACCGCCTTTTTTAGTGGTCCTGTCAATTCTGAATATGTTATATCCTGGTAGGGTAATTGCACTGTTGGGTATTTTTGGAGTGAGCCAGGTTTTGACAATCACAAGAACATCAGGGTTGTGTTGATGTGCAAATAATTGTAGGGCATCAAGTTTGGGTAGAAGGCTACAGATGTTAATCATTGCAAAGGTGAGTCCCCCAGAGTGACTCTGCTGGAGGTCGGAGCTTGGGATTGTTGGGCCAGGGTTAGGGTGAATATTGCCAGACAGAAGAAGTAGTAGTAGAAGCAAGAGTTTCAGGGTGCACCAGTGTAGCTGTTTGATGGAGATTTTATTCGACTGTTTCTTATTGGAGAGAAAGCTACTCTGTAAACGATGATTCCAGTAAGTAGTGACATAGGCCAGAAGTGAGAGTGGGAACAGGCAAACGTAAATCACCCCATCTTGATTCTAGGAGTGGTGCAAGCCTGTCCTGGCATTGGTTAGATATGGAGGGCATAGCCCAGTGGGTATTGTCCCTGAATGCCGGTAGATATTGTCCAGCTGGAAGCACAGTGGAAGATTGGGATGGCAGGCTCCAGGCAGGAATGCCATGGGAAACAGGGAGGAGACAATAACCAGACAGAGGGGCAGAGAGGAGAGGGCCATAGTGGATAGAGAGGTGAGGATAGTAGAGGGTGAGAAAGGTCTGAGGGAAGGGAGAAAAAACAGTCAGGAATGGAGGTGAAACAGGGGAGGGGATGCAATGGGTGCAGTAGGAGATATGAGGAGGGCGTCAGGCACAGAAAGGAGGCAGGGGCAGTGAAGGGACTGAATTGATTAGTAGAGGGGGAGGAGGAGCAGGGAGGAGGGAGAGTGGGCAGTAAAGAAAGGAGGTACAGGACAGAGAGTACCCAATAGAAAATGAAAGGGCGGTTCCCTAGGCAGAAGTGGGCAGAGCTAAGGCCTATTTAATTAAGGTGGGAGGTGGGGAAAGGGGGGTGGGTGAAAATTTTATTCCAAAACCCACTGAAGTCTTTGAGCGCAGATCCCAGCAGAACAGTTTGAATCAGTCAAGATTGCAGGGCCAATCAGTGGCTGCGTGGAGCACAACAGTCCAACAGGAGATGGAAGCAACAGGCCGCGGGCAATGGGAGCTTTTCAGCACTTTCCGGTTCAGCCTGGGAGCTTACCTGCAAGAGGAGGGTTCCTTGGCGGTGAGCAGTGGTGGTGGTGTGGAAGGCTGGCCCAAGTAGCCCCGGCTGCTCAGATGTTTCCCCGATCAGGGGCTGAGAGATCTGAGGGAAGGAACAGAGCAACAGATTGTGAATCACAGTAATAACAAAGGGTGATGCTGGAGAGTAAATCAGGGGCGTGGGCAGTGGTGAGACAGAAGGGAATAAGGCAGAGGGGTGGGGGGGAGGCAGCCACAGACAAGAGACATAAGCTTGAACTGGCACCAGAGGGAGGACAGAGGGGAGATTTAGTAGAATATGAAATTTACAAGGAGAGGAGAGGAGAAAAGAGATGCAGGGTTTAGCAGCAGGGGGGAGGGGGGAGAGAAAGAGTGAATGTAGAGGGGCAGGAATCACTTCACAACTCTAAATTACAGCAGTTTCCAACTGCACTTTACAGTTCAATGCTAAAACATTTAGGCTGGTCTACACAATTAATTTTGACTTTGACAAAAAAATAGCAAGCAGCCTAACAATTTAGCCCAGATTTTCAGCTGAGACCCAGAGTTTTTAGAAGTCGAGTGCTAAGAACATCAAGGCTGGTCTACACAGTAATTGAGACTTTAACAGAAAAATAAGCAGGCAGTCTAGCAATTTAGCCAAAATTTTCTGCTGAAACCCACTGAAGTCTATGGGCGTAGAGCCCAGCAGAACAGTTTGAATCAGTCAAGATTGCAGGGCCAATCAGTAGCTGCGCAGAGCACAACAGTCCAACAGGAGATGGAAGCAACAGGCGGCAGCCGATGGAAGCCTTTCAGCACTTCCCGGTTTGGCCTGGGAGCTTACCAGCAAGAGGAAGGTTCCTTGGCGGTGAGCAGTGGTGGTGTGGATGGCTGGCCCAAGTAGCCCCGGCCGCACAGATGTTTCCCCAATCAGGGTCTGTGAGATCAGCAAGAGGAGGGTTCCTTGGCGGCGAGCAGTGGTGGTGTGGACGGCTGGCCCAAGTAGCCCCGGCCACTCAGATGTTTCCCCGATCAGGGGCTGAGAGATCTGTATAGATATACATCCATACTTAAAGAAAAGGAAACATTAATAATTAATGTAGAAACATTAATAATTAATGTAGATACATTCTAGCGATTTTGATAAGATGTTCCCTGTGATCTCAGTTTTACCCCTTTTACAGCTACTCTTATAGATCTAATGGCACTGTTTAAATTGTTAGGATACATCCATTATTTATTAGTAGCCAATATAATAGTAGCAACGTTACCATTATCATTATGCGTTACCTGAAAGATATTTACAATATAATTGTACATTTTATTGTCATTTCTCCATCTTTCCAAGTCATCCTTATGTGTCTATCAGTCCTTACCCTTACCTAGTGTGCCCCCCGACCCCCGATGTCTAGTGATATTATAGCAACATTGATTTTATCATGCACTAAGCACTCTGTGATGATGTTTGTTATTGAGTACATAATACACTTGATAGGTGATCACTTTTGGGTTTTAATTTGAATAAATTAAAAAAAGTTTTTTAATGATGAGTTATAGGGTGTCGTAGATCACATGTCAGGGTTCCACCTATTTAAATGTAATCTATTTGTTTGTTGTTCAGCCTTTGAGAAAGAACAACAATCTGAAACATGTTAGGTGGGACTATGTGTCCGGTGTCCTTCATATAAATGTTTTTTTATTGAACTGTTTGGTGTCCCTCTTATGGATTTGTGTGTGTGCTTGGAACTGTCTTTTCATTACTATTGTAGCCCCTTAAGCACCACTATCCTTTTGCACATTCTTAATCTTGGTTTAGGTGTGGAACTGTGTGTGAGTCAGAGTAAAGGGGGTTGCTGCTCTGAATCTGAGAAACTGGGAGAGAAAAAGGTGAGCAGGTGCCCTATGCTTCAGGAAGCTGTTACTGTGGTCGAAATCCAGCTCAGGAAAGAAACTGTTGTTGTGGAGTTGGAGTTTGGAATCTGTTGCCCAAAGACACTGCTAAGCAGGAAAGTTGGAGAGACTGTTCTTGCTCCACATCGGAGCTGTTTTCTGTTGAGATGAAAGAGAAACCAGGAGATTCCCAGTTTAATTCAGAGCCAGGTGGAGAACTTGCTAACCTCCACCGAGTGGGGTCTGCTGGCTACTGGGGGACACTGGTGCGTGCTGGGGCACCCGTGACCTGTGAGGGAGCCAGGCTGTGGAACCACTCCTAGGTCTGGGTCCTTTGGGAGCTCTGAAACAGTCCTGAATTGGCTGGAGGTAACAAGCCGCAAGATCTTCAATCAAGAGGAAAAGCGGCCAGACCCTCAATCAAGCTCAAGTCTTCAGAATACTTACTGCTGCCCATTTAGTCTGCCCTACCTGAACTGAAATCCCAAGAGACTGAACTGGTGAAAGCCCTCTGCTCCTGGAATATCTCAAATCGTCAAGACCGTGAGTACCCAGGGCTTGTCCTGGCAATCAAGGGGAGTAAAGGTTTAACTGTTAACTTTCAGCTAGCATTCTTCCTAGGGCCACAATGCTGGCCAACCCACAGCACTGAGCAGGCCTGCAGAAACCTGGGTACCCAGTTAGGACAGAGGGACAGTCACTGATACCAGTGGGGGTGGGCTGCAGGGTGGTCTGGCCTACAGGTCCTGTTGTTAATTGTTTCCAACCATTTCTTACCACTTTTACTTCCACAGCTATTCTTTCTCCAGAATCCAGATACCCCGACCCTAGCCCTTCACCATAATAAAGATGTGTTTCTTGTTGGAAATTGCTGTGTGAAGGGTGCTCTGTGGAAACGAACTGTAAAGTGTATGTGGTATATGGTATTGGGAAACTGTTTGCCATCCAGTATGTGGGGCGGCTGGAAGGGGAGGTTGGCAGGTACAGCATCCCAGGGGGTTGTACCAGTCATACATTTGGCCCACTGCAATTTACTATGGGTGGAGGCACCGCACTATTTTATTTCTCTGGGAAAGAAACCCTGAATACCACCATAGCAGGACCCAGGACCCTTAACCTGTGTGAAGGTCAACAGGCAGGGGTAGTAGCCCACTGCCACACTGTGCCTGGGCTACATGTATAATAACATTTTAACTACCAAAAGGGGCTCTTTTTTGCCCCTAAAGCTATCTGATTGCAGCAAGAAGAATCAGTGACATCTGTTTGTGCTGGAAAGCTTAGTGCATAACAATCCTGGTAAAATCTTTGTACAGGTTGCTTGCCAAAGTGAAGAACTGAAGATCCTGGCCAACTCTGTGTAAGAACTGTATCTCTAAGAGAAGCTAATCCTATTCAGTGAGCCCTCCAGACTCATACAATGAGTTTCTTTACATTCAGGGAGTCCTCTTTCCTGCTATCTATAGTGAAAAATAATTACAGCGCTTGGATTCAGAGGTTATTCACTGGTGCAGGCAGCTATGTAAAAGCGCTCTTCTGATACACAAGGAGCTTAAGTCTGAACATTCTCATGTGACCTCAGTTGTATGCTTCAGTTCTTTTGAGTGACATGAACTCCTCTTCTTAGCACATTAGCCATGGGATGGGAGTTTGGTGTTAGTTTTGAAGACATAAAGCAGAAGATTTTAGTAATTATAAGAAAAGGATCTGAAGTGTTGCACTTGTGTTAGTTTCATAATTCGACAGCCAGAAAATGAAGGGCATCCTATATTTTGTTAGGGCCAGATTAATAATAATGTAGTCTCTGGATAAATCAAGCTGAAGCTCACAGGAACTTAACCCCCCTTACAAATGTATGCAGGGGCCCCTTTTCCTCTGTCTCCCTCTACTTGTATTAAATACTATAGGGACAGTTCCCTCTCCTACAGTTGGCAATTTCCGCTTACAGACATGTCCTCATCCTACAGAGTCTATAAATGTCAGCAATAATTATAGCAGGTGCTTTCTGATTACTTTGTTATGCAACATATCATCACACAACTGGATTTTCACAGCTTTACAGACATTTTATTTGTAAACTTGATTTACTCAGAATAAACCGAGGTATAGCATATTGTTTTGTTTCCCCCTCCCCATTTCTCCCTCACATTGTCCTCCTGTCCTCCACACCAGTGATCAGGTGTGCCATGACTGCACCCTTCCTCTGATGGGGGAGGGGTTGTTGGGAAGGCTGGCTACATTGATCAAATACCACACTGTGACTGGCCAGCAGGAAACACATAACTGTCAGGGCACCTGTGCCTTCCCTCCCTTCCTGAAACCCAAGGGCCTTATCTCTGCAATACCCTCAGCCCCCAGCTGGCTACAGCATAGAAATGCACAGCCCCAAGAAAACTATGGCCTCCTAGGAGAGAGTGCAACACACTATCCTCACACTACTGGGCTGCCTTGACACTATTTTGTTTTCAGTGGAGCCCTACTTCCAACCAAAGTTTACAGCTGGGGGGATAGAAGCACAGGGAGGTCACACAACTGATTCATGGTCACACACTGAGTCAGTGGTTATGGGACTCAAGGTTCCAAACTTCTGAGTTCCAGCCACTGGGCCACTCTAACTTCCCTGTCCCTTCATTATGCATGCAATAAAACACAACAGGGTGTGTCATTATAGGTCAACAACTGCATGCCTTCACTTTGTTGTTAGGTATGAGGTGCTTGCACACAGTGCCTTTAAACACACTCAAGAAGTACAGCTGCTGACCATAATATCACATCCCTGATGTATCTTACTGCACTTGTAAAATGGGAAGAAAGAGTTTTGGACCAAAAAGTGTCTCTTTTTGCAGTGCTTTTTAGTTCTGTTCAAGTCTCTCTCTCTCTCTCTAGTTGTCTTGGTGCTAATGCACTCTGTTTTGCTCTGTACAAAGTCGCAGGAGCACAGGTGAGATGCCAGATGGGAGCATTCTCATCACTGGGGGACAGAAACCCTAATGGAGTAGTCCCTCTGAAATAATTTTACAAGCCCATAACATAGACATAGAAACATAGACTTTGACGGCAGATAAGGACCGCTTGGCCCACCTAGTCTGCCCACTTCCCTACCTACGGGACAAGCTACAGATCCTAGTTAACCAACAGCCTATTTCTTCCTACCCCCCACAAAAATTGCCTTATGTCTGTCCCATGTATTCTTGAATTCTCCCACAGTTTTAGACCCCACAACCTCCTCAGAAAGGCTGGTCCATGCATCCACCACCCTCTCTGTGAAAAAATACTTCCTCACATTGCCCCTGAACCCCCCCATCTTCAAATTGTGTCCCCTTGCTCTTGCACATCTCTTTTTCTGAAAGATGCTACCCTCTTTGACTTTGTTGATTCCACTGAGGTACTTAAAAGTTGCTATCATACTCCCCCTTCCTTCCTTTCCTCAAGGGTATACATATTAAGCTCCTTTAGTCTCTCCTCATATGGCTTCTCTTCAGACCCTGCACCATTTTAGTTGCCCTCCTCTGGACTGCCTCTATCCTGTCTATGTCCTTGCGGAGATGGGGTCTCCAGAACTGGACGCAGTACTCCGGATGGGGACTCACCAACTGTCTGTACAGAGGGATAACAACTTCCTGTTTTCTGCTGGTGATGCCTCTCCCTATACATCCCACTATCCCCCAGCCCTCCCTACTGCCTTCTCACATTGCTTGCTAACCTTAAGATGATTACCCCCAGGTCCCTTTCCATTTTTGTTGTTGTTACTACCCCCCCCCCATTGTGTAATCTTCCCCTGGGTTTTTGTTTCCCAGGTGCATTATTTTGCACTTTGTTGCTTTGAATCCAAGCTACCATACTTCTGACCATTCCTCCAACCTTGCCAAATCCCTTCTCATCCTTTCCACACCTCCTTGTGTATCAATCCTGTTGCAGATCTTTGTGTCATCTGCAAAGAGGCATACTTTTCTTTCCAGTCCCTCTGCAATGTTACTTATAAAGACATTAAAAAGGACTGGACCCAGTACTGAACCCTGCGGTACCCCACTAGTAACCCCTCTTTCTTCAGAGTGGACTCCATTTACAATTACCTTCTGTGTCCTGTTCTCCTGCCAATGTTTTACCCAGACTACCACCCTCGGACCCACTCCCAGGCTGGTTAATTTGACTATTAATATTTTGTGTGGGACGGTGTCAAATGCCTTGCTAAAGTCTAGGTAGGCCATGTCCACAGCCCCTTCCTGGTCTACTACTTTGGTCACCTAGTCAAAGAAATCAATTAGATTCTTCTGACATGACCTTCCTGCTGTGAACCCATGCTGCCTTGGGTCCTGTGCCCCACTGGCCTCTAGGTACTCAACAATTCTTTCCTTCAGAAGTGATGCCATCACTTTCCCTACCACAGAGGTCAAACTGACAGGTCTGTAGTTTCCTGCCTCTGTCTTGGTCCCACTTTTGTGAAGGGGAAATCACATCCGACTTCTGCCAGTCCTCAGGTACCACACCATCCTCCCATGATTTGTTAAAAAGGGTAGTCAGTGGTTTCACTAGTTCTCCCCTTAATTCTTTTAGAATTCTAGGGTGAATTCCGTCAGGCCCCATTGCTTTGTCCACCTTCAGTTTTAGGAGTTCTTTCAGAACCCTTTCTTCTGTGAAAGGACAGGGATTGAGCCCCCTATCCAGAGTGTTTCTGTTACTTGGATTAGGCACCTCCCCCTCCTCCTCTTTTGTGAATACTGAGCAGACATATTGGTTCAGTATCCCTGCTTTTTCATTGTCACTCTCTGCCCACCCGCCGTGCATTCTATTCAGCCTCACTATCCCTCCCTTTGTCTTTCTACATTCCCTGATGTACCTATAAAAGGTTTTATCCCCCTTCTTAACTGAGTTGGCAATCTTTTCCTAAGTTTGGGCCTTTGCTATTCTGACTTCCCTTCCTGCTTCCTTCTGCCTTAACTGGTACAGCTCTCCGTCCTGCTCCTTCTATGTTTCCTTATACTTCCTGAATGCTATCTTTTTCTCCCTGACCTTCCCCACCACCTCTTTTGAGAACCATAGTGGCTTTTTCTTTCTTTTTGATTTGTTTATTTGCTTCACTCAAAGGCTTATTGCCTCTGTGATGGCAGATTTGATGTTTCCCCATTGTTGTTCCACCCCTCCTTCTAGTCTGTTTGCTAGTGCTTTTCTAAGGCACTCTCCCATCTTGCCAAAGTCATCCCTCCTGAAGTCCATTACCCTCACTTTTTGTATGGCTTGACTCTGTAGCTGAGTTTATTGTGAACCACACTGTTTGATGGTAACTTGTTCCCAGATGGCTACCCACTTCTAGATCTGAGATCCTCTCACTGTCCCCATTTGAGAGTACGAGGTCTAAGATTGCTCCCTCATGAGTGGGTTCCAAAACTAGCTGTCTGAGGCATGCCACCTGTAGGGCATCGAGAATGGCCCTGCTCTTGGATGTGGCTGCAGCAAATGTGCTCCAGTTAACATCTGGCATTTTCAGGTCTCCCATCAACAGTATATCCCCTTTCTCTGCCATCCTAAGAATGCCTTCTATCATAAACTTGTCCATTCCCTCCCCTGACAAGGAGGTCTGTATACAACCCCTGTGTGCGGATTGTGGTGCCATTTCCAGTCTCTAAGGTGACCCACAGTGCCTCCTCTCCTCCCTGTTTACTCTTTTGTTCAGTTGCTTTTATCCCTTCCTTTACATAGAGAGCTACTACTCCCCCTCTTCTCCCCTCCCTGTCCTACTTCTTATAACAAATAAAGACCAAGAGTTTATTTTTATTTAGTTTTTGTTGAGAGGCATATGAAAAATGTATTCAGATGGGAAGTTTTAAAAGTGCTGTAAAATGGGGTGCATTAGCACTGAGGCAAATTGAGAGAGACTTACTCAGAACTAACAAGAAGCATGAAAAATGAATTACAAACAAGAAACGTTTGCTTAATGGGAGAAAAACACTCCAACTGTGTGGCTTATAGCCACACATCCTGAAGAAGAGACCAGTGCATTGGCTTCAAAACATTGGTATTGTCCGAAAATAGAAGTGGCATATGAAAAATAAAAAGCACTATATCCAGAGGCAGTTTTTGGTCCAGAGTCGCTTTCTTTGCATATTATGCTAGAACACTGGACCAGGAGCTTGGAAGGCATTTTGAAGGGACTTAGGAGTTCTTTTTTATTATCCTGATTTATAAAATGGGTCCACAAAAGAGAAATAGCAAATCTCACAAAGTTGAATAAGATAAAGAAAGTGGGAAGCAATCTGTTTGGGAAAGGCAGCACAAGTACATATAAAGAAGGTATCAAGGAGCCGGCCCCGTGGCATGGAGGGCTGAGGTGCTCATGCCTCACCTGCAGCCCTGCTGGTGACTTGGGTTTGGGAATGGACTCAGGTCACTGGGGGGTTGGCCAGGAGGGGGAGAGGATCAAGCATTCCAGGGATTGCTCTCCTCTCCCGGGGAGGGGTGGCAAGCCGTCTCAGCTTTTGACTGCTACTGGGTGGAGGCTTGGTGGTAGTGCAGGTTGTGAGTGACTCAGTAGGAGAGGCTGTGGTTTGGTAGTATACGTGTGCCTCCACATGCCCTTTTTTATATGCTGCCACCGCCAAGTGATTGGGAAGAAATGAAAAAGGGGCTGGGGAGGGCTTAATGAAGCCATGCCCAGTCTCCTCTGGCTTGCATCGCCATCCGGTCTTCATCAATCTGGATATGTGTACCATGGGGACAGCCCTCCCCCTCCTGGCCTCACTGCCGGGGCAATCTGCAGGGGACTTTCTGGTGGCCCAGGGAGGAAGGTGATGGTCAAAGGCACAAGTACATGGCTGTCAGCTGCCCACCTGTAGCTCAAGGAAGAAAAACCTTTATGAAAAAGACAAAGAAAGGACCAGAGAAAATAGACAAATTCAGCCACTGTTCATGCTACCATAATGGCAGTTTGACCTGGCAGAGACTTGATTTTCTTTTTTTATGTGAAGTGAGACATGAACTTCCGATGCAAGCATGCATACAGTTAATTCAAATAAATTACTGTATGAATTGTAATTGCTATTCGTCTAAAAGGAATCTTCTGATTGAAATGATTTGTGAAACGGTGATTACATTTGAACAGCTTTCCCTGCTAAAATGTTTAACCTGAAACACTGGATTTTACATTAGAAGCACTGAAAACCTCACTTTCCTAGTGCCTCACTGTCGTACTTCCCAAGGTCAGTGGTTGTTTTCAGTTAGAGCCCCCAAGTGGTTTAACTTGCTTCATTGTGATGTCACCAACACTGTCATACTAGGCCTTTTCAAGCACAAACCAAACTACGGGGACTCCTTGTGACTAGCACCACCTGTGACTGCTTCAATTAAATCTGGTGAAGGCCTGCTCCCCTCATCTTACATTTTTCTGCCACCTTTCCTCTCCTTACCTTCTCCCCACCCCATACCTCATACATCCGCCCCTCATTTCATATTCCTTATATTGCACCATCCCTGCTAGTTCTACCCACTTTCCAGTCCCCCTCCCACCCCATCCCATCCCTTCTGCATCTTCCACTACTCTGTTTCCTTCCTCTAACACCCAAATGCCCAAACCCCCTTCCTCTTCCCTGTCCCTCCCTCTCTACTCACTCCCTCCCACACCTAAATCCCACTACCCAATACCTCTCTCTCCCCTACCTTGACAATGCCTCCAGGCTGCAATGATCCTAATGTACAATAAAGAAAGGTTGTTTTAGTGCTATGCAAGTCTCTGTCCTAATTCTAGTTGTTTAGTCACTAGTCCAGGCATTCATTGTACAATGCATGTTCCAGTTTGTATCATATTAATTTTTGCCTGCCTCTTGTAATTATGTTCACATGTCCTCCTGTCATTATTTGTATTGTACCTTGTCTATGTACCATGATGTGGAACCTATGTAAAAGAGCTCCTAGCTCAAAGGTGTTAATCTGAGATTTAAATAAATAAATAAATAAATCATAAAAAAATATTTACCTGGGTGATTGAGTCTGTCTGGTACTTTCTTTGTATACTTAAAAAATGGGTCCCACAAAAGAAAACAATTGCATCTTTTAAAAGGAAAAAAATGCTGCTTTTTGTGCCACACATTTTTTTTATTTCAGAGGTAGGGAGCATAGATACCGTATTTCTCTGTCATTTGGCTGGGAGCTACAAACTGTGTAATTATGGGGGAATGGGGTATTTAAGCAATAATACTCAGCATGGTGTGGTATATTATAAATATTGTCACACTTTGGGTGCAGTGTGTGGCCTGAGGCCATGCTGAGTTCTTTCAACTACCCAAGAAGTGACGATATCCCACAATTTACCACACTCTGGGGTGTATTATTGCAGTTATAAAATGGCCTCAAAGTGTTAGGAAATGGCAGGTTACGGTTATCAGATTTGAACAGGGATGAGATAGTAAGAGATCATCTTGGGTCAAAGACTGTTAGAGCCAGTCCACTTTGAGGACATCTCATTTTATAATTCAGGGTGTAATGGCTGAGATGACAAAGGGACAAGCTAGACAGGCACTCCCTCCTTCTGTCCTCACAAACATAATGTAGTGATGAATAAATTAAATGTGTTTGAATGGTTCTCAGTTAATGAGAATACAGGATTCTTTTGACCCATTTTATAATTTTTCTATACTCAGGCAACCCCTTTTGCAAGCATCATTGGGTTCATGATTGGTGAAAGTAAATTTCAGTAAGTCATTTGTTCGGGGGCCAAGGTGGTGTGAGCCTGAGATTATCTCCAGACAAAGTTTTGTGAAGTTTATGAAAAATGTTACCAGGGTTAGGATTCAGTGAGACAAAACTGAAGTGAGGTTCTGTTCCCTGATCGATGGTGTGTGACCGCTGCTTTTTCATACAAATTAACTGCCTGGCCTCTGTGAACCTAACCCAAGCATGCATTTTGAAATAGTATAAAAATCCCACATATAAAAAACAAAACAGTTTTTGTAGTCAGGAGTGGGAAAGCAAGGAGTCGTGTAAATACCGTGTCAGAAAAACTCCCCCCACCCCCCACACACCAAAAAATGCATAAAGTAGCCACTGAAATGGAAGAGGGATCAAAGTAGTTCTAACAATATGAAGTAGAGCCCCTAGCAGAAGTAAAAGTGTGAAGCATTAGGCTTCTTAAAATGCAATTAGAAAGACACATGTAGACTCTTCCAGAGTGTGATGCATTCAAGAACATGTAGTATTGAGTTCCGACACTGTTTGCAGTATGTAGTTTCTGTGTTTATCATCTTTTCATTCTTGAACAGATGATGTCTAAAGAATCCATATCCTGTTGTTGCCATGGAACAAGGAAGTGCTGAATGCAGAAAAAAACATTAAATGCACACCTGGCTGAATTTAAGTCTCAATATTTTAGCTAGCAGTGTAATGTACAGGCTAATGTAATGAACTGTAATTAAGCTTCATACTTCAGGCAGATCTGTGTTTGATTCCCACAACCTCTGTTTGTATAATGTGTGAGTCAAGGCACGAGAGAGTGTGCTCTCTGCAGTGCTGGGCTGCGGTGCGGCACCAGTGGAATGTCATCCTCACAAGGAAGCAAGAAGCCACAGTAGATTGAAATGACGACCAAAAACAGTTTATTGCTAGAGTTCCAAATGCTTTAGACATCAGGGGGCCCCTAGACGAAGCTCCACCTGAGCAAAGCACCAGGATACCTGATCTGTTATACTATCCTCACTGGTTGCACCACTGCTTGTGTTTTGTGGTTTTGCAACACTATTGGAAGCATTGTAACGCTCCGGATATTTGGATGTCTACTGCATTTGAGACTCCAGCAATACACTGTTTCTGCCTGACATTTTGGTTTACTGTGGCTTCTTTATTCAGTACCTGATAATTTTGTGGTATACTGTGTGTGGCCCCTTCCTGGTTTGCTTGCATAATGTGTGATCCTGAGCAAGTCACTTAAACTCCTTGGGCAGGATTCACAAAGCTATCAGGACCCAAATCCCACTCCGCAACTGCAGTTGCAGACTGAAATCGCCCACAGCTGCGCTGGTTGCGAATCACAGCCGCAGCAGTTGCGGAGGGTGTTACGGCTGCTCCCACCAGCCGTAGCATCTTTCCACAGCTGCGGCCATCTCCCTGGTAACACAACCTGCAAGCAGCCATAAATCATGGAGCCGGTCGTAATCCGGCTTCACCTTTGTGAACCCACCACTGCGGGACTCCTGCAGCTCCGCAAGTGGCCACCCTTTGGTGCCAACATTTTGCCGCAGCTGCGGGATTTCCACGATCTTTGTGAATCCTGCCCCTTGTGGTCCCTAGATGCACTTGGAAACAAGCTATGGCTCAGTGTGCCTTTCCCAGCCCAACACTGTAAAATTTAAAAATAAATTTAGTTTTTTCATTCTTTTGTTTGGCATCAGTTGCTCATTCAGACTACACTGTTCCTCTAAATCAGTGTTTTTCAAATGAAACCTCTGGCAGTCTGCATCTGTCCCACCACATGATCTATGTAGTTACAGATGTCTTAGGAGCCTGAAGTAGAAATGCAACGGGGCCAACACTAGTTTACTTTTACAAAAACAACAACGCAATAAATAGCCCTGCAGCACTCCACCCTGTGATGTGGACAGCAGAGGTTTGCAGCAGGAGCCAATCCCCTGCTCAGTGCTGGGGGAACTTTGTGGAGTGCTATGGAGGCAGGACTCTCAGATTCTGGGAGAGCTAGAACTCCTTTTATGAGCTCAGGGTGGCCTTGGACTTAGCAGCTCACCCTTGGTGTGTTCACCCCCTCATCTCACATTCAGTATTGCGTCAGGTAAGCATTTTTAAAAAGTAGGAGGAGAGTAGGAAAATAAAAGCTACCTGATTGGTAGATAGCTCCCCCAATGTCCCTGCCTCAGCATCTCCTCCTTTGCTCCCTCCCCCGTGAAGCCCCTAAACTTAAATAAGCCTGGGTACCACCAGTGCCCAGGGATAGGATTGCCATATCACCTTAGGGGAGGAATGAGAGTTAGAACTAAAGAAAAGTTGCTGCTGGTTGTCCCCATGTCTCCCAGCCTATTATTTTATTTTATTTATTTGGCTATATTATCTTTGTTCTTCTTATTAATTGCATTTTATTTTGTTTATTCATTTTATTCTATATTTCAAAATGTGTATGAGAAATCCTGGAAGCTGATTGGCTGAAGTAATCTTTGGCCTGTGAAGATATTGCAGTATATTATCATGGTTAAAAACTGATTACCAAAATCAGTCATTTTCTAACACTTCAGGGCCATTTTTAAAATCACAATAATACAATTAAGGTGTGCTATATTACAGGATAGTGTCACTTTTATGGTGGTTGAAGGCACTTGGGGTTGCCTCATGCCTAGTCACAATGCACCCAAGGCATGATATCACATGATCTACCAGGATGTGTTGGGTATTATTGCTTAACTGTAATTTACCATCACCCTGTTTTTTAATGTACATATGTGCACCATTTTGTTGTTCTTTCATTGAACCATTGCACTGTTTTATTTAGCCGCTCTCAATAACCATTTGCAATTCCCCTCCCTGGCCCTAGGTCACACCTGGCAATGAGTTTAAGTTCAGTGTGCATTTCCTGGTTAACAATCTTAAATAAATAAATAAATATATATATATATATATATATATATATGTATATAGGGATGAGAATCATTTTTTGAATGAAAGAAAAGTTGCCACTGGTCACTCCAGTGCCTCCTGGCCTGATGTGGAGGAGTGTTTGGTACAGTCAGGCTCACAGTGGTGGAGGTCTTCATTACCCCAGAATATGCAGCACCACGGGGTTGCATAGCCATTACACCAGGGTCCCTCCTATCATAATTAGAGCTGTGCGAAGTTGCTGAAATTCACTTTGCAAAAAAATACACAAAATTGTAGCAAATTTGCAGTGCTGGGGACTGCAATTCATGTTGTTATTCACCAGGCAGATCAGCCAAATTTGTGTGGCAAATGGCCAATTCACAGACGAATCCCAAGGTGAACTGGATGTAAAAAAAGGTTACCCCCCCAACAACCCACCCTGCTGGCACCCTCCTCCCTCTGACCCAGCAAACATTATGCTGTTGCTTTCCTGTAACAAAATGTACAGTAATCCCTTCCCCCCCCGCACATTAAATACATCCTCCACCTCTCCCCAGCCAAGTCCCACTGTGTTTAATACTTACTCCCAGTCCCCACCCAACCCCCTTTCCAGTCCCCAACACCCTCCTCCCACCACCAGGTTCCACAAAATATAACCTGAAGATAAAGAAATTGGTCCCCCAGAACACAGCGTCTGCTCTGTTCAGAAACATAAAAACATAGAAGTTGACGGCAGATAAGGACCGCAAGGCCTATCCGGTCTGCCCATTTCTTTTTCTACCTTATGAATGTGCCATCGGCATTTGCTCTGTCAATGGCCTATCTATTCATACTCATCTGTATTGTTCCCTTATGCCTATCCCATGCCTGTTTGAAGCCCTGCACTGTATTCATATCCACCACTTCCTGAGGTAGGCCATTCCATGCATCCACCACCCTTCCTGTGAAAAAGAACTTCCTCACATTACCCCTTAATCGGCCTTCCTCTAATCTCATGCTGTGTCCTCTTGTCCTGCTATTTTTCTTATATTGAAACAAGTTAGACTCTTTCACCTTGTTAATGCCCTTAAGGTGTTTGAGCGTTTCAATCATATCACCTCTCTCCCTCCTTTGCTCCAGTGTATACGTATTGAGTTCCGTTAATCTATCCTCATATGTTTTATGATGCAGTCCCTGCACCATTTTGGTTGCCCTTCTCTGGACTGCCTCAATTTGGTTAATGTCCTTGTGAAGGTGTGACCTACAGTACTGCACACAGTACTCCAGATGGGGCCTAACCAGTGTCTTGTAAAGAGGGATTATTACCTCTCTCTTACGACTTGTGATACCCCTACTAATACACTCCAGCATCCCCCTAGCCTTACCTACTGCTTTAGTGGTCTGCTTGGGTGATTTCAGGTCATCGGTGATGATAACACCCAAGTCTCTTTCTTCCCTTGTGACTGCCAGCAACTCCCCTCCCAGACTATAGGTGGCTTCAGGGTTTCTCTTCCCTATGTGCATGATCTTGCACTTCTTTGCATTAAACCCCAGTTACCACTCTTTCGACCATTTTGCTAGTTTATTCAGATCTCTTCTCATTCTGCCCACCCCATCTGGATCATATACTCTATTGCAGATCTTGGTGTCATCTGCAAAACAGACAAACCTTATCCTCCAGTCCATCTGCAATGTCACTGATGAAGATATTGAAGAGGACTGGCCCCAGGACTGATCCCTGAGGTACCCCACTTGTGACCTGCATCTCTTCTGACTGTATACTGTTTACCATCACTATCACTCTCTGTTTTCTGCCCATCAACCAGTTTGCCACCCAGTTGACCAACTTCTGACCCACCCGAGCCTACCCAGCTTATTAATCAGTCTTCTATGTGGAACAGTATCGAAAGCTTTGCTGAAGTCAAGGTAGGTGACATCAACTGCTCTTCCTTGGTTCACCACTCTGGTTACCCAGAGCAAGCAGAGCACCAGGAGGATGGACCTGCTGGTATAACTAAGCTTTTCTACTGGGACTAAGAACTAGTACTCTTGTACTGGGACCTTAAATTTAGGCCATGGTTTGTGACACTTCAAGTGAAAAAAAAAAGTGTGTTTGTTAGAGTTAGTTGAAGTGAATTGTTATCTGTTATCTGTGTAGTTATCTGGGTGCTTGTCACAGGTGGCTGAAGGGAATTATCTGTGAAATTAACTAAGTGTAGAAAGATTTGCAAAGTAGGGGGAGTGGCTTAGATAGAAGGAGCCAGGTTAAAACCAGATTTAACCACTGCCCTAGATAGCTTCTGCCAGAGAACAAGCAGAGCACCAGGAGGAAGGAGCTGCTGGTATAACTAAGCTTCTCCACTGGGACTATATTACCCTCCTTCCCTCCCCTCCACCCCCCCCACCCAAAGGTAGTTCTACTTTTGTAGGCACAGGATTTAACTGACAACAGGAACTTCCTGTTTGGGAGCAGAGAGTGAGTGATCACAGAGCCACCAAAGACTCACCATCCTAAAAGGGCAAGAGTAGCTCTCCGTCCCCCCTAGCTGCTGGAGGTCTGACTCTGAGCAAGTAAGGAGACTACTGAGAAACATAGGAACTTCTTGTCTCAGAACAGAAAGATCAGCAGCTAAAAGGGCACAGAGGTGTAAGTAGGGACAGAAAAAAAAAAGAAATAAACAGAGAAAAGAGTAAGTATTCCAAACAACAATTAGGGGGCCAGAAATAAGACATGATGGGAGAGGTGCAGTGCAGTGGCTGTGGCGCAGCAGTCTTCCGGGAGATGTTCTGGAGGATGCAGTGTTGTCCCATCTGCAGGCACCTCTCTGGGCTGAGGGAGGAGGTTGCTTATCTCCAGGATTTGTGGGACCTCCTCTCCCACCCAGGGACAACCAGGGTCACTGCCATTGCCTCAGAGGTTGCTAAGAAAGAGGAGCAGTTGGACTACAGTGGGCTCAGGGAGGGTGAGGGTGGTGGAACAGAGGCACATCCCTCCAGTTGTACCTCTCCACAATTTCTATGCCATTCTGGAAAAGTGTGGTTCCTCTGTGGAGGCACCCACAGTGGAGACCAAGGAGGATGCTGGGAACCTTCACAAAGGAGACGCACAGGAGGGTGGCATGGGACCCCACAGGGGAAGGAAAACAACTCCTGGTGGGAGACTCCATTGTTAGGAAGGTAGAACTGGGGGAAGAAGGGGAGAGGAAGGTAAGGTGCCTGCCTGGTGCCATGGCTTGGAGGGACAGGGAGCGAATCCTCAGCATCGCAGGAGCAGCTGCACATTGGAGGGAGCTGGATGTCATTGTCCACATAGGGACAAATGCTCTGGCTAAGAAAGGGATCAGAGCAGTACAAGAAGCATTTGTGTAGATGGGGAGGGGCCTTAGACAAATAGCACGCATGGTAACCTTCTCGGAGGTGCTGCCTGTCTATGGCACAAGTGAGGCTAGGGTGCTCCACACCATGGATTCAATCAGTGGTTGAAAAACTGGTGCAGAGCTCAGGGATTTGGCTTCATTGGGGACTGGGGGTCCACCTGGAGGGATGCAGGCCTATACTGGCATGATGGTGCATCTGTCGGGAGGGGAACCAGGATCCTAGGTGATAAGTTTAAATGCTTGATTGGCAAGCATTTAAACTAGTGAGTAAGGAGGCACTGGAGGAGCAGGAAATCCTAGCCCCCAAAATCAGGTACTAATGAGGTAGACACTAACATAGAGATGTCGATAGGGAGAAGTGTAGGGGTAAATGGAGCAAGTGACAAGTGCAATAAGGATAGGGATGGGGCAAAAAGGGGTAAGGCCATCAAGAAATGGAGGGAAATGAGTACCAATGACCGTAGTCTGGGCAACAAGCTCCCTGAACTGGTGGCCTTGATGGAAGAGGGATGCCTGGATATTGTAGCAGTCACAGAAACATGGTACACAGAGAACCATGACTGGGATGTTAACATACCAGGGTACACAACCTACAGGAGAGACAGGGAGGGGAGAAGAGGGGGCAGAGTAACTCTCTATGAAAGGGAAGAGATAAAAGCAACTGAACAAAAGAGCAAACAGGGAGGAGAGGAGGCACTGTGGGTCACCTTAGAGACTGGAAATGGCACCACAATCCACACAGGGATTGTATACAGATCCCCATGTCAGGGGGAGGGAATGGACAAGGATATGATAGAAAGCATACTTAGGATGGCAGAGAAAGGGGAGATACTGTTGATGGGGGACCTTAATATGCCAGATGTCAACTGGAGCACATTTGCTGCAGCCACATCCAAAAGCAGGGCCCTTCTCGGTGCCCTTCAGGGGGCATGCCTCAGACAGCTAGTTTTGTAACCTACTCATGAGGGAGCAATGTTAAACCCGGTACCTTCAAATGGGGACAGTGAGAGGATCTCAGATCTAGAAATGGGTAGCCATTTGGGAACAAGTGACCACGAAACAGTGTGGTTCATGATAAACTCAGCTACAGAGTCAAGCCATACAAAAGTGAGGGTTCTGGACATCAGGAGGGCTGACTTTGGCAAGATGGGAGAGTGCCTTAGAAAAGCACTAGCAAACAGGCTAGAAGGAGGGGTGGAGCAACAATGGGGAAATATCAAAACTGCTGTCACAGAGGCAACAAACCTTTGTGTGAAGCAAATAAACAAATCAAAACTAAAGAAAAAGCCACTACGGTTCTCAAAAGAGGTGGTGGTGAAGGTCAGGGAGAAAAAGATAGCATTTAGGAAGTATAAGGAAACATAGAAGGAGCAGGACGGAGAACTGTACCAGTTAAGGCAGAAGGAAGCAGGGAGGGTAGTCAGAATAGCAAAGGCCCAAACTGAGGAAAAGATAGCCAACTCGGTTAAGAAGGGGGATAAAACCTTTTATAGGTATATCAGGGAGTGTAGAAAGACAAAGGGAGGGATAGTGAGGCTGAATAGAATGGACGGTGGGTTGGCAGAGAGGGATAGTGAAAAAGCAGGAATACTGAATGAATACTTCTGTTCAGTATTCACAAAAAAGGAGGTGTGGGAGGTGCCTAATCCAATTTGCAGAAGCACTCTGGATAGGGGGTTGATCACAGTCCTTTCACAGAAGAAAGGGTTCTGAAAGAACTCCTAAAACTGAAAGTAGACAAAGCAATGGGGCCAGATGGAATTCACCCCAGAAATCTAAAAGAATTAAGCAGAGAACTAGTGACACTACTGACTACCCTTTTTAACAAATCGTGGGAGGATGGTGTGGTACCTGAGGACTGTAAGAGGGCAGATGTGATTCCCCTTCACAAAAGTGGGACCAAGACAGAGGCAGGAAACTACAGACCTGTCAGTTTGACCTCTGTGGTAGGGAAAGTGATGGAATCACTTCTGAAGGAAAGAATTGTTGAGTACCTAGAGGCCAGTGGGGCATAGGACCCAAGGCAGCATGGGTTCACAGAGGGAAGGTCATGTCAGACGTATCTAACTGATTTCTTTGACTGGGTGACCAAAGTAGTAGACCAGGGAGGGGCTGTGGACATGGCCTACCTAGAGTTTAGCAAGGCATTTGACACAGTCCCACACAAAAGATTAATAGTCAAATTAACCAGCCTGGGAGTGGGTCCGAGGGTGGTAGCCTGGTTGAAACATTGGCAGGAGAACAGGACACAGATGGTAATTGTAAATGGAATCCACTCTGAAGAAAGGGGGGTTACTAGTGGGGTACCGCAGGGTTCAGTACTGGGTCCAGTCCTTTTTAATGTCTTTATAAGTGACATTGCAGAGGGACTGGAAGGAAACGTATGCCTCTTTGCAGATGACACAGAGATCTGCAACAGGGTTGATACACAAGGAGGTGTGGAAAGGATGAGAAGGGACTTGGCAAGGTTGGAGGAATGGTCAGAAATATGGCAGCTTGGATTCAATGCAAGAAGTGCAAAATAATGCACCTGGGAAACAAAAACCAGGAGAAGATTACACAATGGGGGGTAGTGACAACAACAAAAATGGAAAGGATCTGGGGCTAATCATATCAGATGACCTTAAGGTTGGCAAGCAATGTGAGAAGGCGGTAGGAAGGGCGGGGGGATACTGGGATGTATAGGGAGAGGCATCACCAGCAGAAAACATGAAGTTGTTATTCCCTGTACAGACAGTTGGTGAGACCCCATCTGGAGTACTGCGTCCAGTTCTTGAGACCCCATCTCCACAAAGACATAGCCAGGATGGAGGCAGTTCAGAGGAGGGCAACTAAAATGATGCAGGGTCTGCAAGAGAAGCTATACGAGGAAAGACTAAAGGAGCTTAATATGTATACCCTTAGGGAAAGGAGGGAGAGGGGGCATGATAGAAACATTTAAGTACCTCAGTGGAATGAAAAAAGTCCAACAGGGTAGCATCTTTCAGAAAAAGAGATGTGCAAGAACAAGGGAACACAATTTGAAGATAGAGGGGGGACGCTCAGGGGCAATGTGAGGAAGTATTTTTTCACAGAGAGGGTGGTGGATGCATGGAACAGCCTTCTTGAGGAGGTTGTGGGGTCTAAAACTGTGGGAGAATTCAAGAATGCATGGGACAGACATAAGGCAATTATTAGGGGGGTAGGAAGAAATAGGCTGTTGGTTAAATAGGATCTGCAGCTTATCCTCTAGGTTGGGAAATGGGCAGACTAGGTGGGCCAAGCAGTCCTTATCTGCCGTCAAAGGCTATGTTTCTATGTTTTTATGTTACCCAGTCAAAGAAATCTGTGAGATTAGTTTGACAGGACCTTCTTGTTGTAAACCATTGCTGTTTTGGATCCTGTGCGCCTATGGATTTCAGGTGTTGCACTATCCTTTCCTTAAGGAGTGCCTCCATAATCTTGCCCACTACTGAGGTAAGACTGACTGGTCTGTAGTTCCCTTCCTCCTCCCTGCTACCACTCTTGTGGAGCAGGATCACATGAGCCCTTCTCCAGTCTTCTGGGACCTCTCCTGTGCTCAGAGATTCACTAAACAGTTCTGATAATGGCTCTGCTAGTTCCACCCTTAGATCCCTTAGTACCCTGGGATGTATGCTATCAGGTCCCATTGCTTTTCCACCCTGAGCTTAGCGAGCTCTTGTAGGACCCTTTCTTTTGTGAAGGGACTAGTGCACACCTCCCTCCCCCCTGTGTCCGTGGTGCTGAGCTGTGGGCCCTGCCCTACCTTCTCGTAAATACTGAGCAGAAGTGTCTATTTAGGATAGATGTTTTTAAATGGTCATCCTCCTCACATGCCCCCTTATCCCCTTTGATCTTAGCAATACCCCCTCTAGACTTTCTCCTTTCACTAATGTATCTATAGAAAGTCTTGTCACCTTATTTTACTGTTCATGGTAGTGTTTCCTCGGTTTGGGCCTTTGCCTGCCTTACTGCCTTCCCTGTTTCTCTTAGAGAAGTTTCGTATGCCTCCCTATCTTTATCCCGCTGCATTCCCTTATATTTCCTGAAACCAGCCTTTTGGCTCTGACCTTTTCTGCTACTGTTTTTGAGAACCAAAGTGGTTTCCTTCTTCTTTTGCACTTCCTTTTCTCTCTAACACAATGGGATGTTGCTTCAAGTATTGCATCCTTAATACTTGCCCACTTTGCCTGTACCACCTCACCTGTATTTCTTCTTGCCAAGGCTAGCTTAACTTTGTTGGCCATCTTATCAAAGTCAGCTCCTCTGAAGTCCCCTATTTTTGCCTTGGAATTTGATGATTTAGTTCTAGTGGCCAAATTGAACCATACCATGTGATGGTCACTGGCCCCCAGGTGACCTTCTACCTGGAGATCTGTGATCCTTTCCCTGTTATTCAGTACTAGATCTAGGATAGCCCTGTCTCTTGTGGGTTGTTGTACCAGTTGTTTGAGGTCCTCCCCCTGCAGGGAATCCACTATGTGTCTAGTTCTGGCAGATGTTTCTGCTGGAATTGACCAATCTGTATCTGGCATGTTGAAGACTCCCATTATCAGAACCTCCCCCTTAGCTGTCATGTTTTGTATATCTTTGAACAGTAATGTGTCTATGTCATCCCCCTGGTCTGGAGGCCTGTAGACAACCCCAGTTTGTATGGCTGTCCCATTTTCTGTTTCCAGGGTGACCCACAGTCCTTCTGGCTCCTTATGTGTATTCTGAATTTCTGCAGCTTTGATATTTTCATTGACATAAAGGGCCACTCCATCACCCCCTTTTTGCACCTCGGTCTCTTCTGAACAGTACATAGCCGGGTACTGAAGTCTCCCAAGTGTGGTTACTGGTGAACCATGTCTCGCTAATGGCTACTATGTCCAGTTTAGCCTCTGTCATTATTGCCTGCAGGTCTGGGATCTTGTTTCCCAGTCTGAGAGCATTTGTGTACATGATTTTCCACTGGTCAGATTTTGGTGTGTTGGTTGTTGGGCGAGGTCTGGCATTTCCCCTATGCATCGTATGGGGAGCTGGACCTTGTTCCTTACCTGGTGATGCAAATGAACTACAAACATGCTGAACTCCTGTTTGATCACTAACTGAGGGGGGAAGGGTGTTCTTCCCTTCTACATATTGGGTGCTGCACCCCTCTCCCCAGTTCAGTGCTGACTCCTGTCTCGTAATGGCTTTAATGAATGAAAGGTGATTTCTTAGCTCCTAGTAAAACCTGATTGGTTGAAAATTTAGTCAATCAGGTTTTACTAGGAGCAATAATAATATCATTCATTCATTTGCGCCATTACAAGATGGGGAATCGACACTGAACAGAGCAGACACTCTACACCGTTGTACTATTTTCTTTATTTGTAGATTATATTTTATGGGTGTTGGTTGGAGGGGTCATGGGGACCAGATAGGGAGGCTGGGTGGGGGACTGAGAGTAAGTATTAAAGTCAGTGGGACTCAGGTGGGGGGGTGTATTTGGTACGTGGATGGTGGGAAGGGATTACCTTTTGTTACAGCCACAGCGGTGTGATGTTTGCAGGGATGTCGGGGAGGAGGGAGTCAGGCAGTGGGAGTGGGGTTATATCACTAATTTCTACGTTCCTGGCTGGGGAGTTGGGGTGGTTTCACAGCACAGTGGGTAGGGGAGTTTTTTTTTTAAGTTTAAAAAAAAATCAGCTGGTGAAGTTGGTAGTTTAGCCACAGAATTTGCGAATTTTTTCTTTAAAATGCGAATATCATGGATTTGCACCAACTTTGCCAGTGAATTAAACATTTGTAGCATCTCTAGTCATAATGTATGTATGCTCTGGCCACCTGAAGCCACATACAAGTGACTTCATGAATGCTATGACTTGGGATGATGCCCCTGTCATTCTTCCTGACCTGGCTCCATGTCTGATCTGTGGAATGAGAAAGATCAGGTCAGGAAGGCTGCAGATGTCTGGCTGGGTGGGTGAGTTGGAGCATGTCATGGGTACCTTCCTGGGTCCCATTGTGTATAAAACTGCCATAATGAAGCTTACGGGCCATGTAACTGGCATATGTAGGTTCTGTAGTAACACGGGGTTGCATCAAGGGCATCTGAAGAAAGCCTAAACAAAAGCTAAAAAACAGCACATCTGCAGAAAACCACAATGAGCAGCCAACAGAGGTAAAGAGAAAAAATGTTACCTTTAACTTGCCATTTTAGGAGCCAGTATGATAATAATCAGTGCAATGGATGCACTCACACTGATATTATAAAGGGAAAAGCCACATGACACCAAATGACATCCACAAACTTAACATTTTGCTCCACCCCTACTGAACGTCGTCAGAAGTGAACACCCTCATTCAGCTGAATAATGTATACCTGATTATTTAAAAGGGTTGGAATCCATTAAGACCCCATATATAAATAAAATATGTTTTTTATTATCAAAAATGGACATTAGGACACTTCTAAACAAAGAAATGCTATGGAGTCTCAGCATGCTAAAACTATTACTACATATTTAAATCTAGATCATTATAATTATGAGAAACAATATTAGTTTGTGTAGCTCTTACATAAAACTCATAAAAATCTGTATGCAACATGTGGTCCTGTGCTCATCAGAAGGATTCACACTGATGGCTCTTTGTGTGCTCCCTGTGGGAGATCATATTTAGATTGTATATATTCCTTGGAGTACTTACTTGATTTTGCAAACTTATTTGATTTCATCTGTTTTTCCTAGACTGGATTGTCATAGGAGCTATCCTTACATACTGTATGTTACTTGTGTTACACATAAAAACTGAATACATAAACAAATGTTATTTTTTAAGTCAAGGCAATTTTATTTATACAGTGCTCTCTCCTGAAGGCTTGGCATGCTTTACAACACATGCAACAAAAATCTGTACTAATATATACGAGTAAAAAACACAGCAAAACCAGCAGATTTTCTAATTCCTGTGTGCCAGAAATAGTCAGAGGCTGCTTGCTTAGGCTAACTGAAAACGATGGAGCATTAGCTCCCTTTTAAATGCCTCCACTAAGGAGGACTACAACTGGTGGCCAGGGAGTGGGTTCCAAACAGACGGTACAGTCCCTCACAAAAGCTCCGTCCCCTGATTGCTTTAAACAGGACTGATGGGCCAACGCCAAATTGTCTCACTGGAGTGGAGCCTCGGGCGGCTCAGAGTATATAAAGCCTGGAGATACTATTATTTTGGGTGACTGGGATCAACACTATGCAGGGCTTTGTAACTTAGTAGATCAAATACACACAGTTGCTTCACCAAATCAATGCAGTTGGTACAGTTGATGCCCAATTAGTGCTCCATTTTAAAAGTTCTAGCCAAAGCACTCCAACACAAAACATTTCTCAATTCAATTAGATGTTTTACTTAAGCAATAACAGACATAGCAAGAACTCCTGACACTATGCTTTCTTCAGCTTCTGAAATACTCTCACTTTCTCTACGATGCTTAAATGAAATATCAGATTGAATTTAGAACATTTTGTGTCGGTGGGCATTGGAGAAAATGTTCTACACATCTTAATTTATGTGGATGTTCATTCAAAATGTGCTCTTTAGCATAAAGGGACAAATAAAACGTTCCACTGACTTTTTATCTGATTGCAATCAATAAAAACCAAAGGCTTCACTGATACAGATTGGTTCTTCTTACTCTATTTCTAGCAGAGGGGTGACCACTGTTTATCTTAAATGTGTCAGTGTGTGGAAACCATTCTTGGAGAAGCTGTTCAAGAGTGAAAGATACTGGGAGCGGGAATGAATATCCAAGTTGTGAACATTTTGGGTTAGTTGAGTAGAATGTGGGTTTTATATAGTGCCTATGATACACATTTTATTGCAAAGTGCTTTATACAGCAAAAAATGAGGTATTAGTGGTGCTAGGACTGTATGTATACAAACTCTAAAGCAGCTCCTACGCACACATTCATACAATATTGCAATTGCATGAGAACCCATTTGACTGAGAGGGAATGCTGTCCAGGACAGCAGTATTGTCCACCTACTATTTTTAGAAAGTGTTATGGGATCTTATTTAGGAAAGTGCTATAGGATCAAAAAAATTGATTTGTGGGACGGAAAATACTGGCAGCACTTTTGGCCAAAAACTTAAGGCAAAAACTGTCATCTTGCTTGTCACCGCATATGGTACAGTAGTTGCTGAAGCATCGCTGTCTATACAGTACTAACAAGTTCTTGTACTGTGCTAGGTAATAAGGATCTGTTTAAAGAAACTGACACAAATGACAGTAACTCCTGAAACTGCCCTTCCCAAGAAGAATCCTGTAACAGCATTTTCATACATGCAAATGCGTCAATCTACTTACATTTCTCACAGAGTGGACTTAATCTTTCTGGTTCTTTAAGACCTGCTGTTACGTGTGCTGCAGTCTTTTTTCCAGCCCGTGGCTAATGTTTTACTCCAACTGTCCTCCTCGGCAGTCTCATAAATCTAAGAGCAAGCTGGAATGTGTTTCTGCTGTTGCATTTCGGTATGCTTTCTGGAGGCTGCCCACCCCATGCCGTTGCTATGGTGACAGAGTGCAGCCTGAAGCTTTAAGGTTTCATTATTAAAACAGCAGGACAAGTGTACTCTCTTATTATATTCTTGCCACCAAAACTATTGTATGCCCTTCTATCTGAACTGATGGAAATTGAAAATTAATTTTATTTTGTTGTAGTTATTAGATTTTGGATCCGGAGGCCCATTTCAGTTAAGACCCAGACCACTCATCAGTAGCACATAAAAGGCATAAAGTATAGCGTACATTACATATGTAGAATTATAGTAAACATTTCAGAAAATAAATACATAAGAAGTAAGGCAACCAAGTAAATAACTCTAGGAGGACTTTCACATAAGGTAACACCTGCACTGTGTCTTGGACAAGGAGATGGTCAGACACTGTTTGCAAAAGGTGAAGCAGTTTGTTGAAGAGTTTGGCAGCAGAATAAGAAAAAGCTCTTTGAGTCTTTGGCCCATAGTTGTGGAGACTGGGGATCTAGGAGAAATCCTTGATCACAGGACCTTAAAGTTGCTGTATTCCACTTTGGTAGCAACAGCCCTGGGAGAGGAGAATTGCAGGATATTCGGAGCAGTTGATCAATAGACTAAAAACTCTGCATTTTCAGAGGAACCCAGCCTAATTCAGCATATAGATTGCAGTAGCACATCAATAAGGTGAAGACAAATAGATGAGTAAATAACGGCAAAGTAAGAACTGCAAAAACATTAACGGTGATCACCAAATAATGGTGACAGAGTTGAACCAGTGACTCCGAGGTGCTAACCTACCCCAGTGTCAAGGAGCACCTTGGAGTTAGAACCTTAGAGATAGCAGGGGATTCGTGGGGTGCAGCTCCCACTCACAGAAAAGGCAGCCAGGTGCACAGGTGCAAGAGTATGAAGATGGCAAAATACCTGGTGAGCCAGAAGGGTCATCTGTTGCTGCACCATGCTGGGTATGTGTACCGCCAGGATAAGGTGGTCCTTCTCAAAGTCTATTGGCGATGCGTGGAGAGCCATCTCTTTTGCTGCTGTGCCCATGTGCATACTATCAGTGAGAAGGTGGTTGCTGTCAAGAAAAGCCACAAACATGTTGCACCCAGTTTCTCTGTGCACTGTTTATTTCTGAAAAGTTGCTATAAATGTCGGTCGCCATTTATTATGAGCGCCGTTATTGAAGCCACCTTTATGGTTTTGCCATTTTGATGTTCGCCATTATTAATTCACCATTATCAGATGGAGCCATAGATTGCAAAGATAATATCTATAGTTCAAGGGGCGTATGCAGCTTAGTGAGGCGTTATGCCTGTGCAACTTCATAGATAGTTCAATAGTATTTGAATGAATGTGTTGTGACTGTTACACAGATACTTTGGCCGTTCACACTCTCTATCTCACGGGGAACTACTGCCCTGTTGGGTTACCCATGAAGACAAAGGAACCCTCTTGAGGAGGGTTACACACCTAGAGGTGTCATGGGAAGATAATTCATTTAGGCTAAAGGTACCTTAGGAAGCATCCTCATGGGAAGGGGGAAGGGAAAGGCATGCCACTGGAGGAGGAGGTGGGGATGGTGGGACAAAGAAACAGTGCATCTGAGTGAGACTGCAGGAAGCTAAGTTAAGTAGCTCAGGCAAGGGTGTGTGGCTGTTTGTTCCCTCTTATTGAACTGCAGTCATAGCCTTTGATTTCAACGGGCATATGCAATTTAGTGAGGAGTTATGTTTGTGCAACTTCATAGATAGTCTGATAGTATTTGAATGAATGTGTTGTGATTGTTATGCAGATACTTTAGCCGTTCACACTCTCTCTCTGTCCCATGGAGAACTACCACCCTGTCAGGGTACCTTGGAAGGCAAAGGAAACCTCTTGAGAAGGGTTCCATCCCTAGGGGTGCCACGGGAAGATAATTCCTTTAGGCTAAAGGTACCTAAGGAAGGATCCCCCCCAAAAAAGCAGCAAGTGGTGAAGGCATTTCCTGAATGAACATGAATTGACAGCAACTAGTAATAAGTAGTAATAACAATGGGCTAGATTAAGCAATGACTGGCAATTTCTGAACTGACAGCAGGGGGGAATGGCTTCCATAAGGAGAGAGGCAATGGTGAAAGAAAAGGCCACCATCCAACCCTAACTCAACAGCAGAAACCTACCTGGGTGAATATATACTATATAAATGTACTACCTGGTGTACTACTTTCTACAGACTACCTAACCTTTATAACCTTCGGCATGGAGAAGATGAAAAAAAACCCTTTGAGGGTAAACCCATGGGGATCCAAGGCCTTGGTCACCTTCCCTCCAGACTTGGGATGAATTAATGATGGCTCACTACTGCAATTTAGAGACCCAATTCAAGGGGGAGATTTTAGAGGAAGGCTCTCATCCTTTTCCTCTAAAGGGAAAGCCGTGGGGGTGTTGCAAGTCAATGGCCTCTGCAGCTAAAGGGGAACCTTGCTGAGCCCCCACCCCAGCAGAGGAGGAGAGCAACAACCACTGAAAGGCATTCATCTGGTCTCCAAGCAGAGGTCTAGAGGAGAAGCCAAATCCTTGAGTGATAAGGCTGAGCCCTGTAGGGGCGAGAACAGGAGGATTGTACAGTCTTCACTCTTGATGGTCAGGAAGGATAAGAGAGGGCAAAGAATGGAGACCAGGTGAACCTTAGGCAGCTGTTGGGGGAATAGCTTTCGAAGGTGCTGCCAGTGCTGTCAGCACAACTAAAGGAGACCCCTGGGACTTGGAGACCCCACCCTCCAGCAACTGAAGTCCTAAATGCTACATCAAGAGGTGCCACTGACACTGTCCGCATGGCCAAAGACTTCCCCCAGAGCAGAGGACCTACTCAGCCAGAGGGTAGAAAAAGAAGGACCCCACCCCCGATTATGGACCCACCCTCAAGATGCGGACTTCAAGGGGCAATGCCGGGGTAGGTAGAGAGAGGTTGGGATGTGACTGAGAGTGCAGAATTGGAGTGCAACTGGTAGTACTGAGAACAGCAACAGACAGCATGAGTGGTAGTGCAGTTGTTAGCACTGAGTTAAATGAAAGAACACATGAATGGGAGTGCAACTGTTAACACAGAGTAAGTTAAGAGGCTGCATGAGTGAGGAATGCAACTATTAGCACTGAGGACATTGAGACAGCATCAGGTGGGGAGCAACTGTTAGCACTGAGTCCGGTAAGAGACAGCTTGCTGAAGCTGTAGAGAACAAATAAATACTGTTAGAGAATGCAATGGCATATGGAATGCAATAGCATGGGGTAATCAAACCTGGAAGCAGTGTGCTGCTTGAGTGAGTACAGAAATCACTGAACCCAAAAGAGAGTGGTTGCCATGTGCAAGCAATTTAGGAGTTCAGATAAACAGGAGACTGCAAATGGTACAAAAACAGTGTAGGTAAACAGGGAGATTGCAACTGGTATAGATAAAACAGCAAACTCTAGAGCCTGAATATGCACAAAGCAAAATAAAATGACAAAGGCAGGGTGCTGACAACTAGGAACCCCCCAAAAGAAACAAAAGCAGAGACAAACACAGAAACTGAAACGGAATGCACAGCAAGAAGAGGGTACTAAAAAAAGCAAAACATTAGCCAGGAGGCAAAAGCAAAATACAGACCTAGAAAGGTGGGGGCACAAGGCAGCAAAAGTCCCCAAAAGTACGAAGGAAGCTGGAGACAAACATCCAGAGAAGTGGGGGGCCGGAGAACTCTAGCAGAGCCTCCATCTGCAGCAAAGAAACAATGCATCTAAGTGAGACTGCAGCCAATTTAAATAGTTCAGGCAGGGTGTGTGGCTGGTTGCTCCCTCCCATTGAACTGCCATTATAGCCTTTGATTTAGCAGCTAAGGCAAAGCAACATACAATATTATAAGCTGCGCTAAGTCTTCTGATTTCTGAAACAGCAGTATTATGAAAAACTGGAAACTCATAATCCAATGATGGGATTAGAATTCCACCGGAGATGCTAATCTTACCTCTGTTATGAAATAGTGTTTGAGCCTATATACCAAACCAAGTTTTGATTAATGATCTTACATACAGTGGCAATGTGCCCTGAGAAAGCAAGATGAGGATTCGACTGTACCCCAGGAGAGCTGAAAAAAGTCACTTTTTTTTTGACTGGAAAAAGCCAAAGGAGGACTAGGCAATTCTGCCTAATTTCAGCCTCATCTGGGGGATGGGGAGGATACAGGAAACCAAATGACATTGAACCAGATTAAGCTGTTGATGGTCTTTTTAGTGAATGGGAGACATTTGGCCAGGACGCTGGGGAAATTCCCCCACTCCTTATTGAGAAGTGCCATGGGATCTTTAACATCTACCTGAATTACCACCAGAACAGGCAGACGGGACCTAGGTTTAACATCTCGAAAGAGGGTCTCTCAGGGGTGCAGCACACCCCTCACAATGCACTACAATGTCAGTAGTGGGATTTTCCCCAGGGGCCCGGTGTGGGAATGGAACCCACAGCCTTTCAATCTTCTAGCCTTAGAGATGAATGTGCAACCTGCTGAACTACTGACGCTCCTTTCTTGTCCCACATTAGCACCTTCTAACTCTAGGACCTGAAAGTTAGGGTTTGATTTCTTTAGTTTTCTTTTGGACCCAAACAGCATGGATTTTTTTCCCACCATTAAGCAGTAGCCTGCTGAGTAATAACCATTACTAAAGAGCATTCAAATCACAATTTAAAGTGGGGGAAAGTCTAAAGGTGATTTAGAGTCCAAATATAGAATTAAATCAGCTGCATACATCAGGGTGCATCTATGCTGACATGAAATGGGAAAAGCATTATTTGTAGTGGTGCTGTAACACCAATGTTGTCTGGGTTGAGAAGGCACTTCTGTGTTAAACCGGTCTTGTACCTTAATACTGTAACTTACTGTCCTTGTACAAGATAAATTGAAATTTAGCATGTAGATATTTGGACACATGATTTGTTCAACCTTTTAAATGTATCGAAGGTTAAACATGCGAAAAGATAACGGGCAGGATTCACAAAGCGGATGCGCCTGGCGCAACACAAATGTGCAGGAGCCAATCAGATGTGCCGAGCACAGACAGCCATTCACAGAGGCATGCGCAGTGGGAAGCACCGAGCGCAACACCGCTGTGAATCATCGTGAAACATGACAGTGCAACCATAGATAAGCCGGTGCAACCTGAGATGCACCAGGGCAAGCCGGATGCCCTGTAGGGGCATGAGGAGTAACCACATAGCTGGAACAATCACACCCACGGACACAAGTGTTTAGAAAAACATGTTTATAAAAGATTAAGAGCATAGCAACAATAATACCAAAAGGGGAAAGGGAGGTGCAGGGATGGGAAGTAGGGCAGGAAAGGGACAGTAATAGTGGACGGTGAACATAACAGTGGATGGTGAACATTAACTATGTACATGTGATTACCCCAGGAAGAGGCAGGGGGTAACTAGCATCACCATGCCCTACCACACACCACCCTGGCACAGCCACAGACTGGGAGCCACAGCAGGATGCCTTGCAGGGCAGCTGACAGGTGCCCAACAGTCCTGGATAGTGGCTGCAGGGCTGCCTGGATGGCCACATGGATCCTCCGGTTCAGGTCAACATGGGCACCATCACCACCAGCCACAGCATGGTGAGCCTGGAGACCTACTGCAGTGACAGGAAGAACACACATTTAGGGCCTGAACATGGACACCACCCCCACCCAACAGTAACCCTATAGCATCTGAAATGCAGCAATAGCAGAATGCAGCACTCACCTGCCCCTGGAAGGGCACCAGGCCTGGCAGCCCTGATCCTCCACATCCACACCTCAGCTGCATCTGTGACCCACTGCCTGGCATCTGGTCCTGCAAAACACAACAGACAGCACCATCAGCAACCATTGCCACCGTGCAGGATGCAGTGCCAAAGTGCCCCCCCCTCGCCGGACTGTGGCCATGCAGCAGACAGTGATGACCAGCCATGAAGCATCCAGTGGCCCGCAGGCAGACACAGCCATGCCCAGCACCCCCCCAAGGCACACATAGAATGGCAGTACCAGACAGGTGCAGCCACTGCCATGTGTGCAGGACGCTGTGAGACCCATGAGGGCTGTGATACACACACCCAACACACACCACAAAAGGAGACAGATGAACAACACCTACCTGGTCTTGGCAGTGCAACCCTACATGCACGGTGCCGCAGATGTGCCAGCCTCTACAGGTCCCACTTCTGGAGGTCACCATAATGATTCCTGCACTGCTCCCCTGTGCGTGGCATCCCTGTTCGGCTCACAAGCCGAGTTGCAACGGAGGCCCACGCCTGGGCCCTGGGCTCATGGAGGTCATCCTGGCCAAACAGGCGACCCTCCACAGACATAACCAGTGCTACCAGATGTAGCAACTCTGCTTGCAACCAGTTCATGGCCCTAGGAGTCAGTCTCCCTACCCTAGGCATAATACAATGGGTACTGACAGTGGCAAGGCGCAAAAAGGCAATGCGCAGTCGAGCGGCTGTTTTGCACCACTTGAATCACTGAGACATGTTCAGCACAGCGCGCACTGAGAGTGAAGTGCGATAGGTCAAAGGCAATGTCCTGTGGATGTGCATTGCACTACGCAATGGCATGGCAAAGCCAGGACCCGGTCACGCATGCGTGATGAGCATGCGGGTGCCATGTTGTGCACGGCATGCTCTATGAACAACTACCATGTGCCATGCATGATCCATGGGCAGGTCAAGCACAGTACAGCATGGACAGTGCATAGTGGAACACGCGGAGCGATAGGGTACACAGCACCATGGTCAGCAGGCCTGCAATGGTGCATCGGGCAGCAGTGGAATGGCGCATCATGGGAGATGCGCCACTGGACATGGTGACTGTGCATGCATGATGAAGCGCTGTCTAGAATGCCCCCGATACAGGAACATGCACCTATTGATATGTGCATGCACCAGATATGTGCTGTACGGCCATTGGCACATCCCACAGATGCTCCATGTAAATTTAGATAAGCTGGGAACAATTGTGCAATTCACAGAGAATGCTCCCAAAACAGCCTCATCCAACATGCATGGGCAACTCAGCCGATTAGCATCTCATTACCAAGGGCTCAGGCCTCATTTGCATGTCCCGAGCCATAAATGCTCCCAATTCAGCAAGCTGAGACCAGGTCACTGAGAGGAGTCAGTGCCTACAGGGTGAGTACACAGCCATGTTAATAGGGCAACAGAACAAACTGGGGTGACTGACTGTGAGCGTGCACACCAGGCAATGCTCCAGCACCCCAGATGTGGAACCAGTACAACAAATATGTGGACCTCAAGGACATAACATGGAATACAGCATCAGGGCAGTACTGAAGGTTCACAGAGCACCAATGGACTGTTCCCTGCCGTGTCCACAATGGCAGTATGTGAACCGGGATGTACATATCCCAGCATGTATGACACAGTTCTGCTGAGTGATGATACAGTTGTCAGTGTGCCCAGGTATTGCAATGTGGAACAAGAAGGGCATGTGACATGAACAGATGGGCCATCCACTGTACACAGGGACACAGGGGAAGTATGTATGACTGGGTGGCACCAGCAGTGTGTGGTGGATGCAGCAAAGTGCAACAGGTAGGTCCGAGGCACACAGTGGCACACGTGCAGGCACGATGGCAGCATTGCCAAGCCGCACACTGCTGCCAGCTGCACCGTGGCTGCTGCCACATGTCAGTCTCCCTCTGCCCTGCAGCCATCACATGGGTGTCTCCCAGGACAGAAGTGTCACCACGGTGGCGGCGCACATGCTGCAGAGGTACCAGGACATGCCCATGGCAGGCAGCACAGTGTGCCCCCCCCCCAGGGCAGCTGCACTGTTCCCCCAGCCATGGACTTGGTGTCATACATGGCATGTGCAGCATCCCCCATGGACTATGTACCATGGTGCCTGGCCACCTGTGCTAGGCTGGCCACCTGTGGACCAAGGCCCAGATCAACAGCATCCCGGACCATGGGGGGAGCAACTGACCAAGGGAGATGTGAGCGGGAACATGTGTACCCACAGGCATGACTGAAACCTGGATGCTTCCCCCTTCTGAAGACTCGTGCGAGTTGAGGCGCTGGGGCATTGGACGTATTTTTTCTTTCTGTTGTAACATTGCAGCATAGAGAAAAACAGTAAACCACTTTATTCATAGCATCTCTGCGAGAGTAAATTTTTTGACAAGATTTTTTTTGCTATCCATGCTAGCGTTAACTTTCTTGTGTGTGCACTACCATCTCTGAGCTTCCCCCCACAGTAGCTAGTATGTCAGAGGAAGCAGGTGCCACCAGCAGGCAGTGCCCCAGCTTCACTAAGGATGAGGAGAGGGTGCTCATCGAAGCATGCCACCTATGCCTGGATGTCCTCACTGGCAGGGGAGATAGCCGGACGGCGTGTGTGGAAGGCAGGGAGGATGTGGCATGGCAGATGAATGCCGTGGCACCATACAACTGCACAATACAAGAGTGCTGCAGGCACTGGAACGATGGCCACAGGAGGGCCAAGGAGAAGGTGGCCAGCATCCAGGCATCCCTGCGGCAGACAGGGGGCAGTCCCAGCACAGCAGAATGGCTCAGCCCCATCAAAGGCCCTCCTGGCTGCCAGTGTGTCCAGGACAGCCATGCATGGTGTCCCAGGTGGTGGATTCTAGATGGGAGGCAGCATGTCAAAGCATGGTGAGTAGCTGTGCGCCCTGGCCAGGCACGTCGTCCCATGTGCAATGTTAGGCATGCCTGTCCGTGTGTGCTAAGCACTGTCACTGTACACCTGGGCACAGCATCCCTGGGATGGTCAGTCCTGGCAAGGTATGTCCTGCCCCATGATGCTGTGGGTGCTAGGCCGCAGTGCAGGAGGACACGTGACCGCTGTGCACCCATGTGGCATGTGAGGCCGCCACTATGCATTGTGCACAATGGGTTAGAGGCAGGCTCGATCACGACATGGGCTGCATATCACCATCATGCCCTGGTCCTGCTGTGGACAGGTGTGTGGCCCTGGCAACATGTGGATGGCCATGTTCAGTTGTGCTTTGCCACTGTGACATGTGTGTACTGTGCATTAACCATGGCCTCCCTCCCTCTCTCCACAGCACCATCGTGACTCCAGGGTGCAGCCATGGCCATGGCTGACTGTGATGCCCTCGTGGGTGATGATGCGGGCACGTCACTTGGGGCCAATGACACCACCATGGATGACTCCACACCTGCACCATCCATGTCTCGTGCAACACCAGTCACAGCCCCGGTGATGGAGGGCCCTGCAGGCCCCTCCACCAGCGATGGCAGGACAACCAGTGGGTACATCACTTGGTTGGGGAGCCTGTCCATGTTGTCGTCTGCTCACCCGGATGAGGCGGTGGACATTGTGGATGCTCTCCTCATGCTCACCAGTGGCATGCAGGGGGAGGGCATTGGCACTGCCACATGTACAACTGACACCAGTGACGCAGACATGGGCGACGGAGGTGCACACATTGCGCGGTTGCCTGTGCATGGGTCCCTGGGTGCCACCAATGATCCCACTGTGCTGGGTACCAGTGCTGTAGCAGCACAGCTGCCCATGGCTGTGGGTGCTGTGCCCCCTGAACCACTGCCCAGTGCAGTGCTGGTGGCGTCGGTGTCATCCGGGCAGGGTGCCTGTGTGCACGCACCCACTCCAGTGGCCCTGGAGGACACCACCCATGGGCAGCCAGTGGCGGTGCCCAGCCAAGCCCCGCCCACATTGCAGCCTGCCAGGGTGCATCCACCACCTGTGGATGCACCTGGTCAAGCTGATCCATCCCCTGATCGTCAGTGATGCCACAGTGCTGCATCATCCGACGACAACATGGGGGTCTACCTTGACCTGCTGAGGACAACTGTGGAGGGTCAGGAGGCCCTCCGTGCGGAGTTCCAGAGCAACAGGGCTGTTATGGTCCAGGCGCATGAGTCTGCGGCAGTGTGGCGTGCTCAGATGTTGACAGAGACACGCATCAGAGACACTGTTTAGCTATTATTATATTTATTTTTTACATTATTTTTGGTAGTGAGAGTACCTTTATTATTTACTGATTTGGGTTTTTGGGGTGTTTTTGGTTTTAGGTTTTTAGGAGGTTTTTAAATTTAAATTGCAGCTCTGTTTTGGGCTAGTTAAAAAATTGGAATTTTGTGTTTTTCCCATTGTTTTTGCAGTAATTGGTGGAAAGTGTTTGCTTGCCCCCCCGTCCTGTGCTATTCACACCCTCCACCCGGTCTCTTCCTCCCCCGCCTGCTCATATCCATGTTATGCAACACCAGATCCATTAGGAACAAAACTGCTCTTATTGCAGACTTTGTTGGAACAGCGGATCTGGTTTGCATTACCGAGACCTAGTTAGATGGAATGCTGCCCCAATTTAGGAAGGCTATTCCTTCCGGGTACTCGGTTCTACATCGCCCGAGATTGGATTGCGGGGAAGGGTTGTGGTCTGTTTTAAGACTGAATTGAGCCTAACTGGGGTACCAGTTGAGGAGGCCACATCATTTGAGTATACTGTGGTAACTGGTGTGGGGTGCAGGATAGAGCTCATATACCGTCCACCAGGTGATGAGAAGCTGCTCCTGCAGGAAGTAGCAGACTTCGCTGCCGACATGGCATTGGAGTCGCCCAGACTGATGGTTCTGGGCGACTTCAATGCTTGGGTCGGCGACGAATCCTCGCTTTTTGGACAACACTTCCTCCAGGTGATGACATCACTGGGCTTCACACAGGTTGTTTCCTCAGTTACAACGGTGATCACTATCTTGATTTGGTCTTCCTCCTGGGCATTGAGGCCTCCGACTTGGTGGTGGAACATAGAAACATAGAATTTGACGGCAGGTAAGGACCACTTGGCCCACCTAGTCTGCCCATTTCCCTACCTAATGGATAAGTTGCAGATCCTAGTTAACCAACAGCCTACTTCCTTCTACCCCCCACTAGAATTGCCTTATGTCTGTCCCATGCATTCTTGAATTCCCCCCACTGTTTTTGACTCTATGACCTCCTCAGGAAGGCAGTTCCATGTATCCACAACCCTCTCTGTGAAAAATACTTCCACATTACCTCTGAGCCATCCCCTCTATCTTCAAATTGTGACCCCTTGTTTTGCACATCTCTTTTTCTGAAAGATGCTACCCTCTTGGACTTTGTTGATTCCCTTGAGGTATTTGAAAGTTTCTATCATGTCTCCCCTCTCTCTCCTTTCCTCGAGGATATACATCTTTAGTTCCTTTAGTCTTTCTTCATATGTCTTCTGATGCAGACCCTGCATTATTTTGGTTGCCCTCCTCTGGACAGCCTCCACCCTGTCTATGTCTTTGTGGAGATGGGGTCTCCAGAACTGTACACAGTACTCCAGATGTGGTCTTACCAACTGTCTGTACAGAGGACCAACAACTTCCTGTTTTCTACTGGTGATGCTTCTCCTATGCATCCCAGTATCCCCTGATCCTCCTTACTGCCTTCTCACATTGCTGGCCCACCTTTAGGTCATCTGATATGACTACCCCAGGTCCCTTTCCATTTTGTTGTTGTCAGTATCTCACCCCCATTGTGTACTTTTCCCTGGGTTTTGTTTCCCAGGTGCATTACTTTGCACTTCTTTGTGTTGAATCTAAGCTGCCATACATTTGACCATTCCTCCAACCTTGCCAAGTCCCTTTTTATCCTTTCCACCCCACCTTGTGTATCAACCCTGTTGCAGATCTTTGTGTCATCTGCAAAGAGACATACTTTCCCTTCCAGTCCCTCTGCAATGTCACTTATAAAGACATTAAAAAGGACCGTCCCCAGTGCTGAACCTTGTGGTACCCCACTAGTAACCCTCCTTTCCTCACTGTGGCCTCCATTTACTATTACCCTCTGTGTCCTGTTGTCTAACCAGTGTTTTACCCAGGCTACCACCCTCAGACCCACTCCCAGGCTGGCTAATTTGTTTATTAATCTTTTGTGTGGGACTGTGTCAAATGCCTTGCTAATGTCTAGGTAGGCCATGTCCACAGCCCCTCCCTGGTCTGCTGCTTTGGTCACCCAGTCAAAGAAATCAATTAGATTTGTCTGACATAACCTTCCTGCTGTGAATCCATGCTGCCTTGGGTCCTGTGCCCCACTGGCTTCTAGGTACTCAACAATTCTTTCCTTCAGAAGTGATTCCATCATTTTCCCTACCACTGAGGTCAAACTGACAGGTCTGTAGTTTCCTGCCTCTGTCTTGCTCCCACTTTTGTGAAGGGGAATCACATCCACCATCCTCCAGTCCTCAGGTACTACACCATACTCCCACGATTTATTAAAAAGAGTAGTCAGTGGTGTTACTAGTTCTTCCCTTGGTTCTTTTAGAATTCTGGGGTGAATTCCATCAGGCCCCATTGCTTTATCCACCTTCAGTTTTAAGAGTTCTTTCAGAACCCTTTCTTTTGTGCAGGGACTAATATCAACCCCCTTATCCAGTGTGCTTCTATTGACTGGATTAGATATTTCCCCTTGCTTTTCCATTGTGAATACTGAGCAGAAGTATTCATTCAGTATCTCTGCTTTTTCACTGACGCTTTCTGCCTAACCATCTTCCTCTTTGTTCAGCCTCAGTATCCCTGCCTTAGTCTTTCTTTGCTCCCTAATGTACCCATAAAAGGTTTTATCCCCCTTCTTAACCGAGTAGGCTATCTTTTCCTTGGTTTGGGCCTTTGCTATTCTGACTGCCTGACCTGCTTACTGCTGCTTTAACTGGTACAGTTCTCTGTCCTGCTCCTTCTTTGTTTCCTTATACTTCCTGAATGCTATTTTTCCTCCCTTACCTTTCCCGACACTTCTTTTGAGAACCATAGTGTTTTTTTTCTTTCATTTTGATTTGTTTATTTGCTTCACACAAAGGCTTGTTGCCTCCGTGATGGTGGCTTTGATGTGTCCCCAATGTTGCTCCACCCCACCTTCTTGCCTGTTTGCTAGTGCTTTTCTGAGGCTTCTCCAATTTTGACAAAATCAGCCCTCCTGAAGTCCAGTACCTTCACTTTTGTGTGGCTTGACTCTACAGTTAAGTTTATCATGAACCACACTGTTTGGTGGTCGCTTGTTCCCAGATGGCTACCCACTTCAAGATCAGAGATCCTCTCTCCGTCCCCATTTGAGAGTACCAGGTCTAAGATTGCTCTCTCCCGAGTGGGTTCCAAAACTAGCTGTCTGAGGCATGCCCCCTGTAGGGCATCGAGAATGGCCCTGCTCTTGGATGTGGCTGCAGCAAAGGTGCTCCAGTTAACATCTGGCATATTCAGGTCCCCATCAGCAATATCTCCCTTTCTCTGCCATCCCAAGGATGCCTTCTATCATTTCCTTGTCTATTTCCTCCCCTGAGACAGGGGTCTGTATACAACCCCCATGCGGATTGTGGAGCCATTTCCGTCTCCAGGGTGACCCACAGTGCTTCCTCTCCTCCCTTTTTACCCTTTAGTTCTGTTGCTTTGATTCCTTCCCTTACATAGAGAGCTACTCCTCCTCCTCTTCTTCCCTCCCTGTCCCTTCTATAGATTGTGTACCCTGGTATGTTGACATCCCAGTCATAGTTCTCTGTGTACCATGTTTCTGTAAACCTATGCTGTCCAGAAACAACCCGTCGGTTGATCTGCCACTACATGGTTAGGTTCAATTTTTCACTCCCCTGGGTAGGTCGACCCCTGTGGAGATGGTCAGTTATCGCCCAGTGCGGGATGTTGTCCCTGAAGATCTGGCAGCAGTGATTGACATTTCGGTGTTTGGCGAGATCAGCACAGATCCTGAACTGTTAGTCATGGCCTATAACAGGGCCATTTCCTCAGCTCTTGATCTGATTGCTCCTGTCTGCGTTCACCCCCTTCCGCTTCACCCTGGGGCCCCATAGTTTGATGGGTCTCTGAGGGAGTTGCGGAGGTTAGGGCGTAGGTTAGAGAGCCGTTGGCGGAGATCAGCCTTGGATGCTGACCACCTTATTTTGTTAGAGCATTACAAACTCTATCAATCAGAGATTTCTCGTAAGAAGGCAGAATTTCTGTCCAGAAAAATCGCTGTTGCACGGAACCGACCAGCTTAACTCTTCTGAACTGTGGACAGGTTGTGCAACCCAGCCTGTCTGCAGTTCTGTCTAGCTTTTTCACAAATAGAGTGTGATGAGATCGCTTGATTCTTTGCGAATAAGGTGTCCGACATCAGGCAGGAGTTCTGTAAGCCTTGCTCTATGGGGGATGCTGTTGGTCGGTGCTTGGTCGCAGAGCCCGGAGTTTCCTGGAGTACCTTTGATCTGCCGGAGTTCGTTGATATTATGAGGATTGTCCAGGGGATGTGTCCCACATTCTGTAGTTTAGATCTGGGCCCCACTTCCCTGATTTTGGGTTGTAGCGACATCATCGGCCCTGTTCTAGCTTGGATTGTCCGGTGCTCTTTGGAATTGGGTGAGTTCCGTAGCTCTCTGATGGAGGCGGTGGATACACCCCTCCTGAAGAAAGCTTCTTTGGACCCGGAGACTCTAGCGAACTATAGACCTATCTTTAACCTTCCTTTTGTGAGAAAGGTTATTGAGAAAGTTGTGGCAGGTCAACTGGAGAACCATTTAACCGTCCATAATTTATACGAACCACTCCAATCGGGTTTTCGTAAGAGGCATAGTATTGAGACTGCTCTGGCTTGGGTGGCAATGATCTCCTGATGGTGAGAAATCGGAGAAACCATTCCATCTAGGTACTCCTTGATTTGTCTTCAGCTTTTGACACTGTGGATCATGGGGTTCTGCTTCCAGCACCTGAGGTCCATCTGTGGGCTGTCAGGGACAGTACTCAGATGGTTTTCATCTTTCCTCGCCGGTAAAACTCAGAGAGTTGTCGCAGGAATATTTTCTTCTGAGTCTTTCTTTCTGCCTTCCGGGGTGCCCCAAGGCTCGGTGCTGTCTTCCATTTTATTTGCAGTGTACATGCTGCCCCTCGGAGACATTGTAAGACAGTATGGGCTGAGGTTTCACTGCTATGCTGATGATACCCAGCTCTACCTGTCTTTTGGCCCCGACCAGGTTAGTGCTATCTCAGTATTGAACTGTTGCCTCATGGAAATCCAAAACTGGATGAGTTCTATCAGAATAAAGTTAAACGCAGGAAAGACTGAGGTTTTGGTGGTGGACCCAGGTCACAGGACAGAGGGGTTGAGGACTGATCTCCCCTCTGGCTTAGTCCTGGGGGGGAGGGCTCAGATCCTTACCTCTGAGCGTGTGCGTGACCTGGGAGTGATGCTTGACGATGGGCTGACCCTTTGTCATCAGGTGTCGGCAGTCGTCAAGCTGGCCTTTTACCATCTTAGGAACATTGCCAGGATCAAGCATCTCGTTCCATCCAGTGACCTGCCTGTTTTGGTCCATGCCTTTGTGACCTCATGCCTTGACTACTGTATCTCCCTTTACCTAAGGCTTCCAGGGGGTTGACATCTGCCACCTGCAGCTAGTGTAGAATGCTGCTGCACGTTTATTGACTGGGGTATCTAGGAGATCTCACATTACCCCAGTGCTGCGCGATCTGCACTGGCTGTCTGTTCAGTGGCGGATCACCTTCAAGGTAGGTTTGTTAACCTACAAATCCCTACACAGACAGGGTCCTGACTATTTGAAAGAGCTCCTGGCGTCTTACACCCCTATGCGACAGCTCTGCTCGGCTGACGAGGGTTGCTGGAGATTCCGAGGGTTAGTCTAAAATCATCTGGGGCCTGTGCTTTTGGGTTTGTTGCCCCTACCCTCTGGAATTCTCTGCCCCATCAGCTATGGGAGTGCAGGACAGTGGGGTGCTTTAAGCAGGCATGGAAGACCTTTTGATTGGGTAAAGCCTATCCTGAATTTCTCTGGTTTTACTGATATTTATTGAATTTTCTGAATTTTATTTATTTGTGTAGTACCTTGATATTTGAAAGGCGCTATATTAAATAAACTTTATTATTATTGTTATATTATCATGTGGGTGGGCATGACCGCAGCTCTGGAGCATATTGCAGTGGCTGCGGAGGCAGTGGCTGCATCCACAGCGTGCCATGGACATCGTGCGTCCAGTAGGATGCCCAGGAACATGTCTCGTACACCCCGGTGGCGGAGCCAGGTGAACCCCCTTATGCTGACTCAATTGCCACTGGCATCCACAACCACCATCCATGGCTTGGCTGGTGGGCATTGGACGGCCACTCCACTGGGTACCCATTCACGGTCTCATTGCAGCACCTCTGCGTGGTCACTGGTGACACCCCCGTGACCGGTGGTGGCAACCCCGCCACCAGCGGCCATGGCAGAGGCCGTCCTCATGACCGTGGTGGTCTTGGGGCTGCCCTGTGATGTCCATGTCCACAGGCCTGTGGTGGTGGGTTGGCACACCTGTGCGTAGCGGATGTCCTGAGGGTGGTGCCAGTGGCAGTGTGTGTGGTGGTTACATGCCCCACAGCCATCCTGGCACCACCCTGTGCTACCTGTGCAGACTGTACAGTGTGTCTGTGTGTACCGGTGTAGTGCCATGTGTCATGGGAATGATAAGTGTGTTACACTAACTGCAGTGCCCGTGTGCTGGCTGCAGTGTGCACTGAACCGTGACGTCTACAGCATGGCCTGGGTGGTGCTAGGTTGATGCATGCATGGTGTCCATGTGTCTGTGTGTCCCCCACAGTGTGCATACGCCTGTGTGTGCACCACTGTGTGGCGTCCGGTGTCCACTGTTCCCACGTCATGCTGTCCCTGCACTGTGGTGCCTACACCGCACACGTGATACACCTGTATACCACCAGCTGTCCCTCCACCAAATGCTCAGGCTCTCTGCCAGCCTGGGATCCCTGTGTCCCTGCCCGGCTCTCGGCCCCTGGACCTCAGGGTGCCCTGTCTGCCCCTCCCACCCCCTTCTCCTCCCCGGAACTGTTGCCCTCACCGGCCTCAACAGGTATCCCATGTTCATGGACCATGTTGTGTAGTATACAACAGGCCAGGAATATGCCACAGAACTTCTCAGGGCTGTACTGTAGGGCACCACCTGACCAACACAGGCACCGGAATCGCATCTTCAGCATGCCGAAGACACATGCTATGATGGTGTGTGTCACGATGTGTGCCTCATTGTAGCGTTCTTCTGCCACTGTTCCAGGCCTTCGGATGGTGGTGAGGAGCCAGAGCCTCAGTGGGAATGTGGCGTCATCTGTGGGGGTGGATGTGTGTCCATTAGTACATTGAGTACACTGTGGCTTGTGCCCTGTCCTCATCCCTGCCCTCTGCGGTATGTGCCACTGTCCTGCTTTCCTGCCCATGCATCCACATACCTGGCAGTCCTACATCCCTACCATGGCTGCATCTGCATGCTCCCATCTGTCGTGTGGTGCACAGTGCATGCATGCCACCCTGTGTCCGCCACTGTATCCTTTCACACCCCTGATGTCCCAGGGCCCATGCGCCTGGCAGAAGACTCCAGGAGAAAGGACTGCTGTGTGACTGAACTTCTCTGCTGGGACTAAAGTAGAAGAACTTTTGTATTTAGACTTTAATTTAGGGTAAAAAAACTAACATACAAAACAAAACAAAAAAAAGTGTGTGTTTGGGTTAACTGAACTGAATGGGTAACTGAAAAGTCATCTAGGTGTAAATCTCAGGTGACTGAAAGGACTTAACTGTTGTGAGGTTTAAATTACTTGTAGAAAGATCTGGTAAGTAGGGGGAGTGGCATAGCTAGAAGGAAGCAACATTTAAAGACTGCCTTAGAAAGATTCTGCTAATAGCTTGGCAGAAGACAGCAGGAGAAAGGACTGCTGTGTGACTGAACTTCTCTACTGGGACTAAATTAGAAGAACTTTTGTATTTGGACCTTTAATTTAGGGTAAAAAAACTAACATACAAAACAAAAAAAAAGTGTGTGTTTGGGCTAACTGAACTGAATGGGTTACTGAAAAGTCATCTAGGTGTAAATCTCAAGTTACTGAAAGGACTTAACTGTTGTGAGTTTAAATTACTTGTAGAAAGATCTGGTAAGTAGGGGAGTGGCTTAGCTAGAAGGAAGCTACATTTAAAGACTGCCTTAGAAAGATTCTGCTAATAGCTTGGCAGAAGATTCCAGGAGAAAGGACTGCTGTGTGACTGAACTTCTCTACTGGGACTATATTGCCCTCTTTCCCTTCCCTCCACCCCCCCCACTCAAAGCTAGTTCTATTTTTATAGGCACAGGATTTGACTGACAACAGGAACTTCCTGTTTAGGGGCAGGAAGTGAGTGATCACAGAACCACCAAGGACCCACCATCCTAGAAGGGCAAGAGTAGCTCTCGGCCCCTCTAGCTGCTGGAGGTCTGCCTCTGAACAAGTAAGCGGTCTACTGAGAAATATAGGATATTCTTGTCTCAGAACAGGACAATCAGGAGCTTAAAGGGCACACAGGCAGAAAGTAAGGAGAGAGGAAAAAAACAGAGGAAAGAGTAAGGATTGCAAACAGTTAAGGGCCAGAAATAAGACATGATTGAGTGGTGCAGTGCAGTGGCTGTGGGCAGCAGTCTTCAGAGATGTTCTGGAGGATGCGGTGTTGTCCCATCTGCAGGCACCTCTCTGGGCTGAGGAGGAGGTTGCTCATCTCCAGGCTGAGTTGGCCAGGATTGTGGGACCTCCTCTTCCATCCAGGGACCACCAGTGCCACTGCCGTTGCCTCAGAGGTTGCCAAGAAGAGGAGCAGTTGAACCACAGTGGGCTCAGGGAGGGTGAGGGTGGTGGAACAGCACATCCCTCCAGTTGTACCTCTCCACAATTCCTATGCCATTCTGGCGTGTGGTTCCTCTATGGAGGCACCTACAGTGGAGACCAAGGAGGATGCTGGGAACCTCCACAAGGAGACCCACAGGAGGGTGGCAGGGGACCCTGAGGAGAGGAAACAACTCTGGTGGGGGACTCCATTGTAGGAAGGTAGAACTGGGCAAGGAAGGGAGAGGGAGGTAAGGTGCCTGCCTGGTGCCATGGCTTGGAGGGACAGGGGCAGTCCTCAGGATTGCTGGAGCAGCTGCGCAGGGAGGGAGCTGAATGTCATTGTCACTTAGGAACAAATGACCTGGCTAAGAAAGGATTAGAGAAGTGCAGGAAGAGTTTGTGGAATTGGGAGGGGCTTAGTCAAGTAGCACACATGGTAACCTTCTCGGAGGTGCTACCCATCTATGGCATAGGAGAGGCTAGGGTGTTCCGTACCATGGGATTCAATCAGTGGTTGAAAACTGGTGTGGAGCTCCAGAGATTTGGCTTCATTGGGGACTGGGGTCCACCTGGAGTGATGCAAGCCTATACTGGCATGATGGGCTGCATCTGTCCGGGAGGGAACCAGGATCCTAGGTGATAGGTTTAAATGCTTCATTGGCAAGCTTTTAAACTAGCCAAGGGGAGGCACTGGAAAGGAGCAGGAAAATCCTAGCCCCCAAACAATCACAGTAGTAAGTGTGGCAAACACCAACATGGAGGTGTCGATAGGGAGAAGGGCAGAGGTAAGCGGAGAAAGTGACAAAGGCAAGAAGGACAGGGATGGGGCAAAGGGGTAAGGCCATCAGGAAATGGAGGGTAATGAGTACCAATGCCGTAGTCTGGGCAACAAGCTCCCTGAGCTGGTGGCCTTAATGGAAGAGGGATGCCTGGATATCGTGAGAGTCACAGAAACATGGTACACAGAGAACCATGACTGGGATGTTAACATACCAGGGTACATAACCTACAGGAGAGACAGGCAGGGTAGAAGAGGGGAGGAGTAGCTCTCATGTAAAGGAAGGGATAAAAGCAACTGAACAAAGAGTAAACAGGGAGGAGAGGAGGCACTGTGGGTCACCTTGGAGACTGGAAAGGGCACCACAATCCGCACAGGGTTGTGTACAGACCCCATGTCAGGGGAAGGAATGGACAGGATATGATGGAAGGCATTCTTAGAATGGCAGAGAAAGGGAGATACTGTTGATGGGAGACCTGAATATGCCAGATGTTAACTGGAGCACATTTTCTGCAGCCATCCAAGAGCAGGGCCATTCTTGATGTCCTACAGGTGGCAGGCATTAGACAGCTAGTTTCGGAACCCACTCGTGAGGGAGCAATCTTAGACCTCGTACTCTCAAACAGGGGGCAGTGAGAGGATCTCAGATCTAGAAGTGGGTTGCCATCTGGGGACAAGTGACCATCAAACAGTGTGGTTCACGTTAAACTCAGCTACAGAGTCAAGCCATACAAAAGTGAGGGTACTGGACTTTAGGAGGGCTGACTTTGGCAAGATGGGAGAGTGCCTCAGAAAAGCACTAGAAAACAGGCTAGAAGGAGGTGTGGAGCAACAATGGGGAATTATCAAAACTGCCATCACAGAGGCAACAAGCCTTTGTGTGAAGCAAATAAACAAATCAAAACGAAAGAAAAAGCCACTATGGTTCTCAAGAGAGGTGGCTGAGAAAGTCAAGAAGAAAAAGATAGCATTCCAGAAGTATAAGGAAACACAGAAGGAGCAGGACAGAGAGCTGTACCAGTTAAGGCAGAAAGAAGCAGGGAGGGAAGTCAGAATAGCAAAGGCCCAAACTGAGGAAAAGATAGCCAACTCAGTTAAGAAGGGGGATAAAACCTTTTATAGGTACATCAGCGAGCGTAGAAAGACAAAGGGAGGGATAGTGAGGCTGAATAGAATAAACGGTGGGTCGGCAGAGGGGGACAGTGAAAAAGCAGGAATACTGAAAGAATATTTCTGCTCAGTATTCACAAAAGAGGAGGGGGAAGTGCCTAATCTAATTAACAGAAGCACTCTTGATAGGGGGGTCGATCCCAGTCCTTTCACAGAAGAAAGGATTCTGCAAGAACTCCTAAAACTGAAGGTGGACAAAGCAATGGGTCCTGATGGAATTCACCCCAGAATTCTAAAATAATTAAGGAAGGAACCAGTGAAAACCACTGGCTACTCTTTTTAATAAATCATGGGAGGATGGTGTGGTACCCGAGGACTGGAGGAAGGCGGATGTGATTCCCCTTCACAAAAGTGGGACCAAGACAGAGGCAGGAAACTACAGACCTGTCAGTCTGACCTCTGTGGTAGGGAAAGTGATGGAGTCACTTCTGAAGGAAAGAATAGTTGAGTAACTAGAGGTCAGTGGAGCACAGGATCCAAGGCAGCATGGGTTCACGCGGAAGGTCATGTCAGGCAGATCTAATAGATTTCTTTGACTGGGTGACCAAAGTAGTAGACCAGGGAGGGGCTGTGGACATGGCCTACCTAGACTTTAGCAAGGCATTTGACACAGTCCCACACAAAGATTATTAGTCAAATTAACCAGCCTGGGAGTGGGTCCCAGGGTGGTAGCCTAAAATAAAACATTGGCTGGACACAGGACACAGAAGGTAGTGTAAATGGAGTCCACTCTGAAGAAAGGCGGTTACTAGTGGGGTACCGCAGGGTTCAATGTTGGGTCCAGTCCTTTAATGTATTCATCAGTGGCATTGCAGAGGGACTGAAGGAAAAGTATGCCTTTTGCAGATGACACAAAGATCTGCAACAGGGTTGATACACAAGGAGGCGTGGAAAGGATGAAAAGGGACTTGGCAAGGTTGGAGGAATGGTCAGACGATGGCAGCTAGGATTCAATGCAAAAAGTGCAAAAAATGCACCTGGGAAACAAGAACCCAGGGAAGAATACACAATGGGTGGGGAGGTAGTAACAACAACAAAACAGGAAAGGGACCTGGGGGTAATCATATCAGATGACCTTAAGGTTAGCAAGCAATGAGAGGCAGGCAGAAGGAGGGCCAGGGGTATACTGGGATGTATAGAGAGAGCAACAGCAGCAGAAAACAGGAAGTTGTTATCCCTCTGTACAGACAGTTGGTGAGACCCCATCTGGAATACTGTGTCCAGTTCTGGAGACCCCATCTCTGCAAGGACATAGACAGGATAGAGGCAGTCCAGAGGAGGGCAACTAAAATGGTGCAGGGTCTGCAAGAGAAGCCGTGAAGAGGAGAGACTAAATGAGCTTAATATGTATACCCTTGAGGAAAGAAGGGAGAGGGGGACATGATAGAAACTTTAAGTACCTCAGGGAATCAACAAAGTCCAGAGGGTAGCATCTTTCAGAAAAAGAGACTTGCAAGAACAAGGGGACACAATTTAAAGATAGAAGGAGGGCGGTTCAGGGCAATGTGAGGAAGTATTATTTCACAGAGGGTAGTGGATGCATGTAACAGCCTTCCTGAGGAAGTTGTGAGTCTAAAACTGTGGGAGAATTCAAGAATGCATGAGACAGACATAAGGCAATTCTTGTGGGGGGGCAGGAAGATATAGGCTGTTGGATAAATAGGATCTGCGGCCTATCCTGTAGGTAGGGAAATGGGCAGACTAGATGGGCCTAGCGGTTCTTATCTGCCGTCAAAGTCTATGTTTCTATGTTTCACACTGCCCACAGTCCACCCCATGTGTCCCGGACATGGTGGTCCCCTGCGCTGTTGGTGCTCTATCACATGCACCTATTAGATGGCCACTTGGGATGTCCCCGACCTCGAACCTCATGCAGAGTGCTGACTGGTGCCATATGAATGCATTGTGTGCGCTCCCAGGGTGTGTGGCCCAGACATTGGTGATGCGCCCTGTGGCATTGCACACCACCTGGCAATTCACAGAATGGTACCGCTTCCGATTCACATATGTGATTGCCTCCTCACCAGGTGGTGGCAGATCACCACATGGGTGCAGTCGATGGCCCCTATGACACCTGGCATGCGTGCCACCCTGCAGAACTCCTGCATGGCTTCTGTCCGCTCTACTGGCATGCTGGGGAAATGGATGTATTCCGAAGCATGTGGTAGCAGTGCGGTGAGGAACTGTGTGAGGAGGTAGGATGTAGAAGCCTGTGATGTGCCAGTGGTGTCCCCAGTAGGCCTCTGGAAGGTTCCCGTGGTGAGCAGGCACATGACCATTGTCACCTTGGTCTCCACCGAGATGGCATGACCTTGTACGGTGGGTGCCTGCATCTTATCATGGCACAACTCACAGAGCTGTCTCAGCATAGCCCTGTTGAGGTGGTATCATCCGACTGTCTCCACCTCTGTGAGCTGCTCAAAGGACAGTCGGGCATGATACCACCGTGGGGTTGGCTGCCTACTGTGCCTTCCAGCGCCCTGCCTCCTCCTCCTTCTCATTTGGGACCAGCTATGGCAGCTGCTGCCGGGTTCATTGCTGCTGTCAGTGTGGCCCTCTGGCATTGTTTGCTGCCTGGCTTTGTTGCCAGCCGGCTTGCTGTGTCTCTCCCGCTCTCTGGTTTCCTCTTCCCCTCTGGCTCTGGCTGTTGGCTGCTTCAGTCATTCCATTCGCAACCTGCAGGTGTGCTGGACATAAGTCTCCTTTTGTACTTATCTTTCGATGGCACTTCTTGGCTTTGCACTGGTGTTGCCCCATTGATACGCCATGGTTCTGCACTGTGAATTGAGTTGCACTGCGTATGCATGGATACACCCCCTGTATATGCGCTGCATGTCATTACATTGCACCTATAGCGCATGTTGTTCGACACAGGGCATCTCGGTTGGGCTGGCACTTTCACTCTGCTTCTGAATCGGCTTCCGGCACATTTCTGACTTGCGCCAGCGGATCTGGGTTGCGCTGGGCGCATCTGTTTTGTGAATCCTGCCCAACATTTTTAAGTCCTGGTTTTGATAACTGATGGACAAACGACTAAGAGTTGAAACCTGAAACTTTCAGGTTTGTCCTACTTCGTCATTTTGCTATTTAGTTTTATTTGAAAACGTGAAGTATTTGAATTATTAACAACATATAATTACATTTTTACACACTGAGTTCCAGTTTTCACACATTTTTCATAAGGTGTTTTTTGAAAAGCGGATGTCCCATTTTTGTGACTGTTTCTGTTTTTTGTAAGATAAGGCTTCCATTTTTGTAAGACTTAGCAGTCGTGAAAGCAGAAAAAAAACAGTTTTGCAACTTTGTAATTTTTATTTACTTACATAGCCCAACTGAGATGCAACACTTTGGGTTCTATTTTCAAAAGATTGTTGCTTTATATTTGGTAACTTATTTTGAAAAATATGAATAAAAATAAAATGTGCTGTTTTCATGACTTGAAACCTGTTTTTGTGAGACATCTCCACTGCTGTGAAACTACATGGTCACAAAAGTGTAGGAAACTGTTTTTTTCAGATACTGCACATCTATTTATTGGTGTTTGTGAAAGATATGGATATGGATTCTACTTTGCACGTGGCCTGGAGGTCATTTGCAAAGCAGGCTACAAGCTTGTAAAACTTTGCGACAGGTCAAGTGCTTATCATGTGGCCTGTGAGGGAATGGGAAAAGCAAGCTATAGGTCTCAGGCTATACTTGAGGGGGTAACTGCTTTGTGTGAGGCCCACAGGGACGTACACAAAGCAAGCACAGGTCTGGGGCCATGCCCCATCATTCAGCTGTTTTGCATATGGTTCACAGGGCCACACACAAAACTCAGTGATGTATCTGCTTTGCATATGTCTTTCAGGTCCCTACACAAAGCAAGCTACAGGTCTAGGGTCATGCCTCATGGTACACTTGCTTTGCTTATGGACTACAGGGCCATGCACAAAGCAAGGTACAGTTCTAGGGATGTACCCAACGGTGCACCTGCTTTGTGTGTGTGTATATGCAAATCAAGCTACAGGTCTGGGGCCATGCCTCATGGTGCACCCGCTTCACTTATGGCATGCAGGACCATGCACAAAGCAAACTACAGGTCCTGGGCAGTGCCTGATGGGGCACGTGCCTTGCATATGGCCCACAGGCCCCTACACAAAGCAAGTTACAGGCCTGGGGCCATGTACAATGAAACACATGCTTAATGTGGCCCACGGGACCATAAACAAAACATGCTACAGGTCCAAGGTAATGGCCAATTTGAGACCTGCTTTATGTATACATACATAAACCAAGTTATGGGTCTGGAACCATGTCTGATGGTGCACCTGATTCGAATATGGCCCACAGGGCCATGCACAAAGCAAGCTTCCAGTCCAGGGCGGATAGTGTACTTGTTTTGCCTATGGCCTGCAGGGTCATGTGCAATGGTCATCTGTGAATGGTCAAACAAATTCTGCAAGCCCCCTCCAATAGTCATCTCTAGCAGAGTCCTTCCCCGTGGGAAGTTGAATCACCTCAAATCCCACCTCAGTCAGCATGATTGGAGTTCTGTTTACAAAGCGTCAGATGTCAACTTGGCCCTGGACTATTTCATCTACACCTTTAATGCGGCCTGTGACTCCCATGCCCCCTTCAAAAAGTGCAAAGTCAAAGGCCTTTGCAACCCATGCCTCTCCGCGGAGCTTATAGCACAGTTAAAAGCAAGGGACTGCCTCTGGCTGCTGGCACGGGCCACTGGTATGCAAACTGACATACAGAACTATAAATGTGCCAGAAATGATTGCACAAAATCAATCCGACTAAAGAAAAGTATCCACTATAGGGAAGCTCTCACTAATACCTGGGGAAATGGGAGAGCCTTCTGGTACAATATCAAAGAAATTACTGGGAAGCAGCCTAAAACTTCCCTACTATGCTGGACATTGATAGGACTACAACACTGGACCCTACAACTATTGCTAATATATTCAATACTGCTTTCACAGACCTCAGTAGTGTTCTCCCCCCTAACTTTTTTGGCGTAGCTGACTCTCCAACTCACCCTTCCAGCTTCCTCCCTCTTCCAAATACCCGCCGTTCTACTTTAAAGCAGTCAAGATGCACGAAGCCCACAAATACGTCAGTAAAGCAATTACCAAGTCCAGAAATAGTGGGGATACACTTGACCTCAAGCTGCTGTCCCTCACCCTCGATGAAGTACTAGGACCATTAACAAAGATCTTCAGCCTCTCCCTCAGCCTTGGCCAGTTCACTGACAGATGGAAATCTGTTACTGATTCTCTGGTCCGCAAAAGTGGAGACAGGACCCTCCATGGGAACTATCGACCGATCTCCATATTACCTCCCCTGTCCAAGGCCAATGAACATATAGTAGCAGACCAACTCACTGATTACCTGGACAAACTCAATATTTTGTGCTCTCAACAACATGGATTCAGACAAGGGCACATTACCACTTCTGCCCTTCTGGAATGCACCAGAGCCGTCCACAGTTCTCTGGATAATGGTTACCTAGCCGGGTCAGTCTTCATTGATTTAACTAAGGCTTTTCGACACCATCCACTGTTGTCTACTACTTGAGCAGCTTCTGAATGCCAGACTCTCTCCTGACTCCATGGCCTGGTTTAAAAGCTATCTGGAAAACCGATCCCAAAGAGTTAAAATTGCAGATGTCCTCTCTGACGCTAGAACTGTCTGCTCAGGAGTCCCCCAGGGATCCATACTGGGTCCCCTTCTATTCAGTCTCTTCCTGAACAGCCTTCCACAATCTTGCTCAGAACAAATCATCCTCTATGCTGATGATGCCGTAATTCACACCACCCATAAGAATCCCCAACTTCCTGCAAAACAATCTACAGCTAGACTTTGCTTCAGTTGAGAACTGGTTTAGTAAATACAAATTGGTCTTAAATTGTAAGAAAACCAAGTCAATGCTTTTCAGCAGCTCCCACAACAAGTACAGGCTACACCCCTTGAGTATCACAAACTGCCTTGGAGCTGCCCTCGAACAGGTGCAATCTTTTAGATATCTTAGGATATCTCTATACTGTAACCTATCCTATGGTGCCCACATCAATAGCATCGCCAAAGCTGCAAATACTCCCATTGGACTACTCTACAGGCACAGGCAACACCTTACTCCAGAAGCCTTAAGGGTCTCTGTTCAGAGCTCTGTTGTCTCCATAATTGACTATGGCCTGATCATATATGGCTCTGCTAGTGCAACTGCCCTCAGATGTATATCCACATCTCTCAACAAAGCTTGTCAGCTCATCACTGGAGCTCACCATCTCACTCATACGTGTATTATGGCAAAGAAAATAACCATGGGCCAAGCACCCCCCGGAGTCCAAGCTCTCCTTTGCCCCAGTAGTAACCCTTGCCACACTAGGGGATCCGAATCTCAACTCCTGCAGGTCCCTCACTGCCGTACCACCCAGGAAAAAAGATCCTTTGCTCATAGGGCCTCCTAGCTGGTTGAATGGTCTCAGCAGTGACATCTCCTCCGTACCTAAGCTTGGCACATTCAAATCCAGGCCCTGCCTACTCCACTCTGCCTCTAGCACCTGCAACTGTCTCCTTTAATCAACCCTCCTTACCATTACCCAATCCTTGTCTCAGCTCTTTCTACATAGCACTTCAATTATCCACTCAGTCTCCTACAACCCCCCCCCCCCGCACCCTCTCCACTGCCTGTTGCTCTTTCTGTGACGTGACAATGTCTCTGGCTGCTCTTACCTTTTGTGACCTTGCCATGTCTTGTAACACTATTTATCCCGTCAATGCCTCTGGCTTTAGTATGCATTCATATTCATGTAACTAATTGTTAACATATTATCCTGCCTTTGTTACTTAATTGTCTTGGGGTTTTTTTTGTTATTGTACTGTAACTGACGTGGAACCTTTGTAAAAGAGCCTTGGCTCAAAGGTACTTGTAATCCTAGATTCAAATAATTAAAATAATAAATAAACTACAAGTCAGAGGCTGATGGGGCACCTTCTTTAGGCAAAGCAAGGCTTAGGATCATGCAGGTTGGTGCACCTGCTGTGCATATGCTATATGTAGAACAAACAACTATGAATGTATCTCAGAAAAACAGAAAAATTAACTGCAAAAGCAATATATTAATGCAAAAGGTAGGGTTTATTACTTTTTTCTATGTACATTTTACACTCCTGCTTTTGGGGGTGGCGGTTCAGCCCGTCCCCATCTCCCTGAGCCAACTCCCACACCTTCCCCCAGCATTCATGTACCTGGTCTGGGTCTCCCCATGAATTCACCCTTGTGAAAGGCAGAGGGGGAGGGCTGTCTTCCCCCTGTGCACAATTCCAGGTGGATCCGGTTGTAATCCGAGTGGCAGCGTGGGCTCGGGGACAGATGGGCTGGGCTTCATTAAGTCCCCTGATGTGTCATTTTCCGCTTTTCTCCCCAGGCTCCTGGAAATGCAGAGCACTGGACTCATGCATGGAGGTGTATCCATCCGATGTTCCCCATAGTCCACTCCCTTAATGCTGCCGCCTGCATGCTGCTCTGCCACCAGGCCTCCACTAGAGGTCATTCTAGGCCAGGCAAACATGCCTCTCTTGGATGATAAATCTACTTCCAGCCCAGCTAACCCCCGATGACCCAAGTCTGTTCTTGAGTCTGGGACACCGGTGTGACAGGAGGTAAGGCATAGGTGCCTTAGCCTTCCATGCCACTGGGCCAGCTGTTAGCATTTATTATTAAAGTGAAACAAGTAACAAAGTGTGATTGTGAACCCTAACTCTGCCCTCCCCCATCCACCACCCCCATGAACTCCACGAAATTTAATTTCAAAGCACAACCCAGGTTTAATACATATGTTTTAATATCATAAATAAATAACATTATTACAATAATAACATTGTATGAGGAATACAGTTACACCCCATGAGAAACATTACACTTGTGAAGAGTGAGACACAAGGCCACAGGATGCATGCCTTAGGTAAGGTGTGTGATAGTGCAGCTGCTTTACAAGTGGCCCACAGGGTCATTTGAGAAGCTTCCTACAGGTCCAGGGCAAAATGTGTAATATGACAGCAGCTTTGTCAGCGGCCCTGTGGGCTAGGCCATTTGTGAAGTCTACTACAGGTCTGGAGTAATGTGTGTCTCATGACAGACTGGCATCTACACAGAATCAGGACACTGGATGGGCGTGCCGCCCCACAGGCCCTTGTCTTGAGGGGTTAATCACAGCAGCAGCAGTTAGGCTGATCACTGGGGTTCAGGATGGGTGACGGGGCTGAGTGGCCAAAAAATGGGCACAGATGGGAGCTGTGGCTGGAAGGGAAGGAACACTAATATAAAAAAAGCAATTGCAGGACAGTCGGTATTTAGGTTTGGATTCTAGTGATGCAGTAATTGTCAGAGCTGCCAACACATGGTCATACAGCATCCTTCTAGTTCTTTAATGTTATAAATGTTTTTTGAAACTTATTTACAACTCACTGGAAACTCATGTTCCAAGTTTATATGACTTTTATGCCATAGCCTGAACATACTGCTGGGGCCAGTCCTATTCAGTGTCTTCATTAGTGACATTTCAGAGCATCTGGAGGGAAAGGTGTGCCTCTTCGCAGATGGCACCAAGATCTTCAACAGAGTGGACACACCAGAGGGGGTGGAAAAAATGAGAAAGGACCTAAGCCTATTAGAGGAGTGGTCGGGTGTCTGGCAATTGAGTTTCAATGTTAAAAAGTGCAAGATCATGCACCTGGGTCACAGGAATCCAAGGGTGGAGTACAGGATGGGTGGGGAAATTCTGGCCACCACAAGGCAGGAGAGAGACCTGGGGGTTATCATATCTGATGACCTGAAGGTGACCAAACAATGTGAAAAGGAGATGGGGAGAGCAAACAGAATGTTGGGGTGCATAGGAAGGGGCATAACAAGCAGGAGGAAAGAGTTGGTGATGCCACTGTACAGATCACTGGTGAGGCCCCGGCTGGAGTACTGCATCCAGAACTGGAGACCGCATCTCCTGAAGGACATTGACAAAATAGAGGCAGTCCAGAGAAGGGCAACGAAGATGGTACATGGACTGCACCAGAAGCCCCACGATGAAAGACTTAAGGACCTTAATATTTATTTACTGGAGGAAATAAGAGAGAGGGGAGATGTGATAGAGACTTTCAAGTACCTTAGGGGAATAAACAGGGTACAGGCATAAAGCATATTTCAGAGAAAACTCTGCACAAGAACAAGGGAGCATGATACGAGGCTGAAGGGTGGAAGGCTCGGGGTAATGTTAGAAAGTACTTTTTCACTGAAAGGGTGGTGGAGCTGTGGAACAGCTTTCCAGGAGAATTGGTAGGTGTGAAAACAATACGAGGGTTCAAGAGTGAATGGGATAGACATAAGGGCACCCTGGAGATGTGCAGAGCAGGAAAGCCGAAGATCAAATAGGATCTGGGTCTGCAGCAGTGAGTAGGGAAATATTCAGACTAGGTGGGCCGTATGGTCCTTATCTGCTGAGAGATTCTATGTTTCTATGTTTCTGTACATACTGTACTCAGACATTCAATATAAACAACTAAAAATGACAATACATTTTCATCTCATTTTGAAACAAGTTCAGTGCCAAGTGTACTGCAGAAGTGTGAGCATGTTTGATCTTTAATCATTTCTTAACCATCAAAGTAAACTTTAGTTTTTAGGATGCTGTTTGTCTTTAATCTACTTTTGTAAAACACTGTGTGGTTGCTTTGTGGGGGTTTCTTCTGCTAGGATTTGATGGCACTCAAAAGTGTGGTGAGCGAGTGTACATGCCATTATCCTTATTAATCAACTTAAGAATCTCCAGGGTGCTCATCTTTTACCAGGCTTCTGGACTATGAGTAAAATCCCTCTTTTTAATATGTAAGCTGATCCCTGGAGGGCCTCTACTACTGGGCTCTCCATCCTGTGGGGGAGCCAGCCAGCATCTTATAGATTTTGATGGGATCATGGGACAGCTAATATGCTCATGAACATCAGACACACTACAACCCCCTTAAACAAACTCACTGCCCACATGAAGTTCTCCAGTCAAGTAGTAGGGGTGTATTTGACCTTCGCACACATTTTCCTGACTCCTCTTCACCACAGGCAGCTCCCTCATGTCAAGCATAACATACTGTTCTTGGGCTCCACTTTGCTTTCTTTCTTAGAGTAAGATGACCCTGTGATCTCCTGACAAGATCCATTAAACTTGTGCTCTAGCCTCGGACTCCATTTCTTTGGAGGGCGGATGGGGTGGGCCACCAGGGATAAGCAGGGATGGGGGGGGGGTGGACACCAGTTCATTTTCAGAGGAAAAAGTGCTGAAAGGACTTGCAGCCCTGAAAGTGGAAAAGGCTATGGGGGTCAGATGGGATTCACCACAAGGTATTAAAAACACTTAGGGAGGTCTGGCTGCTCCACTGACAGCCTTGTTAAACAACTCACTAGAAACAGGAGTGGTTTCAGAGGACTGGAGAGGGGCTAAAGTCCCTCTATATAAGAGTGGCAGCAGGGAGGAGACTAGTAACCATAGGCTAGTCAGTCTCACTTCAGTGGTGAGGAAATAGATGGAAACACTACTGAAAGAAAGGGTAATACAGTATCTTGAATCCAATGGCCAGGAAGACCACAAACAACATGGATTTACCGGGTGGGGGTCTTGCCAAACTACTCTAATAGATTTCTTTGACTGGGTGTCCAGGGAAATCTATTACAGGAGAGCAGTGGACAGGACCCATTTAGACTTTAGTAAGGCTTTTGACATGGTGGACTAGGAAGTTGACCAACCTAGGAGTTGGATCCATAGTGATAACTTGGGTTAGAAACTGATTAAAGGATCGGAGACCGAGGGTGGTGGTTAACAGCACTCATTCTAAAAAGGGGAGTGTGACAAGTAAGGTACCACAGGACTTGGTACTTGGACCGGTCTCTTCAATATCCTTGTAGGGGACATTGCAGAAGTGCTGGAAGGGAAGGTATGCCTTTTTTTACATGATATCAAAATCTGCAATAGGGTGGACACTCAAGAAGGGGTGGAAAAAATCTGCCAGGATCTTGGGAAACTCCAGGAATGGCCAAAACATGGTAGATGGGAGTCAATACCAAAAAGTGCAAAATAATGCACCTAGGACATAGAACCCCAGTGCTGGGGAATCATGTGACATGGTGAAGATAGTGCCAACATCTGGGAATGGCTCTGACACCCTGAGACACCATAATCAGTCAGAATCAAAGTCATCCACTTTTAAAAAGCACCTTTTTTCTCCACCAATACCGCTGTATCAATCATCTTCTCAAGAGATGAGAATATGATGGACAGCATGGCCACAGGGGCAGAGAAACGTTGATTCTACACATGCCCCCCCCCCCACTGATCAATACCAGGGGCCTAAATGCCTAAAGCCTCACACTTCCTCGGCTGCATTGGGAGGTTCAGATTGCATTGTGATGGCAGAGCCACTTACGCTAGAACAATTACTGAGAACTATCTCCTCTGAAAGAGATGATGATCGACCTCTCCAGTGACGTGAAGGCAATCTGGCCAGCACTGGAAGAGGTCATAAAGGGAGTCAGAGATGCTGAGGTCCACATGAGCACCATAGAAAACTGGCAAACTAGGATGGAGCCAGAAGTTGTTGCCCTGAGATGTAAGATTGCCGAACTCGGAAGAGAGGATTGAGGATCAAGGAAGGCAGGAGCTGGCAAACCAATATTGTCATTGTTGAGCTTCCTGAGAAAGTGTAGGAGAATGACACCTTAGCCTTTGTACAGAAGCTGTGTACTAAGATCGCCAGCCCATCTCCTAACGGTTCCCATTATGTCATTGAGCGGGCACACGTGGCTCTTCATCTGATGCAATCAGAGGTGGACAGACCATGACCCATTATTTCTCGGTTTCTCAACTTTTTAGACAAAATGCACATTTTAAATAAAGTCAGAGAAACCAAGAAGGTGCTGTGGGAAGGCTGCAAGATTTTCCTCTTTCAGCATTTAAGCCCACAGATCCCTAAGAAACAGGCTGCCTACAAAGATTTAAAAGACAAGCTCTTTGCAACCCACATCAGATTCTAGGTACAGTATCCAGCCAAGCTCGTGTACAGATAGATGGAGGATAGAAAGCTTACCAGTTGGCTAAGAAGGCCTGGAGGGAACTGCTGCAGCTCTTCCCTGACCTTTTCCGGAACACTTAAAGACACTCACATGCTCCACACTAGAAGTTACCTGACTCCTCGAGAGGAGAGATTTGTGCTGTTATGGGACTGAATTTCTTCAAACGTTCCTTGGATAGTCTGCCCTGGTAAATGAGATGCTAATGTGGTGAGAGAGTCATCAACAATCAATATCTGCAGCCCTTGTAACCTGCTCAATCTCTCTCCCAGACTCAGAGAGCTCTGTGTCTCCTGAAGCAGCCATTGTAAGTATTATACTGCCCCTTTAAGACACCAGTGCATGGAATGCAGGAGACATGCCTGTTAAGGAGGGACTATGGTAGGGCTGCTCTCTGTTCAAATGAGGCTTCTAATATGGGATTTGCAATCGTGTCGGTGCTTAGCAGCAGCTTACAGGCCTGGTGGCATCAGACTTCTCACAGAGAGGCCTGTGTTGGCCGTCGAACACTGCACTAGCCTGCTAACACTCCACCGGTCCAGCCCGTAACTGAGGCGCCATAGTGGGACTCAAGCATGGTGGTCTGGGACAGCACAAATGCATGGAGAAACCCATGCAGATCTTATTCTGGGGGTTTCCACTTCATAAGTCAGTTGCCTCCAACAAACATGGCATTTTCTAGATGGCAGCTTAAATAGCTAAAGTACAGGGACAGACACATCAGTAAACTTGTCTAACAGGCTATTGAGATTGTCTGCCGGCTCAAGTCTGAGCCATTCTTGGACTGTGGTGTAATACATGGACACTTATGCTCTGGACTGGAGAAATATGTAGCTTGCTTCTTGGAGCCCGTTACAAGCCTTTTGGACATAATTGCTTGGGGTGCAGGATACACTGTTGGGTGAACTATCCAATGTTTATTGTTAATGTTGATAATGTGGGATTACAGTCACCTTTTTTTTTGTAGGTTTCCTCATGGGGGGGGAGCGGTTGGGGGTAGCCCTCTTGTTTTTGGACATATAATGTGATAGCTGACCCGTAGACGTTAAGCTATGGGTCATGCAGGGGGGCAGGTGGGGACTCTCAGAAGAAACGGGACCCCTCATGGTTCCTCTTGGGGATGCCTGATGAAGTACAGTTTGAAGCTCTGCAAATCGAGTGCTCTCTCAGCATGCCTTTTTTTTTTTGAGGGCTGACAGAGCCTTGCAGGGCACTTGGAAATGTAGCTTGTCCAGCTACTATGTTGCAGGCAATGATTTCTAGTTCTGTACTGGGAAATGGGGTGGGGGGATTTGGTCCCTGAGTCAAGCCTTCCTGACATATGAGGGAGAGGCAGTGACCATTCTTTGCCACATAGCACTACATCTCTGTGCTGTTTCTTTGGAACCACACTGTTTATGGGGTGCCTTGGTGCATCCTGTTGCTATATAAGGGAGCAGACCTGAATGGGAGTGGCCCCACATGAGGCATCTTCACTGGAAGTGACCAAAGGGTTAGTGTACTCCTTCAACCATAGTGAATGTGGCAGTTTGTTATCTTGCTCAGTGACAGCTGGTTGGGTGGTGTGGGGGGATGAAAGGCAAAGGGTGATAGACCACTTACGGCCTTACCTTAGGCATTGGTCGGAGCTTTAGTATGGACTTGGACTGGGACTACCATGGACCGAGTTGAAAGAGTGTGCAGTCTCTGGGACCGGGGAACTGTGATCTAGTTGAAGTTTAATGTTACTTGTTGACTGCATGTTAGTTTGTAGAATAATGTTCAATGTTCAAATTCTGTGTGTTTTGGGATGTTGTATATCGTCGTGGGGTGGAGGTTATCGAACTAGTACATTGGGCTAGAGGGGCAAAGGGCCTGAGGGGGGTCAGTCAGTGGCAGGCTGTCATAAGGGCGTTTATTATGACATATGAGTCATACTTACTTATGACACGGTGACCTGGGATGTAAAAGGGGTTCAATACAGGAAGAAAAGATATGCCATACTGAAACATCTGAAGAAAAATGCAGACTGGTATTGTACATCAGTAAGAAACCCATCTCAAGAGAGAACATATCCACTACTTTTGCAGGGAGTGGGTGGGACAGGTATATGGGGTGGGTAATAGTCATAAGAAGCAGGGGGCTAGCTATATTATTTGCGAGATCTGTAGCTATCCAACTTATTAAAGACATTTGGGATGAGGAAAGGAGATTTATTTTCCTTCATGGAAGACTGGGTCATAAAGAAGTCCTCCTTGGGACAGTATATTGCCCCAATGTAGACTCCCCTCAGTATTTTATGCTGTTAGCCACCAAACTGGCCCCTTTTACCCATTTGCCAAGTTTGGTTGGTGGGGATTGGAACATAGTACACCCACAGAATCTGGGCAAATCTAGTGCCAATAGGAGAGGGCTGTCTCCAGGCCAGAGGGGTTGAAAGAGCCACTGGTTACAACTGGACTTACTGATCCCTGGCATCTCTTACACCCTACTGATAGACAGTATACCTTCCACTCAATCCTACACAACACTTTGTCACATACCGATTTCTTTATGATCAATCATGAAAGTATACCAGGTTTAATAATGTGCGAGATCAATGAAATGGTTTTAACAGACCATGCCTCAGTACAGTTAAGATTCATTCTTGGTGGGGGGGGGGGAGGAGATAGACAGGGTCTGATGTCTTAACACGCAACTCCTGAAAGACAAAGTACAGTAACTAAAGAAAAATTGCTAGAATACCTTACCAGATTTATTACTATTAAAGTGGGGAGTATAGAGCAACTAGATATGTTTTGGGGAACCCTATACAAGGGGATTGCATCAGATTAGATTCTAGAAGGAATAAAGAGAGATACCAAAAGGCCAAGGAGCTATTTTGGCAAATCAGGGGTACAGAGAAAAACCTAAACCCTCAATCTCAGAGGCCACTTGGTTGCATCTTAACACACTCAGGGCCAGCTATGCAGATTTATTAAATGAGAAAGCTGAGCTTGCCATCTTTGGGACTCATGCAAGATCCATTGAGCAAGGTGATCGGATGGGGAAAATGTTGGCACTCAGACTGAGACAGCAGGAGGCCAACCACATGATTCCAGGCCTCAGAGTTCTTAATAATCCTATCCCTGTAACCAGACCTAGAGAGATTCTTGCAGTAGTCAAAACCTTTTTTGAAACCCTTTATCATAATGAACAGGACAACAGATGTCAGAGCATGTCAGGGACTACTTGCAGGACATACAGCTTCCTCGACTGTCTGCCTACCACTGTGAGTTCCTCAAAGGAGCTGTCATTGTAGAGGAAGTTTGTGCTGCCATTAAATAGCTCATGGCAGATAAGGCACCAGGCCTGGATGTCTTTACATCAAACTTTTATAAGTCCTTTAGTGCAGAGCTAGCGCCTATCTTAGTGAAGGTCTTTAATTATGTGTACTTAGAATGTCTTCATGATCCCACCCTGGTGCTGGCCAGAATTACACACCTCCCTAAACCAGGCAAAGATGAGTATATGGCAGGCAGCTACAGGCCTATCTCATTTATTAATTCAGATTTAAAGATTCTGGCAAAGATACTTGCCAACAGGCTTGGCAGGGTGTGGGACACACTAACTGGACCTGAGCAGGTGGGGTTTATGAAGGGGTTGGTATTGAGTGGCCACCCATGCAAGCTGTTCCATCTTGTCTCTGCGTCTGGAGAGGGTGGAGTCTCCTGCAGCCTTGGTTTCCCTGGACGTGAGAAGGCATTTAATAGGATATCTTGGACATATCTCTTTGAGGTGCTTAGACATTATAACATTCCAGCAGAATATATTAAGTAGATGCAAATTCTATATCAGCATCCCACAGCATGGATCTTGTGGAATGAGGTGTCACTGGTTGAGGTTAGCTGGAACGGGGCACAAGGCAGGGGTATCCTCTCTCGCCCTTGCTTTTCAATCTCTATTTAGAATCCCTGGCCATTTACTTACAGAACAATCCACATATAGAAGGCATAAAGGTTGGAACTCACTGATATATTTTTTTGTCCTATGCCGACAATATATTACTGCATACAGAGAACCTGAAAACCTCCATCCCAGTCACCCTACAAGAGATAGAGAGGTTTAGTAGCATTTCAGCTTACAAGCTAAATATTGGAAAAACTGCAGTCTTACCACCGAACAAGCTTACCTCCAAGTAAGATGTGCTAGATATGGAACTCCAATGGGGAATCCCAAAAGCTTATATATTTAGGTATCCAGGTTATCTGCCGCTTGAACGACTTAAAGAAAAACAATCTCGACAAACTCATACACTCTGGCTTTAGACTTACAACGATGTAGGATACTGCCAATGGGCCTTTGGGGTATGGTAAATACTACAACAATGAATTTGCTCCCCAGGCTTTTGTATCCAAGTGGAATTTTAAACACTGGGCTTCCTAAAAAGTGGTTTACTTACCTTCAGACTCTCATAATAGAGTATCTGACAGTGGGAGAAGATAAATACAGAAAGGGAACAGGTTGGTTATGAGCCTCAATGGCTGATAATTGACAGGAATTTGGCAAGACAGTGAGGGTGACCTGCTGGAACTTGCTTTATCTCTCTCCCTCTAAATTCCTTGGACCTTTTAAGAGGACCTCCACCATCTGGTCCCTTAAGGCTCATGCACAACTAGGGATTCATCCTGCAGAGAAGTTCTGGCTTTAAATTCCTCCAGCTATTACATGCAGTCTGTGACCACCTGGACTCGCCGCCATGGAGAGCAGAGGGAAGGGATGTTTTGGAGGCTCTAGTTAGTGAGGCAGTCCAGCCCCATACAATTTCATTATGTGTGGTTCATAGCTCAGTGCTTATGTAACATATAGTTGAATGATGAACATGATTGGTGGATACAGAGGCCAGTATAGAGAATAGTGATTACTGAGTAATGTATTGTGCTTAGGTACTTGGATGCTTGAGAGAGAGTGTGATAATATTTGAGGGTTTTGGCTTTTCTCTGTATCCCACCTGCAGGAAGGAGCTTGATTAGAATTGTAGAGCCCCCGGTGGGATAAGAGTGCCGGAGAAGGAGGAGGTGTCGGGGAGGATGGTGGATGAATGCGACTCGCTCTAAGCAGAGCTGGAGGCATATTCCTCATTTAAATAGGCTGTGTGGGAGGAGCTCTTCCCCCACATAATCCCGGTTACTCCTACAATTATGTGTGGTTCATAGCTCAGGAAGGAGCTCGATTAGAATTGTAGAGCCCAAAAAGAATAAATATCCATGATTGTTCTGTAACTAAATGCTAAATAAGTCAGCATAACTTAATAATAAGAATAGATGATCACCTCTTCCAACTCCGGAGAGTATGACCAGTAGCACTCAGGAGAGGAAAAACCCCCTTGGGGGGAAACCTCTGAGGACCCATGGCTACTGACCTGCCCATCCTTCTGGGCATAGTAAAGGAGAGAGATCCTAATTAAGCTAATTAATCAGTTAAATTCTGAATTCTAATATAGAACTCAATTCATATGAATGGAGCTTTAAGAACAGACTGAATTGAAGTGTCCAGTAAAGTAATTCCTTCGAGTAAAAGTCTGAGTCCAAGAATCCATGTATAATTCGGAATGATGGAGAGAAATTGAAGAAGCGACTTCCATACTTCAGTTGATAGAGGGCATAATCCATGTAATTGAATGATGGTGGATAAAGTTGATGACTGACAAACTCAATACAGGAGACAGAAGATATTTGCATCCAAGCTTTGATGACAATGAGGCAAAACAATATAAGTAGTACAATTGTTATGATTCTAATAATAGATGGCTTGTATGAGATGAGGAATGGGCGAAATCTTGAGGCTAGGTAACCGACTGATGCATCCAGTCTTGATAAGTAAAGAATAATCTTAGGAACTGATATGAATGCAATGGCTGTAGAGCTGAACTAGAAAAGTAGCAAGCTGTATAGGATAAATGGAGACACTGGTACAAGGTATGAAGCATCTGCATAGTAGGATATGGAGAGCCCAAAGAAAGCGAATCTGATAGACTGCTAATCCTAAGTGAGAGGAAGTAGGCGTAGGGATTGCACCCACGAGGCCAGATGAGAAGGAAGAGGATGTGGCAATCAGCCCCCTTGAGAAAGTGCAGCTGAAACGATAGCTGATGAGGTAGGAGAGAGGCGGCTGATTCCAGTATGTGAAGCACAGCCATAATTAGGAATGTCTATTGGCCGAAATCGAGCGTAGTCTTCGGCGAGATGGACAGCAAACAGCAGTAGCAGAGGTACGAAAGGCAAGTAGCTCCAGGTAACATGAATGCAACCACACTACAAGGCAGCAGATAAATAAATGTAGCAAATCTTCCAGGAGACGTATCTTGAATCATCTTTGAGCATCGTAGCACTGTAGCCGTAGGCAGACATAGAGAAGGAATGATGCTGAGGACCGATGTATCCAGATCAAGGAAGGAAGGGATCACATGGAAGAGACTGAGGCATATATATGGCAACTGGACGAGGAAAGTCAAACGTCCAAAACTGAATACAAGAAAAGTTCAAGATAGGAGAACCAGACGAGATGTCATCCCAGATGTAGAGAACTGAAGAGGCAGAATCCAATGAAGTAGTAGTGCCACATGTCTGAAGTTGGTAGAGCACAAGCAGAAGAAGTCCACAGGAGACGCCAACCAAGTCCTGGAAAGAAACAGCTGGAATTCCACGGCTGAGGCGACAGGGCAAAACATCCAGGACAGCAACTCCGGAATCCACTAAATGAGCACTGAGGCAATCTGAAGGCAGTTGAGAAGGAGGACCAACCACTGAGTAGGAGAAGTAAGAGTCACCAGGCATGTAGGGGAGCACAGGTGAGATGGTAACCAACGTCCCGAAAGGGGAAGCATCAAGAGTACAGGGCTGAGGCAGCAGAAGCAGATATGCACAAATAGAATGAAATCACTGGGTTCCGAGCTGGGTGAGGCCGAAGAACAGAAGCAGGTGAACCTCCCAGCCCGAAGGCGAAGGCAGGTCAGAAGCAAGCAAATAGATAGATAGGCTTCCCAGCCTGATGGGCGAAAGCAGGTCGTAGAGGCAGGAATTAGCAGGAACCTCCAAGACAATGGGCGAAGGCAGGTCAGAGAAGCAAGCGGTAGTAGGGAACCTCCCAGCCTGAAGGGCGAAGGCTGACCGTAAGCCGTGAATCTCCAAGCCCGAGCAGAGCGAGCAGGTAAGAGGAGAATTAAGGAAACCTCCCAGCCCGATGGGCGAAGGCAGGATATAGAAGCAGGCGAGTATGTTGTAGCATCATAGGAACAAAGGACTCCCCCCGGACTCATAGGAGCACAGGTCAGATAGAGGTAGCAAGCATCCAGGAACCGAAGTCATGCGATGAAGGATGTAATGGTTCAAGAGTACAGGTAAATTGAGTTCAAATCAGAGTTCCAAGCAGTGCAGAACAAAGGAGCGTAAAAGGATGGATAAGCTAGTGGTGCTGTGAAATCCAGACTCAGGTAGGAGCAACCTGCAGCAGTCGGTAGGTAGGCGCAGAGGAGTAGGCAAGCGTCATCCTGGCATGAGCTTGACAGGAATCAGATAAGGGTCAGCTAAATGAGTAATATGCCCGGGCAGCGTACCCAATGGGCTAAATTGCAGGACAAGCACTAGAAGGGCAAAGGATATGGAAACACAGCTGCTGCTAAGTGATGCATGAAGCTACGAAGGGCAGGCTCCTTTCGATTGATAAGGATTGAAAACACAGTGAATGAAGAAAGGCAATTGGACCGGCTATTGCTAAGGGAGAAGGCCCTGCCTGGCCATACTGGGGCTTCATCTGCACATTGCCCTATGGGAAAACATATCCCTTTCTGACAAACCAACAGTCTATTAGTAGCTTCCCAATCACCCTTCCAACTGACCAAGTAGTCGTAGGCCTTTGAATGCCTTGCTCAGTGCAGTAGCCCCCTTTATGCAGATAGCCCTGCACTACCATATATATACTCATCCAGCTCCCCCCAATACTGGCGTGCCCCAAAGTTTGAAAGGTAGGCATACAAAGTGAGATCGGAAGCAAAACGCCAGACTCAAAACTACATAATGGGCTACCGTGGGAATGCAGTGTACCCTGAGCATTGTAGCCACTTGCTGCCTGAATGAAAATCACCCGTTGGGAATAAGGGCACCCGAGTATGGCTGATGTCCGAGTCGTGCAGATGGCTTGTCTTTGATTCATGATACAGGAGGTGAATATGATGGAGGCACGAGATGGATAATCCAGGACGGAATGGTAAAGTGCATGCAATATAGCAGGAACATACTATAGCACAGTTCAAGTCCCAAAACAGATCCAGCAACTCCTGGGCAACTTCGAGTAAACAGCAGAGTCCGAAGGCAGCAGCAGTACATGCCAATAAAAGGAAATGAAACGACAAAGAGGCAAGGGCCCTGCAGATGCAATGCAACGCGGTGCTGTAGATTGAGACAGCAAGTTTAGGTGGCATAATGTAGAAACGTATGAGGATGGCAGGAACAGCAGCAGAATGTAAACTACAAGCAAGTGCCATAGTTCTAGTACCTGAATTGTTCTGAAAGCACAAGCCAGCCACGGAGCGGAAACCTGCGAACAGTGCTACTGGGTCACAACGCTCACAAGACTCGGCAGTAACACCTGGAGAAAGTCTGAGAGCTGACAGGCAAAACATCAGAAGCATGGGTTGCCTGGGACTCCAAATGGGCGCAAGGCTGCAGGAAAGGAAAGGCCCCAGAAAGGGAAAATTGAACGTGGAAGGCATCCAGGGAGAAGTAGTCAAAACAGGCTCCAATGGCAGACATGAAGGGTGAAGGAATAATCCAGACATCCGAAAGCAGCAGCTGGACGAAGGAAGCCCAGCACGGTGATGGCGGCAGTTGGCCATAACAGATTTTTCGAGTGATGCAGCGGAGGCTGCGCAATGTGCCTGAGCAGGTAATCAGCAGGGCGGCGAGGGAAAGTACTCCCCATATCAACTAGAGGCAAGTTTAAGCGGCGACGGACTAGGCTTGGAACCGGGCTGCTGCAAGAAAGAGAAAGATACAAGGACTAAACAAGAGAAGGGAGAAGCAGGCAGAAGACAAACACTATAGTCAAAACCGGGCCACAACCAAGGAACAAACAACAGAAACGAGCAAACGGAGGGGGGGGAGCAAACGCAATAAATGGAGGCAGGTCGAGACAAACAGGCAGGAGAGAAGGGGCTAGATCAACAACACACAGGATAGGGAAGAGAACGAATGGGTTGGGGGGGCAACAAGTGAAAAAACAAAACAGCAGGACCAGCGGAAAGCAGGGCAGCCACAGACCAGCGACGACAGAACATGAATGCGACTCGCTCTAAGCAGAGCTGGAGGCATATGCCTCATTTAAATAGGCTGTGGGGGAGGAGCTCTTCCCCCACATAATCCCGGTTACTCCTACAATTATTATATAAGAAAATCCAGTCCCTAGATAGATTCATAGATTCATGGACATGTGACAGCAGAAAAGGGCCTTCCTGGCCCAACGAGTCTGCCCATTCCCTCCCTCTACCTATCGCCCCTCAAAGATTCCCTTCGTCCTCCCCTTGACAACCCTCTGTGTTTGTCCCAGGCCCTCTTGAATCCCTCCACTGTACTGGCACTCACCACCTCCTCCGGCAGTCTGTTCCAGGGCTCAACCACTGTCTGTGAAGTAAATACTTCCTAACATTTCCCCTAAACCTTCCCCCCTCCACCTTCAGTCCATGCCCCCTAGTTCTTGTGTCTACCTTCCCTGTAAAAAAGCTCTTCCCCCACTTTATTGATCCCCTTTACATACTTGAATGTTTCAATCATGTCCCCTCTTTCTCTTCTTACTTCTAGAGGATACAAATCCAGGTCCCTCAACCTCTTGTCCTATGTAATTCCTCTTAGCCCATGCACGATTTTAGTGGCCCTTCTCTGCCTTCTATGCCATCTATATCCTTTCTTAGATGGGGCCTCCAGAACTGTACCCCATACTCCAGGTGTGGCCTCACCATGGAGCTGTAAAGTGGCATCAGCACCTCCCTCCTTCTACTGGTTATTCCTCTCCCTCTGCATGCCAGCATACTGTTAGCCTTGCTCACTGCTTTGCTGCACTGGGTCCCCACCTTAAGGTCATTTGCGATTATAATCCCTAGATCCTACACCTGCCTGGTTGCTGCCATTCCCTCCCCCCAGTGTTTATGTGGTATTTGAATTCCTCCTCCCCAAGTGCATCACTCTGTATTTCCTGGCATTGGATTTCAGCTGCCATGATTCCGACCACTCTTCCAGTAACCTTATATCATTCTTCATTGTCTTCACCCCCCCCCGAGGTATTCACTCTGTTACTGAGTTTTGTGTCATCTGCGAAAAGGCAGATCTTCCCCTGAAGTCCTTCTGCTATGTTGCTGATGCAGATGTTAAACAGAATGGGCCCCAGCACCAACCCCTGAGGGACCCCGCTCGATACCCCAGTCTCCCCATAGTGTACCCCATTGACCACCACCCTCTGGCTTCTCCCCATCACCCAGCTTTCCACCCATCTTACTATTTTCTGCCCCACCTCTAGACTCCCCAACTTATTAACCAGCCTCCTGTGGAGCAGCATGTCAAAGACCTTCCCGAAGTCCAGATAGGCCACGTCCATTGCCCCAACCTGATCAACCACCCTCGTGACCTCATCGAAGAATTCGATCAAGTTTGTCTGATGTGACTTCTCAAGTGAAGCCATGCTGCTGAATGTCTTGCAGCACCCCCTTCCAAATATCTAACCATCCTTTGTTTCAATATTGCCTCCATTACTTTACCCATCACAGATATGAGACTGACTGGACGATAATTGCCCACTTCCTCCCTGCTGTAACTTTTATGAATTGGCACCATGTCTGCCTTCCTCCAGTCCTCCGGTACCCACCCTGTATCCAAGGACAAGTTAAAGAACCCCACCAGTGGTTCTGCCAGTACCTCCCTTAATGCCCTAAGCACCCTAGGGTGAAGACCATCTGGTCCCATGGCCTTGTCCACCCTTAACTTACCTAATTCCTCCTTTATCTCTTCCACACTGATTGGGCTAGGATCACCTCCTCCCCCCTTTCCCTTCTCACTTAGCTCTGGTCCTCTTCCATCCCGCTGTGTCATAAAAACCTAGCTGAAGTAACCATTCAGCACTTCAGCTTTCTCAAAATCCCCTTCCACCTGCAATCCCCCCTTCCCCTTAATCCTTTCTATCCCCTGTCTTGCCTTCTTCCTTTCCCCAATGTACCAAAAGAACATCTTGTTCCCCCCTTTTGGCTTGCCTAGCAATTCTCTCCTCAGTTTCTGCTTTAGCTATCCTAATCCTTTGCCCTGCCAGCCTCAGCTTCTCTTTGTAAGTTTCCCTATCCAACTTTCCCTGTGTCCTCTTATATTCCATGAATGCCCTTTTCTTCTCCCCGATTGCCCCCCTCACTTCCCTGTTGAACCACAGTGTCCTCCTCCTTCTCTTGTTCTTCCTCACCCTTCTTAAACATCCCTCTGTCGCTTTAAGGAACCCCCCCTTGATCTTTTTCCATAGATCCTCCACCCCTTCCCCATCACCTCCCACCCTCTCAATACCTCCTGGAAAATCTCTCTCATCCTGAGAAAGTCTGCCCGCCTGAAGTCTAGTACCTTCATGGTGGTATGACTAGTCTCATATCCTGCTCTGACCTTGACCTTTAAAAGAAGATTTTTAATTGGTGTGTGTCCTTATTGGCAAGAGGCCCTCCAAAAGGAGTGGGCCCCAGACACTGGCAAACTGTATGGGCTGATCTATACAAAGCCATCAAGCAGGATAGATACCACTTGATGCAATTTAAAGTACTGCATTTATGCCTGCCAAATTATGCAAAATAGGCCATTTAGACACTGTGCTTTTACATGCTGTGGAAAGGAAGATGGGAACCTTAGATATATCCTGTGGGATAGTTACTCCTTTCTGGACAGATATAAGGAAGTCCTTGGAACCCCTCCCGGGCTTTGACAAAGCTTTTACTCCTGAAGTGTGCTTGGTAGGTAATTACCATGGCAGAGTTTATAGCCTCAGAAGAGGCCATATAGCATTAATTGCAGCAGCAGTCATGATGACCATCTTACAGCATTGGCTAGAAGATAGCATACCCTGTCGAGCTGAATGGCACAATGAAATATTGTTGGTATTAAACAGTGAAAAACAGATAACCAGTGTCAATAACTGTTTTCAGACCTACAGGAAAAGATGCAAAACTCTACATATGTTGCTGTCTCTTCCAGGACAGATTTTAGCAATACTCGGGGATCCTTATGACTTGACTGACTTGTTTCATACTAGCCTAATGTACTGGGGGTGAGGTGGTTGTAGTGTTGTATGGGTTGCTGTGTTGTAGTGTATTGTTTTGTAATGTCTGTCTGTTAGTGTACAAACAAAAACGCTGTAAAGTTTTCTCAATTAAAAAAAGAAAGCCTAGCACTGAGTATACGATGGGGGGGGGGGGTAGTAATAACAGTCACACGGCAGGAAGTGGACCTCAGGGTTATCATATCTGAGGACCACAAGGTAGCAGAGCAGCATGACAAGGCAGTGGGAAAGGCTACTGAAATGCTGGGTTGCATAGGGACAGGAGAGGTATCTCCAGCAGGAAGAGAGAGGTGGTGTTGTCATTATATTGCTTGCTGGTGCAGCTACACCTAGATTACCGTGTTCAGTTTTGGAGACTGCATCTCAGGAAGGACATAGACAGAGTAGAGGCAGTCCAGAGGAGGGCAACTAAAATGGTCCATGGTTTGCACGTAAAGGCCTACAAAGAGAGATTGCGAAATCCCAACTTGTACTCCCGGGAAGAAAGAAGAGAGGGGGGAATATGATAGAGACCTACAAATACCTCAAAAGGGTGAATAGGGTACAGGTACGAACATACGAACACACGAAATTTGCCAGCAGATAAAGGCCTAGAGGTCTATCAAGTCTGCTCGAATGTGCAGCTAGCACCACTTATTCTGCAGCTGCCTCTCCCGTCCACCCTTCCCCTTCATTAACCCTCCCCCTTGTCCTGTCCCATCCCCTTTTGAAGCAGTCCACTGTTCTACCGCATACCACTTCTGCAGGTAATGCATTCCACCCAGCCACCACCCTCTCTGTAAAAAAGTGTCTCCTCATCTCCATCCTGAACCTTCCTCCCTCCAGTCTCATATCATGGCCTCTGGTGGCCCTCCCTTCCCTTACTTTGAACAGCCCCTCTGTACCCATCTTGTTTATTCCTTTCATGTATTTAAAGGTTTCAATCATGTCACCCCGTCCCTCCTCTCCTCCATTGAGCACATGTTCAACTCCTTCAACCTCCTCTCGTATGAGAGTCCCCCAGCCCCTTGATCATCTTTGTCGCCCTGCGCTGCACCCCCTCCAGTAACTTAATGTCCCTCTTCAGATATGGCGCCAGTACTGCACGCAGTACCCAGGTGTGGTCTAACCAATGACCTATACAGTGGCAGAATCACCTCCTCCCTCCTCGAGGATATACCCTTGCAATACAACCCAGCATTTTGTTGACCTTGCAGCTGCCTCTCCTACATTGTGCTGAGTTGTTCATTGACCCTGTGATGAGCACACCCAGATCCTTCTCCTCCTCTGTCTGGGCTAGCTGCACTCCCCCAGCTGGTAACTCCTCCTTGGGTTCTTCATCCCAAAATGCAGCACCTTGCACTTTTGGCATTAAACCCCAGTTGCCAGGTGTCTGACCAGGTTTCAAGCTTTGCCAGATCATCCTGCAACCCCTGCCATCCCCCTAGGTCATCCACCACCGCTACTTACCTTGGTATCATCAGCAAACAGACTGATCTTGCTCTTGATGTCCCATGATATGTCTGCAATGAATATCCCAAACAACACTGGTCCCAACACCGAGCCCTGTGGAACACCACTGTCACTGCCCTTGGGTGTGAGAGCTCCCACCACCACCACCCTCTGTTGCCTTCCCTGAAGCCAGTTCCCTACCCAGCTCACCAGCTTTGCACCCGCCTGTGCCTACTAACTTCCTTCCCAGCCTTCCATGTGGCACCGAAGTCCTAATGCCTTACTGGAAGTCCAGATACAGGACATCCACTGCATGGCCCCTGTCCAGTTGCCTAGTTACCCAGTCATAGAACTCGACCAGGTTAGTTTGGCAGGATCTGCCACGTATGAAGCCATGCTGTCTGCTGTCCTGTAGTCCTTGGCCTCTAGGAGGGCCACCAGCCTCCTTCAGGATAGTCTCCATTAGCTTACCCACGATGGATGTGAGGCTCACTGGTCTGTAGTTTCCCGGTTCATCCTTAGCTACTCTTGTGGAGGGGCACCACATGAGCCATCCTCCAGTCCTGAGGTACACACCCAGAATGTAGTGAGACATTAAATAGGTCTGCCAAAGGTCCTGCAGGGACCCTGCCAGCTCCTTCAGTACCCTGGGTGGATGCCATCTGGGCCTGGCGCCTTGTCCACCCTCAGTGCCTTCAAACCCTCTCGAACTCTGCCTCCATGATTTCCTCATCTGTTACCACTTCCCTTGCTTCTGCCATTTCTTCTCACCTTGGTGTCATCCCCTCTTTAGTAAATACTGAGCAGAAGTACTCATTTAGTGCTTCCGCCTTCCATCGACCTCGTTTCACCCAACCCCTCCTTCCTTATCGTTACTATTTGGTCCTTACAGCTCCTTTTCTCCCTGATGTACTTAAAGAAGTCCTTCTCCCTCTTAATGCCTTGTGCCAGCCTGAGTTCCGAGATGCTTTGGCTCCCTTACTGCCCTTGTCACCTCCTTCGATTCTGTCAAGTACCTCCCTGTCCTCCTCCCTGTTTCTTGTACTTCCTAAAGGCAGCTTTTTCCTCCTTACCTTTCCATGACCTCCTTGCTCAACCAGCTCAGTTTCTTAGCCCTAGCCTTCTTGCTCTGGGCTTTGCAACAGGTTTTGTTGCCTCCACTATCCCCAGCTTTATGAGCTCCCACCTCTGGTTAGTGTCCATACTAGATTGAATTCTGGCCAGGTACCTTTTACCACTTCCCCATCCTCCCAAAGTCGGCCCTCCTGAAGTCCAGCACTCTTGTGCCAGATTCCACTCCTTCCTTGCCCATATCCAATGTGAGCTATACTGAGTGGTGGTCACCCCTGACAGCAGTTCTCCACTGTAAGTTCTCTCACAAAGTCCCCATTTGCCAGCACAAGGTCAAGGGTATTCCTAACCTGGTTGGTTCACTGACCATTTGCAGCAGGAAGCTGTCCTGAAGGCATCCAGCAGTACCTGCTCCTTCTGTTCCTGGTTGTTGTTGTGCTCCAGTCCACTCCTGGCATGTTGAAGTCCCCCACAATCACCACATTACCCTTCTCGCAGGTCCTCCTGATCTGTCCCGCTAGTTCCCTGTCTAACTCCTCCGTCTGAGATGGTGGCCTGTACACCACTCCCATTCTAAGAATCCTATTCTTGGAATCATGGATTTGCACCCAAAGTGACTCTCTACTACCCTCCTCCCCTTCCTCCCTTACACACTTCTGTCCTTCCTTCACATATAGTGCCACCCCCCCTCCTTTCCCAATCACCCTGTCCCTACAAAATAACCTGTACCCTGGTACAGACAGGTCCCAGTCATTGTATTGGGTGGCCCATGTTTCTGTGATGGCTGCAATGTCCATCTCTCCCTCTGCCATGAGAACCTGTAACTCTGCAGTTTTCCTCCCAAGGCTCCCAGCATTATGGGTAAACACCTTCCACCCTCCCCCCATCCTGCCCTCCTTTCCTAGCATCACCAACAGTACTTGCCATTTGTCTCTTGTCACTGTTATGGGGGAAGCTCATATGATTTCCCAACCTGTGGTCTCTGCATATCTCTTCCCAACTGCTACCCCACAACTAGTTTAAATTCCCAACTTCCTCTATGTACTCCTCCATCCTCTGTTTCAACACTTTCTTTCCTCTTCACTCAAGTGTAGTCTGTCCTGGCATAGAGACTACTGTCCTCCCAGGTCCCTCTCCCCAACAGCCCATACCCTTTAGCACAACACCAGGTTCTTAGCCATCCGTTAAATTCCTCTATTCTCAGCTTTCTTGTTGTGCTTGCCTTTGGCACCGGAAGTATCTCTGAAAAAGTTACTGATCTTCCTGCCCCTCACATAATCGTGCTAGTTCCTCAAACCTCCTCTCGACTGTATCTACTGTCTTGTCAGCCAGGTCGTTTGTCCCAAGATGTATAATTAAATGAGGCTTGTCCCTACCCCTTCTAGCATATTTCAGAACAGATTGTCCCACTCTTCCGCTGTCATTCCTGGCATGGCCTCCACCCAAATGCGACTATGCCTCTCCCCTGCTACCCCACCTGACTCCTCTTAGTATTGAGTCCCCAGAACCAAGATTCCACCCTCTTACTCCCTGCTTGCTTTCATTCAGCTCCTCTCTCATTTCCAGCTCCTCTTCTTCCTCCTGCACATTATTTCCCTTTACCCCTGTTGCAATTCTCCCAGCAGAACTTCCCCACTCCAGTTTGGTCCAGGCATTTATCAATTACTCCTCTACTTCAGCATTTCCTCCTCCACCGCCTTCCTCTCTAGTAGTGCAAAACTATTTTCTGAAGACCCTTCACAAATGTCCGCCTCCTCTCTTCATAGTAACCTGTTCTTCCTTTCCACTCCATGACTTTTGCCACTTCTTCGCCTCCCTCACAAGTCCCTATCTCCTCCTTCCATTTGTCTTTTGTCTCTGACCTGGTTTCCCCAGCAATCGTTCTTCCTGGCCTGGGCCCCTTTGTCTCTGCTTCCCTTCTTCTGACCCTCTCCTCACCACTGTTGGCTTAAATCGCCCTCCCTCATCTCTCCTTCTTCCTCCCTCCAGTATTGGGCTAAACCCACCCCCAATCTGCCTTGCCTGTCTTAGTTCCTCCTGCAGACCCTCAATCTCCTTTGGGGCGTCTCTTTCAGATGAGAACAAGTACCAGGACTGGGGTGATGCAATGAAGCTGGAAGAGGGGGGATTCAAGAGTGATGTGAGGAAATATTCCTTCACTGAAAGGGTGATGGATGCCTGGAGGCTAGAACAGTGGGGGGGGGCAACTCAAGCATGCATGTGATAGACATAGGGGTACATTGGATAAAAACATACGAACATTGCCAGCAGAAAAAGGCCTTACGGTCTACCGAGTCTGCTTGATTGTGCAACTAGCAGCCCTTATTCGGCAGCTCTCTTACTTCCCTTCCCTTGACCCTCCCTCTTGTCCTGTCCCATCCCCTTTTGAAGCCACCCATTGTTCTAATGGATACCACCTCTGCCGGTAACATGTTCCACCTGGCCACCACCCTCCCTGTAAAAATGTGTCTTCTCATAGGATAGGATGCAGGGAGGTGAGAGGGTTGATGGAGACATGATAGGGTCTGTGGAGAAAGGATAGGTAAGGAACAGCTGGGCAGACTAGGCAGGCCAAGCAGTCATTTTCTGCTGTCAGATTCTGTGTTTCTGTGTTTCTAATGGTTCTGTGAGAAGGCATGATTAATAAGGCCTCCCTGTACAGTGCTTAGTGTACATGTGTGGCCTCCCATGGACATACAGTATCACCATATATTGGGAGGATGTCTCCTAGTCTCCTTAATATAGAAACATTGAAATTGCCAGCAGATAAGGACTGCCAGGCCCATCCAGTCTGTCTGTAGGCCCTATACATTATATGTGGCCACTGACCCTATGTGATCAATCGCTTTTCATCACTTCCTTCCCTGTCCAGGTTTCCTTATGCCTGTCCCAGGCATGCTTAAACCTTTCCACTGTGCTTGCCCCAACTACCTCCTGTGGCAGACTATTCTAAGCATCAACTACCTTTTCTGTGTAGAAAAACTTCTTCACATTACCTCTTATTCTACCCCCTCCAATTTCATATCGTGCCCCCTTGTTCTAGTACTTTTTTTACATTGGAAAAGATCCCCCACCTGCACTTTGTTTGTGCCCTTGAGGTACTTGAAAGTTTCAATCATGTCCCCCCACTCTCAGCTCTCCTCCAGTGAGTACATATTGAGGCCCCATAGTCTCTCCTCATATGTTTTGAGGTGCAAGCCCTGCACCATCTTTGTCACCCTTCTCTGGATAGTCTCCACTTTGTTTATGTCCTTGTGCAGGTGTGGCCTCCAGAACTGCACACAGCATTCCAGGTGAGGTCTTACCAATGTTTTATACAATGGCATTACCACCTCCCACCCTTTTGCTAGTGATACCCCTGCCTATGCACTCCAGCATGCCATTGGCCTTCCCCACCGCCTTTGCACGCCTTTGCCTTGACTACATGCATGGTTGTACTACCTATATAGAACACCACCTTCCTTCCTTTTAGAATTAAATCTGAGACTTTACTTCTGTGGGCACTTTTCCTTAAGTCTCTTTAGGAGGATCCACTGGGGATCTTCAATTGCAATTCTCTTTCCCCTGGTCACTATCTTTGTATTTCTCAGTCTTCATGTCTTATACCTTGCACAGCTTTTACTTCACTGGCCTACACAGCCAGTATAGTATTATGCTTGTGCAACTGTGTTAGTTTGGTTTTGGCCGTTCGCACTCTCTATTCCAGAAGGATTACCACCCTGTAGGGGTATGAAGGCAAGGAACCCTGGGAGAGGGTTCCACCCCTAGAGGTGCAACGGGACAGTTTCCATGGCTAAAGGTACCTTAGGAATCCCCCTAAGGAGAGAGTGCTGTCACTGGAGGAGGAGGGGAGGATGGTGGGGCAAAGAAAAAATGCTTCACAGTGAGGCTTAGAGGAACTGCTTATATAGCTCAGGAAGTGGGAGTGGCTGGCTGCTTGGCCACCAAATTACAGGCAAGCCTTTCATTTCACTGGCCTATGCAGCCAGTATAGTGTTATGCTTGTGCAACCGTGTTAGTTTGGTTTTGGCTGATCACACTCTCTATTCCAGAGGAATTACCACCCTGTAGGGGCACAAAGGCAGGGAACCCTCAGAGAGGGTTCCACCCCTAGAGGTGCAATGGGATGTTTCCTGTGGCTAAACGTACCTTAGAAATCCCCCCAAAAACTGTAGTATCATCCCCAAAAAGGAGGCAACATGAAGCATATGAGCAAGCAGTAACTGAGACATAGGAGTAGTAACTGTAACGAAGTTGTAGAGAAGTATAGGCAGTTTGATAATGCAATGAGATGCTCAGTTGTCATAATGACTGCCCAGGTCTGCGCAGCATGATACCAATGGTTTGCTTTGAGAGTAGGGGATCCCCTAAGGAGAGAGGGAATGGCAGGACATCCTCCACCTCCATCCAACAATGGAGCCTACCTAAAGATACTAGGGGAATCAACTAAGCTAACTAAGTGTTATGACCTGAGGCAATGGAGGAGAGAAAAAATTCCCTATGAGGAGGAAATCTCTGGGGATCCAAGGCCTAGGTCACCTTCCCTCCAGGCTTGGTATAGTTTATTTAGTGACAGCTCTGCAGCTGCTATTTGGAAAACCCAATTAAAGGGAGGTGGAAAATATTCCAATTTGGAGGAAGGCTCTCACTCAAACCCTCTAGTGGGAACGCCGTGGAAGGTTGCGAGAAAACTCTGCAACAATACATGCATCCAAGGAGCAGGAGGAGAGCAACAACTGCTGAGGCACTCACCTGGCCTACCCACCCAAAATCAAACCAGGTGAACCAGAGGCAGTCATAGGGAGGATGTGGTGAAGGTGCCTCGCTAGGAAAACAATATATAGTGGAACACTAGAGCCAACGGAGATCGTCGTAACCACCCTTCACCGCTAGTCTTAAATTCTACACCAGGAGCTGCTGTTGCATAGCAGGCAGCTAAAGCCAAGCCCAGAGTGAGGAAATTTCCAGCTATGGGCCAGGTGAGAAGGAGCCCACCCCATGTTGGTCACGCTCGAGATGCGGACTTATAGCAGAGAGAGACCGTTGACTGCAGGAACCCTGTGCCAAAATAGAATGGCTGGCATGCCCCAGAAATTGATTGAGAGCTGAAAAGCTGGTGAGTTGAATGAGCATGGCGTGCTGAGATCGTAATGAGCATTGAGTGTTAAGACCTTGCAAGGTCGAATGCAGATTGAGTGCAGCAGAATCCCAGGCTGAAGCCAAGGGGATGGCAGTAGGCATGAAGCAATGGTCTGCATAAGCAAGGAGCAATGGTTGTGTAAGCAAGTGTGGACCTGATAGGTCAGTAAGCAGTAGTAGTGATAGGTGGACCTGCATAACATACTGTATAGCAATAAACAGCACTGAATTGGGGCAAGCCAGACAAACAGTTCAAAGCCAAATCAAGGTGACAAACTCTGAGGATTTTCAGCAGTGAAGACAGGATTTAGAACAGAATTAATTAGCCACAGAGGCCATGACCCCCCAAACACCTCCTAGTCCCCACCGTAGGACAAACAAGGAAGTGATGGAAGGGCCGAGAACCACATGCAGCTATAAAGCTAATTTAATAGCCTCAGCAGGAGAGTCAGCTAACCTCAGAGTAACACAATGTCCAATAGCAATGGGAGTAAACAAGCAGTAGCAGGAAGCAATTAGGCCTGTGCAGCAGTAGTGAAAACAAATGAGTACACTGAGTTGCAACTGCAATAAATAAAAGGAGGCATAATGCTCTTAAAGCACTGCCACCGGGCAGTGCAAAAAGACTGCTTCAATGAGGTAATTAGAACAAGCACGAGTGAGCTGTAGAGCTAGGTTGTAAAACTGAGTCAGGTGAAAGTAATAGAGTATGCCATGGAATAGCTAGTTGAGCTGAAACACACAAATGAGGCTTGCAGTTGCAGTGCAAGTTGAGAGTTGTGAGTAACTGAAGCAAGCAGTATGAGCTCTGAACAGCAGCAAGCTAGGAGCTGAGAAAAGCAGCCCCCAAAAAGAAGGAAGCACACACAGCCGAAGGCAAAATACAAACCAAAAGCAGGAAAATAAACACAGAAGCCCTGCAGAGACAAGCAGGAGCGGGGGGGGGGCAGGCCCCAGCCAAGGAGGCCCAACCAGCTCAGAGGACAAACCAGCAGAGCCTTCAGCTGCAAAGAAAAAAATGCTTCACAGTGAGGCTTAGAGGAACTGCTTATATAGCTCAGGAAGTGGGAGTGGCTGGCTGTTTGGTCACTGAACTGCAGGCAAGTCTTTCATTTGTCAGCAGGCAAGGGGACATATTTCCTTTCTCTCTCTCTCTCTCTCGTTCTCTCTTTCTTTCTCTCTCTGTCTGTCTTTCACCCCCCTCCACTGTAATCCTCAGGGTGCCTATTTTTGAACATCTCTACTGATTGCATTTAAACTTTAACTTATCTCTTTCACTCTTTCTCTTGGCTCTGTTACACTCCCTTTTCTCTTTCAGAGTGTTCTGAGGGCTGGGCTCTCTTCTCTCTGCTGCACTCTTCCCTGTACTACCTGGAAATGTCTAGCTCCCTGTAGCTGGTCATTATCTAGTTCCTTCTAATTTTCTGTAGAAGATCCCTTCAAACTCCTATGACAGGGGTATCTGAAGTATATGGCACCTTTAACCTTTTCTGTTCTGGGACCTTTTTAGTAAACCCACTTGTACACAGGATTACAAACATGAACTGTAACACCTACATAACGTGTTATTTTAACATTAAATGCACAATGGTAGCATCAAGAACTCATGACAAATTGGTCTCAACTCCAAGATCACCACCTGTAAGAGTTCAGTAGTATATGTCCATTTCCGTAGTAGCAAAACCTGGCAGCTCAAGAAAATGGAAGGTTAGATAGTTTCCAAACACAATACTTGCAGATGGTACTGAAGAATAATTGGCAGGCAATGTTGTCCTAGCTCATTCAGCCCTGCTTTGCACCTGCAAACAGCACATATGGAACTCATGAGCTGAATGAGTTTTAAATTGAGAGCAGGGCAGCCAGGAACACCATTAAAAGAGAATTGTCTTGAACCTGCAATCCAGTGTTTTCTATAGACTATATTTCAAATACTGGTTTGCATTTTTCTGTTACTGCTCCACCTTTATTGACTTTTTGCTAAATTCAGTGGGTGTTTCTGATTTACATACTGTTGGTAAAGGCCATTTTAGAATTGCATGATTTAGTTTATGGCCTTGTTAAGAACTTACATTGTTGGCACAATTCATCCATGTTCTGCAGTGGAATTCTGTGATTCAAGGGGACACACTCTTCATCATACAGTTCTGAAATGGTGCTAACCACATGTGTCAATCAGAAGCAAACACAGAGGTAACTGTAAGGCCAGTAAAGACTTAAACAATAACACACTTGGATATACTGTATATATAAAAAAAATGGCTACAGGAAAAAATGACTTACAAGATCGATGCAGTTCTCTTTTAAGGAATTAAAGTTGAGATTTCTGAGGCAACGCAAGCTACAACCACTTAGAAACATAGAAACCCGACAAAGCTTGAAGAAAAAGACCAGTGGTCCATCCAGTCTTTCTGTAATATCCTATCAAACCCCAGGACCTATTGTTCAAACAGGGTTCTAGTCCATGCTATCACCCCCATGCTCTCTACCCTATCCCTACGGTTCCCAGAAAAAAAGTCACCAGAAAAAAAGTCTCTGGAAAAAACGGCACATGGAAAAAATGGTACTCAAGGGAAAAAAGTACAGGAAAAAAAAGCCTTCGATACCTTGTACTTTGTGAACTGAATCTGGCTACATGAAGTGGTGCTATATTAATCTTCCCATAACACCTCCCCTTATCTAATTCTCTAAGGTTCAACTATATCTTAGAAGGACTGGATATTAGTTACTATAATTAATACAATAGGTGCACTTATGTGTGCAAAGCCTCCTAGAACCTCACATACCTTAGTGAATCTTAATGAATTAGGTAAGGGGAGGTGTTAAGGACAGAGTTTTGTAGGTGACCTCAAATTTCACTGGAGTGGTGATCTAGGGCGGCATGGTGTTGTAATAGTAAATCTGCACGTCCCCTCTAATTTCACTAGAATGGTGATCCATGGCGGTGTGGTATTGTAATAGTAAATCTTCTCTTGAAGGAATTGTACGCTCTTTTTTTGCACCTGTTGTTCAGATGTGAGGTTTTGTCTGTACATGAGGAAATGTGTATGTGCCGTTTTTTCCTCCTTTGTGTTTTGTGCCTTTTCTTCTACTGCTGTTTTTTTCCATGTGCCATTTTTTCCAGAGACGTTTTTTCTGGAGGTTTTTTTCCTGAGACTTTTTTCCTAGAACCATTCCTACTACCCTGAGCAACTCCTAAATCTCTTCATTCTGTCCCAACCATGCTTGAAACCATTAATGGATTTGGTGCCTAGCGCATCAGCTGGCAGGCTGTTCCATGGCTCCACCACTCTTTCTGTAAAAAACAAAAAAAACAAAAAAAACTTTCTCACGTTCCTCTTGAACCTCCTCCCACCCCTAACAGTTTCCACTCATGCCACCATTTTCTTGATCCACTACTCCTGCAAAATAGATCCTTGTAGTTCATCTTGTTCATTCCTTTCAGGAGCTTGAAGGTCACTGTCATATTTCCCCTCTCTTGCCTGGTCTCCAGCGTGTACATGTTTGGTACCCTGAGCCAGTCCTCGCAAGATCTGCCCGGCTGGCCCTGAATATAGTTTGTCTCTCTATGTTGCACCATCTCCAGCCTTTCCTTATCTTTTCTGAGGTGAGGACTCCAGAACCAGGCACAGTACTCCAGGTGCAGCCTCACTAGTGTTCTATTATGAGGTAGAAATACTTCTTTTTCTCTACTGTCAACACCCTCCTTCCTATAGAGTGCAGACTCCTGATTGTCTTACTTTAGTCCTTGTTGCAGGGGTTTGATTGTTTTAGGGAGTCACTATGACTCTAAGGTCTCTTTCCTCAGAAGTAGTACCCAGCTTTACCCCTTTCATCCAATACTCTGTCCTGGGGTTATTTTTCCTTATATGCCTTATCTTGCACTTTTTGGTGTTGAACCTCAGCTGTCAAATATTGGACCACCTCTCCAGCTTTTGCAGGTCCCTCTGCATCTCCCCAATCCCCTCCTCACTCTCTACCCTACCACAGAGCTTAGTATCATCTGCAAAGAAAGACATGTTGCCCTGAATTCCTTCTCCTTATGTCACTGATGAACATATTGAAAATGATTGGACCTAGGACTGATCCCTGTGGCACCTCACTGGTGACCTTACTTGTGTCAGATTTGACTCCATTTACCACAACCCTCTGCTGTCTCCCTTCCACCCAATTCCTACCATCTGTTTTCTTTGCTTGATCCTCTAGCTTCTTCAGAAACCTTCTGTAAGGTTTCATGTTGAATGCCTTGATAAAATCAAAGTAGAGTAAATCCACAGCATGACCCTTATCCATTATCCTCATTACCAAGTGAAAGAATACTATCAAGCTGGTCTGACAAGACCTCCCTGTCATGAACCCATGCTGTTTGCTGTCCTGGAGTCCGTTGCTTTCCAGGTAGTCCACAAGGTCCTCTTTGATATGTGTTTTCATCAGTTTACCCGCAACAGAGGTAAGACTGGCAGGTCTGTAGTTACCTAGTTTCTCCTTGCACCCACATGGAATGGGACTATGTCTGCTACCTTCCAGTCTTTTGGAACTACCCCTGTCTGAACTGAGTGACTGAATAGCCCTTCCTGGTGCTTAAGCTAGTTCTGATGCCAATTCCTTGAATACTCTCAGATGCATCCCATCTGGCCACAGGGCCTTATCTATTTTTAGGGCTGCTCACCCTCTCTGGACCCTCTCACTGGTAAATACTTGTTGCCTCATCTCCAGGATCTCTCTTACAGTCACATTAATGCCACTCTCTAGCAGAACCTGCTGTCTCCCTTGTGAAGACAGAATGGAAGTAATTGTTAGGGACAGCTGCTTTATGCTTGTCCTCTTCTATTACCCTACCTCACTCTGATAGCCTGACAATTACCCCTCTGTTCTTTCTTTTTTCCCTAATGTATCTGAAGAACTGTTTTCCCCCTGCCCTTGACCCCCCTTTGCAGCATGCAGCTCTGTGTTTGCTTTTGCTTCCCTGACTACCTTCTTGGTGTCTCTTGTTCTCATTTGGTTCTCTCCCCATTCTTCCTCCCTTTATTTTTTCTTGTAGCTGGTGAAGGCCTTCTTTTTGGCTCTCACTACTTCCCTGACCTTTTCAGAGAACCATACTGGTCTCTTGTACCTGTTTCTGTTGACCACTGTTCTTGTGCATGACTTTGTTGTCTTGAGAATGGTCCCCTTAATTGTCCCCCATTTTTTTCTCCATACCCCTAATGCTGTCCACTCTGACCAACTTATCCTGGACCACTTCCCTCATCCTGTTGAAGCCTGCTCTGCTGAAATCTAGGACTACAACCTTTGATGAGGACTTACTGGCACGAAGGACCATTTCAAACCATAAAGAGTTATGGTCACTGGAACCTAGTAGCTCCTCTATCTGCACTACTCCTACCGCTTCTGAATTGGTGAGCACCATATCGAGGATGGCAGCCTGCCTGGTGGGTTCCTTAACCAGTTGCACCAGCAAGCAGTCCTGCAATGTATCCAGCAGGGCCTGTCTCTGGTGCTCCTAGCTGCTATAATGTCCAATCAATATCTGGCAGGTTTAAATCTCCCACCACCACCACAACCCCCCCTTTTTCCACCCCATTTCTATTTCTGCCTATAGATCCCTATCTCTCTTTCCCAGTCCTGATGGTATATAGATTACCCCATCCATAGTTTCTTGCCAGAGGCTGCCATGAGCTGAACCCACAATGATTCAGTTTCCCCATTACTTCCCTTAATGTATCCATCCTCCACTGCCTCAGTGCCTTCCCTGACATACAGGGCTATACCTCCTCCTTTGCCTTTTCCTCTGTCCTATCTAAACATGGTGTTGCCTAGGACTGTCAGGTCCCAGCCATTATTATCTGTGGCTCAAGTTTTTGTAATAGCTGTGAGGTCCATCTCTGTCTGCCACCATTGCATATTGTTCACTGATTTTATATCTCAAACTCCTGGCATTAAGACAGACCCCTTTCCATCTTGCTCCTGATCCCCTCTTGCCATGTACCGGTTTTTCTCCCTTATTCTTCCTTAGCCTCCTTAATTTCTTATTTTTCTTGTTGATTGTAAGCTTTGTGAGCCCTCCCTCCCTCCTTGGCCTCTTCCTCTAACATAATTCAAACTTCATCCATACTGTTACCCACCTAGCTGCTACCAGATCCCACTTCAGGGGGGATCACTAACTAGGTCACCCACATTTTCTCCCTTCTCAGTGGTTTCCCTAGCCTCAGTCTCCCCTGCAGTCAGTTTAACTGTCCAATGTATATGTCAAACTTCTGCCGCAGTGAACTGGACCCTTGAGGGCCTCCTGCACTGGCCCCTCTTGTTAGACGGCACACACTCCCTTGAAGAGCTCTTTCACCAGAAGCTCTTACCAGTCTCCTGCACAAAGTGGTACCCTTACTCCTAACACTATCCTATCAACCACCCATTAAACTCCTCAATCTCTTCCTTACTTACTTACTTCATAATTCCCATTTCCCTTAACCCAGAGAGGGAGGACCTTGAAAAAGGCTAGGGAAGCCAAGTGTGCCCTCGATCTGTCCCTCAGCCTCTGAACGTTCGGCTTTACTGTCTGCACAAACTGGTTCACCAGATCATTGGTACACAAGTGTACCAGCACTCCCAACCCCCCCCCCTCTCCATCATGCTCCCTATCCTATCTATATCCTAAATGGCTAATGTATCAGAAAGGCACCTGACCATCCCTTCCCCTCCCTTCACCCACCACCCTCTCTGCTCCCCTAATCATTGAGTCCCCAATGACTGAAACTGTTCTTGCTGACTTCCTACAACTCATGCCTCTAGGTGCCAGCAAGTCATCCAGCCCGCTTCCCCCTGCTGACTCAAGGTCCCCTAATGGAGTCATGTACCTGTGTTTCCTCAAGGGGTGCAAAGTGATTTGCTGTTGAGATGATGTAGGATTGGAGGATCCCCTTGTGGCTGCCCCTACCATACATCCCTCTTCTCTTCACTACCACTCTCCATTCCCCTGGGCTGCTACCAGCTAAGCATGGAGCTTCACAGAGGTTCTGCAAATGGATAGTGCCCCCTTCTCTAGAGTATAGTCCTGGAGAAGAGCACCCCAGAGTCCCTGCAACTAATTACATCCTCACTGTACCTCAGCTCCATGCTGATTCTGGACTGCTGAAAATAACATGCTTTCCTTTATCTGCCTAGTACCTTTAGACTAGAACCAAGGTGACCTACCTTACATATGAAGGTCTGCTAAAGTTTCTGGCTTACCTGGTTACCTGGCTGTCCCTCCTAGACTACGCGGATGATGCAATACTCTACAGATCTTCCAAGGACATCTGCACCCTGACTGCTAATCTTGAGCTAGACTTCCATGCCCTAGAATCTTGGTTCTTAAGAAACCAACTGATTCTCACTGAGAAAAAAACCAAAACTATGCTCTTTCATCACACCTCCTTCAAAACCCCATATGACACACCCTTCCTGTTAAAAACCTTCTCGGGCACTCCACTGGAAAATGTCTCATCATTCAAATACCTGGAACTCAAGCTTGATGAGCACCTAGTGCTCAAAGTACACATAAACAATACCATCAAAACCACTAATCAAAAATTTGGGCTGCTCTACCACACAGCACCCTACATCTCAAAGCATGTGTAACCCCCCTACAAATGGGGGTTCCCGAAAAGTTTTCCTTGAGCTTGACTAAATGCTCACTGCCAGGCTGGTGTTCTGCATTTTAGCAGTTTAAATGTATTGCCAGAGAGTGCCTGTATAGCCTCTGTGTACTGTCTCTTTAAGAGCTTCCTGGATTGCAGTCATAATTAATCTGAGAGGGAGCTCTGTTAGAAGGTGTACTTGTCTGCTGATCATTTGTTAGAGTAGTAATAATATTGCAGTTTGTTCTAACCTGCCTTCTTTGCAGCATGGACAGTTCTGTTTGTTTCCATCATCTTGGTCCTGGACTGCTGAAATGGGCCAATCAATACATTTGGGACTCTAAAATGGAGCCTGTCTACAGGGGCTTGGTGGGGCCAAAACTTGTAGGAATTGTAGTTTTGGGCTTTTGGCGCCTAAAGTAACCTGGAGGGGGAGCCCTTGTTGTGACTGACAGACCTGATCAGCCAACCGAACCTGTTGGATCTTGGGGAAAGTCCCACACTGCTTGCAGTTTCAGTTAGATCTGAGTTGGGAAGTGAAGAACTAACAGCTTGAGATAGTTCAAGCAGCAATTCATAGTGAATTCGCATGGGAGAACAGCGGAAAGGCCTGAGTTTGGCCTGCATGCCTGCCTGCTGTTCCTGAGAGGGAGCTTGTGTTTTTTTTGTACTGAATCTGAACTTGGAGAGCAAATTAAGCCACTGAATTGTGACCAGGCTTTAACCTGAAGAAGACCGAAGATTTGCTGAATGCGATCAGCCTGTCAGGACTTCCAGCTACCTCTGAACTCCCAGATTGTGCAGAGACTCTGTAACTGCGATTGGAGAGCCATTTGCCTGGTACAGTGGAATTCCCTTAAATGTGAATGTGCTGTGTGCTTATAGTGGGTCATGATTTGGTTCCCCACTGTGTGTCTGAACTGTGTTTTGCTTGCTGGAGGTTGTATCCAGCTCCACGAACTGAATCCATATCCATTTCCATTTGTCTTGGCCCTGCTACACTGGTCCAGCAAGAATACCTGCTACACAGAGAAAGTCATCGACGAGAGACCGGCCTGGGGATCAGCCCCCTGCTCAACGCCTTGAACAAGAATGACACCTCGGTAATTCGGGTGGGCCCTGCTTCTTTGGGCACTCAAGCTCAACAGCCTGCAGTCTCGATTTCGTCCTGCCTGTGTCCAGTATTGGGTATCATGAATAAACATCAGGGTAGCTCCCTGCAACAACAGCTAAATCTAAAAGTGTTGTCATCTGATTGTTTTGTTGCCTTTTCTTTCATGAACTGAGCCCTTCAGCTGCGGATTACAAATAGTGTGTGTTGTGCGTGTTGCTTTCTTCCATCACAGGGCCCCAACCAGCTGAAATGTTCCAGGCTAGCCCACCGTTTTCTTACATGAGTACCCAAAGTGTGTGACTGTGTAGGGACTCTAAACTGCATGCATATTAACCTTGTTTTACAGGGGGTCCCCAGGGTCAAGCTAGAGGAACCAACTCTGATGGTAAGTGCAAACAGTGTGGGTAATTGTCTGGTGAATAAGGGTCATTGTGAAAGTAATTATTGTATATTGTTCAAGCAACTAGAATGGGAAGAGGGGGGTTACAGTGTCCCAGAGGGCTATGCCCAGGTTAGCTTAACCACTAACAACCCTGATCTCCGGGTGGAGGCACTTATTTCATTACCCAGGCCCCTTAACCTGCTACTAGCCAAGCAGGCAGGGGTAGTAACCCTTGGGATAGCACCACCTAGGGGTTACATCTTGGAAGCACCGCTGAGATTTTGTGCCTTCTAGTGGCTAAAAATGATGAATTATTGTTAAAGATTAATGGCTACCCCAATAGAAATGGCTGTACACCAATTGGTGGGGTGGTGTACAGGGCAGGAGATCGACCCCCAAAATGCTCTGCTTATACTGGATATTCCCCTGGGTACCAGTAAGAACACTGTAGAGGGAGCACTCTCCAAAGTTGAATGTTTAAGAAACCCTATGGTGGTGGGTCGACAGGCTGATCGGATTGCCCAAACTTTCATAGCCTTGGTAGAGTGTAATGACCTCGTGGACAGCTCTAAAGTGCCACAGACTATTGCCTCAGAAGGGGTCCTAGCCACCTGGAGAGTGATAACAAAAGACAGTAAAGACCCTGGGGAGGATGAGCTCCCACCATTATCTGAGACTTTAGAGGAGAAATTTGCGAAGTTGCTGGAGGAAGGAAAAACCATAGAGGACTTTAAGAAACTATTCCTGCCATTTGGGTGTTCCTTCTCCAACACCCCCTCCCACTCCAGCACCTGTTACTGCCCCGCCTTCTGTGCCCATGCCAATGCTGGCCCCTATATCTGTACCTGCCATTAGTCATGACTCCTACTGAAGGCTGAGAATCTTCTCAGGCACCCTCCCCATCCCCTAGGGGAAGGATGACTGGGGGACCTGGATCGACTATGTTGCCCCCTTGGTACCCAAGTGGCAGTGTGCGGAGACTGAGAAGCGGAGAAGAATCATACAAAGTTTGAGGGGCCCCATCCTTGAAGCCATTACATTTTTGGGGTCCACGAACTCTGATGCATCTGCTCAGAAGTACCTATCTCTACTTGAAGGCAATTTGGGGAGCATTGAGTCAGGGGAGACTTTGATGTGAAAATTCCAAGGTATCAAACAATAGAAGGGGGAAGGTTTGTCTGTGTATGTTACTCTCCTAGAAAGAGCTCTGCAGAAAGCTTACTGGAAAGGTGGGGTAGCAGCCAGTGATTTGAACTGTGTGAGACTGGGGCACAGCTTGTTTACTCTCAACTCCGGGACTACCTAGAAACTCACCGGGTAATCTCACCATCTCAGCACGGGTTCAGGGCTAACCATGGAACGGATACTGCTCTAACTAAATTCTCAGCTGATGTCCTGAGTAACAATGATGGAGGGGCCAGCACAGGGGCGGTCTTCATTGACCTATCCAAAGCCTTTGACCTGGTAAACCATAACCTCCTTCTACAAAAAATGTGTTCTCTTGGCCTTGACTCTCACTCACTGGGATGGTTCCAGAGTTATCTCTCCGAACGTACCCAGAGGGTAAAGTGGAGGATAAAGTCTCTAAACTAGCTCCACTTAAAGAAGGGTACCTCAAGGGTCCATCCTTGGCCCCTTCTCTTTACACTGTTCATTAATGATCTGCACAAAACTGCAGTGTAGTAGCAGTGCTATTCAGGCACGGATGATGCAGTCATTTACAGAGGCTCCTATAATTTACCCGAGCTGCAGACAGCCCTCCAAGAAGACATCCACCTGATGGAGGACTGGCTAACTCAGAACAAAATGGTTCTAAACACTAGCAAAACGAAGGTAATGCTCTTTGGCCCTAGATCCCTGGGAACAGAGAGGTCTCACCACCTACAACTCTATTCCAGGGCTGTGTAAAACTTGAGGTGGTCTCTCTACTCAAATACCTTGGCCTTTACCCTGGACCAAGGTTTTAACCTAAAGAATCATGTAGATCTAATCACAAAAGCCATATATGTGAAATTAGGCATCCTCTATAGACTAAAGGACCAAATCATTCCTGAAGCCAGGGCAGCCATCGCCACAAGCGTACTCCTCCCAAAGCTCACATTCGGGGCCCCGATCCTCCAGGGTGTAGCCATGATGGAATTAGGAAGGCTGCAGACTCTGTACAATAAGATAGTCCGGTTTGCCACATTGTCTCACCCTAGGACTCACCACTGTGAGGCCCAATCCAGGCTCAGGTGGCCGTCGCTTGATGCTCGTCTTGCCTACCCTTCCCTCTGCCTTACTTACAAGATACTTGGTCCCTCTCCCCCAGCCTGGTTGGGCTCGTCAGGGCAAAACCCAATCCACGGTGCCTTCGCTCATCAGGCCAATCTCTCCTCGAGGTCCCAAAGATTAGGTCCAAAGCCGGGTCTAGGTCCTTTGCGTACACCGCCCCTTCCACCTGGAACAACCTCCCCTTGGAGGTCCGGGAGGTGGAGACGGTTTCTAGCTTCGACGCTGATGGGACATCTGCTCAATAGGAGCATATGTCTATGCCACAGTACCTGACCTAGCTCAGCCTCTTGAGCAGCTCACTTGCCCTCCCAACAGCCATCTTGGAAGGACATTTGGTCCTCTTCTCTTTGAAGGGGTGCACTTAGGTCCCTAACTTTTCCCCCTTCCAACCCTGTGTACTTATCAGCTAACCATAGAGCTACAGACGCTGCCCACTATTTCCTGCGGATCTGGTATCTAATCCACTATTTAGGATGCAGAATGCTTAACATGCTCACTATTTGTTACCTTCATGCTTTCCATGCTTTTGTGTCTGCAAAGATATGTACTTCTATTTTTAAAATACTATTCTACTCTCCAGCCTGTACTGAAATGTTACCTGTATGTTGTTGTTGCACCCGGGTCGCCCCTGAAAAAGGGACCTCTATGGGCCCAGTGGGCCTACCCGGTCATCAAAATTCAATAAATAAATAAATAAATATTGCAACATGCCAAGCATTCTAAACTGCAGATCATCCAGTTAAGGCTCCAGGGTAGGAGAGGTAACCCACCTGACTACTGTGACTTGATAAAAGAACTCCAGGAGGTAGAAGGTGGAGAGGGAGATTGTAATTATGGGGTGAGTGCAGCCCAAGTTATCATGGCACCGGAAGGCCCCTCTGAAATGGAGACCACTACAAGTGTCCTGCCGTGGGCTAAATGGTGGGGGGAGGAGTTGCTGAAGGAAGTCAGAAAAGTACAACCGGGTGTGTTCACTAAGGTATCCCCTGCTGACAGAGACTCTGGCCCCTGTCAGGACGTGACTGTTAAGGGATTGGGGGTGCACCCTCAGGCATCCTCTACTGAGGGTGGCTTCTTGGCTGAGCTCAAGGAATTGATTGCCACCCTAAAGGAACTTTTGAGACATGGTACACTACCATCAGAAGTCAGATCACAATCTCCTGTCGATGCTCCAGTATCCTCTGCTATGTTTTCCCCAAGGATGCCCCGAGAGCCTGTCATTTGTCACAATTGCGGCAAGGATGGCCATATGAAGAGGGAATGCTGGTCTCAGAAGGACTTAGAGAAAGTGGTGAACCGGCTTCAAGGAGAGCTTCAGAAAATGAGTCAGTGGTCAAGGGGTGCATGAACTGACCGCAGTGAATGCTTTGGCCATCCTAACTCAAACCCCTCTGTGGCTAAATCATCTGTCCAGGCCCCTGCTGTTGTCCCTCCAGACTGGTCCAAAATAGTGGGCCCTTCAATGAAGACTACTGTGGCTGTGAATGGTATTCCTACTCAGGCTGTGCTTGACAATGGGTTGCAAGTGACCATTGTATTTCAGGACTGGTATGACAAACACTTATCTGATGTGCCATTACAATCCCTGGCAGGCCTACATGTGTGGGGGCTGAGCGGTTGTCTTTTCCTGCAACTGTAACTGCTGGAGAGGAGCAAGTAGAGATACTGGCCCTAGTGTGTCCCCCCACCAGACTGTATGATGGGGCTCCCCTGTTAATTGGAGCAAACACCCACATGTTTGGTAGACTAGCACAACTCTGCCATGAGAAACAAGGGCAACTGACTGGATGGGTCCTAAGAATTCCAGCCTTAGTAAAAAGGGCATATGACTTACAACAGAATCCCAATGAAGAGGACCCAGATGAGCCAATGGGGATAGTGTGGAAAAAGGAACCTGACTCCTTGGTATTGGCCCCCCAAGCCCAGTGCACAATCCTTGGAGAAGTCCGCCTAAAGAGAAACGTAAAGAACAAAATATTAATGTTGGATGCACCAGGTGATAGAAAGTTGCCAGAAGGATTACTGGTTAAACCCAACATCTTGCCTGCCCATGCCCATGCCTATGCACAACGAGTGATGGTCCGGATTCAAAATGTGTCAGATCGAGAGGTCTGGGTGAACAGAGGGTGCACTCTAGCTACAGTACACTGTGCAGACACTGCAGTATTGCCCAATAACAAGTACTCTGGCCAAAAGGAGAGAGTGACCCTGGACTTATTTGACTTTGGTGATTCACCGCTGCCAGCTGAATGGAAGGCTAGGATTAGCAAGAAACTCGCCCAGAAAGACCAAGTGTTTTCGTTAAAAGAATGGGACTCGGGGTGTGTCCAGGGTGCAGAGCATCATATACACCTGCATGATGACCGGCCATTTTGAGAGAGATCCTGACACCTTGCCCCAGTGGACATAGATGATGTGAGGAGACACCTGCAGGAAATGCTCGCTGCTGGCATGATACAGGAATCAAGGAGCCCATACGCCTCTCTCATTGTGGTTGTACATAAGAAGAATGTGTCAGTGAGGATGTGTGTTGATTATCAAACCCTGAACCGGTGGACTGTCCCAGATCAATACACCATGCCCCGTATACAAGATGCCCTGGATTGCTTGAATGGGAGCAAATGGTTCTCAGTATTGGATCTTCGAAGCGGATATTACCAGATTCCGATGGCCATGGAGGACCATGAGAAAACCGCCTTTATCTGTCCTTTGGGGTTCTACAAATTCCTGAGAATGCCACAGGGGATTTCGGATGCCCCGGCCACCTTTCAGTGCCTGATGGAATGTGCGGTGGGAGATATGAACTTGCTGGAATGCCTAGTGTTCCTAGATGATGTCATTGTGTTCAGATGCATATTAGAGGAGCATGAGACCTGACTGTTTAAAGTCCTAGACCGACTGGAAGACTTCGACCTCAAGCTGTCCATTGACAAGTGCCAGTTTTTTCAAACCTCTGTGAAGTATGTGGGGCACATAGTATCTGCAGAAGGGATAGAGTCCGATCCCAGTAAGGTCAAGTCACTGACTACTTGGCCCCAGCCCCATAACTTGAAAGAACTACAACATTTCCTGGGGTTCTGTGGCTACTACCACAGGTTCATAAAAGACTATTCCAAAGTGATTCACCCACTCCTGAATCTCACCCAGGGTTACCCCCCACCAACTGTAAATACAAGAAAGGGGCTGTTAAAGAACCTGAGAAAGTATACTTCCGAACAGGTGACCCTTTTGAGCCCCGCTGGACACCCGAATGTGAAGCAGACTTCCACAAAGCCATATACCAGCTCACCCATGCCCCCATCCTCGCCTATGCTGACCCTACCAAGCCCTATGTGCTGCATACAGATGCTGGTCTGCAGAGCCTAGGAGTTGTGCTGTATCAAGACCATGAGGATGGTTTGAGACCAGTGGCTTTTGCCAGCAGGAGCTTGACCCCATCAGAACAAAACTATTCTGTGCACAAGCTGGAGTTCCTTGCCCTAAAATGGGCCATTGTTGACCAGTTTCATGAGTACCTCTATGGGGCAAAGATATTGGTGAAGACCAACAATAACCCATTAACCTATGTACAGATTTAAGCTAAGTTGGACGCCTATGGGCACCGGTGGCTCTCTGCTTTATCGGTCTATGATTATTCTTTTGAATATAGGCCAGGACTGAACCATATTGATGCTGATGCCCTGTCATGAAGGCCAGTCTCCAAGAGTGACTGGGTCAGGTTGTCTGAACCTGACATGACATCCGAGCATTGTGCCAAAAGTCTGATAGAGATGAACAGATGTCTACGGGCACAATGGACTGTTTAGTAGTTTGCTTGGGCCCTCTTGATACTTGCGTACTGGCTGCCTATTGAGATTTCTTTGCTCTAGATATCAGTGCACTACCTCAATTTGACAATGGCAGCATCCAGTGGGCTCAATCCCAAGATCCTATGATTCAGCCAGCACTTGATGCTCTGCGTGTGGGGAAAGATGTGTCCCAGTTGCATTCCCTTGACTTGCAAACTACCCTATAGTTTAAAGAAGGCCCCAGGTTGAAGTTACACAATCAGTTGTTATACAGAGAGACAGTGGATTGCAGTGGTTGAGTAGACAAGTAGCAATTGGTCCTGCCCATGGCCTTTAAAGATTTGGTACTGAGGTCCCTCCACAATCACATGGGGCACCTCGGTATTGACAGAACTCTTGACCTGATATGATCTCGATTCTACTGGCCCAAGATGGGGGTTGATGTTGAGCATCATGTAAAGACCTGCAGTCATTGCCTGCAAAGGAAAGCCCTGCCTCAGAAGGCTGCCCCCCCTTGTCAATATCACTACCAGCACCCCCATGGAACTGGTCTGCATAGACATTTTGTGTTTAGAACCTGATCAGCAGAATATTGGCAATGTGTTAGTGGTTATGGATCATTTCACATGGTATGCACAAACATTTCCAACTGAAGATCAAAAAGCCTCTACCATGGCCAAGGTGCTAGTGGAAAAATTCTTTGTCCACTATGGTGCCCCCCAGCGGATTCACTCTAACCAAGGCAGAGACTTTGAAAGTAGGCTAATCAAAGAAATGCTCTCTCTGTGGAGGGTGCGGAAGTCAAGAACCACCCCTGATCACCCGCAAGGGACCCTCAACCAGAACATTTTAACCGCACCCTTCTAGAAATGCTGGACACTCTCCATCTAAAAGACAAGCATAAGTGGAGCCAGCAGATTATCACCTTGGTACATGCATACAGTTGCACCAAAAATGATGCTACTGGGTTCTCCCCCTACCGCCTCATGTTCGGGAAGGAGGCCTGACTACCAGTTGACGTCTGCTTTGGGGTCTCTCCAGATGGGGTCCGAGCCGAAAACTACCTGCAGTATGTACAGAAACTGAGAGCTCAATTGAACCATGCATATCAACTGGCCCAGACAATGGCTGCCAAGAGAAATCTTGCCAACAAAGAGAAGCACGATAAGAAAGTAAAGGCTCAAGAGCTACGGCCCGGAGACCGTGTGTTGTTATGCAATTTGGGACTACATGGCAAGCACAAAATTGCTGACAGGTGGCACCATCTTCCTCATGTAGTAGTTGGAAAGTTGGATGATCTACCAGTGTACAAGGTACACCCAGAGAATAACTCCAAAGCTGTCAAGACCATGCACCATAACCACTTGCTGCCCATCGGCCAAGTTATTATTGAAGCTGAGCCAGCAGACATTGCCTCCTCTGGGCCACTGACTCGTGCTGCTGCAAAAAAGAGACAGAGTCAACCTACCCCAGTACTTACAGATTTAAGGTTTCCCCCCCAGCAGGCCCAGAATGTTAGTGACTGTCAATCCACCTCTGATGAAAGTGACTATGGTAATGCCTATTATCCCTCCTATGAACTGAGTCAGTTGTTTTGTGGAAATCCTATGCAGAATCATGGGGATGAAGCTAGGCCTTCTGGACTGCCTAATCCCCCAGCTTTGTCCTTGGAGCCAATGCTCCCTGAAAGTGAAGTGCAAAGTATCACATCTGAGGCTGCGGACTCCCTGTGTTTAGTGGAACTGTGTGATTTGCCCGAAGAAGGGGCTGATGGTCTGAGTCTCTCTGGAGACACACCAGAACTTGAACAACAATATGAGAGTGCTGACAGCCCCCCTTCAGTGCCACAAAGCCTAATTGTGCCAGAGCCTTCTCTAAATGAGCCAAGTGTTGTGGAGACAGAACCTACAGAGCAAGGAGCTGACAGTGCTCCCAGTTTGGACATTCCCATCCATGCAGAGGCACCCCTAATGACTGACAGAAGCTCCAAAGTTAGTGCTGAAAGTACAGAGACTGTGGCTGTTCCCCCCAGAAAGACTGGCCAGCTCGGTCAAACCAGTGCTATGCTTCAGTTATGATTCTCCTGGGAGGCTAGTGGATTTGCCTCTCAATGTTGTTCACAAAGGTGTTTATATTTCTCAGAGCTCACTACCCAAACTGAGCTTAATGGCCAATTCCAGGTAGATTGTTCTTCCTTCTCAGTATGGTGTCCCTGCCCCATCCAGCCCCAAGTTAGCTGATAGGGAAGGGTCCCTCCTACATTGTTTAATGTACAGGAGGTTATAACATGAATCAGTATTGTGATGTTACAAGTATGTTAATCATAGTGGAATCAGTATCACATGTATGAAACGTGCATAAGCATTGTCATTATCGATATGGTATTGTGAAGTGTAGTGAATATGTATAGTAAAGTAATACATTTATGTTAACTGATGCATGATGGTACATACTTGACGTGGACACCAGGTTTTCTCAAGGCAGGGAAGGGTGTAACCCCCCTACAAATGGGGGTTCCTGAAAAGTCTTCCTTGAGCTTGCCTAAATGCTCACTGCCTGGCTGGTGTTCTGCATTTTAGCAGTTTAAATGTATTGCCAGAGAGTGCCTGTATAGCCTCTGTGTACTGTCTCTTTAAGAGCTGCCTGGATTGCAGTCATAATTAATCTGAGAGGGAGCTCTGTTAGAAGATGTACTTGTTTGCTGATCATTTTTTAGAGCAGTAATAATATTGCAGTTTGTTCTAACCTGCCTTCTTTGCAGCATGGACAGTTCTGTTTGTTTCCATCATCTTGGTCCTGGACTGCTGAAATGGGCCAATCAGTACATTTGGAACTCTAAAATGGAGCCCGCCTGCCGGGGCTTGGTGGGGCCAAAACTTGTAGGAATTGTAGTTTTGGTCTTTTGGCGCCTAAAATAACATGGAGGGGGAGCCCTTGTTGTGACTGACAGACAGACCAGCCAACCAAACCTTTTGGATCTTGGGGAAAGTCTCACACTGCTTGCAATTTCAGTTAAATCTGAGTTGGGAAGTGAAGAAGTAACAGCTCAAGATAGTTCGAGCAGCAATCCATAGTGGATTTGCGCGGGAGAACTGTGGAAAGGCCTGAGTTTGGCCTGCATGCCTGCTTGCTGTTCCTAAGAGGGAACGTGTTTTTTTCAGATTGAATCTGAACTTGGAGAGTGAATTAAGCCACTGAATTGTGACTAGGCTTTAACCTGAAGAAGACCGAAGATTTGCTGAATGCGATCGGCCTGTCAGGACTTCCAGCTACCTCTGAACTCCCAGATTGTGCACAGACTCTGTAATTGTGACCGGAAGGCCATTTGCCTGGTATAGTGGAATTTCCTTAAATGTGAATGTGCAGTGTGCTTATAGTGGGTCATGATTTGGTTCCCCACTGTGTGTCTGAACTGTGTTTTGCTTGCTGGAGGCTGTATCCAGCTCCACGGACTGAATCTGTATCCATTTCCATTTGCCTGGGCCCTGCTTCACTCACCCAGCCAGAATACCTGCTACGCAGAGAAAGTCATCGATGAGAGACCGGCCTGGGGATCAGCCCCCTGCTCAACACCTTGAACATGAATGATGTCTCGGTGATTTGTGTGGGCCCTGCTTCTCCGGGCACTCCAGCTCAACAGCCTGAAGTCTCAATTTCGACCTGCCTGTGTCCAGTATTGGGTATTGTGAGTAAACATCAGGGTAGCTCCCTGCAACAACAGCTAAATCTAAAAGTGTTGTCATCTGATTATCTTGTTGCCTTTTCTTTCACGAACTGAGCCCTCCGGCTGCAGATTACAAATAGTGTGTATTGTGCATGTTGCTTTCTTCCATCACGAAGCCCCAACCAGCTTCAACGCTCCTGGCTAGCCCACCATTTTCCAACCTGGGTACCCAGAGTGTGCGACTGTGTAGGGACTCTAAATTGCATGCATAACTGCATGATTAATATAGCTTTTAAGCAAATTAACCTGATTATGCCCCTCCTTGTTCAAGTCCCCTGAATAAATCAGATTTAGCTTTGCATTTAACCTGACTGTGGTTCCAGTTTGTGCCAAAAGTATTGTACTGTTGCTATTTGCTATGCTTAACCTTGTTTTACAGGGGGTCCCCAGGGTCAAGCTAGAGGAACCAGCCATGGTGGTAAGTGCAAACAGTGTGGGTAATTGCCTGGTGAATAAGAGTCATTGCGAAAGTAATCACTGTATATTGTTCAGGCCACTAGAAGGGAAAGAGGGGGTTACAGTGTCCCAGAGGGCTGTGCCCAGGTTAGCTTGACCATTAACAACCGTGACCTCTGGGTGAAGGTACCCGTTTCATTATCCAGGCCCCTTAACCTGCTACTAGCCAAGCAGGCAGGGGTAGTATCCCTTGGGATAGCACCACCTAGGGGTTACACATGTCAGAGTGACCACTGTCTCTGCCACCCTACTCCTTGGTCTATTCTATGTGGCACCTATCATCCACTCAATTAAGGCCCCGTTATTGAACAAACTAAAAAAGACATACCATAGGATCGCTCACTTTGCTGCCTCAGCCCCCGCCTGTACTCACCACTGCTCGGTACTCAACGAACTAAGCTGGCCAACCTTTGACAACAAATTTGACTTCCCCTTGCACTGTACCACCTTTAAGTTAATTCATCAGCCCCCCCAAGTCTGACGAGCCTGCTGTCCCTAAAACCTACTCCTTGTGTACTAAGATACTCTAGTCTACCATTACTGGAGCTCCCGAAGGCCAGGCTAAAGATAGGCCAAAGATCCTATGCCATCACTGCCCCCTGAATTTGGAACAACCTACCGCACCCTCTACTTTCCTGCAAAACCATCAACCAATTCAAAAAACTCTACAAGAATAAGTTCTTCAAACCCCCCAATGCAGAGACAGCTGTTATTAACAAGCAAGGCCACATGTGACTAATGTTACGCATCTCTCTCAATCTCCGCAACAGTCACAAACAGCCTCCCTTCTCTCCTATCTCAAAGACAAGCTGTTCTCCCCACTTCTCACTCCTCCTCTACCTAGAATAACATCTGATTATAACCTGAACCCTATGTCTCTAACCAAATGCAGTTGAATCTGACTATCTTTATTTATCTTGCTGTTTAAATTGTTGACATCTGATATGTGAAAGGCATAAATGTTCCTGCACATGGTATAAAATGGTAATCTGTCTCCTGCCTCTCTTGGCTAGTAGCAAACTGCCTGTAATCCTGAATTCTTTGGTTATTGCCTGCTCGAGTACTGTAGTTATTTACCTATGGCTTAACTATATATTGTAACTCGCTGTACTATTCTATGTGTATTGTTGTATTATGTTTGTTCTTGGAATGCTTTATTCCTCAGGTCGTCACTGAAAAAGGGACTTTGTCTCAGTTGACCTACCCAGTCATCAAAATTCAAATAAATAAATAAATACTACTTCGCTACTTTGTACCCCTTCCCTAGATAAGTAAGTAGGTAAGGATATTAATTTAGGCAGTAGTTAAAACACCACAAGCTTACAAGCTTGCAGCACAATACCACTTATGTAAGGTAACCCACACAGTTGCTACATTGGTATACACTAAGTAAGGGGTTACTGGGGTCCCTTATACTTACAGATATGCTAGTTATAACACCTGAAGCCTACCTGATACTTTCAATGGCAGAGTTCCCTGAGGTCTTGCAGACTTTCTGAGGAGGTCCTGCAGATGCTTCTAGGTCAGAGGCTCCAGTCCTTCTCTGTGCCACTAACTCAATGGGACGTGAACATAATGGGGCACTTAGGTGAGTTTGAATATGAGGCCTCAACCCTTACTTCCTGCCAAACCTCCTCCAATTATTACTTACCTGAGAGGCCCCAGACCAGGAAATTGTCACCCAACCTTCAAACTGCAGGGCAAGACAATGCTCTTTAATATGGCCCTTAAAGTGGGCTACTGCATCTGCTTTCAGTTCACCCAACAGACAATTATTAAGATGCTACTTCAAGTTTTTCCACAACTTACCCCTACTGTGTTGTCTCAAAAACAAAATCCTCTTCAATTGTTGTCTGTGACCAAATCAGGTAGACTCTGCTTTGAGGCAACAACCTGCAGAACTGAGTCCTTATATACTATAGCAAGATAAAAAACAACCTCCAATCAGAAATCAGCCCGTCCTCCAATTATCACCTAGCTCAGAGGCCCCAGGTCAGACAATTCTCACCCAACCTCCAAACTACATGGCAAGACAATGCTCTTTAATATGGCCCTTAAATGTGGGCTACAGTGACTGCTTTCAGTTTACCCTACAGACAATAATTAAGGCACTACTTCAGTAAGTTTCCCCACAACAAAACCCTCCTCTGTAGTCTCAATACAAAAGCGTCTCCTGTTGCTATCTGTGATCAAAACATGTAGACTTTGCTTCATGGGGCTTTCTAGACAAGTGCAGGATTGGAAGCTGGGTGACCAGCCCACAGTGGAAGTTGAAGACAGAATGTACATTAACTTTGACAAAGAAATACAAGAGATGCTGGTGTAATGTCACTTTGTGGAATCAAATTTTGCGTGTGTGTGTGTTGAGAACAGGAATGTCTGGTGCATGAGCTGCCTCATGGGTTACCACCTGGCATAAGGAGATATAAGTCTGAGTTGTATTTTGTTGCTGCAACTTTGTCCCCTGACCTCCCAGAGCAAAGTCATTCCATAGGAGGCTTTGTGATGCTGATTTAGTCACAGCACAGCTAGAGCTCTGCTGAAATGATACAAAGCTTAATCTGGTTCAAGGTCAGTTGGCATTCATCTGTATCCCCCTTCCCTGAGTTGTGCCTGAAAATAGGCAGGATTTGTCTAGTGCACTTACCTGGTCAACAAAAACTAAATAAATAAATAAAAAAGGGAGTGGGTGAACTTGCCCATCTCTTCCCTTTGAAACCAGTTTGGAGATTAACATTAGGTTGAGGATCTGTGTTATGTCAAACATCTCCCAAACTGTATATATACAGTATGTTAAAACAACAATTAAAAACAGATAATGAACTGAAAGTGGAGATATTTTAGGGACCGATTGTGCCCCTATAGTTAGGGTTGAGTAGCCTGTTTAATGTTAAACCTCAAATTTTACACTTTAATAACTTTGCAACTGATAAATGGATTTGCACTAAATTTGGCATGCACTGTCCTGTGGGGGTAGATCTCTTGATGTGGCAAGTTTCTTTCTAGTTAGAAGTGTGGATTCTGAGATCCGGATAGTGCAAAAACCTTAAAAGTCACCACTTTTTGCTGTTTTTTCCTCATCGCCCTGCACCCAGACGGTGTGGAATTTTGCTGTGAATTTGTTATGGTAGAAACAGCTTGGATAACAGAACTGCCATGCGGTTGTTTAGTAGTATGGTATAGTAAAGCTTTATTGTTCAATCTTAAAAGATCATTACAAAAGACATAAAAAAAATCATCCAATTATAAAAATCACATGTTGTTTATGAATAAAACATTTCATGTCTATAGATACAAGAATAGCTTAACCAGTTACTCATACAACTATTGATTTTATCCTTATTTTCCTTATTTTCTGTATAGTTACTAAGAAATTTGCAACCCTTTTTATGATCATTTCATCCTCCGTAGTTAACAATATGTTAATTATTGTGTTATCATCACATTCTTCTAATGTATGTAAGATGGGTCCTAACTATTTTTTCCTGGCCCCTTCATACCACGGACATTTTAGTATAGTATGATAAAGATTCTTTATATCCTGCCCCCAGTAACAATTCAAGTACACTGGACCTTTAATATTATTAAACTTTGCCATAAGTATGTTTGAATCTTGAAATTCTGTCCTAAACCTAGCATAAATTTTCCTCTGTTCTGGATTTTCTAAAATATCAAGGTAATATTTATACTCGTGCCAGTACATTATTGCTATACCATATTGAGAATCTAGAATTTCTTATTTTTTCCATATCCTCCTTCTTGTATTTTTTTTATCAGTAATTTCTTTATGTATTTATTATATTGTGCCAATATTACAACATTTCTTAATGTAAGGTCCATGAGTGATTTCAAACCTATTGACTTTAGAATCCTTTTGACTTTAGATAGCCATGGGGGCTGCCAGTATTTATTAATTTGCCAAAACGTTTTGTCCTCTAAGCATTTTTTGGCCAATCTATTTTCCTGCAGAGCATTTTATTTAATCCAAAGGTTTATAACCCTTGATTCTGCTAATGCTAGAAGATTGGCATGCCCAGTTTCTCCTCGTACATAGGCAGCTGGGGTGGAAGGGGGAACACCAAGGGTAGATCTCAACAAACGTATCACTGGTTTATCTAGAATTGTTATATACTTATGATCCCACAGTTCAACACCATATAATGTTTGTGAATTGTATTTTCCTTCAATTGCAGCAAAAAGGGGCATAATGGAAAGTCCTCCAGATCTTACATTGAACCTCCTAAGGGCCAAGGCAGTATTCAAAACCTTTTTTTGTAATGAAATATAATGCGATTTCCACTGGAGATTTTGAGAGAAGATTAATCCCAAGTATGCATAATCATTTATAATCTCCCACCATATTGTTTGTTGCCAAAGGTCATGGCATTGGACTTTGTCATATTTATTTTTAAGCTCATTTCATCAGCAAATGCCTCCAATATGTCAAACCACCCCTGCAGACCCTTGGCAGTTACATAAAGTAATATTATCTCATCCGCATATGCCATTCCTGAACAATAATCTGAACAGATTTTCAGTGAAGCACTTTGCGAAGACTGAAGTTTTCTCAATAAAGCATCAATATAAATTAAAAAAATATATAGGAGTTAGGGGTCCTGGCAGCTTGGAATCAGGAATGATTGATACTGGTCTCAGAAGAACTCTGGTTTAAATATATCAGGTTATCCCATGGAATATCTCTAGCACCATACTGGTGGGAATTTGCCTGGAAAGTCAGGCTTAGATTTTTTAATACACCAGCTAAACTGGTGAAATTTATAGGTGGCCCAGTAGTAAGCTGCTGGTGATCCTGTGGCAAAAAGATGGCTGGACATGTACATATTTTCTGGTCATGCCCTGTGCTCCGACCTTTTTGGGGAGAGGCGGCGTAAACCTTGGGGGAGTTGGTGGGGGAAGAGGCTGTCCTAACTCCTGAAATGGTGCTGCTTTCAATACCCCCCATGGGCCTCCGTATTCTGATGAGCTGTCTCTTGATTACTTATATATTGATAGCTAAGATGGCAATCACCAGATTATGAGGCCGGACCTCACCTCCAACCAGAAGGGAATGGTTCATGGCCATGAAGGAAGTATACTATCTGAAAATACTGGCAGCTAGCCATTTAAACAGAAAAGATAAATTTGAACTCCAATGGAGGAATGTCAGTACAAGATCCTCATTTTGTTCCAAAATGAGTACCCAGAGAGGTAACCTGATGCTGAGAAAGGTGAGGGGAAGAGAGAGATTTAGGGGGAAGTCTTATCATTTGAGTACTTGTATACAAGGATCTCTATCAGGATGGATTATCTACGGCTGCATATGAATTATGATCTTGTACCCATAACTGTAATGCATCGTGTGCTGCTTGAGCTGTGCTTGATTGTATTATGTAATCTCTATTGTGTACTGTATCCCATGTGTCTCTTACATATTTTAAAACAAATAAAAATATAATTAAAAAAAAAAAGTAATTGATATACGAGCTAAAATGCACCCCTGTCTTACTCCCAGGTTCATTACAAACTGAGTAGACAGGGTTTCTGCTAAATCCAATCTTATCTTGTCCGAAGTATTAGAATACAACAATATCACTGCATTTATGGTCACATGGTATATTCCAAAGTTATACATCATATCCCAAAGTTTACTTCTATCAATATTATCAAACATAGTTGAAAAGTCAATATATGCTGCAAATAATTTTTGGTGCCTTAATTTCACATATTTTTCACACAGATGGTAAAAAATAAAACAATTATCTAATGTTGAGAACGTTTGATGGAAGCCAGCCTGCAATGGAGATAACCCCCCCCTGCTCTGTTGATATCACTAAGGCAATAGTTCTTAGACTTTGTCACTGTGAGCCTCCCCAAATCCATGGAAAAGATTTTGAGCCTCCCCCAAAAACTGGAATAATCAAAAATAACATACTGTACTTTGCGCAGTAGACCATGAATAAATTGAAACCCCTTTGAGTATTTGGGTCACATTCAGTTCTTTCATCAGTTCTTTGTCTTATACTGACATGGAACCTTTGAAAAAGAGCTCCTGTGCTCAAAGATGTTATCTGAATAACAAATAAATAAAATAAATATTATTAGTCAGCTTACTGTAACCCCCCACACACACACAGGTCAGCCTACTTGCTCCGCCATTTTCATTCTTGAACCATTGTTACCCCTTGTTGCAGTACCTTCATGGGTGAGACTACTTTCTGTTTGCTCTCTATATGAAATAATCTTCCTACATGCTTTGGCTCTCCCCTCCTTCCCTGCTCCTAAGCAACTTCACGGGATTACTTCTCCTTTCTGCTATTGCTCTTAGCACTTCTATGTTCAACCCTTGTATTTGGACTGTTCTGCCATCAGTCTAAAAATTGATCAATTACCAGTACTCATTATTAGTGTATTGTCCATTTTTATTTGCACTATTGTTCATTGCATATTTCTTGATTGTTTTGCAGTTACCTTTTGAAATGTATTCACTACCTACCCTTCCCTGGGTACACCTGAAATGAGCATTGGCTCATTCACCTTACCTTGTCACCTATTAGTAAATAAATGCATAAAATTCACCTACTATTATCCTCTTTCAGTTTGCTTAATCTCTTCACAAAAAATACATGAAACTCTGAATTTAAATACGGTACTTTTTCAGACTTGCTTGAGCCTCCCCTGGAACAGGTTGGGGCCTCCCCAAGGAGGCTGGCCTCACCATTTGAGAACCCCTGCACTAAGGAGTTAGGGATTGTTTAGTGAAAAAATATCAATCTGTTGCAAAGTTATTCAATTGTTAAGTTCCCATTGTTTTCAATGGGGAGATCGTTTTCCAGGATAGAGGGATAAAGTTCGACAAAGGATCTGATCTTGCAAAAAAGATTCATTCTCGCGAGATCCGTTCCTTTTTCATGAGGAAAAAATTCCTTTTTCATGAGCTGCCATCTTGTTGATTTTTTACACGAACAAAAAGGCATGGAAAATACATAAAAATGTTGTCATTTTAAAAATCAAATAACAGACGCTAGCTAAACGGGCCCCATTTTTCTAGATTCTGATGTTTGTTTTTCAGAGTTAGGGCTAGAAATACCTTTTCTGGGTACCCAAAATCTCGGGTGCCCAGATTAGCGAGAGGAGCACTTCCCCTGCATTCTCTGTATGAGAACAGGGGATTTACCTGACTTCTGCAACCACAGATGAACTTGTGCTGCCAGCTGCACTGTGTATTGTAAGCCACCCTTGCCCTGGTGTCTAGTGGCACCCTCCACCTGTCGATCATTGTCTCCCTCCAATAAAAAAATATATATTCCCTTGTGGCTAGTGGCACCACTCACCTCTGATTGCCCTCCCTGTTATTTTAAATTCCCTGGTGTCTAGTGGCACCCCCACCCTCCCAATGCAGCCAAACCCTGAAAAAAGAAAATGGTCCTGTGATGCTTTTTTTTTACCTGTGAAAAATAAGGTCATTTGCCAATCAGACCCCCACCCCCCACCTCCCACTCAGCAGCCACCACCCCACACATTACAGTACACCCCCACACACCCTCACTCACCTGAACAGGACCCTGGTTCAAGACCCACTCTCCGATCGAAGACACGTCTTGCTGCTCGACAAGTGATTGCAAAATGAGAAACTAAGGTAAATGTAATTCAAGGTATTTCAATGGAGGTTTCAACTTTTATGCATAACTTTGCCATTTTGTGAGATTTTGACCCCAAATTTTCAACATGGCCTTTTTGGGATCCCACCTCATGAACAATGTGACTGTTATTATGCTACTCCCTCCTGAAAGGTGATTTCACATTCGGTTGGCAAACTCACCTTGTGGGTGGGATTTGACAATTTTTCCTGATGTTGTTCATGAGGTAGGGTCATAAGAAGGCTATGTTGAAAATGTTGGGTTGATATATGTAAAAATGGCAAAGTTATGACCATTTGTTGCAATTTTGCTACACAGGCTCATAACTTTGGAAATTTTAAATATTTTGACCCCAGATTTTCAACATAGGCTTCTTATTCCCCCACCTCATGTATGCCACAGCTGTCATTTTTCAAATCCTGGCCAAAATGTGTTTTCACACCTGAGGGACAGAATGGTGTTGCAGTTGAGCAGAATTACGTTTTGGTGGGGATTTTAACATTTTATCTTCTGGGTCCATGAGGTGGGATAATAAGATGGTTATGCTGACAATTTGGTCGCTGTTGTCCTATACATGGAAGCACAGGGCATTTCCACAGCTACATACATATATGCATCTATGGAGGGCTGGGAGCAGCTCCCACAGTCAAATAAGGATATGATTACTGTATCTCAAAAACTATAGATGGGTGGAAGCTACATACATATAAGCATCTATGGAGGGATTGGAGCACAGGGTCCATTGGACCCTGTGCTCCCATAGCAAAATAAGGATACTATTGTACTATTTCAAAAAGTAAGGAAATTAATTGCAAAAAACTTTGTTAATGCTCCAGTTAGGGTCAAAGTGACAAAAGTTGGGAAATGAGCCATTAGGGTTTCCAGCCCTAACACTTCACCCTCCCAAGCCAGGCAGGAGAGCAGGTGTGTGGTGTGCCTTAAGCCTCTCAAGCCTGCCCATGAGGCAGGCAACTCAGAAGAAGTGGTTAGGTTAGTAACTTAGTTTACAATGGTTCTTAAAGGTAGATATAAGACAGTATATGGTACAGATCAGAATAAAAATGAGAATGGCTTGAAGTGTAACAAACCTTTAAATGGTAATTCTAGTAGTAAGTAGTAAATCATTTTTATTTTTATTCAGTCAGATGAATCAGGATTACTGCATTGAGCATAGCTCATTTTTAATGAGGTCCTATTGTACATAATTACAGAATTCAAACAGTTCAAGTATAAAAAGCATTTAGTTTCATGGATATACAAAGATTATAGTTAATAAACAATTATACAAAATTTCTACAAGAATAGGCAAGTAAACCCACTTGGCCCCTCTGAATCAAAATAGATCATTTCATAATTTATGTAACAGCATCCCCACAGCAATTGTTTGACACCTGAGTCTCAGCTTTTAGCAAGTTCTGAATCTTTTTTAATCTGACTGGTGAATTGATTTGTCTGAACCTCATAGGTACGGAGTATCACAATACAGCCCCTCTAAAAATTATTGTGGATCTACCAATCCCTAGATTAAACTTGGGCACTGTGAATTTGATGCCTTTAGCTGACCTCAAATTACTATTAATAGTTCTCAGATGGAATAACTCCAAAACATGTTTGGGGAAAACCCTTTTCCACACTTTATACATGAATTGTATAAGGTGGGATTTTCTACATTCTGATGGTTTTTGCCAGTTTAGTGAATGATACAGAACACACTAATGAGTATTTTGAGGGACATCTAATACAAAACAAGTGAATTTGTTAAACATTAAGTCAACCCTTTCTAACTGGGTACTAGAGGCCCCAGAATTCTGACCAAATATTTGAAAGAACTGATTGTAAATTACCATTATGAAGTAAATTGTCTAACTCATGTTCAGCCGTATGCATGTCATTACTGATTTGAAAGGGATTGTTCATCTTTATGATACAGCAAAAGTTGTAAGTCTAGTAAGAGTGGAGTAATATGCACATTGAAGGCTGGAGTGTAATTTACAACATTGGTTTGGTGGCCAGGTTCACACTGAGAATATATAGAGGATAATGGCTGAGTAACAGTGGTTAACCACAATTTAATCACCTTAAACAGTTGCCAGGACAACCAAGTAAACTTCAAAAGTGCAGCTCAAGAGGTTTACAGTTGTTATGGCAACTGCAACAGGTGATTACATCTGTGGTTGACCACCATTACTCAGGAATTGTATTTTATAGTATATGGAAAAACTAGCCACTGTGGGGAAAAAAATAGTTTTTTTCAATGTGCGTTTGTTCTCCTGCTCGGCTATGAATGCCTCCTGGTTTGAGTGTTGAGCAACTGAAATGCTGACATTAACCATTGTAATCTATACTGTAGCCAGTCTGTAACTGTCTGAATGGAATGTGTGTGTTTTGAACGAATGTCCAAGCAGCAGATTGCCTTTCCTTTCCAAGAATTTTGACAGGTTGTGACATTCTATCCTGTAATCCCAACATTATAACATAGTTAAGCAAGGTTTACAGCATACTGAAGTCATAGCAATGGGATTATCAGGTTATAAACTGATTGAAAACAGGGGTTAATAGACACTGTCCATACATTATATTGTATTCTTCCTTGTGAAGTGGCTCTGTTAGCATAACTATTTGATCAGTGACAGTGCAATCAGAAGGAGTGAAGCAGAAGTTTAGAGAAGTCATCAGGCATGCCTATGTCCCATTAATAAAGAATTTATGGTTTTAAATTATGCAGTACTGTCCAGCCATATTGTGGGTGACTTTCATTTTATTGTGTTTTTGTTGAATTTTGTTGACCCGGTAAGCCCACCGGGCTTAGAAGTCACTTTTTCAGGGGTGACCCGGGGAGGGGATAAAGATGGCAAGCAACTGAAATTGAATCAGATTAAGCTGTTGGTGGTATTTTTAGTGAATGAGGGAAATTTGGCCAGGACACAGGGGAAATCCCCCTACTCATTGCTAGAGGGTGTTGTGCTTGAGGATTTGGTGGCCAGTGTGCAAAGATCAGCAAAGGAGCAGGATGTCTAGGAGGCTGAGGAGCTGGTCTCCTCCTTGGCCCTCCATTCTTTAGAGACCAGGAGCAGGATGAATATCGGTAGGATGGATATCGGTCAGGATGATGAATTTGAATTGGCAAATGAGTGAGTGGAGGATGCGATTGAGGATGAGGATCTTTCTGAAAGAAATTTACTAATAATTTCTACCAGGCCTAATGTGTCTCCTTCTTTGAGCTTGGAGGATGAAGTCCATCACATGCTTCAGGAGGAGGAATCTAAACTGGATTTGTTGAGAAAACATCTTGCACAAGAGCTCTTGCAGCAGCAAGCAGCCTCAGAGCAATTGGTTTAATCAGAAGTGATGCGATTAAGGGCTGAAAAACACAAACAGTAAGAAGGCCGGAGAGAAGCAGAACAAGCTGTGGAGGTGATCACTGTAGAGCTGATTAGCTCTCCGAGTGTGCAGGTAATTATAAATATGGTGGCAGTCTCGGATGGGAGCAACGAGGTAATGTGTGCAGAGGAAACTCTATTTAAAGTTGTACAGCAAGAGGAGGTGCATCATGACAGAAACCTTAGAAATAACATTATTAATGGAAATATGGATGGTGGGAGTAAGGGAGCATCAGATGTACAAGTTAATTTTAACATTGGAGTTATACCTAGTGGAGGGGGTCGTAAAGGGGCAGGGAAGGATGGGAGTGGGAAATTAAAAAAAGGAAAAACTGTACTTTCAGAATCGGATTGCAGCTCTCCTTCCCGGGCAAAACAAGATATGTCTGCTATCATTGCTGGTCCTTCATCCACACCAGAAAGCTGGGTGACCTCAGCTTTAGAAGCAGCTGGATGGGTTAAAGGTTTGACTGACATTGAGTGGGATGCAAATCTTTCAGGTTTGAAAAACGGTGGTTCCTTATCAAAGTTAATAACACAAGGTGCTGATAGGCCATTCATGACTGAACAGTCATCTGCACCTGATATAACACCAGGACAATGCTCCCCAGCATCTAAGACAATACTGACAGATCTTTCAGACCAGAATCCAGTTCTTAAAGAGATTAGGGGTTTAGAAAGTGACACCCCTTTGTTGGAAGTTGCCCCCACATGAGAGTGAGGATCATCAATTTCTAAAGAAACCTGGGGAAGTAGAGGCCCTGCAAGCTCAGGTAGAATCTATAGAAACATCTATCCCACCTAAAAATGTTTGGCATGGGAGAACAAATGAGTAGCTCTTCCCTGAAGAGGTATGGTGTACATCAGAGCTGGTAGCTAGGCAAAATGCTGTCTGGCTGAAATTTAATTGAGAAATATCAGAGGTCCCAGACAGGCATTTTGTGGGCAGGGAGTTGTTGAAGGGAAGCATGAAGTACTATGTGTATGAAGTTTACGCTCTAATCATGTACCAGGAGATGTTTTGTTTGACATAAGCTTTAAACATCCAGCAGGGTTAGACAGATTTTGGAAGCAGTACCAAATTTTGAAGCACACTCCCCTATGGAGGCCTTTCTTGGCCATACCACTGACAAAGCCTTTAACAAAGAAAATAACTATTCTATTTTGCAATGAGGGGGTCAATGTTGCGGACATCGTGTACTGGTTACAACAACATTATGTGGTGAAAGGTTATCCAGAGTCAGTCCTAGACAATGAACAGTTATGGACATGGGGCTGGATATACCAAGTAACTTTGAAAATGGAGCAAGATCAAACACAACACCTGCCGAATTGTTTTTTTTTGGGGGGGAAGGGATAGAGAGATGATTTTTTATCCTGGACAGCCATGTGCATGTTTTAAGCATGGAGATGTGGGGCACTTAAGTAATGTTTGTGACAAAGAAAAATGTGGTTTGTGTGGGGAAGTGGGTCACACTGGTGCACATTGTCATCAACCAATGAGGTGTAATCTATGTGAGGATCATAGGCACACATTCCATTGGTGCTTGTGGGCATCTCACAATAGTTTAGACCAAACCCTAAGGGGAGAGCAGGATGTGTACGTAGCCACTGCACAAAAGGAACAGATGCGTATGAAAGAATTGATGATGACTTTAACTCCACAGGATCCTGAACCACAAAGGGTAACCAAGGAAAGAAAATATTTCCCTAATTCTGAGATCTTGGTTGGAAACCAATCTACCCCTAAGATAGACCCGACACATTGAAGGAAGATATCAACATACACAGGGAAGGCATGATTGTAGACCCCCTCCTCCTCCTCTCCACCTCTTCTTCCGCAAGAAGTATCTGTACAGGAAGGATCCTTTCAGGTGGGAGAGCAGAATCCTGTGGAGGGAGAGGTAGCTGATAATGTCATGCCACCACCAGAAGTGACACAAGACCCCTCTTTTCGATGTGTTACCAGATCTAGGTCAGGGAAGCATTGGGAGAAAACCAACGTGTTCATTCTAAATCGGACCCTGTCCCATTAGGAAATTCGTATGCTGCCCTGTTTGAACAAGGGGTAGAGGATGAGGGCATGGAATCTAATATTTCATCTATTGCCTCTTCACAGCCTGAGGGGATGGAGGAAGCAGGGGTTGGGGATAAACCCAAACCTAAAAAGAGGAAAAAAAGGAAAAAGAGGAAATTATGTTGTTGACAGACTAAGTTTTCTTATGTTTAAAATTGTTTTTCCTTTATGGCAGGGTGTTTTTCATTTATTACTATTAATGTAAATAGTATCGGGCTAGCCCAGTGGTGCTGAGGGTTGAGGCGCTGGAAGCCACACCTCACGCCATGCTCGTGACCCAGGTTCGGGAATGAGCCCAGGCCACTGGGGGTTGGCAGGGGAGGGAGAAGATTGAGCATCCGGAGGACAGCTCTCCTCTCCCGGGGAGGGACAGGGGTCCCTGTAAGGCACTTGGCTGCTCTCTGGTGGAGGCCAAAGACACAGCAAGTGCTAAGGAGCAGAAGGAGGAGTAGGGGAGTAGCAGACATCAGAATCTATGCCTTGACATCAAAGCACCAGCTACTTCCCAGAAAAAGGGAAAATGCCTCTCGGATCTGGCGGAGATGGAGCACTGGAGCTTGCCCCTGATTTGAGGCCTCCCTCCTGGCACCCTCCCTACTGATGCTACTGAATTGTCTGGGTGTTGGGGCCCTCCTCGTCCCCACCCGGAGGGTAATCTGAGACTACATGGGTGACAGAGGACTACCCAGGTTGGAGTGGACCACAGGGGATGACTCCTTGGTGCTCCCGAGGAAGACCAGAGCTGAGGGGGAGAGGGGGAATAAAGAAGAAAATAATAAAAAAAACATGTAAATAGTATTAAATGAACAGAGAAAAGGAAAGCGACCTTTGCATGCTTAGCTGCCAATAAAGAGCAGATTTTCTTTATACAAGACACAAGATTACATACTTTGGCGGATATCGAAATGGCACAGAAGGACTGGAGGTGGGGTCTTCTATATGGTCATTAGGAGAAAATCTATGCTCGGGAGTAGGTTTTCTGTTTAAGGGAATTGACATTAAAATCTTACAAGTCTTAGATATTCATCCTGGTCGGGTCTTTATAGTTGATGTGGTCTTGAACAACATTGCATATTGACTAATTAACATTTATAGTCCTCAAACAAAGGCAGAATGTTCAGCCCTTTTTAAGGAGATTGGGCAATAATCTGCATACCTCGAAATTGGTGTTATGGGGTGAATTTAATTGTGGACTTACTAATAGAGATTGGAGAGGCAGACACAAAAAGTCTTTAGTGACACTAATACTCTAAAGAGAATTATAGATCAAAATAAATTGTGTTATATTTATGACTTATAAAAAGTTGAACCATGTCATACTTTTTGTGAGGGTCAGCTCTCCTCTAGGATAGATTTTTGGTTTGTGTCAGACAGAATTACTAGCACAGGGGTTTCGGTGTTCCCATTGGAAACATCGAATGATGATCATGTGGTGGCCCAGGTAGTTATGGGACGACAACAAAGACTATATATTGGGAGGGGGTTTAGGAAACTAAATGTGACACTACTACAAATGACAGACTTCCAACTATCTGTTAGAGAGCTCCTTAAGGTAAGAGCTGACATTACCTTTTTGTATGACAGCCCCATTGATTGGTGGGAAGATACCAAGCGAAATCTTAATGACTGGTTTATTCAAAGGTCAGGGGCTAGGGCTCGATCTAAGTATGTGCAATATTTAGGATGGAGGGCTTGATATTTAAGGCTACTATCACAAACCTATGATGGGGGAGTGATACCTCGGAACAACTTAAATTACTTAAAGAAAAGATGTTTGCTTTTCACAAAGAGAAAAGATGTAAGGTGGATAAGCAACAGCAATTTCAGACCAGAGGAACAAAAGAACAGGTCAATCTATATGATATGGAATTGGAGAAAAAAGGGAAAATGTTTTTTGATGGATTAAAGACTGATAAAGGTGCTTTAATACAAGATAAATGGGGGATACAGCAGATAGTACAGGCACACATTCAGGCAAAATTCCAGGTACAGGAACTAGAACAAACATACTCTTTTTTTTTGAACATTTAGAGTTTCCTCCATTGTCATCAGAGGAGACCTTAATGGTGGTTGCCTCTATCGCAGAGGAGGAAATTCAGGCAGCAATAAGCAAGTTATCTGCTTGAACTACACCAGGATGGGATGGTATCCTGAATGATTTTTATAAACTCTTTATTGATATTTTAGCACCTCGGTTACAGCAGGTGTATATGGCTATGTGGCGGGAGAACAGATTAGTTCCTAGTATGAAGGAGTGGGTCGTGACCTTTTTGTATAAAAAAGGAGATCCCCATGATATTAAAAATTTGAGATTTTTCACTCTCCTTACATCAGATTATAAAATAATAACAAAGATTTTAACAGTTAGTTGGCCAGACTGGCACAAACAGTGATAATGCCAGCCCAAACTTGTGCAATTCCAGGAAGGAATACTGTGCATAATTTAGTCACTATATGAAAATTTGTGGATCAGGATCAGGGGTCAAGGTTGAGGTTGGATAGGTACCTGTTATCCATTGACCAGGAAACTGCCTTTGATTCTGTTAGACAGGAGTATGTTTGGGCGGTACTGCAACATTATGGTATACCTAGTCATCTGATAAATTTGATAAAAACATTATATGTAGATGCACAGGTCATGCCCTTGATCAGTGGACATCTTGGGGTTCCAATTCTGGTTAGGAATGAAGTTTGACAAGGCTGTCCTATGAGCCCTCTTTTATATGTCTTTGGATTAGACCAATTTTACGGTTCATAGAATCTGATAGGGATATATTACCTATTTGGAATTTAGCAGGGGTATTTTTTTAGTAAAATTACAGCATATGCGGATGACTGCATATTTGCAGTAGCAGATCTGGATTCAGGGAAAAAGGTCCTGCAGATAATAGGACAATTAACAAAGGCGATGGGTACTGGGATTAATCAGGGAAAGAGTAAGGTTTTGATTTTAGGTTCGGCCCAGGAGGTGGACACCTTTCCCATAAGTATGACCAGAGAGAAAGTTAAAATTTTAGGTCTTTATTTTGGTATGACAGGAGCAGAGAGTGTTAATTGGGAGAAATGTTACATCAGAGAAAGTGACGTCATGGCAAACTTGGAAAATGACTAGGCGGAAATGGGTTTTCCTACTTCGAGTATACATTGCCCCAGTTTTTCTGTATGTTTCTCATATTTTTCCTTTGCCATTTAGCATGCATGCCAAAGTTATGAGTCTTTTTTTCTTCTACTTTGGGGGAGTAGATTAAATCCGTTAAAAGAGCCCACACCTATAGGGCCTGGAAAGATGGGGGTTTGAACATGATTCATCCTTTGGTGTTTCTGTTTGGTAATTTCTTTTACAGTTCAATAAAATCCTTTTTGATGGAGGCATCAGCTATGGGTACACTTTGCATGCTATTATGGGGCACGCCTTTTTTACAAGCTTGGGGGAGGGGGAAATGGCATGTTTCTGACAAACACCTCCCTATGTATTTACAAACCAAGTTAAAATATATTCGAACATGGAAAATAGAGTTACATTGGTTTTTAAGTAAGGATAAGAAGCACTTTTACAAAAGTATCGTGGAGAAACATTATTTTGAGGACCCATTATTTCAGGTGGTGTCCAGTATTAACACAGTACACTTGCTGGCTGGTATAATAGAACCCAGGATCCCCCTGAAGATGCAAGATACTAATTGGCTTTGTGGTCATCAAAAACGTAATGTTAGAAATAACCAAAAGCACAAGCAGTTGGGTGAAAGAGGTTGTGGAAATCAGGATTGCCAGGGACAATTAGAAACAATGCAACATCTAGTTTTTGAGTGGAAATATATACAAGGTTTTTGGCAGATGTTAGCAACTTTATGGGGGAAGTATTATTTCAGAACATGACTTATGAGATCTTAATTTTAGGTCAATTACCATTAGCATGGCAGGAATGGCACGGAAGTACTATATATGTAATCTTCGCTTGCATAAACTGATCCATATGGCAGGTGAGATGTTTTAGATTCCTGAGAAATATGGAGGTTCAGATGAATGAAGTGCAGTTTAAAATACAGGAAGAATTGGACAAAGTGTGTGGGTATGAACAGCACACTCTAGGGCAAGCCTTATGTTCTGCATTATGGAAAAATGTTGAGTGGGTAGGCTAATAGATATATGTATGAAGTTTAGGATATTCTTCTTAAATGTAGTTTTTCTTATGTATATATTTAGACAGGATAGGAGATTAGGTGGTGGGGATGTATATATTTCTGTATGACTGTTTTTGTTAGCCTAATAAAAATTTCCCCTACTCTTTTCAATAAGTGCCATGGGATCTTTAACATCCACCTGAACTACCACCAATCCAGGCAGATGGGACCTCGGTTTAACATCTCATCTGAAAGACGGCACCTTAGAAGTGCAGCACCCACCTCATGCTGCACTACAGCGTCAGTATTGGGATATTAACCCAAGTTTTAGGGCAGCACTGTCTCATGAGCTTTACAGGACAAGTGACTGAAGTGTTGACTTGAATCCAGCTGGATGGCTCATTGTGTGGTTGTGCCTGTGTGACATATCCACAGGCAGACCAGGGCAGTTACTTGAAACACATGAAACCTATACATATATTTATATCCTTTTATAGAGCACCAAGTCATATGGGAAGCTTGCCACAGATTCATAATGGGGTTGTAGGGGTTGTACACTGCTAGGGAAGGTGTGTCACCCTCTCCTTATGAATGTGACCTTTCAAGAGACCCACAGAATGGACTGTGACCAGTTTCCTCAAATCTGCCTCAGCAGGGTCAAATATTGGTAAACAGTGAAAGATATGTTCATGGTATCCATTCTAGCACAGGACCCACTGGTATAATATTTGCCCTGGTTAGGGTGCAAGGTAACATATCCCAAGTTTTTAGCTGTCACAAAAGAAAACAAAACTTTTGACAGGCCTAAGCTGCAAAACATCCTGTGTGGATGTCTTGAGACCTGGTTACATATTTCAGGCAATACCATTTGGCTGCGTATTTATTTGAGATAAGGCCAGGGAGGTGCTCTTGATTCCACATCTCATAAGTGAATTGTAAATCATTGTGAGAACATAGTTCCCATGGGCTGTGCATATTACTTTGTCTACCTACAGTATGTATTTTGTGTTAGACCTTTAAATATGGCTTGAAACTAATGAATTGGTCTTAGTTTGTGTTTCAGTAAAAAAACATGTAACATCACACATATTGTATACAGTACACTTTTCCTTCTTTCTTTTCTTGTGCTAGGCCTTGTATGGTATCCTGTGAATACAATGAGACAATTTCAGCAAGTCAGTTTGGGTGACATGAAAATAGAGACTGTAAACCGGACTGTGTGCACTTAATATCTTAATCATCTGACCAACAACAATATCTACGATGCTCTCCAATCTGCATTTAGGAGAAGGCATAGTACTGAGACAGCACTTGTTTGGGTACTAAATGACCTCCTAATAGCGAGAGATGGTAGGACCAGTTCTATCTTGGTACTTCTTGATCTCTCTGCAGCATTTCACACTGTTGATCATGGTGTGCTGTTAGAGCATCTGCGGTCCATCTGTGGATTATCTGGTATAGTCCTCAGGTGGTTTAGATCTTACCTCGAAGGTAGGACTCAGAGGGTGGTGTCGGGAATTTTTTTCTCGGCATCAGTCTCCCTGCCTTGTGGGGTACCGCAGGGCTCTATTCTAGCACCTATGTTATTTGCGGTGTATAAGGCCGTTAGGAGCAATTATAAGATGATACGGTCTGGGTTTTCATTGCTATGCCAATGACACCCAGCTGTATATGTCTTTTGTGCCCAGCCAGGATGCTGCCTTGTCGGTATTTAATAACTGCCTTGCAGAAATCCAAGATTGGATGAATGGGAGTTGGTTGAGGTTAAACCCGGAGAAAACTCAGGTGTTAGTTGTGGACAAAGGTCGCTGTGAGGTGGGTCTGCCAGCTGGATCGCACTCTGGCTTATGGCTTTCAGGCGTTCTGCTGACGACCTCAGATCAGGTGCGGAATCTTGGTGTAATAATTGACGACCACTTGACGCTTAAAGCTCAGGTGTCAGCGGTGGTCAAAACTTCCTTTTTCCATCTGAGGAATATCGCCAGGGTGAAGCACCTGGTTCCTCCAGAAGATCTTCCAACATTGATCCACGCCTTTGTTACTCCCCGCCTTGACTATTGCAACTCCCTGTACCTAGGGCTATCGGGGGTTGAGCTTCGCCGTCTGCAGCTAGTGCAGAATGCGGCGGCCAGGTTGTTGACTGGTTCTTCTAGATCCAGCCATATAATGCCTGTGCTCCGCGGACTGCACTGGCTGCCAGTATTTTGGCGAATCACCTTCAAGGTCGGTTTGCTGACCTATAAAGCTCTACATGACCAGGGACCAACTTACCTGAAAGAGCTCCTTTGCCCCTACTGTCCCTCCTGCCCCCTCCGATCCACTGATGAGGGATTGCTGGAGATTCCCAGGGTCCGTTTGAAATCTTCAGGAGCTAGGTCATTTAGTTTTATGGCCCCGACCCTGTGGAATTCTCTACCTCGTCAGGTGCGAAATAGTCCTACTGTCCTGAGCTTTAAAGGAGCCTTGAAGACCCACCTTTTTAGTATAGCTTTTAATGATTCATAATAGCTTTAAATTCTGTCTATTTATTGTTTTATGATATTGTGCAGGCGCTTTGGATTTGAGAAAAGCGCCTTTTAAAAAATAAAAGTTTGATTGATTGAATAGCACATTGTAAGTCCAGCGCTTTCCTTTCCATATGGAGTAGTTATTTTATTGAGTATATAGGGCTTTGTTCATCAGGTTAGTTCCGAGCTGGCTGTCTGGTATAGTGGTTACAGTCACAACCTCTGCAGCTGGCAGATACGGGTTCGGGACTGGCTATGGGGGATATATATATATATATTTTTTTGTTATTGTTTAATATTTTTTTCCTGTCATTGACCTCACATTCCCCTGCCCTCCTGACTTTGTTTCCCCCTGCCTGCAGGTTGCCCCCAACATTCTGCCCCTGCTGACTTGTGTCCCCCAGGGTAGCCCCTCCTGAGTTTCCCTGTCCCCCACTGTCACCCCCCAGTGATGATTATATTTCTTGTGGGGGTGTGGGGATATACCCCCCCCGCATAAAAGTAAGCTCACATCGCCTCCCCACAGAGAAAGTAAGCACCTGTCACTGTTTCTCATGGATGCTGTAGTAGTCATCACCATTTTGCTTTTCAGAGATGTGCACTCACTGTTTTATTTCGTACCATTTTGTATGCGCCATTGTTACATAGATCTGCCTTGGATGCTGTATATTACAGGTTTGGTGCTCAAAATAATGTATGTCTGTTTATGGTCTACATGTCAGTCCTATACCATGTGGTCAAGCCAGATGCAAATAGGCCCAAGATGGTGCCAGTAAATCCTTTCAGGTCTGGAATCTATCTGGTATGGTAGACTCCATCTTAGAATCTCTTTTTTTGTGTAGCTATGGGATCTTGGGCTGTAGCATGACATGAAGCTAATATATGTAAAACAAAAATAAACATTTCTTTCATGGATAACCATAAAGACTGTGCAGCACAGGCTTTGTACATCTTGCTTGGGTGTCAAAGTACCCAATATGTCACCTTATGGCCTGTAAACTGGCCCTATTTCAAACTGACATCGTTAACCCAAATATACCTTATACAGCCCTGACAATTTCATCCAGCCCTTGCAGATTTCTATATAGAACAATGCTTTATTATACACTATAAACTTTTTTAGTACAGAATATCAGTTTCTTTTGCCTGATGAATGGCAAACACATTGAAAAGTAAAGGAGTATTAAACAATGATACATGTGTTTCCTGACTGGTGCCTGCTTGCTGGGAGGTGTGTCAGATATTGGAGCTTCAGGTCCATCAAATCATAGCATACTTCCCGTCATGGGTCTCAGCATTAAAAATAAAAAATCTGATCCCGCAGGCATGATGCCCCACTCCACTACTGTTCTTGCTGCCCTTTCTCACCCACCAGGGGGGAACTCCCATGGCCGTGCCCTGGGGGTAAGCCAGGGCTTGCTTCCCCTTTGCTGTCCATTGGGGGTGCCTGCCCAGAGACCCCACCTAGGAGGGTAAGCCTGGGGATGGTGAAATGATGTGGAGTGGGGATTGAGCTCCTGTGGTGGTAACTGGGGGTTCCAGGCAAAAAAAAAAAAAAGCAAGGCCCACATTACATCATATCCCACTGTAACAGCAAATTCACATCTGAAAAGCAATATATTTATGCATATACAGTAACAGTACATTGTTTAATAAAGTCATCACAGAAAGTAGCAGTAAGTGCACTGCATGCGTCCTGTCCCATTTTCAGGGCACAGTTTAGTCTCTACAGGCATTCGTGGCACAGGTGGTGATGTGTCACTGGAAAATATCAACATTTGTTGTAAAACCTTTAAAATTACATTTTTTTACCATCTCAGTATTGTATACCACAGTATTTGAGTTGCCCTTGTATATACAATTGTGTTTATAGATGCCTGTGTTTGAGTGGCACACTCGATCAATTGGCAAGGAGGCATTGTCTGGAAAAAATGTGTACTTGGTTCTTATACAAATGTCTGGTATAAAGTGGCACAATTCTGTGCCTTCACCTCCTGGGTTGCATTGTCTTAAAGGAAAGTCTGTAGCTATGTATCTTACTGAGTCTTTGATAAGGATAAATGCACAACATTGGCAGCCATTAATGACAGGCTGTGAACAGCATGATAACATTACAACTATTAGGCAGTCTTTGCCACCACAGGACATTTATTTATTTTATTTTTATTTATTTATGTGTTAACTGGGTAAGGAAACTGGATCAAAGGCCCTTTTTCAGGTCCGACCCGGATACAATTAGAACAAACAAACAACAAATAAACATACAATAACATTGAAATTATCACCTTTTACAAATACAGAGTGAGTTATTAAACATGATGTTAAAAGATGCTTCAGAATTAATCAAATGAACAAATATAGGCAATGAGTTCCAATAAAAAGGAGCAGAATTACTAAAAGAACGGGACCCAAGTTTTTGTTTACATAGTGTAGTTTTGATCAGAACACCATATGAAGACCTCAACATAGGGGGTACAAGAGGAACTGAAATTAGGTCAGACAAAGGAAAAACGTACTTGCATGGATAGCTTTGAAAATAAGTAACCCCCCAAAATATTTAATTCTAAGACTAAAACACAACCAAACTAACTGAGAATATAAGTCACATAAGTATGTACGACAGGGGGCTAATAAAATAAAAACAACAAATATTATTAAAGGCAATCGACAAAATATTTAATTCCCCGATACTCAACTTAAAATAGATACTGGCCACATAGTCCTCATGAGGAAGGAGGGTACCAACTGCTATCGCTTTCCTGGTTTCAAAAGTTAATAAGACAAATTTATACAATATACCAGGTTTTTGATTCACTTTCCTGCTTACTGAAATAACCTGTAATGAGAGGTTAAGTGCAGAGTCCAACAACACAGCAAGATACTTAAATTGTTGCACCTGTTCAATAGTTATACCATCCAAATCCTGCACTACCAGACTAGGACTACCTTTCAACATTGCATTGGTTCCAAACAAAATTGATTTCATTTTCTTTGAATTAAGAACCCTTAAATTGTCAGTAAACCATTTACAGATAGTAAGAAAATCATGTTGAATATTCGAGGAACTAGCTGAAATAGAGTTTACCTAATGGAATAAAATTAAATTGTCAGCATAAAGTAAAATGTTACTCCCTAAATTATGTAAAGATAACTGATTTATATATAACATGAACAACAAGGGGCCCAAGATAGACCCTGAGGAACCCCACAAATAATGTTGGCCTCAGGTGACTCAATGGAATCAATGGTGACCACCTGAGATCCCTCTGACAAATACTCCTTGATCCAGGCTACAGAGGCCTCAGAAAAACCAAGTTCCACAAATTTAACACAGGTCAAATCTTGATCAATTAAATCGAATGCCTTGGTCAGATCCACAAACACCGCACCAGTCAATAGTCATCAAACCTTTTTCAAACCCACTAAGTAAGGTGTTTGTGAATCAGACCAAGGCAGTTTCTGTCCCACAATTCTTTTGAAAACCATACTGAGATGAGCTCAGCAACCCATACTCTTCTAAGTAGTCACTTATCTGCTTTACAACCACTTTTTCCATTAATTTACTAAATGGATTGAGAATAGAGATAGGACAAAAATCCTCCAATAAATCTGCCTGTGCTTTTTTAGAAATTAAAGTAACCTTGGCACGCTTCCAACTAGAGGGAAATTGCTGAGAAATTAAAGATAAGTTAAAAATTGAACAAAAAGGGTCAACTATAAATGGCTAAACCAATCTGAGAAAACGACTATCCAGTCCCCACCCCCAACAGTCATTGAACTTATTAGGCAAGGTTTTGAGAAGCCTGAGAACCTTACCCCTTTCAATCGTCCGAAAAACAAAACTTGAGTCTATTTAATTGAATGGAATCCAAAGCCAAATTGACATTATTAATTAAACTATTATTTTGTAATCCTTGCTGCCTATAATTACGTAACTTGGTAAATTTATCATTTAAAAGTTTACAATATCAGTTGTCTCCATTATCTCTTGGTCACTAATTATAACTTTCTGAAAGTTATTTTTGGATTTAAGGGACAATAATGAATTAACATTGTCCCCAAATTTCCTTGGGTTGGACAAATTAGCCTCAAAATGATCTTGAAAATATTTCTTCTTTGCTGTTCTTACAGTTTTTGTAACTATATTTCTTAAATGATGATATGCATCCAGGGATGAGGCTGTCATGCTTTCCTTATACTGCAGGTATGCCACGCTTGATCTCTTTTCTTTAAAAACTTTTTCATATTAGCAGAAAACCAATTATTTTGGGAACCCCCCAATCTAAGCTAGTGTAGGGACAAAAAGCCTTTTAAATAGGAAGCAGTAGATCACAAAAAAATTCCACAGCCAGATTAATATCAGGTATACATTTAAGAAATGACCAATCCAAGGAAGACATTTGTGCAAATAATGCTTCAATATTAACTTTGCTGAAATTTCGAAACTGCATGATGCAGGATGGAATTCATGAGGGAAAAGGTGGAATTATGGGTGACAGGCAGCATGACAAGTTCTTCTGAAGTCCTGTGGCCAAATACCATGGGGAAGTTTAGGATCAACATGGAGAGTTTGGTTCTACATTGGGTTGATGCAGAAGATTAATTAGGAAAGATGCAATGTTCTCATACAAGTGTCATGCGTACTTCATACTGAAGGTCCTATTGATGAGGTGTTGTAGACCATCGAGGGATGTCTCCTTCTGGATGTCAAATCTCGTAACTTTTAACAAGGCATTCTGTGTGGACCATGATTGCCTTATCATCAATAGGTACTGTACCTTCATATTTTTGAAAGACAAAAGAAAAACGAAGAGGAGGGCCTCAGGCCCCTCCCTCTTTACTATGTTAGTGTTGACCTTTAGTTGACCTTAAAAACAATGATGCATTAGTTTCATATGGATGTACAGTATGTGCTTTTGGTAGTATTGTACAATACAGCTGCAACTGCCACAGTTCAGTTGTTGCTGCCAGCCACATCTCACTTAATTTCTGAAACACAAAGGAAAAACAAAGAGGGGAGCTTAATGCCCCCCCATTGTAGGTTAGTGAACAGTTTCAACTGATTTACATGACATCATTTTGTCAGTGCTCCCAGACTGATTTGTCATTTTTCCTGTAGATCTAATGCAATTCTATGGGAAGAATTTCCTGTAGATGGCGCCAAATCCCTGTAAAATACAGGAATTCCTGTAGATCTGGGCGCCCATCCCTAATTCTGCATTTTCAAAATTGTTTTGTCTGCCCCCTTATGGCCTCCCATGCGCACATCCAGCACTTAAACTGCTCAGTAAATGGTCTCAATTTGTTTTGTCTCTGTAAGCTGCTAAGATAAATGCCTTTGGTTTTCTGTGAGGCTTTTCACAGATTGTGAGGGAAAATTGCCCCCCATCCAGACACAGTACAGTTACCAAGTGTATGTTTTTTAAACAGTTAAACTATAGGAACTGGTCTTGATTTGTGTTTGTGGGAAACTTGCAATAGGTTATGAGGGTGTATTCAAGGGCCATGCCTCCCCTCCTCAATCTCCATGCCCTCCTTTTCAAGGAGATCAGCTTGGCACTGCCATTGCTAAAAGAACCTGTTTTCAAGTGGGCTGTTAATCATTTAATTCCATTTACATACAATCAACTGACTCAGGAGTGACCAGTAAAGGGGGGTTATTAGTGCCCTTTAAGCGGACCTCACTTGCTCAGTGCTCCCTCTCCCACCATGGACCTAAATGGATTAATGATCTTCCTGCCGCCCTAATCAAATGCAACAAGATCAGCCAGTTCAAAACTGGGCTCTGTTCCTTCCTTGTCTGTGAGAATGCCTGCTGCTGCCCAGTATAATCCTGGCCTGACTATACTTAACCCATTGTTCGCACCCCCTCCCCCTCTCTACTGCCTCATCCTCCCCCTGTCTCCTGCCTCTCCCTACCCCCCTCACCCCTTCCCTTCCAACCCAGTCCACCTCCACCCCTCCTTACCTTTTCCCTACGTTTCATCCTTGATAAAGCCAACTCTGGCTGCATTATTTCCACTCTATATATCATAGAAGCCTTGGATTTTTACTGACACGAGAAAGTACTCTGCTCTATCCTAAGCTTTGAACCGTACTCATGTAGTGTTGTTTGTACTTGGCACTTCTTTTAATGTAACCTTGTAACCTATAGGTTGACTCTGTATCTACTGTATTTAATTGCTATGTCCTACTGTACTTACTGGTACCCGATGTATTGTTTGTAAAGTATTTGTCTGACTTGGAACCTTTGTAAATGAGCCTTCGGCTCAAAGGTATCCATCCAAAACTGAAATAAATAAATATAGCAAAAAACTAAAACAGCATTTGAGGCATATAAATGATCATACTGCCAGATATAAAAAAACACTCTGGTATGGAGTAGCTGATTGAAGGCTTGGGGATGTTTGGACCCCCCCCCCAGGACACAGTGCCATTTTCATACTATGGATGTACAAAACACATATGGACAGAAAACAGGGGAATCCCGTTCATGACAAAATGTCAAAACCTTAAAAATGCTGAAAATAAAAAGGTTAGCATCATAAACTCCATTCCATTTTTAAGACAGGCAGAGGGACATTAACACATAAAATTTAATTAATGCCCAAGCGTGGACAGCCAGGTGTCCAAGGGGGCCCAGTGCCAGATGTACAATTGAATGCAATTTCTCATAGAAGCTAATGTACATTCTACTTGCAACATTTCCAGCATTTCCTTATGACTTTCAATATAATACAAAGTAGTTTGGTCCATCCAAAGTCTGAGTATACAATTTTTTTAGTTGCTGTAGTAATTAGCGTAAAATGATATCACCTGGCACCCATGAGTGCCTGGATGGCCAACCCTAAAAATACACCTTTCTTTCGTAAAAGCCTCAGTTAAACCTAAAACAGGGTATAATGCCTCCCTTATGTGTTGCCAAAGAGGTTGGGCTATGGGCAGTCCCAAAGAATATGTAGGAGGGCACCCTCCCCACTGTTGCACCTATTATACATCAAGGAGTTCTGCAGCCCACACCTATACAGTTTCCCGGGAGTACTGTAAATAGCATGAAGAATTTTAAACTGGTAAACAGACAACCATCATACTTAAGACAATGATAAATATTTCTCCAGACCTCTTCTCATTGTCGTCCATGATCTAGTGAAATCAGTTGGTGCTCAGGGAAGTCGAAAGGTGCTCACTAAAGGCTGGCAAGCCTTCAAAAAGGTCAAGTCCTGTGCAAGGCAGTGAGCACTCCAAAGAAAACAGCTTTAGAACAGTTCTGTTTGTGGGTGGTTTCACACTGAACTCCTCAATAAATGAGTTTTAGTTGTTGATTATAAGTTCTGAAATTGTTTTCTTTGGAGTGCTTATTGCCTTGCACAGGACTTTTCAATTGTTGTTCATCTTGGCTCCATTCTAAAGCTAGCCACTGCAGGCCAGTATTTGGGAGATGAACCATACCTATGAGGCCAAGCCTGCTGAAGTGCCCCATAGATTGTGGAAACAGCATGTCTATCAGCATATATCTGCCCCAACTCGGCCAAGATAAGGCCAGGAGTATCCATTGGTGTTACTACCCTTAACTTTTGCCAAAGTAAATGGCAGATTTGATAACAGAAAAAAATTATCTTTGGGATCCAAACCATAGGTTTGCTGAAGTGTGGCAAGGGAGACCCAGGCTTGGCCCTGATGCAAATGGAAACCTAGGTTATGCCCTTGTATTGCCAGGTGTCCTTACAGAGTGGTTTGCCCAGTATTGTGGGATCAGGGTTTGACCACAGAGGTTGTTTGAGCAAATTACTCAAGGGAAATTTAAAAAGTTGTTTCAGTTGGTTAAAAATTATGACAGAAGTGCCTACCAGGGTGCCTTTAAGGGATTTGGGTAAAGAGGCGTGTGTGGTATAGAGAAGAACCTAAAGACTGATGCCTTGTTCATGACATACTGTAAGTCATTTTCTATAATCCACCACTTCAGAACATATGAAGGAGAGTGCATATCCTGTGGCAGAACCCACCGAAAATATCTGGTGGAGGTGGGATAAAATATGCTTTTTAAGTATGCTAACCTGAACCTACAGTGAAAGAGGTAGCCCAGCCCATCGGCCTAAGTCAGCCTTGACAACCTGAAATAAATCCATAAAATTCTTTTGGATCAACTTTGTAGCAGAGGTAGTTGATTTGATACCCAAATACATTATATCCTGGGTTACCCAACTGAACCCATATCTGGAAAATCATCCCTCCCAACATAAACATTACCATATATACTTGCATATAAGTCAACTTGCATATAAGTGGGGGGGATATAATTGACTGCTGTAGCTGGGACACCTTATCTTTGACCCTCGTATAAGTCGGTACCCTAAAATTCACCCCCTTAACAAAGACAACCAGAGCAAGTTTCTTTTTTGAACATTAATTTTTTTTTGTTAAAAAAAGGATAAATAAGATTTTCAAGTCATCTGTGCTTCCATCATTCGAATACTTTTATGCAGATCGGGCTGATCATCTCTTGTTGATGCTGGCAGCTGCAAAAAAAATGAAAGCATGAGAAGTGCAGCAGAGAGAAAGAAAATACATGAATCCAAATTTGAGAGGTACATACCGAACTTCACTCAAACCCCAAAAACTCTTCATCAGTTTCATCATCCGAGTTAAACAGAAGATGGAGCTGATGCTCAGACAAAGGCATATCATCATACATGTCTTGTAGCTCATTTAATGGTATGTTCTTCTTGGAACAGGAATCTTTCACCCATTGACAAACCATACTGAGACTAGGTTTTTTTATGTTACCCCTGGCAGAGAACTGTTTCTCCCCAGTTATCATCCCCACTTCTCTCATTTTTTACTTGAATGGCTTGTTTAAACTGACATTGAATGGCTGTAGCAATGCAGTGCAGCCACTGGGTATCACTGCTTGATATGTCATTTACCTTCTTAAGTTAGCTTTAACAGAGTCAACAAAGTGCCCTTTGAACACATCCCAGACAAGGAGACTCTTTTTATGGATGAGTGCCCCTGGTCTTTTAGCCCAGATCTCATTTAGTCATTTGTTTACCAGCGCTTCATCCATCCACTCTTTAGGGTGCACTTCAACTAAAACACCTGGTGGCATCTTTTCCTTGGGGTACGTCTTCCTTTTAAATACCACCATTGTTTTCAATTTTGTAGCATCTGTCAGGCACCCCTATAAAATGTGACTTTTCAGCCCCACACGTTCGCACAGTCACAGTTTTTTCCCCCTTTAAATGAACTGTCCTGTTAGATGGCAAGTCAATGCTTACAGCAGTCTTATCCATATTCCCTGTTGCAATCAGTGGGAAGTTATGCTTTTTGAGCTCCTTAAAAACAAAAGTGTGAAAACTATCAACCTTGGCATTGACATCTGCTGGTTGCTTCTGTGCTATGTGAGCATGTTGTTTAAGTGTGAGTCCATGTCTCCTCATAAAGCGTGTGCACCAACCAGCTGAGGCATGAAAAGTTTTACCTGCCTGTAAGCCTTCATTCTTGGCCAGCACCAGTGCTTGCAATCAAATGGCTGTCCAACTGACAATGTACTCCTGAAGACACAACTCTAGAACCCAGCTGCTCAGTTTCTCTTCAATGGCAGACACAGGGGAGGGGTACAGCTTCATTCATTTCACTGTCTTCTCGACTGCCAGTAACTTGCCCTTTCTGCTTGCCAGTCACAGACCAACTTTTCATTAATGCCATAGTGTCTTTCTGCAGCAGAATTCGAATGGGACTCAGCAAAAGAGATTACATTTAGTTTGAATTCGGCATTGTATGCACTTCTCTTCCATTTCTGAGTGAACATGTTGCAGCAGTGCTCAGCAGGGGGAACAGAGAAGGTAACAAATGATATGGGATAAATTAAGTTGTGCAGCAGGTAAAATAGGTGTGAGGTAAATTAGGTGCGAGTACGTGCTTGAAAATTACTGCTTAATGCAGACACACCTGAGGACAATCAAGAGGTGTGACAATCGAGGGGGGGCCAGATATGTGTGTGCTATAGAATACAACTAATTAGGTGTGAAAGAACATTTTATGGGGTAATTAAGCGTGTGCATTCATAATGGCAGGCTTTGTGTTTCAGACTGACTTTATTCACAACATCTACCACCGTTGATTTTGCGGCTCATTGTGGAGGACTCAGTTATGAGTCGGTACTGCTTCTTGAGCATCAGAAAGAGGGATGAAAAAACGACTTATGTGCGAGTATATATGGTAAGCAGAAGCACCTGGATTTTCTCTAGGTTTAATTTATAAAGGGAGCTAGAACCAAAATGTTGAAGTTCTTCTAGGGCTATTTGAAGTGAGGGAACAGGATTAGCAAGACGTAAAAGAATATCCTCAGCATCTTATACTGATCCAAGCCCAAGGATATACCTTCTATGGAAGGGTGGAACTCCATGCATCGCACCAGGGGTTCCAAACATAAATTAAAAAGAAACAGAGTGAGCGGACAATCTTGGTGGGTCCCCTTTTTAAGGGGGAAGCTACAGAGAACTCTGTTACAGTGTATCTGGGCAGTGGGATGCAAATATAGGAGTCTCTCCCACCGAGTAAATGCCTCTGGAATACCAAATTTATCCAGGATCCAGGAAAGTTACTGCCATGAGAGCCTGTCAAAGGCTTTTGCCATGTCCAGGGAGACCAAGACCTCAGGTACCCTGCTCCCCCTGAACGTGGAAATCATATATCAAAGCTTTCTGAAATGATCCAATGATAGGTATCCCAGCATAAACCCTACCTGTTCTGGACTGATTAGGTTGGGCCAGACTTGCTGTAAGTGAAAGGCTTGGGCCTTGGCTAAAGTCTTGAGGTCTACGTTTAAGAAAGAAATAGGGTGATAATTGGAAACTTTAGTGTGGTCCCATCCAGTTTTGGAAGAACCGAGATGATGGCCTCCTGCATGGATGCCACCAGCTCTCCATTCTCATAGGATTCCCTATAGACCCATAACAAGCAAGGAAGAAGTTCTCCAGGGAGAGCTTTGTAAAAAGAGACAGAAAAGCCATCCTGACTGGGAACCTTGTCTGGGGCCATTGTTGTCAATGCAGCCTGGAGCTCCATAAACAAAAGGGGTCACGCTAACAGGGTTTGGGCAGCAGCTGACAACTGTGGCAAGGGTGTCTGGCCAAGATAAGTGTATATAGCCTCTGTGCTAATGTCCTGATCTCCTTGACCATAAAGCGTGCTGTTATAAGTTTTAAATTCTTCAGCTATTTGCCGTGGTCAAATTATAACTTCTTGACTGTCGGGTTTATGCAAATGTTTCATTAAACATGTTGCCTTTTGCTGCTTGAGCAAAATGGCTAATAGTTTGCTAGCCCATTCCCCTGTGGAGACATATGTGACCTTTGCCTAGGAGGGCCAGACAGGACCCCACCCCACTTTCACTCCTTCTGCTGCTTTGCTTTGGACTGTCTGCCTCATACTCACCACTGTTCTTTGTACTCTGTCCTCTCCCTCCCTCCCTCCCTGGAAGATCATTGCCTAACCCACTATGCCTCTCTTATTTCTAAATTATGGCTGGCTTCTCTCCCCCACCTCAGCTCTCTTCTCTCTCTCTATTAACCCCCTCCTCATACCCCCTCCATAACTCAAGCTGTTGTTCCCTTGTAATTCCCTCTTGTAAATCCCTTGCTAGTCATTCTGCCTTCTCTTTCCGCTTTCCTAAACTTTGGAATTCTCTCCCCCTAACCATTTGGTCTGCATCTTCTAAACACTCTCTCCTCTCTACTCCAGGTCCACTCTGCTCCCTCCTGTAAATGCCCTTAGTCTAAACCTAGTTCTGCTCCACTCTTTCCCTTTCTCCCACTACATGCCCTTCCCAACCCCAACCCCTTCTTCACCTCTTCCTCTCTACCTCCCAACCCATCCTCCTCCTTCTATTCCTCTACCTAGCCCCCTCTCCTATTCCCTTCCACACCAGTTCTCTACTTTTTCTGTCCTCCCCATGCTCCTCCCCTCTATGCTATTTTTCTCCTACTACCACCACAGATATAGGGTTCTTTTCCCTTTTCCTAAGGAACATACCTCCAGGTATACTTTGGGGCTCAGCAAGGACTATGCTATTTTATTTCATTTATTTGTAATTTTTGAACAGAAGTATGCTGAGCTATGACAGCTCATTTCCAGGTGCTTCCTGGGAGTGGGTTACATGGTGCCTATTTTATTGATGGGGACTGTTGGAGAGGACACTGGAGTAAATCTACTATGTTTGCAGAATGTGCTATGGGAGCTTTAACTTCTTTCTCGACAGCCATCATAGATAGGCGGGGGCCTTGGTTTAACATCTCATCCAAAGCATGGCACCTCAAGAGTGCAGCACTCCCTTTATGTGTCAGTATTGGCTATTAGCTCAAGTTCCTGGTATAGGACAATAACCCACAACCTTGAAATCTTCTAGCCCCAGAGATAAGTGTGCTACCCATTGATCCACTGACAGTGAGAGACTGGGGCTGGGTATGGTCTACACTATGGCTGGGAATGGTCTATGCTAGGGCTGGGCATGTCTAAGCTGGGGCCAGGCATGGTCTAGGTTGTTGCTGAACATGGTCTAGGTTGGGGCTAGGCATGGTCTCTGCTGGGGCTGGGCATGGTTTAGGTTGGGAATGGATATGGTCTATGCTGAGACTGGGCATGATCTAGGTGGGGGCTGGGTATGGTCTCAGTTGGGGCTCAGCATGGTCAGTGCTGTGAATAGGTATGGTTTAGGTTGGGGCTGAGCATCGCCAATACTGGGGAGAAGCATGGTCTATGTCAGGGCTGGGTATCATCTATGCTGGGGCTATGCATGGTCTACATTGGGTCTGAGCACAGTCTAGGCTGAATTTGGTCATGGTCTAGGATGGGGATACACATGGTCTGTGCTGAGACAGGGCATAGTCTCTTCTGGGCCTGGGCATGGTCTAGGTTGGGACTTGGCATGGTCTTGGTTGGGGCTGGGCATAACATATGCTGAGGCTTGGCATGATCTAGGTTGGGGCTTGGTATGGGCTAAATTTGGGCTGGGCATGGCCTAGCTTTGGGTTGGGAATGGCCTAGATTGTGGGTAGGCATGGCCTAGGCTGGGGCTTTGCATGGTCTCGGATGGGATTAGGCACAGCCTAGGTTGGGGCTGGGCATGGTCTATGTCTAGGTTGGGAATGGTCTGGGTTGGGGTTGGTGATGACCTATGCTGGGTTGGGGCTGGGCATGAACTAAGTTGGGGCTGGGGCTGGGCATGGTCTAGATTGGGGCTGGGCTTGATCTAGGTTCATGCTGGGCATGGTTAAAGGTTGGAGCAGAACACTGTCTTAGGGCTGGAGAGGTCCTATGCTGGAGCAGAAAATGGTCTTGGTTAGGGCTGGAGAGGGCCTATGCCAGGGCAGGGCATATGTACATATGAAGAAGCCAGCAGAAGAAGGCCATTTGATCTATCAAGTCTGTTCATGTTGCAGGGTCCATAGCTTGAACTAATGTCCCTGCCCTCCCTCCCCACTCCTCCCATCTTCCCTACCCATGACCCTTACCCTCCCCCTATGCCTGTCCCAGCCTCTCTTAAAGCTGCCCACTGTCTTCAATTAGATTACCTCTTCTGTCAGCCCATTCCAAGTGTCCACCACCCTCTCTGTGAAGAAGTGCTTCCTGACCACCATCCTAAATCTCCCACCCTCCAGCTTAAGGCTGTGCCTCCTCACATTAGAGTTGGCACACAGCTTAAACAGACTCTCCTTATCAACCGTATTTATCCCCTTTAAGTACTTGAAGGTCCAAATCATGTCACCTCTCTCTCTCTCCTGTCTTCCAGGGAGTACATGTTCAGTGCCCTCAACCTCTCCTCATATGCCTTACCCTGCTGACTGGCTTTCATCTTTGTAGCCCTCATCTGGACCTTCTCCAGCAGGTTAATGTCCTTTTTGAGGTGTGGGCACAATTACTGAACTCCATACTCTAGATACGTCCTTACCAGTGACTTAGTGGCATGGTCTAGGTTGGGGCTGCTTAAGGTCTAGATTAGGGCTGGGCTTGATCTAGGTTTATGCTGGGTATGGTCTAAGGTTGAAGCAGAACATAGTGTTGGTTGGGACTGGAGATGGCGTATGCCAGGGCTGTGCATGGTCTAAGTTGGGTTGTGCATGGTCTAGGTTGGGATTTGGTATGGTCTAGGTTAAGGCTAGGCATCATCTATGCTGGGGATTGGCAAGGCCTACAATATAGGCATACTGCACAGGATGGTTTAAATGACTGGCTTGTTGTGGTGTGTCTTATCATGAGGCAACCTACACTCACTTGACTCCCCCACCATCTTTGTGTATTTCATTCTGTGCTATCCTAGATGCCACTTGCTGGTTGCTATTTGGTGTACAGTGGGTTTTGGTTGTGTTGAGGATTTAATTAGACTGTGCATACCAACCAGCTCTCTTTTTTTTCTGAATTGTGTATTGCTTTTAATTTATTTTCATTCAGAAACTCCTCTATCTTTGTGCCAAGAGATATGTGGTTGGTAACTATTCTGCTGATCTAGGCTCACTATCTCTCTAAGTTTGTCCAGTTTTGTTTCATTCCCCCCATCCTGACCATGCATTTTACTACTGGTTCACAGTGGCCTCCTTTACAAATGTGTCACAGGCAGCATAAATACTGTAACATACCCAACAGTAAGGTGTGCCCAGGCCATGCACATGGCACTGCCACCAACTTTGGTAAACCACTACAGTCTGATGAAATGAGGTTCGGGGGCAAGTACTGGAAACATTCCAATCGACCGAGCCACAAGGTCCTTAGCTTTTGGTTGGCTTGGTAAGCAAACCACTATTTTCTCTACCATACTAAAAGTCAATAACCAGCCCAAGTGTAACAGAAGAACACAGCTTTATTAACAACAGCCAGTCTGAAAGAAAGAGGGTTAGTGCAAACATCAGCTACAAACATGGCCCTTTTAGGTGCCCTTCTTGGAGGGCCAGCTCTGCCCTCTCCTGACCTGGTATGATGACTTAGAAAGTTCACACTGTGACAGAGTTGAATAAGACCCTGTCCCATTTGTCATGCAGAAAGACTTAAAGGCAAGGATCTCTTCTGTCTTCTTTTATCTAGTTATATTGTTGAAATGATTGCAAAAAGCTATGTGGAAATCAGGGGATTAAAACAGAGATGCAGTTTGACCTGCACAAGCTCATTTGCAGAGTTGTCAACAGGAGATTCGTTTTGGGACACAATGTTCTATTTTGTTGCACCTGCAAGGAAAGAAACTGACAAAGGTCTGATAAATTTTGTGAGAAACAGGATGTCTCTTAATGAGTTTGGGATGCAGAAGTTAATTGAGAGGAAAATACATTATATATAAAGAGAACAATCTTTTGTTTGAGAGAGAGAGATATGGGGAGGGAGAGAGAGAGAGAGAGAGAGAGAGAGAGAGAGAGACTGAGACAGAGAGAGACATAGATTGAAATTTAGAATTTGAGATACTCTCAGAGGAAGGACTTTGTTTTGTTTGAACTGACTATATGTTTGAACTGCCTGTATAAAAGCTATCCTGCACAATTTTATTTCTATTTTATTTTATTTTTATTGAAAACAATGAATTGCTACCTGTGAATTTTATAACTGCTCCTGGTTCTCTTATGCTTCCTGACCTTTGCCTCAATGACTCACACAGTCCCTGTGTACCACAGGTGCTGAAATGTTGTAGGCTCAGAGATGATGCCACAGGTTGGCCGATGTTGATGCACTTTTACAAAGATCAATGTGCTCAGTTTATCCCCTTCCAAGACCATGCAATCATGAAAATAGCAGAGCCCTTCAAAGCGGGGTACTTGTAATCCAGCTGGCAAAACACAATAATGCAACAGCTGATACCCCTTCAGACAGTGCTGCACTGTGGCATACTCATGGTTCCCAGACCTGGATGGAACCCCCGATGCAGGCAGGCTCCCTCTTTCTGCTCCATGTTGAATTGGCCACCTTTGGCACTGGCTGCCCACCTCTCCTACTTCATTCCACTCTCTTTGGACTGTTGAGGCCCCAGACCAACCCATGCACACCCTGACTTCCAAACCCTTAGGTGAATGGCAGTCCAACACCTTGCTGCACTGCCTACTATAGGACCTGGATCAGCAGCCCTTTGTCTCTTGCTTAATGCTGGATCTTTGGCATTGCAGTTGCCAATCTCTTCCTCTCCAGAACTCTGAAGCTCTCTTAACAGCTCGCATCATACTTTCTAGGCATGGGATGGTGCAGTGTACACCACTTCCCAGCACAGAAATTCTTCTCACAACAAAATCTCCACAAGATCTGCTTGCCTCCACTGTAGCCCTGCTATAATAAGCCCCGCTCCAGTCTGTTGCTTTTGGTGCATAGGACTGTCACTCAAGAAACTTAACAGGCCTCAGAGCAGAGAAAGGGTGCCAGAATCCATGAACAAGCACAGGAGCTGAGTGTACTAAGGCAACCAGTGGGTGTAGCCTGAAAACATAGTGTCTGTGACAAACCACCTCTATCTCTCTCTCTCTCTCTCAGCTGTAACAGCTTTCATAAAGGTGTCTGTCTCTGCTTTTTTGCTGCCACCAGCTGGTTCCACTAGCAAAATTACCTTCCCCCCTTGCGCAGAGCTAGGAGGTCAAACATGCAATTGCACAGGTTAAAGTCTGGTAGTGTGCCTTTCGGGTGGCAGATGCTAACAGAGTTTTCCTTTGCCAGTGGAAACTATAAAATACCTTAGAAATAATTTAAAACACAACCACGACTGCTGTGTAAATAAATAATCTTTTTACTTAAAGAAGGTCAAAAGCTGCATTACTGGGTATATATATATATATATATATATATATATATGTCTGACACGAGAACACCGACACGAGAACACCGTTACAGGAAAAATAAACAAATGGTTTAAATGACAGATGACAAAAAGAAAAAGGCTATTCCTAAGTTAAACTATTCTTCTTACCCCTCTACTACACTTGGAGAGACTGAATCCCTATGCCATCTATCAGCTCCCACAGATGTAGTTACAGCAGTAAGCTCAAAGCTTCTCCTCTCTGACGGTAAATCCAGCAGAACCCTGCCCTGATGCAACTGTCTTACAGCATCTTATAGCCTCCCTTTGGCAGCCCAACACCTTGCTGCAGTGCCTACTATGGGACCCATTTACCATGTATCTGTTTAATTGTTCCAATCAGTTTAAACAGTCCTGTAGATATCCAATTAGATCAATTTAACATCCAGTTTATATGTGTTACAGACCCTCCTGCTGTGGCCTCAGCATTCAGTGCATTTTTCACCAGTTGCACATAGACACTCATGTCCTCTTTCCCCGCACCAACCTCCTCCACCTCCACCCCTACTCCTCCATCCCACAGTGCCTCCCAAGTCCCTCCACCCATCTCCTACTTCTCTTTCCACCCTGTCACCCCAATAGAGGTACTAAATGCCCTCCAGGCACTAAACTCTTCCAAGGGCAAATGCCCCTCTGGCCTTGATTCCAAAATGTTGTACTTATCTGCCCCGGCCATCGCCACTCCTCTGGCTGCCCTATTCAATTTATCTTTCTCTCTAGCCTCCATCCCATCTGAATGGAAGCTTGCCACTGTTTTCTCACTCCCCAAAGGTGGGGACCTCTCTGCCCCGGTAACATTCACCCTATTTCTCTCCTCCCTATACTGGCTAAGCTGCAGGAACACCTTGTCCTCTCTCAACTCTCATCCTACCTTGACTCCTCTTCCTTTTTCACACCTTACCAGTCCCACTCCACCACCTCCCTGCTGAGGCTTACCAACAGCATTCTTCCCACCATGGACAAAGGCTATATGACCTCAGCAATTTTTGTCGACTTCACTAAGGCATTCAACACTGTCTCACATCCCCTCTTTCTGACTAAGCTCCAATATGCAGGACTTTCTGGCCCAGCCACAGAATGGTTCCACTCATATCTGATAGGATTGTCACAATCTGCCAGAATCGGTAGCTCAACCTCCTCCACTCTCCCCATCATGACAGGTGTGCCACAGGGCTCAGTTCTTGGGCTGCTCCTGTTCTCCATCTTCCTCAATAACCTGCCCTCTGCCTGCCCACACACATCCATTCACATGTATGTTGACAATACAGTGCAGTATACATCAAGCCCATCGGCCTCTAATGTGGCGTCCAGACTACAGCAAGATTTCAACAAAGTCCAGCACTGGTTTTGCTTTATCCAGCTCCACCTCAATGCCAAGAAAACCAACTCCATGACCTTTGGCACAAGGTGGAGACTCTCGAGGCTCCCCTGCACCCCTACTTTCCACACCATTGATGGGACAACTCTGGAGGTCAGCTCCTCCTTTAGGTACCTCAGGATCTGGCTCAACCAGCACTGTGACTTCTCTCTGCATATCAATGCCATCCACAAAAAACTACACCCCAGACTGGGTGCCCTCTACCGTAATCATGGATGCATCCCACTGCCAACTCGCCATGCTATGGTACAGAAAATGATCCTGCCTGTCATAGACTACAGGGATGTAGTCTATAGTGTTGCCTCCAAGTCTATCCTGGCCAGACTGCGCTCACTCTTCCATGCCTGTTGTCATTTCACCCTAGACTGTCCCTACTTTATCCAACACTGTGTCCTGTATCACTCACTGGGTCTCCCCTCACTGCAGGACCACCGCCAAATACACTGTGCCCATTTCACTGCCAAGTTCTGGTCTCAGACCCTGCCCCCCCATCTCCACTCTGCACTTTCAGCCACCCCCCTGCCAACTTACTCACTCAGGCACAATGACACCAGACTCTTATAGATCCTGCATAGGTCCACAAACACTGGCCAGGCAGCCTTCACATATCACATGCCTAAGTTGTGGAACTCCCTCCCAGTGGACATAAGGCAGGCCCCTTTGGACCGCTACCTCCGCGCCCGCCTCAAAGATCATTTCACCTCCACATGTACCTAACCTAATTGCATCACTCCTCCTCTAGTTGGAATACCATGGCTGTATTATGTTGCACTGTATTCGCATGTACTTTTGTACCGCTTCTCCTCTTCTAGTTGGAGTACTATGGCTGTATTATGTTGCACTGTATTTGTTTGTTCTTTTGTACCTCGAAGCACCCTGTTGTCTTGCTCTGCGCAAGCTATAATTTTATTCCTAGTGCTGTTAGCTGCATCTAACACTTACTGTCTGATTGCAATATGTATTTTCTGTATTGTGTCTCCCTTACCCTCTCCCCCAGGACACAACTGGAATCGAGCAGTAATCTGCTCAGTGTGCCCTACTAGTGAAACTCTTAAATAAATAAATGTGAGTGGTCCAATCCTTTCAAACTCTTTGTGTATGTGTGTGTGTATGTGCATTCTCCCCTCTTGGTTATTGTCTCTGAGATTTATAACCATCACCTTACCTAGATGCTACTAGCCTGTGGAATCCCAGTGTGTGTGTTTTTTTTTCAGAAGGCCAGAAAAATCCCAGCCAAAAATCCAAGCCATTAACGCCTTCCTTCCCATTTCTGTCATAATGGCAAATAAAAACACAAGGAGAAGGGTGTTCTCTAGGTACTGGGCTTGCCTAAGTCATAGAAAAATTCAAATGCAAGTTGTGACTGCAAAATCGCATTTAGTTAAGATCAAATGCACATATTCCATAAAATGCTTGAATCCACTTGAATACACAACCTTGTGTCATGATTAGTGTTTCCTGAAAATATAATGCAGTTTGGTTTTGTAGTTTTCTCTAAATTAGCATCTGTTAATATGTTCTGCAGTAACTGAAAACAGTGAAGAAACAGTGAAGATATTTCTGTTCCTGTCAGTGAGCAATGACATCATACCTGTCATGCCTGCTGCTTCTACAATTAAGTCCCTGATTGACTGAATAAGATATTTCAGTCTCTAGTTACAACAGTCTGTTAAGCTAATTGTTTTCACTCAGAGTTTGTTACTAACCCATCTGGTTTGTGTTTAGAGAGATATGCTTAAAATCTATCTTTCTTTTCACATAAAAAGTTGATCACTTGGGGTTCAGTGCTGAACTGAAGTGGTATGAGTGAATCTGTGAGAAAAAAACAGTTTCTGTATCACAGCTCCCAGTTCTCTGTCTTCAAAACTCTGCATTCTATCCTGGCTGTTTAATGGATATAAAATAAACTACATTCCATTAATTCATAGAAGCAGTGTGTATTTAATGTAGTTTCAATAAATATGTTGATATGATAATTTTGTTTTAATGTCAGACTGACAAATGTGCATCTGCCACACTGCTATTTCAGGAACATGTATTGTATGAACTCATAAAGTTCAGTTCTTAGTGGGTTTCTGTGTGAAAATGCATCATGTATGTGTGTAACTAGAAATACTATATGGCATCCTGATGCCCACTGTCTCCTGCTCAACAGTTTAGGCAGCAGCTCTCTGCTTCCCCCTTTCCCCTGCCCCAAAAGCCCCCTGTCTCCTGCCCCCATTTGAGGCTGCTGCAACCTGCTGCCCACTGTCTTCTCCACACAGTCAGGGCTGCTGCACCCTGTTGCCTCCTGCACTAACAGTTGAGGCTGTTGCATCCTGCTACCGTCTGTGCCCCACCTTATAACACAAGATGGAAGTATTTATTTTTTTCTTTCGAGTAGTTTCGGCAGTGTACTAAAAGATCTGTCTCTAGTGGCAGGAAGCAGCATGGTGCAACAATTCTAACTGTGGAGGCAAGAGGCTCCATGGTGCAGCAGGGCACAGTTGTGTCAGGGAACAGAGGACAGCACAATGCAGAAGCCTTGACTGTGGTGTAGGACACAGTGGGAATCAGGGTGCAGCAGCCCTGACTGTGTGCCGGGATGCACATGGTGCAGCGCCCCTGCCCATTTGGGGCAATGGAAGTGGGTATCAGGGTGCAGCAAAAGCTCCACCTTTGGTGGCCTGGGCAGCATGGTGCAGCAGCCCAAACTGTGGAGGCAGAGGCCCTGGGACTCTAGGGCTTAGCAGAGCATATCAGCCCAGTCTGTGGAGACAGGAAAAGGGAGCAACAGAGTGCATTGGCCCTGACTGTGGGGGTTGGGGACAGAGGGAAGCAGGGTGCAGCAGCCTCAACTGAGAGGCAGAAGACAGGGGCATCAGGATGCCATATAGTATTTATAGTTATACATATACATGATGTATTCCCCACTGAAAACCTCAAAGAACTGAATTTTATGAGAAAATATCGTACATGTTCCTGAAATAGCAGAGTGTGGCAGACACACGTTTGTCAATGTGACATGGAAACAAAATTGTTATCACATAAACATAAACATATTTATTGATGCTACATTAAATACATGCTGCTTCCATGATTTAATGGAATGTAGTTTATTTTATATCCATTAAACAACCCTGTGTTATATAGCCAAAATAGAATGTAGAGTTGTGATAACAAAGAACTGACAGCTGTGATACAGAAAATGTTTTCTCATAGGTTCATTCATACCACTTCAGTTCAGCACTGAACCCTCAAATAATCAACATTTTATGAAAACAGAAAGATAGATTTTAAGCATATCTCTTTAATTACAAAACAGATGGGTTAGTAACAAACTCTGAGTGATAACAATTAGCTCTGTAGACTGTTCTAACTAGGAACTGCAATAGCTTATTTAGCAGTCAAGGCCTTAATTGTAGAAGCAGCAGGCAGGACAGGTATGATGTCTTGCTCACTGACGGACAGAAACATCTTCACTGTTTCTTCACTGTTTCAGTTACTGCAGAGCACATTAACATATGCTGATTTAAAGAAAACCACAAAACCAAACAACATGATATTTTCAGGAAACACTACTCATGACACAGGGACATGTATTCAAGTGAAGTCAAGCTTTTTATGAAATAGGTGTGCATTTGATCTTTAAATTACTAAGCTCCCATAAGTGGAGATCAGTGGCGAAAATTACCACCACTTTGGATGAAAGGTGTGAAGCTTCTTCAGGGGGTCAGCTTCATAACATAACTTTATACAGACATCTTAAAAACATAATGCACTTAATGTACTTGCAGTCATACAATTAAAGCTAAAAACCTCAGTACATCAGCTAGATATAGACCATGATCATGATTATCCCATATAGAAATTTACATAAACAAGAATTTGTCAATGCCGAATGTTGTCTCGCTAGCATTGGCACTGGTAGTGCAGGAGTTAGAGACGCACAATAGGAATGGCAGTGAAGTATTGAAGTGACGCCAACCCCACCCCCATCTTGCAGAGACTGACAGGCATTGGGATGTGCCTTTGGGTCATCAGCTATAACTCTCATGCCATTGTACCTTACCCAACCCTGTAGACACTGACAAGTGCTGTGGTGTGCTTTGGGGTCTTTGGGCATTATACTTACCCCATTCCATAAGGAAATACACTGAGGTGGGTGCAGTATAGGAGAATGGGGTGAACTTTGTGGCTGAATAGTGCAAGGCAAACTACGATGCCTGTCACTGGCTGCAGGGTGGGGGTGGGGGTAGAATGGCATGAGCATTACAGCTGATGATCCCAAGTCACACCCCTGACACCTGTCAGTCTCTACAGGGTGGGGTGCTACAGTTGGAAACCCTAACACCGTAGGCGTGTGTTAGTATTTTCACTCCAAATTTTCAACAAGGGCTTTTTTTTTCACCTCATGAAAAGTGGTACAATCCATTTGTTAGCTGAAAGGTGATTTTGCACAGTGGCTATGCCATTTGGCGACACAGGGATGCAAACACATTTTGAGCAGGATTTGGAAAATGACAACTGTATTGTTCATGAGGAGGCATAACAAAATGGCAACGTTGAAAATCTGGTGTGAAAATATGAAAAATTGATGAAGTCATGAGCATGCATAGAAACTGCACAACACATGTCCATAACCCAATTATTTTTGGGAGTTTGTTAGCCACATTTTTAACATACACATTTTGGGACCTCTCCTCATGAACAGTGGTGCTGTGATTTTGTTAATCTGTCCCAAAGTTGATGTCCCACAGTGACCACGCCATTATGCAAAACAGGTGTGGAAACACATTTTGGGCAGGATGTGAAAAATGACAGCTGTACTGTTGATAAGGAGGTGTGAAAAAATGCTAGTGTTGAAAATCTGGCATGGAAATATTGTAAATTTGCGAAGTTACAAGGTTGCGCGAAAGCTGCACAATGCACGCTTGTAACACAGTCATTTTATGGACTTTTGGCACACAATTTTCAACATAGGCATTTTAGGACCTCTGCTCATGAACAGTGTCACTGTTATTTCCTTAAACTGTCCCGAAAACTGATTTTGCACACCGACCGTGCTATTCTGTGCTGGACATGCAAAAACACATTTCGGCCAGGATATGTAAAGTGACAGCTGTACTGTTCATCAGGAGGTGTGGAAAAATGACAATTTTGAAAATCTGGAGTGAAAATATTACAAATTCAAGAAGTTATGAGCGTGCATGGAAACAGCGCAATGCACACTCGTAAAACAGCCATTTTTAGGATTTTTTTTCACCAAATTTGCAACATAGGCTTTTTGAGAGCCCCCCTCATGAACAGTGGCATTGTCATTTCGTTGCTCAGTCCCAAAAGGTGATTCCATGCAGTGACAGCGAAATCACCTTTCAGGACCGAATAACAACATGACAGTGACTGAACTCATGAGGAGGGGTCCCAATAACCCCATGTTGAAAATTTGGTGCAAAAATTCCCAAAAATGCCCAAGATATGCACCAAAGTTGAAAAAACCCAGTTTATGCCATTATACAGCTTACCGGCATTTCTTCAGTTCACGGTCGGCTTTGAAGAGTGCAGACGTGTTCCTGGTCCACCGAAGATCATCGTGCCGGACTCCAGAGGTAAGTATGGGGTGCGGGGGTGTGGGAGGTAGGGTGCGCAGAGAGGGTGGGCGCAGGTTGTGGGAGAGGGCAGGGAGACCGAGGACTGTTTTCTTCTTTCACAGGGTTAAAAAGAAAAAAAAAAATCTTGGGATGGTTTTATTTTCAGGGGATTTGGCATGCTGGGTGGGCTCCCAGCATGCCACGTAACTGTTATGGGGGATGCTGTTAGCCGATGGGGATTGGGCACCCCCACCGACACCTAGCAAGCGGGGGCAAGAGCTGGGGGTTGGCACCTCGGCACATAACAAATGGGGGGGGTTGCATTATGCCGACAGGGAGTGGGTTCCCCGTCAGCACATATATAGGGTCATGGCATGCAGACGGGGGACTGGGCACCCCCAAAGTCGTATTCTGCCGCAATTTTTAATCTATTTTTCACCACCAGGGAAAGCATGTTGGGAGGTCTGCTGCATATGATGAGCTTTGCTTGCATTGCAGCGGACTTTTCCTTAGATGTGCTTGCCCCATTATGTATGCATGGTGTGGCACCGTCATGCAGGCTTATTGGGGAATGAGGGATGCACCTACTGATGTGTGCCCTGCATTCTCCCAACAATGACCGTGCCTCCAAATCTGCTACTACCACAATATGTTGGCTGCGCATGCATGAGCCAACACAAAAATAACCCAATAAATGTAAGGAATAAAAACAAAAAGTATTAGGCACAAGAAAAGTTGCCCTTAAATATGAATTAGCAGAATGTTCCAGTCATTCATATTGCTGTTGTGCAAAAAGAAAGAGAACACAAATAGCTGCCTCTGTGAAAACACATTGCATAAGTGGCACCATCTACCTTCTGTCCTCCTGCAACCATATCTCCAGCCCTACAGACTTTTCAGTCTTTTACTACAAGAGCAGTAACTTTTTGAATCAAAATGGGAATAGCATCGTCCAAATTTGAATAAAGAAGAGAATGCAGCACTACAGGACTTGGCAGACTTGAAAACAGTTGAAATCAAACAGAAGGGAAAGGCAGGATGATTGTGGTGATGGATAAACAAAATTACGAAGCCAAAATAAACCGCCAGATCCCAGATGACAAGAGCTACTGGGTATTTCAGTCTGATCCCATGAAAAATCTACAAGTTAGAATCTTTGATTTTCTTTACAGGATATCTGAACATAACTGGATATCATAACTTGGTTGCCAGAATCCAGAGCATCTCCTTTCCCTAGAAGTCAGGGTGGGCGAAAGTTGTTATTTCTGCCTCAGCAGAACTTTCACGAAGCTGGGCAACTTTCGCGGAAGTTTTTATTTTTTTTTAAACATTTCCAAGCTTCCACCTGTGATGAATCGGAAGACTTCCGATTAATTTTGGGCGAAGTTTCATCCTGTTCTACCCCGCCCAACTTGAATTACCACCCTCCCTCCATGGCTAGTGGTCCCTCCCCCATCTTATCTCTAGCCCTGTATCATTTCAGTAACCCTCTCCATAGCTAGCGGTCCCTCCCCCCACTGAATCACCTGCCAGTATAGTTTCAAAGTTAACCCCCGTCTATTGTTAGCAGTCCCCCACCAGAATCACCCCGTCAAATAGTAAACCTTCATTTCATTACACGATAAAAATATTATTTGACCCAATGGCCTTTGGCCCCCTCCCTGTCCTCGATCCTAGCAGCCAGTGTCTGTTTTAATTTTATTATTTTTTTTAAACTTATTCGCTGGTGGTCTAGTGATCCCATGTCCCCCACCACAGCAGGTAGTGTTCCCTGGTACCACCCCACTCCCCCATCCCAAAAAGGAACAGGCAACTGGCACAGCCCTCTGCTCATCTCCACGGCCGACTGCCCACAAAATTTGTCAATGAATGAGGGCATGCTTGTACAAACATGTGCTCATTCATTGACAAACTCAGCGGGCAGCTGGCTGTGGAGGAGAGCGGAGGGCTGTGCCAGCTTCCCGCTGCTATTTGGGATGGACGGAAAGTGGTGGTACCGGGAAACACTGCCTGTTGGGGTGGGGGGGGGGCATGGGCCACTAGACCTCCAGTGAATATGTTTTTTTAAATAATAAATAAAACTAAAACAGACACTGGCTTCTAGGATTAGGAACAGGGAGGGAGGGGGGTTCAAAGACCATCAGGTCAATTAAATATTTTATCATACACAGGAAAGGGATGGGGGTTTACTACTTGACAGGGGGTGATCTGGTTGAGACAGGGACTGCTAGCTATTGGAGGGGTGTCAGCCTTTCAAACTATATCAGTGGGTGATCTGGTGGGGTAGAGGGACCACTAGCCATGGGGGGGTTACTGAAATACCACAGGGAGGGTGATTGGGTGGAGGGAGGGCTCACTACCCATGGGGGGTTATGGAAACTATATGGGCAGGTGATTGGGTGTGAGAGGGACCGCTTGCCACCAGGCATTTGAATTATTTATTTCAGGCAGCAGGACAGGAGGAATTTCCATGAAAGTTCAGAAATCAATTTCCGAACTTTTGCAGAAGCAAAAGTTACACTTCCACCTAAATTCCGCCTGCAGAAGATTTTTTTCATGCACCTCTACCTAGAAGTCTCTGTGAGTCCCTTGTATTGCAGGGGTGCTGAAAACAGGGCAGGCTTGCCCATGTAGGTCCATTTATTTTTTGTTTTTGTTGATGGGGAAAGGAGGAGTAGGTAATTCTGCCTATTTTCAGCTTCTTTGGTGGGGGGTGCTGGTTGGAGACCAACTGACATTAAACCAGATTAAGTTGGTGGTGGTATTTTTAGTGAATGGGGGAAACTTGACCAGGACACTGGGGAAATTCCACAATTCTTTCTGAGAAGTGCCATGGAATCTTTAACGTGCACTTGAACAACCTCCAGAACAGGTAGATAGGACTTCAGTTTTACATCTCATTCAAAAGACAGCACCTCAGGAGTTCGGCACCCCTCATGCTATACTAGAGAGTCAGTATTGGAATTTTACTCAAGTTCCTGGTGTGGGAATGGAACCACAGTCTTCCATTCTTTTGGCATCAGAGGCAAGCATGCAAACTGCTGAGCCACTGATACTGCTTTACAATACTATTACTATTACTATGCACACTGCTGGTATCACTGCCCACTGAGATTTAAGTGCATCCTTATCAGGTATTGGGGTCTCTGGTGCTGGAGATAGTGCCAGGAATTAACTTGGTGTCTTCCTGCCTGTACAGTAGCAATCTGGGCTGGTTCTGCCACTTCTCCTAACCCTGGTACAGGAAACTAGAGGACATTCACTGTAAATCATGGGGAAAAATTCAAACACAACAAACGGAAATATTTTTATACATCACGAGTAGCTGACCCATGGAATTCCTTACCGCTGGAGATTATTATTAGTAAAACCAGGTTAGAATTTAAAAATAAGTTAAATAAATATATCTTATCCAGTAATGTTCTTAATTACTACTAAGACTGAACACTACAGGAGCACTCATGGGCATATTGCTTTCTCACTCCTTACACACCATAATATGAACCATAGTATCCCATTAGCAGCAGTCTTTTGTGCTGGTTTCGGAGGCAGTTGCTGTCCAATACCATTGGCAGGCTGCTTAGTTCCACCTTGGGCTAGCTAGGCCAGGCCCTTCTTTAGGAATAAGGTCTCCCCTGCCCAGCCTAGCTCCCAGATGATGGTAATAGTGGGGTTATCCTGACTGCTCCTTTTTCTTCTCTCCACATGTTCCAATTTTTTCTGCCTACTCCATCTCATCTGCTTGCTTGCCTGAATTCCCCATAAGTTTACACACTGATGATTTGGCAGGCAGTGTGCTGTCATTTATCAAAGCACATCATTGTTATGATTGCTTGCGCATACAGTGCACAAGAAACATTTTGAGGAGAGTAGAGTATTGCAGAGGTGAGGCAGTGTTTGACCAATCCAACCAATGCTTTCAGGGGCTCATCCCTTGGCCACCAATCAACAGGGAAGCTGTCAATGATGGCAGTTTCAGAAAGAGCGCCGGACTTGAAAGAAATATGCCGCTCCAATCATGGACAGTTTCATCATTGCAGCGGCAGATCTCGGCAACCAGGCAATTCCAGCCGTGCACATTATAGTGCACAGTAATGCGTATGGCTGGACTTATGAGCAACTCATTTGCTCAGTGTACCTTTCCTGGTGAAATAATTAAATGAGCCCCACCACACATAATTAGCGGCTCCTGCCACCCAAACACACACTCCCACCAAAGTCAACATCATGGTGCCCAATTCCTGTGTTGCATGCCCCCCAAGCCTGAACATATGTTTTGCCAACAACGGGGTGCCCAATTTTCATATCAGCATGCCCCCTCCACTATTGTGGTACACTAAGAGCCCACCCCAGTGTGCCAAAGTAATTATTATGTTTTTCCGACATCAGGATGACCACTCCCGGTGCTGGACGTGCCCCCATACCCCTTTTTTGTCAGTCGACCTCGGGGTGCCCAATTACTGGGTCAGCATTGATCCCCCCCTCCACTAGTCTGGCACACTGGAAGCCCACCTGGGAGCCCACCCCAGTGTGCTGAAATCCATTTTGTTTTCATCTATAAAAAAACAAAAACTGTCCCACAATGTAGTTTTTTAAAACCTGAAAAAAAAAGAAAACGTTCCTCATCGTTCCAGCCACCCCCAACCCACCCTCCCTCTGTGCACCTCACCTCAACACACCCCCCTCAACCATACTTACCTCTGGAGGTCAGGAGTAGCAATCTTCTATGGACCGGGAACACGTCTGCACTCTTCAAAGACCAACTGGGAACTGAAAAAATGACAGTAAGCCCTATAATGGCAGTGAATGGGGAGTTTTCAATTTAGGTTGATGTCTCAGCCAATCTGGGGAGTTTTGGTCCCAAATTTTCAACATGGGTTCTTGGGACCCCACCTCGTGAACACTGTCACTGTAATTTTGCTTCTCAGTCCCAAAAGGTGATTTCACAGTCGTTGCGCAGAATCACCTTTTGAAAATGATTAATGAAATGACGGTGCCACTGTTCATGAGATGGAGTCCCAAAAAGCCCATGTTGCAAGTCTGGTGAACAAACTCAAAAAAATGACTGTGTTATGAGTGTGTGTTGCGCAGTTTGTACGCACACTTGTAATTTCACCAGTTTTATATATTTTCACTTGAAATTTCCAACATCACCATTTTTTCACACCTCCTTATGAACATAATAGCTGCCATTTTTTGCATCCTGCCTGAAACATGTTTTCACACCTGTGGCGCAGAATGGTGCAGTCGCTGTGCGAAATCAACTTTTGGGACAGATTAATGAAACCACAGTGCTACTGTTCATGAGGCGAGGTCTCAAAAGGGTCATGTTGAAAATTTGAACAAATTCCCAAAAATGACTGTGCTACGAGTGTGCATTATGCAGTTTCTACGCATGCTCATAACTTCACCACTTTTTCATATTTTTACTCCAGATTTTCAACATTGCCATTTTTTCACACCTCCTCATGAAAAGTACAGCTGTCATTTTTTGCATCTTGACCAAAATGTCTTTTCGCTCCTGTTGCACCAATTGGCGCATTTGCTGTGTGAAATCACCTTTCGGATTGAGTAACGAAATGCTAATGTCACTGTTCATGAGGTGGGGTCCCAAAAAGCCCATGTCAAAAATTTGGAGTGAAAATACCAACAAACTCCCAGGGCGTTAGGGTTTCCAACTGTAACACCCCACCCAGTACAGACTGACAGGTGTCGGGGTGTGGCTTGGGGTCATCAGCCGTAATGCTCATGCCATTCCACCCCCACCCTGTAGTCACTGACAGGCATTGAGGTGTGCCTTGGAGTCTTTGGCCCTAATGTTCATCCCATTCTTTTATACTGCACCCATCTCAGCTTATTTCCTTATGGAATGAGGTGAGCGTACGGGCCGAAGATCCCAAAGTACACTGTGACACCTGTCAGTGTCTGCAGGGTGGGGTGAGGTGGAATGGCAAGAGTGTTACAGCCGATGACCCAAAGTAACACCCCAACGCCTGTCAGTCTCTGCAGGGTGGGGTGGGGGTTGGTGTTAGTTCAATACTTCACTGCCATTCCTATTATTTATCTCTCTGACTCATGCAGTACCAATGCCAATACAAGCAAGCAAACATTCAGCATTGACAAATGCTTGTCTAATCTCTGATTTCCTTCTGGAACTGCTTCGTCTGCGCAGAAAAATTTACTCCGTCTAGTCCTTCCTCCAGCTCCAGCATAATGTTTGCCTCCACTCAGAACCCATCATTAAATATAGTTCAACTTCTGTTCAGGGCCAAACTCTGACAACATCACAGACTTTGACACAACAACCTAACTTCAGATTGGGCTTGACTAATCCTTAGATTTTATTTATGTCTTTGATGACCGGGTAGGACTAGGAGCACTATTCCTCCATTTAGATCGTCTAAATAAAAGTTGATTCTGTCACTACAAGTTTATAATTTATAACAATTATTACTTTTATTTTTAAATGAAAATAAGTAAATATGTACTGTAGAAATGATTAGAAACAAATCAATTAAGATGACATCATTTTTAATGTTTTAATATATTGTTGTGCTAATGACATCACTTTCTAATGGATGTCATCTATGAGTCATGGCCAAAAATTACAGTCAGAAACCTTAACTTTTTTTTAACACTCAGGGAAACTAGATCCTACTAACATTGCTGTGCTCATGCTATAGATATATTTAGCCAGGAATTTGTAGCGTGAAGTATTCTCATGCATCCTGCAAGCACAGTTGTTTACTGCAGATCATTTATCTTGAGGGAAAACAAAAAACATAGCTGCCAAAGTCTGTGGCAATGTTCCTAAGACAAGCATCTTGAACTTATTTGTAGCTTGTTCCATCCCTGTCTGTCTGATTTGATCATTCCCTGCTCTGTCTGTAAAAGTTACTCAAGCACTGACCTATTCTCAGTTCCACCCTTCCCTCTAATCTTTGTTGATGGTAAATCATTTCTCCTCTTGTTGTTTGTGTAATGCAACATGACAAGGACTCAAGACAAGTTTAAATAAATAGGATTTTTTTGTTGTAATAATCATATCCTGAATAAAAATACATTTTTGGGTTTGAATCTTGCCACTGTATATTTACAGTACAGTTCATGTTAACCTTATTCTGCAACTAGTTAACAGTCAATTAACATTTGAGCTGTTAAGGCCTGCCTCAGAAGTCTCTTAAATCACCATTACAACACTTGACCATTTTATGAATAAGTGTAATAACCCACTCCAGATGTGCTTCAACACTGTAATAACCTCGCTTGCTGGGTGGCTGAATGCCCTTGGCTATGTCTCTGGCATCACACTCCACCTGGGTTGTGTGGCAATTACCATATTGCCACACATCCAACCATGGAGTGTTCCTTACTTATAAAATGGCAAGAAAAAAATCTAAAACTTTAATTGGCCAAGAGACGTCACCTGACTGTATATTAAATCTCTGTAAATGCACGGTCAGGAGCTGAATCTCTTTTTCCTCCCCCCAAAAAACTACTTACAGCCATTTTATAAGTGTAGTAAGCCACTCCAGGGTGCGCATCCTAGGATTTTAATGCACTACCCAGGGGCATAAGGACACTCAGCCTTCTGTCTCATGCCTTACTACACCCCTGGTACACCCCTGGGGCGTGGGTTATAATGGCGAATAATAACACAGGTTCCCTTTGGGAAAAAAATGGTCCCCAGTTATTATCTTATAATACACCCCTTGTCATGACTTGTTACTTACATATCTGGTTGTTAGCTTTCTGTTAAGCTCAGAATGAGTTACTTGAATACTTTCACATCTGAAGGGGGAAAAACTAACCAACTATTTGGAACTGATTGCAGTCATATAAAAAGAATGTATTGCAAAGTGGCTCCACAATACGTTTAATACGAATTGTACTATATGGTACATTTTAGGGTTGCATTTTCAATGCAACCCTAAAAGTACCATATAGTACAGTTCGCATTAAACGTATTATGGAGCCACTTTGCAATACAGTGGAATGCTGCTTACACCCCCATTTTCAAATGCTTATAACTTGCCCATCTTAAACCCTAGGACTATGACGTGTGGCTTGTGACATCTTAAACATAGGGTCCATTAATGTGGAAATCTGTCCATTTTTGAGTTATAGAGAGTTGAATATATGTATTTTTGCCCATTTCTGAGTCAAAGATTTTGCAGAGAAAGAAAAAAATGACTGAGTTATATTATGAAACTTACAGGTTTGTTAGATGTTATAGAGGTCCTAGTAAAAAAAAAAAATGTTAATTCATTTTGAAGTTATTAATGATTAATTGTTGGTACAAGCTCAGTTCACCAAACTAAATGGCCAAAAAAACACAATGGGCCAGATATTCAAGACTTAGCCTGAGCATTAAGGGGTGCCAAGTTTTGCACCCAATTTGTGGGCGGGGTCTATGTTTAGACACCTCCACAGTGCAGGCAAAATATGTTAGCACCTGAGCACTAAGTTACCACTACACCCATGCAAATGTTGGGGTCATCCCCTGCATATGGGTGCAGCAGGATATTAAAAGGATTGCACAGGTGGTAAATGCCACCCAAATGGGTACAAGTTACCACCCTTGCAAACCCCAATTTAATGGGGCACAAGGCCCTAGTGGTGGGCAAAGGTACTCCACCCAGCTACTCTCCCACCCCCTGGTCCCAGCCACTGTACACAGTGGATGCCCTGGTGTCTAGTGGCACCCCCTCACCCTCCAATCGCCGGCTGCTGTGTCACTGAAGCTGCCTCTGGTGTTTAGTGGCACACCCTACCCTCTGATTGCCAACTGCCATGGTATTAATGCTGTCTCTGGTGACTACTGGCACCCCTCACACTCTGATCCCCATCCCTGTAGTCGTGTCATTATTTCCTGGTGACTAGTGACACAATCTATCCTCGATTCCCATCTCCATAATAATATATAATAATAATAATATCAGTGTCAGTGACTCAGTAGGTAGCACACTCGCCTCTGAGGCTGGGAGATCAGAGGGCTGTGGGTTCAGTTCCCACATCTGGCACTTGGGTTACTATACCAATACTCACACTGTAGTTCAGCATTTGGGGGGTGCTGCACTTCTGAGGTGCCATCTTTCGGATGAGATGTTAAAGTGAGGTCCCATCTGCCTGGACTGGTGGTAGTTCAGGTGGATGTTAAAGATCCCATGGCACTTATCGAAAAGAGTAGGGGAGTTTTTATTGAAATAATAAACATAGAAAACAACACAAAGAAGCTCATGAATCAATCAAATGACAATAATACAAATTGGTAAAAAGGGGAAGGGAAAAGAAAAAAAGAAAAAAAACAACAAAAAATAAATAAATGAAAACAACACATCATTTAAACTTTATAAAATGAAGAAACCCTTTCCACCACTTCAAAAGTGTGGCAGGAGCCAATCGCTTTGCATCCTGAGAATAAATTTTCAAAAGTTCATTCACAACTAACATACTAAAAACATTGTAAGGCATTTTTCTTTGGTACAACACCCATTGGCATCTAGCTTGCCACAAATAAAACCTTAGACAGCAAAAGAATAATGACAAAGTCCCTTCATGAAAACAAGAAAAACCCACTTGGTAACATCCTAAAACCAAAATATCGGAGGAGAGTAAAGTGAGCCAAGGAAAGCCCCATAAGTTAGCCAAAAAGGCCCACAAACCAGTGGAATAAGAACACTGAAGAAAAAAATGTTCCATAGTCTCCACTACATTAATACAATCAATATAAGTGCAATTCCTTTCCTCGATTGCCTTATACTTAGCATTGCCTCGGACATTTAAACGACCATAAAAAATCAGCCACTGTGTTTCCCATTGGAGATGAGGCAATCTGAGACTGTTCAACTGAGCCAAAACTATAGAGTTAAAGGCCATAGGGCAATTCTTAAAACAGGGCTCTTGAGGGTATAAACTTAACATGATGGATTGATAAAGGCCTTTAGTCTTATATGTCAAAATCATCTCTTTCGTAATACCCCACTTATACAATTTCTGGGCAGCAGGCCGAAAATAACAAGGAAACCAGACATGCAGATTAATTTTGGGGGCCAAAACAAGCCAATTCTGGAAATATTTTGCCAGTGGTTGCGGAGACCATATTCCCACAGTTCTTTTAGCTGAACCCAAACCACTCTTGACTGTACACATAAAAAATAATGTATGTAAAAAAACAACAGGGTCAATCATCCCGAGGCCACCTGATTTAATATTCAAGTAAATAAAAACCCTCTTAATCGGGTTTAAGTGGTTACCCCACAGCATTTGGAAAAATAAACAATTCACCCTTGTCTCCAGGTTAACCGGGAGAGGAAAAATCATTGCAATGTATTGCAGACATGGCAAAAGGAACTGCTTAATCACCTGTACATGCTTTAGTTTAGAAAATGTCCACTTCTTCCATCTAGTTACTTTGTGTTCCACAACTTGAAGAGCCAATTCCCAATTTTCTACCGGCAAATTCTGAGAGCCAAACAGAACGCCCAAAATTTTAAGAGGGATTCTAGAAATATGAATCCCCTCCTGGAAGGCCTCAAAAGGGCCCGCAGCCCCAACAATCAACCCTTTTGTTTTTTGCAAATTCAGCTTAGCATTCGATAGACTGGAAAAATCAGCAAAGGCCTCCAAAAATAGATGTACAGAAGTTTGGTCAGAAAAATACAAAACGAAATCATCGGCATATGCCTGCAACAGGAGATGCTGGTCCCGGGATAAAGTTCCCGAAACTCCAGTCCAGCGAGGAACCTTAACCAAGGTTTGTAAAAGGGGATCTAAGGAAAAAACATAGAGAAGGGGGCTGAGGGGACAGCCTTGACGCACTCCAGTAGTCAAAGGAAAACTGGCAGCCGTACGACCTCTCAAAAAGGGAAAAACAATAGTATGCTGATACATTTTCCTGAGTAAGGTGACCAGTTGAACTGGGACCCCATAACTTTCCAGGGTCAAAAACAAAAAGGGTAAATGAACTCGGTCAAAAGCTTTTTCCAAATCAGCTGCAACCAGACAACTACTAATGCCAGACACTGATAAGTGCTCAATAACATCCCGCAGCATAATTAAAGCTGATTGTATCTTCCTATCAGGAATCCCACAGAATTGGAAGGGAGAAATCACCAGTCTAGCATAATTCTTCAATCTATTGTTCAAAATACTTGTAAAAATGTTATAATCGGAGTTCAAAAGAGTTATAGGCTGCCAGTTCTTAATGTCATGTCTGTCCCCAGATTTGAATAAATAAATCAATAAACCATCTGAAAAAGTAGGAAAAAACACAGTATGCTTGATAAAATACTGAAATAAAAGGAAAAGACATGGTACCAATTCCTCAGAAAAAACTTTATATAAAGAATTAGATAAGCCATCCATACCAGGCGAAATATTAGGTTTTAAGGCCTGTATGACCTTCAAGATTTCCCCCTGAGAAATGGGTTCTAATAATTGTAAGGTTTCTGATGCCTCTGACGAAATAGTGAAACCACTCAAATATAAACTCATGGAGTCCTCAGAAATCGGAAGGGAAGGTTCCAAGGACTGAAAATGGGACATAATCAATTCTCTTAACTGTGGGACAGTATCGGCTATAGAATTATCAGGGTTGAGAAGTGAATCCATATTAGAGGAATCTCTCAAAACCTTACAAGCTTCAAAGGGGTCCCCTAAAGGGGAATTTTTTATACCATTGGTTAAAATGGCTTGTAAAGTTTTAGCTCGGTCATACTGATAAACCCTCATTTGTTCTTGTATGTTTCTTATTTGAGCAGAATAATCCCAATGTGACGAGTACGCCGCTGTAGTAAGTCTTTGGAGCTGTTGCCTAAGGGACAAATACTTAAAAAAATTAGAATTTTTCATTTTAACCCCTTGATTTTTAAACCAATTGCACAAATCAGCCTTAGTCCCCAACCACCAATCCCCTAAATCAGAATACAAAAAAGCTACCGACAATCTTGCCTTTAGAATGCATTTCACCCCAATCTGTACATGGGGTAAACCTAAAATGGAACTGTTAAGTTTCCACCGGACTTGCCTATACTCCAAAGAATTAGGTACCAGAAATGTACATAATAAAAAGGAATGGTCTGAAAACTCACTAGGAGTCATTGCAAAGGAATGAACCAATATACCAGGGGAAACAAACATATAATCAATAACAGAAAAAACCTTTCCTTTACGGAAAGAAAATTGAGTACCTTGGGAAGGAGAGCAAAAACAAATAATCAAACCAGCAATTTTGACAATATTGGCCAGCACATGAGAATCACAATAAAGTTTGTTACCCTGTTTAGACAATGTAGGAATAGTACAGTTAAAGTCCCCTTCCCATAGAACCTTAACAGAGGTAACCAAATGAGGTTGAATGGATTTAAAACAGGCCACTCTACCAGCCTTCATTTGGGGGCTATAGATATTAATAAAATGATAACAGATACCTTGCCATTTCCCGTCTAGAATCAAAACCCTGCCTGGTATGAAATCAATTAAATTATGTAAAATAAATGAAAAAGAATTGAACAAAATACCAATACCATCAGCCCTGTCCACACCAAAGGACCAAAAAGAAGGGCCCCAAACCCAATCTCGCTTAAAGGAAGCTAATTGCTCCACAGAAAACATCCAAGTTTCCTGCAGGAAACAGACAGTTAAATGCTGGTTATGAATATGATGAAAAAGGGCCTGTCTTTTAGCTTTATTTAACAAGCTGTGGGTGTTAAAAGAACCCCAAAGGAACCTCATTTATGGGCAAAGTGGGAGAGAGAAACAAAACTCCTTATTTTTTTCTCTTTTTTTTCTTCTCTTTATAATTATCCACGGACTGCGACAAAGTGGACAAGGAGGATTTCTGGGAGTCGAATCACCCAAATCCATTTCCGTGTCTCCCCAAGGGGTAAAAAGAGCCGCATATGAGTTGCTGATTTCGAGGCCAGAAGCAGAAGGGGGAGATTTAGGATGCATATTCCGAGATCTACGCTGGGGCAAAGATGGCCCAGGGGCTGAGATCTTAGGTTCTTTCCCAGCAACCCCAGAGACCTTCTCCGTATAACACACAGGAGGAAAATCCAAGGAGCCAGGAGGACCCATACAAGGTTTTTTATCCACCAACGGAACAGAGACCACTCTGCAAGTGCCTACATCCAAACCATTGGAAGGGAGAGGGGAGAAAGGATCTGTACCTGCAGGCACTTCTTGTCTTTTATCTGAAGAAGGGGGTGGTAGTCGTGAACGGGAAGGGGAAGGGGGGGGATTGAGGAGAGTTTGGACTGAGGAGTAGGGGATGAATGGGGGGGGCCAAGGCATCCTCGGCGTTCTGAATGAGAAGGTCAGAACTCATGCAAGTAACCTTGTTCCTGGCAGCCCAAGAACAATCCCGAAAACTATGGCCGGATTCGTCACAGAGGTCACACCTGGAAATATTAATGCATTGCATAATGACATGCCCTACCTCCCCACAATTCTCGCAACGAGGTCGATCACAAACGCTGGAAAGGTGAGTCCTAGATCCACACTTATAACAAGCACGTGGTTGACCTCCATAAAAACAGACCCCTCTATCTCTTCCTAGCATAAAGGAATTGGGAATATGAGTTACCCCAGACTCAGATTGCCTCAGTTTAACCTTATATTTCCAACCCCCTGTCCAAAAACACTCTGAATCTAAAATAGGTTCTGGGCTGCTTAAAACCTCACATTTCTGTGACAACCAAAAGGTGATATCCTCCACATGGACCCCCTCATTTCTAAACATCACTGTAACATATTTAATTAAAGGTTTAGAAAGAGGTATAACCAAAAAGGGGGTCCATGTGGGAGAAAACTTCACCTGACCATAACGGTCCCAAAACAAATCCAAGCCATGAGGTGTACGGAAACTGATGTCAAAATTATCTTCTCCAGATATGTTAATGAAAGCATACACATCCTGTGGGGTAAAATGCAAAGAATCCTTCAGCAGAGTTTTTCCCATGTAATGCCTGTCAGGCCTGTCTTGCAGACCCCCCTTATAACGTATATGAACTGCATTCCGTCGAGGTGCCGCTTCCCTTTTCGAAGAAGAAAAAAGATCAGACATAAGGGGTTTATGGGATGAGGGTTTGGGCAAGGAGGAATCCTGAAACGGCACTTTATTGACCGAAGGAGGCAAGCCTGCTTTCGTGGGAAGTTGAGACAAGGAGGAGTCCTGCGAGGGGACACCATTCACCTGAAGAGGCAAGTCAGTACTTGTAAGGGGGGGGGTACTGAAACCGGAGGAAGAGAAGAGAAGAAAGGCACGGAGGCCCAGTTCCTATAGGTATAGTATGCCTGTTTCTAGCCAGAACCTTGGGCTGAGGAGTTGGTTTCCATTCTGGAGAATGTTGAGAAAGGGGAAACTCAGAATCCCAAACAGAGTCAGGCTTCCAAACCCCAGTGGGAGTTTGTGTCCTACCAGCCCCCAAAAGAGCTTTATCCGGAGACCAGGATTCCTGAAGAATATCACCTGAAAGGGAAACAGAGACTGGTGCTTTAGGATGCATAGAAACCTGTTTTGGCTGTTGAGTGACAGAAGCACCAAATGTAAATTCAGTAACCCCGGTCTGAGAAGTAGCAGATGATTGATAAACGATTTCAGAGTTCCCCTGAGCTCCCTCAGAATGAAGATTTTTTTAAAAAACAAACCCAGCAGCTTTTGATAAAGGAGCAGAATCATTCTGGATAAAAGCAGAGGAGCCAACCCCCAATGTAGCAATATTGGTCCCAAGATCCGAGCAAAAAGCCTCATTCTTTGGAGCAGAATTCAATCCCTCAGGCTGTAGGCACTCGCTATAACTCGCGACTTTACTGCCAGCCTGGAGTAGTGCTGCTGCTATGCTGGATACACTGTGATCAAGAGAATCAGTCTCAGGTAGGGGACTGCTCCCCTCGGGAGCTCCCAGGGTTGTAACTGCCGACTGCAGCTTGACAGGTGTAGAAGCAATTGTGACAGAGCAGTCTCGCGCTTGCGAGCGCATTTCAAATAAGGGCTCCACAGAAGTTTTAAACAGCGTTGTTTTGTCCACAAACCAAGCCAAATCAATACCGCCAGTCTCAGTAGGAGCTGAGGGCAGATTTTCCTCAAAGCAGTCCGTATTAGGTGCAGCCAAAGCCACCACAGGGGAAGACAAAACTTCAAGGGCAAAGTCAGAATAAGTAGAAATGGATAATAAAGTCTTACCGCTCGACGCGGAATCACCTGAAGGGGCCACATCTGTAGAGAACTCAGGAGAAGCAGCCGCGCTGCAAACCGGGGGTACCGTAGAAGCCTGCAACTGCCTGCTTGTTACCTCAGGTTCAGTCGTAACGGCAGATTTCAAACTCGAAACATCAAGTCCATGGGGTAAGTCCAAAATAGGTAAAACAGTTTCTTCATGGCCAGACTGAAGAACAGAATCTGCCCAAACTAGTGGTGCATCCTGAAAATCATTATCAGAATCGAAATCAGATTGAGAAACAGCCTCCATGGTATTATCGGTGGGAGCAGAGGCTAACGCTCCCAACAAGCCAACAACCTCCTCCTTCGATGTCAGCTGCAGAGTGGCCATCCTGACGATGGCCAGACCCCCTGCTGGCAGCAATGCAGCAGCAGAGTAGGGGAATTCCCTGGTGTCCTGGCCAAATTTACCCCATTCACTATAAAAATACCACCAACAGCTTTCTCTGGTTCAATTTCAGTTGCTTATCATCTATATCCCCCATCCCCCCAGTCACCCCTGAAAAAGGGACTTCTATCTCCAGCTGGCCTACCGGGTCAACAAAATTCAATAAATAAAATAATGATTTTGTTATGCCCTGGTGTCTAGCTGAACTCCTCCTTCACCAATCCTGCTTCACATAAGTGGTTCGTTATTCACTGGTGTCTAGTGGCACCCCCCCAACCCACTGATCACCCACTGCTGTAACTGTGTTGGTTTGCCCTGGTGTCCAGTGGTCTCCCCACCAGCCGAGCACCCATCCCAGTTTCACCCACCACCCTGGTGGCAAGCAGCCCTCCACCCCACCACCCACACAGAGCACATCACGCATCTGCCTGCCTGTACTTCAGAGTCCGGGGCCATGTGCATGGTTGAATTCAAGACCTTCAACTCGCAGCAACTCACCTGTACACTAAGGGCACAGCCATAGTGCCAGGTACCCAGTGCTCTTCTGGGCAGAGCTAGTAACAGCACAGCCCCCATACTATAGGGAAGGTGTTGTTACAGACATTTCCAGTTAAACACAAAATGTTCACAAGAAATCCTTCACAAAGGCTTTAAAAATCAGTACACTGCATGAAACGTTTGAAGATAATCATGAAAAAGTTTCTAAGCCTTACACAAATAAAATGTTTAAAGCTGAGAAACAAGAAAATGTTCAGGAATATGTGCACCTAAAAAAAAACCTTGCATACATTTTCTACTACAGTTAAAGTCATATGTAAACAGAATAGCAAGAAAGTTATGTCCCAGCTCATGCTTTGTACAGGGCCTACACTGAAAGGCACTGTTCAAAGAAAGTTAGGAGTCAGGACAGGAGGATTGGGGTGGCATAGGAGGGAAACATTATTTGAGTTTAAAAAAAAAAAATGTCAAGCTGGACAGCATCTGCACAGGCATGATAGCTCAGACCTTAATGAGAGATGAGATAACCAAGAGGTAAAAGTGAGAGTGTAAAATGGAGCTGGCCAACCCAAGGGCAGCAGGGAAAACCATTGGAGGGAAAGAGTGAGGAAGACAAACCATCACCAGAGACAAGCACCATGTTACAAACAAGCATTTGTCAATGCTGGATGTTTGTTTGCTTGTATTTACCATGTAGTTTTTGGGTGCAGATAGCACAGAGGCTACAGTTAACAAGTAACATGAGTTATAATAGTGAAATTGTCATGAGTAGGACATAAAGAGGTTCAAACAGAACATTGTTGTTTTTCTTAGATTGTGATCTTGAATTTTCAAAATAGTAGGTTGGGGGTGTAGCACTTAGATTGCTGCATAATTATTAACAACTGTCTACACATGAAATGAGACAGCATCTGTACAATGAAGCGGAGAGAGAGAGAGAGAGGGGGTGAGAGAGAGAGAGAGAGAGAGAGAGAGAGAGAGATCAGATCTGTGCAACTGTGCAGCAAGCCATAGCCGACCCAAGACAGTAACAGCAGTAGAATCCCCTCATCCGTCCACAGTAACAGTAGCAAGTGGAGTCATAAAGTGAGCCATTGTCTTGGCAAAGGAGGATTTCTTCATTTTCTTGAGATCAAACACTCAGCCTGCAAACATACTGCTCAAGGGCTGTAGGTTACATACTGCTACACTGTATGCACCTACTGTACATTTCTTCTTTTTCTACAAATACATGTTCTGATCCTATATATGTTGTTGGAGATATGGACAGCAACCCATTTACCGATCCGACATCGACACCGCTACAGTGACACTTCCACAACGCCGCTCTAACAGGGACTAGCATCTCCCCAAAAGGTGTGCTCGACAGCAACATGTGTCCTGCAGTGATGTGCACTACCTCTGTGGCTGCAGGCTGCTGGCATTAGCCTGCATGGAATTGTGACTCAGTGACAGTCAGCACATCAGGGAAGGGGGCACATACAACTAGGGACAGCACCCCCACAGCAACCCCTGACATAATGAACAGGCAGGGCAGACAAGTGAAAGAGTGGCTCAATGAAACCCTCCCTCACCGACCGGAGTAGCAGCATGATGCCTCAGTCAGACACCCAGGGGCAAACGCAACCTCAAGATGTGCACCCGCACACAGGTGAGTGGATGAACCTGTGTGCACACAGTGCAGGGCAACAATGTTGACAGATGGCGCTGACATAAGTGGAACTGGGGGTGACAAAGAACATGGAGCCAGCAATCAGAACCGAGCTGGGAGAGTATGCTACTGACACTCATGAAGAGCGCATGGGGGAAGGACCTCCTATCCCATTGTGGGCTTCTGTACCAGTGGGAGCAGAATCGGGGTGCAGTCACCTACTAGAAATGTGTGGAATACCACACAGGTTGGTGCCTCCGCCATGCCTGGACAGTTGCTGAGGTTAATGCCGTGTTGCTGATGGGATGGCACAATCATGTGCCCAACAGCACTGGTGTGGTGGTGCGACAGATGTGTGGGGTGGTCAAGCAGTGGGCAGTGGACATGACCGACAGCAGCCAGCAGGTCGTGGCTCCATGCTGCAGTGGGCTGACAGATGGTGTGGGGCCAGCCTGCCAACAGTGGGGAACCTAAAGAGGGTCATCCAGAGGGTCCAGAGGGGAGTGCGGCTGATGCCTGTAGAGTCCACCACCTTATCACAGCTGACAATATCCGAGGAGTACAGGGACACCAACACAGGGGACCTATTCCTGCTCCATGACTCCGGTGGGGGGCTGGCATGGTTCCTCATATTTAGCACCACTCGTAATTGGGAATACCTGTCCTGGTGCCCCTCATGGTTTGTGGACAGGAAGTTCTGGTTCTGCCCATGCCTGTTCCACCAAATGTACAGCATCCATGGTGTGGAGGTGGAGGCTCTACCATGCCGGTTCAACATCCTTTACATCGAATGGCATCTCACTGACAGGAATTATGTCGACCGCAAGTTGCAGTCTATATGATTTCTGTGTGTCTCTCGGTCCTGTTTTTTCAATTTTGGTTTTGCTGACAGGTGTGCATTTTGCTGTGTTGGTGTCGCTGTAAGGGTGACATACCAGAGGGGGAGACTGTGCTGCCAGCTGTCTATGTCCTCATGTCCAGCAGGACCATGGGTTGCTACACTATGGTCCTACACAAGCTGCTGGAGCTGTGCCCAGGATTCCATCTGGACAACATCATGATAGACTTTGAGCAGGTGGCATTCAAGGCACTATGGCCTATGTTCCCCATTACATGATTTTTTTTTTTCACTTCTCGCAGTGCCTGTGGCACAAACTGCAGCAGTATGGCACCCTCGCCCAACTCTATGTGACCAGCAATGAGTTCACCCTCCACATCAGGATGCTGGCCTCCCTGACCTTTGTGCCACTGGGGAACATCTGCAGTGCTTATGAGGAACTGTGCACATGGGAGGTGTATGTCAACCATGAGGAAGAGGAGCTAGCCAACTACCTTAACTACTTCGAGGACTTGTGGTGGGAGTGCCCTGTCTGCAGTAGGGTGTGACGGAGCCCTGCATACCCCATTGTTTCTGGAACTGTTATGCTGCAGCCAGGGATGGGTTGCCACACACAACACCAAAGAAGGCTGGCACAGGGGGTTCAATTCCCTGATGGGGGCTTTGAACCCCGTAGTGTGGCACGTCATCATTGTACTACATGGTCAGCAGCACCTCACGGAGTTCCTCATGCAGCAGATGTTGCATATGGTGTGGATGGCGGGGCCATCAGTTGGTGGACCAAGGCCTGCAGTGACTGCATCATGGACATTGTTGAACAGTATGAACAGTGATGCCTCTGCGACTACCTGCTGGGCATCGCACTAAACATCAGGTTGCAGGTGTAGTGGGTGAACTGTCAGCGGCAGCCTACAACTGGCATGCACTGACCTGCAAGGACTACCTGTGACACTCAGACAGCTGGTTCTAATTAATCTATGATTTTTGTTATATAAAAATGTGTTATTGAATGTCTCTCATGAGAGATGCTGACAGCCTGTGGAATGACACCCCCCTCCCAAGTTTTAGCTACAACGTGTTACCTAGAAGGCCAGGAGATAATTACAGGCTAGAAGAGACTTAAAATTTAGGATCTCCTGTTTATGTCACTAATTATAGCTTGCCAGCTGCCAAGATAGATCATAAACTTTTATGACATTCAGAGGAAACACAGTTAATTTCATATGGTGATACAAAGCATGTTGCACCTCTGTGAGATCTGGCAGAGAGTCATAACAAGTCCTTTGATGTCCTGGAAAGGGGAAGCTGCTCATAAGATCAAAGAAAGTCATTCGAAAAAAATGAGTTTTGCTGAGGTCACAGAATTTTAATTTACCTTCTGAATAAGACATCCTGTTGGTATGATTTTTTTATATTCTGACAGGGAGGAGCTAGGTGACCTCACGCAAAGAGGTGGGTAAAGCCAGTTTTAAACAGTATTCTGTTTTCCATTTAGTCACAAATGTTTGGACTCTGAAAGCTTCAACATGCTAGCAGCACTGTAAGAGATACATTAGATAGATCAAGCTTAATTGTCTGGTGGTAGGAAATTGCACTTTTAAAATCTTGTTTTTTTTTTAAAGTGATTGTATGTTTTTGTGATATATGGTTCTGTGTTTTACATTTTACATTTTATCTATTTTTAAGTAAACATCTCATTTTTAAATAGATTATTTGTGTCTTCCAAGTCCTTCTGTTTTTGCCTGCGATGCGTGGATAGTTAAGAGTGTGACAACACTGTGCATGAGCTTATATGGTAATACCAAACTGGGAACAGGTAAGAGTTAACTGAGGTCTTTATTAGAGTTTTTAAGGGTTCATTTTGTACACCTGGTTAGGTGCCCATTGGTGAAAGATATCTGGCCTCCCCAAAGAACAGAATTATCTGAGCCTGTACACTGGGTATGCTAACAAGAGGTTCACAGTTTGAATCCTTCCAGAACTGAGACCAAAGGTTGATTCGAACACACAAAACAGACAGCGGGGTTACCCTGTTTCTGTTTCCTGTTCACAAGACTGTGCTTGGAGGTTGGCACAGTGGGAGCAGAGGGCCTGACCTGCTGAGTGGGTTTGTGACAGATTGGTTGGCAGCGGTGCGAAAAATGTTGGTATTACAAGCTCTGATTGTTCAGTGTGTCAGCTTAAGACTGTCAGCTCACTTGCAAAAAAAAAAGGGGCAGTAATTTTTTTTAAAAAGGAGACAGAACTATATCACTTGGCGTACAGTCAAGTTCCTACCCATTTTATTTTTTTTGTAAAGTGAAAGTCAGAGTAGCCGTAGTTAGGAAAGAAGATGGCTTCCAACTACAGCAGGGATGCTGTAGACTACTTAAAGCAGTTGTGCAAGGATAGAGGAGTCATATTTGAGGTGAAAGCCAGCAAACAGAACCTCGTGGATGCCCTGATGATAGCAGATACCCAGAGCATTGAGTCACAGACAGTGACTGAAAAGGACCAAACCTTGAGGGTGGCAGGGCTAGCTGCCAGTGCAGTGTCCAGATCTGATGAGAAGGGCAACAGGGCCACTGTCAGTGAAGGGCCACAGCAGCAGGGGAAGTTCACCAGTAAACTGGGAACAGGTAAGAGTTATCTGAGATCTTTATTAGAGTTTTTAAGGGTTCATTTTGAACACCTGGTTAGGTGCCCCTAGGTGAAAGACATCTGGCCCCCCCAAAGAGCAGAATTATCTGAGCCTGTACACTGGGTACACTAACCAGAGGTTCACAGTTTAAATCCCTCCAGAACTGAGACCAAAGGTTGATTCGAACCCACAAAACAGACAGGAGGGTTACCCTGTTTCTGTTTCCTGTTCATAAGACTGTGCTTGGAGGTTGGTACTGTGCAAACAGAGGGCCTGACCTGCTGAGTGGGTTTGTGACACTACCCAGTGGACATATGACTGTACTGTTACCCTATGTGGGGACATGGGTGGTGGTGGTGGGGTGGTGGTGAGTGTTGTGTGTTTGTTGATGGCCCTGCTGGCCCCCTGTCCATGTGTTCCTGGCCATGTGCAGTGACCCTGCATGAGTAAAGCATTTCACTGTAGCTCCTATGTCTCCTGTTTGCTGTGTCTGGGGTGCTCACCCATGGTGCGTGCCCACATGGGGGGGATGCACCACCTATTGTAGCCTGCTGTGGCTGGCTCTGTGCCACCTGGGAGGGCTCCCCCTGCATCTGTCCTGCATGCACCCCGTGCTCTGCTGGGGTGTACTGTGCAGCCCAAGGGGGGGTTTCACCCTTGTCTCTGCTGCAGGAGGCTGGTGCTCTGCCTGGGGTGGAAGGGTGCCTGATGTAGCTGGCTCTGTCGTGCTCAAAAGGGGGGGTACCTTTGTCTCTGTCACAGGGGGGTGTTGCTCCACTGGGGGCCCTGCTACTCACTTGCTGGCCCATCCCTGTCTGTGCCACAGGTCGTTCACCATGCTGGCGGTCGATGTCCTGGTTTGTGACCTGCAGTACCTGGGGCGGTTTGGCAGTTGAAGCTCCAGTGTCGCTGTAGTGGCTGTTGACAGTCCCATTGTCATGCCTGCATCGTAGAGCCACAGCAACCAAATTAAATAATCTAACTGCATGCAAGCATTTTTGTAGTGTTCTTTAAACTGAGAAGTATGTCAGATACACTGAACATGTGCTCTGCACTTTAAAGGACATTTTACTGCTACAGCTAGAGATGCAGCAAATTTAAAATCCGCTCTGACTTCATGTTGTCATTCTGCCTTAACGCGAAGTAAGGTGAAGTGACAACAATAGAGGCAGCCCCCCACACATCACATGGCTTACTGTACTGTAAGTCACATGCTTTAGCCAGGCGGGAAGGAAGTGAGTCAGGAAAGCAGTTAGTTTCACTTTCTCCTTTGCAGTGGTAGAAGGAGGAAGCCTTTCCGGTGTAGAGAGAGGAGAGTTTGTTACTTAGTAGTTGGTATCTTGCGATTTGACAAAAAAAAAAAACAGCTTTTTTAAAAGCTAAATCTTTAGTTTTTTTTGTAATATGTTTTTTTCAGTTCTTTTTTGCTACTGATTTTTTTTATGTTTTGTTTTTTTGTTTTGTGTGTGTGTGTGTGTGACTGTCTGTGTGCATGTGTGTGAGACTGTGAGTGTGTGTGAAGGAGTACTGTGGGGTGTTGGTGACAGTCTGAGGGACTTGTGCACGGTGGACCCAGGAGGAGAGTCTGTGGCCCATGGGCATGGGCAGAAGGGAGGAGTGCACATAAATGGGGGCGGTTGGGTGTCATTGGACCATTCCCAACTGTTTGGTGTTGCATCTCCCTCTCTGGAAGCAGCAGCAGCAGCACCACCAGTGCCATCGGCGGCGGCACATCCACCGGGTCCGCCACTACCACCATCATCACCACCACCAGTAGCAGCTGCAAGTGCTGCAGCAGCACTCCCTTCACCACCTCCACAGCCGCAGGTGGAGCCCCAGGTGAATGAAGCTGTTTCCGGCAGTACATCTGGTCTCCCCCCACAGCTCCCCAGTGTGGCAGTTTTTAACTGTGTGGGGGGAGAACAGCACCATTGTGGTTTGCTGTTTGTGTGGTGTGCAGGTGTGCCGTGGCCCCCGGGGGACACATTTGGGGACCGGTGGCCAGCACACACACATGGCAAACCACCACAAGGTGGAGTGGCAGGCTGCCACTGAAGGGGCCAGGCATCCACCTGCTGGCCCTTCTGTGGCAGTGGCAGAGGTTGCTGGGGGTGTTGTGCCTCACCACTGCAGCAGGAGGAGGAGGGCAACAGCAGCAGCTGCTCCACCAGCACCACTCTCTCACCACCACCACCACCACTACCTGGCTTTCCTGCTGCAGTGGACCCTGTCACAGTGCCTGCAACATAGGCAGACATTGCACTGGTGTGGGCGGCCCTTTTAGGAAAGCAACAGGAGGGTGGGTGCTGTGCAGCAGCAGGTGGAGCAGATCTAGTAACAGCAGCTGCAGATACTGTCAATGCTCCACCTGCTGCTGGAACACCATGGAATCCCCCATTAAGGGATTTTTTTGGGGACACCTCCCCCCCACCACTGTGCTATAGTGTTTTGTGATTTTTTTTGTTTGTTTAATAATAGACACTTGCCCTTTTGTTATAATGCAGTGCCTCAGTAATGTTGACTTTCTGTTGTGGAGTGCTTGTGGAAAAGCTGGTGTGAGCAGTGCAAGTATGATGTGCTAAATTGCATGTGTGCAGTCAGTGTTGTTTCCTGTGTGTGCGTGTGTGTGTGTGTGTGTGTGTGTGTGTGTGTGTGTGTGTGACATCAGACATTGTGTAGCTTCTTGTAAACATATATTGCTGACTTGTTGCAGTGTTTATGGTATAAAGAATAACAAGCAGAATAATGTATATTTTATTGTCACCATCATCATCAGTGGACTAAGTGGTACAATACTTTTTCAGAGGTGTCTGGCCAGAGTGCACCTTAGTCACATACTGCACACATAACTTTTAGGAGAGCATGTGTTTTTTGTGCTATGATCTCCGCAAAGTCCTGTGTACACTGTGAGTGACTGAGGTGCACAGTGACCACATACCTCTGAAAAAATATCATCTCATTTACTCCGCTGGTGCTGATGGTAAGAATAAAATATACGTCATGTATTCTTTGTTATCTTTATTCTTGAGATACTGCAACAAGTCACACCATATATATGTTTGCATGATGCTGGACAATGTATGCACACACACAGGAAAGAACACTGATGGCACACATGCAATTTAGTACAACATACTTGCACTGCTCAGTCATGCTTTTTGTGAAACACTTCAAATCTGATTCATGAGTCCTGACACAAAGTAAACATTACTGAGGCTCCATAAATATTTTGCATGTGAAATAGACATTAAAGAAATTCACCAACTTACAGCATTGCACCCGATGTATGGGCACCTTACTTCCAGGGGACTCTTTCTTGCTCCACATGTCCTTAGATAGTGCAATACATTTCTGTCAAAAATGCCCATAATTTCATTAAAGTGTGTCACGTCACGGAGGAATTCCTGTTCTGAAAAGCCACCCAAATTCTGCCCCCTGATCTCAGCAATGTTAGGACGTGATACCAGGGAGAGTGCGGAGGTGTGCTCCATTACAGTGAATGTCCGGCAGCCTTCCGAATGTTTCTTTATGTTATAATGGTCAGTTTGTGGTGAAACATGTGGGCACGTTTCCAGTAACAAAAGAGCCTTGTTGGTGGAAACATGCCCACATTCACCACAAACGCCGATATAACATAAAAGCTGTTCAAGCTGCGGACATTCACTACTCAATGGGCACGTCTCCATCTCTGGCATCATCTAACGTGCTGAAAATGAGGGGCAGAATTTGGGTAACTGTTCACCGTGACCTGCTAATAGTGTAGACATTTGTTAATGTATTGCTACTCTCAAACATGTGGTGAAATTCCCCTGGTGTAAACACCCATGTATTGGGTGCAACACCATAATAACTATGTAACTTGGTGAATCTCTATAAAGCAGCAGTGCAACAATCTGTTGAAAATTTTGACCTATACTTTTTTATGCTATTTTACATTGCCACTTACATCCTGACTTGTATGATACTATAATTTCCAGTATTTGAGTCTGCTTTGCTACTTTTTTTCATGTCTGAAATAATAAAAGGAGGACTCCTTTTAATACAGTGTGGACCAGGTCTTTGTCAGTATTTTCCTCTGCTTTTCTCCATCAGTTGTTATATATGACTTCTGTTGTAAAATTAACAGTTATGCAGCAGGCAATGTTTTATGGCCTCACAGAACAATATTTATTGAAAAACAGCTGCAAATAGTGTTAAAAACCTGGTCAGAACAATATTGAAAGGTGTGTTCCTTTTTCTTTCCAGACATGAGAAAAAGTAGTAAAGCAGACAGAAACTGTGAAAAGAAGGGTATCATTCAAGTCATGACTCGGAGGTAACTAGTGACTGGCAATGTAAAATAGCATAAAAAAGTACAGGTCAAAATTGTCACCACATTCTTGCAGTGCTGCTTTAATTTATAATTGAAGTATGACATCATGTGCTCACAATCACAACACACAAAATGCATCTGTCTTATGTGCAGAAAATTGACAAGTGGTAATGAAGTGAAACGGGAAAGTTACAGCACATGCAAAGTCCCCCAAAATTAATGGCGCACTCAATCATGTGCGCAGCACTCACACAAAGCCCCCAGATTTTTTCTGCATGCCCAAAATGCATCTGTCTTGTGTGCATAAAATTGACAAGTGGTAATGAAGTGAAATGGAAGCGTTACACCACATGCAAAGTCCACTCAGAAATAATGACTGTGAGCGAACTGTTGCTGGTCCAATGTGTGCTGTGATTCCCGTAAATGCAATGTGATCATCTCAACCAGATGGAAGGGTGCTCTTTGTCTGTACACTAATAGTAGCCTTGGTGAGTTGATATATATATATTTTATATATATATATATATATATATATATATATATATAAGTATATATAAATATATTTTTGTATTTTGTAGTTGGGGGTTGACATATATAGACATGTACTTATTGTATTGTTTTTATCACAGGTCACAGATACTGTTGATTGTACATTCCAGTGCTTGATCAGAACTTTTGCATAGAAATTTTAAATGGATAACTCTCAAGCCAATGAAGGTAAGTATTTTTTTGGGGGTGGGGGATGCATATTTGCAGGTTTGTCTCATTAATGGTTTTTCATTTGGTTACTTCCTCACAGATTTCATCTGCATCCTTCTTGAGTCTGGTTGTTAATGATGGTCTTGGTCATCGACTGAAACTACTTCTGCATGTTGCATGTCTGCCCCAGACCGGGGGACTGATGCTGAAGAATTTCTTTGGCTAAGGCAACTATGACACAACAAAGCATCTGGAAGTTTCCTAAACAAAGAAATGAATGACCTCTTACAACTTGATTGTCCCTGATTCTCAATCTCAAATCAAGTTACATTTCAAAACCACATCTTGTCAAGTAACACAACCTGTGTGCAACTTTTTCAACACTGTCATGGCTGCACAGCTGCAAGTTCAGAATACAGTGCATGATATCTTGCAGAAATAGTTTTGGCGACGTACACATGTCACCTAGTTTATGAATCGTACTCAGTCGCATTTGCTGCAGTCTTTTAAAAAAAATTTAACAGATGAAATAAAATCTTGATACTTACCAGTATGGATTTGAAATGGATATTCCATAGATTCCTATGTAAGCTACAGTTGCACTACCATTCATATGGACTTTCAGTGAAGGAGAGGTTTTTTGTTAACCTGTAAAAAAAATAAGTTTACCGTACGTATTTGACCATTACAGCTCAGAAAAGCTACAGAAAACAAAACATACAGCTAAAGGAAGTTAAATAGCATAAAAAACAGTACACATACTCACTTTATAGTTTTAATATTAAGAAGCTTTGTGCCTGTGGCTGATGGATGTGGTCTCCTGTTCGACTCCCTCTGCCTTGGCATGGTCAATGTAATGGGGAAACATTGTCTGAATGACACTGGTGGTGGGTGCTGGTGGTGATAGCTGCGGCACATGATTTCATTCCCTGTGACATCTTCCTACATCTGGTGGTGGTGGCAGTGGCTAGCATCAGTCCCAGTGGTGGTGGTCCATTGGGGCAGACAAACTCATTCTCTGTGGTGGCAGTGGCTAACAACAGTCCCGGTGGTGGTGGTGGTGGTCCGGGGGGGCAGACATACTCATTCTCTGTGGTGGCAGTGGCTAACATCACTCCCAATGGTTGTGGTCCAGGGGGGGTGGACAAACTCATTCTCTGTGGTGGCAGTGGCTAACATCAGTCCTGGTGGTGGTGGTCTGACTCCAGGGGGGCACGTCTCCTTTTAACAACTTAAGTTAAAACCTGCCAACATTAACCACATCATCATCCTCATAAAGAAAGCTGCCCTCACAGTAATCTATGTCTGAAGTCTGGCCACTGGAAAATTCTTTCTCCATTGTGTCTTCTACATCAGTGTTGGGCCATTTCATGCTGCCACTGCCAGTGCCACCAGGATGGTCCATTTCCACATCACCAAAACCACCATGACTAGACCAGGGTACGAATACTGAGGTTGCAGTCTGTGCTGATATGTGCCTCTCATTCATTTTTACGAATGTTAGCAAACTAACATTTGTATGAGAGAGGTTTGTCCAACAATCCCTAACTATTGCGCCTGCTGAGCTGAATACCCTCTCAAAACTTACACTGGGGGGTGGGCATGTGAGGTACTTCAGTGTCACTGCAGTCAGCTCTGGCCTTTCACTGACCTTTCCACTCCAGTACAAAAGAGGATCATCAGTTATTGACAGAGGCCTGTTTTCAGACAAATATGACTCAACCATTCTCTGTGCCACACTAAGTCCAGTGGTTGATGCATCATCCTGTTCTCCGGACTAATTTATTTCACAAATCCCCACTTGGGACAAACCCTCCCAAAGTGGGTTGCCGCCAACTGCTTTGAATGATAGACCACCTGGAACTGCAGTCCCCTTCCCCTTGCAGGTTATGCTTGATGGTCCTCCAGGTACACCTTCAGCCGGATTATGCTGCTGAGGGTTGCTGACCTTGGCATGTGACTTCTGTGCCCCATGAACCCAGCGCACCAGTTGCACACTGACATTTTTTACCTGTTCAGGCCCTCCCTCCAGTACTGAGGCAATTCCACACTCATATCGTGGGTCCAGCATTGTTGCTATGGCAAAGTTGTCACTACACTGAATGCTCAAAATGTGACGATTCTGGTCGAATATTGTCAGCATGTGTTTCAGCAACATACTGCTAACACTGTCTCCGGCGACATCAAGGCCATGCTGTACATTCACCAATGTCTGCCTCAGCACCCACAGCAGTGGAATTGATTAGCTAATGGAGGTAGACTCGCCACACTCACTGCCTGTGTGGCATGTTCGAAAGGATGCAAAATTGTTATTACAGAGTCCATGAGGCACCACTGTTCATTCGTCCTAGACATGGAGGCCCCGGAACTGTCCTGCTAGTGTGCATCACAAGATATTCTGAGATGGCTTTATATTGTTCATACAACCTCTCTGCCATGTATAAAGTGGAGTTCCACCGGGTGACAACTTCCAGCTTCAAGCAGTGCTGAGGGAGGCTGTTTCGCATCTGCAACTGTTGAAGTTGGTCACGGGCCTTTGCAGATCATGAAAAGTGAGAGCAGATATCGTGTGCAACTGTCAGCATTTCCTTTACATCAGGGTGCTGCAGAAACTCCTGCACCACAAGATTTAAACAATGGGCCATGCATGGAACACGAAAAAAGCCACCATTCGTGATGCATATCATCACATTTGACCCCTTGTCACTTGCTATGAACCCAGCTCTCAGGGACAGGGGGTTCAGCCACTTGTCAATTTCAGTCAGTACCACATCCCACATGTTTTCAGCAGTGCGTGAACAGGTCACACTGAGCATAGCAATTGTTGCATGTTGTCAAATTCCTGGAAGATTGCTACCATGACACTCCACCTTACTGCACTGATTATTCACACTACTAACATTACAAACAACCCCCGGCACCTGCGCCCAGTGTGCAGTTGTACACAAATATGAACCCCTGCTGTTCTGCCACTTGTCCACATATCCATACTTAAATGGATGAATGGAGAGGAGGAATGTTGAAGGGCATGTCTTACTGAGTCAGACACAGTTCAGAACAACTTGGGGACAGCACGGGTCGAAAAGTATGTCCTGGATGGGACTTTCCATTTTGGACAGGCACATGCAGCAAATTGCCAGAACCCAGAATACTCCACAAAGGAGAAGGGCAAAAGATCAATTGCCAGCATTTCAAGTACAGCAGCATTAAGTTCATGTGACACTGTATGATAGGGTGGGTACTTCAGCTTATGTGCAAAAACACTCTGTAACATGGGCTAACTTAAATGTTTTACATGGGGTGTGATGACAAATGATTCTGCTCTGCGAATGGCAGGGGGTGGAGTGTGGACTTTTGATGAAGACGGTTGCACAGGTGATAATGACAAACCCACAAATGCAGTTATTTGGCCAGATTTGCCAACCGAGGTTGATGTACCACTTGCACTAGACATTCTGCATTCACCACCACCACCAAAACTGCTACTCTCACCAGCACTGGACAACATTTCAAAATCATTCTGCTCCTCCATCTCATCATGCCTGTAGTAATCCTCTGCTCTTATTACCTCACTACTGCACACATTTAATTTCCTTCTGCACTTAACACTCATGGAAGGGGATAACATGCTCGTAATGGTTGATGACAAGGGTGAACGCCCAACTGTGGTATTAGCTGCCATCTTGTGCTGGGTCCACAGTGCCATGTGCCTATTCTTAAGATGCGTATGCTGTCCTCCTGTGCCCAGATGGCTCCCCTTTTTATCTCGACTCACACGCACATGGCAAACCTGGAAGATTGCAACTGACCCATCATTTGCATCTTGAACAAAAAAATCCCAAACAAGAGATTGTGATGCTTTACTTTTAACATGTCCATGATGCTGCTTATTGAACTCTGTTCTTTTAAGCACTGAAGTGGGGGGTGTGCTACATGATTTTTCAGGCAGTGCACACCTGGACTGCAACTGACCACCACGACCACCTATCATTATTACTGGGTCATCATCATCACCACCATCAACTGAAACTGGTAAATCACAAGTTTTTACGGGGGGGGATTAATGCAAACAGACCCAGACCCAGCCACCTTGAATTTCTTTGTCTCTGGTTCCCAGCTGGGGTCAATTAATTCATCATCATATTCATCAGCATCACCCACATCCACATCTTCTGCTTGGATGCTGGCATGTGGACTGCATGTTGCAACCACAGCAAAATCATCATCATCATCACATTCATCATCATCATCAATACCACCATCACCTGATATTTTTGCACTGTGAATCACTGCATGGAAAATGCATGACATGAACCGCAGTGGAAGAAATGTCTCATTGTATGCTATCGTTGACATGATTATCAGAATCCTCAGGTTCAGTTACTGGGATGTTACTGGGAAGTATGACATCATCTACACTGCCACTCACTTGCACTGCTTCACACTCCACTACATTTTTGGACACGGTACACTGGTCAGAAGTCGAACTTGAGGCAGCAATACTCATACTACCACCACCAGCAACTGTACTAACACCACCGGCTGGGACAACATCATCCCCTTCAAATATGAGTGAAGCTACTGATTGAGTGGTAAAAAACATTGCAGGAGAAATGCCTTTCCTCACATCAGCAATGCACTTCTGTGACTGCATACTACCATGCCCACAGACTATCTTACCACTGGCAGCACTGCCATGGCGAGAACCAACTTTGCTTGCATGTCTCTTTGCGGGCATTTTGGGGGATCAACAACAATATTCTAAACAAATTTAGATTTTGGAACGTTCACTCTGCATGGGGGGACGCTGGATGTGAAGCCAAAAACACAACTGTGGCTTCAGCAACAGATAGAAATGCAAATTCACAAGTGAAAACAACACCTTAACTAACCAGTGGTGCTGAGGTTACAAACAATTCCATCTGGAAAATAATTCATTTTGCCACTGAGGGTGGGGGGGGGAACACTGACTGCAGATTTTTACAGCAGTACAAGCAGCAAAACAAAGAACAGATACCACAATGGCAGTACAAAATCATGCAGCTGCAGTGGATAGCAGGTTCACACTGCTGCACCTTCAATTACACTGTGGCACAATAAAAGGTGTATTATTTGATGTCACGCAGCACCGCACCACACACACACACACACACACACACACACACACACACACACACACACACACAGTTTGTCTACAATGAGTAAGTCGTAGAAATTAAAAAGCTCAGTAATATGCCACGTATTGTAAACAACCTGAAATTATGAACTGCTGCACCAGATCCACACACCACACAATCAGTAAGAACATTTCAACAATTACTGATAGTATTACTGTGTGTACATTAACACAGTCAGTTATATAACAAAAATATAACCAAAAAAAAAGAACTCCCTATTTCTCCAACTTAAATCTACCTACACCACAGATTCTCTCCTCCCCCAAAACACACTTTCACTGTCTTTTACTACACACACTCAATGTTGTACGTTAACATTCAAAAGCCACATACAAACAAAGATGCTCGATGATATGAGCACAGGAGGGTTTCCTGCAATCAATGAACTAAAGTTTGAGCAAAAAAAATTACTCAAAAAGGCTTTTTTAACAGCTTTTAGAAGGTTTGACTCACAGGCAGCTCTCAGAGCACACTGTCTCCTACGTCTTCCTATACACATTACCCCGAACTGAGGCTGTGCAGATCAATATAGAGTCCATGTGACCTGAAATCCCATGAATCACTGCAAAATTCGCCTTTGGAGCTTAAAAACAAGGCAAAGTGAGGCGAAGTACATTGTTTTCAATGCACTTCACCTTTCAAATTGGTGGAGTAGTGGTCTTGGAAGGTGGAGTAATGCAAAGTCATTGTTTTCAATGGACTTCGCGTTACCCATCATAATGCAAATTACTCAGCTTTGCGTTGTGGAGTACTCCGAGAATTCACCTTTACTCCGTGAATCACTTCACAGAGCGGATTGAGCCCACTTCGCCCACCACTATCTACCGATTACATTCTCATAGTTACATAGAAACATAGACTTTGATGGCAGATAAGGAAAGCTTGGTCCATCCAGTCTTCCTATTTCCCTACCTCTTTGATAAGCTGCAAATCCTAGTTAACCCAGCTAGAATTGCCTTATGTCCGTCCCATGCATTTTTTAATTCTCCCACTGTTTTTGACCCCACTACCTCCTCAGGAAGGCCATTCCATGTGTCCACCACCATCTCCATGAAAAAATTATTCCTTATGTTGCCCCTGAGCTGTCCCCTCTCTGTCTTCAAATTGTGCCTACTTGTTCTTGCACATCTTGTTTTCTAAAAGATGCTATCCTCTTGGACTCTGTTGATTCCCTTGAGATACTTGAAAGTTTAAAACTGTATGTCCCCAAGTTAGTTAGGGTAGGATTTTTAGGTGCAGCTGTTGTAAGTTTGTTGAAGACAAGGCATGTATTGTTTTTTTCCCCTCTGATTACCTCCTCAAGTCCCAGGCTGTCATTATAAGATGATGAAGGGCCTTGAAGAGCCTGCCTTAGCTGTGCTCATCTGCACACTGACTATATGCTATATCACATTTTTGGGCTGTTCTATTACTCAGTGTGCAGTCATTTTGTAGGAAGGCCAGTCAAATCAAAATCATAGGTTTCAAGAGATGACATGTACCAAAATTACTATGACATACAACTGTAGTGGCTGAAATCTCAGCCTCATCAGGTGCTCTGCTGGATGTTAATGCAGGAGTCCTGTAAGCGGCTGTGGCGTGGGCCACCAAGTTTTCTTTTTTTATTCATTAAAAATATGAGTGAGTGATGTGAGGGGGTCGGGAAGGACTGCCTTTGTCTTCCACGAACTCCAAATCTTGGGAGTAATCAGTTAATTGAAAGTGAGAGTGCCACCCGCTGGAGTCCCAATCTAGCAGCTCCTGAGGTGGCACAACAAATGTACAGCTGTCACTGTAATTTTAAAAGGTAAACAGCAGTTAAAGCCATTGGGGTGCGCTCATGCTAGGGAGGCAGCTCTAGGGCTGGGCAGCAGCTCTCGCTGCTGATTGGTTATGCAGTCAAGCCCTTGATTTGCATAACCAATCAGCATTGCCCTTCTAGCTATCCAGGCAGGGGGTCCACCAGGGTAGCCACACTCCCTAATTTAAGCATAAAAGGAGACTGCCAGGGGGCTTAAAAGTCAGGCAGGAGGGGGAGTCTGGAAGAAGAGTCCAGAGAAGGAGCCCAAGTAGGGGTGCCCCAGGAAGGATGCCCCTGGAGCAGAGTTCCTGGAGAAGGAGCTCGATGGAGAAGGGCTCCTGGAGAAGGAGCTCAGAAGGAGAAGTGAGGGGTTCAGAAGGGACCCAGAAGAAGAATCCCAGGAAAGACTTGTGAGACCTACAGGGGCAGCTGGGAGAGCCCTGCCAGCCTGGTAGTCTTACTTTAAAAAGTGGGCTTAAAAGAGCTGTATCACTCAGGCTTGGCAGTTGACTCTGGTGTCCAGCAGCAAGGGAGGCTGGGAAGCCAGACAGCCTGCCCTAAATCCTCGCAGGTACCTTTGGGACTCTCAGCTAACAGGTCGACTAGCAGTGCAGCATCTTGGGAGACTTGGCTAGCAGGTCAGCTAGCGGCAAAGCATCATGGGAGACTCAGCTAGCAGGTCGGCTAGTGGCACAGCACCATGGGAAATTCAGCTAGCAGGTTGACTAGCAGCGCAGCACCATGGGAGACTTGGCTAGCAGGTCGGCTAGCAGTGTGGCACCCTCAGGAGACTCAGCTAGCAGGGCAGCTAGCAGTGGAGCACCTTTGGGAGACTCGACTAGCAGATTGGCTCGCAGCAGAGCAGACTTGGGACACTCAGGTAGCAGATCGGCTAGCGGCAGAGCACCTTTTGGACAGTCGGCTAGCAGAGTGGCTAGCAGGGCAGCACCTTGGGACACTTGGCTAGCAAGGTGACTATCAGAGGACCTCAGCTTCATAGGCCTGTGTTCTTTTGCAATTCTTGCAGCAGTCCTTGGGGGAGGTGTGGCAACCCAAGAGGGAGCCCTAGGGTAGTGGTGTGGTAAAGTTTTGTTGTCACCAATGTTACAGTGATTTTGTTGATAAGTTACAATGATAAGCCATTTACAGTGATTTTGTTAAAGTTAGTGATAAGTTTGTACAGTGATAACCCTTTTTCTACCGTTAATGTTAGTGATAATCTTATTAGTAATGAAGATTATAGTCTGTTTCTCTGGGTGGTGGCAGTGGTATCTTTTCAGAGGGAATGGTGCCCCCCCCCCCCATTAAGGCACTTCTTCATTCCTGCCAGTGGCTGTCTCCGCACCATGTTTTGGGTGTTCAGCTGCTGGGCTGAACAACTCAACATTGTCCCCTCAGTCAGTTTAGGCTCGTTACCTTTGGCTGCTGGTGGCCCCACCAAGGAGGCCTCTTGGTGGCATCAGCAGACAGGTATAAAAAGACAAGTTTATTTAATAGCAGGAAGTGTAACAAATTTATTTTTCTCCTGCTGTTAAACAAACTTGCCTTTTATACCTGTTCTGTTGATGCCACCAAGAGGCCTCCTTGGTGGCACCACCCTCAGCCAAAGGTAGCAAGCCTAAACTGACTGAGGGGACAATGTTAAGTTGTTCGGTCCAACAGCTGGACGCTCAAAGTGTGGTGTGGAGCCAGCCACTGGCAGGAATGAAAAAAGTGCTTTAATAAGAGGGAGGCACTGTTCTCCCTGAAAAGATACCACTGCCACCACCCAGAGAAACAAACTAAAAAGGGGTGCTAATACCTGCTAAAAAACCATCCACAGACTGAATGAAGTAAAATTAATAATTTACTATTAGAAAATAAACATCAAAGCTAAACAAAATCTTCCTTACTAACAAGATATCACTAACATTAACGGTAGAAGAAGGGTTATCACTGTACAAGGTTTATCACTAACTTTAATAAAATCACCGTAAATGGCTTATCATTGTAACTTATCAACAAAATCACTGTAAAATTGGTGACAACAAACTTTTACAACACCACCACCCCAGGACTCCTTCCTGGATGCCACCCCCACAAAAGGACTGCTGCAAGAATTGCAAAGAATACAGACCTTTGAAGCCAAGGTCCTCTGCTAGCCACCTTGCTAGCCAAGTGTCCCAAGGTACTGCCTTGCTAGCCACCCCACTAGCCAAATGTCCAAAAGGTGCTCTGCCACTAGTTGGTCTGCAAGCTGAGTGTCCCAAGTCTGCTCCACTGCTTGCCGCCCTGCTAGTCGAATGTCCAAAAGGTGCTCTGCCACTAGCTGATCTGCTAGCCAAGTCTCTCAAGGTACTCCATCGCTAGTTGCCCTGCTTGTTGAGTCTCCCAAAGGTGCTCCACCACTAGCCACCCTGCTAGCAGAGTTTCCCAAAGGTGCTCCACTGCTAGCTGCACTGCAAGTCGAGTCTCCCGAGGGTGCTAAACTGCTAGCTGACCTGCTAGCTGAGGGTCCAAAAGGTACCTGCGAAGGTTTGGGGCAGGCTGTCTGGCTTCACCAGCCTTCCCTTTTGCTGGATGCCAGAATCAACTGTCAAGCCACGGTGATACAGCTCATTTAGGCCCTCTTTTTAAAGTAAGGTTACCAGGCTGGCAGGGCTCTCCCAGCTGCTCCTGCAGGTCTCATGAGTCCTTCCTGGGATTCTTCTTCAGGGTCCCTTCTGAACACCACACTTCTCCTTCCAAGCTCTTTCTCCATTGAGCTCCTTCTCCAGGAGCTCTTCTTCATGGGCTCCTGTCCTGGGGCACCTGTACTGAGGCTCCTCCTCCTGAGGCTCCTCTCTGGACTCTTCTTCCAGACTCCCCCTCCTGACTGACTTTTAAGACCTCTGACAGTCTCCTTTTATACCTAAATTAGGGTGTGTGGCTACCCTGGAGGACCTCCTGATTGGATGGCTAAGGGGGCAGTGCTGATTGGTTAAGTATATCAAGGGCTTGAATGCATAACCAATCAGCAGTGAGAGCTGCTGCCCAGCCCTTGCACTGCCTCCATAGCATGAGCACTCCCCAGCGGCTTTAACTGCCGTTTACCTTTTAAATTTACAGTGACAGCTGTGCCTTTGAAGTGCCGCTGCAGGAGCTGTTCGATTGGGACTTCTGTGGACAGCACTCTCACTTTCAATTAGCTGATTACTCCCAAGATTGGGAGGTTGGGGAAGTTAAAGGCAGTCCTTCCCGACCCCCTCACATCACTCACTCATATTTTTTATGAATAAAAAAAAAAGTTGGTGGCCAGCGCCACAGCCACTGGCTGGACGCCTGCCTTAACTTCTGATGGAGTGCCTGACGCAGCTGAGATTTCAGCCGCTGCACTAGAATGGGTAAGATATATGCCCAAATAAGAACTGAACATTTTATCATGAATATGGTGCAGAATGCGGTGCATATACCACATACAAAAATGAGTATATCAGGTAGTAAACCGACTATTATATATCTGGTACAAAAATATTACAGGAAAACAAATCAGAAAAAGATGTACCATAATTTATGAGATGCTTCTATTAGCAAAATGATGTCTTTAATGCCAGGTTACTCCTGCACTCTCAGCATATTGTGAAGCATCCCATCAGTTACTGTTGGGTATCTTTTGACCCCACTGCAGCATAGCAAGCACTGTCTGTTCTCCAAACGGGGGTGGGGGGCACCAATTGGATGGCACCTGTGCCCCCATCTGTTGGGCTCCTGAGGCCCCTGGTACTTCTGTCCCATTTCTAAAGGTGCTCTGTGGGGTTGCTTTATGTCTTGAAAAGATACACTTCGTGCGATGAGATGCTTTTCCTCAAAATACTTTATTTTCTGTGCCCTAATCTTTCACTCCATCATATCTGTAATTAATTCAAAATACATTTCTAATATACACTTTTTGCTTACTCTTGTATTCTTATTCTGTTAGAAAAATTCTGTGATCAAATATAACTAGATTTACGTATTTTGCAGCTAATTTTCTTAAAATCCTTATTTCATCATCAGTTATTTTTTTTTCCATATAGGTGTTTATTCTTCCTTCGACAGGTTGCAGCTGCTTGTCTGCTAACCCTACCGGACTCTGGGGCAATTCAGGATCCTGGTACACTATGCATGTCCCAGTGGTGCCCCAAAGACAACCTGGGGGCTTCATCCTGCCGTGGCCCCCGATTTTTCCACATTTTCTTCCCAGTTACCCGGGACCCCAGACAGAGAGGCGCATGTGCATGGAGGTGCACATATGCCCTCTTGCACCAGTGATGGCCCCTTCCTCCCACCCCCTTGGACTAGTGCCCTGGCTCCCACAGCTTGCACTGCCCCCTGGCCTCCATCTCAAGGCATTCAAGAGCCGAGGGAGCACAGATCCCACCCCAGAGAGGAGAGCTGCCTCTCAGCAGCTCAATCCTGCACTGCTCCCTCCCCCCCTTGCTGACCTCCCACAGCCTGTGCCCATTCCCGAACATGGGTCGCTGGCATGGCAAGAGATAAGATGACCAGTGCCTCAGCCCTCTATGCCACCAGGCTGGGTATAATCAATTATGTTAACATTTTCTGGTTCCTAACAATACAAATATCAATGATTGATATCGTATCAGTTTTTAGGTCGATAGTTCCACTTTCACCATAATGTGTTTATGATATTTAAAACTGCTACAAAAAAAAGCCTGATTAAGCTGTCCCAGTGGACCTGAGAGATGAGACGCTGAATGCCACACCTCTTGCCACACCAGCGACCTGAGTTCGGGAACGGACTTGGGTCATTCGGTGGTCAGCCAGGGGGAGGTAAGGATCGAGCATCCGGAGGACTGCTCTCCTTCCTTGGGTGGGGGGACATCCTATGCTCTGTTGGCTGACACCCGGCAGTGGCTAGGTGTCAGTACAGCCACTGGACCACAAGGGTAGGCCCTCATCCAGGGCAATTGGTTGCTTCCATGGAGGTGGAGACAGCAGTTGCGCCCATTGCACAGGCAGGGAGCGGGAGGAAACAGGAGGAAAAACCGTGGCACGACAGGACCAATGATGGCTCAGTTGTCCTCATGGGAGCCCCCAGTTTTGGATTACTGTCTCCTGGGGATGGGAGTAAGCCGGCGCTCCCAGATCCTGACCCTACCACAGAGGGAAAGCTGCGGGGGAATGCCGGGGTTGCAGAGCAGGGCGATCGGGGCCGGAGGACATACGGGGGTGGGGGTCATAGCCCCTGTTGGGTCCATGGGGGAGGATAAATAAGTAACAGAAAAAAAAAAGCCTGACTAACCCTGTAGCTGGGAGAATGCAGATTCACTGTGATAGCCTGTTCCTTTGATTATGTTTCCATGCTTTGTTATTTTTTCAAACCTTGAGTGGCTCTAGACACATTTAAAACAGTTTCACTGTGCATTTTGTTTCTTGCACTCTCAACAAGTTTTTTAATTTTTAGCAAAACCTTCTGTTTGAGTATTACCTTATGTGGTATGTTCCTTTGGCTCTTAGACATACATCTGTAGTGCTTTACTGTTTTTCCCAACCTCAGTAAGCCCTACAAACATTGAACCTAGTTTAGGAAGCAATTTGTACTTGTACCTTCACATGAAAATCATCATTTATACTTATGTCTTTCCTTCAAAAATATATTTACTGCCCCAACATGACTGTAGCCAGGTTTCTGTCTGCTTGCATGTGATTTCTTATGTTTTATATTGAGCAAGGTTTCTATGTTCAGTTATTTGTGTTTCAATTACTATCAACAATATTAACTATTTTAACCCGGGGTGCAGAGCCTGGTATCCAAGATGGTGGCTGATTAATTTCAAGGTGAAAGCAAGGGATAACCCTCTGATGCCATCCAGAATTACTATTATGATCTAAAGATTAAAAACCATTATTAATTGCAACAGGAATTAATGGGCTGTAAAAAGAGAAGTTTTGTGAGCAAATTGCACCCGGCATCACTGAACTGTAGCAAGGGACACAGCACCTGGTATCATTGTGTGATTCCCACATGGAAGGCCAAAGAAACAGCAGCCCTCTGATTTCAGGACCCCACTGAAAAGCTCCAGGGATTGCTGGCACCACTGGGGGCACGCAAGTAAACATGGCCGGTCGCGGCTCCCCACTACCACAAATGCCCAAACTTGACAAATTTCTGACTATGTTAAGTAAGGTGCTGCAAGATACTGCAGAGCTTAAAGCTACTGCTGCCAAGACAAATGTGGATTTACAGGGGCTTGCAGCTAGAGTGACTGGTACTGAAACAGCGGTGAGACAGCAAGCCTCACAGCTCTACCAGCATGAGGGGCAGCTTCACGAACACGATGGGCACATACAATACTTGCTGGCTAAAGTTGTTGATATGGAGAATCATGTCCACTGTAAAAACATACAGATCATGGGTGTCCCAGAAGGGATGGAAGGAAGGACATGGTTTCATTTGTAAGGTATGCGCTAACTGGCATGCTACAATTAAATAATGCCCCCCACCCCAGCTGGAGCGAGCACACTGGTCAATGGCTCCCAAACCCAAGCAAGGGGATCATCCAAGGCCCATCCTGTACAAGTTCTTAAGATACCCAGTTAAAGAGCTCTATCTCAGGGCAGAGAGGGAGCAAAGGGACACTAAATGGCAGGGGTACTCTGTTCAAATGTACCAGGACTTTTCGCTGGAGCTGTCAAAAAAAACGATGAGCATATGCTGGAGTTAAGCAGAAATTATATAAATTAAATATCCCTGCATCTCTAAGATATCCTGCCATGCTGCATGGTCATTACAATGGAGAATTGATTACATTCAATAACCCTGAAGAAGTGGCGCTTTTTTGCAGCATGCCCAAGGTAGGGGGCAGGTGCCATCTTAGCCCCACAGGACAGCCATGAGGAGTCACATGGCAAGCAATGGAATACTCAGAGGAGGGAGAGAAGCAGGAGAAGCCCAGTTGCCTGCAGGAGAAAGATCGAGGAGAATCCTGGCAGAAAGTCCAGCGCGGGCTGGCAAAAAGGGCAAGTAAATCCACCCCAGCAAAAAAATCCCCTACAAGAAGGAAATCTCCACCAAGGAAACACAGGTCAAGAAGCAGGCAGAGGTTGCAACATGCATGGGACGGGAATGTCAGCTCCCCAAGGGGACGAACCAATAAAAACATCCAACCACTATGTGCCCCTGGGGGAGCTACTCCCTACAGCACTGGATCTATCAGCCAAAATGGGCACACTACAGAAGGACGTCAGCCAGCGTCAAGATTTGCTGGTTGATTGGGCACCATTGTGTCAAGAATGGGTGGACTGCGTGGGAGAGGTTGTGGACGAGGGCTTGTTACAAGGCTCAGCCAGGCCGGCTGGTGCAAATTTGAACAGCTGAACACTAAGTTCCATTTCTGTCCTCTTCCGTAACAAGCCTCCCCAGGACTCATTCATTAAAGAGCTGGATTTGATTCTGCCCAAAGGATTATAAACTGCGGCTCTGAGGTAATCCAAGATAATCCAAGCAGGTGGACTTTGCCACCATCGCTATCCTATGTACTGACAGTACAAAAACTGAACTGCATGACTGAGGCAGCAGTCAACTCTTTGACTGTTGATGCTAGTTGGTTTATATTCTAATAACATGTTCAAAATGTTTCTGGCAATTGATAGTTGTGTCCCTCCGAATTTAGCCAAGTTGGTTGTGTTCTCTTTTTTTTGTTTGTTTTGTCAGGCTGCTACTGCGATGTTGATTTAGTTCATAATATAATATATGCATTTACTAGTCTGACATCATCTGCTGTAATTTCCTTACTACCTTAGCTAAGATTGCTGCCCCAGTGAATAATTTTGCTAAATGTTCCAGTTATGTGGTTGACACTACGAAAGTTTAAAGATTGGTGTATATGTGCACTACTCAGTTTGCGGCAACCAACTTTGAACACGGACTGCAAAGGATTTTTTTTTTCTGAGGGTCCAACCTCTCCAGCTCCCAGCCCCACACACATGAAAAGGTAGTGCCACTCATGCCGAGCATTTCACGTTGTTAAAAATAACTCGGTCAGAAAGGCGGCAGAGCGGCTGATGCCTTGTCTGTGTGTGCGACTGTGGCAATATGAGATATAGTGGCCGGGTAGAATTGAATAACAGCACAAAACAAATGAGGGAAGTTGAACAAGCCCCACCTCTAGACAGCAAAAGTAGGTAGCAAAACCCCTGGAGATCACTCTGTGCCTCAGACCACGCCTTATACCGCAGGTAGCGGTGTGTTCCAATTGACACCATGGTAACCCTCTCTTCCTACTGTTAGCATGGTTACTGCGGTGCAGCTGAGTGTACGTATAAAGATTAACTCACCTACCCCCTCTGCTACTGCAGTGGCCTAGAACAGTGGCAGGCATACTATGCTTAGGCCACAGTACACGCGTAAGATGCCCTGTCAGGAAATGGTAGCATAGAGTTAGAAACATCCTAAAACAGTGGCTACTCACCTGAAAGGAATGGCAATCCAAAGACCTGGAGGAGAGTGCCACAGGTAGATGCTGGAACCCAGCACTCTTTGGAGTGGAAGCCTGGGCAGGAGCTGTCCAATGTCAAAGGGATCAAAAGGGAGGAAAAGCAGCTGCTTTTCAACAAAACTACCAAGGAGCCTGAATTCCCAAAATGCCAGTTTTTAGCAGAGAGGGTTCTAGGGGCAGGGACTGATGGGAGGCCCATGCATCTCCCCCCCCCTTGTGGGACCAACCAGAATGCATTTCGAAGAGGTGTAGCCGGGTTTATACACCATGATTCTCAACTGAGGACTGGCCAGATTGAGGGTGTCTGAACCACGGCTCATGCAGTTGAAGCCAGGAATGTTTCCAGTATATAGCCTCAGAAAAGATCACAGAACAGAAAGGGTCCCAAGTGAAAACTGACTATGCAGGCTAAGGATAGACCTCCGTTGCCACTCAAGGTTTACCCAGTTTGGAAACTGCAAATGATTATGGTCATCTTACCCCAGGGGGACTTCCTGGACAATGGGCAAGCCTGGTCAATAAGGGATGATTCCTCATTAGGAAAAATGTTATGTGTTTACTTTGTTTATAAATTGTATAGCATTGAAAGTAATAGAAGAAGTTGTGTCTGGGCACGGTTTGTGTGTTTAATAAAGTTTGCAGAAAGGCCAAGGTTCACAGTGTTAGAAACTGAAGATAGGCTGAATGGTTTCAGGTTGAGCCTTGGGCCGTGGGATAGGTCCCAGACTGAGCAACAGAAAAGAGATACAGAGACTTTGGGGTTGGTGTACCACAAAAGTGGGGATGATAGAACAGCATGAAGTATGGAGGGGATGGATACAAACATAATAAATAATAATAATAATAATAATAATAAATTTTATTTCTCACAATTGCCTTTCAACCATCAAGGCACTTTACAAAAAGATAAAAGTTCATGATCAGACTATGAACAGACAGTAAAATAGTCAGAGGATCTAAATTTAGTAGGTGCCACTGAAGGCATGGCACCATAAATAGATAAGGACGGGAAGGGGTGAAGAGAGAATTTGAGGTTAGGTTACCTGCACAGAAAAGGTATCTGGTCAAAATTAAATTAAAGGAACAAGAGGAAATAAAACGACTTTATGATGGCTAGCCTAGAAGTTGTGAATGCCACCTCCTGGAACGTGAGGGGCTTGAACTTACCTATTAAAAGGGTAAAAGTCCTAAACAGATTAAAGCAATTGAAAACCCAAATATCCTTTGTGCAGGAAACTAAACTCACTAGAATAGAGGCTAAGAAACTGGCAAGGGAGTGGGTGGGATGGGAAGTGCACAGCACCGCTGGGATGGCCAAAAGAGGGGTATCTATACTTTGCCACAAGCAATTGAAATGGGCACTATTGGACAGTAAGTCCGAGTCTGAATGAAGGTGGATCCTGGCCAAGGTGGCCACCCCAACAGGGCCACTTTTGCTAATAAATATATACTGTATATGCCCCAACGAAGACTCCCCAGAGTTTTTCAATCAAATATCCCAGGCAATGGTGGACATGCCAACGGAAAGCATAGACATACTGATAGGAGAGGATTGCAAGCCAACCTTGGACTACTTCCTAGACTGCTCCAATTCCAAATCTGAACTGCACATCAGGTCAGTCCAGGCCCTGAGGGATATGCGATTACTGCACTGCTTACAGGATGCCTGGAGACTGCGGCACCCAAATGAAAGAGACTACACATACTTTTCAGATGCTAAAAAAGTGGCTAGTAGGCTGGACTACTGGTTCACATTAAAGATCCTGATGCCCCAAGTGATAAATGCCTCGATAGCCCCCCTGTATATCTCGGGTCATGCCTCCTGACCATCTCCATTACGATGAGTCTTCCCTCCCCCAAATCCATAGGTTGGAGATTGGATGCCTTGTTACTGCAGGATGCAGAGTTTAGAGAATGGGTGGTCAAAGAAACAGAAAACTATTTCCTGAATAAGCTGCAGGGATCTACACCCCCAGCAGCTATTTGGGAGGCCTACAATGAGGGGTGGAATTATCAGCTTTGTTTCCTATCACAAAAAGAAAACAGAAAAGGAGGCAGCTAGCCTAGAGGTGCAGTTAGAGGCAATGGAGAAAATGTATAAAACAGAACTGGGCAAACATCAGTGCACAAACTGGTATATGAAATTGTATCCCTAGGGATAGAATTATATGTGTTGGCCTCTAGAAAAGCTGAGCTTCAGATACAGCATATGCACCATAAGTATTGGGCCTATGGGGAAAAATCTGGGAAATCATTGGCCTACAGGCTTAAAAAACAACAAGATGGGGGGCGTGGTTAAGCCTTTGACCAAGATGGCAATCTGAACCCTTAGCTCCACACGAAGTGGGATAGTATCTTTCACGACCCGGCATTTGGGGACTTGATCTTATGTACTTATTTAATGTATTTGAATCTAGGATTACAAGTACTTTTGAGCCAAGGCTCTTGTACAAAGGTTCCACGTCAGATGCAGTACAATAACAAAAAAACAAAACAAATAAAAAACAATTATGTAACAAAGGCAGGATAACAGGTTAACAATCAGTTACATGAATATGAATGCATACATTTGGGTTAAACTAAAGCCAGAGGCATTGATGGGGTAAATAGTGTTACAAGACATGGCAAGGACACAAAAGGTAAGAGCAGCCAGAGGCATTGTCACATCACAGAGACAGCAACAGGCAGTGGAGGCGTGCGGGGAGGAGAGGGTGGGGGAGGGGGTTGTAGGAGATTGGGGTAGATAATAGAAGTGTTATGTAGAAAGAGCTGAGACATGGACTGGGTAATGGTAAGGAGGGCTGATTAAAGGAGGCAGTCGTAGGTGCTATAGGCAGAGAGGAGTAGGCTGAGCCTGGATTTGAACGGGCCAAGCTTAGGTACGGAGGAGATGACACTGCTGAGACCATTCAACCAGCTAGGGGTACTATGAGCAAAGGATCTTTGTCCCCGGGTGGTATGGCAGTGAGGGACCTGCAGGAGTTGAGATTCATATCCCCTAGTGTGGCGAGGGTTACTACTGGGGCAAAGCAGATCTTGGACTCCAGGGGGTGCTTGGCCCATGGTTATTATGGTTTATAAGTTAAGTACCCACAGAACAGAAGAGGGACTTCTATACTTGAATTTGGTGTACTTATTTTCTTCATTTGCAGCTGAATAGACAGAAGTAATGCTTGGAGTGTTGCCCATCCTGGACAGCATAATGGCATCTTCAGCTTCATCCGCTGCCAACTCCGACACAACACAGCATATTTTCACTCAATTGCTAACACAGAAGGCTCAAATGACTGTGGTGCTGAATGCAAAAACCCAAGCTTTACAAGCTATAGAGGTCAGAATTTTTTATACAGAATGGCACCTTAAGACCGATAATGTGGCCTTGCAAGATCTTTCAGCTGTAACTACAGTGCACACTCGCGTAGTCCACTTGCTCCAGGACAAAGTGGATGATCTCGAAAATCAGAGCTGCTGCAACAATCTGTGGTTCATCAGCTTTCCTGAGGGTGCCAAACAATGGGACATGGCCGGCTTCTTGCAAGAGACCTTGCCCAAAATTTTGGATCTCTCATCAGATACACTTCTCAACAATGAGTGGGCCCACCGTCCCCTGTCTCCCCCACCCAAGCCCGTGGACTGCCTGTGTCTGATCCTTGCCCGCTTCCTAGATTACAGGCAAAAAGAGCTCATAACTTTAGTAGCTAGAGAGAAAAAGCACTCTTACCTGGAATGGCAACCGAATCCAGATATATCAGGACTATTCCTGAGAGTTATCGGACAGGTGCAGGGCATATACCGACTGTTGCAGGATTCTGCATAACCACAATGCATCCTTTTCCTTGAGATATCCAGACACTATGAGGATTATTATTAATGGCAGCCCTCTCCTGGTTGCCAGCCCAGAGAGCTTAATGGACTTTTTAAGGAAAACATATCCAAAGGACTTTCAGGGATGGAGCTCATCTCCTGCGGTGAAGGGGAACACCCTGCCGAATCTCAGCGAGCCACAAGCTCCCCCCGGCCATCTCCCAGCAACTAGCCAGGCCTGTGGTTCAAGTGTTTGAGGCCTCACTTCCTCCCAGAAGCAAAAAGTGCCAAACACCCTACAGACATGAGAGGCGCCAGCATCCTCCAGACAGAGAGAGGGAAGAGGAGGACATGGAGCAGGCGGCAACAGACCTCCAGAAATTTTATTCACCAAACCCCTTTGCTCCCTTGCAAGACCAGCGTGAAGATTCTCAGAGGCAAGATTTGACCATCTCTCTCACTCACACTGCCTGCGAGAGCCCCCAAGTCCAGAAGTCCTGGGCCGCTATTGCTGCACTGGAGTGACAAAAAGACCTTTCGAATAGGAAATTGTCAGACGCTTCGGTGGGCCTCCCACAGAGCTGGAGATGGATGCTGCCCCATCCAAACCTGCTCAGCAAGAGCTGGAAGGCAACACTACGCTGACTTGAAATCCCAGTTAAGTACCTACTTTATGTTTCTCTTTGCTGGTCTGCTGGGGTAGGGGTGGGGGCTGGGAGGAGCGAACACCCTGGGATCTTGCTAGATACTTCCCCCAACATGGGCTGACAACAGGTCCACTTTTCAGGTGTCTCCTATCCCCGATTCTTTTGTCTTTTTTTTGTTTTATGTTTGCTATCGCTGGGGACATTTGTAACTGGACTACCTTAGGTTTCGCCGGCCAGCAGTAAGCGGGTCTGTGTTCAGACACCTTGGAGGGTGTTTCTACTTCTTTTACTGTGTCTCGTAAAGCAGCAGGACTTACTGGACATTTCTTGAATTTACTAAATATGAGAGGACTGCCACATTTGGTGAACATGTATTAGTACTGAGTACCCTGTTATATGCAGGGCATTCATGGCCGCCCCCATGCTGCGGCGGTGTCAGATCTCAAGCCTACTGTGGCAGGCATGACACATCCTGTCCCCTTTTGCCTACCTGTTGGAAGCACAGAATGGGCCCTATTCCAGTAGGGGGCATCTTGGTGGGGTGCCTCATTTGCTACATATCTATCTAATAGTCACCTCTCTTGAGTAGCAGATCACTGCTCTACGATGCTGGTTTATGCTTTTCCTTGGTGGGAATACCCCAATGAGAGGTTATGACTGTGCACCTTGATTGATCAGGCCCTCCTTAGGGTCAAGCCCCCCTACCATGCAGATGGCATTGAGATGTCCTGGATTTGGGTGCTTCCCTCCTTTGTTCTAGCTTTGCTCTTCCACTTTCCCCTTTGGGTTGTCCCACTGGTGAAGACTGCTCGGCAGCCACCTCCTTGATATCAAGTAAGAGGCTCTTACCCCCCCCATAAGAAGGATATAGGTGGCCTTGGCATCTTTACTGACTGCTTTACTGTACCTTTCCGAATAGTGGTATGCTATTTACTGCAAGTGCAGCTGTATATAGTTGTTGTTAATAGGAGCCGTTTGCCCATGCTGTTTAGTTATGAAAGCTTAGGACCAGGCAATGCTAATGGTATTTGTGTTACAGTTTATATGATGGTATATTAGATCAACATTTTGTGGTTCTGCTTGTCCTCTGTGTGTGTGTGTGTGGGGGGGGGGGGACAGCTGGTCTCTCAGCCTCTGTTTCTTTCTGATTATTTACCCTCGGATAGCACAACATTTTCTTTCTCGGATCATGGGTGACTTACATGGGTACACCTGGAACGTGCGGGGACTAAACACCCTGATAAAATGCAAACAGGTGTTAACGCATCTTAAGAGGCTGAGGGCCATACTGCCTTCCTCCAGGAGACTAACCTGACCAAGCAGGACCACGATCAGCTGGCCAGGGACTGGGTGGGACAAGTGTTTTCATCATCGGCCACTTCTAAGAAACTAGGGGTAACTATTCTTCTTCATAAGTCACTGCAATGGACTCTCACTCAGTTAAAATCAGACCAGCAAGGTAGATGGGTCATGGCCTCAATGGGCACTCCAATAGGCCCTCTTATCTTGTGCAGTGTCTATGGCCTGAATGAGGATGCACCTGTGTTTTTCCATGAAATTGCACAGGAGATAACCTCTGTGACCCAATCCCCAGCCCCTGTGATCCTGCGTGGTGATTTTAATCTCTCCTTGGTACCCCAGATGGATCGTAGCTCTGTGACCACCCCGCAACACCCTAAAGCCCGACTGGCTTTGCAGCAGATGATTGAGAATACTGGTACTGGTTTAACAGACATCTGGAGAACGTTTCATCCCAGGGAAAAGGACTATTCGTTCTTCTCTCCAGTTCATGGGTCTCATAGCAGACTTGATTTTTGGCTGGTGTCTAAGGAAATTACTCAATGTGCGGTGAACTCAGAAATCATGCCCATGGTTATTTCTGACCATTCCCCAGTCTATTTGCATATCCTCTGGGGCCATAGTACTATCCAATCCCTCTTATGGCAGCTGGATCCACTTATTTTAAGGGAACCGGAGTTTGTGCAATGGGTGTCCAAAGAGGCTACTCACTTTTTGGCAGAGCACTTACCTACAGATACTTCCTCAGGGACAGTGTGGGAGGCCTTTATAGCCACCCTACAGGGTGCAATTATTGGCTACGCAGCTAAATGGTGGAAGCAGAGAAAGCATCTCTTGAAATCCCTAGAGACCAGGCTACAAATGTTAGAATCTCAGGTCAAGCAAACATCACATTACAGTGCAAATTCCATGCTGAGCAGGGAAATGCTTTAGGTTAGAATGGAGATCAATGACTTGCTAGCGCGAAAAGCTGAGATAGCCATCCTGCAACTGCATCATAAATATTTGGGGGGGAGAGGGGAGAAAAGGTGTTAGCATACAGACTGAGAAAGCAGCAGGCGGAACATCATATTGCTGGCTTACGGGAGCAGACAGGCAAAACAAATACAGACCCTTTGCAAATTAATGCGATTATGGGACTATTTTATGCTGATCTTTACACATCAACTAGGGTCATGGAGGTAGACAGAGCGAAGGCATTTCACTCCTCTCTGCACCTCCCTAAGCTTCCCCCCTCCCAGGTGGCGGAATCAGATTGACCCATTACACCAAAAAAGGTGGCAGCCACTCTAAAAACCATGAACTCGGGCAAGGCCCTCGGGGACAATGGATTTCCTGTTGAACTCTGGCAAATTCTCTCGGTACAAATATCCCACCTTCTCAGCTCTATGTACAATGAAGCACTTGAAAAAGGGCTTTTCCCCCCTTCTTTGCGAGAAGCGATAATTACGGTGTTTCCAAAAAAGATAAGGACCCTACACTCCCTTCGAACTATCGGCCGATCTCTCTCATAAATGTTGATAGCAAAATCTTTGCCAAAATTATGGCCTCTAGGCCGGGCCCGCTGCTTCCTTCCCTTATTCATCCCTCTCAGGTCGGTTTTGTCCCAGGCAGGCTCAGCAGAGACCATATTTGGTCCATGATTAACCTGATGCACCAGGCCTATCTCTTTCCACTCCAGTGGCAGCAGTGGCCATAGACTTTGAGAAGGCCTTTGATTCTCTGGAGTGGGATTATCTCGTATTGGTTTTGCAACACTTGGGTTTTGGGGACTGTTTTACCCATTGGGTCGAAACACTGTATCACTAGCCCTCAGCCAGAATTCTAACCAATGTGGTATTGTCTTGTCCCTTCCAGCTAGGAAGGGGCACAAGGCAGGACTGCTCTTTATCCCTCTTACTTTTTGTTCTGGCTGTGGAGCTGCTGGCTGCCGCAATAAGGCAGCATATTTCTATTCGAAGTATCCTAGTCAGAGAACAGACATATGCCACTCTCATGTACGCAGATGATTTGCTTGTCCCGCTTGAGGATGTGTGTTCCTCACTCCCACCCCTTCTCTCCCTATTTTCTGACTTTGCCACCTTCTCTGGACTTGAGATGAATGAAGCTAAGACAGAGGTGCTTCCTCTTAACTCCAGATGCACCCAAGCTATGGTGACCCCTCTGGGGCTGAAATGGACTCCGGATTCTCTGGTCTATCTCAGGATTCACATTACCCCGGATTTACTCAAAATGTAGGATCTCAACTTAAGGCCCCTGATAATTGCACTTAAAACTGAGTTAGAGCTGGCCTGGTGGTGCTGAGGGCTGAGGCGCCAGATGCCTTACCTTGAGCTATGCCGGCGACTCATGTTTGGGAATGAGCACAGGCCACTGGGGCTTGACAGGGGATGAGAAGGATTGAGCATCCGTAGGACTGCTCTCCTTCTCCAGAGAGGTGGGACACCAGCACGCGGTGCATGACTGGCCCCTAGTGGAGGTTAGGGGCTGGTGTGCTGATGCTAAAGAAGGTGAAGATGAGGCAGATGCCTGGAGGAGCGCGTGCAGATGCATGCGCACTTTCTCCTTGGGGAGTCATTGCATGCCTCGGCTCGGGGATGAAAAAAGAGAAGGAAAAAGGGTCCTGGCATAGCCAAAATTAAGTCAATCCCCACAAGCTCCACCCCTGTGATTGGCAGTAAGCTCCAGCACCAGATCCGTGTGTTCATTGGGTTGAGGGATCCCCGCCACCTCACCACAGGGGGCAAGCCATGGGGAAGCTGGATGGTAAGCTGCAAGTGGAGGAAGGGGCTGGGGGAATAGACAAGATGTACCGCTGTCAGGAATCAGGAGTATAAACAGATTAACTGCAAAAAAAAAAAGAGTTAGACTGGTGGGCGGCCCTTAACTTAACTTTCGCTGGGAAGCTATCAGAATTAAAGATGATCTCGGCCCCTAAGATTTTGTACCCCCTGTCACATATTCCTCTAGAGGTACCTGTGAAGTGGCTCAAGCTCATAGATTATGTGATTAGCAACTTTCTTTGGGAAAAAAAGAAACCCCGCTACAGTAAGAACAAACTCACTCTCGATGGAAGGATGGGGGCTGGGGCCTTCCATGGCTGGAAGGGTACAAGTGGGCATTTTCTACTGCACAAACACTAATATGGTTTACAAGACCATCCCTTGATTCACCACAATGGCTCCATATGGAAAAGGCAGTTGCCCACAAGCATAGCCTCCCCTTACTGATATATAACCCCCTGCCCAAAGCACTTGTAGCTCATCCCACCATTTGCTCCGGCAGTTAAGATCTGGAATAAGGTGCATGCCAAGATTAAAGCAAACCCCAGACCACTCTCTCACACTCCCTTATTTCACAATAAACATATCCTGGTGAATAACAAACCATTGCACTGGCCTCAATGGGAACAGAAAGACATTGCCTTCTTATCTGATGTTTTAGATACATCAAGCCAAGGTATCCAATCACTTCAAGAACTAAGCTTTAGGAAAGGATTTGGGAGAACTGATTTTTGGACGTATCTGCAGCTTTGCAATTCTCTAACTGAATTCCTTAGGCTGCATCCAACTAGTGAAGCAGGTCCCCAAAGGTTAACTGGGTGGCTTTCGCTCCCCAGGGGTCAGGCCAACAAAGTGTATACTGCTATAAGAGAAAGCATTCCCTCTCAGTTAAGAGACTCCAAACTTAAATGGGAAAAAGCTCTGAATATTACTATTCCAGGCATCCAATGGAAACTGTGTCGGAAGCTGGAGCATATCATATATCCGGACATGTGTAGCAAACTTATGCAGAACAAAAACTGCATCATTGGTACAGGATGCCATACTTACTGTACAAACTTAAATTGGTGGATAATCTGTGCTGGAAATGTCAGTCACAGGTGGAGAATTTGTACCACATTTTATGGCTCTGCCCCCTGCTGGCACCCTTTTGGGAGACCGTATGTTGACTTCCTACCCAAATCCTAGGCTCCAAAGTACAGTTGGATCCCTTGATTTGGATCCTGGGTCTTCCCCCACAACAGGTTTGTGTTAATGCCCATCAGCACCGTTGGCTAGCTCTTCTCAGTATTCAGGGCAAATGCCTTATTCTGTGCCGCTGGAGGTCTACTCAGGTCCCCTCTAGGTCAGAGCTTTTTCACTCATTTATGCAACTGGCATCCCTAGACCGCCTGACCGATGTAGCAGCCAATACACTAGCCAAATATTTTGCTTGCTGGGGTCCTTTTCTTACTTATCTAAAACCCAGAACTGGAATAGATTGAAAAGGATACTCGGATCTAAATGCATTCACTTTGTTTCTCCCATGGCAGCTCGGCGATGGTTGTGTTGATTGCTTACAGATTCTCTTGTTTAAATGTATACAGGAATACTGTTCACTCTTTATTTATACCTGTATTGTTACTTATGTCATTGCCAGGTTTGTATGCTCATTTTTGTTCGGGTTGTTTGTGTGAATTCAGATTAGAGAAGTCGCGCCGGGTTTGTGGGTATGTCATAAGCCCTGCCCCACACTACCTTTGTTTTCTCTTTCCATATCTGGTAGGCACACCTTTACAATAATTATATGTCTTATACGGATATGCTGTGTCTCACTACTGACACACTGTTTATGATCATATGTACTTGCTATCCCTCTGTCTCTGTATCTGATATTGTTATACATTTTGTTGACTTATATTGTACTATCTAACAAGATTTACTATATGATCTGTATGTGTGTGTCTATGTTTTATGCTGGAAAATAATAAAAATCATTAATGAAAAAAACCCCAAAAAACCAACAAGCTGAAAGGCACATAGCTCAATTGTGCAATAGCAAAGGAATCTTGCAAGCCTCACCCAAGGCAATAAACCAGATAATGGCGGAATTTTATAAGGACTTACTGTATATAGCTCACACACACACAATGGGACTCAAAGAAGTTCTCAGCTTTCCTAACTGGCCCCAAACTCCAAAAGCTTACAAACGCTCAGAAAATGATGAAGGATGCCCCCTTTACCAAATGAGAACTAGATGAGGCCATAATGAATGGTTTTACCATGTCGCAGTGACAGCTATCACGGAGACATCCCCGACAGCTGCAGTGCCGACTGTAGGCATTGCGGTGTCAGGGATGCCTCCGTGTATCCCCCCAAACCCCCACACACCCCGGTCTCTAGGATTCCAACTCTGAGTCGGAGTTGGACCGGGGGGGAAGGCAAAACACCCAGCGAGACAGTCTGGGTCACTGCACAGACCATCACAGCGACCTGCGGGTGTTGCCCAATTCCTGTCGCTGTGATGGTCTTCACGATGTCGGAGTCGCTGCAGTGATGGTATACCATAATGAATATGGCCCCACACAAACCACTAGGAGGGGGATGGTTTTCCAGCTGATTTTTATAAACTGGTGCAGGAGTCTATTACTTCCCCTATGTTGGACTTGCTAGCAGGTGCCAGAGAACAGGGTAGACTACCAGTAACAATGAAAGAGGCCATTACTACTGTTCTTCCCAAAGCAGGAAAAGACCCAACTCTACCAGCTGACTACAGGTTCATCTTCCTCATTAATGCAGATACAGAAATTCTAGCTAAAATGCTAGCATACCACCTGGGAAAGTCCTCCCCTCCCTGATTCACCCACCGCATGTGGGGTTTGTGAAAGGGTGGGTGAGTGCAAGCTATTTAAGAGCACTAATTACGCTTCTACGAAACACAAATGCCCTCCCCTTCCCAGCAGCAGCCATTTCGGTAGACTTCAAGAAGGCATTTGATTTTCTAGAGTGGGACTTTGTGCGTGCTGTCCTTCAACAAAGTAATTCTGGAGACACATTTAGGGAGTGGGTCAAAACACTGCATAAAAACCCCATGGCCAGGATCCTCACAAACAACACCCTGTCAGAACTTTTCAACCTTTATAGAGGTACCAGACAGGGGTGCCAGCTCTCTCCAATGCTGTTCATTCTGGCAATTGAGTCCTTAGCCAGTGCAAGAAGGGAACACCCAGGGATGGCGGGTTTGGTGATGGGGTAAATCATATCACGCCATATTATATGTGGATGACTGCCTGATAAGGACATAGAAGACAGTGCATCGCATGCCCTGTCCTTACTATAATCTTTTGCAACCATCTCAGAACACTGCATAAACAAAGGGAAGACAGAGGTGCTCCCACTGAATGACCAAATAACCCCAGAGATAATATCCAAGGTGGATTTAGAGTGGGCCACAAAGGGGATAAAATACATGGGGTGGGCATAACCCCAAAATAGGAAGCCTAGCAGATAAGAACCTTTCCCCACTCATTGACAGCTTTAAGGCAGAGCTAAACTGGTGGAAGCATCTGAACCATTGTATGCTGGGGAAGATTGCCATTATCAAAATGATGCTGGCCCCAAGGGTCTTTTACCTTCTGGCCCACCTACCGGTAGAGATCCTGGTGAAACGGTTTTGTAAGTTAGACTCCATGGTAGGGAATTTCCTATGGGAATACTCTGTCCCAAGGTAGAGCAAGGCTAAACCTAGGGCCGCCTGGAACAGAAGAAGGTGGGGCCTCCCCCATTTTCAACACTATGCATATGCCTTCTCAGTAGCTAGAACCTGCAGAATGTTTCAGAACATGGGACCCAATAAGCCAGCCTGGATAGACATTGAAACAGTTGCCCTTAAGGGCATGAGCCTTGCGGCATATTTACTCTACACACTCCCAAGGGACCAGAGAAAATGGCTCTCGTTAACAGCAGCACATTCAGCACGGCAAAAAGTAGGCTGTCTTACAAGGTCATGCTTGGATCTAGGGGAATATAGCAGTCTATGGGATAAGCCACACTGGTGTATTGACCAAAGCCCTATTAGGTGGGATAACTGGAGGACAAGAATGATTTTCTGGGTAAAAGATGTCCTGTGGAAGAGGGCCTGGGGTTCAACTCCTTTACGTACCTCCAGGAAAGATACCAACTGCCAAAGAGAGACTTTTGGAAATACCTCCAGTTAAGGCACCTATATCAAGAAAAGACAAAGAAACCCTGTCCTGCTTTAGGTGCACAACTAAGGGGTCAAAAACAACCAAAAAACTACCCCTACAGCACTGTGTTAAACAAGCACAGGGCCTTGCAGGCACAATCTATAAGCAAATGAGGGAGGAAACCCCAGACCCTTCGATGAAAGCCAAGGCAAAATGACAGATGTTGCTGGGCCAGCACCTGTCGGAGGGCCAGTGGAAGGAATGCTGGGTGCAGACCAATAAGGCCTGTGATGACCCTCGTAGCCTGATACAAAACAAGATATTGCATCTATGGTACCGCACTCCAGCCCAACTCAAATCCATGGGCCTGACGCAAGGTGATGAGTGCTGGAGATGTGTTGCCCAGGGAGCTGAGCTGCTATACATTCTGTGGCACTGCCCCCAAATCCGACAATTCTGGAGCAGGATTATAGAATGTTGCTCAAAGTTGGTAGGGTGCACAAATCCCCACTTTCCAGCACTATTGATATTGGGGTTATGAAACACTGACCCTCCTCTTAAGAAACAGCAAAGACTTTGGCTACTGCAGGCAACAGTTGAGGCTAAAAGACTTATTCTGAGAAGGTGGCGCTCCACAGAAATTCCTTCTCTCACGGAATGGCTAATGGCCATGGAAAAACTAGCCACCTTCTCAAGAATATTGCATTTTGCTGCTGGTAAGAATTGGTTGTTCCTAGAGAGATGGTCCCTTTTCATCCAATACATAGCTAAGCAGAATATTAGACCAGGGGCCACACAAGAGAAAGACCTGCTAAAGCCTCCTTGAAAGGTTACAAAGGCCCAAGAGCCACCCACCCTATATGAAATATAACACTGCCTCAATATATAGCCACAAGACCAGTTACTGAGTGAGCTGAGAACACCTGGTATAACAAGCCACACCCCCTGCACATCCCAGCGCAGGGAATCAATGGACTACAGTATAAACTTGGTATAACCACAACCCCTGAACTGGGATGCAAATAATCAGCCTTTCTACTAGATTAGCATACTTAAAGATACAGCAATATGTTATGTAACCCCCAATGTAGCAAACAGATGTAAAGTTTTGTGCTATGTCTCTGACCCTACTGTTGTATAGTGACACACCGTTCAGTTGCATGTTTTGTTTTCTCTGCATTTCAATAAAAAGATTAACTGCAAAAAAAAAAATAATAATAATAATATTTTAACCCAAGTAATCAGCTGCATCTTGCTAGCATCAATAAAGTTCCATTATGGTAACTTGCATCTTTTGCTACCTGTTCGTGCAAGCTCGTTTCACTCTTGTGTACACGTTCATCAAAGCTTTTCTCTGGCCAGTTGTTTCTAGGGAAACATTTTGTTCTAGACAGTGCTTTTCTGGTTTGGGCTGGTGCACCAGGCAGAGATGTGTTGGGACCATGGCCCTGTGAGAATTACCTACATTGCCCCTCTACTTCTCGATCTCCACCCCTTTACCGACCTCTCAGTTTCTTCCAGGCATTGCAGGGAGGTTGGGATTACAAGGGGGTGAGTGGATCAATGATGGTGGAAGGCAGCTGAGGAAGGGGAGGTGAGTAGTATTGGGGTTGTCAGGTACAGGAGATGCCCTGGGTTCAAACAGAGCCTAGAGAAAGAGGTCAGACGTGTTTGGTCTCATACCCAGGGTCCCCACCAGACTGAGTGGGCAGGCAACTACAGGGCTGGCCGTGCCCTCTAATCCTCTTTGAGCACTGCTTTGCAATGCCAGGTCAATAAGGAACAAGACTGCCATTTTTGCGGATTTGATTTCCTCTGTCAGCCGGGCTTGCATCACAGAGACCTGGCTGGATGATGTTGCTGGCCCAGTTTTTGAGGCAGCTGTCCCCACTGGGTACTCCATAGTGCACTGCCCAAGGAAGGATCACAGGGGAGGTGCGGTGGCCATTGTTTCTAGATCCAGCTTGGGCTTCACAGTGCATCCGGTTGGTAATACCAGATCCTTTGAGTGCATCACCATGCATGAGGGTCCAGGTGCAGGCTACAGGATTCTTCTTGTTTACCAGCCCCTTGGGTCGGGAGGAGAATTCCTGCAGGAGGTAGCAGACTTCTTCCTCGACCAGGTGTTGGAGTCCCCCAGGTGTTTAATCCTGGGGGACATCAATGCCTGGGTCAATTATGAATCCTTGCATTTTGGTTATGATCTCCTCCAGTTGATGTCATCACTGGGTCTGACACAGGTAGTTGCTTCTGCGACCCACCAGCACAGTTAAACACTCAGTCTGGTGTTCCAATTGGGTCTTGGGGTTGATAGCCTCAAGACTGATCAAGTCTTTGATCTGATCACTGCACCTTGAGGTTCACATTTGGGCTCCCCCCCGGAAGTCCTTCCCCTGCAGAGATGTTCAGCTACCGCCCTTTGAGGGTCTTGTGCCCAGAGGGACTACTGGCATTAGCTGACCTATCTAGAGTAGATGCGGCATGTGCAATTGGTGCCAGTGAGGAGATGGCCATTTATAATAAGGTGATCTCTGAAGCACTGGATGCCATTGCTCCAGTTCGTATACAACCAAGATCTTTTCAGTTGAGAACCTCTTGGTTTTATGGGGATCTCAAGGAGACGAAGATCAAGGGTCAGAAGCTGGAGTGCTGCTGGCGGAAGACCTGGTTGGAGGCCGACAAACTGGCCCTGCGTGCATGCTATGGTGAGTACCAGGGGGCAATTTCACAAAAAAAGGCAGAATTCCTGTCTGGGGAAATTGCTGCAGGGAGAAACAGATCATCTCAGCTTTTTTGGACTGTGGATAGGCTTCACTATGCTGCCTGTCTTCAGCTATGAAATATCTTTTCATCCACTCTATGTGAAGAGTTTGCTCTGTTTGTCTCTGACAAAGTGTTGGCTAGCCGGTCGGGGATCCCATGAGGGAGGTTATCACCTCGCAGTAGCCAGACTGGGAGGAGCAGAGACACTGTACCTGTCTGGGTGGAGTTTAGGCCAGTGGAGGTGCCCAAGGTCACTGGGGTGATCTTACAGCTGAAGCACACATATTGTGAACTGGACCCAGCCCTGATGCATTTCTTAGTGGGATGCACCGAGGCTGTTGGCCCAGTTTTTGCCGGGATTGCCAGGTGTTCAATGATGGAGGGGGTGTTCCCAGCTGTTTTGAAAGAAGTGCTGGTGAGACCACTCCATAAGAAACCTTCTCTTGACCCAGACGTCCTAGTGAATTACTATCCAATCTCCAACATGCCATTTTTGAGCAAGGTTGTTGAGAAACTTGTGGCACAACAGCTTGAGGATTGCCTCATGTCCTTTGACATCTATGAGCCATTTCAGTTGGGTTTTTGGGCTAGACACATCACAGAAACAGCACTGGGTAGGGTGCATAATAACTTGCTCAGGGCTAGAAATAGAGGAGACAAGTCAATTCTTGTGCTCCTTGATCTCTCTTCAGTATTTGACACCGTGGATCATGTGCTCCTTGATCTCTCTTCAGTATTTGACACCGTGGATCACGTTGTGCTCCTTGATCTCTCTCTCTTCGGTATTTGACACCATGGATCACGTTGTGCTCCTTGATCTCTTTTCAGTGTTTGACACCATGGATCACGTTGTGCTTCTTGATCAGCTCTGTGAGTTTTGTGGACTCACCGGTGTTGTCATCAGATGGTTTGAGTCCTATCTATATGACAGAGTGCAGTGGGTAGTGATGGGGAATTTCTCTTCCTCTCTAATGACCCTGTCATGTGGAATACCACAGGGCCCAATCTTGTCACCGATATTGTTTGCAGTGTACATGCTGCCCCTGGGTGAGATCATTCAGCAGTACAGCGTGGAGTTTCACTGCTATGCAGATGACATCCAACTGCACCTATCATTTGCACCCAAAACATCCAATGCTGTCGATGTGCTTAACATCTGTCTGACTAAAATCAATGACTGGATGGCTTCCAGCTGGCTGCTCTAAACCCAGATAAGACGGAGGTGCTGTTGATCAATCCTGGTTGTGGACATGATAGGTTGCCACCTGGAGCTTGCACAGGTCTTTTCCTGGGGTTCACTCCATTGGTGGCTTCCCCGAGGGTGTGTGGTCTTGGTGTGCTCCTGGACAGCAGGCTGACCTTCGAAGATCAGGTTTTGTCTGTTGTCAAAAGTGTTTTTTACCACTTGTGGAACAACGCCAGGATTGTGCCCCTCGTTCTGCTCAAGGACCTGCTGACTCTGGTACAAGCTTTTGTTATCTCTAGGTTCAACTACTGCAACTCTCTATACTTCAGGGTCATGGGATGGACCCTCTGCAGACTGCAGCTGGTGCAGAACGTGGTGACCTGGTTGCTGACGGGCCTGTCTAAGTCCAGTCACGTAACCCCGGTCCTGCATGCTCTGCACTGGCTCCCTGTCAGGTGGAGGGTCCTTTTCATGGTGGGCTTGGTCACCTATAAGGTCTTATATGGACTGGGTCCTGGCTACCTGTCAGAGCTCCTGACACCTGCGACCTCTGCTCACACCCTACACTCCTCTTCGAAGGGCCTCCTGGACGTTCCCAGGATTCGGCTCAAGACATCGAGCAACTGTGCTTTTAGTGTCACTGGGCCAACCCTGAGGAACTCACGGCCATCTGCGGTCCGGGAGGCCCCCTCAATAGGGGTTTTCAAGCTGAGGCTGAAGGCCCACCTCTTTAGCCTGGCTTTTATGGACTAATAATTCTAGCCCAACCATTTGGATCATCAGAAATTTACTTTAAAGCTGTAATTCTGAACTTTATTTATTCCGGAATTTTTGTGTGTTTTATTTATTGTTTTATTTTTTGATATGTATTGTTAGGCACCCACAGTCTCAGAGAAAGGGTGCCCCATAAATAAAATGTGCCTTGCCTTGCCATTTTGGCTCTGTTTTACAAAACATGCACCTCTACAGTTCTTTAACATTGATTTCATCCATTTTTAAGCATGTTTTTTTGGCCCGGCTCTATTATCAGTTTCTTGAGCTCTGTTCATATTTTTTGTATTCCCAAAGGCATTTAGACTGCTGTCACAGTTCCCTCCATATCTCGCTGATCCTGTCAAGCCTGCTAATCCATTCCCCAGAGTGACGTGTCTCCCTGGGGTCCAGCACTGGTTCTTAAACACAATTTACAGTTGCTAAGCAACTGTACACTGCAATGCTTTGCCATGACAATGGACTAGCAGGCTCAAATAAACAGAATATGGTCAGATCAGCGTGCATTTAACTTTTGCATCAGTGCCTAAATACATTATTTCTTGTTTGTTGATGTATTTATATATATACTGTTTTTTCATGTGAGTTAGGGGACTTAGGGTTATCTGGTCACAGAAGTGTTCACTTGATTAACTTGCAGTTTCTTAGAAGAGGGGTGGGGCAAGCTCAAGAGACAGACTAAATGGGGTTTTATTTTGTGTTATGGATTTTACCATTAGCCCCATGTTTTGGTGACTACAAGTACAAGATCATTTAATCATGGGACTAATAGTGGTTATTTTAGCCTGCTAGTCCAGCGATACCTAAACAGTTACATTGTGAGTGTTCCACACAATATATTCTGATAGCTGCTGATGGCAACAGTTGTCTCTGACAGTGAGTGGAATATTTAGCAAATGAGTTGGGAATTTACTATGATTGAACAATGTCATACTTAATTTCACTCTTTATGACAGAGTTCTTTTTAAAGCTATGAATATTCATGAAATGCTTTTTATGCAAGGAAAATTCTATTTTTTAAAACTGAGAAGTATATTGTATTGATATATGACACTCCAAATAAGGAGGTATGTGATCTGATTAGATTATTTTTGTATCTAAATTCATGCAGCAAGTACCAGTTGCCAATACAAAATCACAAGGATATTTGAGTTGAAAAACTTTGTATGGACACGTGAACTATCTAGAAGTGGAATAATTCTTTTATTGAACAGAGGGAGAATGTATTATAAATACCTATAAGATGTAATTATAGATAGAAGTTAAATGGTATTGTAAACTTCCATAGTCAAATGCAAATGATGTTTGCTTACGCTCACAGGATAATACAGATAACATTGGTAACAGGTTCAAGAAGCCTTTATGATATTGTTGCATGTATATGAGGTCATTATATAGATGAACTGTTTACAGTTATAAAAATTATTTTTTAGGAAACAATCAGTGACCAAATCGGGGGTCATTCCATAGATCTGAATGACCTTTATATAAGCTGGAGAGCCTAGGTATGGGCTTTAATATTATTACAATTGTATGTTTGTTTCTGTTTTTGAGATGTTTCATCAATTAATTGGATTGACTATATGTTATTTAGTGCAGGTGATCATTTGAACATATGGTACAGTAGATTTTAAGATAATCAATTTAATATTATATACCATTACTGCATTCACTTAGTCCACTCTTTGTTATGTAAAATAGAAATCATGAAATATGTGCTTATGATTCTAATAAGGCATAGTGAAATATCAGGGTATATTACCTACCTGCATTTCCTTGGAATGCCAAAGAGCATATATATATATATATATATATATATATATATATATGTTTATACAATGGGGGTGAGAGCTCCACAGTGATAATAAAAACATGTTATTTCCACTGGAGTGAGATATCTGATGGTGACATCACTGGAGTTAAAATATCTTCTGTTTATCACACTCTGACTCTCTCACTCACTCCAGCCTGCATACTAAATTGAACTTCTTTACAAATCTGTTTCTCACTGCTACTTGCAAGTAACTTGATTAACATTCAAAGGACATTCAGCTGTTTTCCACAGTGTTGTAAAACTCCCAACCCATTACTACATTTTCAAAAAATCCTGCATTCTAAATAACAGTGTCTCACACTTTCTGTTTCTCACTGCTACTCGCAAGTAACTCATTTAACATTGCAAAGAACATTTACCTGTTTCCCACAGGGTTTGTAAAGCTCCCAGCTCATTACTATTTTAAGTTAAGTTCAAGAAAACCTGCAATCTAAATCACAGTGCCTCACAGTAGCTGTTACTCACTGCTTGCTGAAACTAATTTAATTAGCATTGCCAAACACATTCACATGTTTCTTATAATGTGGGTAACATTCCCAGCCCATTCAGAAACACTTAAACACACTCAGAACACAATCAGATGGTGCTCTCAGTATAGCCTAGAGGTTAGAATCATGAGCTTTAAATAAGCTTGGATTTACCAGACCTGGGTTTGATTCTTACAATCTCTACATCCACATTGTGTGAGTCTGAACAAGTCACTTCTGAAAACATACCCAGTTACCAAACAATAAAAGAACACGCAGAAAAACATAACTGTACTTTGGAAGCCCCCCCCCCATTGTATAAACCGTGGTGATTGTGTGATATGCATAATATACTCACTCCTGCATTGTGAGCCATGAATACTCTCACCTGTGCCTTTGGCACTTGTGAGTATCCATAGTTCACTCTGCTGGAGTGAGTATATTTATGCATATCACACTCCTACCCATCATGTATCCCATATATATATATATATATATATATATATATATATATATATATATATATATATACACACACACAAATAGATGTGACACAGTGGTCGTTAACTATGTCTCTGATGCTATTATTATTGTTTTATACATGGATCCTTCGCCCTGGAGACGCTCATGAAGGGTGAAACATTGGGCTTTGTTTTGGGGATCTTTGCTGGATATGGTTTATGAATACAATACAACAAGAGTACACATTTGTTGGTGTGGCTGGTCTCTAGAATTTTGCTGTTTGGACTTATCGCATTACCAGTCCTCACTTTATTCACCTAAGAAGAGAACGTAGAACGGGACCAACCCGGAACTGTTTCTGTTGGATCCTGCTTCTGCCCATTCCCACAGCTTGGCAGACTGAAGCACTGAGTGGCTAAGTGACTTGCTCAAGGTCACACAGTAAAAATCTGGCTCTGTTAGGTTTTGAATGGGGATCTCCCAGTTCCCAGTGGTACTGTAACCACTATACCACATGGCTTGTGGGGTGGTGGGGACCAGGGAAGACCAGCAGCTGCTGGCCATTTTTTACTTTTATTTTTTATTTTTTGTTTTGTTTTACAGTTTCTGTATCCAAGACAGCCCAGCTGAGAAGCAACGTCTTGTTTCCAGTGGAGCCTGTTTTATCCATATTTCTCACCCACCTAGCATAGTTAATAAGCAAGGAATCTCTTACCTGGGTCCCAGGGAGCCTGGGATTGGGTCTCTTGGGGGGGATGTCTGGTCATGTTCTGAACTACAAAGGCTGCTCCCTGGGCTGACGTGCCTGCCTGAGACCCATACAACAAAAACAACAACAAACATGGTGGCACCATCCGTAGTGCAAGAATTAACAATTTATTAAAAAAGTGTAAAAACGCTTACAGTTTACATGGAAAAGTGCCATAATAAATACAGGAGATGCCACTCAGCTACCAGAAAAACACCCCGATTGGTTTCACGTGATAGTGCAACATATAGCAAAAGTGGACTAAACATAAGCATAATATAAGAATAGGGTCACAAAGGATCCATAGTTCTTTAGAGTGAAAATAGGGCACATATGGAAGCTTAAACAGAGATTTAAGCAATAAGGCATGACAAGGTGTGTGTTATCGTGTAATAACGTCACTCCTGGGGTGGGTTGAAGCATGACGAGAAGTAGCTTCCACCACCAGGAGTGATCACCTTACACAATACATATTGCTAATTAATTACAATGGCTTGATGTTATACAAAATAAAAAAAATATTTAAAAAAAGATTTTAGTAGATTTTTAGTGTGGCAATATATCTTTGTTTCTGAAAAGAATTAATCAGTATCCTAGAGCAAATCCATACAGTGATGTTATTTTGTGATACCATCACTGTCTCAGGGACACACTGACCAGTCAGAGTCCAGGAAATTTTTTTGCCATTGTATAATAATACTTATCTGATCAGCAGGGGGTTGGGAACAGGGAGCTAGCATCCTGTCAGACTTGTAGAAATAAAGAGAAAAATGGCTTAGTATAGGAACAGATAGTAGCAAAAGTAGTAGTGAACTGCAAGAGGTAAAGGATGTACATAGAGAAGGAAGCACGGTGTAAGGTCGACACTACAATGCCGCATCCCGCACACCAAGCACAGCCAGTGCGCACAGTACCACAGTGACACAGCGAGGAGGCTGACCCACCCCCCACAGCGTCAACAGGTGCGCCGGTGGTGATATGAAAGAGGTGCGCCACACCTGCATACACAGGTCCACTATGGGAGGAGGCATGTCAGTGAAATATGTGGAGAGCGCTAAGGGGCACAGACTGCTGGTGGTGTCCGGGTACACCTATCAGCATGAATGGTCAAGGGGTGAAAGAACTTACTGGAAATGCTGTGAATATGCAGCAGACAGATGCAGGGGCTGTGTGCTCACCATGGGCGAGGAAACGCCGTTGCCGACAGGTACCCACAACCATGTGCCTGACACCACAGCCATTGATGTCTGCAAGGTATGGGCAGCGGTGAAGCGGAGAGCCCGGGACACGAACGAGATGAGCCAACAGCTCATAGTGGCATGCTGCTCTGGTGTCAATAAGGCAGTTGGGGGATGTCTACCCCCTGTATCACTCCTGAAGCAGTCAGCGCAATGTGTCCGGAGGGCCAGCAGGTGTGCTATGGTTGACCCACAACAGCTGTCCGAGCTCACCATTCCCGACAACTACACCAGAACCCTGGCAGGTGAGCTGTTCCTGCTTTATGATTCGGGACAGGGCACTGAGGCCAGCATGAAATACAGGTTCCTCCTCTTCAGCACTGAAAGGAACCTTGAATTCCTGGGCCGTATCCCAGCATGGCTTGGGGATGGCACATTCCGCTGCTGCCCCAGGCTGTTCCAGCAGCTGTACATGCTGCATGGGGTGAGCAGGGCAACTGTACTCCCTGCTATATATGTGCTGATGGTGAGGAGAATGGCAGCAGGCTACATCACCGTGTTCATGAACATCGCAGAGCTGTGCCCTGCAGGTGGTCCCCGCCGGATGCTCATTGATTTCGAGCTTGCTGCCTATAGGGCTAGCTGCACAGTGCTGCCTGACATGGACATCCATGGGTGCTTCTTCCACTTGTGCCAATGTGTTTGGTGGCACATCCAGCAGCATGTAGAGCTGGCACATCTGTATTGCTCGGATGATGTCTGTGCCATGCACCTCCGCATGCTGCCAGCCCTTGCATTTGTGCCCCCTGCAGATGTGTTCACCACCTACAAGGAGCTCTGTGGCTGGGAGTACTTCACATCCCATGAGGATGTTCTTGCTCCTGTTCTCGACTATTTTGAGGACACCTGGCTGGGAAGGCCTGTCCGCAGTGGCCACCGCTGCAAGCCTCTGTACCCCATCCCTGTGTGGAACTGCCATGTCACTGTACTGGATGGGATGCCCCACACCAATAATGCCATCGAGGGGTGGCACTGGGCATTCAATGCTCTGCTTGGTGCAGCACACGCAACCCTGTGGTGGTTTCTGGATGTCCTGCAGAGGGAGCAGCAGCTGGCAGAGGTGAAGCTGCAGCAGGGTCTGTCTGGCCAGGCTGTGGGGTGATCCCAGAGGCACTACAGGGAGTCAGCTCAGTGCATCACTGACATTCTCAGTGCATGCAGTATCAGGAGCTGCAGGGACTAGCTGATGGGGCTGGCATTAAATATCAGCCTTCAGGTGTAGGACCCTGGGCCAGGGGACACCCATGAGTGTCCCTACCCAGTGTCTGCGCCCCCATGCTGCATTCCATACCCTTCTGCAATGCACTGTGCATTCCCCTGCTTCCTGTGGTGCTGCTACTGCCCCCTGTACCCCTGTGCAGGGATTTTGCCACCGAGGTTCTGTCGTGGTCTGCACCGTCATGCCTCTCCTGTCCGTTGGGTGGCTGTTCGTGCTGTATGCCACCAGTCGGCATTTCCGTCGGGGGGCTTGGTCATACACTGTGCTGCTGCATCACTGCTATGCTAGTCATCGGTGCATCCTGTGCGTCTGTGGTGTCGGGTTCACGGTGTTCGCGGTAGGGTGCGCCGAGGTCCTGTGCGGCATTTCCTTGTTGTTGCTGTGGGGGATGTCGGCATTTTTGCCATTGGGCCAACGCCGTGCTTCCCACCAAAACATGCAGTGCTGGCACACTTAAATTGTGCCTCAGACACTTAAATGCACACATAAAAACTACAGTGATGGAAATACACACTAAGGCGTAGACAGACAGACATGCGCGCACACACACACACATACATACACACACACACACACACAAATATGGATCCTTCAGATTACTACTGAAAACACAAATGATTTTTCCAGCCTACTTTAAATAAATAACTCTCTTCAGCAGCACAATGGACCATCTCTCTACACACATAGCACTTAGTCAGTCCAGATAGGATCAACAAAAGGGTGAAGCTAAATAATCAAGCCTGCTTAGTTTGGCAAGAGTGGAGCCGGCAACAACGGCATTAAAGCAGGACCGCCACTGTGGATGCAATATCTAAGTTAGGCTATCTTCTACAAATGTAACCCCCTCACCCCTGCCTTTTTACCAAAATGACAGGTGGCATACTGTTGAAGTTGACAGCAGTACCTGGTGGGGACCTGGGTTCAGGGAGGATGAGGTTACTCGGCACAGGGGGACCTAGGTTTGACTACTTTGCACAGGGACACCCAAGTAAATCTGAACACAGGAAGCAATAACTGTAATGTCCAGAACCAGGAATGGGATTCTTCAGTGTGGCTTTTATTCACATACTAGCTGAACAAAACAAAGCATAGACAGATCCCCATGGGGCTACATTTCCTGGTAATGTAGATTAGAGACTACAGAACATTTTATCACCATTTTCAGCCCTCAGGCTCTGAACCCACCAGGCACACAGCCCGGACTTGCACGCAGCTTTGGGTACACAGCCCGACTTGTACACACTTGGGTTTTTCCCACGGGCCCGGCTCCCCCACCGGCCACTTGATCAGCGGTCCATTGGAAGAATGAACCAATTATCCTGTCGTGGCTCCTCACACCACTTAGAGTCGGCGACTCCTAGAGAGAATTTTCCTTGTCGTGGCTCCCCACACCACCTAGAGTCTGTGACTCCTAGAGAGAATTTTCCCTTGCAACCCCACGTCTGGGTACTTCCCCCATCACTGGCCAAGTGCATGAGGCAAAGCAGCAACCACAGAAGAAATCCGTAGAGGTGGACCTGGTCACTAAAAAGGAGGGGGTTCGCCCACCTCCAGCTCCCACAGCCCATACCCGGCCATTTCCCTGGGAAAACTGAACCATTCCTTTGCTGAACTTCTAAATGTAGATTAAAGGGTAGATGATCTGGGTGCATCTCCTCTACATATTACTTGAATCACACAGCACTCTAGCATTTGATACTACTTTACTTGTTTGGCCCAGTCCTATAGGCTTCCCAAATTGTAGCTCAATCCCTAGATTTCCACACTTGTCCCAGGGTGAAGAAAACATTTTGCCCTCTTAGTCAGAGCAGACACTCACCCTTTAGTTGCAGGTGCCCCACAGGCAACTCACAAATCTTCCAACTTTCAAAATAAAAAGAAGAACTAAACAGGCAGCTTTTCTTCCACTTGGCAGAATTAAGGGGATTGCCCCAGGAATCTGCTAGGGATCTTTACATCCCCCGGAGGGAGGGAAGGGCACTAAGACCTGAACAGCAGTCTCCACCACTTGAGCACACCTTCACTTACTGAAAACAAACTGGACACTGACTTGGACACTGAACACTACCCTTTGAAAACTCCCAACGTTCTATCTAATTCCCTCTGCTGCAGATTCCAATGTGGCTTATGCAGCTGCGAAAGTTCTATTGGTGATGTCATCCCTCAGTCTCAGCTGAGACTGAGAACAGAGTGAGACAGTGTGAAACGCAATTAACTAGAGTTTCTCAAGCTGCCTTCCCTGCCTACCACTAGGTCTTATTGGGATTCTAGTAACCCCGGGTAACAAGGGGGTTACACAAATAAATTGCAGAATGAAAAAAAAAAAAAGATTTGTTACCTAAACTGCTAGTAATAACAGAAAGGTGCAGGTTCCGTGAGCATGATCACTGTGAAGGCAATAACATACAGCATAACCGAAGCTGCATTACAAAAAAATGCAACAACATGTGCTGGAAGAAGCTGTTGAAGTTTCATTACCCAGTGTAATACGAGGTTCAGTACCCAGTGTAATACGAGGTTCAGTACCCACCAGCGGGACTGCAGAAATTGAATCCAATGCATGTGCAAGCACAAGGAAAAAATTAATTGGTGGTTGCAGTATAAAGTGAATAATCTGCCAATAGCCAAACAAAGCAAACATCACAACGTTTCATGATTTGCTGTTGCCTGTTCAGAGGGCAGAGTCTGCCAGACACTACTGCTTAAATACAAGCTTTTTAAAGGTCCATTGTCACATATGCTGTATAATAAATAGCTAATTCACACAGATAAAAGGCTGCACTGGATCAGTGGTGCTCCTGTTACTATTGCAACAGTGTACACAGAAAACAATCAGGCACTCACCACCAAGTTCAACAAGGCGCCACTCACGTATGCAGTTCAGATAAAGTGCTTCTTTTATTGTTGTGCAAGGTGTGGGTACAAAAATTCTGTTTCTGTCCTGCCTGATACATTTTGGATCAGTGAAGCTCTTTTGTCAAAGGCAATTATCAAACAGATAAGGGCCCCAATATTCAACAAGCATTTGTCAATGCTGAATGTTCGCCGCTGGTATTGCTGTTGTACTTGATCTTGCTTGTAGACATTTTTATGATATATTTACCCAGGATGGCAACGATGAGATGAAATATCTCATTTTCAGTGATGTCCTGCTCTGACACATTGTTAGATTGCAATCCAGGGTAGGGCAGCTGAGAGGCAATATATTACTTTTAAGTTGGCTCCCACATTTTGACCTCAAATGTCAAAAAGTCTTTTTGTGACCTGACGTTATGATCAAGGCAGGTGGAATTTTAAAACTCCCATCTGAAAGGTGATTTCACTGTGTGACTGTGGAAACAAGTTTCGGGAGGAGATTTGAAAAATTATACCTGCCATGTTATGGAGATTGGGGTAACACTAGGGATATGTTGAACATTAGGGGCCAAAATCTGCAAAAAATAAAGTTATGAGCAAATATTGGAACAATTTGTTTCCTCATAACTTAGTTGTTTTTTCATATTTTTATCCCAAATTTTCAACATGATCTTGTTATGGCCACTCCTTCTGAACATGACAGGTTTCATTTATAAAATGCTGGCTGAACTGTCATTTTGCACCACAAGTGTTAAAACACATTTTGGGTAGGATTTGAGAAATGACAGCTGTCACATTCGTGACATGGTATGAAACAAACATTTGTCAATGCCAAATGTTGTCTTGCTGGCATTGGCATTGGTAGTGCAGGAGTTAGAGAGATGCATAATAGGAATGGCAGTGAAGTATTGAACTGATGCCAACCCCACCCCCATGCGGCAGAGACTGACAGGCATTGGGATGTCCCTTAGGGTGTTGGCCATAGTGCTCATACCATTTCACCTCTCCTTATCCTGCAGATACCGACAAGTGTTGCGGTGTGCATTGGGGTCTTCAGGCTTTACGCTCACCCCATTCCATAAGGAAATACACTGAGATGGGTACAGTATAGGACAGTGGGGTGAACTTTGGAGCCAAAGCATCCAAGGCACATCTTGATGATTGTCACTTGCTGCAGGGTGGGGGTGGGGGTGGAATGGCTTGAGAATTATGTCCGACAATCCCAAGTCACACACCTGACACCTGTCAGTCTCTACAGGGTATGGTGTTACAGTTGGAAACCCTAATGCCCAAGGCATTTTCACTCCAATATTTCAACATGGACTTTTTGTGACCCTACCTCATGAACAGTGACACTATCAGTTCATTAGCCATAAGGTGATTTTTGCACATCGACTGTGCCATTTGGTGCCACAGGTGCGAAAACACATTTTGCATAGGATGTGAAAAATGACAGCTGTACTTTTCATGAGGAGGTACAAAAAAATGGCAATGTTGAAAATCTGGAGTGAAAATATGAAAAATTGGTGAAGTCATGAGCGTGCATAGAAACTGGGCAACGCACGCCTGTAATGCAATTATTTTGGGGATTTTTTAACCAGATTATCAGCATAGGCATTTTGGAACCTCTGCTCATAAACAGTGGCACTGCAATTTTATTAATCTGTCCCGAAAATTGATTTCCCACAGTGATTGAGCCATTGTGCGCCAGATGTGCGAAAACATAGTTTGGGCAGGATGTGAAAAATGACAGCTGTACAGTTCATAAGGAGGTGTGAAAAAATGGCAATGTTTAAAATCTGGAGTGAAAATATTAAAACTGATGAAGTTACCAGCATGTGTGGAAACTGCAAAACGCACACTCGTAACACAGTCATCTTTTGGAATTTTTTCACCAAATTTGCAAAATAGGCTTTCTGGGACCCCTCCTCATAAACAATGGCACTGTCATTTTGTTAATTGGTCCCAAAAGGTGATGCCGTGCAGTGACCACAAAATCACCTTTCGGTACTGAGTAACGAAATGACAGTGCATGTGTTCAAGAGATGGGGTCCCAAGAACCCCATGTTGAAAATCTGGAGCCAAAATTCAAACAAGCATTTGTCAATGCCAAATGTTGTCGCGCTGGCATTAGGTTTGGTAGTGCAGTGCAGGAAAAACATTTTGGGCAGGATGTGAAAAATGACAGCTGTACAGTTCATAAGGAGGTGTAAAAAATGCCAGTGTTGAAAATGTGGCATGTAAATATAGCAAATTTGCGAAGTCACAAGGGTGTGTGGGAAATATGCAATGCATGCTTAGTACACTGCCATTTTATGGGCGTTCAGGACCACATTTTCAACATAGGCATTTTAGCACCTCTGCTCATGTACAGTATCACTGTTATTTCCTCAAAGTGTCCCAAGAAGTGATTTTGCACAGCAACCACGCTATTCTGCGCCAGAAGCACGAAAACACATTTTGCGCAGGACATGTGAAATGACAGCTGTACTGTTCATCAAGAGGTGTGTAAAAATGGCAATGGTGAAAATCCAGAGTGAAAATATCACAAATGCATGACGGTACGAGCATGCGTGCAATCTGCCAATGCACGCTCGTAACACAGTCATTTTATGGAGTATCATCACCAAATTTTCAACATAGGCATTTTAGGACCTCTGCTCATGAACTGTGTCACTGTCATTTTCATAATCTGGCCCAAACACTGATTTCTCACAGCGACTGCGCAATTGTGCGCTGGAAGTGCGGAAACACATTTTGGGCAGGATGTGGCAAATGACAGCTGTACTGTTCACAAGTAGGTGTACAAAAATGACAATGCTGTAAATCTGGCATTAAAATATTGTGAATTCACGAAGTTACAAGCCTGCGTAGCAACTGTGCAACACACGCTCATAAAACAGGCATTTGTTGGATTTTTTCGACCAAATTTGGAACATAGGCTTTTTGAGAGGCCACCTCATGAACACTGGCACTGTCATTTTGTTAATGGGTCCCAAAAGGTGATTTTGTGCAGTGACTGCAAAATCAACTTTCGAGGCTGATTAACGCCATGACAGTGATAGAATTCATGAGGAGGGGCCCCAAAAACCCGATGTTGAAAATTTGGTGCCAAAATTCCAACAAATGCCTGAGATATGCAGCAAAGTTGGAAAAACCCTATTCATTCCATTATACAGCTTACCGTCATTTCCTCAGTTCGCGGTCGGCTTTGAAGAGTGCAGACATGTTCCCAGTCCACCAAAGATCATTGCGCCAGACTCCGGAGGTAAGTATGGGGTGAGGGGGATGAAGGGGGTCTGGGTAGGCAGGGTGCACAGTGGGTGGGTGCGGTGGGGGCAGTAGACTACAGGGGACCGTTTTTATGTTACAGGGAAGAAAAAAAACTAACATTGCGGGACAGCTTTTTTTTTCCCAGGGGACTTGGCATGCTGGGGTGGGCTCCCAGCATGCCACCTAACTGTTTTGGGGGGGTTGCTGCAGCTGACAGGGGACTGGGCACCCTCGTTGTTAGACAATGGGGTGAGAACTTATGCCAACGGGGACTGGGCACCCCCATCGGCACACAGTGACAGACAGGGGGGGAGGCAAGAGCCAAGGATTGGGCACCCCCTTGGCATATAAGAAATGTGGGGCTGATTTATGCCAACAGGGAGGGCTTCCACGTCGGCACACAATGAAAGTGGGGAGGCAAGAACCTAGGGGATTGGGCACCCCTCGCATATAGAAATGGGGGTTGCTGCATGCCAACGGGAGTGGGCTCCCCATCGGCAAATTGTGTGTGACACAGTAAGCTGGCTGGGGGATTGGGCACCCTTCAAGTCAGCCATTGGTAGTCGTCATTACGTTAATGTATAGCACACAGGAAGGGTTCGCTGCATCTGACGAGCTTTGCTCGGATTGCAGCAGACCTTTCCTTAGATGTGCTTGCCACATTAGCATGCATGGTGTGGCGCCGGCATGCAGGCTGATTGGGGAATGAGGGACGCACCTACTGATGCGTGCCCTGCATTCGCCCAACAGCGGCCACGCCTCCAAATCTGCACTACCACAAGATGTTGACTTGCACACAAGCATGGCAAACCAACATAAAAATAGTTATGTTGAAAAGTTGGGGGTCAAAATATTGAAAATTACTACAGTTACAAGCATGTATTGAAAAACTGCAATGTAGACTCATAACATTTTTGTTTTCTCATATTTTTACCCCATATTTTCAACATAGCCTTCTTGTGTCCCCACATAGCCTTCTTATAAGCCCACCTCCTGAACAAGGGTGGAGAAAATGTTCAAATCCTGCCCAAATGGTGATTTTGCATCACAAGTGCGAAAACACATTTTGGCCAGGATTTGAAAAATGACAGCTGTCACATTCATGAGGTGCTGTGAAGAAATGACTGTGTTGACAATTACCAAAGTTATAAGTCTGCAGTCCTAAATTTCAATGTAGGCTCATAACTTTATTGTTTTTTTATATTTTTACTCCAAATTTTCAACATATCCTTCTTAGGACCCCAATTCATGAACAAAGGTGGAGAAAATGTTCAGCTCCTGCCCAAAGTCACCTTTCAGGACAGGTTTGCATAATTTCACTGCCATTGTTTATAATGTGGGGTCCCAAAAAAGGCTTCTTGAAAATTTTGGGCAAAAATATTCAAAAATGACCAAGTTATGCCACTAAGTTCAAACCCCCACTGTAATACGTTGAACTACAATAGACTTGCACTTGCTCCTGCTATTGCGCACTTTTTGGGTGCAGTTTGAATATCTGGGCAACAGTGTTTTGAGTATTTTGACAGTTTTCAATGTCTTTTAATAGAAGCTCCCTTATTTTAGCGGGAACCACTATTTTTTCTGTATTTCTAATGAGGTTTGTTATTTTAGTTTTTCCATTTTGGGAACCAGTGTTTTTCAGCTTTCTGATACATTGTTATGTCAGAAAAGTCAAAAAAGAGGACTGGACCCACAGGTTTTAAAAATTGTATTAAGTGTGGCAAAATTCTAGCAAAAGCAGATAGCCATGAGCTATGTTTACAGTGCCTGGGTCCAGGACATTTTTGCTCAATTTGCTCTAAATTCTGCTCAAAAACTATTAAAAAGAGAGCCAAAATACTAGAAGAGATGGCCTCTAATAATGCTTCTCCTATTAAGTCCACTTCCTTGTCTAAGCCTAAAGATAAAGACCCCTGAGAAAATAAGTCTGATAAACAAAACAATAAAAATGGTGATGTGCCAAAAAAGAGAAATGGTGAATAGACTAGTGAGTCTGTTCCAGCAAAAAAACTATGTAAAGACAAGCATACCACTGCCCCCCCCGGCGTTAAGACAAGGGGAGACACCAGTGACAAAAAAAAGCATAAAGACAAAGAAAAGAATAAAGAAGGTCAGTCACCCATGTTCAGGATGATGATGATGTTGATGAAGATAACAAAGAGGACCAGCCTCTGGAGCCGGACATTTTGCCCGACCCACGCTTTGGTACTTCTCCAGATGACCAGGAGAACCTTTTCTCCCTCCTGACCTTCTTACAGCACATGGTGGACACCCTGGACCTCCCTGCTCAGGAGTCCACAGAGGATGATGATGATGATGATGAAGACTATAAAAATATGATGGGTCTTCCTCCTACAAAAACAGATTGTGCTTCCTATATACAAATCCTTTATGAAATCCACTATGAAGCTTCTGCAGGCCTTACTTCCCTGTCAGGAATGGACAAGAAAGTGGATAGAAAATATCCTCTGGCTAAAAATGAGTGATTTTCTTTATACTCATCCCAGCCACGAAGGGGTAATTCAGGCCACAGCCTGTGATAAGGCTAAGATTCCTCTCACCTCTATGCCTCCTGAAAAGGAGTCACGAAAATTAGATGCTATGGCTAAAACATCTTATACCACAGCCTCTTTGCTTTTACGCCTGTCCTCTTACTTCGCATACTCTGCTAAGTAACAGATGTCTCTTTGGCATTCTGTCCAGGCCATTCTCTCACACAAATCTGACAGGATGTTCCAGTACATTGCTGAAACAGTGAAATATGGTCTGGAAGTCACCAAATGTGTAGTCATATCGGATGACCTAAAGGTGGGTAAGCAACGTGAGAAGTCAGTAAGGAGAGCCAGGGGGATACTGGGATGCATAGGGAGGGGCACCACGAGTAGAAAAAGGGAAGTGGTTATCCCTCTATACAGACAGTTGGTGAGACCCCATCTGGAGTACTGCGTGCAGTTTTGGAGACCTCATCTACGCAAGGACATAGACAGGATGGAAGCAGTCCAGAGGAGGGCAACTAAAATGGTGCAGGGTCTACATCAGAAACCATATGAAGAGAGACTGAGAGAGCTTAATATGTATACCCTTGATGAAAGGAGGGACAGGGGGACATGATAGAAACTTTTAAGTACTTCAAGGAATCAACAGGAGGGTAGCATCTTTCAGAAAAGAGAGTGTAAGAACGAGGGGCACAATTTAAAGTTAGAGGGGGGATGGCTCGGGGTAATGTGAAGAAATTCTTTTTCACGGAGAAAGTGGTGGATGCATGGAACCGCCTTCCTGGAGAGGTTGTGGGGTCTAAAACAGTGGGGGAATTCAAACATGCATGGGACAGACATAAGGCAATTATAGTGGGGGTTACAGGAAGTAGGCTGTTGGTTAACTAGAATCTGTAGCTTATCCAGTAGGTAGGGAAATGGGCAGACTGGGTGGGCCAAGTGGTCCTTATCTGCCATCAAAGTCTATGTTTCTATGTTTCTATGTCACGTACCTAATTTTCTCAGTTCACAGTCTGGAGTTTAAGAGTGAAGATTTACCTGCAGTTCAGAGAAGATTACAGTGTTGGACCCCAGTAGGTAAATAAGGGCTTAGCGGGGTGGTGGGTGCTGAGTGGAGGGTTGGGTGGGGAACTAATGGAAGTGACAGCAACAGACATCGATGGACTTTTTTTTACAGATTATATTGTAACAAAAAATGAGGGACAGTTTTCTTTATTTCAGGTGGTGACACTGGGGATTGGGCACCCAGTGTCAGAGTTATGTTTTGGGGGTACTGAGTGGGAGGGTTGGGTGGGAGGACTTATGGCAGTGGCACCAACAGACATCAATGGACTGTTTTCTTTTTTTAGGTTATCTTGTTAAAAACAAGAACATCGAGGGACGGTTTTCTTTATTTCAGGTGGTGACACTGAGGACTGGGCACCCCCAGGTTTTGAGTTATGTTTGTGGGGGGGTTGGGGTGTGCTGAGTGGGAGCATCAAGTGAGGGACTAACAGCAGTATCAGCAACAGACATTGATGGACGGTTTTCTTTTTTACAGGTTATATTGTTAAAAAAAAACACCTACAAGGGATGGTTTTCTTTATTTCAAGTGGTGACACTGGGGATTTGGCACCCCTAGTGTTGATGTTATGTTTGTGGAGGGGTGTGGGATGGTGTGTGCTGAGTGGGAGGGTCAGGTTTGGGGACAGTAACGGTGGTGGCAGCAACAGACATCAATGGATAGTTTTCTTTTTTGCAGGGTGTAATTCAACTTCAAGGAGGTTTCCACCCAGCAAGCTAGAACAGTGTCATGATCAGCCTGGCTGATGATTGGTATGACACCGATGAGCTCCTAGCAGACCACTCTGCATTAGACTGACAATGTCACTCCTCTCAAAAGCCACTCTGCTAACAAAATGTTTGCTGTGTGTGTGCGCACAGCAAGCATAAAAAGGAGCACAAGTGCAGCACAAATGTCTGTGCTATGCTTGCGCTAGTGCCCGACCCAGTAGCTGCTATATTCAGTTGGATAGTGGACTGCCATTATTGGGCTGAATATTGGCCCATGTCTGTGCAGCACTAAGTAAAACTGCATTGACCTGACACAGACCTGGGCAGTATTTAGCCCACAGATAATAGTGTTCCTAGACCAGCTACTGCTGAGAGCCATGTTGGCTATACTCAGCTACACCATGCAAATGAGCCCATCGGGCATGTAAGACGCTAAAGGACCATTTGCATTACCATTGTGGGCTCATGTGCAAGGTGAGTGATGGCCCTTTAGCACCCATTCTGGTGCTTGACACATCACACTGGGGTCTAGTAGCACCCCTCCGATCATCTCTCCTGAGTTCTGTTGCCATTTCCCTGGTGTCTAGTGGCACCTCCTGCACACCTGTTCCACAGTAGTACACCATATCCCTGGTGTCTAGTGGCACTCCAATCCCAAACACCCATCCCATAGTAATACATCACATCCTTGGTATCTAGTGGCACCCCCCAACCCTCTGAACACCCATCCCATAGTAGTACACCATATCCTTTGTGTTTAGTGGCAAACCCCACCACTCCCAAACACCTGTCCCATAGTAGTACACCACATCCCTGGTGTCTAGTGGCACCCACACTCCTAAACATCTGCCTCATAGTAGTACACCATATTCTTGAAGTCTAGTGGCACCCCTCCCCCCGAACACCTGCCCCACATTCTGAAGAAATATCCCTGTTGTCTAGTGGTACCCCCCATACCTGAACACCTAGCCCATGCAATTGAAAATATCCCTGGTGTTCAGTGGTGCCCCTGCCCTCACCTTTGAATGCCTGTCCACAAACAGACTCACACACATTGGAGTTCTAGTGTCCCCCCACTCATCCTGCCTGCACCCTGATCACCACTTAGCCAACACCCACTTGCCATGGTGTCCAGAGATGTGTCTGGAATCCTGATTCAGCTACTGGTACAACCCTCCTCTCACCATCTTGGCCAGTCACCATATGAGCTGACACCGAGTGCACGTACAATCACCAAAGCACCAGTGCCTGGGTTGTCAACATCCTATAGCTACAGATGACTGTTTATTCACAACCCAGTTGCACAAACTGTTAAACTCATTCACAGGACACCCCAGCACCAACTTCAACACTGCAGATGCATAAGCACAACAATGTCCATCTGATCCTCCCCCACCCTATTTATTCCCATTTACCCAGCACCAAGGTTGCCACAGATTCCCTACAAGTAACCCAGCAAGCCTCCCCCCCTTTACTGATGGCGTTCCACTTCTCTGTTATACTCATCAAACCATAGCAGTTCTACTCTATCCATCTCCCAACAGATGTAGACATGTCATCCTGACAGCTAGTCTGGCAGCTTCCATTAGTTCTGTTTTAGCATGTAATCATCCTACTCTAACTTATGTTGAAATAAGGGATCTAAGATTTCACCAGACATGGGTATTATTAACTAAGAGAGAAAGGTATTCAGAATGGTCTTACCTGGGGTATGGGCACTGGCTCTAAAGCGATCTCCCAAAAAGTACAGAGCTTGGAGCCTGTGTCCATACCCTGCGGTAAGACCCCCCTGAATATGATTCTTTCTTAGTTAATAATACCCACGTCCACTGAAATCTTAGATCCCTTGCTGCAGTGTAAGTTAGAGAAGGGGCAATTACATGCAATAACAGAACTAATGGAAGCTGCTAGGCTAGCTGTCAGGATGACATGTCTGCATCTGTGGGGAGATGGATTCAGTAGATCCGCTATGGTTTGGTGGGTATAACAGAGCAGGGTAAGTCAATGTAAAGGGGAGTGGAGGCTGCTGGGCTACTTGCAGGGGATCTGCAGCACACAAGCCAGATGATTGGGAGGGTACCACTAGACACGAGGGTGACTGGCATTGAAGACACGTGGGGTGATCAGGAAGTAGAGGGTGCCACTAGACACCAGGGAGATGTGTTACTAATATGGGACAGCTGTTTGAGGGTTGACATTAGACACCAGGAAGATGTGTTACTGATACAGGATGGTAGTTCAGGGGTGGGGGTGCCGCTGGACATCAGGGACTGCAACCTCACAGTCATGATGGCGATCGGGGGCAGGTGGTTGCAGTACAGCCATCCTGGTATCGTGGGGTGGGGGCATGGGCTTAGCACCTGGTTAAGACAAGGTTATCAGTAGTGATACATAGTGTCTCATTGGGTGCTGTTTAGCACTGTCACAAACCTGTGAACATGCTGCTGTGCCCATATGCAGGATGGGACCCCCTCAGTTGTATGGGTGCAGGGTTACATAAGCACCTCGGTACTAACATGTGTAGCACATGCTACAGGGGCCTCTAAATATAGCTCCCCCATTGACCACCTCAAACTCAGATAGCGCCGGTGTTAACCTTTGAATATTTGGGCCCACATGACTTAAATACTGGTCGCTCCTATGGTGGCATTAGAGCAACATCACTTGACAAAAGTGAATAATATAGTGAGAAGCATAAGATTAAAAATATAAAATATTAAATATTTACACAGAAAGACTAAGATAAAAAGGTAGCAAAACATAGTAGATTGCAACAACTTGTAGCAACTCGTAACAGATCCTAATAGATTGTACCAAACTGTAAAATAGCATAAAGAGCCAAAAGACTTTCCTCTAATTCATCTAACAGAGATGGTTTTTGGTTTCTTTTCATATAAAAAAAAAAAAATATATATATATACACACACACACATTCTGTTATTCGATCTCATATTGCATATTAAAGTCCAAATCAAAGACACCATTCTGCTCTTATAAAAAATGCGAGTGCAGGTTCTCAGTCAGCATGTCACAGCTCAAAGGTAGACGTGTTTCACCCAGTATTATTCCCAGCTGTATAAACATAGAGAACAGGTATGATAACATCATTAGTTACAGTAATATGTAATAACAGGTAAATCAATCAAAATCATTCCAGAAATGGGTACAGCTTGAAATGCTCATTTAAACCTGGATACTTCCTAGCACTTAAATTATGTATCTAGAATGCTTCTTGCCTCAAAACTAGGTTATTGAAATCTCCATGTGTTGGATTGGGACAAACTTGATCTATGGCCACGAAGCCAAATTACATTCTACTGGGTCCCTTGACTTTTTCACATGTAGTGTCATGCCATAGGTCATATTGCCTCTGTCAGTGGCCATACAATGTCTACCCACTCTTATTTTAAAGCTCCTCACCGTCTTTCCTATGTAGAAAGCACTACATGTGTACTCTGACATACAAAATGACACCTACAGTGTCACATGTGGTGAACTGAGGGATTTTTAAAGACTCTGCCATTATGGGAATTAATAAAGGTGTCTCCTGTTTGATAACTTTACAATAATTAGAGTTTACACTGGTGAGAGCCTTTCACACCACTCGCCAGCCAAGTTGTTTGCTCAGGCGAGAATGGTGACTGTAAACCAAGATATCTTTAAGGGTGGCAGCCTTCATGTATGACAATCTCAGGGGTTACCTTTTTATGTTGGCCAGATCTCTGTCACTTTCCAGGACATACCAATGTTTCCAGATTATACTTTCAACATGTCTGGCACATGCCGAGTTTGTGGGAATAAAACTAAACCTGGCATTGTCTCTCTCCCAGTGCCTTTCCTCATAAACCAAATTCTGATGTTCTTAGGCTTTAGCAAAACCCATTGCATCTGAAATTACTTGTCGTTATCAACCCTCTCCTGAAATCTGTCACTAAGATCTTGTGCCCCTCTCTCAAAACCCCCTCTGTCTCACAGTTGTCTCAATCTTATAAACTATCCCTCAGGAATGTTAACAGTGTGGCGTTGCTGGTAGCTCAATGCTTCTAACAATGTATTTCAGTCTGTAGCATTCCTAAAGATGACTGTTACTACTGAGCCATTCTCAAGTTTCATAATTTTGACACCAAAAAATTCATTGTATGTTTGTCTGCATGATAAGTGAGCCATAAATGTGGACTTGTTGAGTGTAGGTATCCCACAAATTCATCTAGTTCCCACAGGCTCCCACACCACACTGCTACCATATCATCAATATAACACTGCCAGAGTGAGTTTTTCAAAGAAGGGGTTAATATCTTATGCATGCACATATGGCTGTCCAAGAGCCCTGTGTAGAAATTGACTATCGATGAGGCAAATGTTGCCCTCATTGCAGTTCCCTTACCTGCAAATAAAACGCACCCAAAAAGTGAATACATTGTATTTCATTATATTGGCGCAACCAGTATTTAAATCACCTGATCTGTTTGATAATTGCTTTTGGTAAAGGATCTTATCTGATCTGAAATGTGTCAGGTAGGAGAGCAGTGGCAGTTTTGCACCTAGCGCCTTGCACAGCAATAAAAGAAGCACTTTATGTGAACTATGTATGTCAGTGGTGCCTTTTTAAACATGGTAGTGAGTGGCCAGTTTTTTCAGTGTACACAATAAATAGCTACAATCTACACTATTGGTATATTACTTCAACTCAAATGGTTCCTGCTTCCAATGAATACATATAAGAAGAGTCCCCGTAGTGTATATGTAGAAAACGTTTGCATAAAGGTTGAGGAACAAAAGTCCAAGTAAAAGAAATAGCGGGAATTGAACCTAAAACAGAGAGAGATGTAGCAGGTTTGAAAAGGGAAAAAATAGGGGATACAGTCACTAGAAATTATAAAATAAAAGAAGTGCTTAATATTCTCTCAGTAATTAATGTGACCAGTCTAAAGCTATGCAAAGTGCAGAATTAACATGAATAAAATGAATGAGAGAAAATGTACAAACATGAGATAATAAAGGCAAAAAGCATGGAGCTCCCAGCCTTTTGAACTGACTGCAGCCCCAAGGGATTGGATTATACCAAGCCTGCTCAGCAGGTGTGGAGAAGTCCCCATGTGGCAGCACTAGCTGAAGCCTGCTCCTCGGGAATGGAGGAGCTGCCAAGCAGTGGCATTATATGAAGTCTGTTCTGTGGGCAGGGAAGAGCTGCCAAGCAGTGGCACTAGATGAAGTCTGTTCCTTGGGCAGGGAGGAGCTGCCAAGCAGTGGCATTATGTAACATCTACTCAGCAGGTATGGAGGAGCTGCTATGTAGCAGCACTAGCTGAAGCCTACTCTGTGGGTAAGCAGGAGTCGCTGTGTGATGGCACTACCTGAATCATGCTCAGCAGGCATGGGGAGGAGCTACCATGTGGTGGCATTAGCTAAAGCCCACCTGTTGGGCATAGAGGAGCCATTGTGTGGAAACATTAGCTGAAGCCTGCTTGGTGGCGTGGATGAGGTGTCAAGCAGTGGCACTAGCTGAAGCTTGATCAACGACCAGTGATGGGAACACAGGAAATATTCTTCTTCTTCTCTACCCTAATAATTGCCATTGGAAGAAATACAGAGAATGATGGTACTGCCAGTCTGTGGGGGAAGGGGGAGCTGGAAACACAGAGCCTCATGGCTCTCCATATCACTCAATATTGACCAAATATCTCCCTCACACACAGACTAAGACCTCAACCAATGAATCAATAGCCTCACAGGTAGATTGGCACCTCCACTGATAAATCATAGCCAAGTAACATGACTTCCACAAGGAAAACATTGGCAGGTTCTGCCACGTGAAAGGTTATAGTACTTTGCACCAATAGTCATTTTTTTTTAACCAGGAGAGACATTCTAAACTGAAGCTTGTTTACAGGTGCAACTTGGGAGCACAAGGAAATTAAATGACTTGCTCAGGGTCACACAGTATGTAACTGGGGGCTGTGGGATTCAAACGCAGGCATCCAGGTTTGCAACTCAGAGCCTTAAATCCTTGTGCTATACTGCCTCCATATAGGTACTCTGACGAACCCAGTGCCCCACAGTACCATTGACCGGCAATAAGGAGTTGCTGCTGTCTCCAACACTCACTTGTTAATAGTCTGACACACCCAAAGAACCCAAACACTTTACCAACATGTCTGCATGCATTCAGCAAGCAAACACAAAAAGGATATTGCAATAACAAAGAGTGTGCAGCAGAGACCAACTAAAATGATTAAGCGAATGGACAGGTTATGCTATCAGGAAAGTTTACACATGCTACGTATGTTTCCCTTGGAAAAAAAGAAGGCTAAGAAGATATACGATTTCATTTGATTTTTATCTTTTAAAGGGATTGTATTAAGTGTATTATGGAAACAATCAGGGGAAGTAGCAGTAGAGGGCTAACACAATGTTTAAGGGGGCTTGAGTTAAGGGCAATGTGAAGAAGCATTTTTCACAAAGAGAGCAGTAAATCAATGGAACAATATCCCAAATAATGCAGTGCAAGTGGGGAGTGTTGAATAGTTTAAACTCAGATTGGATCAGTTCCTCACAGAAAATAAAATTTCACGGTGCAGCATTTACTTTGTTAAAGAGTGGAGGATTCAGCAAAGTTTTACATTTTTTTTAATCCAACCCCATTCAAGCAAGTGAGGGTTAATGTTTTGTGCAAACATGGCTCCTCTGTTACAGGGTATCAATTTCAGGATGCTCTGTACTTTTTCTGCAGAAAACAAATAAATGGTCCCAACAGGAAGTATAGTAACTTGCTAAGACAAAGCCAGGGTTACTATAGCCACCAGGGATATAACAGGGCAGCATGGGAAATGCTAAGTCCTCAAGCTTGCAAATTCTTATATTGAGTGACAACAGAAGGAGGAGGCATCCTCGTAGAGCCCTTCAAGGTGCACCAGTCCATGGCACAGGCTGCACCTGACTGCTGGAAATCTGCTAGGCTTAGGTTGTGCCAGCCGAGTCTGGGATGTGACACATGTCTACTGGTTGGTCTGGTCTCTGGTTGCTGAGTCATGGAGGGAGAAGAACACCATGGGAAGGTGATGGGCCTGTAGTAGAGGTTCCCTCTCAAGGGGTTTGTCCTTAAGGCCGCATCATGTTTTTTGTCAGTCCAATGCATTAAGCAGTGGTTGGAGACTTCATTGAGGAACTGAACCAGGCAGACTACAGGTACAAAAGTCTATCCACAATTTCAGGAGACCAGAATCTGGTTATAAATATGCAGTATAGCGATGTCTGTTTGTAGATGGTGAGTTGGAGACTTTGACGTTTTGCCGAGCAAATGCAAGGTAGGAGTTGTTTTTGAAGCAGTCAAGGTCCTCGGTGATACATATGCCTGCGGGGTACATCCCCAAGTGCCACGGTAGCAATTTGCAGACTGGAGCCTGGAGTTAACACAGGCACTCATGAGGTACATCTCCAAAGTAATATCAGAAGCCTATTACTCATAGAACATAGAAAACCAGCTGCCCAGAGGATGAATGAATGTGTGAGTCAAGTATATGAGAATGTACTAGGTGCCCTTGCTGTACATACAGGTACTCCCACATAGAGAGAGAATGGTTCATGTCATTACGTGCAACTATGGTTGTACAGGACAAGCCTTATTATGGTATCTGAGCTGTGAGGTAGCAGATGCCTGGGACCCTGAATGACAGCAGATGACAAGGAGTATGTGTAATTCAGTTTTCCAACTGGAGACAGAAGTGTAAATGCCAAAAGCTATTGCAAAACAGGTAGAGAATAGCTTAGTCTGAGTATCAGGGCTTGAGTCCCTCTAGGGCTCCTTGTTTTGCCACAGAAGCTGCAAGCTGTTGCCCCAATGCATGTGGTAATTCGTAGTTTCCACATCCAGACACATGGATAGGGAAAGAGTTTTCTGTCTGCCCTAGCAACTGATAGAGATGTGGAAGGGGGGAGAAGAGCCCCTAACAAGAGTGGTGACTCAGTGGTTCGAGGCTAGTCATGCCCCATTTGGAAAGAGGGTACCCTTAATGTCATCAGATATCTCAACTGTATACCATCTACATAGCGATCACATCTAAAGGCCTGTGTACACAAATCGTAAATAAACCAGTTCTTGTTTCTCTAAATCTTGAACTTTATGTGCCCTGTTTAGTTAAGTCTAATACTGGAAACAGATTCAGTGGAGTTGAAGAATGCACTGAAGATTTAAAATTAGTGAAAGAGTGCCCAGTCATATAGAACACACTGCAGTTTCTGAACCTGTGACAGGGACCCCCACCCTCAAGAGTAACATGCCAAGAAACACTGTCAGTAAATTTCCCAAGAGCCATCACCTCTAGGACCTGCCTAAAAAAGCAACGATTTTGGGTGAAGGTACTGTATGCCATTTGAAACCCAAGAAATATTATAGCTATGAATCCAGGACCCTCAACCCAAAGGCTAGAGCAACTAAGCCCTGTTTAGTGACGAGTGTGCCAGGGTTTAGTGCCACCCTGGAGAGTGGGAGGGGCTGCATACATAGTATTGAATGGTGCTGCTTCCTGGAAAGCAGAGATGAAAACTATGTAACCTTTGTCTTCTTCCATTCAGCATTTCCAGTGTTCTTACGGCTAGAGCCTGTGTACAGGACTGCATTCCAATTTAATCTAGGAAACAGTAGTTCCTTTGTGCTTGATTTCCTTGGTACTCCCTTAAACTGATTTGGCTGTATACCTCCCTCTTATTTTTAATAAAATAGTTACCCTCAGGAGACTGAAAGCCTTTTAAGCATGTTGTGTGAAACCAAATAGCTGATAAATAACAAATAATAAAAAAAAAGAAATCAAAATTAAATGTATTACTGCTTTTGTCTTGGCACCTGTGAAATCATATGCTTCACTTTAAAATGACGATACATAGCATATTTTAAAAAACAAAACTGCGAGCTTCCCTGCTGCTTTTTGCAATTCCCATTCTCAGTTGTGGATGCCGATAACAATGGTGCACTGTGGGAATCTAAGTGAGCTCTTTTGTCCATGTTATTGTATAATGGCCTTCTTAGTTGATCTTGTGTAGACACGACTTGAAATATTCATAGGTCCTATATTGAAAGCATTGCTGTGCCTGCAACATAGCATACAAAGTGCAATCTGCATTTAAGTAGCAAAGAAAGAAAGTTACGTCTCCAGGAAGATACGATGTTTATTGTGATGGTTCCAGTCTCAGTACTAGTCTGGTTTTGTTGTATTGTTTTAATGGCACATACTGTCAAGGCTGATAAATCTATTGTAAATAATACACACATGCAACTTGCAATACAGTTTATTTTACATTATATTTTATAACACACTTCATTGTAACAAGTAGTTTATGTTATAGTTAAGACTGTGCCTTTGTCATAGTACATTTTCACCGACACCAGCATTCTTTGTTTCTGAGCATCGTAGAAATAAAAAGAAGAAAATACATATATATTTCACTAGTGCTAAATACTACAGAATTCATCAGAAACAATATTTCAGTGTAGTAAACCCTGAAACACAGTTGAGAAGTCATTTGCAGCAAGGAAGAAGTACAGAAACAAAACTGGAGGTCAGTGAGCTTGTATGTCATCTTACGTTACTCCTATAATGTTTCCCGTCACTCACTGTGCTGTTATGTAAGCATCAGATGGAAGTAAATAGCTGAAATGGAAACATCTAATATTTGGGAGTAAATATTGAAAATAATTCTTCAGAATTTTAGAATGTATTGTGCAGAATTTTAGAAAATACTGCACACATTGTTTTAAAGAAAATGATGCAGACAACTCGACTACCTTCTCTGAATTTTGAAGACAATTATTGCATACTCATGGGCATAAGATGTGGAACTCATAGTAGAAATCATGAACAGTCATGAATCTATTCTGTGTTCACCAAAACTATCTCTGTTTTCATGATTTTATGCATACACACCAGCAATGAAGTATGTATGTATGTATGTGTGTGTGTATATATACTGTATATATATATATATATATATATATATTGCAAAAAACTTCATTAATGTATCAGTTATGGTTGTTATTAAAGTAATAAAAGAAGGGAAATGTAGTGTTAGGATTTCCAACCCTAACACCCCACCCCCACCCTGCAGACACTGACAGGCGTCGGGGTGAGTGCCTTGGGGTCATCAGCCCTAACATGCACCCCATTCCATAAGCAAATAAGCTGTTATGGGTACAGTATAGGAGAATGGGGTGAGCGTTAGGGCTGACGACCACAAGGCACACCCCCGATGCCTGTCAGTGTCTGCAGGGTGGGGGTGGGGTTTAGGGTTGGAAGCCCTAACACCAAATTTCCCTGCTTTTGTAGCTTTAGTGACAACCCTAACAGATGCATTATTGAAGTTTATTTGCAATTAATTTCCATATTTTGCAGGTACAGTACAGTCCCATTTAACTGAACCCTGTTAACCTGAATTCCCATTTAACCGAATTGCATTTGTGTCGCTCTGCAATTGGCAAGCAATCAAGTGAAAACATGATGTACAAAATACAATTAAATCTGTTTAAATCTATTTAAGGAAACATCAGCCTGCAAAGCTGCACTTAGCTTTCCTCTCTCCAGTGTTAGTGGTGCCACATATACCTAATTATTCCACATAAGTTGCTCCTTCCTAAACACGCATACGTGCGCACACATATACACACTCAGCTCACTTAAAATGTTTAACTTTTTCTGGCACTGCAGTACTCCCTCCTCCCATGCTTCCCGCCATGATTGTTCCTGATACATAGTAACCCAAATCAATTTAAAAAACAGAGACTGCACAGGGTTGGGGTGCCGGGATAAATCAATTGGAACAAATCTGCATTCAAATCCCATACTCAGCATCCTGTACTCTGAAAATGGAATTTTAAATTTCTTTGCACTGGCACTTGAATAAAATACAGCACGACATGAGACTTTTGTGAGCAGTGCTTTCTTTATCTGCCCATGAGTGCATGATTTGAATACAGATTCGTTAGTAACCTGCAAGGTGCATCAACCACCAGGGAGCCAGTGATTTATCTCCTGGCTGTCAGCACTTCTCCAGCTTGGCTTGCTCTCTGTCCAGTTGCTGTTTTTTTCCTGCTGCACACTACTGTGCTGTCCTGTGTCAATTTAGCATTCACTTCCCAGCAGTCTCAGTTTGAAATGGGCTTCTCCTGTGGTGAATGAGGGCTGTGCTGTGGGTGGACGGGGAGGGGGTCTAAATCAGAGTATACTACACAGTAATCTTGTTTGTATGAACTCCCATATATCAGAACCAGAGATTTGTCACCAGAGCTGTTCGGATAAATGGGATTGTATTGTAGTATAATCATATCCTTTTTTGTCTTTGGGGGCCCTGCACTCCCATCCCTCCATAGATATGTATATGTATGCAGCTGTTGAAGCACAGAGCCTTCTGGCCCTGTGCTTACATTCATAGGACAACAGTGACCAAATTGTCAGCATAGCCATCTTATTACCCCACTTCATGTACTCTGGTACAGAAAATTTTCAAATCCACGCCAAAACGTAATTCTGCACAACTGCAATGCCATGCTGTTCCACAGGTGCGAAAACACATTTTCGGCAGCATTTGAAAAATGACAGCTGTGACATACGTGAGGTTGGGTAATAAGAAGGCTATGTTGAAAATCTGGCATCAGAATATTTAAAACCTCCAAAGTTCTAAGTGTCCATACCTAAATTGCAATGAATGGTCATAACTTTGGCATTTTTTCATATTTAGACCCCAAATTTTGAACATAGTCTTCTTATGACCCCACCTCATAAACCCCACAGGTGAAAATTTCAAATCCATGCTAAAATGCCATTCCATGCCATAGGTACTAAAACACATTTTGGGCAGGATGTGAAAAATAACAGCTGTACTGTTTATGAGGTGGTATGAAAAAATGGCTATACTGAAAATTTGGAGTCAAAATATTAAAAATGACCAAAGTTATGTGCGTGCACTGAAAAATTTCAGTGAAGGCACATAACACTGCCATTTTTAGGAATGCTTTCACCAGATTTTCAACATGAGCTTTTTGGGACCCCACCTCATGAAAACTGGCACTGTCATTTAGTTAGTCGGTTGAGAAAGGTGATTTCGCGCAATGACAGCGAAATCACCAATCACCTTCTGGGCCTGATTAATGAAACAACAGTGGCAGTGTTCATGAGGTGGGGTCTCAAAAAGGTCATGTTGAAAATTTGGTGAAGAAATACCTAAAAATGGCAAAGTTATGAACATAACTTCAAGACATCATTGAAATACATTATACAGCACTTACCTTGATTCCTCAGTTTGCGGTTAAGCTTTGAAGAGTGCAGGCATGTCCCAGTCCACAGAAGATGAGAGACTATGACCTCTGGAGGTAAGTATAGGGTAGGGGAGCTGTGGGGTGGTGAGTGCTCAGTGGGAGGGTCGAAATGGGGAAGGGGGATGTTGGGGATGGCAAGGGACCATTTTCTTTTTTTTCAGATTTAAAAAAAAATATGTTAGGGGACTGTTTTCTTTTCATAGGTTTTAATTAAAAACATATTTTGGAGTATTAAATCATTGGTTTGATGACATCCCCTTATCCTACCTGGAGTGGTTCCAAGAGCTGTTATTTAACCTGAGCATGAAGAAAGTGGGAGCCAGTATGAATAACTCCCTCCCTAGCTATTCAAAAATGTGGTAGACTTTCTAAACTCTGTACTTTCTTCAAGCCTCTGATTCGTATTCTTGATGGCACAGTTTGATGATCAGGATTCTATGTTCAATCTAGTTGAGCTTTTCTGTGTATATTGCCATCAAATATCGCCTCCTTAATTTATTGTATCTGTGGGTACGCAAGACGGGTGGGATGTGGGTAGGAGGGTGGGGTAGAGTAAGCTGTATATATTACTCTGTACACTTGGTTCCTGTGTTTTTCTTCCAATGTACATCTTGCTCTGTAATGGTGGATAACAATAAACTTGAATTTAAAAAAAACATATTTTGGGACACTGGGAGTGGGCTCCCCAGTGTCCCATGCTGCTGGGAGGATACATATCTCAGGACACTGGGAGTAGGCTCCCCAATGTCCCACACTGCTAGGGGGGCCTCCAATGTCAGCAAATAATTGCTATTGCCATGCCTCAGTCCCTTTCCCCTTAAAGGGTTTAAAACCTTAAAACAATACTAGAATTAGGTAAATAACAAGTGTTTACCTAATCAGGGGCTGAAGAATCAGATTCTGGGGTCGGTTTGCCCAAAAAATGGGCAGAAATGTTTCTTTTGTCTGCAGAGGGTTTACTGCCACAAATTGTGGGCACTATTTTCATGAAACAAGGGGAGAGGGGGTTCTGCCACAACACTGAGCCCTTTTGCTGCAATTTGCGGCAGAACCCCCCCTCCCCCCATTTTGCAGAAATAGTGCCACAATTTGCAGTAGTAAAATCTCTGCGGATAAAATAAACTTATTTCTGAACATTTTGGGGGGGGGGGGAACTGACCTCAAAATCCGATTCCTTCCTGATTAGGTAAATAAGAGTTTTGGTGTTTAGCAACTGCCTATATTTTTTTTTAAATATTTAACTTTTTTCACCTTGCTAACTGAAAACAAGATGGCAGAAACATGAAAGAACATTTCCCATTTGTGAAAGAGAATGGCACTTTTGCTAAAGAGAAACACACTTTCGCATGGAACATCTCATTTTTCCCATAGGAAATAATGGGAAAATTGAAACTTAAATAACTTTTAAATGGATGAATTTCTTTTCACCAAACCTTCAAAAGGCACATCTGTGACCCAAGCCTGATATACCCTAAAATTTCAGACCAAACCCCCAAGCCATTTCTGAGAAACGGCATGAGAAAGAATTAACATAAAAATGGTATTCATGTTTTTTCACATTCCTTATCTCTGCAACCGCACATGACTGAAACGAAACTTGCCAAGTCAAGAGATCTTTGGTCCCCGATGGTGTATGCGAAATATAATGCAAATCGGTGAAACGGTTGCAAAGTTATTAAAGTGCAAAATTTTGGGTTTAACATAGAAATGACCATTGAACCCTAACTATAGGACACGACTACGCCCTATAATTAATATATATATATATATATATATATATATATATATATATATATATATGTATATATATATTTATGTAATAGGAGTGGACATAAATCCTATGTGATAAATCTGAGCTACTATGAGATAAATTCAAAATTTTACATTTATACACATAGAAGATGCATCATCACAGATTTATACACATAGTAGCTATGTCACAATCACTCCGGAACTCATTCAGAATGTTCAGCCTCAGTACCAGTACTAACTATATTCAAATGCAAACAACTTTAAAACGAAAAAAGATAGCATAATGCTGTGAGCATGAAAGTTGTGCAGCACACAGTTATCTACAAAATGAGTGGTATTTCATTTATAGATACCTTATAGATTTTTTAATAATTAACAATTTTTTGTTCACTTTTTTGGAAAACATTTGTAAAAAAGAAAAGCAATCAAAAGCAAATGTCCCTGCACTGACAGAAAGCACCCCTATTGCATAAATGAAATATACAATGGTGAGCTGTCAGATAAATGATTTATCTACACTTGTGCTGTTTGACCTTGGACATCTCATTAGTGGCTTAAGCCACTCGTAGGAGGTTACCGAGGTCAAACAGCACTTATGAGATAAATCATTTATCTGACAAGCTCACCTATTATCCCTATATATATATATATAATATATATATATATATATATATATATATATATATATATATATATATTTATACACTGCATATTATTATCTTGTATATGACTTTGTTCAGAATACCTTTTTATCCCTGCTTGAGAAGCAGGAGGGATTGACATGATGAACCTAGTGTTTCTTCTGACCTTAAATCATTACATTATTAATCTGAAACAGAACATAATAAATTGCTAGATTTTGTAACATCACTACTTCTAAAGACATTTTTGCAGAGGGGTAAATACAGAGATACAATTCACAGGGAAAGACAAGCAACAATGCACAACTAATGCCAGCTCTGGAATAACTATAGAGTTCTGGCTTTATTGTCCAGAAATAATTGTTTGTATGGTTTGAGGTTTTTACATAATTTTTTCTGCGGTAATTTTTCTTGTGGTACAAATAAATGTTGCCCCAGCATTGTGTACCAGTGGGCTACTTCCCCCGCCTGATGGCTGCAACACAGGTTAAGGGGTCTGGGTTTTGTTCTGATGACAATGGGGGATTCTTTCCCAAAGGCATTAGCAAATAGCGTGGTTCCTCCACCCAGAGTAAAATTATAGTGGGCCAGGTGTTTGCGTAGTACAATCCCCTGGTATGCTATACCTACCTACCTCCCCTTCCAGTCACCCCACTCATACAATACCACTTTATACTGTAACTTGGTACAACATATGCAAATAAAGACTGTAGCTAATAATATGCACACAACCACGTTTAACAGTGGCAACCAAACTCTTTCATTTTGGGGAAAAGGGAGTGGGAGAGCAGGAGAATAGTAGCAATTTGAATATGCAAACAGTTTCAACACAGTGCCCACATCTCCACAGCACATTAACCCTCCTCCCCACTGGTACTAGTGCCCCCCTTTAGTTTATCTGGGTACCCAGGATCAGTGCAGGCCTGGATGTTGCCATGGGTTGGCCGACATTATGAACCTAGAAAACACTTTGAAACTGAAGGCTTTAAGCACTTTAAACTTGTAGACAACTTTATACTACACCCCTTATGCAGGGTGAGCCCCGGGTTACTCATGGTTTTGAAGTCACCGGTTTTTAGGTTCTCGAACAGTGGGTTTAAGCAAGAAGAACAACAGTGCTGAAAGTTATCAAGGAGATGGGCAGTAAAAACTGGCTGTGTGATGTGGCAGGGTCTGACAGCTTGTCACCTTCTGACTTGCTTGCAGAGTCTGGCAGCATGTCACCTTCGGCCTGCCTAGCAGGCTGGAGAATGGGAGCACTATGCAAGGCTTCTGGTCCACAATAAGCTCAGACCCAGGAGTTACCCCATGGTCCGACTCTCCAAATGGGTCCAGAGTGCCCTAGCACTCAGGCACATGCCCATGGCTCCCTGAGTCCCAATCCATCCCACTCGATAAGGGATAGCAGTTCCCCTACCTGCCTGTAAGTTGTGGCTGTGCAAGTTGCAGTCTTTGTCTTCCACCTGGACTGGGATTTAACAGCCCCTGGATGTAACAATGAATCGTTTGGATTTCACCTCGGCAGTGGCAATCTGTGCTAACAGCATACAGTCTCTTGGATGACAGCTCCACATATACTGAAATCTCTGAAAGTCCAGCACCACTTACCACTCACCACAAACTGAGACCATGTAAATCCAGGTTGAAAAAAGGCATTTTAATGAAGGCGAACAATAGAAGTGCACTCACTCAAATGCTAATAGCATAAGCTGGGAGAAGAAGACAGAACCCCACTAAACTTCAACCGGTTTTGCTAAGGCCTTAGCGAAACCAGTCAAAGTTTAGTGGGGTTCTGCCTTCTCCTCCCAGCTTGTGTTATTAGCATTTGGGTGAGTGCACTTCTATTGTTTGCCTTCAATAAAATAGCTTTTTTCAACCTGGATTTACATGGTCTTAGTTTGTGGTTAGTGGTGAGTGGTGCTGGACTTTTAGAGATTTCAGTATATGTGTGCGTGTGTGTGTCCTATTAGCACACTCTGCTGTAGGACTGCTATTTTTGAGAGAGCGCTGCCTTTAAACCAGACAGATTTCAGCAATGCAGGCTAGCTACCTCACTCTACAACCCTGCTGACCTTTCTTCCATAATTTTCTTCAGGTTCAGGACCAAGCTGGCAACCACAGTCTCTGGCACATATACAGTTCATCCCTTTCCCACAAGCTAAGGATTCCTCAGACTGCTGCAGGCTCCACTGCAAACACTAGTTCTCCAGACAGAAGGAAAAACCTTTCCCAAAGTCGTCAGGCATTTGGCTGCAGAAATCCTAGGCCGGCTTCCAAACTTTTCCTCCACATACAATATGAGCCCTCTTGACTCGCAGAGAGTCCAAGCCAGTCTGCCCCAAGTTGCAAATGTCCCTGGGGTTTCACACAGACAATGGCAACTTCTAATTGGCTGAAACATGCTGTCCTTCACCAATATTAATAAACATCAACCCTCTTTGATTATTGATTGGTGCTTGATTTGGGCATCTTAATTGTGGTTCACACCTCTCCCAGCAGTTATTTCACACTGTCTTTTGGCCGCCTAAGTGGAGACCAAGGAGGATGCTGGGAACCTCCACAAAGGAGACCCACAGGAGGGTGGCAGAGGACCCTGCAGGGGAAGGAAACAACTACTGGTGGGGTACTCCATTGTTAGGAAGGTAGAACTGGGGGAGGAAGGGGAGAGGGAGGTAAGGTGCCTGCCTGGCGCCATAGCTTGGAGGGACAGGGAGCGAATCCTCAGGATTGCCCCAGCAGCTGCACAGGGGAAGGAGTTGGATGTCATTGTCCACCTAGGGACAAATGACCTGGCTAAGAAAGGGATTACAGAAGTGCAGGAAGAGTTTGTGGAATTGGGGAGGGGCCTTAGTCAAATAGCACGCACAGTAACCTTCTCGGAGGTGCTGCCCATCTATGGCATAGGAGAGGCTAGGGTGTTCCACACCATGGGATTCAATCAGTGGTTGAAAAACTGGTGTGGAGCTCAGGGATTTGGCTTCACTGGGGACTGGGGGTCCACCTGGAGTGATGCAAGCCTATACTGGCATGATGGGCTGCATCTGTCCGGGAGGGGAACCAGGATCCTAGGGTTTAAATGCTTCATTGGCAAGCATTTAAACTAGCCAAGGGGGGAGGCACTGGAAAGGAGCAGGGAAATCCTAGGCCCCCCCAAAAAATCATGGTAGTAAGTGTGGCAAACGCCAACATAGAGGTGTCGATAGGGAGAAGGGCAGGGGTAAATGGAGAAAGTGACAAAGGCAAGAAGGACAGGGATGGGGCAAAAGGGAGTAAGGCCATCAGGAAATGGAAGGTAATGAGTACTAATGCCCGTAGTCTGGGCAACAAGCTCCCTGAGCTGGTGGCCTTGGTGGAAGAGGGATGCCTGGATATTGTAGCAGTCATAGAAACATGGTACACAGAGAACCATGCCTGCGATGTTAACATACCAGGGTACATAACCTACAGGAGAGACAGGCAGGAGAGAAGAGGGGGATGAGTAGCTCTCTATGTAAAGGAAGGGATAAAAGCAACTGAACAAAAGAGTAAACAGGGAGGAGAGGAGGCACTGTGGGTCACCATGGAGACTGGAAAGGGCACCACAATCTGCACAGGGGTTGTGTACAGATCCCCATGTCAGGGGGAGGGAATGGACAAGGATATGATAGAAGGCATTCTTAGAATGGCAGAGAAAGGGGAGATACTGTTGATGGGAGACCTGAATATGTCAGATGTTAACTGGAGCACATTTGCTGCAGCCACATCCAAGAGCAGGGCCATTCTTGATGCCCTACAGGTGGCAGGCCTCAGACAGCTAGTTTCAGAACCCACTCGTGAGGGAGCAATCTTAGACCTCGTACTGTCAAACGGGGGCAGTGAGAGGATCTCAGATCTAGAAGTGGGTTGCCATCTGGGGACAAGTGACCATCAAACAGTGTGGCTCACGTTAAACTCAGCTACAGAGTCAAGCCATACAAAAGTGAGGATACTGGACTTTAGGAAGGTTGACTTTGGCAAGATGGGAGAGTGCCTCAGAAAAGCACTAGCAAACACCCTAGAAGGAGGTTTGGGGCAACAATGGGGAATCATCAAAACTGCCATCACAGAGGCAAAAAGCCTTTGTGTGAAGCAAATAAACAAATCAAAATGAAAGAAAAAGCCACTATGGTTCTCAAAAGAGGTGGCTGTGAAAGTCAGGAAGAAAAAGATAGCATTCCGGAAGTATAAGGAAACACAGAAGGAGTAGGACAGAGAGCTGTACCAGTTAAGGCAGAAGGAAGCAGGAGGGAAGTCAGAATAGCAAAGGCCCAAACTGAGGAAAAGATAGCCAACTCAGTTAAGAAGGAGATAAAACCTTTTATAGGTACATCAGCGGCGTAGAAAGAAAAAGGAGGGATAGTGAGGCTGAATAGAATGAACGGTGGGTGGGCAGAGGGGACAGTGAAAAAGCAGGGATACTGAATGAATATTTCTGCTCAGTATTCACAAAGAGGAGGAAAGTGCCTAATCCAATTAACAGAAGCACCTCTTGATAGAGGGTCAATCCCAGTCCTTTCACAGAAGAAGGGTTCTGCAAGAACTCCTAAAACTGAAGGTGGACAAAGCAATGGGTCCTGATGGAATTCACCCAAGAATTCTAAAAGAATTAAGGAGGAACTAGTGAAACCACTGGCTACTCTTTTAATAAATCATGGGAGGATGGTGTGTACCCGAGGACTGGAGGAAGGCGGATGTGATTCCCTTCACAAAGTGGGACCAAGACAGAGGCAGGAAACTACAGACCTGTCAGTCAGACCTCTGTGGTAGGAAAGTGATGGAGTCACTTCTGAAGGAAAGAATAATTGAGTACCTAGAGGCCAGTGGGGCATAGGACCCAAGGCAGCATGGGTTCACAGTGGGAAGGTCATGTCAGACGAATCTAATAGATTTCTTTGACTGGGTGACCAAAGTAGTAGACCAGGGAGGGGCTGTGGACATGGCCTACCTAGACTTTAGCAAGGCATTTGCCATAGTCCCACACAAAAGATTAATAGTCAAATTAAACCAGCCTGGGAGTGGGTCCCAGGGTGGTAGCCTGAGTAAAACATTGGCTGCACAACAGGACACAGAAGGTAATTGTAAATGAAGTCCACTCTGAAGAAAGAGGGGTTACTAGTGGGGTACCGCAGGGTTCAGTATTGGGTCCAGTCCTTTTTAATGTCTTCATCAGTGACATTGCTTAGGACTGGAAGGAAAAGTATGCCTTTTGCAGATGACACAAAGATCTGCAACAGGGTTGATACACAAGGAGGTGTAGAAAGGATGAAAAGGACTTGGCAAGGTTGGAGGAATGGTCAGAAGTATGGCAGCTAGGATTCAATGCAAAGAAGTGCAAAATAATGCAACTGGGAAACAAGAACCCAGGGAAGAATACACAATGGGTGGGAGGTAGTAACAACAACAAAAAGGAAAGGGACCTGGGGTAATCATATCAGATGACCTTAAGGTTAGCAAGCAATGTGAGAAGGCAGTAGGGAGGGCTGGGGTATACTGGGATATATAGGAGAGGCATCAGCAGCAGAAAACAGGAAGTTGTTATCCCTCTGTACAGACAGTTGGTGAGACCCCATCTGGAGTACTGTGTCCAGTTCTGGAGACCCCATCTCTGCAAGGACATAGACAGGATAGAGGCAGTCCAGAGGAGGCCAACTAAAACGGTGCAGGGTCTGCAAGAGAAGCCGGATGAGGAGAGACTAAAGGAGCTTAATATGTATACCCTTGAGGAAAGAAGGCAGAGGGGGGACATGATAGAAACTTTTAAGTACCTCAGTGGAATCAACAAAGTCCAAGAGGGTAGCATCTTTCAGAAAAAGAGACGTGCAAGAACAAGGGGACACAATTTAAAGATAGAAGGGGGGCTGTTCAGGGGCAATGTGAGGAAGTATTATTTCACAGAGAGGGTAGTGGATGCATGGAACAGCCTTCCTGAGGAGGTTGTGGGGTCTAAAACTGTGGGAGAATTCAAGAATGCATGGGACAGACATAAGGCAATTCTTGTGGGGGGTAGGAAGGAATAGGTTGTTGGTTAACTAGGATCTGCGGCCTATCCTGTAGGTAGGGAAATGGGAAGACTAGATGGGCCAAGTGGTCCTTACCTGCCGTCAAAGTCTATGTTTCTATGTTACGTCTCTGATTGGCTATCACTGGGGGTCAAAGTATCAATCTTGGCTGCTACTGTAAACAGTTCAAAGCAGTTTATATGAAGTCCCCACTTTGATGTCTTGCTGTAGCCAAAACACATTGTCTTTGCATATTTTTTCCCCACAGTCTTATAGTAGCCTTTTCCCACTCTCACTCTTCTGCTGAGTTAGTTTGAAACACTTTGGTTTGCCTGTCGCTGGCACTGATTCACACAGTCCCCAGGAGCAGTGATCAGACTCATTAATAGTAATGTCTAGCCTCAGTAATATTCGTATATGCCCCCATTCTGTAATGCTCATTGGCGCTCTTTAAATAAACACTACTGAGGCTCCTTTTGTACCTCCTCCATGTTTCTGACCCCCGACTAACTTAACCTGGGAGTTGAGACCACTGGAGAGGCATTTACTTAGCCACTACAGTGGTCGGAAAATTGAAATATGCAAATGTGCAAGGCAATGCGGCGGTCACGTGATTTGGCTCCTCTGGCCCCCAAATGACCAAAAACAACATGGAGGGCCAGACAGAGATCTCAGTGGCCACACAGGACCCATACTGGCACCAGAAGGCAATGGGAGGAACAGGACAGTGCCCGTGGGAACAAGGTAAGCCCTTCCCATTGTGGGATTACACTGCCCCTTGCCTTAAAAGCTTGGTGTCCATGCCAAGTCCATTACCAGGAACCTGGTGAAGATAAACATTAAACCTTAGCGATTTAACATACTTTTCCATGTCTAACTAGACAACTGATTCCAAACTATCACAGGCAATTTAGTACTTTTAGAATAGGCAAGAAGCAAACTATATGTAGAGTTACTAGTAATGGAAGCTTTAAATTTTTGGCAGTTATCATTTGAACTTTTTCCTATTCTAGGTGGTTTGGCACTAGATGGGCACAGGAAAATTTTAGGCATGACTTTGGGGTGACATATACACCTTTGTGGACCACATTCATGGGCAAGTCAGTGGGAGCCCCTGGGGAGTCATAGGTGAGCTTCAACAGAGGTTTAACAGTTAATTCAGATCATTGTAATGGCAATTTCACTTCCTCCTCAGAATCAGGGTTAGCTACTCCCTGTTCATTGTCCAGCAATGAAGCATTCTCAGGCAAAGTGGGTACCACAGCTTCCTCTGGTTCTTTATTTGTCTCAGTTTCCTTTGGTACTTCATTTGGCTCAGTCTCCTCTGGCTCTACTAGTTCAGGTTTCAGCTGTTCAAGTTCTGCAGGTTCAGGGTCAGCAGAGTCTCCACTTTCTTGTGCTATTACCTGCTCAGATGCAGGCCTGTCATTCAGGGATATGATTTCTAGTACAGGTTCGGAGTCCACAGATGTTTCCACATTTTGACTTGAAGCAGGTGGCTCTACAGTAGGTGTTTTTGTCTCATTTTCTGCTATATTATTTGCCCCTTGAAGTAGCCTGGCAAGTTCTGGAGTTGGATAATAGTAAGCTGGATTGTAGCAGACTTTTTCCTCTGACTCAGTATCTGAATTGTCTTGTTCTGCAGCCTCGTCTAAGGTTGCAGGGATGATTGGAGGTTGACAGGCACTCTGTTAATTCAGTTGTCTGTGGGAAGCAGCTCTGGTTACAGGAGGTTTAGGAGGATCTGGCTTATCTGATACCTGTGAAGAGATTGTGGGAAAACAGATGGACCAGACACAGGACTTCAGATTCATCACACAATCTCTGTGTGATGTTTATTTAAAACACAGGGGATAACCTTAAGCAATGGCATATCCCTTCTTCAATACATCAGTTTGCAGCACCAGACTATGCATGTCATTCTTCTGCACTTAGTCAGTACCTACTGACCCACTGATCTATCTCTTTAGTGAAAATTATTTCATCCCTATGTTGGTCTTGTGTGTTTGGGTGATGGGGAGCTCAAAAAAGAAAAAAAATTCAAAAATAAGCTAAAGACAAAGAACCTCAGTGCAGAAGCACTGAAGCAAGGGTTACCCCAAAGGTCACTGGCAAAAAGCCAAGATTCAAAGAAACACAACATCACACATACCCCCATAATGCAATGCATCATGGAATGTATATGCAAATCACCATGGAATTTTAGGCTGGTTTAGCTTAAAGCAGGAATGCATGGTGCCAAAGGGTCTCTCAAACAATCTGTAATTTATATGAATTTAAATAACACAATGGATATTTTCTAGTATCTCTACCCCAGTAACTTAATTTTTATAATACAGTCCCCTAGTAACTTTTTACCTTTATCAATAATACCTAGTGCTATGGTATTTTCAACATTTACAGGTTTCATACAAAAAAGGCATATACATCAAGGTATTTTATGACATAGTGCTATTGCATACTAAACCTAACAACAAGGAACACAGCCTGTTGTTTTACATCAGCTCGGAGGTCACCACAATAACCTCCCTGTATGAGGACCTGAGAGGGAAAAGGAAAAATAAAGAGGACACTATAGCATAGTCAAGAGAGAGAAGGGGGTGCCCACAGGTGGCCAACCTTATGGACTAGAAACGGTAAAGGATAAATTAGGCTAAGAAATAGAAGAACTGTTGCAACAGATTTAAGAAAAGGGCAGTCCTCAAGAGTGGCAGGATTTCCCTGTCACATATCCCTCATCTTAAGAGGGAAGAAGTTATTTCAGACTGTTTACCACCTTTCTGTCACAGGAAGGGATGGAGCTTCCCTCCCATCCATTGTCAGAAGCTCCATCTCAGGGTCCCTATTAATAATAAACATTCCATCACAAACATAGTGGATATCATCATTCTTTACCCTGAGGCATTAACACATTTCTTAACAGAGACTAATGGTACCTTCCCTGCACTATCTCCTTTTAGGGAAAGTATGTCGTATTTCATTGATATCAATTCCTGCACCATATTTAGACATGAAATCAGCATTGACATGTTTGTCCCTGCCTTGTGGGACACAGTACATCAATAAGGCTGAAGAGCAAAGTACCACTGCATTATACATGGATTTTTTTCTCTAATCTGGTTCAACCAACAAAGGGGGTTATGATAAGTTACAACCTTAAACTCAGCCCCCCACAAGTAATATTTCAGAGACTCAATAGCCCATTTAAGAGCTAAGCATTCTTTCTGTATGGTAGCATATCTTCTCTCCCTCTCGTGTAGCTTCCTGCTGATATACATGATTAGATGTTCTTCCCCATCTATTTTCTGAGATAAGACTGCCCCAATACCATTCTCTGATGCATTGGTTTGAACCTCAAACACTTGGTTGAAGTCAAGGCTTTTCAATACAGGAGTTGTACATAGAATGGCCTTGATATTCCTAACAGCCTCATCACAAATAGGGGTTCACTGAACCTCATTCGGGCACCTCTTTTTAGTGAGATCAGTCAAAGGATTGGCAATGGCTGACAAATTAGGAATAAATCTCTGGTAATAACCAACCAGGCCTAGGAAAGATCTCATATAATTTTTGAGGTAGGTATGGGTCTGTTTGCTACTACTGTAATCTTTTCTACCTCTGGCTTCACTTGTCCATTGCCTAAAATGAACCCTAGGTATCTTGTTTTTGTCTTTGCTAGGGCACACTTAGCAGGGTTAATGGTCACTCCTGACTCCTTTATTTCTTGCAATACCTGGGACAAGTGTCTAACATGGGATTCCCAGTCAGGGCTGAATATGACCACATCGTCCAAGTAAACTGCACAGTACTCAGTGTGTGATCTTAGTATGTGGTCAATAAAATGATGAAAAGTGGCTGGGGCCCCATGTAGTCCAAATGGCATTGTGAAAAACTGGAATAAACCAATTGGGCTGCTAAATGCGGATTTATCTTGTGACTCAGGTGACAAGCGGATTTGCTAATATCCCTTAGTAAGGTCAAGGGTGGAGATAAACTCTGCGTTTCCTAGCCTGTCAATGATGTCATCTATTTCAGGCATTGGATAGCCATCAAATAGTGATGCATTTGCTGAACTTTCTGAATTCTAGGCGTAGATGTATCCCACCCTCTTTCTTGTCCACTATGACCATGGGTGAAGACCATGCACTCTTTGAGGACACAGTGTTGCCTAACTGCTCCATTTGCTTTGACTTCCTGAATCATCTCAGCCCTCACCTTCATGGACAATCTGTAGAGCTTTGGTGTATGGGCTTGTCTTGCGTGGCAGTTATGGTGTGCACAATTCCTTTGGCCCTCCCCGGGATGTTTGTGAATATGGGCTCAAATTCTTGTAATAACCCCTGCAAATATTTCTGTTGCTGATGCTCCAATTCAGGGTTTATCTGGATCTCCCCCAACTATCCTGACTGCTGTAGCTTTTTATAGCCAACCTCTAGCTCTGACTCCTTAACTTCAGGATGGATATAAAGGGAGGGGGTTAGGCTTCTCACGCCATTTCCTAAGGAGGTTCACATGTAAATTTTCTTGGGGGGGGTCTCTTTCTGGCATACTAAGCTTATAATTCACTGCTCCTGTTTGCCTCAAAATGGTGAAGGGGCCCTGCCATTTGTTCTCTGTGAAGGGAAGAAGTAACAACACTTTGTCTCCTGACTGAAATATTTTAATCTTCAAACCCTGGTCGTATCTTTCTTTCTGCAAGTCTTGCTTCTGTTCTAAGCTCTGGTGTGCCAAGCTGATATACTTCACAAGGTGTCTGCGTAACTGAGTCTTGTACTCTATGATATTAAGATGTTACACCTCCTTCCCTTCTTCCCAGTGTTCTTTATCCACATCCAGTGGCCCCCTTGGGTTCCTCCCATACAATAATGAAAAATGAGAGAAACCAGTGGATACTTGAGGGATTTCTTTGTAAACAAAAAATAAATAGGGGAAGTACCTATCCCACTCTCTACCCTCTTCTTTTACATACTTCCTCAACATTCTCTTTAATGTCTGATTAAACCTCTCTACGAGACCATCAGTCTATGGGTGGTATGGGGAAGTTCGTACTGCTACCACACCCAGCAGACGGTACAATTCCTTCAGCAGGTGTGCATTAAAATTACTCCCCTAATCAGTAAGTATTTTCTGGGGAATTCCCATGTGGCTAAACGCCTTTGCTAGCTCCTCTGTTATCCTTGGAGCAGTGACAGTTCTCATGGGATAGCTTCTGGGTAGTGGGTAGTGTAATCACATGTGACCAGTACAAATCTGTTACCTGGGGGCTCTTTTCTGGGGGCCCACTACATCCATAGCTATCCTGTCAAAGGGGTTAGTCACAATGGGGATGGGTTGTAGTGGTACTCTATCCCTTTTTCCTGCCTGAGCTACCTTCTGACACTCAGCATATGCTTTACAATACTCAACTGTGTTCTCATGGATAGAGGGCCAATAAAACCTGGGTAATATCCTATTCAGGGTACTATCTCTACCTGCATGGCCTGCTAAAGGGATGTCATGCACCAGATACATGATTTGGGAGCAGAATTTTTCTGGAACCATTAGTTGGTCTACTACCTCTCCAATTCTGGAGTTAGTATGTTCTATGTACAGTATTCCCTGTTTTTCCACTCCTTTCCCCACCTGTGGAAAAAAAGGATTAAGTTAAGTGTCTGCTTTTTGCTCATGCTGCATATCACATTTAAAAGTGTTTCCCAAGTCTGGCTGTACACCAGCATGAGTATCAATCTAGTTCTTCTTTAGCTTCCTCTTCTCCACCTTAGTTTTATGGTCCTTGCCAGGATCCTCAAAAACATCATCATCAAATGGGAACACATATGATAAAGTCCCTGTTTCATTTGAGCTCTGGTGGTTACGGCAACTACAGCAGAGTCCTGGGTGGCATGACAATGTATAAAATAAGCAAAGTCTGGCTGGTCATGCCCGATAAAAACTGGCATGGGAAGGCGAGGTTCCAATCCCACTTCTACCTCATGTGTCTTTTCTTGAACAGTCATTTGTATGGTGACTGTAGGATGACAATGGGTATCTCCATGCACACAGATGACTGCTGTATTCATCCCTTTATTATTCCCAGTCACCAGATCTGCTCACACAAGAGTCTGGCAGTTCCCTGAATCAATAAGTCCCATCATCTGCTGTGATCCAGTCTACACAGTAGCCATAAAGTGACCCCAGTTCGCTAAGGCTAGGTGAGCTGTCTCTGTCTTTATATTAGGACAATTATTTACATGATGTCCCCTTTTTTGCACCCGACCCATGACATACAATATCTGCTACAGGAATTCACCCCCCCCTCTCTCTGCTCTCAAGTCTTGTTTCACTGGGGCTGAATTTGACAGTTTATAAGTAAAAGGGTTCCTTACCAGATTACTGGTGGTTGCAGCTGCTGATGTCCCTTGGAACTCTCTGGGTCTGGATGGTCAGGCTGCCAGGAAGTCTACCACTAACATGATGATTTTATCCGCAGAATCAGGCTTATGCTCCTGAACTCAAAGTTGTACATCCTGGGGTAAAACTTTAATAAACTGTTCAATAATTACCACCTCCGTAAGTTGGTCCTTGCAATTGTTATCTGACTGCAACCATTTGTAGCAGAGTACCTTGAGGCGGGCATAAGTCTCTTGGGGGTATCCAGTAACTGCATTTTAAGAAACCTAGACTTCTGGTGATAGGTTTCACTGTTTATGTCATAGTGTCTGAGGATCTCCTGTTTCACACGGTCATACTCCTCAGCCTCTTGGGAGTTCATGCGGCTATAAACCAACTGGGCACTGCCTGTCAGGTGTGGTGCCTGTCGAACAACCCACTGTTCCCTTGGCCATGCACATGTTCAAGCGATCCTCTCAAATGTTGTAAGGTAGGCTTCAATGTCATCACTGTCCAAATGTTTAGACAGTTTATTGTCTTTTGGGCTACTGGATCTTTCTATTTGCTCTGCATTGATGGCATGCAAGACCCTTATGGTATCTGCACATTTGGCATCTTGCCTTCTCTGCTCAATGTCTTTGTCTCTCTGCTCATTGGGCCTTATACATGATGCAGGTACAGGTATGTGAAAAAAGGACGTACCCTGCCTGCTTAGCTGCATACCCCCAGACAGGTACGCCCATACCAGCATTCATTAACACCAGCCACCTGTCAGTGGCTCCTCCCCCCCCCGGCATGCAGGACTCCGCATGGTGGCCAGGGCAGGAGTCGAGGTCCCAGGATGCTCCTCCCAAGTCCCAAAGTGGATCCCTCACGTAGCAAGGCACAGGTCCAGGGTAGTGCATGCCTACAACAGGCACCCGGATCTGCACACCCAGTGGTGGGATGTGTCCCTCCTTCCCCCCACCACTACAACTGCCTCCTCCTCATCATCCATACATACCGGGCACTTGTCCAACCATCAGTTCCTGCCCCCTCTTACTGCCCAGTGGGTCATGTCAGCATGGGGCTGGGTTGTGTCCATGTCCAACTACAAGTGGTGGGAGGTGTCCGTGGGGGTGTGCAGTGGTTATGACAGGTCAATTCTGGCATACCCTGTGCCCCCCTCTGCATCCATGTGGCCAGCACTGCGCAGTTTAGTGCATGCTGCATAGTACTGGCATGCTCCCGGAACACCCCCAGTGTGGTGCGGTCTGCAGACATGGGGGATTGGGTCTGTGCATCCCCCATGTATTCATCCTGTGTGGGGGGTGCACAATGGGGGTGGAGTGGCCCCATGCCTAAGATATACGGTGTGTAGCCACTCCGCCCCTTCATGCATAGGACCCAATGTCTCTATCTCTCCACTCAATGTCTCTGTCTCTTTCCATCTGCACCTGTTTTATGCAGAGCCATTTCAACAACTCCCCTATGTCTTCAAGTGGTGAGTCTTCAAGAGGAGGTAGTCCCCTCGATTCTTCCTTGTCACCTTGCATCTCTTTGTCGTCTTCAGGCTTGGCCTCCCTCTCAGCTCCCAAGTCCAGTACAGGCAGTGGCTTCTTTCCCAGTCTGTTGGCCACGGTTCTGGTCAGAACTCCATGGACTTTCTCCTCTGAGTTCTCTGGCAACTCCTGGTGCATCGGTCCACCTGGGATATCTGGCTGATATCCACTGGAAAATGTACCCCTAGCCCAGTCCAGACATTTCCAGCAAGTTATCCCACTTTTTATTTGAAATTGTAATTTTATTAACAAATTTTAATTTTTACAACAATCACAGAACACAAACTCCATAACATTTACAATTAATTACAAAAATAAAACAATATACTGTAGCCACTAACAACCCTCCTCCCCATAGGAGCTTAAGTCTTAAATAATTTAATTCATCTTATGTAACTCATTTCTTACTCTTTGACTTAGTGGTAAAAGCCTAGACTTAGCTACCACCATGAGACAGTGTGCGGGTGATACAGTGATTTACTCATCCCTTCGGCTGGACCTGCCCCAAATAGAAATTGTGTCTGCTCAGGTTTTCATTCCCTTAGTGTTCCCCTAGCCTGCATTTCCAGTATCAGAATACCTTCTGTTTCACTTAAAAATTCATAGTATGGGAGCCAGCGAGCTTTAAATTTCTCTATCTGCAGTTGAAGCTGTGCTATGAGTTTCAACATGTCTTTTATTTGCTTTCAGCCATCTAACCATTGCCTTACTGTTGCCGATTGTTCTGCTAGCCATTTTTTGTTGTTGCTTTACAGGTTGTGGCTATTAAAACATTGAATAAATATTTATGCCTTGGAGTGTGAATCACTGGAGGGGTCTCCCCTAGCACTAGCACATCGCACTGCTTCGGGATTTGCACCTGGAATATAGCCCCCATCATCTGACTCACCTCATTCCAATAATGTATGAGTTTAGGGCATCCCCAGAAGATATGTTCATGTGTCCCTATTTGCCCACACCCCCTCCAACATTTCTCCATTGGAAACCTCCCATAATGTTTTGTTATGGTAGGGGTCCTGAAAAAATGAATCAGCATCTGCCACCTGAATTCTCTTCGGGAGGGTGATGCCGTTGTCCTCTGGGCCTGTTCCTGCATTCTGTCCCACTGAAAGACTGGGTTAGGTCTGCCTATCTCTTTCTCCCACTTGTGTTGGATAGCCTGTCTGCTCAGGAGGTCTTCCATTTTACCCAGTTTATACAAATTTGAGATTAGGTGCTCTACCTTACCTCCCTCCAGCAACTTGTAGCAACAGCTTACCAGTGGGTGGGATTCTGTCTGCCTGCACAGATCCATTCTGTTTCCAGTGGTGAGATAATGCCATACCTGTAGAAAGCAGAAAAAGTCCATGTGTGGCAAGCCAGGCTCTCTTTGTAATTATTGGTAACTTTTTATGTTACCCTCACTACAAAGCTTGCTCATTCTCACCAAGTCTAATCCTTTCCACCTAGAAAACACTGGGCTGTCCCTTCCTGGGGCGAAATCACTACAAGCCATTATCTGGGTTAGATTACTGGCTCCATCTTTTATTTTTAAGATTTGCAGAGAGTGTCTCCCTGCTTATAATAAGGTTTTAAGCCATGGACTCGGCAAAGCATTCATTATTCTAACATCCTGATAATTGAATAGTAGCTCAGCCAATTCCCTGGGGCCCATCATGCTTTTTTCCATCTGTGCCCATGCTTGATGCTGGCTTGAGTCACTATAGGCCTGTATGTACTGTAATTGGGCATCTCTGTAGTACCCTTTGATATCAGAGACCCCTAACCCTTCCCAGCCTTTCTCCATACGTATAATGTTCAACTTCACTCGGGGTTTCTTCCCCGCTCATATAAATTTCTTGAAAGTGGCATTGAATGCAGTCCAGAAGGGTTTCAGGGGTCAGATAGGCAAGGCATCAAATAAGAAGGGCAATCTTGGTAGAATGTTCATCCTTAAAGTTTCTGCTCTGCCTACCAGTGATAGTGCTGCCCGCCTAGTACAATCTTTTTTAATATCTTCTAAGAGGCTAAAGTGATTGCTCGATAAAGCCTGGTCAAATCTGCTATAATTTGTACCCCTAGATATTTGAATCCTAGGGGGCACCATCGCAACTTGGTAATCTTTTTAACCTGCTCTGAGATGGGGTCCCCCAGCAAAAGAATCTCCAGTCTTGTTTCATTCATTTTGAATCCTGAAATAGCCCCATATTCTTCTAACAGAGCCATTGCCTTTGGGAGTGTTATTGTAGGATCTTGTAGGTACACTAAGGTGTCATCTGCATACATAGATATGCGGTTCTCTACCTGTCCTATCTGTATACCTCTAATCTCCCGGTGCGTTCAGAAAGTCTCCCCTAGGGGCTCCATATTGAGAGTGAAGAGAAGTGGTGACAGTAGACACCCTTGTCTAGTTCCCCTCCTTATAGCAAAAGCCTGGGATATGACTCCATTTAGTCTTTTCTGAGCAGAGGGTCCAGTGTACAAAGCACCAACCCATGCTCTGAATTTGTTACCAAAGTTACATTTCCATAGTACCGCATCAAGAAATACCCAGTCAAGGCGATCAAATGCCTTTTCTGCATCCAGTGCCACCACCACTCATTGTGTGGCTACCTGGTCCCTTTGAACCCCAGCCATTGTGGCTAAGAGTTTTCTGATATTATCATGCAGATGCCTGCCAGGGATGAACCCTGTCTGGTCTGGGTGGACCAGCTGGGCCACTACCCACTGCAAGCAATTCGCTATTGCTTTTACAAAAATCTTAACATCCAGATTTATAGTGAGATTGGCCTACAGTATATCCCCCACATGAAGTTAAAATCTTTTCTGGGATTTGGAAGGACTGAAATCATTGCCCTCCCCCATGAGTCTGGGCATGCTTCTTGTGCATGGCCTTCTTTACAAACTTGTGTGATGAGCAGGACCAACTCAGTATGGAATTTTTTATTAAATTCTGCCACAAAGCCATCTGGTCCCAATGATTTGTTATGTTTAAGGGCTTTAATTACTATCTGGACTTCTCCCTGAGTGAAGGGTTGTTCTATGATCGCTGCCTGTTGTGTTGTCAACTTGGGCAATGTGATTCCATCTAGGAAATTCTGTATGAGTTCCTTCTGCACTATATCAGGTTCAGCAGAGTATAGCTTCTCATAGAAGTTCTTTAAAATCTCTGCTGTCTCCTTAGCTTTAGTTCTCATCTGTGGTTCTCCAGGAAGCTTTCTAATAGCAGGAATGAACCTATCTGCAGCTTGCTTTCATAAGCGGTGGGCCAACAAGCGGCCTGCCCTGTTCCCTCCCACATAGTATTTTCTGTCTTTATTCTCAAGATATTTTCTAACTCTGTCCGGAGTGAAGATAATTCCTTTAACAAATCATGGTTTCCCCTTCCCTTGTGTAACCTTTCTAATTCCTTAATTTTTTGTTGTAATGTTTGTTGCTTGTTGTACATTTCCCTTTTCTTGAGGGTGGCATATGACATCGCCTCTCCTCTTAATACTGCTTCAGGCCATCCCAAAAGAACTTTAACCTAGCCTTCCCTTTTCCTTAATGTAGTTCTTTATAGTTTCCTTAATTTTGAGGGTGAATGTTTCATCTTTAAGTAATCCGGCATTGAGCCGCCAAATAGACTGCCTCTCTAGGAGGCCTAGGTCCAAAGTTACACTAACCTTGGCATGGTCCGACAGGTAAACTGGGTATATATTTGAGTCTGCAGTTGTATGCCCCCCCACTTTTTTGTGTGTAGATCCTGTCAGTTCTAGAGTAGAAACCTTGAGCATGTGAGTGAAATGTATAGTTGCTACCCACTGGGTAATGTTCCATCCATATATCTACTAACCTCGCTGCTTCTCGCATGGCTGTGAACATCCGCGCCTCTATTTTCATAGTGTTAGGGGCATTTGAGGGGCAGTCAAGGAACGGGTCCTCCACCATGTCCAGTCTCCTCCTACCACTATTTGGCCTCGTGGCAGAGCAGCAATCTTCCCAAACACTTGCCTAAAAAACTGTGAGACCTGTGGGGTAGGGCTGTATACATTTGCCACATGTGTAACTCGGTCAGCTATTCTGCCAGACACCACCACCATCCTGCCTTCCATATCTGTGAATGTCCTTGTTTTTTCAAAGGCAAGCCCTTTTCTTATTAAAATAGCTACTCCAGCCTTCTTTGCATTAGGGTGTGATGAGGCCACCACCTCCCCCACCCAGTTTTGGCATAACTTCTTATGTTCTTCCGGGATAGGTGTGTTTCTTGAAGCAGACCAATATCACAGTGAGCCCTGGCCAGGTCCCTGAGCACACTAAACCTCTTCACTACTGAATTAATTCCTTTCACATTAAGGGTTATTATTTTATGGGATCCCATGACAATTGTTTTGGGTCATATTCCTTATTTCCTGCTGATTCCTCACCACACCACATAGGGACTCAATACTGTTGCACCCAATATGTGGCCTTTTGTGCTTCTCAGCCAGTTTCTTCACACAGTCTTTAAGCTTCGCTAACCCCCCCATATAACCCCTCAACAACATTGACAACAGTAAAACAGTCAAAAACAAACATAACATATAGCTGGTTTGTTAACAGTTCACATATTTTTGCCACAGAGGGAATTTCCCCCCTGTATTGGAGTTAGGTTCCTAGACTTTGGGACCGTACACACTGTCTTATGGAATAATTGTAATTCCCAGCCTTAAGCAACAGTATGTTCTCCAATATGAGCTATGCACATGGTGATGAGCAGGAGTGGTGGCTCCCTTCCTGTCCAGCTATCGAGGGATGTCCTCCTCTCCGTCGACCCTCCTTTGCAGCAACTCTGAATTCTAAAATTCCTGGTCAATAAAACTTATTTGAGCATCCTATATGCTAGGGAAAAACAGAGGCAGTTCCCTGTTCCCTTTTTTAACTTTTTCCTTTCTGCTATGGTGAACCATATACCCAGTAATTCCCTTGGGGTTGGATGGCAAAATACATTTACATCACCCCAACCCATCCCCGCCCCTGGCAACCAAATGCTCCCTGGTCCATCAATCGCTCAGCCCCAGTACACCTCCCCTTCCCTTGTGTAATGTATTGTAGAGTTGTTATCCCATTGATATGGGGCCATGGGGCGGGTTGCCACCCCTCCGTATGAGAGTTATAGTAATTCCAGTGGGTGAGGTGACCACCTGTTTCAGCTCTGGGTATCCAGTATCTTTCTTTAAAGATATTCACCTTACATTGTTGGGGCCCTCAACCCCCTCCCCCCACATGTAATTTCCACCAAATCAGTCTCCACCCTCTGTTCGTATATTGATTTGCTTGCCCCAGCCCTTACTATGAAATCAGATATTCTTTGAGCTCAATCCTTTATGCGACAGAGCAGTCATTATTGAACATTTTAAAAAAAGGGGGAAAAAAACATTAATGGGGCCAACAGTCCAGTTTGTAAGGGTTTCATATCTGGGCTGCCATCGTGACATGTTCCATTCTGAAATACAGTGCGGTACTTGGCCAGTCTGACCTTAGGCCTTGATTCTTATAGACCTGAACTCAAATTATCACCAGAGAGTGTTTACAACTGGCGTCCGCCCTTTAATGTTCTGCAATAGCAGCACGCTGGACTTATCTATGCTTCCATTGCACAGATTAGTTAAACTTTGGCATTAGACTCACAAATTATGAACCACAGAAGAGTTCTCCATCTACTGCAGCTGCAGGCCCAGGAGAGGGCCTTGAGTTCCAGAAGCTTCTGTGACATTTGCCGCCCTACGGGACGAGTGGGCCAGCGATCTTACCGTGTCTATGAGCAAGCCACCTATAATGCCAAAACCAGAAGTGCAACCCAGGTACTGCATCCAACGATTCTGGACCATTCTTATGCCACTGTTCTCATTAAAATGTTTGATTAGTGTGTCAAGTGGGGGGAGAATTTCTCCAGCCCCTCGCGAAAATATGGGAGCAAATATGGGAAAAAAGTCAAGGGCCACAGCCACCAGAACTCTTTCCTGGCAGCCCTGTTGTCCTGACTATGAGGAGATGTGGGATGGGGAAGGAGATTACCACCAGCCTGGCATTGGCTCCACCATGGAGGTATCATCAACAAATGAGCAGAATTACTCTTTAACCAAGAGCAAAACAACCAGTCTCTTCCTTTAGAGGTATGTTTTCTATTACTATTGCTTGCCTCTCATAGACTTGCACTGCTGGCTGATGTCCTGTAATAGTTTGTCGTCTGGCCCTGCTCCTGCTTTTCTAGATGCCCCAACACCTCTGCCTCCCTGTTCCCACGTATGCTGCAGTATGAAATGTTCATTGATGTCTTGCTGAATATCTGGGATTGTAATGCCTAGTTTTTGTAGTGAGTTCATTGCTTGTACTAGGGAGTCATAGGATTTTTGCCCTTCTGGCCACTGGATAATTAATCTAGCCTAGTATCTTAACTGAGCATGCATGTTCTTCTTCTTCAGTTGTTTTATTGCATTGAGTACCTGCTTTGTTTCCACATGGTTACCGTTGGGTGGTCCTGATCAACACAAACATGTTTGCCATTCAGGTTAAGGTCCTTCTCTCCCCAAGCCTTCTTTAAGATCATTTTTTTTTTTTTGTGGGGAACTAGTTGAATTTTACTAGCAATTAGTGTGGTGGTGCTCCGGCCTGGGGTTTTGGCCCAAGCGCCCTATGCACTCTCTTCATATCAAGTGGCTCTGATTCTGGTAAGTCTAATTCTTGCTGTAGCCATGATTTAACAAATGCTGCAGGGTTGTCGAGCTCACATCTCTCCAGAAATCCAAAGGTCTTAATATTTTTTCTTCGACCTCGGGCCTCCGCATCCTCTGCCCGTCTTGTCAACTCTCTCTCCCTCCGCATTAGAAACATCACCGCATGGCTTAGCTTAATGCAGTCCTCCTATATGCTATTCAAACCACTTTCCACCTCATCCATTCTCTTCTCCAACTTCTTCATCTCTTGTTTGATGTCAGATGATACATAGGAGTTGATGCAATGAAGCATTTTCATTATGTTGGCAGAGGTAGCCCTGTTGTCCACTGAGCTGCTGCGGGAGACTGAGTCGTCTTCTCCAGCTGGCCCCACTGCTGATTCCGAGGCCCAAGATGACATCTGACTAGGACTGGGGTCATGTTTGTTTTTTGTATGGCTGTTGCTTTTTGTACCACCTCTACCTCTCGATTTCGACCTCCAATCCATCCTGCTTTGAGAAATTTTTGATTTTGCACGGAAATTCTGCATTTTGATGTTAGATGCTCATTGATTTTGTTGCCGTCAGGCTAAGCACTGAAGTTCAGACAACCATGCCACTCGGTGATGTCCTGGAACACCATCCCACTTCTTACACCAGGTCTGTGGAGGGGTTGTGGGATAACAGATAGACCAGACACAGAACTTCAGGTTCAACACACAATCTCTGTGTGATGTTTATTTAAAACACAGAGGCTATCCCTTCTTCAATACATCAGTTTGCAGCAACAGACTATGCATGTCCTTCTTCTGCACTTAGCACCTACTAACCCACTGATCTACTGATCTATCTCATTAGTGAAAATTATTTAATTCTCTATGTTGGTCTTGTGTGTTTGGGTGATGGGGAGCTCAAAAAAGAAAAAAAAAACTCAAAAATAAGCTAAAGACAAAGAACCTCAGTGCAGAAGCACTGAAGCAAGAGTTACCCCAAAGGTCACTGGCAATAAAGCCAAGTTTCAAAGAAACACAACATCACACATACCCCCATAATGCAATGCATCATGGAATGTATATGCAAATCACCATGAAATTTTAGGCTGGTTTAGCTTAAAGCAGGAATGCATGGTGCCAAAGTAATTATATGAATTTAAATAACACAATGGGGGTGTTCTGATATCTCTACCCCAGTAACTTAATTTTTATAATACAGCCCCCTAGTAACTTTTTACTTTTATCAAAAATACCTAGTGCCATGGTATTTTCAACATTTACAGGTTCCATACACATAAGGCATATACATCAAGGTATTTTATGACATAGTGCTATTGCATACTAAATCCAACAAGGAACACGGCCTGTTGTTTTACATCAGCTCAGAGATCACCACAATAACATTCCTGTACAAGGACCTGAGAGGGAAAAGGAAAAATAAAGAGGACACTATAGCATAGTCAAGAAAGGGGTAGGGGTGCCCATAGGTGGCCATCCTTATGGACTAGAAATAGTAAAGGATAGATTAGGCTAAGAAATAGAAGAACTGCTGCAACAGATTTAAAAAGCAGCTGACAACTTCAGAAGAACTTTAACAAAATGTAATATTTAGATAAAGTTCAGCTTGTATTTCATATTAGTTCTTTATTCCTTCTCCCCATTATTTATTGCTGAGGTCAATTGCATGAAAACAGGATTTTTGCTCCTGAAGAGTTCATCTTTTTCTGTTGCTGTCTCCCTACCTGAGATCATAATGCACTGTTTGTGACATCACAGTTACTCTCATGGCAACAGATTGTGTTGTCACAACAGAGCATTATGACCTGAAGCAGAGAGTAAGCTATAGAGGCAGATTAACTTTAAAGTAACTGCAAGGGATAAAAATGTATTCATGCACATGTCCTCAGTAATACACATAGGGTGTGCTACCCCATTTGTCAGCTAGTTTATGCTTGCCAGAAATCCTCAGACTACATAATAGTACTCTATCCCTATCTCCAGGCAGTAACTTTTGAGTTTTTACCTGTTTATAGTAATGTTCCTTGTTAGTTTGATTCCTTTTAGCAGCTACCTCAGCAGCTAACCTTAAGGCTTTGTTTAGTTGTTCTCTGAGCTTCTGGATATATTGCATGTAGTTGTCAACTTCTGTACCATTTGCAGATACACCAAAACACAAGTTGACTGGGAGCCAGGCTTCCCCCCCGAACATAAGACTATAAAGACAGAACCCAATAGTGTCACTTTTTGTGCAATTGTAAGCATAGACCAGGGCACTAACTTGCTGGCTCCACTCTTGTCTTTTGGGTCCACAGTACCCAGCGTGCCCAGTATTGTTTGTTTGAACCTTTCTGGCTGAGGATCACCTTGCGTATGGTAAGGCGTGGTTCTGGATTCGTGAACACCCCATAAAGACAACATTTCTTTTATAAGGTGTTTCTCAAAATCATGACCTTGATCTGAATGAATTCTTAGGTGGTGCCCTATAGTGGACAAAGAATTTTTCTTCCAATACTTTAGCAACTGTTGATGTTTTCTGGTCTTAGATTGGGTATGCTTGGGTGTATCGAGTGAAATGATCTGTGACTACCAAGATGTTAGAGATATTTTTTGAAATTAAGACAGAGGAAATCTATACAGACCAGCTCCATGGAGACACTTGTACACATCTCCTGCAATTTCTACAGTACTGCTCAATTTCACATCCCATTCTAGGCCAGTAGAACCAACAGTGAGCCAAATCTAGCATAAGTTCACGTCCCAGATGGCCCATATCATCATGGACAGCTTTGAGACCAGTTTTCTTTAATTTTGCAGGTATCATCAACTGCACACAAGGGGTTTCTTGTAGGTCTTGATACAATAAATTGTCTTTAAGTTTATGTTTTGACAACTCCCTTACCATACAATGGCAAGGAAGAATGCTGGCCTCTGATTGGTCAGTCTGGGACTGGACCCGTGATGTTATTCCAGCATAACATCACGAATGTAGTACCAGTGCATACGACCACATCACACAAGCCAGCATGTACAACAATCACTGCCCACTCCCCAATAGGCACACTTCCCTATATACCCAGAGTCCTATCAGTCATCCCTCAGGCAGACTTTCAGTCTGAGCGTTCACTTTTTCCTTCACTAGATGGTGTACACATAGCCCCCAACAAGTTCCCAACTGAATCACAATGAAAAAAAAGTTAAAGAAAAACTAACCCAATCCAGGAGTCCAGCACTTCTGAGTTCCTCCAGCATGATTGTGTGAGTGGAATTGAAACATGATGTGCTCATTCCTCTCACTACACAGCTCCTCACCCTTCAAAGTTTGTCCCTAAAACTTATGATCAGTTTACTTTTCTCATTAAAAAAAAAACAGCAAATTGAAATCTGTCTTTCCTAGCGACTTCACACAGTTCCCCGTTGTACTAGCAGCCCGGCTCATCAAACATCCTCACAACATTGTTTTCCTTTTTTAAATCTTTTAAACACTGTAACACAAAGTGAAAGCCGTCAGATAGGCACTTCAGAATTTAGCAGTCCCACTACCTTCCGCTTTCCAGACATTCCTTATTTTAGCTCACGTAACGTGTCTTTCAATAGCAGCAGCACAAGGCTCTTGTCATAACACTTGCTCGACATTCAGATCTCTTTCTTTCTTTCTTTCTTTCTTTCTTTCTTTCTTTCTTTCTTTCTTTCTTTCTTTCTTTCTTTCTTTCCACTGTATCTAAACATAATCCAGAATCAGTCCTCCTACCACCCCAGTACCTTCTTTAGAGCAGCGGGGGGGGGGGGTCATTTGAGCCACAGGCTGAAGACAAAGGTGGTGAGGAGACACAGAGAGAGACAGCAAAATGGAACACAGCATTATCTCACTCAACAAGCAGGACAGCAGCTGAGGAGACACACACACACACACACATTTCAACATGAGCAAGTACACACACACACACAGGTTTCACATGAGCAGGTCAAGAGAAGCTCACAGCAAACAGCCTGTCTTAACTGCTGAAAACACACACTGTGGACTTTTTTACTCCAAGGTAAACCTACACGTAATAAAATTATGAAAAAATGTTTTTTAAAATGTTTTTTTTTTTCATTTTCTTTTTGAATTAAAATCAAGCCATTGTATAATAGGGATAATGCACTCCAGGGTGTGTGTGTGTCGTGCTGGGATAATGTCACTTCTCAGGTGTTGGACATACTCTGTTTGTGACACACACCCTGTCATGCATTATTCCTTTAGCAACAACTTGGCATTTGGATTACTGGTGGTTACCTGAGCAGCAGCGCCTCCTTTATGCAGCATTCTGAGTATGTCACAGATGGTCAGATCAAGCTTTTGCTCTCCTTGCAGGTCTTGACTGGTCAGCTGAGGCAATGATATCAAGTCCAAAGTAGCCTGATTGCAGTAGGCTATTGGAAGGCAGATACCAGAAGCACCAATACTATCCACCAGATGGGGAACAGTTTCTGTGACTGGCTGCTTATCAGTATCCAACTTTTTACATAATGCTTTTACAGTTTGTTCTGAGATTGTTACTCAGGCTTGGTTGTCAGTAGGAGGTGCCATGGGGCGTTGGGACAAAGCATCTGCATCAATGTGGTTGAGACCAGGATGGCATTTAACACAGTAGTCATAGTCAAACAAGACTGATAGCCACCTATGCCCTGCTGTGTCAAGTTTGGCTGTAGTCTGCAGATATGTCAAAGGATTGTTGTCAGTTCTTACAGTGATGTGCGTCCCATATAGATATTCAAAGAATTAATCTACAATTGCCCATTTCATAGGTTTCATAGGTAATCTTCAAGCCAACAGACTTGCATCCATAATTGCTTGCCATATACCAAAATTTTAAAATTGAGTAGTTATATTACTGAAATGTTGGTCAAAGTTAATTTTAAAATTATTCATGTTAGTGCTCTCTACAACCACTGATGGAAGTTCGTTCCAGGATACCATAACCCTTTGACTGAACCAATTCTTGCGTAGGTTACGATTCCATCTAAAATGGACAAGCTGACTGTCATGCCTCCTACCACTCCACCAACTGGACTTGGGCTGGATACCAACCTCTGCCCAAAGGATGTCATCTCCCATGATTCTGTATAAGAAACACAGATCCCTCCTAAACCTTCTATAATAAAGGGAATACAGATTGAGAGATGTCAATCTTGCTTCATATGGTATGCCCTTTAAACCCCTTACTGATCTAGTAAGTCTTCTCTGAACCCCCTCCAGTCTGTTGATATCTTTCCTATTCTGTGGGGACCACACCTGGGTGCAATACTCCAAACAGGGCCTCACCAAAGCTACACATAGTGGCATAAGTACCTTTTCATCCCTGCTAGATATATGTTTAAGGATGCAGTTTAAGTTCTGGTTTGCTTTCTTCACTTGTGCCCTACAGTGGGACCCAAATCTAAGATCAGCAGTGACTTTAATCCCCAAGTCTCTTTCTTTGTAAGTAACTGTGAGCCTATTGTTAGCAAAGTAATAAGAACCCATAGCATTGTGTTTACTGAAATGCATAACCTTGCATTTGCCTGTATTCAGGACAAGTTTATTTGTTACTGTCCACTTTGCAATCTCATTAATAGCATTCTGCAGGGATGCCAAATCTATTTGATTGTTCACCACTGTCCCAAGTCTGCAGTCATCTGCGAATTTGTAGAGCCAGATGTTAGGGTTATTAAGTTTGCGGGAAGATATATAAATATTAAAGAGACTAGGCCACAGAACTGAGCCCTGGGGAATCCTGCTAGTGATTGGTGCCCAGTCAGAAAGCACTCCATTTATAGTGACCCTTTGTTTACACCCCTGCAGCCATGCTGAGACCCACTTACAAATATTACTATTCAGATTAATATCCTCCAACATATCTAAAAGTTCCATATGGGGTAACTTGTCGAAAGCTTTTGCGAAGTCCATATAAACCACATCTACAGAGTTCCCACTATCCAGCTCCCTACTGACGTTCTCATAGAAAGAAAAGAGATTCGTTTTGCAGGATCTAGATTTTGTAAACCCATGCTGAACTGGGTCAACTCATCCCTGTGTCATTAGGACATCTGATATTAAGTCTTTGACCAACCCTTCCATAATCTTCCCTAACAGAGAGGTTAGACTTACTGGCCTAAAGTTGTCAGGTTTGGTCTTGGGCACTTTTTTCAAAATAGGGACTATTATAGCAGTTTTCCAGTCAAGAGGCACTGTGCCTGTGTCTCAGAAGGCCTGGAAGATGCACGTAACTGGTAGTGCAGGCACTTCAGCTAGTTCGCGTATGACTCTAGGGTGTAACTCCTCGGGGCCAGGCGATTTATTTATGTTAGCCTTCATGAGCCAATCAAATACGTCTTTGTTTGTTTTTTTGTTTTATTTATTTATACTGATAGGACCATGGGCCAAAAAAGACCCATTTTCATGGGCGATCAGTGTACAAATAACAATTACATACAATATAAATACATACAACTTAAATAGAGACAGGTACAAGCTGATATATCAAAGCATTATCATTCAATAACATTTACACTTACATTCTGCAAAAAGGTACTCTTTCAACTTATGCTTAAAAGTACAAAGGGAAAGATTCATACAGTCAAGAGATAATTGTATTGTATTAAGAAAAATGGGTAACATATAGGATATAGTCCTTTGTCCAAGAGAAGTACGCATTTTTGGAAAGCAAAAAGAAAATTTAACTGTTGACTGAGTATTAACCTGAGAATTCCGCTTTTTAAAAATTAGAGAGAAACAATCAGGGACTCTACCAAGTATCACCTTTTTTGCCAAAATACCCAGTTGAAGTTTATATCTACCGTCCAAAGGAAGCCAACCCACTTGCTCCAAGAGATTACAATGATGAACCCTTAATGGGGATTTCACTACAAATCTAGCAGCTGAATTAAGTAACGCTTTTACCTTGGATAACAAACCCTCCCTTGCAGAATAGTAAAACAAAACCCCCAAATCAATTAATGGTAGTAAAAAACTTTGAGCCAACAGATGACGTGTAGTATCAGTGAATAAAGGAGACAACCTATATAAAGCCCCTAGTCGCTGGTGAGTCACCTTTACCATATGAAGAATATGAGGTTCATAGGAAAGATTCTCATCCATCAATAGACCCAGGTACTTAAATTGTTTAACTTGTTCAATCAAGGTACCAGAAACAGTATATAATGACAATATAGGGTCCGATATCGATCTTTTTTTTGTACTTGCAAAAACCATGGATTATTTTTTTTTTTTCATTTAAATCCAATCCATGGGCTCAGAACCAATTCTGTACCTCCAAGAAATCATCAGCCAAATCCTTCTGTATATTTTCTAAAAGGGGTTCACTTGTGAGGACCACTGCATCGTCAGCATATAAAAAAAATTTGAGATTTAGTACAAACAGAAGATAGAGTATTAAGAAAAGAACTAAACAAAAGGGGACCCAAAATAGAACCCTGGGGAACACTAAGTGAAACCTTAGAAGAAAGAGAGAATTTACCACTAACCCCTGTGACCTTCGTGTGATCAGCCAGGTAATTACCTATCCAATCCCCAACATCCTTAGAAATTTCCAAATTAACTAAAGTAGACAGCAAAAGAGAGTGATTGACCAAATTAAATGCCTTGCTGAGGTCCACAAACACAGCTCCAGTAAAATGTCCCTTTTCAAGGGCCTCGTGAACCGTGTTCGTGAACCCCACCAAGGCAGTTGTGGTACTGTGTCCTGGTGTAAAGTCATGCTGTGCAGGTGTTAAAACATTATATTTAGATAAGTACTCCATGACTTGGTCAAAAATAGCCCTTTCCAATACTTTTGAGAGAGGAGCTAATAAAGAAATAGGATGATAATTAGATTTGTCAGAAACATCACCCACTTTAAATATAGGAACAATAGTAGAATCTTTCCAAATCTTAGGAAAACTAGACCCACACAGAGATAAATTAAAGATAGCAGAAAGAGGAAAACAAACAAGATCAGCAGTGGTCCTCACAAGTCGAAAATCTATACCGTCCTTGCCCACAGACGGACGGGGGTCCATTAATTGGAGATATTTCAAAACATCACCTGATGACAAGGATTTAAAATAAAACATTGGAATGTTCAAAGCCAAAACCTCTTGGGGTACCCTAACTTGCGATAATGTATTCCCAATTAGAGACTTGGAATAATCAGAAAAATATTCATTAAGTTCCTGGGCAATTTCAGAAGGATCAGTAATGATACCATTATGGGATTGTAGACATTAAATAGCAGAAGTATGCTTATTCCCAGTAAGTTCATGAATAAACTTCCTGGTTTCAGAAACATTCCTTCCCTGAAAGTCCTTCTGCCTCTCAAAGAAATAATTAATTTTTTAGTCGTCTAACCATGGCTTTACATATATTTCTAGCTTGTTTATATAAAACTGGACTAGTTTGACTAGGGGTCCTCCTATAGTCCTTCCATAATCTTTCTCAGATTATAATTTGCTCCATTAATTCAGATGTAACCCATGCCTGTTTATTACCTCTTATCCTTAACTTCTTTAGGGGTGCAAATTTATCGCATATTAGGTTAAATAAATCAATAAAATTCCCTAATGCTACATCCACATTCAGACTCTGAGTAACCTTAGCCAAATCTACATTAGCAACAGCCTGCCTGAATGCAGACAAATCAAGTGTCTTTGTATTATGTGAGAAAACAAAAACAGGAGGGCAGTTTTTCTCTTTGCAGACCAACAACAATAGACTGGGCTATGGTCACTGACACTATCAGGGAGAACCCATATTGCACAATTTTAGTAGTGTCAGAGACCAACACCCAGTCTATCAATGAGGTAGTACCAGATTTATAATTAATCCTAGTTGAGACGCCTATTATATGTACTAAACCTTGATTAATAACCATATCTCTAAATTTTATATTGTCCTTCCCCAGCCAATTAATATTCATATCACCCATGATAATAAGCTCTCTGTTTTTAGGAAAAGACCCTCTTATGTTCTCTAATAACCAAAGTCCATCCCCCTGTGAACCAGGTGGAACATAAATAACCACCACGGTCAGCATTTTTTGTTTACCTAAAACAATTGTTAAAGGTAAATATTCACAGGTGGGAGGGCCTACAAGAACTACACCAGGCAATACTTTTAGATGGTTCTTTAAGTAAAAAAGACAACCCCTCCTCTTCTTGAGTCTCTATCGTGTCTAAAAACCCAGTAACCCTCGATAGTGATTGATCTGTCCGAGACCCTATTGGTAAGCCAGGTCTCTGACACTCCAGCCGCATCAAATTGATGGTAATCCATCCAAACAGTAAAATCATCCCATTTCGCAAGCAAGCTCTGAACATTCAAATGAGCAAAGTTCAGAGCATGCTTTGGTAACACAAATGAATCCATATTGCCCATGGGCCCTGGATTAGGATGTACTGAACCAGACATTAATAATAATAATATTAAACTTCTCCTAAACAAAAAATTATAAAAGCACTGCTTAGTACAAATACCCCTATCATGTACCTCTGACTGGGAAACCTTTAAGAACAGGCTGTGGAGAGATTCCATAGTAATAAGCCCTTATAACTTCCCAAAGGTAAATACCAAACTGTCCCTGACCCTATCATTAGATGTTAAAACAGGCAGAGTTAAATCTAAACTAAAACTTTTTGTAAAAAACCCAGTTGCCTGGGGTAAATTATTTATATCACAAGACATTTTGTCCCCCATACTTACAAAAGCAGTAGGGGGATAACCTACCAAGAAAAACATAAAACAAAAAATCCCAAAATAAAACATATTTAACCCCAAAAGAATAAGAAAAAAAAACCAAAAATAAAAATAAAACAAATATCCAACCACTGAACAGCAAATAACTAGGAATTGATATGCAGTTCACGCCAGCTCCAAAGGAAAAAGAAAAAACCCAATCAGGATCCTTGAACTGCCACTTCAAGCACCTGACAGGAAATACCACTAATTCACAGAAGCAGGCTAGGCCAGAATATCATCCAATTAAGCCAACACAGCACAGGGAGTCTGCCACACTACCAAGCTGTTAAAGGTTCACTATGATTGCACCAACCCAGGCCCTGCCACTGCTCAGTCAGGGGCAATCAATTTCTTATTAATTGGTTCAGCTGAAAAGTAGGTGACAATTCCCATAATATAAAATATAAAAAATAAACTAAAAAGCCCTAGGTCCCAATCAGTACAAAATCTCTACTACAATTACTTATATAAAAATAAAACACAAATTAAACTCCACCCTAATAGTTGAACACCTGTTGCCACTATGCTACAACAATAACCCTCATAATATAAGCACCTGAACTCAACAGAGACCAAAATAGTAGCAACAAGCAACAGGTCTTTGATATATTATCTCATTAAACACAATAATACAAGTATAACAGATGGAGAATAAAGTCCACTTCAGTAAAAACATAAACTTCCCACACAAGATTGTTCTTTCTTCCTACCTAATGGTAGATTTTTTTCTGTGGAGTGGCGCTCGCGCCGAGCGCTCACGCTCAGCGAGTGGCATGTTGATTTTAAACACAGCTGACCCACCCCTTCAGCATCCTGACTGGCTGTTTCAGATCCCAGCACACACAAATTAAGCAGGAGAGCATCCGTTTTATGTGTGAAAGTCCTGCTCATTTACTGAAATAAAACAGGTTGTATGATGTAAATCAAGGATCTTACTGTGGAGAAATGTATTCAGGCGCTGGCGTCTGTTTCTCCTCAGCAAGTGGCACGTTGATTTTAAACACAGTTGACCCACCCCTTCAGCTTCCTGACTGGCTGTTTCCGATCCCAGCACACACAAATTAAGCAGGAGAGCATCCGTTTTGTATGTGAAAGTCCTGCTCATTTACTGAAATAAAACAGGCTGTATGATGTAAATCAAGGATCTTACTGTGGAAAGATGTATTCGGGTGCTGGCGTCTTTGGGGCTGATAATAATTTTCCCAGGAGTGGGTGCTTCCTTATCAATATGTGATACTGAGGTGTTATTATTATAAACTGAGTAGAACTATTTATTCTGGATATCTGCCATTCCTATGGTTGTAGCTGTCTGCCCCACGTCATTCAAGAGTGGGCCTATAGTACTGTGGCCTCCCTTCATAATACTTATGTAGGAAAAGAAGGATTTCTTATAATCCTTCACCCTGTTTGCTAAATACAGTTCAAACTGTGCCTTTGCTTTTTTATTTTGATATTCCTAACACATTACCTATAGGCCTGATTAGCCCGAGGTGACCCATAAAGTTGTAGTTTTTTTGTACATCCTGTTCTTCCTGTTTATCAATTTCCTGATGGACACATTCAGCCATACAGGTTTTTTTTTTTTTGATGTTAGCGTCATATTTTGGTACACTTGGTATATAGGTTTTAACAAGACCTTTTACTCTAGCTAACAGTTGTTTCCTCATATCTTGCACAGTTAACCCCTTGAAATCATTTATCTAGTCCCATGATAGCATTTGGGTTCTGTTGCTTGAGAAGTCTGCATTCGGAAAATTTAGTTTAGTTGTGGTACCTGAGTTCATAGAAAATACGGATTCCCTAATGCTAAAGTGGACTGAGCAATGGTCACTACTACCCAAGGGGCTGTTGACCTGGACATTGTTTACTGTGTCACCCATATTGGTAAGTACTAAATCTAGGGTACAAGTTGCTGAAGTCCCATCTGGTTGAAGATATCGATATACCTCTTGTCCAAGTTACTACCTCCTTGCCCCTTCGTCCAATCTATGCTAGGTAGGTTAAAGTCCCCTGCTAGTAGTATTCTGTCAACTGGATTTAACTCCTCAGTCATCTTTAATAGTGCTTCTTCATCTTCAGGTGTCATAGAAGAAGACCTGTATAGTAGTCCTAAAATGATCCTGGTACCATTTTGGGGAAGTAGCTTTAGCCATAATAATTCTAGGGCTCCTGTATCCCACTGCAACTCTTCGTAATGGATAGAATCATTCACATATATGGCTATTCCACCCCCTTCCTGTGGATTCTAGATTTGGAAAACAAATTGTATCCAGGCACTTTTTTATCCCACAGATCATTATTGTCCCACCAGGTTTCCGTAATTAGTGCCACATGGATATTCTGAGAGTGTAATAGTAATTTAAATTCATCATACTTATTAACCAAACTCCTGGCATTAATAAGAACTGCCTTCCATTCAGGGGTCACTTTGGGAGTTGTCTTAGTGTTCCTACCAATGTTTAGGTCATATACCAGATCCCCACCAAGCAAGAAACTCATTTTTTTTAAATTCAATATACTTTATTAGTTTTTATGCAGAGTACAGGAAAATGCAGAGCAATAGACAAGGAGCTGCATTATTAACAAACAAACAACAAAGAAAACAATATGAAAAACCAATACAAAATAAATGCGCAAACACACCAAAACCCCAACTCCCCCCCCCTCCCAGTCTGCGCACTAAAAACAAGTTACTCTTGGGCACAACAGAAAAAGAAAACCAAGGACCCATACAGTCGGGGATAGTATTCAAGCCCTAAAATTTCAGCAGCATCAATAGGGACAAAAGGGGCTCCCAAGTACGTACGAACTTGTGAGGCATGTGTAGTAAATATGCAATGTGCTTCTCTACCTGGATGGCTAATAGGATTTCTCAGTACCATTCTATAACAGTGGGAAGGGAATCTTCCTTTCAGTGCTGTAGCATAACCAGTTTTGCAGTGGCATAAATTAGGGCCATGTGAGCTTTACTCATAAGGGGTGTTCCAGAGGGGAAAATTGCCAATAGGCAACACTCCGACGTAAATAAGGAGTCTAATCCAAGAAGAGGATCCAGAAGAGCAAGAAACTCTAACTTGCGCACTTGATATTTCTTTTCTGCGTTGTTTAGGCTTCAACTGGCAAAGGTGACTTGGCGCAGGCCCTCTGGATAGCTTTGCTAAAGGTCTGCCCCGAGACCACTGAAGCTGGCATCTGTATGCAGGGTATAGGGTTTTTGAGGATCTGCATATGTTAGGAATGGTGCATGAGTTAGACAGTAAATTATTTCATCACATGCTGTGTCACAGTCTTCGGTCCACCTTGGGCCAAAAGGTTCAGAGGGCTTGAAATATTGTTTAGGCTCAGTACTGAAGCTTAATATTTTTGTCTTTTTCTTTTATTGGCAGGTGGGTAGCCTTGCAGCAAATTAAAGAGGGGCCTCACCACTCGAGTGTAGTCTTTGACAAATTTTCTGTAGTAACCACAGAAACCCAATAAACACTGTAATTCCTTCAGATTCTGAGGCCTGGGTCAAGTGGCTAATGCCTCAACCTTGCTGGGGTCAGTCTATATGCCTTGAGCCGATGCTATGCATCTGATATATTTAACAGACATCTACAAAAATCTACGTTTAACAATGGAAAGCTTGAATCCAAATTTTTCTAGGTGGTCTAACACTTTTAGCAATCTGGTCTCATGCTCCTCCAGGGTCTTCCCAAACTCAATGATGTCGTCTAGGTATACCAAGCACTCCAACAAATTCATGTCCCTGACAGCTCTTTCCATGAGGCACTGGAAGGCAGCAGGGGTGCCAGAAATACCTTGGGGCATTCTTAGGAATTTGTAAGATTCAAGCGGGCATATGAGTACTGTTTTTTCTCTGTTGCGGGGACCCATAGGTATTTGGTAATACCCACTTCTCAGGTCTCATACAGAGAACCACTTGCTTCCGTTGACAGAGTCTAGGGAATCTTGGATTCTGAACATGGTATACTGATCAGGAATTGTTTGTTTGTTCACTGAGTGTCCTGTAGTCCATGCACATTTGCACAGCCCCACTCTTTTTGCGCACTACCACTATCGGTGAAGCACAGGGACTTCTTGATTCTTGGGTGATGCCAGCAGCAAATAACTCCTGGAGGTGTCTCCTCATGTCAATGTCTGCAGGTGCCAACTGGCAGGACCTCTCCCGAAAAGGGCATTCATCATTAAGTCTGATGTGGTGTTCTTCTCCAGTTACACATCCCACATCCCACTCATGCAGCGAGAACACTTTTGTCCTTTCCGATAGCATTCACCAGATACAGGTCTTCTATTCTTCGGGAATAGGAGTCACCAAAGTCAAACAGATATGGATCAATACAGGGATGGGCACCCTCTCTAGTGGGAGCAGGCTGCATGACAGTATCTGCACAATACACTCAGGCCAAGGTGTGTCCTTTCCTGACAACAACATCTCTATCGGTTACATTCTTCACCTGGAGTGTAACTCGCTTGACATGTGCATGGGCTCTCACTGACAATACACTTGTCTTTACCAACAGTCCACCAGGCAGTCCATATTCCTCAGGGGCATCAAGCATCAGCATTTGATTCTTTACATGTTTCCTTAGGTGTACCACACTGCTTATGTTACACTCAGTGTTAAAGGGCAGCACTATCTCTCCAGCATCTTGATGCCAAACTATGCCCAAAGGCTCATCTTGTGTTTCAGGTGGAGTCTGTGCTTGTCTCCGATAGGCCTCCCCCACCACTGGATGCATGGGTACAACTTTCCCTTTTTGTTCTACCTCTCTTTCTTGGCAGAATTGTGCCAGGAGTTTAAACATATAGGCATTGGTGCCAACAATTACGGGTACTCCATCATATATCCCCACCTCAGGGCATACCAAAGCCAAAGTTTCAACTGCGTTCCCCACTCCGGTTGTCTTGGAAGGAAAAGCAATTCATACTTTGATGTAGCCAAGATATGGGTAGGACTTATCACTTAAGCCCCACAAGTTTAACCCCTCCAATGGCGTAAATCAAGATGAGGTACATGCCGGTCGTACAAATTCTTAAAGATGATGGTCACTTGTGAGCCACTGTCTAATACGGCAAGGGTGGGCACTCCATTAATGGTGACTGTGGTTTCAGTGGAGAAGCCTACCAATTTGTCAAAATCAAGCAGTGCAGGCTCTGGTGCTTTTGCTAAAGTTTTGAACACAAACACAGTAGAGCTGGGCTTGACCGGGGCCCCATATGCTCCCTTACTGGGCTCCATTGTAGTTTCCCTGTTTCTGTTTTTCTTCCAGCAGTCTGTCTCTTACCCAGGTTGGGTCCTCTCATGATCAACACTCTCTCCTGATTTGACCATCTTTTCCACACTTGCAGCAGTAAATGCCTTCTCGGTGTCACCTGCCTTGGAGCAAGACTTCAGCAGAGTGCCCGGGTCCTCGGTTTTGGGGATGTCCAGAATACACTGGAGAAACTGAGGCTGGAGTTTGGGCAGCAACTGGTCTTCACTCTGGTTCACCCTGAAGTGTCAGGCTATGGCTTTTCAATTCACTCACTGCATGGCGTACTTCACTAAGGCAAGCATCAAGGTTCGGGGCCACAGAAGGCACCTGGGCTGGGATTCCCATGTCCATCACAGAGAGGTCTGAGGGGGCGGGTGAAACTGTTGGGCTCTGGTGGGTATCCTAGCTTTTGCTGAGTACAGAGATGACCTTGTCAAACATCTCTCTATATTCTTTAAGTAGTTCTTTCAACTCATGGGTCTCAGCAGACGGGGTATGTTCAGTAACCTCAGTGGCAGGTACAACGGCAGGATAAAGTCACCATTGCACATCCTGGTCCTCTGCCTCTCTCACTTCTCTTAAGAGGACTCAGAGGGAGGGAGGGTCACCAACCTTTCTTTTAAACTGAGCTTTAATGACAACAGCTCAGAATATTTAGCAGCCTTCAACACCTGTTCCAGTCACATTCTGTTTAAGTCTGCAGACTGTACTCCCCTTTTCGGTATACTTTTTGTAAAGCTTTCTCCAATCACTGTACGTATGCTCAAAGGGATTCCCCTCACTGCCGCCAAGTGGCTCTAAAATTTCACAGCAGATCTTCACTAGACTTAGTGCTGACAAATGCGCCATCTAAAGAAGCAATATAGTCCTCAACATTAGCCTCAGGGTCTGTGGCCCGCAAGGACCAATGGCATCCAAAGCGGGGCCTTTCAAACATTCAGTCAGTCTCTTTCTCTTTTCCCCCTCACTGCACTGCCACTCTTGTAACATAGGAATTACATCATGAATCCAGGTTTCATAGTCATCCTCACCATTGGGAGTGGGTTTCACCCCAGAAAATATTCTCAGTTTGTGGTAGAAATCTGAAGCAGTGGACACATGGCTAGGTCTGGTCCTTTCACCTGGTGGGGGGTTCTTTTTAGGCTTGGGCAAGGCCTGTTCATTTTTTCCCTTTTTTTTTGTTGTTGTTGCCCCCATCCCCCTTTGGGGATCGACCCCTGCCCTACATGCTGCCCCCATGCTAGGCTTACTCACTGGACGGGGCCCCCGGGTGGTCACCCCTTTCCTATAGAACATAGACTCAAGCCCTGGCTTACCCCTCTCGGTGGACACAGACCGTAGTGAAGCAGCAGCAGGCAGGGGCATCATGGGTGGGGATGGAATTTTGAAGCGTAGGGATCCCTGGGAGTGGGGACAAGTACTGACGGTCAGCATCTGCCCCACCCCTCGATGTGAAGCGCCAGCAGCGGTGGTACCCCAGCCTCATCCAGAGGTCCGCAGAGCACTGGACACTCTTTCCCCTTCCCTGGAGAAGGAGAACAGTCCCTGGGATGCTCAATCCTTCTCTCCTAGCCGGCCCTCTGACTTCTGAGTCTGTCTCCAAACCTGGGATGTCGGCGCTACAAGCGGACGCCTTGTCGCTGCACTGGTGGTCTGGCTGGGCAAGGCCTCTTCTTTGGGAATTACACTACTTAGAGTTACAGTAGGCCAAGCCTCCTGAAAACCTTTGGGGATTAAGGCATCAGGTACCCACAGAGCATCTACCACATTTCAGTATTCAACCAGCACAGTTAATGTCTCAGTGGCATAGTCCAGCATCCGGCCACGGATGACCACTTGGCTGAGACACTAAATTGCTGACAGATGCCTCTCTATGGACCCTGTGTCCACCCCAGGTGGGACTCCCAGGAGCAGGAGGGATTTTTGGTGGTCCATTTCCTGACCTCCACTCCACTCAATAGTCTTAGTCAGTCTGCAGTGTTAACAATAACTTTTGGTCTAGGGGGCATAAAACCAGGGTTGGGGGTGCTATATGATCCTTTTCAGCAGTGAATTCCATGGTGGGTGTGACTGGTGAACAGGATATTCCAGTGGTGCTTCCAAAGATGTAGCCCTAGCACTGTGAACCAGTGGGCTACTACGCCTGCCTGATGGCTGCAACACAGGTTGAAGGGCCTATGTTCTGTTCTGATGGCAATCAGGGGTTCTTTCCCAAAGGTATCAGCAAATAGCGTGGTGCCTCCATCCAGAGTAAAATTATAGTGGGCCAGGTGTTTGCGTAGTACAACCCCCAGGATGCTCTACCTACCCACCTCCCCTTCCAGTCGCCCCACACACAGAATACCACTTTATACTGTAACTTGGTACAACACATGCAATTAAAAATTGTAGCTAATAATATGCTCACGGCCACTTTTAACAGTAACAACCAAATTATTTTATTTTGGGGAAAAGGGAATGGGAAACTAGAAGAATAATAGCACATTAACTCTCCTCCCCACTGGTACCAGTGCCCCCTTTAGTCTATCTGGGTACCCAGGATCGGTGCAGGTCTGGATGTTGCCGCGGGTTGGCTGGCATTATGGCCCTAGAAAACATTTTGAAACTGAAGGCATTAACCACTTTAAACTTGTAGACAACTTTACACTACACCCCTTGTTCAGGGTAAGCCCTGGGTTACTCATGGTTTTGAAGTCACCAGTTTTCAGGTTCTGCAACAGTGGGTTTCAGCAAGAAGAACAACGGCACCATGGGGCAGCAAAACAGATTGACAGCAAAAACTGACTCTGTGATGTGGCAGGGTCTGGCAGCTTGTCACCTTCTGACTTGCTTGCAGAGTTTGGCAGATTGTCACCTTTGGCCTGCTTAACAAGCTGGAGAATGGGAGCACTATGCAAGGCTTCCTGGTCCACAATGAGCCCAGACCCAGCAATGACCCCATGGTCCAACTCCACAAATGGGTCCAGAATGCCTTAGCACTCAGGCACGCGCCCATGGCTCCCTGAGTCCCAATCCACCCCACTTGATAAGGGTTTGCAGTTCCCCTACCTGGCTGTAAGTTGTGGCTGTGCAGGTTGCAGTCTTTGTCTTCCGCCTGGACTGGGATTAAACAGCCCCTGGATGCAACAATGAGTCCTTTGGATTTCACCTCGGCAGTGGCAATCTGTGCTAACAGCTCCACCTTTAAACCAGTTGGATTTCAGCAATGCAGGAAGGCTCCTTCGCTCTACAGCCCTGCTGATCTTTCTTCCTTAATTTCCTTCAGGTTCAGGACCAAGTTGGCAACCACAGTCTTTGGCACATACATAGTTCAACCCTTTTCCACAAGCTAAGGGTTCTGCAGATTGCTGCAGGCTCTGCTGCAAACACTGATTCTCCAGGCAGAAGAAAAAAACTTTCCAAAGTCCTCAGGCGTTTGGCTGCAGAAACTCTAGGCCAGTTTCCAAACTTTTCCTCCACACACAATATGAGCCCTCGACTTGCTGAGAGCCCAAGCCAGGCTGCCCCAAGCTGCACATGTCCCTGGGGTTCCACACAGACAATGGCAACTTCTGACTGGCTGAAACATGCTGTCCTTCACAAATATTAATAAACATTAACCCTCTTTGATTATTGATTGGCGATTGATTTGGACACCTTAATTGTGGTTCACACCTCTCCTAGCAGTCATTTCACACCGTCTTTGGGTGCCTAAATCTCTGATTGGCAATCACTGGGGGTCAGACTATCAATCATGGCTGCTACTGTAAACAGTACAAAGCAGTTTATATGAAGTCCCCACTTTGATGTCCTGCTGCAGCCAAAACACATTGGCCCAGATATTCAAAAGGGTTGCGCCATGTGCAATAGGGTTGCACCTGAGCAAGTCCGAACTTGCGCCATTCTGCGATATTCAGCAGGAGGCAGTTGTGCCACTGAAAACATGCTGAGCAACAGCACAATGCAAATGAATGCATGCTGAACTGGAGGGGGAGGAACTATGCATAAACTGCACAGCCCGATATTCAGCCGGGCTGTGCAGAGTTGTGCAGGTGCAACCCCCAACCTGCGCCTGCACAACTTTGAGCCAAAATAAAAGGATCAAGTCGAGGGCCACCCACAGGTGAGCTGCCGCATTGCAGAGCACAACACAGCAGCTGCCACCTGTGGCTGGCCCTCAACCCTCTCTGTGCCCCCGCAGCCCGATCGTGGGCAAGGTGTAGAAATCCTCACCCCCACTGGCCGATCGTGGGCGGCAGAGTGTCCCCACCAACATATCCCTGGTGGTTCAGTGGACCGCTAAGCCCGATCGCGGGCTGTAAATAATAAACCTCCCCGACACCTATTCCTGGTGGTCCAGTGGAACCCGATCGCGGGCTGCAGAAGTATATACAAACCCCGACACCTATCCCTGGTGGTCCAGTGGACGATAAGCCCGATCGCGGGCTGCATAAAGTGTGTAAAACCCCCCTGCCCCAAGACCACATCCCTGGTGATCTAGTGTTCCCCACCCACCCACCCACGAGCCCCACCACCCCGCTCCCCCCGCGGCCGGCGGCAGCATCACCGCCTGCCGCCCGCCGCCCACCGACTGACTGCCCAGTAGGGCTGCATGCCCGTGGTGCAGAGCAGAGCCAATGGGCGTGCAGCCCGCCATACAAGGCGGTCAGATTTGTGAATAGATTCATTCCACAAATCTGGATTCTACAATATTATGGATAGGGCTGCACTCCATTGGCTCTTGCCTGCACCAATGGGCGGCAGTCCCACCGGGCAGTCAGTCGGTGGGGTGGGGTGGCAGGCAGGTGGATGCCGCCCGCCAGCTGCGGGGAGCGGGGTGGTGGGCTCGTGGGTGGGTGGTGGGTGGGGGACACTAGATCACCAGGATGTGGTCTTGGGGCGGGGTTTTGCCACCTTATGCAGCCCGCAATCAGGCTTATCGGTCCACTGGACCACCAGGATACGCTCGGGAGGGGGTTTAAAACCACGCAGTCCGTGATCAGGCTTATCGGTCCACTGGACCACCAGGGATAGGTGTCAGGGGAGGTTTGTTATACTTCTGCAGCCCGCGATCTGGCTTCCACTGGACCACCAGGGATAGGTGTGTGGGGGTTTATTATACTTCTGCAGCCCGCGATTGGGCTTAGCGGTCCACTGACCACCAGGGATAAGTCTGGGGAACACTTTGCTGCCCGCGATCGGGCTGGTGGGAGGGGGTTATTTCAGCTTTTGCCCGCAATTGGGCCAGTCAGGGGAGGGGAGTTTAATGCTTTTGCCCACGATCGGGCCAGTGGGAGGGTGGGGATTTTTACCTTTGCCCACGATCGGGCTGCCGTGGGCGCCAACCTCACGGGCCGTTGCCTGGCAGGGCGCCAGCGCTAAGTCTTCAGGATCAGGCACACCCGCATGCTAATGGCATGCAAATGAAGAGTAAACAGATGCAATGGCCCCCGCGCCTTTGCATGAATTATGGCCCCATTTGCATAGTCACCTTTGAATATCATAACTTATGCATGATAATGATTTCGCGCCACCGCTAAGTTGAATGCTCCACTCTGACCACTTGCGTGGCATGTCTCCACTGCGCTTATGCACAGTGGCTGTGGCTGGGTGATATTCAGCGAGTTGCTCAATAACACAACTCCTTTGAATATCACTCCGGCCACACCCCTGCTCAACTATTTTGTGCAGCGCAAGGGCTTGCGCCACAAAATAGCACAGTTTGAATATCCGGCCCATTGTCTTTACATACATTTTCCCCACAGTCTTATAGCAGCCTTTTCCCACTATCACTAGGTTGCTGAGTTAGCTTTGAAACACTTTGGTTTGCCTATCACTTGCTCTGATTCACAAAGTCTCCAGGAGCAGTGGTTAGGCTCATTAATATTAATGTACAGCCTCATTAATATTCATATATGCCCTCCCCCCATTCTGTAAAGCTTATTGTTGCTCTTTAAATAAACACTACTGAGGCTTCTTTTGAGCCTGCTCCATGTCTGCAACCCCCAACTAACTTAACCTGGGGGTTGGGACCACCAGAGAGGCATTTACTTAGCCACTACAGTGGCTGGAAAATGACAATGCACAAATGCATATGCGTGGAACCAACTTGAACATTTAAAATGCAAGGCAATGCAGCGGTCCCATGACTTTGCTTCTTCAGCCCCCAAATGAACAAAAGCAATATGAGGGGCCGGACAGAGACCTCAATGGCCACACAGGACCCAGACTGGCACCAGGAAGCAACGTGAGGAATGGGACAGTGCCTGGGACAACAAGGTAAACTCTACCTGTTGGGGGGGGGGGTTACAAAAAAAAAAAAAATAACCAGTGCACTGAATCTCCACTTTACCAATTTAAACTTGTCCTTCCATACTCACTGGTATTAAAAAATCTGTCATGGACCCAGCCTTCTAATTTAAGCAAATAAATCAAGAGGATACCTTGAAATTTTGTTATAGACTGACATAATATAAGAGAGCTGGGGCAGATGGGAATGATCCTAGGCTACCACAAAACCACATCAAACCAGCAAACCTCTCCCATTATGACTAGGGCCAGTGGTTTCTGAATATGAAATTTTGAAAATGTTGGTGATAAAAGAGGTGTGGTAGATACATAAATACACCAAATTTGTTGGCAGACAAGAAGCACTTGGCCCACCTAGTCTGCTTCTGCCAGTTTGTCCTTGCCTATACTGTTACCACAGACCCTACCTGATAGTTGGGTACTTCTTCTCCACCCCTTTTCTACTAAGATTCCTTTGTGCCTATCCAATGCATGCTTGAATCCTACCACTGTTTTGCTTCCACCACCTTCACTGGTAGACTATTCCAGGCATCCACCACTCTGTCAGTGAAGAAGTACTTCCTCACATTTCTCTTAAATGTCCCCCCTTCCAGCTTCATTGCATGCCTTCTTGTCCTGAAGCACCTGCTCCTCTGAAAAATACTCCCCTCCTGTACCTTGTTCACCCCCGTGAGGTACTTATAGGTCCTAATCATGTTCCCCCTCATGTCTCTCTTCCAGGTGTATATGCTGAGATCCCTCAGTTTCTCTTCATAGGGCTTTGGATGCAGCCCCTGCACCATTATAGTTGTCCTCCTCCGGACCATCTCTACCCTATGCCCTTCCTAAGATGTGGCCAGCAGATCTAGACACAGTACTCCAGGTTGGTCCACACAAACAGTCGATACAGTGGCAACAGCACCTCTCTCCTTCTGCTGGTAATTCCCCTCCCTATGCACCCCAGCATCCCACTGGCACTGCCTACTGCCTTGTTGCACTGCCCTGCCAGCTTGACATAATCAGAAATGATAACCCCAAGGTCTCTTTCCTGCTTTGTAACCTTTAGTAATCCTCCCCCCACTGCCATTTTATACAGTGACCCTGGATTTCGGTGCCCTAGGTGCATGATTTTGCACTTTGCATTGAAACCCAACTGCCATATCCTCAGCCGCTCCTCATGTCTTCAAAGGTCCCTACTCATTCTCTCCATCCCTCCGGAGTATCAACCCTGTTGTAGATTTTGGTGACATCTGTAAAGAGGCATATCTTCTCTTCCAGCTCTCCTGCAATGTAGCTTATGAAGACATTGAAGATGACTGGTCTAAGCATTGAGCCCTGAGGTACCCCGCTAGTCACTCTCCCCTCATTACAAAATATGACATTTACTACCATCCTCTATCGCTTACCCATCAACCAGTTCCTTATCTAGTTTACTACCTTGGGTTCCACCCTTAAACTGACCAGTTTCTTTATAAACCTCCAATGTGGTACAGTGTTAAAAGCCTTGCTGAAGTCTAAGTAGGCCACATCCATTACCCCACACTGATCTATTGCCATATGTCCCTGTTAACCCAGTCAAAGAAATCAGTCAGGTTTGTCTGACATCATCCCCACCCCCCCAATAAAATCCATGCTGCCTCAGGTCTTATAACCCACTGGATTTAAGATCCTCCACTAGCGTGTTTTTAAATAGTGTTTCCATTACATTTCCCACCACGACATTAGACTGACTGGCCTATATTTGCTAGCATCCTCCCTTCTGCAGCTGTTATAGAATGGGACTACATCTTCCCTCCTCTAGTCCTCTGTAACCACCCCTATTTTCAGTGGATTTTTAAATAGGACTGTCAGAGGTGCTGCCAGTAACTCCATGAGCCCCCTCAGCACCCTTGGATGTATCCTGTCTGGCCCCATAGCCTTGTACACTTTCAGATTTGCAAGTCCTCTTAGGACTCATTCCTCTGTGAATGGACTTGAGACCACCTCCCCCTGTTAAGTTTTGGGTGAGGGATACTGAAAAATGCAGGTGCTAGAGAACATGGATCATGTTTCTGACATATATATGTATATGTGTGTATATATATATATATATATAGATATATATATATCTATATATATATATATATATATACACACACACACAGACACATATATTCATATACAGTATCTCCTCCTCTCTCTCTCTCTCTCTGTATGTGTATATATATATATATATATATATATATATTTATACAATGGGGATGAGACATATTCCAGTGAGATAAAACAAGTTATTTTTACTGCAGTGAAATAAATTCTGATGACATCAGCAGAGTTAAAATAAATGCAGTTTATTACACCCCCCAAACCCGCACTAAACCCATGCAAAGCTGCGCAAATTGTACATTTTGCAACAATGAGGCCCCCATTGTATAAATAAGATACATAATGTGCACTCGTGTGATATGGGAAACATGTTCAGTCCTGTACAGTGACCTCTGAAACCTCACTCATGGCTTCGCCACTCGTGAGTATTCAGAGGTCACTCTAGAGGAGTGAAAATATTTTCCATATCACACTCATGCCCATCATGTAGCCCCTATATATAAATACATACACACACACATATATATATATATACATATAAACACACATATATTTAAGCAATAAGGCATGACAGGGTGTGGTATAATATGGGATATCGTCATCACTGGTGGTTACACGTACAAGAGTAATGAGGCGTCTAACGACCGAGAAGTGATGAGATATCCCATGATATACCACACTCTGGAGTGACTTATTGCTATTATGAACTGAGTTTGAATTTTCATAAATAAAAAAATAAAACAAACAGGTTTTTAAACGTTTTATGAACAAGTTTTTGGGTGATGTAGGAGTACATTTTGAAAAAATAGTTCTCAGACAGAACAGAGCAAGGAGGCTGGTGGCACCGGAACTTTTTTGAAGCTGTGATGATGTAGCCCGATATCATCATGGCTTCAAAGAACTCTCTGTCAATCAGATTCCTCTATTTACGCTCCTCAGTTCATAATGTAACCCCTTTGTTACCCAGGGTTACTAGAATCCCAGTAAGACCTAGTGGTAGGCAGAGAAGGCAGCTTGTGAAACTCCAGTTAAATGGGTTTCACACTGTCTCACTCTGTCCTCAGTCACAGCTGAGACTAGAGGGATGACATCATAATAGAACTGTCGAGCTGCATGAGCCACATTTGGAATCTTCAGCTCAGAGTAATTTAGAATCTTGGGAATTCAAAGTCAGTCTTCAGTTTGTCCTTAGCAAGCAAGAAGGACACCAGTAGTTGTTCGTTTACCCTCCTCTGGGGGTGAGGAAAAGTTCTTTGTGGGTTCCAGGGCAATCCCTTCTCCCACCTTGGGAAGAAAGTTGCCTGTTTTAATTTAAGTTCGGTCTGTTCATGTATAACAGCAAAGGTTACAGTTTTTCGCCTGTGGGGCACCTGCAACGAATGGTGAGTGTTTGGCCCATTGGAAGGGCAAACAACTTCTTTTCTTCAGTTGATTTCGTATTGGGACTGCTATTTGGGAGGACTATGTCAACTAGGACAAACAAATAGAGCAGTCATCTGTTTAAAGTGTTAAAGTTCATTGTAGAGGGGGTGCTTCAGGTCATCCACCGTCAATCTACATTTTAAAGTCTAAAGTTCTGTGTGTCCAGAGAAATGGCCGGGTATGGGCTGTGGGAGCTGGATGTGGATAAATCCCCATCTTTAGTAACCAGATCCACCTCTATGGATTTCTTCTGTGTTTTTGCTACTTGCCCCATGCGCTTGGCCTGTGATGGGCTGGGTACCCAGACGTGGGTCGCAACTTGAAAATCTCTCTAGGAGTCGCAGACCCTAAGTGGTGTGGGGGCCACAGGATGGGAAAATTACTCCTTGTTGGATGGGAGTCTCCCTGTTTGATGGGAGTTTCAACTGGAAGTAAGAAACAAAATTTTCTAGGAGTCGTAGACTTCAAGTGGTGTGGGGAGCCACAGCTTGGGAGCCTCCTTGTTTGATAGGATGTCTTGCCAAGTAAAGTTTGGGTTCATTCTTCAAGTGGACCGTCAATCGAGTGGCCGGCAGGGGAGCCGAGCCAGTCGGGCTGTGTATCCAATGAGCATGCAAAGTCTGGGCTGAGTGCCTGGTGGGTCCAAAGCTAGACAACTGTTGTATTGTGTTCATTCCTCAAATGGACCACTGTGTTTAACCTCTAATCTGCATTACAGTTACGTAGCCCTTTGGGGGACCATACAGAGCTTTGTTTATGTTTAGTGAGTTAATAAATAAAGCCACACTAAAAAATCCCAATTCTGGTTCTGGACATTACAGTTATTGCTTCCTGTAGTTGGATTTACTTGGGTTCCCCTGTGCAGAGTAGTCAAACCTAGGTCTCTTGTGCCAGGTAACCTCATCCTTCCCCGAACCCGTAGATACACATATGTATATCCATGTTACAAAAATGGACATACGGGTTACAAAAATGGAGGCACCACTTTGGAATTGTTTGGGAAGGAAGGTGCTTGGGCAAGTAGGCTAGCTGCTTGGCTATCTGGCAGTCGGTAGTCCAAAAAGTTGAAGCACTTCCTTAGTGTGTGCTGATGAATCTTGTGCTGCTGTTTAAAAATGCCAACTGTTTACCAAGGAGCTGTAAAGCCAAAGTGTGTCCTTGTCCTGCATCAACATAGTTTACAGCATTTGTCAGTTTTAAAATAAAGTTCTGTGAAGGAAAGTGTGGAAAACTAGGGTAGCAACAGAGAAATTATGCCCTGGACATTGGAAATGCTTTCTGTGCAATACTAGAGACTGCAGAGTTAATGGCAATGTTACATGGTTGAAATGGGCTCCCGCCGTGGAGTCAGTTGAAAAAAAAGTGCATCTTTTCAGTTTAAATTTGCCTGCTCGACGATCGCCATGAGGAGAGGAGCCCTCATGAGGAAGAAGAGGCTCATTTGCATGGTGTCGTGTGGTTGGTCAGTTTGCCATTAGTCCCGCCCCTCAGCCAGCTCTTCAGAGTCTGCTTCAGCATTCGAGAGGGAGACAGAGAGTAGTGCGTGTACTGGCAGTGAGGAGCGTTCGCGAAGTGTTCAAAACGCTGTAAACAGTGAAAAGTGACTTTTCTAGTTCAAAATCAGGCTCAACCCTCTTATCGGTCGTGGAATCAGTGAATTGTGTGATTAATACTACTATCGCAGAGAGCTCCGCCTGCTTGAAACCGAGGCCTTCAAAATCTGGCTGCAGGCCGCTTTCTCCATCGCAGCAATCTGCTACCATAACAGTGAGTAAACGATTGAAACTGCTCAAATCAGTGATTTTCAGTAATGCCATATAAAATGTGAGTGTAGCTGTATAGCTTTGCAAGTAGCGATTAGGTGATATCCTGCTGGCAAGTGCAAGTCTGTAAAGCCATTAAATGTGTGCATAGCAATGAAAGTAGCCTCAGTTTAAAGTTTGCAGCCAGAGAGAGAGACTGGGGTTGTAAAATAAGTGCAACACTAGTAAAGCAGGCAATCCTGTGCTGAAACCTGAAGTTTTAAAAGGGACTGTGATTAAATAAATGTTGCCAGCATGTGAAAAGTCCAAGGAAAATCCTGTAAATGTGAGAACAGCCAGAAAAGAGCAAGTTGTGCAGTTTGAAATAAAAGTTAATAGTAGCTGATGTAAATCGGGTGCGCAGTGGCTTGACCCAGAGTCTGAATGTTAATGCACAGGAGTGCTGCCGCCGCCATTACAGGGTGGGGTAGTAAAGTAAACACAGCAGCAGAGGAGCCATTTTAAAGCTACAGAGTGTGTTCATTTAAAGTGGGACTTTTAGTTACAGTGAACTTTTGTTTGTTTTTCTGCAGTTATGGCCTCAGGACCAGCTCGTTACCCGGATCATGCCCGGGTTGCAGTAACAGCAGCAGTAAATAGATTGAGAGACATTGAAAATTGGTGCTATAGAGGGCAACTCCCTCCTGATGTGGCAATTCCTAATTATCCAGTGCGTGTATGCCAGATGTGCTCTAGTGCTGGAAGGGATGTCTTCATGATTCCTCACTGTGCTGGTTGTCTACAGAAATATGGCTTGTATAAAGCGCCTCAAATTGGTTTGGCTCCCACATGGACACAACTTCAAGAATCTGCAGTTGGCAGACACAGCATCAGGCAGAGCCTGTGGAGGAAGGTCCTTCGGGGAGTGGCACAAAGTTAGAGAGCAGAATTAGAGACTGAATCTGAAATTGAAGCATTGGATGCTGGATCTCAGAAAGCAAGTTCAGATAAAGCATCAATAGTCCCCTGTGTGGGGGGGCCTAGCCCAAGTCTCGAAGGTGAAGATGAGATGCGGGAGGCCGTTGAATGGGAGGTGTCGACCTCTGCTCCTAGTGATGAATGGATAGTATCGGGGGTGAGAACTACTGCTCACTCCTGGGCTCAGATCCTCAGTGAAGAGGAAGATGAGGGGGAACCTATGTGGCCTTGTGAGAAAGGAACGGGTACACAACTTCAAGATCTTGTCTCGGAGGAATGTGTTCAAGAAGGTGGTGATGCCACTGCCCTGGCTTCACCAGAAGAAGAAGAAGTAGTCAGGGATCCATTTTTAATTTCATTGAGGATGCGAGGCTGGCAGAACCAGGACTGGCCACCCCAAGCCAGGCCAGTCTCAGATTGACCAAAGCAAGTAAAGAGGAGAGACTGGTTACAGAAAGGCCAATGAAATCTTTGGCATGACCTTTCCTACCTTTCCTCGAGAGTCTGGGAGGAGATTGAGAACTGCAGGAAATCCTGGATCTGGGATGAAGCAATGAAACATGTGCATCCTGGGGCTAACCAGCATGTAAAGAATAGACTGTTCCACGAAAAGTATACACAGTGGAAGAGAGGCAGGACACTGTTTATGGACAGAGTGAGAATAGTGGACAGAGAGGGACACGAAGTTTCCCACTGTGTAAATTATGTGCGGCCAGATGGAGTAATAATTCAAGCCCCTGACCCCCTCTACTATTGGCCTCAATGCAAGGACCTCCTGAAATTAAGCCCGAGCCTACAAAATGGAGAGCCGAGCAGTGGTAGTCAATACTGCCACATCTGAACTGTGAAGTACCTTTATTGAACTGCCAAAAATGAATAAACAAAAATTCGGGGCTCCACATTCTTCAGTCTACAGTAAACTGTCTGCAATCAATAACCATCTACTGGTATCACCAGATGACTTCAGATCCAGAGAGGACACCAGCCCAGCTGTTTTCCTGTTCATCGCCTGGTAATCGGATGACGCCAGACCAGCTGTTTCTCTTTTTGCTCCTGTTCTAAGGTTCCTTCTCCAGTTATGACATCAGCCCAGCTGTTTCCCAGATGTGCACTCCTGTGGGTTCCTGGAAGATGTCCGCCCAGCTGTATCAGAAGAAATGCTGCCAGGGAGAGTCTTCGGCAGGGACCAGGTTGGTGATGTACGAATACTTCAAGAGGCTGGTGAGTCATCAAAATTCTTTTTATTCTATCTTTATGACATTGCAATACACACCTTACACTACAGACTTCAAACAGTGTGTGAACTGTCCCTAAAGACTCTCCCTTCGGATTATGGCCTTAAAAGACTATGTTCACGGGCTCCGCCCAGGAGAGACTCTTTAATGGACTGGCCTTCGGGCCTTGTAGTCACTAGTGGGACATTTAGGGCATTCCATCCCCCCAAAGAAGTGTATTGTTATCAATGTCATTTCTGTACTTAATGTATATACTGTCTTTTCTACTTTTCAAAAAAAAAAAAAACATTTCTATTTGGGATTGTTTAGTGTTCTGTTTTTCCTGTATGGTAAGGGCTGTTGTTGTCACTGTTGTTGTTTAGGTAGATCGTAAATGCAGATTAGGGTGTGTTTTTTTTTTTGTTTGTTTTTGTCTTTTCTTACAGGTGTTCCTGGAAGACAGAAGAGAAGACAAGAAGAGGAGGAGGGGCTCATCGGAGTTCCTCGTTCAGTGCTTGTGTAGAAATTAAAGTACTGTTTGTGTTCCTTATGTTGTAATTGCAGGCTGCCCAAGGTCGGGGAGGCCCCCGGGTTTTGTTTTTGTTTGGGATGTTGTTAGAGGCAGATAGGTTTTCCCTAGAGGGTTAGGGGGGATAGACAGGCTGTGGTCCTCAGTGGCCATAGGGACTGCAGTGCTGATCTATCAGGGCTATGCTCTGGATGGTTCTACCAGAGCCACTAGGTGTCCATAGTAAGTGGATAGAGTAGAGGCTGATATGTCAGCTATAGACCTCTAGGCCCTTAGTGTTGCCTACCTGTGCTCGCACACGGTAGGAGGGGGCCTGATCACCCCCCTCCGCAGGTAGCACATAGGGTGGGATGGCCTAAGCTGGTGCATAATGACTGGGGACAGTCATTTTCCTGGTCAAGGGCGAGTGTAACCCCTTTGTTACCCGGGGTTACTAGAATCCCAGTAAGACCTAGTGGTAGGCAGGAAGACAGCTGAAACTCCAGTTAAATGGGTTTCACACTGTCTCACTCTGTCCTCAGTCACAGCTGAGACTAGAGGGTGACAGCATAATAGAACTGTCGCAGCTGCATGAGCCACATTTGGAATCTTCAGCTCAGAGTAAGTTTAGAATCTTGGAATTCAAAGTCAGTCTTCAGTTTGTCCTTAAGCAAACAAGAAGGACACCAGTAGTTGTCTGTTTACCCCCTCCCTCTGGGGGGGTGAGGAAAAGTTCTTTGTGGATTCCAGGGGCAATCCCCTTCTCCCACCTTGGGAAGTAAGCTGCCTGTTTTAATTTAAGTTCAGTCTGTTCATGTACAACAGCAAAGGTTACAGTTTTTCGCCTGTGGGGCACCTGCAACGAATGGGTGAGTGTTTGGCCCCATTGGAAGGGGCAAACAACTTCTTTTCTTCTAGTTGATTTCAAGTATTGGGACTGCTATTTGGGAGGACTATGTCAACTAGGACAAACAAATAGAGCAGTCATCTGTTTAAAGTGTTAAAGTTCATTATAGAGGGGTGCTTTGGTCATCCAATCTCAATCTACATTTTAAAGTCTAAAGTTCTGTGTGTCCAGAGAAATGGCCGGTATGGGCTGTGGAGCTGGATGTGGATAAATCCTCATCTTTAGTAACCAGGTCCACTCTCACGGATTTCTTCTGTGTTTTGCTACTTGCCCCATGCGCATGATGGGGTGGGTACCCAGACGTGGGTCGCAACTTGAAAATCTCTCTAGGAGTCGCAGACTCTAAGTGGTGTGGGGAGCCACAGGATGGGAAAATTACTCCTTGTTGGATGGGAGTCTCCCTGTTTGATGGGAGTTTCGAATTGGAAGTACGAAAAAAAAATCTCTCTAGTAGTCGCAGACTTCAAGTGGTGTGGGGAACCACAGCTTGGGAGCCTCCTTGTTTGATAGGATGTCTTGCCAAGTAAAGTTTGGGTTCATTCTTCAAGTGGACCGTCAGTCGAGTGGCCGGCAGGGAAGCCGGGCCAGTCGGGCTGTGTATCCAATGCGCATGCAAAGTCCGGGCTGAGTGCCTGGTGGGTCCAAAGCCAGACAACTGTTGTATTGTGTTCATTCCTCAAATGGACCACTGTGTTTAACCTCTAATCTGCATTACAGTTACGTAGCCTTTTGGGGACCATACAGAGCTTTGTTTATGTTTAGTGAGTTAATAAATAAAGCCACACTGAAAAATCCCAATTCTGGTTCTGGACATTACAGTTATTGCTTCCTGTAGTTGGATTTACTTGGGTGCCCCTGTGCAGAGTAGTCAAACCTAGGTCTCTTGTGCCAGGTAACCTCATCCTTCCCCGAACCCGTTGATACACATATGTATATCCATGTTAAAAATGGACATATGGGTTACAATAATTTATAGATATATATATATATATATATATATATATATATACACACATATATACATATATATATATATATATACACACACATACATATATATATATATTAAAGGCAAAAACTCTGTTTAATGCATTAGTTTGGTTGTTCTAGCGACAAAAATGGGAACTGTGTTAGGGTTGAAAACCTTGACCTTCAGCCCACCCTCAACCAGCATTGGGGTCGTTAGCCCCAACTCTCACCCCATCACATGTGTAAAGCAGCAGAAGTGTAGGAGAATGGGTAGAGATAGGACCGATTACCCCAATGCGCACCCAATGCCGGTTGGGGGTGGGCGGGGTCCATGGGGTGTTTCAACCCTAACACCGAATTTCCTCATTTTTGTCGCTGTGGAACAACCCTAACTAATGCATTAAATGGAGTTTTTTGCCTCTAATTTCCCTTTTTTTGAGAATGATAACGAGAAATACTGAATGTAATGCAGCGGAGGGCCCCGTGCTCCTGCCACGTGATGTCTTGTGGCATAGTAACAGGAACAGCAACGCAAACAGGAGCACTAACAGTGGCACACATGGTAACGCTAGCGCAAATGAGAACAGAAAGGGTAATGCACACGGTGGCGTAGACGGGAGCAGTCTGTCACGTGATGTGTTGTCACATAGTAACATGGTGCCTGCAAAAGGAAATGTCAATGGGCATGGTGACGCAAAGTGAAACAGAAAGAGAAACAGTACTGTAGACACAAATGGCAAAAAATAACAGAAACGCAAGCACAAAGGAAAATGCAAAGGATAATGCACATGGTGGCGTAGACGTCAACGGTAAGTGAAACGGGTATGGAACCGCAAGCAGAAAGGGCAACTGTAACAGTAATGTAAGCGCACAGGCTGGTTTCCCAAAATCTGCATAGAGAAAGACAGTGAGTACAAAGACTGCATGCATAATAATGGGTATCGGAGCAGAAAACGAGGACTTGGAATACTAAATAGGTTATATCTCAGGAACTGTACGACGTAGAAAAAAAATTTAAAAGTCATATGATTTATGACTGTCCTGGCTAGTTTTGCATGGGGGCTAAGTATTTTTCTGATGAAAAGTCCGTATCTCGCACCGTTTCCAAGATACGGGCCCTGAAAGGCGCGGCGAACGCTGTAATGTTATCCTATGGGAAAAAAAGAGAAGTTTGGAGTGCCATAACTTTGCCTCCGTGTAATATTTTTTCACCAAACCACTGAAAGGCACATCTGTGGGCTGTTGGCTGTGTTCCCTTCAAATTTCAGGAAAAAAGACCAAACCGTTATTTTGCAGCAGGGTGCCAAATGATTCCTCTAATGCGTCGGGCACCGTAATGTTATCCTATGGGAAAAAGTGTCAAGTTTGGAGTACTGTAACTTTGCTGCCATGCAATATTTTTTCAACAAAACACTGAAAGGCACATCTGTGAGATGTCAGCTACGTTCCCTCCAAATTTCAGCCCAAAACTCCAAACTGTTCTTTTGCAGCAGAGTGCCAAAAAATTGCTGTCATTTTCCCACATACTAGAAAAATACTGTCGCAATTTGAGAAAGCTTTTGCAAAAATTTGCAACACTTTTGAGAGCACGAAAGTACTTTGCGAAAGTACTTTTTCCAGAAGTTTGAAAAACATATTTCTGGGGTGTTTTACCCCAAAATAAAGACATGGCTAGCATCCTCAGGGTCCGACTAGGTGAATACAAAAATAATTAGTTTGCTAGAGGGTCCCAAATTTAAATGCCAAGCATTTTTCTGATCACTAACTGAAAACAAGATGGCGGATTTGCGAAAGTAACAGGGCCATTTGCGAAAGTAAAAATGCATTTGCGACACTGTCAAACTTTTTGTTAACTTTTCCCATTGACTTGTAATGGGAAATTGTTTTTTGAATAACTTTTGAACCGTTTAATATTTTTTCACGAAATCTTCGAAAGGCACATTGGGAACCCCGGCCGCACGTTCCCTGAAGATTTTGGGCTGGTCACACAAACCATGCGACCTGTAGGCGCAACCGTAGAATTCCAGAAAAAGCGTAAACGCATGCTCAGATCACGCTTAATAACTCCACAGCCGTGTATCCAACCAGTACAAAACTTGGCAGATCCCAAGGCATATGGGTCTTGATCTTGTATTCCAAATTTCAGGCAAATCCTTCAAATGGTTGCAAAGTTATTAAGGTGCAAAATTTTGGGTTTAACATAGAAATGGCTCCTCAACCCTAACTATGGTAGTACTACCGTGCTACCATAATATATACATACTGTATATATATATATATATATATATATGTATGCCATAGAATCTAAACATTCATTTTAAAAGCTGATTCTTTGTTGAAGATATCCTTTTCTGAATAAAGTAATAGTTGTACTGAAGCAGGAAGACAGACTGCCAGAATACTGTTCCAAGAGGAACAAAGGGACTATATCAAAGTTTTGAACTGAGTCTGTGGGCTGTTGTGCCATCAAGCCCCTGAGGGGTCCCCACTGATGGCATGGCTTGGGATTTGCAGGACCCATCAGGGCCCCCATCCCCCTAAGGTCAGATCTGGTCAACCTCTACCTCATGGGAGTCCCCCATGATGTGGCATTGTGTCCTGGTGTTCACAGGGCTGCACAGAGCTTCCAGACCCTCCGTCCACCACTCAAGAGCACAGCCCAAGCCACCAGTCACTGCTGCAACCCCGATGGGGGGGGCGCTCTGTCATACTGCTGGAAGTAGACATCCTATACTTGGGGGTGGCAGTGGTTTACCGCTGGGTTGCTCCAGAGGGATCCTGGTTCTGCAGTCTCCAATGCCCAGATCGGTGGCCTGTGTGCCATCTCCTAGCCCCTCCCTCTAGAGTTCTCCTCCCAGAGGATGGGCACACCCCTCTGCCTTGGCGAGCTGACTGTCAAACCCTCTTCTCTTGGAAAACAGTCTCAGATCACAAATGACAACTCACTGAATTTAAGCATATTATATAAGCAGGGGAAAAGAAACTGACCAGGATTTCCTCAGTAACTGCAAATGAAGATGGAAACCTAGTGTTGAATCCCTGTACACCTGGTAGGCATGGGAAATGTGGTGTACAGATGTTTGTCTCCCTCTTGTCACACCACAGCCCAACTCCTTGTGATTGAGGCTCAGCCCGTGAATGATGTGTGGCCAGTAGCAGCCCCTGGCATGCCAGGAGCAGGTCTTCATGGAGTCAGCTTGTTTGTGAATGCTGCCCAAAGTGGGTGGTAAACTCCACCTGAGGCTAAACACCAGCTCAAAACCAAAAGTCAACAAGTACCATAAGGGACAGTTGAAAGGAAAGGAACTTTGAAGAGAGCATTCAAGAGGGCATGAAACCATTCAGAGGTAAATGGGTGGGGTCTGCACAATCCAGCCAGTGGATTCAACTGGGTGAACCAGTTAGATACCCGAGAAGGCAGATCCCCCTGGGTGGCTGCTTCCTGTGTGAGTCTGGCCCCTGTCAGGTGCATTTCCACTGCAGTGGCGTGCCACGATTGGCTCCCAGTCAATTGGGAAGCCAGTGAGAAGGTGATTTTCCTCCTCAGAGGGGAAAGTTAAGCTCCCGGCAGCAGCTCTCACTGTATCCTGGGTTCATGGGAGATGACCAGCACATCACCCACCTCTGCCTTCCAGGGGGAGACCTGGGTCCCCCAGCTTCCTGGTGCAGACAAGCTGGACTGTCCTTAGTGTGACCCGACTGTGTTGAGCCACCAAGCCTATCCATTCTGTCTTGAAAAACAAACCAAAGAGTCTAATAGATGTGGGAGTTTGAGGGTGACATGAAACCCAATGGCACAATGAAAGTGAGAGCTGGTTTGTGCCAATTGAGGTGGGATCTCCTGTTCCATGTGGAGGATGCACCATCAACCTACCTCATCCATCCTATCGGGGAGGTGAAGCATGAGTATAGCTGAGTATAGCTGATGGGACCTGAAGGATGGTGAACTATGCTTGGGCAGGGTGAAGCCAGAGTTAACTCTGGTGGAGGTCTGTAGCTGTCCGTAGCAGTTCTGACATGCAAATCAGTTGTCTGACCTGGGTATAGGGAGAAAAGACTAATCGATCCATCTAGTAGCTGGTTCCCTCTGAAGTTTCCCTCAGGATAGCTAAATCTCGATCTGAAGCTTTATCTGGTAAAGTGAATGATTAGAGGTCTTGGGGCCAAAACTATCTCAACCTATTCTTAAACGTTAAATACTGTAGGTAAGAATCCCGAGTAACTACCTTGGAGCCAGGCATGGATGTGATTGCTTAGTGAGCCACATTTGGTAAGTAGAACTTGTCCTGTGGGATTAACTGAATGCTTGGTTAAGGCACCTGATGCGAAAGCTCATTGCACCCCAGAAAAGATGCTTTTTGTGTAATAGCCCCTTGACTCACCTTGGCTGTTCTGGTGCCCTCGGAGTCCACACTGCTTCCACTTCTGAGTGGCTGGCCTGGGTTCACTGATGGATGAAAAAATGGTGTGGTGCCTCCACCCGGGGCAATAATTGGGGGTACATGTAGTGATAGGGGATACATGCGGGTAAATTGCAGGTTACCACCCCCCAGAAAAATCCAATAACTGCCCCCACAGTACCTACCCCCAAACGGTAACAGGGCACACTTTGCAATGACCAGTAATAAAGGAATAATGCCTGACAGGATAGGTGTTATGCTGGGATAACATCCTGTCTTGGGTGGTTAGGCCTGAGGCCGCAGGATGAGGGCATTTAGCACCCATGAAGGGATGTTATCCCAGCATAACACCCACCCTGGAGGGCATTATTCCTATCATACATTGTCTTGTTATATACAGAATAAAAAATATATTTGAAAGAATGTTGTTTGCGTGTAAAAATATTTTTGTTTCTTAACAGAAGATGCAAACAGAGAAGATGCAAGCAATGTGGATGCAAACAGAGAAGATGTGGATGCAAACAAGCAGCTGGGATGTTATGCCAGGATAACATCCCTGCTGGGGTGGCCAATTGACCAGCCAGAAGCCAGAATTCTTTCTTGCCATTGTATAATGCCAGATTTGTAACATTAACCAATTTTAATATTTATTTTGGGGAGGAGGAAGAGGGAAATATCACAATAACAATAGTAACTGGCACAAACAATATAACCCCACACAGTATTCCCACCTCCCACTTGCGGGTGCACCCGACTCATCCCAAAATGGCTATGGCCAACAGTTACAGGTTGTGGTGGGTACCACACCGGAGAGTGCTGAGATGGTGGCAGTCTGATGACTCGAGCTAGGAAGCTGCATTGGGGCCCAATAACCTTTAAACATGAACAGCTTTGGAATTCTGCCTGGGCATTTCTTTGGCATTTGCAGAGTACTGCCCAGGACTTAACCCCCTTTTCCTGACTAGCTAGCTAAATTTAGGAACTCCTCTGAGATGCAGCCCAGATGTACTTAAAGTTTTGAAGCTTCAGTTGGGGTTTTGTAAAAACCTGAATCAACGGTACCATGCTGGTATCAGAGGCTTGCTGGTGGTGCACCACAGTAGAAGGTCGCTGGAAAACAGCAGCTGGCTGAAGGAATAAAAAATGCTGAGCTTCACCTGCCAGGCCTTTCAAATCTTTGCTTCTAAGATCTTTGTATATACTGTTCACCTGACAGTCCTCTTGATGTCTTCCTCCCAAGGGTGCTAGGGTCCTGACGACAAGCAGGTTGGGCTTCTACTGGGCATCTTTTACAGCAACAGGGCTTTGGCAAAAAGCCTAGCCCCAACCATGCACTTCATTCACTAGGGCAAGCCATATTTCACTTCAAGCCGTCCCAATCACTTGCACAGTTGCATAGTCTCTGTATTTTTAGCAGCAAATAAACTCACAAAATGCAGGTTTGGAACTCAGCAGGGACACAGACAGCAGCTAAATTCACTCCCAGCTGTTTCAATCTCTTTTCTTAGCCACTTTTCCCTCTCTGGAGCTCTGGGGTCAAACAGGTCACTGAGCTTGCTGGACAGGCCCCTGGACTAGGCAGTTCACTACAGTCTTTCCTCCCTGGATCTTTCAGGGATCTCTCCCTCTGGTGGGCTTTAACAGGCTTTTATAGACTTTTCCAAGGTCTAAGCTGATTGGCTGCTCTTTTCCTGGGCTTTCTCTGGTGCCCTGCAATGTTTTCCAGCAGCCTCCTGCTGCAGGGACTTACTGGGGACCACCATTACTGTTTACATTGTTGCCCAGTACAAACTTGCCCAATACTTTTCATTAAAGCCCATTCAGGGACTGACACTTATTTGTCCTGGCTCACTTGGCCAACAGTAGCCAGGACACCCTTCATATAACTGGTGGGAGCCCCCTTTATCTCACTAGAGCTCCCAAAACATACTGCCCCCTCTCGTGCTCTTTTTGACACTCTCAGTATTGGAGTCGTGGATTCTTTAAAAATTATGGCTTACCGGCCACGCATGCACATGGGGCGCATGGTAGTCATCTTTTTTATTTACATTTTTGGTCCGCTCCGTCAGTTTCCTCCCTGACTGACCTATTACCTCCCCAAGTGCCCAGAGGCACAGAAATAGCTTAAGACCTCGGCCCCCAATCTCTGATGGGGCCAAGGAGTCAGGAATTTCTGGCGACAGCAGTTGCAGAGTTCTATTGGGTAGCATGACCCGAATCCCACGAGGAACCACTGGAAGGCCTCTGATCCCATTGCTATAGTCCGAGGGACCAGAGATGGAATAAAGACTCCTGCGGGGCCATAGCCCCATAGAGGTAGGCCCCAATTGGAGGGGGCTTACACACTCCCCTTGCCAAATGCTTGGCGCCCCCGACAAGCTACTAACAGTTAACCCAGGTACTATTAAACATATCAATAATAAACAGTTCTGTATAACACCTGGTTCCTGTCTATCCAAGTATTTATAGGTACAGCCATCATACACATGGTCTATCTAGACAATGGGTATCTGTCTAGGAGCAGTAATCAATGGTATGCACATGCATTTTCCCACCTTATCCATCTTGCAACACATTGGGGGGTATATTACAGTGATAACACTCTTATGGATCACATGAAGGGGGTATCTGAGGAGGCACCAAGTGTATCATAGGTGAGTTCAATAATAAGTTTTGGCTCTCTTCCAGACCTTCCAGGCAATGCTGCATTGTCCTCAAGAACAGGGGGTATGCTCCCCTTTTCCAGCTCTGTGACCAGCATAGGGGCCTTTTCAGGAATATCTGCATGTACTGCAGTATCTGGGATTTGTTCACCACAAGCCTTCAGTCCTTCAAATCTTCATTCTCAGATTTAAGCTCTGTCCCCCCCCCCAGGCTACCTCAATTCTGCTGAGCCATTCCTGCTAATGTTGAGATCCAACCCCAACCAATCAAACTTCTATTTCAAACATGTTACTGTCAAGGAGGCCAGAACATATGTGCAAAAGGTCCTAAGTAAAACAAGGCTTGGCAGAAACAATATTGATATGAAGCTAATGGCAATTGCACTTAATGAAATTATGGTCCCCATCACCAAAATCTTCAATAAATCATTTATCTTGCCAAAATTCCCATCCATCTGGAAGCTGGCACTGGTGACCTCTGTACTCAAAAGTGGGGATCGCTCCAGCCCTGCCAATTATGGGCCTATTTCAATACTATCTCGCCTCTCTAAAGCACTTGAGAGAGTTGTAGCTAATCAGATCTCGGAGTACCTTCAGAAGTATAATCTATAATGTCCCCGGCAACATGGCTTTCAGAAGAGCCATAGCATGGCTACTGCCTTAGTTGAATTTTCTGACTATGTGCATCAGTCCATGGATGGTGGCAAGTTAGTGGGATCTATATATATAGATCTCACTAAGGCCTTTGACACTGTTGACCATCCTATCCTGCTTGAGCAGCGGCTGTCCTTGGGGTTGGCCTCGGAAGCATTCCATACTGAAGCTTGCATGAGCAAATTTATTCTGTATGCTGATGATGCTGTCAGTTTAAGTAGTAGCTCACACCTTGACCAACTGCAAAAAAAGTTACAGTCCACCTCCTACCATCTGGAAATTGGTTCAGCTCACAGAAACTACTACTCAACTATAAGAAGACTAAACCTATGCTGATATCAAGCCACCAGCCTAAGAAAATGTACCCGGTCCTGTCTATTGTCCATAATAAGGCTGCCCCCCTTGAACAGGTACACTCCTTCAAGTACCTTGGGGTTAGGATCGGCAATACCCTCTCCTTCACACAGCATATTAACCAGGTGGTAAAAGCAGTCAATACCAAATTGGGTGTCCTTCACAGACACAAACATTACCTAACACCCTCTGCCCTCCGACTTTCTGTCTCTAGCTCAATCTTGTCAGTACTTGACTATGGCCTGGTAGTCCATGGTGCAGCATCTGACACTGCACTTAAGCAGGTAGTGGCAACCCTCAACAAAGCCTGCAGATTCGCCCTTGGAGCTGATAACCTAACACACTTTTGTATGCTTTACGAACAAACTAATTGGCTAAGCCTGAGTAATAGGATAAAGTATCAGATGTGCCTCTTTGGGCAAAAGAAAACACTCCTTGGAAAGTTCCTCCCTGCACTAAAGATATTCTGCATGCAAGTCAATCTAGTTACCAGACAAAGGGCATGGCACAGTGTTCTCTGACTGTCCCCCTTTAGGAAAACCTCTCTTGGACAACGGTCCATCGCATATAGGGCTCCTCTTTGGTTAAATGAGGTCCCTGCGCATATACTTAACATTGACAGCCTCCCTTCCTTTAAAACTGAATTAAAACACCACCTCACTGTAACTGGATCTTGTGCATGCAGGATAGCAGCTTGATCTACAGCTCCTGCTATAGCCTACACTACTTCTCTCTCACTCCTGGGTATGAACTGGTCTGTGGTGGAGTTGCTCCTCTCCTCTCCTTTTCTGGTTTCTTAGTCCTACATAGTTCAAACTGCACTTAATACCACTGTCAGCTCCTATTTGGCCAAGAATCCCCTTTTCTGCCCCCCCCCACTACTTATCCCATCTTCACTGAGTATCCCCACCTCCAAAACGTCATCTTTCCTACTCTCTCCTCTTGGCTCCACCCTTTGCCATAGTCTGACCTCCCAGATATCTAGCACTGTTTGTTACACTTTCTGGGCCATCAATGATCCCAAACCCCCCTTCTTTCTTCCATCCCCTGCATACTGCCACCTTGACAACGCCTATTCTCCTGGCTGCTTTCTGTATTCTCGCAGTTTAATTGGTGTGTTCTTTACTGTACCTTGGTGTCCCTTTGTTTATCAGTGTCTGCAATTGTAATCCTATAGTATAAGTTGTTTTTATTACTGTACCTTTATTGTGCCTATGTATATGTGAACCCACAAATTGCAATTACTTATCTATACGTTGTTCTTCTTTCTGTTGACGTGGAACCTTTGAAAAAGAGCACTTTGCTCAAAGGTTATTTCTGGACTATGAAATAAATAAATAAATAACACTTGAAACAGGCCAAATCCATCACATTGTCCATATCAGTGTCCATCACTGGCTCTGGCACTTGACTAACAGATCTTCTCTCAGGGACAAAAGGTACTGCATTTGGGTTCAAATGTTGCACAGGCTCAATGGTCATGGTACTAGTAGAGGACTGTGAGTTTCTACAGTCCATTTGCTATTGATACACACTTTGAGTTGTCTCAGGCACACATTGCTAACATAACATGTCTTCTTCCTCATCATCCTCTTCAGATGAACTGGATGCAGACTCTGTTGCAGGTACAGTTCCCAGGTTGTCAGATTCTGGAGGTACTCTCTATTTGGTCTTTTGAACTGTTTGATTTATGGTTTTAGGTTTTCTTGCCACTGGGTGCTCATTTTCTGGTTTAGGAGCAGGTACAATCTCTTCGATTGGGAGCAGGTGATTTCTGTGCTCAGTCTTTTCCAAACCTGTCCCATGCTCTTGACCGATTTTAGAAACTGCCAGATCTGGCATTTGTTCAACTACAATGTATGCCTCTGGTGCCCAATGGTCCTGAATCTTGTGTTTGCCTTGAATGCCCAGATTTCTCAATAAGACAGTCTCCCACCTGTAACACCTGATGTCTCACTCTTTTGTCATATCTCTGTTTGTTAGCTTGACTGGTTTTAGCTGCTGTCTCAGATACAAGTTTCTAAGCCTTTCTTAATTGGTCTCTCAGCTTTTGGATAAGACAGAAACATAGACATCTGCAGATAAGGACCTCCTGGCCCACCTAGTCTGCCCTTTTTTCCCCTACCTACAGAACAGTGACACCACAGACTCTACTCGGTCTCCGGTCTTAACACCCCCCTACTTATTTCTAAGATCCCTTTATGACTATCCAGTGCATCCTTGAATCCTGTAACCATTTCAACCTCCACCACCTCTGACAGGAGGCTGTTCCATGTGTCTACCACCCTCTCCACGAAGTATTTAATCACTTTTCCTCTGAGCCTCCCCTCCTTCCATCTTCATAGTGTGACCTCTTGTCCTCAAGCATTTTTTCTTTGGAAAATGCTACCTTCTTGTACCTTGTTTTTGCCCATGACGTATTTGAATGTTTCTGTCTTATCCCCCTTTGCCTCCTTTCCTCTAGGGAGTATACATTTCATTCCTTAAGCCTTTCCTCAAAGGGATTTTAATGTAGGTCCTGCATCATTGTGGTTTCTCTCCTTTGTACCACCTCCACCCTATCTATGTCCTTGTGGCAGTGGGGCTTCCAGAACTGGACACAGTATTCAAGGTGTGTTCTCACCAGTGATCTATACAGAGGTATTATTATTACCTGCCTCCTTCTACTATTGATTTGGCCGGCCTATACATCCCAGCATCCCACTAGTCTTCCCCACTGCCTCATCACATTGGTCAGCTACCTTCAGACTATCAGAAATGACTACCCCCAGGTCCCTTTCCTGCTTTGTGACTGTCAACTCCAATCAATCAATCAATCAGTCTTTATTTTACCAGGTGAAACACCATTGAGAAGGACTCATTTACAAAGTGGGCCTGGTTAAGGTCAACAACACAGAGCATAATGTACAGAAGATGATTTAGCAAAGAAAAAATAAAGCAATGAAGAGTAAGCAAATAAATTCCACTCACTATATACATAATATACATTATATACCTACTATATACATAAAATAGGACACATGGAAAGGGAGGGGTTAGAAGGCAAGCATAAATGAAGGACCAGGAAGAGAACCAGAAGCAGAGGAACAGGAAACAAATCCTCAGGATCGTGGGAGCAGCTGCAATGGGGAGTGAGCTGGATGTCATTATCCCCCTAGGTACAAATGACCTGGCTGAGAATGGGATCAGAGCAGTGCAACAGGAGTTTGTGGAGTTAGGGAGGGACCTTAACTTTCTTAGAAGTGCTACCTGTCTATGGCATGGATGAGGCTTGTGTACTCTGTACCATTGGATTCAATGACTGGTTGAAAAACTGGTGCAGAGCTCAGGGATTTGGCTTCATTGGGGACTGGGGCTCCACCTGGAGGGATGCAGGCCTATACTGGCACAATGGTCTGCATCTATTCAGGAGGGGAACCAGGTTCCTAGGTGATAGGTTTAAATGTTTCATTGGCAAGCATTTAAACTAGCCAACGGGGGAGGCACCGAAAAGGAGAAGAGAAATCCTATCGCCCCCCCCAAAAAAAAAATCAGGGTAGTTAGTGAGGTAAACACCAAGACAGAGCAGTCACTAGGGAGAAGGGCAGGGGTAAATGAAGAAAAAGACAAAGACAGTAAGGCAGGGATGGGGCAAAAAGAAATAAAGCCATAACAAAAATGGAGGGTAATGAGTACCAATGCCCGTAGTCTAGGTAAAAAGCTCCCCAAAATGGAGGCCTTGATGGAAGAGGGATGCCTGGATAGTGTGGCAGTCACAGAAACATGGTACACAGAGAACCATGACTGAGGTGTCAACATACCAGGGTACACAATCTACAGGAGGGACAGGGAGGGATGAAGAGGAGGTGGAGTAGCTCTCTGTGTAAGGGAAGGGATCAAAGCAACAGAACTAAAGGGTAAACAGGGAGGAGAGGAGGCACTGTGGGTCACCCGGGAGACTGGAAATGGCACCACAATCTGCACAGGGGTTGTATACAGACCCCCATCTCAGGGGGAGGAAATGGACAAGAAAATGATAGAAGGCGTCCTTAGGATGGAATAGAAAGGGGAGATATTGCTGATGGGGGACCTGAATATGCCAGATGTTAACTGGAGCACCTTTGCTGCAGTCATATCCAAGAGCAGGGCCATTCTCTATGTTCTACAGGGGGCATGCCTCAGACAACTAGTTTTGGAACCCACTCGGGAGGGAGCAATCTTAGCCCTCATACTCTCAAATGGGGACAGAGACAGAATCTCTGATCTTGAAGTGGGTAGCCATCTGGGAACAAGCGATCACCAAACAGTGTGGTTCACAATAAACTTAGCTGTAGAGTCAAGCCATACAAAAGTGAAGGTACTGGACTTCAGGAGGGCTGATTTTGTCAAAAAGGGAGAGTGCCTCAGAAAAGCACTAGCAAACAGGCATGAAGGTGGGGTGGAGCAACAATGGGGAAACATCAAAACCGCCATCACAGAGGCAACAAGCCTTTGTGTGAAGCAAATAAACAAATCAAAACAAAAGAAAAAACACTATGGTTCTCAAAAGAAGTGGTGGGGAAGGTTAGGGAGAAAAAGATAGCATTCATAAAGTATAAGGAAACACAGAAGGAGCAGGACAGAGAACTGTACCAGTTAAAGTAGAAGGAAGCAGGGAAGGCAGTCAGAATAGCAAAGGCCCAAACCGAGGAAAAGATAGCCAACTCGGTTAAGAACGGGGATAAAGCCTTTTATAAGTACATTAGGAGCAAAGAAAGACTAAGGCAGGGATACTGGGGCTGAATAAAGAGGAAGGTGGTTGTGCAGAGAGCGACAGTGAAAAAGCAGGGCTACTGAACGAGTACTTCTGCTCAGTATTCACAATGGAAGAGCAGGGGGAGATACCGAATCCAGTCAATAGAAGCAATCTGGATAGGGGGGTTGATATTAGTCCTTTCACAGAAGAAAGGGTTCTGAAAGAACTCTTAAAACTGAAGGTGGATAAAGCAATGGGGCCTGATGGGATTCACCACAGAATTCTAAAAGAACTAAGGGAAGAACTAGTAACACCACGACTACCCCTTTTAATAAATCAAGGGAGGATGGTGTGGCACCTGAGGACTGGAGGAGGGCAGATGTGATTTCCCTTCACAAAAGTGGGAGCAAGGCAGAGGCAGGAAGCTACAGACCTGTCAGTTTGACCTTATTGGTAGGGAAAATGATGGAATCACTTCTGAAGGAAAGAATTGTTGAGTACCTAGAGGCTAGTGGGGCACAGGACCCGAGGCAGCGTAGATTCACAGCGGGAAGGTCATGTCAGACAAATCTAATTGATTTGTTTGACTGGGTGACCAAAGTAGTAGACCAGGGAGGGGCTGAGGACATGGCCTACCTAGACTTTAGCAAGGCATTTGACACAGTCCCACGCAAAAGATTAATAAACAAATTAGCCAGCCTGGGAGTGGGTCCCAGGGTGGTAGCCTGGGTAAAACATGGACAACAGGACACAGACAGTAATAGTAAATGGAGTCCACAGTGATGAAAGGGGGTTACTAGTTGGGTACTGCAGGGTTCAGTACTGGGGCTGGTCATTTTTAATGTCTTCATAAGTGACATTGCAGAGGGACTGGAAGGAAAAGTGTCTCTTTGCAGATGACACAAAGATCTGCAACAGGGATGATACACAAGGTGGGGTGGAAAGGATGAAAAGAGACTTAGCAAGGTTGGAGGAATAGTCAAATAAATGGCAGCTTAGATTCAATGCAAAGAAGTGCAAAGTAATGCACCTGGCAAACAAAAACCCAGGGGAAGAGTACACAATGGGGGTGAGATACTGACAACAACAAAAATGGAAAGGGACCTGGGGGGTAGTCATATCAGATGACCTAAAGGTGGGCCAGCAATGTGAGAAGGCAGTAAGGAGGGCAGGGGGGATTCTGGGATGCATAGGGAGAGGCATCACCAGTAGAAAACAGGATATTGTTGGTCCTCTGTACAGACAGTTGGTAAGACCACATCTGGAGTACTGTGTACAGTTCTAGAGACCCCATCTTCGCAAAGACATAGACAGCGTGGAGCCTGTCCAGAGGAGGCAACCAAAATTGTGCAGGGTCTGCACCTGAAGACATATGAAGAAAGACTAAAGGAGCTTAAGATGTATAGCCTCGAGGAAAGGAGGGAGAGGGGGGACATGACAGAAACTTTCAAATACCTCGAAGGAAATAAAGTCCAAGAGGGTAGCATCTTTCAGAAAAAGAGATGTGCAAGAACAAGGGGGCACAATTTGAAGATAGAGGGGGGACGGCTCAGTGATAATGTTAGGAAGTATTTTTTCACAGAGAGGGTTGTAGATGCATGGAACAGCCTTCCTGAGGAGGTCGTAGAGTCAAAAACAGTGGGGGAATTCAAGAATGCACAAGACAGACATTCTAGTGGGGGGTAGGAGGAAGTAGGCTGTTGGTTAACTAGGATCTGCAGCTTATCCATCAGGTAGGGAAATGGGCAGACTGGGTGGGCCAAGCGGTCCTTATTTGCCATCAAATTCTATGTTTCTGTGTTTAAGCAGGAAGCCAAGGGGAGAAAGTGGCCAAGGATACAAGTACTTAATCTACAAAACATCAAGGGAAACAATTACAAGTCTCATTGAAAGCACGTGCAAACAGGGGTTTAAATGTGGGCAATCTGACAGGAATGACTATCTTCAGGGTTTTTGGGAGCTTATTCCATAGGACAGGAAGGGCATAACGTATAGAGGATCTACCAAAGCACGCTCTTACTCTAGGGATAATAAGTGTGAGGTAGGACATTCTCTTCCCAGTTGGCATGTTGCCCCGAGGTTTCTGTGCCCCATGTGCATGATTTTGCACTTTTTAGTATTTAAACCCAGCTGCCAACCTGTGACCATTCTTCCAGCTTTTTTTAAACCGTCCCTCATTCTTTCCACCCCACCCCGTGTGTCCACTCTGTTACAGAGTTTTGTGTCATCTGTGAACAGGCATACTTTTTCTTCCAGTCCTTCTCTAATGTCACTAATAAAGACATTCAAGAGGATCAGGCCTAGTACTGATTCTTGTGGCACCCCACTGGTCACTTTGCCTACTCCAGAGTGGATGTCATTTACCACCACCCTCTGACTCTTATTACCCAGCCAACTCTCCACCCATTTTACTACTTTAGGACCTACTTCTAAGCTCCCCAGCTTGCTCATAAGTCTTCTATGTGGAACAGTGCACTTAAATAGGCAGAACCTAGTATGCACTGTACTAAACTACTCTCCCTTTCTCCCTAAATCTTTCGTACAAACAGAGCTGCTGCTCTAGCTCACCCTACATCTGTTATATGTCTTTCTCAGTTAGGCTCTGTACCTGTTTTAACGGGTAATGTCCTGGCCTCCCCATCCCACTTGCTTTTCCTTCCCCTAGCTGATTTCCCCTCTTGCTTTTCCTTCCCTTAGCACTCCAGTTGTACAATTGTATTGTTTACCTGTTTCTTTTTTTTTATTATTATTTCTCTTCCGGAGCTCCGGCTGCAAGCCTGCTATCTGTCGTCCCCCCAGCGCCAGCCCCCAAAGATCAGACCCCCTCCCTTATGCACCCCACAACTTACCCTTCATGGCAGAGTAGTGGGGAGAGACTCAACCCACCCCAACGGATCCATGCCAGGGAGGTGCCATCTCGGGGATGGTGCTGCGGGGCACAACTTCATTCTGCCAGGCTCTTTTTCCATTTTTCTCCCTGCGGGCCATGGCGTGCAATGACGCCAGCAACTGGGTGCATGCACGCTCCCGTGCACTCCCCAATCAAGCATCTGCCATGTCCCGCCCCATGGCTTGCGGCTACGTGCCACTGACCCCCAGCCTCCACTAGGGGTCAGGCAAGCACCGGCTGCCAGAACCCCCCCCCCATTGGATGCTCAATCCATCTCCTCCCTGCCGACCCACGGCAACCCGTGCCCATTCCTGAACATGGGTCACCGGCGTGGTGTGAGGTGTGGCGTCCAGCTCCTCAACCCTCAGTGCCACCAGGCTGGTCTGTTTACCTGTTTCTTAATTGTAACACCAATCCAGTAGTGGGTTGGCGATATTGTTGATACTGATGGTTTTAATCTCTGTTCCTAAATCCTCATGTATGTTACTGAAATTGTATGAATAATCACTGTTTTGAATCCACTATACCCCCCCCCACATGTCGCACCATGAGATGAGCAACTTGTTGCTCAGTGTTCCTTCCTGGTGAAACATTTCAATAAATCTATCAATCAATCAACGATGTTGAAGGCCATGCTGAAATCCAGGTAGACCACATCCACTGCTACTCTCTGAGCCACTTTCTTGGTTACCCAGTCAAAGAACTGAATCAGGTTTGTCTAGCAAGACTTCCCCCCCTGTGAAACCATGTTGCCTTCGATCCTATAGACTACTGGTAACAAGGTATTCCCCAACCCTTTCCTTTAATAGTTATTCCATTACAATGCCCACCACCGATGTCAGACTGACAGGCCTGTAATTTCCTTCCTCCTCCCTATTTCCACTTTTGGAGTGGAACTACATCTGCCCTCCTCCAGTCCCCTGGTACCTCCCCTGTTTCTAACAACAGATTGACTATGGCTGTCAGAGGTGCAGTCAGCTCCTCCTTGAGTTCCCTCAGTAACCTGGGGTGCACCCCATCTGGTCCCATTGCCTTGTCTACTTTTAACGTTGTTAGTTCCTTAAGGACTCTGCTCTATAAAAGGACTTGTGTCCACCTCCTGTCCCTTAATACACTTGTTCTTTATCTTTGGCCTGTTACCTGCCCACTCCTCCATAAATACTGAACAGAAGTATTTGTTCACTATGTCCACTTTTTGGTGGTCCTCTTCCACACAAGCCCCTTCATCTCCTTTCAACCTTATTATCCCTCCCTTTGTCTTTCTTTTTTCGCTTATGTATCTAAAAAAAAAGTTATCCCCTTTTTGCACTGATTTGGCAATCTTTTCCTCTGTTTGCGCTTTTGCACTTCAGTATAACTGCCTTCCCTGCATCCCTTTGTTTTTCCTGGTAACTCTCCGTATACTCCTCCTTCTGTGTTTCTTTGTACCTTCCAAATGCTATTTTTTGCTCTCACTTTTTCCCCTATCTCTTTAGAGAACCATAGTGGTCGCATGTTTCTCTCCCCCTTGCTAACCTGCCTGACACAGAGATTTGTAGCTTTTTCAGTGCCCTCTTTTATTTTTGCCCACTGTTCCTTGACTCCCCCCAGTTTTCCTATCCCTGCTAGGGTGTCCCAGAGACATTCTTCCATTTTCTTAAAATTCTCCCTCCTGAAGTCCAGGACCCTCGTCTTTGTGTGATTTGATTCTGATCCAATTTTTATATCAAACCACTCTGTACCAAGATCACTGGTACCCACTGTGACGTCGGGCTCACTGTCCCTGTTTGTAAGTACTAGGTCTAGTAATACCCCCTCATGAGTGGGTTCCATAACTAGTTGTCTGAGGAATGCTCCTTTCAAGGAGTCCAGGATATCCCTACTCCTGGCTGTTGCTGCAGCAGGAAGACTCCAATCCACATCCAGTAGATTGAAGTCTCCTACTAGCAATACCTTTCCTTTGCAAGCCATCCTTTGGCTTGCTTCCATCATTTTGTTATCCACCTATTCCCCCTCTGCTTAAGGTCATTCTTGTGTGAATAGCAGCCCCTTTATGTCTCTCTAGAGTGACCTACAGTACCTCCTCTCTTCCCTGCCTGCTCTCCCTGTATTTCCATAGCTTTTATGTTGTCCCATACATAAAGAGAGATTCCTCCCCCTTTTCTACATACCCTGTCCTTCCTGAACAGAATATAGCCTGATATAACCACTTCCCAGTCATGTTTTTCATTGCATCAGGTCTATGTGATGATGGCTAAGTCCAGGTGTATTCAAGATAGCTTTCTTCATATGTACCATCAGGGGACACACCAAAACATAGGTCAACTGGCAATCTGGCTTCATGTCCAAACATGAGAGAGAAAGGCAATCTCTGGTGGCACCATTTTTTGTGCAGTTGTAAACATGTACAAGGTAACTCACTTTCAATTCCAGTTAGCTTTATTGGCTGGTTCCAGGGTACCCAACATGTCTAGGAGAGTTCTAGTGAAGTGTTCAGGCTGAAAGTCCCTTTTGGGGTGGTACGGTGTGATGCGAGGTTTCTTGATGTCATAGGCTGCTAGGAACTCTGTAACTAGTCGACTCTCAAAATCCCGGCCTTGGTCAGAATGAATCTGTTGCGGGTACCATAACAGTTCAAGAAATGTTGCAACACTTTTACCACTGTACTAGCCATCTGATCTTTCATTGGATATGCCTGGGCATACCTGGTATAATAGTCAGTGATTACCAGAATGTTGGCCTTGTTTTTTCTGTCAGGCTCCAAGGAGAGGAAGTCCATACACACCAGTTCTAAAGGTTCACTAGTATTGATATTTACAAGGGGTACAGCTCTTCTGGGGAAGGTCTTTCTCTTAATACACCTCAGGCAAGATTTACAGTGTTTTTCAATGTCCTTCATCATCCTCAACCAATAAAATCTTGTTCTTGCCAGGTCTAAATTACGCTCGGAGACCAGATGACCCATCTCATTGTGCAGTGAGGTTAAGATGGCTTTGCAGTATTTCTAAGGCGATACCAATTGGATTTTTGAGTGCTCAAGATGATCACTATATTGAATTTGACATATCAACAGCTCATCTTTCAAGGCTAATTTGTTCTACTCTCTCAACATTAACTTGGCATCAGAGTGATTAATGCACACTTTCTCAACATTGAGCCCTTTCTCTAAGGCTTTGATTATGTCTCTAAATACAGGGTCCTCTCTTTGTGCCCGTTGTAGCTCAGGTTTGCTTGGTTGGGGTAAAGAGGACAAGTGTAGTCCAATAAATTCAAATATGCAACAGGAAAAGCATCTGGTGGAGCTCCTAGCATATCAATTGCTCTGTCAGAGTTTACTGGGGTAACTTTCTCAGTGGCCTTGAACTTGGAACAGATTGCTTTTACTGTGACACTTGTAAGTTGCACACTTTTCTTCATCTGATCAACATGAGGGTGCCTTGATAGGGCATCAGCATTGATTTTGGTTTTGCCACTCGAGTATTCCAAACTATAATCATATGTCAAGAATGCAGACAGCCACTCGTACCCAGCAGCATTGAGGTTTTGCAGTAGTGTTCCCATAGGTATGGGGATTAATGACTGTTCTGACTGTGACATGAACACCATACAGATAGTCATAAAATTTCTCAGTCATTGCCCACTTTAGAGCCAGGAATTCAAGTTTATGCACCAGGTAGTGCATTTCTGACAGTGACAGGCTGTAACTGCTAAATGCCACAGGCCAAAGTCCCTCTGGATGCTCCTGGTACAACACTACTCCTAACCCGTTCAAGCTGGTATCAGTGTGTAGAATGTACGGCTTGTGGGGATATGTGAAAACCAAGACAGGTGCTTCACTTCATCTCTTTATGATTTCTTTAAAAGCTGGTTCACACTCTGTGGTCCATCTATCACCAAAAGTTTCCTTGACTTTCAGGTACTCTTTTTTGGGGGAACTGTCTCTTCCAGACCTGGTCTTTTTCTTTTTATTCATAGGTGGATATCCTTGCGTGAAGTCATTCAGCGAGCACACAATCATGGAATAGTCCTTCTCAAAGTGTTTGCAGTACCCATAGAAACCAAGAAAGCATTGTAAGGCTTTCAAGTTGTGTGGCCTGGGCCAGGTGGTAAGGGCCTCTATTTTTGCCAGGTCGGTCTGAACCCCATTTGCCAAGACAATGTGGCCAACATACTTGACTGAAGCCTGGCAAAACTAGTATTTGTCGATGGAGACTTTCAAACCAAATTCCTCCAGCCAATCCAATACATTCATTAGATGTACTACATGCTCTTATAAAGTCCGCCCAAATACAATCAGGTCATCCAAGTACACTATGATCTCTAAAAGCTTTGTATCTCCTACTGCCTTCTCCATTGACCAGGTGCTCCTGATATGCCCTGAGGCATCCTTTCAAATTGGAAGAAACCCAATGGGCAGATGAAGATGGTCTTCTCCTTGTCTTCCTCCACCATGGAAATCTGGTAGTAGCCACTACAGAGATCCAGCACAGAGAACCATCTACTTCCTGACAACCTAGCCAGAGCGTCTTCCACATGAGGCATTGTATATTGGTCTGAGATTGTCTTCTTATTCAAAGTTCGGTAATCAATACACATCTGGACTGCACCATTTTTTTTGTGTGTCACCATGATGGGTGACATGTAGGGCCTCTGTGACTCTTTGATTATTCCTGCCACGAACAGCTCCTGGAGATGGCCTTGGACATCCTCAGTGTCCCCAGGGACCAGGCTACAGGACCATTCTCTAAATGGGTTGTCATCTCTCAGATGAATTGAGTGCTCTTCACCTTAGAGGTACCCAATGTCCCATTTGTGTAGCAAAAATACCTTATGCCTCTTTGCTAGCTTCTGGTTCAAACTCCATCTGTAGCTGTCAGGTATGGGCAAGTCTCCAAAATTGAAGAGTGTTGGATCTGTGTCTACATCAGTGGCTACACAAGGGTCCAGCTCAATGACACTATCCACTCTGAAGATATGTGCAAGCACGCAGCCTTTTTGGATGTCTATGGGCTTCACTGTCTCTTTCCTTGCCCTCACCATTATGTGTCTACCCCAGGGAGTCTCTGGAGGTGGAAGTATTCCCCGCTGTACCATTAGCCCTTATGGCAAACTGTGCTCCAGTGGAGCATCAATCAGGAGTGCTGGTCCATTCGGCTGTTGCAAAAACTCTGCTATTCCCACTACTCAGCAAAGAGAGTTGGGAGGCAAGATCAAGTCTTTTGCATCAGTTCTTCAAGTGGGTCCCTCTTGCACATCAGGGGTTTGAGAAGTCACTGTCAAAATCACTCTTTTTTACTATGGCTTTTACTGAACAGTTAAACAAATTCTCAGCTCCCCCTCTCTCTTAGCAAAGTCTGGCCAGTAATTTAAACATGTTAACATTTATCCCAATTAGCACAGGAGTGTCCGACATACCTTTGGGATCTGGGCAAATCAACACAACTGCATCAATTTTGTGCAGTTCTGCTTGGCTTTCTTCTGAGAACACAAACTGTGCTGTACAAAATCTGTCATATGGATAACTGGACTCTCCTAACCCCCATACTGAAAGTTCTGTCAGGGGGTAGAGTGGCAAATGTTTCAGAAGGCGATCATAGAATGCTCGGTGGATAATGTTGACTTGGGAGCCACTATCCAGCAGTGTCATACACAAGACTCCTTCGATCACCACTTCAGTGTCTGCTCTAGGACTTACTGTATTAACTTGGGTGGCAAGTTAATCCTGGGTAGAATCTTGGGCTCTGTTCATTTGGTGGAGCTTGGCAAACTTGAAGACCCAGGTTGCTCCCTTACTGGGCTCTGGGGTCGTTTCCCCTGGTCCCCTTTCTTTTCTTTGACTCCTCTTTAACTATCAATTTTCTGGATGGGCATACCCACAAGCAAAGTGCCCATCTTCCCCACATCTGTAGCAATATAGGCCTTTTCTGAGCACAGGAGTACTCATGGCCAGACCCTGGGAGCAGCAAAAGGGGTCATCTGCCCTCCTTGTTCTGGGGTGAAATTGGTCACTTGTGTTCAGAGCTCTTGAGTAAATTGTAGAGCCTTTATATACTCTTTTATCTCTTTCAGTTTGGTACCCAGATCATGACTGCTTTCTACCTGTGTGTCAAGGTGCAGCGGTCACAGCAGGGGAACAAAGAGAATCAGCAATATCCTCTTATGCCTCCACTTCCCTCACCGCATTGAGCAGCTGTCTGAAGGCTGGAGGGTTAGCCTGAAGGTCTCTTATCTGAAGGGACAACAAGATCCACCTGGAGAACCCAGCACTCTTTAGCACTTGATCAAGTCTCATCTTGGAGAGCTGTGAAGGGGTGACTTCTGCCTCGGCAATCTTTCAAATCACAGTCTCTATTCTGGTGATACAGGGAAAAAGTTTCTCGCCTTCTTTCTGGGCAGTGGCTCTTAACATACTAACATACTAAAAGCCAGAAGAATAGGCCTAATGGTCTGTCATGTCTGCTTGGTAGCCAGCCACCTAGTGGGTGCTCGCTTTCCCACACCCCCAGCCCCCGAGAGGGTCTTCTTTGGCTTTAGTTTCCCTTTGCACCTGTCCCACCCCCTCTTGAAGCCCTCCACTATGCCCTCCTCCACCAGTCTCCCGAGCAGCACATTCCATGGCTCCACCACCCTCTCAGTGAAATAATGCTGCCTACGCTCCCCCTGTAATTTCCCCCTGCAACTTCCACTCATGCCCCCTAGTTGTCCCCCTCTTCTTTAGCCTAAACAGCTCCTTGATGTCACTCTCAGTTATTCCTTTACATACTTGAAAACCCCTATCATGTCTCTCCTGTCCCTCCTCTCCTCCAGTGTGTACAGCCCAAGCTCTTCCAGTTTCTCCTCATAAGGCCTCCCCTCCATGCCCTGAATCATCCTGGTCATTCTCCTCTGGACTCTCTCCAGCAGCGCTATGTCCTTCTTCAAATGAGGTCTCCAGAACTGTACACAGTACTCAAGTTGCAGCCTGACCAAGGCATTATATAGAAGGAGGATCACTTCCCTCCTCCTGGACGTAATTCCCCTGGCTATGCAGCCCAACTGCATACTGCAACTGCATACTACAACTGGAAGTTAAGGTCCTCTTTTCTCTTCACTGCCCCAAAGGTGCTGTTTAACATGGCCAGATGGTTACTGACATTGCAGGTTGGTTGACTGTCCCACAGTGACCGAACGACATCCAAAGCCATGCCCATCAAACTCTTGACTATTCTTTTGTGCTTTTCACGGTCAAAGCATTTCCACACCTGGATCATTTGGGTAGACTGGTTCATCCAGCTTTCATAGTCATTCTCCCCTGTGGGAGTGGGGATCACTCCCCAAAAGGAGTGCAGCCTCTTGTACTGGTTATAGGGCGCACTCATGTAGGGGGTCAGTCCACTGGGTAGCACTACCTGAGCTAGCTCTCCCTGCTGAAGCAAAGCTTGCATACCATTAAAAGTCTTTCCCTCTGTTGCCGCCATTGACTGAATCTTTTTCAACAAGTCTGATTTGGGTGCTTGCAAGGGAGTGGGGTGTCTGGTTATATACAACTCCCCTTGCCAAACAGGCTCCATGTACCTTCAACCCCTTCTACAGTGAGGGATGCAAGTAAGTTACTCATATCCACATCTGCATCACTCTCTTCCAAAACTGTAGTACTCTGGCAGGCATGGTCATATCTCATGCCTTGAATTTTCAACTTTCCAATACCCTATACAGTCTCTAGAGCTTTTAAAATGGCCCTTCTTTCTAGGCCCTCGGGGATCCCCGTTACCAAAATGTCCTTATTTGGATTCAGGTGCTCCTCATGGCACCAGTCATCAAGTTCTTGGTGTGCCATGATGACATTCTTGGGGGGGGGGTACCAGACTTTCTTTTTCTGAAATGCAATTTCAGGGGTGGCCACTATGGGGCAGCAAATCCCAGTGGTGCCTCAACTTTGTAACAGCCTCTTGACTTACCTTGGCTGTTCTGGGGCCCTTGGAGTCCACACTGCTTCCTCCTCCAAGAGGGCCAGCATGGGTTCACTGATGGATGAAATACCTAGATAAGAAAATGGTAGAGTGCCTCCACCTTGGGTAGCAATAGGGGAGACTTGTGGATAAATTAGCAGGTTACCACCCCCCAGCAAATTACAATTATCGCCCCCACAGTAACTACTCCACACACAGTAACAGGACACACTTTGCAATGACCAGTAAAACTGTACCAGACGTGTAACATAAACCAGTTTTAATATTTATTTTGGGGAGGGGGGAAGAGGAAAATATCATAACAACAATAATAACTAGTGCAAACACTATAACCCCACACATTATTCCATCCTCCACCTGCGGACCCAATAACCTTTAAGCACAAATAACTTAATCATTTCCAGGTCCAAGTGGATTTGCATAAACTTTTTTGTAAAATTAGGTTAAAAGCATTTTTTAGTAAAAGATTTGAAGAATAACAACAAGGAACAATGGGTTTTTCTAGTAATATAGAGGAACTACAGCAGATAGTGGAATCCTCAGATATACAGAGCACAGTCTTTGAACCAATGGAGGATATTGACTTTGATTTTAAATGAAATTGAGCAAGATTATTTGAGGTCCTCTGGTTCTAGCCCCCCTGGTGTAAGTAACATCGATACTGTAAATCAAAGAAAGACACTGTTTTCCCCTGTATCTGAATTTTGTCCACATGTTTAGTTTATTGTTCTAGGAATTACTACCTTTGAGCCAGAGGCTCTTTTACAAAGGTTCCATTTCAATTAGGTACAGTACAAAAGGTTACATAGATAACACAACAATTTGTGTTGTGTCAAGAGCAAGAAAACATATACAAATACATATCAAATCATTTGCACATGTACTTAACTCTGCCATTTCAGTTTTTGAAAATATAGTATTAAAGGAAGTTAATGAAGTTTTACAGAAAGCAGGTAGACCCAGAAGTGGTAATCTCATACAAAATGAATTAACAGCTTTGAAAGTGCTATAATCTGACACTACTATTGTATTGAAACCAGCAGATAAGGGAGGGAACATTGTTCTAGCAGATAGAGAACATTATGTGTCAATTGTCTTAAAGATGCTTAATGACTGTACTAGTTACAATAAACTTAACAGTAACCCTATGTACAAGTTCAGAACAGAACTGAACCAGTTATTGCAAGAAGCGATGCATAGGGGAGAAATTAGTGAAAAAGAATTGAAATTCATATGGTGTGAAAATCCGATAGTCCCCAGCTTTTACTGTATATCTTACCAAAAGTACATAAGAACATGAGGGATCCCCCTGGGAGACCAATTATTTCCTCTATATGGTCAATCTCTGAGAAATTAGGACAGTTTGTTGATTCTTTTCTTCAGCACGTGGTTACTAAATTAGAGACTTACACCAAAGACACTACGCATTTTATCTCTAAATTGTCCAGATTAAAATGGAAGGATACAATGGTTTGGGTAACAATAGATGCTGAATCTCTTTACACACGTATTCAGCACACACAAGGAATTAGTGCTTGTCATTATTTCTTAGAAAAAGAGGTTGACAAAGACAATACACCAGTAGATTTTATCTTGGAGGCCATTCAATTCATTCTGACACACAATCACTTTGAGTTTTTAGGTGAAAACTATCTTCAGATGTGTGGCACAGTGATGGGGGCTGCCATGGTGCCATCTTATGCTAACCTCTTTTGGGGAAAATGGGAAGAACTTACAGTTTTTCAGAGCACAAACCCCTTTCTAGATAAAATTGCATTTTGGACACATTTTATTGATGACATACTATGTGTTTGGGATGGTGAGGTCTCAGAAATACAACAGTTTGTCGAATGGTTAAATACGAATGATATCAATATGAATTTCACTCATAAATCTGATCCAGATAAAACTGAATTTCTGGATCTGGAAATTCTGAGACCTCAGCATATACCAGGGGATATTGTAACCAGATGCTATAGAAAACCTTCAGCCACTAACAGTGTACTCGGAGCAGACAGTGCCCATCCAGAGAAATTGAAGGAGTCCATCCCATATGGACAGTTTCTTTGCCTGAGAAGAAATTGCTCAGGAGAGAGAGATTTCCTTATACAGGCAGAAGAACCAAGACAACTTTTTATGGATAGGGGATACCAGGAAGGACTGCTGATATCTGCAATGGGGAAAGCATTAAAACAAAATAGAAAAGATCTACTGAAACAGACAAATACTATATTCCTCACTTCTGTTAACACATTCCCTGTGAGCTTTGTTACTGAATTTAATAACTGGGCAGGACAACTGGGTAACATTATACACAAAAATTGGTATTTGTTACATACTGACCCTAAACTGAGAGAGGTAGTTGGGGAAAAACCAAGAATCATATTCTCCAGGGGGAAGAATTTGAAAGGTAAACTTGTTCATAGCAGATTGGCAATGCCTGATAGAAGTACATGGCTGGGTACTAAACCAGTAGGCAATTTTAGGTGTCAGAGATGCAACATATGTAGTTACCATATGGCAGGAACAGAATTTGTACATCCTGTTACAGGTAACAAGTATGAAATTAAGGAATTTATTAATTGTGACATCACTTTTGTGGTCTATGTGTTGTGGTGTGAATGTAACCACATATATATAGGATGCACCACAAGAAATCTGAAGGTTAGAGTACAGGAACATGTGAGAAATACAATCAATGCAAGGGTGGACACCCAGGTGGGAGAACATTTTTTGAAAGCACATAACTCTGACCCTAAAGGTATGAAGTTTCTGGGATTAGAATGGCAAGCACCTATGAAATTTGGAGGTGAAAGAATAAATGAACTGCTTAAGAAAAAGAGCAGGTGGATATATAGACTTAAGACTGTTAAACCTGATGGTCTCAATGACCGGTGGGATTTGAAACCCTTTCTGAAAGATGGTCAAAAATAGTTGGGGACAGAAGCAAAACATATTTTGTGTGAGATTTTGTGTTTTTTCTCTAATATTCATTTTTGTCTTGTTTTGTCTTTCTCATTTCAGAAACTGGTGTGAGATGTTATCTGAGTGGATCCCAATCAGAATGGTCTCCCTTCTCCCATTGTTGGCCTGAAGTGGATGTAGGGTGATCACAATTTTGACATCAGTTCGTCTTAAGTGTCACCACTGTTATGTTGTTCAAAACACCTTCATCATTTCATCCTGTGTCTTGACATTACATCTCATGAACTATTTGTTTGCCATCTAGTGACATCATCTGGTACTGCATACTCCACTTCATTATTTTAATCTTGAATTTGTATTCATTCATAGGTTCCTTTTACCTACAGTGTAACTTACACTGTACTGAATGTATTCACAGATTAAATTAGGAGATGATGTTATACAAATTCATTCAGTCCAAATACTTCTAGATATGACAGCTTAAACTAACACAGAAATATTTGTGAATATACATAGAAAGTGTTAAGAAAGTGTAAAGACTACTAGCCTTATATAGTAATTTGGATATTTTTATTCTTTTTTGTCTGTATTTACAAACAAAAACTTTTTGTATATATTTTGTAGAAGAATATTTTCTTAGAATTTATCTATTATAATTTGTTAAAGTAAGGGACTACATATTGGAAGAAGAAATTGATTAGATAGAATAGGGTATAGAATGAAATAATTGTCACTTAATTATGATGTCATCACTAAGAGCATATATATATATATATATATACACATATGTTGTTGTTTGTAAGACTGGTTATACCCCCTTTGAAGGCGTTGAGCCGAAGCGCAGGGGTCCTGGATTTGTTGCACGGATTAAAACACTTGCATTATATTTTTCTGTGTTCCTGAGTATTCATTTCTTTGGTTCTGCAACTTTAGGATTCTGCCTGGGTTTTTCTTTGGCGCTTGTAGAGTCTTGCCCAGAACTTAACCCCCTGTTCCTGACTGGCTAGCTAGCTAAATTAAGGAACTCCTCTGAACTGCAGCCCAGAGGTACATACAGTTTTAAAGCTTCAATGGGGGTTTTGCTGAAACTTGAGTCAATGGTACCATGCTGGTATCAGAGGTTTGCTGGTGGTGCATCACAGCAGCAGGTTGCTGGAAAACAGCAGCTGGCTGAAAGGATAAAAAATGCTGGGCTTCACCTGCCAGACTTTTCATATCTTTGCCTCTAAGGTCTTTGTGTTCACCTGGCAGGTCTCTCAACATCTTCCTCTGAAGGGTGCTGGGGTCCTGAAGACAAGCAGACTGGGCTTCTACTGGGCATCTTTTACAGCAACAGAGATTAGCAAAGAGTCTAGCCCCAACCATGCACTTCACTAGGGCTAGCTACATTTCAGTTCAAACTGTCCCAAGTACTTGCACAGTTGCAGTCTCTGTACTTTTAGCAGCAAATAACGAACTCACAAAGTGCAGGTTTGAAACTCAGCAGGGACACAGACAGCTGCTAAATTCACTCCCAGCCATTTCAATCCCTTTTTATGTTTGCTTGCACGCATGTGCAAGAAACATAGTGCCATCATCCAAGTTTTCGGAGGTGTGGCAGCCCTCTTCCAATTCAGGCAGTGTGTTTGCAGGCGCGGTCGCAGTTCTCCAATGCCTGCTTGAGCTGTCTATGACAGCAGACAAAATGCAGTGGCGTACAGTTGAAAGGGGGAGCTACGCTTCAGTGAGCAGCGATAAGATATTGCCAGCTCATGCACGCTCCTCCTCCACCCACACACACACACACACACACACACACACACACACACACACACATATGCACGCATACTGCGTGCTCACCCCCCCATACACTGTGTAGCCGAGGGGGGGTGCCCAATCCCCTGTCGGCTGTGCTGCACCCCCCCAAAACACAGAGTTCTATATGCCACGCTGGGTGCTATTGCTGACGGGGGTGCCCAATCCCCATCGGCTCCACGCCCCCACCAGCCATCCTTGTGCACATTGGGAGCCCACCCCAGCGTGGCAAACGCCCCGTCGTAGTCATTTAAAACAAAACACCTGAAACTCAAAACAGTTCCTCGGTGTCTCTGCCCCACCCACGCCCACCCACTGCGCACCCTGCCTCTCCACACACCCCACCCCATACTTACCTCCGGACTCCGGCGCGATGATCTTCGGTGGACCGGGAACACGTCTGCACTCTTCAAAGCCGACCGCGAACTGAGGAAATGCCGGTAAGCTGTATAATGGGATAGATAGGGGTTTTTCAACTTTGCTGCATATCTCAGGCATTTTTTTGAATTTTTGCACCAAATTTTCAACATGGGGTTTTTGGGACCTCTTCTCATAAATGATCTCACTGTCATGGCGTTAATCGTCCCCGAAGGGAGATTTCACAGTCACTGTGGGAAATCACCTTTTGGGACCGAGTAATGAAACGACACTGCCACTGTTCATAAGGTGGGCTTTCAAAAAGCCTATGTTGTAAATTTGGTGGAAAAATTCCTAAAAATGACTGTTTTACGAGCGTGCATTGCGCAGTTCCTATGCACGCTCGTAAGTTCGTGAATTTTCAATATTTTCACTCCAGATTTTCACCATTGCCATGTTACCACACCTCCTTATGAGCAGTACAGCTGTCATTTTTCACATCTTGCCCAAAACGTGTTTCCGCCCAGGTAGCGCACAATGGTGCAGTTGGTGTGCAAAATCAATGTATGGGACACATTAAGAAAATCACAGTGACACTGTTAATGAGCAGAGGTCTTAAAATGGCTATGTTGAAAATTTGGTGAAAAATTCCTTAAAATATTGTTTTACGAGCTGTTGCGCAGTTTCTACGCACGCCGTAAGTTTGCTAATTTTAATATTTTACCAGATTTTCAACATTGCCATTTTATTACACTTCCTTATGAGCAGTGCAGCTATCATTTTCATATCTTGCCCAAAATGTGTTTCCATACATCGCACTTTACAATGGCGCAGTCGGTGTCTTGAAAATCAATGTCGGGACACATTAAGAAAACCACAGTGATGCTGTTCATGGGCAGAGGTCTTAAATGGCTATGTTGAAAATTTGGTAAAAGAATTTCTAGAAATGACTGTTTTACGAGCGTGCGTTGCGCAGTTCCTACGCACGCTTGTAAGTTTGCGAATTTTCTATATTTTCACTCCAGATTTTCTACTTTGCCATTTTTTTACACTTCCTTATGAACAGTACAGCTGCCATTTTTCACATGTCGCCCAAAATGTGTTTCTGCACATGTAGCGTACAATGGTGCAGTCGGTGTGCGAAAGCAATGTTTGGGACAGATTAAGAAAATCACAGTTACACTGTTCATGAGCAGAGGTCTTAAATGGCTATGTTGAAAATTTGGTGACAAAAGTCCATAAATGACCGTGTTACTAATGAGCATTGCGCAGTTTCCACGCACCATCGTACGCTCATGACTTTGTAATATTTTCAGTCCAGATTTTCACCAGTGGCATTTTTCCACACTTCCTTATGAACAGTACAGCTGTCATTTTCACAACATGGCTGAAATGTGTTTCACACTTTCAGCGCAGAGACGCTGTGGGTCGCTGTGGGAAATCATTGTTCGACAGATAAAGAAAATCACACTGACACTGTTCATGATCGGAGGTCCCAAAATGCCTGTGTTGACAATCTGCTGTAAAAATCCCTAAACCAATTAATTACGGTGTGCGTTGCACAGTTTCTATGCACGCCGTGACTTCACCAGTTTTTTATATTTTTACTGCAGATTTGCAACATTGCTTTTTTACACCTCCCCATGAACAGTATAGCTGTCATTTTCACATCCTGTTCGAATGTGTTTTTGCACTTGTGTGCTAAATGCCGTAGTCGCTGTGCATAAGCAGCTTTCGGCTAACAAACTGATATTGCCACTATTCATGAGGTGGGAGTCACAAAAAAACCATGTTCAAAATTTGGAGTGAAAATACCAACGAATGCCTGAGGTGTTAGGGTTTCCAACCATAACACCCCACCCTGTAGAGAATGACAGGCATCAGGGGTGTGACTTGGGATTCTTGCCTGTAATGCTCATACCATTCCACACCCTGCAGACAGTGAGAGGCATCGAGGTATGCCTTGGACTCTTTGGACCCAAAGTTCAAACATTCTCCTATACCGCACCCATCTCACTGTATTTCCTGATGGAATGGGGTGAGCATAAGGGCCAAAGACCCCAAGGCACACCGTGACACTTGTCAGTGTCTGCAGGGTAGGGTGTGGTGAAATGGTGTGGCCGTTATGCCTGACGACCCAAAGGCACACCCCAGTGCCTGTCACTCTCTGCAGGGTGGTGGTTGGGTTGGCTTCAGTTCAATACTTCACTGCCATTTCTGTTATGCAGCTCTGTAACCTCTACACTACCAATGCCAATGCCAGCAAGCAAACATTCGGCATTGACAAATGCTTGTTTCAGTTGCTTTTCTCTCTCTGGAGCTCTGGGACCAAACAGGCTTGCTGGAGAGGCCCCTGGGCTAGGCAACCCACTGCAGTCTCTCCTCCCTGGATCTCTCGGGAATCTCTCTCTAGTTGACTTTCACAGGCTTTGTAGCCTTTTCCAAGGTCCAAGCTGATTGGCTGCTCTTTTCCTGGGCTTTCTCTGGTGCCCTACAACTTTTTCCAGTGGCCCTACTGCTACAGCAACTTACTGGGAGTAGCCATTACTGTTTACATTGTTGCCCAGTACAAACATGCCTCAATACTTTTCTTAAAGCCATTTCAGGGGCTAACACTTATTTGTCCCAGTTCTGCTTGGTCAATGGTGGGAGCCAGGACACCCTTTATTTAACGGGTGGGAGCCTCCTTTATCTCACCAGAGCTCCCGAAGCATACTGCCCCCTCTCGCACTCTTTTTGACACTCCCAGTATTGGAACTGTGGCTCCTTTAAAAATTATTGCCCGCCAGCCATGCAAGCGTATGCTGCACATGGTGGCCATATTTTTTATTTACATTTTCAGTCTGCTTCATCACTGCTTCCTCCTGGACTGACCTATTGTCTCCCCAAGTGTCCGGAGGCACAGAAACAGCCTATGACCTCAGCCCTCCCACCTCTGATGGAGCTGATGAGTCAGGCATTTCTGGAAGCTGCAGCCAAAGCCATGGAGTTCAGTTGGGCAGCATGATCCTAACCCACCAGGAGCCACTGAAAGCCCTCCAATCTCACTGCTGCAGTCCGAAAGACTGGAGGCAAAATGAGGACTTCCTTGGGGCTGTAGCCCTATAGAGGTAAGCCCCAATTGGGGGGCCTTTATTTGCTATAGACAGCAGGATGGTGGCCATGGAAGTCGGAATCCACTAAGGAGTGTTTAACAGCTCAACTGCTGAACCAACTAGCCCTGAAAATGAATGATGCTGGAGCATCAGGCCCATACTTGGCCATCACTGGTGATGGAAGCCGAGGGGCTATGCTGCAATAAGTAGGAGGGCCGCTGCATTGACACTGAAGCCCAGGGTGAGGTCACGGGTAGAGCCGCTTCAGATGCAGATCTTGGTAGTAGTATCAAACATTTAAATGAAAGCTTTGAAGGACAATGATGCTGGCTAAAGTTTTCCCACAAAAGATGCATTGGAACAGGGCATACCTGACATGACTACATGATGTAGTGCTTGTAGCGCTACATATGAGACCCTGGGGCACATTCAAGCCATTGTATTAGAGTAAAAGATGCCAGAATTCACATGCATAACAAAATTATCACTACACTTATTGAAAAGGTGTGTCATGGTGGTTGGAATGCCATAACTGAGCCAAACATATTCACTGCAATGGGTGAGCTTAGGAAACCAGATATTGTGTTTGTAAAAAATAAAACTGCTGTTGTGGATGTCACTCTGTACTTTGGGGACACTCCCTCAACCTGGAATGGGCTTGTCAGGAATACTTTGATTATTACTCCTCTCTTGAGGGGCAAATTCAGAAGCTGACAGGATGTGATGAAGTGCCAGAGGAAAATGGGGGAACAGAAATAATTAACTTTTTGAGGCCATGGGAATATAGAACTTTAAAACCTTTGCCACCTCTCTCACCAGGCTGGTACAATATCTTACCATTGATATTCTAAATATTTTAATAACAAGTAACAGTTTTAATAACTAGTTTAACATTCATTTTAACATAAGCACAAAGGGGATAACTTTTATGGCACTGTCTTTTTTTAGTCACAACTAATTTCATCAGTCTTTTCTGATTATTTTAATGTTTATTTATATATTTGTTTTAAGAGTAGTTCAGAACTCTTGAACTGTTCTATTTATGGCACGTTTCTTGTTTAGTTTGTTATTTTAGTTACTGATTTCTGACTAGCAGTTGGGCTGCACTGCTAACCCAGAAAGGGGTCACTATGGTCGTACATAATTAGCCCAAATGCCTCGTCATCTAATTAGTGATGTGCATCAACGGATGAGCGAGAGTCCCACTGTCCCTACCTAATATCTAGTGAAAATACAGCCAAGGGAATGGGCTTGGCAGCATCACCGGGGAAAAAAGACACTGCTGAGCTTGGCTCTAGTCTGGCACTGTGAAAAGACATGAGAGGTGTAGAATTAGTGGGAGACCTCTGCTGCCAGTGAAATCTCACTACTCTTATCGTTTTTTCACTTACTCGGTGAGGTGGGAGAGCAAGCCCCATCGGGCTTCTCGCCTCTAGCTCCAAGCACCTGGGCCTCTGGGCATGACTCACTCCAGGGACAGTGTCAGGTAAAAAGTTTGACTAGGGTGGTACACCTGTCAAAGAGTAACACTGGTGTACTAAGGCAAGCTCAGGGAGGACAGAAACCTCCCATGGCACAGAAGAGCAAAAGCTTCCTTGACTTTCATTTTCAGCGTGAATACAGACTGTTAAAGTGAGGCCACATGTTCCTTATGGCTTTTTGGGTTTTAAGTAGGAGATGTCAGAAAAGTTACCATAGGGATAAATGGCTTGTGGCAGCCAAGCACTCATAGCAACGCCACTTTTTGATCCTTCGATGTTGGCTCTTCCTATCATTGTGAAGCAGAATTCACCAAGTGTTCAATTGTTCACATTTATATAGGGAACAAGAACTGGGTTTAAACCATCATGAGGCATGTTTGTTTTAGCCTACTGATGATGTGTTGTTGTAATAGTAATCCTGCTCCATACAAGAGGACCTGCAGGTTCAGACATTTGGTGTATGTGCTTGGTGGAGAAGCCAATGGTGGCGATTATATCTGAACACCCCTAGGTCAGAATCCCTCCTAAACATATTGATACCATAGTGCTGTGGATTGCTGATTGGCTAGGAATAGCTGGCCACAAGGACTATGTGAAGAGCTGTTCATTACTGCATTGGAGCATGGTCAGAAGGGGGCTGCCTCTCTCCAGTGGTGCACCACATATTTGTGGAGAACCGGGTCTCGAAATCATTCATAGACAACCTGACTCTGAGTGAGTGTTTCATATGTAGCAGAGCAGCAACAAGCTGCAATCTATTGAAAGTCTGCCCTCGAGCCAAGCTTCTATCACACTTGACCTGCCATCCTAGAAGCCCTCGCATGAGGGCTCGGGACATTGGGGGGATAGTGGATGGGCTCGCCCTTGTGAAGGGATGCCACTGCTGATCACTCTCCCTCTCCTGGAGCCTGTGACCAAATGGCCCTTGTTGGACTTGTCTCTGCAGTGAGCCATGTGCCTAAGGCCTGAGGGTCCAGATGGCCACCCACCCATGGTCTTACTAAATGGACCGAATTCCTGCCAGCTGCGATTTCTCTAAATAATTGGAGTCAGGCTTAACAGTCACCAGGTGGGTGTTCCAGGGAGGCACAGCTGGACTTGTGTGTGAGTTCCTGGGCATGATTTTAAGACGGGGTGGGTCCTTCTCCTGGGCTGGCAGGCAAGAGGTAGGCCTGTTCCAGTGGAGCATGAACTTGGGCGAGTGAGGTGAGTGATGGTGGGGTCTCAGGCTACAGAGTCTATGGAGAAGGCCTAAGAAGAAGCTCCTAGCTGGAGTGTCATTCCCTGGTCTCTGGGTGGAGGTGAGGAGAGTAGTCCTATGTCTTAACCTGAATTCAGGCACTCAAACCCACGTTAGAATGGTGAGCACCCTAGCACCTTGGGGGAGGAAGGGGAAGCAACTCTGAGAGTTTGGGGCTCCCAGCCCCAGGGGAGGTCCTGCCACCAGCTGCTGACTGTCTTGAACCTGGGTCCAGTCAGTGGAGGAAGCTGTCCATGCTCAGCACATAGGGGAAGCAACTCAGCATGTCTGGGGCTCCCAGCCCCAGGGTAGGCACTGCAACTGGCTGTCCACCATCTTGAACCTGGGTCTGGACTGGAGAGGAAACTGAAGCTATCCAGCACCTTGAGGTGGAAGGGGGAAGCAACACTGTGAGTCTGGGGCTCCCAGCACCAGGGGAGGCCTGCAACTGACTGATGACTGTCTTGAACCGGGGCCTGACCATGGAAGGAAGCTAACTCTACCCAGCACCTAGGGGCTGTGCAGGGAAGCAACCCTGAAAATCTTGGGCTCCCATCCTCTGAGAAAGCCCTGCAAGTGGCTATCAACCATCTCAAACCTGGGTCAGGACAGGGGAGGAAGTTGACCCTGCCAGCACCTCAGGGCAATGTGGGGAAGCAATCCTGTGAGTTGGGGTCTTACAGTCCCTGGGGAAGCCCTGCAACTGACTGCTGACTTTCTCAAACCTGGATCCAGCCCAGCCTGACCATGGAAGGAAACTGACCCTACCTAGCACCTTGGGGCTACGCAGGAAAGCAACCCTGAAAATATTGGCCTCCCAGCCCCTGAGGAAGCCCTGCAAGTGGCTATCAACCATCTCATACCTGGGTCAGGCCAGGGAAGGAAGTCAACCCTGCCCAGCACCTCAGGGCAATGTGGGGAAGCAATCCTGTGAGTTGGGGTCTTACAGTCCCTGGGGAAGCCCTGCAACTGACTGCTGATTTTCTCAAACCTGGGTCCAGCCCAGGGAAGAAGCCATCCCTGCCCAGCAACTGGGGTGATGTGGGGAAGCAACCTGTATGTTTGGATTTCCCAGCCCCTGGGGAAGCCCTGCAACTGACTGCCGACTTCCTCGAAACTGGATCCAGACTGGGGGAGGAAGCCATCCCTGCCCACCAGCCAGAGGCAATGTGGGAAGCAATCCTGCAAGTCTGGGGCTCCCAGCCCCTGGGGAAGCCCTACAACTGGCTGCTGACTGTCTTAAGGAGTCAGTATAGTGTAGTGGTTAAGGGCACTGAGCTGCAAACCTGGAAACCTGGGGTATATTGGTGGGTTTGCAGCTCAGTGCCCTTAAGCACTATGCTAAACTACCTCCTGACGTGATAAACAACATATTGGGGCAACAGCTCTGTGATGGAGCCTATGCCACTCACTATAGGATAGCCTGCCTGGGGAATCCTGTGACTTATGTACTTCAGGAAGTGCATAAATCATGCATTGTACAGCATAGTCAGTAGCGAGAAATTCTTTTGTGTTCTTGTCCACTTTACCACTAGCAAAGGCATTATTTACAGTTTCATCAAGAGAGCTTTTAAATTCCCACGTGGGGTCATGATCTAATTTTTATAAAACCTTGTGTCACTTAATTGCCTTTAAATTTCTTTCTCATAGTCCATGGTATTTAAAAACACAACACTACCACCTTCGTCTGCTTGTTTAATTGTGATTTTGTTGTCATTCTGTAGGACTTTAAATGCATTCTTTTCATCAGTTGTTAAATTGTAATAGCTCAATGGTGACAAATCCTCATAAAGTCTCATTAAATCCTATTCACATAATTCTTTGAAAGTGGCAATTGCTGCACTAGGCTATGGTTGGAAAGTTGACTTACACCTGAATACATTTTCTTCTATTACAGTGGTGGACAACCCGTGGCATGAGGGCTGCATGCGGCTCCCCCATGGTAAACCTGTGGCCCCCCTCATCCATCCCAAAATACACCAGGAGGCTCGCTATGCAAAGCTAGACAAGGGAGATAGGTTGAAGGCTGTAATGGACATGTCATATATAGCTTGTTTTTAATTCAAATGTATATATTTGACTTGTGACTGTGGTAAATGGGGGTCTTGAAGCCCTTGGGGGTGTTTGGGGGCTGTACCTGTGGCTCTCTGATTATCTTAGGTTGCCAGCCCTGTTCTGTTGCAATAGGTTCAGTATCAGAAGTCACTATTTCAGTTGATACAGTCTCAATAGGAAGTTTCGGAAATTCCTTTTTGTGGACTGGAAAGAAATCAAGAAGTTATTGTAAGCTCACCCATCAGAAAATTGATGGTGGCATACAAGCCCCTAATTTTTATTTATACCATCTGGCAATACACCTCACTAGAATAAGGCATTGGATACTCCCTTCAGATTACTCCTCCGATTCTCTTTATTCCCCTCTTTGGTTGGAAATCGAGAAATGTTTTTGTCTTACACATGATTTGGACCTGAGAGCCCTCCCCTTTCTAACTAGAAAGCATCTCCCAAATAAGTTAAAGGATTCCCCGCTAGGCTCCCTTCTGTTCACACAACACCAATTTAATATCCTTCTTAAGACTATAGGGTATAAAGATATATCACAACCCCTCTTTAATAATCCCAATTTGCTGATTTCGGGTAAACCACTTAAGTCTAACTTTTTCTGGCCCAATATGGGAGTTGTGAGTGCAGATGAGCTAATTATTGACAATAAATTAATGTGAGTTCAGGAGGCCTGTTCTCTTTTTCATTGGTCCTCTACCCATATATTTAAGTACCTGTAGGTTTCCCATATGTTGCTGCAGCATTTTGGAGCTGGGTTGTGGACTAAGACCTTATCAGCTACTTTGACCCCATACCTTAACTCCCTTCCATCTGCTCACTTAATTTCATATGCTTGCAAGTTTTTGCAAACTACAGTTGCAGGGTTAGAAGGACAAAGATTTTACTGGTGGGACCATTCTCTATCAACCGCTACGTCCCCTAGCTGTTGGTCAAGAATCTGGAAATATCTATATAGATACATCAAATGCGACAGGTATAGATATGTGCAGTTCCAGATTATCCGCAATTTGTATTACACCCTGACTAAGTTATATCAGATGGGCTCTGTGTCATCTGATGTCTGTGTCAAATGTTTGCAATCCCCAGGGGATCTGCTGCATATGTTATGGTCCTGTGTTAAAGTATCCCCATTCCGGAACTGTATTAAATCCCGCCTGGACCCGTTATTATCTCTTTCTGACAAATTCACCCCAGAAGTTTGCATTTTAGGAGATTATATGATCCTTCAAGGCTGTACTCAAAGAGCTTACAGTATATGGCATTAATCTCTGCATGTGCCAAAAAGGTACTACTCAGACACTGGGTAGACTCACTTACACCTACCCATGCTGAATGGTATAAAGAAATCATGTTTGCCATTCAAGCAGAATGTGTTATTGCTGGGATTACCCATAGAATGGAAAGATATAAGCAAGTTTGGGATCCTCTCTTCAATTTGTTGTTAATTCAGTCTATTACAGCATCCACTAGTACAAGTGCCCCCTCTTAATTTAACTTAATCTAATTTAATACAACTTAATTTCATTTCATTTTTCCTTTCATTACATTTCATTTCATTTTTCCTTTTCATTTCATTCCTTTCATTTCATTCATTCCTTTCATGTACTTAAATTACACCCCAATAAAACAATTCTACCTAAAAACTCCCTATCGTGGTAGTGGGGTGGGAGGGAAGTGGGTGTTGGGAGGGTGGAGATAGGGAGGCTTGGGAGGGAGAGGGAGGGGGAATGCAGATATTGAAATATAATTTTCTGGTTGAAAACTGCTGTACTGTTATGATAGTACTTGTGTTTTATATGTACACACTTGGCAATGTACGCATGGTCTGTTTGGGATGCCTGTATGTTAAGCACGGAAACTTAATAAAATATATTTAATTAAAAAAGGAAGTTTAAAAAAAAACCACATTTTTTGTGTGTGTTGCTAAAAAATGATTTCAAATTAAGACTTCTACAAACTTTCTATAACAGATTCAAATGTATTAATGGGTACAGTAGGTGCAAACAAAAGACCTTTGTTGAAAAGTCTAGTTTCATATCCTGTTAAAATCCTGTTAGAAAAGGTTATCACCTTTGATCTAATGTCTAATTGTAATTCTGCTGATGCTGCTGTTGATTCTGAGCTCCCCTCAGTTCGTATCATTGTGGCTGTGGCCATGCTGGTTGTTGGTAATAGTAGATCTCTTGATGTTGCTGACCTCTGCAACTTCTTCCCCCCTACCCGCCACATCTTCTGCCTCTTTGGTATCCTTCTTGTTAGAAGCCCTTGTAACATGGGGAAGAGAAAGGGCTGCAGCAGATTGGTTCAAGAGCATCAGGTGACCGTACATTAATTCTCCAGTAATCCATGGTTCCCTGAGAATTAATGTATGACTGAGTCCACAGCAATTGTCGTCCCCCTCTCACAATGTCTTCCACCTTATTGGCAAAAAGTAGCAATACCAGGAGTGGCCACCATATATGTATACAAGGCATGCTGATGTGCTGAAATGTCAATTGGTTTCTGGAACAAAAGTCACAGCATTTATTTATTTAAATTTTGGTGACTGGGTAGGCCCACTGAGACAGAAACAGTCCCTTTTTCAGCGGTGACCTGGAATTAATTACATACATCTATAAACATAACAAGATACATAAATGTAATTTCACAATTAACAGTCAATATAGACATACTGACCCAGTCAATGATACAATAACAGTTTAATTACAATCAATATCAGTAGGAGTGGCAGTACTGTTATACACAAGACAATCACAATCAGACTGATGTCCCAGTAAGGTTAGATCGGCAGCAGGGAGTCTGATAGACTCAGCGGTAGCAGTTGTAGAGGCTCAGATCCAACAGGTGGGCACTAAGACCCTTCCTGAAGCCCCCAAGGGAGGTACTTTCCTGGAGATTACTAGGGAGACCATTCCAGATAGGAGGGATGAAGGTAGCATAGGACCGGAGTCCTAGGAAAGTCCTAACACTAGGGACATGGAGAAGTTGGCAGCCAGAGGATCTTAGTGTTCTCCAATTCTTTTTGGGAGCTAATGTGTTAATTAGGCTAGGAAGGGTGCCATTTTGCTGGAGCTTAAATGCAAGGCAGAGTGATGGATATGATAATCTGCCATCTAGAGAAGGCCACCTAAGAGATAATACAGTAGTTCCTTGCAGTGATGCTCCCGTGGTGACACCCCTGCAGCGAAGTGCCCTATCCTGTGATACAGTATTTTAGCCTTTGCATTTCAGAACTTCTTACAGATTGTAGCAAAGGGGCCCCATATAGCAAGGTGGGAAGGAGAATACCAATGGAAGCCTTGAGTTTGGATTCACGAGTGAGGAAAGGGCTGAGGCGATATAATAGACCTAACTTTTGGTTGAGTTTCTTGGTCAGATGGTCAACGTGGCTTTTAAAGGAGCAGTCTTGGTCTAAGTATATACCTAGTTATTTGATACAATTGATCACTTCAGTTTTTGAGCCCTTGGAAAGAGCTGGGGACAATAAATGTAAACACGTTGGGCCTAGGCTTTTAGGGCCAAATAGCATGGCTTTGGTCTTTTTACTATTTAGAACTAATTTATTAGCAAGAAACCAATTCTCAAGTAGACCAAGGTCTTGACTAAGAAGGTTGTTTATTTGGACAGTGTCTCGGGAGGACCTATAAAGCACGGCATCATCTGTATATAAGGTCACCTTGGCCCCTCCACAATGTTGAGGCAAATCATTAATAAATAGAGAAAACAGTAGAGGTCCAAGTATTGAACCCTGGGGCACGCCATCTGTGATAGGGCATTTGCTGGACGTAGCGCCATGCCATTTGACAATTTGTGATCTGCCATTAAGGTAGTCTGTGAACCATTGAGTAGACAGATGATCAAGACCAAGAGATGTTAGTTTCGTGATAAGCTGCTGATGATTTACTAAGTCAAATGCCTTGGTGAGGTCTATAAACATCGTACCAGTTGAAAGGCCATCATTTAGAGCCGTGAAGATATCCCCAGTAAGGCTAATCAGTGCTGTATTGGTACCATGATATTTTCTAAAACCATGTTGTCATTCAGTTAATAAATTGTTCCGTTCAACATATTCATGGACCTGCTGGTATACAATCCTCTCTAACACTTTACTTAGAGTGCAGAGGATGGATATCGATTTGTAATTGTCAACAAGTGCAATATCCCCACCTTTAGGGATAGGAGTGACTAAGGCAACTTTCCACACAGTGGGGACTGCCTTCAAGCAGGGATCTGTTTAGGAGCCAAGTAACTGGAGAGGCAATAACGTGGGCTGCGATTCTGAGGAGTCTAGGCTCCAGCTTGTCAAACTCAGCAGAGCCAGAGGATTTGATTTTTTTTAGTAATTTTTGGACCTCAGATTTAGTTGCAAGTTTGAAGTGAAAATTAGGGTAAGGGGTTTCTTCTTGTAGATGATTCTGGGTTGGGGGGGCAGAAGGATTATTTTTAAATTTGTCCAGGTCAGTGAGGAATGCATTTAGTGAATTAGCAGCATCTTGCGGGTTGGTATAGCGGACACCATTGCTACTATGTCACTTTTCTCATGGGTGGTGTTCCCCTTTAGGAGAGAGTTAATTTGGGACCAAAATTTTGTAGGGTCCGAAAGGTTTTTAGTTTGTAGGTTCTGGAGGTATTGTCTTTTAACTGATTTTAGTTCCTTTTTACACTTTCTTTTTTAGTTTTCTATATTCCACCCAATCTTTAGTTAGATTTGTATGTAACCCCCCTGTTACCTGGGGTTACTAGAATCCCAGTAAGACCTAGTGGTAGGCAGGGTAGGCAGCTTGTGAAACTCCAGTTAAATGGATTTCACACTGCCTCACTCTGTTCTCAGTCTCAGCTGAGACTGAGGGATGACATCACCATAGAACTTTCGCAGCTGCATAAGCCACACTGGAATGTTGCAGTTGGAGGTTGGTGTAGAACATTGGGGATTTTGATTTCAGTCTGTGTGCAGTCTGAGTGAGAGACAGTAGTAGAGCTGAGTGTGTGCAGGCTCTCAAAGCTTTAAGCTCTGTTTCAGAGCTACTTTTGGAAGGTGTGTGTTTCCACCGTAAGAGGAACACAGGAACTGGTAATTGAAGTGGTGGAGACTGCTTTCAATGGTTCAAGAGCCCCATCCCTGAGGGGATGGGGGTAAGGTTTTCACCTGTTTTCCAGGGGCAACCCTCCTGGGTCCGGCTAAGGGAAAGAAGCTGCCTATTCAAGTTGTGCTGAGGCACCAGAAGCTCTGAGAGAGAAATTCCTTGTGGAGGAATTGCCTGTGGGGCACCTGTAACCAAAGGGTGAGTTCACTCTGAAAAAAGGGCCAAGTGTTTTTTCACCTGAACAGTTGGAAAGTGGGGATTGGACTGCTTAACTCAGTGGGGGGTCTAGAGAAATGGACAATGCCACTTAAAAGTATGTTCAAATCCAGCAGAAATGGGAAGCCAGACAAGTAGATGGAATGTGATATACATTTAGCAAGAATCTATACTGCAAAGCTTTACAGGATGAGGTGTTTACAGTCCAGAGAAATGGCCGGGTATGAATTGTGGGAGTGAGAGGTGGGAGACCCCCCCCCATCAGTAGTAACCAAATTCACCTCTACGGATTTGCTCTGAGACACCTTTTACTTTCTCTCAGGTACTTGGCCAGTGCCTGAGGAAAGTACCCAGACATGGGATCAAAAGAAAGAGTTCCCTGATGGAGCTGTGTGCTCTTAGATGGTTTAGGGAGCCACCAGAAAATGTTTCCATGAAATATGGAAGGTGTCCGAATGGCCGGCAAGGGAGCTGAGCCAGGGAAAACCCAGAACAGTGTACAAGTTCGGGCTGTGTAACCCAAAGCAGCGTGCAAGTCCGGGCTGTGTGCCCAGTGGGTTCAGAGCCTGAGGGCTAAAGTGTTGAGAAAGTGTTCTTGTTCTTTTAATCTGCATTACCAGGCGTGCAGCCCCATGGGGGTCCATCTATGCTTTGTTTATTCTGTTTGGATGTGAATAAAAAGCCACACTTTAGAATCCCACTTCTGGTATTGGACATTACAGTTATTGCTTCCTGTGTTTGGAGTTACTTGGGTGCCCCTGTGCAGAGTAGCCAAACCTAGCCCTTGTGCAGAATGACCTATTTCTCCCCAAACCCAGTCCACCTGGTATTGCTGTCAGAATCAAACGGCATACCTTCTGGGGGTTACATGTAGATTTGAATTTTTCCCAGGCTTTGTCTCTCACCTTCATTTGTTTTTTAAGGTCTCTGGACAGCCACTTTGAGCATTTTCCCTTGACTCTGATTTGTTTTAGGGGGGCATGCTTCTTGGCAGCTGAGAGGAAGTTATTGATGAAGAAATCAAGGGCTGAGTCCAGATTGGGGGCTAGCTTGATTTGAGTCCAGTCCACCACTGCTAGGGTTTCAAGAAAGGAACAGGTGTTGAAATTGGAATAATCTCAAGCCCAAAAAATTCTGGGTGGAGGGTTGGGATGGTCATTTTTCCAGATGCTGAATATAGGGGCATGGTCACTTATGGAGACTGCAAATGTCCCAGAGAGTTTGAAACTACTTGGGCTGAAAGCAAGAATCCAGTCTAATGTGGTGTGGTTTCCAGACTTAATGTTCAACCTAGTGGGTCCTTGGATCAATTGGGTCAAGTTGGCCTCTAGCAAGCTGGATTTTACATCACTAATGGTGTGCTGACCCCAGTGGAGGTTAAAGTCACCAAGGATTATTTTCTCCCACTGAGGTAGCCCTGGCATCAGAGCCAGAAGGCTCTTTAAGGCATCTTTTGCAGTCTTAGGTGGGTTGTAGATGCAGCCTATTAGCGGGGCTTAGTCCCACCAAGCAGTATTTTGATGAACACCGCCTCACCATCTGATTAGGTATGGTTTGTCATCACCAGGGAGGCATTTAGGGAGTTTTTAACATAAATGATAACTCCACTCCCCTTTCTACCACATCTGTCTTGTCTAAAAGACTTAAAGCCCTGGAGTGCAACCTCAAGCATTAGGATACTAGGCTTGAGCCAGGTTTCGTAAATGGTAATTATGTCAGGGGAGGTCCAGGAGGTGGTGCGGGGAAAGAAGGCAGCCTATAGGCAATTCAAGTGCTTAAGAAGCAAAAGGGATCGAGTGGAGTACGAGCTGATGGCTAGAAGGGCCACTAGGGTGGTGAGGGCAGCTAAGGCAAGGAAGGAGCAGAACCTGACCAGTGAAATTAGGAGAGGGAACAAGGGGTTCTTTAGATACATTGGGGAAAAACGAAGGGTGAAGGGGCAGATTAGCAGGATTAAAACAGGGGAGAGATGGGCACAAGACCTGGGGGAGCAGGCTGAGTTACTAAATGATTACTTTGCCTCAGTTTTCACCAAGGATAATGGGGGGGCTGCATCATACATGGGAGGAGATGGTGAAACTGAGGAGGGGGGACCCTCACCAATCGGTGGGTCTGGAGAGAGGGGGAGGCATCACTGGCAGAAGGGGAAGGCTAAACGGGGAGAAGAGGTAGCAGAGGTGGAAATCATAGCAGAGAGAGTGAGGGAAGCCCTCAGGTCCCTTAAGATGGAGAAAGCACCGGGGCTGAAGGAACTTGTGGATGTCCTAGCGAAACCCCTGGCGGAGCTTTTCACCATCTCTCTGAGGACAGAGTGGGTGCCCCAGGACTGAAAGGTGGCGCATATAGTGCCTATCCACAAGGGGGGATCAAGGGAGGTGGCAGGGAACTACAGGCCTGTCAACTTGACATCGGTGGTGGGCAAGGTGATGGAGGGCATTGTCAAGGAGAGGCTGGGGGGACCTGGAAAAGTCAGGGTGCCTGGACGATAGACAGCATGGATTTGTCCCGGGGAAATCGTGTCAGACAAACCTTGTGGAGTTCTATGACTGGGTGATGAGTGCCTTGGACCTGGGTAGACCAGTGGACATCCTCTTTCTAGACTTCAGCAAGGCATTTGACTCTGTTCCTCATGAGGGCCTGTTGGATAAGCTGGGAGAAATGGGGTGGGGAACCAGATGATCAGATGGATAGACAATTGGCTCCAGGACCGGACCCAGAGGGTCGTAGTTGGCAGGATAGTCTCATCCCCAAGGAGGGTTATTAGTGGGGTCCCACAGGGATCAGTCCTTGGGCTCCTCCTGTTCAACATCTACATCTCTGACATAAGGACAGGTATCAGGAGTAAGATGAGTCTCTTTGTGGATGACTCAAAACTGGGGGCGGTGGTGGATGGGGAGGAGGGGAAGGTGGCTCTACAGGGGGACCTGGAGGCTCTGGAAAGATGGTCTAGAAAGTGGAAGCTGAGGTTCAATGCAGGGAAATGCAAGGTACTGCACCTGGGGGCCAAAAACCCGGGCCAAGTGTACACCCTGGGGGGGGCAATGCTATAAGTCTCGAATGCTGAGAGGGACCTGGGGTGGTGGTGGATGTCAAGATGAACAACTCGGAGACTTGTAGGAGGGTAGCAGCCAAGGCTAACAGGATGCTTGGATGCATCACTAGGGGGATCACCTCCAGAAGGAGGGAAGTGATACTCCCTCTGTATAACTGCTTGGTGAGGCCGCACCTCGAGTACTGCATGCAGTTTTGGAGGCCACACTTAAAGAGGGACATTAAACTCCTGGAGAGGGTCCAGAGGAGGGCAAACAAAATGATTTGGGGTCTGGGGGACAGGACCTATGGGGAGAGGCTCGAAGAGCTAAATATGTACACATTGGAAGAGAGAAGGGACCGGGGGAACATGATAGAGGTCTTCAGATACATGAAGGGGATAAATAGGGGAGGAGCAGTCAGGGTGCTTCGAAGGAAGGAGGAGGGGGCAACTAGAGGGCATGGGTGGAAGCTGGAGGGGGGAAGATTCAGGGGAGAAAGGAGGAGAAAGTGCTACTTCACTGAGAGGGTGATGGAGCCATGGAATGCGCTGCCCAGGGGGCTGGTGGAGGCAGAGACGGTGGAGGGGTTCAAGATGGGGTGGGACAGGTACAGGGGAAGGTTCTGGAAGCAAAATCCAATGCAGCGAGAATATCCAGAACTGGGAAGGGAGAAGCCAGAGAAGGCAAGGGGGGCAGCAAGGTCAGCTCCCAGGGTGGAGGCTGACCAAATGAGCAGACGTGAAAGACCATTAGGCCTATTCTGCTGGCATTTTAGTATGTTAGTACATATTTACCCATGCCTCGAGTTCATGCATTTTAGGTCTCAGGCTGTTAATGTTCATGTGGACTAGTTTCAGACCTTTGGCATTGACCCAGACAGCCATAGAAGGTAACACAGTTGGAACATTAGGACATGGAGGGCCAGGATTAGATTCAGTATCTCCAGCAAGTAATAACTTAATGGTTAGCAGGAATTTCAGAAGTGACCCAAGGGGGGGGAGGAAGATCTGACATTTGTAGACACTGAGATATTCCATAACCATATAGCAGTTTCCCCCTTTTCTAAGCCCGTATATGGTGATAAGGGTAGGATTAAGATTGGCTTGGGGGTAGATACATGAGAAACTGGAGTACAGAGGGTCTGTGGACTGCCCTGTGTCCTGTTTGAGAGTGAGCAGCAATCGGTCTGTGCCCAGTACTAGAAGTACATAAGTACAAGCCAGCACAATACCCAACGCCATATTAAAGCTTAAAGATGGGTCAACGAAGAGGTAGAAGTTCAGATTAAAATCCAAGATATTCAACATTAGCAGGAAAAAGAAAAGCCTGGAGAAGCAAAATGTGATTGGAGAGGGTATCTAGGTGGATCTATTGAAAAAGCGTGAGGTAGGATAATGTGGGTGGTTAGGGTCACCTCCACTAAAACAGGAGGATGCAGAGTCCTCCACTTCGAGCCAAAACACCCCAAAACCCAAGCCAAAGCCCCCCGAACCTGAGCAAGAGCTATGCAAAGAATGAAAGAATGTCAGGAGAATATTCAGTGTGTGAAGAAGGAGGAAACAGTGACCTCTAGGGGTAGCTGGGTATAACTTGCAAATGGGAAACTAGACACTTTTTTTTTTTTTTTTGTAAACTATGAATTTTTTAACTATAAACCTGGCACAAATTCTTAGTGCAAGTACACTACGACACTAAAGGACGCTGTGGAATGCAGACAGCAGCGAGTAAGAAAATGAGTCAGCACTGGTATGCTGGCGGAAAGGCACCAGGTTCAAATCTGCTGTTCACTGCTCCCGAGACAGAGTGCCTCAGCTGGAAGTAGAGGGTGACTCGTACCTGCTAGTCTAAGCGGCAGCGTTTTGGAGCTCCCAAGGCAGCAGGTGTATGTGTTGGAGGAGGTCTTTACTAAGTCAAAAAATCTGTGGTTTGGCAGAGCAAAATTCCATCTTTTAATGGTTTGTAAACTATAAGGTGGCATCCTGATGGATAGTTATGAGACGTAGGCTATAATTACCTGTGGTTCATTTTAATCTAGCTGGTTTCTGTCGTGGGTTAATCCTTACTTATACAGATTCTTTCTGGTGCTCCTGCAAGGATATTGGAGATGTTCTGGTGGTGGTGGTGGGGGGGGGGCCTCTTTAAAAACAATCAGATTTGTTGGCTGAATCATCTGTTTCACAGCTACTATGGCCAGTACTTAAATTAAAAAGAGACCCTTCTGTCTCTTAAGGACACCTTTGTGATTTTGTTCCAGCTGTATGCTCAGTCTAATAGACTTCCTTGTCTCTCTGAAACTTTCTGTGTTTTACTGCTTTAAGCTCTTTGTCCAGTCTTGTAATGGAATCTTTAAGATTGTGAGTCAATCTCTCAAAGTCACTGTGGTCAGTAAATGTCAGGACTGCAGCTTTTTCTGCCATTTCACTGCTGGCCCCACTGACAAAGATTACTGAATGATTAGTCTTTGATCAATTGTTGGAATACCTTACCAAATATGAAATCTTAGCCTCATCTCAGCATGGAGTTAGACCTGCTCCCAGCACCACAATAGCTTTGGTGAGGTTCACCTAGTCAGCACACAGGGCCCTGGATTCAGGTCACTGTGTCCTGGTTGTTTTTGTGGACCTCATCAATGCCTTCGATCTGGTGAATCATGAGCTGTTTTTGGCTTTTCTTGGCTCTCATGGGATGATGGGAGAAGATGTTTCATGGTTTTCCAATTACCTACATGACCGTATGCAATGCACAAAAACTGATAAAATTCTGTCTCCTCTTCAATCTATGGTGTTAGGAATTCCCCAGGGATCAATACTGGGTCCTCGCCTATTCAGTCTTTTTCTTTACACATCACCAACTGTACACAACAGTGCCAGAGTTTTGCTGTATACTGACAATGATGTTGTATACACTACTGGATCACACATTCATGTTTTGTCAGCCAGTCTCCAGCAACATTTCTTTGCTATTCATTCTTGGTTTAGAGACCATAGATTGATTTTAAATATTTCTAAGACAAATTACAAAAGAATGAAAACAAGTTCGAATCCCATTGATTTTTTTTTACTGAGGTTATTGGATGGGGATGTAATTGAGTGGATAAAGGAGTTCAAGTACCAAGGACTCACCTTTGACAATGCCCTAACTTGTGAAGCACGCATTTCACAGTTGATTAAGGCATTGCACCAGAGGCTTGGAATCCTCTACCATTTTAATTCATTATGTATTCTTACTACAAAAAACTATTGGTACGAAGTGTTTTGCTTTCATCACTGGATTATGGTTTGCTATTTCATGAGGGTGTGCTGTCAAGGGTAAGCGTACTGTAAAATAAAATAGCATAGTTTGCCACACAGTTGCCTTCTCAAGCACATCACTGTTCTTTGTTTTCTAAATTAAATTGGCCTACTTTTGACCATTGCTTTGTGTAGCAAGCCAACATCCTCATACAAACAATTGTCTTAAACCTGCTACCATTACCATTGACAAATTTGTTTCAGACAGTAAGTAACTACAGTACTAACTAGATCAGTCACCGGTAATCTTATTGCAGTCCCTTTAATGTTCTCTATAAAGGGCCAAAGATCTTTGTTATACAGATCCCCAACAATGTTTAATGCCTTACCTCTTGTTATTAAGAATGTTTGTTCTATACAGAATTTTAAATATTTTCTTAAGCAGCATATCTTGTCCCAGACTGTTTGTAGTTGTACTAGAATCTTTGTAGTAATATTTATTACTGTTTGTTGGTAGGTGTGTATTTCATTTTTCTTTCTTCCTTGTTTCCGATCATTGATGGTACAGATTTGATGCGGATGCCAAGTTTTCTCCAGGCAGGGAAGGGTGTAACCCCCCCCTACAAATGGGGGTTCCTGAAAAGTCTTCCTTGAGCTTGCCTAAATGCTCACTGCCAGGCTGGTGTTATGCATTTTAGCAGTTTAAATGTATTGCCAGAGAGTGCCTGTATAGCCTCTGTGTACCGTCTCTTTAAGAGCTGCCTGGATTGCAGTCATAAGTAACCTGAGAGGGATCTCTGTTAGAAGATGTACTTGTTTGCTGATCATTTGTTAGAGTAGTAATAATATTGCAGTTTGTTCTAACCTGCTTTCTTTGCAGCATGGACAGTTCTGTTTGTATCCATCATCTTGGTCCTGGACTGCAGAATGGGCCAATCAGTACATTCGGGACTCTAAAATAGAGCCTGCCTACAGGGGCTTGATGGGGCCAAAACTTGTAGGAATTGCAGTTTGGGGCTTTTGGTGCCTAAAGTAACCTGGAGGGGGAGCCCGTGTTGTGACTGACAGACAGATCAGCCAACCGAACCTTTTGGATCTTGGGGAAAGTCCCACACTGCTTGCAGTTTCAGTTAGATCTGAGTTGGGAAGTAAAGAAGTAACAGTTCGAGATAGTTTGAGCAGCAATCCACTGTGGATTTGCATAGGAGAACTGTGGAAAGGCCTGAGTTTGGCCTGCATGCCTGCCTGATGTTCCTGAGAGGGAACTTGTGCTTTTAACCTTGTTTTACAGGGGATCCCCAGGGTCAAGCTAGAGGAACCAGCCCTGGTGGTAAGTGCAAACAGTGTGGGTAATTGCCTGGTGAATAAGGGTCATTGTGAAAGTAATTAGTGTATATTGTTCAGGCCACTAGAAGGAAAAGAGGGGGGTTACAGTGTCCCGGAGGGCTGTGCACAGCTTAGCGTGACCACTAACAACCCTGACCTTCGGGTGGAGGCACCCGTTTCATTACCCAGGCCCCTTAACCTGCTACTAGCCAAGCAGGCAGGGATAGTTGCTCTTGGGATAGCGCTACCTAGGGGTTACAGTAAGTATCAGGCAGGATTGGTATTTCCACTCCCTCCTTCTTTGTAAAGATCTCACAGAGTGTGTCCCTGCCAGCTGCCCCCCAAGATATTATAGTACTCAATTGGGAAACCATCTGGGCCACTAGCTTTCCCCTGTTGCAAATTTTGAATAGCCCCCAGAATTTCAGCCCTGGTAATGGGTTGACACAACTGCTTCATCTGCATTTCCAAGGCTTTAGGCAACTGGAGTCCATCCAGAAATCCCCTTGTCTGAGCCTCCTTACCCTTATATTCTGCCCTGTACAATTGTTCGTAGAAGGATCTAAAGCAACCCTTAATGTCCTTTGATTCTTTGCAAAGCTGCCCCTCCCCATCCTGGATCCCCAGTATACGAGTTGGGCATCTGCCTCCCTTCATTAATCTCACCAAAATGGGCCTAGCTTGTTTCTCCATTCAAAGACTTGACACTGGCAATAAAACCAGGTCCTTCACTGGCAATAGAACCATGTCCTTCCAGCTTCCTCCCTAAGTGACACGTTCAGGGCTTCTCTTGCTGTTGCCAATAGTTTTACTGCTTCTCCTTGCTCCCCACTCACCACTTGTTTCTCCAAGTTTTTTAGCTGCTCCTCCAGTTCCTCCCTCTTTTCTTTTTTCTTCCTCTTCGCCCTGGCCATATATACTATTACAGCTCCCCTCATGAAAGCCTTCCCGGCCTCCCAAAAGGTAACCTTAAATATATCTGGACTAGTGTTAGTCTCGACAAAATACTGCCACTGCTCCACCACGTATTCTTGAAAAGCTTGATTTTTGACCATATATGTGGGGAATATCCACTGTGGAGGTCCCTCCCTACTCTTCCCACCTAATAACTTCAGAACCACTATGGCATGGTTGGAGACATGGATAGGGCTATGAGAAATATCTTGAATCTGTTCACACTAACTTCTGGGCAAATACATATAATCAATTCAGAACCAGGTTTTATGCGGATTAGAATAGAACATACATTCACTAGCTCCTGAGTTGCCGTACGCCATTCATCCACTAAATCCAGGTCCGCTATCCCTGTCCGCCATTGACACCTGGTTTCCAATGTCCACCCCTTTCCCTCTGAGTGGTCCATTCGAGCATCCATTGTCCAGTTAAAATCCCCCCCAAAAAAATTAACCCCGGAAATTGCTCCCTGATCAGCAAATCCAGCAAAGACAAGTAAAACTGCGGTTCATAAACCGCAGGAACAAATATACAGCCAAATGTAATTGTTTCCCCATTTAACACTCCAGAAACAAATATGTACCTCCCCCCGGGGTTTTAACTATCTGTTTAACTTCAAAGGGAAGGTTTCTGTGTAAGAGGATTGCCACCCCACGCTTATGGGATGAAAAGGAAGCAGCATAACATCTCCCCACCCAGTTCCGGGCCAACTTAGCGTGTTCCACATCTGTTAAGTGGGTTTTTGTAATAAGGCCACCTGTGCTCCTGCCCTTTTTAGGACAGTCAGAAGCAACATTCTCTTTACTGGACTTGCTATCCCCTTAACATTTCATGGGATGACATTAACAGTTTGTACATTAGCCATAACCTTTACAATGTGTTTCCCTATACCACCCTCCATTAAGCAGCCAGGCACTCCATCTCAGCATATCGGAGTGATTATCCCAGTCTGCCAGACCCCAGCTGTACTGTACAGTATTAGTACTGTTCACAACATCAACTGCATCTATAAATATGAAAACAACAACTATTTGAATAACAGCATGAACTAACCCTCTCCATCTTCCCCTCTCCTTCCCAACATCAAATCCCAACAAGCCCCACCTTTTCATCCTCCAATTGTTTACCCACCCCACATGGAGCATCTCACCCTCTGCATATCCCCTACCATCCCTACCCCTGACTCAAATCATCTTTATCAGGTGTCCCCCCCACTCTCCCCCACAGCACTGATGTTCTCCACTAAATGGTCCTGCATCTATGACCATTTCCTTTCTCTCTCTCGCTCCCCCATGACACAATTGCCAGTCTAGCACAAGTGTCAAGATAACTCCTTCAGATGACAATTGCACCCATTGCCTCCCTAATAGCCAAACCACCCTGCAAGGTATTTTCCTCATATTCATTTCATATTTGGATAAGCCTCCCATTCCAGCCTCGGATATGCCCCCGATTAGGTCCCAGCCTCCAGCTCCATACCCAGACTCAGATAATTTTACCTTAAGGCATGTTACCTGCCATCTTACCTCCTTCCACTTGTAGACATTCAGCCATCATTGTTCCTGCCCCCTCCTTGCTTCCCGCCTCTAATCCACTGCCAACCACCTTCAATTTTACCCCCATCCAACATGCCAACCAACATGTATGAAAGCTTAAACTTTTAAACTTGTTTAACAAACATATCTCATTACTTTATATTTTATATGCTAACCCCCCCAGCAGTATGCAAGCAAAGGAGAGGTCAATCCGCGCCATCAAGCACACACGCAGCACCCCATCTCCCGCCACCACACACCAAGAGGAGAAATAGATCACATGGTCTGAAAAACAGCTGCATCATGGTGGATGGGAGCTAGTGAGACAATGTCCAGTACAGCAGGAGATGTCCCTTTGGGACCTGTTATGCCCACATTCTCTCCCTCACACCCAGCAAGAGTCAATTTTGTGAGTCTCCAATGTTAGGGAGACGTGGCTGCTCTTAATTAAATTATTTAGTCTAACCTGACCCAGGTCCATCCACGCAGCTGCACGCCGTTTTCTTCAGAAAAATTACAACACAATGACAGGCAGAGAACATGCCATCCCTCCAAACCCTGAATAGTAAGAAAGTGAAAACAACTTGTAACAAGTCGCAGCAAAAGAGTAACAGGGCCACTTCCACAGCTTGCACCTCATCCCGCTTTCTTCCGTAGGGCCTTCACAAATTCCTCAGCCTTCTCCACTTCCCAAAAAGAGAAGGTCACACCTTCATGCCGTATCTTCAATGTGGCTGGGTACACTAGGAAATTCTCTATTTTCGGCCCCCTCAGCTGCGCCATGATAGCATTAAACATTTTCCTTCATTTAAGCAATAGAGCCAAGTAGTCCTGTGAGATAAACAGGTGGTTGCCCTCATAACTAAGTGTTCCCTTTTCTCTGTGCCTTCAATATCACCTCCCAGTCCTGGAAATGGGTGGAATCTCATGATAATCTGTCTCAGTTGGTCTGCCGTGGCCATGCAGCATTACTGCATGATGAGCTCGTTCCAGCTTCACTCGACCATTTTTAGGCTGCAGCCCCAGCAACTTCGGCAACACCCAACCACAGAAATCCAGGGCACTATCTCCTTCCCGACCCTCTAGTAGTCCCCTGAGGTGCAGATTGAGGCACCTATGATAATTTTCTTGGTAATCATAGGCTCCCTTGAATTCTTCAAGCTCTTTTTGTAAGGCTAGCACTTGCCCAGGGACCGGCATCAGCTCATCCTCCATTCGTGAAATATGCTCCTCAGCCTCCGCCAATCGATTGCCTTGCTGGGTTTGTTGTTCAAGTACCTTCTGCAGTTGGGAGTCCAACTTATCTTCCAGCTTTATCAGCCATGGTTCCAACGCTGCTATGACTTGGCCAGTGAGCTCCCAGACGATCGTGGCAACCTCTGCAGTGGATAGTGATACTAGGCCCGCATTGTCTCCCGAGTTACTCGACGCTGCCTTTTTGCCACTTTTACTTGCGAGCTGCTGGCTTTTAGCTGGGTTGGGGGTTAAGTATTCATCCATGGCACCTTTCAGCACCGACTGCTGCTGCAAATAGACCATTTCGAGGTATTTAAATGTAATATTTCTTTTATTTTCGGCCGTTGGAATGGAGCGACGTAAAAATGCATCTGTCTAGTAAGCTGCTCATCAGCGCCTTCCCCAGTGAATTTTAAAGGAGGTAAGTAATCATAAAATGTGGGTTTTCAACTTGAAACTGTAAGCTGCAAAAAAGGCTGACAGTGTCTCTTAAAGTGGCTATGCAATATAGAAGGCTTAATATGGTGATTGTGGTAACGCATTACATGCACTGTACATACAGTCACTGGGGAGCCAAGGAAATAAATCCAGTTAAAATGAAGGTTCCGTCTGTCACCAGGAGTGGTACAGGCACAAGTCATAGGTAGAAATGCAACTTAAGTTGCAGAACCTGCTAACAGTTCGGATAAAACAGGTAGTCATATCCAAATCAAATCAGTATTTATTTGTAGTGTGCTTTTCAAAATACCAAGGCTCAAATACATAACAAGGATAACAAATATCAATAATAAACACAAATATAAAAACATTAAAAGGCAACAGGTAGACTAGATGTTATATTTGAAAAGCTAACTCAAATAAGTAGCTCTTCAATGAAGCTTTAAAAGACTCAGTGGACAGGCACTCTAATCCGACGAGGTAGAGAATTCCACAGGGTTGGTGCCACGAAAGAAAAAGCTCTGGCTCTAGATGACTGAAGACGAACCCTAGGAATCTCTAGCAATCTCTCGTCGGCGGAACGGAGTGGGCAGCGAGGGTGGTAGGGTCTAAGGAGATCTTGCAAGTAGCCCAGTCCCAGTCTGTGTAGGGTCTTATAGGTCAGCAATGCAACCTTGAAGATGATCCTCCAGCACACCAGCAGCCAGTGCAGTTTGCGTGGCACAGGTGTGATATGGCAAGTTCTTGGTAACTCAGTCAACAACCTGGCTGCAGCATCCTGCACCAGCTGCAGGCGACAGAGATCTACCTCCGGCAACCCTAGATAAAGAGCATTGCAATAGTCGAGACGTGAAGAAACAAAGGCGTGAACCAACACAGGAAGGTCATCGTGTGGAACAAGGTGTTTTATCTGGGCTATATTCCTCAGATGGTAAAAAGAGGACTTGACAACGGCTGACAACTGTGTCTTAAGTGTCAGCTCGCTGTCAAGTATTACGCCCAGATTTTGCACCTGTTCAGAAGGTCTCAACTGGTTACCTCCTAACACAAGGCCAGAGGGAAACCCAGGAGTCAACTTCTCTACATGGTGTCCCGGGTCCACCACCAACACCTCAGTCTTGTCAAGGTTCAGTCTCAACCGGTTAGCACTCATCCAGTCCCGAATCTCAGTGAGGCAGTTGTTGAAGATTGATAATGTGTCATTCTGTTTGGGTATAAAGGACATATAGAGCTGAGTGTCATCTGCATAGCAGTGAAAACTCAGCCTATAATGCCTTATAATGTCTCCCAATGGCAGCATATACACCGTGAACAACATGGGGGAAAACACAAAACCCTTCGGCACCCCACAAGGCAGAGCGGAGGGAGCAGAGGAAAAAATTCCTGATACTACCCTATGAGTTCTGCCTGTAGGGAGAAAATGGAACCATCTGAGGACTGTCCCTGACAGTCCACAGAATAGCTGCAGGCATTCTAGCAACACCCCATGGGTCACAGTTTCAAATGCTGCAGAGAGATCAATGAGGACCAAGATCAAACAGCTCTTCCAATCTCTCGCTATTAGGAGATCATTCAGTACTAGAACCAATGCTGTCTCGGTACTGTGCCTCTTCCTGAAATCGGACTGGAGAGGATCATAGACCTCATGGGAGGTGAGAAAGTCATCGAGCTGCAACGCGACTACTTCCTCAATAACCTTGCCAAAAAAGGGCAGGTTAGAGATCGGTCTGTAGTTAGCGAGACAGTCTGGGTCAAGGGAAGATTTCTTTAAAAGGGGAGTCATGATAGTCTCTTTCAGAGCTTCTGGGAACACCCTTTGGTCCAATGAGCACCAGACTATCTCAGCAAGGACTGGTCTAATTGCATCCACGCACCCCACAAGTCAGTCGCAAGCCCTGGACAATCTTCATGATATCCATGATCGCTTGCTGGTCAAAATCTGTCCAAACAGACCGAAGGCCTGTGACCTCGCATCGATCACTGCCATGCTCATTTGAATGTGTTTTGCGGATCTCTGACCTGATCAATGACACCTTATCATCAAAGAACCGAGCAAACACGTCACACTTTATTTGTGAAAAAGCTCTCCGACCCCACAGGCAGGCTGGATTGCACAGCCTGTCCACAGTCCAGAAGAGCTGAGCTGGTCGATCCCTTGATGCAGCTATCTCCCTGGACAGAAACTCTGCCTTCTTACAGGAGAGTTTCTGATTGATAGTCTGTATAATGGGCAATCAATCTAAGCCTGTCACCTTCCATGTCGAATTTCCGCCAGCAGCATTCCAATCTTTGCCCCACTGTCCTCAACTCCCTCAATGCCCCATCAAACCAAGGGGACCGAGGACTGAGGGAGAGGGGGCGAACACAGACAGGTGCTATGGAATCCAGAGCCTTCAGCACCATACTATTATAGTGCACTACTAAGACATCAGGTTCCATGCACTCCATAGTCCAACTTGATAGGTCCAGCACCGCCATCAGACCCTCAGGGGTCACACCCCTCAAAGGGCAGTACTGAACCATCTCCAAAAGGGTTGGTCTCATGGGGGGCCACGAAATTGAATCTTATAGAGTGATAGTCAGACCAACCAACTGGTTCCACGACCAGCTCTGTGATCTCCATCCCCAGGGTGAACACCAGATCCAGAGAGTGACCCAAAATATGGGTTGCAGTGGTAACAACCTGTGTAAAGCTCAACGAGATCATCAGTTGGAGAACGTTTTGACCAAAATGCGAGAGTTCATTGTCGACCCAGGCATTGAAATCCCCCAGGACCAACCACCTGGAGGGTTCCAACACCATGTTGACAATGAAGTCTGCAACTTCCTGCAGAAAAGCTTTCTCGTCACTGGGTGGACGGCAGACGAGCAAGATTCTGCTGCCCACACCTGCTCCCATGATACACTCGAAGGATCTAGGGGTCACCACTGGAACCTCTACAAGGTCCAATTCCGATTTAAAACAAATAGCGACCCCCCCCCGATCCAATCTCAGGTGATGGAGTACCCGGCTGGAACAGCTGACTTCAATATGGGACCTGCATTCTCGTCCAGCCAGGTCTCGGTGATGCAAGCCAGGTCAGATGACTGAACAAGATCAGCAATGATTGCTGTCTTGTTCTTTATAGACCTGGCATTGCATAACACCGCCTGAGTTGGATGAGAGGCCTTGGATGAGCGGGCCACTTGCCCATTATCAGTGGAGCCTTTGGGTATGGGAACCAGGCATCGCAAACCCCTATCCTGGACCCATTTCACCCCAGGGCGTCTCCCTGACCTCACCACCCTTATCCGCCGACTCCGCTCCTCCCCCCCAGCTGAGGAACCCCCCTCCCCCTTCACCTCCTCCATGCAATCTGCAATGGGGGACAGTTGAAGGGGCACAGGTCCCTCAGCCTGGAAGGGGAGTAGTGCCTACCCACCGAAACTTGGTCCCAACACATGTTGCCTGTTTTAAAAACTACTGTCGACCAACAGATTTAATTAACAGCATCAACACCACTACCCTATTTAAATAAACTTACACAACAATTCTCAAAAAAGGAAAACAATAAATTAGACTGTTTTAACTAAAATTAAACCAAATCAAAACCCTCCCCCCACCTCTCACATAGCAAGGTAGAGTTTTAACAAAACCAAATAAAACAACTACCCTTCCCCTTCAAACAGGTTTTTAGTTCAACAAGGATAGTTCAGTGGATTTGAACATACAACCCCAGTCAGTGTCCCACTTGTGTACCACTGTAGAAAACTTCCAGTCCCAAAACTAACACATCTTGCATAAATCTTGAAATGATAGAGATCCTCAGAGCTCTCACCTCCAAAGATTTAACCAGTCAGTGGTTTCACCCCCAGGTTAGCTCTCACCTTAACCTTACATGAAAGCACTATAAATATAGACAGAAATTAAAGAGAGACAGGCACTCTCACTGCCAGAGTTTGAATTCTCTAAAAGATGTTCCTTGAAGTGAAATAACAAGTAAAACTTCAACAGTTCAACAAGCGTTCACAGACATCAGAAAGAAGGACGTTTTTTTTTTTTTTAAAGGGGCACCAGACAGAGTCCAGCCCATGCCTTCCCAGGGAAGAAGTTTAACCGCCAGGGTAGGCCCTCCAGTACGGGACCCAGGAACGGCTTGCACTATGGCCAGCCACCTGGGAAAACCTAGGAAACAGTGGTGAACTGCATCCACTTTCCAGCAGGTCCTACACCAGCATCTCCCATAGCAGGCTCACCCTACAATGGTCACCTCCGCAAACCAGCACAAGGCAGACCTTCTGGGGTTCCCCTTACCTTCCCAAAGTCCAAAATCCACTGAAAAACTCCAAACAAACTTCAGGAGCAAAGTAGCCTCCTTCCAGGGATCCACTTGTGCTGGGACTCATGCTAGACTTTAAAAATATGAACTCCGAGGAGGGTATTCAGCTATTCAAGTCCCAAATCCTTCACCTCCAGGAAGTTGAGCGAGCCACAGATGAAAAGGCTATTAATTTCCCCAATCCACCTGAATTCACTTCGGCACAACGCACAGCGGTGCATGGCAGAGCCACAGCACAGATTTCTTGAATTCATAAAGCCCTGAGTCCTTCGCCCTCAATAATGGGAACAGGCTGCAGCAAAAAGAGGGAATCAGCTCCACAGTCCTCTTTCATTCCTATTAAAGCACAGCACCATGCTACACAGCAGCACTATGCTCCGCAGTCCTCACTTGTTCAGCCCTGAGTTCTTGGAGTCAAGAACAGTGGGGGAATTCAAGACTGCATGGGACAGACATAAGGCAGTCCTAGTGGGGGTAGGAGGAAGTAAGCCGTTGGTTAACTAGGATCTGCAGCTTATCTGTTAGGTAGAAAAATGGGCAGACTAGGTGGGCCAAGCGGTCCTTATCTGCCGTCAAATTCTATGTTTCGCCCTCAATAACGGGAACAGCCTGTAGCAAAAAGGAGGAATCCACTCCACAATCCTCTTTCATTCCTACCAAAGCGCAGCACCACGCTGCTTAGCAGCACTACGCTCCGCAGTCCTCTCTCTCGATCAACTCCTTGAACTCTTCGAACACGGACTCACAAGCAGAACAACACAAAACAAAACAAATTAACTAAAACTTTAAAAAAAATAAACAAACGCAACTAAAAACTAGTAGAGTGGTAGCCATATAAAATCAGACGACATGGTTTTGCAACTGATGGCTAGCCCAACGTGGCCACCATCTTCGACAGAGACTCTCATTGGTTGGGTCCCTTCCAGATTTATTTATTTTTTATTTTTATTTATTAGGATCTAGGATTAAACACCTTTGAGCTGAGAGCTCTTTTACAAAGGTTCCACGTCAGTGGGAGGGAAGACCGTAATACCAAGGTTTAAACAACATAGAGTATAAGACATGTACAATAATTACAGTAATTACAGTGGGTTATACAAGCAGGTTTATACTAACAAGACAAAACTATAGAGTGTAAGATACCCCGGTTTGCATGTAGAGTAAGTTAGAGGAGAGGATAGTTGAAGGTAGTTGAAGGTAGGGAGAAAGACTGAACAGAGAAGCAGACAGTGCAAGAGAGTAGGGGCACTGGAGGTGGGGTTGGGGGAAGAATAGGTGCTATGCCAGGATATGGGCCATGGTACCACCTGGGGAACAGTTGCAGGTACACGCGGCCTCAGTCAGGAGCCACGGATTTAAGTTTGCCTTGAAAGACTGATGAGAGGGGGATGACATGATGGACAAAGGAAGTCTATTCCAGAGGGAGAGGCAGAGACATAAAAGCTTTACTACCCATGGTAGTAGTAGTAGTAGTGTGAGGGACTTCCAGTGGGAGAAAGAAGAAGGCCCGGAGACTCCAAGAGAACACTCTGCCAATGAGTAGGGAGGAGTAGGGGAACAGCTGATGGTTCCTGAGTGCTCTGTCAATGAGGCTGCCTGTAGTGAAGTCAAAACGACCCTGCAGAGAGAGCCACCCTAGGACTGGTATAGCGAGCAGTGGTGGGTGGTAAAAGGGGCTTGAAGGACAAAGTGGCAGATGGAGTTGTATGTGGTATGTAAGCAGGTCCGTAGGGAAGAGGATGCAGTAGAGTATACGGGGGAGCAGTAGTCAAGGAGGGGCAAGAGGTTTCCTTGAGCAATGGCTAAGCGAGCTTCGGGGGACAGAAATTGATTTTGGTGGTAGGCTGCACCTAATTTTTGATGGATTTTCATCACAGTGTTGCTGATGTGTTCGTTGAAAGTAAGGGAAGGGTCTAAGGTGACATCTAGATATTTAAAGGCAGGGACAGTTTCGAGTGATGGGCCAGCAGGGGTAGCGATCAAAAGTGGGGATTTTGGCCTGGCTACCTTTGCTAGGAATGGCTTAGAACCAAAGAGCATGGCCTTTGTCTTTTTCTCATTAATGAGAAGTTTTCTGGAGAGGAACCAGCTCTGTGAGGCTCCAAGGTTTGCTGTGAGGGTGGTGGACAAGGACTCTATGGAATTATCACTGTGGTATATGACTAGATTATCCACATAGAGAAGGGCCTTGCAATTGATGCTTTCAGTAGGGAGGTCATTAATAAACATAGAAAAAAGTAGAGGCCCCAGTACTGAGCCCTGAGGTACACCAGTGTGGTAGGCAGTGGAGCAGAGAATCTTTTACCAATCAAGACGGACTGGGACCTATCTGAGCGGTAACGATGGAACCATGTGACCAGTCTGGTGAGCAGCCGAAGTTTAGCAGGGCGGAGTAGGGGAGATGGTGGTCTACGAGGTTGAAAACCTTTGACAGATCCACAAACACTGTGCCTGTGACCCTGCCCTTGTCCATATTTCTAAGGATATGGTTCGAGAAAAGTGCCAAGGCGGAGGAGGTACAGTACTATGGTGTTTGTGGAAGCCATGATGGAGAGGACACAGGAGGTGGTATTTTTCTAGATGATTGGATAGTTGGTGGTGAATGATTTTCTCAAGTAATTTACTCAGGTGAGGAAGGAGGGAGATGGGCCTATAATTTTCAGGGGCGAGGGGATCCCCAGCCTTAAATATGGGTACGACATGAGTATTATTCCAAGAGTCAACAACTGTTGCAGACAAAATGGTGAGGCTGAAAATGTAGGTTATGGGTTTTACAATAACTGGGGAGAGCAGTTTCAGGAAGGTGGGGTATATTTATTTATTTATTGAAATTTCGGATAGCACCTTTGGGAACAAGCTCATTTAATAGGTTCCACATCAGACGAACAATACATATTGGGAAAGTATGAGACGGAGAACAAACAAAACAAGGAATTATACAAGTCATTACAAGAGTGTATAACTAGATACGTTCCAATACATGTGGCATTGTACAATGTATGCCACGGTGCATATTTGATTAAAACCTGGAATTCAGAGGGTCCACTGGGATTTAATGCAAAGAAGTGCAAGATCATGCACATAGGGAAGAGAAACCCTGAAGCCACCTATAGGATGGGAGGGGAGTTGCTGGCAGTCACAAAGGAAGAAAGAGACTTGGGCATCATCATCACCGATGACCTGAAATCATCCAAGCAGACCTCTAAAGCAGTAGGTAAGGCTAGGGGGATGTTAGGGTGTATTAGTAGGGGTATCACAAGTTGTAAGAGGGAGGTAATAATCCCTCTTTACAAGACACTGGTTAGGTCCCATCTGGAGTACTACGTGCAGTACTGGAGGCCACACCTTCACAAGTACATTAACTAAATTGAGGCAGTCCAGAGAAGGGCAACTAAAATGGTGCAGGGACTGCATCAGAAGACATATGAGGACAGAGTAACAGAGCTCAATATGTATACCCTTGAACAAAGGAGGGAGAGAGGTGATATGATCGAAACATTCAAACACCTTAAGGGCATTAACAAGGTGAAAGAGTCTAACATGTTTAAATATAAGAAAAATAGCAGGACAATAGGACACAGCATGAGATTAGAGGGAGGCCAATTAAGGGGGAATGTGAGGGAATTCTTTTTCACAGAAAGAGTGGTGGATGCATGGAATGGCCTACCTCAGGAAGTGGTGGCTATGAATACAGTGCAGAGCTTCAAACAGGCATGGGATAGACATAAGGGAGCAATACAGATAAGTATGAATGGATAGGCCACTGACAGAGCAAAGGCCAATGGCACATTTATAAGGTAGAAAAATAAATGGACAGACTGGATGGGCCTTGCGGTCCTTATCTGCCGTCAACCTCTATGTTTCTATGTTTCTATATTAGAGGCGGTGGAGTCTTATGAAATGACCCTTTACAGGAAAATGAGAACAGACTCTGCCTAATATCTAATAATCAACAAGGTAAGGGATGGCATCAGCCCATGGGCTTCATCAGAGGTGAGAAGGTATGTGAGAAAGCAATTTAAAGTGAGCAAGGGAGCTCAGGAGATATAACAGGGGGAGGGGGATGGGGAAAGCCATAGAGGGGAGCATTGATGTTTGCCGTATAGGTCACAGTGAGACTGAGTAGGAAGCTTGCTAAGATAGGTAGAGAGAGATCCGTAAACATTCTGTTGAAAGTGTCTGCAATTGCACCAGGTTCAGCGATGGGACCTGAGGGTGAGTTTAGTTGTGTTATCTGCTTGTTAGACTTAGGATTTAGGAGGGACCCTATTGAGGCCCAGAAACTGCACAGGTTACCGAGCGTGTCTTTTTGCAAGTTGGTATAGTATTTGCACTATAGCAACTTAACAGCCTGCTTGCAGGAATTGCGCAGTTATTTATATGCATTCCAGAGCTGGGGGGAGGGAGGGAGACGACTTATAGGCTTTCCAAGTTTTGTCGCTGATTTTCATCTGGGCCAGTAGTTCTTTGGATACCCAGCAGGTGCTGCTACCTCTGACCCTTCTGGTGGTGATTGGGAAATGTTTGTCCTGAAGTTTCCGTAGGATGTTGGTAAAGTAGGTGACATCAGTTGAGACATCCCTGCATGAGTAGAGTACAGACCAGTTTATAGTCCTGGAATCAGTTAGGACAGAGTCAAGGTCCTGGCAGTGAAACTTCCTGAAAGACAGGAGTTTTGGGGGAGGCCAGATTGATTTGGTGGTTAGGACAATGTAAGTAGGGGTGTGGTTGCTGATGCAGTCAGACGTTGTGCCTGCCTGTAGGACTAGGTTAACTCAATTTGTGATAATCCAGTCTAAGGTGGCATGGTTGCCTGAGCACATGTTATATCTTGTGATGGAAGAGATGACTTGTTCTGATTGGTGTGTTTTTAGGAGATGTACGTACTCAGGTATTGGGGTGTCAGTCCAGTTGAGGTTAAAATCCCCTAGTAGGATTGTGTCTCTGGAGGGGGAGGTGCACGCAAGGCCATCCAGGAAACTGGATAGGCCCTGGACACCCGCAGTGGGGCGGGGGGGGAAGGTTGTAGCAGCAGCCTAGGTGAAGGTTTTTTGTGGCCTAGGACAATCTCAGCAATAAGCTATTCACAAGTGGAAGAGGGGGAAGAGTAAGTGATTGTGGTGGTTGAGATATGGTCTAGCACATACAGTGCTATGCCTCTACCCCTCTTTCTTCCTGGCCTGTCTAATAATATTATGGAGTAACCAGGTAGTTGATATGAGGTATCGGAGAGGCATAGCTTCAGCCAGGTCTCTGAGAGGCCCAGGATGTGTGGCTTATATAGGACCACCCATGCCTCGAGCTCGGAGAACGTAGATGGGAGGCTACATATATTTAGGTGTGCAATCCTGAGGCCCAAGTGACCTGCCCAGATAACATCTTTATGGTCAAGGTGTGTGTTAGGAGGTCCCAGGTTGCTTTCCACATCACCAGCGAGGAGAAGGAGTGAGAGAAGGGGAGAGGAAGTGGGGAGCCAGCGGGAGGACTGGAATGTGAGGGAGTGGACAAAAAGTCCAAGCAACCGACTTTTGAGGTTTGATAGTAAGGACAGCATGGCAGAGTCCATATGGGATGACTCATGCCAAGTTGTGCTGGGGGGGGGTTGGTTGGTTGGTTTAAATGATTCATTAAAGGATTGTAGGCTGAATGGACACCGAATCTGGCCTACAGAATCTTCTAATGGAGGCTAGCCTGATCCAGTTCATCAGGGAGCCTACCAGGCTCAACACTAAGACAAGAAACCATACCCTACTTCACTGAGTATTAGCCACTAACCCTAACAGAATTTGATCTGCAGGAATTTTCTTGGATGCGCTAAACGACTACTCGCCACTTTATTGTAGCTGGAGAAACAACTCCACCAAGCTTCCCCCAGAATATTTTCTGCTAGAAATTACTCCCACTTTATGCTGGACGCCTTTATCTACACACTTGCTGACATCAACTGGCACACAACCCTCAACCTATCTACCACTGATGATGCCCTTGACTTTTTTGTTAACAACTTTCTGTCTGCAGCCAACCAACATGCTCCATTCTAGACGTTAAGGGTCAAGGACAGATGTAACAAATGGCTGGACCCCAAACTAAAAAAACTAACGGTCTTAAGAGATAAGACCTGGGGTCTCCATAAGGAATCTATACTGACAGCTGAATGGGAAAAGTATAGAGACCTAAGCAACAAGTGTAAAAAAGCTGCTAAGGCTACAGAAAGCCACTACCTAAGAAAATTACAAAGCAAAACCTCCATCTGATTCCAAAAAATTCTGGCTTCATATTAACTTTCTCATCAAGGGCTCCCCTAGCCCCCCAGGCAGCTCCATCTTTGCCAGTGGCCTGTTTATTGATGACCCTTTTAAGACTGCTAACTCCTTTAACTGTTCCTTCACTGACCTTTCTAGGTAGAAACCCAGTCATCCCAATCCCCCCTCCTCCTCCTCCATCCTACCTGATGAATCTGTATTCACGTGACCCAAGTTCCACCTAAGACTGGTTAAGAAAAGTGAGGTCCTTGTCCTTCTTAAGCGAATAAAGGCTGTTGGCTCCCCAGGTTCCAATAGCCTAGAACCAAAGCTCCTAAAAGTAGCTGCTTCTGCAATAGCCCTCCCAGTTACTTGGCTCCTGAATAGGTCTGTCCGTAAAGGGACTGTCCCCATCAAATGGAAAATAGCTACGGTAATGCCCAATTACAAAGGTGGACCCTGAGAACTGATGAAAAACTATTGTCCATCTCCATACTTATTTACTTATTTAAAAGTTGATAACCAGGAAAGGCACCACTGAGCTGAGGCTTGTTTCCAGGTGCGACCTGGGGACAAAAGGTACAAAATGAGATAGCAACAATCAACACTGAGCACATAAAAAAAAAAAAATAAACTACTAAAGCTCGGGTCAGGGTTACAAGACCCATAACACTGTAAAACAACAGACATAGCAACCAGATAATACAGCCCCAGCAATTCACATAAGTGACAAGGAAGCAACTCAAAAGAAAAAAGGAAAAGGTGAGGGGTTGTAGTACACAAGCCCCCACACACAGGAGTGTAGCCAGAAATTTCCATTTTGTACACAGTCTCCAACAGTTACACCCCCCTAATTAAAAAATGTACACATCCTTTCCAAATGGCACCCCCTTCCAAACAAGTCAGATTGTTGTCAGATGACTCCTCTACTCTCTAAAGAGGTTATACATGTATTAGACAATCCTCAGTGGCCTGCACTAACCCAAATACTACAGATTAGAATGATAATCTTAACAGAGTGGCTTATGGTTTGTGACGGGCACTCAACAAAACTGTACACAAATGTGTACAGTGAGTATGCCTGTATACACCCTTGCCCACACAACAACAGCTGTGCGCTTACTGGCCAGAACCAGGGGAGCAACAAGAGAGTAAAGAAAACATTAAGTAGGTGGGGCTAGGGGACACTGGGGGCACGGTTGGTGGGGTAGGAGTCTGAGAAGCCTTTTGTGTGGGAAAGGGAGGAGGCTTGATGGAGGTTAGGAGAGAGTTTATTCCAGAGAGAGGGGGGAAATGGAAGGAGAAGGCAGATTGCCCAGAAACATAGTGAAGGTGAGGGATAGAGGAGTGAGGGTCTCTGTGGCAAAGGGAGTAAATGGAGGATGCAGCTTGGGAGAGGCGTGAGGAGAGACTGGAAGGGAGGGTTCCAAACCAGAATTTGGCAATGAAGGATGCACAGTGAACCAGTCTCCTGTGGGGCAAGGGAACACGTGATAGGGCAGAATAAAGAAGACAGCGGTGAGTGAGAGGGAGAGAGGCTAAGGCGAAATGACAGAAGGAGTTTAATAGGATGTCAAGCCTGCCTATGTAGACCTGAGAAGCAGTGCCATACACCACATCAGCATAGTCAAAACTGGGTAAGATCAATTTGGTGACAAGCTTGTGACACGTAGGAAGGGGGAGGCAGCTATTGTGCAGGTAGAGGGCACCTAGTTTTTTGGGGCAAAGCTTAGCACAAATGGCATCATCATCGGTGGAAAAGTCCAGGTGGGAATCTAACCATATCCCTAAATACTTGAAAGTCCACTGGCTAAAGTTCAGGAGAGGCTGATTTACAGCCACCTGCAAGATTACATGGAAAACCACCATCTGCTATCAGACATGCAGCATGGCTTCAGGACATCCCATGGAACCAACACAGCACTTGTAAAGTTCACGGCAGATACCCTGAATGCATTTGACAAAAGATGGCCCACTGGCACCATATTCATTGACCTAACCAAAGCATTTGACTTGGTTAACCATGAAATGCTGATTCTCAACTGTTCCAGTTGGGTCTGGACAGCCACTCCCTCACCTGGGTAACCAGTTACCTTGTTGATAAGTCACAAATGGTCAAATGGAAAGGAACTCACTCCACGCACCTGCCAGTCAAGGATGGGATCCCCAAGGCTCCATATTAGGCCCACTTCTCTTCTCTATTTTCATCAATGATATTGAGAATAATTGTGGGGAGGCTAACCTTCTGCTTTATGCAGATGATGCCATTCTCTATTGGAGTGCCGATGATATTAGGACTGTCAATGATAAGCTCTCTGCTAACCTGAATGCCCTGTAAGTGTGGTTTACTGATAATCTTCTAGTGCTGAAAGAAAAGAAAACAAAAGCTGTCCTGTTCAGACCAAAGCCCGAAGGAGGCTTTAAGGAGGCAGTATAGCACAGTGGTCTAAGGCTCTGAGCTGCAAATCTGGTGACATCCAGCAAACCAGACCTGGGTTTGAATCCACAGCTTCCACTTGCATACTGTGTGACCCTGAGCAAGTCGCTTAACCTCCTTGTGCTTCCAGGTCGCTCCTGTAAAAAAGCTTTCAGCTTAGTGTGCTATACGTGGTTAAAAAAACAACTAAATAAATAAAAGCGCCTTGGTGCATCCTGCAAACATCTTCTTACCCTGAGCACTTCCTCAGGTTCCCCCTGGAGGTTATTGACAACATAAAGTACCTGGGTATTATCTCAACCAGGATCTTATATTTAATCAACATGTAACCCCTAGGTGATGCTTTTCTATGGGCTACTACCCCCACCTATAAGACTATGCACAGGTTGAGGGGGCCTGAATTCTGTAAACAGGTGCCTCAACTCGGAGGAATGGTATTGGGGTAGCTTAACTGCTCTGTTATAGCCCTCCAGGATGCTATAACCACCCACCAACCCACCTAGTGGTCCCACACTTAAAATGACAATGAATACCTTGTTGTGCATTCAATTCGTAATTAATGGAGAGTGCTAATAATATGCTCACATGACCAATTACCATCAGGGTCTGAAACTCGGCATGCACCCTGAGCACATGTAAGAGAATGGCTACCAGCAATAATACAGTTCCTTTCAGCTATTTACATTAACCCAGCACTCAGTAATGATATGCTCATGGACCAGATTAACATTTAAACAACAAACAGATTTATTTAGGGATTAAAATAAGGGGTAGGGGATGCAGATTAAAATTAGACCAATAGGCACTTTTGATTTTAGCAGTATTTCAACTTTGCATAACATTTAAACCGAAACATTAACCCTTTTTGAATGTCCAGTTGACCTCACTGGGTACCCAGGATAAGCTACGTTGTAAGCCTGAAGCGGTGCCACAGTCTGGCCGGCGCAGCAGCTGGTTGGGGGCCCTTAAATGAAGAAGTGGTGAAGCTTTCTTTTGTACTTTTTTTTTTATTATTTGTTTTATTTGTTCTCTCCAGATTACAATTTACAAGGTTAAATGCATTACATCTCATTTTCATCTGTTACATAGTATTGTTAGCAGGAAACATTTCATAATTTCTTATCATGTTAAGCTATTAAGTTCTTACAGGACTATAACAAAATTGTAGTCTTTCCTGAGTGCATCCTTTCTCTCCCCTCTTGCTCTCATGGAATAAAGGGTTCATTTATCTATGACATATACATCACCCATTATCTCCAGGTAATCTCAAACTGTTGTGCTTTACCTAAGCTTTCTTTTGCACTTGACTATAAAACCATAAATTACTTGTGAAAAACCCAGAAATGTGTTATCCCCAGGCCTCTTGGCCTGCAAAAGCAGTCTAAACCCAAGTGCAGACTTGAAAAACAAATTAGTTGGAACTTAAGAAGCAAATTATTTTGTGTTGCAGGGTAAAACCCTGAAGTACTCACTGAACCTTGGACCTCGGAATCTGGGCTGATTTCCAGAATGGCTCTCCTCCAGGCAGGATGTGGCTGCAGGCTGCAGGACTTCGTCCTTTCTGGCAAGGACCAGGATACAGGGACTGGAGCTAGCAGGACTCACCCCCACATTAAGGCATAGTCCCCAAGGGTGGCCGTCACCCGCGATGAACTTCTCTGCAGGAGCTGATTCCTTTCTCTGGTCATCTGGCTGCTTGACTTTTATAGGCAGCGACAGTCTATTCGGCAAATTGTCTGGCATCACTAGTTCAGCTAGGATACAGTTTGGAAGTAGGCCACACAGCTTACTCACTTGACATGGCAGTCCTGGAAATGCAAGCTGGCACACACCAGTTCAGATCTGCCTCTGGCAAATTGACTGGAAATGATTTCAGTGACCAAAAGCATCAATTTCAGGTGCAGTCCCTGAGACAAAAACAGCTTCTCACCGAATGCAGGTGGGGATCCTTCAGCAGCTCTAATTTCACTTTCAGTCTGGAAATTCACTGTGAGAAATAACCTTTTTCTGTCTTTCCATCTGGTAAGAATTTGCAGCTGGTTCTGCAGATTTTAGCTGTCCCAATTACTTGGCAGGCAATTTGGCCAAGAAGAGGCAAGGCAGGCCTCTCCCCAAGTTCCCCGAGCTGCAGGGAGCAGAGTCCTGACAGTCCAAAGGCTTGACCCAAACTGACTCGAACTGACCCACAAACTGCCTTGAACTGAACTAGATTCAAACAGTCCCTCCTTTTATAAAGAGTCCAATTCCTGTAATCCGATTGGCTATCCCGACTGAACATCACAGTCCCAATCCTTAAATTGGGACAGTATTTTGGCGCCTAGATTTTTTCCCTGATTTTTCCCCACAAGTCTCTGGCACTGTCCCAGAAGCCCCTTGGCTTAATCCTGGCTTCCGATTGGCTGTTGGCTGCCAAGATGGTGGCTGTTTACAGTTTCTAAAGCAGTTTATTTCAAGTCCTCAAATATAAAGTTCTGGTGCAGCCAGCAGATTAATTTTTATTAAATGATGTCCCCACATTTATGTAGCCCCAACAGTCCTCTTTTATACACATTTATTTATATATTGTTACTTTGTCCACCTTTGCTGTCGCTGCCACCAAAACATATACCCCCTAGGTGGCAGGCAGCTCCTCATTCATATTCATGTAGGGCTCATTAATATGCATGAGCCCCACTTATGGCCCATTGTTAAACTTTTCATTTTTTCTCTCCAGGGGCTTTCCCCAAACTTTTCCCAGGTCCCCATATAGTATAGTGGGACACTGGGACCAAAAAAACTCTTTTGGTTTTGACTGCATTTGGCAGTTGACAGAGGAAAGCATCACAGGGTGCATGCGTGAGTGCCGGCAGCACAGGAACATGCCGGCAGCTCGAGGCTTGTTTTTCCAAGCCTGAACTGGGCTAAACAAAATTACTGGGGCTGTTTGGGGGAACCAGGGGAACACTTGTGGCACTGAGGAAATGGCCAGGTGGCAGGAGATGCTGCGGGGAATGGGCAGATGCCAGCAGCAGCGGGAGAACACTCAGAGGTGCAATAAGGTAAGTCTCATTTGGGAGGGGTGGGGTTGTTACAAACATGTGGATCATGTTGTGAAAACCGTGCATCAGAAACTTGTCTTATTTACAGACTGGGTGACTCACTGACCCTGAAACAAGGATAGCTGTGGCTAACGATACCCTGCTTCTCTCACTGGTGCCCCTATATTCCAGTTTCTTGGAAATACAGAAATGAGAGACCACATGATGCAAGCTACCGGACAGTCGCTCCTCAGCACAGCTCCAGCCTCCCGTCTCTTTATTTCTGTTTTTTCAGTATATTTTCTCGATCTCTAAACCTCTAATTTCTTGTTATTCTGGTTCCCTACAAATTTGTGCCCTTGCAGGGCGATTTTGAGAGAGAATGGACGTCTACATGAAAAAGCAACAGCAGAAACACACCCTGCCAGTTACACCAGAGAAGGCCTCAAAAAAATCCCGGGCCTCGAGTGGAACAGAAAAGGGAGACATTCTGAATCTAGGGGCAGATCAGGAGCCGCTTACATTGTCTAGATTTCTGGAGGAATTTAAACCATTCAGAGATGAGATTAAGGAGATGGCATCAGAAATGAAATCGCTCACAAGAAAAATAGAAGAGATCACTCTCACTACCTTAGACAACACAACTAGGATCTTCTCTTTACAGAAGCAAGTGGAGAGGTTTGAGCCTGAGATAGCAGCAATGCGCCAGAAACTGTCCAGATTTGAGGTTAAGCTTGAAGACCTTGAAGGTCATAGCCAGAGAAATAATGTTGTGATCCTCGGGTTACCAGAGGGAGAAGAGGGCCAGAATACTATAGTTTTTACCCAGAAGCTGGTCGAGAAGATAGCAGGCCCTTCCCCATTGGGGGCCAAATATATCATTGAGAGACCCCACAGGTCATTAAGACTGAAGCCCACTCCCGGAGCAACGCCCCAACCTATAATTTGTCATTTCTTAAATTTCTTAGAGCAACAACATTTCCTGTACAAAGTGAGAGAACTCCAAGAAGTTCGCTGGGAGCAAGCCATGCTTAGAATAGCGCAAGATATTCTGGGTTCAGTCCGTTTGAAGCATGTGGCATTTCATCCTGTTGTTTCAAAAATCATTCGGTTGGACTTAAATTTCGTATGGGATACCCGGCCAGGTTACAGGTACAGGTGGCTGGTTCCTGGGCTACCTACAAAGATCAGCATTTACTTTTTTAAAATTAGCATTGCCAGATCTCTTCAGGGACACATGAAAGGCCTTAGGTCTTTCTCGACAAGATGAGAATCGTTTTGAGAAGGCTGGGCACTCATGCAAAGGGATCTCCTGGAAAGAAGCGATTAAACATTCTTGGACTCTCACTTCACCCCGAATAAGGGTCAGAAAGGACTTTTTTCTTTCCTTTTTATAGTGATCTAGTTGTGGATGCAAGCTCTTATTTGTTTTGTCTGGGTCTGGGGTTTCGGGCCCTTCGGTTTTCAAAGTGTTCCAATCACGGAAGTATATTCTTGGTTGTTTTGTCTGGGTCTGGGGTTTCAAGCAATCAAGTGATTTCTCGCTAGTTTTCGTTTGGCAGAAAACAAAGCCTATTCAGCAATATCTGGTCTCCCCCTACCCTGTGAGAGTTTGGTAAGGAAGGGTTCAGTGGAAGGTCTTAGCCTTTGGGGAAATCCAATTACAAGGGCTGTGTTGTCCTTTCCCTTGTAGGGCATCAGGGTGCAGTTACACACTTGCAACACAGGAGGGAGCTTGTACTTCATGCATGTCAAGTGCTAATGATTGCTAAAGCAGGGGATAAGTTGGGATTCACTAGGGCAAAGGCACAGCAATTGGGAGGAGAGGAATGGGGACTTGTCCCTATAGGGCTGGAGAGCCTGTTGAGACAAAGGCCCGCTCAGTGAATGTTATGTTTGGCTGAGGCTGACTTCCTGATCTCGCGCCATGAGGCGCCTTTTCATACTCAACAAGCCATATGCCCTTGTAAGCCGTGATGTTACTGGTGGCAATGTTTTATCGATACTGGCTTACTCCCAATGGCCCTCATTAGGGGATAGGCGATAGATACAAGGGCTTGTATTGTAAGGATGTTGCATTCTCTTTCTTTTATTACTAGCATCTCAAAAAAGGGGAATGTATTATAAAGAGTACAGGGTTTGGGGGACAGTTTTTTGGGGGGCTGGGGGAGGCGTAGTAAACGGAGTATTGCTGAACGTTGTTAGCGATAAGGGCGGGGTTTGGGTGGATGGCTTTTTGGACTATGTTTTGGAGTTACTGATGATGCGATTGTTCGAGGGGTAATCGGGGGGGAAGGGGAGGGACAGGGGTTTAATGAGGGATGGAAGACCGGCACAGCAGATTCAGGGGAATAGAATCACCTGTTACATGACTGCAGTATATGTTAGATATCTTATCTGGATTATACCTGACATAATGGATGGCTCAGAATATTAATATTGCCATGTGGAACGTGAAGGGGATCAGGAAAAAACTGAAACAATATCAGGTACTTAAACACCTGAGTCTGTTGAGTGCCCAGATATCATTCTTACAAGAATCTCATTTAGTGGATTCCGAAGTATTACAACTTCAGAGACAACAGATAGGTCAGGTTTTTTATGCTTCAGGAGAAACCAATTGTTGCGGGGTCATGATACTGATTAACAAAGATATCCCATTTGTCCCTTCTCAGGTATTTAAGGAAGCGGAAGGCAGATATGTCTTAGTTCAAGGTACTATTTGGGCCACGCCGTTGGTTTTAGGTAGTATTTACAGACCAAACACAGACGATCCCTCCTTTTTTATGAAACTGATTTCCACGATCCTTCCTATACTCCCTATTCCAATTATATTAGGGGGAGATTTTAATTTGGTCTTGGATCCAAATCTGGATAGATCAAGCACTGGGTCGAGGGGACTGTTACCTGGACACAGGGCCTTTAAGGAAATGATGGATCAGTGTGGATTGTGCGATGTCTGGAGGGTCACACATCCTAATATTAGGGAATATACCTATTGCTTGTCAGTGCATGGCACGCAATCTCGCATTGATTACCTATTAGTTTCTCATGAGCTCTTGCCAGGGGTACTATCCACATCGATCCAACCGGGTCCAATATCGGATCATTCTTTAGTCTTGGGTAATTTGGCTTTTCTTAACATCCCCAAAAGAGAGACCAAATGGAAATGAAATGAACAATTATTAAAAGATGGAAAGTATCGAACAGTGGCGAAAGAGCAGATAGGGTTTTTCTTTTCCACCAACCCAATAGCTAGTGCAAGACCGGATATTTTATGGGGAGCCTTTAAGGCTTATATAAGGGGCATTCTCATTAGTCTAGCTACAAAGAGGAAGAGGGCACAGGAAACATAGAAACATAGAATTTGACGGCAGATAAGAACCGCTTGGCCCACCTAGTCTGCCCATTTTCCTACCTAACAGATAAGCTGCAGATCCTAGTTAACCAACAGCTTACTTCCTCTTACCCGCCCCTAGGACTGCCTTATGCCTGTCCCATGCATTCTTGAAGTTCCCCACTGTTCTTGACTCCACAACCTCCTCAGGGAGGCTGTTCCATGCATCCACAACCCTCTCAGTGAAAAAATACTTCCTCACATTACCCCTGAGCCATCCCCTCTATCTTCAAATTGTGCCCCCTTGTTCTTGCACATCTCTTTTTCTGGAAGATGCTACCCTCTTGGACTTTGTTAATTCCCTTGAGGTACTTGAAAGTTTCTATCATGTCCCTCTCTCCTTCTTTCCTCAAGAGTATACATATTAAGCTCCTTTAGTCTTTCTTCAGTATGTCTTCTGGTGCAGACCCTGCACCATTTGTTGCCCTCCTCTGGACAGCCTCCACTCTGCCTATGTCTTTGTGGAGATGGGATCTCCAGAACTGCACACAGTACTCCAGATGGGGTCTCACCAACTGTCTGTACAGAGGGATAACAACTTCCTGTTTTCTACTATTGATGCCTCTTCCTATGCATCCCAGTATCCCCCCAGCCTTCCTTACTGCCTTCTCACATTGCTTGCCCACCTTTAGGACATCTGATATAATTACCCCCAGGTCCCTTTCTATTTTTATTGTTGTCAGTTGTTGTCACCCCCCATTGTGTACACTGCCCCTGGGTTTTTGTTTCCCATGTGCATTACCTTGCACTTCTTTGCATTGAATCTGAGCTGCCATACATTTGACCATTCCTCCAACCTTGCCAAGTCCCTTCTCATCCTTTCCACTCCATCTTGTGTATCAACTCTGTTGCAGATCTTTGTGTCATCTGCAAAGAGACATACTTTTCCTTCCAGTTCTTCTGCAATGTCACTTACAAAGACATTAAAAAGGACCGGTCCCAGTACTGAACCCTGCGGTACCCTGCTAGTAACCCTCCTTTCTTCACTGTGTACTCCATTTACTATTACCCTTTGCGTCCTGTTGTCTAGCCATTTTTTATCCAGGCTACCACCTTGGGATCCGTTCCAAGGCTGGCTATCTTGTGTATTAATCTTTTGTGTGGGACTGTATCAAATGCCTTGCTAAAATCTAGGTAGGCCATGTTCACAGCCCCTCCCTGGTCTACTACTTTGGTCACCCAGTCAAAGAAATCAATTAGATTCGTCTGACACGACCTTCCCATCGTGAATCCATGCTGCCTTGGGTCCTGTGCCCCACTGGCCTCTAGGTACTCAACAATTCTTTTCCTTCAGAAGTGATTCCATCCATTTTCCTCACCACTGAGGTCAAACTAACTGGTCTGGTAGTTTCCTGCCTCTATCCTGCTCCCACTTTGTGAAGAGGAATCACATCTGCCCTCCTCCAGTCCTCTGGTACCACCCCATCCTCCCATGATTTGTTAAAGAGAGTATTCAGCGATGTCACTAGTTCTACCCTTAGTTCTTTTAGAATTCTTGGGTGAATCCCATCAGGCCCCATTGCTTTGTCCACCTTCAATTTTATTAGTTCTTTCAGAACCCTTTCTTCTGTAAATGGACTGGTATCGACCCCCGTCTTCGGAGTGTTTCTCTTGTTGGGTTTAGGTAACTCCCCCTCCTCTTCCTTTGTGAATACTGAGCAGAAATATTCATTCAGTATCCCTGCTTTTTTCACTGTCACCCCTACCCACATTCCCTCCCCTTACTAAGCTTCAATATCCTCCTTGGTCTTTCTTTCACTCCCTAATGTACCTATAAAAGGTCTTATCCCCTTCTTAACAGAATGGCTATCCTTTCCTCGGTTTGGGCCTTTGCTATTCTGACTGCCTTCCCAGCCTCTTTCTGCTTTTAACTGATAAAGTTCTCTGTCCTGCTCCTTCTGTGTTTCCTTATATTTCCTGAATACTGTCCTTTTCCCTTAACCTTCCCTGCCACCTCTTTGTGAACCATAGCGTTTTTTCCTTCGTTGTGTTTTATTGATTTGCTTTACACAAAGGCTTGTTGCCTCTGTGATGGCTGTTTTGATCACTCCCCATTGTTCCTCCACCCTCCTTCTTGCCTGTTTGCTAGTGCTTTTCTGAGGCACTCTCTCATTTTCCCAAAGTCAGCCTCCTAAAGTCTAGTACTCTTGCTTTTGTATGGCTTGATTGTATGGCTGTGTTTATCGTGAACCACACTGTTTGGTGGTCGCTTGTTCCCAGATGGCTACCCACTTCTAAATCTGAGATTCTTTTCTCCATCCCCATTTGAAAGTACCAGGTCTAAGATTGCTCCCTCCTGAGTGGGTTCTGATACTAGCTGTCTGAGCATGCCCCTGTAGGGCATCAAGAATGACCTGCTCTTGGATGTGCCTGCAGCAAAGGTGCTCCAGTTAACATCTGGCATATTCAGGTCCCCCATCAACAATATCTCCCTTTTTCTGCCATTCTAAGAAAGCCTTCATCATTTCCTTGTCCATTCTCCCTGAGATGGGGTCTGTATACAACCCCATGCGGATTGTGGTGCCATTTCCTGTCTCCAGGGTGACCCAAAGTGCCTCATCTGCTCCCTGTTTACTCTTTAGTTCTGTTGCTTTGATCCCTTCCTTTACATAGAGAGCTACTCCTCCTCCTCTTTTACCCTCCCTGTCCCTCCTGTAGATTGTGTATCCTGGTATGTTGATATCCAAGTCATGGTTCTCTGTATACCATGTTTCTGTGACTGCCACAATATCCAGGCAACCCTCTTCCATCAAGGCCACTAGTTCAAGGAGCTTGTTACACAGAATATGGCCATTGGTACTCATCACCCTCCACTTTTTGATAGCCTTACCCTTTTTAGCCCCATTTCTGTCCTTACTGCCTTTGCCTTTTTTACATTTAAATCTGTTCTGCTCCCTAATAACTTCTGTACCTTGGTGTTTACCTCCCTAATCACCATGTTTTGTGGGGGGAGGCTTGGATTTCCCTGCTTCTTTTCAGTGCCTCCTCCTTGCTAGTTTAAATGCTTGCCAACAAAGCATTCAAACCTCACCTAGGATCCTGGTTCCCCCGGACAGATGCAGACCATCGCACCAGTATAGGTCTGCATCCTCCAGGTGGCTCCCCAGTCCCCAATGAAGCAAAACCTGAGCTCCACACCAGTTTTTCAACCACTCATTGAATTCCCTGGTGAGAAGTGCCCTAGCATCTCCCTTGCCATAGACAGGCAGCACCTCCGAGAAGGTTACTGATGCGCCACTTGTCTAAGGCCCCTTCCCAACTCTACAAACTCCTCTTGCACGGCTCTGATCCCATTCTAGCCAGGTCATTTGTCCCTAGGTGGACAATGACATCCAGCTCCCTCCCTCGTGCAGCTCCTCCCACTATCCTGAGGATTCGCTTCCTGTCCCTCCAAGCCGTGGTGCCAGGAAGGCCCCTTGCCTCCCTCTCCCCTTCCTCCCCCATTTCTACCCCTAATGATTGAGTCCCCCACCAGGAGTTGTTTCCTTCCCCTGTGGGGTCCCATGCCACCCTCCTTTGGGTCTCCTTTGTGAAGGTTCCCAGCATCCTCCTTGGTCTCCACTGAAGTTGCCTCCATAGAGGAACCACTATCCACCAGAAGAGCGAATGAATTGTGGAGAGGTACAGCTGGAGGGATGCAACTCTGTTCCACCACCCTCTCCCTCCTTGAGCCCACCCTGGTCCAGCCTCTCCTCTTTCTTGGCAACCTCTGAGGTAGTGGCATTGGCCTTGGTGGTCCCTGGGTGGGGGAGGAGGTTTCACGAATCCTAGCCAGGTCAGCCTGGAGACGGGCAACCTCCTCTCTCAGACCAGAGAGGTGCCTGCAAATAGGGTAGCATCTCAGCCACCAGAATGTCTCCCGGAACACTGCCGCCCCACAGCCATTGCACTGCACCACTCCTATCATGTCTTATTTTGTATCCCCTCTACTGTTCCTCTGGATGCTTACTCTCTCCTCTCCTTACAACTCTCACCCTTCCTGTTCTGGGACAGCAACTTCCTATCTTCTTCAGTAGCCTCCTTCTTCCTTGCTCAATATCAGACCACCAGCAGCTAGGGGGGTAGCGTGAGCTACTTTTTCTACTTTAGGGTTGACAAAACCAATGTTTCTCTATGATCCTTTCCTTCCTACTGCCAAACAGGAAGTTCCTGTTGACAGTCAAATCCAGTGGCTATAAAAGTGGAACTGGCTTTGGGTGGGATGGAGGGCAATTAGTAAGAAAAAATGCTAACAACAGGAAGTTGTAATTTGACTCACCTGCTTTTATAGTGTCTAAACCACACCCCCAGGTAAGTTCTCTTTCCTCCTACTGGTTTAGCAAAGTCAGCTGATACAGTACCCTTCACTGCACAGAATACACACTGACCTTCTTTCTTTTCTTTCTTTTTTTAACCCTAAATAAGACCCCTTCTACTTCTAATAAAGTTATCTGTCTACTTAATCTTAACAGACACTGACTCCTGCTGAGATATATGTTTTAAATTAAGAAGAAAATGTAGCTTCTTTTAGTTAGCTGCTTTCTGCTCTACAAGCAAGGCTAGCAGCAGGCAGGAACGGAGTTACTCTTCTTATTGCCTCAGATACGGGTATTAGAAAATACACACCCAGATAAAATCTCTCAAGAGGAGTCACAGAAGCTATTAACACATACAGAGATAAATATTTGGGAATGTTAAGAGAAAATACTGAGTAGGCAATAATCCGTACAAAGACCAGTTTTACAGATCAAGGAGAAAAAGCAGGGCACCTGTTGGCTCTACGTTTAAAACAACAAGAATCAGCAAGATTTATACCCCCAATAAGGTCTCAGTCTGATGGGACCCTGAAGGTATCCCCCTCAGAGATAGTCCAGGAATTTGCTACTTTTTACGAGCAAATATACAGAGACATGGATAGTCCTCCACCCATTCAAAAACTGGATGAGTATCTCAGGGAAGCACATCTTCCGTTACTATCTGATGCTCAAAAGAAATTTATATCTTCCCCTTTATCACAGGAAGAAATAGCTACTGTTATAAAGGACTTGCCTCTGGGTAAAGTCCCTGGTCCAGACGGGTTTTCGGCCTTATTTTATAAAGTTTTCACGGAGCAATTACTTCCTGTGTTGCATCGTCTCTACTTGCATATTTTGTCTGGAGAGCCGGCAGATGCACATCTGTTTGAGACATTGATAGTCTTGTTACCTAAACCGGACAAAGACCCAGAAATGGTTCAGAGCTATAGGCCAATATCTTTGCTGAATCAAGATGTCAAAATTCTCTCGAAGATAATTGCAGATAGACTAACCCTGGTTCTTCCGGATCTTGTGAGTATGTCTCAAGTGGGATTTATGAGAGGATGTGCATCTTCAGATCACCTGCGTACTCTCTTGCATGTCTTCTCGGAGTCCAGGTATGCCATATATCCTCCGGGGTTGGTCTCCCTGGACGCCGAGAAGACATTTGATCGGGTTAACTGGACTTTTCTATTTCAAGCCCTCAAGGCATTTGGATTCCCATCCATGTTCATAGATTGGATCAGGGCAATTTACCGGTCTCCTACAGCGAGGATTTCAGGGAATGGGACCTTCTCCAAGTCTTTTACACTGCGGTCAGGTATGAGGCAGGGATGCCCTCTCTCTCCATTACTTTTCAATCTTTATCTGGAACCCCTTATTCAACATATTCTCAATAATGAAGGAATACAAGGTATTCCCATTAGAAATGAGGTAGTGAAAATAACAGCGTACGCTGATGACCTTCTCCTACATTAGCCTAATCCGTTAATATCTATTCCGAATATGTTAAGGGAGGTTGCTAGATTTAGTAGTTTCTCAAATTATAAGTTAAATCCCAATAAGACATCCTTTTTCCCTCTTAACCATAAAGTTTTTAAGACCGACATTATTTCTCTGGGACTATGCTGGTCACCCCAGGCTATTAAATATTTAGACATAAAATTAACGCGTAATCCATCCTTGTGGTTTAAGGAAAACCTGGACCCCCTTCTGCAGGGGATCACTCAAGATTTAGAGAGATGGGGTGAACTCCTGTTATCTTTATGGGGTCGTATTAATATAATTAAGAGGAATGTGTTTCCCTGTTTATTTTATCCTCTGTCGCATCTTAATTCATTCGTTCCCCTAAGTTGGTTCCAGAAAACACATAAACTCTTTACCAAGTTTATTTGGTCAAGTAAGACCTCTAGGCTGGCATACCACAAACTAGCTGCACCCAAGAATGAGGAGGGGCTGCGGATTCCTTACTTGCCCATCTACTACTGGGCTAGTCATTTGGCTAAATATCTGAGATGGGTAAGACCGGGTCCAGACAACATGAACCCGGTTTGGCTTAAAATTGAATTAGATTTTTTCCAATCTATGAACATGGACCCCCTGACTATGCTCTATCTGAAAATTTCTCAGATGCAAGATATTAATAAATCTCCCACCATCATGAACTCGCTAAGAGTACGTTCGCAATTGTGCTCTTTCCTGAGTTACAATCAAAGTAAAGATCTCACTCAATCTATTTGGAATTCCCCGGCTTTCACTATAAACAAGCAGAAAATTTCCCATTCATGGTTGCCTCATTTAGGAGAAGGGATAGTATCTTCATTTTTAGATGTAGTTGGTGAGTGGCTCTCATTTTCTCAGTTCATATACAAGTTCAAAATACCAGAGTCTCAGATTTTTAAAGTGTTTCAACTGAGGCACTTGTTAACCACGGTCCTTGAGGCCACTCCACCCCATCCAGCGACCTTTGCATTGGTATCTGAACTTTCCCCTTTTCTTGTCTCCTCTGGTGTGATTTCTAAGATTTATCAAGTGTTGTTCCGATGGAGGTTTGGATGCGGTGGTGGCCCCACCAACTTCTGGTCTTCATTTTTTCCCCATTATACTTTTAAATGGTCCATCCTCTGGATGTACTGTCATAAATATGTATCCCAAGATAAAGTACGTCTCATGCAGTTCCACATTCTGCATAATTTATACTATACCCCAACTAAACTGGTGAAATGGGGCCTTCTTGATACCGATAGGTGTAATAAGTGTTCCCAGGACACAGGATCACTTTTTCATCTTTTCTGGTCATGCCCCCGGATAGCATCATTATGGGAGCATATAAAATTCAATTTAGATCCTTTATTGGGTTTACAAAATTACTTTACACCAGATATTTGCCTGCTGGGGGATCTGTCCTCCATAAAGGTTAAAATCCGGAGATTTCACATATCCACGGTGGTGCTCTCGGTTAAAAAAGTCATTCTTAGGTGTTGGAAGGAAAGGACCAATCCAACATATCAGGAGTGGCTCCATGAGATCTTAGCAAATATACTTACAGAGAAGGCTATTGCTAGCCTTCAAAACAGACTACATAGGTATAAGGTTATCTGGGATCCCCTTCATACTTCAATTACAGTGGCTATGAAGTAGTGTGTAGTCGAGGTTACCACTTTAATTATTTTTGGTAAAGGTAGTTAGCAGGTGATAGTGCTAGAATGAACTGCTGTGCTGGGGGGGGTTGGGGCAGTATGATTTGTTTTATGAATCCTATGTCAAAGTGTTCATTACTGCCTCCTATAATGTGGAAAATGTGGTGAATAAACTTTGAATTAAAAAAAAAAATACGGAAATGAAAAAGCTGGATGTTCTCTACAACAAAATAAGCCACTCTGCATCAAAATCCTCACCACATAGTCACCATTATGAGGCCATCTCCTCACCGAAATGGCCCACGCTCATAAGTAGAATGTCCTACCCACTCCTCTGCCTTACCTGTAAAATCACCAGGGTGTACTCGCCACCTAGTCTCAATAGCCCAATAGTCCAAAAGCCCCAGAGGTGATTCCTGTGTTCCTCAGAGGGCGATAGCCTTAACATTCCCAGAATCAGAACCAACTTGAGTAAAAGGTCCTTTGCCTATTCTGCCCTCCACTACTGGAATGCTTTTCCGGTCTCCTTAATGAACTCCAACTTCCTTTAGTGGCTTCAAGAAATACCTAAAATACTACATGCTGGAGAGGGGTCAATGCACTTGTTACCACTGAACCTAACCCATGCCTTGACCAGCGCCTTTATTCTGGTGTTCCCTGTCTGTACCCTAACAAATGTTTTCATACCTTAAATGCACTTATAACCCATGATTTACTGTACGATCCTACTGTATGTAACTAATGTAATCCATTGTATTACTGTCCTTTATTCTCTATAAAATGTCTGTGGCTTTTAATACTGCTAATCCCTGTGATCTGTGATTTTTGTACATTGTTAATTTCTACCTGTAACTAATTCTGGGTCACCCCTGAGAAAGGGACCTTTGGTCTCAGTCGGCCTACTCCGTTACCAAATTCAATAAATAAATGAATGAATAAATAACAAAATAAGGAAATAAGGAAATAAATTGGGAACCAGTTGACCAGGGCTACGTTAGCAAGAAAACTAGCAGTGTTCAGTCTGGTTAAGTCCCTCATAGTAATGACTTTGGGGAAACCTTTGGCAAATGGTCCTTCCATAAGTAGTCCATAGGAATTTGAGTGCTGATTGAGTCAGGTAAGGTTCCAGATAGCTGGATCCTATCCCTTCTGTTGAGCAGCACCCAATCAATCAGGGTATGATGACCCCATTTAACAGAGAGTCTAGGGGCAGAGATAAACTGGGTGAGGTTCAGCTAGCTGACCTCTGCCTCAGAAGATTTAGTATTTTTACCTAGCCAATACAGGTTAATAACACCCATGATTAATACCTCATGGTTACTAATCCTTGGGCTAACCTGGTCGATTAGGTGGGAGAGGCCAGAAATACCACATTTTGGAGTATTGCAAGCTCAGACCAAATTAAGCTTATTAGTATTACCCAGTAGGGAAACCGAATGAAAATATCCACAGGAGATCACTGTAGGAAGGTCATATTGCACGAGATACATTTAAATGATTTTTGTAGTAAACTATTAGACCACCCCATTTTTAGAATCAGAACAAAACTTTAAATTTGCACTTCCACAGTCTTGTAATGTATGGTTGGCTAGATCAGTACACATGTCTGATGACCACAATCTCACTGGCTGAGTAGGAACACAGGAGCATCTCTCTGAATGTCTAGATGCTTCGGATGTGGCCTACCACTGCTGGTTTGGTAACAAGTATGTCCCCTCTGCTAAGGATCAAGTCAGTTCTTTGTCCAGATGAGGCCTAGGGTGTTCCACACATATGATTGAGGTACCAGGGCACCGAGAGCTTACTAACCTCACCCTACCCTCAGTCACACCAAGAAAAAAGAGATGTCTGTTCTCCTACCTCTATGTTCCTGGAAATTCTCTGGAGCAACACTCTTTCAGCAGCAAAATCAATAGTTCAGTTTGAACTGAACTTCACAAGATTTAGCTGCAAAGCAGTAACCTTTAGTCTAAATCCACTTAGGACTTCAGCTCTCTCCTCTCAGCACATCTGTTTCCTTCTGTGGTCTAAGCAAGACTGACTAAAGCTTCTCCTTGCTTCTGAGAAGGTTCTAGTCCAAGTCCTGAGCTTCTTGCCTCCTGATTGGTTGTATCAGCTGTCAGTTACTTATAGTGGCCCTACTCAATACAATGCCGCTATGTATACTGTAGTACTTCAGGCATTTCCTCCTGTGACCCTCCTGCTTCTGACTGGCTGTTTCTAGAGTCAGAAGTCTCAAAGATGGTGATGTCCATGACGTTACAGAGCAATGTTCCAATGGTCATCTGGCCCAGAATACTGCTGATTAGTTCACTGATGTTAACCTTCTGTGTAGTGGGAACATTAGCAGCAGTCAAGTCAGAAATCAAGGGAATCTCCATCTTCGAGCCCAGGAGTGCTCCTTTCATCCACAGCAAAGAGCACCACAGGAGCTGTGGCTCCCTCCTCCTGTAAGCTTGCCCCCCCACAATTTGGGGCTTACCTGTTTGGGCTTTAGCCTTTGCTTGCTTTGTTGCAATTGCCCTCTGCCTCTGACCCCCTGGACTGCTGGAATGGGACCAGAGGGCTTTGTTCAGGAGTCACAGGAGGGATTCAGGCAAGGGCTCCCTCCATAGCCTTCATGGCAGTGGCCACTAAATTTCCTGTTTCTCGGCCCCATGGAGATAGGGGGCCGAGATCCATGTGCTGTTTTACACCTCCGGGCAATAGAGATATGTTCTGGCCAGTCTGGGGGTAGCTTCAGCTGGACTAGAATGTAAACAAAAATGGCCATGCATGGTGATGTTCTGCACATGCATGGCCAAGTCTTAAAGGAGCTGCAGCTCCTGGTGACACTTTGGGGCAGCAGAGGTAAACATAGAAGCCCTCCTGGCTCCAGGGCAGGCAGCTGAGGCGAGATATAAATATTCTACACGTCTAGGTACAGTATTATTGGTGTTTGTCCCTAAATGGGCTTTTACTATAAGATTAAGGTGCACTAGAAATGCAGCTTAACATATGGTTACCTGATTAACCTAATTAAGCCCTCATGGACTATTGTTACAATACTTTGAGTCTATAAGAACATGGTCACAGATAGCCCCGGACAGAACCGAAACAACAGAATTATAGTACTGTGTATAAATTTTCTTCCAGACCGGTTATCTTGGTATTTAATATTAGAAATTACAATGAAAGAGTGAGCATTTCCTATATAACCAATTGGTTACTTACACCAAGGGAATGTGTAAATGTGATATGTTGTTAATTTTTGTGGTTTGACTTCTTTTTCTGTATCTGTTCTGATTCTATACAGGCAGAGAACAGCAAGAGGAAGGAGGTGCTGCTAGAACTATACTTCTCTACTGGGACTATAATGCCCTCCTTCCCTCCCCTGCACCCCCCACCCTTAGCCAGTTTTACTTTTATAGGCACAGGATTTGACTGACAAAAGGAACTTCCTGTTTGGGACAAAGAAGGGAGTGATCATAGAGCCACAAAAGACTCACCAACCTAGAAGGAAAACAGTAGCTCTCCGTCGCCCCCTAGCTGCTGGAGGTCTGACTCTGAGCAAGTAAGGAAACTACTGAGAAATATAGGAACTTCCTGTCTCAGAACAGGAAGATCAAGAACTTTAAGATCACGAGGCAGTAAGTAAGTAGGGGGAAAAAAACATATATATATATATATATATATATGTATGTAACCCCAGTTGGTGCTATCCCAAGGGCTACTACCCCTGCCTGCTTGACTACTGACAGGTTGAGGGGCCTAGGTTCTATGGCGGGTGTCTCCACCCAGAGGTCAGGGTTTGTAATGGTTAGACTAGCTTCATCACAGCCCTCTGGGACACCATGACCCCCTTTGGTTCCCTGTAGTGGCTCACACAGTACACAGGAGTTACAGCCCCAATACCCCACGTATGTACACTGTTCACTCATAAAGCACCACTTACCCTTGAGACTGATTCTGCAGCACATCTCTGAGGACCCCCTGTAAAATAAGGTTAAACAACATACACAGTGAAATACAATACTGTTTTCATAAGTACCAACACCACAGACAGTATATAGTATAACAACAACAAATCTGATTTATTTAGGGGACAGTAACACGGGAAGGGGAAATCAGGTTAACTGGTGGCATTAAATCACAGTACTGTGCACACATGCAGGGTCTGAAAAGTCACACTCTGGGTACCCAGGTTGGGGGACTATGGTCCAGGTGTCTGCCAATGTGGCAGGTGCAGATAGATAGGGCCCTGAAGAAGAAAATATATGCACAACACCCAACTGTAATCCGGAGCCGGATGGCTCAGTCCATGAAGTCGTGAAACAACAAGAATTAGATGACACACTTGTGATTGAAAACAGGCTGCAGGGGACTACCCTGATTTGTACTCACAATACCCAAGCTGAGAACCTGATGGTGGATGTTCTCTGAATTGTCAGAAACAACAGGGCATGGAGACAAGGTCCTTGTGACTGGACCCCACTGCAGTTTATAGCAAACGGATTTAGTCCAAGACAAGCTGGGATTTGCTTCCAGCTTCAACACACCGCACACAGCACAGGGGATTGGAAATAGCGATTCCCCACAAGCGCTACGCACATTCATATGTAAAAGGAAAGTACTATACCAGGCAGGCTGCTCCTCACTCCTGATCGCACCTACTGCAAAATACCCGGGAGCACACACAGCAGCTTCAGTTCCTGACAGACCAAGCGTGATTCAGCAATTTCTCCAGTCTTCTACAGGGTCAGCCTGGTTTCTACTCTTCAGACTTCCTTCTTTCTCCTCACAAGTCAGATTCAGTCCAAACTTGCACTTGCAACGGCTGCAGGCCGAACCTCAGGGCCTCACACGCGCTTCCTGCGTGAAACTATACACTGCAGAAGCATAGAGCTCCTTCTCTTTTCACTGTCACAACTGATCTGCTCTTTCCAGTCACAAAGCAGGGCATTTCCTTTAGCTCCACACCATTCTGTTGGCTAGTTCGGCTGTCACTCGCAATAAGACTCTCTCTGTTGGTGGAAAAAGGCGCCAAGGTTAAAACTACATTTCCCAGAGTCACTGTCCATACAATCCCCTTGTGGCTGGCTCAAAATTGAGAGTCCAAGTTCCGATTCGTCCACAGGCTCCATTTTAGGGTCTCCCTATCAACTTGATTGGTCCAAGTCAGCTATTCAGGACCAAAATGAAAGAGCTACACTGAAACAGTTCATGCTGAAATGAAGACAGGTTAGATAAACTACATTTTCTCAGTCATTCTAAATGATTTCAGACAAACAGTTATATCTTTCAACAAGGCTCCCTCTGCACATGTAGCCACGGCAGAGACGGAGCAAATTAATAGCAGCTCGGGCTGGATTCGAGCATTAAATACACAGTTCCCCATACAAACTAATGAAGTCTGCAAGCAGACAGCTCTTAAAGAGACAGTATGTGGAGGCTCAAATAGCACTCACTTGGAACCACATTTAAACAGCTCAGACGCTGAACACCGCCCAGACTTGGAGCATTCAGGCAAGCTCCTGGAAGACTTTTGAGAACCCCCATTTGAGGGTTATATATATATATATATATATATATATATATATATATATATATACACATATATAATAAATAAACAAACATACAAGGAAAGAGCAAGTATTCAAAACAACAGTTAAGGGGCCAGAAATTAGACATGATTGGAGTGGTGCAGTGCAGTGGCTGTGGAGCAGCACTCTTCTGGGAGACATTCTGGAGGATGCGGTGTTGTCCCATCTGCAGGCACCTCTCTGTGCTGAGGGAGGAGGTTGCTCATCTCCAGGCTGAGTTTGCCAGGATTTGGGGGGCCTCCTCTCCCACCCAGGGACCACCAGGGCCACTGCCGCTGCCTCAGAGGTTGCCAAGAAAGAGGAGCAGTTGGACCACAGTGGGCTCAGTGAGGGTGAGGGTGGTGGAACAGAAGCGCATCACTCCAGTTGTACCTCTCCACAATTTGTATGCCACTCTGGCTGAGCATGATTCTTCTATAGAGGCACCCACAGTGGAGACCAAGGAGGATGTTGGGAACCTCCACAAAGGAGACCCACAGGAGGGTGGCATGGGACCCCACAGGGGAAGAAAACAACTTATGGTTGTGGACTCCATTGTTAGGAGGGTAGAACTGGGGGAGGGAGGGGAGAGGGAGGTAAGGTGCCTGTCAGGCACCATGGCTTGGAGGGACAGGGAGTGAATCCTCAGGATTGCCGGAGCAGCTGCACAGGGGAGGGAGCTGATGTCATTGTCCACCTAGGGACAAATGATCTGGCTAAGAAAGGGATTAGAGAAGTGCAGGAAGAGTTTGTGGAATTGAGGAGGGGCCTTAGACAAGTAGCACGCACAGTAACCTTCTCAGAGGTGCTGCCTATGGTATGGATGAGGCTAGAGTGCTCCACACCATGAGATTCAATCAGTAGTTGAAAAACTGGTGCAGAGCTCAGGGGCTTGGTTTCATTGGGGACTGGGGGTCCACCTGGAGTGATGCAGGCCTATACTGGCACAATGGCCTGCATCTGTCGAGGAGGGGATCCAGGATCCTAGGTGATAGGTCTAAATGCTTCATTGCCAAGCATTTAAACTAGCCAAGGGGGGAGGCACTGGAGAGGAGCAGGAAAATCCTAGCCCCCCCAAAAAAATATCAGGGTAGTTAGTGAGGTAAATACCAAAATAGAGACTTCGATAGGGAGAAGGGCAGGGGTAATTGGAGAAAACGACAAAGGCAGTAAGGACAGGGATGGGGCAAAAAGGGGGTAGAGCCATCAAGAAATGGAGGGTAATGAGTACCAATGCCCGTAGTCTGGGCAACAAGCTCCCTGAACTGGTGGCCTTGATGGAAGCGGGATGCCTGGAAATCATGGCAGTCACAGAAACATGGTACACAGAGAACCATGGCTGGGATGTTAACATACCAGGGTACACAACCTACAGGAAAGACAGAGAGGGTAGAAGGGGGGAGGAATAGCTCTCTATGTAAGGGAAGAGATAAAAGCAATGGAACAAAAGAGTAAACAGGGAGGAGAGGAGGCACTATGTGTCACCTTAGAGACTGGAAATGGCACCACAATCTGCATAGGGGTTGTATACAGACCAGCATCTCAGGGGGAGGGAATGGACAAGAAAATGATAGAAGACATCCTTAGGATGGCAGAGAAAGGGGAGATATTGGTGATGGGGGATCTGAATATACCAGATGTTAACTGGAGCACCTTTGCTGCAGCCACATCCAAGAGCAGGGACATTCTCGATGCCCTACAGGGGGCATGCCTCAGACAGCTAGTGATGGAACCCACTCGAGAGGGAGCAATCTTAGACCGCATACTCTCAAATGGGGACAGTGAAAGGATCTCAGATCTAGAAGTGGGTAGCCATCTTGGAACAAGTGACCACCCAACAGTGTGGTTCACGATAAACTCAGCTGCAGAGTCAAACCATACAAAAGTGAGAGTACTGAACTTCGGGAGGGCTGACTTTGTCAAAATGGGAGAGTGCCTTAGAAAAGCATTAGCAAACAGGCAAGAAGGAGGGGTGGAGCAATGATGGGGAAACATCTAAACTGTCATCACAGAGGCAACAAGCCTTTGTGTGAAGCAAACGAACAAATCAAAATGAAAGAAAAAGCCACTATGGTTCTCAAAAGAGGTGGCAGGGAAGGTTAGGGAGAAAAAGATAGTATTTAGAAAGTATAAGGAAACACAGAAGGAGTAGGACAGAGAACTGTACAAGTTAAGGCAGAAGGAAGCAGGGAGAGCAGTCAGAATAGCAAAGGCCCAAACTGAGGAAAAGACAGCCAACTCGGTTAAGAAGGGGGATAAAACCTTTTATAGGTACATTAGGGAGCATAGAAAAACAAAGGGAGGGATTGTGAGGCTGAATAAAATGAACAGTGGGTGGGCAGAGGGGGACAGTGAAAGAGCAGGGATACTGAATGAATAGTTCTGCTCAGTATTCACAAAAGAGGAGGAGGGGGAGGTACCTAATCCAATTAACAAAAGCAGTCTGGATAGGGGGGTCGATCCCAGTCCTTTCACAGAAGAAAGGGTTCTGAAAGAACTCCTAAAACTGAAGGTGGCCAAAGCAATGGGGCCTGATGGGATTCACCCCAGAATTCTAAAATAATTAAGGGGAGAACTAGTGACACCACTGACTACCCTTTTTAACAAATCATGGGAGGATGGTGTGGTACCTGAGGACTGGAGGAGGGCAGGTGTGATTCCCCTTCACAAAAGTGGGAGCGAGACAGAGGCAGGAAACTACAGACCTGTCAGTTTGACGTCTGTGGTAGGGAAAATGATGGAATCACTTCTGAAGGAAAGAATTGTTGAGTACCTAGAGGCCAGTGGGGCACAGGACCCAAGGCAGCATGGATTCACAGTGGGAAGGTCATGTCAGACAAATCTAATCAATTTCTTTGACTGGGTGACTAAAGTAGTAGACCAGGGAGGGGATGTGGACATAGTCTACCTAGACTTGAGCACGGCATTTGACACAGTCCCACACAAAAGATTAATAAACAAATTAGCCAGCCTAGGAGTGGGTCCCAGGATGGTAGCCTGGGTAAAACATTGGCTGGACAGCAGGACACAGAAGGTAATAGTAAACAGGTTCCACTCTGAAGAAAGGTGGCTTACTAGTGGGGTACTGCAGGGTTCAGTGCTGGGTCCAGTTCTTTTTAATGTCTTTATAAGTGACATTGCAGAGGGACTGGAAGGAAAAATATGCCTCGTTTCAGATGACACAAAGATCTACAACAGGGTTGATACACAAGGGGGTGAAAAGGATGAGAAGGGACTTGGCAAGGTTGGAGGAATGGTCAGAAATATGGCAGCTTGGATTCAATGCAAAGAAGTGCAAAATAATTCACCTGGGAAACCTAGGGGAAGAGTACACAACGGGGAAGAGGTAGTAACAACAAAAAACATGGAAAGGGACCTGAGGGTAATCATATCAGATGACCTTAAGGTTTGCAAGTGTAACCCCTAGGTGGTGCTATCCCAAGGGCTACTACCCCTGCCTGCTTGTCTAATAACAGGTTAAGGGGCCTAGGTTCTGTTATGGGTGCCTCCACCCGGAGGTCAGGGTTGGTAGTGGCCAAACTAGCCTGGGCACAGCCCTTGGGACACTGTAACCCCTCGTCTCCCCACTAGTGGCCAAAACAGTACACAATAATCACTTTCACAATACCCTTGATACACTTTGCAAGTATCCACATTGGTTGCACTTACCGCCAGGGCTGGCTCCTCTGGTTCGACCCTGGGGACCCCCTGTAAAACAAGGTTAAACAGAGCAGACAGCAACAGTACAGTACTTTTAACACAAACTGGAACCACAGTCAGTTTAAATGCAGAAAAAGTAAGATCTGATTTATTCAGGGGATGTGAACAAGGAAGGGGCGTAATCAGGATGATTGGCTTACAAGCTACATTAATCAAACAGTTATGCATGCAGTTCAGAACCCCCCACACAGTCACACACTCTGGGTACCCAGGTAGTAGGCAGATGGGCTAGCCAGGATCGTTGCCTGGGGTAGGCCGGCATCGCAGCTGGTTGAGGCCCTGTGATGGAAAAACAACATGCACAACACATTATTTGTAATCCAGAGCCTAATGGCTCAGTTCATAAATAAAGAGAAATAACCAAGAAATCAGATGACACACTTAGATTGTATTGAAGGTGCAGGGAGCTACTCTGATAGTTACTCACAGTACCCAAGACTGGACAAAGGATAGATGAAATTTGAGACAGCTGGTGGTTGGTCTGGATTGCCAGGAGAAGCAGGGCCCACACGATTTTGCAGAAGCATCGTTCCCGTTCAAGCATGGAGCAGGGGGCTGATCCCCAGGCAGGTCTCTCTTCGATGGTTTTTCTCTGTGCAGTAGTGTAGTCTGGCAGGGCCCTCATGGCAAAGTCCAGCCGCATGGAGTTAACCACAAATTCAGTTTTTTTGAGCTGGATACAGCTACCAGCAAGCAGGACACAGTTCACACGGTGGGGAAACAAATCACGACCCACTTTCAATACACAGCACATTTATATGCAAAGAATTCTATAGTACCAGGCAATTCTTCTTTGGTCCCAATTGCACTGTTCTCTGCACAAGTCAGAAGTTCTGAAGTGAATGTGGTTTCTGACAGGCCGATCGCATTCAGCACAATCTTGGGTCCTCCTCAGGTTGAGCCTGGTCCCAATTCTGTGGCTTACATTAATCACACACACTCGGATTCAGTCCGAAAATAATTCGTTCTCCCTCTCAGAGCAGTAGGAAGACATGCAGGCCAGGAATCAAGCCTTTCCACTGTTCTCCCACGTGAAAACTACGCAGACAGCTGCTCAAGACTCTACTGAGCTGTTGCTCCTTCAGGTTTCAGCTTAGATCTGGCTTGCCAGCAGACAGCTTAGGGACTTTCTCTCAGATCCACAAGGTTCGGTTGGCTGATTCTGCTGTCAGTCAAAACAAGAGCTCCCCCTTCAGTTACAAAAAGGCGCCAACAGCCCAAAACTACAATTCCTACAGATTTTGACCCCAGAAAGCTCCTATAGTGTGGCTCCATTTTAGGTCCCACCAGAACTGATTGGTCCAATTCACAGTCCCGGACCAAATGGTGGCGATAAGCAAGACAGTCCTTGCTGCAAAGAAAGCAGGTTAGACAAACTACTTTATCATTATCACTCTAAATGATTTTCAGCAAATAATTGCATCTTTCAACAGAGCTCCCTCTCGGATTACTTATGAAGGCAATCCAAGCAGCTCTTAAAGAGACAGTGCACAGGGGCTATACATGCAGTCTCTGGCAATCACATTTAAACTGTTAAAATGCAGGACACGAACCTGGCAGTGAGCATTTAGGCACCGCTCAAGGAAGACTTTTTGGGAACCCCCATTGGTAGGGGGGGTTACAACCGTCTCTGCCTGGAGAAAGCTTGGCGTCCGCGTCAAGTCTGTACCATCTTGCATCAGTTAACATAAACTTACTACTTTACTATACATTTTTACTACACTTTATAATACTATATCTATTTTGACAATACATTAGGCATATGTCACACAAGTCAGTTGAACATTACTAAACCAGGTAATAACTTCTTGTACATTAAACAGAGTAAGAGGGGACCCTTCCCTATCAACTAACTTGGGGCTAGATGGGGCAGGGGCGCTATGGTGAGAGGGCAGAACAAGTAACCTGGAATTGGTACTTAGACTTAGTCTGCGCAGTGAGCTCTGGGAAGCATAAACCCTCGTGGATCACATTAGAGCAAATCTACTGGCCTCCCAGGGATTCAAAGCTGAAGTGTACTACTGGTTTGACAAGCTCGGCCAGTCTTTCTGGAGGAACAACCACAGTCTCTGTACTTTCAGCAACATTCTTGGGGCTTTCATCACTTGTGAGGGGTGCCTCTGCCTGGAGTAGAGATGTCCAAACTTGGAGCACTGTCAGCCCCTGGCTCTGTAAGTTCTGTTTCTACAACACTTTGCTTGCTTGGAAGGCACTCTGGCACTGAAAGAGAATTGTCAGCACTCTCATGGCATTCTTCAAGTTCTGGCATGTCAACAGAGACATTCATACCCTCAGCCCCCTTCCCGGGCAAATCATACAGTTCCACCATACACAGAGACTCAGCATCTTCAGACGTGATACTTTGCACTTCACTTTCAGGGAACATTGGCTCCAAGGACGCAGCTGGTGGGTTAGGCAGTCCAAAAGGCCCAGCTTCATCCCCACAGTTGATCATGGGGTTACCTTGAAACAGCTGACTCAGTTCATAAGAGGGGTAATAAACATAGTTGCACTCACTCTCATCAGAAGTGGACTGACAGTCACTATCATTCTGGGCTTGCTGTGGAGAAAACCTTAAGTCTGTGACCACTGGGGTAGGTTGACTCTGTCTTTGTTTTGCAGCAGCAGGAGTCACCGGTCCAGGGGGAACAATCTCTGGGGGTTCAGCCTCAATCATGACTTGGCCGATAGGTAGTAAGTGGTTACGGTGCATGGTTTTGACAGGTTTGGAGTTGTTTTCAGGACGTACTTTGTACATGGGTAAATCATCCAACTTACCTACTACTATATGGGGAAGATGGTGCCATTGGTCAGCAATTTTATGTTTACCATGCAGTCCCAAATTTCACAACAACACACGGTCTCCAGGTTGAAGTTTTTGAGCCTTTACTCTTTTGTCATGCCTCTCTTTGTTGGCTAAATTTCTCTTGGTGGCCATTGTCTGGGCCAGTTGGTAGGCATGATTTAATTGAGCTTTCAGTTTTTGTACATATTGCAGATAATTTTCAGCTCGGACCCCTTCCAAAGAGACCCCGAAACAGACATCCACAGGCAATCGAGCCTCCCTTCCCCGAACATGAGACGGTAGGGAGAGTACCCGGTAGCATCATTTTTTGTGCAATTATAGGCGTGTACTAAGGTGCTAATCTGTTGGCTCCATTTATGCTTGTCTTTTGGGAGAAGGGTGCCTAGCATGTCTAGCAGGGTGTAATTAAAGCATTCTGGCTGTGGGTCCTCCTGCGGGTGATAAGGGGTGGTTCTTGACTTTCGCACCCCCAAAGAGAGAGCATTTCTTTGATTAATCGACTCTCAAAGTCTCTACCTTGATCAGAGTGAATTCACTGGGGGGGCTCCGTAGTGGATGAAGAAATTTTCCACTAGCACCTTGGCCACGGTAGATGCCTTTTGATCTTAGGTGGGGAAAGCTTGTGCATACCGTGTGAAATGATCCGTAACCACTAACACATTACCAATGTTTCGCTGATCAGGCTCCAAACTCAAGAAGTCTATGCAGACTAATTCCATTGGGGTGCTGGTAGTAATGTTGACAAGGGGGACAGCCCTCTGAGGAAGGGCCTTCTCGCAGCGACTACAAGTCCTTACATGGTGCTCAACATCAGCCCCCTTCTTGGACCAGTAGAATCGAGATCGTACTAGGTCAAGGGTTCGGTTGATACCAAGGTGGCCCATATGATTGTGAAGGGACCTCAGCACCAAATCTCTGAAGGCTGTGGGCAGAACCATTTGTTGCTTGTCTACTTGGCCACCCTGATCTACTGTCTCTCTATACAACAATTGATTAATCAGCTTCAACCTGGGGCTTCTTTAAACAATAAAGCTGTTCGCAAATCAGAGGAACACAACTTGGACACATCTTTCCCTGCACAGAGGGCATGAAGGGCTGGCTGAATCATATGATCTCGGGATTGAGCCCACTGAATGTTGTCATTGTCGAATTGAGGCAGTGCACTAATATCTAGAGCAGAAAAATGGCTATACGATGCCGGTAGGCAGGTGTCAGGAGGGCCGAAGCAATCTACTAAGCAGTCTACTGCGTCCATAGACATCTGTTCATTTCTATCAAACTTTTGGCACAATGCTCAGATGTCAAGTTCAGACAGCCTGACCCAGTCACTCTTGGAAATGGGCCTCCGGGATAGGGTGTCAGTATCAACATGATTCAGGCCTGGTCTGTATTCAACAGCATAATCATATGTTGAAAATGCAGAAAGCCACTGGTGCCCAGTGGTGTCTAACTTAGCTGAAGTCTGTACATAGGTCAATGGGTTATTGTCAGTCCTCACCAATATTTTTGCCCCATAGAGGTAATCATGAAACTGGTCGACAATGGCCCATTTTAACGCAAGGAACTCCAACTTGTGCACAGGGTAGTTTCGCTCTAATGGGGTCAAGCTCCTACTGGCGAATGCCACTGGTCTCAAACCATCCTCATGGTCTTGATACAGCACAGCTCCTAGACCCTGCAGACTAGCGTCAGTATGCAGCACATAGGGTTTGGTGGGATCGGTATAAGCAAGGATGGGGGCGTGGGTGAGTTGGTATATGACTTTGTGGAAGGCTGCTTCACAGTCAGGCATCCAACGGGACCCGAAAAGTTTACCTGGATGGAAATATACTCTTTCTGGTCCGGGGATGGCCCCTTTCTTATATTTTCAATTGGTGGGAGGGTAACCCTGGCTAAGATTCAAGAGTGGTTGAATCACTTTGGAATAGTCCTTTATGAACCGGCAGTAGTAGCCACAGAATCCCAGGAAACGTTGTAGGTCTTTCAAATTGTGGGGCTGAGGCCACATGGTCAAAGCCTCAACTTTACTGGGATCAGTCTCTATCCCCTCTGTGGATACTATGTGCCCACACACTTCACGGAGGTCTGAAAAAACTGGCATTTGTCGATGGGCAGCTTAAGGCCATAATCTTCCAGTCAGTACAGAACTTTAAACAGTCTGTTCTCATGCTCCTCTAAAGTGCTCCGAAACACAATGACATCGTCCAAGTACACCAGGCATTCCAGTAAATTCACATCTCCTATCGCACGTTCCACCAGCCACTGAAAGGTGGCCAGGGCGCCTGATATCCCCTGTGGCATCCTTAGAAATTTGTAGAACCCCAAGGAACAAATGAAATTTGTCTTCTCACAGTCCTCCGGGGCCATTGGAACTTGGTAGTATCCACTGTGAAGATCCAACATCGAGAACCACTTGCTCCCATTTAGACAGTCCAGAGCAACTTGTGTACGGGGCATGGTGTATTGGTCGGGGATGGTCCATCGGTTCAGGGTTCGATAATCAACACACATCCTCACAGCCCCATTTTTCTTATGCACAACCACAATGGATGAAGCATATGGGATTCTGGGTTCTTGTATTACAACAGCCACAAGCATTTCCTGCAGGTGTCTTCCTACATCATCTATGTCTTCTGAAGCTAGGTGTCTAGACCTTTCCCAGAAGGGCCGTTCATCGTGCAGACATATGTGCCGCTCCACACCCTGGACACATCCTACATCCCATTCCTTCAACGAAAATACTTGATCCCTCTGGGCAAGTTTCTGGCTAATTCTAGTCTTCCATTCAGCTGGCAAAGGGGAGTCACCAAAGTCAAACGCGTCTAGGGTCACTCTATCTGTCGTACCATGGTACTTGTTGCTGGGCAACACTGCAGTGTCTGCACAGTGACCATAGCTAGGGTACAGCCTCTGTTGACCCGGATCTCCCGATTTGACACATTGTGAATCTGGACCATCACTCACCATGCTCAGGCATGGGCATGAGCAGGCAAGATGCTTAGCTTGACCAATAATCCTTCTGGCAATTTTCCATCGCTGGGCGCATCCAACATTAGTATTCTGTTCTTGACATCTTTTCTCAGGCGGACCTCCCCTTGAAGGGTACACTGGGTGTTAGGGGCCAACACCATTGAATAAGGATCCTTCTTCCACATGACCCCTACTGGTTCATCCTGGTCTACTTCCTCGGGTTTCTGCTGCAGATCACAGGCCCTCTTGATCAGAGCCAGAATTCTTAGGGCCCTCCCAGTCCGTTGCCCTTGTTTCTCATGACAGAGTTGTGTCAGTCTCCCAAACATATGGGCGTTGGTCCCAGTTAACAGGGGAACCCCATCATACAGTCCAGTAGGGGGACACACTAAAGCCAATGTCTCAACTTGCTCCTCTACACCAGTTACAGCTGCAGGAAATGACAACCAGAGGTGGACATATCCTAGGTAAGGATAAGACTTGTCGCTCAGACCCCACACATGTGGGCCTTCCAGGGATTGTAATGACACAGCAGACAAGTGTTTGTCATACCAGTCCTGAAATACAGTACAATGGTCACTTGCGACCCACTGTCAAGCACAGCCCGAGTGGACACACCGTTCACTTTCACTGTCGTTTCCATTGAAGGGCCCACTATTTTGGACTAGTCTGGAGAGACCGTAGCAGAGGCCTGGACAGATGATTTAGCCACAAAGAAATTTGGGTTAGTATTTCTTGAACCCACACTGCAGTCATTTAGGGCACCCCTCGACCACTGATTTGCTTTTCAAAGCTCCCCTTGGAGTCTGTTTGCTACCTTTTCTAAGTCTTTCTGAGACCAGCATTCTCTCTTCATGTGACCTTCCTTGCCACAATTGTGATAAATGACAGGCTCTCAGGGCATTCTTGTAGACAGCATTGCAGGGGATGCTGGAGCACCAACAGGAGATTGTGATCTGGCTCCTGCTGAAAGTGTGCCATGTCTTATAAGTTCCTTTAGGGTGGCAGTCAATTCATTGAGCTCAGCCGAAAAGCCACCCTCAGTAGCAGATGCCTGAGGATGCACCCCTACCCCATGGCAGTCACGTCCTGACAGGGGCCAGGGTCTTTGTCAACAGGGATACATTAGTGAGAACATCCAGTTGTACCTTTCTGACTTCCTTCAACAACTACTCTCCCCACCGTTTAGTCTACGGCGGGACACCCTTAGTGGTCTCCATTTTGGAAGGGCCTTCCGGTGCCATGATCACTTGAGCTGCACTCACCCCATAATTATGATCTCCCTCTTCCCCTTCAACCTCCTGGAGTTCTTTTATCAAGTCACAGTAGTCAGGTGAGTTACCTCTCCTATCCTGGAACCTTAACTGGAGGATCTGCAATTTAGAATGCTTTGCATGTTGCAGTATGTGCCCCAGTCTCACATGGTTCAAGTCACTGACAGCTACCCCACCTTTCCAGTAAGCTTTCTGCAATGCTCTTTCTAGACGAGTAACATACGCAGACAAACTTTGCCCTTTCCATTGTTTGGTACCTCGGAATTTCCACATCAAATTCTCTCCTGACTCAGTGCTCCCAAAATTGCCTTTGAATGCAGAGAGGTACTTCTGAGCAGATGCATGAGGGTTTGTGAACCTCAAAGATTTAATGGCTTCGAGGGCAGGACTCCTCAAACTTTCTATGATTCTTTTCCACTTCTCAGCCTCTGCACACCGCCACTCGGGTACCAAGGGGGCAACATAGTTTATCCAGGTCTCCCAGTCATCCTCCCCTGGGGGGTTGGGAGGGTGCCCAAGAAGATTCTCAACCTTCGGTAGGAGTCGTGACTAATGGCAGGTACATATATAGGGGCCAGCACTGGCATGGGCACAGAAGGCGGGGCAGTAATGTGCTGGAGTGGCAAGAGGTGTTGGTGAAGGGACACCCCCAGGTGGCAAGAATAGTTTCTTAAAGTCTTCTACGGTTTTCCCTTCCTCCAGCAACAACTTAGCAAATTTGTCCTCAAAAGTCTCAGATAACGGTAAGAGCTCATCCTCCCAGGGTCTTTACTGTCTTTTGTTATCACTCTCCAGGCAGCTGGGGCCATGTCTGGGGCAATAGTCTGTGGCACCTTAGAGCTGCCCACCAGGTCACTACACTCTACTAAGGCCCTGAAAGTTTGGGCAATCAAATCAGCTTGTCGACCCACCACCACAGGGTTTTTTAAACATTCACCTTTGGAGAGTATGCCCTCTACCATGTCCTTACTGGTACCCTGGGGAATATCCAGTATAAGCATAGCATTTTGGGGGTCAATCTCCTGCCCAGTACACCACCCCACCAACTGGTGCACAGCCTCTTCTATTAATGTTTGACAACAATTCGTAACTTCGGTCACTAGTAGGCACAAAATTCCAGCGGTGAGCCTCCACAATGTAACCCCTAGGTGGCACTATCCCAAGGGCTACTACCCCTGCCTGCTTGGCTAATAACAGGTTAAGGTGCCTAGGTTCTGTAACGGGTGCCTCCACCCAAAGGTCAGGGTTGGTAGTGATCAAACTAGCCTGGGCACAGCCCTTCGGGACACTGTAACCCCCCTCGTTCCCCACTAGTGACCAAAACAGTACACTATAATTACTTTCACAATACCCCGATACACTTTGCAAGTACGCACACTGGTTGCACTTACCGCCAGGGCTGGCTCCTCTGGTTCTGACTCCTGGGGACCCCTAAAACAAGGTTAAACAGAGCAGACAGCAACAGTACAGTACTTTTAACACAAACTGGAACCACAGTCAGTTTAAATGCAGAAAAAGTAAGATCTGATTTATTCAGGGGACGTGAACAAGGAAGGGGCATAATCAGGATGATTGGCTTACAAGCTACATTAATCAAACAGTTATGCATGCAGTTCAGAACCCCACACACAGTCACACACTCTGGGTACCCAGGTAGTAGGCAGATGGGCTAGCCAGGATCGTTGCCTGGGGTAGGCCGGCATCGCAGCTGGTTGAGGCCCTGTGATGGAAAAACAACATGCACAACAAACTATTTGTAATCCGGAGCCTGATGGCTCAGTTCGTGAATAAGGAGAAATAACCAAGAAATCAGATGACACACTTAGATTATATTGTAGGTGCAGGGAGCTACCCTGATAGTTACTCACGGTACCCAAGACTGGACACAGGATGGACGAAATTTGAGACAGCTGGTGGTTGGTCTGGATTGCCAGGAGAAGCAGGGCCCACACAATTTCGCCGAGGCGTCATTCTCATTCAAGAGTGGAGCGGGGGCTGATCCCCAGGCAGGTTTTTAGTCGATGGTTTTTCTCTGTGCAGTAGGGTAGTCTGGCAAGGCCCTCGTGGCAAAGCCCAGCCGCATGGAGTTAACCACAAATTCAGTCTTTTTGAGCTGGATACAGCTACCAGTAAGCAGGACACCGTTCACACGGTGGGGAAGCAAATCACGACCCACTTTCAATACACAGCACATTTTATGCAAAGGATTCTATAGTACCAGGCAATTCTTTTTCGGTCCCAATTGCACTGTTCTCTGCACAAGTCAGAAGTTCTGAAGTGAATGTGATTTCTGGCAGGCCGATTGCATTCAGCACAATCTTCGGTCCTCCTCAGGTTGAGCCTGGTCCCACTTCAGTAGCTTACATTAATCACACACACTCAGATTCGGTCCAAAAATAATTCTTTCTCCCTCTCAGAGCAGTAGGCAGACATGCAGGCCAGGAATCAGGCCTTTCCACTCGAAAACTACCCAGACAGCTGCTCAAGACTTTACTGAGCTGTTGCTCCTTCAGGTTTCAACTTAGATCTGGCTTGCCAGCAGACAGCTTGGGGACTTTCCCTCAGATCCACAAGGTTCGGTTGGCTGATTCTGCTGTCAGTCAAAGCAAGAGCTCCCCCTTCAGTTACAAAAAGGCACCAACAGCCCAAAACTACAATTCCTATGGATTTTGACTTCAGAAAGCTCCTGTAGTCCGCTCCATTTTAGGTCCCACCAGAACTGATTGGTCCAATTCACAGTCCCGGGCCAAATTGTGGGGATAAACAAGACAGTCCTTGCTGCAAAGAAGGCAGGTTAGACAAACTACTTTATCATTATCACTCTAAATGATTTTCAGCAAATAGTTACATCTTTCAACACAGCTCCCTCTCAGATTATTTATGACTGCAATTCAAGCAGCTCTTAAAGAGACAGTGCATAGAGGCTATACAGGCACTCTCTGGCAATCACATTTAAATTGCTAAAACGCAGGCCGCCAACCTGGCAGTGAGCATTTAGGCAAGCTCAAGGAAGACTTTTCGGGAACCCCCATTGGTAGGGGGGGTTACACAAGCAATGTGAGAAGGCAGTAGGTAGGCCTGGGGGAAACTGGGATGTATAGGGAGTGCCATCACCAGCAGAAAACAGGAACTTGTTATCCCTCTGTACAGACAGTTGGTGAGACCCCATCTGGAGTACTGTGTCCAGTTCTGGAGACCCCATCTCCACAAGGACATAGACAGGATAGAGGCAGTCCAGAAGAGGGCAACTAAAATGGTGCAGGGTCTGCAAGAGAAGCCATACAAGGAGAGACTAAAGGAGCTTAATATGTATACCCTTGAGGAAAGGAGGGAGAGGTGGGACATGATTGACACTTTTAAGTACCTCAGTGGAATCAACAAAGTCCAAGAGGGGTAGCATCTTTCAGAAAAAGAGATGGGCAAGAACAAGGGGACACAATTTGAAGAAAGAGGGGAGACGGCTCAGGGGCAATGTGAAGAAGTATTTTTTCACATAGAGGGTGGTGAACGCATGGAACCACCTTCCCGAGGAGGTTGTAGGGTCTAAAACTGTGGGAGAATTCAAGAATGCATGGGACAGACATAAGGCAATTCTTTTGGGGAGTAAGAAGAAATAAGCTGTTGGGTAACAAGGATCTGCTGCTTAACCAATAGGTAGGGAAATGGGCAGACTAGGTGGGCCAAGCAGTTCTTATCTGCTGTCAAAGTCTATGTTCCTATGTTTCTATATGTCTCTGAAAATCAATAAACATAAAGTTAAAAAAAAAAAAGAAATGCAGCATAACTTAAACAATAATGGCAGTCCCCAGTAATCTCCCTGCAACAGGGGTCGCTGGGAAGGGGGAAGAGGGCATTTTTGAGAGCCCGGGAAAATGCTGGCCAAAGGGAAAGAGAGCTTTGGTCTGCTATATAATGGAATGGGCAGAGCCCTGGATAAAAGTGGGGGATTGCAACTCAGAAGTGAGAGGGAGACACTGAGTGAGGGGCTGCTCCAGCCTGAAGGCTAGCCTGTGTGCACCAAGGCCTCTCTAGCCACAAAAGAAGGTTTAGGCATAGTGTTTACAAGTTCATGTAGGGAGCAGAGGAGAAATTGGGACTGTTGACTGGTATTCCTGGGGAACCAAGTTGAACTACGGGTCTGCAATTTTGCATCCCATAAGCCTATATAGACTGTGTGAATTGTTTCCCAGCCAGAAATAAAAGTATTTGGGCTGGATTCAAGAAGGTTTAGGAGCCCAGCTGTGTTTCTGCGTGTCAGTTCCCACTGGATGTCCAGGGTGTCCACAAGTCTGCCAGGTACCTTGGTCCTATGAAAGGCTCTTGGGACAAAGATGACGAAAGGCCCTTGGGGTGAAGACAATGAAAGGCCCTTGGGGCAAAGACAATGCAAGGCCCGTGAGGCAAAGATGACGAAAGGCCCGTAGGGGTGAAGATGATGAGAGAAACATAGAAACATAGACTTTGATGGCAGATAAGGACCTCTTGGCCCACCTAGTCTGCCCATTTCCCTACCTACAGGATAAGCCGTAGATCCTAGTTAACCAACAGCCTATTTCTTCCTACCCCCCCACAAGAATTGCCTTATGTCTGTCCCATGTATTCTTGAATTATCCCACAGTTTTAGTCCCCACAACCTCCTCAGGAAGGCTTTTCCATGCATCCACTACCCTCTCTGTGAAAAAATACTTTCTCACATTGCCCCTGAACCGCCCCCCATTCTCTTTAAATTGTGTCCCCTTGTTCTTGCATGTCTCTTTTTCTGAAAGATGCTACCCTCTTGGACTTTGTTGATTCCACTGAGGTACTTAAACATTTCTATCATGTCCCCCCTCTCCATCCTTTCCTCAAGGGTATACATATTAAGCTCCTTTAGTCTCTCCTCGTATGGCTTCTCTTACAGACCCTGCACCATTCTAGTTGCCCTCCTCTGGACTGCCTCTATTCTATGTCCTTGCAGAGATGGGGTCTCCAGAACTGGATGCAGTACTCCAGATGGGGTCTCACCAACTGTCTGTACAGAGGGATAACAACTTCCTGTTTTCTGCTGGTGATGCCTCTCCCTATGCATCCCAGTATACCCCCAGCTCTCCCTACTGCCTTCTCACATTGCTTGCTAACCTTAAGGTCATCTGATATGATTACCCCCAGGTCCCTTTCCTTTTTTGTTTTTGTTACTACCTCCCTCCCATTGTGCAATCTTCCCCTGGATTTTTGTTTCCCAGGTGCAATTTTTTGCACTTCTTTGCATTGAATCCAAGCTGCCATACTTCCGACCATTCCTCCAACCTTGCCAAGTCCCTTCTCATCCTTTCCACGCCTCCTTGTGTATCAACCCCTGTTGCAGATCTTTTTGTCATCTGCAAAGAGGCATAATGGGTGTTTACTCACCTGGTAAAGGTGATTGTGTTGGTTGGCATCCATGGCACTCCAGACATTACCTCATGGGTTACAGCCCACCTGATAGGCTAATGATGCGCATGACCCAGATCAGATTTCCAGTATATCCAGGTCCTAGGAACCCCTGCTCTCCAGTTTGAATTTTCCATAGCTGAAAGGAAGAAAGTAGGAACACAAGCAAGCAATGCACACAATAGAGACTATTAAAGATGAGATATGCAACTACAGGGTAAAATAATGGGGCCAGAGGCCTGAATTTATTGCCTATTCTATACACACTACCTCGAACCATGGTTCGACTTGAGTTTTCTTGCAGCGGGATGAGGTTGAAGGAGTAGGGACCTCCTGCTTCTCTTCTTTCCTTTTCTTGTGGGACGCTCCAATCATTCCCGAGGGGAGGGCCTTGGAGTGCCATGGATGCCAACCAACACAATCACCTTTACCAGGTGAGTAAACACCCATTGTGATTGGTTGGCATCCCATGGCACTCCAGACATTACCTCATGTGAGATAAGAAGCAGTTTAAGCCTCTGGGTGGGATTCGGATGGATCGGAGGGACCGAGAGATGGGCCGCTGCGAGGACGTGAGAGGCGAAGGCCGGCCTGAAATCCTGGAGTTGCTCTAGCCTGTAGTGTCTCATGAAGGTGTGTAGGGAGCTCCAGGTAGCGGCCCTACAGATGTCCTCAGAAGATACCAGTGCTCGTTCCGCCCAGGAGGTGGAAACTGCCCTTGTGGAGTGTGCTCTGATCCCCTGTGGCAGGGTCAGACGCTGTCAGTAGCAGGGCGTGAGCACGACCCGCTTGATCCAACCTTCGATGGTGGTTTTGGACGCCGCGAGCCCCTGTCGTTGACCCTTCGAGACAATGAAGAGTCTCTCCATCTTGCGGATGGGTTGAGACCTGGCCAGATAGACTGAGAGGGCTGATCCGATATCCAGAGAATCCGGGGAACTGTTCCCGTCCTGCAGAGTAGGGCGGGTCAGGGTGGGTAGGTCTATGGGTTGTTCCCTATGGAACTTCGTGGGGATCTTCGGTTGGAATGCCGGGACAGTCCGAAGCCGTACTCCTTCAGGGGTGAAGGTGGTGTAGGGTATTGTGCAGTACAGTGCACCGAGCTCCCCTATTCTCCTGGCCAAGCAGATGGCCACGAGAAAAGTGGTCTTCAGACCTACCCAGAAGAGGTCTGCTTCGGTGAGGGGTTCGTATGGTGGCGCTCTTAGGGAGTCCAATACCAGAGGTAGGTCCCAGGGTGTGACCCCAGGTCTGGCCCTGGGTCGCATGAGGTCCACGGCCCTTAGGAACCGGATTGCATCCGGATGAGCTCCTGGTGGGTGCCCCTCAACCAGACCTCTGGCTGCCCCATGGCTGCCAGCTGCACCCTTAGAGAGGAGGGTGCCAGCCCCTTATCCACCCCCTGCTGTAGGAACAACAGGATAGTGGGGAAATCGGCTTGTTCCGGTACCGAGCCCTGGAGGTGGCACCACTGTGAGAAGATGGCCCATTGTCTCTCGTAGGTGGAGGTGGTGGAGGCACGATGAGACTGGAGGAGTGTGCCTACGACCGACTCGTGGTACCTGGTGGCGGATAGTCATTCCCTCTCAGGAGCCAGGCCGTGAGTTTCAGAGTTCGAGGGGACGGGTGCATCACGGGACCCTGCGACAGCATGTCTGGCCGGGTCGGAATCCGGAAGCTGGCTAGAGAAATTTCTGTGATCGCTGCGAACCACGATCTTTGGGGCCAGTATGGGGCCACCAGGATGATGGTGATTCGGGATTTCTGGATTTTGTCCAAGACTTGAGGAATGAGAGGGAGCGGAGGGAACACGTATGCGCCGTCCCGAGGTCACACCTGAGACAGGGCGTCCGTGCCCTGGGAGTGCACGTCCCTGAACCTGGACAAGTACCTGTCCACCTGGGTGTTGTCCTTCGATGCCATTAGGTCTATGGACACTGGGCCCCACGTCATCTGGATTAAGCGAAACAGGTCTGGGTGCAGGCACCATTCTCCGGGATGGATCTGTTGGCGGCTGAGCCAATCTGCCCTTATGTTCAGCTTTCCGGCTAAATGGACCGCCCCCAGGTGGGATAGGTGTGTTTGTGCCCAGCTCATTACCCTTGAGGTTTCCCATGACATGGCCTTGCTTCTGGTACCCCCCTGTTTTGCTATGTATGCCACCATCACGCGGTTGTCTGATTTGATCAGAACCGACTGTCTCTGTATGATGTGGCGGAAGGCCCTTAGCACGTGGAACACTGCTCTCATTTCCAGCACGTTGATTGAGAGTAGGGCCTCCGCTGGGGACCAGGTGCCCTGCGCTGACTCGGCCCCCAGGCAGGCTCCCCAGCCAGAGAGACTCGCGTCCGTCTTGATGGGGATCAGGGGAGGGGCTTCCAGGGGAACTCCTCTTGTCAGATTTCCCGGAGTGACCCACCACCTCAGGGAAGATCTCACTTCTGCGGGCAGCTGGACTGGGCGGTGCAAGTTGAACTCGTTTGGCGCCCCGCTTGCCAGGATGAAATGTTGGAGTGGACGCATGTGCCACCTGGCCCACAGGACGAGGTCGATGCAGGAGGCCATGCAACCCAGGAGTTTCGCGACCTCTGCCACTGTGGTGCGAGGGTGCGACCTTAACTGCCCGGCCAGTTTTCGGAGACTGCGGATCCGTGTTGGGGCCGACCTTGCCCAGCCGTCTGCTGAGTTGATGATGGCCCCGAGATGTTCGATCTGCTGGGTTGGACGGAGCTGGCTCTTCTCCTTGTTCACCACCCAACCATGGTCCTTGAGTGCCCGTACGGCGAGTTCTGTATGAGCGTACGCCTGATCCCTGGATCGGGCGCGTATGAGCCAGTCGTCTAGATACTGTACTATGTCCAGCCCTTGTTCCCTGAGCCTGGCCACCAAGGTGATGGAGACCTTGGTGAAGACCGAATGGGAGTGCCCGGTACTGGAAGTGCTGACCCATGATGTGGAAGCGTAGAAACCTTCTGTGGTTCTTGATGATGGGGATATGTAGGTAGGCGTCCTTTAGATCGATTGAGGTTAGGAAGTCGCCTACTCTGATACCCCGTAGGGTGGACCGAACCGTCTCCATCTTGAACCGACGTGGGATCACGTATTGGTTCAGGCATTTTAGGTCCAGGATGGGCCTGAGCTCCCCCGACTTTTTGGGTACTAGGAAGAAGATGGAGTACATGCCTTCCCCCTGCTCCTGAACTGGGACTGGTTGAATGGCCCTGTTCTGGATCAGATCTGCCAGGATTCCTTGTACCTGGTGTGGTGAGGCCCTCCTTTTGGAGATGGGAGATGAGACGAACCGTTGGGGTATCGACTGGTGAGTCAGCTCTATGGTGTATCCCCTGGAGACCACGTCTCGGACCCACCTGTCCGACGTGGTGGCCTCCCAGCGGTGGGCGAACAGAGCCAACCTTTGGCCAACAGGGGGGTACTGAGGGAGTCTCGGGGAAACCGAGTCACTGTTTTCCCCTGAACCCTCTTCCATGGCCTCCGACCTTTGACCCCGAGGTCTGAAGGAGGAGGGACTTGTAGCTGTTGAAGATGGGTGCGTGTGAAGGATGTGGGGACCCTATCTGAAGGAGTGGTTTTATCAGTAGGGTTCCCTGCAGTTTTGGCTTTTGGTTCCGGGCCGAAACTCATGCCTAGCAGCTGGTAGTGTGAGGGTCTTGACCTATTCCTTAAGAGGTCCCTACCCTCTTCCCTCTGTTTCAGATAAGCCTGAGACCTTCCCCAACACGTGACCCCTTAAGGGGTAAATTTTAAGCAAAGTCTTAGATTCTGAATTGGCGCCCAGAGTTTGAGCCATAGTGCTCTGCAGGCCCGATTTATGATGGCGCCACCCTGGCCTGAGGTGTAAAGAGTCCACTGCCATGTCTGCAAGAGTTTGGCTGCGCCGAGGTACAGTCTAATAGTTCAGACTCCCTCGACTTGACCTGCTCCTGGAGTTCCTCCAGCCAGCGGATCTGGGCCCTCAAGGTATAGATCGGCGCTGTCATTGCCTTGCCCATGGTACCCTCGATTTCAAATGTCTTTTTCAGCATATCTTCAATTTTCTTGTCGGTAGGGTCCTTGAGTGCTATGGTGCCGCACGGCAGCACAGTCTTCTTACTCAAGGCCACCACTTGGGGGTCGATGGAGGGGGCCTTGCACCAGGAGTCGGACTTGTCACCCTGAATCGGGTACATCTTGAGTAAATTCCTTCGGTTCAGCATTCTGCCCGGATCCGTGGATTGCCATTCGGTGTGAATCAGTTCCTCAATGGCTGGGCAGACTGGGAAGGTCTCTGGGATGGTGGTCCTTAGCTGGATCATAGGGTCTAGCTTGGATTCCATCTTCTCCCCTTCTTGTTCCTCCGTGGCAAGGCCCATGGTGGCCTTGATGACCTTCATAAGGCCGGGAATTGTCTTGAATGCGCACAGTTTAGAGGTCAGAGACGGGGTTGCCTGTTGATCGAGGTCCTCTATGTCTGAATCCAGGCCATGCTCCTCCTCGTCGAACTCGTCCTCTTTTTCTCTCTCCTCAGTGTTGCCATCCTGGGGAATGCTGGGGAGCGGGTCCTCTGGCACCGGTGGCTCTTCTGGCGGGTCTTTCTGATGGGAAGGCTCCATGTTGGATGGTCTAGCTCTATTTTGTGTAAGTGCCTCCAGCTTCTCCATGATCTTCAGCATGAAGTTTGCTGGCTCTCCATCATGGCCACCGCAGCTTGCTTGGTCTGGAATCAGTATGGAGCCGGGTCCACCTCACGCCGAGTTGCTGGGGCCGGGAGAAGGATCTAGAGGGGAGTTCTCCATTGAAGACAGCTCGTCATGTCATGAGGCAGGCTGCGCATAGAGGGCCTGGGGTTTGAGGGAGGAGGCGGCTGCACTGGTGCATTTCTTTGCTTTAACCATCTGCAGATAAGAGAGAGAGAGAGATCTGAGGGAGGAAAGAGACTCCGTGTTTTTTCCCCTAGACCCAGTTAGAAAAGGCTGCTGTGGCAAGGGCGCTTGTGAGGGCCCTCAGCCCGAGCCGTGAAGGGTGAGAACTTTATCCAAACCTTGCCACTCATCTCAGACTGGCAATCCTACTGGGAAGGTGGGTCCACTGTGGAGGGGGGCCACGACCCCCCAAGAGATGGGGATGGGGATCGCAGGACCTACCTGGGTCGCTATGTGAGGTACCCGGGCAGTAGCTCTGCGGTGTCCTACTGGGGTCGCTATGAGAGGGACCCGAGTGGAACTGTGAAGCCTCCCAGTTGTCTCTCTTTATGCCCCCTTCTGGTTGATTTTTTTTTTTTTTTGTTAACGCAGACATAAACGAGAACAAGCTGGAGTGGCCTGGGGGCCCCTGGAGACCAGGTTGCTTCCCAGAGATGGACCCCCCGTTGCTGGAATCACAGGAAACTGTGGGATTCAAATCCAGGAGGTGTCTTCTGGGAGGACTGGAGTGTGCACTTCAGGGCCTAAAAACCACTGGGCCAGACTGCCTCCCAGCTCGCTGAGAGGTGAGGAAGAGCGAGGGGGGGGCCGACGGGCAAGTCAGAGGCCTACGCAGGCGTGGGCCCATTCATCGGGCGGAGTCTTGTCCCTGTGGTGCATCCCCCAGGCCTCGTGCTGCTATAGGTCTGGGAGAGAGAGGGAGGAACGCCCCAGATGGAGCGATAGGCTGGGAGGGATTGGCGTGGGCCTCAGTGGTACAGGAGGTGGCCCAGTAGCATCGCGCTGGCTTCTCCCCCTTCCAGGTAGGCTCAAGGGGGGGAGGCGTTCCTAGGCGTGCGCGACGATCGGGTGTGGGAGATGGAGACCGCGGAGTCGCGGGGAGCAGAGGTGACTCGCGGTTTGCGCTAGGAGGCTGAGGCCTGGGAGGGGGATAGCCGGGAGACCGGGGAAGGGCCCGAGAGCTCACAGAGTCTCGCGGGGAGCAGAGGCGACTCACGAGGAGAACAGGCCGAGGCCTGCTGAGGGGAACGGGGCCACGTGGCGGCTGTTGGAAGGTCCCAGACAAGCCGCAGAGTTGCGGGGAGCAGAGGCGACTCACGTGCTGACCAACAGGCCGCGGGACACACCGGGGAAGGTCCCAGACAAGCCGCGGAGTCGTGGGGAGCAGAGGCGACTCGCGGGCCGACCAACAGGCCGCGGGACACAAGGCGGCGTATTACAACGACCGGGTGGGGTCTCAGACGAACCGTGGAGTTGCGGGTGGCAGAGGCGACTCGCGGTAGACCCAAGCAGGCCGCGGAGTCACGGGGGACAGAGGCGACTCGCAGCGGGGATCCAAGGGGGGAAGGCCTCTGAAGGGGCGGAGACCGTAGTAGGACCACGGAGTCACGGGGAGCAGAGGTGACTCGCGGGGCATTTCTGGTGGTGTAGGCCTGCTAGAGGGGGCCCACGCTGCCGCGTGGGTGAAGGAGGAGGCAGCACGCTGTTTGGGCCTGAAGGGCCTGCCAGGGAAAACGAAGAATTCGCTTCAGGAAGGAATCAAACGCCTGGAGAGGCCTCCAGGAACGGAGTAAAGCATATAAACTGATTGCAAAAAAACTCCCATAATACATAAAAAGGATTTTAGCCATGGAGAATTTCTGGGAGCCAGCAGCTCCTTCTTAAACAATAGGTATAAAATGCTATCCATAATTCATGAATACCAGCACATGAAAAGGCTAAATAACACATTTCCTACCTTAAAAGATAAAGAGCAGACAGGGGTTCTCTGGATGCTTCTTGCCTATTCAGATGCACAAATTAGAACTGGAGAGCAGGGGTTCCTGGGACCTGGATATACTGGAAATCTGATCTGGGTCATGTGCATCATTAGCCTATAAGGTGGGCTGTAACCCATGAGGTAATGTCTGGAGTGCCATGGGATGCCAACCAATCACAATTTTCCTTCCAGTCCCTCTGCAGTGTCACTTATAAAGACATTAAAAAGGACTGGACCCAGTACTGAACCCTGCGGTACCCCACTAGTAACCCCTCTTTCTTCAGAGTGGACTCCATTTACAATTACCTTCTGTGTCCTGTTGCCCAGCCAATGTTTTACCCAGGCTACCATTGTGGGACCCACTCCCAGGCTGGTTAATTTGACTATTAATCTTTTGTGTGGAACTATGTCAAATGCCTTGCTAAAGTCTAGGTAGGCCATGTCCACAGCCCCTTCCTGGTCTACTACTTTGGTCACCCAGTCAAAGAAATCAATTAGATTCATCTGACATGATCTTCCCACTGTGAACCCATGCTGCCTTGGGTCCTGTGCCCCACTGGCCTCTAGCTACTCAACAATTCTTTCCTTCAGAAGTGATTCCATCACTTTCCCTTCCACAGAGGTCAAACTGACAGGTCTGTAGTTTTCTGCCTCTGTCTTGGTCCCACTTTTGTGAAGGGGAATCACATCTGCCTTCCTCCAGTCCTTGTGTACCACACCATCCTCCCATGATTTGTTAAAAAAGGTAGTCAGTGGTTTCACTAGTTCTCCCCTTAATTCTTTTAGAATCCTGGGGTGAATTCCATCAGGCCCCATTGCTTTGTCCACCTTCAGTTTTAGTTTTTTCAGAACCCCTTCTTCTGTGAAAGGACTGGGATCGACCCCCCTATCCAGAGTGCTTTTGTTAATTGGATTAGGCACCTCCCCATCCTCTTTTGTGAATATTGAGCAGAAATATTCATTCAGTATCCCTGCTCTTTCACTATCCCCCTCTGCCCACCCACCGTTCATTCTATTCAGCCTCACTATCCTTCCCTTTGTCTTTCTACACTCCCCGATGTACCTATAAAAGGTCCTATCAGTTTATACGGTCATATTAATTTATAACTATGGAGGACTCTATCTTTAAAATGCAGCATGCGCTGTTAACAGTGTTACTAATCACTCTCTTTGTGGTTTGCAGGGTGTCAGCAGAATTTTTGAAAGTGAAGGCCTTACTAGTGTTGATAGGGGTGGGCTGGGGTTATGGCCTGCTATGTTAAGGCACAGTGGTCAAACTATAATAGGGAAAATGAAGGGTCTAGCCTTTGGGGGAGGGGTACATCAAGACAGAGGGTGATGCTAGCAGTTGGTGAGGGGTAGTTACTCCACAAATTATAAATCAGACAGAGTAAACAATAAGGATGTGGGAGAACTCACTCAATGTGTGGGGGAGTGGGATTTACCCCTCACATTCTTGGTCCTGCCATTTCTTAGACTCTTCCACCACCAATGTTTGCCTAGGGACCTGAAGGGAATATGTACCTATAGAAGAAAGAGAGAGAGAGAGCCATGACAGAGTTAGCTATCTTCCATAATGAGAGCCTACAAGAGTAAGGAATTGCACTTTAGGAAACCCTGTAGATCCCCCAAAGCTAAAATAAATCAAAAGGGAATAAAGCACCCAGCTATGATCCACAGTGGATGGAGGGGATGTTCTATAGGTGCAGTACAACCATGCAGTAGGGGAGTCCAGGAGAAATCCTTCCTTATCTGTTGATGCCATATACTCTGAGGGAAGATCACACATATGCAAGGTGTTACATCTTGAGCGGGGAAATCCTAAACACAGGTACAACCTGGGAGGGGAGGCGCTGGAGGCCTCAATAGGGGAAAAAGACTTAGGGGTCACGGTGGATGCATGTATGAATAACTCTGAGCAGTGCAGGAGAGTGGCTAGCAAGGCAAACAGGATGTTGGGATACATCGTAAGGGGGATCACCTCTAGGATCAAGGAAGTGATTCTGCCGCTGTACAATGGACTGGTTAGACCACACCTTGAGTACTGTGTACAGTACTGGAGAACACACTTGAAGAGGAACATACAGCTCCTGGAGAGGGTACATAGGAGGGCAACTAAGATGATACGAGGGCTAGGGGATTTGACGTGCGAGGACAGACTTGAGGAGCTCTGCCTGTTTTCATTGGAGGAGAGGAGAGACGGGGGGACATGATTGAGGTCTTCAAGTACCTCAAGGGAATAAATAGGGTAAACATGGAGGGGATCTTTAGACTAAAGCCGGGAGGTATCACCAGAGCGCATGGTTTGAAGTTGGAAGGTGGAAGGGTGAGGGGGGAAGAGGAGGAGTTTTTCACTGAGAGGGTGGTGGACCCTTGGAATGCACTGCCTGGTGAGCTGGTTCAGAGATCCACAGTGGAGGGCTTCAAGAGTGGGTGGGACAGACACAGAAAGTGGATGTATCAGATGATGGCCTGTCCAAGGGGGGTGGGGATGGATGATAGGGGTTTCTGGAACACAAGGGGGGGAGGGCCTCTCTGCACCCAACTAGGGATCTGAGGTTCGAGCAGACTCGATAGACCATAAGGCCTAATCTGCTGGCAAATAGTATGTTAGTATATGCTAAGCACTGCACAAGACTGCTACTGTTGCCCACAGAGGTCCCATATACTGTAGTTCATTCGCCCAGGGAGTTGGTGACTGAGGATAGAGCATCACAGTGTGGATCTTGTCAGGATTGTGACAGCTGTGCCTCTATGTATGTGAGCAAGGAGAAATGAGATCAGGAAGCCCTGATGTAATACAACCACCTTTGAGGAGAAAGCTGCCTGTTGTATGTAAGCCCCCTGTAAATGAGGGGCTTATATTCCCTCTTTTAGACACCCCTTTCCTCCCTCCCTCCTATGCCCATGGGTGCCGGAAGATAGTAAAAGCTGAGGGGGCGGAGGCTCGGAAGGGCACTTATGAGGGTAAAAAGGGCACTTTCTACACCAATTTTTGCTATACAAAAATACAATAAATGTGCACTCATGATGAAGATCGTAACATTAAGAATGCAGTTATACCACATAGGAATATTTATTACAGTATATTACGAACATACGTATGTGCCAGCAGAAACAGACCACCTGGGGTAAGTCTGCTCGAGTGTGCGGCTATATTAAGAGATCAGCTGTCAGCCCATTCCCTCCAATAGCTCCACATGAAGTCAGATCCATCCATTGCTTAACCTGATACAGTGGCTGCCCAGGTGAAAAGGAAAGATGGCCTAGTAATGCAGTCTTCACACAAATGAGTTAGGAGTTTTTGATTCCAGTAACTTCAGAATAGAAGTTAGCAGTTAAGCCCAACCACCAGCGACAAGGTAAACTCCTGAGGCTGGGGAAATAATGACACAGAGGGCTGGATATTCAAACTGCGCCATTCTGTGGCGCAAGCCCTTGCGCTGCTCAAAAAAGTTGTGCAGGGGTGTGGCCGAGGTGATACTCAATGGAGTTGCGCTATTGAGCAACTCCTTTGAATATCGCACGCCGGCCACAGCCACTGTGCATGGCACAGTGGAACTTGCGCCACCGCAAGTGGTCAGAGTGGAGCATTCAGATGCGGTGGCGCAAGTTCCACTGCGCCATGCGCAAATTTCCGATATTCAAAAGGTGACATGCAAATGGGGCCATAATTTATGCAAGGTGCACAGGGGGCCATCTGCATCTAATTATGGCCCCATTTGCATGCCATTAGCATGCAGGTGCGCCGATCCCCGACGACTTGCACCTGGTGCCCTGCCAGGCAGCAGCCGTCAGGGACTGATGCCCCCTGCAGCCCGATCGCGGGCAGAACAGTATTCCTTCCCTCCCCACTAGCAGCCCAATCGGGCGTAATGTAAACCCCCCTCCGTAGCCCAATTGTGGGCATAACATACTGTCCCCCCCCGGCAGCCTGATCGTGGGCATAACTTAGATTAACCCTCCCCACTAGCCCGATCGCAGGCATAATGTCAACCCCCAAAGACCAATATCCTGGTGGTCCAGTGGACATGAAGCCCGATCCACGGGCATAAGGTCAAACCCACCCCAATGTCCAATATCCCTGGTGATCTAGTGGCCCCCACCCCACCCACCCACGGAGCCCCACCACCCCACTCCCCCAGTCAGCCAGCTGGCAGCAGCACCCCACCCTGCCACCCCCCGCCTCGCCGTATGGCAGTTCGGTAGGGCTGCATGCCCATTGGTTCAGAGCAAGAGCCAATGAGCGTGCAGCCCATTAGTATAAGGCAGTTCAGATATGTGAATGAATTGATTGAATTAATTCATTCATTCATATCTGGACTGCCTTACGTATGGGGCTGCATGCCCATTGGCTCTTGCTCTGAACCAATGGGCGGCAACCCTACCAAGCGTGTCAGTCAGTGGGCGCCTGGGCAGCAGGCGGGGGGCTGCCACCCGCTGGCTGATGGGGGAGCGGGTGGGGCTCCGTGGGTGGGTGGGTGGCCTACTAGATCACCAGGGATATTGGACATTGGGGTTGGTTTGCCCTTATGCCCGCGATCGGGCTTCTGGTCCACTGGACCACCAGGGATATTGGTCTTGGGGGAAGGATTTCTAATGTCGCGATCAAGGTAGTGGGGGAAGGATTTCACGCCCATGATCGGGCTAATCGGGGAAGGATTACTTAATGCTCGTGATCGGGCTTCGGTCCATTGGACCACCAGGGATATTGGTCTTTGGGGAAGGATTTCTTAATGCCCGATCAGGGTAGTCGGAGGGTGGGGAAGGATTTCTTATGCCCGTGATCGGGCTAATCGGGGAAGGATTACTTAATGCTCGCGATCGGGCTTCATGTCCATTGGACCACCAGGGATATTGGTCTTGGGGGAAGGATTTCTAATGCCCGTGATCAGGGTAGTCGGAGGGTGGGGAAGGCTTTCCTAATGCCCGTGGATCGGGCTAGTTGGGGGATTACTTAATGCCCGCGATCAGGCTTCAGTCCACCGACCACCAGGGATATTGTCTTTGGGGGTTGACGCTATGCCCGCGATTGGGCTTGTGGGGGTTAATCTACGCTATGCCCACGATCGGCTGCTGTGGGGGAATCAGTATGTTATGCCCACGATCAGGCTACGGGGGGGGTTACTATTATGCCCACGATCAGGCTGCAGGGGGGCACAGGGAACACATTGAGGGCCACCCACAGGTGGCAGCTGCTGTGTTGCGCCCTGCAATGCGGCAGCTCACCTGTGAGTGGCCTTCGACTTAATCCTTCTTTTTTGGGCTCAAAGTTGTGCAGGCGCAGGTAGGGGGTTGCACCTGCACAACTCTGCACGGCCCAGCTGAATATCGGGCTGTGCAGTTTATGCATGGTTCCTCCCCCTCCGGCTGAGCATGCCTTCATTAGCATTGCGCTGTTGCTCAGCATGACTTGGGGGGTGCAACTGCCTCCTGCTGAATATCGCAGAATGGCGCAATTTCAGACTTGCGCAGGTGCAACCCTATTGCGCAACCCTTTTGAATATCCAGCCCAGAGTCTTTAACTTTACACAGAGCTTCTTTATTAATGAATCACAATGTACAATGTAAAGCTTATTTTAATGAATCATAGTATACAATGACAGTAAACAATATTAATTTAATTTACAACAATATGGGCACAAAACAATGCACAACTATAATTGCTGGAGTCAAGAGAGGCTGGCTTGCCAAAAACATCACTCGCTGGTATGAGGATGTAGGTCAGGCCCAACCAAGTGTTGCCCATGGCATGGCCTTCAATCTTCTCCTGTACTCCTGCTCACATTTTGTTTTATTACAAAACTAAAGTGAGTATAATTACAGTGTTGAACAGTAAAGATAAAAAAAAAAAGTTCTTTCTTTGACCTGCAGGCTTTGGTACTCCAGCCTGCAGCACAGGGGCCAATTAGAAAAGCAGTGCCTTTACTTCATGTAGAAGCTCTGCCAATGGCAATGCTCTTCTGGACACATACAGACTTTACAGCAAAGTCTGGATGGAGGAGTAGGATACACCTGGATATGAGCCACTGTTCCTTAAGAATTCAGTATAGTTGCTAGCCATCTCCTAACTCCTGTACTGTTGCAGCTGCATACCACAGACTCCCCCAATCAACCAATTTACCATCATATCTATACTTCTGCCATGCATGCATCCTATAGATACTCTGGTTACCACTTCAGGCTGGTATGCCTGTAACAAGCCATTCCCATGCCCTGGTGGCCACCAAATCATCCTATGGATGCTCTGGTCATCACTCCAGGCTGATATACCTATACAAGTCATTACCAGGCCCTGGTGGCTACCAAATCATCCTATGAATGCTGTGGTCACCACTTTAGGCTGGTATGCCTGTACTAGCCATTCCCAGGCCCTGGTGGCCACCAAATCATCCTATGGCTGCTCTGGTCACCACTTCAGGCTGGTATGCTGCACCAGCCATTCCCAGGCCCTGGTGGCCACCAAATCATCCTATGGCTGCTCTGGTCACCACTTCAGGCTGGTATGCCTGTACAAGCCATTCCCAGGCCCTGGTGGCCACCAAATCACCCAATCAAACAATTTACCACCACATCTATATTTCTGCCATGAATGAATCCTATGGATGCTCTGGTCACCACTTCAGGCTGGAATGCTGCACAAGCCGTTTCCAGGCCCTGGTGGCCACCAAATCACCCAATATACCACCACATCTATGCTTCTGCCATGAAAGAATCCTATGGATGCTCTGGTCACCACTTCAGGCTGGTAAGCTGCACAAGTCGTTTCCAGGCCCTGGTGGCCACCAAATCACCCAACCAATTTACCACCATACATATACTTCCCTTGAGTAAAGGTTTTCAGCATAAAATTTTTCCAAAAAAAGTTACGTCGTCTTTCATTTCGTTGCACAAACTCACGAATAATTTGTGCCCGATCTAACTTGTCTGTTCTCTCTTTGTGAATGTTCAACAGCACTAGGTGATTGTACCCCTTCTCCATCATGGTGCTTCATAAGTAAGATTTTATCCTCCACTGTGTTGAAAAGGCTCTCTCCCCAGTTGCTGTACTCATTGGGGCAAAGAGGTAAATTTGAATGAGCTTCACAACTTCTGAATACAGTGTCTGTTGCTGGCAGTCTTTTCCCACTAAGGCATCGATAATGGTGTTGATTGTAGCTACTACCTTCACCTCTGGCAAAACCTGCTGTACAAGTCCTGGGAGCAACTTCAGCTGTGCATTCAGATTGTCAATGTCCAAGTCTTTATCTCCATACAACTGTGCGACCTGAGGAGGAACTGAAAATGACTTTGCGTTGACTGCTTGAAGCAACACATTCTCCATGGATGACAGCAAAGCATAGGTTTCTTGATCAAAACGTCGATCTAGTTTGATGAGACAAGCATCAATGGCTTCATAATACAGTTGTCGATACCATTCCTTAGCAGATTCAGGATGGTGATGTGGTGCACTTCCATGTTGCAGCCATGCTGGGACATAGCACTGTCTGGGGAGTTTTGGCGCTTTCACAATTTTCAGTAGGTGTGCTTGCTCTTTGATGCCTTCATAGTCCTGGTAAAAGCCATCATGCTGGCTTTGTAAATTTTGCTCCAGGGAGTTTACAGTTATCATTGTATTTGCTGCCGTCAGTGTTTTTATTTGCAAGATTGAAGCACTCGTTCAGATATGCTGAATATATTGTATCACACAACAAGTCCAAAATAGGTCAGAAACTTTTACATCACTGACAACATACCCTTGACTTTACTTCATACATCAGATGATTTGTCTGCTTCCAACTCTTGTAAGATTTCATAAAGTGTTCCATAGTTTGTGAGAACCGACTTGATGCTCTTTGTTCTTGCTGTCCATCTTGTTGGGCAAAGTAAGTGCAGGCTTTCTATCATCATGTAAGTAAGTAAGTAAGTAAAATTTATTTTTTAAGCGCTTTTCAGAAAACCAAAGCGCTGAACAAATAGAACAACATTTAAAACAACATATATTAAAACAGTATAAAAAAAATTATTCTCCATAAGCTTTTAAAAACAGATACATTTTAAGCTCCGATTTAAAGCTCTCAACGGTCAGGCAGCCTCTTATCCTCTTATGTAAGGGTTCTCTCTGTCATTTGCTGCAATATTTTCATACAGAGCCAATCTCTGTGGCGATCCTTCAATCAGCACACTTAAATTCTGGACAAAGCTGAGTGCATCTTCAATGGCATCGCTTGTTTTGCCACAGATTTGCAACACCAGGTCCAAGGAATGATTTGCACAATGGACATTCAGTGCTAGTGGATTTTCTCTTCTAATTCTTGTAGCAGTTCCAGAAATACATCCACTCATATTTGTTGCTCCATCATATGCCTGTCCCCTCATGTCATTGATTGATAAATTATGATTGATAAATTGCATCTTAATAAAACATCCTTAATGGAACTTGTGATTGATTCTGTATCGGTCTTTCCATTTCGTACATTCCAATAAAATCTTCATGTATAACAAAATGAGGCAGGGAAACCCATTGTATACATATTGTCATCTGTTCATGTTGGCTGATATCCTGAGATTCATCTACTATAATTGAATACAGTTTTGATTCATTGCGTATCTCTTCCAATAGATTCCTTAGCAGCTGATGTGCCATGAGTTCCATGACTTCATTTACAATATCTGCACTCTGATATTTGCCTTCGTGGATCCATTTCAGTAGTTCTGTATGTCAACTGCCCTACTCAGCATTTCCTGCCTCAGGTTGTTTTCGTCTTCTTCTTTTGCATGAATTGCTATTCCTTGCCGAACTAGAAAATGTATCGCATTTAGTTGTTTCAGGAACATTTCTTGGTTTTTGGCCTGCTCCTGTGCAAGATGTTGGCTGAGCTGAGCACCAGTATCCATCCTTGTGTTGTTGAAGGCAGCATACCTCTCAACAGCTTCACGGTGGAATCATGCCACCTGATGTTTCTTAAATTTGTGAATTGCTTTCTTCCAATCACTGAATCCTGATGAAATGAAGGTCGGTTCACCATGACAACTGTCTGTGACAAGTTTTCTTTCCACTGCTGCCCGACAGTAGATGCAGAATACACATCCTTTTGAAACACAGTAGGTTAGCCAGCTGAAAGATGAAAACCACTGTGTTTGACAAGGTCTTGTTTCGGCTCTCCCATTGGTTCACAGAATGACCTGTTTGATGGAGGTGTCTGTAACACTGCTTGGTTGAAAAACACTGTTAATATTGTGGTAACAAACAGAAGAGCAGGAGGGGAGAGAGACAAAGAGACAGTAGATTCAGACAGTGGGTCAACTGCAGTAACCCAAGTATTCTCAAAACAGGTGGGGAGAGACAAAGAGAGCAGATTCAGACTCTGAGCCAACTGCTGTGACCTGGGTATTCTCAGAGATGTGCACGATGTTGCCATCACTATTGCTGTTCATGGGGAACAGCTCTGCAGCTCTATTTTCTGTATTACAGCAGGCCTTACCATCCAGGGTCACTGGAATGGCAGCTGCAGGGCAAACAACATCAGCCAAGGAACATGTCAGTTCTGGCACTGATGCAACATTTGGAACAAGCATGGCTACATTAGACCCTGTAAAAACCATTGGCAGCAAAGCTGTATGCACAGTTGCATTGGCACTTACTGCACCGGTTGACGTACTTGTGGCAGTGTCAGAGGTATTGTTCTCAGCAGCGATGTCACATGCAGGCTGTGAAGTTGTTGGTATCTGGGCACTCCCAAACCAATAGTTTAGTTTTCTTGGCATCTTGGCAGCAATATCAGCCAGTTGCTTCTCCATCTGTCTTTTTCGTCTCTCTGACCTTGGCATACTGGAATGCAATGTCAGAGAAAGCTGGCTCTGAGAATTCATTTTGTGTATAAAACCTAATGAAACCATCTGGTTACCATCTTCCAACAAGGCACTGCTACATGAACATTAAGCAAGTTAGCAATGAAGTGTCATGGCAAACAAAATTGTATCTTGTTGTTTCTTTTCCTCCCCATGTCTTTGTCAATAGTTAATATTTATCCTGAACTACTGGAGAAACTTTGATCAGCCATTTTTGGCTAGTGACCCATGCCTCAAAATGTTTGTCTACTGCACCACTATTGTACAACACACATGTGGGTCCAATAAAATCTATAATACATGATTTGGCTGGTACCGACAAAATTAGTATTTTTGTATGTCATTGTGTGTTTGCTTATTTTTGCAGCAGTCCTTAACTTTCTCACCTGCCCAACAGTTACAATGGGACATCTTTTGTCCATGATGCAATGCTGGGAAATTTGACTCCTCCCATGCAACACATAAAAGCCAGCCTATCCCAGCAACTGCCACTCACAGAATGTTCAAATGCCCTCCAGCCTCCCCAACTTACCTTTCTCTGCCACTCTTTCTCCCTTTGCTGCTGGGTCTTCAATTCCCAATACCCATCACTGCCCTGCTCCTCTGCCAAGGGTGGGAATAGAGAAAGTCCAAAGTTCACACAAGCACTATACAATATTCACCCACCACTGAATTGTTTTAATATGAGGACCAAATCTGTCCTAAGTTTTTTTTATAAACGGTGCCCTTAGGGAGGACTTTGATGTAGTGGCACTGCTTTTTACCAATGCCCCCTATACAACTTGTGGCATGGACAGCCAGTTCTGAGTGCTGTATGATCATTTTTTGTAATATAAAAATGTGTATGGACTGTCTCCCATGAGAAATGCTGAAACAGCATGTGAGATCACACACATACACACACACACACACACACAGGTTTTAAATACAAGGTGTTACCTGAAGGCCCAAAGTTAATTACAGACTTTTTTAAGTTAATTATAGCTTTAGCTGCTTAGAGGGAAATCAGTATTCCTTTTACGACATTTCAAGGGGGAAACCAGGTTTAGTACACTGGTACGAAATCATAAAGGCTTTGATGTCTGTGTCAGGGGAATAATACCCACAGATCAAAAAGAATCATTTGAAGAAAATGAATTGTGCTGAGGATTACAGAATTTAATACTTTGAAAATACATCCTGTTTTTGTATAGATATATATTTTTTATATATATATATTTCAGATAGAGAGGAGCTAGGTGACCTCATGCAAAGAGGTTGGCAAAGCCACCTTTTAGATAATATTCTGTTTTACTTCAGAGACACTTCTATCTAGACTCTGACAAAGAAACATCTTTGGAGCACTGTAAGCAGGTATTTAGAGAGAGAGAGACAACTCTAAGTACTGTAGTAGGAATTGCACTGTTTAAACCGTGTTCTTTTAAAAGATCTGTATGTTTTGTGATATAATAGTTCCGTATTTTATGTTTTACACATTTTTTTATCTATTTTAGTAAAATTCTAATTTTAGAGCCTACTTGGTCTGTCTTTGAATGTCTTTCTTTAGCAAGAAAAGTATATATGGTTATAGCTGACACTAGGCATAAGCTTGAATGGTGATACCAAACTGGAAAGATAAGCATTTTAATCTGAGGTCTTTTATTACAGTTTTTAAGGGTTAATTTCTGTACACCTGGTTAGGTGTTCATAGGCAAAGATATCTGGCCCCCCAAAGACAGAATTATCTGAGCCTGTACATTGGGTATGCTAATAAGAGGTTCACAGTTTGAATCCCTCTAAGACTTGAGACCAAAAGTTGATTTGAACCCACAAAACAGACAAGAGGGTTATCTTGTTCTGTTAACTGTTCACAAGACTGCGCTCAGAGGCTGGCACTTTGGGAGAAGAGAGCTGACCTGCTGAGTAGGTTTGTGACAGATTGGTTGACAGTGGTGTGGATTAATTTTAGTACCACAAGCTTTTATTGTTAAGCGTGTCAGCTTGAGACCGTTAGCTTACTTGCAAAGAAAGAAAAAGGTAGAGTTTTAGTTTAAAAGGAAACAGAACTACATCACTTGGTGTACAGTCAAGTTCCTACCTGTTTTATTTTTTTTTCTAAAGTGTAAATCAGAGAAGCAGTAGTGAGGGAAGAAGATGGCTTCTGACTACAGCAGGCACACTGTAGACTCCGTAAAGCAGTTGTGCGGGAACAGAGGAGTCCCGTTTGTGGTGAAAGCCAGCAAGCAGAACCTCATAGATGCCCTGATGGTAGCAGATACCCAGAGCAGCGAGTCATTGATCATGACTGAAAAGGACCAAACCTTGAGTGTGGCAGGGCTAGTGGCCAGTGCTGTGTCAAGATCCAATGAGGAGGACAACAGGGCCACTGTCAGTGAAGGGCCACAGCAGCAGGGGAAGGTCACCAGTATCCTGGATCTGGAAGTACTCACACTGCAAATTGAGTTGTGCAGGATGGAGCTGGAGTTCCAGGAGAAGAGGGAGCAAGAGACACGAGAGGCAGACCATGAGGCAGAGCGAGAACACCGTGAGACAGAGCGAGAATGCTGAGATGCAGAGCGAGAACAAAGAGACACTGACCATGTGGAGCAGGAGTGCCAGAGGCAACATGAACTGGAGAAGATATGACTCTGACCAGCGGCACCAGAGCAGGTAAGTGGCTTGGGTTTAACTGGGACTGCGGGACTGGGTTACAAATTGAACTCAAACTTAATAGTAGAATTTAAAGAGGGGGAGGATATGGATGCCTTTTTAAATTCTTTAGAAAAAGTTTGTATTCAGGCTAAAATTCCTAGAGAGTCCTGGAGCTTCCAGCTATCCCCGCTACTTACTGGGAAAGCTCGGGATGCATTGGGTCAAATGGACAATGAGGACAGTGGTGATTACAGCAAACTTAAAGCTGCACTGTTGAAGAAGTTTGAATTAACTGCTGAATCATACAGAGCTAAATTCTGTAAGCTCAGGAGAAGTCCTGACATGAGCTATGAGGAGCTAGCCACGAAACAATGTCAGTTTTTAAAACATTGGTGGGAAGAAATTGAGGCAAACTGTTGATAAAATTGAAAATGTGATTTCATTAGAACAGTTTTATTGGGCATTCCCAGGAGAGCTAAAAACCTGGCTAGAGCACCGAGATCCCAAAACAGTGCAAGAGGCTGCTGAACTCTCGGACCACTATGCCAAGAGCAGACCTGCTCTGAGAGCGAATGGGGCTGGCGTGGCAGTGCAGAAAGGGAAAAGCTCGCCTTCAGGGCAGCTAAAACCCTCACTGCCTTCATTGAAACCAGTAAGCCCCAAGTTTCAGAGAAAATATTTTTTCTGAGAGAAGAAATGAATATTGGTTGTGTAAAGAGACTCTGCATATTGCCAGACAGTGTCCCAAATAGGCGAGCAATACACAGCAGGGTGCCAGAAAGGAAGCAGGTTGTTTGTGTGTCCCTGGAAGCATGCCAGTGAACATGAGGGAATACAAGCACCCAGTCATGGTGAATGATGTACAGACGCATGGGTTAAGGGACACAGGGGCATCCTTGACCTTGGTAAAGGTGGATTTGGTACAGCCTGGTCAGCTTATACCCAATAAATATGTCACTGTACAGGACTTCACTGGTGAGGCGAAAACATTGCCCCTCGCTAGTGTTCTCCTAGACTGGGGTGAAACAGGGGGAACTGTACAACAGGTGGCTGTAGCCAAAACCTTAGCAGTGGATGTGATCCTGGGCAACAATCTAAAACAGGGGATGGTATGTGCAGTTACCCGTAGCCAAGTGGCAAGGGAAAATTGTAGTTCCCTGAACCCCACAGAGGCCATTGTGGAAACTACTGTGAGGCTGATTCCCTAATCTGTGTCTCCTGATATGGAGATTAATGAAGAGGGGGTAGAAATTTCCGGAGTAGCAAGTAACCACACAGCTACAGAGGGTTACTCCAAAGAGGGATGGGTGACCCATTGTCAGAGGGTTGGGATTGACAATGATCCTGGGTACCCTGATGCTAGTCCTAGGGACCCTAGTTTAGTGACTGAAGGGGACCTATCCCATGCCTTGGGAATGTGTGAGGGGCAGGTACACTGATTTTCCACACGCATGGAAAAATGGAGGTTTAAGCGGAATCCTGATTGGTCTGCGGTATTTCAGTGCGAAAACGGAAGTAGCATTTGTTCATGGAGTGTCCGTGAACTTAGCCCTTTAAAAAGCAGAGCACAGCATGGGTTTCTTTCTCATTGCTGCTCGCTCGTCTTGGTGTTGCTGCTCGATTGTTTCAGCATGTCTTGCTGCTGCCTTTCCCTAGAAGATCATCATTGGTAAAGAAATTAAGCACTGGAATCTCACTTCTGGTAGGTTTATTGATTGCACAATACTGTTAGTTAGGGAGTCTAAAATGGTACCCGATTACAATCTCCCCAAACTAGAGGGCTTAGTTAACTTAATTACTAGTGCAGTGAGCTGGTGGGCGAGCGAGATTACACCGTGTTTGCCTGCAGTGCATTTGCCCTGAAACTGGATTTTTTGAGACAGCTCAGTCCTGTAACTGGTCCTGGTCAACTATTTGGCTGTGATGTGGGTGTGTGTGTGTTCTGAAAAGTTGGTCCCAATCCGATAAAAAAAAAAAGGCTAGGCCGATCTGTAAGTTTTAGCTTCAAGTTGTGATGCTGATGCTGTTTATTTTTTTGGGGGAGGGGGTCATGCCGTGTCGCTACCGGATGCCATTTTACAGCTCATTGCCTTTTGGAGTGATGTGTCCTGCACATACCTGTGTCCAGGGAAGGGGTGCTCTCATGTCTATGTCCTGGCTGGGTAGGGTTCTGGCCATGCCCTGGTGTAGAAGCTTCTGGTTGTGTGTATGTGAGTCTTGCAGGGGGTTGGGTGATTTTCTGGCTATGTTTGGGGGGTTGCTGTCTGAGGGGATTTGCTAGTGGGGTGTCTAGAAGGGTTGCTTGAGGTGGGGGACTGTTCATGTTTTTTGCTGGACGGACAGTCTGCATCTGGGACAGGGGTCCAGGTTTGGTCTTGTCGTGGTTTGTTGGTAGTGTGCTTGTCCATGTTGGTGGGGCTGCTTTGTTGCTGGGTATCATTAGGATAGTTAGAAGGCCATACCATGCAGCATGCTGATCCCTTGGGGTAGTGAGTGTCCATCGGGCTTGGGGATTTGCTGGCTGGGTGTCAGGGGGGATTTGCTGGCTGGGTGACTGGGGTTGCTGGGGGAGATGTTCTGTGTTTGGGGCAGGGGTGACTGTATTGTCAGGCACTATCTAGCAGAACTGGAGAAAATTCACAAGCCCCACAGGCTTGCCTTGCTGGTCGGGTGGGGTGGGGACAGTGGCCATGCTCATAGGCGGATTTAGAGGGGGAAGGCTAAGGGTGCTATAGCTCCCCCATCATGGAGCTCCTCTATTAGTAACACACTGTGCTGCATTCTTAATCATGAAAGCTGCCTGAGCCACACAGGTCTCATCTGTCCTCCAGCAGAGCTGGCCTTAGCTAGGTGCAAACTGTGCCCCTGCACCTTGGGGGCCCATGCTTTTTGTTTGAGGAAAAAAAATAATTTAAAGCATTTAAAAATGCCTAACTGTTGTTAGAGATGAAAATGTTTACCAGCAAATGAAAGTGGAAGACAACTGGCTCTGTTACTGTTACAAAAGGTGGGGGCAGCTTTGCTGCAGTGGAAAAGATTAGGTTAAGTAAGTGCTAACGGTGTTAATGGCCATACTTTACACCTCCCAGGTTGACTGCTTTCACACACAAAGGGCTATATTGACAAGAGAACTTGTTTGTAACCTGGCCATGTAGGTGAAGCAATGAATGATATGACAAAATATGTTTCAAAAGTATGTGAGCACTCAAAATGGCTCAAAAACCTGACCAGCACAGAGCAAAACCAGATTTCCTGATAGGGACCCTGAAAACCTGATCACCAGGTAAAAAAACTGAGAGGTGACAACCTTACTGGTGTTCCATGATAATCCTGTCTATTCTCTCTAACTCACACCTCTAGAAAAGTTAAGTTGTATAACTTGTTTGCAAATCAGAGTATCTGAGGTGTGAGTGCCCAGTGATGATGTCCCTGTCCTTACAGAAATGAATACGGTAGTAGTAGTACTGTACTTACTTAAGTTCTTGCTCCAGGCTCAGTCAGATTCATTTCCAATGGTGAAGTCAAATAATTCAGTGCAGTCAATGGCACTAATTAAAAGATTCTGATTAAACTAGTAGATCTGGTACTGCTTTAGTAATTCAGGACAGGAGGGTTAGTGAGGTATAAATGTTGGATGTGGGGGGTCCACAGGGAATGGAGTGGTGGGGCCCGGCAGGGAGCTGCAAAGTGGCCCAGAATCATTAAGGCCGACCCTGTCCTCCAGTGTCCTGGTAGTGCAGTAAACAACCACCCTCACCCACATTACATAGTTGACACCCCCCGAAAAGCGGGTCTCCAGCATGAATTTCTTACTAATGTTCATCCCGCGCCATGTGATCAGGACCCAGCACTGTGGCAACAGTTGGTCTTACCTTGGTGAGCCTGAGCATTCATTCTCTGCTTTTGCAGGCTTGGTGCAGCTCCTTTGTTCATGTGCAGGGGGGGGTCATGCGTGGGGGGGGAGTACAGCTACAGCAAAGTGGAGTGGACCTTCACAATACAGATCTCAACCAGGTCGCCTGGTGCTCACTGCTCCTGATTTGCTGTTGCGTCCAGTAGTGGATGTGGCTAGCAAGGGGCACCTTCTTTAAATGTCTGGGCTGCTGAAACAAGAGTGAGCTGTAATTCATTAACTCAGAAGATTAATGTTGGAACAAGAGAGGAGTGAGTGTACTACTGAGGAGGAGACAGAGAGAGAGAGTGGAGCCCACAAGTGAAGAGCAAGGCCAGAGGTTTCAGGCAGCAGCAGTCCAGTAACATGGGGTTGGTGTGGCCTTGGTAAATCAGCACAAGGAGTTGAAGTGAGGTTCAGGTCATCTTTTGGTAGCTGAAGCAAGCTGCAGCTGAGAGCTCCGCTCATTAGGAGCCATGGGGCCAGTGTGTGCTGTCTAGAGAGAGAGAGTATGGCTGCCAGGTGACCGGAGACAGTACTCAACTAGGGGCACATAGACTTCAGCCTGCTGAAAATTGATCAACTCTTCATTTAATCAGGTACTTCTTGCTTTAAAAATAAAAGACTTTCACAGTCAAAACTATGGTGGTTGGGAGGCAGCTGCTGGGATGGGACAGGACATTAGTTTTCCATCAAACCATACCACCAAGTCTCTTTCAACTTTTCTCATTTTTATGTGTTTCGGGTGTGCTGCTGCCCAGCTGCAGTCTTTTGGCATTTTGTGTTTTTTTTGGGGGGGTGGTAGGGTATTTTGGGTCGCGCCTGAAAATAGTCATGCCTTGGCTAATGGCACCTACCCGGTAAACAAAAACAAAATAAATTTTGGACAACATACTGTCATGTGGACTATGGGACTCTGGGGATGGTGCTAAGGTGAAACTAACAAAGCATGGGGAGGGAGGAAATGAGTAGAACTTGCATTAGAAATATCCTCCAGAATGCACCAAAATGTTAAAAAATTTCTGGGGGCTTAGATGCCCCACTAGACCCCCGGCCTATTATTTTTAATTTTTCTCTGATTTGAGTTCCCCATCTATAGGAGTCCTGAATCCACCCCTGACCATGCTCGTGGGGTAGAGACAATGGCTATGTTGGCTGGGTGTGTTCGGGGACAAGGGGTGGTCTGTGTTTTGTGGTGCTGGGGGAGCAGTCTGTGTAGCTTGCAGATGTACTGACTGGTCCATCAAGGTGTGGAAGAGTGTCTGGGCCAGTCAGTCAGGGTTGAGTGTGTCCATGTAGCTCGGGCAGAGTGGTCAGGCTGGTGGGGTTCAGTGGGGAGAGGGGCCAGGCTGGTCTTTGGGTGTGGGGAGAGTGGCAGCTCTGTTCAGTCAGGGAGGGGAGACTGGCCATGCAGGTCTGTGGGGGGTGGGGTGGGAGAGTTATCATGCATGTTTGTGGGGGTGAGGAGAGTGGCAGTGCTGATTTGCCCTGCCAGCTTTGTGCTGCTGTCCTAACTGTTCTGTTTCCTTGTGCTGCACCTGACCTGCACTGCTATCCTGCTGCTACAGGGCTGCTGCCTTTCTTAGTTCTTGTTGTAGTCTGGTAAGTTTTTGTTTTTCTTCCCCGGATTGCCTTGCTGCTGTTGTTTGAAGGGAAAACGTAAGACGGGAAAATGGAAGGTGGGGGTACATAAGCTGGCATGATTAAAAAATAAAACAAAAAAAAAAACACATAATGTCTTGGATATGGCACATGTGCAGGAGAAAAATGGTTCTGGCATCTGAGGGAAGGGCGAACGGGCAGAGTGGCACAGAACCATTTTCTCCAACATGCATGCCCGTCTGCTGAGTCCATGCCATGCTCCAGAGGTTGGTGTTTCATGGTCAGCTGAGAGACGGGTTGGGCAGATGGATACGCATGCTGGACAAAAATGGTCCTGGCCTCTCAGGGAGGGGTGAACGGGCAGAGTGGTGCAGAACCATTTTTCCCAACATGCATGTCAGTCTGCTGAGTCTGTGCCATGCTCCAGAGGTTGGTGTTTCATGATGGTCGGCTGAGGGATGGGTTGGGCAGACGGGTACGCATGCTGGATAAAAATGGTCCTGGCCTCTCAGGGAGGGGTGAACGAGCAGAGTGGCACAGAACCATTTTTCCCAACATGCATGCCAGTCTGCTGAGTCTGTGCCATGCTCCAGAGGTTGGTGTTTCATGGTCAGTTGAGGGACGGGTTGGGCAGATGGGTATGCATGCTGGACAAAAAATGGTCCTTTAAAACAACAATCTAACTCAGTACAACTGTGTCCTTTAATTTTGGTGACTGTGATTGGAGTGGGGAAAATGACGATCTGGATGAAAGGCATCAGTGGCGGAGGGACCATTGAGATTGGCCGTGCTTGTGGGGGAGAGGTCATGCTGGTGGGGTTGGGTGGGGAGATTGGCTGTGCTGGTGGGGTTGTGTGGGGACAGTGGTTGTGCAGGTCTGGCTGGGTGGGGAGAGTGGTCCATCATGGGGATAGTGTCTGTGCTGGTCCATCGGGGGTGGATAATGTCCATGCATGTCCGGGGTGAGGATGGTGGCCAGACTGGTCCTTTGGGGTAAGGATAGTGGCCAACTGATCCATCTAGGTGGAGGACTGTGTCCAGGCTGCTTCATTGCTGTAGGGAGAGTGGCCGTTCAGCTCCATTGGTGTGGAGAGAGTGGCCGTCCAGCTCTGGTTAAGGAGAGTGGCTGGGCTGGTCCATCTGGGTGTGGGGAAAGTGGCCAGGCTAGTCCGTCAGGGTGGGGAGAGCGTCTGTGCAGGTGAGATTGGGTGGGAAAAGTGGTCGTGCAGCTCTAGGGTTGGGAGAGGGCCGTGCAGGTCAGTTGGGGTGGGGAGAGTGGCCGTGATGGTGGGGTGAGTGTCCTGGTGGCCATCTTAAGTTTTAGCAGAGGGGGAGGCAATATAGCCTGGTGGCCATCTTAGGTTTCAGCTGTAACAAACTGCTGAGTTGCAAACTTGCTTCCACCTTAAACCTGCTTCAAAACATTGCTTGCTGCTCTTGATCCTGCTTTTTATCTAAATCTGTTAATTGAATTACTATGGCAGTGATCTAGCATGTTATTTTTACGTTAAGTAATGATAATATTGTTGTGAGTGTGCTGTTGAACACTGGTTGTGTTGGTGGCATTGGTTGAGAACTGCTGGTGGGATGTGAACATTGTTGGTGGAGAAGGGACAGGTCCATTGGGGTGGAGAGAGGGGCTGGCTGGTGTGGTGGGGTTTGGACTGAAATATTGCTTGCTGTGCTGAACCTGCCTTGCCATCTGCTGCCAAAGGTCAACTGTCGATGTGCCTGTCATCATAGTCTGGTAAGTTTTTTGTTTTCTTTGGGGGGGATAGCCCTGCTGCTGTTTAAATGGGGATAGCAAGGGAAGGAAGATGGGGATGGGGGGTGCATGAGCAGGCTTGTTGTTGATGATTGTTGGAGGTACAGGCTTGGCAGACTGGCAGATGTGCTGTGGAAAAATGGTTCTGGCCTCTGGAAATGTTGGGAGGGATGGCTGAAATAGGCAGAGTGGCACAGGACTATTTTTTCCAGCATGTATGCCAGTCTGCTGGGTCCGTGCCATGCTCCATTGGTTTGTTGGTTGATGGTCAGCAGATGGGCAGGCTGGGTGGACTGCTTCACATGCTGGGAAAAATAGTTCTGGCCTCGGAGGGAGGGGTGAACTGGCAGAGCCGCACATAACCATTTTTTCCAACATGTGTGCCAGTCTTCCAGGTCCGTGCCACGCTCCACTAGTTTGTTGGTTGCCTCTGTGTGTGTGCATGCCTCTGTGTGTGTGTGCGCCTCTGTGTGTGTGTGCGTGCGAGCACCTCTGTCTGTGTGAGCATGTAGAATGAAGAATAAAAATAATAATAGAGACAGTCAGACCAAATAACTTTATTAAGCCACCTCAAACTGAATAAACCATGACAAATCTGTGCCCTTCAAAACTGTTGAAACTACGGATTTTCCTCCTTGGTTCACCTAGTGGGTAAACAAAGAAAAGTTGATTAAACTGTCTAACTGCATGTTAATAATAATCTTACCACCTTTAAGTTGGGCTTTTGCAGGAATGTCTAATGGAATATTATTGGAAGTGTTGGGGAATTACAGAGAATTGATAAGTTCTTAAAGGTGAATTACTGGCAGAGGTGAAGCCCTGACCACTGTGCGGACTGGGGCTTCACCTCTCTGGTCCCCCCCTGCAAGCACTATATTAAAAAATAGTCTTTGCACCTGAGTGATCACTCAAATTGGTGATTGAGTGCAAAGATCAATTTATTTCTGTTGACTGCAGTGGAATAAGAGAGATGAAGCCACGAGCTGCACAGTGGTCATGGCTTTACTTCTGCCGGTAGAACACCTTTCATCAGTTGAACTCCGACTTGAAAACTAAGAGGCTCCATTTTGATAAGAACCAAGTTAGAAAGTGCCCTGTTTACTGTTGGTGCATTTCCTGATTGGTTTATTCTTCGGTACAGATTGTTGATCTCTCCATTAGCATCTTCAATCCTCATTAATCATTGTGGATTTTTGTTTTAATTGGATGCACTTTATTTACATATAAATAAACCAATCCAGGCAGCTAGATGTTAGGGACTGAACCGATGGAGTCCACCTTGGCATCTGGTGGTTCGGCTTAATTCACGTCTGAGCTCTGTCAAGCTTTGGTACATGGTATTGGATGAGTACTCTGTCATTCTACCTCTGTTGCCATCACTCCTGCGGGGTGGGGGCCGCACTTGCTGCCGTCACACCTGCGGGGTGGGGGCTACGGTGCTGCATGTGCTGCTGTCATACCTGAGGGGTGGGGGCTGCATCTGCTGCTGTCTATCCTGGAGAATCGATAAAAACCTGCTGTAGCCATCTTGCTGGGAGTCGGAAGGTGAAGTCTTCATGAACATCATGCCTGTGCGCTGCTGCAGATTCATGCTGATGTTGAACCACCTGCCAGCACTGCTACCAGCGCCTCATGCTTGTCCGTTTGTGCCACTCTTCAAGTAAGTAGGTGTGGGTGTTGGTGGCAAGCTGTGATTGGAGAATGCATTGATGAGGATGAGGATGAGGAGTATGATAAGGATGATCTTTCTTTCTTTCTAACAGTTATGTCTACATTTTTCTGTGGGCCACATGTAAACATTTCAATTATGATTTCAGGCCTTGAAGTGCTGTCAGATGTGATCTGCTACAGGTCTACTATCCTCCATTGTAAAAGGTACAGTTTGCTTTCTTTTTGCCCACTAGTGGGTCTTCCATGCTAAAAATGTGAATGCTTTGTTGGTGTTGCAGAGTTAGGACTTACTGTGTGTTTTTATTTTTTAGGTCAAACTGTGAAAGTGCTGTTGGTGATCTGCTGCTGTGAGTCCTCGCCCTTCTGAAAAGGTATTGTTGTACTTCTTTGCACTCACAAACAATGGCTCAAAGTCTAGATTTTATGTTTCTGACATCACAGTGGTTTCCGTTTGGTACCCTTCTCCACATAGCCTCATATTAGCAGTGAGATTTGGCAGAGATATGTAGGTGGATGGCGATACTGTAGTGTGGAATTTAAGTGGCTGACGTCAGCGTAAAGTCTGTAGCTACTCCTTCCTATTCTTGTAGACATGGTCTTACATTAGCGGCAAGATTTGGATGCTTGTATCTTACAATGAAAACGGGGAGGGTAGCTTGATTTCTGTAGCTGTTCCTCCTCACTCTCAGACCTGGACAAAAATTATTAGCTGAGATATATTTCAAATGCCGATCTTGTACTCTTGCTACTGTACTGTGACATTCTGAGGTCAGCCTGATGATTTTGGCAACTACTCCTAACTCTGAAATGGTGGCCAGGAATTGGCTGAGAATGGGATAGATAGATATATAGCGATATTGTAATCTGGAATTTAAGTGGCTGAGGTCAGCGTAAAATCTGTAGCTGCTCCTCCCAATTCTCATAAATATGGTCTTACATCAGCGGTGAGATTCTGATGCTTGTATCTTGCTATAGATATTTCTAGTCTGGATTGTAAACTTCAGAGGGCAGCATGATATCTGTAGCTGCTCCTCCTGACCATCATCCTCGTCTATGGCCATGAATGGCCAGTGAGATTCTAATGCTGATGTAGTCTCTTATTTTTGTCTTATTTGAGAGATTGAGTAGTTAGTTGTGAAATTGTAATAGTTGTGCTGCACAATTGTAAAGATATTTTCTATGTCTCCCAACTGTTTCAATTTTAGTTTGTTGGGAGTCATCCACACTACACATGTAGCAATGGCAACACCACCACCAAGCAAAATGGCCAAAATCTCATCTGTTACTGCTAAAGACCGTGCGTTGCAGTTCAAGTCGTATGGCATGTATGAAGATGGAGGAAAGATGTCTGTCGCTTCTGCGTTCGCCCTGTTGACCACATCAGGAAGGACACAGTGGTGGATCACTGTAAAAGCAAAAAACACACCAAGAATATGAGCCAGAAGAGTAACAGCAGACAGGTGACCCTGCACACCAGTTTTAATGCCACAACAGCTGCAGCTGCTGCAAGGGAGGAAACTGTTTTGGACACATTGAGGGCTTGGTGTGGTGCCAATATACCGATTGAAAAGCTGGATCAGCCCTGCTTGAGAGACCAGATGGAGAAGTATATGAAAGGAATGGGAGCTCTTCCGAAGGCAGACACTTTACGACAGAATTACTTGCCCCGACTAAATAGGGAAATGGAGGAGGGAAATAGCCAGCTGGTAAGAGGCAAGACACTCGCAGTAATGTGCGATGAAACAACTGATGCAGACTCCCGCTGTGTAATGAACATTATTTTTGTAATGGAGGGCGCAAAATCTATAATAGCAGACACCATAGAGCTAACAGCGGTAAACCACTCCACTGTTGCCCAAAGTGTTTTAAAGACCTTGTATAAATATGGTGTGGAGATGGGACAAGTGGTAGCATTTGTTAGTGACAATGTACGTTGTATGACAAAGTACTTTAATGATGTATTACGTGGCCTAATTGGTGACTATGTAGTCCATGTGGGTTGCTGAGCACATGTTTTATCATTGGTGGGCGATCTCTGGATTGAACACTTTGATCAGGTGAATAAGCTGGTGGCACTTATAAAATACGCCTTTCAACAATCACCAAAACGTAAACAAGAGTACATAACATTGCTGGAGGAGAAGGGTGAGGAAAAAACAATATTGCCTCCTGTTCCTGTCTTGACCCGTTGGAACACCTGGCTCGAAGCAGTAAAATACCACTCTGCATATCTGAAACACCTTCGAGAGTTCTTCAAGGATGAAATCAGTGATGCCAACTCCATGAAGTCCTTAAAAAACTATTTGAAGAATGGTTCACAGAGCTGCAGGTTCAAACTGCATTCATTGCTGAAAACTGTACTGGCCTTATTGATGCAATCGAGCTTTTGCAAAGCAAGGAAAAGCCCTTGGCTGTTTTGCTGTATGACACTATTAGCAAAATCAAAAAGCAGTTTGAAGCAGGAGTCTTGAAGAAGGAACGATTTGGTGATAGAACTGATGGGTACTTGCAGGCTATGAGGCCATGGGTCAAGCAGGAAAATGTTGCCCTTTTCCAAGGAGCATTTGGTGTTGCTTTAAACAAGCTTTCTAAGCACATGGACACAAACCCATCAGTTGAGTTCTTTAAAGCTTGCCGTATTTTGGACCCCAGAAATTTACAAAAACTGAATAGGGATTTGACACGGCATGCCAGTGGCATTCCTCTGTTAGCACTGCACAACCAAACAGCACTGCAAAATGACTGGGATGTATATGCTAGGCAGGATATAAGGGAACTTCCAAGCATATTAGAGCTAGATGTTGGGCAGTACTGGCTTTCAAGGCAGTCACAACTAACAGTACTCTCCAGAGCTGCTCTACAAGCTATCTGGATACCCGTATCAAGTGCAGATGTGGAGAGATCCTTCTCTGTATATGGACAGATCCACACAGATCAAAGGAGGAACCTGCTGGTACAAAATCTGAAACTGCTATCCCAGCTCATGTACAACAAGTAGCTGGATTATATATTTTTGCATGGTTTCCACAACATGTCTGATGCCCATTTTTATACTTCTATTAGCGTATTCAAGCCAGTCACCAGTGCCACCCTCACCATGAAATAATGGCTCCTCCCTCTAACTTCAGACTGTTGTTCCTCTCTCTTTTTGGCCTCTTTGGTACTTGAAGGTCTCGCTCATGTCCCTTTCCTTTCTATCTTCTAGGTTGTACATGTTGCACTTCCTCTCTCTCCTCATATGCCCTGTCTGTCACCCATCCCCAGGTTCAATGTTCACACCCTAGTTGGACCCCTGTCCCCACCCTCACTGGTAAACACTAAACAGCAGTACTTGTTTAGTACTTGCACCTGCTCTGACCCTTGCTGTACCCATCCTCCTTCCTAACAGTCTTCCTTTCCCCTCCCCTTCTTTGCCGAATAGAGATTCGATTGCTCCCCCTCTTTCTGCTTGTCTATTGGGGGGTTGGAGACTGATGGACTGCTTTGCATGGTGGCGCGGTTTACTGCCCACACCCACACAATCACCCTGCCTGCTTTAAGTTATACTTTTCTATAATAAACTGCCCCAGATTTTTCTTTAGAATCCCTGCACTCTACAAGCTCTGGTGCAGCCTATCCTGTGCAAACATGTCTTGGTTCTCCAGGACACCATATGCTACCCCAATTAATACACATGATGTGAGGAACACCTTTTATATTGTTGCACAGTTTTCCACATTTCATATGCCTTTGCACATTTAATGTATTTATAGTTGGTTAGATACCATGGGCTGGATATTCAAACTGTGCCATTCTGTGGCGCAAGCCCTTGCGCTGCTCAAAAAAGTTGCGCAGGGGTGTGACCGGGGCAATATTCAATGGAGTTGTGCTATTGAGCAATTCCTTTGAATATCGCCCCCCAGCCACAGCCACTGTGCATGGTGCAGTGGAACTTGCGCCACTGCAAGTGGTCCGAGTGGAGCAGTCAGATGCGGTGGCGCAAGTTCCATTGCGCCATGCGCAAATTTTCGATATTCAAAAGGTGACATGCAAATGGGGCCATAATTTATGTAAGGCGCACGGGGGCCATTTGCATCTAATTACGGCCCCATTTGCATGCCATTAGCATGCAGGCGCACTGATCCCTGACGACTTGCGCCTGGCACTCTGCCAGGCAGCAGCCGTCGGGGACAGATGCCCCGTGCAGCCCGATCGTGGGCATGAAGTAAATCTCCCCACTGACTGACCCGATCGCAGGCATAATGTAAATTACCCCCCCAACTGGCCCGATCGCGGGCATAATGTAAACGAACCCCCCCGACTGACCTGATCGCGGGCAGAACGTAAATGACCCCCCCGACTGGCTTGATCGCGGGCAGAATGGAGTTCAACCCCCCCAAAGACAGAGGGGGGGAATGGATATTGTGGGGCCTTTAAATACCCCCAGCTCCTCAGGGAAGAGATTCATTCTGACTGTGGTGGATTATGCCACCCGGTATCCAGAGGCAGTTGCCCTATCCTCACTGAGGACAGACAAAGTGGCAGATGACTTGCTTGGGATTTTCTCCCATGTCGGGTTTCCGCAGGAGGTAATCACTGATTGAGGGGGTTCCTTCATGTCAGACCTGATGAAATGTTTATGGGAGAAGTGTGGAGTGGTGCAGAGATGCACAACACCGTATCACCCACAAGCAAATGGGCTTGTGAAAAGATTCAATGGTACCCTAAAGTCAATGCTCTGGACATTTGCTGAACAGCATGGGAGGGACTGGGAGAAATACCTTCCCCACCTGTTGTTTGCATACCGGGAGGTGCCCCAAGAGTCGACAGGATTTTCCCCCTTCGAACTCATATGGAGTCTGGGTAAGTGGGCCCCTAGACTTGATCTGGGAGGATTGGGAAGGCAAGCACACCACCCAGGGAACACACATTGTGGATTACGTCCTTACTTTTAGAGAAAGGCTGAAGGAGCTTATGGGGACAGCCCAGAGCAACCTGGCAGCTGCCCAACAGAAACAGAAAGTGTGGTACAACCGCAGAGCCAGAGCTCACTCGTACATGGTGGGTCAGGAAGTCATGCTGCAGGCTGAGTGGGCAGGACCCTACAAAGTGGTTAGAAAGGTAAATGACATGAACTACATTGTGAAGTTACCTGACAGAAGACAGACAGAAAGGATGTACCATGTCAACATGATGAAGCCATATGCAAATAGGGCTGACATGGTGTTTGCAGTGTGTAGTCATAGGGAGGGGACGGACGAAGGAGACCCCCTTCTGGATTTGCTGGAAGAAAGTAAGTGGGAGTCCTCTGTGGAGGCAGTAAAATTGTCTCCCCAGCTGGCCCCAGACCAGATCCAGAAAGTAAGGGAGGTTTTAGCAGACTTTGCCCCATTGTTTAGCCCCAAGCCTGGACTAACCCCCTTAGCGATGCACGATGTGGAGACAGGGACACAGACGCCCATATGGCGGACAGCATACCGGGTGTCAGAGGCTGTCCAAAAGGACATTAGGAGGGAAGTGGAGGAGATGCTGGATTTAGGGGTAATCCAGAGATCCCACAGCCCCTGGGCCTCACCCTTAGTCCTTGTGCCTAAGCCAGATGGCGCTACTCATTTCTGTGTGAACTATTGTGGACTGAATGCAGTCATGAAGTCAGACGCCCACCCGATGCCCTGGACGGATGAACTCCTGGACAAGTTGGGAGGGGCAACCTACCTTACGATCATTGACCTGACAAAGTGTTATTGGCAGGTAGAGTTGACAGACAGATCTAGGGAGAGGTTGGCCTTCATCACTCCGATAGGCTTATTTGAGTCTAAAGTAATGTCTTTCAGAATGAAGAATGCCCCGGCCACTTTCCAAAGACTGGTGAACCAGGTGTTAAATGGTGCTGAGGAGTACACCGTGGTGTATCTGGATGACATTGCCATCTTTAGTACCAGCTGGGAGGAACACCTATCCCACCTTAGAGAAGTGCTGGGCAGGATACAGAGGGCCGGGCTCACTGTCAAAGCTGGGAAGTGCCAGGTAGCCATGGGAGAAGTGGCATACCTCGGGCATGTGGTAGGCTGGGGACAGCTCCGCCCTAACCAAATAAAGATAGAGGTAATCAACGCATGGCCCAGACCAGAAACACAGAAGTAGGTCAGGAATTTTCTAGGGACAGCAGGGTACTACAGGAAATTTGTAGCCAATTACAGTGCCCTGGCTGCTCCCCTATCTGACCTGACAAAAAGATGCCAAAGAAAATTACCTGGGGTCCAGCCTGTGAAGAAGCCTTTTTTAAACTAAAGGAGGCACTGTGCAGTACTCCTGTTTTGACAAGTCATGACTATAGCAAAACCTTTATAGTACAGACTGACGCCTCAGACGTGGGTATTGGGGCAGTACTGAGTCAGACATCCAGCCAAGGGATGGATCACCCAATAGCCTACCTGAGTAAAAAGTTACTTCCCAGGGAGCAAGCATACTTCACGGTGGAAAAGGAGTGTCTTGCCATAGTGTGGACCCTCAAGAAGTTGGAGCCATACTTGTATGGGCAGCATTTTGTGGTGCAGACTGACCACAATCCCCTGGTTTGGCTGATGCAGATGGGAAAGAACAATGGTAGATTGCTAAGATGGAGTCTTGCTTTGCAAGGGTATGATATGACAATATTACATAGGGCTGGAGCCAAAAATCAGAACTCAGATGGGCTGTCTAGGGTCTATGAGGAGTGCACTGATTTGGGAAGATCATCCCATGTAGGGGACAGAACCCCTAAATTCAGTCTAGGTGGGGAGGATTGTGACATGGACAGCCAGTTCTGAGTGCTGTATGATCATTTTTTGTAATATAAAAATGTGTATGGACTGTCTTCCATGAGAAATGCTGAAACAGCATGTGAGATCACACACACACACACACACACACACACACACACACACACACACACACGGTTTTAGATACGAGGTGTTACCTGGAAGGTCCAAAGCGAATTACAGACTTTTCTAAGTTAATTATAGCTTTAGCTGCTTAGAGTGAAATCAGTATCCCTTTTACGATGTTTTGAGGGGGAAACAAGGTTTAGTACACTAGTGCAAAATCATAAAGGCTTTGATGTCTGTGTGAGAGGGGATACTGCCCACAGATCAAAGAGAATCATTTGAAGAAAATGAATTGTGCTGAGGATTACGGAATTTAATACTTTGAAAAGACATCCTGTTTTTGTATAGATATATTTTTTATATATATATATTCTGACAGGGAGGAGCTAGGTGACCTCACGCAAAGAGGTTGGCAAAGCCACCTTTTAGACAATATTCTGTTTTACTTCAGGGACACTTCTATCTTGACTCTGACAAAGAAACATCTTTGGAGCACTTTAAGCAGGTATTTAGAGAGAGAGACAAACCTAAGTACTGTAGTAGGAATTGCACTGTTTAAACCTTGTTCTTTTAAAATATTTGTATGTCTTGTGATATAATAGTTCTGTATTTTATGTTTTACACTTTTTTTATCTATTTTAGTAAAATTCTAATTTTAGAGCCTACTTGGTCTGTCTTTGAATTTCTTTCTTTAGCAAGAAAACTATATATGGTTATAGCTGACACTAGGCATGAGCTTGAATGGTCATACCAAACTGAGGTATTTTATTACAGTTTTTAAGGGTTCATTTCTGTACACCTGGTTAGGTGCCCATAGGCAAAGATATCTGGCCCCCCAAAGACAGAATTATATGAGCCTGTACATTGGGTACGCTAACAAGAGGGTCACAGTTTGAATCCCTCCAAGACTTGAGACCAAAGGTTGATTTAAACCCACAAAACAGACAAGAGGGTTACCTTGTTCTGTTAACTGTTCACAAGACTACGCTCGAAGGTTGGCACTTTGGGAGTAGAGTGCTGACCTGCTGAGTGGGTTTGTGACACCACTCACAGTGATTTATCTCACCCAAGTCATGCAAAGTGCAAGCTTCATTAAAAGCCTTTTGGAGGCAGTCTAGCCCAGTTAACTAACAAACAAACTCTACAAATCCAATCACATAGTAACACTATATTAAGCTTCTTGTAGTGACCATAGAAAAACAAGAGACCTTTCTAACAAAATAGAGTCAAATTGATCTCCGAGGATGTCCAAACTTTAAAACAAGAAAAGTCCTTTCTGTGCCACCGGTGTATTATACCGTCCCATGCACTCTTATGTTTAACACCACTTATTCTGTTTGGGCACCAAATAAAATAATTTAATTGCAAATCCCCAGCCCTTGATTTCTCCATAAATTGCAATCATCCACTGCAGTTAAGTTGCTCAAGAGAAGGGGGGGGGACTAGTCTATAAATATTAATACAACTCCTGCAAAGCTGATTTTTATAGAAACAAAAACCTCTTATGGATTGAGTGAGATGAGGAAACAAAATTCGGTGATACACAGGTCCAGCCCAGTAAAATCAAAAGAAGTGTCACAAGCTTGTATGTATCACCAAATGACAGGATGTTGCTAAGGTAAAAAAGTGGACTCCATACTTTGCGAACTCTCTTTGTGCAGGTGTCATATTTTGCATCACCTGCATTAAAAAAAAAGTGATACGAACTGCTGTAAAGCATGGGAATTGGTCACAAAGCATTTAAAGAGAAACGTCCACCTCCTGACAGGCCCCACCTATTTGTGAAGCAGGGCCCGAGTAGTAGTTTAATAAAAATGCGCATTATTTCACTTACTGTGCCATTGTTTTATTTTAAAATCTGGTTGATTCTGCACCCTCTCTGCCTGCATTTTAGAACTCATAGCCCTCCCTGGCACACCCACAATCTCCCACATCTGTCCCCATGATGACGTGTCCTGTGAGGAGCAGCCGGGACTCGTCCATAGCATAACAGTGTAAGGAAAAGTGTAAATAGCTCCAGTTTAGAGCCTAAAGTTTCTGTGATATAATAAGACCATGCACCAGCTGACAGGCACCCTGCCAGTCGGTACCTGGTCTTGGTATATCATGGACACATGTAGACTCCAAACCAGAACTGTTTGATCTCAGCTTGAGCTTGACCTTGTGGGTGCACCGGGGAGAGCTAGGAGTTCTAAAATGCCAGCGGGGAGGGCACAGGATCAACCAGATAGATTTTAAAATTAAAAAATGGCACAGTAAGTAAAACAATGCATATTTTTATTAAACTGCTAATTGGGCCCTGCTTCACACATACATGGGGCCCATCAGGAGGTGGACGTTTCCCTTTAAACATATTGAAATAGCATTTATTCTTGCACCTGAGCCCTGGCCATTGAAATCCCCCCTCCCCCCCCCCAATATGTAGAAAGAGATTTTCTGTAACGATTAGAACCAAATCCAAACTCCTTTTCTTTCTTTACTAAGACAAAACTACATGCTCCTTTTAAAAATAGAGCGAACATGAGAGAGGTCACGTGATGTCTGCCTGAACAGGTGCACTTTTTCGAGCTCCCACACTTCTATGTGTTTTAAACTAATTTTTACTAACCTGAGCCTTGATTAATGATCAGTTTTCAAGATCTGACTACCCAATACTGTTGGCGTTGCTTTTATGCTGGAAAACGAGTGGTATGGATGCTGAAATGAAGGATTCTCTGTCATGACATACCCCGCCGACAACACTGAAGTGAGATAAAGCAGCCAAGAGGGCCAAAGTGCAGCAAATGGGTACAACTTCCCACGCGAGCTCCCAGGCTGCCCTCACGGAAGAAAAGTTTCTTGAGGGTCTGAATCCGTTAAAAGAAATGCTGGCCAGCCTGGCAACTGATATGAAATCAATGCAGCTTTCTCTCGAACTTCTCACTCATCGCACTGTGGATAACGAGGCTAGAATTTCCTCTCTTGACGACTGAAGAGCCTGTATAGACCCAGAAATGTCAGCAATGCGGCATAGATTGAAGAAAATGGAAGAAAAGCTGGAGGATCTGGAGGGCTGTTCCCGTAGGAACAACCTCGTTATTCTGGGGCTCCCAGAAAGTGAAGAGGGCCCGTCAGCAACTATATTTGTACAGAAATTATGTGAAAAAATTGCCGGCCCCTCTCCAAATGGTTCTGTATATATCATTGAGAGAGACCACAGGTCACTTCGGCCAGTACCGCCCATGGGAGCTCCCCTCAGACCCTTAATATTATGGATTCTTAACTTTCTGGACAACCAGTTTATTTTGTCTAAAATCAGAGAGCTGAAAGAAGTACAATGGGAGCGGAAGAAACTCAGAATTGCTCAAGATCTTCCATACTTTGTTCAACAGAGGAGATCTGCGATGCATCCGACAGTGTCTAAGTTAATTGCTGCGAGTATTAAGTATAGAGTAAAATACTCAGCTACCCTACAGATTTTCCATCGAGATAACTGGCATAGTTTTGAAGATCTGTACAAAGCCCAAGTTTGTTTGAAAGGCTGGTTTCCCGAACTTTTTAAATGAAGAACATCTGAGTGTATGATCAGGAAATTTACTCTACCACGATCGTTTTCTTAATGCAGGGTGAACTTCATTAATGTTCAATCTACAGTCGTGGAGGTCCCTCTGCTTTATTTGATTCTGCGCTGAGTGAACTAGGTCTTGAACTGTACAGAATGCCCACTAAGTCTGCTTCCTAACTTTGTTGGTTTGCCTGTGCTAGTTTTGATTAAACACTACAGCTAAAGTTTAGTCCTCCTGGGAATAGATTGCACAGATGGTTCAACAGTGCAAACTGGACTCCTTATTTGTCCTCCAGCTGACTGTTTTTTGTAGGATATAAGTCCTCTTATGGGGCATCATTTCCTCCTTTTTTTTCCCTTTTCAGGAGGGCAATAGTTTTTAGTTTTATGTTTATACACCGTGTTTAAAGTGTTACACGTATGGCGATTCAGCTAAACAGCGCCATCTAGTGGAATTGTTTCATCACTTTTTCTTTTTTTTTTTTACACTAGCGTAGAGGACCCTTTTGTAAGGTATGTTGTTTACTAGTATATTGTAATAACTGAAATGGTTGGTTATGGAATTAGTATGAGTGGATGGTTCCTGTAGAATTATATAGACAATTTTCTCTTCATGCCTTGTTTGAACTGATGTACGAGTTTGAGTTTTTCTCTTTCACACACCTTGTATATTTAGGATGGGGGTGCAGGAGAGAGTGTAAGATTCAGGTGGAGTTTTTATCATCGTGACCCGGAAGGGCATGGAGAGTCAGTCATTAGGACTGGGGATGATACTTTTACAGTCATTTATACTTTGTTATATGTCTGTTGGGGAAAGATTCAGGGGAAGGGAGTTGGATAGGCTAGGAAACCTCAGGGAAATTATTGTTGTTTTAAAGTTCTATGGTCCATATTTAAGATCACTAGAGTATATGTTTTCCCACAGTTTCATATTACTTTATGGCAGCTATGAAATTTATTACTTGGAATAATTAGGGGAGCCCACTCCAAAGTGAAGCGTTACCAAATTTTGAGGCATTTACAATTTTTACAGTGCCAAGCTGCTTTTTTACAAGAGACACACCTTCTCTTTACGGAAGGACTTCTCTTTCATAGACAGATGGTTGGACAAGTTTTTGCTGCAGGAAACTCATTGAGCCAAAGAGGAGTGGCGATTCTAATTTTTAAAGGAAATAGTTTCCAGATATTACAGAGCATAGAGGATCCCCGTGGCTGATACCTAATGGTGAGGCCATGAGGGGTGTCTTGGTCCACTCTGAAGTTATTCTGGGCTGTATATATGACCCTAATATGGACTCCCTGGAATATTTTACAGATTTATTGGCACAATTGGCCCAGTTTGCCCACCTCCCAATCATTTTAGCTGGGGACTGGAATCTTACTTTAAATCCAGCCTTGGAGGGTAGAAGAACTACTGGGCTGACTCCTGCCCAAATATCCCTCCAGGAATTGATAGATACGTGTGGTCTTTGTGACCCCTGGAGAGTCCTTAATCCGGCTGAATGGGCATACTCTTTTTATTTGCCAGTTCATAAATCTTTCTCTCAATTAGATTATTTTTTAATTAGCAGGACCCTTCTGTCAATAGTCTCACAAGGAGGAATATTTGCCAGGACAAACTCAGACCATTCTCCTACATGGTTGCAGTGTACTATGTCTCCCATTATCTCCACAGAAAAAATGTGGAAACTTAACAATCAACTCTTAAATGACGATTTGATGTGTTCAGGGCTTAAAACATTTATCTCCCAGTATTTGGAGAGTAACGAGGGCTCTATACCAGATTATGATAAGCTATGGTGCTCTCTCAAGTGTACTCTTAGAGGGGAGCTTATTCGCCTGGCTTCCAAATGGAAACGGCAACATGAGGCCTCCTTTCATTGACTTTTTAATTGCATTGAAGCGCACGAGAATACTATCTCCCTCAATATATCAGAGAAGCAAATGGAACAATTGACAGCTCTGAGACATCAATACGCAGAAAGTTTGAGGGAGTAAACTGAATATTCCAAATTAAAAACCCATTCAACATATATAGATCAAGGCGATAAGGCTGGATATCTCCTTGCCCTCAGGTTAAGGAATCAAGAGGCTTCCCGGTTAGTACTGTCCATAACATCTCAGCTAGATAATTCCCAGAAATCTACTCCTAGAGAGATTGTCAATGAATTTGCCTTATACTACAAACAGTTATATAGCACTCTGGGCAATTCCCCCTCGGTAGCTGAAATAAAGGATTATCTATCTCACATACCTCTCTGTCACCTAACCTAAGACCAGCAACACCTTTTGACAGGTCCTATAACCTGTCAAGAGATCCAAACAGCCATAAGTACCCTTCCTACAGATAATTCTCCAGGCCCAGATGGCTATACTCCTAATTTTTATATAGCTTTCACTGCTGAACTTATCCCTATCCTTCATAAGTTGTTTCTGTCCTTCTGTGAGAGGGGTATTTCAGATTTCCCTCTCACAGAGGCATTAATAATAGTGGTTCCTAAGCCAAGTAAGGCCCCTGATAAAGTTAGCAATTACCGACCCATATCTCTTATGAACTATGATGCTAAGCTCTTTGCTAAAATACTGGCTATTAGAATTCAAAAGGTATGGGAAGGTTTAATTGGGCCAGAACAGGTGGGCTTTATGAAGGGTTGATCATCAGTAGACCATTTAAGGAAGCTGTCACATATCTCTTCCGGTGCCAGGGAGGCCAATCTGCCTATGGCCTTGGCCTCCCTGGATGCGGAGAAGGCATTTGATAGAGTGAATTGGGCTTTTTTGTTTGCAGTCCTGGACACATTTGGCTTCCCTAACACTTTTATTAAATGGATAAAAACTTTATATTCCTACCCCGGTGCGAGGATCTACTGTAATGGAAAGCTTTCTGAATAAATCAACTTACATTCTGGTACTCACCAAGGTTGCCTGCTTTCTCCCCTGCTGTTTAATCTGTATTTGGAGCCTTTTCTTACCCTTCTTAGAATTTCCCCTTTCATACAAGAGATCCCATGGCGCTATTAGATCTAAGAATTTCTGCTTATGCAGGTGACGTCTTGCTGCACCTTTCCAACCCTGTAAAGTCAGTGCAGGCAGCCCTTCAAATCATAAAAGACTTAGGCAAGTATTCTAACTATAAACTAAATTTAGATAAAACAGTCATAATGCCTTTGAACTCTTTGGTTAATAGTACTGATTTTGCCCAAATAGGATTGGTGTGGCTCACCAAATTTAAATACTTAGGTATAACTCTTGCACAATCTTGGGTCCTCATGAAGAAACTGAACCTAGATGTGCTGGTTACTACACTTTGTCAGGATCTACAAAGATGGGTTAATCTCCCCGTATCTTTGCAGGGTAGAAGTAATATTATCAAAATGAATGTCTTGCCCCGATTGTTTTACCCTTTGAATATGTTAAATGTATGGCTCCCTCTTAGTTGGTTTAAAAAAGTGCATAGTATTATCTCATTCTTTCTGTGGAAGGGCAAAACTCTACGTCAAGCTTATAACCGCCTTGGACTCCCTAAAGATAAGGGAGGCCTTAAATTGCCTAATTTTCTTATTTATTATTTTGCGAGTCATATAGCAAAATATGCTAAATGGCTTAGAAAGTAGAGATTTATTAACAATGCTTCATATGTCCCCCTATGGCTTCAAATTGAGAGAGCACTGATTGACAGCTCGGGAATTTCTTTAGATAGTTTGCTTTTTATATCACCTAAGAGCTTGCCCAAAACGCTTTGGGGTTCGGTTATTTTTACATCTGTGAAAGTGCACACTCAACTTTGTAAATTGTTACAACTCCCCAACACACTAGATACTTCCCAATCAATTGGTGGAAATCCAAATTTTAGACTGGGGATATATGCTGAATTCTAGGACTGACCCCCTTTTATCGGGCAGGACTGTCCTTGACCTTCTTACCAATGGAAGTCTTCCTCAGAGTCACAAATTGATGACCCACCTTAATATACCAGCCCAATCTATTTTTAGGGTGTTTCAGATCCGGCATCTGTTGATTGCGTGGTTTCGAGTGGCACCTTGGACTAACTGCCAGAGAGAGCTTTTCCAACTGTTTCAAACGCTGGCCTGGCAACCCCACTCAGTCTCTCAATTGTATAACGTCATACTTCCTAAATTATTACCTGAAATGTCCGAGCCTTCTAGATATTGGTCCCTTGCCTTCCCAGAGCTTAATTTTGACTGGAAACATATTTGGGTTGAGCTTTATCAAGGCTATCCAATGACAGGCTCTGCCTCATTCAAGTTTACATTCTTAATAATATTTACTATACTCCCACCCAACTGGCTAATATGGGGAAACTCCCCTCTCCTCTGTGCACAAGATGTGGACAAGCAGATGGGACCCTTAGGCAAATTTTCTGGGATTGTTCAATGATATCCCCACTGTGGGTGAAGATTAAATAGAAGTTAGCCCCAATTTTAGGTCTGGGAGAACTTTTTCTCCCTGAAATTTATTTGATAGGGGATTATGCCAGGGTTAGTATTAAATAAAGGAGATACTGGATAGCCTTGATTTCTTTATCAATTAAAAAAGTTGTATTACGTCATTGGAAAGACCAAATAGAGATTTCATACTCAGACTGGCTTAATGAGCTATTACATAATTTAAGAGTAGAGAAAATGATAGTTAGTTTTCATAACTGAATTTTAGTATACAGGAAGAAATGGGACAAACTGTATACACTGGTCATGGACTCTTCTTCTACCTGAATTTGGCAAGTGTGGGTGTTGTATTGTCTTCATGCCTTGTTCTTTAATAATTTTGACAATTATGATTACTTGGTTTTATATTATCATCTCTGGACATCATAAATAGGATGGACTATAGAAATATTTAATGTCACCGCTGAGGAATCGGTGGGGGAGAGGAGGGGCTAGTCTAGAGTTAGGTTAAGGGTGAAGTTGTGAAGTTGATTTGTAGGTATTGTATTGATTATTTGTTTGTATGTTATAATATTCAAATTTAAATAAAGTACATTAAATTTAAAAAAAAAAAAATAGAGCGAATATAAGCTGCTTCTGTTCACCCATTCACGGAACAAGTATCACTGTGGACCAAAAATGACAGCTAGTAAAAGACTCTTGTCTTGCTCTGCTTCTGTAGTGCATGCAGTCTTGTCATGTAGCATTTCCCTTAAGAGTATATGCTACTTTTATTTACAACCAGACAAGCCATGCTACTGAGGTCTTACCAGACTAGCCACGCTGCTGATGTCTTACCAGACTAGCCACGCTGCTGAGGTCTTTGATAATGAGCCTAAATAAGGTGTGGCAAAGAGTACAGTGCATATCTTGACTTAACAACATAAAACACAGGGTATAGCATTTTCTCCCATATAATTTCCTTTACAGCACCCTGACCTTGGACTTAAATACAGCAAACTCACACTTGAAGGTTTTCTTACATGGCACCCAGATCCACTGGGACAGCATGAAACACTGATTACAAGTACTCTTTGCAGCAGCCGTCATAACCAGCTCATTGTCCTCCTTCACATTTGCACAACAACGCTTCTGAAATGCAAATAAAGGGTCAAAATTAGCATTGGCCTGCTAGCCAAATGCTGGTAGATTTTGTATCGGGCTAGCAAGATTTTCCTTTAACTAGCCCTGCAAGCCTGTACTGGAGAGGGCAACACGTGGATATATATGTAACCCCCCTGCAAATGGGGGTTCCCAAAAGTCTTCCAGGTGCTTGCTTGAATGCTTCAAGCCTGAATGGTGTTTGGCATTTAAGCCACGTATCTGTGAGTGCTTTTAGAGCCTCTGGTACTGTCTCTTTAAGAGCTGTCAGCTTGCAGACATAATTAGTTTGAAATGAGGGGTCTGTGTGTTTTCCTGCTCAAGTCCCCATATGGGCCACTGAGCAAATCACTCCATTCTGCAATCACTATATGGGCAGAAAGAGCTCTTTCAGAAGATGTAATTGTTTGCTTGTAACCTGTTAAAATGATAATGAAAGTGCAGTTTGTTTTAACCTGCTTTCTTATAGCCAGGACTGTCTCCCTCATGTTGGTCCTGAACTGCTGAATTGGACCAATCAGTGTGGGGATCCTTTAAATTGGATCCTGCTCTGGGCAAATCAGAATTTGGACTCTCCTCTTGAGCCAGCCACAATGGGACTATATGGCAGATGCTTCTGGGAAATGTAGTTTTGACCTCGGGGCCTTTTTCCACCAACAGGAGGAGTTTATTGTGAGTGACAGCCAAACCAGCCAAGAACTGGGAGGAACTCAAAGGAACTGCCCGGTTTTGTCTACTGGAGTTTCAGTTTAGCTCTGGCAGTGAAGAGGGAAGTGCTCCTTCGGTGCGCAGTTTTAGTCGGGAAATGCGTGTAAGGCCCCAAGTTTTGGTCTGCAGCTTGTGCAAGTGCTTGTTCAGACTGAATCCGACCTGTGAAGAGAATCAAGGAGATCTGAAGAGTAGAAACCAGGCTCACCCTGTAGAAAACTGGAGAAATTGCTGAATCGTGCTTGGTCTGTCAGGAACTGAATCTGCTGTGTGTTCTCCCGGGTATTGTGCAGTAATTGCGATCGGGATAGAGAAGCAGCCTGCCTGGTATAGTATTTTCCTTTTACATATAAATGTGTGTAGTGCTTGTGGGGACTCGAGTTTCAAATCCCCTGTACAGTGAATTGAGTGCATGAAGCTGGAAGCAAACCCCAGCTTAATCCAGACTGCATTAATTTGCTCCAAACTGCATTGGGGTCCGGTCACAAGGACCTTGCCCACATGGTCTGTTCCTCCTGGCAATCCAGGACAACCTACCTCTCATTCACTTTTCAGTATTGGGCTATGAGTGCAAGCCGGGTAGCTCCCTGCCATCGGTTTATCAAATTGCAAGTGTGTCATCTAATTGTGTGTTTTTTATTTCTTCACGAACTGAGCCATCCGGCTCCGGATTACAATTTGGGTATTGTGCATGCATTTTTCATCTTTAGGGCCCCAACCAGCTGCACCAAATAGGCTAGCCTCTTATTGCCTGGGTACCCAGTACGAGTGACATTTGGGACATTTGGGATTCTGAAAAATGTGCACAGTACTGTGATTATTAATGCGTTTAAACTAATTAACCTGATTTCCCCATCCTTGTTATATCCCCCTAAGTAAATCAGATCTGTTTGTTTCAGCAAAGTTACACTGCCTGAGGTATTCGTTTATGTTAAAGTATTATACTGTGGTCTTTGCACTGTATCATCTTGTTTTACAGGGAGTCCCCTGAGTTCCGCTGACCGAACCAGTCCTGGGGGTAAGTATATACTGTGAAGGTAATTCTGATATATTGTGTGGGCCACTAGTGGGAAGAAAGGGGGGTCGCAGTGTCCCAGAGGGCTGTGACCAAGTTAGTTTAACTATTGCAAACCCTGACCTCTGGGTGGAGGCACTCGCCATTAGACCTAGGCCCCTCAACCTGTTAGTAGTTAGGCAGGCAGGGGTAGTAGCCCTTGGGATAGCACCACCGAGGGGTTACATATACAACTGTCTGGGCAGGTGGAAAAAGCTGTGTGGCCAGTGGATGTTCTTTTAACTAGCCCTGCTGGCTACTAGTGGATGAAAAACTTAATTTTGACCATGCAAATAATGCTCCCTAATTTCCTGAACTGTCAGCCTTGGCAATCCAAACAATTACTTGTTGGCATTCACATAGTGTGGGAGCTGGCCTTTAGACCTCCTGCTTGCTAAATGCCACTGCACTCCTACTGTGTGTAGTGCACAGCTACTGATTTTAGGTGCAGTAAGGGGGTTGCTAGCCCCAGATATTCCCACAAAATCCAAGAAAACACTGCACTCAAATTGCAAAGAAGTTGAGGCAAAGTCCCAAATGGTAGTCCAAAATAGTTTTTTGGCACAATTTTCCAACAAACAGGTTCACCTCACAGCTCACAGCTCACAGCTCACAGCCTGGAGTTTGCAACTCCTATCATACACAAGGGACATAGTGTATAGCAGCCTATTTCTAAAAAGAGGACTTAAAATGTAATTATCGAAAACAAACATAAAATAGAATTTCATTAGGAACAATTAATTCGATACATTTTGATTTTCCAAACAGATTTCACCAACTGACACAAACAGAAGGCCAGATTCATGTTTAAAAAGTGGAGCACCGAAGAATGTATTGAGGTTCTTTTCTGTATTGGCATTGATCATTACTTGATTATAACAGAACATAAACCTCTATGCACAACCAGTGTGTTTTGCCACTCTAGGGTTTGATTCCCATAGACCTCGAGCTTCACTCTCGAGGAGGTCACAGGGAACCAGAACTCCTCTGTAGCAGAACACACTGGTTGTACATAGCAGCCCATCCAGTATTCTCCATACAGTATTTTCACATAGAACACCATTTATATAACTTAGAACACAACACCATTTATATAACATTAAATTTACGGAAGAAAGGGTTCTGAAAGAACTCTTAAAACTGAAGGTGGACAAAGCAATGGGACCTGATGGGATTCATCCCAGAATTCTAAAAGATCTAATGGTAGAGCTAGTGACACCACTGACTACCCTCTTTAACAAATCCTGGGAGGATGAGGTGGTACCTGACGACTGGAGGAGGGCAGATGTGATTCCACTTCACAAAAGTGGGAGCAGGGCAGAAGCAGGAAACTACAGACCTGTTAGTTTAACCTCAGTGGTAGGGAAAATGATGAAATCACTTCTGAAGGAAAGAACTGTCAAGTACCTAGAGGCCAGAGGGGCACAGGACCCAAGGCAGCATGGATTCACAGAGGGAAGTTCATGTCAGACGAATCTAATAGATTTCTTTGATTGGGTGACCAAAGTAGTAGATCAGGGAGGGACTGTGGACATGACCTACCTAGACTTTAGTAAAGCATTTGACACAGTCCCACATAAAAGATTAATATACAAGTTAGCCAGCCTGGGAGTGGGTCCCAAGATGGTAGCCTGGGTAAAGAATTGGCTGCAGAACAGGACACAGAGGGTAATAGTAAATGTAGTCAACTCTGAAGAAAGGGGGGATACTAGTGGGGTTCTGCAGGGTTCAGTACTAGGACTGGTCCTCTTCAACGTCTTTATAAGCGATATTGCAGAGGGACTGGAAGGAAAAGTATGTCTCTTTGCAGACGACACAAAGATCTGCAACAGAGTTGATACACAAGGTGGGGTGGAAAGGATGAGAAGGGACTGGGCAAGGTTGGAGGAATGGTCAAATGTATGGCAGCTTAGATTCAATGCTAACAAGTGCAGGGTAATGCACCTGGGAAACAAAAATCCAAGGGAAAAGTACACAATGGGGGGGTGAGATACTAACAACAACAAAAATGGAAGGGACTTGGGGTAGTCATATCAGATGACCTAAAGGTGGGCATGCAATGTGAGAGGGCAGTAAGGAGGGCTGGGGGGATACTGGGTTGCATAGGGAGAGGCATCACCAGTAGAAAACAGGAAGTTGATATCTCTCTGCACAGACAGCGGATGAGATCCCATCTGGAGTACTGCGTGCAGTTCTGGAGACCCAATCTCTGCAAAGACATAAACAGGATGGAGGCAGTCCAGAGGAGGGCAACTAAAATGGTGCAGGGTCTGCACCGGAAGACATATGAAGAAAGACTTAAGGAGCTTAATATGTATAGCCTTGAGGAAAGGAGGGAGAGGGGTGACATGACAGAAACTTTCAAGTACCTCAAGGGAATCAACAAAGTCCAAGAGGGTAGAATCTTTCAGAAAAGAGGTGTGTAAGAACAAGGGGTACAATCTGAAGATGGGGGGCTCAGAGGTAATGTAAGGTAGTATTTTTTCACAGAGAGGGTTTTGGATGCATGGAATGGCCTTCTGGAGGAGGTTGTGGAGTCAAAAACAGTGGTGGAATTCAAGAATGCATGGGACAGTCATAAGGCAATTCTAGGGGGTGGGGGTAGGAAGAAGTATGCTGTTGGTTAACTAGGATCTTCAACTTATCCATTAGGTAGGGAAACGGGCAGACTGGGTGGGCCAAGCGGTCCTTATCTGCCATCAAATTTTGTTTCTAAATGCTATTTCCACTCAGAACCTGGAAATGTGACACAGAGAATAATGGACCAGATAGGGAACTTACAATGGAAAGAAAGGCAGTTTTACACTAAAATAAGGTAAAAACACCAGTAAAAACAATACATTACAAATGGAGTGGTATAAATCAAATACATAATGGAGTGCAGTAGAACACCGCATTTATCTCCATACATGAGTGGTAAGACCTTTACACTAACTCGTGGCTTCACCACTCATGAGTTATGGGTCTTCCCACTCTTTAGTGGAGATACATGTATTATAACACCGCAATACATTGTTATATATTCCATATTCGTTTAAATAAAAAGATTGAAAGATCAATGAAAGTAGAGCTAACAAAAGTATACAATTCTAGAAGAACAAGATATTTGGTTATGAAATAGGCAGATAAATTGAAACTACTCTCAGCAACCCAAACTGCCAATGCTCCAATTGAAGTTTTTTTTTCATACAAAGAGTATAGCAGAAACTAATTCCTCCTTTCTGGGTGATATATAACTGACCTTTAGGCATCTCTGGCACAGAGCTGGGAATAGAATTACCCAAAAGTCACTGAAAAGCACTTGTACTAGTGACTCAGTGAAGTTATTTCATTGACATTTTTATGTTTGCTTGCACGCATGTGCAAGAAACATAGTACCACCATACGAGTTTTCGTAGGTGTGCCTCCCCCACTTCCAATGCCCTGCTCCCTTTTGCAGGTGCAGCTGCACCATGCCGATGAATGTCGGAGCTGTCTATGACAGACCTTCAGATGCAGTGGCGTACAGCTGAAAGCAAAAAACCGCTGCAATTAGCGGTGGTAACGTGTAGGCAATTTGCATACTGCCGTCGGCAAGTAATTTACATACTGCCGTCAGCAGTATGCAAAGTACCTACACTCTGCACTGCATCTGAAGCTGTCATAGACAGCTCCATTTTTGTCTACTCTCCCCCCTTAAGTAGCACGCTGGGAGTCCAGCCCAGCGTGCTCATGCGCTCCCTCCCCCGCACACCGTATGGCCGACAGGGGGGTGCCCAATCTAGTGCTAGTGTCCAAGTCCAGTCACCAGAAAGAAGAAAGGCTATAATAATAAATAATAAAAAAAATTAAATCAGTGTACCTGTTGGTAGGGTGGCAGGAGTAAATACAGAGATTGGATTCCCCAGTCGGATTCCTTAGGTCTGGCTCCCAGAATTTT